>CM077670.1:740000-5540000 GCA_039707655.1 Elymus sibiricus | reverse complement strand
TGACTTCCTTGGGGGAATAAGCAGTCAACTTGGAGAGTTATTGAAGAGCTCCTCGAATTCTCGCACAGCCTTTAACAACCTGGACACAGTCGCACCAAAATGGTCATTACTTTTGCTACACAACTCAAAATGAAGCAAGGTTTGTTGCATTGGAAAGTAGACTTCAAGGAGCTTCTATTGGTATACCCCGTTATCACATTTCTCTTCCAGGATGGTGGTGACATAGAAAAAGATCGGAGGCAAAAAACTGAATGCATGTGATTCACTTAGAACATGTTTCGATAAACTTTGTTTCTTCATGAGCTCAAGGATTGTTGGCTTCCCTCGACATGACACTTGAGTTCAGTCAACAATAAAGGGGATGAAGGCACAACATTTTCATCACATTTATAAGATAAGCTCAAGTTAGCGTTGACCATATCAGTTATTTATTTGCGCGACTTCTTGTGATTGGCCCTATAATTGTTGTGGTTGTGTCAATGGGGGTGATGTCCACAACATGAAGGGGTAAATTATGTTGCTAAAGGGAGATATACATGGGCCTTTGCCCTTTTACTGCATGCAGGCAGCTGCCCGGACAGTCCGTGGTGGTCAGCCCGGACAGTCTGGCTACGGAAGTATCCTCGAGCTGGAGGTCGGTGGAGGCCGCGTCGGTGTGTCCGGGCAGGTGTCCTGGGGTGCTCGGCCTTTGGTCGGATAGTTCAAGTGCTCCGGCTGGACGGGTCTCCGCGGTGTCCTTCCGGGGGCCGGACACTCCGGGCCTCTGTTCGGCCAAGTGTCCGGTGCTGCTCGATTTGGTGCCGGGCAGTCTGGAGCCCTGGTCCAGATAGTCCGGCTAGCTGACAGCAGCTCCATATTGCCTCCTTCTTTTTCTCCTCGCTTGCATGCCTCGCACTTTAGAGGAAGGGACGTGTTCTTCCTTCTCTTCTATGCTTCCCTCTTGGATGGCATAGTAGTTCTTGTGCTTAGGACCTCCTCCTTTGCACGTACGTCGTTCAGCTCAAACCTAAAGATGTAAAGGGTTGGAAGGTCAAGTAGTATACCATCCTTGAGAGTAGTAGTTAGACACACGCAACGGAGAAGATCCACCTTTGCAAGCCATGTACTCGTGTCATTTGGCGTTGAAGCACTTGACATGGTGATGTCCGTAAAACTCAGCATATCACATATACTTTCTAATCAATATGTTATATTATTCAAGGAACATATAATAAATCATGAGTATCGTGAAATATGATCATTGTGAATTAGAAGACCGTGTGCCACCAAAAAGTGCTTGGTGGGCTCAGCATTGCGGGCCTTGACCACTTTGGGAGAGCTCTCAAACTGTGTTAGCAGTGGCTTTAGTGGACTGAACTAGGCCAGCCGTGGGTGGGCTCTTAGCTATCCAGCGACGTGGCTGACATGGACCTTTCCAGAGCATGCACACCCATCGCCATTGTCGACGGTAAAACAACCTTGTTCTGGCATGATAATTGGTCCAGATCCGATTTTGATATCGTTGCATGTAACTCTTTGATATTGCAACGCGTAAGAGTAGGTCGGTTTAGAGTTTCATGACGACCGGCGCAAGTGCCGGTGTTCATAGAATTTTCGTCCATCATCAGCTTTGTGGCCCTCGACCACCTCAGGCCGGACTCCATTACCTAGCTGTGGAACACTAGTGGGGAATACTCCTCTAGCTTTTCTTATGTGGCCCAATTCAATGGATCCCATCACAAGTTCTCAACGGAAAAGATTAGGAAAGCCCATATAGAACTGAAATGCAGATAATTCTCTTGGCTTGTTGATGCGGAGCATCCCACGGACATCACCACTAGCTGATCACCAAGTCCCCAAGCCCCAAGTAGACCCATGGAAAGGGAACGTGTGCGAGCTATACAAGCCAAGGTGACTTCACTCCTCATTGAGCTTCCCATGCACTTACATGAGACTAAGGTAGTCAGAATCAACATTCTGGATCGAATCGAACCTCTATGATAAGATCGCAAATCGTAGGATCATAACTAGTAGAATCGTGAAATCGTGGATTCTACCAAATAGAATCGTAGAATCCATCTAATCAATTCAGATCGTATAGTTCTAGCGTCGCATGATAGAATCGCGATTCTAACTACCTTGCATGAGACATGGTTACTACCTCAATCCGGAACCCTATGCGTACTCAGGTACGAAGGCATTGTTCAATGGAAAGCAATGGGAGACGAAGAAGCACGAAGCATGAAGACGGCGCCCCGAGCCAAGGCCACAGGAGAAGGCATGCCCCGAATACTGCCCCGGAGACTCCGGGCCAACATTTGCGGCTCTCTGGAAAGCCCGAAGACTTCCCCGGAGACACCCCGGAGTCTCCGGGCCAACCCTGGTGTCCAGGATTTGCGGCTCTCTGGACACCCCGGAGTCCCCGAGCCGGTCCCGGTCCCCAAATTCGTACGCTATTGGAAATCCCAGAATCTACCCAGAGACACCCTGGAGACTCCGGTCTGCCCCGGAGACTCCAGCCATGTGCATAGTAAAGTGGGTTGAGCCCGTGTACCCTTTCCCCTTTCCACTTACCCCTTCGTGGGAACCTATGTAAGTCGTATCTACCTCTAGATCTAGGGGTAGCAAAGCATAAACTAAAAACCTAGAGAGAGCTTTGCTCATCTATCATCCCTCTTGGGATTGAAGGCCTTCTAAGGGAGAAGACTCCATTGGAGTACAAGGCCATCTCCAGGTGAAGACTCCGAGGAGTTCAAGACCACCCAAGGGTGAAGGCTTCCGTGAAGCACAAGACCTCCATCTCTTAGGATTTGGGGATGAACTATCCTACCTTTGTTTCCGTATTTCCCTTGGAGTTGTTGGATCCATTGAACCTCTTTGTGTAGACTTTGGTTATGAGATGTGTGTTGGCTTGAGGATCTTATGTTTCCCATGTGATTTACTTGTGTTTTCCATTAGTTCTTGAGTTCTTTTGTGTTCTTCCTCAAACACACCTCTAATTCGTGAAGATCGGACCATCCCTATGGTTCGCCCCATATCACTTGTCCATTACAACAGGATCCTCACAGGTGATCAGCTGGCCGGGCACAGTTGGCCGCATGACGCATTATGCCAGCTTTGCCTTTGCCCCGAGTCTGACTGCCATCTTTGCAAGGATTTCCCTTTCACTTCTGAGGTCCGTCAGCTAGTGTTATTTTGGGTGGATGATCACTACCAACATGATCGGCAGTCAACCTTCAATGATTGATGCCTGGTGGGATGGATTATTGAGAGATATTTAACAACACCCAAAACAGAAAGCGTAGCAGACATCTTATCTACATCATGTGTAATAACTAGAAAAAAGCCGCATCTTCAATGACGTACATTAAGGTAGCCCACCCCGCCTTTGAGGATATCAGCCACAGGGTCATGGCCTTTCAGCTAAGTTTTTGTTTCCGAAAAGGATGTTAGAACCTCCGTCCTCTCCATCATTGTGATGCATATGGCCATCTTTATTAAAGTTGATGCAAGGCAACGAGGCCAAAGACATCAACAAGCAGAGTACAAGACTTAGACAACTATGGCAGACCCATTACAAGATATGAATTTAGCACCTACGACTAAGTCAACTTCTTCCGCAACAACGCCTTCAAGAAGGGATACCCGCCCTCACGCCGCCGTCGCCATGTCCAACCAGATACGGCAAGGACAAGGATTTTCATCCTGGTTGCCGAGACCAACCAATGAAGGCCAGCACATCAGCAAGTAGACAACGCCTTCAACAAGGTAATGACGGAAGTTTGTCGCTACTGAGCCTGACGAATGAAGGCTAGAAAATGAGTTTTCACCCCGGACAAGAAGCGATTCTCCAATCACTATCTTGGAAATGGATTTTCCGCTAGTCGCGTCTGCCAGTACTCCACGCCAGGCCGGAGTGGCGCTAGCGGACGGGTGAGACGTCTTCCCACCTTAAGCCACCACCACGGCTGTCGGGAGGCCGCCCATGACGAGGCGCGGATCTGGCCGCTGCCACTCCACACCCTCGTGAACCGACAAACGTCGGATGCTGCCGCTTGCGCCGGGAACCTCCCCGTGCGCAGGACGCTGCGCGCGCACCGGACGTCGGAGGCATATCCGCCGACAGTCGGCCGAGCCCAGATCTGGCCCGGCAGATCCACCACGCCACCTCCAAATTTCCGCGCCGCCCAAATCGACCTGGATGCAAGGCCCTCATGTCGCCACACCAACTAGCCTCGCCACGACGCCCGTTGGCGCCGGATGGGCTTGCACCAACACCTCTGTGCGCCGCCGCGGACAGCAAGGACGTGAAGTCTCCCCCGAAGCCCAACCGTTGCTGGGTGCCGAGTGCCGCGGCCAGCACCTCTACGTCGGCGGCGCCATTGCCATTGTAGGCCTTGGCCGGATCTGACGGGTGCTGCAGTGGTCCCGCCTTCCGCGGTCCGGCATCGATGTTTACCTCCTCGTCGGCGCCACCGTCAATGCACGTGGTGGCGAGGAGCTCAAAAATCAGCCCAGCACGTGGCGGCGAGGAGCTCAAGCATACTACCTATCTTGGTATTGGTTGATGCATGCATGACAGAAAGCAATTTGCCGGCCTTTTGTTAACCAAATTCATGAGTGTTAGTCACACCTGTACTTCTGCCGTTATCGCATGTACATCACCCACGATCCCCACATATAGCTAGGAGGTCGTTATTCTTTCGCACGATGTGCTGTAACTCTGTACTAATAACCCTGAGATCAATACGATGTGTGTGTTGCATTCATTTTCCTTCTCACATGGTATCAGACTCCCCAAGTTCTTCCTGAGCCGTCTCCGCTTCCGCTCCGATGGCTCCTTCCTCCCTCGCCTCTGACTTCGACGAGGCCAATCCCTTCGCCACCAGTTCTTCTCAGCCGCCGCCCGTCTCCGTCGGCACGCTGCTGCTTGTCAACACCCCGGACTACACCACCTGCCGCCGCCTGTTCATGGTTGCCTTCCGCAAGTTCGGTCTCTGCTCCCATATCGACAGCTCCACCGACGCCCAGCAGCACAGCGACGACACTGATTGGCTCCAGATCGACCAGTGCATCCTGTCATGGCTCTACGCCACGGTCAGTCGTGACATCCGCGCCATGATCCTCGAGGACGAGGACACCGCCTACTCCGTCTGGACGGCCATCGGCACCCTCTTCCTCGACAACAGCATGCAGCGCGGCGTCTACACTCTCCGGGACTTCCACGGTCTCATCCAGGGAGACCTCTCCATCCATGCCTACTGCACCCGCCTCAAGACTCTGGCGGACACACTGCGCGACGTCAACCAACCGGTCTCCGGCAAGGCCCTCATCCAGAACATGTTGCGCGGCCTGGGCAAACAGTTCGACGGCGCGATCGGCGTGCTGACCATGCCGGGTGCCAACTACACCTTCTTGCCGGCCCGCTCCTATCTGCTTCAAGCCGAGCACCGTCTTCTCGAGTCTTCCAAGCAGGAGGCCTTCACCGCTCTCCTCGTCGGTCACACCTCCAGTGCCCCTCCCCCCGCGGCACCCTCCTCTCACACCGGCTCCACTGGCCACACCACCGGCGGCGGCTGTGGCTCCAACAAGCGTCGTTGACCGAACAACAACGGTGGCGCGCGCACCTCCGGCAACACCAACAGCGCCTCTCGCCCGCCCGCCGCTCCTGCCAGTGCACCCCACCCTTGGACTGGCCTCGTCCATGCCTGGCAACTGGCCGGCCGCGGCTCGGGCACTGGCGTCCTTGGGCAACGCCCTGGCGCTCCACACGGCCTGGCTGCCTTTCAGTCCCCAGCGCCGCCTGCCGCTGTCTTCCCCAACACCGGTGCCACCGCGCCTCCAGTCTACGGCGCCCCTCCCTCTCCGCCCGCGGGTACTCAGTGGGCCAACCCGCAGCTGATGGAAGCGTTGCACAACCTCTCCCTCTCGTCGCCGTACTCCGGTGGCGGAGATTGGTTCCTCGACACGGGCGACTCCGCGCACATGGCCGCAAACCCCGGTATGCTCTCCTCTCGGTCAGCTACACCCTCCTCTCAAATTGTTATCGGTATTGGTGCCTTTCTCCCTATTACCGCTGCCGGCCACTCCACTCTATCCATTTCCTCTCAACCTCTCCATCTTCGCAACATCATTGTCTCCCCTACATTGATCAAAAATTTGATTTCTGTACGCCAACTAACCCGTGATAACTTTGTCTCTGTCGCTTTCGATCCCATTGGTTTTTCTATCCAGGATCTTCGTACGGGGAAGCTTCTCCTCCGATGTAACTCGTCCGGCGACCTCTATCCAATGCAGCCCGTCGCCACTAGCGCACCGCTCCACGCCTTCACGGTCACGATCACCGCTGACGTCTGGCATCAGCGGCTAGGCCACCCCGGCCAGCCTGCCTTTTCCCTCATACTTAGTTCCTTTTCCTTTTCATGTACTAACAGCTTAGCTCACACTTGTCATGCTTGTCGAACTGCCAAACATGTACGCCTTCCCTTTGTTCGTTCAATGAAAGTTGCTTCTAGTCCATTTGAGGTTGTGCACTGTGATGTTTGGACGTCGCCCGTTCTTAGCAATTCGGGCATGCAATACTATCTAGTGGTTCTCGATGACTTCTCGCATTTTGTGTGGACTTTCCTCTCCGCAAAAAATCCGACGTTCCTGCCACCCTCATCACGTTCCATGCGTTTGCTCTTACCCAATTTCGCCACCCTATCCATGCCATTTACACCGACAACGGCCGCGAGTTCGACAACCACGCCATTCGCTCCTTCCTCTCCGTCCACGGCATCGCTTTCCAGCTTACATGCCCATACACCTCCCAACAAAACGGCCGTGCCGAGCGCGTGCTGCGCACTCTCAACGACAGTGTCCGCGCATTACTCTTCCATGCTAGTATCCCTCAACGATTCTGGCCAGATGCTCTTTCCACGGCTACATTGCTTCTTAACTTGCGCCCTTGCCGGCCTCGCAACCTTGACACGCCACACCAGCTTCTTCACGGCTCTCCCCCTTCCTATGACCACTTACGTGTTTTCAGGTGTCTATGCTTCCCAAATACCGCTTCTACTGCCGCTCACAAGCTCGCCCCACGCTCGGTCGCCTGCGTCTTCCTTGGCTATCCACCCGATCGCAGCGGCTACAAGTGTTCCGACCCTATCTCACGGCGCATTATACTCTCACGACATGTCTACTTCGATGAGCAGGTTTTTCCATTCAAGCAGGCAGCCATGCCGCCGCCGGCGACGTCCTCGTCCTCACCACCAACGGACGTCTTGCTCTTGCCAGCCCCGGCACCTGTGGTTCGTCGTCGGGCTGTCATCGGTCCCGCTCGGGTCGCTTCTTCGACTCCCGGAAGCGTTGCTGCCGCAGCCCCGAGCGCTGCCTCAGCAGCTTCTTCGTCGCCTGGAACAGCTGCCATGGCAGCCCCGAGCGCTGCCCCAGCAACATCTTGCTCACCTGGACGTACTGCCACGGCAGCCCAGAGCGATGACATGGCAGGCTCTTCGGCTCCTCCCTACGTGGCTCACAGGAACGCTGCAACGCCAACAACCAGTGCTGCCCTGACAGACAACATGGCTCCTCCAGCTCCTAGGCGGCCACGAGCTCCTCTACCGTCGCCGTCGCATCCGATGCTCACTCGCCTTCGCGACAGCATCCAGCAGCCCAACAAGCGGTACGCCACCCACGCTGCCTCCGTTCTATCCCCCGTGCCGCGCACCGTTCGTGAGGCGCTCCGGGATCCGAACTGGCTTGCTGCTATGGAGGCCGAGCACGCCGCCCTGCTCTCCAACAGGACCTGGACTCTCGTGCCTCGTCCCGCCGACGCGAACGTCATCACCGGCAAATGGGTATTCCGCCAAAAGTTCAAACCCGACGGTAGTCTCGACCGCTACAAGGCCCGCTGGGTTGTTCGTGGCTTCTCCCAGCGTGCCGGCGTGGACTTCTCCGAGACGTTCTCGCCGGTGGTCAAACCGGCTACCATTCGCACAGTGCTCCACCTCGCCGCTGCACGTGATTGGCCCGTTCACCAACTCGACATCAACAATGCATTTCTCAATGGCGTGCTCAGCGAACGGGTGTACTGCCAACAATCCACTGGCTTCGTCGACGCTACTCGGCCGCATGATGTCTGCCTCCTCGACAAGTCTCTGTACGGGTTGAAGCAAGCGTTTCGGGCGTGGTACCAAAGGTTCGCCGCGTTCATCTGCAGCCTTGGCTTACGCGCAACGACGTCGGATTCTTCTCTGTTCGTTCTACAGCGCGGCGCTAACACGTCATACCTCTTGCTTTATGTGGACGACATCGTACTCACTGCGTCGACTACCGGTTTTCTACGGCAGGTCATTGATCGTCTTCGTGCGGAGTTCTCGCTCAAGGACATGGGTGCCCTTCACTTCTTCCTCGGCATCAAAGTGCGTCGCACGACAGCCGGCTTCTTCCTATCTCAGGAGCAGTATGCCGTTGATCTTCTCGATCGCGCGGGCATGACGGACTGCAAACCTGCTTCTACGCCAGCTGATACGAAGCCCAAAGTCTCCGCCACCTCCGGTGCGCCTGCTACCGACGGTGCTCTCTACCGCAGCATTGCCGGGGCCCTACAATACCTGACGCTGACACGGCCCGACATCGCCTATGCCGTGGAGCAGGTCTGTCTCCACATGCACGCACCACGTGACACGCAATGGGCGATGGTGAAACGTGTGCTCCGGTACGTCCGCGGCACCACCTCTCACGGTCTACAACTCCGCAAGTCCTCCGCACACGAGCTCATCGGCTACTCTGACGCCGACTGGGCAGGATGCCCGGATACCCGGCGTTCGACATCGGGCTACTGCGTCTACCTCGGGGACTCACTTGTCTCGTGGTCGTACAAGTGGCAGCCCACCGTCTCTCGCTCCAGCGCCGAGGCGGAGTACCGGGTTGTCGCCAATGTCGTCGCGGAGTGCTGTTGGCTCCGGCAGCTCCTCGTAGAACTTCACGCCGGCGTGAGCAAGGCTACTGTCGTCTATTGCGACAATATTTCGGCGGTCTACCTCTCTGCAAATCCCATTCATCACAAGAGAACCAAGCACATCGAGCTCGATGTCCATTTCGTACGCGAGAAGGTTCAACTCGGCGAGCTCCGTGTTCTTCATGTGCCCACGACTCAGCAATTTGCGGACATCATGACCAAAGGCCTGCCAGCGTCGTCCTTCAATGATTTTCGCTCCAGTCTATGCGTCACCAACGGTGACGCCTTGACTGCGGGGCGGGGGGGGGGGGGGGGTGTTAGTCACACCTGTACTTCTGCCGTTATCGCATGTACATCACCCACGATCCCCACGTATAGCTAGGAGGTTGTTATTCTTTCGCACGGTGTGCTGTAACTCTGTACTAATAACCCTGAGATCAATACGATGTGTGTTGCATCCATTTTCCTTCTCACAATGAGTAATACACGTATGGTTTTTGTCTAGGGGGTTTTGGCATGTCCCCCCTCAAAACAATGATCATTTTGTACATATTCTAATTCCTTCAGGAAAAAAGAACGAAAATGATGGACCATTTATGGGTTCATCTACTACGACCTTGGATTATTAATTCCTGCAGATCAAGTTATGCATTTTCGTGAAGGGGTTTAAGTTGTTGAAATGAGAAGACTTGCACGCATACGGAAAAGTACCGGCTGGAGAAAGAGAGAGAGAGGGGGGAGAAGAGTTTATTTTCGGGACAAGGGAACCCTGACCTTTACCGAACTGCGGGGGGGGGGGGGGGGGGGGGGGGGTGTGTTAGTCACACCTGTACTTCTGCCGTTATCGCACCGAACTAAAGGTGTGCTGCGTCTGACCCTCAAAACAAGCTTGGAATAACCAGGGAAGCATGACAACTCAAGCACCGTTTTTAGGTATAAGCTAGGGACGAATGCAGCAAGCAAGGCAACCCCTCGGTACGTATCACACGAACGCGAGCTTCAACAAATCGATCGCAGATCTCGTTCGGTCGATCGATCAGCCGACTCATCCGAGCTCACCATGGCGAGCTGGCCGGCGGGATCCGCGTAAGCAGCGAAGGCTGGGCTCCTCTGCGACATCGACTTGGACCTCCAACCCGGTGACATCCGGTGGGACGACGGGGCGACAACTATCTCATCCGCTTCGACCTCCCAGGTGCTTTAAATCTACTAACTAAACCCGGTGAGATCAAAGGTACCTCGATGCATGAGATCGAGCTGCTAAGTATTTACGTGCATGCAACCAGCTGGATTGATTTTCTTGTGTTAAATTAAAGGATTCAAGAAGGACGAGCTTGAGGTCCGCGTGGACGCCGCCGGCAGGTTGACGCTCCGCGGCCAGCGCCCCACCGGACACGTCCGGGTCCACAAGGCGCTCCAGCTGCCCCCCACGGCCGACGTCGACAGGATCGCCGCCAGGTTCGACGGCAAGGTGCTCTGCCTCACCGTGCCCAAGGTGCCCGGTCAGCGCGGCCGAGATGGCGCGGATGAGGGTGGACGAAGCCAAGGAGGTGGCCACGTGGGAGACGGAGAAAGAGCGGTCCGAGTGGGACCGGGGGCAGGTGATCGCGGCTGCCGTCGCCGCCTTCGCGCTCGGCGTCGTCGTCACTCACAAGTTCTTGTCGGCCAAGAATATTTAAACACATCGATCGCGTCAGGTCAGATCATGGAACAGTGGAAGCCTAGCTTGGGGCCATCGAGCGTGCGTCTGTACGTGTACCCGAAACTAGTGACCAGAATGTTAGGCCAACTCCAACGCAGGGAGCGTATTTGGTCCGCGCCGTCCGTTTGGGTCCAGATGGACAAAAACCACGGCCCAAAGCGCGGCCCTGGTATGCAAAATCTGTCCGCCCCGTGTTCGTCTGGACGCATTTCTGGCGTAAATTTGGGCCGGATTTGCGTCCAGACAGACATGAGACAGACGCGGTGTCCGCCCTCGGGCCCGCGTGTCAGCCGGCCAACCATCTCCCACCGGCCCCATTTAATCCGAACGCGTGGACGGGCCCGCATGTCAGCCACCCAGCCGCCCCTGCCGAGGTCCTTTTTAATGGCTAGCCCTTGCGCATGGACCGGCCAGTCCACTTCCAAAGACCTCCCTGCCCCCCACGCGCCCGACAAACCCTAGCCCGCGTCGCCCACCACCGGCCACAATGGTGTGGAAGTGGACAGGGAAGCCAGGGAAGCACAACCATGAGGCCGGGTCATCTTCTGTGTCATCTGCGCATAGGAGGAGCGCCGCCGGCTTCACCATCTCGCCGCCCGCTGCGCCACGGCAGCGCCAGTACGTGGGCGTGGCGACGTGCCAGCGTTACTGGGACATGGCCGCCCCGCTGCCGTGGAGCGATGTGCACCTGCCGGACGGGTGGCATCTCAGCCCGGAGCGGGTGCCAGTGCCTGCCATCCCGACCAGTGGCCTCGCTCGTCTACTGGAGATCAACCGCCGGCGGGCCCTTCTGCCTCCAAACCTCCTCGGTGACCCAAGGTACACCGTCGACTCACCCGTCTGGGACACGTGGTTCCGGGATAAGCACGACATGCGGCGGCGGTCTTTCTTCGCTGCTGGCGCGCGTGCTCCGTCACCCCCACGGGAGCGTGCTCGGGTGCGTGCGCGTGAACCCATGCCGTCCCTTCCACCATCACCAGCAGCCATGGACGTCGACGAGCGGAACGAGATCTATTTGAAGGTGCTCGAGGACTCGAAACTCGACGAGTTCAAGGAGTGGCCTGGCCTGGCGGTGCAGCTTGCTCTGTCGGCCGCCGGTGATGTCGCCATTCCCGAGCCAGAGGACGGGGTGGTTGAGGAGGAGGAGGAGGAGGTGGTGGAGGAGGAGCCGGTCTGGAACTCGGCGCTGGTGGGGAAGTCCTGGTCGTGGACGTCGAACATGCCGGAGCACGTGTCTGCCCCGCCCGTGAGGGTAGGCGCGAAGACGTGGTCACCGCCGCTCCAGACACCACCGGAGCCGCAGCAGGCGCCGCCCGCCCACCTGTGGCAGCCACCGCCCTTCGTCGACCACACGGCAGATGAAAGCGACGGCCAGGACTACGGCGACGGCGGGAACTAGAAGATCTAGGGTTTTTTAAGTTTAACTTATTTTTATTTTTCTTTAAGTTTAAGTTTAATGTACGGTGGCGAGGACGGCAGGGACTATTGGACTTTTTAATTTTTTTTAAGTTTACATTTAAGTTTTTTTTAGAGGCACTGTGAAATGCGTCTGGCCTGTTGGGCGGACCTATGGGCGCTGGGACGCAAACGGACGATCGTGTCCGCCTGGCCGACGCAAACGGACGGAAAATGGACGAAAAGCGTGTCTGTTTGCATCCCTGCGTTGGAGTTGGCCTGAGTTAACCGTTGGAGTTGGCCTTAGTTAACCGAGTGCATGCGTGGTTAATCACAGGATGAGGTATCCGCCCGAACCACGGGGATGTTGAATGATCTAACACCATGAATAATTTGAAACCCGATAACGGGTGAGAAAGATCGTACCCATCAAGCAACTGAATGAGCCCCGGACTCGATCAGTCTTCCATCTAACTAGAAGCGAACGCGCGACTTGCCGCGCCATTCTTCTTTGTGGGACCTATTTTTTTCCGTTTATTGTTGGCCGGCAGTTGATCTTCGTTGGGCATTTTTTTGGGGTCAGTTTTGTTGAGCTAGGCACATTTCTCTGGCTTGGTATCTTTGGTCTTTTTTTCGTGAAATGTGATGGAGAGAGGAGGAGCTTTACGTAAAATTCGGGTGGCACGTATCCCCGCTATGCGCAGCGCACGAACGAAACCACGTATCTCAGGGCCAGTGAAGCTCATGTCACATGTGACTGTTAAATGGGTCTAAGAAGAAAAGAAACCCGAAACACAAGCTGACAAAGCGGGCACATGGGCCTTCTCATCCAGGGAGCAAGGACACCAGTGGCGTAACTAGGGGGTGTGCCGGGTGTGCCATGGCACACCCAGAATTTTGAAAAATATTTTTTGACCATGTAATAATTAGCTGATTTTCAAGGCCAACCTAAGCAAATTGAAAATAGACCTCAATTTTTTTGAAGTGTGCACACCCTCCATTTTATTTCTGAGTCCGCCACTGAAGGACACCACCCCCTTTCTAGGGAGCTTAGTATCTTTAAAGATGTAACACGCTAAAAATCTACGCATGCAAGTCGAGGACCACTTCAAAAATACGTTTAAAGTTAATGGACGGATGGAATACCGATTACATACGTAGCTTTAATATGTAATTTCCTTAACATCATGTATCTATTGATCCTATGAGTCTGCATGGCAAAATCAAAATTGGCCCGTGCGAATCCAAAGACGCACATGCATGTACCCAAGTGCAAGTAGGAGTATATTCTTCCTCGTTCTGTTTCCTAGCGAGCGGCCGAGGGCGCGATTGACGCGATGCATGGTTACTTAATTGATTACACAGATGCATGCAATTGTATATGCATCGCTGTCATCAATGCACATCCTATGTACGTATATTCATATGCACTTTAGCTATACGTAAGCCGCCTGAAAATTGATTTTGGGTCAGTCGATTTTTTTGGCCATTAATTTCTGCTTTGAGATTCGTGCTCCCTTTTTTTTCTGGCCTGTTCTGTGAGTTGTGTCTGGGCTAGGTTTTTTCGACTGACCACATATTTGGGTCGGTCGATTTGCTACTAGGCTAAAGCCCATTACCTGTGGGGCCAACCCTCTCCTCTCTCCCTTTGTTTTTTTTTTTATGTTTTTATGCCTTTTTGCTTTTGTTTTTTGTGTTTCTTTATTAGTTGGCTTTTATTTTTTCTTTTGTGGGTATTTTGGGACATTAGGTGACTGTAAATGTATACACACAATTACTATGCAATATGTAGAAAAATTACTCTACTCCCTGCGTTCCATAATATAAGGTGCATAAATTTCCGTGAAAGTCAAACATATGTTTGTTTGACCAAGATTCTAGAATGAATTAGTAGCATCCGCAACACAGAATAAACAAAATATGAAAATACTTTTCATGATGGATCTAATGATAAAAATTAAGTTTTATTGATATTAATACTTTTTTCTAAAAACTTGGTCAAACAGGCACAAGTTTGACTTTTGAAAAAACTAATACACCTTATATTCTGGAACGGAGGGAGTATTATATGATTATTGTTTGCATACTACAAATAGTGCAATTTTAGTGCAATGCTGTGTGCAAGTTTTTTTTTATTTTTTTTATTATCTTTCTTTTTAAAGGGTAATACTAATGCCACTAATTCATTGTTCCTTATAAAATTTCATTATTTTGATTTTGTTTTAGTTATTCTTTT
The DNA here is from genome assembly GCA_039707655.1 of Elymus sibiricus. Taxonomy (NCBI): domain Eukaryota; kingdom Viridiplantae; phylum Streptophyta; class Magnoliopsida; order Poales; family Poaceae; genus Elymus; species Elymus sibiricus. The sequence goes on along the minus strand of CM077670.1, from coordinate 5,525,744 downwards.
ATTTTTTTTCTTCTTTATGGGTAATACCAATGCCACTAATTCATTCCTTCTTAGAAAGCTTTTTTTTGAGAAAATTCCACTATTATATGCTTATTCTTGCATATTTTGAAAAAGCATAATTTTTGTGTATATTGTGTGCAAATTTTGTCATTGTTTGTTTTAGATTTTTTTTCATTTTCTTTCTTCTACAACGATAATACCAACGCCACTAATTCATTCTTTCTTAGAAAACCTTATAATTTTGATTTTTTTTAGTTATTATTTCATTTTCTTTCTTCCTAAAGGGTAATACCAAAGCCACTAATTCATTTCATTTTCCTTCTTCTTTAATGGTAATACCAATGCCACTAATTTATTCCTTCTTAGAAAACTTCCCTTTTTTGTGAAAATTCCACTATTATATGCTTATTATTGCATACTATAAAAAATAATTTCTGTGTAAATTCTGTGCAAATTTTGTCATTATTTATTTATTTATATCATTTTCTTTCTTCTTAAAGGGTAATACCAATGCCACTAATTCATCCTTTCTTAGAAAACTTCATTATTGTGATTATGTTTTATTTTTTATTTTATTTTCTTTCTTCTTTAAGCGTAATACCAGTGCCACTAATTCATTTCTTCTTAGAAAATTTCTTTTTTTCCAAAATTCCATTATTATATGCTTATTCTTGCATATTATAAAAAGCGCAACTTTTATGTAAATTGTCTGCAAATTTTGTCATTTTTTTTATTTTCTTTCTTTTTAAAGGGTAATAACAATGCTACTAATTCATTCTTCCTTAGAAAACTTCATTATTTTGATTCTGTTTTAGTTTTTATTTCATTTTCTTTCTTCTTTAAGGGTAATACCAATGCCGCTAATTCATTACTTCTTAGGAAAAAAAATCCGAAATTACACTATTATTTGCTTATTCTTGCATATTATAAAAAAGCGCAATTTTTGTGTAAATTGTGCGCAATTTTATTTCATTTTTCTTCTTAAAGGATAATACCAATGCCACTAATTCATTCCTTCTTAGAAAGCTTTTTTTTGAGAAAAATCCACTATTATATGCTTATTCTTGCATATTTTGAAAAAGCATAATTTTTGTGTATATTGTGTGCAAATTTTGTCATTGTTTGTTTTAGATTTTTTTTCATTTTCTTTCTTCTACAAGGATAATACCAACGCCACTAATTCATTCTTTCTTAGAAAACCTTATAATTTTGATTTTTTTTATTTATTATTTCATTTTCTTTCTTCCTAAAGGGTAATACCAAAGCCACTAATTCATTTCATTTTCCTTCTTCTTTAATGGTAATACCAATGCCACTAATTTATTCCTTCTTAGAAAACTTCCCTTTTTTGTGAAAATTCCACTATTATATGCTTATTCTTGCATACTATAAAAAATAATTTCTGTGCAAATTTTGTCATTATTTATTTATTTTTTTCATTTTCTTTCTTCTTAAAGGGTAATACCAATGCCACTAATTCATCCTTTCTTAGAAAACTTCATTATTGTGATTATGTTTTAGTTTTTATTTTATTTTCTTTCTTCTTTAAGCGTAATACCAGTGCCACTAATTCATTTCTTCTTAGAAAATTTCTTTTTTTCCAAAATTCCCCTATTATATGCTTATTCTTGCATATTATAAAAAGCGCAACTTTTATGTAAATTGTCTGCAAATTTTGTCATTTTTTTATTTTCTTTCTTTTTAAAGGGTAATAACAATGCTACTAATTCATTCTTCCTTAGAAAATTTCATTATTTTGATTCTGTTTTAGTTTTTATTTCATTTTCTTTCTTCTTTAAGGGTAATACCAATGCCGCTAATTCATTACTTCTTAGGAAAAAAAATCCGAAATTACACTATTATTTGCTTATTCTTGCATATTATAAAAAAGCGCAATTTTTGTGTAAATTGTGCGCAATTTTATTTCATTTTTCTTCTTAAAGGATAATACCAATGCCACTAATTCATTCTTTCTTAGAAAACTTCTTAGAAACTTCTTTTTTGCGAAACTTTCAGTATTACATGCTTATTCTTGCATATTATAATAAAGCTTAATTTTCTGTGTAAATTGTGTGCAAATTTTTATCATTATTTGATTTAAATTTTTATATTTTCTTTCTTTTAAGCATAATAACAATGTCACTAATTCATTCTTCCTTAGAAAACTTTCTTTTTTGTTTTTCTTTATTTTAATTTTTGTTCATTTATTCATTAAGGTGACACCACCACAAGTATTACAATTTCAGGCGACCAACCCTTTTTACTCACAGTAATTAAAACCATGGTAGTTAAAGAAACTATGGTATTGTAAGAATACTTAGAAAATATTTTGCTATTAAACATGGCCTTAGTTATATATGATAGGGTGGAGTTGTGTGGTTGGAAGGAAGCCACGTCTCACTATAAACATGATCGGTAGGAATATCCCTGTAGGTGTAGCATTTTTAAAGAAGCACTCCCGACCATAGTGATGTTTTTGACCAACGAGACGGGAGCCGCTTTCACGAGCGTCGCTAGCGCGTGTAGTCGCGCATGCAGGTAGCTAGACGGCCAACATGCCAAGCTAGCTCATGTACAGAGATGCTTCTGAGCAGGACTGTGTAGGAGTACTGGTAGCTGGCTAGCATGTAGTTCACGAGTGTACGTGCATCCACGAATGGGTTGGTACGCGTGCACGCGCAACTTGAAAATTCAATTCGAGCAAAGGATAGAAAAAGAAAAGAAAAAAAAGCATGCACCTTACCCGGTAGGCTTGACTGAAACAAGTTTGGGTCAGTCGACTGACCCAAATTTTGTTTTCAGTCGATTGACCTGTAGCCGGTCCCATTCATATATGCGTGTATGTATGCATGCAATGCAATAATCACAAGCTAGCGTACAGTACAGTCAGCTCGATCTTGCCTTAACTTCTTCCTCTGATCGATCCGCAGATTTGTTTCCCCCCTGACGAAAAATCACATGCATGGATCCTACCTAGAAGAAACATGGAGTCTTCTCTCTCTCTCTTTCTCATCCATGCATATGCATGCATTGTTCAATTGTTCTTTTATATTTGATTGTTAATTTGGAGCTACCGTATTAGGGAGAGACAGACATGCCGAGAGAACTATTGAACAGGAAGTCAGCGTGGCCAGAACTGGTGGGGCGGACCGGCGACGTCGCCATTAGAGCTATCGAGGCAGAGCGACCGGACCTGCGTGCTCGTCTCATAGTGGTGGGTACCCCGGAAGCGTCCTTGTCTGGTGCTTCGCTAGCGCCGGTTTCTTCATCGTCGACCGGGTTCCAGTCATCGGATAGACTGCTGCATGCATGCTACTCGCCATGCATTCTGGCGCAAATAAATGAGAAAATAATGCGAGCGAGTTTGATACCACTCGATCGCCATGCATTCAAGCTTTCTAAATGTACCTAGTTCTGCTTGCATGTCGTAGACCTTCTATCATACATTGATCGTTCGTGGTATCCAATTAATATATACTAGTCAACAACAACCCGTAAGACTGCAGGGGCTAGAACTACTCTACATTTATTTTCCTTTTTCGATTCATAATATTTATATACATGGTGTTGTTTAGGCCATGTTTATTCTTATATAAAAAATAGAATTGTTAAGAAATAAGGTGCACAGTGAAATGAATGAATCATTTTTTACTTCGTGATATGTAGTTGCAATGCATCCTCAGGGCCTCTTTGATTCGCAGGATTGTAAAAATGCAGGAATAGGAAAAACACATGATTGGAATGTCATGCCCATTCAAATCCTACAGGATTTGAGTTTGTTTGATTGCATCACATGAAAAACAAAGGATTTTCCCAAGAGGTTTGAGTGGATGCTAGATTTCATATGGAATGTAGTAGAAATGGTTCCTTAGGAAAAATTCCTCTAGGATTCAATCCTACAAATCAAACAACCAATGTAGAAAAAGTTCCTAAGGATTCTAATCCTCCAAAATCCCTATGAAAATCCTTTGAATCAAAGAGGCCTCCATTCTACATCGGAGCATCCATGCAACTTTAACCAACACCAAAAAATTGCATCAATGTTACATTAACCAACACTAAAAATACTAAAATGCACGGGGCCGGACCGGACCTAAAATGCGCCGGCCACAGGTGAGCCTTTGTTGCCGCCTGAAGGCAACCTCCTTCCTTTCGACTAGTTTCGCCCCGCCATACAACACGGTGTTGGCTTTCACGGCCGAAATAATGTCGGCACATGTCATGAGACAGGGTCGCGGCGACCTCGGTGTGTCGCACCGGATGGTTCAAGGACATCTTTCATCATGAACTTGTCATTGCCCTAGGATGTAGGTTTCGGTTCCACCAATGTACATTGGATTATGCTTTTCAACCTGGTCGATGAAACTAAAACTGAACTTGGCCTCCACGGTTTCGTCGTCGTCATTGCCAGTGTTGTCGAGACGACAAAGGTAGAGAGAAAGGAAGTCGGCGCAGCTTGGCTTGTCACCGTACTAGATCTCCGACTATGAAGGGACGGGAGATGATGCTCTCGCATCTTGGTAGTGGTGTAGTCTTGTACCAGGAGCAGGTGGTACCCGTAGTCCGCGCTGGTGTCGGCGGACAACTCGGTGCAAGGGCACAAGACGCAACTTGACCCATCGATTTGTAAGAAGAGAGGAGGGGGGGGGGGGGGGGGGGCAAGTCCCGGCTGGACGCGCACACAAGACGAGACGAAACGAAACACGAACTGCATGGATCGTACTCTATTTTTCCGCTGGCGATACACGGCCCAGCCATGTAGTAACCGGCCCCTACGATTGGCCGATTGATCGGGCCTAGCTTGCTGCAAAAGCTGCCGACCCCTCTTTCTTCACGTATGGGTAAAAGCTAGAACATAAAAGCTTCCGGATAAAAAAACTGTTAAATAGAATAATCAGCGTAAAAAAGTAAAAATATGGGGCAAAAAACTAGAATTCACTCTAAATTTTCTCTCCACGTATAGAACATAAAAGGATATAATATCTACCAATACTATTTGTATAAAATACTATACATAAATATTTCTTGCTAGAAATTTTATATGAGAGTTGTGTGTAAGCTTCATGTTGGTTGTTTTAGAGATGTTCTCTAACTATCATTGAACTAGTGAAAACATCCTTGTTGAAAGGAAACAAAAGGCTAGTGAAAATATTATGTACGAAATTAACTTTGAACTTGTTTGAACAGTACAAAATTTGGTGGAACTTGGTCTAGGATATGCCTCTTGATCCACTTGATCAAGTGCAACAAGAATGAAGCCAAAAGGACCTCTCGAATAAAAGGTATGGCTAAAACTAAAGTCAAGATTTAAATTTGAATTGGACTAATATGAAAAGCTTGAACCTAGGGACAACCGGGCGCAAGTTTCACTAAAAAATTATGGCTCGTACAAGATTAGGTTTTTTTAGGAGAAATTAATTCTTCAAAAACCATATCTTAACCTTTATTACAATTAATTAACATTTCAGCAGTTGCTACGTACAAAATCGATAAAATGTTTAAGTATTCTTTTGAATACGAATCTATGCATGATACTACTTTTGTACCTTTGAAGGATTATATATATAGAATTTGACAACCTAACTGCATCATGGATCGACGATAGGTCCTACGAATATGCAATGCAATAGTCCACGTACGCACACATGCATGGACAGGTGCAGTGAATAAATAATGCATGCAGAGGAGAGGGAGACTGGGCCGGCATCATTATCGTTAATATAATCCTAGCTAGCTACGAGTATTAGTAGCGAGGTGCAATGAACAATGCATGCATAGGCGATTGACGCGATGCATGGTTGCTTAATTAATTACATGTACAGACGAATATACACGTATATGCATGCATCGTTGTCATCGAGGACATGAGAGGCAGTATTAGTTAAGCTGCGTATATGCATGCGATACATCTTATGTGGATGTGTGTATATATAGAGAGAGCAAGGAGAGAAGACAACCTATTGTCAGCCTGGAGTACGTACTAATCACCTGCAGCAGCTTCAGGTATGTTCATTCCCACGCATGCATGTATTTCTTTTCCCCTGACGTTATAGGCTTGTTAATTAATTCGCATGCATGCATCGTATTAATCATGGAGGGAGAAATAATGTCGAGGAAGCTGTTGAACGAGAAGTCAGAGTGGCCGGAACTCGTGGGGAAGACTAGCGACGTCGCCAAGAGTGCTATCCTCGCAGACCGTCCGGAACTGGCTGTCATCAGTAAGCAGTTGGGTGAACAGTCGCCGCCAGCCGGACTACATAACCATGTCATCCTCTGGTGCTACGTCGACGTTGGTTTCAACTTCATCGTCGCCGAGATTCCGGTCGTCGAATAGACTGCATGCGTGCCCTGTCACGTTGCTCCGTCTCGAATAAACTAAATAAATAACGCGAGCGAGTCTGTTTTGATACCACTCGCCTATATGTATGCATTCAAGCTTACTAGCTAGATCTGCTTGCAGTTGCACGATGTAAACCTTCCATCATATACGTTGATGGTGGGCCTTGTTTTCTCTTTCGTGAAATCTACCCAGAGTTAGTGAGCCTTGGTATACTCATCATTGACAACTATAACATAATAGTCCAAAATTTGGCAGAAAACATAGGAATTACAAACTCATCTACACTTGCCTCATTTTTTCTCCGCACATGATCTCTTATTCTGTGAGCTGATCTCTTTTTGCGGGTTACCCTTTTTGGAGACGACGTAGAGACAAGAATCTGAAAAGCTAAGCCAATAGCAGAAGGAGATCAGTTCACGTCACAAGAAGCTACCAGTAATGGTACTATTCATTCATTATTGGCAAATAAACACGATAAAAAAACAACTCGCTCATCGAGTTACTTTTATGGGTTACCTTCTTGTTGTGTGAGTTGATCTCTTTTTGCGGGTTACCCTTTGTGGAGATGAAGTAGTTGGGAGATCGGTTCACATCACAAGAACCTATCCGTAATGCAACTATTCATCATTGGCACAAAAACACATAGAAAAATAAATGACAAGTCATGTGTTGTGATTGCATCAGGTAATGAAGAAACTGCTTGTATATCTGCTACCTGATTTTCTGTTTATTATTTTTTGAGCGCAAAACTGTAGAGGAGGCCCCGACAGTAAATTTTATTAAAAGAAAACCATATGTATAGATAAAGAGAAGGGGATGCACAACGGGAGAGAGAGGGGGTGACGGAGGGAGAAAAAGAAGAAACTAGACTAGAGAGCTGAGCAAGCTACTAAGAGCTTTTGCCTTGTCAACTAACATCCTAAAAGTGAGTGGATGCCATTCCCTTTTGAAGAATTTGTTGGTTTAGGGATCATCCTTGCATCTCTACATTGTGGACTAGTTGTGGAAAGAGAAGAGAAGGAGAGAAAAACAGGGAGAGAGGCCACACCAGATCGCATAATTAATTTCGCTGCATAGGGTAACGGGCTAAGAGCCGTATCTCCACTAACATACAACGCCTCTCTCTCTCTCTTCTTTAGTTACAGTGCCACATCAGATTTTTGCCTATGAAATCATGCTAAGAGCCAAGCATGCATTGGAAGGCCGTTTTTTAGGATAAATTAAGTCTTCAACGATACTCCCTCTTTGAGTTTAGAAGGCCTGTGTGTATCCCTAGATCGACAATTTGACCAACGTAATACGAGTTATATATCAAAAAAAAATATACCATTAGAAACTACAAATGGACTATTTTCTAACGGTATATCTTTCGTGATGCATGACCCGTATTAGGTTGGTCAAATTGCCGATCTTGAGATACGCGCATGCCTTACAAACCGGAATGGATGGAGTATCTTAATATTTATTTCAATTAATATTTCAGCAATTACTACGTATAAAATCAACAATGTTTAAATATTCTTTTCAATACAAATCTATGCTACTACTTTGGGAGTACCTTTGAAAGCGTACATATAGAATTTGGCTGCTTAACTGTTGGTCAAAACCTGTAACATTTGACTTTCTCTTGATCAAAATGTGTGTTAAAGTTTAAGGGAGAGCGATGGAATACCAGTGATGACTACATAGCTTTAATATGTACATAATTTAACATGCATGCATCATGGATCGACGATTGGTTCTATGAAAGTGCGTGGCAAAATTTATACTATTGAAAATTGGTGCGGATCCCTGTTACCGTTTCGATAGTCCACAAATGTACAGGTGCTGTGAACAATACATGTATGCATGCAGAGGGGAGATAGAGCCAGTGAGCCGGCATCATTATCGTTAATATAATCCTAGCTAGCTAGTACTAGCGATCGAGGTGCAATGAACAATGCATGCAGAGGCGATTGACGCGATGCATGGCTGCTTAATTAAGTACACAGATGAGTGAGTATATACAATTCCTCAAAAAAAATACTGTATATGTATATGCATGCATCGTTGTCATCGAGGCAACTAATTAATAAGCGTTACATCTTATGTGCATGGATCTGCGTTGTATACAGTGGCGGACCCAGAAATTGAGGTTTGCCAGGGGCGACGGATGACGATGGAGCTTCATTGAATTGCACCGATGATCGCTAGGCACCGGAGATAGCCTGCTCCGTCGTCGGAGAGCCGGGGCGGCCGCCCCAGCTCGCCCCAATGATGGATCCGCCACTGGTTGTATATATATAGAGCAGAGTGCAGTGCAGTCAGCTCCATCTTGCCTCCCCTTCCTTCCTCTCATCTGCAGCTGCCGGTTTGTTTGTTGGATGCATGCATGTACTACTAATATATCATCCATGCATGCAGGCTTTAAGTGTTCAATTGTTTTTAATATATGCTTATTAATTGGCATGCATGCAGCTAGAGTTACAAGGAGGAAGACACATGCCGGGTCTCCCGAGGTCATCATGGCCGGAACTAGTGGGGCAGACTCAAGTGGTCGCCCATAGAACTATCTCCCGAGACCGGCCGGATCTGCGTTTCATTACCATGTTGGAGGGTGACCCAGAGCCGCCAACCATCGAAAATGACCGCGTCCTCGTCTGTTGCCGCGGTCAGGGCCGGTCCTAAGATTTCGGGGGGCCGGGGCGAAACTAAAACTCGGGGCCCTTAATACAAACACCATAACAATAACGATCATTATATATAGGATGCGGATCTTTGAAACATAGGGCAAATGAACCTGAATTGGAAAAAAAAACTATTAAAAAAACTAAAGGAGTCAAAAAAAAATTGAAACTTTTTTGTAACTAGCATGGCCTAGCGTAATACTCATGTGAAAAGTTTCGGGCAGGAATGAGTCTCATGGTATTCTCAGGAAAAAAAAAAATTGCAAGCCCAAAAAATGTGAATGGTAACTTTTATATAGTATCATTTTTTTTTTGTCGAGGATACCATGGTAGTCATTCCTTCGCGAAACTTTTCATGCGAGTATTACGAAAAGTCATGTTTGTTAAAAGAAAGTTTCAATTTTTTTGACTCTTTTCATTACTTTTAAAATAAAAAATTCAGTTCGGGTGCAATGGGATCTGAGACACATAGGCTATTTCTGGTATATATGGGACTGTTACCAATTAACACCTGAATGCATCTAAAAGTAATATTTATATCACATAACCTGTACATATTACCTTAATATAATTCTACATTCCTCGATGCAAAGCAACATATGATGCAAAGTTAACCTCAAATTAACTAGCGGACTGTGCTGTGCATCCAATGCGTTAAGATTGTTCTCAGGGTCACTTACATTCACATTTTCTCCCTGTATTCCATTAGCTGGCCCATCCATAGCTACTATCGCAAACTCTATATTCGTCCAAGCGTCAGTGGTATTCTCAAAAAAATTATCAATGACTCCTCTTTATGATTTTATCAACTCATCCACAAATCCTTTTCCATAGTTCTGAAATCCAAATAAATGCACAAGAGTGACAAACCAATTATAATGAAATATCTTAATATAATTGACCTATATAGATAACGAAGTGGTTAACAGCTGATCGATTGATGCCCTGGTTGGTTAAGTCTTCAACGATACTCCCTCTTTGAGTTTTCCTCTGCGTATCCCTAGATCGACAAATTGTTCGTTCTGCAGGTTTGTTCCTCTCATCTGCAGCTGCAGGTTTGTTCGTTCGATGCATGCATGTACTACTAATATATCATCCATGCATGCAGGCTTTAGGTGTTCAATTGTTTTTAATATATGCTTATTAATTGGCATGCATGCAGCCAGAGTTTCAAGGAGGAAGACACATGCCGGGTCTCCCGAGGTCATCATGGCCGGAGCTAGTGGGGCAGACTCAGGACGTCGCCCATAGAACTAATATCTGCGTGTCATTACCATGTTGGAGGGTGACACGGAGCCGCCAACCATGGAAAATGACCGCGTCCTCGTCTGGTGCCGCGGTGACCCCATTCATGGCGATTTCTTCATCACCCGGGTTCCGGTCATCGGATAGACTGCATGCCCCCTGTCATGTCATTCGGCCTCGAATTAACTGAATAAATAATGCGAGCGAGTATGACATACCACTCGCCCATGCATTCACGCTTTCTAGGCTACCTAGCTAGATCTGCTTGTATGCTTGCTGGAAACCTTCAATATCATACATTGATCGTGGTACCTATTTAATATATGGAACAATAAATTGTCCCTTCTGCCATTTGCTACTCTATATATTTCGTCTATGTTTATGATATGCACACAATTACTTTTGATTGACAAGTGCTTGTTAAACTTTAGTATGCGTTAGGTAGGATGTAGACAATAAGCATATGTCCTAACTTGGGGCCGGTGGGCTTACAATGCGTTCAGCTGCAATCTTTGTTTGCCAATACTATACAACACCTCATCCATGCTGGCTTAGAACCATCATCTGTGCTAGCGCAATGGAGGAGACATGGATGAGGGTCGAGTATCCATGTCAACATCAAAGCTAGCACCTATAATAGCGCATCCCTACCTGCCTATTACAGTATTTTTATCGGCGCTAACTACGTGTCAGTATGGATATTAACTGGTGATAACCAAGTGCCAATAAGGATATTACTGTATCCCTACAGTGATAGTTGGGGGTTGGCAACGTTACTATTGCCACGAAGAAAATCTGCACATGACAATTCCCATGACGTTCTGTGAACCCTGGAACACGGTTACATGGACGTCGTGAAAAATTGTTGTTCATCATTTTAGGCCCGCTTCATGTGTTATAGCTCACCGTTTTGGGGTCCGGTAACGATTTTCACGTTCCTTGAACCCTGGTACACGCATGGGCGGACCCAGAACAAAAATGACCGGGCATCCACACGTATATCAGATATGTGTGTATCGAACAATGCTATACAATTTAGTGACATGTTAAATAATTTAGCATAGTTGATACATGTGTAACCATGAAAATGCTTACCAAAATCAACATAGTTCCCACTTGAAATATGAGTTGATAAAAGAAATTAAATAATAGAGCAGCAAAGACTTCAAATATACTCAATAACTTAAATATGATTTTTTTTACCAATTTTTGCTATTTTTTAATGTACTTTTAGTTCAAATTGAATTATATCCACTAAATACCTAGAAATCCATTTAATGCCCTAAAAATAGCAAATGAACCTTGAAAAATTCCAAATTTTCACATGAAACATGTAATGGTGTATCTTCAATGTAGAACAAAATTTGGACCATAACCCTAACCCTAAAACCCTAATAATACCCCAAAACCCAATACGTTTACAAGTGGCGTGCCCACTGTGAGGCACACCACTAATAAAATATTACCAATGGCGTGCGCCCTTCTCGCATGCTACTAATAACCCATTACCAGTGGCATGCGTGACCGGCCGCATGCCACTCGTAACTTGACTACATGATTCCCTCGTGCGAGACTTGGGGGAAAATGCCGCCGCAACCCATCGCCGCCGCCAACCCTCGCCATGCACCGCCGGCCACCCCCGACCACCCCCGCCACCGCCACCGGCCACCCCCGCGCCTCACAAGCTTATAAGCAAAAGAGTTCGAGCAAAGGATACATATACCAAGGATACATCTTATAAGAAACGTTACGTTTGTTAGTCGTAGAGTGGTGCCAAGTTCTCGAATCTTGCCCTCACATGCAATCAAGTTAGCGTCTCTCTTTATGTTTGTGCAACACGAACATTAGTCTTCATTAGGCCATCTTGTGTTTGCTCATTCCATTGGTTGCGCAAGCCCCACTATCCTTGCCGGTGTGTTTCTATTGTCCATCTTAAGTGTGTGTGTGTGTGTGTGTGTGTGTGTGTGTGTGTTTGTGTGTGTGTGGTTAACCTTAGAAATTGTTGGGACACACGTCTTGATATGTACATTTGAGTTGAACAAACTATAGGATTTGCTTTGAAAGTACGTATATGACAAGGACTCCATTAATAAAGATCATTGATCTCTCGCTAAATCCTAGCCAGAATTTAAAGATTCAACCGTCAAAATAATTTTGATGACGTGGATTAATGTGGTACCTTGAGGAGAACCTTGTATTGTATTGTGATTTTGGTATATGAAAATAGATAGATAGATTGATGGAGGATTGGAATACCAGTTACATATGTAATTTAATTAACATCATGGATCGATTGATCCTACATATGAATATGCATGGCAAAATCAATCCAAAGACGCACACACAAGTGCGACTGTATATATCCTCTTTCTGTTAATCAGTAAACAAGGAAAGGAAATAGTACGTACAATGAACAAGGCATGCATGCAGAGGGAGACTGAGTCGGTATCATTAATTAATCTTAATCCTAGCGAGCGAGGGCGATTGACGTGATGCATGGTTGCTTAAATAATCACACGGATGAAAACAATCGATATGTATGTATCTCTTATGCATCGTTGTCATCGACACGAGAGAGAGAGGCAATTAAGCAGCATGCGATACATCTTACTCTACTCAGCGTCATGCATGTACGTATGCACGCGCCATGCGTGTATATACATAGAGCACCGGCCCTATCAGCTCGCATGTCACAAGCTTAAGCGCGCAGTCAGCTCGATCTTGCCTCGACTCTGTCTGATCTGCAGGTTTGTTTGTTCGCATGAATGCATGCATGCGTTGTTGAATTCTTTGAATTTTATGCTTGTTAATTAATTCGCATGCAGCTAGCATGTCAGTGAGGAATCGAACATGCCGAGGGAACTGTTGAGCGGGAAGACGTCGTGGCCGGAGCTGCTGTACAAGAAGGGGGACGACGCCACCAGAGCCATCCTCGCCGACTGCCCGGAGCTGCGCGTCGTCAACATGGCACTGGGCGACCCGGAGCCGCCGACCGTCGAGCACGACCGCGTCCTCCAGTGGCTCGACCTCAACGCCGCTTCCGACTTCATTGTTTACCAGGCTCCCATCATCGGGTAGTTAGCTACGCTAGCTGCATGCCATTCTGGCCCGAATAAACTAAACTAAATATGCCATGAGCGAGGCTCTCTGCCTGCATGCATGCTGTAATGTAAACCTACAGAAGCTACTGTTAGGATATTAAGCAATTTTCGGTTAAGCTTAACCCAATCTAGCAACATAACAAGTGTGCTGACAGTGCAAATCACATACGACAGACTAAAAACATCTAGCATATTCATGTATGGACCAAAAGTACATGCCAACAGGGAGAAGTTCAGAACATACAAGTTCACCCGAAACTCCGGCACAGCAGCGTCGTCGGCCATGGTGGTGAAGATGAGGTGGCCGTCCGCCGTAGAGGAAGTACTGGAAGCAGAATGCCGGTCGTCGAGGATGTAGTCGATCAAAAGCGAGCAGTCGCGCCGAGACGCTCCCCAAAAATATTATCGCCCCTCACCCGGTGCAGGTTCTCAAGGGACGCGGTTTCGGAGGCCTGCTCTCCCGTACGGCTGTGCACACAGTCGCCACAATGGGGGTGCCGGAAAGCAGCACAACACAAGGAGCTTGACAAGTGTGTGTGTTCGGATCTGGTACTATGTCTATTCTGTGTAGCCTTCCTCCTCTGTATCTTCTCCACATAGAGGAGACGCGAGGGAGAGTAAGGAGATGCAACTGATACGTGGTGGAAGAAATTAGCATAAAACGTGTCCACAACGAGCTCGGACATTGCCACGTACACCCAGAGTTTTAGCAGTGCACTACCAAGTAAAAATTTAGTTCTTCCAACAAGCCGCGTAACATTAGCTCGAACTCGATTCACGAAACACGATGCGTGCGTGCGCGCATTGCGTTGCATGGCGTGGCAAGTCAAGTCGAGTGAGTGAGCGTGCACGTTGTTGCTCTCTTTTCTCATGCTACAAGGATGAGTAGAACAACTCACCTTATATATTGGTGCTACTCTTCCTCAACTAGCAGTATGGGACTACACTTTCACACATGCCATTCAAGTCAAATGGCCTTTGAGATTTCAGAAGTTTACTAGACTGAACAAGATTTAGTGGGCCGAAGCCCATAAAATCTAACAATCCCCCACCAGATCTCATAGGCACATTAGATTGCATTTGTTCCAATGTATTGTTTGTTATACCTGTAGTTTAGTGGAGATCGGTTAAGATTAAACATCCACCTAAACAAGTAGCTACACTTATCCACAACTGAATTGTTGTTATTTAAACAACTTTCGACTAGGGGTATCCTTAGTAGCATGGTTAGAGAAATGTAAGTATGGGTGTGTACGACTGCCTTATAGCGAAGGTCACCGTACACCGACAAAGTGACACATTGAAGTTTTCTAAAGGTCCAGCCGCCTCGTGGGAGCGCGACCTACGTCCTATGTGAGGAGAGTCGTCGAGAAAAGTGCTCGGCACAAGGAACGTTTAGAACATCGCCGCTTCGGAAGTCCCACGACTCCCGATGGTCCGAGTATTACAAGGTTCCTCGGACTCCGAAACCCGACCTCCTTGAACCTTGGTCCTAAGGAGGGGGGGGGGGGGGGGGGGGGGGCTAGCTCTCCTCTTGAGTTTATTCAAGTGGGAGTGAACGGGAGTACATTCCCATGGTGGGCTATTTATAGCCTAGGGGTACTTGACAAATGACCAAAGCTACCCTTGAGGGTGGTAGGTTGGAGGGGTATATGGGTAAAGGATGGTTCAGGGGTATATGAAAACTAGTCGAAGGTCGGGGTGTCCATGGCCCATGGTGAGCCGTGCCTTCTCATCCATTCATTAATGGGCCTGGGCTAGTTGGGCCTCTTCTTGACATGGGCTTCTTTGCTTCTTTGCCTTCATCTTTGACTTAGTCTTTTATTTTCTACTCTTCCTTTGACTTGTTGACCATGAGGACTTGCTCGGACTTTTGTTGACCATAGTGCCTTGCTTGGACTTTTGTTGACCATCTTTGACTTTTGTTGACCATCTTCTCTTGACTTCTCGGTCTTGTCGGTGTGCTTAAATCTTCTTTGCTGGAGGTGAAGGGCACTTGATGAGCCTCGGTGTTGCTTGTCGATGATGGCCATGGCAAGGTGCCCACCGGAGGAGCGTGGATAGAAACTTGACACCTGCAAGTCCCCTTGACCTTTGTGGCAACCTTTCCATTATCTCGAGCTTCTCGGTGGGCCTCCGATGATTTTCCGAAGACCGAGGACCAAAAAACCTTGGCCGGGGGAGAAAAGTAGGGACGGTGCGGGGATGACCACAATTTTCTCAACCTCCAGGAATTTTTATTTTATTTTTCTGAGCTTTACTTCATTTAATTAGATTTTTTGGGATTTTTTTGGATTAAAAACCCATTTTCTGAATTTTTTGGCAATTTCCTGATTTTCTAGCGATTTTTTCTAAATTTTTGGGCAATTCTGAGTAAATCCGGGGCTTTTCTGGGAAATTCCGGTCGTGGTGGGGTCTCTGCGTAATTTCACCGAAATTCAGGAACTTTTCTAGAGCACGAATTAGGGGGAACCGGAGGCTCCTTCTCATGAATTTGGATGAACTCACAAGAGCAATGGTGAGACGAATCTCTCGCAGTCTCGCTGCATAAGCTTGTATCTGAATGGTTTGACAAAAGGTTTCTAAAAGGACGGGGAGATGTGGTTTTATAACCAAGGACAACCCCCCTTAGCTAGGTGTGAAAGGAGTCCAAATAGTAACCATCATTTGTATGACTTCCTTGGGGGAATAAGCAGTCAACTTGGAGAGTTATTGAAGAGCTCCTCGAATTCTCGAACAGCCTTTAACAACCTGGACACAGTCGCACCAAAATGGTCATTACTTTTGCTACACAACTCAAAATGAAGCAAGGTTTGTTGCATTGGAAAGTAGACTTCAAGGAGCTTCTAATGGTATAACCTGTTATCACATTTCTCTTCCAGGATGGTGGTGACATAGAAAAAGATCGGAGGCAAAAAACTGAATGCATGTGATTCACTTAGAACATGTTTCGGTAAACTTTGTTTCTTCAACTTTGTTTTTTCATGAGCTCAAGGATTGTTGGCTTCCCTCGACATGACACATGAGTTCAGTCAACAATAAAGGGGATGAAGGCACAACATTTTCATCAAGTTTATAAGATAAGCCCAATTTAGCATTGACCCTATCAGTTATTTATTTGGCGCGACTTCTTGTGATTGGCCCTATAATTGTTGGGGTTGTGTCAATGGGGGTGATGTCCACAACATGAAGGGGTAAATTATGTTCCTAAAGGGAGAGATACATGGGCCTTTGTCCTTTTCCTGCATGCAGGCAGCTGCCCGGACAGTCCGTGGTGGTCAGCCCGGACAGTCTGGCTACGGAAGTATCCTCGAGCCGAAGGTCGGTGGAGGCCACGTCGGTGTGTCCGGGCAGGTGTCCTGGGGTGCTCGGCCTTCGGTCGGATAGTTCAAGTGCTCCGGCTGGACGGGACTCCGCGGTGTCCTTCCGGGGGCCGGACACTCCGGGCCTCTGTTCGGCCAAGTGTCCGGTGCTGCTCGATTTGGTGCCGGACAGTCTGGATCACTGGTCCAGATAGTCCGGCTAGCTGACAGCAGCTCCATATTGCCTCCTCCTTTTTCTCCTCGCTTGCATGCCTCGCACTTTAGAGGAAGGGACGTGTTCTTCCTTCTCTTCTATGCTTCCCTCTTGGATGGCATAGTAGTTCTTGCACTTAGGACCTCCTCCTTTGCACGTACGTCGTTCAGCTCAAACCTAAAGATGCAAAGGGTTGGAAGGTCAAGTAGTATACCATCCTTGAGAGTAGTAGCTAGACACACGCAACGGAGAAGATCCACCATTGCAAGCCATGTACGCGTGTCATTTGGCGTTGAAGCACTTGACATGGTGATGTCCGTAAAACTCAGCATATCAGACATACTTTCTAATCAATATGAATTATATTATTCAAGGAACATACAATAAATCATGAGTATCGTGAAATGTGATCATTGTGAATTAGAAGACCGTGTGCCGCCGAAAAGTGCTTGGTGGGCTCAACATTGCGGGCCTTGACCAGTTTGGGAGAGCTCTCAAACTGTGTCAGTAGTGGCTTTAGTGGACTGAACTAGGCCAGCCGTGGGTGGGCTCTTAGCTATCCAGCGACGTGGCTGACATGGACCTTTCCAGAGCATGCACACCCATCACCATTGTCGACGGTAAAACAACCTTGTTCTGGCATGATAATTGGTCCAGATCCGATTTTGATATCGTTGCATGTAACTCTTTGATATTGCGACGCGTAAGAGTATGTCGGTTTAGAGTTTCATGACGACCGGCGCAAGTGCCGGAGTTCATAGAATTTTCCGCCATCATCAGCTTTGTGGCCCTCGACCACCTCAGGCCGGACTCCATTACCTAGCTCTGGAACACTAGTGGGGAATACTCCTCTAGCTTTTCTTATGTGGCCCAATTCAATGGATCCCATCACAAGTTCTCAACGGAAAAGATTAGGAAAGCCCATATAGAACTGAAATGCAGATCATTCTCTTGGCTTGTTGATGCGGAGCATCCCACGGACATCACCACTAGCTGATCACCAAGTCCCCAAGCCCCAAGTGGACCCATGGAAAGGGAACGTGTGCGAGCTATACAAGCCGAGGTGACTTCACTCCTCATTGAGCTTCCCATGCACTTACATGAGACTAAGGTAGTCAGAATCGGCATTCTGGATCGAATCGAACCTCTATGATAAGATCGCAAATCGTAGGATCATAACTAGTAGAATCATAAAATCATGGATTCTACCAAATAGAATCGTAGAATCCATCTAATCAATTCAGATCGTATAGTCGTAGACTCGCATGATAGAATCGCGATTCTAACTACCTTGCATGAGACATGGCTACTACCTCAATCCGGAACCCTATGCGTACTCAGGTACGAAGGCATCGTTCAATGGAAAGCAATGGGAGACGAAGAAGCATGGAGCATGAAGACGGCGCCCCGAGCCAAAGCCACAAGAGAAGGCATGCCCCGAATACTGCCCCGAAGACTCCGGGCCAACATTTGCAGCTCTCTGGAAAGCCCGAAGACTGCCCCGAAGACACTCCGGAGTCTCCGGGCCAACCCTGGTGTCCAGGATTTGCGGCTCTCTGGACACCCCGGAGTCCCTGAGCCGGTCCCGGTGCCCCAAATTCGTACGCTATTGGAAATCCCAGAATCTGCCCAGAGACACGCCGGAGACTCCGGTCTGCCCCGGAGACTCCAGCCATGTGCGTAGTAAAGTGGGTTGAGCCCGTGTACCCTTTCCCCTTTCCACTTACCCCTTCGTGGGAACCTATATAAGTCGTACCTACCTCTAGATCTAGGGGTAGCAAAGCATAAACTAAAAACCTAGAGAGAGCTTTGCTCATCTATCATCCCTCTTGGGATTGAAGGCCTTCTGAGGGAGAAGACTCCATTGGAGTACAAGGCCATCTCCGGGTGAAGACTCCGAGGAGTTCAAGACCACCCAAGGGTGAAGGCTTCCGTGAAGCACAAGACCTCCATCTCTTAGGATTTGGGGATGAACTATCCTACCTTTGTTTCCATATTTCCCTTGGAGTTGTTGGATCCATTGAACCTCTTTGTGTAGACTTTGGTTATGAGATGTGTGTTGGCTTGAGGTTCTTATGTTTCCCTTGTGATTTACTTGTGTTTTCCATTAGTTCTTGAGTTCTTTTGTGTTCTTCCTCAAACACACCTCTTATTCGTGAAGATTGGACCATCCCTATGGTTCGCCCCATATCACTTGTCCATTACAACAGGATCCTCACAGGTGATCAGCTGGCCGGGCACAGTTGGCCGCATGACGCATTATGCCAGCTTTGCCTTTGCCCCGAGTCTGACTGCCATCTTTGCAAGGATTTCTCTTTCCCTTCTGAGGTCCGTCTGCTAGTGTTATGTTGGGTGGATGATCACTCCCAACATGATCAGTAGTCAACCTTTAACGATTGATGCCTGGTGGGATGGATTATTGAGAGATATTAACAACACCCAAAAAAGAAAGCGTAGCAGACATCTTATCTACATCATGTGGAATAACTAGAAAAAAGCCGCCTCTTCAATGACGTACATTAAGGTAGCCCACCCCGCCTTTGAGGATATCTGCCACAGGGTCACGGCCTTTCAGCTAAGTTTTTTGTTTCCGAAAAGGATGTTAGAACCTCCGGCCTCTGCATCATTGTGATGCATATGGCCATCTTTATTAAAGTTGATGCAAGGCAACGAGGCTGAAGACATCATCAAGCAGAGTACAAGACTTAGACAACTATGGCAGACGCATTACAATATATGAATTTAGCACCTACGACTAAGTCAACTTCTTCCGCAACAACGCCTTCAAGAAGGGATACCCGCCCTCACGCCTCCGTCGCCATGTCCAACCAGATACGGCAAGGACAAGGATTTTCATCCTGGTTGCCGAGACCAACCAATGAAGGCCAGCACATCAGCAAGTAGACAACGCCTTCAACAAGGTAATGACGGAAGTTTGTCGCTACTGAGCCTGACCAATGAAGGCTAGAATAAGAGTTTTCACCCCGGACAAGAAGCGATTCTCTAATCACCATCTTGGAAATGGATTTTCCGCTAGTCGCGTCAGCCAGTACTCCACGCCAGGCCGGAGTGGCGCTAGCGGACGGGTGAGACGTCTTCCCACCTTAAGCCACCGCCACGGCTGTCGGGAGGCCGCCCATGACGAGGCGCGGATCTGGCCGCTGCCACTCCACACCCTCGTGAACTGACAAACGTCGGATGCTGCCGCTTGCGCCGGGAACCTCCCCGTGTGCAGGACACTGCGCATGCACCGGACGTCGGAGGCATATCCACCGACAGTCGGCCGAGCCCAGATCTGGCCCGGCAGATCCACCGCGCCACCTCCAAATTTCCGCGCCGCCCAAATCGGCCTGGATGCAAGGCCCTCATGTCGCCACACCAACTAGCCTCGCCACGACGCCGGATGGGCTTGCCCCAACACCTCTGTGCGCCGCCGCGGACAGCAATGACGTGAAGTCTCCCCCGAAGCCCAGCCGTTGCTGGGTTCCGAGTGTCACAGCCAGAGCCTCTACGTCGGCGTCGCCATTGCTGTTGTAGGCCTCGGCCGGATCCGACGGGTGCCTCAGCGGTCCCGCCTTCCGCGGTCCGGCATCGATGTTTACCTCCTCGTCGGCGCCACCATCAATGCACATGGCGGCGAGGAGCTCGAAAATCAGCCCAGCGCGTCCGGCCTCGCGCCCGAGCCGGCCAGCACGTGGCCGGAGCTTGGCAGCGTGGTCTTTATCACCGGCGATCCGCACACGGAAGGAGTCCCCCTCGTCTTCGGTGGCGGCGGCGTGGGCATGCAGGCGGCGCCCGGCGCGGGAGCCCGCGATGAGCTCAGCGGCGCGGATCTTGGCACGGGCATGGCGCCCCGCGTCTTGACCATCTGCGCACGATGCGGTGCGGGCTCGTCCTCCTGGACGGCATGGCGTCGTCCGCGCCCGCAGCTCCCGGCCTCGGGCTCGGCGGCGCCCGACGCTACGGAGAGGATGGGGGAGCCCTGCGACGAGATGAGATTGCTGAGGCAGGGAGAGCACAACGGTGGGATGGGGGATGCGGCGGTGGCCAAATCGCCGATCCGAAAAATTCGGATTTCGGATCTCGCGGTATTTTCCGGCTGCCCATCGCCTGCCTGGATGCAAAGATACTACCTATCTTGGTATTGGTTGATGCGTGCATGACAGAAAGCAATTTGCCGGGCCTTTTGTTAACCAAATTCATGAATAATACACGTATGCTTTTTGTCTAGGGGTTTTTCGCATGTCCCCCCTCAAAACAATGATCATTTTGTACATATTCTAATTCCTTCAGGTAAAAAGAACGAAAATGATGGACCATTTATGGGTTCATCTACTACGACCTTGGATTATTAATTCCTGCAGATCAAGTCATGCACTTTCGTGAAGTAGTTTAAGTTGTTGAAATGAGAAGACTTGCACGCATACGGAAAAGTACCGGCTGGAGAAAGAGAGAGAGAGGGGAGAAGAGTTTATTTTCGGGAGAAGGGATGCCCGGCCTTTACCCAACTAAAGGTACCGGCTGGGTCTGACCCTCAAAACAAGCTTGGAATAACCAGGGAAGCACGACAACTCAAGCACCGTTTTTAGGTATAAGCTAGGGACGCATGCAGCAAGCAAGGCAACCCCTCGGTACGTATCACACGAACGCGAGCTTCAACAAATCGATCGTAGATCTCGTTCGGTCGATCGATCAGCCGACTCGTCCGAGCTCACCATGGCGAGCTGGCCGGCGGGATCCGGGGAAGCAGCGAAGGCTGGGCTCCTCTGCGACATCGACTTGGACCTCAAACCCGGTGACCACGGCCAGTGCCCCACCGGACACGTCCAGGTCCACAAGGCGCTCCAGCTGCCCCCCACGGCCGACGTCGGCAGGATCGCCGCCAGGTTCGACGGCAAGGTGCTCTGCCTCACCGTGCCCAAGGTGCCCGGCCAGCACGACCGAGATGGCGCGGATGAGGGTGGACGAAGCCAAGGAGGTGGCCACGTGGGAGACGGAGAAAGAGCGGTCCGAGTGGGACCGGGGGCAGGTGATCGCGGCTGCCGTCGCCGCCTTCGCGCTCGGCGTCGTCGTCACTCACAAGTTTTTGTCGGCCAAGAATATTTAAACACATCGATCGTGTCAGGTCAGATCATGGAACAGTGGAAGCCTAGCTTGGGGGCATCGAGTGTGCGTCTGTACGTGTACCCGAAGCTAGTGACCAGAATGTTAGGCCAACTCCAACGCAGGGAGCGTATTTGGTCCGGCGCCGTCCGTTTGGGTCCAGATGGACAAAAACCACGGCCCAACGCGCGGCCCTGGTAAGCAAAATCTGTCCGCCCCGTGTCCGTCTGGACGCATTTCTGGCATAAATTTGGGCCGGATTTGCGTCCAGACAGACACGAGACGGACGCGGTGTCCGCCCTCGGGCCCACGTGTCAGCCGGCCAACCATCTCCCACCGGCCCCATTTAATCCGAACGCGTGGACGGGGCCCGCATGTCAGCCACCCAGCCGCCCCTGCCGAGGTCCTTTTTAATGGCTAGCCCGTGCGCATGGACCGGCCAGTCCACTTCCAAACACCCTGCCCCCCACGCGCCCGACAAACCCTAGCCCGCGTCGCCCACCACCGTCCACCGGCCACAATGGTGTGGAAGTGGACGGGGAACCCAGAGAAGCACAACCATGAGGCCGGGTCGTCTTCTGTGTCGTCTGCGCATAGGAGGAGCGCCGCCGGCTTCGCCATCTCGCCGCCCGCTGCGCCACGGCAGCGCCAGTACGTGGGCGTGGCGACGTGCCAGTGTTACTGGGACATGGCCGCCCCGCTGCCGTGGAGCGATGTGCACCTGCCGGACGGGTGGCATCTCAGCCCGGAGCGGGTGCCAGTGCCTGCCATCCCGGCCAGTGGCCTCGCTCGTCTACTGGAGATCAACCGCCGGCGGGCCCTTCTGCCTCCAAACCTCCTCGGTGACCCAAGGTACGCCGTCGACTCACCTGTCTGGGACACATGGTTCCGGGATGAGCACGACATGCGGCGGCGGTCTTTCTTCGCTGCTGGCACGCGTGCTCCGTCCGTGAGGGTAGGCACGAAGACGTGGTCACCGCCGCTCCAGACACCACCGGAGCCGCAGCAGGCGCCGCCCGCCCACCTGTGGCAGCCACCGCCCTTCGTTAACCACACGGCAGATGAAAGCGACGGCCAGTACGACGGCGACGGCCAGGACTGCGGCGACGACGGGGACTAGAAGATCTAGGGTTTTTTAAGTTTAACTTATTTATTTTTTTCTTTAAGTTTAAGTTTAATGTACGGTGGCGAGGACAGCCGGGACTATTGGACTTTTTAATGTTTTTTTAAGTTTACATTTAAGTTTTTTTATAGGCACTGTGAAATGCGTCTGGCCTGTTGGGCGCACCTATGGGCGCTGGGACGCAAATGGACGATCGTGTCCGCCTGGCCGACGCAAACGGACGGAAAATGGACGAAAAGCGTGTCCGTTTGCATCCCTGCGTTGGAGTTGGCCTTAGTTAACCGAGTGCATGCGTGGTTAATCACATGATGAGGTATCCGCCCGAACCACGGGGAAGTTGAATGATCTAACACCATGAATAATTTGAAACCCGAGAACGGGTGAGAAAGATCATACCCATCAAGCAACTGAATGGGCCCCGGACTCGATCAGTCTTCCATCTAACTAGAAGCGAACGCGCGCCTTGCCGCGCCGTTCTTCTTTGTGGGACCTATTTTTTCCGTTTATTGTTGGCCGGCAGTTGATCTTTGTTGGGCATTTTTTTGGGGTCAGTTTTGTTGAGCTAGGCACATTTCTCTGGCTTGGTATCTTTGGTCTTTTTTTCGTGAAATGTGATGGAGAGAGGAGGAGCGTTACGTAAAATTCGGGTGGCACGTATCCCCGCTATGCGCAGCGCACGAACGAAACCACATATCACAGGGCCAGTGAAGCTCATGTCACATGTGACTGTTAAATGGGTCTAAGAAGAAAAGAAACCCGAAACACAAGCTGACAAAGCGGCACATGGGCCTTCTCAACCAGGAGCAAGGACAGTAGGACACCACCCCCTTTCTAGGGAGCTTAGTATCTTTAGAGATGTAACACGCTAAAAATCTACGCATTTAAGTTGAGGACCACTTCAAAAATACGTTTAAAGTTAATGGACGGATGGAATACCGATTACATACGTAGCTTTAATATGTAATTTCCTTAACATCATGTATCTATTGATCCTATGAGTCTGCATGGCAAAATCAAAATTGGCCCGTGCGAATCCAAAGACGCACATGCATGTACCCAAGTGCAAGTAGGAGTATATTCTTCCTCGTTCTGTTTCCTAGCGAGGGGCCGAGGGCGTGATTGACGTGATGCATGGTTACTCACAGATGCATGCAATTGTATATGCATCGCTGTCATCAATGCACATCTTATGTACATATATTCATATGCACTTTAGCTATACGTAAGCCGCCTGAAAATTGATTTTGGGTCAGTCGATTTTTTTGGCCGTTAATTTCTGCTTTGAGATTCGTGCTCCCTTTTTTTTCTGGCCTGTTGTGTGAGTTGTGTTTGGGCTAGGTTTTTTTGACTGACCACATATTTGGGTCGGTCGATTTGCTACTAGGCTAAAGCCCATTACCTGTGCGGCCAACCCTCTCCTCTCTCCCTTTGTTTTTTTATGTTTTTATGCCTTTTTGCTTTTGTTTTTTGTGTTTCTTTATTAGTTGGCTTTTATTTTTTCTTTTGTGGGTATTTTGGGACATTAGGTGACTGTAAATGTATACACACAATTACTATGCAATATGTAGAAAAATTACACTATTATATGATTATTGTTTGCATACTACAAATAGTGCAATTTTAGTGCAATGCTGTGTGCAAGTTTTTTTTTATTTTTTTTATTATCTTTCTTTTTAAAGGGTAATACTAATGCCACTAATTCATTGTTCCTTATAAAATTTCATTATTTTGATTTTGTTTTAGTTATTCTTTTATTATTTTTCTTCTTTAAAGGTAATACCAATGCCACTAATTCATTCGTTCTTAGAAAGCTTTTTTTTTTGCGAAAATTCCACTATTATATGCTTATTCTAGCATATTTTAAAAAAGCATAATTTTTGTGTATATTGTGTGCAAATTTTGTCATTGTTTGTTTTAGATTTTTTTCATTTTCTTTCTTCTACAAGGATAATACCAATGCCACTAATTCATTCTTTCTTAGAAAACCTTATTATTTTGATTTTTTTAGTTATTATTTCATTTTCTTTCTTCCTAAAGGGTAATACCAAAGCCACTAATTCATTTCATTTTCCTTCTTCTTTAATGGTAATACCAATGCCACTAATTTATTTCTTCTTAGAAAACTTCCCTTTTTTGTGAAAATTCCACTATTATATGCTTATTCTTGCATACTATAAAAAATAATTTCTGTGTAAATTTTGTCATTATTTATTTATTTATTTCATTTTCTTTCTTCTTAAAGGGTAATACCAATGCCACTAATTCATCCTTTCTTTGAAAACTTCATTATTGTGATTCTGTTTTAGTTTTTATTTTATTTTCTTTCTTCTTTAAGCGTAATACCAGTGCCACTAATTCATTTCTTCTTAGAAAATTTCTTTTTTTCCGAAATTCCACTATTATATGCTTATTCTTGCATATTATAAAAAGCGCAACTTTTATGTAAATTGTCTGCAAATTTTGTCATTTTTTTTATTTTCTTTCTTTTTAAAGGGTAATAACAATGCTACTAATTCATTCGTCGTTAGAAAACTTCATTATTTTGATTCTGTTTTAGTTTTTATTTCATTTTCTTTCTTCTTTAAGGGTAATACCAATGCCACTAATTCATTACTTCTTAAGAAAAAAATCTGAAATTACACTATTATTTGCTTATTCTTGCATATTATAAAAAAGCGCAATTTTTGTGTAAATTGTGCGCAAATTTTTTCATTATTTTTTCATTTTTCTTCTTAAAGGATAATACCAATGCCACTAATTCATTCTTTCTTAGAAAACTTCTTAGAAACTTCTTTTTTGCGAAACTTTCAGTATTACATGCTTATTCTTGCATATTATAATAAAGCGTAATTTTCTGTGTAAATTGTGTGCACATTTTTATCATTATTTGATTTAATTTTTTATATTTTCTTTCTTTTAAGCATAATAACAATGTCACTAATTCATTCTTCCTTAGAAAACTTTATTTTTTCTTTTTCTTTATTTTAATTTTTGTTCATTTATTCATTAAGGTGACACCACCACAAGTATTAAAATTTCAGGCGACCGACCCTTTTTGCTCACAGTAATTAAAACCATGGTAGTTAAAGAAACTATGGTATTGTAAGAATACTTAGAAAATATTTTGCTATTAAAGAGGGCCTTAGTTATATATGATAGGGTGGAGTTGTGTGGTTGGAAGGAAGCCACGTCTCACTATAAACAATATCGGTAGCAATATCCTTGTTGGTGTAGCATTTTTAAAGAAGCACTCCCGACCATAGTGATGTTTTTGACCAACGAGACGGGAGCCGCTTTCACGAGCGTCGCTAGCGCGTGTAGTCGCGCATGCAGGTAGCTAGACGGCCAACATGCCAAGCTAGCTCATGTACAGAGATGCTTCTGAGCAGGACTGTGTAGGAGTACTGGTAGCTAGCTAGCATGTAGTTCACGAGTGTACGTGCATGCACGAATGGGTTGGTACGCGTGCACGCGCAACTTGAAAATTCAATTCGAGCAAAGGATAGAAAAAGAAAAGAAAAAAAAGCATGCACCTTACCCGGTAGGCTTGACTGAAACAAGTTTGGGTCAGTCGACTGACCCAAATTTTGTTTTCAGACGATTGACCTGTAGCCGGTCCCATTCATATATGCGTGTATGTATGCATGCAATGCAATAATCACAAGCTAGCGTACAGTACAGTCAGCTCGATCTTGCCTTAACTTCTTCCTCTGATCGATCCGCAGGTTTGTTTCCCCCCTGACGAAAAATCACATGCATGGATCCTACCTAGAAGAAACATGGAGTCTTCTCTCTCTCTCTCTCTCATCCATGCATATGCATGCATTGTTCAATTGTTCTTTTATATATGATTGTTAATTTGGAGCTACCGTATTAGGGAGAGACAGACATGCCGAGAGAACTATTGAACAGGAATTCAGCGTGGCCGGAACTGGTGGGGCGGACCGGCGACGTCGCCATTAGAGCTATCGAGGCAGAGCGACCGGACCTGCGTGCTCGTCTCATAGTGGTGGGTACCCCGGAAGCGTCCTTGTCTGGTGCTTCGCTAGCGCCGGTTTCTTCATCGTCGACCGGGTTCCAGTCATCGGATAGACTGCTGCATGCATGCTACTCGACATGCATTCTGGCGCAAATAAATGAGAAAATAATGCGAGCGAGTTTGATACCACTCGATCGCCATGCATTCAAGCTTTCTAAATGTACCTAGTTCTGCTTGCATGTCGTAGACCTTCTATCATACATTGATCGTTCGTGGTACCCAATTAATATATACTAGTCAACAACAACCCATAAGACTGCAGGGGCTAGAACTACTCTACATTTATTTTCCTTTTTCGATTCATAATATTTATATACATGGTGTTGTTTAGGCCATGTTTATTCTTATATAAAAAATAGAATTGTTAAGAAATAAGGTGCACAGTGAAATGAATGAATCATTTTTTACTTCGTGATATGTAGTTGCAATGCATCCTCAGGGCTTCTTTCATTCGCAGGATTGTAAAAATGTAGGAATAGGAAAAACACATGATTGGAATGTCATGCCCATTCAAATCCTACAGGATTTGAGTTTGTTTGATTGCATCACATGAAAAACAAAGGATTTTCCCAAGAGGTTTGAGTGGATGCTAGATTTCATATGGAATGTAGTAGAAATGGTTCCTTAGGAAAAATTCCTCTAGGATTCAATCCTACAAATCAAAGAACCAATGTAGAAAAAGTTCCTAAGGATTCTAATCCTCCAAAATCCCTATGAAAATCCTTTGAATCAAAGAGGCCTCCATTCTACATCGGAGCATCCATGCAACTTTAACCAACACCAAAAAATTGCATCAATGTTACTTTAACCAACACTAAAATACTAAAATGCACGGGGCCGGACCGGACCTAAAATGCGCCGGCCACAGGTGAGCCTTTGTTGCCGTCTGAAGGCAACCTCCTTCCTTTCGACTAGTTTTGCCCCGCCATACAACACGGTGTTGGCTTTCACGGCCGAAATAATGTTGGCACATGTCATGAGACAGGGTCGCGGCGACCTCGGTGTGTCGCACCGGATGGTTCAAGGACATCTTTCATCATGAACTTGTCATTGCCCCGGGATGTAGGTTTCGGTTCCACCAATGTACATTGGATTATGCTTTTCAACCTGGTCGATGAAACTAAAACTGAACTTGGCCTCCACGGTTTCGTCGTCATCAATGTCAATGTTGTCGAGACGACAAAGCTAGAGAGAAAGGAAGTCGGCACAGCTCGGCTTGTCACCGTACTAGATCTCCGACTATGAAGGGACTGGAGATGATGCTCTCGCATCTTGGTAGTGGTGTAGTCTTGTACCAGGAGCAGGTGGTACCCGTAGTCCGCGCTGGTGTCGGCGGACAACTCGGTGCAAGGGCACAAGACGCAACTTGACCCATCGATTCGTAAGAAGAGAGGAGGGGGGGGGGGGGGGGGGGGAGTCCCAGCTGGACGCGCATACAAGATGAGACGAAACGAAACACGAACTGCATGGATCGTACGCCATTTTTCCGCTGGCGATGCACGGCCCAGCCATGCAGTAACCGGCCCCTACGATTGGCCGATTGATCGGGCCTAGCTTGCTGCAAAAGCTGCCGACCCCTCTTTCTTCACGTATGGGTAAAAGCTAGAATATAAAAGCTTCCGGATAAAAAAACTGTTAAATAGAATAATCAGCATAAAAAAGTAAAAATATGGGACAAAAAACTAGAATTCACTCTAATTTTTCTCTCCACGTATAGAACATAAAAGGATATAATATCTACCAATACTATTTGTATAAAATACTATACATAAATATTTCTTGCTAGAAATTTTATATGAGAGTTGTGTGTAAGCTTCATGTTGGTTGTTTTAGAGATGTTCTCTAACTGTCATTGAACTAGTGAAAACATCCTTGTTGAAAGGAAACAAAAGGCTAGTGAAAATATTATGTACGAAATTAACTTTGAACTTGTTTGAACAGTACAAAATTTGGTGGAACTTGGTCTAGGATATGCCTCTTGATCCACTTGATCAAGTGCAACAAGAATGAAGCCAAAAGGACCTCTCGAATAAAAGGTATGGCTAAAACTAAAGTCAAGATTTAAATTTGAATTGGACTAATATGAAAATCTTGAACCTAGGGACAACCGGATGCAAGTTTCACTAAAAAATTATGGCTCGTACAAGATTAGGTTTTTTTAGGAGAAATTAAGTCTTCAAAAACCATATCTTAACCTTTATTACAATTAATTAACATTTCAGCAGTTGCTACGTACAAGATCGATAAAATGTTTAAGTATTCTTTTGAATACGAATCTATGCATGCTACTACTTTTGTACCTTTGAAGGATTATATATAGAATTTGACAACCTAACTGCATCATGGATCAACGATAGGTCCTACGAATATGCAATTCAATAGGCCACGTACGCACACATGCATGGACAGGTGTAGTGAATATATAATGGATGCAGAGGAGAGGGAGACTGGGCCGGCATCATTATCGTTAATATAATCCTAGCTAGCTACGAGTATTAGTAGCGAGGTGCAATGAACAATGCATGCATAGGCGATTGACGCGATGCATGGTTGCTTAATTAATTACATGTACAGACGAATATACACGTATATGCATGCATCGTTGTCATCGAGGACATGAGAGGCAGTATTAGTTAAGCTGCGTATATGCATGCGATACATCTTATGTGGATGTGTGTATATATAGAGAGAGCAACGAGAGAAGACAACCTATTGCCAGCCTGGAGTACGTACTAATCACCTGCAGCAGCTTCAGGTATGTTCATTCCCACGCACAGTGGCGAATCTAGCATTACAATCAAGGGTAGGCTCAAAACATCAAGTTTCTAAGCCTAATTAGCAATTGCATTGTGATTCTTGCATGTAAAGCACCTAAATATAATTTTTAAGTGATATATTTAGCTGAAATATGTTTGTGGAGGGTAGTCTTAAGCCTGATGATGCCTACCTAGTAGACTCGCCACTGCCCACGCATGCATGTATTTCTTTTCCCCTGACGTTATAGGCTTGTTAATTAATTCGCATGCATGCATCGTATTAATCATGGAGGGAGAAACAATGTCGAGGAAGCTGTTGAACGAGAAGTCAGAGTGGCCGGAACTCGTGGGGAAGACTAGCGACATCGCCAAGAGTGCTATCCTCGCAGACCGTCCGGAACTGGCTGTCATCACTAAGCAGTTGGGTGAACAGTCGCCGCCAGCCGGACTACATAACCACGTCATCCTCTGGTGCTACGTCGACGTTAGTTTCAACTTCATCGTCGCTGAGATTCCGGTCGTCGAATAGACTGCATGCGTGCCCTGTCACGTTGTTCCGTCTCGAATAAACTAAATAAATAACGCGAGCGAGTCTGTTTTGATACCACTCGCCTATATGTATGCATTCAAGCTTACTAGCTAGCTAGCGTACCTAGCTAGATCTGCTTGCAGTTGCACGATGTAAACCTTCCATCATATACGTTGATGGTGGGCCTTGTTTTCTCTTTCGTGAAATCTACCCAGAGTTAGTGAGCCTTGGTATACTCATCATTGACAACTATAACATAATAGTCCAAAATTTGGCAGAAAACACAGGAATCACAAACTCATCTACACTTGCCTCATTTTTTCTCCGCACATGATCTCTTATTGTGTGAGCTGATCTCTTTTTGCGGGTTACCCTTTGTGGAGACGACGTAGAGACAAGAATCTGAAAAGCTAAGCCAATAGCAGAAGGAGATCAGTTCACGTCACAAGAAGCTACCAGTAATGGTACTATTCATTCATTATTGGCAAATAAACACAATAAAAAAACAACTCGCTCATCGAGTTACTTTTATGGGTTACCTTCTTGTTGTGTGAGTTGATCTCTTTTTGCGGGTTACCCTTTGTGGAGATGAAGTAGTTGGGAAAATCTGAAAAGCTAAACCAATAGTAGAAGGAGATCGGTTCACATCACAAGAACCTATCCGTAATGCAACTATTCATCATTGGCACAAAAACACATAGAAAAATAAATGACAAGTCATGTGTTGTGATTGCATCAGGTAATGAAGAAACTGCTTGTATATCTGCTACCTGATTTTCTGTTTATTATTTTTTGAGTGCAAAACTGTAGAGGAGGCCCCGACAGTAAATTTTATTAAAAGAAAACCATATGTATAGAGAAAGAGAAGGGGATGCACAACGGGAGAGAGAGGGGGTGACGGAGGGAGAAAAAGAAGAAACTAGACTAGAGAGCTGAGCAAGCTACTAAGAGCTTTTGCCTTGTCAACTAACATCCTAAAAGTGGGTGGATGCCATTCCCTTTTCAAGAATTTGTTGGTTTAGGGATCATCCTTGCATCTCTACATTGTGGACTAGTTGTGGAAAGAGAAGAGAAGGAGAGAAAAACAGGGAGAGAGGGCACACCAGATCGCATAATTAATTTCGCTGCATCGGGTAACGGGCTAAGAGCCGTATCTCCACTAACATACAACGCCTCTCTCTCTCTCTTCTTTAGTTGGTGCCACATCAGATTTTTGCCTATGAAATCATGCTAAGAGCCAAGCATGCATTGGAAGGCCTTTTTTTAGGATAAATTAAGTCTTCAACGATACTCCCTCTTTGAGTTTAGAAGGCCTGTGCGTATCCCTAGATCGACAATTTGACCAACGTAATACGAGTTATATATCAAAAAAAAATATACCATTAGAAACTACAAATGGACTATTTTCTAACGGTATATCTTTCGTGATGCATGACCCGTATTAGGTTGGTCAAATTGCCGATCTTGAGATACGCGCATGCCTTACAAACCGGAATGGATGGAGTATCTTAATATTTATTTCAATTAATATTTCAGCAATTACTACGTACAAAATCAACAATGTTTAAATATTCTTTTCAATACAAATCTATGCTACTACTTTGGGAGTACCTTTGAAAGCGTACATATAGAATTTGGCTGCTTAACTGTTGGTCAAAACCTGTAACATTTGACTTTCTCTTGATCAAAATGTGTGTTAAAGTTTAAGGGAGAGCGATGGAATACCAGTGATGAGTACATAGCTTTAATATGTACATAATTTAACATGCATGCATCATGGATCGACGATTGGTTCTATGAAAGTGCGTGGCAAAATTTATACTATTGAAAATTGGTGCGGATCCCTGTTACCGTTTCGATAGTCCACAAATGTACAGGTGCTGTGAACAATACATGTATGCATGCAGAGGGGAGATAGAGCCAGTGAGCCGGCATCATTATCGTTAATATAATCCTAGCTAGCTAGCACTAGCGATCGAGGTGCAATGAACAATGCATGCAGAGGCGATTGACGCGATGCATGGCTGCTTAATTAAGTACACAGATGAGTGAGTATATACAATTCCTCAAAAAAATACTGTATATGTATATGCATGCATCGTTGTCATCGAGGCAACTAATTAATAAGCGTTACATCTTATGTGCATGGGTCTGCGTTGTATACAGTGGCGGACCCAGAAATTGAGGTTTGCCAGGGCGACGGATGACGATGGAGCTTCATTGAATTGCACCGATGATCGCACGGGAGATAGCCTGCTCCGTCGTCGGAGAGCCGGGGCGGCCGCCCCAGCTCGCCCCAATGATGGATCCGCCACTGGTTGTATATATATAGAGCAGAGTGCAGTGCAGTCAGCTCCATCTTGCCTCCCCTTCCTTCCTCTCATCTGCAGCTGCCGGTTTGTTTGTTGGATGCATGCATGTACTACTAATATATCATCCATGCATGCAGGCTTTAAGTGTTCAATTGTTTTTAATATATGCTTATTAATTGGCATGCATGCAGCTAGAGTTACAAGGAGGAAGACACATGCCGGGTCTCCCGAGGTCATCATGGCCGGAACTAGTGGGGCAGACTCAGGACGTCGCCCATAGAACTATCTCCCGAGACCGGCCGGATCTGCGTTTCATTACCATGTTGGAGGGTGACCCAGAGCCGCCAACCATCGAAAATGACCGCGTCCTCGTCTGTTGCCGCGGTCAGGGCCGGTCCTAAGATTTCGGGGGCCCGGGGCGAAACTAAAACTCGGGGCCCTTAATACAAACACCATAACAATAACGATCATTATATATAGGATGCGGATCTTTGAAACATAGGGCAAATGAACCTGAATTGGAAAAAAAAACTATTAAAAAAACTAAAGGAGTCAAAAAAAAATTGAAACTTTTTTGTAACTAGCATGGCCTAGAGTAATACTCATGTGAAAAGTTTCGGGCAGGAATGAGTCTCATGGTATTCTCAGGAAAAAAAAAATTGCAAGCCCAAAAAATGTGAATGGTAACTTTTATATAGTATCATTTTTTTTTTGTCGAGGATACCATGGTAGTCATTCCTTCGCGAAACTTTTCATGCGAGTATTACGAAAAGTCATGTTTGTTAAAAGAAAGTTTCAATTTTTTTGACTCTTTTCATTACTTTTAAAATAAAAAATTCAGTTCGGGTGCAATGGGATCTGAGACACATAGGCTATTTCTGGTATATATGGGACTGTTACCAATTAACACCTGAATGCATCTAAAAGTAATATTTATATCACATAACCTGTACATATTACCTTAATATAATTCTACATTCCTCGATGCAAAGCAACATATGATGCAAAGTTAACCTCAAATTAACTAGCGGACTGTGCTGTGCATCCAATGCGTTAAGATTGTTCTCAGGGTCACTTACATTCACATTTTCTCCCTGTATTCCATTAGCTGGCCCATCCATAGCTACTATCGCAAACTCTATATTCGTCCAAGCGTCAGTGGTATTCTCAAAAAAATTATCAATGACTCCTCTTTATGATTTTATCAACTCATCCACAAATCCTTTTCCATAGTTCTGAAATCCAAATAAATGCACAAGAGCGACAAACCAATTATAATGAAATATCTTAATATAATTGACCTATATAGATAACGAATTAGTGATTAATGGTATTACCGTGTACGTACAAAGGTTCCGGCCGGCAAGACAAGAAGTGGTTAACAGCTGATCGATTGATGCCCTGGTTGGATCCAAGAAGGAGGTCCCTAGAGCCCTAGATGGAGCATTAGAGAAGCGATCAGATTGATCGATTAATGCATGCTTGGCTCTTAGCATTAGATGGAGCATTAGAGAAGTTGTCCATAGCATACAACTCCTCTCTCTCTCTCTCTTCTTTAGTTACAGTGCGACATCTGATTTTTGCCTATGAAATCGTGCTAAGAGCCAAGCATGCATTGGAAGGCCTTTTTTTAGGATAAATTAAGTCTTCAACGATACTCCCTCTTTGAGTTTTCCTCTGCGTATCCCTAGATCGACAAATTGTTCGTTCTGCAGGTTTGTTCCTCTCATCTGCAGCTGCAGGTTTGTTCGTTCGATGCATGCATGTACTACTAATATATCATCCATGCATGCAGGCTTTAGGTGTTCAATTGTTTTTAATATATGCTTATTAATTGGCATGCATGCAGCCAGAGTTTCAAGGAGGAAGACACATGCCGGGTCTCCCGAGGTCATCATGGCCGGAGCTAGTGGGGCAGACTCAGGACGTCGCCCATAGAACTAATATCTGCGTGTCATTACCATGTTGGAGGGTGACACGGAGCCGCCAACCATCGAAAATGACCGCGTCCTCGTCTGGTGTCGCGGTGACCCCATTCATGGCGATTTCTTCATCACCCGGGTTCCGGTCATCGGATAGACTGCATGCCCCTGTCATGTCATTTGGCCTCGAATTAACTGAATAAATAATGCGAGCGAGTATGACATACCACTCGCCCATGCATTCACGCTTTCTAGGCTACCTAGCTAGATCTGCTTGTATGCTTGCTGGAAACCTTCAATATCATACATTGATCGTGGTACCTATTTAATATATGGAACAATAAATTGTCCCTTCTGCCATTTGCTACTCTATATATTTCGTCTATGTTTATGATATGCACACAATTACTTTTGATTGACAAGTGCTTGTTAAACTTTAGTATGCGTTAGGTAGGATGTAGACAATAAGCATATGTCCTAACTTGGGGCCGGTGGGCTTACAATGCGTTCAGCTGCAATCTTTGTTTGCCAATACTATACAACACCTCATCCATGCTGGCTCAGAACCATCATTTGTGCTAGCGCAATGGAGGAGACATGGATGGGGGTCGAGTATCCATGTCAACATCAAAGCTAGCACCTATAATAGCGCATCCCTACCTGCCTATTACAGTATTATTATCGGCGCTAACTACGTGTCAGTATGGATATTAACTGGTGATAACCAAGTGCCAATAGGGATATTACTGTATCCCTACAGTGATAGTTGGGGGTTGGCAACGTTACTATTGCCACGAAGAAAATCTGCACATGACAATTCCCATGACGTTCTGTGAACCCTGGAACACGGTTACATGGACGTCGTGAAAAATCGTTGTTCATCATTTTAGGCCCGCTTCATGTGTTATAGCTCACCGTTTTGGGGTCCGGTAACGATTTTCACGTTCCTTGAACCCTGGTACACGCATGGGCGGACCCAGAACAAAAATGACCGGGCATCCACACGTATATCAGATATGTGTGTATCGAACAATGCTATACAATTTAGTGACATGTTAAATAATTTAGCAGAGTTGATACATGTGTAACCATGAAAATGCTTACCAAAATCAACATAGTTCCCACTTGAAATATGAGTTGATAAAAGAAATTAAATAATAGAGCAGCAAAGACTTCAAATATACTCAATAACTTAAATATGATTTTTTTACCAATTTTTGCTATTTTTTAATGTACTTTTAGTTCAAATTGAATTATATCCACTAAATACCTAGAAATCCATTTAATGCCCTAAAAATAGCAAACGAACCTTGAAAAATTCCAAATTTTCACATGAAACATGTAATGGTGTATCTTCAATGTAGAACAAAATTTGGACCATAACCCTAACCCTAAAACCCTAATAATACCCCAAAACCCAATACGTTTACAAGTGGCATGCCCACTGTGAGGCACACCACTAATAAAATATTACCAATGGCGTGCGCCCTTCTCGCATGCTACTAATAACCCATTACCAGTGGCATGCGTGACCGGCCGCATGCCACTCGTAACTTGACTACATGATTCCCTCGTGCGAGACTTGGGGAAAAATGCCGCCGCAACCCATCGCCGCCGCCAACCCTCGCCATGCACCGCCGGCCACCCCCGACCACCCCCGCCACCGCCACCGGCCACCCCCGCGCCTCACAAGCTTATAAGCAAAAGAGTTCGAGCAAAGGATACATATACCAAGGATACATCTTATAAGAAACGTTACGTTTGTTAGTTGTAGAGTGGTGCCAAGTTCTCGAATCTTGCCCTCACATGCAATCAAGTTAGCGTCTCTCTTTATGTTTGTGCAACACGAACATTAGTCTTCATTAGGCCATCTTGTGTTTGCTCATTCCATTGGTTGCGCAAGCCCCACTATCCTTGCCGGTGCGTTTCTATTGTCCATCTTAAGTGTGTGTGTGTGTGTGTGTGTGTGTTTGTGTGTGTGTGGTTAACCTTAGAAATTGTTGGGACACACGTCTTGATATGTACATTTGAGTTGAACAAACTATAGGATTTGCTTTGAAAGTACGTATATGACAAGGACTCCATTAATAAAGATCATTGATCTCTCGCTAATTCCTAGCCAGAATTTAAAGATTCAACCGTCAAAATAATTTTGATGACGTGGATTAATGTGGTACCTTGAGGAGAACCTTGTATTGTATTGTGATTTTGGTATATGAAAATAGATAGATAGATTGATGGAGGATTGGAATACCAGTTACATATGTAATTTAATTAACATCATGGATCGATTGATCCTACATATGAATATGCATGGCAAAATCAATCCAAAGACGCACACACAAGTGCGACTATATATATCCTCTTTCTGTTAATCAGTAAACAAGGAAAGGAAATAGTACGTACAATGAACAAGGCATGCATGCAGAGGGAGACTGAGTCGGTATCATTAATTAATCTTAATCCTAGCGAGCGAGGGCGATTGACGTGATGCATGGTTGCTTAAATAATCACACGGATGAAAACAATCGATATGTATGTATCTCTTATGCATCGTTGTCATCGACACGAGAGAGAGGCAATTAAGCAGCATGCGATACATCTTACTCTACTCAGTGTCATGCATGTACGTATGCACGCGCCATGCGTGTATATACATAGAGCACCGGCCCTATCAGCTCGCATGTCACAAGCTTAAGCGCGCAGTCAGCTCGATCTTGACTCGACTCTGTCTGATCTGCAGGTTTGTTTGTTCGCATGAATGCATGCATGCGTTGTTGAATTCTTTGAATTTTATGCTTGTTAATTAATTCGCATGCAGCTAGCATGTCAGTGAGGAATCGAAATGCCGAGGGAACTGTTGAGCGGGAAGACGTCGTGGCCGGAGCTGCTGTACAAGAAACTAAGTGACAGTGCAAATCGCATACGACAGACTAAAAACATCTAGCATATTCATGTATGGACCAAAAGTACATGCCAACAGAGAGAAGTTCAGAACATACAAGTTCACCCGAAACTCCGGCACAGCAGCGTCGTCGGCCATGGTGGTGAAGATGAGGTGGCCGTCCGCCGTGGAGGAAGTAGTGGAAGCAGATGGCCGGTCGTCGAGGATGTAGTCGATCAAAAGCGAGCAGTCGCGCCGAGACGCTCCCCAAAAATCTTATCGCCCTTCACCCGGTGCAGGTTCTCAAGGGACGCGGTTTCGGAGGCCTGCTCTCCCGTACGGCTGTTCACACAGTCACCGCAATGGGGTCGCCGGAAAGCAGCACAACACAAGGAACTTGACAAGTGTGTGTGTTCGGATCTGCTACTGTGTCTGTTCTGTGTAGCCTTCCTCCTCTGTATCTTCTCCACATAGAGGAGACGCGTGGGAGAGTAAGGAGATGCAACTGATACGTGGTGGAAGAAATTAGCATAAAACGTGTCCACAACGAGCTCGGACATTGACACGTACACCCAGAGTTTTAGCAGTGCACTACCAAGTAAAAATTTAGTTCTTCCAACAAGCCGCGTAACATTAGTTCGAACTCGATTCACGAAACACGATGCGTGCATGCGCGGGTTGCGTTGCATGGCGTGGCAAGTCAAGTCGAGTGAGTGAGCACGCACTTGTTGCTCTCTTTTCTCATGCTACAAGGATGAGTAGAACAACTCACATTATATATTGGTGCTACTCTTCCTCAACTAGCGGCTTGGGACTAAACTTTCACACATGCCATTCAAGTCAAATGGGCCTTTGAGATTTCAGAATTTTAATAGGCTGAACAAGATTTAGTGGGCCGAAGCCCATAAAATGTAACAATCCCCCACCAGATCACATAGGCACATTACACTACCGGAATAACCTAATATGGCGATGGCTTTTTGTCGGGGCCGTCGGCATACATGCGCATAAGCTGACGGCCTAGAGAAAACCGTCGTCATTCAAAGGCCGTCGGCAAAGCTCCATATATGCCGACGGCTGGCCCTCGCCACCCGTTTGCTGACGGACGGCTGACGACGTTAGATCTATGCCGACGGCCCTGACGGAGGCCGTCGGCATAGAATTTTTCTCTATTATTTTTTAATTTTAAATCATTTTCTTTTTTTTATACAGTTTGAATTTGATTAATATAAATCTGACTTATCTAAACTTAAACATATACAAATTATATATCGATTTGGGGTAGAATTTTTCATAGATTATGAATATTCACTTTGTTTCTGTTTTAGAATATGTTAAAAATGCGACCTCATGTACTTTTACAAATAGGTCCTTATACTGTGTTAAAATCACAAGTAATTCATACTTGCATTGATTTTGACAAATTTTATATGTTTTTTTTATCAAAATCTTGAAAGGATTCTGTTGGTATACAATGTTTTCATATTTGAATAAACTAAAATCATGTTTGCTTCAAATTTACAGAAAACACCCTCTTGTTTTGATATTTTTGTATATTTTTCATTCCTTGGCCAAATGAGACAAATTTTATATCTATTTGCATCAGAAAGTTTCTAGGATTGTGGGATGTTTAAATAGCAAGTACCCAGCTCTGGAGTGTGACCCCCGTCACGGACGGCACCACTGCATGCACTTAGAGGGGGAAACTGCCACGAAGGGTAACCCGGAGGGAATCTTGTGATAGGTTGGGCCCAAACTTTGCTTTAAAATGTTCCTATGGGCTAACCTAGCACAACCCGATAGAAAAGTCCATTGGTCAACCGCCGTTCATCCCGAGTCAAAGCCCTAGATTTCCCGGTCGAACGGGCCAGGCTTAGCCCGCTTCGGAGCCTTCTGAGGGTAGTAATCCCACCAAAACTTGCATTGGGTCCTACTACATGTATGAAAGTTAGGTGGGAGGTGTAAACACCCAATACCAAGCTCCGGAGTGTGACCCCTTTCATGGACGGCACCACCGCATGCACTGAGAGGGGGAAACTGCCACCTCGGGTCGACCCGGAGGGAATCTTGTGATAGGCTGGGCTCAAACTTTGTTTTAAAATGTTCCTATGGGCTAACCTAGCACAACAAAGTGGAAAAGCACATTGTTGAAACGCCGTTCATCGCCGGTCAAAGGGGTAGATTTCCTGGTCAAAGGGGTCAGGGTTAGGCCTCTCGGGGTCTTCGGAGGGTAGCAATCCCACCAAAACTTGCATTGGGTCCTAGTAAATGTATGAAAGTTTGATGGGAGGTTCAAACACCCAGTACCCCGCTCCCGAGTATGACCCGCTTCACGGAACGGCACTACCGCCTGCACTTAGGGGGGAAACTGCCACCTCGGGTCGACCCGGATGGAATCTTCTGTTAACCTGGGCTCAAACTTTGTTTTAAAATTTTCCTACGGCCTATTCTAGCCCAACCAGGTAGAAAAGTCCATTGTTGAAACGCCGTTCGTAATGAGTCAAAGACCTAGATTTCCTGGTCAAACTGGCATGGGTTAGCCCGCTACAGGGTCTTCGGAGGGAAGCAATCCCACCAAACCTTGCATTGTGTCCTCATACATGTCTAAAAGTGTGGTGGGATGATTAAATAGGCAATACACAGCTCGGGAGTGTGACCCCCTTCACGGACGGCACTACCGCATGTACTTAGGGGGGGAATCTGCCACGGAGGTTAACCCGGAGGGAATCTTGTGGTAACCTGGGCTCAAACTTTGTTTTAAAATGTTCCTAAAGGCTAACCTAGCCCAACCAGGTAGAAATGTCCATTGGTCAAACGACATTCGTCGCGAGTCAAAGCCCTAGATTTCCCGGTCAAACTGGCCAGGGTTAGCCCACTACGGGGTCTTTGGAGGGTAGCAATAACACCAAAACTTGCATTATGTCCTAATACATGTCTAAAAGTGTGGTGGGATGTTCAAATAGGTAATACACAGCTCCGGAGTGTGACCTCCTTCACGGACGGCACTACCGCATGCACTTGGGGGGGGGGGGAACTGCCATGGAGGGTAACCCAGAGGGAATCTTGTGATAACCTGGGCTCAAACTTTGTTTCAAAATGTTCCTACGGACTAACCTAGCCAAACCATGTATAAAAGTCCATTGGTCAAACGCCGTTCGTTTGGACCCATTTCCGTCCCAAATTTGGGTCAGATTTGGGTCCGAAGCCGACACAAACCGGACGTTCTCTATGTCCTCCTCGTCCGTCTGTGTCCTCTGCATGTCCGGCCTGGCCCATCTGTCATCCACCCACACCCATTCCACCTCTCTCTCCTCCTTTTCTGTCTCTTCCCCCCACCCACCCACCCATCCCCACAGCGTCGAGCACCACCACACGGGGAGAAGCATGGCCGGCAACTGGAGCACGCCCGACGCCTGTGCCGGCTGCTGGACCGGCGTGTGGTGCTCGTTCGACGGCCGCCGGGTCACCTCGCTCTCCCTCGTGTCGGCAGGCAGGTGCAGCGCTGGGGCGGACACGGAGTGCGAGCCGGAAGTTTGCACCGGGAAAACGTGAATCCGGCGAGAGGGGTGGGCGGCCACTCCGATGTCTTGGACCCGTCCGCCGTCGCCGCCCCCTGCTTGGCCCGCCTCCTGCCCCGTTCGTCTTCGCCTCCACGCTTGCCGTCGCGCGGGGCTCCGCCGTCTGCGGCGTCGCCACCGACAACGGCACCGTCAACTGCGCTGCGGCCAGCGCTATAACTCCTCCGCCTCGCCCGTCGCGCCGTTCCTCATCTTGTCGCAGGTCTCGGGAGGCGCGGGGTTCCTCTGTGGTGTCGGATCGGGCGTGGGTGGTGGCGTTCCCGCGCTCTTCTGCTGGTCGCCGGCCGCGCCGGGGCAGCTCAGGCCGGTGTACAGGGGGCCTTCCCAGCTGCTGAACCTCGCCGTCTATGGTAGAGTATAGATAGAGTATAGATAGAGATAGACTAGTATTACTACTCTAGAGTATAGATAGAGATAGACTACTAGTGCAGACTATGGTAGAGACGTGAACAATGCATGCATGTGAGATTCGGGTTTTTTTCGTGCCGGGCTGGCCCGAGCACGGCCCGCATCACCGTGTCGGGTCGTGCCGCCCGTTTTTCTCCATTTGTAGGCCCAGCCCAGCCCGGTTTGCCGTGCCGTGCCAGCCCGGCCCGTTTTACTTCGTGCCGTACCGTGCCGGCCGGGTTTCGTGCCAGCCCAGAAAAGCCCGGCCCAAGTCCCAAGTTTACTCGTAGGTACCGGTGGTTTTGGCATCAATGGAGTGCTGCCACATGTAAAGGTGTGGGACCACATGCATATGGCATATGTTTGTATTCTCAGCCCATCCTTTGTATATTAGATTAAGCTAAATCACAGCCGGGCCCACTAGTCAAGTCACTTCTCTCTCCATCTCTCATTCATGTGCATGCATCAGGAATAAACATATTCATTCTCTCTCCTCTCTCACCAAACAAATCCATCATTTTATTCCACCTTAGCTAATTTAAATCAATCATATCTTTTAAACCATAATTTTTTTTACTATTTATATATTTGAACTCCTGGCGCCAAGGCCTTTAGAACAAGACCAATCTTGGGATACATTTCAACCATGTTTAAATTTCAACGTTTCAATCCATTTATTTCACTCAATCTATTTTAAGTGTTTGAAACTGATTAGAACAATACCAATGTGTGAAATATGTTATTGAATTTAGTAAAATCAGTTTTTTGAAATGAGTGAAATCTATTTTTTGATTTTAGTGAAATTAGTTTTTTGAAAAGAGTGATTTTTCCAGGACCGATTTCACTCATTTGAAGAAACTGATTTCAACAATTTCAAAAGATTATTCCAAAAGAGTGACATAAACAATTTCAATTTTTTTTAAAGTGATTTTAGCGATTCCAATTTCATATTTCACAAAAGATTGAGACTGATTATTTCAACAGAGTGACAAAAATGGCATATGTGGGGTTCCCAATGAGAGGCATAAGGTCTGGGGCAATCAGAATGGCTTGTGTATATGTATGTACTAGCTGCAAGCATATGGGGTAACTAGCTTTAATCTGCCAAGGTTGGATGTGACCCGTATGATGGGGAATGTGAAGCTGCAAGAACTTCGACCCGCTCACCGAACAATCACAGAACCACAAACCGGGAGTAACCCACATAGAACAGCCGGAACCATAGAGCACGAATTAGGGGGAACGGGAGGCTCCTTCTCATGAATTCGGATGAACTCACAAGAGCAATGGTGGGAAGAATCTCTCACAGTCTCGCTGCATAAGCTTGTATCTGAATGGTTTGACAAAAGGTTTCTAAAAGGATGGGGGAGATGTGGTTTTATAACCAGGGACAACCCCCCTTAGCTAGGTGTGAAAGGAGTCCAAATAGTAACCATCATTTGCAAGACTTCCTTGGGGGAATAAGCAGTCAACTTGGAGAGTTATTGAAGAGCTCCTCGAATTCTCGCCCCTCACCCGGTGCAGGTTCTCAAGGGACGCGGTTTCGGAGGCCTGCTCTCCCGTACGGCTGTGCACACAGTCGCCACAATGGGGGTGCCGGAAAGCAGCACAACACAAGGAGCTTGACAAGTGTGTGTGTTCGGATCTGGTACTATGTCTATTCTGTGTAGCCTTCCTCCTCTGTATCTTCTCCACATAGAGGAGACGCGAGGGAGAGTAAGGAGATGCAACTGATACGTGGTGGAAGAAATTAGCATAAAACGTGTCCACAACGAGCTCGGACATTGCCACGTACACCCAGAGTTTTAGCAGTGCACTACCAAGTAAAAATTTAGTTCTTCCAACAAGCCGCGTAACATTAGCTCGAACTCGATTCACGAAACACGATGCGTGCGTGCGCGCATTGCGTTGCATGGCGTGGCAAGTCAAGTCGAGTGAGTGAGCGTGCACGTTGTTGCTCTCTTTTCTCATGCTACAAG
Organism: Elymus sibiricus; assembly: GCA_039707655.1. Taxonomy (NCBI): domain Eukaryota; kingdom Viridiplantae; phylum Streptophyta; class Magnoliopsida; order Poales; family Poaceae; genus Elymus; species Elymus sibiricus. Next base: position 5,482,264 of record CM077670.1, on the reverse strand, counting down.
GATGAGTAGAACAACTCACCTTATATATTGGTGCTACTCTTCCTCAACTAGCAGTATGGGACTACACTTTCACACATGCCATTCAAGTCAAATGGCCTTTGAGATTTCAGAAGTTTACTAGACTGAACAAGATTTAGTGGGCCGAAGCCCATAAAATCTAACAATCCCCCACCAGATCTCATAGGCACATTAGATTGCATTTGTTCCAATGTATTGTTTGTTATACCTGTAGTTTAGTGGAGATCGGTTAAGATTAAACATCCACCTAAACAAGTAGCTACACTTATCCACAACTGAATTGTTGTTATTTAAACAACTTTCGACTAGGGGTATCCTTAGTAGCATGGTTAGAGAAATGTAAGTATGGGTGTGTACGACTGCCTTATAGCGAAGGTCACCGTACACCGACAAAGTGACACATTGAAGTTTTCTAAAGGTCCAGCCGCCTCGTGGGAGCGCGACCTACGTCCTATGTGAGGAGAGTCGTCGAGAAAAGTGCTCGGCACAAGGAACGTTTAGAACATCGCCGCTTCGGAAGTCCCACGACTCCCGATGGTCCGAGTATTACAAGGTTCCTCGGACTCCGAAACCCGACCTCCTTGAACCTTGGTCCTAAGGAGGGGGGGGGGGGGCTAGCTCTCCTCTTGAGTTTATTCAAGTGGGAGTGAACGGGAGTACATTCCCATGGTGGGCTATTTATAGCCTAGGGGTACTTGACAAATGACCAAAGCTACCCTTGAGGGTGGTAGGTTGGAGGGGTATATGGGTAAAGGATGGTTCAGGGGTATATGAAAACTAGTCGAAGGTCGGGGTGTCCATGGCCCATGGTGAGCCGTGCCTTCTCATCCATTCATTAATGGGCCTGGGCTAGTTGGGCCTCTTCTTGACATGGGCTTCTTTGCTTCTTTGCCTTCATCTTTGACTTAGTCTTTTATTTTCTACTCTTCCTTTGACTTGTTGACCATGAGGACTTGCTCGGACTTTTGTTGACCATAGTGCCTTGCTTGGACTTTTGTTGACCATCTTTGACTTTTGTTGACCATCTTCTCTTGACTTCTCGGTCTTGTCGGTGTGCTTAAATCTTCTTTGCTGGAGGTGAAGGGCACTTGATGAGCCTCGGTGTTGCTTGTCGATGATGGCCATGGCAAGGTGCCCACCGGAGGAGCGTGGATAGAAACTTGACACCTGCAAGTCCCCTTGACCTTTGTGGCAACCTTTCCATTATCTCGAGCTTCTCGGTGGGCCTCCGATGATTTTCCGAAGACCGAGGACCAAAAAACCTTGGCCGGGGGAGAAAAGTAGGGACGGTGCGGGGATGACCACAATTTTCTCAACCTCCAGGAATTTTTATTTTATTTTTCTGAGCTTTACTTCATTTAATTAGATTTTTTGGGATTTTTTTGGATTAAAAACCCATTTTCTGAATTTTTTGGCAATTTCCTGATTTTCTAGCGATTTTTTCTAAATTTTTGGGCAATTCTGAGTAAATCCGGGGCTTTTCTGGGAAATTCCGGTCGTGGTGGGGTCTCTGCGTAATTTCACCGAAATTCAGGAACTTTTCTAGAGCACGAATTAGGGGGAACCGGAGGCTCCTTCTCATGAATTTGGATGAACTCACAAGAGCAATGGTGAGACGAATCTCTCGCAGTCTCGCTGCATAAGCTTGTATCTGAATGGTTTGACAAAAGGTTTCTAAAAGGACGGGGAGATGTGGTTTTATAACCAAGGACAACCCCCCTTAGCTAGGTGTGAAAGGAGTCCAAATAGTAACCATCATTTGTATGACTTCCTTGGGGGAATAAGCAGTCAACTTGGAGAGTTATTGAAGAGCTCCTCGAATTCTCGAACAGCCTTTAACAACCTGGACACAGTCGCACCAAAATGGTCATTACTTTTGCTACACAACTCAAAATGAAGCAAGGTTTGTTGCATTGGAAAGTAGACTTCAAGGAGCTTCTAATGGTATACCCTGTTATCACATTTCTCTTCCAGGATGGTGGTGACATAGAAAAAGATCGGAGGCAAAAAACTGAATGCATGTGATTCACTTAGAACATGTTTCGGTAAACTTTGTTTCTTCAACTTTGTTTTTTCATGAGCTCAAGGATTGTTGGCTTCCCTCGACATGACACATGAGTTCAGTCAACAATAAAGGGGATGAAGGCACAACATTTTCATCAAGTTTATAAGATAAGCCCAATTTAGCATTGACCCTATCAGTTATTTATTTGGCGCGACTTCTTGTGATTGGCCCTATAATTGTTGGGGTTGTGTCAATGGGGGTGATGTCCACAACATGAAGGGGTAAATTATGTTCCTAAAGGGAGAGATACATGGGCCTTTGTCCTTTTCCTGCATGCAGGCAGCTGCCCGGACAGTCCGTGGTGGTCAGCCCGGACAGTCTGGCTACGGAAGTATCCTCGAGCCGGAGGTCGGTGGAGGCCACGTCGGTGTGTCCGGGCAGGTGTCCTGGGGTGCTCGGCCTTCGGTCGGATAGTTCAAGTGCTCCGGCTGGACGGGACTCCGCGGTGTCCTTCCGGGGGCCGGACACTCCGGGCCTCTGTTCGGCCAAGTGTCCGGTGCTGCTCGATTTGGTGCCGGACAGTCTGGATCACTGGTCCAGATAGTCCGGCTAGCTGACAGCAGCTCCATATTGCCTCCTCCTTTTTCTCCTCGCTTGCATGCCTCGCACTTTAGAGGAAGGGACGTGTTCTTCCTTCTCTTCTATGCTTCCCTCTTGGATGGCATAGTAGTTCTTGCACTTAGGACCTCCTCCTTTGCACGTACGTCGTTCAGCTCAAACCTAAAGATGCAAAGGGTTGGAAGGTCAAGTAGTATACCATCCTTGAGAGTAGTAGCTAGACACACGCAACGGAGAAGATCCACCATTGCAAGCCATGTACGCGTGTCATTTGGCGTTGAAGCACTTGACATGGTGATGTCCGTAAAACTCAGCATATCAGACATACTTTCTAATCAATATGAATTATATTATTCAAGGAACATACAATAAATCATGAGTATCGTGAAATGTGATCATTGTGAATTAGAAGACCGTGTGCCGCCGAAAAGTGCTTGGTGGGCTCAACATTGCGGGCCTTGACCAGTTTGGGAGAGCTCTCAAACTGTGTCAGTAGTGGCTTTAGTGGACTGAACTAGGCCAGCCGTGGGTGGGCTCTTAGCTATCCAGCGACGTGGCTGACATGGACCTTTCCAGAGCATGCACACCCATCACCATTGTCGACGGTAAAACAACCTTGTTCTGGCATGATAATTGGTCCAGATCCGATTTTGATATCGTTGCATGTAACTCTTTGATATTGCGACGCGTAAGAGTATGTCGGTTTAGAGTTTCATGACGACCGGCGCAACTGCCGGAGTTCATAGAATTTTCCGCCATCATCAGCTTTGTGGCCCTCGACCACCTCAGGCCGGACTCCATTACCTAGCTCTGGAACACTAGTGGGGAATACTCCTCTAGCTTTTCTTATGTGGCCCAATTCAATGGATCCCATCACAAGTTCTCAACGGAAAAGATTAGGAAAGCCCATATAGAACTGAAATGCAGATCATTCTCTTGGCTTGTTGATGCGGAGCATCCCACGGACATCACCACTAGCTGATCACCAAGTCCCCAAGCCCCAAGTGGACCCATGGAAAGGGAACGTGTGCGAGCTATACAAGCCGAGGTGACTTCACTCCTCATTGAGCTTCCCATGCACTTACATGAGACTAAGGTAGTCAGAATCGGCATTCTGGATCGAATCGAACCTCTATGATAAGATCGCAAATCGTAGGATCATAACTAGTAGAATCATAAAATCATGGATTCTACCAAATAGAATCGTAGAATCCATCTAATCAATTCAGATCGTATAGTCGTAGACTCGCATGATAGAATCGCGATTCTAACTACCTTGCATGAGACATGGCTACTACCTCAATCCGGAACCCTATGCGTACTCAGGTACGAAGGCATCGTTCAATGGAAAGCAATGGGAGACGAAGAAGCATGGAGCATGAAGACGGCGCCCCGAGCCAAAGCCACAAGAGAAGGCATGCCCCGAATACTGCCCCGAAGACTCCGGGCCAACATTTGCAGCTCTCTGGAAAGCCCGAAGACTGCCCCGAAGACACTCCGGAGTCTCCGGGCCAACCCTGGTGTCCAGGATTTGCGGCTCTCTGGACACCCCGGAGTCCCTGAGCCGGTCCCGGTGCCCCAAATTCGTACGCTATTGGAAATCCCAGAATCTGCCCAGAGACACGCCGGAGACTCCGGTCTGCCCCGGAGACTCCAGCCATGTGCGTAGTAAAGTGGGTTGAGCCCGTGTACCCTTTCCCCTTTCCACTTACCCCTTCGTGGGAACCTATATAAGTCGTACCTACCTCTAGATCTAGGGGTAGCAAAGCATAAACTAAAAACCTAGAGAGAGCTTTGCTCATCTATCATCCCTCTTGGGATTGAAGGCCTTCTAAGGGAGAAGACTCCATTGGAGTACAAGGCCATCTCCGGGTGAAGACTCCGAGGAGTTCAAGACCACCCAAGGGTGAAGGCTTCCGTGAAGCACAAGACCTCCATCTCTTAGGATTTGGGGATGAACTATCCTACCTTTGTTTCCGTATTTCCCTTGGAGTTGTTGGATCCATTGAACCTCTTTGTGTAGACTTTGGTTATGAGATGTGTGTTGGCTTGAGGTTCTTATGTTTCCCTTGTGATTTACTTGTGTTTTCCATTAGTTCTTGAGTTCTTTTGTGTTCTTCCTCAAACACACCTCTTATTCGTGAAGATTGGACCATCCCTATGGTTCGCCCCATATCACTTGTCCATTACAACAGGATCCTCACAGGTGATCAGCTGGCCGGGCACAGTTGGCCGCATGACGCATTATGCCAGCTTTGCCTTTGCCCCGAGTCTGACTGCCATCTTTGCAAGGATTTCTCTTTCCCTTCTGAGGTCCGTCTGCTAGTGTTATGTTGGGTGGATGATCACTCCCAACATGATCAGTAGTCAACCTTTAACGATTGATGCCTGGTGGGATGGATTATTGAGAGATATTAACAACACCCAAAAAAGAAAGCGTAGCAGACATCTTATCTACATCATGTGGAATAACTAGAAAAAAGCCGCCTCTTCAATGACGTACATTAAGGTAGCCCACCCCGCCTTTGAGGATATCTGCCACAGGGTCACGGCCTTTCAGCTAAGTTTTTTGTTTCCGAAAAGGATGTTAGAACCTCCGGCCTCTGCATCATTGTGATGCATATGGCCATCTTTATTAAAGTTGATGCAAGGCAACGAGGCTGAAGACATCATCAAGCAGAGTACAAGACTTAGACAACTATGGCAGACGCATTACAATATATGAATTTAGCACCTACGACTAAGTCAACTTCTTCCGCAACAACGCCTTCAAGAAGGGATACCCGCCCTCACGCCTCCGTCGCCATGTCCAACCAGATACGGCAAGGACAAGGATTTTCATCCTGGTTGCCGAGACCAACCAATGAAGGCCAGCACATCAGCAAGTAGACAACGCCTTCAACAAGGTAATGACGGAAGTTTGTCGCTACTGAGCCTGACCAATGAAGGCTAGAATAAGAGTTTTCACCCCGGACAAGAAGCGATTCTCTAATCACCATCTTGGAAATGGATTTTCCGCTAGTCGCGTCAGCCAGTACTCCACGCCAGGCCGGAGTGGCGCTAGCGGACGGGTGAGACGTCTTCCCACCTTAAGCCACCGCCACGGCTGTCGGGAGGCCGCCCATGACGAGGCGCGGATCTGGCCGCTGCCACTCCACACTCTCGTGAACTGACAAACGTCGGATGCTGCCGCTTGCGCCGGGAACCTCCCCGTGTGCAGGACACTGCGCATGCACCGGACGTCGGAGGCATATCCACCGACAGTCGGCCGAGCCCAGATCTGGCCCGGCAGATCCACCGCGCCACCTCCAAATTTCCGCGCCGCCCAAATCGGCCTGGATGCAAGGCCCTCATGTCGCCACACCAACTAGCCTCGCCACGACGCCGGATGGGCTTGCCCCAACACCTCTGTGCGCCGCCGCGGACAGCAATGACGTGAAGTCTCCCCCGAAGCCCAGCCGTTGCTGGGTTCCGAGTGTCACAGCCAGAGCCTCTACGTCGGCGTCGCCATTGCTGTTGTAGGCCTCGGCCGGATCCGACGGGTGCCTCAGCGGTCCCGCCTTCCGCGGTCCGGCATCGATGTTTACCTCCTCGTCGGCGCCACCATCAATGCACATGGCGGCGAGGAGCTCGAAAATCAGCCCAGCGCGTCCGGCCTCGCGCCCGAGCCGGCCAGCACGTGGCCGGAGCTTGGCAGCGTGGTCTTTATCACCGGCGATCCGCACACGGAAGGAGTCCCCCTCGTCTTCGGTGGCGGCGGCGTGGGCATGCAGGTGGCGCCCGGCGCGGGAGCCCGCGATGAGCTCAGCGGCGCGGATCTTGGCACGGGCATGGCGCCCCGCGTCTTGACCATCTGCGCACGATGCGGTGCGGGCTCGTCCTCCTGGACGGCATGGCGTCGTCCGCGCCCGCAGCTCCCGGCCTCGGGCTCGGCGGCGCCCGACGCTACGGAGAGGATGGGGGAGCCCTGCGACGAGATGAGATTGCTGAGGCAGGGAGAGCACAGCGGTGGGATGGGGGATGCGGCGGTGGCCAAATCGCCGATCCGAAAAATTCGGATTTCGGATCTCGCGGTATTTTCCGGCTGCCCATCGCCTGCCTGGATGCAAAGATACTACCTATCTTGGTATTGGTTGATGCGTGCATGACAGAAAGCAATTTGCCGGGCCTTTTGTTAACCAAATTCATGAATAATACACGTATGCTTTTTGTCTAGGGGGTTTTCGCATGTCCCCCCTCAAAACAATGATCATTTTGTACATATTCTAATTCCTTCAGGTAAAAAGAACGAAAATGATGGACCATTTATGGGTTCATCTACTACGACCTTGGATTATTAATTCCTGCAGATCAAGTCATGCACTTTCGTGAAGTAGTTTAAGTTGTTGAAATGAGAAGACTTGCACGCATACGGAAAAGTACCGGCTGGAGAAAGAGAGAGAGAGGGGAGAAGAGTTTATTTTCGGGAGAAGGGATGCCCGGCCTTTACCCAACTAAAGGTACCGGCTGGGTCTGACCCTCAAAACAAGCTTGGAATAACCAGGGAAGCACGACAACTCAAGCACCGTTTTTAGGTATAAGCTAGGGACGCATGCAGCAAGCAAGGCAACCCCTCGGTACGTATCACACGAACGCGAGCTTCAACAAATCGATCGTAGATCTCGTTCGGTCGATCGATCAGCCGACTCGTCCGAGCTCACCATGGCGAGCTGGCCGGCGGGATCCGGGGAAGCAGCGAAGGCTGGGCTCCTCTGCGACATCGACTTGGACCTCAAACCCGGTGACCACGGCCAGTGCCCCACCGGACACGTCCAGGTCCACAAGGCGCTCCAGCTGCCCCCCACGGCCGACGTCGGCAGGATCGCCGCCAGGTTCGACGGCAAGGTGCTCTGCCTCACCGTGCCCAAGGTGCCCGGCCAGCACGACCGAGATGGCGCGGATGAGGGTGGACGAAGCCAAGGAGGTGGCCACGTGGGAGACGGAGAAAGAGCGGTCCGAGTGGGACCGGGGGCAGGTGATCGCGGCTGCCGTCGCCGCCTTCGCGCTCGGCGTCGTCGTCACTCACAAGTTTTTGTCGGCCAAGAATATTTAAACACATCGATCGTGTCAGGTCAGATCATGGAACAGTGGAAGCCTAGCTTGGGGGCATCGAGTGTGCGTCTGTACGTGTACCCGAAGCTAGTGACCAGAATGTTAGGCCAACTCCAACGCAGGGAGCGTATTTGGTCCGGCGCCGTCCGTTTGGGTCCAGATGGACAAAAACCACGGCCCAACGCGCGGCCCTGGTAAGCAAAATCTGTCCGCCCCGTGTCCGTCTGGACGCATTTCTGGCATAAATTTGGGCCGGATTTGCGTCCAGACAGACACGAGACGGACGCGGTGTCCGCCCTCGGGCCCACGTGTCAGCCGGCCAACCATCTCCCACCGGCCCCATTTAATCCGAACGCGTGGACGGGGCCCGCATGTCAGCCACCCAGCCGCCCCTGCCGAGGTCCTTTTTAATGGCTAGCCCGTGCGCATGGACCGGCCAGTCCACTTCCAAACACCCTGCCCCCCACGCGCCCGACAAACCCTAGCCCGCGTCGCCCACCACCGTCCACCGGCCACAATGGTGTGGAAGTGGACGGGGAACCCAGAGAAGCACAACCATGAGGCCGGGTCGTCTTCTGTGTCGTCTGCGCATAGGAGGAGCGCCGCCGGCTTCGCCATCTCGCCGCCCGCTGCGCCACGGCAGCGCCAGTACGTGGGCGTGGCGACGTGCCAGTGTTACTGGGACATGGCCGCCCCGCTGCCGTGGAGCGATGTGCACCTGCCGGACGGGTGGCATCTCAGCCCGGAGCGGGTGCCAGTGCCTGCCATCCCGGCCAGTGGCCTCGCTCGTCTACTGGAGATCAACCGCCGGCGGGCCCTTCTGCCTCCAAACCTCCTCGGTGACCCAAGGTACGCCGTCGACTCACCTGTCTGGGACACATGGTTCCGGGATGAGCACGACATGCGGCGGCGGTCTTTCTTCGCTGCTGGCACGCGTGCTCCGTCCGTGAGGGTAGGCACGAAGACGTGGTCACCGCCGCTCCAGACACCACCGGAGCCGCAGCAGGCGCCGCCCGCCCACCTGTGGCAGCCACCGCCCTTCGTTAACCACACGGCAGATGAAAGCGACGGCCAGTACGACGGCGACGGCCAGGACTGCGGCGACGACGGGGACTAGAAGATCTAGGGTTTTTTAAGTTTAACTTATTTTTATTTTTCTTTAAGTTTAAGTTTAATGTACGGTGGCGAGGACAGCCGGGACTATTGGACTTTTTAATGTTTTTTTAAGTTTACATTTAAGTTTTTTTATAGGCACTGTGAAATGCGTCTGGCCTGTTGGGCGCACCTATGGGCGCTGGGACGCAAATGGACGATCGTGTCCGCCTGGCCGACGCAAACGGACGGAAAATGGACGAAAAGCGTGTCCGTTTGCATCCCTGCGTTGGAGTTGGCCTTAGTTAACCGAGTGCATGCGTGGTTAATCACATGATGAGGTATCCGCCCGAACCACGGGGAAGTTGAATGATCTAACACCATGAATAATTTGAAACCCGAGAACGGGTGAGAAAGATCATACCCATCAAGCAACTGAATGGGCCCCGGACTCGATCAGTCTTCCATCTAACTAGAAGCGAACGCGCGCCTTGCCGCGCCGTTCTTCTTTGTGGGACCTATTTTTTCCGTTTATTGTTGGCCGGCAGTTGATCTTTGTTGGGCATTTTTTTGGGGTCAGTTTTGTTGAGCTAGGCACATTTCTCTGGCTTGGTATCTTTGGTCTTTTTTTCGTGAAATGTGATGGAGAGAGGAGCGTTACGTAAAATTCGGGTGGCACGTATCCCCGCTATGCGCAGCGCACGAACGAAACCACATATCACAGGGCCAGTGAAGCTCATGTCACATGTGACTGTTAAATGGGTCTAAGAAGAAAAGAAACCCGAAACACAAGCTGACAAAGCGGCACATGGGCCTTCTCAACCAGGAGCAAGGACAGTAGGACACCACCCCCTTTCTAGGGAGCTTAGTATCTTTAGAGATGTAACACGCTAAAAATCTACGCATGCAAGTTGAGGACCACTTCAAAAATACGTTTAAAGTTAATGGACGGATGGAATACCGATTACATACGTAGCTTTAATATGTAATTTCCTTAACATCATGTATCTATTGATCCTATGAGTCTGCATGGCAAAATCAAAATTGGCCCGTGCGAATCCAAAGACGCACATGCATGTACCCAAGTGCAAGTAGGAGTATATTCTTCCTCGTTCTGTTTCCTAGCGAGGGGCCGAGGGCGTGATTGACGTGATGCATGGTTACTCACAGATGCATGCAATTGTATATGCATCGCTGTCATCAATGCACATCTTATGTACATATATTCATATGCACTTTAGCTATACGTAAGCCGCCTGAAAATTGATTTTGGGTCAGTCGATTTTTTTGGCCGTTAATTTCTGCTTTGAGATTCGTGCTCCCTTTTTTTTTCTGGCCTGTTGTGTGAGTTGTGTTTGGGCTAGGTTTTTTTGACTGACCACATATTTGGGTCGGTCGATTTGCTACTAGGCTAAAGCCCATTACCTGTGCGGCCAACCCTCTCCTCTCTCCCTTTGTTTTTTTATGTTTTTATGCCTTTTTGCTTTTGTTTTTTGTGTTTCTTTATTAGTTGGCTTTTATTTTTTCTTTTGTGGGTATTTTGGGACATTAGGTGACTGTAAATGTATACACACAATTACTATGCAATATGTAGAAAAATTACACTATTATATGATTATTGTTTGCATACTACAAATAGTGCAATTTTAGTGCAATGCTGTGTGCAAGTTTTTTTTTATTTTTTTTATTATCTTTCTTTTTAAAGGGTAATACTAATGCCACTAATTCATTGTTCCTTATAAAATTTCATTATTTTGATTTTGTTTTAGTTATTCTTTTATTATTTTTCTTCTTTAAAGGTAATACCAATGCCACTAATTCATTCCTTCTTAGAAAGCTTTTTTTTTTGCGAAAATTCCACTATTATATGCTTATTCTAGCATATTTTAAAAAAGCATAATTTTTGTGTATATTGTGTGCAAATTTTGTCATTGTTTGTTTTAGATTTTTTTCATTTTCTTTCTTCTACAAGGATAATACCAATGCCACTAATTCATTCTTTCTTAGAAAACCTTATTATTTTGATTTTTTTAGTTATTATTTCATTTTCTTTCTTCCTAAAGGGTAATACCAAAGCCACTAATTCATTTCATTTTCCTTCTTCTTTAATGGTAATACCAATGCCACTAATTTATTTCTTCTTAGAAAACTTCCCTTTTTTGTGAAAATTCCACTATTATATGCTTATTCTTGCATACTATAAAAAATAATTTCTGTGTAAATTTTGTCATTATTTATTTATTTATTTCATTTTCTTTCTTCTTAAAGGGTAATACCAATGCCACTAATTCATCCTTTCTTTGAAAACTTCATTATTGTGATTCTGTTTTAGTTTTTATTTTATTTTCTTTCTTCTTTAAGCGTAATACCAGTGCCACTAATTCATTTCTTCTTAGAAAATTTCTTTTTTTCCGAAATTCCACTATTATATGCTTATTCTTGCATATTATAAAAAGCGCAACTTTTATGTAAATTGTCTGCAAATTTTGTCATTTTTTTTATTTTCTTTCTTTTTAAAGGGTAATAACAATGCTACTAATTCATTCGTCGTTAGAAAACTTCATTATTTTGATTCTGTTTTAGTTTTTATTTCATTTTCTTTCTTCTTTAAGGGTAATACCAATGCCGCTAATTCATTACTTCTTAAGAAAAAAATCTGAAATTACACTATTATTTGCTTATTCTTGCATATTATAAAAAAGCGCAATTTTTGTGTAAATTGTGCGCAAATTTTTTCATTATTTTTTCATTTTTCTTCTTAAAGGATAATACCAATGCCACTAATTCATTCTTTCTTAGAAAACTTCTTAGAAACTTCTTTTTTGCGAAACTTTCAGTATTACATGCTTATTCTTGCATATTATAATAAAGCGTAATTTTCTGTGTAAATTGTGTGCACATTTTTATCATTATTTGATTTAATTTTTTATATTTTCTTTCTTTTAAGCATAATAACAATGTCACTAATTCATTCTTCCTTAGAAAACTTTATTTTTTCTTTTTCTTTATTTTAATTTTTGTTCATTTATTCATTAAGGTGACACCACCACAAGTATTAAAATTTCAGGCGACCGACCCTTTTTGCTCACAGTAATTAAAACCATGGTAGTTAAAGAAACTATGGTATTGTAAGAATACTTAGAAAATATTTTGCTATTAAAGAGGGCCTTAGTTATATATGATAGGGTGGAGTTGTGTGGTTGGAAGGAAGCCACGTCTCACTATAAACAATATCGGTAGCAATATCCTTGTTGGTGTAGCATTTTTAAAGAAGCACTCCCGACCATAGTGATGTTTTTGACCAACGAGACGGGAGCCGCTTTCACGAGCGTCGCTAGCGCGTGTAGTCGCGCATGCAGGTAGCTAGACGGCCAACATGCCAAGCTAGCTCATGTACAGAGATGCTTCTGAGCAGGACTGTGTAGGAGTACTGGTAGCTAGCTAGCATGTAGTTCACGAGTGTACGTGCATGCACGAATGGGTTGGTACGCGTGCACGCGCAACTTGAAAATTCAATTCGAGCAAAGGATAGAAAAAGAAAAGAAAAAAAAGCATCCACCTTACCCGGTAGGCTTGACTGAAACAAGTTTGGGTCAGTCGACTGACCCAAATTTTGTTTTCAGACGATTGACCTGTAGCCGGTCCCATTCATATATGCGTGTATGTATGCATGCAATGCAATAATCACAAGCTAGCGTACAGTACAGTCAGCTCGATCTTGCCTTAACTTCTTCCTCTGATCGATCCGCAGGTTTGTTTCCCCCCTGACGAAAAATCACATGCATGGATCCTACCTAGAAGAAACATGGAGTCTTCTCTCTCTCTCTCTCATCCATGCATATGCATGCATTGTTCAATTGTTCTTTTATATATGATTGTTAATTTGGAGCTACCGTATTAGGGAGAGACAGACATGCCGAGAGAACTATTGAACAGGAATTCAGCGTGGCCGGAACTGGTGGGGCGGACCGGCGACGTCGCCATTAGAGCTATCGAGGCAGAGCGACCGGACCTGCGTGCTCGTCTCATAGTGGTGGGTACCCCGGAAGCGTCCTTGTCTGGTGCTTCGCTAGCGCCGGTTTCTTCATCGTCGACCGGGTTCCAGTCATCGGATAGACTGCTGCATGCATGCTACTCGACATGCATTCTGGCGCAAATAAATGAGAAAATAATGCGAGCGAGTTTGATACCACTCGATCGCCATGCATTCAAGCTTTCTAAATGTACCTAGTTCTGCTTGCATGTCGTAGACCTTCTATCATACATTGATCGTTCGTGGTACCCAATTAATATATACTAGTCAACAACAACCCATAAGACTGCAGGGGCTAGAACTACTCTACATTTATTTTCCTTTTTCGATTCATAATATTTATATACATGGTGTTGTTTAGGCCATGTTTATTCTTATATAAAAAATAGAATTGTTAAGAAATAAGGTGCACAGTGAAATGAATGAATCATTTTTTACTTCGTGATATGTAGTTGCAATGCATCCTCAGGGCTTCTTTCATTCGCAGGATTGTAAAAATGTAGGAATAGGAAAAACACATGATTGGAATGTCATGCCCATTCAAATCCTACAGGATTTGAGTTTGTTTGATTGCATCACATGAAAAACAAAGGATTTTCCCAAGAGGTTTGAGTGGATGCTAGATTTCATATGGAATGTAGTAGAAATGGTTCCTTAGGAAAAATTCCTCTAGGATTCAATCCTACAAATCAAACAACCAATGTAGAAAAAGTTCCTAAGGATTCTAATCCTCCAAAATCCCTATGAAAATCCTTTGAATCAAAGAGGCCTCCATTCTACATCGGAGCATCCATGCAACTTTAACCAACACCAAAAAATTGCATCAATGTTACTTTAACCAACACTAAAATACTAAAATGCACGGGGCCGGACCGGACCTAAAATGCGCCGGCCACAGGTGAGCCTTTGTTGCCGTCTGAAGGCAACCTCCTTCCTTTCGACTAGTTTTGCCCCGCCATACAACACGGTGTTGGCTTTCACGGCCGAAATAATGTTGGCACATGTCATGAGACAGGGTCGCGGCGACCTCGGTGTGTCGCACCGGATGGTTCAAGGACATCTTTCATCATGAACTTGTCATTGCCCCGGGATGTAGGTTTCGGTTCCACCAATGTACATTGGATTATGCTTTTCAACCTGGTCGATGAAACTAAAATTGAACTTGGCCTCCACGGTTTCGTCGTCATCAATGTCAATGTTGTCGAGACGACAAAGCTAGAGAGAAAGGAAGTCGGCACAGCTCGGCTTGTCACCGTACTAGATCTCCGACTATGAAGGGACTGGAGATGATGCTCTCGCATCTTGGTAGTGGTGTAGTCTTGTACCAGGAGCAGGTGGTACCCGTAGTCCGCGCTGGTGTCGGCGGACAACTCGGTGCAAGGGCACAAGACGCAACTTGACCCATCGATTCGTAAGAAGAGAGGAGGGGGGGGTGGGGGGAGTCCCAGCTGGACGCGCATACAAGATGAGACGAAACGAAACACGAACTGCATGGATCGTACGCCATTTTTCCGCTGGCGATGCACGGCCCAGCCATGCAGTAACCGGCCCCTACGATTGGCCGATTGATCGGGCCTAGCTTGCTGCAAAAGCTGCCGACCCCTCTTTCTTCACGTATGGGTAAAAGCTAGAATATAAAAGCTTCCGGATAAAAAAACTGTTAAATAGAATAATCAGCATTAAAAAGTAAAAATATGGGACAAAAAACTAGAATTCACTCTAATTTTTCTCTCCACGTATAGAACATAAAAGGATATAATATCTACCAATACTATTTGTATAAAATACTATACATAAATATTTCTTGCTAGAAATTTTATATGAGAGTTGTGTGTAAGCTTCATGTTGGTTGTTTTAGAGATGTTCTCTAACTGTCATTGAACTAGTGAAAACATCCTTGTTGAAAGGAAACAAAAGGCTAGTGAAAATATTATGTACGAAATTAACTTTGAACTTGTTTGAACAGTACAAAATTTGGTGGAACTTGGTCTAGGATATGCCTCTTGATCCACTTGATCAAGTGCAACAAGAATGAAGCCAAAAGGACCTCTCGAATAAAAGGTATGGCTAAAACTAAAGTCAAGATTTAAATTTGAATTGGACTAATATGAAAATCTTCAACCTAGGGACAACCGGATGCAAGTTTCACTAAAAAATTATGGCTCGTACAAGATTAGGTTTTTTTAGAAGAAATTAAGTCTTCAAAAACCATATCTTAACCTTTATTACAATTAATTAACATTTCAGCAGTTGCTACGTACAAGATCGATAAAATGTTTAAGTATTCTTTTGAATACGAATCTATGCATGCTACTACTTTTGTACCTTTGAAGGATTATATATAGAATTTGACAACCTAACTGCATCATGGATCAACGATAGGTCCTACGAATATGCAATTCAATAGGCCACGTACGCACACATGCATGGACAGGTGTAGTGAATATATAATGGATGCAGAGGAGAGGGAGACTGGGCCGGCATCATTATCGTTAATATAATCCTAGCTAGCTACGAGTATTAGTAGCGAGGTGCAATGAACAATGCATGCATAGGCGATTGACGCGATGCATGGTTGCTTAATTAATTACATGTACAGACGAATATACACGTATATGCATGCATCGTTGTCATCGAGGACATGAGAGGCAGTATTAGTTAAGCTGCGTATATGCATGCGATACATCTTATGTGGATGTGTGTATATATAGAGAGAGCAACGAGAGAAGACAACCTATTGCCAGCCTGGAGTACGTACTAATCACCTGCAGCAGCTTCAGGTATGTTCATTCCCACGCACAGTGGCGAATCTAGCATTACAATCAAGGGTAGGCTCAAAACATCAAGTTTCTAAGCCTAATTAGCAATTGCATTGTGATTCTTGCATGTAAAGCACCTAAATATAATTTTTAAGTGATATATTTAGCTGAAATATGTTTGTGGAGGGTAGGCTTAAGCCTGATGATGCCTACCTAGTAGACTCGCCACTGCCCACGCATGCATGTATTTCTTTTCCCCTGACGTTATAGGCTTGTTAATTAATTCGCATGCATGCATCGTATTAATCATGGAGGGAGAAACAATGTCGAGGAAGCTGTTGAACGAGAAGTCAGAGTGGCCGGAACTCGTGGGGAAGACTAGCGACATCGCCAAGAGTGCTATCCTCGCAGACCGTCCGGAACTGGCTGTCATCACTAAGCAGTTGGGTGAACAGTCGCCGCCAGCCGGACTACATAACCACGTCATCCTCTGGTGCTACGTCGACGTTAGTTTCAACTTCATCGTCGCCGAGATTCCGGTCGTCGAATAGACTGCATGCGTGCCCTGTCACGTTGTTCCGTCTCGAATAAACTAAATAAATAACGCGAGCGAGTCTGTTTTGATACCACTCGCCTATATGTATGCATTCAAGCTTACTAGCTAGCTAGCGTACCTAGCTAGATCTGCTTGCAGTTGCACGATGTAAACCTTCCATCATATACGTTGATGGTGGGCCTTGTTTTCTCTTTCGTGAAATCTACCCAGAGTTAGTGAGCCTTGGTATACTCATCATTGACAACTATAACATAATAGTCCAAAATTTGGCAGAAAACACAGGAATCACAAACTCATCTACACTTGCCTCATTTTTTCTCCGCACATGATCTCTTATTGTGTGAGCTGATCTCTTTTTGCGGGTTACCCTTTGTGGAGACGACGTAGAGACAAGAATCTGAAAAGCTAAGCCAATAGCAGAAGGAGATCAGTTCACGTCACAAGAAGCTACCAGTAATGGTACTATTCATTCATTATTGGCAAATAAACACAATAAAAAAACAACTCGCTCATCGAGTTACTTTTATGGGTTACCTTCTTGTTGTGTGAGTTGATCTCTTTTTGCGGGTTACCCTTTGTGGAGATGAAGTAGTTGGGAAAATCTGAAAAGCTAAACCAATAGTAGAAGGAGATCGGTTCACATCACAAGAACCTATCCGTAATGCAACTATTCATCATTGGCACAAAAACACATAGAAAAATAAATGACAAGTCATGTGTTGTGATTGCATCAGGTAATGAAGAAACTGCTTGTATATCTGCTACCTGATTTTCTGTTTATTATTTTTTGAGTGCAAAACTGTAGAGGAGGCCCCGACAGTAAATTTTATTAAAAGAAAACCATATGTATAGAGAAAGAGAAGGGGATGCACAACGGGAGAGAGAGGGGGTGACGGAGGGAGAAAAAGAAGAAACTAGACTAGAGAGCTGAGCAAGCTACTAAGAGCTTTTGCCTTGTCAACTAACATCCTAAAAGTGAGTGGATGCCATTCCCTTTTCAAGAATTTGTTGGTTTAGGGATCATCCTTGCATCTCTACATTGTGGACTAGTTGTGGAAAGAGAAGAGAAGGAGAGAAAAACAGGGAGAGAGGGCACACCAGATCGCATAATTAATTTCGCTGCATCGGGTAACGGGCTAAGAGCCGTATCTCCACTAACATACAACGCCTCTCTCTCTCTCTTCTTTAGTTGGTGCCACATCAGATTTTTGCCTATGAAATCATGCTAAGAGCCAAGCATGCATTGGAAGGCCTTTTTTTTAGGATAAATTAAGTCTTCAACGATACTCCCTCTTTGAGTTTAGAAGGCCTGTGCGTATCCCTAGATCGACAATTTGACCAACGTAATACGAGTTATATATCAAAAAAAAATATACCATTAGAAACTACAAATGGACTATTTTCTAACGGTATATCTTTCGTGATGCATGACCCGTATTAGGTTGGTCAAATTGCCGATCTTGAGATACGCGCATGCCTTACAAACCGGAATGGATGGAGTATCTTAATATTTATTTCAATTAATATTTCAGCAATTACTACGTACAAAATCAACAATGTTTAAATATTCTTTTCAATACAAATCTATGCTACTACTTTGGGAGTACCTTTGAAAGCGTACATATAGAATTTGGCTGCTTAACTGTTGGTCAAAACCTGTAACATTTGACTTTCTCTTGATCAAAATGTGTGTTAAAGTTTAAGGGAGAGCGATGGAATACCAGTGATGAGTACATAGCTTTAATATGTACATAATTTAACATGCATGCATCATGGATCGACGATTGGTTCTATGAAAGTGCGTGGCAAAATTTATACTATTGAAAATTGGTGCGGATCCCTGTTACCGTTTCGATAGTCCACAAATGTACAGGTGCTGTGAACAATACATGTATGCATGCAGAGGGGAGATAGAGCCAGTGAGCCGGCATCATTATCGTTAATATAATCCTAGCTAGCTAGCACTAGCGATCGAGGTGCAATGAACAATGCATGCAGAGGCGATTGACGCGATGCATGGCTGCTTAATTAAGTACACAGATGAGTGAGTATATACAATTCCTCAAAAAAATACTGTATATGTATATGCATGCATCGTTGTCATCGAGGCAACTAATTAATAAGCGTTACATCTTATGTGCATGGGTCTGCGTTGTATACAGTGGCGGACCCAGAAATTGAGGTTTGCCAGGGCGACGGATGACGATGGAGCTTCATTGAATTGCACCGATGATCGCTAGGCACGGGAGATAGCCTGCTCCGTCGTCGGAGAGCCGGGGCGGCCGCCCCAGCTCGCCCCAATGATGGATCCGCCACTGGTTGTATATATATAGAGCAGAGTGCAGTGCAGTCAGCTCCATCTTGCCTCCCCTTCCTTCCTCTCATCTGCAGCTGCCGGTTTGTTTGTTGGATGCATGCATGTACTACTAATATATCATCCATGCATGCAGGCTTTAAGTGTTCAATTGTTTTTAATATATGCTTATTAATTGGCATGCATGCAGCTAGAGTTACAAGGAGGAAGACACATGCCGGGTCTCCCGAGGTCATCATGGCCGGAACTAGTGGGGCAGACTCAGGACGTCGCCCATAGAACTATCTCCCGAGACCGGCCGGATCTGCGTTTCATTACCATGTTGGAGGGTGACCCAGAGCCGCCAACCATCGAAAATGACCGCGTCCTCGTCTGTTGCCGCGGTCAGGGCCGGTCCTAAGATTTCGGGGGCCCGGGGCGAAACTAAAACTCGGGGCCCTTAATACAAACACCATAACAATAACGATCATTATATATAGGATGCGGATCTTTGAAACATAGGGCAAATGAACCTGAATTGGAAAAAAAAACTATTAAAAAAACTAAAGGAGTCAAAAAAAAATTGAAACTTTTTTGTAACTAGCATGGCCTAGCGTAATACTCATGTGAAAAGTTTCGGGCAGGAATGAGCTCATGGTATTGTCAGGAAAAAAAAAATTGCAAGCCCAAAAAATGTGAATGGTAACTTTTATATAGTATCATTTTTTTTTGTCGAGGATACCATGGTAGTCATTCCTTCGCGAAACTTTTCATGCGAGTATTACGAAAAGTCATGTTTGTTAAAAGAAAGTTTCAATTTTTTTGACTCTTTTCATTACTTTTAAAATAAAAAATTCAGTTCGGGTGCAATGGGATCTGAGACACATAGGCTATTTCTGGTATATATGGGACTGTTACCAATTAACACCTGAATGCATCTAAAAGTAATATTTATATCACATAACCTGTACATATTACCTTAATATAATTCTACATTCCTCGATGCAAAGCAACATATGATGCAAAGTTAACCTCAAATTAACTAGCGGACTGTGCTGTGCATCCAATGCGTTAAGATTGTTCTCAGGGTCACTTACATTCACATTTTCTCCCTGTATTCCATTAGCTGGCCCATCCATAGCTACTATCGCAAACTCTATATTCGTCCAAGCGTCAGTGGTATTCTCAAAAAAATTATCAATGACTCCTCTTTATGATTTTATCAACTCATCCACAAATCCTTTTCCATAGTTCTGAAATCCAAATAAATGCACAAGAGCGACAAACCAATTATAATGAAATATCTTAATATAATTGACCTATATAGATAACGAATTAGTGATTAATGGTATTACCGTGTACGTACAAAGGTTCCGGCCGGCAAGACAAGAAGTGGTTAACAGCTGATCGATTGATGCCCTGGTTGGATCCAAGAAGGAGGTCCCTAGAGCCCTAGATGGAGCATTAGAGAAGCGATCAGATTGATCGATTAATGCATGCTTGGCTCTTAGCATTAGATGGAGCATTAGAGAAGTTGTCCATAGCATACAACTCCTCTCTCTCTCTCTCTTCTTTAGTTACAGTGCGACATCTGATTTTTGCCTATGAAATCGTGCTAAGAGCCAAGCATGCATTGGAAGGCCTTTTTTTAGGATAAGTTAAGTCTTCAACGATACTCCCTCTTTTTTGTTTTCCTCTGCGTATCCCTAGATCGACAAATTGTTCGTTCTGCAGGTTTGTTCCTCTCATCTGCAGCTGCAGGTTTGTTCGTTCGATGCATGCATGTACTACTAATATATCATCCATGCATGCAGGCTTTAGGTGTTCAATTGTTTTTAATATATGCTTATTAATTGGCATGCATGCAGCCAGAGTTTCAAGGAGGAAGACACATGCCGGGTCTCCCGAGGTCATCATGGCCGGAGCTAGTGGGGCAGACTCAGGACGTCGCCCATAGAACTAATATCTGCGTGTCATTACCATGTTGGAGGGTGACACGGAGCCGCCAACCATCGAAAATGACCGCGTCCTCGTCTGGTGTCGCGGTGACCCCATTCATGGCGATTTCTTCATCACCCGGGTTCCGGTCATCGGATAGACTGCATGCCCCCTGTCATGTCATTCGGCCTCGAATTAACTGAATAAATAATGCGAGCGAGTATGACATACCACTCGCCCATGCATTCACGCTTTCTAGGCTACCTAGCTAGATCTGCTTGTATGCTTGCTGGAAACCTTCAATATCATACATTGATCGTGGTACCTATTTAATATATGGAACAATAAATTGTCCCTTCTGCCATTTGCTACTCTATATATTTCGTCTATGTTTATGATATGCACACAATTACTTTTGATTGACAAGTGCTTGTTAAACTTTAGTATGCGTTAGGTAGGATGTAGACAATAAGCATATGTCCTAACTTGGGGCCGGTGGGCTTACAATGCGTTCAGCTGCAATCTTTGTTTGCCAATACTATACAACACCTCATCCATGCTGGCTCAGAACCATCATCTGTGCTAGCGCAATGGAGGAGACATGGATGGGGGTCGAGTATCCATGTCAACATCAAAGCTAGCACCTATAATAGCGCATCCCTACCTGCCTATTATAGTATTATTATCGGCGCTAACTACGTGTCAGTATGGATATTAACTGGTGATAACCAAGTGCCAATAGGGATATTACTGTATCCCTACAGTGATAGTTGGGGGTTGGCAACGTTACTATTGCCACGAAGAAAATCTGCACATGACAATTCCCATGACGTTCTGTGAACCCTGGAACACGGTTACATGGACGTCGTGAAAAATCGTTGTTCATCATTTTAGGCCCGCTTCATGTGTTATAGCTCACCGTTTTGGGGTCCGGTAACGATTTTCACGTTCCTTGAACCCTGGTACACGCATGGGCGGACCCAGAACAAAAATGACCGGGCATCCACACGTATATCAGATATGTGTGTATCGAACAATGCTATACAATTTAGTGACATGTTAAATAATTTAGCAGAGTTGATACATGTGTAACCATGAAAATGCTTACCAAAATCAACATAGTTCCCACTTGAAATATGAGTTGATAAAAGAAATTAAATAATAGAGCAGCAAAGACTTCAAATATACTCAATAACTTAAATATGATTTTTTTACCAATTTTTGCTATTTTTTAATGTACTTTTAGTTCAAATTGAATTATATCCACTAAATACCTAGAAATCCATTTAATGCCCTAAAAATAGCAAACGAACCTTGAAAAATTCCAAATTTTCACATGAAACATGTAATGGTGTATCTTCAATGTAGAACAAAATTTGGACCATAACCCTAACCCTAAAACCCTAATAATACCCCAAAACCCAATACGTTTACAAGTGGCATGCCCACTGTGAGGCACACCACTAATAAAATATTACCAATGGCGTGCGCCCTTCTCGCATGCTACTAATAACCCATTACCAGTGGCATGCGTGACCGGCCGCATGCCACTCGTAACTTGACTACATGATTCCCTCGTGCGAGACTTGGGGAAAAATGCCGCCGCAACCCATCGCCGCCGCCAACCCTCGCCATGCACCGCCGGCCACCCCCGACCACCCCCGCCACCGCCACCGGCCACCCCCGCGCCTCACAAGCTTATAAGCAAAAGAGTTCGAGCAAAGGATACATATACCAAGGATACATCTTATAAGAAACGTTACGTTTGTTAGTTGTAGAGTGGTGCCAAGTTCTCGAATCTTGCCCTCACATGCAATCAAGTTAGCGTCTCTCTTTATGTTTGTGCAACACGAACATTAGTCTTCATTAGGCCATCTTGTGTTTGCTCATTCCATTGGTTGCGCAAGCCCCACTATCCTTGCCGGTGCGTTTCTATTGTCCATCTTAAGTGTGTGTGTGTGTGTGTGTGTGTGTGTGTTTGTGTGTGTGTGGTTAACCTTAGAAATTGTTGGGACACACGTCTTGATATGTACATTTGAGTTGAACAAACTATAGGATTTGCTTTGAAAGTACGTATATGACAAGGACTCCATTAATAAAGATCATTGATCTCTCGCTAATTCCTAGCCAGAATTTAAAGATTCAACCGTCAAAATAATTTTGATGACGTGGATTAATGTGGTACCTTGAGGAGAACCTTGTATTGTATTGTGATTTTGGTATATGAAAATAGATAGATAGATTGATGGAGGATTGGAATACCAGTTACATATGTAATTTAATTAACATCATGGATCGATTGATCCTACATATGAATATGCATGGCAAAATCAATCCAAAGACGCACACACAAGTGCGACTATATATATCCTCTTTCTGTTAATCAGTAAACAAGGAAAGGAAATAGTACGTACAATGAACAAGGCATGCATGCAGAGGGAGACTGAGTCGGTATCATTAATTAATCTTAATCCTAGCGAGCGAGGGCGATTGACGTGATGCATGGTTGCTTAAATAATCACACGGATGAAAACAATCGATATGTATGTATCTCTTATGCATCGTTGTCATCGACACGAGAGAGAGGCAATTAAGCAGCATGCGATACATCTTACTCTACTCAGCGTCATGCATGTACGTATGCACGCGCCATGCGTGTATATACATAGAGCACCGGCCCTATCAGCTCGCATGTCACAAGCTTAAGCGCGCAGTCAGCTCGATCTTGCCTCGACTCTGTCTGATCTGCAGGTTTGTTTGTTCGCATGAATGCATGCATGCGTTGTTGAATTCTTTGAATTTTATGCTTGTTAATTAATTCGCATGCAGCTAGCATGTCAGTGAGGAATCGAAATGCCGAGGGAACTGTTGAGCGGGAAGACGTCGTGGCCGGAGCTGCTGTACAAGAAACTAAGTGACAGTGCAAATCGCATACGACAGACTAAAAACATCTAGCATATTCATGTATGGACCAAAAGTACATGCCAACAGAGAGAAGTTCAGAACATACAAGTTCACCCGAAACTCCGGCACAGCAGCGTCGTCGGCCATGGTGGTGAAGATGAGGTGGCCGTCCGCCGTGGAGGAAGTAGTGGAAGCAGATGGCCGGTCGTCGAGGATGTAGTCGATCAAAAGCGAGCAGTCGCGCCGAGACGCTCCCCAAAAATCTTATCGCCCTTCACCCGGTGCAGGTTCTCAAGGGACGCGGTTTCGGAGGCCTGCTCTCCCGTACGGCTGTTCACACAGTCACCGCAATGGGGTCGCCGGAAAGCAGCACAACACAAGGAACTTGACAAGTGTGTGTGTTCGGATCTGCTACTGTGTCTGTTCTGTGTAGCCTTCCTCCTCTGTATCTTCTCCACATAGAGGAGACGCGTGGGAGAGTAAGGAGATGCAACTGATACGTGGTGGAAGAAATTAGCATAAAACGTGTCCACAACGAGCTCGGACATTGACACGTACACCCAGAGTTTTAGCAGTGCACTACCAAGTAAAAATTTAGTTCTTCCAACAAGCCGCGTAACATTAGTTCGAACTCGATTCACGAAACACGATGCGTGCATGCGCGGGTTGCGTTGCATGGCGTGGCAAGTCAAGTCGAGTGAGTGAGCACGCACTTGTTGCTCTCTTTTCTCATGCTACAAGGATGAGTAGAACAACTCACATTATATATTGGTGCTACTCTTCCTCAACTAGCAGCTTGGGACTAAACTTTCACACATGCCATTCAAGTCAAATGGGCCTTTGAGATTTCAGAATTTTAATAGGCTGAACAAGATTTAGTGGGCCGAAGCCCATAAAATGTAACAATCCCCCACCAGATCACATAGGCACATTACACTACCGGAATAACCTAATATGGCGATGGCTTTTTGTCGGGGTCGTCGGCATACATGCGCATAAGCTGACGGCCTAGAGAAAACCGTCGTCATTCAAAGGCCGTCGGCAAAGCTCCATATATGCCGACGGCTGGCCCTCGCCACCCGTTTGCTGACGGACGGCTGACGACGTTAGATCTATGCCGACGGCCCTGACGGAGGCCGTCGGCATAGAATTTTTCTCTATTATTTTTTAATTTTAAATCATTTTCTTTTTTTTATACAGTTTGAATTTGATTAATATAAATCTGACTTATCTAAACTTAAACATATACAAATTATATATCGATTTGGGGTAGAATTTTTCATAGATTATGAATATTCACTTTGTTTCTGTTTTAGAATATGTTAAAAATGCGACCTCATGTACTTTTACAAATAGGTCCTTATACTGTGTTAAAATCACAAGTAATTCATACTTGCATTGATTTTGACAAATTTTATATGTTTTTTTTATCAAAATCTTGAAAGGATTCTGTTGGTATACAATGTTTTCATATTTGAATAAACTAAAATCATGTTTGCTTCAAATTTACAGAAAACACCCTCTTGTTTTGATATTTTTGTATATTTTTCATTCCTTGGCCAAATGAGACAAATTTTATATCTATTTGCATCAGAAAGTTTCTAGGATTGTGGGATGTTTAAATAGCAAGTACCCAGCTCTGGAGTGTGACCCCCGTCACGGACGGCACCACTGCATGCACTTAGAGGGGGAAACTGCCACGAAGGGTAACCCGGAGGGAATCTTGTGATAGGTTGGGCCCAAACTTTGCTTTAAAATGTTCCTATGGGCTAACCTAGCACAACCCGATAGAAAAGTCCATTGGTCAACCGCCGTTCATCCCGAGTCAAAGCCCTAGATTTCCCGGTCGAACGGGCCAGGCTTAGCCCGCTTCGGAGCCTTCTGAGGGTAGTAATCCCACCAAAACTTGCATTGGGTCCTACTACATGTATGAAAGTTAGGTGGGAGGTGTAAACACCCAATACCAAGCTCCGGAGTGTGACCCCTTTCATGGACGGCACCACCGCATGCACTGAGAGGGGGAAACTGCCACCTCGGG
The DNA here is from genome assembly GCA_039707655.1 of Elymus sibiricus. Lineage (NCBI taxonomy): Eukaryota > Viridiplantae > Streptophyta > Magnoliopsida > Poales > Poaceae > Elymus > Elymus sibiricus. The sequence continues at coordinate 5,456,919 of CM077670.1, read as the reverse complement.
TCGACCCGGAGGGAATCTTGTGATAGGCTGGGCTCAAACTTTGTTTTAAAATGTTCCTATGGGCTAACCTAGCACAACAAAGTGGAAAAGCACATTGTTGAAACGCCGTTCATCGCCGGTCAAAGGGGTAGATTTCCTGGTCAAAGGGGTCAGGGTTAGGCCTCTCGGGGTCTTCGGAGGGTAGCAATCCCACCAAAACTTGCATTGGGTCCTAGTAAATGTATGAAAGTTTGATGGGAGGTTCAAACACCCAGTACCCCGCTCCCGAGTATGACCCGCTTCACGGAACGGCACTACCGCCTGCACTTAGGGGGGAAACTGCCACCTCGGGTCGACCCGGATGGAATCTTCTGTTAACCTGGGCTCAAACTTTGTTTTAAAATTTTCCTACGGCCTATTCTAGCCCAACCAGGTAGAAAAGTCCATTGTTGAAACGCCGTTCGTAATGAGTCAAAGACCTAGATTTCCTGGTCAAACTGGCATGGGTTAGCCCGCTACAGGGTCTTCGGAGGGAAGCAATCCCACCAAACCTTGCATTGTGTCCTCATACATGTCTAAAAGTGTGGTGGGATGATTAAATAGGCAATACACAGCTCGGGAGTGTGACCCCCTTCACGGACGGCACTACCGCATGTACTTAGGGGGGGAATCTGCCACGGAGGTTAACCCGGAGGGAATCTTGTGGTAACCTGGGCTCAAACTTTGTTTTAAAATGTTCCTAAAGGCTAACCTAGCCCAACCAGGTAGAAATGTCCATTGGTCAAACGACATTCGTCGCGAGTCAAAGCCCTAGATTTCCCGGTCAAACTGGCCAGGGTTAGCCCACTACGGGGTCTTTGGAGGGTAGCAATAACACCAAAACTTGCATTATGTCCTAATACATGTCTAAAAGTGTGGTGGGATGTTCAAATAGGTAATACACAGCTCCGGAGTGTGACCTCCTTCACGGACGGCACTACCGCATGCACTTGGGGGGGGGGGGGGGGGGAACTGCCATGGAGGGTAACCCAGAGGGAATCTTGTGATAACCTGGGCTCAAACTTTGTTTCAAAATGTTCCTACGGACTAACCTAGCCAAACCATGTATAAAAGTCCATTGGTCAAACGCCGTTCGTTTGGACCCATTTCCGTCCCAAATTTGGGTCAGATTTGGGTCCGAAGCCGACACAAACCGGACGTTCTCTATGTCCTCCTCGCCGTCTGTGTCCTCTGCATGTCCGGCCTGGCCCATCTGTCATCCACCCACACCCATTCCACCTCTCTCTCCTCCTTTTCTGTCTCTTCCCCCCACCCACCCACCCATCCCCACAGCGTCGAGCACCACCACACGGGGAGAAGCATGGCCGGCAACTGGAGCACGCCCGACGCCTGTGCCGGCTGCTGGACCGGCGTGTGGTGCTCGTTCGACGGCCGCCGGGTCACCTCGCTCTCCCTCGTGTCGGCAGGCAGGTGCAGCGCTGGGGCGGACACGGAGTGCGAGCCGGAAGTTTGCACCGGGAAAACGTGAATCCGGCGAGAGGGGTGGGCGGCCACTCCGATGTCTTGGACCCGTCCGCCGTCGCCGCCCCCTGCTTGGCCCGCCTCCTGCCCCGTCCGTCTTCGCCTCCACGCTTGCCGTCGCGCGGGGCTCCGCCGTCTGCGGCGTCGCCACCGACAACGGCACCGTCAACTGCGCTGCGGCCAGCGCTATAACTCCTCCGCCTCGCCCGTCGCGCCGTTCCTCATCTTGTCGCAGGTCTCGGGAGGCGCGGGGTTCCTCTGTGGTGTCGGATCGGGCGTGGGTGGTGGCGTTCCCGCGCTCTTCTGCTGGTCGCCGGCCGCGCCGGGGCAGCTCAGGCCGGTGTACAGGGGGCCTTCCCAGCTGCTGAACCTCGCCGTCGGGGCGCGTTCAGGTCCCTCGTCTCCGACGAGGGCTTCACGTGCCCCTGCTCCGGCAGGTCTTGATCTATTTATTTTTTGCAAAAAAAGGACATGTCCGTTTCAAATGGGTAGTACGCGTTGGGTGCAAAGGCCGTGTCCGCCTATCCGGCCGTGTCCGTCTGTCCGTTTACCGACCCAAACGGACAAAAAGGGACAAAATCCATGTCCGTTTGGGTCTCTGCGTCGGAGTTGCCCTAAGCCTTCAATCGTGTAGTAGCACTGTAGTTAGCAGGCTAGCAGCGTGGTGGTCTGGTAGAGCTACTAGTATTACTACTCTAGAGTATAGATAGAGATAGACTACTAGTGCAGACTATGGTAGAGACGTGAACAATGCATGCATGTGAGATTCGGGTTTTTTTCGTGCCGGGCTGGCCCGAGCACGGCCCGCATCACCGTGTCGGGTCGTGCCGCCCGTTTTTCTCCATTTGTAGGCCCAGCCCAGCCCGGTTTGCCGTGCCGTGCCAGCCCGGCCCGTTTTACTTCGTGCCGTACCGTGCCGGCCGGGTTTCGTGCCAGCCCAGAAAAGCCCGGCCCAAGTCCCAAGTTTACTCGTAGGTACCGGTGGTTTTGGCATCAATGGAGTGCTGCCACATGTAAAGGTGTGGGACCACATGCATATGGCATATGTTTGTATTCTCAGCCCATCCTTTGTATATTAGATTAAGCTAAATCACAGCCGGGCCCACTAGTCAAGTCACTTCTCTCTCCATCTCTCATTCATGTGCATGCATCAGGAATAAACATATTCATTCTCTCTCCTCTCTCACCAAACAAATCCATCATTTTATTCCACCTTAGCTAATTTAAATCAATCATATCTTTTAAACCATAATTTTTTTTACTATTTATATATTTGAACTCCTGGCGCCAAGGCCTTTAGAACAAGACCAATCTTGGGATACATTTCAACCATGTTTAAATTTCAACGTTTCAATCCATTTATTTCACTCAATCTATTTTAAGTGTTTGAAACTGATTAGAACAATACCAATGTGTGAAATATGTTATTGAATTTAGTAAAATCAGTTTTTTGAAATGAGTGAAATCTATTTTTTGATTTTAGTGAAATTAGTTTTTTGAAAAGAGTGATTTTTCCAGGACCGATTTCACTCATTTGAAGAAACTGATTTCAACAATTTCAAAAGATTATTCCAAAAGAGTGACATAAACAATTTCAATTTTTTTTTAAAGTGATTTTAGCGATTCCAATTTCATATTTCACAAAAGATTGAGACTGATTATTTCAACAGAGTGACAAAAATGGCATATGTGGGGTTCCCAATGAGAGGCATAAGGTCTGGGGCAATCAGAATGGCTTGTGTATATGTATGTACTAGCTGCAAGCATATGGGGTAACTAGCTTTAATCTGCCAAGGTTGGATGTGACCAGTATGATGGGGAATGTGAAGCTGCAAGAACTTCGACCCGCTCACCGAACAATCACAGAACCACAAACCGGGAGTAACCCACATAGAACAGCCGGAACCATAGAGCACGAATTAGGGGGAACGGGAGGCTACTTCTCATGAATTCGGATGAACTCACAAGAGCAATGGTGGGAAGAATCTCTCACAGTCTCGCTGCATAAGCTTGTATCTGAATGGTTTGACAAAAGGTTTCTAAAAGGATGGGGGAGATGTGGTTTTATAACCAGGGACAACCCCCCTTAGCTAGGTGTGAAAGGAGTCCAAATAGTAACCATCATTTGCAAGACTTCCTTGGGGGAATAAGCAGTCAACTTGGAGAGTTATTGAAGAGCTCCTCGAATTCTCGCACAGCCTTTAACAACCTGGACACAGTCGCACCAAAATGGTCATTACTTTTGCTACACAACTCAAAATGAAGCAAGGTTTGTTGCATTGGAAAGTAGACTTCAAGGAGCTTCTATTGGTATACCCCGTTATCACATTTCTCTTCCAGGATGGTGGTGACATAGAAAAAGATCGGAGGCAAAAAACTGAATGCATGTGATTCACTTAGAACAAGTTTCGATAAACTTTGTTTCTTCATGAGCTCAAGGATTGTTGGCTTCCCTCGACATGACACTTGAGTTCAGTCAACAATAAAGGGGATGAAGGCACAACATTTTCATCAAGTTTATAAGATAAGCTCAAGTTAGCGTTGACCCTATCAGTTATTTATTTGGCGCGACTTCTTGTGATTGGCCCTATAATTGTTGTGGTTGTGTCAATGGGGGTGATGTCCACAACATGAAGGGGTAAATTATGTTCCTAAAGGGAGATATACATGTGCCTTTGCCCTTTTACTGCATGCAGGCAGCTGCCCGGACAGTCCGTGGTGGTCAGCCCGGACAGTCTGGCTACGGAAGTATCCTCGAGCTGGAGGTCGGTGGAGGCCGCGTCGGTGTGTCCGGGCAGGTGTCCTGGGGTGCTCGGCCTTCGGTCGGATAGTTCAAGTGCTCCGGCTGGACGGGTCTCCGCGGTGTCCTTCCGGGGGCCGGACACTCCGGGCCTCTGTTCGGCCAAGTGTCCGGTGCTGCTCGATTTGGTGCCGGGTAGTCTGGAGCCCTGGTCCAGATAGTCCGGCTAGCTGACAGCAGCTCCATATTGCCTCCTCCTATTTCTCCTCGCTTGCATGACTCGCACTTTAGAGGAAGGGACGTGTTCTTCCTTCTCTTCTATGCTTCCCTCTTGGATGGCATAGTAGTTCTTGCACTTAGGACCTCCTCCTTTGCACGTACGTCGTTCAGCTCAAACCTAAAGATGCAAAGGGCAAAGGGTTGGAAGGTCAAGTAATATACCATCCTTGAGAGTAGTAGCTAGACACACGCAACGGAGAAGATCCACCTTTGCAAGCCATGTACTCGTGTCATTTGGCGTTGAAGCACTTGACATGGTGATGTCCGTAATCTCAGCATATCACATATACTTTCTAATCAATATGAAATATATTATTCAAGGAACATTCAATAAATCAAGAGTATCGTGAAATATGATCATTGTGAATTGAAGACCGTGTGCCACTAAAAAGTGCTTGGTGGGCTCAGCATTGCGGGCCTTGACCACTTTGGGAGAGCTCTCAAACTGTGTTAGCAGTGGCTTTAGTGGACTGAACTAGGCCAGCCGTGGGTGGGCTCTTAGCTATCCAGCGACGTGGCTGACATGGACCTTTCCAGAGCATGCACACCCATCGCCATTGTGGACGGTAAAACAACCTTGTTCTGGCATGATAATTGGTCCAGATCCGATTTTGATATCGTTGCATGTAACTCTTTGATATTGCGACGCGTAAGAGTAGGTCGGTTTAGAGTTTCATGACGACCGGCGCAAGTGCCGGTGTTCATAGAATTTTCGACCATCATCAGCTTTGTGGCCCTCCACAACCTCAGGCTGGACTCCATTACCTAGCTCTGGAACACTAGTGGGGAATACTCCTCTAGCTTTTCTTATGTGGCCCAATTCAATGGATCCCATCACAAGTTCTCAACGGAAAAGATTAGGAAAGCCCATATAGAACTGAAATGCAGATAATTCTCTTGGCTTGTTGATGCGGAGCATCCCACGGACATCACCACTAGCTGATCACCAAGTCCCCAAGCCCCAAGTGGACCCATGGAAAGGGAACGTGTGCGAGCTATACAAGCCAAGGTGACTTCACTCCTCATTGAACTTCCCATGCACTTACATGAGACTAAGGTAGTCAGAATCGGCATTCTGGATCGAATCGAACCTCTATGATAAGATCGCAAATCGTAGGATCATAACTAGTAGAATCGTAAAATCGTGGATTCTACCAAATAGAATCGTAGCATCCATCTAATCAATTCAGATCGTATAGTTGTAGAGTCGCATGATAGAATCGCGATTCTAACTACCTTGCATGAGACATGGCTACTACCTCAATCCGGAACCCTATGCATATTCAGGTACGAAGGCATTGTTCAATGGAAAGCAATTGGAGACGAAGAAGCACGAAGCATGAAGACGACGCCCCGAGCCAAGGCCACAGGAGAAGGCATGCCCCGAATACTGCCCCGGAGACTCCGGGCCAACATTTGCAGCTCTCTGGAAAGCCCGAAGACTGCCCCGGAGACACCCCGGAGTCTCCGGGCCAACCCTGGTGTCCAGGATTTGTGGCTCTCTGGACACCCCGGAGTCCCCGAGCCGGTCCCGGTCCCCAAATTCGTACGCTATTGGAAATCCCAGAATCTACCCAGAGACACCCCGGAGACTCCGGTCTGCCCCGGAGACTCCAGCCATGTGCGTAGTAAAGTGGCTTGAGCCCGTGTACCCTTTCCCCTTTCCACTTACCCCTTCGTGGGAACCTATATAAGTCGTATCTACCTCTAGATCTAGGGGTAGCAAAGCATAAACTAAAAACCTAGAGAGAGCTTTGCTCATCTATCATCCCTCTTGGGATTGAAGGCCTTCTGAGGGAGAAGACTCCATTGGAGTACAAGGCCATCTCCGGGTGAAGACTCCGAGGAGTTCAAGACCACCCAAGGGTGAAGGCTTCCGTGAAGCACAAGACCTCCATCTCTTAGGATTTGGGGATGAACTATCCTACCTTTGTTTCCGTATTTCCCTTGGAGTTGTTGGATCCATTGAACCTCTTTGTGTAGACTTTGGTTATGAGATGTGTGTTGGCTTGAGGATCTTATGTTTCCCTTGTGATTTACTTGTGTTTTCCATTAGTTCTTGAGTTCTTTTGTGTTCTTCCTCAAACACACCTCTAATTCGTGAAGATCGGACCATCCCTATGGTTCGCCCCATATCACTTGTCCATTACAACAGGATCCTCACAGGTGATCAGCTGGCCGGGCACAGTTGGCCGCATGACGCATTATGCCAGCTTTGCCTTTGCCCCGAGTCTGACTGCCATCTTTGCAAGGATTTCCCTTTCACTTCTGAGGTCCGTCAGCTAGTGTTATGTTGGGTGGATGATCACTCCCAACATGATCGGCAGTCAACCTTCAATGATTGATGCCTGGTGGGATGGATTATTGAGAGATATTTAACAACACCCAAAACAGAAAGCGTAGCAGACATCTTATCTACATCATGTGGAATAACTAGAAAAAAGCCGCATCTTCAATGACGTACATTAAGGTAGCCCACCCCGCCTTTGAGGATATCAGCCACAGGGTCATGGCCTTTCAGCTAAGTTTTTGTTTCCAAAAAGGATGTTAGAACCTCCGTCCTCTGCATCATTGTGATGCATATGGCCATCTTTATTAAAGTTGATGCAAGGCAACGAGGCCAAAGATATCAACAAGCAGAGTACAAGACTTAGACAACTATGGCAGACCCATTACAAGATATGAATTTAGCACCTACGACTAAGTCAACTTCTTCCGCAACAACGCCTTCAAGAAGGGATACCCGCCCTCACGCCGCCGTCGCCATGTCCAACCAGATACGGCAAGGACAAGGATTTTCATCCTGGTTGCCGAGACCAACCAATGAAGGCCAGCACATCAGCAAGTAGACAACGCCTTCCACAAGGTAATGACGGAAGTTTGTCGCTACTGAGCCTGACCAATGAAGGCTAGAATATGAGTTTTCACCGCGGACAAGAAGCGATTCTCCAATCACTATCTTGGAAATGGATTTTCCGCTAGTCGCGTCTGCCAGTACTCCACGCCAGGCTGGAGTGGCGCTAGCGGACGGGTGAGACGTCTTCCCACCTTAAGCCACCACCACGGCTGTCGGGAGGCCGCCCATGACGAGGCGCGGATCTGGCCGCTGCCACTCCACACCCTCGTGAACCGACAAACGTCGGATGCTGCCGCTTGCACCGGGAACCTCCCCGTGCGCAGGACGCTGCGCGCGCACCGGACGTCGGAGGCATATCCGCCGACAGTCGGCCGAGCCCAGATCTGGCCCGGCAGATCCACCGCACCACCTCCAAATTTCCGCGCCGCCCAAATCGACCTGGATGCAAGGCCCTCATGTCGCCACACCAACTAGCCTCGCCACGACGCCCGTTGGCGCCGGATGGGCTTGCACCAACACCTCTGTGCGCCGCCGCGGACAGCAAGGACGTGAAGTCTCCCCCGAAGCCCAACCGTTGCTGGGTGTCGAGTGTCGCGGCCAGCGCCTCTACGTCGGCGTCGCCATTGCCGTTGTAGGCCTCGGCCGGATCCGACGGGTGCTGCAGTGGTCCCGCCTTCCGTGGTCCGGCATCGATGTTTACCTCCTCGTCGGCGCCACCGTCAATGCACGTGGCGGCGAGGAGCTCAAAAATCAGCCCAGCACGTGGCGGCGAGGAGCTCAAAAATCAGCCCAGCACGTGGCGGCGAGGAGCTCAAGCATACTACCTATCTTGGTATTGGTTGATGCATGCATGACAGAAAGCAATTTGCCGGCCTTTTGTTAACCAAATTCATGAGTGTTAGTCACACCTGTACTTCTGCCGTTATCGCATGTACATCACCCACGATCCCCACGTATAGCTAGGAGGTCGTTATTCTTTCGCACGATTTGCTGTAACTCTGTACTAATAACCCTGAGATCAATACGATGTGTGTGTTGCATTCATTTTCCTTCTCACATGGTATCAGACTCCCCAAGTTCTTCCTGAGCCGTCTCCGCTTCCGCTCCGATGGCTCCTTCCTCCCTCGCCTCTGACTTCGACGAGGCCAATCCCTTCGCCACCAGTTCTTCTCAGCCGCCGCCCGTCTCCGTCGGCACGCTGCTGCTTGTCAACACCCCGGACTACACCACCTGCCGCCGCCTGTTCATGGTTGCCTTCCGCAAGTTCGGTCTCTGCTCCCATATCGACAGCTCCACCGACGCCCAGCAGCACAGCGATGACACTGATTGGCTCCAGATCGACCAGTGCATCCTGTCATGGCTCTACGCCATGGTCAGTCGTGACATCCGCGCGATGATCATCGAGGACGAGGACACCGCCTACTCCGTCTGGACGGCCATCGGCACCCTGTTCCTCGACAACAGCATGCAGCGCGGCGTCTACGCTCTCCGGGACTTCCACGGTCTCATCCAGGGAGACATCTCCATCCATGCCTACTGCACCCGCCTCAAGACTCTGGCGGACACACTGCGCGACGTCAACCAACCGGTCTCCGACAAGGCCCTCGTCCAGAACATGTTGCGCGGCCTGGGCAAACAGTTCGACGGTGCGATCGGCGTGCTGACCATGCTGGGTGCCAACTACACCTTCTTGCCGGCCCGCTCCTATCTGCTTCAAGACGAGCACCGTCTTCTCGAGTCTTCCAAGCAGGAGGCCTCCACCGCTCTCCTCGTCGGTCACACCTCCAGTGCCCCTCCCCCCGCGGCACCCTCCTCTCACACCGGCTCCACTGGCCACACCACCGGCGGCGGCTGTGGCTCAAACAAGCGTCGTTGACCGAACAACAACGGTGGCGCGCGCACCTCCGACAACACCAACAGCGCCTCTCGCCCGCCCGCCGCTCCTGCCAGTGCACCCCACCCTTGGACTGGCCTCGTCCATGCCTGGCCCCTTGCCGGCCGCGGCTCGGGCACTGGCGTCCTTGGGCAACGCCCTGGCGCTCCACACGGCCTGGCTGCCTTTCAGTCCCCAGCGCCGCCTGCCGCTGTCTTCCCCAACACCGGCGCCACCGCGCCTCCAGTCTACGGCGCCCCTCCCTCTCCGCCCGCGGGTACTCAGTGGGCCAACCCGCAGCTGATGGAAGCGCTGCATAACCTCTCCCTCTCGTCACCGTACTCCGGTGGCGGAGATTGGTTCCTTGACACGGGCGACTCCGCGCACATGGCCGCAAACCCCGGTATGCTCTCCTCTCGGTCAGCTACACCCTCCTCTCAAATTGTTGTCGGTATTGGTGCCTTTCTCCCTATTACCGCTGCCGGCCACTCCACTCTATCCATTTCCTCTCATCCTCTCCATCTTCGCAACATCATTGTCTCCCCTACATTGATCAAAAATTTGATTTCTGTACGCCAACTAACCCGTGATAACTTTGTCTCTGTCGCTTTCGATCCCATTGGTTTTCTATCCAGGATCTTCGTACGGGGAAGCTTCTCCTCCGATGTAACTCGTCCGGCGACCTCTATCCAATGCAGCCCGTCGCCACCAGCGCACCGCTCCACGCCTTCACGGTCAAGTAAAAATTTAGTTCTTCCAACAAGCCGCGTAACATTAGCTCGAACTCGATTCACGAAACACGATGCGTGCGTGCGCGCATTGCGTTGCATGGCGTGGCAAGTCAAGTCGAGTGAGTGAGCGTGCACGTTGTTGCTCTCTTTTCTCATGCTACAAGGATGAGTAGAACAACTCACCTTATATATTGGTGCTACTCTTCCTCAACTAGCAGTATGGGACTACACTTTCACACATGCCATTCAAGTCAAATGGCCTTTGAGATTTCAGAAGTTTACTAGACTGAACAAGATTTAGTGGGCCGAAGCCCATAAAATCTAACAATCCCCCACCAGATCTCATAGGCACATTAGATTGCATTTGTTCCAATGTATTGTTTGTTATACCTGTAGTTTAGTGGAGATCGGTTAAGATTAAACATCCACCTAAACAAGTAGCTACACTTATCCACAACTGAATTGTTGTTATTTAAACAACTTTCGACTAGGGGTATCCTTAGTAGCATGGTTAGAGAAATGTAAGTATGGGTGTGTGCGACTGCCTTATAGCGAAGGTCACCGTACACCGACAAAGTGACACATTGAAGTTTTCTAAAGGTCCAGCCGCCTCGTGGGAGCGCGACCTACGTCCTATGTGAGGAGAGTCGTCGAGAAAAGTGCTCGGCACAAGGAACGTTTAGAACATCGCCGCTTCGGAAGTCCCACGACTCCCGATGGTCCGAGTATTACAAGGTTCCTCGGACTCCGAAACCCGACCTCCTTGAACCTTGGTCCTAAGGAGGGGGGGGGGCTAGCTCTCCTCTTGAGTTTATTCAAGTGGGAGTGAACGGGAGTACATTCCCATGGTGGGCTATTTATAGCCTAGGGGTACTTGACAAATGACCAAAGCTACCCTTGAGGGTGGTAGGTTGGAGGGGTATATGGGTAAAGGATGGTTCAGGGGTATATGAAAACTAGTCGAAGGTCGGGGTGTCCATGGCCCATGGTGAGCCGTGCCTTCTCATCCATTCATTAATGGGCCTGGGCTAGTTGGGCCTCTTCTTGACATGGGCTTCTTTGCTTCTTTGCCTTCATCTTTGACTTAGTCTTTTATTTTCTACTCTTCCTTTGACTTGTTGACCATGAGGACTTGCTCGGACTTTTGTTGACCATAGTGCCTTGCTTGGACTTTTGTTGACCATCTTTGACTTTTGTTGACCATCTTCTCTTGACTTCTCGGTCTTGTCGGTGTGCTTAAATCTTCTTTGCTGGAGGTGAAGGGCACTTGATGAGCCTCGGTGTTGCTTGTCGATGATGGCCATGGCAAGGTGCCCACCGGAGGAGCGTGGATAGAAACTTGACACCTGCAAGTCCCCTTGACCTTTGTGGCAACCTTTCCATTATCTCGAGCTTCTCGGTGGGCCTCCGATGATTTTCCGAAGACCGAGGACCAAAAAACCTTGGCCGGGGGAGAAAAGTAGGGACGGTGCGGGGATGACCACAATTTTCTCAACCTCCAGGAATTTTTATTTTATTTTTCTGAGCTTTACTTCATTTAATTAGATTTTTTGGGATTTTTTTGGATTAAAAACCCATTTTCTGAATTTTTTGGCAATTTCCTGATTTTCTAGCGATTTTTTCTAAATTTTTGGGCAATTCTGAGTAAATCCGGGGCTTTTCTGGGAAATTCCGGTCGTGGTGGGGTCTCTGCGTAATTTCACCGAAATTCAGGAACTTTTCTAGAGCACGAATTAGGGGGAACCGGAGGCTCCTTCTCATGAATTTGGATGAACTCACAAGAGCAATGGTGAGACGAATCTCTCGCAGTCTCGCTGCATAAGCTTGTATCTGAATGGTTTGACAAAAGGTTTCTAAAAGGACGGGGAGATGTGGTTTTATAACCAAGGACAACCCCCCTTAGCTAGGTGTGAAAGGAGTCCAAATAGTAACCATCATTTGTATGACTTCCTTGGGGGAATAAGCAGTCAACTTGGAGAGTTATTGAAGAGCTCCTCGAATTCTCGAACAGCCTTTAACAACCTGGACACAGTCGCACCAAAATGGTCATTACTTTTGCTACACAACTCAAAATGAAGCAAGGTTTGTTGCATTGGAAAGTAGACTTCAAGGAGCTTCTAATGGTATACCCTGTTATCACATTTCTCTTCCAGGATGGTGGTGACATAGAAAAAGATCGGAGGCAAAAAACTGAATGCATGTGATTCACTTAGAACATGTTTCGGTAAACTTTGTTTCTTCAACTTTGTTTTTTCATGAGCTCAAGGATTGTTGGCTTCCCTCGACATGACACATGAGTTCAGTCAACAATAAAGGGGATGAAGGCACAACATTTTCATCAAGTTTATAAGATAAGCCCAATTTAGCATTGACCCTATCAGTTATTTATTTGGCGCGACTTCTTGTGATTGGCCCTATAATTGTTGGGGTTGTGTCAATGGGGGTGATGTCCACAACATGAAGGGGTAAATTATGTTCCTAAAGGGAGAGATACATGGGCCTTTGTCCTTTTCCTGCATGCAGGCAGCTGCCCGGACAGTCCGTGGTGGTCAGCCCGGACAGTCTGGCTACGGAAGTATCCTCGAGCCGGAGGTCGGTGGAGGCCACGTCGGTGTGTCCGGGCAGGTGTCCTGGGGTGCTCGGCCTTCGGTCGGATAGTTCAAGTGCTCCGGCTGGACGGGACTCCGCGGTGTCCTTCCGGGGGCCGGACACTCCGGGCCTCTGTTCGGCCAAGTGTCCGGTGCTGCTCGATTTGGTGCCGGACAGTCTGGATCACTGGTCCAGATAGTCCGGCTAGCTGACAGCAGCTCCATATTGCCTCCTCCTTTTTCTCCTCGCTTGCATGCCTCGCACTTTAGAGGAAGGGACGTGCTCTTCCTTCTCTTCTATGCTTCCCTCTTGGATGGCATAGTAGTTCTTGCACTTAGGACCTCCTCCTTTGCACGTACGTCGTTCAGCTCAAACCTAAAGATGCAAAGGGTTGGAAGGTCAAGTAGTATACCATCCTTGAGAGTAGTAGCTAGACACACGCAACGGAGAAGATCCACCATTGCAAGCCATGTACGCGTGTCATTTGGCGTTGAAGCACTTGACATGGTGATGTCCGTAAAACTCAGCATATCAGACATACTTTCTAATCAATATGAATTATATTATTCAAGGAACATACAATAAATCATGAGTATCGTGAAATGTGATCATTGTGAATTAGAAGACCGTGTGCCGCCGAAAAGTGCTTGGTGGGCTCAACATTGCGGGCCTTGACCAGTTTGGGAGAGCTCTCAAACTGTGTCAGTAGTGGCTTTAGTGGACTGAACTAGGCCAGCCGTGGGTGGGCTCTTAGCTATCCAGCGACGTGGCTGACATGGACCTTTCCAGAGCATGCACACCCATCACCATTGTCGACGGTAAAACAACCTTGTTCTGGCATGATAATTGGTCCAGATCCGATTTTGATATCGTTGCATGTAACTCTTTGATATTGCGACGCGTAAGAGTATGTCGGTTTAGAGTTTCATGACGACCGGCGCAACTGCCGGAGTTCATAGAATTTTCCGCCATCATCAGCTTTGTGGCCCTCGACCACCTCAGGCCGGACTCCATTACCTAGCTCTGGAACACTAGTGGGGAATACTCCTCTAGCTTTTCTTATGTGGCCCAATTCAATGGATCCCATCACAAGTTCTCAACGGAAAAGATTAGGAAAGCCCATATAGAACTGAAATGCAGATCATTCTCTTGGCTTGTTGATGCGGAGCATCCCACGGACATCACCACTAGCTGATCACCAAGTCCCCAAGCCCCAAGTGGACCCATGGAAAGGGAACGTGTGCGAGCTATACAAGCCGAGGTGACTTCACTCCTCATTGAGCTTCCCATGCACTTACATGAGACTAAGGTAGTCAGAATCGGCATTCTGGATCGAATCGAACCTCTATGATAAGATCGCAAATCGTAGGATCATAACTTGTAGAATCATAAAATCATGGATTCTACCAAATAGAATCGTAGAATCCATCTAATCAATTCAGATCGTATAGTCGTAGACTCGCATGATAGAATCGCGATTCTAACTACCTTGCATGAGACATGGCTACTACCTCAATCCGGAACCCTATGCGTACTCAGGTACGAAGGCATCGTTCAATGGAAAGCAATGGGAGACGAAGAAGCATGGAGCATGAAGACGGCGCCCCGAGCCAAAGCCACAAGAGAAGGCATGCCCCGAATACTGCCCCGAAGACTCCGGGCCAACATTTGCAGCTCTCTGGAAAGCCCGAAGACTGCCCCGAAGACACTCCGGAGTCTCCGGGCCAACCCTGGTGTCCAGGATTTGCGGCTCTCTGGACACCCCGGAGTCCCTGAGCCGGTCCCGGTGCCCCAAATTCGTACGCTATTGGAAATCCCAGAATCTGCCCAGAGACACGCCGGAGACTCCGGTCTGCCCCGGAGACTCCAGCCATGTGCGTAGTAAAGTGGGTTGAGCCCGTGTACCCTTTCCCCTTTCCACTTACCCCTTCGTGGGAACCTATATAAGTCGTACCTACCTCTAGATCTAGGGGTAGCAAAGCATAAACTAAAAACCTAGAGAGAGCTTTGCTCATCTATCATCCCTCTTGGGATTGAAGGCCTTCTGAGGGAGAAGACTCCATTGGAGTACAAGGCCATCTCCGGGTGAAGACTCCGAGGAGTTCAAGACCACCCAAGGGTGAAGGCTTCCGTGAAGCACAAGACCTCCATCTCTTAGGATTTGGGGATGAACTATCCTACCTTTGTTTCCGTATTTCCCTTGGAGTTGTTGGATCCATTGAACCTCTTTGTGTAGACTTTGGTTATGAGATGTGTGTTGGCTTGAGGTTCTTATGTTTCCCTTGTGATTTACTTGTGTTTTCCATTAGTTCTTGAGTTCTTTTGTGTTCTTCCTCAAACACACCTCTTATTCGTGAAGATTGGACCATCCCTATGGTTCGCCCCATATCACTTGTCCATTACAACAGGATCCTCACAGGTGATCAGCTGGCCGGGCACAGTTGGCCGCATGACGCATTATGCCAGCTTTGCCTTTGCCCCGAGTCTGACTGCCATCTTTGCAAGGATTTCTCTTTCCCTTCTGAGGTCCGTCTGCTAGTGTTATGTTGGGTGGATGATCACTCCCAACATGATCAGTAGTCAACCTTTAACGATTGATGCCTGGTGGGATGGATTATTGAGAGATATTAACAACACCCAAAAAAGAAAGCGTAGCAGACATCTTATCTACATCATGTGGAATAACTAGAAAAAAGCCGCCTCTTCAATGACGTACATTAAGGTAGCCCACCCCGCCTTTGAGGATATCTGCCACAGGGTCACGGCCTTTCAGCTAAGTTTTTTGTTTCCGAAAAGGATGTTAGAACCTCCGGCCTCTGCATCATTGTGATGCATATGGCCATCTTTATTAAAGTTGATGCAAGGCAACGAGGCTGAAGACATCATCAAGCAGAGTACAAGACTTAGACAACTATGGCAGACGCATTACAATATATGAATTTAGCACCTACGACTAAGTCAACTTCTTCCGCAACAACGCCTTCAAGAAGGGATACCCGCCCTCACGCCTCCGTCGCCATGTCCAACCAGATACGGCAAGGACAAGGATTTTCATCCTGGTTGCCGAGACCAACCAATGAAGGCCAGCACATCAGCAAGTAGACAACGCCTTCAACAAGGTAATGACGGAAGTTTGTCGCTACTGAGCCTGACCAATGAAGGCTAGAATAAGAGTTTTCACCCCGGACAAGAAGCGATTCTCTAATCACCATCTTGGAAATGGATTTTCCGCTAGTCGCGTCAGCCAGTACTCCACGCCAGGCCGGAGTGGCGCTAGCGGACGGGTGAGACGTCTTCCCACCTTAAGCCACCGCCACGGCTGTCGGGAGGCCGCCCATGACGAGGCGCGGATCTGGCCGCTGCCACTCCACACCCTCGTGAACTGACAAACGTCGGATGCTGCCGCTTGCGCCGGGAACCTCCCCGTGTGCAGGACACTGCGCATGCACCGGACGTCGGAGGCATATCCACCGACAGTCGGCCGAGCCCAGATCTGGCCCGGCAGATCCACCGCGCCACCTCCAAATTTCCGCGCCGCCCAAATCGGCCTGGATGCAAGGCCCTCATGTCGCCACACCAACTAGCCTCGCCACGACGCCGGATGGGCTTGCCCCAACACCTCTGTGCGCCGCCGCGGACAGCAATGACGTGAAGTCTCCCCCGAAGCCCAGCCGTTGCTGGGTTCCGAGTGTCACAGCCAGAGCCTCTACGTCGGCGTCGCCATTGCTGTTGTAGGCCTCGGCCGGATCCGACGGGTGCCTCAGCGGTCCCGCCTTCCGCGGTCCGGCATCGATGTTTACCTCCTCGTCGGCGCCACCATCAATGCACATGGCGGCGAGGAGCTCGAAAATCAGCCCAGCGCGTCCGGCCTCGCGCCCGAGCCGGCCAGCACGTGGCCGGAGCTTGGCAGCGTGGTCTTTATCACCGGCGATCCGCACACGGAAGGAGTCCCCCTCGTCTTCGGTGGCGGCGGCGTGGGCATGCAGGCGGCGCCCGGCGCGGGAGCCCGCGATGAGCTCAGCGGCGCGGATCTTGGCACGGGCATGGCGCCCCGCGTCTTGACCATCTGCGCACGATGCGGTGCGGGCTCGTCCTCCTGGACGGCATGGCGTCGTCCGCGCCCGCAGCTCCCGGCCTCGGGCTCGGCGGCGCCCGACGCTACGGAGAGGATGGGGGAGCCCTGCGACGAGATGAGATTGCTGAGGCAGGGAGAGCACAGCGGTGGGATGGGGGATGCGGCGGTGGCCAAATCGCCGATCCGAAAAATTCGGATTTCGGATCTCGCGGTATTTTCCGGCTGCCCATCGCCTGCCTGGATGCAAAGATACTACCTATCTTGGTATTGGTTGATGCGTGCATGACAGAAAGCAATTTGCCGGGCCTTTTGTTAACCAAATTCATGAATAATACACGTATGCTTTTTGTCTAGGGGGTTTTCGCATGTCCCCCCTCAAAACAATGATCATTTTGTACATATTCTAATTCCTTCAGGTAAAAAGAACGAAAATGATGGACCATTTATGGGTTCATCTACTACGACCTTGGATTATTAATTCCTGCAGATCAAGTCATGCACTTTCGTGAAGTAGTTTAAGTTGTTGAAATGAGAAGACTTGCACGCATACGGAAAAGTACCGGCTGGAGAAAGAGAGAGAGAGGGGAGAAGAGTTTATTTTCGGGAGAAGGGATGCCCGGCCTTTACCCAACTAAAGGTACCGGCTGGGTCTGACCCTCAAAACAAGCTTGGAATAACCAGGGAAGCACGACAACTCAAGCACCGTTTTTAGGTATAAGCTAGGGACGCATGCAGCAAGCAAGGCAACCCCTCGGTACGTATCACACGAACGCGAGCTTCAACAAATCGATCGTAGATCTCGTTCGGTCGATCGATCAGCCGACTCGTCCGAGCTCACCATGGCGAGCTGGCCGGCGGGATCCGGGGAAGCAGCGAAGGCTGGGCTCCTCTGCGACATCGACTTGGACCTCAAACCCGGTGACCACGGCCAGTGCCCCACCGGACACGTCCAGGTCCACAAGGCGCTCCAGCTGCCCCCCACGGCCGACGTCGGCAGGATCGCCGCCAGGTTCGACGGCAAGGTGCTCTGCCTCACCGTGCCCAAGGTGCCCGGCCAGCACGACCGAGATGGCGCGGATGAGGGTGGACGAAGCCAAGGAGGTGGCCACGTGGGAGACGGAGAAAGAGCGGTCCGAGTGGGACCGGGGGCAGGTGATCGCGGCTGCCGTCGCCGCCTTCGCGCTCGGCGTCGTCGTCACTCACAAGTTTTTGTCGGCCAAGAATATTTAAACACATCGATCGTGTCAGGTCAGATCATGGAACAGTGGAAGCCTAGCTTGGGGGCATCGAGTGTGCGTCTGTACGTGTACCCGAAGCTAGTGACCAGAATGTTAGGCCAACTCCAACGCAGGGAGCGTATTTGGTCCGGCGCCGTCCGTTTGGGTCCAGATGGACAAAAACCACGGCCCAACGCGCGGCCCTGGTAAGCAAAATCTGTCCGCCCCGTGTCCGTCTGGACGCATTTCTGGCATAAATTTGGGCCGGATTTGCGTCCAGACAGACACGAGACGGACGCGGTGTCCGCCCTCGGGCCCACGTGTCAGCCGGCCAACCATCTCCCACCGGCCCCATTTAATCCGAACGCGTGGACGGGGCCCGCATGTCAGCCACCCAGCCGCCCCTGCCGAGGTCCTTTTTAATGGCTAGCCCGTGCGCATGGACCGGCCAGTCCACTTCCAAACACCCTGCCCCCCACGCGCCCGACAAACCCTAGCCCGCGTCGCCCACCACCGTCCACCGGCCACAATGGTGTGGAAGTGGACGGGGAACCCAGAGAAGCACAACCATGAGGCCGGGTCGTCTTCTGTGTCGTCTGCGCATAGGAGGAGCGCCGCCGGCTTCGCCATCTCGCCGCCCGCTGCGCCACGGCAGCGCCAGTACGTGGGCGTGGCGACGTGCCAGTGTTACTGGGACATGGCCGCCCCGCTGCCGTGGAGCGATGTGCACCTGCCGGACGGGTGGCATCTCAGCCCGGAGCGGGTGCCAGTGCCTGCCATCCCGGCCAGTGGCCTCGCTCGTCTACTGGAGATCAACCGCCGGCGGGCCCTTCTGCCTCCAAACCTCCTCGGTGACCCAAGGTACGCCGTCGACTCACCTGTCTGGGACACATGGTTCCGGGATGAGCACGACATGCGGCGGCGGTCTTTCTTCGCTGCTGGCACGCGTGCTCCGTCCGTGAGGGTAGGCACGAAGACGTGGTCACCGCCGCTCCAGACACCACCGGAGCCGCAGCAGGCGCCGCCCGCCCACCTGTGGCAGCCACCGCCCTTCGTTAACCACACGGCAGATGAAAGCGACGGCCAGTACGACGGCGACGGCCAGGACTGCGGCGACGACGGGGACTAGAAGATCTAGGGTTTTTTAAGTTTAACTTATTTTTATTTTTCTTTAAGTTTAAGTTTAATGTACGGTGGCGAGGACAGCCGGGACTATTGGACTTTTTAATGTTTTTTTAAGTTTACATTTAAGTTTTTTTATAGGCACTGTGAAATGCGTCTGGCCTGTTGGGCGCACCTATGGGCGCTGGGACGCAAATGGACGATCGTGTCCGCCTGGCCGACGCAAACGGACGGAAAATGGACGAAAAGCGTGTCCGTTTGCATCCCTGCGTTGGAGTTGGCCTTAGTTAACCGAGTGCATGCGTGGTTAATCACATGATGAGGTATCCGCCCGAACCACGGGGAAGTTGAATGATCTAACACCATGAATAATTTGAAACCCGAGAACGGGTGAGAAAGATCATACCCATCAAGCAACTGAATGGGCCCCGGACTCGATCAGTCTTCCATCTAACTAGAAGCGAACGCGCGCCTTGCCGCGCCGTTCTTCTTTGTGGGACCTATTTTTTCCGTTTATTGTTGGCCGGCAGTTGATCTTTGTTGGGCATTTTTTTGGGGTCAGTTTTGTTGAGCTAGGCACATTTCTCTGGCTTGGTATCTTTGGTCTTTTTTTCGTGAAATGTGATGGAGAGAGGAGCGTTACGTAAAATTCGGGTGGCACGTATCCCCGCTATGCGCAGCGCACGAACGAAACCACATATCACAGGGCCAGTGAAGCTCATGTCACATGTGACTGTTAAATGGGTCTAAGAAGAAAAGAAACCCGAAACACAAGCTGACAAAGCGGCACATGGGCCTTCTCAACCAGGAGCAAGGACAGTAGGACACCACCCCCTTTCTAGGGAGCTTAGTATCTTTAGAGATGTAACACGCTAAAAATCTACGCATGCAAGTTGAGGACCACTTCAAAAATACGTTTAAAGTTAATGGACGGATGGAATACCGATTACATACGTAGCTTTAATATGTAATTTCCTTAACATCATGTATCTATTGATCCTATGAGTCTGCATGGCAAAATCAAAATTGGCCCGTGCGAATCCAAAGACGCACATGCATGTACCCAAGTGCAAGTAGGAGTATATTCTTCCTCGTTCTGTTTCCTAGCGAGGGGCCGAGGGCGTGATTGACGTGATGCATGGTTACTCACAGATGCATGCAATTGTATATGCATCGCTGTCATCAATGCACATCTTATGTACATATATTCATATGCACTTTAGCTATACGTAAGCCGCCTGAAAATTGATTTTGGGTCAGTCGATTTTTTTGGCCGTTAATTTCTGCTTTGAGATTCGTGCTCCCTTTTTTTTTCTGGCCTGTTGTGTGAGTTGTGTTTGGGCTAGGTTTTTTTGACTGACCACATATTTGGGTCGGTCGATTTGCTACTAGGCTAAAGCCCATTACCTGTGCGGCCAACCCTCTCCTCTCTCCCTTTGTTTTTTTATGTTTTTATGCCTTTTTGCTTTTGTTTTTTGTGTTTCTTTATTAGTTGGCTTTTATTTTTTCTTTTGTGGGTATTTTGGGACATTAGGTGACTGTAAATGTATACACACAATTACTATGCAATATGTAGAAAAATTACACTATTATATGATTATTGTTTGCATACTACAAATAGTGCAATTTTAGTGCAATGCTGTGTGCAAGTTTTTTTTTATTTTTTTTATTATCTTTCTTTTTAAAGGGTAATACTAATGCCACTAATTCATTGTTCCTTATAAAATTTCATTATTTTGATTTTGTTTTAGTTATTCTTTTATTATTTTTCTTCTTTAAAGGTAATACCAATGCCACTAATTCATTCCTTCTTAGAAAGCTTTTTTTTTTGCGAAAATTCCACTATTATATGCTTATTCTAGCATATTTTAAAAAAGCATAATTTTTGTGTATATTGTGTGCAAATTTTGTCATTGTTTGTTTTAGATTTTTTTTCATTTTCTTTCTTCTACAAGGATAATACCAATGCCACTAATTCATTCTTTCTTAGAAAACCTTATTATTTTGATTTTTTTAGTTATTATTTCATTTTCTTTCTTCCTAAAGGGTAATACCAAAGCCACTAATTCATTTCATTTTCCTTCTTCTTTAATGGTAATACCAATGCCACTAATTTATTTCTTCTTAGAAAACTTCCCTTTTTTGTGAAAATTCCACTATTATATGCTTATTCTTGCATACTATAAAAAATAATTTCTGTGTAAATTTTGTCATTATTTATTTATTTATTTCATTTTCTTTCTTCTTAAAGGGTAATACCAATGCCACTAATTCATCCTTTCTTTGAAAACTTCATTATTGTGATTCTGTTTTAGTTTTTATTTTATTTTCTTTCTTCTTTAAGCGTAATACCAGTGCCACTAATTCATTTCTTCTTAGAAAATTTCTTTTTTTCCGAAATTCCACTATTATATGCTTATTCTTGCATATTATAAAAAGCGCAACTTTTATGTAAATTGTCTGCAAATTTTGTCATTTTTTTTATTTTCTTTCTTTTTAAAGGGTAATAACAATGCTACTAATTCATTCGTCGTTAGAAAACTTCATTATTTTGATTCTGTTTTAGTTTTTATTTCATTTTCTTTCTTCTTTAAGGGTAATACCAATGCCACTAATTCATTACTTCTTAAGAAAAAAATCTGAAATTACACTATTATTTGCTTATTCTTGCATATTATAAAAAAGCGCAATTTTTGTGTAAATTGTGCGCAAATTTTTTCATTATTTTTTCATTTTTCTTCTTAAAGGATAATACCAATGCCACTAATTCATTCTTTCTTAGAAAACTTCTTAGAAACTTCTTTTTTGCGAAACTTTCAGTATTACATGCTTATTCTTGCATATTATAATAAAGCGTAATTTTCTGTGTAAATTGTGTGCACATTTTTATCATTATTTGATTTAATTTTTTATATTTTCTTTCTTTTAAGCATAATAACAATGTCACTAATTCATTCTTCCTTAGAAAACTTTATTTTTTCTTTTTCTTTATTTTAATTTTTGTTCATTTATTCATTAAGGTGACACCACCACAAGTATTAAAATTTCAGGCGACCGACCCTTTTTGCTCACAGTAATTAAAACCATGGTAGTTAAAGAAACTATGGTATTGTAAGAATACTTAGAAAATATTTTGCTATTAAAGAGGGCCTTAGTTATATATGATAGGGTGGAGTTGTGTGGTTGGAAGGAAGCCACGTCTCACTATAAACAATATCGGTAGCAATATCCTTGTTGGTGTAGCATTTTTAAAGAAGCACTCCCGACCATAGTGATGTTTTTGACCAACGAGACGGGAGCCGCTTTCACGAGCGTCGCTAGCGCGTGTAGTCGCGCATGCAGGTAGCTAGACGGCCAACATGCCAAGCTAGCTCATGTACAGAGATGCTTCTGAGCAGGACTGTGTAGGAGTACTGGTAGCTAGCTAGCATGTAGTTCACGAGTGTACGTGCATGCACGAATGGGTTGGTACGCGTGCACGCGCAACTTGAAAATTCAATTCGAGCAAAGGATAGAAAAAGAAAAGAAAAAAAAGCATCCACCTTACCCGGTAGGCTTGACTGAAACAAGTTTGGGTCAGTCGACTGACCCAAATTTTGTTTTCAGACGATTGACCTGTAGCCGGTCCCATTCATATATGCGTGTATGTATGCATGCAATGCAATAATCACAAGCTAGCGTACAGTACAGTCAGCTCGATCTTGCCTTAACTTCTTCCTCTGATCGATCCGCAGGTTTGTTTCCCCCCTGACGAAAAATCACATGCATGGATCCTACCTAGAAGAAACATGGAGTCTTCTCTCTCTCTCTCTCATCCATGCATATGCATGCATTGTTCAATTGTTCTTTTATATATGATTGTTAATTTGGAGCTACCGTATTAGGGAGAGACAGACATGCCGAGAGAACTATTGAACAGGAATTCAGCGTGGCTGGAACTGGTGGGGCGGACCGGCGACGTCGCCATTAGAGCTATCGAGGCAGAGCGACCGGACCTGCGTGCTCGTCTCATAGTGGTGGGTACCCCGGAAGCGTCCTTGTCTGGTGCTTCGCTAGCGCCGGTTTCTTCATCGTCGACCGGGTTCCAGTCATCGGATAGACTGCTGCATGCATGCTACTCGACATGCATTCTGGCGCAAATAAATGAGAAAATAATGCGAGCGAGTTTGATACCACTCGATCGCCATGCATTCAAGCTTTCTAAATGTACCTAGTTCTGCTTGCATGTCGTAGACCTTCTATCATACATTGATCGTTCGTGGTACCCAATTAATATATACTAGTCAACAACAACCCATAAGACTGCAGGGGCTAGAACTACTCTACATTTATTTTCCTTTTTCGATTCATAATATTTATATACATGGTGTTGTTTAGGCCATGTTTATTCTTATATAAAAAATAGAATTGTTAAGAAATAAGGTGCACAGTGAAATGAATGAATCATTTTTTACTTCGTGATATGTAGTTGCAATGCATCCTCAGGGCTTCTTTCATTCGCAGGATTGTAAAAATGTAGGAATAGGAAAAACACATGATTGGAATGTCATGCCCATTCAAATCCTACAGGATTTGAGTTTGTTTGATTGCATCACATGAAAAACAAAGGATTTTCCCAAGAGGTTTGAGTGGATGCTAGATTTCATATGGAATGTAGTAGAAATGGTTCCTTAGGAAAAATTCCTCTAGGATTCAATCCTACAAATCAAACAACCAATGTAGAAAAAGTTCCTAAGGATTCTAATCCTCCAAAATCCCTATGAAAATCCTTTGAATCAAAGAGGCCTCCATTCTACATCGGAGCATCCATGCAACTTTAACCAACACCAAAAAATTGCATCAATGTTACTTTAACCAACACTAAAATACTAAAATGCACGGGGCCGGACCGGACCTAAAATGCGCCGGCCACAGGTGAGCCTTTGTTGCCGTCTGAAGGCAACCTCCTTCCTTTCGACTAGTTTTGCCCCGCCATACAACACGGTGTTGGCTTTCACGGCCGAAATAATGTTGGCACATGTCATGAGACAGGGTCGCGGCGACCTCGGTGTGTCGCACCGGATGGTTCAAGGACATCTTTCATCATGAACTTGTCATTGCCCCGGGATGTAGGTTTCGGTTCCACCAATGTACATTGGATTATGCTTTTCAACCTGGTCGATGAAACTAAAATTGAACTTGGCCTCCACGGTTTCGTCGTCATCAATGTCAATGTTGTCGAGACGACAAAGCTAGAGAGAAAGGAAGTCGGCACAGCTCGGCTTGTCACCGTACTAGATCTCCGACTATGAAGGGACTGGAGATGATGCTCTCGCATCTTGGTAGTGGTGTAGTCTTGTACCAGGAGCAGGTGGTACCCGTAGTCCGCGCTGGTGTCGGCGGACAACTCGGTGCAAGGGCACAAGACGCAACTTGACCCATCGATTCGTAAGAAGAGAGGAGGGGGGGGTGGGGGGAGTCCCAGCTGGACGCGCATACAAGATGAGACGAAACGAAACACGAACTGCATGGATCGTACGCCATTTTTCCGCTGGCGATGCACGGCCCAGCCATGCAGTAACCGGCCCCTACGATTGGCCGATTGATCGGGCCTAGCTTGCTGCAAAAGCTGCCGACCCCTCTTTCTTCACGTATGGGTAAAAGCTAGAATATAAAAGCTTCCGGATAAAAAAACTGTTAAATAGAATAATCAGCATAAAAAAGTAAAAATATGGGACAAAAAACTAGAATTCACTCTAATTTTTCTCTCCACGTATAGAACATAAAAGGATATAATATCTACCAATACTATTTGTATAAAATACTATACATAAATATTTCTTGCTAGAAATTTTATATGAGAGTTGTGTGTAAGCTTCATGTTGGTTGTTTTAGAGATGTTCTCTAACTGTCATTGAACTAGTGAAAACATCCTTGTTGAAAGGAAACAAAAGGCTAGTGAAAATATTATGTACGAAATTAACTTTGAACTTGTTTGAACAGTACAAAATTTGGTGGAACTTGGTCTAGGATATGCCTCTTGATCCACTTGATCAAGTGCAACAAGAATGAAGCCAAAAGGACCTCTCGAATAAAAGGTATGGCTAAAACTAAAGTCAAGATTTAAATTTGAATTGGACTAATATGAAAATCTTGAACCTAGGGACAACCGGATGCAAGTTTCACTAAAAAATTATGGCTCGTACAAGATTAGGTTTTTTTAGAAGAAATTAAGTCTTCAAAAACCATATCTTAACCTTTATTACAATTAATTAACATTTCAGCAGTTGCTACGTACAAGATCGATAAAATGTTTAAGTATTCTTTTGAATACGAATCTATGCATGCTACTACTTTTGTACCTTTGAAGGATTATATATAGAATTTGACAACCTAACTGCATCATGGATCAACGATAGGTCCTACGAATATGCAATTCAATAGGCCACGTACGCACACATGCATGGACAGGTGTAGTGAATATATAATGGATGCAGAGGAGAGGGAGACTGGGCCGGCATCATTATCGTTAATATAATCCTAGCTAGCTACGAGTATTAGTAGCGAGGTGCAATGAACAATGCATGCATAGGCGATTGACGCGATGCATGGTTGCTTAATTAATTACATGTACAGACGAATATACACGTATATGCATGCATCGTTGTCATCGAGGACATGAGAGGCAGTATTAGTTAAGCTGCGTATATGCATGCGATACATCTTATGTGGATGTGTGTATATATAGAGAGAGCAACGAGAGAAGACAACCTATTGCCAGCCTGGAGTACGTACTAATCACCTGCAGCAGCTTCAGGTATGTTCATTCCCACGCACAGTGGCGAATCTAGCATTACAATCAAGGGTAGGCTCAAAACATCAAGTTTCTAAGCCTAATTAGCAATTGCATTGTGATTCTTGCATGTAAAGCACCTAAATATAATTTTTAAGTGATATATTTAGCTGAAATATGTTTGTGGAGGGTAGGCTTAAGCCTGATGATGCCTACCTAGTAGACTCGCCACTGCCCACGCATGCATGTATTTCTTTTCCCCTGACGTTATAGGCTTGTTAATTAATTCGCATGCATGCATCGTATTAATCATGGAGGGAGAAACAATGTCGAGGAAGCTGTTGAACGAGAAGTCAGAGTGGCCGGAACTCGTGGGGAAGACTAGCGACATCGCCAAGAGTGCTATCCTCGCAGACCGTCCGGAACTGGCTGTCATCACTAAGCAGTTGGGTGAACAGTCGCCGCCAGCCGGACTACATAACCACGTCATCCTCTGGTGCTACGTCGACGTTAGTTTCAACTTCATCGTCGCCGAGATTCCGGTCGTCGAATAGACTGCATGCGTGCCCTGTCACGTTGTTCCGTCTCGAATAAACTAAATAAATAACGCGAGCGAGTCTGTTTTGATACCACTCGCCTATATGTATGCATTCAAGCTTACTAGCTAGCTAGCGTACCTAGCTAGATCTGCTTGCAGTTGCACGATGTAAACCTTCCATCATATACGTTGATGGTGGGCCTTGTTTTCTCTTTCGTGAAATCTACCCAGAGTTAGTGAGCCTTGGTATACTCATCATTGACAACTATAACATAATAGTCCAAAATTTGGCAGAAAACACAGGAATCACAAACTCATCTACACTTGCCTCATTTTTTCTCCGCACATGATCTCTTATTGTGTGAGCTGATCTCTTTTTGCGGGTTACCCTTTGTGGAGACGACGTAGAGACAAGAATCTGAAAAGCTAAGCCAATAGCAGAAGGAGATCAGTTCACGTCACAAGAAGCTACCAGTAATGGTACTATTCATTCATTATTGGCAAATAAACACAATAAAAAAACAACTCGCTCATCGAGTTACTTTTATGGGTTACCTTCTTGTTGTGTGAGTTGATCTCTTTTTGCGGGTTACCCTTTGTGGAGATGAAGTAGTTGGGAAAATCTGAAAAGCTAAACCAATAGTAGAAGGAGATCGGTTCACATCACAAGAACCTATCCGTAATGCAACTATTCATCATTGGCACAAAAACACATAGAAAAATAAATGACAAGTCATGTGTTGTGATTGCATCAGGTAATGAAGAAACTGCTTGTATATCTGCTACCTGATTTTCTGTTTATTATTTTTTGAGTGCAAAACTGTAGAGGAGGCCCCGACAGTAAATTTTATTAAAAGAAAACCATATGTATAGAGAAAGAGAAGGGGATGCACAACGGGAGAGAGAGGGGGTGACGGAGGGAGAAAAAGAAGAAACTAGACTAGAGAGCTGAGCAAGCTACTAAGAGCTTTTGCCTTGTCAACTAACATCCTAAAAGTGAGTGGATGCCATTCCCTTTTCAAGAATTTGTTGGTTTAGGGATCATCCTTGCATCTCTACATTGTGGACTAGTTGTGGAAAGAGAAGAGAAGGAGAGAAAAACAGGGAGAGAGGGCACACCAGATCGCATAATTAATTTCGCTGCATCGGGTAACGGGCTAAGAGCCGTATCTCCACTAACATACAACGCCTCTCTCTCTCTCTTCTTTAGTTGGTGCCACATCAGATTTTTGCCTATGAAATCATGCTAAGAGCCAAGCATGCATTGGAAGGCCTTTTTTTAGGATAAATTAAGTCTTCAACGATACTCCCTCTTTGAGTTTAGAAGGCCTGTGCGTATCCCTAGATCGACAATTTGACCAACGTAATACGAGTTATATATCAAAAAAAAATATACCATTAGAAACTACAAATGGACTATTTTCTAACGGTATATCTTTCGTGATGCATGACCCGTATTAGGTTGGTCAAATTGCCGATCTTGAGATACGCGCATGCCTTACAAACCGGAATGGATGGAGTATCTTAATATTTATTTCAATTAATATTTCAGCAATTACTACGTACAAAATCAACAATGTTTAAATATTCTTTTCAATACAAATCTATGCTACTACTTTGGGAGTACCTTTGAAAGCGTACATATAGAATTTGGCTGCTTAACTGTTGGTCAAAACCTGTAACATTTGACTTTCTCTTGATCAAAATGTGTGTTAAAGTTTAAGGGAGAGCGATGGAATACCAGTGATGAGTACATAGCTTTAATATGTACATAATTTAACATGCATGCATCATGGATCGACGATTGGTTCTATGAAAGTGCGTGGCAAAATTTATACTATTGAAAATTGGTGCGGATCCCTGTTACCGTTTCGATAGTCCACAAATGTACAGGTGCTGTGAACAATACATGTATGCATGCAGAGGGGAGATAGAGCCAGTGAGCCGGCATCATTATCGTTAATATAATCCTAGCTAGCTAGCACTAGCGATCGAGGTGCAATGAACAATGCATGCAGAGGCGATTGACGCGATGCATGGCTGCTTAATTAAGTACACAGATGAGTGAGTATATACAATTCCTCAAAAAAATACTGTATATGTATATGCATGCATCGTTGTCATCGAGGCAACTAATTAATAAGCGTTACATCTTATGTGCATGGGTCTGCGTTGTATACAGTGGCGGACCCAGAAATTGAGGTTTGCCAGGGCGACGGATGACGATGGAGCTTCATTGAATTGCACCGATGATCGCTAGGCACGGGAGATAGCCTGCTCCGTCGTCGGAGAGCCGGGGCGGCCGCCCCAGCTCGCCCCAATGATGGATCCGCCACTGGTTGTATATATATAGAGCAGAGTGCAGTGCAGTCAGCTCCATCTTGCCTCCCCTTCCTTCCTCTCATCTGCAGCTGCCGGTTTGTTTGTTGGATGCATGCATGTACTACTAATATATCATCCATGCATGCAGGCTTTAAGTGTTCAATTGTTTTTAATATATGCTTATTAATTGGCATGCATGCAGCTAGAGTTACAAGGAGGAAGACACATGCCGGGTCTCCCGAGGTCATCATGGCCGGAACTAGTGGGGCAGACTCAGGACGTCGCCCATAGAACTATCTCCCGAGACCGGCCGGATCTGCGTTTCATTACCATGTTGGAGGGTGACCCAGAGCCGCCAACCATCGAAAATGACCGCGTCCTCGTCTGTTGCCGCGGTCAGGGCCGGTCCTAAGATTTCGGGGGCCCGGGGCGAAACTAAAACTCGGGGCCCTTAATACAAACACCATAACAATAACGATCATTATATATAGGATGCGGATCTTTGAAACATAGGGCAAATGAACCTGAATTGGAAAAAAAAACTATTAAAAAAACTAAAGGAGTCAAAAAAAAATTGAAACTTTTTTGTAACTAGCATGGCCTAGCGTAATACTCATGTGAAAAGTTTCGGGCAGGAATGAGCTCATGGTATTCTCAGGAAAAAAAAAATTGCAAGCCCAAAAAATGTGAATGGTAACTTTTATATAGTATCATTTTTTTTTGTCGAGGATACCATGGTAGTCATTCCTTCGCGAAACTTTTCATGCGAGTATTACGAAAAGTCATGTTTGTTAAAAGAAAGTTTCAATTTTTTTGACTCTTTTCATTACTTTTAAAATAAAAAATTCAGTTCGGGTGCAATGGGATCTGAGACACATAGGCTATTTCTGGTATATATGGGACTGTTACCAATTAACACCTGAATGCATCTAAAAGTAATATTTATATCACATAACCTGTACATATTACCTTAATATAATTCTACATTCCTCGATGCAAAGCAACATATGATGCAAAGTTAACCTCAAATTAACTAGCGGACTGTGCTGTGCATCCAATGCGTTAAGATTGTTCTCAGGGTCACTTACATTCACATTTTCTCCCTGTATTCCATTAGCTGGCCCATCCATAGCTACTATCGCAAACTCTATATTCGTCCAAGCGTCAGTGGTATTCTCAAAAAAATTATCAATGACTCCTCTTTATGATTTTATCAACTCATCCACAAATCCTTTTCCATAGTTCTGAAATCCAAATAAATGCACAAGAGCGACAAACCAATTATAATGAAATATCTTAATATAATTGACCTATATAGATAACGAATTAGTGATTAATGGTATTACCGTGTACGTACAAAGGTTCCGGCCGGCAAGACAAGAAGTGGTTAACAGCTGATCGATTGATGCCCTGGTTGGATCCAAGAAGGAGGTCCCTAGAGCCCTAGATGGAGCATTAGAGAAGCGATCAGATTGATCGATTAATGCATGCTTGGCTCTTAGCATTAGATGGAGCATTAGAGAAGTTGTCCATAGCATACAACTCCTCTCTCTCTCTCTCTTCTTTAGTTACAGTGCGACATCTGATTTTTGCCTATGAAATCGTGCTAAGAGCCAAGCATGCATTGGAAGGCCTTTTTTTAGGATAAGTTAAGTCTTCAACGATACTCCCTCTTTTTTGTTTTCCTCTGCGTATCCCTAGATCGACAAATTGTTCGTTCTGCAGGTTTGTTCCTCTCATCTGCAGCTGCAGGTTTGTTCGTTCGATGCATGCATGTACTACTAATATATCATCCATGCATGCAGGCTTTAGGTGTTCAATTGTTTTTAATATATGCTTATTAATTGGCATGCATGCAGCCAGAGTTTCAAGGAGGAAGACACATGCCGGGTCTCCCGAGGTCATCATGGCCGGAGCTAGTGGGGCAGACTCAGGACGTCGCCCATAGAACTAATATCTGCGTGTCATTACCATGTTGGAGGGTGACACGGAGCCGCCAACCATCGAAAATGACCGCGTCCTCGTCTGGTGTCGCGGTGACCCCATTCATGGCGATTTCTTCATCACCCGGGTTCCGGTCATCGGATAGACTGCATGCCCCCTGTCATGTCATTCGGCCTCGAATTAACTGAATAAATAATGCGAGCGAGTATGACATACCACTCGCCCATGCATTCACGCTTTCTAGGCTACCTAGCTAGATCTGCTTGTATGCTTGCTGGAAACCTTCAATATCATACATTGATCGTGGTACCTATTTAATATATGGAACAATAAATTGTCCCTTCTGCCATTTGCTACTCTATATATTTCGTCTATGTTTATGATATGCACACAATTACTTTTGATTGACAAGTGCTTGTTAAACTTTAGTATGCGTTAGGTAGGATGTAGACAATAAGCATATGTCCTAACTTGGGGCCGGTGGGCTTACAATGCGTTCAGCTGCAATCTTTGTTTGCCAATACTATACAACACCTCATCCATGCTGGCTCAGAACCATCATCTGTGCTAGCGCAATGGAGGAGACATGGATGGGGGTCGAGTATCCATGTCAACATCAAAGCTAGCACCTATAATAGCGCATCCCTACCTGCCTATTATAGTATTATTATCGGCGCTAACTACGTGTCAGTATGGATATTAACTGGTGATAACCAAGTGCCAATAGGGATATTACTGTATCCCTACAGTGATAGTTGGGGGTTGGCAACGTTACTATTGCCACGAAGAAAATCTGCACATGGCAATTCCCATGACGTTCTGTGAACCCTGGAACACGGTTACATGGACGTCGTGAAAAATCGTTGTTCATCATTTTAGGCCCGCTTCATGTGTTATAGCTCACCGTTTTGGGGTCCGGTAACGATTTTCACGTTCCTTGAACCCTGGTACACGCATGGGCGGACCCAGAACAAAAATGACCGGGCATCCACACGTATATCAGATATGTGTGTATCGAACAATGCTATACAATTTAGTGACATGTTAAATAATTTAGCAGAGTTGATACATGTGTAACCATGAAAATGCTTACCAAAATCAACATAGTTCCCACTTGAAATATGAGTTGATAAAAGAAATTAAATAATAGAGCAGCAAAGACTTCAAATATACTCAATAACTTAAATATGATTTTTTTACCAATTTTTGCTATTTTTTAATGTACTTTTAGTTCAAATTGAATTATATCCACTAAATACCTAGAAATCCATTTAATGCCCTAAAAATAGCAAACGAACCTTGAAAAATTCCAAATTTTCACATGAAACATGTAATGGTGTATCTTCAATGTAGAACAAAATTTGGACCATAACCCTAACCCTAAAACCCTAATAATACCCCAAAACCCAATACGTTTACAAGTGGCATGCCCACTGTGAGGCACACCACTAATAAAATATTACCAATGGCGTGCGCCCTTCTCGCATGCTACTAATAACCCATTACCAGTGGCATGCGTGACCGGCCGCATGCCACTCGTAACTTGACTACATGATTCCCTCGTGCGAGACTTGGGGAAAAATGCCGCCGCAACCCATCGCCGCCGCCAACCCTCGCCATGCACCGCCGGCCACCCCCGACCACCCCCGCCACCGCCACCGGCCACCCCCGCGCCTCACAAGCTTATAAGCAAAAGAGTTCGAGCAAAGGATACATATACCAAGGATACATCTTATAAGAAACGTTACGTTTGTTAGTTGTAGAGTGGTGCCAAGTTCTCGAATCTTGCCCTCACATGCAATCAAGTTAGCGTCTCTCTTTATGTTTGTGCAACACGAACATTAGTCTTCATTAGGCCATCTTGTGTTTGCTCATTCCATTGGTTGCGCAAGCCCCACTATCCTTGCCGGTGCGTTTCTATTGTCCATCTTAAGTGTGTGTGTGTGTGTGTGTGTGTGTGTGTGTGTGTGTGTTTGTGTGTGTGTGGTTAACCTTAGAAATTGTTGGGACACACGTCTTGATATGTACATTTGAGTTGAACAAACTATAGGATTTGCTTTGAAAGTACGTATATGACAAGGACTCCATTAATAAAGATCATTGATCTCTCGCTAATTCCTAGCCAGAATTTAAAGATTCAACCGTCAAAATAATTTTGATGACGTGGATTAATGTGGTACCTTGAGGAGAACCTTGTATTGTATTGTGATTTTGGTATATGAAAATAGATAGATAGATTGATGGAGGATTGGAATACCAGTTACATATGTAATTTAATTAACATCATGGATCGATTGATCCTACATATGAATATGCATGGCAAAATCAATCCAAAGACGCACACACAAGTGCGACTATATATATCCTCTTTCTGTTAATCAGTAAACAAGGAAAGGAAATAGTACGTACAATGAACAAGGCATGCATGCAGAGGGAGACTGAGTCGGTATCATTAATTAATCTTAATCCTAGCGAGCGAGGGCGATTGACGTGATGCATGGTTGCTTAAATAATCACACGGATGAAAACAATCGATATGTATGTATCTCTTATGCATCGTTGTCATCGACACGAGAGAGAGGCAATTAAGCAGCATGCGATACATCTTACTCTACTCAGCGTCATGCATGTACGTATGCACGCGCCATGCGTGTATATACATAGAGCACCGGCCCTATCAGCTCGCATGTCACAAGCTTAAGCGCGCAGTCAGCTCGATCTTGCCTCGACTCTGTCTGATCTGCAGGTTTGTTTGTTCGCATGAATGCATGCATGCGTTGTTGAATTCTTTGAATTTTATGCTTGTTAATTAATTCGCATGCAGCTAGCATGTCAGTGAGGAATCGAAATGCCGAGGGAACTGTTGAGCGGGAAGACGTCGTGGCCGGAGCTGCTGTACAAGAAACTAAGTGACAGTGCAAATCGCATACGACAGACTAAAAACATCTAGCATATTCATGTATGGACCAAAAGTACATGCCAACAGAGAGAAGTTCAGAACATACAAGTTCACCCGAAACTCCGGCACAGCAGCGTCGTCGGCCATGGTGGTGAAGATGAGGTGGCCGTCCGCCGTGGAGGAAGTAGTGGAAGCAGATGGCCGGTCGTCGAGGATGTAGTCGATCAAAAGCGAGCAGTCGCGCCGAGACGCTCCCCAAAAATCTTATCGCCCTTCACCCGGTGCAGGTTCTCAAGGGACGCGGTTTCGGAGGCCTGCTCTCCCGTACGGCTGTTCACACAGTCACCGCAATGGGGTCGCCGGAAAGCAGCACAACACAAGGAACTTGACAAGTGTGTGTGTTCGGATCTGCTACTGTGTCTGTTCTGTGTAGCCTTCCTCCTCTGTATCTTCTCCACATAGAGGAGACGCGTGGGAGAGTAAGGAGATGCAACTGATACGTGGTGGAAGAAATTAGCATAAAACGTGTCCACAACGAGCTCGGACATTGACACGTACACCCAGAGTTTTAGCAGTGCACTACCAAGTAAAAATTTAGTTCTTCCAACAAGCCGCGTAACATTAGTTCGAACTCGATTCACGAAACACGATGCGTGCATGCGCGGGTTGCGTTGCATGGCGTGGCAAGTCAAGTCGAGTGAGTGAGCACGCACTTGTTGCTCTCTTTTCTCATGCTACAAGGATGAGTAGAACAACTCACATTATATATTGGTGCTACTCTTCCTCAACTAGCAGCTTGGGACTAAACTTTCACACATGCCATTCAAGTCAAATGGGCCTTTGAGATTTCAGAATTTTAATAGGCTGAACAAGATTTAGTGGGCCGAAGCCCATAAAATGTAACAATCCCCCACCAGATCACATAGGCACATTACACTACCGGAATAACCTAATATGGCGATGGCTTTTTGTCGGGGTCGTCGGCATACATGCGCATAAGCTGACGGCCTAGAGAAAACCGTCGTCATTCAAAGGCCGTCGGCAAAGCTCCATATATGCCGACGGCTGGCCCTCGCCACCCGTTTGCTGACGGACGGCTGACGACGTTAGATCTATGCCGACGGCCCTGACGGAGGCCGTCGGCATAGAATTTTTCTCTATTATTTTTTAATTTTAAATCATTTTCTTTTTTTTATACAGTTTGAATTTGATTAATATAAATCTGACTTATCTAAACTTAAACATATACAAATTATATATCGATTTGGGGTAGAATTTTTCATAGATTATGAATATTCACTTTGTTTCTGTTTTAGAATATGTTAAAAATGCGACCTCATGTACTTTTACAAATAGGTCCTTATACTGTGTTAAAATCACAAGTAATTCATACTTGCATTGATTTTGACAAATTTTATATGTTTTTTTTATCAAAATCTTGAAAGGATTCTGTTGGTATACAATGTTTTCATATTTGAATAAACTAAAATCATGTTTGCTTCAAATTTACAGAAAACACCCTCTTGTTTTGATATTTTTGTATATTTTTCATTCCTTGGCCAAATGAGACAAATTTTATATCTATTTGCATCAGAAAGTTTCTAGGATTGTGGGATGTTTAAATAGCAAGTACCCAGCTCTGGAGTGTGACCCCCGTCACGGACGGCACCACTGCATGCACTTAGAGGGGGAAACTGCCACGAAGGGTAACCCGGAGGGAATCTTGTGATAGGTTGGGCCCAAACTTTGCTTTAAAATGTTCCTATGGGCTAACCTAGCACAACCCGATAGAAAAGTCCATTGGTCAACCGCCGTTCATCCCGAGTCAAAGCCCTAGATTTCCCGGTCGAACGGGCCAGGCTTAGCCCGCTTCGGAGCCTTCTGAGGGTAGTAATCCCACCAAAACTTGCATTGGGTCCTACTACATGTATGAAAGTTAGGTGGGAGGTGTAAACACCCAATACCAAGCTCCGGAGTGTGACCCCTTTCATGGACGGCACCACCGCATGCACTGAGAGGGGGAAACTGCCACCTCGGGTCGACCCGGAGGGAATCTTGTGATAGGCTGGGCTCAAACTTTGTTTTAAAATGTTCCTATGGGCTAACCTAGCACAACAAAGTGGAAAAGCACATTGTTGAAACGCCGTTCATCGCCGGTCAAAGGGGTAGATTTCCTGGTCAAAGGGGTCAGGGTTAGGCCTCTCGGGGTCTTCGGAGGGTAGCAATCCCACCAAAACTTGCATTGGGTCCTAGTAAATGTATGAAAGTTTGATGGGAGGTTCAAACACCCAGTACCCCGCTCCCGAGTATGACCCGCTTCACGGAACGACACTACCGCCTGCACTTAGGGGGGAAACTGCCACCTCGGGTCGACCCGGATGGAATCTTCTGTTAACCTGGGCTCAAACTTTGTTTTAAAATTTTCCTACGGCCTATTCTAGCCCAACCAGGTAGAAAAGTCCATTGTTGAAACGCCGTTCGTAATGAGTCAAAGACCTAGATTTCCTGGTCAAACTGGCATGGGTTAGCCCGCTACAGGGTCTTCGGAGGGAAGCAATCCCACCAAACCTTGCATTGTGTCCTCATACATGTCTAAAAGTGTGGTGGGATGATTAAATAGGCAATACACAGCTCGGGAGTGTGACCCCCTTCACGGACGGCACTACCGCATGTACTTAGGGGGGGAATCTGCCACGGAGGTTAACCCGGAGGGAATCTTGTGGTAACCTGGGCTCAAACTTTGTTTTAAAATGTTCCTAAAGGCTAACCTAGCCCAACCAGGTAGAAATGTCCATTGGTCAAACGACATTCGTCGCGAGTCAAAGCCCTAGATTTCCCGGTCAAACTGGCCAGGGTTAGCCCACTACGGGGTCTTTGGAGGGTAGCAATAACACCAAAACTTGCATTATGTCCTAATACATGTCTAAAAGTGTGGTGGGATGTTCAAATAGGTAATACACAGCTCCGGAGTGTGACCTCCTTCACGGACGGCACTACCGCATGCACTTGGGGGGGGGGGGGGAACTGCCATGGAGGGTAACCCAGAGGGAATCTTGTGATAACCTGGGCTCAAACTTTGTTTCAAAATGTTCCTACGGACTAACCTAGCCAAACCATGTATAAAAGTCCATTGGTCAAACGCCGTTCGTTTGGACCCATTTCCGTCCCAAATTTGGGTCAGATTTGGGTCCGAAGCCGACACAAACCGGACGTTCTCTATGTCCTCCTCGCCGTCTGTGTCCTCTGCATGTCCGGCCTGGCCCATCTGTCATCCACCCACACCCATTCCACCTCTCTCTCCTCCTTTTCTGTCTCTTCCCCCCACCCACCCACCCATCCCCACAGCGTCGAGCACCACCACACGGGGAGAAGCATGGCCGGCAACTGGAGCACGCCCGACGCCTGTGCCGGCTGCTGGACCGGCGTGTGGTGCTCGTTCGACGGCCGCCGGGTCACCTCGCTCTCCCTCGTGTCGGCAGGCAGGTGCAGCGCTGGGGCGGACACGGAGTGCGAGCCGGAAGTTTGCACCGGGAAAACGTGAATCCGGCGAGAGGGGTGGGCGGCCACTCCGATGTCTTGGACCCGTCCGCCGTCGCCGCCCCCTGCTTGGCCCGCCTCCTGCCCCGTCCGTCTTCGCCTCCACGCTTGCCGTCGCGCGGGGCTCCGCCGTCTGCGGCGTCGCCACCGACAACGGCACCGTCAACTGCGCTGCGGCCAGCGCTATAACTCCTCCGCCTCGCCCGTCGCGCCGTTCCTCATCTTGTCGCAGGTCTCGGGAGCCGCGGGGTTCCTCTGTGGTGTCGGATCGGGCGTGGGTGGTGGCGTTCCCGCGCTCTTCTGCTGGTCGCCGGCCGCGCCGGGGCAGCTCAGGCCGGTGTACAGGGGGCCTTCCCAGCTGCTGAACCTCGCCGTCGGGGCGCGTTCAGGTCCCTCGTCTCCGACGAGGGCTTCACGTGCCCCTGCTCCGGCAGGTCTTGATCTATTTATTTTTTGCAAAAAAAGGACATGTCCGTTTCAAATGGGTAGTACGCGTTGGGTGCAAAGGCCGTGTCCGCCTATCCGGCCGTGTCCGTCTGTCCGTTTACCGACCCAAACGGACAAAAAGGGACAAAATCCATGTCCGTTTGGGTCTCTGCGTCGGAGTTGCCCTAAGCCTTCAATCGTGTAGTAGCACTGTAGTTAGCAGGCTAGCAGCGTGGTGGTCTGGTAGAGCTACTAGTATTACTACTCTAGAGTATAGATAGAGATAGACTACTAGTGCAGACTATGGTAGAGACGTGAACAATGCATGCATGTGAGATTCGGGTTTTTTTCGTGCCGGGCTGGCCCGAGCACGGCCCGCATCACCGTGTCGGGTCGTGCCGCCCGTTTTTCTCCATTTGTAGGCCCAGCCCAGCCCGGTTTGCCGTGCCGTGCCAGCCCGGCCCGTTTTACTTCGTGCCGTACCGTGCCGGCCGGGTTTCGTGCCAGCCCAGAAAAGCCCGGCCCAAGTCCCAAGTTTACTCGTAGGTACCGGTGGTTTTGGCATCAATGGAGTGCTGCCACATGTAAAGGTGTGGGACCACATGCATATGGCATATGTTTGTATTCTCAGCCCATCCTTTGTATATTAGATTAAGCTAAATCACAGCCGGGCCCACTAGTCAAGTCACTTCTCTCTCCATCTCTCATTCATGTGCATGCATCAGGAATAAACATATTCATTCTCTCTCCTCTCTCACCAAACAAATCCATCATTTTATTCCACCTTAGCTAATTTAAATCAATCATATCTTTTAAACCATAATTTTTTTTACTATTTATATATTTGAACTCCTGGCGCCAAGGCCTTTAGAACAAGACCAATCTTGGGATACATTTCAACCATGTTTAAATTTCAACGTTTCAATCCATTTATTTCACTCAATCTATTTTAAGTGTTTGAAACTGATTAGAACAATACCAATGTGTGAAATATGTTATTGAATTTAGTAAAATCAGTTTTTTGAAATGAGTGAAATCTATTTTTTGATTTTAGTGAAATTAGTTTTTTGAAAAGAGTGATTTTTCCAGGACCGATTCCACTCATTTGAAGAAACTGATTTCAACAATTTCAAAAGATTATTCCAAAAGAGTGACATAAACAATTTCAATTTTTTTTAAAGTGATTTTAGCGATTCCAATTTCATATTTCACAAAAGATTGAGACTGATTATTTCAACAGAGTGACAAAAATGGCATATGTGGGGTTCCCAATGAGAGGCATAAGGTCTGGGGCAATCAGAATGGCTTGTGTATATGTATGTACTAGCTGCAAGCATATGGGGTAACTAGCTTTAATCTGCCAAGGTTGGATGTGACCCGTATGATGGGGAATGTGAAGCTGCAAGAACTTCGACCCGCTCACCGAACAATCACAGAACCACAAACCGGGAGTAACCCACATAGAACAGCCGGAACCATAGAGCACGAATTAGGGGGAACGGGAGGCTACTTCTCATGAATTCGGATGAACTCACAAGAGCAATGGTGGGAAGAATCTCTCACAGTCTCGCTGCATAAGCTTGTATCTGAATGGTTTGACAAAAGGTTTCTAAAAGGATGGGGGAGATGTGGTTTTATAACCAGGGACAACCCCCCTTAGCTAGGTGTGAAAGGAGTCCAAATAGTAACCATCATTTGCAAGACTTCCTTGGGGGAATAAGCAGTCAACTTGGAGAGTTATTGAAGAGCTCCTCGAATTCTCGCACAGCCTTTAACAACCTGGACACAGTCGCACCAAAATGGTCATTACTTTTGCTACACAACTCAAAATGAAGCAAGGTTTGTTGCATTGGAAAGTAGACTTCAAGGAGCTTCTATTGGTATACCCCGTTATCACATTTCTCTTCCAGGATGGTGGTGACATAGAAAAAGATCGGAGGCAAAAAACTGAATGCATGTGATTCACTTAGAACAAGTTTCGATAAACTTTGTTTCTTCATGAGCTCAAGGATTGTTGGCTTCCCTCGACATGACACTTGAGTTCAGTCAACAATAAAGGGGATGAAGGCACAACATTTTCATCAAGTTTATAAGATAAGCTCAAGTTAGCGTTGACCCTATCAGTTATTTATTTGGCGCGACTTCTTGTGATTGGCCCTATAATTGTTGTGGTTGTGTCAATGGGGGTGATGTCCACAACATGAAGGGGTAAATTATGTTCCTAAAGGGAGATATACATGTGCCTTTGCCCTTTTACTGCATGCAGGCAGCTGCCCGGACAGTCCGTGGTGGTCAGCCCGGACAGTCTGGCTACGGAAGTATCCTCGAGCTGGAGGTCGGTGGAGGCCGCGTCGGTGTGTCCGGGCAGGTGTCCTGGGGTGCTCGGCCTTCGGTCGGATAGTTCAAGTGCTCCGGCTGGACGGGTCTCCGCGGTGTCCTTCCGGGGGCCGGACACTCCGGGCCTCTGTTCGGCCAAGTGTCCGGTGCTGCTCGATTTGGTGCCGGGTAGTCTGGAGCCCTGGTCCAGATAGTCCGGCTAGCTGACAGCAGCTCCATATTGCCTCCTCCTATTTCTCCTCGCTTGCATGACTCGCACTTTAGAGGAAGGGACGTGTTCTTCCTTCTCTTCTATGCTTCCCTCTTGGATGGCATAGTAGTTCTTGCACTTAGGACCTCCTCCTTTGCACGTACGTCGTTCAGCTCAAACCTAAAGATGCAAAGGGCAAAGGGTTGGAAGGTCAAGTAATATACCATCCTTGAGAGTAGTAGCTAGACACACGCAACGGAGAAGATCCACCTTTGCAAGCCATGTACTCGTGTCATTTGGCGTTGAAGCACTTGACATGGTGATGTCCGTAATCTCAGCATATCACATATACTTTCTAATCAATATGAAATATATTATTCAAGGAACATTCAATAAATCAAGAGTATCGTGAAATATGATCATTGTGAATTGAAGACCGTGTGCCACTAAAAAGTGCTTGGTGGGCTCAGCATTGCGGGCCTTGACCACTTTGGGAGAGCTCTCAAACTGTGTTAGCAGTGGCTTTAGTGGACTGAACTAGGCCAGCCGTGGGTGGGCTCTTAGCTATCCAGCGACGTGGCTGACATGGACCTTTCCAGAGCATGCACACCCATCGCCATTGTGGACGGTAAAACAACCTTGTTCTGGCATGATAATTGGTCCAGATCCGATTTTGATATCGTTGCATGTAACTCTTTGATATTGCGACGCGTAAGAGTAGGTCGGTTTAGAGTTTCATGACGACCGGCGCAAGTGCCGGTGTTCATAGAATTTTCGTCCATCATCAGCTTTGTGGCCCTCCACAACCTCAGGCTGGACTCCATTACCTAGCTCTGGAACACTAGTGGGGAATACTCCTCTAGCTTTTCTTATGTGGCCCAATTCAATGGATCCCATCACAAGTTCTCAACGGAAAAGATTAGGAAAGCCCATATAGAACTGAAATGCAGATAATTCTCTTGGCTTGTTGATGCGGAGCATCCCACGGACATCACCACTAGCTGATCACCAAGTCCCCAAGCCCCAAGTGGACCCAT
Organism: Elymus sibiricus; assembly: GCA_039707655.1. NCBI lineage: Eukaryota > Viridiplantae > Streptophyta > Magnoliopsida > Poales > Poaceae > Elymus > Elymus sibiricus. The sequence goes on along the minus strand of CM077670.1, from coordinate 5,415,934 downwards.
GGAAAGGGAACGTGTGCGAGCTATACAAGCCAAGGTGACTTCACTCCTCATTGAACTTCCCATGCACTTACATGAGACTAAGGTAGTCAGAATCGGCATTCTGGATCGAATCGAACCTCTATGATAAGATCGCAAATCGTAGGATCATAACTAGTAGAATCGTAAAATCGTGGATTCTACCAAATAGAATCGTAGCATCCATCTAATCAATTCAGATCGTATAGTTGTAGAGTCGCATGATAGAATCGCGATTCTAACTACCTTGCATGAGACATGGCTACTACCTCAATCCGGAACCCTATGCATATTCAGGTACGAAGGCATTGTTCAATGGAAAGCAATTGGAGACGAAGAAGCACGAAGCATGAAGACGACGCCCCGAGCCAAGGCCACAGGAGAAGGCATGCCCCGAATACTGCCCCGGAGACTCCGGGCCAACATTTGCAGCTCTCTGGAAAGCCCGAAGACTGCCCCGGAGACACCCCGGAGTCTCCGGGCCAACCCTGGTGTCCAGGATTTGTGGCTCTCTGGACACCCCGGAGTCCCCGAGCCGGTCCCGGTCCCCAAATTCGTACGCTATTGGAAATCCCAGAATCTACCCAGAGACACCCCGGAGACTCCGGTCTGCCCCGGAGACTCCAGCCATGTGCGTAGTAAAGTGGCTTGAGCCCGTGTACCCTTTCCCCTTTCCACTTACCCCTTCGTGGGAACCTATATAAGTCGTATCTACCTCTAGATCTAGGGGTAGCAAAGCATAAACTAAAAACCTAGAGAGAGCTTTGCTCATCTATCATCCCTCTTGGGATTGAAGGCCTTCTGAGGGAGAAGACTCCATTGGAGTACAAGGCCATCTCCGGGTGAAGACTCCGAGGAGTTCAAGACCACCCAAGGGTGAAGGCTTCCGTGAAGCACAAGACCTCCATCTCTTAGGATTTGGGGATGAACTATCCTACCTTTGTTTCCGTATTTCCCTTGGAGTTGTTGGATCCATTGAACCTCTTTGTGTAGACTTTGGTTATGAGATGTGTGTTGGCTTGAGGATCTTATGTTTCCCTTGTGATTTACTTGTGTTTTCCATTAGTTCTTGAGTTCTTTTGTGTTCTTCCTCAAACACACCTCTAATTCGTGAAGATCGGACCATCCCTATGGTTCGCCCCATATCACTTGTCCATTACAACAGGATCCTCACAGGTGATCAGCTGGCCGGGCACAGTTGGCCGCATGACGCATTATGCCAGCTTTGCCTTTGCCCCGAGTCTGACTGCCATCTTTGCAAGGATTTCCCTTTCACTTCTGAGGTCCGTCAGCTAGTGTTATGTTGGGTGGATGATCACTCCCAACATGATCGGCAGTCAACCTTCAATGATTGATGCCTGGTGGGATGGATTATTGAGAGATATTTAACAACACCCAAAACAGAAAGCGTAGCAGACATCTTATCTACATCATGTGGAATAACTAGAAAAAAGCCGCATCTTCAATGACGTACATTAAGGTAGCCCACCCCGCCTTTGAGGATATCAGCCACAGGGTCATGGCCTTTCAGCTAAGTTTTTGTTTCCAAAAAGGATGTTAGAACCTCCGTCCTCTGCATCATTGTGATGCATATGGCCATCTTTATTAAAGTTGATGCAAGGCAACGAGGCCAAAGATATCAACAAGCAGAGTACAAGACTTAGACAACTATGGCAGACCCATTACAAGATATGAATTTAGCACCTACGACTAAGTCAACTTCTTCCGCAACAACGCCTTCAAGAAGGGATACCCGCCCTCACGCCGCCGTCGCCATGTCCAACCAGATACGGCAAGGACAAGGATTTTCATCCTGGTTGCCGAGACCAACCAATGAAGGCCAGCACATCAGCAAGTAGACAACGCCTTCCACAAGGTAATGACGGAAGTTTGTCGCTACTGAGCCTGACCAATGAAGGCTAGAATATGAGTTTTCACCGCGGACAAGAAGCGATTCTCCAATCACTATCTTGGAAATGGATTTTCCGCTAGTCGCGTCTGCCAGTACTCCACGCCAGGCTGGAGTGGCGCTAGCGGACGGGTGAGACGTCTTCCCACCTTAAGCCACCACCACGGCTGTCGGGAGGCCGCCCATGACGAGGCGCGGATCTGGCCGCTGCCACTCCACACCCTCGTGAACCGACAAACGTCGGATGCTGCCGCTTGCACCGGGAACCTCCCCGTGCGCAGGACGCTGCGCGCGCACCGGACGTCGGAGGCATATCCGCCGACAGTCGGCCGAGCCCAGATCTGGCCCGGCAGATCCACCGCACCACCTCCAAATTTCCGCGCCGCCCAAATCGACCTGGATGCAAGGCCCTCATGTCGCCACACCAACTAGCCTCGCCACGACGCCCGTTGGCGCCGGATGGGCTTGCACCAACACCTCTGTGCGCCGCCGCGGACAGCAAGGACGTGAAGTCTCCCCCGAAGCCCAACCGTTGCTGGGTGTCGAGTGTCGCGGCCAGCGCCTCTACGTCGGCGTCGCCATTGCCGTTGTAGGCCTCGGCCGGATCCGACGGGTGCTGCAGTGGTCCCGCCTTCCGTGGTCCGGCATCGATGTTTACCTCCTCGTCGGCGCCACCGTCAATGCACGTGGCGGCGAGGAGCTCAAAAATCAGCCCAGCACGTGGCGGCGAGGAGCTCAAAAATCAGCCCAGCACGTGGCGGCGAGGAGCTCAAGCATACTACCTATCTTGGTATTGGTTGATGCGTGCATGACAGAAAGCAATTTGCCGGCCTTTTGTTAACCAAATTCATGAGTGTTAGTCACACCTGTACTTCTGCCGTTATCGCATGTACATCACCCACGATCCCCACGTATAGCTAGGAGGTCGTTATTCTTTCGCACGATTTGCTGTAACTCTGTACTAATAACCCTGAGATCAATACGATGTGTGTGTTGCATTCATTTTCCTTCTCACATGGTATCAGACTCCCCAAGTTCTTCCTGAGCCGTCCCCGCTTCCGCTCCGATGGCTCCTTCCTCCCTCGCCTCTGACTTCGACGAGGCCAATCCCTTCGCCACCAGTTCTTCTCAGCCGCCGCCCGTCTCCGTCGGCACGCTGCTGCTTGTCAACACCCCGGACTACACCACCTGCCGCCGCCTGTTCATGGTTGCCTTCCGCAAGTTCGGTCTCTGCTCCCATATCGATAGCTCCACCGACGCCCAGCAGCACAGCGATGACACTGATTGGCTCCAGATCGACCAGTGCATCCTGTCATGGCTCTACGCCATGGTCAGTCGTGACATCCGCGCGATGATCATCGAGGACGAGGACACCGCCTACTCCGTCTGGACGGCCATCGGCACCCTGTTCCTCGACAACAGCATGCAGCGCGGCGTCTACGCTCTCCGGGACTTCCACGGTCTCATCCAGGGAGACCTCTCCATCCATGCCTACTGCACCCGCCTCAAGACTCTGGCGGACACACTGCGCGACGTCAACCAACCGGTCTCCGACAAGGCCCTCGTCCAGAACATGTTGCGCGGCCTGGGCAAACAGTTCGACGGTGCGATCGGCGTGCTGACCATGCTGGGTGCCAACTACACCTTCTTGCCGGCCCGCTCCTATCTGCTTCAAGACGAGCACCGTCTTCTCGAGTCTTCCAAGCAGGAGGCCTCCACCGCTCTCCTCGTCGGTCACACCTCCAGTGCCCCTTCCCCCGCGGCACCCTCCTCTCACACCGGCTCCACTGGCCACACCACCGGCGGCGGCCGTGGCTCAAACAAGCGTCGTTGACCGAACAACAACGGTGGCGCGCGCACCTCCGACAACACCAACAGCGCCTCTCGCCCGCCCGCCGCTCCTGCCAGTGCACCCCACCCTTGGACTGGCCTCGTCCATGCCTGGCCCCTTGCCGGCCGCGGCTCGGGCACTGGCGTCCTTGGGCAACGCCCTGGCGCTCCACACGGCCTGGCTGCCTTTCAGTCCCCAGCGCCGCCTGCCGCTGTCTTCCCCAACACCGGCGCCACCGCGCCTCCAGTCTACGGCGCCCCTCCCTCTCCGCCCGCGGGTACTCAGTGGGCCAACCCGCAGCTGATGGAAGCGCTGCATAACCTCTCCCTCTCGTCACCGTACTCCGGTGGCGGAGATTGGTTCCTTGACACGGGCGACTCCGCGCACATGGCCGCAAACCCCGGTATGCTCTCCTCTCGGTCAGCTACACCCTCCTCTCAAATTGTTGTCGGTATTGGTGCCTTTCTCCCTATTACCGCTGCCGGCCACTCCACTCTATCCATTTCCTCTCATCCTCTCCATCTTCGCAACATCATTGTCTCCCCTACATTGATCAAAAATTTGATTTCTGTACGCCAACTAACCCGTGATAACTTTGTCTCTGTCGCTTTCGATCCCATTGGTTTTCTATCCAGGATCTTCGTACGGGGAAGCTTCTCCTCCGATGTAACTCGTCCGGCGACCTCTATCCAATGCAGCCCGTCGCCACCAGCGCACCGCTCCACGCCTTCACGGTCACGATCACCGCTGACGTCTGGCATCAGCGGCTAGGCCACCCCGGCCAGCCTGCCTTTTCCCGCATACTTAGTTCCTTTTCCTTTTCATGTACTAACAGCTTAGCTCACTCTTGTCATGCTTGTCGAACTGCCAAACATGTACGCCTTCCCTTTGTTCGTTCAATGAAAGTTGCTTCTAGTCCATTTGAGGTTGTGCGCTGTGATGTTTGGACGTCGCCCGTTCTTAGCAATTCGGGAATGCAATACTATCTGGTGGTTCTCGATGACTTCTCGCATTTTGTGAGGACTTTCCTCTCCGCAAAAAATCCGACGTTCCTGCCACCCTCATCACGTTCCATGCGTTTGCTCTTACCCAATTTCGCCACCCTATCCATGCCATTCACACCGACAACGGCCGCGAGTTCGACAACCACGCCATTCGCTCCTTCCTCTCCGTCCACGGCATCGCTTTCCAGCTTACATGCCCATACACCTCCCAACAAAACGGCCGTGCCGAGCGCGTGCTGCGCACTCTCAACGACAGTGTCCGCGCATTACTCTTCCATGCTAGTATCCCTCAACGATTCTGGCCAGATGCTCTTTCCACGGCTACATTGCTTCTTAACTTGCGCCCTTGCCGGCCTCGCAACCTTGACACGCCACACCAGCTTCTTCACGGCTCTCCCCCTTCCTATGACCACTTACGTGTTTTCAGGTGTCTATGCTTCCCAAATACCGCTTCTACTGCCGCTCACAAGCTCGCCCCACGCTCGGTCGCCTGCGTCTTCCTTGGCTATCCACCCGATCGCAGCGGCTACAAGTGTTACGACCCTATCTCACGGCGCATTATACTCTCACGACATGTCTACTTCGATGAGCTGGTTTTTCCATTCAAGCAGGCAGCCATGCCGCCGCCGGCGACGTCCTCGTCCTCACCACCAACGGACGTCTTGCTCTTGCCAGCCCCGGCACCTGTGGTTCGTCGTCGGGCTGTCATCGGTCCCGCTCGGGTCGCTTCTTCGACTCCCGGAAGCGCTGCTGCGGCAGCCCCGAGCGCTGCCTCAGCAGCTTCTTCGTCGCCTGGAACAACTGCCACGGCAGCCCCGAGCGCTGCCCCAGCAACATCTTGCTCACCTGGACGTACTGCCACGGCAGCCCAGAGTGATGACATGGCAGGCTCTTCGGCTCCTCCCTACGTGGCTCACAGGAACGCTGCAACGCCAACACCCAGTGCTGCCCCGACAGACAACATGGCTCCTCCAGCTCCTAGGCGGCCACGAGCTCCTCCACCGCCGCCGTCGCATCCGATGCTCACTCGCCTTCGCGACAGCATCCAGCAGCCCAACAAGCGGTACGCCGCCCACGCTGCCTCCGTTCTATCCCCCGTGCCGCGCACCGTTCATGAGGCGCTCCGGGATCCGAACTGGCTTGCTGCTATGGAGGCCGAGCACGCCGCCCTGCTCTCCAACAGGACCTGGACTATCGTGCCTCGTCCCGCCGGCGCGAACGTCATCACCGGCAAATGGGTATTCCGCCAAAAGTTCAAACCCGACGGCAGTCTCGACCGCTACAAGGCCTGCTGGGTTGTTCGTGGCTTCTCCCAGCGTTCCGGCGTAGACTTCTCCGAGACGTTCTCGCCGGTGGTCAAACCGGCTACCATTCGCACAGTGCTCCACCTCGCCGCTGCACGTGATTGGCCCGTTCACCAACTCGACATCAACAATGCATTTCTCAATGGCGTGCTCAGCGAACGGGTGTACTGCCAACAACCCACTGGCTTCGTCGACGCTGCTCGGCCGCATGATGTCTGCCTCCTCGACAAGTCTCTGTACGGGTTGAAGCAAGCGCCTCGGGCGTGGTACCAAAGGTTCGCCGCGTTCATCTGCAGCCTTGGCTTCCGCGCAACGACGTCGGATTCTTCTCTATTCGTTCTACAGCGCGGCGCTAACACGGCATACCTCTTGCTTTATGTGGACGACATCGTCCTCACTGCGTCGACTACCGGTTTTCTACGGCAGGTCATTGATCGTCTTCGCGCGGAGTTCTCGCTCAAGGACATGGGTGCCCTTCACTTCTTCCTCGGCATCAAGGTGCGTCGCACGACAGTCGGCTTCTTCCTATCTCAGGAGCAGTATGCCGTTGATCTTCTCGATCGCGCGGGCATGACGGACTGCAAACCTGCTTCTACGCCAGCTGATACGAAGCCCAAAGTCTCCACCACCTCCGGTGCGCCTGCTACCGACGGTGCTCTCTACCGCAGCATTGCCGGGGCCCTACAATACCTGACGCTGACACGGCCCGACATCGCTTATGCCGTGGAGCAGGTCTGTCTCCACATGCACGCACCACGTGACACGCAATGGGCGATGATGAAACGTGTGCTCCGGTACGTCCGCGGCACCACCTCTCACGGTCTACAACTCCGCCAGTCCTCCGCACACGAGCTCATCGGCTACTCTGACGCCGACTGGGCAGGATGCCCGGATACCCGGCGTTCGACATCGGGCTACTGTGTCTACCTCGGGGACTCACTTGTCTCGTGGTCGTACAAGCGGCAGCCCACCGTCTCTCGCTCCAGCGCCGAGGCAGAGTATCGGGCTGTCGCCAATGTCGTCGCGGAGTGCTGTTGGCTCCGGCAGCTCCTCGTAGAACTTCACGCCGGCGTGAGCAAGGCTACTGTCGTCTATTGCGACAATATTTCGGCGGTCTACCTCTCTGCAAATCCCATTCATCACAAGAGAACCAAGCACATCGAGCTCGATGTCCATTTCGTACGTGAGAAGGTTCAGCTCGGCGAGCTCCGTGTTCTTCATGTGCCCACGACTCAGCAATTTGCGGACATCATGACCAAAGGCCTGCCAGCGTCGTCCTTCAATGATTTTCGCTCCAGTCTATGCATCACCAACGGTGCATCACCCACGATCCCCACGTATAGCTAGGAGGTTGTTATTCTTTCGCACGATGTGCTGTAACTCTGTACTAATAACCCTGAGATCAATACGATGTGTGTGTTGCATCCATTTTCCTTCTCACAATGAGTAATACACGTATGGTTTTTGTCTAGGGGGTTTTGGCATGTCCCCCCTCAAAACAATGATCATTTTGTACATATTCTAATTCTTTCAGGAAAAAAGAACGAAAATGATGGACCATTTATGGGTTCATCTACTACGACCTTGGATTATTAATTCCTGCAGATCAAGTTATGCATTTTCGTGAAGGGGTTTAAGTTGTTGAAATGAGAAGACTTGCACGCATACGGAAAAGTACCGGCTGGAGAAAGAGAGAGAGAGAGGGGAGAAGAGTTTATTTTCGGGAGAAGGGATCCCTGACCTTTACCGAACTAAAGGTGTGCTCCGTCTGACCCTCAAAACAAGCTTGGAATAACCAGGGAAGCATGACAACTCAAGCACCGTTTTTAGGTATAAGCTCAGGACGAATGCAGCAAGCAAGGCAACCCCTCGGTACGTATCACACGAACGCGAGCTTCAACAAATCGATCGCAGATCTCGTTCGGTCGATCGATCAGCCGACTCATCCGAGCTCACCATGGCGAGCTGGCCGGCGGGATCCGCGTAAGCAGCGAAGGCTGGGCTCCTCTGCGACATCGACTTGGACCTCAAACCCGGTGACATCCGGTGGGACGACGGGGCGACAACTATCTCATCCGCTTCGACCTCCCAGGTGCTTTAAATCTACTAACTATACCCAGTGAGATCAAAGGTACCTCGATGCATGAGATCGAGCTGCTAAGTATTTACGTGCATGCAACCAGCTGGATTGATTTTCTTGTGTTAAATTAAAGGATTCAAGAAGGACGAGTTTGAGGTGCGCGTGGACGCCGCCGGCAGGTTGACGCTCCGTGGCCAGCGCCCCACCGGACACGTCCGGGACCACAAGGCACTCTAGCTGCCCCCACGGCCGACGTCGACAGGATCGCCGCCAGGTTCGACGGCAAGGTGCTCTGCCTCACCGTGCCCAAGGTGCCCGGTCAGCGCGGCCGAGATGGCGCAGATGAGGGTGGACGAAGCCAAGGAGGTGGCCACGTGGGAGACGGAGAAAGAGCGGTCCGAGTGGGACCGGGGGCAGGTGATCGCGGCTGCCGTCGCCGCCTTCGCGCTCGGCGTCGTCGTCACTCACAAGTTCTTGTCGGCCAAGAATATTTAAACACATTGATCGTGTCAGGTCAGATCATGGAACAGTGGAAGCCTAGCTTGGGGCCATCGAGCGTGCGTCTGTACGTGTACCCGAAGCTAGTGACCAGAATGTTAGGCCAACTCCAACGCAGGGAGCGTATTTGGTCCGGCGCCGTCCGTTTGGGTCCAGATGCACAAAAACCACGGCCCAACGCGTGGCCCTGATACGCAAAATCTGTCCGCCCCGTGTCCGTCTGGACGCATTTCTGGCGTAAATTTGGGCCGGATTTGCGTCCAGACAGACACGAGACGGACGCGATGTCCGCCCTCGGGCCCGCGTGTCAGCCGGCCAACCATCTCCCACCGGCCCCATTTAATCCGAACGCGTGGACGGGGCCCGCATGTCAGCCACCCAGCCGTCCTTGCCGAGGTCCTTTTTAATGGCTAGCCCGTGCGCATGGACCGGCCAGTCCACTTCCAAACACCTCCCTGCCCCCCACGCGCCCGACAAACCCTAGCCCGCGTCGCCCACCACCGTCCACTGGCCACAATGGTGTGGAAGTGGACGGGGAAGCCAGGAAAGCACAACCATGAGGCCGGGTCGTCTTCTGTGTCGTCTGCGCATAGGAGGAGCGCCGCCGGCTTCGCCATCTCGCCGCCCGCTGTGCCACGGCAGCGCCAGTACGTGGGCGTGGCGACGTGCCAGCGTTACTGGGACATGGCCGCCCCGCTGCCGTGGAGCGATGTGCACCTGCCGGACGGGTGGCATCTCAGCCCGGAGCGGGTGCCAGTGCCTGCCTTCCCGGCCAGTGGCCTCGCTCGTCTACTGGAGATCAACCGCCGGCGGGCCCTTCTGCCTCCAAACCTCCTCGGTGACCCAAGGTACACCGTCGACTCACCCGTCTGGGACACGTGGTTCCGGGATGAGCACGACATGCGGCGGCGGTCTTTCTTCGCTGCTGGCGCGCGTGCTCCGTCACCCCCACGGGAGCGTGCTCGGGTGCGCGCGCGTGAACCCACGCCGTCCCTGCCACCATCACCAGCAGCCATGGACGTCGACGAGCGGAACGAGATCTATTTGAAGGTGCTCGAGGACTCGAAACTCGACGAGTTCAAGGAGTGGCCTGGCCTGGCAGTGCAGCTTGCTCTGTCGGCCGCCGGTGATGTCGCCATTCCCGAGCCAGAGGACGGGGTGGTTGAGGAGGAGGAGGAGGAGGTCATGGAGGAGGAGCCGGTCTGGAACTCGGCGCTGGTGGGGCAGTCCTGGTCGTGGACGTCGAACATGCCGGAGCACGTGTCTGCCCCGCCCGTGAGGGTAGGCGCGAAGACGTGGTCACCGCAGCTCCAGACACCACCGGAGCCGCAGCAGGCGCCGCCCGCCCACCTGTGGCAGCCACCGCCCTTCGTCGACCACACGGCAGATGAAAGCGACGGCCAGGACTGCGGCGACGGCGGGGACTAGAAGATCTAGGGTTTTTTATGTTTAACTTATTTTTATTTTTCTTTAAGTTTAAGTTTAATGTACGGTGGCGAGGACGGCCGGGACTATTGGACTTTTTAATTTTTTTTAAGTTTACATTTAAGTTTTTTTTAGAGGCACTGTGAAATGCGTCTGGCCTGTTGGGCGCACCTATGGGCGCTGGGACGCAAACGGACAATCGTGTCCGCCTGGCCGACGCAAACGGACGGAAAATGGACGAAAAGCGTGTCCGTTTGCATCCCTGCGTTGGAGTTGGCCTTAGTTAACCGAGTGCATGCGTGGTTAATCACAGGATGAGGTATCCGCCCGAACCACGGGGATGTTGAATGATCTAACACCATGAATAATTTGAAACCCGATAACGGGTGAGAAAGATCGTACCCATCAAGCAACTGAATGGGCCCCGGACTCGATCAGTCTTCCATCTAACTAGAAGCGAACGCGCGCCTTGCCGCGCCGTTCTTCTTAGTGGGACCTATTTTTTCCGTTTATTGTTGGCCGGCAGTTGATCTTCGTTGGGCATTTTTTTGGGGTCAGTTTTGTTGAGCTAGGCACATTTCTCTGGCTTGGTATCTTTGGTCTTTTTTTCGTGAAATGTGATGGAGAGAGGAGGAGCGTTACGTAAAATTCGGGTGGCACGTATCCCCGCTATGCGCAGCGCACGAACGAAACCACGTATCTCAGGGCCAGTGAAGCTCATGTCACATGTGACTGTTAAATGGGCCTAAGAAGAAAAGAAACCCGAAACACAAGCTGACAAAGCGGGCACATGGGCCTTCTCAACCAGGGAGCAAGGACAGTAGGACACCACCCCCTTTCTAGGGAGCTTAGTATCTTTAGAGATGTAACACGCTAAAAATCTACGCATGCAAGTCGAGGACCACTTCAAAAATACGTTTAAAGTTAATGGACGGATGGAATACCGATTACATACGTAGCTTTAATATGTAATTTCCTTAACATCATGTATCTATTGATCCTATGAGTCTGCATGGCAAAATCAAAATTGGCCCGTGCAAATCCAAAGACGCACATGCATGTACCCAAGTGCAAGTAGGAGTATATTCTTCCTCGTTCTGTTTCCTAGCGAGCGGCCGAGGGCGCCATTGACGCGATGCATGGTTACTTAATTGATTACACAGATGCATGCAATTGTATATGCATCGCTGTCATGAATGCACATCCTATGTACGTATATTCATATGCACTTTAGCTATACGTAAGCCGCCTGAAAATTGATTTTGGGTCAGTCGATTTTTTTGGCCATTAATTTCAGCTTTGAGATTCGTGCTCCCTTTTTTTTTCTGGCCTGGTCTGTGAGTTGTGTTTGGGCTAGGTTTTTTCGACTGACCACATATTTGGGTCGGTCGATTTGCTACTAGGCTAAAGCCCATTACCTGTACGGCCAACCCTCTCCTCTCTCCCTTTGTTTTTTTTTATGTTTTTATGTTTTTATGCCTTTTTGCTTTTGTTTTTTGTGTTTCTTTATTAGTTGGCTTTTATTTTTTCTTTTGTGGGTATTTTGGGACATTAGGTGACTGTAAATGTATACACACAATTACTATGCAATATGTAGAAAAATTACACTACTCCCTCCGTTCCATAATATAAGGTGCATAAATTTCCGTGAAAGTCAAACATATGTTTGTTTGACCAAGATTCTAGAATGAATTAGTAGCATCCGCAACACAGAATAAACAAAATATGAAAATACTTTTCATGATGGATCTAATGACAAAAATTTAGTTTTATTGATATTAATACTTTTTTCTAAAAACTTGGTCAAACAGGCACAAGTTTGACTTTTGAAAAACTAATACACCTTATATTCTGGAACGGTGGGAGTATTATATGATTATTGTTTGCATACTACAAATAGTGCAATTTTAGTTTAATGCTGTGTGCAAGTTTTTTTTTTTTTTTATTATCTTTCTTTTTAAAGGGTAATACTAATGCCACTAATTCATTGTTCCTTATAAAATTTCATTATTTTGATTTTGTTTTAGTTATTCTTTTATTTTTCTTCTTCTTTAAGGGTAATACCAATGCCACTAATTCATTCCTTCTTAGGAAGCTTTTTTTTGAGAAAAATCCACTATTATATGCTTATTCTTGCATATTTTGAAAAAGCATAATTTTTGTGTATATTGTGTGCAAATTTTGTCATTGTTTGTTTTAGATTTTTTTTCATTTTTTTTCTTCTACAAGGATAATACCAACGCCACTAATTCATTCTTTCTTAGAAAACCTTATAATTTTGATTTTTTTTATTTATTATTTCATTTTCTTTCTTCCTAAAGGGTAATACCAAAGCCACTAATTCATTTCATTTTCCTTCTTCTTTAATGGTAATACCAATGCCACTAATTTATTCCTTCTTAGAAAACTTCCCTTTTTTGTGAAAATTCCACTATTATATGCTTATTCTTGCATACTATAAAAAATAATTTCTGTGCAAATTTTGTCATTATTTATTTATTTTTTCATTTTCTTTCTTCTTAAAGGGTAATACCAATGCCACTAATTCATCCTTTCTTAGAAAACTTCATTATTGTGATTATGTTTTAGTTTTTATTTTATTTTCTTTCTTCTTTAAGCGTAATACCAGTGCCACTAATTCATTTCTTCTTAGAAAATTTCTTTTTTTCCAAAATTCCACTATTATATGCTTATTCTTGCATATTATAAAAAGCGCAACTTTTATGTAAATTGTCTGCAAATTTTGTCATTTTTTTATTTTCTTTCTTTTTAAAGGGTAATAACAATGCTACTAATTCATTCTTCCTTAGAAAACTTCATTATTTTGATTCTGTTTTAGTTTTTATTTCATTTTCTTTCTTCTTTAAGGGTAATACCAATGCCGCTAATTCATTACTTCTTAGGAAAAAAAATCCGAAATTACACTATTATTTGCTTATTCTTGCATATTATAATAAAGCTTAATTTTTGTGTAAATTGTGTGCAAATTTTTATCATTATTTGATTTAAATTTTTATATTTTCTTTCTTTTAAGCATAATAACAATGTCACTAATTCATTCTTCCTTAGAAAACTTTATTTTTTGTTTTTCTTTATTTTAATTTTTGTTCATTTATTCATTAAGGTGACACCACCACAAGTATTAAAATTTCAGGCGACCGACCCTTTTTGCTCACAGTAATTAAAACCATGGTAGTTAAAGAAACTATGGTATTGTAAGAATACTTAGAAAATATTTTGCTATTAAAGAGGGCCTTAGTTATATATGATAGGGTGGAGTTGTGTGGTTGGAAGGAAGCCACGTCTCACTATAAACAATATCGGTAGCAATATCCTTGTTGGTGTAGCATTTTTAAAGAAGCACTCCCGACCATAGTGATGTTTTTGACCAACGAGACGGGAGCCGCTTTCACGAGCGTCGCTAGCGCGTGTAGTCGCGCATGCAGGTAGCTAGACGGCCAACATGCCAAGCTAGCTCATGTACAGAGATGCTTCTGAGCAGGACTGTGTAGGAGTACTGGTAGCTAGCTAGCATGTAGTTCACGAGTGTACGTGCATGCACGAATGGGTTGGTACGCGTGCACGCGCAACTTGAAAATTCAATTCGAGCAAAGGATAGAAAAAGAAAAGAAAAAAAAGCATGCACCTTACCCGGTAGGCTTGACTGAAACAAGTTTGGGTCAGTCGACCGACCCAAATTTTGTTTTCAGTCGATTGACCTGTAGCCGGTCCCATTCATATATGCGTGTATGTATGCATGCAATGCAATAATCACAAGCTAGCGTACAGTACAATCAGCTCGATCTTGCCTTAACTTCTTCCTCTGATCGATCCGCAGATTTGTTTCCCCCCCGACGAAAAATGACATGCATGGATCCTACCTAGAAGAAACATGGAGTCTTCTCTCTCTCTCTCTCCCTCTCTCATCCATGCATATGCATGCATTGTTCAATTGTTCTTTTATATATGATTGTTAATTTGGAGCTACCGTATTAGGGAGAGACAGACATGCCGAGAGAACTATTGAATAGGAAGTCAGCGTGGCCAGAACTGGTGGGGCGGACCGGCGACGTCGCCATTAGAGCTATCGAGGCAGAGCGACCGGACCTGCGTGCTCGTCTCATAGTGGTGGGTACCCCGGAAGCGTCCTTGTCTGGTGCTTCGCTAGCGCCGGTTTCTTCATCGTCGATCGGGTTCCAGTCATCGGATAGACTGCTGCATGCATGCTACTCGCCATGCATTCTGGCGCAAATAAATGAGAAAATAATGCGAGCGAGTTTGATACCACTCGATCGCCATGCATTCAAGCTTTCTAAATGTACCTAGTTCTGCTTGCATGTCGTAGACCTTCTATCATACATTGATCGTTCGTGGTACCCAATTAATATATACTAGTCAACAACAACCCGTAAGACTGCAGGGGCTAGAACTACTCTACATTTATTTTCCTTTTTCGATTCATAATATTTATATACATGGTGTTGTTTAGGCCATGTTTATTCTTATATAAAAAATAGAATTGTTAAGAAATAAGGTGCACAGTGAAATGAATGAATCATTTTTTACTTCGTGATATGTAGTTGCAATGCATCCTCAGGGCCTCTTTGATTCGCAGGATTGTAAAAATGCAGGAATAGGAAAAACACATGATTGGAATGTCATGCCCATTCAAATCCTACAGGATTTGAGTTTGTTTGATTGCATCACATGAAAAACAAAGGATTTTCCCAAGAGGTTTGAGTGGATGCTAGATTTCATATGGAATGTAGTAGAAATGGTTCCTTAGGAAAAATTCCTCTAGGATTCAATCCTACAAATCAAACAACCAATGTAGAAAAAGTTCCTAAGGATTCTAATCCTCCAAAATCCCTATGAAAATCCTTTGAATCAAAGAGGCCTCCATTCTACATCGGAGCATCCATGCAACTTTAACCAACACCAAAAAATTGCATCAATGTTACTTTAACCAACACTAAAATACTAAAATGCACTGGGCCGGACCGGACCTAAAATGCGCCGGCCACAAGTGAGCCTTTGTTGCCGTCTGAAGGCAACCTCCTTCCTTTCGACTAGTTTCGCCCCGCCATACAACACGGTGTTGGCTTTCACAGCCGAAATAATTTTGGCACATGTCATGAGACAGGGTCACGACGACCTCGGTGTGTCGCACCGGATGGTTCAAGGACATCTTTCATCATGAACTTGTCATTGCCCCAGGATGTAGGTTTCGGTTCCACCAATGTACATTGGATTATGCTTTTCAACCTGGTCGATGAAACTAAAACTGAACTTGGCCTCCACGGTATCGTCGTCGTCATTGCCAATGTTGTCGAGACGACAAAGGTAGACAGAAAGGAAGTCGGCGCAGCTCGGCTTGTCACCGTACTAGATCTCCGACTATGAAGGGACGGGAGATGATGCTCTCGCATCTTGGTAGTGGTGTAGTCTTGTACCAGGAGCAGGTGGTACCCGTAGTCCGCGCTGGTGTCGGCGGACAACTCGGTGCAAGGGCACAAGACGCAACTTGACCCATCGATTCGCAAGAAGAGAGGAGGGGGGGGGGGGGGGGGGCAAGTCCCGGCTGGACGCGCATACAAGACGAGACGAAACGAAACACGAACTGCATGGATCGTACGCTATTTTTCCGCTGGCGATGCACGGCCCAGCCATGCAGTAACCGGCCCCTACGATTGGCCGATTGATCGGGCCTAGCTTGCTGCAAAAGCTGCTGACCCCTCTTTCTTCACGTATGGGTAAAAGTTAGAACATAAAAGCTTCCGGATAAAAAAACTGTTAAATAGAATAATCAGCGTAAAAAAGTAAAAATATGGGGCAAAAAACTAGAATTCACTCTAATTTTTCTCTCCACGTATAGAACATAAAAGGATATAATATCTACAAATACTATTTGTATAAAATACTATACATAAATATTTCTTGCTAGAAATTTTATATGAGAGTTGTGTGTAAGCTTCATGTTGGTTGTTTTAGAGATGTTCTCTAACTGTCATTGAACTAGTGAAAACATCCTTGTTGAAAGGAAACCAAAGGCTAGTGAAAATATTATGTACGAAATTAACTTTGAACTTGTTTGAACAGTACAAAATTTGGTGGAACTTGGTCTAGGATATGCCTCTTGATCCACTTGATCAAGTGCAACAAGAATGAAGCCAAAAGGACCTCTCGAATAAAAGGTATGGCTAAAACTAAAGTCAAGATTTAAATTTGAATTGGACTAATATGAAAAGCTTGAACCTAGGGACAACTGGGCGCAAGTTTCACTAAAAAATTATGGCTCGTACAAGATTAGGTTTTTTTAGGAGAAATCAAGTCTTCAAAAACCATATCTTTTTTTTTTGCGGGTGATCAAAAACCATATCTTAACCTTTATTACAATTAATTAACATTTCAGCAGTTGCTACGTACAAAATCGATAAAATGTTTAAGTATTCTTTTGAATACGAATCTATGCATGCTACTACTTTTGTACCTTTGAAGGATTATATATAGAATTTGACAACCTAACTGCATCATGGATCGACGATAGGTCCTACGAATATGCAATGCAATAGTCCACGTGCGCACACATGCATGGACAGGTGCAGTGAATAAATAATGCATGCAGAGGAGAGGGAGACTGGGCCGGCATCATTATCGTTAATATAATCCTAGCTAGCTACGAGTATTAGTAGCGAGGTGCAATGAACAATGCATGCATAGGCGATTGACGCGATGCATGGTTGCTTAATTAATTACATGTACAGACGAATATACACGTATATGCATGCATCGTTGTCATCGAGGACATGAGAGGCAGTATTAGTTAAGCTGCGTATATGCATGCGATACATCTTATGTGGATGTGTGTATATATAGAGAGAGCAACGAGAGAAGACAACCTATTGCCAGCCTGGAGTACGTACTAATCACCTGCAGCAGCTTCAGGTATGTTCAATCCCACGCATGCATGTATTTCTTTTCCCCTGACGTTATAGGCTTGTTAATTAATTCGCATGCATGCATCGTATTAATCATGGAGGGAGAAACAATGTCGAGGAAGCTGTTGAACGAGAAGTCAGAGTGGCCGGAACTCGCGGGGAAGACTAGCGACGTCGCCAAGAGTGCTATCCTCGCAGACCGTCCGGAACTGGCTGTCATCACTAAGCAGTTGGGTGAACAGTTGCCGCCAGCCGGACTACATAACCACGTCATCCTCTGGTGCTACGTCGACGTTGGTTTCAACTTCATCGTCGCCGAGATTCCGGTCGTCGAATAGACTGCATGCGTGCCCTGTCACGTTGTTCCGTCTCGAATAAACTAAATAAATAACGCGAGCGAGTCTGTTTTGATACCACTCGCCTATAATGGTACTATTCATTCATTATTGGCAAATAGACACAATAAAAAAACAACTCGCTCATCGAGTTACTTTTATGGGTTACCTTCTTGTTGCGTGAGTTGATCTCTTTTTGCAGGTTACCCTTTGTGGAGACGAAGTAGTCGGGAAAATCTGAAAAGCTAAACCAATAGTAGAAGGATATCGGTTCACATCACAAGAAGCTATCCGTAATGCAACTATTCATCATTGGCAAAAAAATACAAAAAAAAAAAATGACAAGTCATGTGTTGTGATTGCATCAGGTAATGAAGAAACTGCTAGTATATCTGCTACCTGATTTTCGGTTTATTATTTTTTGAGCTCAAAACTGTAGAGGAGGCCCCGACAGTAAATTTTATTAAAAGAAAACCATATGTATAGAGAAAGAGAAGGGGATGCACAACGGGAGAGAGAGGGGGTGACGGAGGGAGAAAAAGAAGAAACTAGACTAGAGAGCTGAGCAAGCTACTAAGAGCTTTTGCCTTGTCAACTAACATCCTAAAAGTGAGTGGATGCCATTCCCTTTTGAAGAATTTGTTGGTTTAGGGATCATCCTTGCATCTCAACATTGTGGACTAGTTGTGGAAAGAGAAGAGAAGGAGAGAAAAACAGGGAGAGAGGCCACACCAGATCGCATAATTAATTTCGCTGCATAGGGTAACGGGCTAAGAGCCGTATCTCCACTAGCATACAACTCCTCTCTCTCTCTCTTCTTTAGTTACAGTGCGACATCAGATTTTTGCCTATGAAATCGTGCTAAGAGCCAATCATGCATTGGAAGGCCTTTTTTTAGGATAAATTAAGTCTTCAACGATACTCCCTCTTTGAGTTTTCCTCTACGTATCCCTAGATTGACAATTTGTTCGTTCTGCAGGTTTGTTCCTCTCATCTGCAGCTGCATGTTTGTTCGTTCGATGCATGCATGTACTACTAATATATCATCCATGCATGCAGGCTTTAGGTGTTCAATTGTTTTTAATATATGCTTATTAATTGGCATGCATGCAGCCAGAGTTTCAAGGAGGAAGACACATGCCGGGTCTCCCGAGGTCATCATGGCCGGACCTAGTGGGGCAGACTCAGGACGTCGCCCATAGAACTAATATCTGCGTGTCATTACCATGTTGGAGGGTGACACGGAGCCGCCAACCATCGAAAATGACCGCGTCCTCGTCTGGTGCCGCGGTGACCCCATTCATGGCGATTTCTTCATCACCCGGGTTCCGGTCATCGGATAGACTGCATGCCCCCTGTCATGTCATTCGGCCTCGAATTAACTGAATAAATAATGCGAGCGAGTATGACATACCACTCGCCCATGCATTCACGCTTTCTAGGCTACCTAGCTAGATCTGCTTGTATGCTTGCTGGAAACCTTCAATATCATACATTGATCGTGGTACCTATTTAATATATGGAACAATAAATTGTCCCTTCTGCCATTTGCTACTCTATATATTTCGTCTATGTTTATGATATGCACACAATTACTTTTGATTGACAAGTGCTTGTTAAACTTTAGTATGCGTTAGGTAGGATGTAGACAATAAGCATATGTTCTAACTTGGGGCCGGTGGGCTTACAATCTGTTCAGCTGCAATCTTTGTTTGCCAATACTATACAACACCTCATCCATGCTGGCTCAGAACCATCATCTGTGCTAGCGCAATGGAGGAGACATGGATGAGGGTCGAGTATCCATGTCAACATCAAAGCTAGCACCTATAATAGCGCATCCCTACCTGCCTATTAGAGTAATTTTATCGGCGCTAACTACGTGTCAGTATGGATATTAACTGGTGATAACCAAGTGCCAATAGGGATATTACTGTATCCCTACAGTGATAGTTGGGGGTTGGCAACGTTACTATTGCCACGAAGAAAATCTGCACATGACAATTCCCATGACGATATTACGTTCTGTGAACCCTGGAACACGGTTACATGGACGTTGTGAAAAATCGTTGTTCATCATTTTAGGCCCGCTTCATGTGTTATAGCTCACCGTTTTGGGGTCCGGTAACGATTTTCACGTTCCTTGAACCCTGGTACACGCATGGGCGGACCCAGAACAAAAATGACCGAGCGTCCACACGTATATCAGATATGTGTGTATCGAACAAGGCTATACAATTTAGTGACATGTTTAATAATTTAGCATAGTTGATACATGTGTAACCATGAAAATGCTTACCAAAATGAACATAGTTCCCACTTGAAATATGAGTTGATAAAAGAAATTAAATAATAGAGCAGCAAAGACTTAAAATATACTCAATAACTTAAATATGATTTTTTTACCAATTTTTGCTATTTTTTAATGTACTTTTAGTTCAAATTGAATTATATCCACTAAATACCTAGAAAACCATTTAATGCCCTAAAAATAGCAAATGAACCTTGAAAAATTCCAAATTTTCACATGGAACATGTAATGGTGTATCTTCAATGTAGAACAAAATTTGGACCATAACCCTAACCCTAAAACCCTAATAATACCCCAAAACCCAATACGTTTACAAGTGGCGTGCCCACTGTGAGGCACACCACTAATAAAAGATTACCAATGGCGTGCGCCCTTCTCGCATGCTACTAATAACCCATTACCAGTGGCATGCGTGACCGGCCGCATGCCACTGGTAACTTGACTACATGATTCCCTCGTGCGGGACTTGGGAAAAATGCCGCCGCAACCCATCGCCGCCGCCAGCCCTCGCCATGCACCGCCGGCCACCCCCGATCACCCCCGCCACCGCCACCGGCCACCCCCGCGCCTCACAAGCTTATAAGCAAAAGAGTTCGAGCAAAGGATACAATTACCAAGGATACATCTTATAAGAAACGTTACGTTTGTTAGTCGTAGAGTGGTGCCAAGTTCTCGAATCTTGCCCTCACATGCAATCAAGTTAGCATCTCTCTTTATGTTTGTGCAACACGGACATTAGTCTTCATTAGGCCATCTTGTGTTTGCTCATTCCTTTGGTTGCGCAAGCCCCACTATCCTTGCCGGTGTGTTTCTATTGTCCATCTTTTGTGTGTGTGTGTGTGTGTGTGTGTGTGTGTGTGTGTGTGTGTTTGTGTGTGTGTGTGGTTAACCTTAGAAATTGTTGGGACACACGTCTTGATATGTACGTTTGACTTGAACAAACTATAGGATTTGCTTTGAAAGTATCTATATGACAAGGACTCCATTAATAAAGATCGTTGATCTCTCGCTAAATCCTAGCCATAATTTAAAGATTCAACCGTCAAAATAATTTTGATGACGTGGATTAATGTGGTACCTTGAGGAGAACCTTGTATTGTATTGTGATTTTGGTATATGAAAATAGATAGATTGATGGAGGATTGGAATACCAGTTACATATGTAATTTAATTAACATCATGGATCGATTAATCCTACATATGAATATGCATGGCAAAATCAATCCAAAGACGCACACACAAGTGCGAGTATATATATCCTCTTTCTGTTAATCACTAAACAAGGAAAGGAAATAGTACGTACAATGAACAAGGCATGCTTGCAGAGGGAGACTGAGTCGGTATCATTAATTAATCTTAATCCTAGCGAGCGAGGGCGATTGACGCGATGCATGGTTGCTTAAATAATCACACAGATGAAAACAATCGATATGTATGTATCTCTTATGCATCGTTGTCATCGACACGAGAGAGAGGCAATTAAGCAGCATGCGATACACCTTACTCTACTCAGCGTCATGCATGTACGTATGCACGCGCCATGCGTGTATATACATAGAGCACCGGCCCTATCAGCTCGCATGTCACAAGCTTAAGCGCGCAGTCAGCTCGATCTTGCCTCGACTCTGTCTGATCTGCAGGTTTGTTTGTTCGCATGAATGCATGCATGCGTTGTTGAATTCTTTGAATTTTATGCTTGTTAATTAATTCGCATGAAGCTAGCATATCAGTGAGGAATCGAACATGCCGAGGGAACTGTTGAGCGGGAAGACGTCGTGGCCGGAGCTGCTGTACAAGAAGGGGGACGACGCCACCAGAGCCATCCTCGCCGACTGCCCGGAGCTGCGCGTCGTCAACATGGCACTGGGCGACCCGGAGCCGCCGACCGTCGAGCACGACCGCGTCCTCCTCTGGCTCGACCTCAACGCCGCTTCCGACTTCATTGTTTACCAGGTTCCCATCATCGGGTAGTTAGCTACGCTAGCTGCATGCCATTCTGGCCCGAATAAACTAAACTAAATATGCCATGAGCGAGGCTCTATGCCTGCATGCATGCTGTAATGTAAACCTACAGAAGCTACTGTTTTATATCTATTTGCATCAGAAAGTTTCTAGGATTGTGGGATGTTTAAATAGCAAGTACCCAGCTCTGGAGTGTGACCCCGTCACGGACGGCACCACTGCATGCACTTATAGGGGGAAACTGCCACGGAGGGTAACTCGGAGGGAATCTTGTGATAGGTTGGGCCCAAACTTTGCTTTAAAATGTTCCTATGGGCTAACCTAGCACAACCCGATAGAAAAAGTCCATTGGTCAACCGCCGTTCGTCCCGAGTCAAAGCCCTCGATTTCCCGGTCGAACGGGCCAGGCTTAGCCCGCTCCGGAGCCTTCAGAGGGTAGTAATCCCACCAAAACTTGCATTGGGTCCTACTACATGTATGAAAGTGAGGTGGGAGGTGTAAACACCCAATACCAAGCTCCGGAGTGTGACCCCTTTCACGGACGGCACCACCGCATGCACTGAGAGGGGGAAACTGCCACCTCGGGTCGACCCGAAGGGAATCTTGTGATAGGCTGGGCTCAAACTTTGTTTTGAAATGTTCCTATGGGCTAACCTAGCACAACAAAGTGGAAAAGCACATTGGTGAAACGCCGTTCGTCGCCGGTCAAAGGGGTAGATTTCCTGGTCAAAGGGGTCAGGGTTAGGCCTCTCGGGGTCTTCGGAGGGTAGCAATCCCACCAAAACTTGCATTGAGTCCTAGTAAATGTATGAAAGTTTGATGGGAGGTTCAAACACCCCGTACCCCGCTCCCGAGTATGACCCGCTTCACGGAACGGCACTACCGCCTGCACTTAGGGGGGAAACTGCCACCTCGGGTCGACCCGGATGGAATCTTCTGTTAACCTGGGCTCAAACTTTGTTTTAAAATTTTCCTACGGCCTATTCTAGCCCAACCAGGTAGAAAAGTCCATTGGTGAAACGCCGTTCGTAATGAGTCAAAGACCTAGATTTCCTGGTCAAACTGGCAAGGGTTAGCCCGCTACAGGGTCTTCGGAGGGAAACTATCCCACCAAACCTTGCATTGTGTCCTAATACATGTCTAAAAGTGTGGTGGGATGTTTAAATAGGCAATACACAGCTCGGGAGTGTGACCCCCTTCACGGACGGCACTACCGCATGTACTTAGGGGGGAATCTGCCACGGAGGTTAACCCGGAGGGAATCTTGTGGTAACCTGGGCTCAAACTTTGTTTTAAAATATTCCTAAAGGCTAACCTAGCCCAACCAGGTAGAAATGTCCATTGGTCAAACGCCATTCGTCGCGAGTCAAAGCCCTAGATTTCCCGGTCAAACTGGCCAGGGTTAGCCCACTACGGGGTCTTTGGAGGGTAGCAACAACACCAAAACTTGCATTGTGTCCTAATACATGTCTAAAAGTGTGGTGGGATGTTCAAATAGGCAATACAGTGCTCCGGAGTGTGACCCTCTTCACGGACGGCACTACCGCATGCACTTAGGGGGGGGGGGGGGGGGGACTGCCACGGAGGTTAACCCGGAGGGAATCTTGTGATAACCTGGGCTCAAACTTTGTTTTAAAATGTCCCTACGGACTAACCTAGCCTAACCATGTAGAAAAGTCCATTGGTCAAACGCCGTTCGTTTGGACCCATTTTCGTCCCAAATTTGGGTCAGATTTGGGTCCGAAGCCGACACAAACCGGACGTTCTCTGTGTCCTCCTCGTCCGTCTGTGTCCTCTGCATGTCCGGCCTGGCCCATCTGTCATCCACCTACACCCATTCCACCTCTCTCCTCCTTTTCTGTCTCTTCCCCCCACCCACCCACCCATCCCCACAGAGTCGAGCAGCACCACGCGGGGAGAAGCATGGCCGGCAACTGGAGCACGCCCGACGCCCGTGCCGGCCGCTGGACCGGCGTGGGGTGCTCGTTCGACGGCCACCGGGTCACCTCGCTCTCCCTCGTGTCGGCAGGCAGGTGCAGCGCTGGGGCGGACACGGAGTGAGAGCCGGAAGTTTGCACCGGGAAAACGCGAATCCGGCGAGAGGGGTGGGCGGCCCCGCCGATGTCTTGGACGCGTCCGCCGTCGCCGCTCCCCTGCTTGGCCCGCCTCCTGCCCCTGCCGTCTTCGCCTCCACGCTCGCCGTCGCGGGGGGCTCCGCCGTCTGCGGCGTCGCCACCGACAACGGCACCGTCTACTGCGCTGCGGCCAGCGGTATAACTCCTCCGCCTCGCCCGTCGTGCCGTTCCTCATCTTCTCGCAGGTCTCGGGAGGCGCGGGGTTCCTCTGCGGTGTCGGATCGGGCGTGGGTGGTGGCGTTCCCGCGCTCTTCTGCTGGCCGCCGGCTGCGCCGGGGCAGCTCAGGCCGGTGTACAGGGGGCATTCCCCGCTGCTGGACCTCGCCGTCGGGGCGCGTTCAGGTCCCTCGTCTCCGACGACGGCTTCACGTGCCCCTGCTCCGGCAGGTCTTGATCTTTTTCTTTTTTTTTGCAAAAAAAGGACATGTCCGTTTCAAATGGGTAGTACGCGTTGGGTGCAAAGGCCGTGTCCGCCTATCCGGCCGTGTCCGTCTGTCCGTTTACCGACCCAAACGGA
This sequence comes from Elymus sibiricus, assembly GCA_039707655.1. NCBI lineage: Eukaryota > Viridiplantae > Streptophyta > Magnoliopsida > Poales > Poaceae > Elymus > Elymus sibiricus. Next base: position 5,391,670 of record CM077670.1, on the reverse strand, counting down.
CAAAAATTGACAAAATCCATGTCCGTTTGGGTCTCTGCGTCGGAGTTGCCCTAAGCCTTCAATCGTGTAGTAGCACTGTAGTTAGCAGGCTAGCAGCGTGGTGGTCTGGTAGAGCTACTAGTATTACTACTCTAGAGTAGATAGAGATAGACTACTAGTGCAGACTATGGTAGAGACGTGAAAAATGCATGCATGTGAGATTCGGGTTTTTTTCGTGCCGGGCCAGCCCGAGCACGGCCCGCATCACCGTGCCGGGTCGTGCCGCCCGTTTTTCTCCATTTGTAGGCCCAGCCCAGCCCGGTTTGTCGTGCCGTGCCAGCCCGGCCCGTTTTACTTCGTGCCGTACTGTGCCGGCTGGGTTTCGTGCCACCCCAGAAAAGCCTGGCCCAAGTCCCAAGTTTACTGGTAGGTACCGGTGGTTTTGGCATCAATGGAGTGCTGCCACATGTAAAGGTGTGGGACCACATGCATATGGCATATGTTTGTATTCCCAGCCCACCCTTCGTATATTGGATTAAGCCAAATCACAGCGGGGCCCACTTGTCAAGTCACTTCTCTCTCCATCTCTCATTCATCTGCGTGCATCAGGAATAGACATATTCATTCTGTCTCCTCTCTCACCAAACAAATCCATCATTTTATTTCACTCCTGGCGCCAAGGCCTTTAGAACAAGACCAATCTTGGGATACATTTCAACCATGTTTAAATTTCAACGTTTCAATCCATTTATTTCACTCAATCTATTTTAAGTGTGTGAAACTGATTAGAAGAATACCAATGTGTGAAATATGTTATTGAATTTAGTAAAATCAGTTTTTTGAAATGAGTGAAATCTATTTTTTGATTTTAGTGAAATTAGTTTTTTGAAAAGAGATTTCACTCATTTGAAGAAACTGATTTCAACAATTTCAAAAGATTATTCCAAAAGAGTGACATAAACAATTTCAATTTTTTTTAAAGTGATTTTAGCGATTCCAATTTCATATTTCACAAAAGATTGAGACTGATTATTTCAACAGAGTGACAAAAATGGCATATGTGGGGTTCCCAATGAGAGGCATAAGGCCTGGGGCAATCAGAATGGCTTGTGTATATGTATGTACTAGCTGCAAGCATCTGGGGTAACTAGCTTTAATCTGCCAAGGTTGGATGCGACCCGTATGATGGGGAATGTGAAGTTGCAAGAACTTCGACCCGCTGACCGAACAATCACAGAACCACAAACCGGGAGTAACCCACATAGAACAGCCGGAACCATAGAGCACGAATTAGGGGGAACGGGAGGCTCCTTCTCATGAATTCGGATGAACTCACAAGAGCAATGGTGAGAAGAATCTCTCACGGTCTCGCTGCATAAGCTTGTATCTGAATGGTTTGACAAAAGGTTTCTCAAAGGATGGGGGAGATGTGGTTTCATAACCAGGGACAACCCCCCTTAGCTAGGTGTGAAAGGAGTCCAAATAGTAACCATCATTTGCACGACTTCCTTGGGGGAATAAGCAGTCAACTTGGAGAGTTATTGAAGAGCTCCTCGAATTCTCGCACAGCCTTTAACAACCTGGACACAGTCGCACCAAAATGGTCATTACTTTTGCTACACAACTCAAAATGAAGCAAGGTTTGTTGCATTGGAAAGTAGACTTCAAGGAGCTTCTATTGGTATACCCCGTTATCACATTTCTCTTCCAGGATGGTGGTGACATAGAAAAAGATCGGAGGCAAAAAACTGAATGCATGTGATTCACTTAGAACATGTTTCGATAAACTTTGTTTCTTCATGAGCTCAAGGATTGTTGGCTTCCCTCGACATGACACTTGAGTTCAGTCAACAATAAAGGGGATGAAGGCACAACATTTTCATCACATTTATAAGATAAGCTCAAGTTAGCGTTGACCATATCAGTTATTTATTTGCGCGACTTCTTGTGATTGGCCCTATAATTGTTGTGGTTGTGTCAATGGGGGTGATGTCCACAACATGAAGGGGTAAATTATGTTGCTAAAGGGAGATATACATGGGCCTTTGCCCTTTTACTGCATGCAGGCAGCTGCCCGGACAGTCCGTGATGGTCAGCCCGGACAGTCTGGCTACGGAAGTATCCTCGAGCTGGAGGTCGGTGGAGGCCGCGTCGGTGTGTCCGGGCAGGTGTCCTGGGGTGCTCGGCCTTTGGTTGGATAGTTCAAGTGCTCCGGCTGGACGGGTCTCCGCGGTGTCCTTCCGGGGGCCGGACACTCCGGGCCTCTGTTCGGCCAAGTGTCTGGTGCTGCTCGATTTGGTGCCGGGCAGTCTGGAGCCCTGGTCCAGATAGTCCGGCTAGCTGACAGCAGCTCCATATTGCCTCCTTCTTTTTCTCCTCGCTTGCATGCCTCGCACTTTAGAGGAAGGGACGTGTTCTTCCTTCTCTTCTATGCTTCCCTCTTGGATGGCATAGTAGTTCTTGTGCTTAGGACCTCCTCCTTTGCACGTACGTCGTTCAGCTCAAACCTAAAGATGCAAAGGGTTGGAAGGTCAAGTAGTATACCATCCTTGAGAGTAGTAGTTAGACACACGCAACGGAGAAGATCCACCTTTGCAAGCCATGTACTCGTGTCATTTGGCGTTGAAGCACTTGACATGGTGATGTCCGTAAAACTCAGCATATCACATATACTTTCTAATCAATATGTTATATTATTCAAGGAACATATAATAAATCATGAGTATCGTGAAATATGATCATTGTGAATTAGAAGACCGTGTGCCACCAAAAAGTGCTTGGTGAGCTCAGAATTGCGGGCCTTGACCACTTTGGGAGAGCTCTCAAACTGTGTTAGCAGTGGCTTTAGTGGACTGAACTAGGCCAGCCGTGGGTGGGCTCTTAGCTATCCAGCGACGTGGCTGACATGGACCTTTCCAGAGCATGCACACCCATCGCCATTGTCGACGGTAAAACAACCTTGTTCTGGCATGATAATTGGTCCAGATCCGATTTTGATATCGTTGCATGTAACTCTTTGATATTGCAACGCGTAAGAGTAGCTCGGTTTAGAGTTTCATGACGACCGGCGCAAGTGCCGGTGTTCATAGAATTTTCGTCCATCATCAGCTTTGTGGCCCTCGACCACCTCAGGCCGGACTCCATTACCTAGCTGTGGAACACTAGTGGGGAATACTCCTCTAGCTTTTCTTATGTGGCCCAATTCAATGGATCCCATCACAAGTTCTCAACGGAAAAGATTAGGAAAGCCCATATAGAACTGAAATGCAGATAATTCTCTTGGCTTGTTGATGCGGAGCATCCCACGGACATCACCACTAGCTGATCACCAAGTCCCCAAGCCCCAAGTGGACCCATGGAAAGGGAACGTGTGCGAGCTATACAAGCCAAGGTGACTTCACTCCTCATTGAGCTTCCCATGCACTTACATGAGACTAAGGTAGTCAGAATCAACATTCTGGATCGAATCGAACCTCTATGATAAGATCGCAAATCGTAGGATCATAACTAGTAGAATCGTGAAATCGTGGATTCTACCAAATAGAATCGTAGAATCCATCTAATCAATTCAGATCGTATAGTTCTAGCGTCGCATGATAGAATCGCGATTCTAACTACCTTGCATGAGACATGGCTACTACCTCAATCCGGAACCCTATGCGTACTCAGGTACGAAGGCATTGTTCAATGGAAAGCAATGGGAGACGAAGAAGCACGAAGCATGAAGACGGCGCCCCGAGCCAAGGCCACAGGAGAAGGCATGCCCCGAATACTGCCCCGGAGACTCCGGGCCAACATTTGCGGCTCTCTGGAAAGCCCGAAGACTTCCCCGGAGACACCCCGGAGTCTCCGGGCCAACCCTGGTGTCCAGGATTTGCGGCTCTCTGGACACCCCGGAGTCCCCGAGCCGGTCCCGGTCCCCAAATTCGTACGCTATTGGAAATCCCAGAATCTACCCAGAGACACCCTGGAGACTCCGGTCTGCCCCGGAGACTCCAGCCATGTGCATAGTAAAGTGGGTTGAGCCCGTGTACCCTTTCCCCTTTCCACTTACCCCTTCGTGGGAACCTATATAAGTCGTATCTACCTCTAGATCTAGGGGTAGCAAAGCATAAACTAAAAACCTAGAGAGAGCTTTGCTCATCTATCATCCCTCTTGGGATTGAAGGCCTTCTGAGGGAGAAGACTCCATTGGAGTACAAGGCCATCTCCAGGTGAAGACTCCGAGGAGTTCAAGACCACCCAAGGGTGAAGGCTTCCGTGAAGCACAAGACCTCCATCTCTTAGGATTTGGGGATGAACTATCCTACCTTTGTTTCCGTATTTCCCTTGGAGTTGTTGGATCCATTGAACCTCTTTGTGTAGACTTTGGTTATGAGATGTGTGTTGGCTTGAGGATCTTATGTTTCCCTTGTGATTTACTTGTGTTTTCCATTAGTTCTTGAGTTCTTTTGTGTTCTTCCTCAAACACACCTCTAATTCGTGAAGATCGGACCATCCCTATGGTTCGCCCCATATCACTTGTCCATTACAACAGGATCCTCACAGGTGATCAGCTGGCCGGGCACAGTTGGCCGCATGACGCATTATGCCAGCTTTGCCTTTGCCCCGAGTCTGACTGCCATCTTTGCAAGGATTTCCCTTTCACTTCTGAGGTCCGTCAGCTAGTGTTATTTTGGGTGGATGATCACTACCAACATGATCGGCAGTCAACCTTCAATGATTGATGCCTGGTGGGATGGATTATTGAGAGATATTTAACAACACCCAAAACAGAAAGCGTAGCAGACATCTTATCTACATCATGTGTAATAACTAGAAAAAAGCCGCATCTTCAATGACGTACATTAAGGTAGCCCACCCCGCCTTTGAGGATATCAGCCACAGGGTCATGGCCTTTCAGCTAAGTTTTTGTTTCCGAAAAGGATGTTAGAACCTCCGTCCTCTCCATCATTGTGATGCATATGGCCATCTTTATTAAAGTTGATGCAAGGCAACGAGGCCAAAGACATCAACAAGCAGAGTACAAGACTTAGACAACTATGGCAGACCCATTACAAGATATGAATTTAGCACCTACGACTAAGTCAACTTCTTCCGCAACAACGCCTTCAAGAAGGGATACCCGCCCTCACGCCGCCGTCGCCATGTCCAACCAGATACGGCAAGGACAAGGATTTTCATCCTGGTTGCCGAGACCAACCAATGAAGGCCAGCACATCAGCAAGTAGACAACGCCTTCAACAAGGTAATGACGGAAGTTTGTCGCTACTGAGCCTGACCAATGAAGGCTAGAAAATGAGTTTTCACCCCGGACAAGAAGCGATTCTCCAATCACTATCTTGGAAATGGATTTTCCGCTAGTCGCGTCTGCCAGTACTCCACGCCAGGCCGGAGTGGCGCTAGCGGACGGGTGAGACGTCTTCCCACCTTAAGCCACCACCACGGCTGTCGGGAGGCCGCCCATGACGAGGCGCGGATCTGGCCGCTGCCACTCCACACCCTCGTGAACCGACAAACGTCGGATGCTGCCGCTTGCGCCGGGAACCTCCCCGTGCGCAGGACGCTGCGCGCGCACCGGACGTCGGAGGCATATCCGCCGACAGTCGGCCGAGCCCAGATCTGGCCCGGCAGATCCACCACGCCACCTCCAAATTTCCGCGCCGCCCAAATCGACCTGGATGCAAGGCCCTCATGTCGCCACACCAACTAGCCTCGCCACGACGCCCGTTGGCGCCGGATGGGCTTGCACCAACACCTCTGTGCGCCGCCGCGGACAGCAAGGACGTGAAGTCTCCCCCGAAGCCCAACCGTTGCTGGGTGCCGAGTGCCGCGGCCAGCACCTCTACATCGGCGTCGCCATTGCCATTGTAGGCCTTGGCCGGATCTGACGGGTGCTGCAGTGGTCCCGCCTTCCGCGGTCCGGCATCGATGTTTACCTCCTCGTCGGCGCCACCGTCAATGCACGTGGCGGCGAGGAGCTCAAAAATCCGCCCAGCACGTGGCGGCGAGGAGCTCAAGCATACTACCTATCTTGGTATTGGTTGATGCATGCATGACAGAAAGCAATTTGCCGGCCTTTTGTTAACCAAATTCATGAGTGTTAGTCACACCTGTACTTCTGCCGTTATCGCATGTACATCACCCACGATCCCCACATATAGCTAGGAGGTCGTTATTCTTTCGCACGATGTGCTGTAACTCTGTACTAATAACCCTGAGATCAATACGATGTGTGTGTTGCATTCATTTTCCTTCTCACATGGTATCAGACTCCCCAAGTTCTTCCTGAGCCGTCTCCGCTTCCGCTCCGATGGCTCCTTCCTCCCTCGCCTCTGACTTCGACGAGGCCAATCCCTTCGCCACCAGTTCTTCTCAGCCGCCGCCCGTCTCCGTCGGCACGCTGCTGCTTGTCAACACCCCGGACTACACCACCTGCCGCCGCCTGTTCATGGTTGCCTTCCGCAAGTTCGGTCTCTGCTCCCATATCGACAGCTCCACCGACGCCCAGCAGCACAGCGACGACACTGATTGGCTCCAGATCGACCAGTGCATCCTGTCATGGCTCTACGCCACGGTCAGTCGTGACATCCGCGCCATGATCATCGAGGACGAGGACACCGCCTACTCCGTCTGGACGGCCATCGGCACCCTCTTCCTCGACAACAGCATGCAGCGCGGCGTCTACACTCTCCGGGACTTCCACGGTCTCATCCAGGGAGACCTCTCCATCCATGCCTACTGCACCCGCCTCAAGACTCTGGCGGACACACTGCGCGACGTCAACCAACCGGTCTCCGGCAAGGCCCTCGTCCAGAACATGTTGCGCGGCCTGGGCAAACAGTTCGACGGCGCGATCGGCGTGCTGACCATGCCGGGTGCCAACTACACCTTCTTGCCGGCCCGCTCCTATCTGCTTCAAGCCGAGCACCGTCTTCTCGAGTCTTCCAAGCAGGAGGCCTCCACCGCTCTCCTCGTCGGTCACACCTCCAGTGCCCCTCCCCCCGCGGCACCCTCCTCTCACACCGGCTCCACTGGCCACACCACCAGCGGCGGCTGTGGCTCCAACAAGCGTCGTTGACCGAACAACAACGGTGGCGCGCGCACCTCCGGCAACACCAACAGCGCCTCTCGCCCGCCCGCCGCTCCTGCCAGTGCACCCCACCCTTGGACTGGCCTCGTCCATGCCTGGCCCCTGGCCGGCCGCGGCTCGGGCACTGGCGTCCTTGGGCAACGCCCTGGCGCTCCACACGGCCTGGCTGCCTTTCAGTCCCTAGCGCCGCCTGCCGCTGTCTTCCCCAACACCGGCGCCACCGCGCCTCCAGTCTACGGCGCCCCTCCCTCTCCGCCCGCGGGTACTCAGTGGGCCAACCCGCAGCTGATGGAAGCGTTGCACAACCTCTCCCTCTCGTCGCCGTACTCCGGTGGCGGAGATTGGTTCCTCGACACGGGCGACTCCGCGCACATGGCCGCAAACCCCGGTATGCTCTCCTCTCGGTCAGCTACACCCTCCTCTCAAATTGTTATCGGTATTGGTGCCTTTCTCCCTATTACCGCTGCCGGCCACTCCACTCTATCCATTTCCTCTCAACCTCTCCATCTTCGCAACATCATTGTCTCCCCTACATTGATCAAAAATTTGATTTCTGTACGCCAACTAACCCGTGATAACTTTGTCTCTGTCGCTTTCGATCCCATTGGTTTTTCTATCCAGGATCTTCGTACGGGGAAGCTTCTCCTCCGATGTAACTCGTCCGGCGACCTCTATCCAATGCAGCCCGTCGCCACTAGCGCACCGCTCCACGCCTTCACGGTCACGATCACCGCTGACGTCTGGCATCAGCGGCTAGGCCACCCCGGCCAGCCTGCCTTTTCCCGCATACTTAGTTCCTTTTCCTTTTCATGTACTAACAGCTTAGCTCACACTTGTCATGCTTGTCGAACTGCCAAACATGTACGCCTTCCCTTTGTTCGTTCAATGAAAGTTGCTTCTAGTCCATTTGAGGTTGTGCACTGTGATGTTTGGACGTCGCCCGTTCTTAGCAATTCGGGCATGCAATACTATCTAGTGGTTCTCGATGACTTCTCGCATTTTGTGTGGACTTTCCTCTCCGCAAAAAATCCGACGTTCCTGCCACCCTCATCACGTTCCATGCGTTTGCTCTTACCCAATTTCGCCACCCTATCCATGCCATTCACACCGACAACGGCCGCGAGTTCGACAACCACGCCATTCGCTCCTTCCTCTCCGTCCACGGCATCGCTTTCCAGCTTACATGCCCATACACCTCCCAACAAAACGGCCGTGCCGAGCGCGTGCTGCGCACTCTCAACGACAGTGTCCGCGCATTACTCTTCCATGCTAGTATCCCTCAACGATTCTGGCCAGATGCTCTTTCCACGGCTACATTGCTTCTTAACTTGCGCCCTTGCCGGCCTCGCAACCTTGACACGCCACACCAGCTTCTTCACGGCTCTCCCCCTTCCTATGACCACTTACGTGTTTTCAGGTGTCTATGCTTCCCAAATACCGCTTCTACTGCCGCTCACAAGCTCGCCCCACGCTCGGTCGCCTGCGTCTTCCTTGGCTATCCACCCGATCGCAGCGGCTACAAGTGTTACGACCCTATCTCACGGCGCATTATACTCTCACGACATGTCTACTTCGATGAGCAGGTTTTTCCATTCAAGCAGGCAGCCACGCCGCCGCCGGCGACGTCCTCGTCCTCACCACCAACGGACGTCTTGCTCTTGCCAGCCCCGGCACCTGTGGTTCGTCGTCGGGCTGTCATCGGTCCCGCTCGGGTCGCTTCTTCGACTCCCGGAAGCGCTGCTGCCGCAGCCCCGAGCGCTGCCTCAGCAGCTTCTTCGTCGCCTGGAACAGCTGCCATGGCAGCCCCGAGCGCTGCCCCAGCAACATCTTGCTCACCTGGACGTACTGCCACGGCAGCCCAGAGCGATGACATGGCAGGCTCTTCGGCTCCTCCCTACGTGGCTCACAGGAACGCTGCAACGCCAACAACCAGTGCTGCCCTGACAGACAACATGGCTCCTCCAGCTCCTAGGCGGCCACGAGCTCCTCTACCGTCGCCGTCGCATCCGATGCTCACTCGCCTTCGCGACAGCATCCAGCAGCCCAACAAGCGGTACGCCACCCACGCTGCCTCCGTTCTATCCCCCGTGCCGCGCACCGTTCGTGAGGCGCTCCGGGATCCGAACTGGCTTGCTGCTATGGAGGCCGAGCACGCCGCCCTGCTCTCCAACAGGACCTGGACTCTCGTGCCTCGTCCCGCCGGCGCGAACGTCATCACCGGCAAATGGGTATTCCGCCAAAAGTTCAAACCCGACGGTAGTCTCGACCGCTACAAGGCCCGCTGGGTTGTTCGTGGCTTCTCCCAGCGTGCCGGCGTGGACTTCTCCGAGACGTTCTCGCCGGTGGTCAAACCGGCTACCATTCGCACAGTGCTCCACCTCGCCGCTGCACGTGATTGGCCCGTTCACCAACTCGACATCAACAATGCATTTCTCAATGGCGTGCTCAGCGAACGGGTGTACTGCCAACAATCCACTGGCTTCGTCGACGCTACTCGGCCGCATGATGTCTGCCTCCTCGACAAGTCTCTGTCCGGGTTGAAGCAAGCGTCTCGGGCGTGGTACCAAAGGTTCGCCGCGTTCATCTGCAGCCTTGGCTTACGCGCAACGACGTCGGATTCTTCTCTGTTCGTTCTACAGCGCGGCGCTAACACGTCATACCTCTTGCTTTATGTGGACGACATCGTACTCACTGCGTCGACTACCGGTTTTCTACGGCAGGTCATTGATCGTCTTCGTGCGGAGTTCTCGCTCAAGGACATGGGTGCCCTTCACTTCTTCCTCGGCATCAAAGTGCGTCGCACGACAGCCGGCTTCTTCCTATCTCAGGAGCAGTATGCCGTTGATCTTCTCGATCGCGCGGGCATGACGGACTGCAAACCTGCTTCTACGCCAGCTGATACGAAGCCCAAAGTCTCCGCCACCTCCGGTGCGCCTGCTACCGACGGTGCTCTCTACCGTAGCATTGCCGGGGCCCTACAATACCTGACGCTGACACGGCCCGACATCGCCTATGCCGTGGAGCAGGTCTGTCTCCACATGCACGCACCACGTGACACGCAATGGGCGATGGTGAAACGTGTGCTCCGGTACGTCCACGGCACCACCTCTCACGGTCTACAACTCCGCAAGTCCTCCGCACACGAGCTCATCGGCTACTCTGACGCCGACTGGGCAGGATGCCCGGATACCCGGCGTTCGACATCGGGCTACTGCGTCTACCTCGGGGACTCACTTGTCTCGTGGTCGTACAAGTGGCAGCCCACCGTCTCTCGCTCCAGCGCCGAGGCGGAGTACCGGGCTGTCGCCAATGTCGTCGCGGAGTGCTGTTGGCTCCGGCAGCTCCTCGTAGAACTTCACGCCGGCGTGAGCAAGGCTACTGTCGTCTATTGCGACAATATTTCGGCGGTCTACCTCTCTGCAAATCCCATTCATCACAAGAGAACCAAGCACATCGAGCTCGATGTCCATTTCGTACGCGAGAAGGTTCAACTCGGCGAGCTCCGTGTTCTTCATGTGCCCACGACTCAGCAATTTGCGGACATCATGACCAAAGGCCTGCCAGCGTCGTCCTTCAATGATTTTTGCTCCAGTCTATGCGTCACCAACGGTGACGCCTTGACTGCGGGGCGGGGGGGGGGGGGGGGGGTGTTAGTCACACCTGTACTTCTGCCGTTATCGCATGTACATCACCCACGATCCCCACGTATAGCTAGGAGGTTGTTATTCTTTCGCACGATGTGCTGTAACTCTGTACTAATAACCCTGAGATCAATACGATGTGTGTTGCATCCATTTTCCTTCTCACAATGAGTAATACACGTATGGTTTTTGTCTAGGGGGTTTTGGCATGTCCCCCCTCAAAACAATGATCATTTTGTACATATTCTAATTCCTTCAGGAAAAAAGAACGAAAATGATGGACCATTTATGGGTTCATCTACTACGACCTTGGATTATTAATTCCTGCAGATCAAGTTATGCATTTTCGTGAAGGGGTTTAAGTTGTTGAAATGAGAAGACTTGCACGCATACGGAAAAGTACCGGCTGGAGAAAGAGAGAGAGAGGGGGGAGAAGAGTTTATTTTCGGGACAAGGGAACCCTGACCTTTACCGAACTGCGGGGGGGGGGGGGGGGGGGGGGGGTGTTAGTCACACCTGTACTTCTGCCGTTATCGCACCGAACTAAAGGTGTGCTGCGTCTGACCCTCAAAACAAGCTTGGAATAACCAGGGAAGCATGACAACTCAAGCACCGTTTTTAGGTATAAGCTAGGGACGAATGCAGCAAGCAAGGCAACCCCTCGGTACGTATCACACGAACGCGAGCTTCAACAAATCGATCGCAGATCTCGTTCGGTCGATCGATCAGCCGACTCATCCGAGCTCACCATGGCGAGCTGGCCGGCGGGATCCGCGTAAGCAGCGAAGGCTGGGCTCCTCTGCGACATCGACTTGGACCTCCAACCCGGTGACATCCGGTGGGACGACGGGGCGACAACTATCTCATCCGCTTCGACCTCCCAGGTGCTTTAAATCTACTAACTAAACCCGGTGAGATCAAAGGTACCTCGATGCATGAGATCGAGCTGCTAAGTATTTACGTGCATGCAACCAGCTGGATTGATTTTCTTGTGTTAAATTAAAGGATTCAAGAAGGACGAGCTTGAGGTCCGCGTGGACGCCGCCGGCAGGTTGACGCTCCGCGGCCAGCGCCCCACCGGACACGTCCGGGTCCACAAGGCGCTCCAGCTGCCCCCCACGGCCGACGTCGACAGGATCGCCGCCAGGTTCGACGGCAAGGTGCTCTGCCTCACCGTGCCCAAGGTGCCCGGTCAGCGCGGCCGAGATGGCGCGGATGAGGGTGGACGAAGCCAAGGAGGTGGCCACGTGGGAGACGGAGAAAGAGCGGTCCGAGTGGGACCGGGGGCAGGTGATCGCGGCTGCCGTCGCCGCCTTCGCGCTCGGCGTCGTCGTCACTCACAAGTTCTTGTCGGCCAAGAATATTTAAACACATCGATCGCGTCAGGTCAGATCATGGAACAGTGGAAGCCTAGCTTGGGGCCATCGAGCGTGCGTCTGTACGTGTACCCGAAACTAGTGACCAGAATGTTAGGCCAACTCCAACGCAGGGAGCGTATTTGGTCCGCGCCGTCCGTTTGGGTCCAGATGGACAAAAACCACGGCCCAAAGCGCGGCCCTGGTATGCAAAATCTGTCCGCCCCGTGTTCGTCTGGACGCATTTCTGGCGTAAATTTGGGCCGGATTTGCGTCCAGACAGACATGAGACAGACGCGGTGTCCGCCCTCGGGCCCGCGTGTCAGCCGGCCAACCATCTCCCACCGGCCCCATTTAATCCGAACGCGTGGACGGGCCCGCATGTCAGCCACCCAGCCGCCCCTGCCGAGGTCCTTTTTAATGGCTAGCCCTTGCGCATGGACCGGCCAGTCCACTTCCAAAGACCTCCCTGCCCCCCACGCGCCCGACAAACCCTAGCCCGCGTCGCCCACCACCGGCCACAATGGTGTGGAAGTGGACAGGGAAGCCAGGGAAGCACAACCATGAGGCCGGGTCATCTTCTGTGTCATCTGCGCATAGGAGGAGCGCCGCCGGCTTCGCCATCTCGCCGCCCGCTGCGCCACGGCAGCGCCAGTACGTGGGCGTGGCGACGTGCCAGCGTTACTGGGACATGGCCGCCCCGCTGCCGTGGAGCGATGTGCACCTGCCGGACGGGTGGCATCTCAGCCCGGAGCGGGTGCCAGTGCCTGCCATCCCGACCAGTGGCCTCGCTCGTCTACTGGAGATCAACCGCCGGCGGGCCCTTCTGCCTCCAAACCTCCTCGGTGACCCAAGGTACACCGTCGACTCACCCGTCTGGGACACGTGGTTCCGGGATAAGCACGACATGCGGCGGCGGTCTTTCTTCGCTGCTGGCGCGCGTGCTCCGTCACCCCCACGGGAGCGTGCTCGGGTGCGTGCGCGTGAACCCATGCCGTCCCTGCCACCATCACCAGCAGCCATGGACGTCGACGAGCGGAACGAGATCTATTTGAAGGTGCTCGAGGACTCGAAACTCGACGAGTTCAAGGAGTGGCCTGGCCTGGCGGTGCAGCTTGCTTGGGTCGGCCGCCGGTGATGTCGCCATTCCCGAGCCAGAGGACGGGGTGGTTGAGGAGGAGGAGGAGGAGGTGGTGGAGGAGGAGCCGGTCTGGAACTCGGCGCTGGTGGGGCAGTCCTGGTCGTGGACGTCGAACATGCCGGAGCACGTGTCTGCCCCGCCCGTGAGGGTAGGCGCGAAGACGTGGTCACCGCCGCTCCAGACACCACCGGAGCCGCAGCAGGCGCCGCCCGCTCACCTGTGGCAGCCACCGCCCTTCGTCGACCACACGACAGATGAAAGCGACGGCCAGGACTACGGCGACGGCGGGAACTAGAAGATCTAGGGTTTTTTAAGTTTAACTTATTTTTATTTTTCTTTAAGTTTAAGTTTAATGTACGGTGGCGAGGACGGCAGGGACTATTGGACTTTTTAATTTTTTTTAAGTTTACATTTAAGTTTTTTTTAGAGGCACTGTGAAATGCGTCTGGCCTGTTGGGCGGACCTATGGGCGCTGGGACGCAAACGGACGATCGTGTCCGCCTGGCCGACGCAAACGGACGGAAAATGGACGAAAAGCGTGTCTGTTTGCATCCCTGCGTTGGAGTTGGCCTTAGTTAACCGTTGGAGTTGGCCTTAGTTAACCGAGTGCATGCGTGGTTAATCACAGGATGAGGTATCCGCCCGAACCACGGGGATGTTGAATGATCTAACACCATGAATAATTTGAAACCCGATAACGGGTGAGAAAGATCGTACCCATCAAGCAACTGAATGAGCCCCGGACTCGATCAGTCTTCCATCTAACTAGAAGCGAACGCGCGACTTGCCGCGCCATTCTTCTTTGTGGGACCTATTTTTTTCCGTTTATTGTTGGCCGGCAGTTGATCTTCGTTGGGCATTTTTTTGGGGTCAGTTTTGTTGAGCTAGGCACATTTCTCTGGCTTGGTATCTTTGGTCTTTTTTTCGTGAAATGTGATGGAGAGAGGAGGAGGTTTACGTAAAATTCGGGTGGCACGTATCCCCGCTATGCGCAGCGCACGAACGAAACCACGTATCTCAGGGCCAGTGAAGCTCATGTCACATGTGACTGTTAAATGGGTCTAAGAAGAAAAGAAACCCGAAACACAAGCTGACAAAGCGGGCACATGGGCCTTCTCATCCAGGGAGCAAGGACACCAGTGGCGTAACTAGGGGGTGTGCCGGGTGTGCCATGGCACACCCAGAATTTTGAAAAATATTTTTTGACCATGTAATAATTAGCTGATTTTCAAGGCCAACCTAAGCAAATTGAAAATAGACCTCAATTTTTTTGAAGTGTGCACACCCTCCATTTTATTTCTGAGTCCGCCACTGAAGGACACCACCCCCTTTCTAGGGAGCTTAGTATCTTTAAAGATGTAACACGCTAAAAATCTACGCATGCAAGTCGAGGACCACTTAAAAAATACGTTTAAAGTTAATGGACGGATGGAATACCGATTACATACGTAGCTTTAATATGTAATTTCCTTAACATCATGTATCTATTGATCCTATGAGTCTGCATGGCAAAATCAAAATTGGCCCGTGCGAATCCAAAGACGCACATGCATGTACCCAAGTGCAAGTAGGAGTATATTCTTCCTCGTTCTGTTTCCTAGCGAGCGGCCGAGGGCGCGATTGACGCGATGCATGGTTACTTAATTGATTACTAAGATGCATGCAATTGTATATGCATCGCTGTCATCAATGCACATCCTATGTACGTATATTCATATGCACTTAAGCTATACGTAAGCCGCCTGAAAATTGATTTTGGGTCAGTCGATTTTTTTGGCCATTAATTTCTGCTTTGAGATTCGTGCTCCCTTTTTTTTTCTGGCCTGTTCTGTGAGTTGTGTCTGGGCTAGGTTTTTTCGACTGACCACATATTTGGGTCGGTCGATTTGCTACTAGGCTAAAGCCCATTACCTGTGCGGCCAACCCTCTCCTCTCTCCCTTTGTTTTTTTTTTATGTTTTTATGCCTTTTTGCTTTTGTTTTTTGTGTTTCTTTATTAGTTGGCTTTTATTTTTTCTTTTGTGGGTATTTTGGGACATTAGGTGACTGTAAATGTATACACACAATTACTATGCAATATGTAGAAAAATTACTCTACTCCCTGCGTTCCATAATATAAGGTGCATAAATTTCCGTGAAAGTCAAACATATGTTTGTTTGACCAAGATTCTAGAATGAATTAGTAGCATCCGCAACACAGAATAAACAAAATATGAAAATACTTTTCATGATGGATCTAATGATAAAAATTAAGTTTTATTGATATTAATACTTTTTTCTAAAAACTTGGTCAAACAGGCACAAGTTTGACTTTTGAAAAAACTAATACACCTTATATTCTGGAACGGAGGGAGTATTATATGATTATTGTTTGCATACTACAAATAGTGCAATTTTAGTGCAATGCTGTGTGCAAGTTTTTTTTTATTTTTTTTATTATCTTTCTTTTTAAAGGGTAATACTAATGCCACTAATTCATTGTTCCTTATAAAATTTCATTACTTTGATTTTGTTTTAGTTATTCTTTTATTTTTTTTCTTCTTTAAGGGTAATACCAATGCCACTAATTCATTCCTTCTTAGAAAGCTTTTTTTTGAGAAAATTCCACTATTATATGCTTATTCTTGCATATTTTGAAAAAGCATAATTTTTGTGTATATTGTGTGCAAATTTGTCATTGTTTGTTTTAGATTTTTTTTCATTTTCTTTCTTCTACAAGGATAATACCAACGCCACTAATTCATTCTTTCTTAGAAAACCTTATAATTTTGATTTTTTTTAGTTATTATTTCATTTTCTTTCTTCCTAAAGGGTAATACCAAAGCCACTAATTCATTTCATTTTCCTTCTTCTTTAATGGTAATACCAATGCCACTAATTTATTCCTTCTTAGAAAACTTCCCTTTTTTGTGAAAATTCCACTATTATATGCTTATTCTTGCATACTATAAAAAATAATTTCTGTGTAAATTCTGTGCAAATTTTGTCATTATTTATTTATTTATATCATTTTCTTTCTTCTTAAAGGGTAATACCAATGCCACTAATTCATCCTTTCTTAGAAAACTTCATTATTGTGATTATGTTTTATTTTTTATTTTATTTTCTTTCTTCTTTAAGCGTAATACCAGTGCCACTAATTCATTTCTTCTTAGAAAATTTCTTTTTTTCCAAAATTCCACTATTATATGCTTATTCTTGCATATTATAAAAAGCGCAACTTTTATGTAAATTGTCTGCAAATTTTGTCATTTTTTTTTCTTTCTTTTTAAAGGGTAATAACAATGCTACTAATTCATTCTTCCTTAGAAAACTTCATTATTTTGATTCTGTTTTAGTTTTTATTTCATTTTCTTTCTTCTTTAAGGGTAATACCAATGCCGCTAATTCATTACTTCTTAGGAAAAAAAATCCGAAATTACACTATTATTTGCTTATTCTTGCATATTATAAAAAAGCGCAATTTTTGTGTAAATTGTGCGCAATTTTATTTCATTTTTCTTCTTAAAGGATAATACCAATGCCACTAATTCATTCTTTCTTAGAAAACTTCTTAGAAACTTCTTTTTTGCGAAACTTTCAGTATTACATGCTTATTCTTGCATATTATAATAAAGCTTAATTTTCTGTGTAAATTGTGTGCAAATTTTTTCATTATTTGATTTAAATTTTTATATTTTCTTTCTTTTAAGCATAATAACAATGTCACTAATTCATTCTTCCTTAGAAAACTTTCTTTTTTGTTTTTCTTTATTTTAATTTTTGTTCATTTATTCATTAAGGTGACACCACCACAAGTATTACAATTTCAGGCGACCAACCCTTTTTACTCACAGTAATTAAAACCATGGTAGTTAAAGAAACTATGGTATTGTAAGAATACTTAGAAAATATTTTGCTATTAAACATGGCCTTAGTTATATATGATAGGGTGGAGTTGTGTGGTTGGAAGGAAGCCACGTCTCACTATAAACATGATCGGTAGGAATATCCCTGTAGGTGTAGCATTTTTAAAGAAGCACTCCCGACCATAGTGATGTTTTTGACCAACGAGACGGGAGCCGCTTTCACGAGCGTCGCTAGCGCGTGTAGTCGCGCATGCAGGTAGCTAGACGGCCAACATGCCAAGCTAGCTCATGTACAGAGATGCTTCTGAGCAGGACTGTGTAGGAGTACTGGTAGCTGGCTAGCATGTAGTTCACGAGTGTACGTGCATCCACGAATGGGTTGGTACGCGTGCACGCGCAACTTGAAAATTCAATTCGAGCAGAGGATAGAAAAAGAAAAGAAAAAAAAGCATGCACCTTACCCGGTAGGCTTGACTGAAACAAGTTTGGGTCAGTCGACTGACCCAAATTTTGTTTTCAGTCGATTGACCTGTAGCCGGTCCCATTCATATATGCGTGTATGTATGCATGCAATGCAATAATCACAAGCTAGCGTACAGTACAGTCAGCTCGATCTTGCCTTAACTTCTTCCTCTGATCGATCCGCAGATTTGTTTCCCCCCTGACGAAAAATCACATGCATGGATCCTACCTAGAAGAAACATGGAGTCTTCTCTCTCTCTCTCTCATCCATGCATATGCATGCATTGTTCAATTGTTCTTTTATATTTGATTGTTAATTTGGAGCTACCGTATTAGGGAGAGACAGACATGCCGAGAGAACTATTGAACAGGAAGTCAGCGTGGCCAGAACTGGTGGGGCGGACCGGCGACGTCGCCATTAGAGCTATCGAGGCAGAGCGACCGGACCTGCGTGCTCGTCTCATAGTGGTGGGTACCCCGGAAGCGTCCTTGTCTGGTGCTTCGCTAGCGCCGGTTTCTTCATCGTCGACCGGGTTCCAGTCATCGGATAGACTGCTGCATGCATGCTACTCGCCATGCATTCTGGCGCAAATAAATGAGAAAATAATGCGAGCGAGTTTGATACCACTCGATCGCCATGCATTCAAGCTTTCTAAATGTACCTAGTTCTGCTTGCATGTCGTAGACCTTCTATCATACATTGATCGTTCGTGGTACCCAATTAATATATACTAGTCAAGAACAACCTGTAAGACTGCAGGGGCTAGAACTACTCTACATTTATTTTCCTTTTTCGATTCATAATATTTATATACATGGTGTTGTTTAGGCCATGTTTTTCTTATATAAAAAATAGAATTGTTAAGAAATAAGGTGCACAGTGAAATGAATGAATCATTTTTTACTTCGTGATATGTAGTTGCAATGCATCCTCAGGGCCTCTTTGATTCGCAGGATTGTAAAAATGCAGGAATAGGAAAAACACATGATTGGAATGTCATGCCCATTCAAATCCTACAGGATTTGAGTTTGTTTGATTGCATCACATGAAAAACAAAGGATTTTCCCAAGAGGTTTGAGTGGATGCTAGATTTCATATTGAATGTAGTAGAAATGGTTCCTTAGGAAAAATTCCTCTAGGATTCAATCCTACAAATCAAACAACCAATGTAGAAAAAGTTCCTAAGGATTCTAATCCTCCAAAATCCCTATGAAAATCCTTTGAATCAAAGAGGCCTCCATTCTACATCGGAGCATCCATGCAACTTTAACCAACACCAAAAAATTGCATCAATGTTACTTTAACCAACACTAAAAATACTAAAATGCACGGGGCCGGACCGGACCTAAAATGCGCCGGCCACAGGTGAGCCTTTGTTGCCGCCTGAAGGCAACCTCGCTCCTTCCTTTCGACTAGTTTCGCCCCGCCATACAACACGGTGTTGGCTTTCACGGCCGAAATAATGTTGGCACATGTCATGAGACAGGGTCACGACGACCTCGGTGTGTCGCACCGGATGGTTCAAGGACATCTTTCATCATTTACTTGTCATTGCCCCAGGATCTAGGTTTCGGTTCCACCAATGTACATTGGATTATGCTTTTCAACCTGGTTGATGAAACTAAAACTGAACTTGGCCTCCACGGTTTCGTCGTCGTCATTGCCAATGTTGTCGAGACGACAAAGGTAGAGAGGAAGGAAGTCGGCGCAGCTCGGCTTGTCACCGTACTAGATCTCCGACTATGAAGGGACGGGAGATGATGCTCTCGCATCTTGGTAGTGGTGTAGTCTTGTACCAGGAGCAGATGGTACCCGTAGTCCGCGCTGGTGTCGGCAGACAACTCGGTGCAAGGGCACAAGACGCAAATTGACCCATCGATTCGCAAGAAGAGAGGAGGGGGGGGGGGGGGGGGGCAAGTCCCGGCTGGACGCGCATACAAGACGAGACGAAACGAAACACGAACTGCATGGATCGTACGCTATTTTTTCGCTGGCGATGCACCGCCCAGCCATGCAGTAACCGGCCCCTACGATTGGCCGATTGATCGGGCCTAGCTTGCAGCAAAAGCTGCCGACCCCTCTTTCTTCACGTATGGGTAAAAGCTAGAACATAAAAGCTTCCGGATAGAAAAACTGTTAAATAGAATAATCAGCGTAAAAAAGTAAAAATATGGGGCAAAAAACTAGAATTCACTCTAATTTTTCTCTCCACGTATAGAACATAAAAGGATATAATATCTACCAATACTATTTGTATAAAATACTATACATAAATATTTCTTGCTAGAAATTTTATATGAGAGTTGTGTGTAAGCTTCATGTTGGTTGTTTTACAGATGTTCTCTACCTGTCATTGAACTAGTGAAAACATCCTTGTTGAAAGGAAACCAAAGGCTAGTGAAAATATTATGTACGAAATTAACTTTGAACTTGTTTGAACAGTACAAAATTTGGTGGAACTTGGTCTAGGATATGCCTCTTGATCCACTTGATCAAGTGCAACAAGAATGAAGCCAAAAGGACCTCTCGAATAAAAGGTATGGCTAAAACTAAAGTCAAGATTTAAATTTGAATTGGACTAATATGAAAAGCTTGAACCTAGGGACAACCGGGCGCAAGTTTCACTAAAAAATTATGGCTCGTACAAGATTAGGTTTTTTTAGGAGAAATTAAGTCTTCAAAAACCATATCTTTTTTTTTTGCGGGTGATCAAAAACCATATCTTAACCTTTATTACAATTAATTAACATTTCAGCAGTTGCTACGTACAAAATCGATAAAATGTTTAAGTATTCTTTTGAATACGAATCTATGCATGCTACTACTTTTGTACCTTTGAAGGATTATATATAGAATTTGACAACCTAACTGCATCATGGATCGACGATAGGTCCTACGAATATGCAATGCAATAGTCCACGTGCGCACACTTGCATGGACAGGTGCAGAGAATAAATAATGCATGCAGAGGAGAGGGAGACTGGAACGGCATCATTATCGTTAATATGGAACTGGCTGTCATCACTAAGCAGTTGGGTGAACAGTCGCCGCCAGCCGGACTACATAACCACGTCATCCTCTGGTGCTACGTCGACGTTGGTTTCAACTTCATCGTCGCCGAGATTCCGGTCGTCGAATAGACTGCATGCGTGCCCTGTCACGTTGTTCCGTCTCGAATAAACTAAATAAATAACGCGAGCGAGTCTGTTTTGATACCACCCGCCTATAATGGTACTATTCATTCATTATTGGCAAATAAACACAATAAAAAAACAACTCGCTCATCGAGTTACTTTTATGGGTTACCTTCTTGTTGCGTGAGTTGATCTCTTTTTGCGGGTTACCCTTTGTGGAGACGAAGTAGTCGGGAAAATCTGAAAAGCTAAACCAATAGTAGAAGGAGATCGGTTCACATCACAAGAAGCTATCCGTAATGCAACTATTCATCATTGGCAAAAAAATACAAAGAAAAGAAAATGACAAGTCATGTGTTGTGATTGCATCAGGTAATGAAGAAACTGCTAGTATATCTGCTACCTGATTTTCGGTTTATTATTTTTTGAGCTCAAAACTGTAGAGGAGGCCCCGACAGTAAATTTTATTAAAAGAAAACCATATGTATAGAGAAAGAGAAGGGGATGCACAACGGGAGAGAGAGGGGGTGACGGAGGGAGAAAAAGAAGAAACTAGACTAGAGAGCTGAGCAAGCTACTAAGAGCTTTTGCCTTGTCAACTAACATCCTAAAAGTGAGTGGATGCCATTCCCTTTTGAAGAATTTGTTGGTTTAGGGATCATCCTTGCATCTCAACATTGTGGACTAGTTGTGGAAAGAGAAGAGAAGGAGAGAAAAACAGGGAGAGAGGCCACACCAGATCGCATAATTAATTTCGCTGCATAGGTAACGGGCTAAGAGCCGTATCTCCACTAGCATACAACTCCTTTCTCTCTCTTCTTTAGTTACAGTGCGACATCAGATTTTTGCCTATGAAATCGTGCTAAGAGCCAAGCATGCATTGGAAGGCCTTTTTTTAGGATAAATTAAGTCTTCAACGATACTCCCTCTTTGAGTTTTCCTCTGCGTATCCCTAGATCGACAAATTGTTCGTTCTGCAGGTTTGTTCCTCTCATCTGCAGCTGCAGGTTTGTTCGTTCGATGCATGCATGTACTACTAATATATCATCCATGCATGCAGGCTTTAGGTGTTCAATTGTTTTTAATATATGCTTATTAATTGGCATGCATGCAGCCAGAGTTTCAAGGAGGAAGACACATGCCGGGTCTCCCGAGGTCATCATGGCCGGACCTAGTGGGGCAGACTCAGGACGTCGCCCATAGAACTAATATCTGCGTGTCATTACCATGTTGGAGGGTGACACGGAGCCGCCAACCATCGAAAATGACCGCGTCCTCGTCTGGTGCCGCGGTGACCCCATTCATGGCGATTTCTTCATCACCCGGGTTCCGGTCATCGGATAGACTGCATGCCCCCTGTCATGTCATTCGGCCTCGAATTAACTGAATAAATAATGCGAGCGAGTATGACATACCACTCGCCCATGCATTCACGCTTTCTAGGCTACCTAGCTAGATCTGCTTGTATGCTTGCTGGAAACCTTCAATATCATACATTGATCGTGGTACCTATTTAATATATGGAACAATAAATTGTCCCTTCTGCCATTTGCTACTCTATATATTTCGTCTAGGTTTATGATATGCACACAATTACTTTTGATTGACAAGTGCTTGTTAAACTTTAGTATGCGTTAGGTAGGATGTAGACAATAAGCATATGTTCTAACTTGGGGCCGGTGGGCTTACAATCTGTTCAGCTGCAATCTTTGTTTGCCAATACTATACAACACCTCATCCATGCTGGCTCAGAACCATCATCTGTGCTAGCGCAATGGAGGAGACATGGATGAGGGTCGAGTATCCATGTCAACATCAAAGCTAGCACCTATAATAGCGCATCCCTACCTGCCTATTAGAGTATTTTTATCGGCGCTAACTACCTGTCAGTATGGATATTAACTGGTGATAACCAAGTGCCAATAGGGATATTACTGTATCCCTACAGTGATAGTTGGGGGTTGGCAACGTTACTATTGCCACGAAGAAAATCTGCACATGACAATTCCCATGACGATTATTACGTTCTGTGAACCCTGGAACACGGTTACATGGACGTTGTGAAAAATCGTTGTTCATCATTTTAGGCCCGCTTCATGTGTTATAGCTCACCGTTTTGGGGTCCGGTAACGATTTTCACGTTCCTTGGACCCTGGTACACGCATGGGCGGACCCAGAACAAAAATGACCGAGCGTCCACACGTATATCAGATATGTGTGTATCGAACAAGGCTATACAATTTAGTGACATGTTTAATAATTTAGCATAGTTGATACATGTGTAACCATGAAAATGCTTACCAAAATGAACATAGTTCCCACTTGAAATATGAGTTGATAAAAGAAATTAAATAATAGAGCAGCAAAGACTTCAAATATACTCAATAACTTAAATATGATTTTTTTACCAATTTTTGCTATTTTTTAATGTGCTTTTAGTTCAAATTGAATTATATCCACTAAATACCTAGAAAACCATTTAATGCCCTAAAAATAGCAAATGAACCTTGAAAAATTCCAAATTTTCACATGGAACATGTAATGGTGTATCTTCAATGTAGAACAAAATTTGGACCATAACCCTAACTCTAACCCTAAAACCCTAATAATACCCCAAAACCCAATACGTTTACAAGTGGCGTGCCCACTGTGAGGCACACCACTAATAAAAGATTACCAATGGCGTGCGCCCTTCTCGCATGCTACTAATAACCCATTACCAGTGGCATGCGTGACCGGCCGCATGCCACTGGTAACTTGACTACATGATTCCCTCGTGCGGGACTTGGGAAAAATGCCGCCGCAACCCATAGCCGCCGCCAACCCTCGCCATGCACCGCCGGCCACCCCCGACCACCCCCGCCACCGCCATCGGCCACCCCCGCGCCTCACAAGCTTATAAGCAAAAGAGTTCGAGCAAAGGATACATATACCAAGGATACATCTTATAAGAAACGTTACGTTTGTTAGTCGTAGAGTGGTGCCAAGTTCTCGAATCTTGCCCTCACATGCAATCAAGTTAGCATCTCTCTTTATGTTTGTGCAACACGGACATTAGTCTTCATTAGGCCATCTTGTGTTTGCTCATTCCTTTGGTTGCGCAAGCCCCACTATCCTTGCCGGTGTGTTTCTATTGTCCATCTTTTGTGTGTGTGTGTGTGTGTGTGTGTGTGTGTGTGTGTGTGTGTGTGTGTGTGTGGTTAACCTTAGAAATTGTTGGGACACACGTCTTGATATGTACGTTTGACTTGAACAAACTATAGGATTTGCTTTGAAAGTATCTATATGACAAGGACTCCATTAATAAAGATCGTTGATCTCTCGCTAAATCCTAGCCATAATTCAAAGATTCAACCGTCAAAATAATTTTGATGACGTGGATTAATGTGGTACCTTGAGGAGAACCTTGTATTGTATTGTGATTTTGGTATATGAAAATAGATAGATTGATGGAGGATTGGAATACCAGTTACATATGTAATTTAATTAACATCATGGATCGATTGATCCTACATATGAATATGCATGGCAAAATCAATCCAAAGACGCACACACAAGTGCGAGTATATATATCCTCTTTCTGTTAATCACTAAACAAGGAAAGGAAATAGTACGTACAATGAACAAGGAAAGGAAATAGTACGTACAATGAACAAGGCATGCTTGCAGAGGGAGACTGAGTCGGTATCATTAATTAATCTTAATCCTAGCGAGCGAGGGCGATTGACGCGATGCATGGTTGCTTAAATAATCACACAGATGAAAACAATCGATATGTATGTATCTCTTATGCATCGTTGTCATCGACACGAGAGAGAAGCAATTAAGCAGCATGCGATACATCTTACTCTACTCAGCGTCATGCATGTACGTATGCACGCGCCATGCGTGTATATACATAGAGCACCGGCCCTATCAGCTCGCATGTCACAAGCTTAAGCGCGCAGTCAGCTCGATCTTGCCTCGACTCTGTCTGATCTGCAGGTTTGTTTGTTCGCATGAATGCATGCATGCGTTGTTGAATTCTTTGAATTTTATGCTTGTTAATTAATTCGCATGCAGCTAGCATATCAGTGAGGAATGGAACATGCCGAGGGAACTGTTGAGCGGGAAGACGTCGTGGCCGGAGCTGCTGTACAAGAAGGGGGACGACGCCACCAGAGCCATCCTCGCCGACTGCCCGGAGCTGCGCGTCGTCAACATGGCACTGGGCGACCCGGAGCCGCCGACCGTCGAGCACGACCGCGTCCTCCAGTGGCTCGACCTCAACGCCGCTTCCGACTTCATTGTTTACCAGGTTCCCATCATCGGGTAGTTAGCTACGCTAGCTGCATGCCATTCTGGCCCGAATAAACTAAACTAAATATGCCATGAGCGAGGCTCTCTGCCTGCATGCATGCTGTAATGTAAACCTACAGAAGCTACTGTTAGGATATTAAGCAATTTTCGGTTAAGCTTAACCCAATCTAGCAACATAACAAGTGTGCTGACAGTGCAAATCACATACGACAGACTAAAAACATCTAGCATATTCATGTATGGACCAAAAGTACATGCCAACAGAGAGAAGTTCAGAACATACAAGTTCACCCGAAACTCCGGCACAGCAGCGTCGTCGGCCATGGTGGTGAAGATGAGGTGGCCGTCCGCCGTAGAGGAAGTAGTGGAAGCAGATGGCCGGTCGTCGAGGATGTAGTCCTAGTAAATGTATGAAAGTTTGATGGGAGGTTCAAACACCCAGTACCCCGCTCCCGAGTATGACCCGCTTCACGGAACGGCACTACCGCCTGCACTTAGGGGGGAAACTGCCACCTCGGGTCGACCCGGATGGAATCTTCTGTTAACCTGGGCTCAAACTTTGTTTTAAAATTTTCCTACGGCCTATTCTAGCCCAACCAGGTAGAAAAGTCCATTGGTGAAACGCCGTTCGTAATGAGTCAAAGACCTATATTTCCTGGTCAAACTGGCAAGGGTTAGCCCGCTACAGGGTCTTCGGAGGGAAACAATCCCACCAAACCTTGCATTGTGTCCTAATACATGTCTAAAAGTGTGGTGGGATGTTTAAATAGGCAATACACAGCTCGGGAGTGTGACCCCCTTCACGGACGGCACTACCGCATGTACTTAGGGGGGAATCTGCCACGGAGGTTAACCCGGAGGGAATCTTGTGGTAACCTGGGCTCAAACTTTGTTTTAAAATATTCCTAAAGGCTAACCTAGCCCAACCAGGTAGAAATGTCCATTGGTGAAACGCCATTCGTCGCGAGTGAAAGCCCTAGATTTCCCGGTCAAACTGGCGAGGGTTAGCGCACTACGGGGTCTTTGGAGGGTAGCAACAACACCAAAACTTGCATTGTGTCCTAATACATGTCTAAAAGTGTGGTGGGATGTTCAAATAGGCAATACACAGCTCCGGAGTGTGACCCCCTTCACGGACGGCACTACCGCATGCACTTAGGGGGGGGGGGGGGGGAACTGCCACGGAGGGTAACCCGGAGGGAATCTTGTGATAACCTGGGCTCAAACTTTGTTTTAAAATGTTCCTACGGACTAACCTAGCCCAACCATGTAGAAAAGTCCATTGGTCAAACGCCGTCCGTTTGGACCCATTTCCGTCCCAAATTTGGGTCAGATTTGGGTCCGAAGCCGACACAAACCGGACGTTCTCTGTGTCCTCCTCGTCCGTCTGTGTCCTCTGCATGTCCGGCCTGGCCCATCTGTCATCCACCTACACCCATTCCACCTCTCTCCTCCTTTTCTGTCTCTTCCCCCCACCCACCCACCCATCCCCACAGAGTCGAGCACCACCACACGGGGAGAAGCATGGCCGGCAACTGGAGCACGCCCGACGCCCGTGCCGGCCGCTGGACCGGCGTGGGGTGCTCGTTCGACGGCCACCGGGTCACCTCGCTCTCCCTCGTGTCGGCAGGCAGGTGCAGCGCTGGGGCGGACACGGAGTGCGAGCCGGAAGTTTGCACCGCGAAAACGCGAATCCGGCGAGAGGGGTGGGCGGCCCCGCCGATGTCTTGGACGCGTCCGCCGTCGCCGCTCCCCTGCTTGGCCCGCCTCCTGCCCCTGCCGTCTTCGCCTCCACGCTCGCCGTCGCGGGGGCTCCGCCGTCTGCGGCGTCGCCACCGACAACGGCACCGTCTACTGCGCTGCGGCCAGCGCTATAACTCCTCCGCCTCGCCCGTCGCGCCGTTCCTCATCTTCTCACAGGTCTCGGGAGGCGCGGGGTTCCTCTGCGGTGTCGGATCGGGCGTGGGTGGTGGCGTTCCCGCGCTCTTCTGCTGGCCGCCGGCCGCGCCGGGGCAGCTCAGGCCGGTGTACAGGGGGCATTCCCCGCTGCTGGACCTCGCCGTCGGGGCGCGTTCAGGTCCCTCGTCTCCGACGACGGCTTCACGTGCCCCTGCTCCGGCAGGTCTTGATCTTTTTCTTTTTTTTTGCAAAAAAAGGACATGTCCGTTTCAAATGGGTAGTACGCGTTGGGTGCAAAGGCCGTGTCCGCCTATCCGGCCGTGTCCGTCTGTCCGTTTACCGACCCAAACGGACAAAAATTGACAAAATCCATGTCCGTTTGGGTCTCTGCGTCGGAGTTGCCCTAAGCCTTCAATCGTGTAGTAGCACTGTAGTTAGCAGGCTAGCAGCGTGGTGGTCTGGTAGAGCTACTAGTATTACTACTCTAGAGTAGATAGAGATAGACTACTAGTGCAGACTATGGTAGAGACGTGAAAAATGCATGCATGTGAGATTCGGGTTTTTTTCGTGCCGGGCCAGCCCGAGCACGGCCCGCATCACCGTGCCGGGTCGTGCCGCCCGTTTTTCTCCATTTGTAGGCCCAGCCCAGCCCGGTTTGTCGTGCCGTGCCAGCCCGGCCCGTTTTACTTCGTGCCGTACTGTGCCGGCTGGGTTTCGTGCCAGCCCAGAAAAGCCTGGCCCAAGTCCCAAGTTTACTGGTAGGTACCGGTGGTTTTGGCATCAATGGAGTGCTGCCACATGTAAAGGTGTGGGACCACACGCATATGGCATATGTTTGTATTCCCAGCCCACCCTTCGTATATTGGATTAAGCCAAATCACAGTGGCGCCCACTAGTCAAGTCACTTCTCTCTCCATCTCTCATTCATCTGCGTGCATCAGGAATAGACATATTCATTCTGTCTCCTCTCTCACCAGACAAATCCATCATTTTATTCCACCTTAGCTAATTTAAATCAATCATATCTTTTAAACCATAATTTTTTTAACTTTTTATATATTTGAACTCCTGGCGCCAAGGCCTTTAGAACAAGACCAATCTTGGGATACATTTCAACCATGTTTAAATTTCAACGTTTCAATCCATTTATTTCACTCAATCTATTTTAAGTGTGTGAAACTGATTAGAAGAATACCAATGTGTGAAATATGTTATTGAATTTAGCAAAATCAGTTTTTTGAAATGAGTGAAATCTATTTTTTGATTTTAGTGAAATTAGTTTTTTGAAAAGAGTGATTTTTCCAGGACCGATTTCACTCATTTGAAGAAACTGATTTCAACAATTTCAAAAGATTATTCCAAAAGAGTGACATAAACAATTTCAATTTTTTTTAAAGTGATTTTAGCGATTCCAATTTCATATTTCACAAAAGATTGAGACTGATTATTTCAACAGAGTGACAAAAATGGCATATGTGGGGTTCCCAATGAGAGGCATAAGGCCTGGGGCAATCAGAATGGCTTGTGTATATGTATGTACTAGCTGCAAGCATATGGGGTAACTAGCTTTAATCTGCCAAGGTTGGATGCGACCCGTATGATGGGGAATGTGAAGTTGCAAGAACTTCGACCCGCTGACCGAACAATCACAGAACCACAAACCGGGAGTAACCCACATAGAACAGCCGGAACCATAGAGCACGAATTAGGGGGAACGGGAGGCTCCTTCTCATGAATTCGGATGAACTCACAAGAGCAATGGTGAGAAGAATCTCTCACAGTCTCGCTGCATAAGCTTGTATCTGAATGGTTTGACAAAAGGTTTCTAAAAGGATGGGGGAGATGTGGTTTTATAACCAGGGACAACCCCCTTAGCTAGGTGTGAAAGGAGTCCAAATAGTAACCGTCATTTGCATGACTTCCTTGGGGGAATAAGCAGTCAACTTGGAGAGTTATTGAAGAGCTCCTCGAATTCTCGCACAGCCTTTAACAACCTGGACACAGTCGCACCAAAATGGTCATTACTTTTGCTACACAACTCAAAATGAAGCAAGGTTTGTTGCATTGGAAAGTAGACTTCAAGGAGCTTCTATTGGTATACCCCGTTATCACATTTCTCTTCCAGGATGGTGGTGACATAGAAAAAGATCGGAGGCAAAAAACTGAATGCATGTGATTCACTTAGAACATGTTTCGATAAACTTTGTTTCTTCATGAGCTCAAGGATTGTTGGCTTCCCTCGACATGACACTTGAGTTCAGTCAACAATAAAGGGGATGAAGGCACAACATTTTCATCACATTTATAAGATAAGCTCAAGTTAGCATTGACCCTATCAGTTATTTATTTGCGCGACTTCTTGTGATTGGCCCTATAATTGTTGTGGTTGTGTCAATGGGGGTGATGTCCACAACATGAAGGGGTAAATTATGTTGCTAAAGGGAGATATACATGGGCCTTTGCCCTTTTACTGCATGCAGGCAGCTGCCCGGACAGTCCGTGGTGGTCAGCCCGGACAGTCTGGCTACGGAAGTATCCTCGAGCTGGAGGTCGGTGGAGGCCGCGTCGGTGTGTCCGGGCAGGTGTCCTGGGGTGCTCGGCCTTTGGTCGGATAGTTCAAGTGCTCCGGCTGGACGGGTCTCCGCGGTGTCCTTCCGGGGGCCGGACACTCCGGGCCTCTGTTCGGCCAAGTGTCCGGTGCTGCTCGATTTGGTGCCGGGCAGTCTGGAGCCCTGGTCCAGATAGTCCGGCTAGCTGACAGCAGCTCCATATTGCCTCCTTCTTTTTCTCCTCGCTTGCATGCCTCGCACTTTAGAGGAAGGGACGTGTTCTTCCTTCTCTTCTATGCTTCCCTCTTGGATGGCATAGTAGTTCTTGCGCTTAGGACCTCCTCCTTTGCACGTACGTCGTTCAGCTCAAACCTAAAGATGCAAAGGGTTGGAAGGTCAAGTAGTATACCATCCTTGAGAGTAGTAGCTAGACACACGCAACGGAGAAGATCCACCTTTGCAAGCCATGTACTCGTGTCATTTGGCGTTGAAGCACTTGACATGGTGATGTCCGTAAAACTCAGCATATCACATATACTTTCTAATCAATATGTTATATTATTCAAGGAACATATAATAAATCATGAGTATCGTGAAATATGATCATTGTGAATTAGAAGACCGTGTGCCACCAAAAAGTGCTTGGTGGGCTCAGCATTGCGGGCCTTGACCACTTTGGGAGAGCTCTCAAACTGTGTTAGCAGTGGCTTTAGTGGACTGAACTAGGCCAGCCGTGGGTGGGCTCTTAGCTATCCAGCGACGTGGCTGACATGGACCTTTCCAGAGCATGCACACCCATCGCCATTGTCGACGGTAAAACAACCTTGTTCTGGCATGATAATTGGTCCAGATCCGATTTTGATGTCGTTGCATGTAACTCTTTGATATTGCAACGCGTAAGAGTAGGTCGGTTTAGAGTTTCATGACGACCGGCGCAAGTGCCGGTGTTCATAGAATTTTCGTCCATCATCAGCTTTGTGGCCCTCGACCACCTCAGGCCGGACTCCATTACCTAGCTGTGGAACACTAGTGGGGAATACTCCTCTAGCTTTTCTTATGTGGCCCAATTCAATGGATCCCATCACAAGTTCTCAACGGAAAAGATTAGGAAAGCCCATATAGAACTGAAATGCAGATAATTCTCTTGGCTTGTTGATGCGGAGCATCCCACGGACATCACCACTAGATGATCACCAAGTCCCCAAGCCCCAAGTGAACCCATGGAAAGGGAACGTGTGCGAGCTATACAAGCCAAGGTGACTTCACTCCTCATTGAGCTTCCCATGCACTTACATGAGACTAAGGTAGTCAGAATCGGCATTCTAGATCGAATCGAACCTCTATGATAAGATCGCAAATCGTAGGATCATAACTAGTAGAATCGTAAAATCGTGGATTCTACCAAATAGAATCGTAGAATCCATCTATTCAATTCAGATCGTATAGTTGTAGAGTCGCATGATAGAATCGCGATTCTAACTACCTTGCATGAGACATGGCTACTACCTCAATCCGGAACCCTATGCGTACTCAGGTACGAAGGCATTGTTCAATGGAAAGCAATGGGAGATGAAGAAGCACGAAGAATGAAGACGGCGCCCCGAGCCAAGGCCACAGGAGAAGGCATGCCCCGAATACTGCCCCGGAGACTCCGGGCCAACATTTGCGGCTCTCTGGAAAGCCCGAAGACTTCCCCGGAGACACCCTGGAGTCTCCGGGCCAACCCTGGTGTCCAGGATTTGCGGCTCTCTGGACACCCCGGAGTCCCCGAGCCGGTCCCGGTCCCCAAATTCGTACGCTATTGGAAATCCCAGAATCTACCCAGAGACACCCCGGAGACTCCGGTCTGCCCCGGAGACTCCAGCCATGTGCGTAGTAAAGTGGGTTGAGCCCGTGTACCCTTTCCCCTTTCCACTTACCCCTTCGTGGGAACCTATATAAGTCGTATCTACCTCTAGATCTAGGGGTAGCAAAGCATAAACTAAAAACCTAGAGAGAGCTTTGCTCATCTATCATCCCTCTTGGGATTGAAGGCCTTCTGAGGGAGAAGACTCCATTGGAGTACAAGGCCATCTCCGGGTGAAGACTCCGAGGAGTTCAAGACCACCCAAGGGTGAAGGCTTCCGTGAAGCACAAGACCTCCATCTCTTAGGATTTGGGGATGAACTATCCTACCTTTGTTTCTGTATTTCCCTTGGAGTTGTTGGATCCATTGAACCTCTTTGTGTAGACTTTGGTTATGAGATGTGTGTTGGCTTGAGGATCTTATGTTTCCCTTGTGATTTTGTTTTCCATTAGTTATTGAGTTCTTTTGTGTTCTTCCTCAAACACACCTCTAATTCGTGAAGATCGGACCATCCCTATGGTTCGCCCCATATCACTTGTCCATTACAACAGGATCCTCACAGGTGATCAGCTGGCCGGGCACAGTTGGCCGCATGACGCATTATGCCAGCTTTGCCTTTGCCCCGAGTCTGACTGCCATCTTTGCAAGGATTTCCCTTTCCCTTCTGAGGTCCGTCAGCTAGTGTTATGTTGGGTGGATGATCACTCCCAACATGATCGGTAGTCAACCTTCAATGATTGATGCCTGGTGGGATGGATTATTGAGAGATATTAACAACACCCAAAACAGAAAGCGTAGCAGACATCTTATCTACATCATGTGGAATAACTAGAAAAAAGCCGCATCTTCAATGACGTACATTAAGGTAGCCCACCCCGCCTTTGACGATATCAGCCACAGGGTCATGGCCTTTCAGCTAAGTTTTTGTTTCCGAAAAGGATGTTAGAACCTCCGGCCTCTGCATCATTGTGATGCATATAGCCATCTTTATTAAAGTTGATGCAAGGCAACGAGGCCAAAGACATCAACAAGCAGAGTACAAGACTTAGACAACTATGGCAGACCCATTACAAGATATGAATTTAGCACCTACGACTAAGTCAACTTCTTCCGCAACAACGCCTTCAAGAAGGGATACCCGCCCTCACGTGCCGTCGCCATGTCCAACCAGATACGGCAAGGACAAGGATTTTCATCCTGGTTGCCGAGACCAACCAATGAAGGCCAGCACATCAGCAAGTAGACAACGCCTTCAACAAGGTAATGACGGAAGTTTGTCGCTACTGAGCCTGACCAATGAAGGCTAGAATATGAGTTTTCACCCCGGACAAGAAGCGATTCTCCAATCACCATCTTGGAAATGGATTTTCCGCTAGTCGCGTCTGCCAGTACTCCACGCCAGGCCGGAGTGGTGCTAGCGGACGGGTGAGACGTCTTCCCACCTTAAGCCACCACCACGGCTGTCGGGAGGCCGCCCATGACGAGGCGCGGATCTGGCCACTGCCACTCCACACCCTCGTGAACCGACAAACGTCGGATGCTGCCGCTTGCGCCGGGAACCTTCCCGTGCGCAGGACGCTGCGCGCGCACCGGACGTCGTGTTGGGGAACGTTGCATGGGAAACAAAAAATTTCCTACGCACACACAAGATCTATCCATGGTGATGAGCATCTACGAGAGGGAGAGTGAATCTACATACCCTTGTAGATCGCTAAGCGGAAGCGTTAAGAAACGCGGTTGATGTAGTCGAACGTCTTCGCGATCCAAATCGCAAGTCGTCCCTCGATCCGATCACGAACTAGCGCCGAACGGACGGCACCTCCGCGTTCAACACACGTACGGCTTGATGACGCCTTCACCTCCTCGATCCAGCGAGCGATGGTGAAGTAGTGGTTGAGTTCCAGCAGCACGACGGCGTGGTGATGGTGGTGAGGAACAATCTCTGCAGGGCTTCGCCAAGCGCTACGGAGATTATGACGGAGGAACTAGAGGGTTAGGGTTGCCGCACACGGCTTGGGGAAATCTTGATGTGTCCCGTGTGCTAGCCCTGCCCCTCTATTTATATGTTGAGCCTTGGGGTCTAAACTTGGAGTAAAAGCCTCCTCCAGGTCGGTTTTGCCCGCACAAGGTCGGTTTGGCCCGCAGGAAAAGAGTCCAACTCGGATCCCTGCAGTACCGCGCACAAGCGGTAGTACCGCTTCACACAAGCGGTAGTACCGCTTGGGCGGTAGTACCGCTTCACACAAGCGGTAGTACCGCTTACGCGGCAGTAAAACTACTTTTTGCACTTACCAATACCTCGTGGGCTTTTTCCTTTTGGCCCATATAAAGTGTTGCTGCACCCGAACACTTCGGTAAACATCCGGAACCCCTTCCGGTGAATTCCGGAACCCTTCCGGAGATCAAAACACTATTATCACATATATCAATCTTTACCTCCGGACTCTTCCGGAGATCCTCGTCTTGTCCGGGATCTTATCCGGGATTCCGAACAACCTTCGGTCACCAACAAAATAACTCAACTATACTAATCGTCACCAAACGTTAAGTGTGTAGACCCTGCGGGTTCGAGAACTATGTAGACATGACCGAGACACTTCTACGTTCACTAACCAATAGCGGGACCTGGATGCCCATATTGGCTCCTACATATTCTACGAAGATCTTTATCGGTCGAACCTCTATGTCAAGGATTCAGTTAATCCCATATGCTGTTCCCTTTGTTCTTCGGTATGTTACTTGCCCGAGATTCGATCGTCGGTATCTCTATACCTAGTTCAATCTCGTTACCGGCAAGTCTCTTTACTCGTTCTGTAATACAAGATCCTGTGGCTAACTCTTTAGTCACTTTGCTTGCAAGGCTCATTGAGATGTTGTATTACCGAGTGGGCCCTGAGATACCTCTCCATCACACGGAGTAACAAATCCCAGTCTTGATCCATGCCAACCCAACAGACACCCTCGGAGATACCTGTAGAGCACCTTTATAGTCACCCAGTTACGTTGCGACGTTTGATACACACAAGGTATTCCTCCGGTGTCAGTGAGTTGCATGATCTCATGGTCAAAGGAACAGATACTTGACATGCAGAAAACAATAGCAATAAACTGACACGATCATATGCTACGTTTACAGTTTGGGTCTTGTCCATCACATCATTCTCCTAATGATGTGATCCCGTTATCAAATGACATCTCATGTCCATGGCTAGGAAACCTTAACCATCTTTGATCAACGAGCTAGTCAACTAGAGGCTTACTAGGGACACGGTGTTGTCTATGTACCCACACATGTATTTGAGTTTCCAATCAATACAATTATAGCATGGATAATAAACGATTATCATGAACAAGGAAATATAATAATAACCAATTTATTATTGCCTCTAGGGCATATTTCCAACAGTCTCCCACTTGCACTAGAGTCAATAATCTAGTTCACATCACTATGTGATTTACATTGTAATGAATCGAACACCCATGCAGTTCTGGTGTTGTTCATGTTTAGCCCTTGGAAGAGGTTTAGTCATCGGATCTGCAACATTCAGATCCGTGTGTACTTTGCAAATATTTATGTCGTCCTCCTTGATGTAATCGCGGATGGAATTGAAACGTCGCTTTATGTGTCTGGTCCTCTTGTGAAATCTTGGTTCCTTGGCTAGAGCAATGGCACCAGTATTATCACAAAACAGAGTCATTGGGTTAAGTGCACTAGGCACTACTCCAAGATCTGTCATGAACTCCTTCATCCAGACACCTTCCTTCGCCGCCTCCGAGGCAGCGATGTACTCCGCTTCGCATGTAGAATCTGCTACCACGCTTTGCTTGGAACTGCACCAGCTTACCGCACCTCCATTAAGAATAAATACGTATCCAGTTTGCGACTTAGAGTCATCCGGATCAGTGTCAAAGCTTGCATCGACGTAACCCTTTACGACGAGCTCTTGATCACCTCCATAAACGAGAAACATATCCTTAGTCCTTTTCAGGTACTTCAGGATATTCTTGACCGCCGTCCAGTGTTCCATTCCTGGATCACTTTGAAACCTTCCGACCATACTTATGGCAAGGCTGACATCGGGTCTTGTGCACAGCATTGCATACATGATAGAGCCTATGGCTGAAGCATAGGGGATGACACTCATCTTTTCTCTATCTTCTGCAGTCACTGGGCATTGAGTCTTACTCAACTTCACACCTTGCAATACAGGCAAGAACCCCTTCTTGGACTGATCCATTTTGAACTTCTTCAAAACTTTGTCAAGGTAAGTGCTTTGTGAAAGTCCTATTAAGCGTCTCGATCTATCTCTATAGATCTTGATGCCTAATATGAAAGCAGCTTCTCCTAGGTCCTTCATTGAAAAACTCTTGTTCAAATATTCCTTTACGCTTTCCAGCATTTCTATATTGTTTCCAATCAGTAATATGTCATCCACATATAATATTAGAAACGCTATAGAGCTCCCACTCACTTTCTTGTAAATACAAGCTTCTCCGTAAACTTGTATAAACTCGAACACTTTGATCACCTCATCAAAACGAAGATTCCAACTCTGAGATGCTTGCACTAGTCCATAAATGGATCGCTGGAGTTTGCAAACTTTGTCAGCATTCTCTGGATCGACAAAACCTTCTGGTTGCATCATATACAACTCTTCCTTAAGGAAACCGTTAAGGAACGCTGTTTTGAGATCCATCTGCCAAATTTCATAATCGAAAAAGGCAGCTATTGCTAACATGATTCTGACGGACTTAAGCATCGCTACGGGTGAGAAGGTCTCATCGTAGTCAACTCCTTGAACTTGTGAAAAACCCTTTGCCACAAGTCGAGCTTTATAGACGGTGACATTACCGTCCGCGTCCGTCTTCCTCTTAAAGATCCATTTGTTCTGAATGGCCTTACGCCCTTCAGGTAATACTTCCAAAGTCCATACTTTGTTTTCATACATGGATCCCATCTCGGATTTCATGGCCTCTAACCACTTCTCGGAATCCGGGCCCATCATCGCTTCTCCATAGCTCGTAGGTTCATCGTTGTCTAACAACATGACTTCTAAGACAGGGTTGCCGTACCACTCAGGAGCAGTACGCGTCCTTGTCGACCTACGAGGTTCGATAGCAACTTGATCCAAAGCTTCATGATCATCATCATTAACTTCCTCTTCAGCTAATGTAGGCTCCACAGAAACAACTTTCTGCGCTGCGCTACTTTCAGGTTGAAGTAAAGGTTCAACAACCTCATCAAGTTCTATCTTCCTCCCACTCAATTCTTTCGAGAGAAACTCTTTCTCAAGAAATGTTCCGTTTTTAGCGACAAACACTTTGCCTTCGGATCTGAGGTAGAAGGTATACCCAACTGTCTCTTTTGGGTATCCTATGAAGACGCATTTCTCCGCTTTGGGTTCCAGCTTTTCAGGCTGAAGCTTTTTTGACATAAGCATCACATCCCCAAACTTTAAGAAACGACAGCTTTGGCTTCTTGCCAAACCAAAGTTCATATGGCGTCGTCTCAACGGATTTCGATGGTGCCCTATTTAAAGTGAATGCAGCTGTCTCTAATGCATAACCCCAAAACGATAGTGGCAAATCGGCAAGAGACATCATAGATCGCACCATATCCAATAAGGTTCGATTACGACGTTCGGACACACCATTATGCTGTGGTGTTCCAGGCGGTGTCAATTGTGAAACAATTCCACACTGTCTTAAGTGACTGCCAAACTCATAACTCAGATATTCTCCTCCTCGATCAGATCGTAGGATTTTAATCTTCTTGTTACGATGATTCTCAACTTCACTCTGAAATTGTTTGAACTTTTCAAATGTTTCAGACTTGTGTTTCATTAAGTAAATATACCCATATCTACTTAAGTCATCAGTGAAAGTGAGAAAATAACGATAACCACCGCGCGCCTCAATACTCATCGGACCACACACATCAGTATGTATGATTTCCAATAAGTCACTTGCCCGTTCCATTGTTCCAGAGAACGGCGTTTTAGTCATCTTGCCCATGAGGCATGGCTCACATGTGTCAAGTGATTCAAAATCAAGTGACTCCAAAAGTCCATCAGCATGGAGCTTCCTCATGCGTTTTACGCCAATATGACCTAAACGGCAGTGCCACAAGAAAGTGGTATTATCATTATCAATTCTACATCTTTTGGCATCAATGTTATGAACATGTGTATCATTACTATCGAGATTCAATAAGAATAAACCCCTCACATTAGGTGCATGACCATAAAAGATATTACTCATATAAATAGAACAACCATTATTCTCTGATTTAAATGAGTAACCGTCTCGCAATAAACAAGATCCAGATATAATGTTCATGCTTAACGCAGGCACCAAATAACACTTATTTAGGTTCATCACTAATCCCGACGGTAATCGAAGAGCGAGCGTGCCGACGGCGATCACATCAACCTTGGAACCATTTCCCATGCGCATCGTCACTTCGTCCTTTGCCAGCC
Source organism: Elymus sibiricus (assembly GCA_039707655.1). Lineage (NCBI taxonomy): Eukaryota > Viridiplantae > Streptophyta > Magnoliopsida > Poales > Poaceae > Elymus > Elymus sibiricus. Next base: position 5,353,945 of record CM077670.1, on the reverse strand, counting down.
TCCGTCTATTCCGCAGTTCCTATTTTGAGTTGCAAATATGAGCAACCGCACCGGTATCAAATACCCAGGCACTACAACGAGAGTTGGTAAGGTACACATCAATAACATGTATATCATATATACCTTGTTTGTTGTTGGCCACCTTCTTGTCAGCCAAATACTTGGGGCAGTTCCGCTTCCAGTGTCCAGTTCCCTTGCAATGAAAGCACTCAGTTTCTGGTTTGGGTCCAGCCTTGGGTTTCTTCACGGGAGTAGCAATTGCTTTGCCACGCTTCTTGGAGTTACCCTTCTTACCCTTGCCATTTTTCTTGAAACTAGTGGTTTTATTGACCATCAACACTTGATGCTCCTTCTGAATTTCAGACTCAGCGGCTTTCAGCATCGCAAACAGCTCGGCGACTGACTTGTTCATCCCGTGCATGTTATAGTTCAACACGAAGCTCTTGTAGCTAGGCGGCAATGATTGAAGAACTCTGTCAGTGATAGCCTCTGGCGGAAGGGGCATCCCCAATTCAGCCAGACGGGTGGAGTACCCAGACATTCTGAGCAAGTGATCACTGATAGACCCGTTCTCCTCCATCTTGCAAGCATAGAACTTATCGGAGATCTCATATCTCTCGATCCGAGCATTCTTCTGAAAGATAAACTTCAACTCCTGGAACATCTCATATGCTCCATGACGTTCAAAACGTCTTTGAAGTCCCGGTTCTAAGCCATACAACATTGCACATTGAACTATTGAGTAATCATCAGAACGAGCCTGCTAGGCGTTCACAACGTCTAGAGACTCAACTGGAGCGGGTGGATCACCAAGCGGTGCATCAAGGACATAAGCCTTCTGGGAAGCCGTAAGGATAATCCTTAGATTACGGGCCCAGTCCACAAAGTTACTTCCATCATCTTTCAACTTAGCTTTCTCTAGGAACGCATTAAAATTCAGGGGTGCTACTGCGCGAGCCATGATCTACAACATAAATATAGCAAAGACAACTTAGACTATTGTTCAGGATAATGAGTTTTAGTTAATTATATTACTTAAAAACTCCCACTCAAATTGACATCCCTCCGGTCATTCGAGTGTAACATGATCCAAATCCACCAACTCAAGTCCGATCATCACGTGAGTTGAGGTGGTTTCAATGGTGAACATCTTCATGTTGATCAAATCTACTATATGACTCATGTTCGACCTTTCGGTCTCTTGTGTTCCGAGGCCATGTCTGTACATGCTAGGCTCGTCAAGTTTAACCCGAGTGTTCCGCACGTGCAACATGGCTTACACCCGTTGTATGTGAACGTAGAGTCTATCACACCCGATCATCACGGCGTGTCTCGAAACGACGAACTTTCGCAACGGTGCACACTTGGGGAGAACACAATTTATTTTGAAATTTAAGTGAGGGATCACCTTATAATGCTACCGTCGTCCTAAGCAAAATAAGATGCATAAAAGGATTAACATCACATGCAAATCATAAGTGACATGATATGGCCATGAACTTGTGCTTTTGATCTCCATCTCCAAAGCACCGGCATGATCTCCATCGTCACCGGCAAGACACCATGATCTCCATCATCTTGATCTCCATCAACGTGTCGCCATGAGGTTGTCGCGCCGACTGTTGCTTCCACGACTATAGCTAATGTTTAGCGATAAAGTAAAGCATTACATAGCGCTTAATGATTGACACACAGGTCATACAATAATTAAAGACAACTCTATGGCTCCTGCCAGTTGCCGTACTCATCGACATGCAAGTCGTGATATTCTATACAACACATGATCATCTCATACATCACATATATCTCATCATGTAATTGGCCATATCACATCACAACATACCCTGCAAAAACAAGTTAGACGTCCTCTAATTGTTGTTGCAAATTTTACGTGGCTGCTACGGGTTTGCAAGAACCGTTCTTACCTACGCAAAACCACAATGTGGTGTAGTGAATGCTTTTTGATCTTCTAAAAGAACCCTCTTCATTGAAATCGATTCAACTAAAGTGAGAGAGACAGACACCCGCTAGCCATCTTTATGCAACAAAATTACATGTCAGTTGAAGGAACCTGTCTCGCGTAAGTGTACGCGTAATGTCGGTCCGGGCCGCTTCATCTCACAATACCGCCGAATCAAGTATCAACTAGTAACGGCAAGCAATATGTATACACCCACGCCCACAACTCGTTTGTGTTCTACTCGAGATCTCATCTACGCATAGACCTAGCTCTGATACCACTGTTGGGGAACGTTGCATGGGAAACAAAAAATTTCCTACGCACACACAAGATCTATCCATGGTGATGAGCATCTACGAGAGGGAGAGTAAATCTACATACCCTTGTAGATCGCTAAGCGGAAGCGTTAAGAAACGCGGTTGATGTAGTCGAACGTCTTCGCGATCCAAATCGCAAGTCGTCCCTCGATCCGATCACGAACTGCGCCGAACGGACGGCACCTCCGCGTTCAACACACGTACGGCTTGATGACGCCTTCACCTCCTCGATCCAGCGAGCGATGGTGAAGTAGTGGTTGAGTTCCAGCAGCACGACGGCGTGGTGATGGTGGTGAGGAACAATCTCTGCAGGGCTTCGCCAAGCGCTACGGAGATTATGACGGAGGAACTAGAGGGTTAGGGTTGCCGCACACGGCTTGGGGAAATCTTGATGTGTTCCGTGTGCTAGCCCTGCCCCTCTATTTATATGTTGAGCCTTGGGGTCTAAACTTGGAGTAAAAGCCTCCTCCATGTCGGTTTTGCCCGCACAAGGTCGGTTTGGCCCGCAGGAAAAGAGTCCAACTCGGATCCCTGCAGTACCGCTTGGGCGGTAGTACCGCTTCACACAAGCGATAGTACCGCTTACGCGGCAGCAAAACTACTTTTTGCACTTACCAATACCTTGTGGGCTTTATCCCTTTGGCTCATATAAAGTGTTGCTGCACCCGAACACTTCGGTAAACATCCGGAACCCATTCCGGTGAACTCCGAAACTTTTCCGGAGATCAAAACACTATTATCACATATATCAATCTTTACCTCCGGACTATTCCAGAGATCCTCGTCATGTCCGGGATCTTATCCGGGACACCGAACAACTTTCGGTCACCAACATAATAACTCAATTATACTAATCGTCACCAAACGTTAAGTGTGTAGACCCTGCGGGTTCGAGAACTATGTAGACATGACCGAGACACCTCTACGGCCAATAACCAATAGCGGGACCTGGATGCCCATATTGGCTCCTACATATTCTACGAAGATCTTTATCAGTCGAACCTCTATGTCAAGGATTCAGTTAATCCCGTATGCTGTTCCCTTTGTTCTTCGGTATGTTACTTGCCCGAGATTCGATCGTCGGTATCTCTATACCTAGTTCAATCTCGTTACCGGCAAGTCTCTTTACTCGTTCCGTAATACAAGATCATGTGGCTAACTCTTTAGTCACTTTGCTTGCAAGGCTCAATGTGATGTTGTATTACCGAGTGGGCCCTGAGATACCTCTCCGTCATACGGAGTAACAAATCCCAGTCTTGATCCATGCCAACCCAACAGACATCCTCGGAGATACCTGTAGAGCACCTTTATAGTCGCCCAGTTACGTTGCGATGTTTGATACACACAAGGTACTCCTCCGATGTCAGGGAGTTGCATGATCTCATGGACATAGGAACAGATACTTGACATGCAGAAAACAATAGCAATAAACTGACACAATCATATGCTACGTTCGTAGTTTGGGTCTTGTCCATCACATCATTCTCCTAATGATGTGATCCCGTTATCAAATGACATCTCATGTCAATGGCTAGGAAACCTTAACCATCTTTGATCAACGAGCTAGTCAACTAGAGGCTTACTAGGGACACAGTGTTGTCTATGTACCCACACATGTATTTGAGTTTCCAATCAATACAATTATAGCATGGATAATAAACGATTATCATGAACAAGGAAATATAATAATAACCAATTTATTATTGCCTCTAGGGCATATTTCCAACACGAACATCATCACCGGCAAATGGGTATTCCGCCAAAAGTTCAAACCCGACGGCAGTCTCGACCGCTACATGGCCCGCTGGGTTGTTCGTGGCTTCTCCCAGCGTGCCGGCGTGGACTTCTCCGAGACGTTCTCGCCGGTGGTCAAACCGGCTACCATTCGCACAGTGCTCCACCTCGCCGCTGCACGTGATTGGCCCGTTCACCAACTCGACATCAACAATGCATTTCTCAATGGCGTGCTCAGCGAACGGGTGTACTGCCAACAACCCACTGGCTTCGTCGACGCTGCTCGGCCGCATGATGTCTGCCTCCTCGACAAGTCTCTGTACGGGTTGAAGCAAGTGCCTCGGGCGTCATACCAAAGGTTCGCCGCGTTCATCTGCAGCCTTGGCTTCCGCGCAACGACGTCGGATTCTTCTCTGTTCGTTCTACAGCGCGGCGCCGACATGGCATACCTCTTGCTTTATGTGGACGACATCGTCCTCACTGCGTCGACTACCGGTTTTCTACGGCAGGTCATTGATCGTCTTCGCGCGGAGTTCTCGCTCAAGGACATGGGTGCCCTTCACTTCTTCCTCGGCATCAAGGTGCGTCGCACGACAGCCGGCTTCTTCCTATCTCAGGAGCAGTATGCCGTTGATCTTCTCGATCGCGCGGGCATGACGGGCTGCAAACCTGCTTCTACGCCAGCTGATACGAAGCCCAAAGTCTCTGCCACCTCCGGTGCGCCTGCTACCGACGGTGCTCTCTACCGCAGCATTGCCGGGGCCCTACAATACCTGACGCTGACACGGCCCGACATCGCCTATGCCGTGCAGCAGGTCTGTCTCCACATGCACGCACCACGTGACACGCAATGGGCGATGGTGAAACGTGTGCTCCGGTACGTCCGCGGCACCACCTCTCACGGTCTACAACTCCGCAAGTCCTCCGCCCACGAGCTCATCGGCTACTCTGACGCCGACTGGGCAGGATGCCCGGATACCCGGCGTTCGACATCGGGCTACTGCGTCTACCTCGGGGACTCACTTGTCTCGTGGTCGTACAAGCGGCAGCCCACCGTCTCTCGCTCCAGCGCCGAGGCGGAGTACCGGGATGTCGCCAATGTCATCGCGGAGTGCTGTTGGCTCCGGCAGCTCCTCGGAGAACTTCACGCCGGCGTGAGCAAGGCTACTGTCATCTATTGCGACAATATTTCGGCGGTCTACCTCTCTACAAATCCCGTTCATCACAAGAGAACCAAGCACATCGAGCTCTATGTCCATTTCGTACGCGAGAAGGTTCATCTCGGCGAGCTTCGTGTTCTTCATGTGCCCATGACTCAGCAATTTGCGGACATCATGACCAAAGGCCTGCCAGCGTCGTCCTTCAATGATTTTCGCTCCAGTCTATGCTTCACCAACGGTGACGCCTCGACTGCGGGGGGGGTGTTAGTCACACCTGTACTTCTGCCGTTATCGCATGTACATCACCCACGATCCCCACGTATAGCTAGGAGGTCGTTATTCTTTCGCACGATGTGCTGCGCACGATGTGCTGCGCACGATGTGCTGTAACTCTGTACTAATAACCCTGAGATCAATACGATGTGTGTGTTGCATCCATTTTCCTTCACACAATGAGTAATACACGTATGGTTTTTGTCTAGGGGTTTTGGCACGTCCCCCCTCAAAACAATGATCATTTTGTACATATTCTAATTCCTTCAGGAAAAAAGAACGAAAATGATGGACCATTTATGGGTTCATCTACTACGACCTTGGATTATTAATTCCTGCAGATCAAGTTATGCATTTTCGTGAAGGGGTTTAAGTTGTTGAAATGAGAAGACTTGCACGCATGCGGAAAAGTACCGGCTGGAGAAAGAGAGAGAGAGAGGGGAGAAGAGTTTTTTTTTTTTTTTTTTGAGGAAAGAGAAGAGTTTTTTTTCGGGAGAAGGGATCCCTGACCTTTACCGAACTAAAGGTGTGCTGCGTCTGACCCTCAAAACAAGCTTGGAATAACCAGGGAAGCATGACAACTCAAGCACCATTTTTAGGTATAAGCTAGGGACGAATGCAGCAAGCAAGGCAACCCCTCGGTACGTATCACACGAACGCGAGCTTCAACAAATCGATCGCAGATCTCGTTCGGTCGTTCAATCAGCCGACTTATCCGAGCTCACCATGGCGAGCTGGCCGGCGGGATCCGCGTAAGCAGCGAAGGCTGGGCTCCTCTGCGACATCGACTTGGACCTCAAATCCGGTGACCACCGCCAGTGCCCCACCGGACACGTCCGGGTCCACAAGGCGCTCCAGATAGACACGAGACGGACGCGGTGTCCGCCCTCGGGCCCGCGTGTCAGCCGGCCAACCATCTCCCACCGGCCCCATTTAATCCGAACGCGTGGACGGGGCCCTCATGTCAGCCACCCAGCCGCCCCTGCCGAGGTCCTTTCTAATGGCTAGCCCATGCGCATGGACCGGCCAGTCCACTTCCAAACACCTCCCTGCCCCCACGCGCCCGACAAACCCTAGCCCGCGTCGCCCACCACCGTCCACCGGCCACAATGGTGTGGAAGTGGACGGGGAAGCCAGGGAAGCACAACCATGAGGCCGGGTCGTCTTCTGTGTCGTCTGCGCATAGGAGGAGCGCCGCCGGCTTCGCCATCTCGCCGCCCGCTGCGCCACGGCAGTGCCAGTACGTGGGCGTGGCGACGTGCCAGCATTACTGGGACATGGCCGCCCCGCTGCCGTGGAGCGATGTGCACCTGCCGGACGGGTGGCATCTCAGCCCGGAGCGGGTGCCAGTGCCTGCCATCCAGGCCAGTGGCCTCGCTCGTCTACTGGAGATCAACCGCCGGCGGGTCCTTCTGCCTCCAAACTTCCTCGGTGACCCAAGGCACGCCGTCGACTCACCCGTCTGGGACACGTGGTTCCGGGATGAGCACGACATCCGGCAGCGGTCTTTCTTCGCTGCTGGCGCGCGTGCTCCGTCACCCCCATGGGAGCGTGCTCGGGTGCGCACGCGTGAACCCACGCCGTCCCTGCCACCATCACCAGCAGCCATGGACGTCGACGAGCGGGACGAGATCTATTTGAAGGTGCTCGAGGACTCGAAACTCGACGAGTTCAAGACGTGGCCTGGCCTGGCGGTGCAGCTTGCTCTGTCGGCCGCCGGAGATGTCTCCATTCCCGAGCCAGAGGACGGGGTGGTTGAGGAGGAGGAGGAGGAGGTGGTGGAGGAGGAGCCGGTCTGGAACTCGGCGCTGGTGGGGCAGTCCTGGTCGTGGACGTCGAACATGCTGGAGCACGTGTCTGCCCCGCCCGTGAGGGTAGGCGCGAAGACGTGGTCACCGCCGCTCCAGACACCACCGGAGCCGCAGCAGGCGCCGCGCGCCCACCTGTGGCAGCCACCGCCCTTCGTCGACCACAGGGCAGATGAAAGCGACGGCCAGGACTGCGGCGACGGCGGGGACTAGAAGATCTAGGGTTTTTTAAGTTTAACTTATTTTTATTTTTCTTTAAGTTTAAGTTTAATGTACGGTGGCGAGGACGGCCGGGACTATTGGACTTTTTAATGTTTTTTTTAAGTTTACATTTAAGTTTTTTTTAGAGGCACTGTGAAATGCGTCTGGCCTGTTGGGCGCACCTATGGGCGCTGTGACGCAAACGGACGATCGTGTCCGCCTGGCCGACGCAAATGGGCGGAAAATGGACGAAAAGCGTGTCCGTTTGCATCCCTGCGTTGGAGCTGGCCTTAGTTAACCGAGTGCATGCGTGGTTAATCACAGGATGAGGTATCCGCCCGAACCACGGGGAAGTTGAATGATCTAACACCATGAATAATTTGAAACCCGATAACGGGTGAGAAAGATCGTACCCATCAAGCAACTGAATGGGCCCCGGACTCGATCAGTCTTCCATCTAACTAGAAGCGAACGCGCGCCTTCCCGCGTCGTTCTTCTTTGTGGGACCTATTTTTTTCCGTTTATTGTTGGCCGGCAGTTGATCTTCGTTGGGCATTTTTTTGGGGTCAGTTTTGTTGAGCTAGGCATATTTCTCTGGCTTGGTATCTTTGGTCTTTTTTTTCGTGAAATGTGATGGAGAGAGGAGGAGCGTTACGTAAAATTCGGGTGGCACGTATCCCCGCTATGCGCAGCGCACGAACGAAACCACGTATCTCAGGGCCAGTGAAGCTCATGTCACATGTGACTGTTAAATGGGTCTAAGAAGAAAAGAAACCCGAAACACAAGCTGACAAAGCGGGCACATGGGCCTTCTCAACCAGGGAGCAAGGACACCAGTGGCGTAACTAGGGGGTGTGCCGGGTGTGCCATGGCACACCCAGAATTTTGAAAAATATTTTTTGACCATGTAATAATTAGCTGATTTTCATGGCCAACCTAAGCAAATTGAAAATAGACCTCAATTTTTTTTAAGTGTGCACACCCTCCATTTTATTTCTGAGTCCGCCACTGAAGGACACCACCCCTTTCTAGGGAGCTTAGTATCTTTAGAGATGTAACACGCTAAAAATCTACGCATGCAAGTCGAGGACCACTTCAAAAATACGTTTAAAGTTAATGGACGGATGGAATACCGATTACATACGTAGCTTTAATATGTAATTTCCTTAACATCATGTATCTATTGATCCTATGAGTCTGCATGGCAAAATCAAAATTGGCCCGTGCGAATCCAAAGACGCACATGCATGTACCCAAGTGCAAGTAGGAGTATATTCTTCCTCGTTCTGTTTCCTAGCGAGGGGCCCAGGGCGCGATTGACGCGATGCATGGTTACTTAATTGATTACACAGATGCATGCAATTGTATATGCATCGCTGTCATCAATGCACATCTTATGTACATATATTCATATGCACTTTAGCTATACGTAAGCTGCCTGAAAATTGATTTTGGGTCAGTCGATTTTTTTGGCCATTAATTTCTGCTTTGAGATTCGTGCTCCCTTCTTTTTCTGGCCCGTTCTGTCAGTTGTGTTTGGGCTAGGTTTTTTCGACTGACCACATATTTGGGTCGGTCGATTTGCTACTAGGCTAAAGCCCAGTACCTGTGCGGCCAACCCTCTCCTCTCTCCCTTTGTTTTTTTTATGTTTTTATGTTTTTATGCCTTTTTGCTTTTGTTTTTTGTGTTTCTTTATTAGTTGGCCTTTATTTTTTCTTTTGTGGGTATTTTGGGACATTAGGTGACTGTAAATGTATACACACAATTACTATGCAATATGTAGAAAAATTACACTATTATATGATTATTGTTTGCATACTACAAATAGTGCAATTTTAGTGCAATGCTGTGTGCATGTTTTTTTTTTTTGTTTTTTTATTATCTTTCTTTTTAAAGGGTAATACTAATGTCACTAATTCATTGTTCCTTATAAAATTTCATTATTTTGATTTTGTTTTAGTTATTCTTTTATTTTTTTTCTTCTTTAAGGGTAATACCAATGCCGCTAATTCATTCCTTCTTAGGAAGCTTTTTTTTGCGAAAATTCCACTATTATATGTTTATTCTTGCATATTTTGAAAAAGCATAATTTTTGTGTATATTGTGTGCAAATTTTATCATTGTTTGTTTTAGATTTTTTTGTCATTTTCTTTCTTCTACAATGATAATACCAAAGCCACTAATTCATTCTTTCTTAGAAAACCTTATTATTTTGATTTTTTTTAGTTATTATTTCATTTTCTTTCTTCCTAAAGGGTAATACCAAAGCCACTAATTCATTTCATTTTCCTTCTTCTTTAATGGTAATAACAATGCCACTAATTTATTCCTTCTTAGAAAACTTCCCTTTTTTGTGAAAATTCCACTATTATATGCTTATTCTTGCATACTATAAAAAATAATTTCTGTGTAAATTGTGTGCAAATTTTGTCATTATTTATTTATTTTTTTCATTTTCTTTCTTCTTAAAGGGTAATACCAATGCCACTAATTCATCCTTTCTTAGAAAACTTCATTATTGTGATTCTGTTTTAGTTTTTATTTTATTTTCTTTCTTCTTCAAGCGTAATACCAGTGCCACTAATTCATTTCTTCTTAGAAAATTACTTTTTTCCGAAATTCCACTATTATATGCTTATTCTGGCATATTATAAAAAGCGCAACTTTTATGTAAATTGTTTGCAAATTTTGTCATTTTTTTTATTTTCTTTCTTTTTAAAGGGTAATAACAATGCTATTAATTCATTCTTTCTTAGAAAACTTCATTATTTTGATAATTTTTTAGTTTTTATTTCATTTTCTTTCTTCTTTAAGGGTAATACCACTGCCGCTAATTCATTACTTCTTAGGAAAAAAATCCGAAATTACACTATTATTTGCTTATTCTTGCATATTATAAAAAAGCGCAATTTTTGTGTAAATTGTGCGCAATTTTTTTCATTTTTCTTCTTAAAGGGTAATACCAATGCCACTAATTCATTCTTTCTTAGAAAACTTCTTAGAAACTTCTTTTTTGCGAAACTTTCAGTATTACATGCTTATTCTTGCATATTATAATAAAGCGTAATTTTCTGTGTAAATTGTGTGCAAATTTTTATCATTATTTGATTTAATTTTTTATATTTTCTTTCTTTTAAGCATAATAACAATGTCACTAATTCATTCTTCCTTAGAAAACTTTATTTTTTGTTTTTCTTTATTTTAATTTTTGTTCATTTATTCATTAAGGTGACACCACCACAAGTATTAAAATTTCAGGCGACCGACCCTTTTTACTCACAGTAATTAAAACCATGGTAGTTAAAGAAACTATGGTATTGTAAGAATACTTAGAAAATATTTTGCTATTAAACATGGCCTTAGTTATATATGATAGGGTGGAGTTGTGTGGTTGGAAGGAAGCCACGTCTCACTATAAACATGATCGGTAGGAATATCCCTGTAGGTGTAGCATTTTTAAAGAAGCACTCCCGACCATAGTGATGTTTTTGACCAACGAGACGGGAGCCGCTTTCACGAGCGTCGCTAGCGCGTGTAGTCGCGCATGCAGGTAGCTAGACGGCCAACATGCGAAGCTAGCTCATGTACAGAGATGCTTCTGAGCAGGACTGTGTAGGAGTACTGGTAGCTAGCTAGCATGTAGTTCACGAGTGTACGTGCATGCACGAATGGATTGGTACGCGTGCACGCGCAACTTGAAAATTCAATTCGAGCAAAGGATAGAAAAAGAAAAGAAAAAAAAGCATGCACCTTACCCGGTAGGCTTGACTGAAACAAGTTTGGGTCAGTCGACTGACCCAAATTTTGTTTTCAGTCGATTGACCTGTAGCCGGTCCCATTCATATATGCGTGTATGTATGCATGCAATGCAATAATCACAAGCTAGCGTACAGTACAGTCAGCTCGATCTTGCCTTAACTTCTTCCTCTGATCGATCCGCAGATTTGTCTCCCCCCTGACGAAAAATCACATGCATGGATCCTACCTAGAAGAAACATGGAGTCTTCTCTCTCTCTCTCTCTCTCATCCATGCATATGCATGCATTGTTCAATTGTTCTTTTATATATGATTATTAATTTGGAGCTACCGTATTAGGGAGAGACAGACATGCCGAGAGAACTATTGAACAGGAAGTCAGCGTGGCCAGAACTGGTGGGGCGGACCGGCGATGTCGCCATTAGAGCTATCGAGGCAGAGCGACCGGACCTGCGTGCTCGTCTCATAGTGGTGGGTACCCCGGAAGCGTCCTTGTCTGGTGCTTCGCTAGCGCCGGTTTCTTCATCGTCGACCGGGTTCCAGTCATCGGATAGACTGCTGCATGCATGCTACTCGCCATGCATTCTGGCGCAAATAAATGAGAAAATAATGCGAGCGAGTTTGATACCACTCGATCGCCATGCATTCAAGTTTTCTAAATGTACCTAGTTCTGCTTGCATGTCGTAGACCTTCTATCATACATTGATCGTTCGTGGTACCCAATTAATATATACTAGTCAACAACAACCCGTAAGACTGCAGGGGCTAGAACTACTCTACATTTATTTTCCTTTTTCGATTCATAATATTTATATACATGGTGTTGTTTAGGCCATGTTTATTCTTATATAAAAAATAGAATTGTTAAGAAATATGGTGCACAGTGAAATGAATGAATCATTTTTTACTTCGTGATATGTAGTTGCAATGCATCCTCAGGGCCTCTTTGATTCGCAGGATTGTAAAAATGCAGGAATAGGAAAAACACATGATTGGAATGTCATGCCCATTCAAATCCTACAGGATTTGAGTTTGTTTGATTGCATCACATGAAAAACAAAGGATTTTCCCAAGAGGTTTGAGTGGATGCTAGATTTCATATGGAATGTAGTAGAAATGGTTCCTTAGGAAAAATTCCTCTGGGATTCAATCCTACAAATCAAACAACCAATGTAGAAAAAGTTCCTAAGGATTCTAATCCTCCAAAATCCCTATGAAAATCCTTTGAATCAAAGAGGCCTCCATTCTACATCGGAGCATCCATGCAACTTTAACCAACACCAAAAAATTGCATCAATGTTACTTTAACCAACACTAAAATACCAAAATGCACGGGGCCGGACCGGACCTAAAATGCGCCGGCCACAGGTGAGCCTTTGTTGCCGTCTGAAGGCATCCTCCTTCCTTTCGACTAGTTTCGCCCCGCCATACAACACGGTGTTGGCTTTCACAGCCGAAATAATTTTGGCACATGTCATGAGACAGGGTCACGACGACCTCGGTGTGTCGCACCGGATGGTTCAAGGACATCGTTCATCATGAACTTGTCATTGCCCCAGGATGTAGGTTTCGGTTCCACCAATGTACATTGGATTATGCTTTTCAACCTGGTCGATGAAACTAAAACTGAACTTGGCCTCCACGGTTTCGTCGTCGTCATTGCCAATGTTGTCGAGACGACAAAGGTAGACAGAAAGGAAGTCGGCGCAGCTCGGCTTGTCACCGTACTAGATCTCCGACTATGAAGGGACGGGAGATGATGCTCTCGCATCTTGGTAGTGGTGTAGTCTTGTACCAGGAGCAGGTGGTACCCGTAGTCCGCGCTGGTGTCGGCGGACAACTCGGTGCAAGGGCACAAGAAGCAACTTGACCCATCGATTCGCAAGAAGAGAGGAGGGGGGGGGGGCAAGTCCCGGCTGGACGCGCATACAAGACGAGACGAAACGAAACACGAACTGCATGGATCGTACGCTATTTTTCCGCTGGCGATGCACGGTCCAGCCATGCAGTAACCGGCCCCTACGATTGGCCGATTGATCGGGCCTAGCTTGCTGCAAAAGCTGTCGACCCCTCTTTCTTCACGTATGGGTAAAAGTTAGAACATAAAAGCTTCCGGATAAAAAAACTGTTAAATAGAATAATCAGCGTAAAAAAGTAAAAATATGGGGCAAAAAACTAGAATTCACTCTAATTTTTCTCTCCACGTATAGAACATAAAAGGATATAATATCTACCAATACTATTTGTATAAAATACTATACATAAATATTTCTTGCTAGAAATTTTATATGAGAGTTGTGTGTAAGCTTCATGTTGGTTGTTTTAGAGATGTTCTCTAACTGTCATTGAACTAGTGAAAACATCCTTGTTGAAAGGAAACCAAAGGCTAGTGAAAATATTATGTACGAAATTAACTTTGAACTTGTTTGAACAGTACAAAATTTGGTGGAACTTGGTCTAGGATATGCCTCTTGATCCACTTGATGAAGTGCAACAAGAATGAAGCCAAAAGGACTTCTCGAATACAAGGTATGGCTAAAACTAAAGTCAAGATTTAAATTTGAATTGGACTAATATGAAAAGCTAGAACCTAGGGACAACTGGGCGCAAGTTTCACTAAAAAATTATGGCTCGTACAAGATTAGGTTTTTTTAGGAGAAATTAAGTCTTCAAAAACCATATCTTTTTTTTTTTGCGGGTGATCAAAAACCATATCTTAACCTTTATTACAATTAATTAACATTTCAGCAGTTGCTACGTACAAAATCGATAAAATGTTTAAGTATTCTTTTGAATACGAATCTATGCATGCTACTACTTTTGTACCTTTGAAGGATTATATATAGAATTTGACAACCTAACTGCATCATGGATCGACGATAGGTGCTACGAATATGCAATGCAATAGTCCACGTACGCACACATGCATGGACAGGTGCAGTGAATAAATAATGCATGCAGAGGAGAGGGAGACTGGGCCGGCATCATTATCGTTAATATAATCCTAGCTAGCTACGAGTATTAGTAGCGAGGTGCAATGAACAATGCATGCATAGGCGATTGACGCGATGCATGGTTGCTTAATTAATTACATGTACAGACGAATATACACGTATATGCATGCATCGTTGTCATCGAGGACATGAGAGGCAGTATTAGTTAAGCTGCGTATATGCATGCGATACATCTTATGTGGATGTGTGTATATATAGAGAGAGCAACGAGAGAAGACAACCTATTGTCAGCCTGGAGTACGTACTAATCACCTGCAGCAGCTTCAGGTATGTTCATTCCCACGCATGCATGTATTTCTTTTCCCCTGACGTTATAGGCTTGTTAATTAATTCGCATGCATGCATCGTATTAATCATGGAGGGAGAAACAATGTCGAGGAAGCTGTTGAACGAGAAGTCAGAGTGGCCGGAACTCGTGGGGAAGACTAGCGACGTCGCCAAGAGTGCTATCCTCGCAGACCGTCCGGAACTGGCTGTCATCACTAAGCAGTTGGGTGAACAGTCACCGCCAGCCGGACTACATAACCACGTCATCCTCTGGTGCTACGTCGACGTTGGTTTCAACTTCATCGTCGCCGAGATTCCGGTCGTCGAATAGACTGCATGCGTGCCCTGTCACGTTGTTCCGTCTCGAATAAACTAAATAAATAACGCGAGCGAGTCTGTTTTGATACCACTCGCCTATATGTATGCATTCAAGCTTACTAGCTAGCTAGCGTACCTAGCTAGATCTGCTTGCAGTTGCACGATGTAAACCTTCCATCATATACGTTGATGGTGGGCCTTGTTTTCTCTTTCGTGACATCTACCCAGAGTTAGTGAGCCTTGGTATACTCATCATTGACAACTATAACATAATAGTCCAAAATTTGGCAGAAAACATAGGAATCACAAACTCATCTACACTTGCCTCATTTTTTCTCCGCACATGATCTCGTATTGTGTGAGCTGATCTCTTTTTGCGGGTTACCCTTTGTGGAGACGACGTAGAGACAAGAATCTGAAAAGCTAAGCCAATAGCAAAAGGAGATCAGTTCACGTCACAAGAAGCTACCAGTAATGGTACTATTCATTCATTATTGGCAAATAAACACAATAAAAAACAACTCGCTCATCGAGTTACTTTTATGGGTTACCTTCTTGTTGTGTGAGTTGATCTCTTTTTGCGGGTTACCCTTTGTGGAGATGAAGTAGTCTGGAAAATCTGAAAAGCTAAACCAATAGTAGAAGGAGATCGGTTCACATCACAAGAACCTATCCGTAATGCAACTATTCATCATTGGCAAAAAAACACAAAGAAAAAAAAATGACAAGTCATGTGTTGTGATTGCATCAGGTAATGAAGAAACTGCTTGTATATCTGCTACCTGATTTTCTGTTTATTATTTTTTGAGCGCAAAACTGTAGAGGAGGCCCCGACAGTAAATTTTATTAAAAGAAAACCATATGTATAGAGAAAGAGAAGGGGATGCACAACGGGAGAGAGAGGGGGTGACGGAGGGAGAAAAAGAAGAAACTAAACTAGAGAGCTGAGCAAGCTACTAAGAGGTTTTGCCTTGTCAACTAACATCCTAAAAGTGAGTGGATGCCATTCCCTTTTGAAGAATTTGTTGGTTTAGGGATCATTCTTGCATCTCAACATTGTGGACTAGTTGTGGAAAGAGAAGAGAAGGAGAGAAAAACAGGGAGAGAGGCCACACCAGATCGCATAATTAATTCCGCTGCATAGGTTAACGGGCTAAGAGCCGTATCTCCACTAACATACAACTCCTCACTCTCTCTCTTCTTTAGTTACAGTGCCACATCAGATTTTTGCCTATGAAATCGTGCTAAGAGCCAAGCATGCATTGGAAGGCCTTCTGTTAGGATAAATTAAGTCTTCAACGATACTCCCTCTTTATGTTTATAAGGCCTGTGGGTATCCCTAGATCGACAATTTGACCAACGTAATACGAGTTATATATCACAAAAAAAATATACCATTAGAAACTACAAATGGTCTATTTTCTAACGGTATATCTTTCATGATGCATGACCCGTATTAGGTTGGTCAAATTGCCGATCTTGAGATACGCGCATGCCTTACAAACCGGAAGGGATCGAGTATCTTAATATTTATTTCAATTAATATTTCAGCAATTACTACATACAAAATCAACAATGTTTAAATATTCTTTTCAATACAAATCTATGCTACTACTTTGGGAGTACCTTTGAAGGCGTACATATAGAATTTGGCTGCTTAACTGTTGGTCAAAACCTGTAACATTTGACTTTCTCTTGATCAAAATGTGTGTTAAAGTTTAAGGGAGAGCGATGGAATACCAGTGATGAGTACATAGCTTTAATATGTACATAATTTAACATGCATGCATCATGGATCGACGATTGGTTCTATGAAAGTGCGTGGCAAAATTTATACTATTGAAAATTGGTGCGGATCCCTGTTACCGTTTCGATAGTCCACAAATGTACAGGTGCTGTGAACAATACATGTATGCATGCAGAGGGGAGATAGAGCCAGTGAGCCGGCATCATTATCGTTAATATAATCCTAGCTAGCTAGTACTAGCGATCGAGGTGCAATGAACAATGCATGCAGAGGCGATTGACGCGATGCATGGCTGCTTAATTAAGTACACAGATTTTTTATTTTTATTTTTTTTGCGGGTATAATTAAGTACACAGATGAGTGAGTATATACTGTATATGTATATGCATGCATCGTTGTCATCGACGCAACTAATTAATAAGCGATACATCTTATGTGCATGGGTCTGCGTTGTATATATATAGAGCAGAGTGCAGTGCAGTCAGCTCCATCTTGCCTCCCCTTCCTTCCTCTCATCTGCAGCTGCAGGTTTGTTCGTTCGATGCATGCATGTACTACTAATATATCATCCATGCATGCAGGCTTTAAGTGTTCAATTGTTTTTAATATATGCTTATTAATTGGCATGCATGCAGCTAGAGTTTCAAGGAGGAAGACACATGCCGGGTCTCCCAAGGTCATCATGGCCGGAACTAGTGGGGCAGACTCAGGACGTCGCCCATAGAACTATCTCCCGAGACCGGCCGGATCTGCGTGTCATTACCATGTTGGAGGGTGACCCAGAGCCGCCAACCATCGAAAATGACCGCGTCCTCGTCTGGTGCCGCGGTGACCCCATTCATGGCGATTTCTTCGTCACCCGGGTTCCGGTCATCGGATAGACTGCATGCCCCCTGTCATGTCATTCGGCCTCGAATTAACTGAATAAATAATGCGAGCGAGTATGACATACCACTCGCCCATGCATTCAAGCTTTCTAGGGTACCTAGCTAGATCTGCTTGTATGCTTGCTAGAAACCTTCAATATCATACATTGATCGTGGTACCTATTTAATATATGGAACAATAAATTGTCCCTTCTGCCATTTGCTACTCTATATATTTCGTCTATGTTTATGATATGCACACAATTACTTTTGATTGACAAGTGCTTGTTAAACTTTAGTATGCGTTAGGTAGGATGTAGACAATAAGCATATGTCCTAACTTGGGGCCGGTGGGCTTACAATCCGTTCAGCTGCAATCTTTGTTTGCCAATACTATACAACACCTCATCCATGTTGGCTCAGAACCATCATCTGTGCTAGCGCAATGGAGGAGACATGGATGAGGGTCGAGTATCCATGGCAACATCAAAGCTAGCACCTATATAATAGCGCATCCCTACCTGCCTATTAGAGTATTTTTATCGGCGCTAACTACGTGTCAGTATGGATATTAACTGGTGATAACCAAGTGCCAATAGGGATATTACTGTATCCCTACGGTGATAGTTGGGGGTTGGCAACGTTACTATTGCCACGAAGAAATTCTGCACATGACAATTCCCATGACGATTATTACGTTCTGTGAACCCTGGAACACAGTTACATGGACGTCGTGAAAAATCGTTGTTCATCGTTTTAGGCCCGCTTCATGTGTTATAGCTCACCGTTTTGGGGTCCGGTAACGATTTTCATGTTCCTTGAACCCTGGTACACGCATGGGCGGACCCAGAACAAAAATGACCGGGTGTCCACACGTATATCACATATGTGTGTATCGAACAAGGCTATACAATTTAGTGACATGTTTAATAATTTAGCATAGTTGATACATGTGTAACCATGAAAATGCTTACCAAAATCAACATAGTTCCCACTTGAAATATGAGTTGATAAAAGAAATTAAATAATAGAGCAGCAAAGACTTCAAATATACTCAATAACTTAAATATGATTTTTTTTACCAATTTTTGCCATTGTTTAATGTACTTGTAGTTCAAATTTGAATTATATCCACTAAATACCCAGAAATCCATTTAATGCCCTAAAAATAGCAAATGAACCCTGAAAAATTCCAAATTTTCACATGGAACATGTAATGGTGTATCTTCAATGTAGAACAAAATTTGGACCATAACCCTAACCCTAAAACCCTAATAATACCCTAAAACCCTATACGTTTACCAGTGGCATGCCCACTGTGAGGTACACCACTAATAAAAGATTACCAATGGCATGCGCCCTACTCGCATGCTACTAATAACCCATTACCAGTGGCGTGCGTGACCGGCCGCATGCCACTGGTAACTTGACTACATGATTCCCTCGTGCGGGACTTGGGGAAAAATGCCGCCGCAACCCATCGCCGCCGCCAACCCTCGCCACCGCCGGCCACCCCCAACTATCACCGTAGTTCATTAGGCCATCTTGCCCTCACATGCAATCAAGTTAGTGTCTCTCTTTGTGTTTGCGCAACACGAACATTAGTCTTCATTAGGCCATCTTGTGTTTGCTCATTCCATTGGTTGCACAAGCCCCACTATCCTTGCCGGTGTGTTTCTATTGTCCATCTTAAGTGTGTGTGTGTGTTTGTGTGTGTGTGTGGTTAACCTTAGAAATTGTTGGGACACACGTCTTGATATGTACGTTTGAGTTGAACAAACTATAGGATTTGCTTTGAAAGTACGTCTTAACATCATGGATCGATTGATCCTACATATGAATATGCATGGCAAAATCAATCCAAAGAAGCACACACAAGTGCGAGTATATATATACTCTTTCTGTTAATCAGTAAACAAGGAAAGGAAATAGTACGTACAATGAACAAGGCATGCATGCAGAGGGAGACTGAGTCGGTATCATTAATTAATCTTAATCCTAGCGAGCGAGGGCGATTGACGCGATGCATGGTTGCTTAAATAATCACACAGATGAAAACAATCGATATGTATGTATCTCTTATGCATCGTTGTCATCGACACGAGAGAGAGGCAATTAAGCAGCATGCGATACATCTTACTCTACTCAGCGTCATGCATGTACGTATGCACGCGCCATGCGTGTATATACATAGAGCACCGGCCCTATCAGCTCGCATGTCACAAGCTTAAGCGCGCAGTCAGCTCGATCTTGCCTCGACTCTGTCTGATCTGCAGGTTTGTTTGTTCGCATGAATGCATGCATGCGTTGTTGAATTCTTTGAATTTTATGCTTGTTAATTAATTCGCATGCAGCTAGCATATCAGTGAGGAATCGAACATGCCGAGGGAACTGTTGAGCGGGAAGACGTCGTGGCCGGAGCTGCTGTACAAGAAGGGGGACGACGCCACCAGAGCCATCCTCGCCGACTGCCCGGAGCTGCGCGTCGTCAACATGGCACTGGGCGACCCGGAGCCGCCGACCGTCGAGCACGACCGCGTCCTCCTCTGGCTCGACCTCAACGCCGCTTCCGACTTCATTGTTTACCAGGTTCCCATCATCGGGTAGTTAGCTACGCTAGCTGCATGCCATTCTGGCCCGAATAAACTAAACTAAATATGCCATGAGCGAGGCTCTCTGCCTGCATGCATGCTGTAATGTAAACCTACAGAAGCTACTGTTCGGATATTAAGCAATTTTCGGTTAAGCTTAACCCAATCTAGCCACATAACAAGTGTGCTGACAGTGCAAATCACATACGACAGACTAAAAACAACTAGCATATCCATGTATGGACCAAAAGTACATGCCAACAGAGAGAAGTTCAGAACATACAAGTTCACCCGAAACTCCGGCACAGCAGCGTCGTCGGCCATGGTGGTGAAGATGAGGTGGCCGTCCGCCGTAGAGGAAGTAGTGGAAGCAGATGGCCAATCGTCGAGGATGTAGTCGATCAAAAGCGAGCAGTCGCGCCGAGACGCTCCCCAAAAATCTTATCGCCCTTCACCCGGTGCAGGTTCTCAAGGGACGCGGTTTCGAAGGCCTGCTCTCCCGTACGGCTGTGCACACAGTCGCCGCAATGGGGTCGCCGGAAAGCAGCACAACACAAGGAACTTGACAAGTGTGTGTGTTCGGATCTGCTACTGTGTCTGTTCTGTCTAGCCTTCCTCCTCTGTATCTTCTCCACATAGATGAGACGCGTGGGAGAGTAAGGAGATGCAACTGATACGTGGTGGAAGAAATTAGCATAAAACGTGGCCACAACGAGCTCGGACATTGACACGTACACCCAGAGTTTTAGCAGTGCACTACCAAGTAAAAATTTAGTTCTTCCAACAAGCCGCGTAACATTAGCTCGAACTCGATTCACGAAACATGATGCGTGCATGCGCGGGTTGCGTTGCATGGCGTGGCAAGTCAAGTCGAGTGAGTGAGCACGCAGTTGTTGCTCTCTTTTCTCATGCTACAAAGATGAGTAGAACAACTCACATTATATATTGGTGCTACTCTTCCTCAACTAGCAGCATAGGACTAAACTTTCACGCATGCCATTCAAGTCAAATGGGCCTTTGAGATTTCAGAATTTTACTAGGCTGAACAAGATTTAGTGGGCCGAAGCCCATAAAATGTAACAATCCCCCACCAGATCTCATAGGCACATTACACTACCGGAATAACCTAATATGCCGACGGCTTTTTGTCGGGGCCGTCGGCATACATGCGCATAAGCTGACGGCCTAGGGAAAACCGTCGGCATACAAAGCCCGTCGGCAAAGCTCCATATATGCCGACGGCTGTTGTCGGCATAGGTAGGCCGTCGGCAAAGCTCCATATATACCGACGGTGGCCGTCGGCATAGATACGACCGTCGGCGTACGTTCTGCCATGTGGCCCTCGCGACCCGTTTGCTGACGGACGGCTGACGACGTTAGATCTATGCCGACGGAGGCCGTCGGCATAGAATTTTTCTCTATTATTTTTTAATTTTAAATCATTTTCTTTTTTTTATACAGTTTGAATTTGATTAATATAAATCTGACTTATCTAAACTTAAACATATACAAATTATATATCGATTTGGGGTAGAATTTTTCATAGATTATGAATATTCACTTTGTTTCTGTTTTAGAATATGTTAAAAATGCGACCTCATGTACTTTTACAAATAGGTCCTTATACTTTGTTAAAATCACAAGTAATTCATACTTGCATTGATTTTGACAAATTTTATATGTTTTTTTATCAAAATCTTGAAAGGATTCTGTTGGTATACAATGTTTTCATATTTGAATAAACTGAAATCATGTTTGCTTTAAATTTACAGAAAACACCCTCTTGTTTTGATATTTTTGTATATTTTTCATTCCTTGGCCAAATGAGACAAATTTTATATCTATTTGCATCAGAAAGTTTCTAGGATTGTGGGATGTTTAAATAGCAAGTACCCAGCTCTGGAGTGTGACCCCCGTCACGGACGGCACCACTGCATGCACTTAGAGGGGGAAACTGCCACGGAGGGTAACTCGGAGGGAATCTTGTGATAGGTTGGGCCCAAACTTTGCTTTAAAATGTTCCTATGGGCTAACCTAGCATAACCCGATAGAAAAAGTCCATTGGTCAACCGCCGTTCGTCCCGAGTCAAAGCCCTCGATTTCCCGGTCGAACGGGCCAGGCTTAGCCCGCTCCGGAGCCTTCAGAGGGTAGTAATCCCACCAAAACTTGCATTGGGTCCTACTACATGTATGAAAGTGAGGTGGGAGGTGTAAACACCCAATACCAAGCTCTGGAGTGTGACCCCTTTCACGGACGGCACCACCGCATGCATTGAGAGGGGGAAACTGCCACCTCGGGTCAACCCGAAGGGAATCTTGTGATAGGCTGGGCTCAAACTTTGTTTTAAAATGTTCCTATGGGCTAACCTAGCACAACAAAGTGGAAAAGCACATTGGTGAAACGCCGTTCGTCGCCGGTCAAAGGGGTAGATTTCCTGGTCAAAGGGGTCAGGGTTAGGCCTCTCGGGGCCTTCGGAGGGTAGCAATCAAACCAAAACTTGCATTGAGTCCTAGTAAATGTATGAAAGTTTGATGGGAGGTTCAAACACCCAGTACCCCGCTCCCGAGTATGACCCGCTTCACGGAACGGCACTACCGCCTGCACTTAGGGGGGAAACTGCCACCTCGGGTCGACCCGGATGGAATCTTCTATTAACCTGGGCTCAAACTTTGTTTTAAAATTTTCCTACGGCCTATTCTAGCCCAACCAGGTAGAAAAGTCCATTGGTGAAACGCCGTTCGTAATGAGTCAAAGACCTAGATTTCCTGGTCAAACTGGCAAGGGTTAGCCCGCTACAGGGTCTTCGGAGGGAAACAATCCCACCAAACCTTGCATTGTGTCCTAATACATGTCTAAAAGTGTGGTGGGATGTTTAAATAGGCAATACACAGCTCGGGAGTGTGACCCCCTTCACGGACGGCACTACCGCATGTACTTAGAGATGTAACACGCTAAAATCTACGCATGCAAGTCGAGGACCACTTCAAAAATACGTTTAAAGTTAATGGACGGATGGAATACCGATTACATACGTAGCTTTAATATGTAATTTCCTTAACATCATGTATCTATTGATCCTATGAGTCTGCATGGCAAAATCAAAATTGGCCCGTGCGAATCCAAAGACGCACATGCATGTACCCAAGTGCAAGCAGGAGTATATTCTTCCTCGTTCTGTTTCCTAGCGAGGGGCCGAGGGCGCGATTGACGCGATGCATGGTTACTTAATTGATTACACAGATGCATGCAATTGTATATGCATCGCTGTCATCAATGCACATCTTATGTACATATATTCATATGCACTTTAGCTATACGTAAGCCGCCTGAAAATTGATTTTGGGTCAGTCGATTTTTTTGGCCATTAATTTCTGCTTTGAGATTCGTGCTCCCTTCTTTTTCTGGCCTGTTCTGTGAGTTGTGTTTGGGCTAGGTTTTTTCGACTGACCACATATTTGGGTCGGTCGATTTGCTACTAGGCTAAAGCCCATTACCTGTGCGGCCAACCCTCTCCTCTCTCCCTTTGTTTTTTTATGTTTTTATGTTTTTATGCCTTTTTGCTTTTGTTTTTTGTGTTTCTTTATTAGTTGGCTTTTATTTTTTCTTTTGTGGGTATTTTGGGACATTAGGTGACTGTAAATGTATACACACAATTACTATGCAATATGTAGAAAAATTACACTATTATATGATTATTGTTTGCATACTACAAATAGTGCAATTTTAGTGCAATGCTGTGTGCATGATTTTTTTTATTTTTTTATTATCTTTCTTTTTAAAGGGTAATACTAATGTCACTAATTCATTGTTCCTTATAAAATTTCATTATTTTGATTTTGTTTTAGTTATTCTTTTATTTTTCTTCTTCTTTAAGGGTAATACCAATGCCACTAATTCATTCCTTCGTAGGAAGATTTTTTTTGCGAAAATTCCAATATTATAAGCTTATTCTTGCATATTTTGAAAAAGCATAATTTTTGTGTATATTGTGTGCAAATTTTGTCATTGTTTGTTTTAGATTTTTTGTCATTTTCTTTCTTCTACAAGGATAATACCAAAGCCACTAATTCATTCTTTCTTAGAAAACCTTATTATTTTGATTTTTTTTAGTTATTATTTCATTTTCTTTCTTCCTAAAGGGTAATACCAAAGCCACTAATTCATTTCATTTTCCTTCTTCTTTAATGGTAACACCAATGCCACTAATTTATTCCTTCTTAGAAAACTTCCCTTTTTTTGTGAAAATTCCACTATTATATGCTTATTCTTGCATACTATAAAAAATAATTTCTGTGTAAATTGTGTGCAAATTTTGTCATTAATTTTTTTTTTCATTTTCTTTCTTCTTAAAGGGTAATACCAGTGCCACTAATTCATCCTTTCTTAGAAAACTTCATTATTGTGATTTTGTTTTAGTTTTTATTTTATTTTCTTTCTTCTTCAAGCGTAATACCAGTGCCACTAATTCATTTCTTCTTAGAAAATTACTTTTTTCCGAAATTCCACTATTATATGCTTATTCTGGCATAGTATAAAAAGCGCAACTTTTATGTAAATTGTCTGCAAATTTTGTCATTTTTTTTTATTTTCTTTCTTTTTAAAGGGTAATAACAATGCTATTAACTCATTCTTTCTTAGAAAACTTCATTATTTTGATAATGTTTTAGTTTTTATTTCATTTTGTTTCTTCTTTAAGGGTAATACCAATGCCGCTAATTCATTACTTCTTAGGAAAAAAATCCGAAATTACACTATTATTTGCTTATTCTTGCATATTATAAAAAAGCGCAATTTTTGTGTAAATTGTGCGCAATTTTTTTCATTTTTCTTCTTAAAGGGTAATACCAATGCCACTAATTCATTCTTTCTTAGAAAACTTCTTAGAAACTTCTTTTTTGCGAAACTTTCAGTATTACATGCTTATTCTTGCATATTATAATAAAGCGTAATTTTCTGTGTAAATTGTGTACAAATTTTTATCATTATTTGATTTAATTTTTTATATTTTCTTTCTTTTAAGCATAATAACAATGTCACTAATTCATTCTTCCTTAGAAAACTTTATTTTTTGTTTTTCTTTATTTTAATTTTTGTTCATTTATTCATTAAGGTGACACCACCACAAGTATTAAAATTTCAGGCGACCGACCCTTTTTACTCACAGTAATTAAAACCATGGTAGCTAAAGAAACTATGG
The DNA here is from genome assembly GCA_039707655.1 of Elymus sibiricus. Taxonomy (NCBI): domain Eukaryota; kingdom Viridiplantae; phylum Streptophyta; class Magnoliopsida; order Poales; family Poaceae; genus Elymus; species Elymus sibiricus. The sequence continues at coordinate 5,328,732 of CM077670.1, read as the reverse complement.
TATTGTAAGAATACTTAGAAAATATTTTGCTATTAAACATGGCCTTAGTTATATATGATAGGGTGGAGTTGTGTGGTTGGAAGGAAGCCACGTCTCACTATAAACATGATCGGTAGGAATATCCCTGTAGGTGTAGCATTTTTAAAGAAGCACTCCCGACCATAGTGATGTTTTTGACCAACGAGACGGGAGCCGCTTTCACGAGCGTCGCTAGCGCGTGTAGTCGCGCATGCAGGTAGCTAGACGGCCAACATGCCAAGCTAGCTCATGTACAGAGATGCTTCTGAGCAGGACTGTGTAGGAGTACTGGTAGCTAGCTAGCATGTAGTTCACGAGTGTACGTGCATGCACGAATGGGTTGGTACGCGTGCACGCGCAACTTGAAAATTCAATTCGAGCAAAGGATAGAAAAAGAAAAGAAAAAAAAGCATGCACCTTACCCGGTAGGCTTGACTGAAACAAGTTTGGGTCAGTCGACTGACCCAAATTTTGTTTTCAGTCGATTGACCTGTAGCCGGTCCCATTCATATATGCGTGTATGTATGCATGCAATGCAATAATCACAAGCTAGCGTACAGTACAGTCAGCTCGATCTTGCCTTAACTTCTTCCTCTGATCGATCCGCAGATTTGTTTCCCCCTGACGAAAAATCACATGCATGGATCCTACCTAGAAGAAACATGCAGTCCTCTCTCTCTCTCTCTCTCTCTCTCTCATCCATGCATATGCATGCATTGTTCAATTGTTCTTTTATATATGATTGTTAATTTGGAGCTACCGTATTAGGGAGAGACAGACATGCCGAGAGAACTATTGAACAGGAAGTCAGCGTGGCCAGAACTGGTGGGGCGGACCGGCGACGTCGCCATTAGAGCTATCGAGGCAGAGCGACCGGACCTGCGTGCTCGTCTCATAGTGGTGGGTACCCCGGAAGCGTCCTTGTCTGGTGCTTCGCTAGCGCCGGTTTCTTCATCGTCGACCGGGTTCCAGTCATCGGATAGACTGCTGCATGCATGCTACTCGCCATGCATTCTGGCGCAAATAAATGAGAAAATAATGCGAGCGAGTTTGATACCACTCGATCGCCATGCATTCAAGTTTTCTAAATGTACCTAGTTCTGCTTGCATGTCGTAGACCTTCTATCATACATTGATCGTTCGTGGTACCCAATTAATATATACTAGTCAACAACAACCCGTAAGACTGCAGGGGCTAGAACTACTCTACATTTATTTTCCTTTTTCGATTCATAATATTTATATACATGGTGTTGTTTAGGCCATGTTTATTCTTATATAAAAAATAGAATTGTTAAGAAATATGGTGCACAGTGAAATGAATGAATCATTTTTTACTTCGTGATATGTAGTTGCAATGCATCCTCAGGGCCTCTTTGATTCGCAGGATTGTAAAAATGCAGGAATAGGAAAAACACATGATTGGAATGTCATGCCCATTCAAATCCTACAGGATTTGAGTTTGTTTGATTGCATCACATGAAAAACAAAGGATTTTCCCAAGAGGTTTGAGTGGATGCTAGATTTCATATGGAATGTAGTAGAAATGGTTCCTTAGGAAAAATTCCTCTAGGATTCAATCCTACAAATCAAACAACCAATGTAGAAAAAGTTCCTAAGGATTCTAATCCTCCAAAATCCCTATGAAAATCCTTTGAATCAAAGAGGCCTCCATTCTACATCGGAGCATCCATGCAACTTTAACCAACACCAAAAAATTGCATCAATGTTACTTTAACCAACACTAAAATACCAAAATGCACGGGGCCGGACCGGACCTAAAATGCGCCGGCCACAGGTGAGCCTTTGTTGCCGTCTGAAGGCAACCTCCTTCCTTTCGACTAGTTTTGCCCCGCCATACAACACGGTGTTGGCTTTCACAGCCGAAATAATTTTGGCACATGTCATGAGACAGGGTCACGACGACCTCGGTGTGTCGCACCGGATGGTTCAAGGACATCGTTCATCATGAACTTGTCATTGCCCCAGGATGTAGGTTTCGGTTCCACCAATGTACATTGGATTATGCTTTTCAACCTGGTCGATGAAACTAAAACTGAACTTGGCCTCCACGGTTTCGTCGTCGTCATTGCCAATGTTGTCGAGACGACAAAGGTAGACAGAAAGGAAGTCGGCGCAGCTCGGCTTGTCACCGTACTAGATCTCCGACTATGAAGGGACGGGAGATGATGCTCTCGCATCTTGGTAGTGGTGTAGTCTTGTACCAGGAGCAGGTGGTACCCGTAGTCCGCGCTGGTGTCGGCGGACAACTCGGTGCAAGGGCACAAGAAGCAACTTGACCCATCGATTCGCAAGAAGAGAGGAGGGGGGGGGGGGGGGCAAGTCCCGGCTGGACGCGCATACAAGACGAGACGAAACGAAACACGAACTGCATGGATCGTACGCTATTTTTCCGCTGGCGATGCACGGCCCAGCCATGCAGTAACCGGCCCCTACGATTGGCCGATTGATCGGGCCTAGCTTGCTGCAAAAGCTGCCGACCCCTCTTTCTTCACGTATGGGTAAAAGTTAGAACATAAAAGCTTCCGGATAAAAAAACTGTTAAATAGAATAATCAGCGTAAAAAAGTAAAAATATGGGGCAAAAAACTAGAATTCACTCTAATTTTTCTCTCCACGTATAGAACATAAAAGGATATAATATCTACCAATACTATTTGTATAAAATACTATACATAAATATTTCTTGCTAGAAATTTTATATGAGAGTTGTGTGTAAGCTTCATGTTGGTTGTTTTAGAGATGTTCTCTAACTGTCATTGAACTAGTGAAAACATCCTTGTTGAAAGGAAACCAAAGGCTAGTGAAAATATTATGTACGAAATTAACTTTGAACTTGTTTGAACAGTACAAAATTTGGTGGAACTTGGTCTAGGATATGCCTCTTGATCCACTTGATGAAGTGCAACAAGAATGAAGCCAAAAGGACTTCTCGAATACAAGGTATGGCTAAAACTAAAGTCAAGATTTAAATTTGAATTGGACTAATATGAAAAGCTAGAACCTAGGGACAACTGGGCGCAAGTTTCACTAAAAAATTATGGCTCGTACAAGATTAGGTTTTTTTAGGAGAAATTAAGTCTTCAAAAACCATATCTTTTTTTTTTTTGCGGGTGATCAAAAACCATATCTTAACCTTTATTACAATTAATTAACATTTCAGCAGTTGCTACGTACAAAATCGATAAAATGTTTAAGTATTCTTTTGAATACGAATCTATGCATGCTACTACTTTTGTACCTTTGAAGGATTATATATAGAATTTGACAACCTAACTGCATCATGGATCGACGATAGGTGCTACGAATATGCAATGCAATAGTCCACGTACGCACACATGCATGGACAGGTGCAGTGAATAAATAATGCATGCAGAGGAGAGGGAGACTGGGCCGGCATCATTATCGTTAATATAATCCTAGCTAGCTACGAGTATTAGTAGCGAGGTGCAATGAACAATGCATGCATAGGCGATTGACGCGATGCATGGTTGCTTAATTAATTACATGTACAGACGAATATACACGTATATGCATGCATCGTTGTCATCGAGGACATGAGAGGCAGTATTAGTTAAGCTGCGTATATGCATGCGATACATCTTATGTGGATGTGTGTATATATAGAGAGAGCAACGAGAGAAGACAACCTATTGTCAGCCTGGAGTACGTACTAATCACCTGCAGCAGCTTCAGGTATGTTCATTCCCACGCATGCATGTATTTCTTTTCCCCTGACGTTATAGGCTTGTTAATTAATTCGCATGCATGCATCGTATTAACCATGGAGGGAGAAACAATGTCGAGGAAGCTGTTGAACGAGAAGTCAGAGTGGCCGGAACTCGTGGGGAAGACTAGCGACGTCGCCAAGAGTGCTATCCTCGCAGACCGTCCGGAACTGGCTGTCATCACTAAGCAGTTGGGTGAACAGTCACCGCCAGCCGGACTACATAACCACGTCATCCTCTGGTGCTACGTCGACGTTGGTTTCAACTTCATCGTCGCCGAGATTCCGGTCGTCGAATAGACTGCATGCGTGCCCTGTCACGTTGTTCCGTCTCGAATAAACTAAATAAATAACGCGAGCGAGTCTGTTTTGATATCACTCGCCTATATGTATGCATTCAAGCTTACTAGCTAGCTAGCGTACCTAGCTAGATCTGCTTGCAGTTGCACGATGTAAACCTTCCATCATATACGTTGATGGTGGGCCTTGTTTTCTCTTTCGTGACATCTACCCAGAGTTAGTGAGCCTTGGTATACTCATCATTGACAACTATAACATAATAGTCCAAAATTTGGCAGAAAACATAGGAATCACAAACTCATCTACACTTGCCTCATTTTTTCTCCGCACATGATCTCGTATTGTGTGAGCTGATCTCTTTTTGCGGGTTACCCTTTGTGGAGACGACGTAGAGACAAGAATCTGAAAAGCTAAGCCAATAGCAAAAGGAGATCAGTTCACGTCACAAGAAGCTACCAGTAATGGTACTATTCATTCATTATTGGCAAATAAACACAATAAAAAACAACTCGCTCATCGAGTTACTTTTATGGGTTACCTTCTTGTTGTGTGAGTTGATCTCTTTTTGCGGGTTACCCTTTGTGGAGATGAAGTAGTCTGGAAAATCTGAAAAGCTAAACCAATAGTAGAAGGAGATCGGTTCACATCACAAGAACCTATCCGTAATGCAACTATTCATCATTGGCAAAAAAACACAAAGAAAAAAAAATGACAAGTCATGTGTTGTGATTGCATCAGGTAATGAAGAAACTGCTTGTATATCTGCTACCTGATTTTCTGTTTATTATTTTTTGAGCGCAAAACTGTAGAGGAGGCCCCGACAGTAAATTTTATTAAAAGAAAACCATATGTATAGAGAAAGAGAAGGGGATGCACAACGGGAGAGAGAGGGGGTGACGGAGGGAGAAAAAGAAGAAACTAAACTAGAGAGCTGAGCAAGCTACTAAGAGGTTTTGCCTTGTCAACTAACATCCTAAAAGTGAGTGGATGCCATTCCCTTTTGAAGAATTTGTTGGTTTAGGGATCATTCTTGCATCTCAACATTGTGGACTAGTTGTGGAAAGAGAAGAGAAGGAGAGAAAAACAGGGAGAGAGGCCACACCAGATCGCATAATTAATTCCGCTGCATAGGTTAACGGGCTAAGAGCCGTATCTCCACTAACATACAACTCCTCACTCTCTCTCTTCTTTAGTTACCGTGCCACATCAGATTTTTGCCTATGAAATCGTGCTAAGAGCCAAGCATGCATTGGAAGGCCTTCTGTTAGGATAAATTAAGTCTTCAACGATACTCCCTCTTTATGTTTATAAGGCCTGTGGGTATCCCTAGATCGACAATTTGACCAACGTAATACGAGTTATATATCACAAAAAAAATATACCATTAGAAACTACAAATGGTCTATTTTCTAACGGTATATCTTTCATGATGCATGACCCGTATTAGGTTGGTCAAATTGCCGATCTTGAGATACGCGCATGCCTTACAAACCGGAAGGGATCGAGTATCTTAATATTTATTTCAATTAATATTTCAGCAATTACTACATACAAAATCAACAATGTTTAAATATTCTTTTCAATACAAATCTATGCTACTACTTTGGGAGTACCTTTGAAGGCGTACATATAGAATTTGGCTGCTTAACTGTTGGTCAAAACCTGTAACATTTGACTTTCTCTTGATCAAAATGTGTGTTAAAGTTTAAGGGAGAGCGATGGAATACCAGTGATGAGTACATAGCTTTAATATGTACATAATTTAACATGCATGCATCATGGATCGACGATTGGTTCTATGAAAGTGCGTGGCAAAATTTATACTATTGAAAATTGGTGCGGATCCCTGTTACCGTTTCGATAGTCCACAAATGTACAGGTGCTGTGAACAATACATGTATGCATGCAGAGGGGAGATAGAGCCAGTGAGCCGGCATCATTATCGTTAATATAATCCTAGCTAGCTAGTACTAGCGATCGAGGTGCAATGAACAATGCATGCAGAGGCGATTGACGCGATGCATGGCTGCTTAATTAAGTACACAGATTTTTTATTTTTATTTTTTTTGCGGGTATAATTAAGTACACAGATGAGTGAGTATATACTGTATATGTATATGCATGCATCGTTGTCATCGACGCAACTAATTAATAAGCGATACATCTTATGTGCATGGGTCTGCGTTGTATATATATAGAGCAGAGTGCAGTGCAGTCAGCTCCATCTTGCCTCCCCTTCCTTCCTCTCATCTGCAGCTGCAGGTTTGTTCGTTCGATGCATGCATGTACTACTAATATATCATCCATGCATGCAGGCTTTAAGTGTTCAATTGTTTTTAATATATGCTTATTAATTGGCATGCATGCAGCTAGAGTTTCAAGGAGGAAGACACATGCCGGGTCTCCCAAGGTCATCATGGCCGGAACTAGTGGGGCAGACTCAGGACGTCGCCCATAGAACTATCTCCCGAGACCGGCCGGATCTGCGTGTCATTACCATGTTGGAGGGTGACCCAGAGCCGCCAACCATCGAAAATGACCGCGTCCTCGTCTGGTGCCGCGGTGACCCCATTCATGGCGATTTCTTCGTCACCCGGGTTCCGGTCATCGGATAGACTGCATGCCCCCTGTCATGTCATTCGGCCTCGAATTAACTGAATAAATAATGCGAGCGAGTATGACATACCACTCGCCCATGCATTCAAGCTTTCTAGGGTACCTAGCTAGATCTGCTTGTATGCTTGCTAGAAACCTTCAATATCATACATTGATCGTGGTACCTATTTAATATATGGAACAATAAATTGTCCCTTCTGCCATTTGCTACTCTATATATTTCGTCTATGTTTATGATATGCACACAATTACTTTTGATTGACAAGTGCTTGTTAAACTTTAGTATGCGTTAGGTAGGATGTAGACAATAAGCATATGTCCTAACTTGGGGCCGGTGGGCTTACAATCCGTTCAGCTGCAATCTTTGTTTGCCAATACTATACAACACCTCATCCATGTTGGCTCAGAACCATCATCTGTGCTAGCGCAATGGAGGAGACATGGATGAGGGTCGAGTATCCATGGCAACATCAAAGCTAGCACCTATATAATAGCGCATCCCTACCTGCCTATTAGAGTATTTTTATCGGCGCTAACTACGTGTCAGTATGGATATTAACTGGTGATAACCAAGTGCCAATAGGGATATTACTGTATCCCTACGGTGATAGTTGGGGGTTGGCAACGTTACTATTGCCACGAAGAAATTCTGCACATGACAATTCCCATGACGATTATTACGTTCTGTGAACCCTGGAACACAGTTACATGGACGTCGTGAAAAATCGGTGTTCATCGTTTTAGGCCCGCTTCATGTGTTATAGCTCACCGTTTTGGGGTCCGGTAACGATTTTCATGTTCCTTGAACCCTGGTACACGCATGGGCGGACCCAGAACAAAAATGACCGGGTGTCCACACGTATATCACATATGTGTGTATCGAACAAGGCTATACAATTTAGTGACATGTTTAATAATTTAGCATAGTTGATACATGTGTAACCATGAAAATGCTTACCAAAATCAACATAGTTCCCACTTGAAATATGAGTTGATAAAAGAAATTAAATAATAGAGCAGCAAAGACTTCAAATATACTCAATAACTTAAATATGATTTTTTTTTACCAATTTTTGCCATTGTTTAATGTACTTGTAGTTCAAATTTGAATTATATCCACTAAATACCCAGAAATCCATTTAATGCCCTAAAAATAGCAAATGAACCCTGAAAAATTCCAAATTTTCACATGGAACATGTAATGGTGTATCTTCAATGTAGAACAAAATTTGGACCATAACCCTAACCCTAAAACCCTAATAATACCCTAAAACCCTATACGTTTACCAGTGGCATGCCCACTGTGAGGTACACCACTAATAAAAGATTACCAATGGCATGCGCCCTACTCGCATGCTACTAATAACCCATTACCAGTGGCGTGCGTGACCGGCCGCATGCCACTGGTAACTTGACTACATGATTCCCTCGTGCGGGACTTGGGGAAAAATGCCGCCGCAACCCATCGCCGCCGCCAACCCTCGCCACCGCCGGCCACCCCCAACTATCACCGTAGTTCATTAGGCCATCTTGCCCTCACATGCAATCAAGTTAGTGTCTCTCTTTGTGTTTGCGCAACACGAACATTAGTCTTCATTAGGCCATCTTGTGTTTGCTCATTCCATTGGTTGCACAAGCCCCACTATCCTTGCCGGTGTGTTTCTATTGTCCATCTTAAGTGTGTGTGTGTGTTTGTGTGTGTGTGTGGTTAACCTTAGAAATTGTTGGGACACACGTCTTGATATGTACGTTTGAGTTGAACAAACTATAGGATTTGCTTTGAAAGTACGTCTTAACATCATGGATCGATTGATCCTACATATGAATATGCATGGCAAAATCAATCCAAAGAAGCACACACAAGTGCGAGTATATATATACTCTTTCTGTTAATCAGTAAACAAGGAAAGGAAATAGTACGTACAATGAACAAGGCATGCATGCAGAGGGAGACTGAGTCGGTATCATTAATTAATCTTAATCCTAGCGAGCGAGGGCGATTGACGCGATGCATGGTTGCTTAAATAATCACACAGATGAAAACAATCGATATGTATGTATCTCTTATGCATCGTTGTCATCGACACGAGAGAGAGGCAATTAAGCAGCATGCGATACATCTTACTCTACTCAGCGTCATGCATGTACGTATGCACGCGCCATGCGTGTATATACATAGAGCACCGGCCCTATCAGCTCGCATGTCACAAGCTTAAGCGCGCAGTCAGCTCGATCTTGCCTCGACTCTGTCTGATCTGCAGGTTTGTTTGTTCGCATGAATGCATGCATGCGTTGTTGAATTCTTTGAATTTTATGCTTGTTAATTAATTCGCATGCAGCTAGCATATCAGTGAGGAATCGAACATGCCGAGGGAACTGTTGAGCGGGAAGACGTCGTGGCCGGAGCTGCTGTACAAGAAGGGGGACGACGCCACCAGAGCCATCCTCGCCGACTGCCCGGAGCTGCGCGTCGTCAACATGGCACTGGGCGACCCGGAGCCGCCGACCGTCGAGCACGACCGCGTCCTCCTCTGGCTCGACCTCAACGCCGCTTCCGACTTCATTGTTTACCAGGTTCCCATCATCGGGTAGTTAGCTACGCTAGCTGCATGCCATTCTGGCCCGAATAAACTAAACTAAATATGCCATGAGCGAGGCTCTCTGCCTGCATGCATGCTGTAATGTAAACCTACAGAAGCTACTGTTCGGATATTAAGCAATTTTCGGTTAAGCTTAACCCAATCTAGCCACATAACAAGTGTGCTGACAGTGCAAATCACATACGACAGACTAAAAACAACTAGCATATCCATGTATGGACCAAAAGTACATGCCAACAGAGAGAAGTTCAGAACATACAAGTTCACCCGAAACTCCGGCACAGCAGCGTCGTCGGCCATGGTGGTGAAGATGAGGTGGCCGTCCGCCGTAGAGGAAGTAGTGGAAGCAGATGGCCAATCGTCGAGGATGTAGTCGATCAAAAGCGAGCAGTCGCGCCGAGACGCTCCCCAAAAATCTTATCGCCCTTCACCCGGTGCAGGTTCTCAAGGGACGCGGTTTCGAAGGCCTGCTCTCCCGTACGGCTGTGCACACAGTCGCCGCAATGGGGTCGCCGGAAAGCAGCACAACACAAGGAACTTGACAAGTGTGTGTGTTCGGATCTGCTACTGTGTCTGTTCTGTCTAGCCTTCCTCCTCTGTATCTTCTCCACATAGATGAGACGCGTGGGAGAGTAAGGAGATGCAACTGATACGTGGTGGAAGAAATTAGCATAAAACGTGGCCACAACGAGCTCGGACATTGACACGTACACCCAGAGTTTTAGCAGTGCACTACCAAGTAAAAATTTAGTTCTTCCAACAAGCCGCGTAACATTAGCTCGAACTCGATTCACGAAACATGATGCGTGCATGCGCGGGTTGCGTTGCATGGCGTGGCAAGTCAAGTCGAGTGAGTGAGCACGCAGTTGTTGCTCTCTTTTCTCATGCTACAAAGATGAGTAGAACAACTCACATTATATATTGGTGCTACTCTTCCTCAACTAGCAGCATAGGACTAAACTTTCACGCATGCCATTCAAGTCAAATGGGCCTTTGAGATTTCAGAATTTTACTAGGCTGAACAAGATTTAGTGGGCCGAAGCCCATAAAATGTAACAATCCCCCACCAGATCTCATAGGCACATTACACTACTGGAATAACCTAATATGCCGACGGCTTTTTGTCGGGGCCGTCGGCATACATGCGCATAAGCTGACGGCCTAGGGAAAACCGTCGGCATACAAAGCCCGTCGGCAAAGCTCCATATATGCCGACGGCTGTTGTCGGCATAGGTAGGCCGTCGGCAAAGCTCCATATATACCGACGGTGGCCGTCGGCATAGATACGACCGTCGGCGTACGTTCTGCCATGTGGCCCTCGCGACCCGTTTGCTGACGGACGGCTGACGACGTTAGATCTATGCCGACGGAGGCCGTCGGCATAGAATTTTTCTCTATTATTTTTTAATTTTAAATCATTTTCTTTTTTTTATACAGTTTGAATTTGATTAATATAAATCTGACTTATCTAAACTTAAACATATACAAATTATATATCGATTTGGGGTAGAATTTTTCATAGATTATGAATATTCACTTTGTTTCTGTTTTAGAATATGTTAAAAATGCGACCTCATGTACTTTTACAAATAGGTCCTTATACTTTGTTAAAATCACAAGTAATTCATACTTGCATTGATTTTGACAAATTTTATATGTTTTTTTATCAAAATCTTGAAAGGATTCTGTTGGTATACAATGTTTTCATATTTGAATAAACTGAAATCATGTTTGCTTTAAATTTACAGAAAACACCCTCTTGTTTTGATATTTTTGTATATTTTTCATTCCTTGGCCAAATGAGACAAATTTTATATCTATTTGCATCAGAAAGTTTCTAGGATTGTGGGATGTTTAAATAGCAAGTACCCAGCTCTGGAGTGTGACCCCCGTCACGGACGGCACCACTGCATGCACTTAGAGGGGGAAACTGCCACGGAGGGTAACTCGGAGGGAATCTTGTGATAGGTTGGGCCCAAACTTTGCTTTAAAATGTTCCTATGGGCTAACCTAGCATAACCCGATAGAAAAAGTCCATTGGTCAACCGCCGTTCGTCCCGAGTCAAAGCCCTCGATTTCCCGGTCGAACGGGCCAGGCTTAGCCCGCTCCGGAGCCTTCAGAGGGTAGTAATCCCACCAAAACTTGCATTGGGTCCTACTACATGTATGAAAGTGAGGTGGGAGGTGTAAACACCCAATACCAAGCTCTGGAGTGTGACCCCTTTCACGGACGGCACCACCGCATGCATTGAGAGGGGGAAACTGCCACCTCGGGTCAACCCGAAGGGAATCTTGTGATAGGCTGGGCTCAAACTTTGTTTTAAAATGTTCCTATGGGCTAACCTAGCACAACAAAGTGGAAAAGCACATTGGTGAAACGCCGTTCGTCGCCTGTCAAAGGGGTAGATTTCCTGGTCAAAGGGGTCAGGGTTAGGCCTCTCGGGGCCTTCGGAGGGTAGCAATCAAACCAAAACTTGCATTGAGTCCTAGTAAATGTATGAAAGTTTGATGGGAGGTTCAAACACCCAGTACCCCGCTACCGAGTATGACCCGCTTCACGGAACGGCACTACCGCCTGCACTTAGGGGGGAAACTGCCACCTCGGGTCGACCCGGATGGAATCTTCTGTTAACCTGGGCTCAAACTTTGTTTTAAAATTTTCCTACGGCCTATTCTAGCCCAACCAGGTAGAAAAGTCCATTGGTGAAACGCCGTTCGTAATGAGTCAAAGACCTAGATTTCCTGGTCAAACTGGCAAGGGTTAGCCCGCTACAGGGTCTTCGGAGGGAAACAATCCCACCAAACCTTGCATTGTGTCCTAATACATGTCTAAAAGTGTGGTGGGATGTTTAAATAGGCAATACACAGCTCGGGAGTGTGACCCCCTTCACGGACGGCACTACCGCATGTACTTAGAGATGTAACACGCTAAAATCTACGCATGCAAGTCGAGGACCACTTCAAAAATACGTTTAAAGTTAATGGACGGATGGAATACCGATTACATACGTAGCTTTAATATGTAATTTCCTTAACATCATGTATCTATTGATCCTATGAGTCTGCATGGCAAAATCAAAATTGGCCCGTGCGAATCCAAAGACGCACATGCATGTACCCAAGTGCAAGCAGGAGTATATTCTTCCTCGTTCTGTTTCCTAGCGAGGGGCCGAGGGCGCGATTGACGCGATGCATGGTTACTTAATTGATTACACAGATGCATGCAATTGTATATGCATCGCTGTCATCAATGCACATCTTATGTACATATATTCATATGCACTTTAGCTATACGTAAGCCGCCTGAAAATTGATTTTGGGTCAGTCGATTTTTTTGGCCATTAATTTCTGCTTTGAGATTCGTGCTCCCTTCTTTTTCTGGCCTGTTCTGTGAGTTGTGTTTGGGCTAGGTTTTTTCGACTGACCACATATTTGGGTCGGTCGATTTGCTACTAGGCTAAAGCCCATTACCTGTGCGGCCAACCCTCTCCTCTCTCCCTTTGTTTTTTTTATGTTTTTATGTTTTTATGCCTTTTTGCTTTTGTTTTTTGTGTTTCTTTATTAGTTGGCTTTTATTTTTTCTTTTGTGGGTATTTTGGGACATTAGGTGACTGTAAATGTATACACACAATTACTATGCAATATGTAGAAAAATTACACTATTATATGATTATTGTTTGCATACTACAAATAGTGCAATTTTAGTGCAATGCTGTGTGCATGATTTTTTTTATTTTTTTATTATCTTTCTTTTTAAAGGGTAATACTAATGTCACTAATTCATTGTTCCTTATAAAATTTCATTATTTTGATTTTGTTTTAGTTATTCTTTTATTTTTCTTCTTCTTTAAGGGTAATACCAATGCCACTAATTCATTCCTTCTTAGGAAGATTTTTTTTGCGAAAATTCCAATATTATAAGCTTATTCTTGCATATTTTGAAAAAGCATAATTTTTGTGTATATTGTGTGCAAATTTTGTCATTGTTTGTTTTAGATTTTTTGTCATTTTCTTTCTTCTACAAGGATAATACCAAAGCCACTAATTCATTCTTTCTTAGAAAACCTTATTATTTTGATTTTTTTTAGTTATTATTTCATTTTCTTTCTTCCTAAAGGGTAATACCAAAGCCACTAATTCATTTCATTTTCCTTCTTCTTTAATGGTAACACCAATGCCACTAATTTATTCCTTCTTAGAAAACTTCCCTTTTTTTGTGAAAATTCCACTATTATATGCTTATTCTTGCATACTATAAAAAATAATTTCTGTGTAAATTGTGTGCAAATTTTGTCATTATTTTTTTTTTCATTTTCTTTCTTCTTAAAGGGTAATACCAGTGCCACTAATTCATCCTTTCTTAGAAAACTTCATTATTGTGATTTTGTTTTAGTTTTTATTTTATTTTCTTTCTTCTTCAAGCGTAATACCAGTGCCACTAATTCATTTCTTCTTAGAAAATTACTTTTTTCCGAAATTCCACTATTATATGCTTATTCTTGCATAGTATAAAAAGCGCAACTTTTATGTAAATTGTCTGCAAATTTTGTCATTTTTTTTTATTTTCTTTCTTTTTAAAGGGTAATAACAATGCTATTAACTCATTCTTTCTTAGAAAACTTCATTATTTTGATAATGTTTTAGTTTTTATTTCATTTTGTTTCTTCTTTAAGGGTAATACCAATGCCGCTAATTCATTACTTCTTAGGAAAAAAATCCGAAATTACACTATTATTTGCTTATTCTTGCATATTATAAAAAAGCGCAATTTTTGTGTAAATTGTGCGCAATTTTTTTCATTTTTCTTCTTAAAGGGTAATACCAATGCCACTAATTCATTCTTTCTTAGAAAACTTCTTAGAAACTTCTTTTTTGCAAAACTTTCAGTATTACATGCTTATTCTTGCATATTATAATAAAGCGTAATTTTCTGTGTAAATTGTGTACAAATTTTTATCATTATTTGATTTAATTTTTTATATTTTCTTTCTTTTAAGCATAATAACAATGTCACTAATTCATTCTTCCTTAGAAAACTTTATTTTTTGTTTTTCTTTATTTTAATTTTTGTTCATTTATTCATTAAGGTGACACCACCACAAGTATTAAAATTTCAGGCGACCGACCCTTTTTACTCACAGTAATTAAAACCATGGTAGCTAAAGAAACTATGGTATTGTAAGAATACTTAGAAAATATTTTGCTATTAAACATGGCCTTAGTTATATATGATAGGGTGGAGTTGTGTGGTTGGAAGGAAGCCACGTCTCACTATAAACATGATCGGTAGGAATATCCCTGTAGGTGTAGCATTTTTAAAGAAGCACTCCCGACCATAGTGATGTTTTTGACCAACGAGACGGGAGCCGCTTTCACGAGCGTCGCTAGCGCGTGTAGTCGCGCATGCAGGTAGCTAGACGGCCAACATGCCAAGCTAGCTCATGTACAGAGATGCTTCTGAGCAGGACTGTGTAGGAGTACTGGTAGCTAGCTAGCATGTAGTTCACGAGTGTACGTGCATGCACGAATGGGTTGGTACGCGTGCACGCGCAACTTGAAAATTCAATTCGAGCAAAGGATAGAAAAAGAAAAGAAAAAAAAGCATGCACCTTACCCGGTAGGCTTGACTGAAACAAGTTTGGGTCAGTCGACTGACCCAAATTTTGTTTTCAGTCGATTGACCTGTAGCCGGTCCCATTCATATATGCGTGTATGTATGGATGCAATGCAATAATCACAAGCTAGCGTACAGTACAGTCAGCTCGATCTTGCCTTAACTTCTTCCTCTGATCGATCCGCAGATTTGTTTCCCCCCTGACGAAAAATCACATGCATGGATCCTACCTAGAAGAAACATGCAGTCCTCTCTCTCTCTCTCTCTCTCATCCATGCATATGCATGCATTGTTCAATTGTTCTTTTATATATGATTGTTAATTTGGAGCTACCGTATTAGGGAGAGACAGACATGCCGAGAGAACTATTGAACAGGAAGTCAGCGTGGCCAGAACTGGTGGGGCGGACCGGCGACGTCGCCATTAGAGCTATCGAGGCAGAGCGACCGGACCTGCGTGCTCGTCTCATAGTGGTGGGTACCCCGGAAGCGTCCTTGTCTGGTGCTTCGCTAGCGCCGGTTTCTTCATCGTCGACCGGGTTCCAGTCATCGGATAGACTGCTGCATGCATGCTACTCGCCATGCATTCTGGCGCAAATAAATGAGAAAATAATGCGAGCGAGTTTGATACCACTCGATCGCCATGCATTCAAGTTTTCTAAATGTACCTAGTTCTGCTTGCATGTCGTAGACCTTCTATCATACATTGATCGTTCGTGGTACCCAATTAATATATACTAGTCAACAACAACCCGTAAGACTGCAGGGGCTAGAACTACTCTACATTTATTTTCCTTTTTCGATTCATAATATTTATATACATGGTGTTGTTTAGGCCATGTTTATTCTTATATAAAAAATAGAATTGTTAAGAAATATGGTGCACAGTGAAATGAATGAATCATTTTTTACTTCGTGATATGTAGTTGCAATGCATCCTCAGGGCCTCTTTGATTCGCAGGATTGTAAAAATGCAGGAATAGGAAAAACACATGATTGGAATGTCATGCCCATTCAAATCCTACAGGATTTGAGTTTGTTTGATTGCATCACATGAAAAACAAAGGATTTTCCCAAGAGGTTTGAGTGGATGCTAGATTTCATATGGAATGTAGTAGAAATGGTTCCTTAGGAAAAATTCCTCTAGGATTCAATCCTACAAATCAAACAACCAATGTAGAAAAAGTTCCTAAGGATTCTAATCCTCCAAAATCCCTATGAAAATCCTTTGAATCAAAGAGGCCTCCATTCTACATCGGAGCATCCATGCAACTTTAACCAACACCAAAAAAATGCATCAATGTTACTTTAACCA
This sequence comes from Elymus sibiricus, assembly GCA_039707655.1. NCBI lineage: Eukaryota > Viridiplantae > Streptophyta > Magnoliopsida > Poales > Poaceae > Elymus > Elymus sibiricus. The sequence goes on along the minus strand of CM077670.1, from coordinate 5,312,523 downwards.
ACACTAAAATACCAAAATGCACGGGGCCGGACCGGACCTAAAATGCGCCGGCCACAGGTGAGCCTTTGTTGCCGTCTGAAGGCAACCTCCTTCCTTTCGACTAGTTTCGCCCCGCCATACAACACGGTGTTGGCTTTCACAGCCGAAATAATTTTGGCACATGTCATGAGACAGGGTCACGACGACCTCGGTGTGTCGCACCGGATGGTTCAAGGACATCGTTCATCATGAACTTGTCATTGCCCCAGGATGTAGGTTTCGGTTCCACCAATGTACATTGGATTATGCTTTTCAACCTGGTCGATGAAACTAAAACTGAACTTGGCCTCCACGGTTTCGTCGTCGTCATTGCCAATGTTGTCGAGACGACAAAGGTAGACAGAAAGGAAGTCGGCGCAGCTCGGCTTGTCACCGTACTAGATCTCCGACTATGAAGGGACGGGAGATGATGCTCTCGCATCTTGGTAGTGGTGTAGTCTTGTACCAGGAGCAGGTGGTACCCGTAGTCCGCGCTGGTGTCGGCGGACAACTCGGTGCAAGGGCACAAGAAGCAACTTGACCCATCGATTCGCAAGAGGAGAGGAGGGGGGGGGGGGGGGGCAAGTCCCGGCTGGACGCGCATACAAGACGAGACGAAACGAAACACGAACTGCATGGATCGTACGCTATTTTTCCGCTGGCGATGCACGGCCCAGCCATGCAGTAACCGGCCCCTACGATTGGCCGATTGATCGGGCCTAGCTTGCTGCAAAAGCTGCCGACCCCTCTTTCTTCACGTATGGGTAAAAGTTAGAACATAAAAGCTTCCGGATAAAAAAACTGTTAAATAGAATAATCAGCGTAAAAAAGTAAAAATATGGGGCAAAAAACTAGAATTCACTCTAATTTTTCTCTCCACGTATAGAACATAAAAGGATATAATATCTACCAATACTATTTGTATAAAATACTGTACATAAATATTTCTTGCTAGAAATTTTATATGAGAGTTGTGTGTAAGCTTCATGTTGGTTGTTTTAGAGATGTTCTCTAACTGTCATTGAACTAGTGAAAACATCCTTGTTGAAAGGAAACCAAAGGCTAGTGAAAATATTATGTACGAAATTAACTTTGAACTTGTTTGAACAGTACAAAATTTGGTGGAACTTGGTCTAGGATATGCCTCTTGATCCACTTGATGAAGTGCAACAAGAATGAAGCCAAAAGGACTTCTCGAATACAAGGTATGGCTAAAACTAAAGTCAAGATTTAAATTTGAATTGGACTAATATGAAAAGCTAGAACCTAGGGACAACTGGGCGCAAGTTTCACTAAAAAATTATGGCTCGTACAAGATTAGGTTTTTTTAGGAGAAATTAAGTCTTCAAAAACCATATCTTTTTTTTTTGCGGGTGATCAAAAACCATATCTTAACCTTTATTACAATTAATTAACATTTCAGCAGTTGCTACGTACAAAATCGATAAAATGTTTAAGTATTCTTTTGAATACGAATCTATGCATGCTACTACTTTTGTACCTTTGAAGGATTATATATAGAATTTGACAACCTAACTGCATCATGGATCGACGATAGGTGCTACGAATATGCAATGCAATAGTCCACGTACGCACACATGCATGGACAGGTGCAGTGAATAAATAATGCATGCAGAGGAGAGGGAGACTGGGCCGGCATCATTATCGTTAATATAATCCTAGCTAGCTACGAGTATTAGTAGCGAGGTGCAATGAACAATGCATGCATAGGCGATTGACGCGATGCATGGTTGCTTAATTAATTACATGTACAGACGAATATACACGTATATGCATGCATCGTTGTCATCGAGGACATGAGAGGCAGTATTAGTTAAGCTGCGTATATGCATGCGATACATCTTATGTGGATGTGTGTATATATAGAGAGAGCAACGAGAGAAGACAACCTATTGTCAGCCTGGAGTACGTACTAATCACCTGCAGCAGCTTCAGGTATGTTCATTCCCACGCATGCATGTATTTCTTTTCCCCTGACGTTATAGGCTTGTTAATTAATTCGCATGCATGCATCGTATTAACCATGGAGGGAGAAACAATGTCGAGGAAGCTGTTGAACGAGAAGTCAGAGTGGCCGGAACTCGTGGGGAAGACTAGCGACGTCGCCAAGAGTGCTATCCTCGCAGACCGTCCGGAACTGGCTGTCATCACTAAGCAGTTGGGTGAACAGTCACCGCCAGCCGGACTACATAACCACGTCATCCTCTGGTGCTACGTCGACGTTGGTTTCAACTTCATCGTCGCCGAGATTCCGGTCGTCGAATAGACTGCATGCGTGCCCTGTCACGTTGTTCCGTCTCGAATAAACTAAATAAATAACGCGAGCGAGTCTGTTTTGATACCACTCGCCTATATGTATGCATTCAAGCTTACTAGCTAGCTAGCGTACCTAGCTAGATCTGCTTGCAGTTGCACGATGTAAACCTTCCATCATATACGTTGATGGTGGGCCTTGTTTTCTCTTTCGTGACATCTACCCAGAGTTAGTGAGCCTTGGTATACTCATCATTGACAACTATAACATAATAGTCCAAAATTTGGCAGAAAACATAGGAATCACAAACTCATCTACACTTGCCTCATTTTTTCTCCGCACATGATCTCGTATTGTGTGAGCTGATCTCTTTTTGCGGGTTACCCTTTGTGGAGACGACGTAGAGACAAGAATCTGAAAAGCTAAGCCAATAGCAAAAGGAGATCAGTTCACGTCACAAGAAGCTACCAGTAATGGTACTATTCATTCATTATTGGCAAATAAACACAATAAAAAACAACTCGCTCATCGAGTTACTTTTATGGGTTACCTTCTTGTTGTGTGAGTTGATCTCTTTTTGCGGGTTACCCTTTGTGGAGATGAAGTAGTCTGGAAAATCTGAAAAGCTAAACCAATAGTAGAAGGAGATCGGTTCACATCACAAGAACCTATCCGTAATGCAACTATTCATCATTGGCAAAAAAACACAAAGAAAAAAAAATGACAAGTCATGTGTTGTGATTGCATCAGGTAATGAAGAAACTGCTTGTATATCTGCTACCTGATTTTCTGTTTATTATTTTTTGAGCGCAAAACTGTAGAGGAGGCCCCGACAGTAAATTTTATTAAAAGAAAACCATATGTATAGAGAAAGAGAAGGGGATGCACAACGGGAGAGAGAGGGGGTGACGGAGGGAGAAAAAGAAGAAACTAAACTAGAGAGCTGAGCAAGCTACTAAGAGGTTTTGCCTTGTCAACTAACATCCTAAAAGTGAGTGGATGCCATTCCCTTTTGAAGAATTTGTTGGTTTAGGGATCATTCTTGCATCTCAACATTGTGGACTAGTTGTGGAAAGAGAAGAGAAGGAGAGAAAAACAGGGAGAGAGGCCACACCAGATCGCATAATTAATTCCGCTGCATAGGTTAACGGGCTAAGAGCCGTATCTCCACTAACATACAACTCCTCACTCTCTCTCTTCTTTAGTTACAGTGCCACATCAGATTTTTGCCTATGAAATCGTGCTAAGAGCCAAGCATGCATTGGAAGGCCTTCTGTTAGGATAAATTAAGTCTTCAACGATACTCCCTCTTTATGTTTATAAGGCCTGTGGGTATCCCTAGATCGACAATTTGACCAACGTAATACGAGTTATATATCACAAAAAAAATATACCATTAGAAACTACAAATGGTCTATTTTCTAACGGTATATCTTTCATGATGCATGACCCGTATTAGGTTGGTCAAATTGCCGATCTTGAGATACGCGCATGCCTTACAAACCGGAAGGGATCGAGTATCTTAATATTTATTTCAATTAATATTTCAGCAATTACTACATACAAAATCAACAATGTTTAAATATTCTTTTCAATACAAATCTATGCTACTACTTTGGGAGTACCTTTGAAGGCGTACATATAGAATTTGGCTGCTTAACTGTTGGTCAAAACCTGTAACATTTGACTTTCTCTTGATCAAAATGTGTGTTAAAGTTTAAGGGAGAGCGATGGAATACCAGTGATGAGTACATAGCTTTAATATGTACATAATTTAACATGCATGCATCATGGATCGACGATTGGTTCTATGAAAGTGCGTGGCAAAATTTATACTATTGAAAATTGGTGCGGATCCCTGTTACCGTTTCGATAGTCCACAAATGTACAGGTGCTGTGAACAATACATGTATGCATGCAGAGGGGAGATAGAGCCAGTGAGCCGGCATCATTATCGTTAATATAATCCTAGCTAGCTAGTACTAGCGATCGAGGTGCAATGAACAATGCATGCAGAGGCGATTGACGCGATGCATGGCTGCTTAATTAAGTACACAGATTTTTTATTTTTATTTTTTTTGCGGGTATAATTAAGTACACAGATGAGTGAGTATATACTGTATATGTATATGCATGCATCGTTGTCATCGACGCAACTAATTAATAAGCGATACATCTTATGTGCATGGGTCTGCGTTGTATATATATAGAGCAGAGTGCAGTGCAGTCAGCTCCATCTTGCCTCCCCTTCCTTCCTCTCATCTGCAGCTGCAGGTTTGTTCGTTCGATGCATGCATGTACTACTAATATATCATCCATGCATGCAGGCTTTAAGTGTTCAATTGTTTTTAATATATGCTTATTAATTGGCATGCATGCAGCTAGAGTTTCAAGGAGGAAGACACATGCCGGGTCTCCCAAGGTCATCATGGCCGGAACTAGTGGGGCAGACTCAGGACGTCGCCCATAGAACTATCTCCCGAGACCGGCCGGATCTGCGTGTCATTACCATGTTGGAGGGTGACCCAGAGCCGCCAACCATCGAAAATGACCGCGTCCTCGTCTGGTGCCGCGGTGACCCCATTCATGGCGATTTCTTCGTCACCCGGGTTCCGGTCATCGGATAGACTGCATGCCCCCTGTCATGTCATTCGGCCTCGAATTAACTGAATAAATAATGCGAGCGAGTATGACATACCACTCGCCCATGCATTCAAGCTTTCTAGGGTACCTAGCTAGATCTGCTTGTATGCTTGCTAGAAACCTTCAATATCATACATTGATCGTGGTACCTATTTAATATATGGAACAATAAATTGTCCCTTCTGCCATTTGCTACTCTATATATTTCGTCTATGTTTATGATATGCACACAATTACTTTTGATTGACAAGTGCTTGTTAAACTTTAGTATGCGTTAGGTAGGATGTAGACAATAAGCATATGTCCTAACTTGGGGCCGGTGGGCTTACAATCCGTTCAGCTGCAATCTTTGTTTGCCAATACTATACAACACCTCATCCATGTTGGCTCAGAACCATCATCTGTGCTAGCGCAATGGAGGAGACATGGATGAGGGTCGAGTATCCATGGCAACATCAAAGCTAGCACCTATATAATAGCGCATCCCTACCTGCCTATTAGAGTATTTTTATCGGCGCTAACTACGTGTCAGTATGGATATTAACTGGTGATAACCAAGTGCCAATAGGGATATTACTGTATCCCTACGGTGATAGTTGGGGGTTGGCAACGTTACTATTGCCACGAAGAAATTCTGCACATGACAATTCCCATGACGATTATTACGTTCTGTGAACCCTGGAACACAGTTACATGGACGTCGTGAAAAATCGTTGTTCATCGTTTTAGGCCCGCTTCATGTGTTATAGCTCACCGTTTTGGGGTCCGGTAACGATTTTCATGTTCCTTGAACCCTGGTACACGCATGGGCGGACCCAGAACAAAAATGACCGGGTGTCCACACGTATATCACATATGTGTGTATCGAACAAGGCTATACAATTTAGTGACATGTTTAATAATTTAGCATAGTTGATACATGTGTAACCATGAAAATGCTTACCAAAATCAACATAGTTCCCACTTGAAATATGAGTTGATAAAAGAAATTAAATAATAGAGCAGCAAAGACTTCAAATATACTCAATAACTTAAATATGATTTTTTTTACCAATTTTTGCCATTGTTTAATGTACTTGTAGTTCAAATTTGAATTATATCCACTAAATACCCAGAAATCCATTTAATGCCCTAAAAATAGCAAATGAACCCTGAAAAATTCCAAATTTTCACATGGAACATGTAATGGTGTATCTTCAATGTAGAACAAAATTTGGACCATAACCCTAACCCTAAAACCCTAATAATACCCTAAAACCCTATACGTTTACCAGTGGCATGCCCACTGTGAGGTACACCACTAATAAAAGATTACCAATGGCATGCGCCCTACTCGCATGCTACTAATAACCCATTACCAGTGGCGTGCGTGACCGGCCGCATGCCACTGGTAACTTGACTACATGATTCCCTCGTGCGGGACTTGGGGAAAAATGCCGCCGCAACCCATCGCCGCCGCCAACCCTCGCCACCGCCGGCCACCCCCAACTATCACCGTAGTTCATTAGGCCATCTTGCCCTCACATGCAATCAAGTTAGTGTCTCTCTTTGTGTTTGCGCAACACGAACATTAGTCTTCATTAGGCCATCTTGTGTTTGCTCATTCCATTGGTTGCACAAGCCCCACTATCCTTGCCGGTGTGTTTCTATTGTCCATCTTAAGTGTGTGTGTGTGTTTGTGTGTGTGTGTGGTTAACCTTAGAAATTGTTGGGACACACGTCTTGATATGTACGTTTGAGTTGAACAAACTATAGGATTTGCTTTGAAAGTACGTCTTAACATCATGGATCGATTGATCCTACATATGAATATGCATGGCAAAATCAATCCAAAGAAGCACACACAAGTGCGAGTATATATATACTCTTTCTGTTAATCAGTAAACAAGGAAAGGAAATAGTACGTACAATGAACAAGGCATGCATGCAGAGGGAGACTGAGTCGGTATCATTAATTAATCTTAATCCTAGCGAGCGAGGGCGATTGACGCGATGCATGGTTGCTTAAATAATCACACAGATGAAAACAATCGATATGTATGTATCTCTTATGCATCGTTGTCATCGACACGAGAGAGAGGCAATTAAGCAGCATGCGATACATCTTACTCTACTCAGCGTCATGCATGTACGTATGCACGCGCCATGCGTGTATATACATAGAGCACCGGCCCTATCAGCTCGCATGTCACAAGCTTAAGCGCGCAGTCAGCTCGATCTTGCCTCGACTCTGTCTGATCTGCAGGTTTGTTTGTTCGCATGAATGCATGCATGCGTTGTTGAATTCTTTGAATTTTATGCTTGTTAATTAATTCGCATGCAGCTAGCATATCAGTGAGGAATCGAACATGCCGAGGGAACTGTTGAGCGGGAAGACGTCGTGGCCGGAGCTGCTGTACAAGAAGGGGGACGACGCCACCAGAGCCATCCTCGCCGACTGCCCGGAGCTGCGCGTCGTCAACATGGCACTGGGCGACCCGGAGCCGCCGACCGTCGAGCACGACCGCGTCCTCCTCTGGCTCGACCTCAACGCCGCTTCCGACTTCATTGTTTACCAGGTTCCCATCATCGGGTAGTTAGCTACGCTAGCTGCATGCCATTCTGGCCCGAATAAACTAAACTAAATATGCCATGAGCGAGGCTCTCTGCCTGCATGCATGCTGTAATGTAAACCTACAGAAGCTACTGTTCGGATATTAAGCAATTTTCGGTTAAGCTTAACCCAATCTAGCCACATAACAAGTGTGCTGACAGTGCAAATCACATACGACAGACTAAAAACAACTAGCATATCCATGTATGGACCAAAAGTACATGCCAACAGAGAGAAGTTCAGAACATACAAGTTCACCCGAAACTCCGGCACAGCAGCGTCGTCGGCCATGGTGGTGAAGATGAGGTGGCCGTCCGCCGTAGAGGAAGTAGTGGAAGCAGATGGCCAATCGTCGAGGATGTAGTCGATCAAAAGCGAGCAGTCGCGCCGAGACGCTCCCCAAAAATCTTATCGCCCTTCACCCGGTGCAGGTTCTCAAGGGACGCGGTTTCGAAGGCCTGCTCTCCCGTACGGCTGTGCACACAATCGCCGCAATGGGGTCGCCGGAAAGCAGCACAACACAAGGAACTTGACAAGTGTGTGTGTTCGGATCTGCTACTGTGTCTGTTCTGTCTAGCCTTCCTCCTCTGTATCTTCTCCACATAGATGAGACGCGTGGGAGAGTAAGGAGATGCAACTGATACGTGGTGGAAGAAATTAGCATAAAACGTGGCCACAACGAGCTCGGACATTGACACGTACACCCAGAGTTTTAGCAGTGCACTACCAAGTAAAAATTTAGTTCTTCCAACAAGCCGCGTAACATTAGCTCGAACTCGATTCACGAAACATGATGCGTGCATGCGCGGGTTGCGTTGCATGGCGTGGCAAGTCAAGTCGAGTGAGTGAGCACGCAGTTGTTGCTCTCTTTTCTCATGCTACAAAGATGAGTAGAACAACTCACATTATATATTGGTGCTACTCTTCCTCAACTAGCAGCATAGGACTAAACTTTCACGCATGCCATTCAAGTCAAATGGGCCTTTGAGATTTCAGAATTTTACTAGGCTGAACAAGATTTAGTGGGCCGAAGCCCATAAAATGTAACAATCCCCCACCAGATCTCATAGGCACATTACACTACCGGAATAACCTAATATGCCGACGGCTTTTTGTCGGGGCCGTCGGCATACATGCGCATAAGCTGACGGCCTAGGGAAAACCGTCGGCATACAAAGCCCGTCGGCAAAGCTCCATATATGCCGACGGCTGTTGTCGGCATAGGTAGGCCGTCGGCAAAGCTCCATATATACCGACGGTGGCCGTCGGCATAGATACGACCGTCGGCGTACGTTCTGCCATGTGGCCCTCGCGACCCGTTTGCTGACGGACGGCTGACGACGTTAGATCTATGCCGACGGAGGCCGTCGGCATAGAATTTTTCTCTATTATTTTTTAATTTTAAATCATTTTCTTTTTTTTATACAGTTTGAATTTGATTAATATAAATCTGACTTATCTAAACTTAAACATATACAAATTATATATCGATTTGGGGTAGAATTTTTCATAGATTATGAATATTCACTTTGTTTCTGTTTTAGAATATGTTAAAAATGCGACCTCATGTACTTTTACAAATAGGTCCTTATACTTTGTTAAAATCACAAGTAATTCATACTTGCATTGATTTTGACAAATTTTATATGTTTTTTTATCAAAATCTTGAAAGGATTCTGTTGGTATACAATGTTTTCATATTTGAATAAACTGAAATCATGTTTGCTTTAAATTTACAGAAAACACCCTCTTGTTTTGATATTTTTGTATATTTTTCATTCCTTGGCCAAATGAGACAAATTTTATATCTATTTGCATCAGAAAGTTTCTAGGATTGTGGGATGTTTAAATAGCAAGTACCCAGCTCTGGAGTGTGACCCCCGTCACGGACGGCACCACTGCATGCACTTAGAGGGGGAAACTGCCACGGAGGGTAACTCGGAGGGAATCTTGTGATAGGTTGGGCCCAAACTTTGCTTTAAAATGTTCCTATGGGCTAACCTAGCATAACCCGATAGAAAAAGTCCATTGGTCAACCGCCGTTCGTCCCGAGTCAAAGCCCTCGATTTCCCGGTCGAACGGGCCAGGCTTAGCCCGCTCCGGAGCCTTCAGAGGGTAGTAATCCCACCAAAACTTGCATTGGGTCCTACTACATGTATGAAAGTGAGGTGGGAGGTGTAAACACCCAATACCAAGCTCTGGAGTGTGACCCCTTTCACGGACGGCACCACCGCATGCATTGAGAGGGGGAAACTGCCACCTCGGGTCAACCCGAAGGGAATCTTGTGATAGGCTGGGCTCAAACTTTGTTTTAAAATGTTCCTATGGGCTAACCTAGCACAACAAAGTGGAAAAGCACATTGGTGAAACGCCGTTCGTCGCCGGTCAAAGGGGTAGATTTCCTGGTCAAAGGGGTCAGGGTTAGGCCTCTCGGGGCCTTCGGAGGGTAGCAATCAAACCAAAACTTGCATTGAGTCCTAGTAAATGTATGAAAGTTTGATGGGAGGTTCAAACACCCAGTACCCCGCTCCCGAATATGACCCGCTTCACGGAACGGCACTACCGCCTGCACTTAGGGGGGAAACTGCCACCTCGGGTCGACCCGGATGGAATCTTCTGTTAACCTGGGCTCAAACTTTGTTTTAAAATTTTCCTACGGCCTATTCTAGCCCAACCAGGTAGAAAAGTCCATTGGTGAAACGCCGTTCGTAATGAGTCAAAGACCTAGATTTCCTGGTCAAACTGGCAAGGGTTAGCCCGCTACAGGGTCTTCGGAGGGAAACAATCCCACCAAACCTTGCATTGTGTCCTAATACATGTCTAAAAGTGTGGTGGGATGTTTAAATAGGCAATACACAGCTCGGGAGTGTGACCCCCTTCACGGACGGCACTACCGCATGTACTTAGGGGTGAATCTGCCACGGAGGTTAACCCGGAGGGAATTTTGTGGTAACCTGGGCTCAAACTTTGTTTTAAAATATTCCTAAAGGCTAACCTAGCCCAACCAGGTAGAAATGTCCATTGGTCAAACGCCATTCGTCGCGAGTGAAAGCCCTAGATTTCCCGGTCAAACTGGCCAGGGTTAGCGCACTACGGGGTCTTTGGAGGGTAGCAACAACACCAAAACTTGCATTGTGTCCTAATACATGTCTAAAAGTGTGGTGGGATGTTCAAATAGGCAATACACAGCTCCGGAGTGTGACCCCCTTCACGGACGGCACTACCGCATGCACTTAGGGGGGGGGGGAACTGCCACGGAGGGTAACCCGGAGGGAATCTTGTGATAACCTGGGCTCAAACTTTGTTTTAAAATGTTCCTACGGACTAACCTAGCCCAACCATGTAGAAAAGTCCATTGGTCAAACGCCGTTCGTTTGGACCCATTTCCGTCCCAAATTTGGGTCAGATTTGGGTCCGAAGCCGACACAAACCGGACATTCTCTGTGTCCTCCTCGTCCGTCTGTGTCCTCTGCATGTCCGGCCTGGCCCAACTGTCATCCACCTACACCCATTCCACCTCTCTCCTCCTTTTCTGTCTCTCCCCCCCACCCACCCACCCATCCCCACAGAGTCGAGCACCACCACACAGGGAGAAGCATGGCCGGCAACTGGAGCACGCCCGACGCCCGTGCCGGCCGCTGGACCGGCGTGGGGTGCTCGTTCGACGGCCACCGGGTCACCTCGCTCTCCCTCGTGTCGGCAGGCAGGTGTTGGGGAACGTTGCATGGGAAACAAAAAATTTCCTACGCACACACAAGATCTATCCAAGGTGATGAGCATCTACGAGAGGGAGAGTGAATCTACATACCCTTGTAGATCGCTAAGCGGAAGCGTTTTAAGAAACGCGGTTGATGTAGTCGAACGTCTCCGCGATCCAAATCGCAAGTCGTCCCTCGATCCGATCACGAACTAGCGCCGAACGGACGGCACCTCCGCGTTCAACACACGTACGGCTTGATGACGCCTTCACCTCCTCGATCCAGCGAGCGATGATGAAGTAGTGGTTGAGTTCCAGCAGCACGACGGCGTGGTGATGGTGGTGAGGAACAATCTCTGCAGGGCTTCGCCAAGCACTACGGAGATTATGACGGAGGAACTAGAGGGCTAGGGTTGCCGGCACACGGCTTGGGAAATCCTGATGTGTCCCGTGTGCTAGCCCTGCCCCTCTATTTATATGTTGAGCCTTGGGGTCTAAACTTGGAGTAAAAGCCTCCTCCAGGTCGGTTTTACCCGCACAAGGTCGGTTTGGCCCGCAGGAAAAGAGTCCAACTCGGATCCCTGCCGAACCGTGCACAGCCGCGCACAAGCGGTAGTACCGCTCACAAGCGGTAGTACCGCTTGGGCGGTAGTACCGCTTCACACAAGCGGTAGTACCGCTTGGGCGGTAGTACCGCTTCACAAAACGGTAGTACCGCTTACGCGGCAGTAAAACTACTTTTTGCACTTTCCAATACCTCGTGGGCTTTATCCCTTTGGCCCATATAAAGTGTTCTCGCACCCGAACACTTCGGTAAACATCCGGAACCCCTTCCGGTGAACTCCGGAACTCTTCCGGAGATCAAAACACTATAATCACATATATCAATCTTTACCTCCAGACTCTTCCGGAGATCCTCGTCATGTCCGGGATCTTATCCGGGACTCCGAACAACCTTCGGTCACCAACATAATAACTCAACTATACTAATCGTCACCAAACGTTAAGTGTGTAGACCCTGCGGCTTCGAGAACTATGTAGACATGACCGAGACACCTCTACGGCCAATAACCAATAGCGGGACCTGGATGCCCATATTGGCTCCTACATATTCTACGAAGATCTTTTATCGGTCGAACCTCTATGTCAAGGATTCAGTTAATCCCGTATGATGTTCCCTTTGTTCTTCGGTATGTTACTTGCCCGAGATTCGATCGTCGGTATCACTATACCTAGTTCAATCTCGTTACCGGCAAGTCTCTTTACTCGTTCCGTAATACAAGATCTCGTGGCTAACTCTTTAGTCACTTTGCTTGCAAGGCTCAATGTGATGTTGTATTACCGAGTGGGCCCTGAGAAACCTCTCCGTCATACGGAGTAACAAATCCCAGTCTTGATCCATGCCAACCCAACAGACACCCTCGGAGATACCTGTAGAGCACCTTTATAGTCACCCAGTTACGTTGCGACGTTTGATACACACAAGGTATTCCTCCGGTGTCAGTGAGTTGCATGATCTCATGGTCAAAAGAACAGATACTTGACATGCAGAAAACAATAGCAATAAACTGACACGATCATATGCTACGTTCGTAGTTTGAGTCTTGTCCATCACATCATTCTCCTAATGATGTGATCCCGTTATCAAATTGTTGGGGATCGTTGCATGGGAAACAAAAATTTTCCTACGCACACACAAGATCTATCCATGGTGATGAGCATCTACGAGAGGGAGAGTGAATCTACATACCCTTGTAGATCGCTAAGCGGAAGCGTTTAAGAAACGCGGTTGATGTAGTCGAACGTCTCCGCGATCCAAATCGCAAGTCGTCCCTCGATCCGATCACGAACTAGCGCCGAACGGACGGCACCTCCGCGTTCAACACACGTACGGCTTGATGACGCCTTCACCTCCTCGATCCAGCGAGCGATGATGAAGTAGTGGTTGAGTTCCAGCAGCACGATGGCGTGGTGATGGTGGTGAGGAACAATCTCTGCAGGGCTTCGCCAAGCGCTACGGAGATTATGACGGAGGAACTAGAGGGTTAGGGTTGCCGCACACGGCTTGGGGAAATCTTGATGTGTCCCGTGTGCTAGCCCTGCCCCTCTATTTATATGTTGAGCCTTGGGGTCTAAACTTGGAGTAAAAGCCTCCTCTAGGTCGGTTTTGCCCGCACAAGGTCGGTTTGGCCCGCAGGGAAAGAGTCCAACTCGGATCCCTGCCGAACCGTGCACAGCCGCACACAAGCGGTAGTACCGCTTCACACAAGCGGTAGTACCTCTTCACACAAGCGGTAGTACCGCTCGGGCGGTAGTACCGCTTCACACAAGCGGTAGTACCGCTCCGGCGGTAGTACCGCTTCACCAAGCGGTAGTACCGCTTACGCGGCAGCAAAACTACTTTTGCACTTTCCAATACCTTGTGGGCTTTATCCCTTTGGCTCATATAAAGTGTTGCTGCACCCGAACACTTCGGTAAACATCCGGAACCCCTTCCGGTGAACTCCGGAACCCTTCCAGAGATCAAAACACTATTATCACATATATCAATCTTTACCTCCGGACTATTCCGGAGATCCTCGTCATGTCCGGGATCTTATCCGGGACTCCGAACAACTTTCGGTCACCAACATAATAACTCAATTATACTAATCGTCACCAAACGTTAAGTGTGTAGACCCTGCGGGTTCGAGAACTATGTAGACATGACCGAGACACCTCTACGGCCAATAACCAATAGCGGGACCTGGATGCCCATATTGGCTCCTACATATTCTACGAAGATCTTTATCGGTCGAACCTCTATGTCAAGGATTCAGTTAATCCCGTATGCTGTTCCCTTTGTTCTTCGGTATGTTACTTGCCCGAGATTCGATCGTCGGTATCACTATACCTAGTTCAATCTCGTTACCGGCAAGTCTCTTTACTTGTTCCGTAATACAAGATCTCGTGGCTAACACTTTAGTCACATTGCTTGCAAGGCTCATTGTGATGTTGTATTACCGAGTGGGCCCTGAGATACCTCTCCGTCATACGGAGTAACAAATCCCAGTCTTGATCCATGCCAACCCAACAGACACCCTCGGAGATACCTGTAGAGCACCTTTATAGTCACCCAGTTATGTTGCGACGTTTGATACACACAAGGTATTCCTCCGGTGTTAGTGAGTTGCATGATCTCATGGTCAAAGGAACAGATACTTGACATGCAGAAAACAATAGCAATAAACTGACACGATCAAATGCTACGTTTACAGTTTGGGTCTTGTCCATCACATCATTCTCCTAATGATGTGATCCCGTTATCAAATGACATCTCATGTCAATGGCTAGGAAACCTTAACCATCTTTGATCAACGAGCTAGTCAACTAGAGGCTTACTAGGGACACAGTGTTGTCTATGTACCCACACATGTATTTGAGTTTCCAATCAATACAATTATAGCATGGATAATAAACGATTATCATGAACAAGGAAATATAATAATAACCAATTTATTATTGCCTCTAGGGCATATTTCCAACACAAATGACATCTCATGTCAATGGCTAGGAAACCTTAACCATCTTTGATCAACGAGCTAGTCAACTAGAGGCTTACTAGGGACACAGTGTTGTCTATGTACCCACACATGTATTTGAGTTTCCAATCAATACAATTATAGCATGGATAATAAACGATTATCATGAACAAGGAAATATAATAATAACCAATTTATTATTGCCTCTAGGGCATATTTCCAACAGTCTCCCACTTGCACTAGAGTCAATAATCTAGTTCACATCACTATGTGATTTACATTGTAATGAATCGAACACCCATGCAGTTCTGGTGTTGTTCATGTTTAGCCCTTGGAAGAGGTTTAGTCATCGGATCTGCAACATTTAGATCCGTGTGTACTTTGCAAATATTTATGTCGTCCTCCTTGATGTAATCGCGGATGGAATTGAAACGTCGCTTTATGTGTCTGGTCCTCTTGTGAAATCTTGGTTCCTTGGCTAGAGCAATGGCACCAGTATTATCACAAAACAGAGTCATTGGGTTAAGTGCACTAGGCACTACTCCAAGATCTGTCATGAACTCCTTCATCCAGACACCTTCCTTCGCCGCCTCCGAGGCAGCGATGTACTCCACTTCGCATGTAGAATCAGCTACCACGCTTTGCTTGGAACTGCACCAGCTAACCGCACCCCCATTAAGAATAAATACGTATCCG
This sequence comes from Elymus sibiricus, assembly GCA_039707655.1. NCBI lineage: Eukaryota > Viridiplantae > Streptophyta > Magnoliopsida > Poales > Poaceae > Elymus > Elymus sibiricus. The sequence continues at coordinate 5,297,080 of CM077670.1, read as the reverse complement.
GTTTGCGACTTAGAGTCATCCGGATCAGTGTCAAAGCTTGCATCGATGTAACCCTTTACGACGAGCTCTTGATCACCTCCATAAACGAGAAACATATCCTTAGTCCTTTTCAGGTACTTCAGGATATTCTTGACCGCCGTCCAGTGTTCCATTCCTGGATCACTTTGAAACCTTCCGACCATACTTATGGCAAGGCTGACATCGGGTCTTGTGCACAGCATTGCATACATGATAGAGCCTATGGCCGAAGCATAGGGGATGACACTCATCTTTTCTCTATCTTCTGCAGTCACTGGGCATTGAGTCTTACTCAACTTCACACCTTGCAATACAGGCAAGAACCCCTTCTTGGACTGATCCATTTTGAACTTCTTCAAAACTTTGTCAAGGTATGTGCTTTGTGAAAGTCCTATTAAGCGTCTCGATCTATCTCTATAGATCTTGATGCCTAATATGAAAGCAGCTTCTCCTAGGTCCTTCATTGAAAAACTCTTGTTCAAATATTCCTTTACGCTTTCCAGCATTTCTATATTGTTTCCAATCAGTAATATGTCATCCACATATAATATTAGAAAGGCTATAGAGCTCCCACTCACTTTCTTGTAAATACAAGCTTCTCCGTAAACTTGTATAAACTCGAACGCTTTGATCACCTCATCAAAACGAAGATTCCAACTCCGAGATGCTTGCACCAGTCCATAAATGGATCGCTGGAGTTTGCAAACTTTGTCAGCATTCTCTGGATCGACAAAACCTTCTGGTTGCATCATATACAACTCTTCCTTAAGGTAACTGTTAAGGAACGCTGTTTTGACATCCATCTGCCAAATTTCATAATCGAAAAAGGAAGCTATTGCTAACATGATTCTGACGGACTTAAGCATCGCTACGGGTGAGAAGGTCTCATCGTAGTCAACTCCTTGAACTTGTGAAAAACCCTTTGCCACAAGTCGAGCTTTATAGACGGTGACATTACCGTCCGCGTCCGTCTTCCTCTTAAAGATCCATTTGTTCTGAATGGCCTTATGCCCTTCAGGTAATACTTCCAAAGTCCATACTTTGTTTTCATACATGGATCCCATCTCGGATTTCATGGCCTCTAACCACTTCTCGGAATCCGGGCTCATCATCGCTTCTCCATAGCTCGTAGGTTCATCGTTGTCTAACAACATGACCTCTAAGATAGGGTTGCCGTACCACTCAGGAGCAGTACGCGTCCTTGTCGACCTACGAGGTTCGATAGCAACTTGATCCAAAGCTTCATGATCATCATCATTAACTTCTTCTTCAGCTAATGTAGGCTCCACAGAAACAACTTTCTGTGCTGCGCTACTCTCAGGTTGAAGTAAAGGTTCAACAACCTCATCAAGTTCTATCTTCCTCCCACTCAATTCTTTCGAGAGAAACTCTTTCTCAAGAAATGTTCCGTTTTTAGCGACAAACACTTTGCCCCTCGGATCTGAGGTAGAAGGTATACCCAACTGTCTCTTTTGGGTATCCTATGAAGACGCATTTCTCCGCTTTGGGTTCCAGCTTTTCAGGCTGAAGCTTTTTGACATAAGCATCACATCCCCAAACTTTAAGAAACGACAGCTTTGGCTTCTTGCCAAACCAAAGTTCATATGGCGTCGTCTCAACGGATTTCGATGGTGCCCTATTTAAAGTGAATGCAGCTGTCTCTAATGCATAACCCCAAAACGATAGTGGCAAATCGGCAAGAGACATCATAGATCGCACCATATCCAATAAGGTTCGATTACGACGTTCGGACACACCATTACGCTGTGGTGTTCCAGGCGGTGTCAATTGTGAAACAATTCCACACTATCTTAAGTGACTGCCAAACTCATAACTCAGATATTCTCCTCCTCGATCAGATCGCAGGAATTTAATCTTCTTGTTACGATGATTCTCAACTTCACTCTGAAATTGTTTGAACTTTTTCAAATGTTTCAGACTTGTGTTTCATTAAGTAAATATACCCATATCTACTTAAGTCATCAGTGAAGGTGAGAAAGTAACGATAACCACCGCGCGCCTCAATGCTCATCGGACCGCACACATCAGTATGTATGATTTCCAATAAGTCACTTGCCCGTTCCATTATTCCAGAGAACGGCGTTTTAGTCATCTTGCCCATGAGGCATGGCTCACATGTGTCAAGTGATTCAAAATCAAGTGACTCCAAAAGTCCATCAGCATGGAGCTTCCTCATGCGTTTTACGCCAATATGACCTAAACGGCAGTGCCACAAGAAAGTGGTATTATCATTATCAATTCTACATCTTTTGGCATCAATGTTATGAACATGTGTATCATTACTATCGAGATTCAATAAGAATAAACCCCTCACATTGGGTGCATGACCATAAAAGATATTACTCATATAAATAGAACAACCATTATTCTCTGATTTAAATGAGTAACCGTCTCGCAATAAACAAGATCCAGATATAATGTTCATGCTTAACGCAGGCACCAAATAACACTTATTTAGGTTCATCACTAATCCCGACGGTAATCGAAGAGCGAGCGTGCCGACGGTGATCACATCAACCTTGGAACCATTTCCCACGCGCATCGTCACTTCGTCCTTTGCCAGCCTCCGTTTATTCCGCAGTTCCTGTTTTGAGTTGCAAATATGAGCAACCGCACCGGTATCAAATACCCAGGTACTACAACGAGAGTTGGTAAGGTACACATCAATAACATGTATATCATATATACTTTGTTTGTTGTTGGCCGCCTTCTTGTCAGCCAAATACTTGGGGCAATTCCGCTTCCAGTGTCCAGTTCCCTTGCAATGAAAACACACAGTTTCTGGTTTGGGTCCAGCCTTGGGTTTCTTCACGAGAGGAGCAACTGCTTTGCCACTCTTCTTGGAGTTACCCTTCTTACCCTTGCCATTTTTCTTGAAACTAGTGGTTTTATTGACCATCAACACTTGATGCTCCTTCTGAATTTCAGACTCAGCGGCTTTTAGCATTGCAAACAGCTCGGCGACTGACTTGTTCATCCCGTGCATGTTATAGTTCAACACGAAGCTCTTGTAGCTAGGTGGCAATGATTGAAGAACTCTGTCAGTGATAGCCTCTGGCGGAAGGGGCATCCCTAACTCAGCCAGACGGGTGGAGTACCCAGACATTCTGAGCGCGTGATCACTGATAGACCCGTTCTCCTCCATCTTGCAAGCATAGAACTTATCGGAGATCTCATATCTCTCGATCCGGGCATTCTTCTGAAAGATAAACTTCAACTCCTGGAACATCTCATATGCTCCATGACGTTCAAAACGTCTTTGAAGTCTCGGTTCTAAGCCATACAACATTGCACATTGAACTATTGAGTAATCATCAGAACGAGCCTGCCAGGCGTTCACAACGTCTAGAGACTCAACTGGAGCGGGTGGATCACCAAGCGGTGTATCAAGGACATAAGCCTTCTGGGAAGCCGTAAGGATAATCCTTAGATTACGGGCCCAGTCCACAAAGTTACTTCCATCATCTTTTAACTTAGCTTTCTCTAGGAACGCATTAAAATTCAGGGGTGCTACTGCGCGAGCCATGATCTACAACATAAATATTGCAAAGACAACTTAGACTATTGTTCTAGATAATGAGTTTAATTAATCATATTTAAAAAAACTCCCACTCAAATTGACATCCCTCCGGTCATTCGAGTGTAACATGATCCAAATCCACCAACTCAAGTCCGATCATCACGTGAGTTGAGGTGGTTTCAATGGTGAACCTCTTCATGTTGATCATATCTACTATATGACTCATGTTCGACCTTTCGGTCTCTTGTGTTCCGAGGCCATGTCTGTACATGCTAGGCTCGTCAAGTTTAACCCGAGTGTTTCCGCATGTGCAACATGGCTTACACCCGTTGTATGTGAACGTAGAGTCTATCACACCCGATCATCACGGCGTGTCTCGAAACGACGAACTTTCGCAACGGTGCACACTTGGGGAGAACACAATTTTATCTTGAAATTTAAGTGAGGGATCACCTTATAATGCTACCGTCGTCCTTTGCAAAATAAGATGCATAAAAGGATTAACATCACATGCAAATCATAAGTGACATGATATGGCCATGAACTTGTGCTTTTGATCTCCATCTCCAAAGCACCGGCATGATCTCCATCGTCACCGGCATGACACCATGATCTCCATCATCTTGATCTCCATCAACGTGTCGCCATGAGGTTGTCGCGCCGACTGTTGCTTCCACGACTATTGCTAACGTTTAGCGATAAAGTAAAGCATTACATAGCGCTTAATGATTGACACGCAGGTCATACAATAATTAAAGACAACTCTATGGCTCCTGCCAGTTGCCGTACTCATCGACATGCAAGTCGTGATATTCTATACAAAACATGATCATCTCATACATCACATATATCTCATCATGTAATTGGCCATATCACATCACAACATACCCTGCAAAAACAAGTTAGACGTCCTCTAATTGTTGTTGCAAATTTTACGTGGCTGCTACGGGTTTGCAAGAACCGTTCTTACCTACGCAAAACCACAACGTGGTGTAGTGATTGCTTTTTGATCTTCTAAAAGAACCCTCTTCATTGAAATCGATTCAACTAAAGTGAGAGAGACAGACACCCGCTAGCCATCTTTATGTAACAAAATTACATGTCAGTTGAAGGAACCTGTCTCGCGTAAGTGTACGCGTAAAGTCGGTCCGGGCCGCTTCATCTCACAATACCGCCGAATCAAATATCAACTAGTAACGGCAAGCAATATGTATACACCCACGCCCACAACTCTTTTGTGTTCTACTCGAGATCTCATCTACGCATAGACCTGGCTCATGATGCCACTGTTGGGGAACGTTGCATGGGAAAGAAAAATTTTCCTACGCACACACAAGATCTATCCAAGGTGATGAGCATCTACGAGAGGGAGAGTGAATCTACATACCCTTGTAGATCGCTAAGCGGAAGCGTTTTAAGAAACGCGGTTGATGTAGTCGAACGTCTCCGCGATCCAAATCGCAAGTCGTCCCTCGATCCGATCACGAACTAGCGCCGAACGGACGGCACCTCCGCGTTCAACACACGTACGGCTTGATGACGCCTTCACCTCCTCGATCCAGCGAGCGATGATGAAGTAGTGGTTGAGTTCCAGCAGCACGACGGCGTGGTGATGGTGGTGAGGAACAATCTCTGCAGGGCTTCGCCAAGCACTACGGAGATTATGACGGAGGAACTAGAGGGCTAGGGTTGCCGGCACATGGCTTGGGAAATCCTGATGTGTCCCGTGTGCTAGCCCTGCCCCTCTATTTATATGTTGAGCCTTGGGGTGTAAACTTGGAGTAAAAGCCTCCTCCAGGTCGGTTTTGCCCGTACAAGGTCGGTTTGGCCCGCAAGAAAAGAGTCCAACTCGGATCCCTGCCGAACCGTGCACAGCCGCGCACAAGCGGTAGTACCGCTCACAAGCGGTAGTACCGCTTGGGCGGTAGTACCGCTTCACAAAACGGTAGTACCGCTTACGCGGCAGTAAAACTACTTTTTGCACTTTCCAATACCTCGTGGGCTTTATCCCTTTGGCCCATATAAAGTGTTCTCGCACCCGAACACTTCGGTAAACATCCGGAACCCCTTCCGGTGAACTCCGGAACTCTTCCGGAGATCAAAACACTATTATCACATATATCAATCTTTACCTCCGGACTCTTCCGGAGATCCTCGTCATGTCCGGGATCTTATCCGGGACTCCGAACAACCTTCGGTCACCAACATAATAACTCAACTATACTAATCGTCACCAAACGTTAAGTGTGTAGACCCTGCGGGTTCGAGAACTATGTAGACATGACCGAGACACCTCTACGGCCAATAACCAGTAGCGGGACCTGGATGACCATATTGGCTCCTACATATTCTACGAAGATCTTTTATCGGTCGAACCTCTATGTCAAGGATTCAGTTAATCCCGTATGCTGTTCCCTTTGTTCTTCGGTATGTTACTTGCCCGAGATTCGATCGTCGGTATCACTATACCTAGTTCAATCTCGTTACCGGCAAGTCTCTTTACTCGTTCCGTAATACAAGATCTCGTGGCTAACTCTTTAGTCACTTTGCTTGCAAGGCTCAATGTGATGTTGTATTACCGAGTGGGCCCTGAGATACCTCTCCGTCATACGGAGTAACAAATCCCAGTCTTGATCCATGCCAACCCAACAGACACCCTCGGAGATACCTGTAGAGCACCTTTATAGTCACCCAGTTACGTTGCGACGTTTGATACACACAAGGTATTCCTCCGGTGTCAGTGAGTTGCATGATCTCATGGTCAAAAGAACAGATACTTGACATGCAGAAAACAATAGCAATAAACTGACACGATCATATGCTACGTTCGTAGTTTGGGTCTTGTCCATCACATCATTCTCCTAATGATGTGATCCCGTTATCAAATGACATCTCATGTCAATGGCTAGGAAACCTTAACCATCTTTGATCAACGAGCTAGTCAACTAGAGGCTTACTAGGGACACAGTGTTGTCTATGTACCCACACATGTATTTGAGTTTCCAATCAATACAATTATAGCATGGATAATAAACGATTATCATGAACAAGGAAATATAATAATAACCAATTTATTATTGCCTCTAGGGCATATTTCCAACAGCAGGTGCAGCGCTGGGGCGGACACGGAGTGCGAGCCGGAAGTTTGCACCGCGAAAACGCGAATCCGGCGAGAGGGGTGGGCGGCCCCGCCGATGTCTTGGACGCGTCCGCCGTCGCCGCTCCCCTGCCTGGCCCGCCTCCTGCCCCTGCCGTCTTCGCCTCCACGCTCGCCGTCGCGGGGGCTCCGCCGTCTGCGGCGTCGCCACCGACAACGGCACCGTCTACTGCGCTGCGGCCAGCGCTATAACTCCTCCGCCTCGCCCGTCGCGCCGTTCCTCATCTTCTCGCAGGTCTCGGGAGGCGCGGGGTTCCTCTGCGGTGTCGGATCGGGCGTGGGTGGTGGCGTTCCTGCGCTCTTCTGCTGGCCGCCGGCCGCGCCGGGGCAGCTCAGGCCGGTGTACAGGGGGCCTTCCCCGCTGCTGGACCTCGCCGTCGGGGCGCGTTCAGGTCCCTCGTCTCCGACGACGGCTTCACGTGCCCCTGCTCCGGCAGGTCTTGATCTTTTTTTTTTTTTTTTTGCAAAAAAAGGACATGTCCGTTTCAAATGGGTAGTACGCGTTGGGTGCAAAGGCCGTGTCCACCTATCCGTCCGTGTCCGTCTGTCCGTTTACCGACCCAAACGGACAAAAAAGGACAAAATCCATGTCCGTTTGGGTCTCTGCGTCGGAGTTGCCCTAAGCCTTCAATCGTGTAGTAGCACTGTAGTTAGCAGGCTAGCAGCGTGGTGGTCTGGTAGAGCTACTAGTATTAGTACTCTAGAGTAGATAGAGATAGACTACTAGTGCAGACTATGGTAGAGACGTGAAAAATGCATGCATGTGAGATTCGGGTTTTTTTCGTGCCGGGCCAGCCCGAGCACGGCCCGCATCACCGTGCCGGGTCGTGCCGCCCGTTTTTCTCCATTTGTAGGCCCAGCCCAGCCCGGTTTGACGTGCCGTGCCAGCCCGGCCCGTTTTACTTCGTGCCGTACTGTGCCGGCTGGGTTTCGTGCCAGCCCAGAAAAGCCTGGCCCAAGTCCCAAGTTTACTGGTAGGTATCGGTGGTTTTGGCATCAATGGAGTGCTGCCACATGTAAAGGTGTGGGACCACACGCATATGGCATATGTTTGTATTCCCAGCCCACCCTTCGTATATTGGATTAAGCCAAATCACAGTGGCGCCCACTAGTCAAGTCACTTCTCTCCATCTCTCATTCATCTGCGTGCATCAGGAATAGACATATTCATTCTGTCTCCTCTCTCACCAAACAAATCCATCATTTTATTCCACCTTAGCTAATTTAAATCAATCATATCTTTTAAACCATATTTTTTTTTTAACTTTTTATATATCTGAACTCCTGGCGCCAAGGCCTTTAGAACAAGACCAATCTTGGGATACATTTCAACCATGTTTAAATTTCAACGTTTCAATCCATTTATTTCACTCAATCTATTTTAAGTGTGTGAAACTGATTAGAAGAATACCAATGTGTGAAATATGTTATTGAATTTAGTAAAATCAGTTTTTTGAAATGAGTGAAATCTATTTTTTGATTTTAGTGAAATTAGTTTTTTAAAAAGAGTGATTTTTCCAGGACCGATTTCACTCATTTGAAGAAACTGATTTCAACAATTTCAAAAGATTATTCCAAAAGAGTGACATAAACAATTTCAATTTTTTTTAAAGTGATTTTAGCGATTCCAATTTCATATTTCACAAAAGATTGAGACTGATTATTTCAACAGAGTGACAAAAATGGCATATGTGGGGTTCCCAATGAGAGGCATAAGGCCTGGGGCAATCAGAATGGCTTGTGTATATGTATGTACTAGCTGCAGGCATCTGGGGTAACTAGCTTTAATCTGCCAAGGTTGGATGCGACCCGTATGATGGGGAATGTGAAGTTGCAAGAACTTCGACCCGCTGACCGAACAATCACAGAACCACAAACCGGGAGTAACCCACATAGAACAGCCGGAACCATAGAGCACGAATTAGGGGGAACGGGAGGCTCCTTCTCATGAATTCGGATGAACTCACAAGAGCAATGGTGAGAAGAATCTCTCACGGTCTCGCTGCATAAGCTTGTATCTGAATGGTTTGACAAAAGGTTTCTAAAAGGATGGGGGAGATGTGGTTTTATAACCAGGGACAACCCCCCTTAGCTAGGTGTGAAAGGAGTCCAAATAGTAACCGTCATTTGGATGACTTCCTTGGGGGAATAAGCAGTCAACTTGGAGAGTTATTGAAGAGCTCCTCGAATTCTCGCACAGCCTTTAACAACCTGGACACAGTCGCACCAAAATGGTCATTACTTTTGCTACACAACTCAAAATGAAGCAAGGTTTGTTGCATTGGAAAGTAGACTTCAAGGAGCTTCTATTGGTATACCCCGTTATCACATTTCTCTTCCAGGATGGTGGTGACATAGAAAAAGATCGGAGGCAAAAAAATGAATGCATGTGATTCACTTAGAACATGTTTCGATAAACTTTGTTTCTTCATGAGCTCAAGGATTGTTGGCTTCCCTCGACATGACACTTGAGTTCAGTCAACAATAAAGGGGATGAAGGCACAACATTTTCATCACATTTATAAGATAAGCTCAAGTTAGCGTTGACCCTATCAGTTATTTATTTGCGCGACTTCTTGTGATTGGCCCTATAATTGTTGTGGTTGTGTCAATGGGGGTGATGTCCACAACATGAAGGGGGAAATTATGTTGCTAAAGGGAGATATACATGGGCCTTTGCCCTTTTACTGCATGCAGGCAGCTGCCCGGACAGTCCGTGGTGGTCAGCCCGGACAGTCTGGCTACGGAAGTATCCTCGAGCTGGAGGTCGGTGGAGGCCGCGTCGGTGTGTCCGGGCAGGTGTCCTGGGGTGCTCGGCCTTTGGTCAGATAGTTCAAGTGCTCCGGCTGGACGGGTCTCCGCGGTGTCCTTCCGGGGGCCGGACACTCCGGGCCTCTGTTCGGCCAAGTGTCCGGTGCTGCTCGATTTGGTGCCGGGCAGTCTGGAGCCCTGGTCCAGATAGTCCGGCTAGCTGACAGCAGCTCCATATTGCCTCCTTCTTTTTCTCCTCGCTTGCATGCCTCGCACTTTAGAGGAAGGGACGTGTTCTTCCTTCTCTTCTATGCTTCCCTCTTGGATGGCATAGTAGTTCTTGCGCTTAGGACCTCCTCCTTTGCACGTACGTCGTTCAGCTCAAACCTAAAGATGCAAAGGGTTGGAAGGTCAAGTAGTATACCATCCTTGAGAGTAGTAGCTAGACACACGCAACGGAGAAGATCCACCTTTGAAAGCCATGTACTCGTGTCATTTGGCGTTGAAGCACTTGACATGGTGATGTCCGTAAAACTCAGCATATCACATATACTTTCTAATCAATATGTTATATTATTCAAGGAACATATAAGAAATCATGAGTATCGTGAAATATGATCATTGTGAATTAGAAGACCGTGTGCCACCAAAAAGTGCTTGGTGGGCTCAGCATTGCGGGCCTTGACCACTTTGGGAGAGCTCTCAAACTGTGTTAGCAGTGGCTTTAGTGGACTGAACTAGGCCAGCCGTGGGTGGGCTCTTAGCTATCCAGCGACGTGGCTGACATGGACCTTTCCAGAGCATGCACACCCATCGCCATTGTCGACGGTAAAACAACCTTGTTCTGGCATGATAATTGGTCCAGATCCGATTTTGATGTCGTTTTATGTAAGAGTAGGTCGGTTTAGAGTTTCATGACGACCGGCGCAAGTGCCGGTGTTCATAGAATTTTCGTCCATCATCAGCTTTGTGGCCCTCGACCACCTCAGGCCGGACTCCATTACCTAGCTGTGGAACACTAGTGGGGAATACTCCTCTAGCTTTTCTTATGTGGCCCAATTCAATGGATCCCATCACAAGTTCTCAACGGAAAAGATTAGGAAAGCCCATATAGAACTGAAATGCAGATAATTCTCTTGGCTTGTTGATGCGAAGCATCCCACGGACATCACCACTAGCTGATTACCAAGTCCCCAAGCCCCAAGTGAACCCATGGAAAGGGAACGTGTGCGAGCTATACAAGCCAAGGTGACTTCACTCCTCATTGAGCTTCCCATGCACTTACATGAGACTAAGGTAGCCAGAATCGGCATTCTAGATCGAATCGAACCTCTATGATAAGATCGCAAATCGTAGGATCATAACTAGTAGAATCGTAAAATCGTGGATTCTACCAAATAGAATCGTAGAATCCATCTATTCAATTCAGATCGTATAGTTGTAGAGTCGCATGATAGAATTGCGATTCTAACTACCTTGCATGAGACATGGCTACTACCTCAATCCGGAACTCTATGCGTACTCAGGTACGAAGGCATTGTTCAATGGAAAGCAATGGGAGACGAAGAAGCACGAAGCATGAAGACGGCGCCCCGAGCCAAGGCCACAGGAGAAGGCATGCCCCGAATACTGCCCCGGAGACTCCGGGCCAACATTTGCGGCTCTCTGGAAAGCCCGAAGACTTCCCCGGAGACACCCCGGAGTCTCCGGGCCAACCCTGGTGTCCAGGATTTGCGGCTCTCTGGACACCCCGGAGTCCCCGAGCTGGTCCCGGTCCCCAAATTCGTACGCTATTGGAAATCCCAGAATCTACCCAGAGACACCCCGGAGACTCCGGTCTGCCCCGGAGACTCCAGCCATGTGCGTAGTAAAGTGGGTTGAGCCCGTGTACCCTTTCCCCTTTCCACTTACCCCTTCGTGGGAACCTATATAAGTCGTATCTACCTCTAGATCTAGGGGAAGCAAAGCATAAACTAAAAACCTAGAGAGAGCTTTGCTCATCTATCATCCCTCTTGGGATTGAAGGCCTTCTGAGGTAGAAGACTCCATTGGAGTACAAGGCCATCTCCGGGTGAAGATTCCGAGGAGTTCAACACCACCCAAGGGTGAAGGCTTCCGTGAAGCACAAGACCTCCATCTCTTAGGATTTGGGGATGAACTATCCTACCTTTGTTTCTGTATTTCCCTTGGAGTTGTTGGATCCATTGAACCTCTTTGTGTAGACTTTGGTTATGAGATGTGTGTTGGCTTGAGGATCTTATGTTTCCCTTGTGATTTTGTTTTCCATTAGTTCTTGAGTTCTTTTGTGTTCTTCCTCAAACACACCTTTAATTCGTGAAGATCGGACCATCCCTATGGTTCGCCCCATATCACTTGTCCATTACAACAGGATCCTCACAGGTGATCAGCTGGCCGGGCACAGTTGGCCGCATGACGCATTATGCCAGCTTTGCCTTTGCCCCGAGTCTGACTGCCATCTTTGCAAGGATTTCCCTTTCACTTCTGAGGTCTGTCAGCTAGTGTTATGTTGGGTGGATGATCACTCCCAACATGATCGGTAGTCAACCTTCAATGATTGATGCCTGGTGGGATGGATTATTGAGAGATATTAACAACACCCAAAACAGAAAGCGTAGCAGACATCTTATCTACATCATGTGGAATAACTAGAAAAAAGCCGCATCTTCAATGACGTACATTAAGGTAGCCCACCCCGCCTTTGACGATATCAGCCACAGGGTCATGGCCTTTCAGCTAAGTTTTTGATTCCGAAAAGGATGTTAGAACCTCCGGCCTCTGCATCATTGTGATGCATATAGCCATCTTTATTAAAGTTGATGCAAGGCAACGAGGCCAAAGACATCAACAAGCAGAGTACAAGACTTAGACAACTATGGCAGACCCATTACAAGATATGAATTTAGCACCTATGACTAAGTCAACTTCTTCCGCAACAACGCCTTCAAGAAGGGATACCTGCCCTCACGCGCCGTCGCCATGTCCAACCAGATACGGCAAGGACAAGGATTTTCATCCTGGTTGCCGAGACCAAGCAATGAAGGCCAGCACATCAGCAAGTAGACAACGCCTTCAACAAGGTAATGACGGAAGTTTGTCGCTACTGAGCCTGACCAATGAAGGCTAGAATATGAGTTTTCACCCCGGACAAGAAGCGATTCTCCAATCACCATCTTGGAAATGGATTTTCCGCTAGTCGCGTCTGCCAGTACTCCACGCCAGGCCGGAGTGGTGCTAGCGGACGGGTGAGACGTCTTCCCACCTTAAGCCACCACCACGGCTGTCGGGAGGCCGCCCATGGCGAGGCGCGGATCTGGCCGCTGCCACTCCACACCCTCGTGAACCGACAAACGTCGGATGCTGCCGCTTGCGCCGGGAACCTCCCCGTGCACAGGACGATGCGCGCGCACCGGACGTCGGAGGCATATCCGCCGACAGTCGGCCGAGCACAGATCTGGCCCGGCAGATCCACCGCGCTACCTCCAAATTTCCGCGCCGCCCAAATCGACCTGGATGCAAGGCCCTCATGTCGCCACACCAACTAGCCTCGCCACGACGCCCGTTGGCGCCGGATGGGCTTGCACCAACACCTCTGTGCGCCGCCGCGGACAGCAAGGACGTGAAGTGTCCCCCGAAGCCCAACCGTTGCTGGGTGCCGAGTGCCGCGGCCAGAGCCTCTACGTCGGCGTCGCCATTGCCGTTGTAGGCCTCGGCCGGATCCGACGGGTGCCGCAGTGGTCCCGCCTTCCGCGGTCCGGCATCGATGTTTACCTCCTCGTCGGCGCCACCGTCAATGCACGTGGCGGCGAGGAGCTCAAAAATCAGCCCAGCACGTGGCGGCGAGGAGCTCAAGCATACTACCTATCTTGGTATTGGTTGATGCGTGCATGACAGAAAGCAATTTGCCGGCCTTTTGTTAACCAAATTCATGAGTGTTAGTCACACCTGTACTTCTGCCGTTATCGCATGTACATCACCCACGATCCCCACGTATAGCTAGGAGGTCGTTATTCTTTCGCACGATGTGCTGCGCACGATGTGCTGTAACTCTGTACTAATAACCCTCAGATCAATACGATGTGTATGTTGCATCCATTTTCCTTCTCACATGGTATCAGACTCCCCAAGTTCTTCCTGAGCCGTCTCCTCTTCCGCTCTGATGGCTCCTTCCTCCCTCGCCTCTGACTTCGACGAGCCCAATCCCTTCGCCACCAGTTCTTCTCAGCCGCCGCCCGTCTCCGTCGGCACGCTGCTGCTTCTCAACACCCCGGACTACACCACCTGGCACCGCCTGTTCATGGTTGCCTTCCGCAAGTTCGGTCTCTGCTCCCATATCGACGGCTCCAACGACGCCCAGCAGCACAGCGACGACACTGATTGGCACCAGATCGACCAGTGCATCCTGTCATGGCTCTACGCCACGGTCAGTCGTGACATCCGCGCCATGATCATCGAGGACGAGGACACTGCCTACTCCGTCTGGACGGCCATCGGCACCCTCTTCCTCGACAACAGCATGCAGCGCGGCGTCTACGCTCTCCGGGACTTCCATGGTCTCATCCAGGGAGACCTCTCCATCCATGCCTACTGCACCCGCCTCAAGACTCTGGCGGACACACTGCGCGACGTCAACCAACCGGTCTCCGACAAGGCCCTCGTCCAGAACATGTTGCGCGGCCTGGGCAAACAGTTCGACGGCGCGATCGGCGTGCTGACCATGCTGGGTGACAACTACACCTTCTTGCAGGCCCGCTCCTATCTGCTTCAAGCCGAGCGCCGTCTTCTCGAGTCTTCCAAGCAGGAGGCCTCCACCGCTCTCCTCGTCGGTCACACCTCCAGTGCCCCTCCCCCCGCGGCACCCTCCTCTCACACCGGCTCCACTGGCCACACCACCGGCGGCAGCCATGGCTCCAACAAGCGTCGTCGAACGAACAACAACGGTGGCGCGCGCACCTCCGGCAACACCAACAGCGCCTCTCGCCCGCCCGCCGCTCCTGCCAGTGCACCCCACCCTTGGACTGGCCTCGTCCATGCCTGGCCCCTGGCCGGCCACGGCTCGGGCGCTGGCGTCCTTGGGCAACGCCCTGGCGCTCCACACGGCCTCGCTGCCTTTCAGTCCCCAGCGCCGCCTGCGGCTGTCTTCCCCAACACCGGCGCCACCGCGCCTCCACTCTACGGCGCCCCTCCCTCTCCGCCCGCGGGTACTCAGTGGGCCAACCCGCAGCTAATGGAAGCGCTGCACGACCTCTCCCTCTCGTCGCCGTACTCCGGTGGCGGAGATTGGTTCCTCGACACGGGCGACTCCGCGCACATGGCCGCAAACCCCGGTATGCTCTCCTCTCGGTCAGCTACACCCTCCTCTCAAATTATTGTCGGTAATGGTGCCTTTCTCCCTATCACCGCTGCCGGCCACTCCACTCTATCCATTTCCTCTCATCCTCTCCATCTTCGCAACATCATTGTCTCCCCTACATTGATCAAAAATTTGATTTCTGTACGCCAACTAACCCGTGACAACTTTGTCTCTGTCGCTTTCGATCCCATTGGTTTTTCTATCCAGGATCTTTGTACGGGGAAGCTTCTCCTCCGATGTAACTCGTCCGGCGACCTCTATCCAATGCAGCCCGTCGCCACCAGCGCGCGGCTCCACGCCTTCGCAGTCACGGTCACCGCTGACGTCTGGCATCAGCGGCTAGGCCACCCCGGCCAGCCTGCCTTTTCCCGCATACTTAGTTCCTTTTCCTTTTCATGTACTAAAAGCTTAGCTCACACTTGTCATGCTTGTCGAACTGCCAAACATGTACGCCTTCCCTTTGTTCGTTCAATGAAAGTTGCTTCTAGTCCATTTGAGGTTGTGCACTGTGATGTTTGGACGTCGCCCGTTCTTAGCAATTCGGGCATGCAATACTATCTGGTGGTTCTCGATGACTTCTCGCATTTTGTGTGGACTTTCCTCTCCGCAAAAAATCCGACGTTCCTGCCACCCTCATCGCGTTCCATGCGTTTGCTCTTACCCAATTTCGCCACCCTATCCATGCCATTCGCACCGACAACGGCCGCGAGTTCGACAACCACGCCATTCACTCCTTCCTGTCCGTCCACGGCATCGCTTTCCAGCTTACATGCCCATACACCTCCCAAAAAACGGCCGTGCCGAGCGCGTGCTGCGCACTCTCAACGACAATGTCCGCGCATTACTCTTCCATGCTAGTATCCCTCCACGATTTTGGCCAGATGCTCTTTCCACGGCTACATTGCTTCTTAACTTGCGCCCTTGCCGGCCTCGCAACCTTGACACGCCACACCAGCTTCTTCACGGCTCTCCCCCTTCCTATGACCACTTAGGTGTTTTCGGGTGTCTATGCTTCCCAAATACCGCTTCTACTGCCGCTCACAAGCTCGCCCCACGCTCGGTCGCCTGCATCTTCCTTGGCTATCCACCCGATCGCAGCGGCTACAAGTGTTACGACCCTATCTCACGGCGCATTATACTCTCACGACATGTCTACTTCGATGAGCAGGTTTTTCCATTCAAGCAGGCAGCCACGCCGCCGCCGGCGACGTCTTCGTCCTCACCACCAACGGACGTCTTGCTCTTGCCAGGCCCGGCACCTGTGGTTCGTCGTCGGGCTGTCATCAGTCCCGCTCGGGTCGCTTCTTCGACTCCCGGAAGCGCTGCCGCGGCGGCCCCGAGCGCTGCCTCAGCAGCTTCTTCGTCGCCTGGAACAACTGCCATGGCAGCCCCGAGCGCTGCCCTAGCAACATCTTGCTCACCTGGACGTACTGCCACGGCAGCCCAGAGCGATGACATGGCAGGCTCTTCGGCTCCTCCCTACGTGGCTCACAGGAACGCTGCAACGCCAACATCCAGTGCTGCCCCGACAGACAACATGGCTCCTCCAGCTCCTAGGCGGCCACGAGCTCCTCCACCGCCGCCGTCACATCCGATGCTCACTCGCCTTCGCGACAGCATCCAGCAGCCCAACAAGCGGTACGCCGCCCACGCTGCCTCCGTTCTATCCCCCATGCCGTGCACCATTCGTGAGTCGCTCCGGGATCCGAACTGGCTTGCTGCTATGGAGGCCGAGCACGCCGCCCTGCTCTCCAACAGGACTTGGACTCTCGTGCCTCGTCCCGCCGGCGCAAACGTCATCACCGGCAAATGGGTATTCCGCCAAAAGTTCAAACCCGACGGCAGTCTCGACCGCTACATGGCCCGCTGGGTTGTTCGTGGCTTCTCCCAGCGTGCCGGCGTGGACTTCTCCGAGACGTTCTCGCCGGTGGTCAAACCGGCTACCATTCGCACAGTGCTCCACCTCGCCGCTGCACGTGATTGGCCCGTTCACCAACTCGACATCAACAATGCATTTCTCAATGGCGTGCTCAGCGAACGGGTGTACTGCCAACAACCCACTGGCTTCGTCGACGCTGCTCGGCCGCATGATGTCTGCCTTCTCGACAAGTCTCTGTACGGGTTGAAGCAAGTGCCTCGGGGGTCGTACCAAAGGTTCGCCGCGTTCATCTGCAGCCTTGGCTTCCGCGCAACGACGTCGGATTCTTCTCTGTTCGTTCTACAGCGCGGCGCCGACATGGCATACCTCTTGCTTTATGTGGACGACATCGTCCTCACTGCGTCGACTACCGGTTTTCTATGGCAGGTCATTGATCGTCTTCGCGCGGAGTTCTCGCTCAAGGACATGGGTGCCCTTCACTTCTTCCTCGGCATCAAGGTGCGTCGCACGACAGCCGGCTTCTTCCTATCTCAGGAGCAGTATGCCGTTGATCTTCTCGATCGCGCGGGCATGACGGGCTGCAAACCTGCTTCTACGCCAGCTGATACGAAGCCCAAAGTCTCCGCCACCTCTGGTGCGCCTGCTACCGACGGTGCTCTCTACCGCAGCATTGCCGGGGCCCTACAATACCTGACGCTGACACGGCCCGACATCGCCTATGCCGTGCAGCAGGTCTGTCTCCACATGCACGCACCACGTGACACGCAATGGGCGATGGTGAAACGTGTGCTCCGGTACGTCCGCGGCACCACCTCTCACGGTCTACAACTCCGCAAGTCCTCCGCCCACGAGCTCATCGGCTACTCTGACGCCGACTGGGCAGGATGCCCGCATACCCGGCGTTCGACATCGGGCTACTGCGTCTACCTCGGGGACTCACTTGTCTCGTGGTCGTACAAGCGGCAGCCCACCGTCTCTCGCTCCAGCGCCGAGGCGGAGTACCGGGCTGTCGCCAATGTCATCGCGGAGTGCTGTTGGCTCCGGCAGCTCCTCGGAGAACTTCACGCCGGCGTGAGCAAGGCTACTGTCATCTATTGCGACAATATTTCGGCGGTCTACCTCTCTACAAATCCCGTTCATCACAAGAGAACCAAGCACATCGAGCTCGATGTCCATTTCGTACGCGAGAAGGTTCATCTCGGCGAGCTCCGTGTTCTTCATGTGCCCATGACTCAGCAATTTGCGGACATCATGACCAAAGGCCTGCCAGCGTCGTCCTTCAATGATTTTCGCTCCAGTCTATGCTTCACCAACGGTGACGCCTCGACTGCGGGGGGGTGTTAGTCACACCTGTACTTCTGCGGTTATCGCATGTACATCACCCACGATCCCCACGTATAGCTAGGAGGTCGTTATTCTTTCGCACGATATGCTGCGCACGATGTGATGTAACTCTGTACTAATAACCCTGAGATCAATACGATGTGTGTGTTGCATCCATTTTCCTTCACACAATGAGTAATACACGTATGGTTTTTGTCTAGGGGTTTTGGCATGTCCCCCCTCAAAACAATGATCATTTTGTACATATTCTAATTCCTTCAGGAAAAAAGAACGAAAATGATGGACCATTTATGGGTTCATCTACTACGACCTTGGATTATTAATTCCTGCAGATCAAGTTATGCATTTTCGTGAAGGGGTTTAAGTTGTTGAAATGAGAAGACTTGCACGCATACGGAAAAGTACCGGCTGGAGAAAGAGAGAGAGAGAGGGGAGAAGAGTTTATTTTCGGGAGAAGGGATCCCTGACCTTTACCGAACTAAAGGTGTGATGCGTCTGACCCTCAAAACAAGCTTGGAATAACCAGGGAAGCATGACAACTCAAGCACCATTTTTAGGTATAAGCTAGGGACGAATGCAGCAAGCAAGGCAACCCCTCGGTACGTATCACACGAACGCGAGCTTCAACAAATCGATCGCAGATCTCGTTCGGTCGATCGATCAGCCGACTCATCCGAGCTCACCATGGAGAGCTGGCCGGCGGGATCCGCGTAAGCAGCGAAGGCTGGGCTCCTCTGCGACATCGACTTGGACCTCAAACCCGGTGACCACGGCCAGTGCCCCACCGGACACGTCTGGGTCCACAAGGCGCTCCAGACAGACACGAGACGGACGCGGTGTCCGCCCTCGGGCCCGCGTGTCAGCCGGCCAACCATCTCCCACCGGCCCCATTTAATCCGAACGCGTGGACGGGGCCCTCATGTCAGCCACCCAGCCGCCCCTGCCGAGGTCCTTTTTAATGGCTAGCCCGTGCGCATGGACCGGCCAGTCCACTTCCAAACACCTCCCTGCCCCCCACGCGCCCGACAAACCCTAGCCCGCGTCGCCCACCACCGTCCACCGGCCACAATGGTGTGGAAGTGGACGGGGAAGCCAGGGATGCACAACCATGAGGCCGGGTTGTCTTCTGTGTCGTCTGCGCATAGGAGGAGCGCCGCCAGCTTCGCCATCTCGCCGCCCGCTGCGCCACGGCAGCGCCAGTACGTGGGCGTGGCGACGTGCCAGCATTACTGGGACATGGCCGCCCCGCTGCCGTGGAGCGATGTGCACCTGCCGGACGGGTGGCATCTCAGCCCGGAGCGGGTGCCAGTGCCTGCCATCCAGGCCAGTGGCCTCGCTCGTCTACTGGAGATCAACCGCCGGCGGGCCCTTCTGCCTCCAAACCTCCTCGGTGACCCAAGGCACGCCGTCGACTCACCCGTCTGGGACACGTGGTTCCGGGATGAGCACGACATGGGGCGGCGGTCTTTCTTCGCTGCTGGCGCGCGTGCTCCGTCACCCCCACGGGAGCGTGCTCGGGTGCGCACGCGTGAACCCACGCCGTCCCTGCCACCATCACCAGCAGCCATGGACGTCGACGAGCGGGACGAGATCTATTTGAAGGTGCTCGAGGACTCAAAACTCGGCGAGTTCAAGGAGTGGCCTGGCCTGGCGGTGCAGCTTGCTCTGTCGGCCGCCGGAGATGTCGCCATTCCCGAGCCAGAGGACGGGGTGGTTGAGGAGGAGGAGGAGGAGGTGGTGGAGGAGGAGCCGGTCTGGAACTCGGCGCTGGTGGGGCAGTCCTGGTCGTGGACGTCGAACATGCTGGAGCACGTGTCTGCCCCGCCCGTGAGGGTAGGCGCGAAGACGTGGTCACCGCCGCTCCAGACACCACCGGAGCGGCAGCAGGCGCCGCGCGCCCACCTGTGGCAGCCACCGCCCTTCGTCGACCACACGGCAGATGAAAGCGACGGCCAGGACTGCGGCGACGGCGGGGACTAGAAGATCTAGGGTTTTTTAAGTTTAACTTATTTTTATTTTTATTTAAGTTTAAGTTTAATGTACGGTGGCGAGGACGGCCGGGACTATTGGACTTTTTAATGTTTTTTTTAAGTTTACATTTAAGTTTTTTTAGAGGCACTGTGAAATGCGTCTGGCCTGTTGGGCGCACCTATGGGCGCTGTGACGCAAACGGACGATCGTGTCCGCCTGGCCGACGCAAACGGGCGGAAAATGGACGAAAAGCGTGTCCGTTTGCATCCGTGCGTTGGAGTTGGCCTTAGTTAACCGAGTGCATGCGTGGTTAATCACAGGATGAGGTATCCGCCCGAACCACGGGGAAGTTGAATGATCTAACACCATGAATAATTTGAAACCCGATAACGGGTGAGAAAGATCGTACCCATCAAGCAACTGAATGGGCCCCGGACTCGATCAGCCTTCCATCTAACTAGAAGCGAACGCGCGCCTTGCCGTGCCGTTCTTCTTTGTGGGACCTATTTTTTTCCGTTTATTGTTGGCCGGCAGTTGATCTTCGTTGGGCATTTTTTTGGGGTCAGTTTTGTTGAGCTAGTCACATTTCTCTGGCTTGGTATCTTTGGTCTTTTTTTCGTGAAATGTGATGGAGAGAGGAGGAGCGTTACGTAAAATTCGGGAGGCACGTATCCCCGCTATGCGCAGCGCACGAACGAAACCACGTATCTCAGGGCCAGTGAAGCTCATGTCACATGTGACTGTTAAATGGGTCTAAGAAGAAAAGAAACCCGAAACACAAGCTGACAAAGCGGGCACATGGGCCTTCTCAACCAGGGAGCAAGGACACCAGTGGCGTAACTAGGGGGTGTGCCGGGTGTGCCATGGCACACCCAGAATTTTGAAAAATATTTTTTGACCATGTAATAATTAGCTGATTTTCAAGGCCAACCTAAGCAAATTGAAAATAGACCTCAATTTTTTTGAAGTGTGCACACCCTCCATTTTATTTCTGAGTCCGCCACTGAAGGACACCACCCCTTTCTAGGGAGCTTAGTATCTTTAGAGATGTAACACGCTAAAATCTACGCATGCAAGTCGAGGACCACTTCAAAAATACGTTTAAAGTTAATGGACAGATGGAATACCGATTACATACGTAGCTTTAATATGTAATTTCCTTAACATCATGTATCTATTGATCCTATGAGTCTGCATGGCAAAATCAAAATTGGCCCGTGCGAATCCAAAGACGCACATGCATGTACCCAAGTGCAAGCAGGAGTATATTCTTCCTCGTTCTGTTTCGTAGCGAGGGGCCGAGGGCGCGATTGACGCGATGCATGGTTACTTAATTGATTACACAGATGCATGCAATTGTATATGCATCGCTGTCATCAATGCACATCTTATGTACATATATTCATATGCACTTTAGCTATACGTAAGCCGCCTGAAAATTGATTTTGGGTCAGTCGATTTTTTTGGCCATTAATTTCTGCTTTGAGATTCGTGCTCCCTTCTTTTTCTGGCCTGTTCTGTGAGTTGTGTTTGGGCTAGGTTTTTTCGACTGACCACATATTTGGGTCGGTCGATTTGCTACTAGGCTAAAGCCCATTACCTGTGCGGCCAACCCTCTCCTCTCTCCCTTTGTTTTTTTATGTTTTTATGTTTTTATGCCTTTTTGCTTTTGTTTTTTGTGTTTCTTTATTAGTTGGCTTTTATTTTTTTCTTTTGTGGGTATTTTGGGACATTAGGTGACTGTAAATGTATACACACAATTACTATGCAATATGTAGAAAAATTACACTATTATATGATTATTGTTTGCATACTACAAATAGTGCAATTTTAGTGCAATGCTGTGTGCATGATTTTTTTTATTTTTTTATTATCTTTCTTTTTAAAGGGTAATACTAATGTCACTAATTCATTGTTCCTTATAAAATTTCATTATTTTGATTTTGTTTTAGTTATTCTTTTATTTTTCTTCTTCTTTAAGGGTAATACCAATGCCACTAATTCATTCCTTCTTAGGAAGATTTTTTTTGCGAAAATTCCAATATTATAAGCTTATTCTTGCATATTTTGAAAAAGCATAATTTTTGTGTATATTGTGTGCAAATTTTGTCATTGTTTGTTTTAGATTTTTTGTCATTTTCTTTCTTCTACAAGGATAATACCAAAGCCACTAATTCATTCTTTCTTAGAAAACCTTATTATTTTGATTTTTTTTAGTTATTATTTCATTTTCTTTCTTCCTAAAGGGTAATACCAAAGCCACTAATTCATTTCATTTTCCTTCTTCTTTAATGGTAATACCAATGCCACTAATTTATTCCTTCTTAGAAAACTTCCCTTTTTTTGTGAAAATTCCACTATTATATGCTTATTCTTGCATACTATAAAAAATAATTTCTGTGTAAATTGTGTGCAAATTTTGTCATTATTTTTTTTTTCATTTTCTTTCTTCTTAAAGGGTAATACCAGTGCCACTAATTCATCCTTTCTTAGAAAACTTCATTATTGTGATTTTGTTTTAGTTTTTATTTTATTTTCTTTCTTTTTCAAGCGTAATACCAGTGCCACTAATTCATTTCTTCTTAGAAAATTACTTTTTTCCGAAATTCCACTATTATATGCTTATTCTGGCATAGTATAAAAAGCGCAACTTTTATGTAAATTGTCTGCAAATTTTGTCATTTTTTTTTATTTTCTTTCTTTTTAAAGGGTAATAACAATGCTATTAACTCATTCTTTCTTAGAAAACTTCATTATTTTGATAATTTTTTAGTTTTTATTTCATTTTCTTTCTTCTTTAAGGGTAATACCAATGCCGCTAATTCATTACTTCTTAGGAAAAAAATCCGAAATTACACTATTATTTGCTTATTCTTGCATATTATAAAAAAGCGCAATTTTTGTGTAAATTGTGCGCAATTTTTTTCATTTTTCTTCTTAAAGGGTAATACCAATGCCACTAATTCATTCTTTCTTAGAAAACTTCTTAGAAACTTCTTTTTTGCGAAACTTTCAGTATTACATGCTTATTCTTGCATATTATAATAAAGCGTAATTTTCTGTGTAAATTGTGTGCAAATTTTTATCATTATTTGATTTAATTTTTTATATTTTCTTTCTTTTAAGCATAATAACAATGTCACTAATTCATTCTTCCTTAGAAAACTTTATTTTTTGTTTTTCTTTATTTTAATTTTTGTTCATTTATTCATTAAGGTGACACCACCACAAGTATTAAAATTTCAGGCGACCGACCCTTTTTACTCACAGTAATTAAAACCATGGTAGCTAAAGAAACTATGGTATTGTAAGAATACTTAGAAAATATTTTGCTATTAAACATGGCCTTAGTTATATATGATAGGGTGGAGTTGTGTGGTTGGAAGGAAGCCACGTCTCACTATAAACATGATCGGTAGGAATATCCCTGTAGGTGTAGCATTTTTAAAGAAGCACTCCCGACCATAGTGATGTTTTTGACCAACGAGACGGGAGCCGCTTTCACGAGCGTCGCTAGCGCGTGTAGTCGCGCATGCAGGTAGCTAGACGGCCAACATGCCAAGCTAGCTCATGTACAGAGATGCTTCTGAGCAGGACTGTGTAGGAGTACTGGTAGCTAGCTAGCATGTAGTTCACGAGTGTACGTGCATGCACGAATGGGTTGGTACGCGTGCACGCGCAACTTGAAAATTCAATTCGAGCAAAGGATAGAAAAAGAAAAGAAAAAAAAGCATGCACCTTACCCGGTAGGCTTGACTGAAACAAGTTTGGGTCAGTCGACTGACCCAAATTTTGTTTTCAGTCGATTGACCTGTAGCCGGTCCCATTCATATATGCGTGTATGTATGCATGCAATGCAATAATCACAAGCTAGCGTACAGTACAGTCAGCTCGATCTTGCCTTAACTTCTTCCTCTGATCGATTCGCAGATTTGTTTCCCCCCTGACGAAAAATCACATGCATGGATCCTACCTAGAAGAAACATGCAGTCCTCTCTCTCTCTCTCTCTCTCTCTCTCATCCATGCATATGCATGCATTGTTCAATTGTTCTTTTATATATGATTGTTAATTTGGAGCTACCGTATTAGGGAGAGACAGACATGCCGAGAGAACTATTGAACAGGAAGTCAGCGTGGCCAGAACTGGTGGGGCGGACCGGCGACGTCGCCATTAGAGCTATCGAGGCAGAGCGACCGGACCTGCGTGCTCGTCTCATAGTGGTGGGTACCCCGGAAGCGTCCTTGTCTGGTGCTTCGCTAGCGCCGGTTTCTTCATCGTCGACCGGGTTCCAGTCATCGGATAGACTGCTGCATGCATGCTACTCGCCATGCATTCTGGCGCAAATAAATGAGAAAATAATGCGAGCGAGTTTGATACCACTCGATCGCCATGCATTCAAGTTTTCTAAATGTACCTAGTTCTGCTTGCATGTCGTAGACCTTCTATCATACATTGATCGTTCGTGGTACCCAATTAATATATACTAGTCAACAACAACCCGTAAGACTGCAGGGGCTAGAACTACTCTACATTTATTTTCCTTTTTCGATTCATAATATTTATATACATGGTGTTGTTTAGGCCATGTTTATTCTTATATAAAAAATAGAATTGTTAAGAAATAAGGTGCACAGTGAAATGAATGAATCATTTTTTACTTCGTGATATGTAGTTGCAATGCATCCTCAGGGCCTCTTTGATTCGCAGGATTGTAAAAATGCAGGAATAGGAAAAACACATGATTGGAATGTCATGCCCATTCAAATCCTACAGGATTTGAGTTTGTTTGATTGCATCACATGAAAAACAAAGGATTTTCCCAAGAGGTTTGAGTGGATACTAGATTTCATATGGAATGTAGTAGAAATGGTTCCTTAGGAAAAATTCCTCTAGGATTCAATCCTACAAATCAAACAACCAATGTAGAAAAAGTTCCTAAGGATTCTAATCCTCCAAAATCCCTATGAAAATCCTTTGAATCAAAGAGGCCTCCATTCTACATCGGAGCATCCATGCAACTTTAACCAACACCAAAAAATTGCATCAATGTTACTTTAACCAACACTAAAATACCAAAATGCATGGGGCCGGACCGGACCTAAAATGTGCCGGCCACAGGTGAGCCTTTGTTGCCGTCTGAAGGCAACCTCCTTCCTTTCGACTAGTTTCGCCCCGCCATACAACACGGTGTTGGCTTTCACAGCCGAAATAATTTTGGCACATGTCATGAGACAGGGTCACGACGACCTCGGTGTGTCGCACCGGATGGTTCAAGGACATCTTTCATCATGAACTTGTCATTGCCCCAGGATGTAGGTTTCGGTTCCACCAATGTACATTGGATTATGCTTTTCAACCTGGTCGATGAAACTAAAACTGAACTTGGCCTCCACGGTTTCGTCGTCGTCATTGCCAATGTTGTCGAGACGACAAAGGTAGACAGAAAGGAAGTCGGCGCAGCTCGGCTTGTCACCGTACTAGATCTCCGACTATGAAGGGACGGGAGATGATGCTCTCGCATCTTGGTAGTGGTGTAGTCTTGTACCAGGAGCAGGTGGTACCCGTAGTCCGCGCTGGTGTCGGCGGACAACTCGGTGCAAGGGCACAAGACGCAACTTGACCCATCGATTCGCAAGAAGAGAGGAGGGGGGGGGGGGGGCAAGTCCCAGCTGGACGCGCATACAAGACGAGACGAAACGAAACACGAACTGCATGGATCGTACGCTATTTTTCCGCTGGCGATGCACGGCCCAGCCATGCAGTAACCGGCCCCTACGATTGGCCGATTGATCGGGCCTAGCTTGCTGCAAAAGCTGCCGACCCCTCTTTCTTCACGTATGGGTAAAAGTTAGAACATAAAAGCTTCCGGATAAAAAAACTGTTAAATAGAATAATCAGCGTAAAAAAGTAAAAATATGGGGCAAAAAACTAGAATTCACTCTAATTTTTCTCTCCACGTATAGAACATAAAAGGATATAATATCTACCAATACTATTTGTATAAAATACTATACATAAATATTTCTTGCTAGAAAATTTATATGAGAGTTGTGTGTAAGCTTCATGTTGGTTGTTTTAGAGATGTTCTCTAACTGTCATTGAACTAGTGAAAACATCCTTGTTGAAAGGAAACCAAAGGCTAGTGAAAATATTATGTACGAAATTAACTTTGAACTTGTTTGAACAGTACAAAATTTGGTGGAACTTGGTCTAGGATATGCCTCTTGATCCACTTGATCAAGTGCAACAAGAATGAAGCCAAAAGGACTTCTCGAATAAAAGGTATGGCTAAAACTAAAGTCAAGATTTAAATTTGAATTGGACTAATATGAAAAGCTAGAACCTAGGGACAACCGGGCGCAAGTTTCACTAAAAAATTATGGCTCGTACAAGATTAGGTTTTTTTAGGAGAAATTAAGTCTTCAAAAACCATATCTTTTATTTTTTGCGGGTGATCAAAAACCATATCTTAACCTTTATTACAATTAATTCACATTTCAGCAGTTGCTACGTACAAAATCGATAAAATGTTTAAGTATTCTTTTCAATACGAATCTATGCATGCTACTACTTTTGTACCTTTGAAGGATTATATATAGAATTTGACAACCTAACTGCATCATGGATCGACGATAGGTCCTACGAATATGCAATGCAATAGTCCACGTACGCACACATGCATGGACAGGTGCAGTGAATAAATAATGCATGCAGAGGAGAGGGAGACTGGGCCGGCATCATTATCGTTAATATAATCCTAGCTAGCTACGAGTATTAGTAGCGAGGTGCAATGAACAATGCATGCATAGGCGATTGACGCGATGCATGGTTGCTTAATTAATTACATGTACAGACGAATATACACGTATATGCATGCATCGTTGTCATCGAGGACATGAGAGGCAGTATTAGTTAAGCTGCGTATATGCATGCGATGCATCTTATGTGGATGTGTGTATATATATAGAGAGCAACGAGAGAAGACAACCTATTGCCAGCCTGGAGTACGTACTAATCACCTGCAGCAGCTTCAGGTATGTTCATTCCCACGCACAGTGGCGAATCTAGCATTACAATCAAGGGTAGGCTCAAAACATCAAGTTTCTAAGCCTAATTAGCAATTGCATTGTGATTCTTGCATGTAAAGCACCTAAATATAATTTTTAAGTGATATATTTAGCTGAAATATGTTTGTGGAGGGTAGGCTTAAGCCTGATGATGCCTACCTAGTAGACTCGCCACTGCCCACGCATGCATGTATTTCTTTTCCCCTGACGTTATAGGCTTGTTAATTAATTCGCATGCATGCATCGTATTAATCATGGAGGGAGAAACAATGTCGAGGAAGCTGTTGAACGAGAAGTCAGAGTGGCCGGAACTCGTGGGGAAGACTAGCGACATCGCCAAGAGTGCTATCCTCGCAGACCGTCCGGAACTGGCTGTCATCACTAAGCAGTTGGGTGAACAGTCACCGCCAGCCGGACTACATAACCACGTCATCCTCTGGTGCTACGTCGACGTTGGTTTCAACTTCATCGTCGCCGAGATTCCGGTCGTCGAATAGACTGCATGCGTGCCCTGTCACGTTGTTCCGTCTCGAATAAACTAAATAAATAACGCGAGCGAGTCTGTTTTGATACCACTCGCCTATATGTATGCATTCAAGCTTACTAGCTAGCTAGCGTACCTAGCTAGATCTGCTTGCAGTTGCACGATGTAAACCTTCCATCATATACGTTGATGGTGGGCCTTGTTTTCTCTTTCGTGACATCTACCCAGAGTTAGTGAGCCTTGGTATACTCATCATTGACAACTATAACATAATAGTCCAAAATTTGGCAGAAAACATAGGAATCACAAACTCATCTACACTTGCCTCATTTTTTCTCCGCACATGATCTCGTATTGTGTGAGCTGATCTCTTTTTGCGGGTTACCCTTTGTGGAGACGACGTAGAGACAAGAATCTGAAAAGCTAAGCCAATAGCAAAAGGAGATCAGTTCACGTCACAAGAAGCTACCAGTAATGGTACTATTCATTCATTATTGGCAAATAAACACAATAAAAAACAACTCGCTCATCGAGTTACTTTTATGGGTTACCTTCTTGTTGTGTGAGTTGATCTCTTTTTGCGGGTTACCCTTTGTGGAGATGAAGTAGTCTGGAAAATCTGAAAAGCTAAACCAATAGTAGAAGGAGATCGGTTCACATCACAAGAACCTATCCGTAATGCAACTATTCATCATTGGCAAAAAAACACAAAGAAAAAGAAATGACAAGTCATGTGTTGTGATTGCATCAGGTAATGAAGAAACTGCTTGTATATCTGCTACCTGATTTTCTGTTTATTATTTTTTGAGCGCAAAACTGTAGAGGAGGCCCCGACAGTAAATTTTATTAAAAGAAAACCATATGTATAGAGAAAGAGAAGGGGATGCACAACGGGAGAGAGAGGGGGTGACGGAGGGAGAAAAAGAAGAAACTAAACTAGAGAGCTGAGCAAGCTACTAAGAGGTTTTGCCTTGTCAACTAACATCCTAAAAGTGAGTGGATGCCATTCCCTTTTGAAGAATTTGTTGGTTTAGGGATCATTCTTGCATCTCAACATTGTGGACTAGTTGTGGAAAGAGAAGAGAAGGAGAGAAAAACAGGGAGAGAGGCCACACCAGATCGCATAATTAATTCCGCTGCATAGGGTAACGGGCTAAGAGCCGTATCTCCACTAACATACAACTCCTCACTCTCTCTCTTCTTTAGTTACAGTGCCACATCAGATTTTTGCCTATGAAATCGTGCTAAGAGCCAAGCATGCATTGGAAGGCCTTCTTTTAGGATAAATTAAGTCTTCAACGATACTCCCTCTTTATGTTTATAAGGCCTGTGGGTATCCCTAGATCGACAATTTGACCAACGTAATACGAGTTATATATCACAAAAAAAATATACCATTAGAAACTACAAATGGTCTATTTTCTAACGGTATATCTTTCATGATGCATGACCCGTATTAGGTTGGTCAAATTGCCGATCTTGAGATACGCGCATGCCTTACAAACCGGAAGGGATCGAGTATCTTAATATTTATTTCAATTAATATTTCAGCAATTACTACATACAAAATCAACAATGTTTAAATATTCATTTCAATACAAATCTATGCTACTACTTTGGGAGTACCTTTGAAGGCGTACATATAGAATTTGGCTGCTTAACTGTTGGTCAAAACCTGTAACATTTGACTTTCTCTTGATCAAAATGTGTGTTAAAGTTTAAGGGAGAGCGATGGAATACCAGTGATGAGTACATAGCTTTAATATGTACATAATTTAACATGCATGCATCATGGATCGACGATTGGTTCTATGAAAGTGCGTGGCAAAATTTATACTATTGAAAATTGGTGCGGATCCCTGTTACCGTTTCGATAGTCCACAAATGTACAGGTGCTGTGAACAATACATGTATGCATGCAGAGGGGAGATAGAGCCAGTGAGCCGGCATCATTATCGTTAATATAATCCTAGCTAGCTAGTACTAGCGATCGAGGTGCAATGAACAATGCATGCAGAGGCGATTGACGCGATGCATGGCTGCTTAATTAAGTACACAGATTTTTTATTTTTATTTTTTTTGCGGGTATAATTAAGTACACAGATGAGTGAGTATATACTGTATATGTATATGCATGCATCGTTGTCATCGACCCAACTAATTAATAAGCGATACATCTTATGTGCATGGGTCTGCGTTGTATATATATAGAGCAGAGTGCAGTGCAGTCAGCTCCATCTTGCCTCCCCTTCCTTCCTCTCATCTGCAGCTGCAGGTTTGTTCGTTCGATGCATGCATGTACTACTAATATATCATCCATGCATGCAGGCTTTAAGTGTTCAATTGTTTTTAATATATGCTTATTAATTGGCATGCATGCAGCTAGAGTTTCAAGGAGGAAGACACATGCCGGGTCTCCCAAGGTCATCATGGCCGGAACTAGTGGGGCAGACTCAGGACGTCGCCCATAGAACTATCTCCCGAGACCGGCCGGATCTGCGTGTCATTACCATGTTGGAGGGTGACCCAGAGCCGCCAACCATCGAAAATGACCGCGTCCTCGTCTGGTGCCGCGGTGACCCCATTCATGGCGATTTCTTCGTCACCCGGGTTCCGGTCATCGGATAGACTGCATGCCCCCTGTCATGTCATTCGGCCTCGAATTAACTGAATAAATAATGCGAGCGAGTATGACATACCACTCGCCCATGCATTCAAGCTTTCTAGGGTACCTAGCTAGATCTGCTTGTATGCTTGCTAGAAACCTTCAATATCATACATTGATCGTGGTACCTATTTAATATATGGAACAATAAATTGTCCCTTCTGCCATTTGCTACTCTATATATTTCGTCTATGTTTATGATATGCACACAATTACTTTTGATTGACAAGTGCTTGTTAAACTTTAGTATGCGTTAGGTAGGATGTAGACAATAAGCATATGTCCTAACTTGGGGCCGGTGGGCTTACAATCCGTTCAGCTGCAATCTTTGTTTGCCAATACTATACAACACCTCATCCATGTTGGCTCAGAACCATCATCTGTGCTAGCGCAATGGAGGAGACATGGATGAGGGTCGAGTATCCATGGCAACATCAAAGCTAGCACCTATATAATAGCGAATCCCTACCTGCCTATTAGAGTATTTTTATCGGCGCTAACTACGTGTCAGTATGGATATT
Source organism: Elymus sibiricus (assembly GCA_039707655.1). Taxonomy (NCBI): domain Eukaryota; kingdom Viridiplantae; phylum Streptophyta; class Magnoliopsida; order Poales; family Poaceae; genus Elymus; species Elymus sibiricus. The sequence continues at coordinate 5,266,309 of CM077670.1, read as the reverse complement.
AACTGGTGATAACCAAGTGCCAATAGGGATATTACTGTATCCCTACGGTGATAGTTGGGGGTTGGCAACGTTACTATTGCCACGAAGAAATTCTGCACATGACAATTCCCATGACAATTATTACGTTCTGTGAACCCTGGAACACAGTTACATGGACGTCGTGAAAAATCGTTGTTCATCGTTTTAGGCCCGCTTCATGTGTTATAGCTCACCGTTTTGGGGTCCGGTAACGATTTTCATGTTCCTTGAACCCTGGTACACGCATGGGCGGACCCAGAACAAAAATGACCGGGTGTCCACACGTATATCACATATGTGTGTATCGAACAAGGCTATACAATTTAGTGACATGTTTAATAATTTAGCATAGTTGATACATGTGTAACCATGAAAATGCTTACCAAAATCAACATAGTTCCCACTTGAAATATGAGTTGATAAAAGAAATTAAATAATAGAGCAGCAAAGACTTCAAATATACTCAATAACTTAAATATGATTTTTTTTACCAATTTTTGCCATTGTTTAATGTACTTGTAGTTCAAATTTGAATTATATCCACTAAATACCCAGAAATCCATTTAATGCCCTAAAAATAGCAAATGAACCCTGAAAAATTCCAAATTTTCACATGGAACATGTAATGGTGTATCTTCAATGTAGAACAAAATTTGGACCATAACCCTAACCCTAAAACCCTAATAATACCCTAAAACCCTATACGTTTACCAGTGGCATGCCCACTGTGAGGTACACCACTAATAAAAGATTACCAATGGCATGCGCCCTACTCGCATGCTACTAATAACCCATTACCAGTGGCGTGCGTGACCGGCCGCATGCCACTGGTAACTTGACTACATGATTCCCTCGTGCGGGACTTGGGGAAAAATGCCGCCGCAACCCATCGCCGCCGCCAACCCTCGCCACCGCCGGCCACCCCCAACTATCACCGTAGTTCATTAGGCCATCTTGCCCTCACATGCAATCAAGTTAGTGTCTCTCTTTGTGTTTGCGCAACACGAACATTAGTCTTCATTAGGCCATCTTGTGTTTGCTCATTCCATTGGTTGCACAAGCCCCACTATCCCTGCCGGTGTGTTTCTATTGTCCATCTTAAGTGTGTGTGTGTGTTTGTGTGTGTGTGTGGTTAACCTTAGAAATTGTTGGGACACACGTCTTGATATGTACGTTTGAGTTGAACAAACTATAGGATTTGCTTTGAAAGTACGTCTTAACATCATGGATCGATTGATCCTACATATGAATATGCATGGCAAAATCAATCCAAAGAAGCACACACAAGTGCGAGTATATATATACTCTTTCTGTTAATCAGTAAACAAGGAAAGGAAATAGTACGTACAATGAACAAGGCATGCATGCAGAGGGAGACTGAGTCGGTATCATTAATTAATCTTAATCCTAGCGAGCGAGGGCGATTGACGCGATGCATGGTTGCTTAAATAATCACACAGATGAAAACAATCGATATGTATGTATCTCTTATGCATCGTTGTCATCGACACGAGAGAGAGGCAATTAAGCAGCATGCGATACATCTTACTCTACTCAGCGTCATGCATGTACGTATGCACGCGCCATGCGTGTATATACATAGAGCACCGGCCCTATCAGCTCGCATGTCACAAGCTTAAGCGCGCAGTCAGCTCGATCTTGCCTCGACTCTGTCTGATCTGCAGGTTTGTTTGTTCGCATGAATGCATGCATGCGTTGTTGAATTCTTTGAATTTTATGCTTGTTAATTAATTCGCATGCAGCTAGCATATCAGTGAGGAATCGAACATGCCGAGGGAACTGTTGAGCGGGAAGACGTCGTGGCCGGAGCTGCTGTACAAGAAGGGGGACGACGCCACCAGAGCCATCCTCGCCGACTGCCCGGAGCTGCGCGTCGTCAACATGGCACTGGGCGACCCGGAGCCGCCGACCGTCGAGCACGACCGCGTCCTCCTCTGGCTCGACCTCAACGCCGCTTCCGACTTCATTGTTTACCAGGTTCCCATCATCGGGTAGTTAGCTACGCTAGCTGCATGCCATTCTGGCCCGAATAAACTAAACTAAATATGCCATGAGCGAGGCTCTCTGCCTGCATGCATGCTGTAATGTAAACCTACAGAAGCTACTGTTCGGATATTAAGCAATTTTCGGTTAAGCTTAACCCAATCTAGCCACATAACAAGTGTGCTGACAGTGCAAATCACATACGACAGACTAAAAACAACTAGCATATCCATGTATGGACCAAAAGTACATGCCAACAGAGAGAAGTTCAGAACATACAAGTTCACCCGAAACTCCGGCACAGCAGCGTCGTCGGCCATGGTGGTGAAGATGAGGTGGCCGTCCGCCGTAGAGGAAGTAGTGGAAGCAGATGGCCAATCGTCGAGGATGTAGTCGATCAAAAGCGAGCAGTCGCGCCGAGACGCTCCCCAAAAATCTTATCGCCCTTCACCCGGTGCAGGTTCTCAAGGGACGCGGTTTCGAAGGCCTGCTCTCCCGTACGGCTGTGCACACAGTCGCCGCAATGGGGTCGCCGGAAAGCAGCACAACACAAGGAACTTGACAAGTGTGTGTGTTCGGATCTGCTACTGTGTCTGTTCTGTCTAGCCTTCCTCCTCTGTATCTTCTCCACATAGATGAGACGCGTGGGAGAGTAAGGAGATGCAACTGATACGTGGTGGAAGAAATTAGCATAAAACGTGGCCACAACGAGCTCGGACATTGACACGTACACCCAGAGTTTTAGCAGTGCACTACCAAGTAAAAATTTAGTTCTTCCAACAAGCCGCGTAACATTAGCTCGAACTCGATTCACGAACATGATGCGTGCATGCGCGGGTTGCGTTGCATGGCGTGGCAAGTCAAGTCGAGTGAGTGAGCACGCAGTTGTTGCTCTCTTTTCTCATGCTACAAAGATGAGTAGAACAACTCACATTATATATTGGTGCTACTCTTCCTCAACTAGCAGCATAGGACTAAACTTTCACGCATGCCATTCAAGTCAAATGGGCCTTTGAGATTTCAGAATTTTACTAGGCTGAACAAGATTTAGTGGGCCGAAGCCCATAAAATGTAACAATCCCCCACCAGATCTCATAGGCACATTACACTACCGGAATAACCTAATATGCCGACGGCTTTTTGTCGGGGCCGTCGGCATACATGCGCATAAGCTGACGGCCTAGGGAAAACCGTCGGCATACAAAGCCCGTCGGCAAAGCTCCATATATGCCGACGGCTGTTGTCGGCATAGGTAGGCCGTCGGCAAAGCTCCATATATACCGACGGTGGCCGTCGGCATAGATACGACCGTCGGCGTACGTTCTGCCATGTGGCCCTCGCGACCCGTTTGCTGACGGACGGCTGACGACGTTAGATCTATGCCGACGGAGGCCGTCGGCATAGAATTTTTCTCTATTATTTTTTAATTTTAAATCATTTTCTTTTTTTTTATACAGTTTGAATTTGATTAATATAAATCTGACTTATCTAAACTTAAACATATACAAATTATATATCGATTTGGGGTAGAATTTTTCATAGATTATGAATATTCACTTTGTTTCTGTTTTAGAATATGTTAAAAATGCGACCTCATGTACTTTTACAAATAGGTCCTTATACTTTGTTAAAATCACAAGTAATTCATACTTGCATTGATTTTGACAAATTTTATATGTTTTTTTATCAAAATCTTGAAAGGATTCTGTTGGTATACAATGTTTTCATATTTGAATAAACTGAAATCATGTTTGCTTTAAATTTACAGAAAACACCCTCTTGTTTTGATATTTTTGTATAGTTTTCATTCCTTGGCCAAATGAGACAAATTTTATATCTATTTGCATCAGAAAGTTTCTAGGATTGTGGGATGTTTAAATAGCAAGTACCCAGCTCTGGAGTGTGACCCCCGTCACGGACGGCACCACTGCATGCACTTAGAGGGGGAAACTGCCACGGAGGGTAACTCGGAGGGAATCTTGTGATAGGTTGGGCCCAAACTTTGCTTTAAAATGTTCCTATGGGCTAACCTAGCATAACCCGATAGAAAAAGTCCATTGGTCAACCGCCGTTCGTCCCGAGTCAAAGCCCTCGATTTCCCGGTCGAACGGGCCAGGCTTAGCCCGCTCCGGAGCCTTCAGAGGGTAGTAATCCCACCAAAACTTGCATTGGGTCCTACTACATGTATGAAAGTGAGGTGGGAGGTGTAAACACCCAATACCAAGCTCTGGAGTGTGACCCCTTTCACGGACGGCACCACCGCATGCATTGAGAGGGGGAAACTGCCACCTCGGGTCAACCCGAAGGGAATCTTGTGATAGGCTGGGCTCAAACTTTGTTTTAAAATGTTCCTATGGGCTAACCTAGCACAACAAAGTGGAAAAGCACATTGGTGAAACGCCGTTCGTCGCCGGTCAAAGGGGTAGATTTCCTGGTCAAAGGGGTCAGGGTTAGGCCTCTCGGGGCCTTCGGAGGGTAGCAATCAAACCAAAACTTGCATTGAGTCCTAGTAAATGTATGAAAGTTTGATGGGAGGTTCAAACACCCAGTACCCCGCTCCCGAGTATGACCCGCTTCACGGAACGGCACTACCGCCTGCACTTAGGGGGGAAACTGCCACCTCGGGTCGACCCGGATGGAATCTTCTGTTAACCTGGGCTCAAACTTTGTTTTAAAATTTTCCTACGGCCTATTCTAGCCCAACCAGGTAGAAAAGTCCATTGGTGAAACGCCGTTCGTAATGAGTCAAAGACCTAGATTTCCTGGTCAAACTGGCAAGGGTTAGCCCGCTACAGGGTCTTCGGAGGGAAACAATCCCACCAAACCTTGCATTGTGTCCTAATACATGTCTAAAAGTGTGGTGGGATGTTTAAATAGGCAATACACAGCTCGGGAGTGTGACCCCCTTCACGGACGGCACTACCGCATGTACTTAGGGGTGAATCTGCCACGGAGGTTAACCCGGAGGGAATTTTGTGGTAACCTGGGCTCAAACTTTGTTTTAAAATATTCCTAAAGGCTAACCTAGCCCAACCAGGTAGAAATGTCCATTGGTCAAACGCCATTCGTCGCGAGTGAAAGCCCTAGATTTCCCGGTCAAACTGGCCAGGGTTAGCGCACTACGGGGTCTTTGGAGGGTAGCAACAACACCAAAACTTGCATTGTGTCCTAATACATGTCTAAAAGTGTGGTGGGATGTTCAAATAGGCAATACACAGCTCCGGAGTGTGACCCCCTTCACGGACGGCACTACCGCATGCACTTAGGGGGGGGGGGAACTGCCACGGAGGGTAACCCGGAGGGAATCTTGTGATAACCTGGGCTCAAACTTTGTTTTAAAATGTTCCTACGGACTAACCTAGCCCAACCATGTAGAAAAGTCCATTGGTCAAACGTCGTTCGTTTGGACCCATTTCCGTCCCAAATTTGGGTCAGATTTGGGTCCGAAGCCGACACAAACCGGACATTCTCTATGTCCTCCTCGTCCGTCTGTGTCCTCTGCATGTCCGGCCTGGCCCAACTGTCATCCACCTACACCCATTCCACCTCTCTCCTCCTTTTCTGTCTCTTCCCCCCACCCACCCACCCATCCCCACAGAGTCGAGCACCACCACACAGGGAGAAGCATGGCCGGCAACTGGAGCACGCCCGACGCCCGTGCCGGCCGCTGGACCGGCGTGGGGTGCTCGTTCGACGGCCACCGGGTCACCTCGCTCTCCCTCGTGTCGGCAGGCAGGTGTTGGGGAACGTTGCATGGGAAACAAAAATTTTCCTACGCACACACAAGATCTATCCAAGGTGATGAGCATCTACGAGAGGGAGAGTGAATCTACATACCCTTGTAGATCGCTAAGCGGAAGCGTTTTAAGAAACGCGGTTGATGTAGTCGAACGTCTCCGCGATCCAAATCGCAAGTCGTCCCTCGATCCGATCACGAACTAGCGCCAAACGGACGGCACCTCCGCGTTCAACACACGTACGGCTTGATGACGCCTTCACCTCCTCGATCCAGCGAGCGATGATGAAGTAGTGGTTGAGTTCCAGCAGCACGACGGCGTGGTGATGGTGGTGAGGAACAATCTCTGCAGGGCTTCGCCAAGCACTACGGAGATTATGACGGAGGAACTAGAGGGCTAGGGTTGCCGGCACACGGCTTGGGAAATCCTGATGTGTCCCGTGTGCTAGCCCTGCCCCTCTATTTATATGTTGAGCCTTGGGGTCTAAACTTGGATTAAAAGCCTCCTCCAGGTCGGTTTTACCCGCACAAGGTCGGTTTGGCCCGCAGGAAAAGAGTCCAACTCGGATCCCTGCCGAACCGTGCACAGCCGCGCACAAGCGGTAGTACCGCTCACAAGCGGTAGTACCGCTTGGGCGGTAGTACCGCTTCACACAAGCGGTAGTACCGCTTGGGCGGTAGTACCGCTTCACAAAACGGTAGTACCGCTTACGCGGCAGTAAAACTACTTTTTGCACTTTCCAATACCTCGTGGGCTTTATCCCTTTGGCCCATATAAAGTGTTCTCGCACCCGAACACTTCGGTAAACATCCGGAACCCCTTCCGGTGAACTCCGGAACTCTTCCGGAGATCAAAACACTATAATCACATATATCAATCTTTACCTCCGGACTCTTCCGGAGATCCTCGTCATGTCCGGGATCTTATCCGGGACTCCGAACAACCTTCGGTCACCAACATAATAACTCAACTATACTAATCGTCACCAAACGTTAAGTGTGTAGACCCTGCGGCTTCGAGAACTATGTAGACATGACCGAGACACCTCTACGGCCAATAACCAATAGCGGGACCTGGATGCCCATATTGGCTCCTACATATTCTACGAAGATCTTTTATCGGTCGAACCTCTATGTCAAGGATTCAGTTAATCCCGTATGATGTTCCCTTTGTTCTTCGGTATGTTACTTGCCCGAGATTCGATCGTCGGTATCACTATACCTAGTTCAATCTCGTTACCGGCAAGTCTCTTTACTCGTTCCGTAATACAAGATCTCGTGGCTAACTCTTTAGTCACTTTGCTTGCAAGGCTCAATGTGATGTTGTATTACCGAGTGGGCCCTGAGAAACCTCTCCGTCATACGGAGTAACAAATCCCAGTCTTGATCCATGCCAACCCAACAGACACCCTCGGAGATACCTGTAGAGCACCTTTATAGTCACCCAGTTACGTTGCGACGTTTGATACACACAAGGTATTCCTCCGGTGTCAGTGAGTTGCATGATCTCATGGTCAAAAGAACAGATACTTGACATGCAGAAAACAATAGCAATAAACTGACACGATCATATGCTACGTTCGTAGTTTGGGTCTTGTCCATCACATCATTCTCCTAATGATGTGATCCCGTTATCAAATGACATCTCATGTCAATGGCTAGGAAACCTTAACCATCTTTGATCAACGAGCTAGTCAACTAGAGGCTTACTAGGGACACAGTGTTGTCTATGTACCCACACATGTATTTGAGTTTCCAATCAATACAATTATAGCATGGATAATAAACGATTATCATGAACAAGGAAATATAATAATAACCAATTTATTATTGCCTCTAGGGCATATTTCCAACAGTCTCCCACTTGCACTAGAGTCAATAATCTAGTTCACATCACTATGTGATTTACATTGTAATGAATCGAACACCCATGCAGTTCTGGTGTTGTTCATGTTTAGCCCTTGGAAGAGGTTTAGTCATCGGATCTGCAACATTTAGATCCGTGTGTACTTTGCAAATATTTATGTCGTCCTCCTTGATGTAATCGCGGATGGAATTGAAACGTCGCTTTATGTGTCTGGTCCTCTTGTGAAATCTTGGTTCCTTGGCTAGAGCAATGGCACCAGTATTATCACAAAACAGAGTCATTGGGTTAAGTGCACTAGGCACTACTCCAAGATCTGTCATGAACTCCTTCATCCAGACACCTTCCTTCGCCGCCTCCGAGGCAGCGATGTACTCCGCTTCTCATGTAGAATCAGCTACCACGCTTTGCTTGGAACTGCACCAGCTAACCGCACCCCCATTAAGAATAAATACGTATCCGGTTTGCGACTTAGAGTCATCCGGATCAGTGTCAAAGCTTGCATCGACGTAACCCTTTACGACGAGCTCTTGATCACCTCCATAAACGAGAAACATATCCTTAGTCCTTTTCAGGTACTTCAGGATATTCTTGACCGCCGTCCAGTGTTCCATTCCTGGATCACTTTGAAACCTTCCGACCATACTTATGGCAAGGCTGACATCGGGTCTTGTGCACAGCATTGCATACATGATAGAGCCTATGGCCGAAGCATAGGGGATGACACTCATCTTTTCTCTATCTTCTGCAGTCACTGGGCATTGAGTCTTACTCAACTTCACACCTTGCAATACAGGCAAGAACCCCTTCTTGGACTGATCCATTTTGAACTTCTTCAAAACTTTGTCAAGGTATGTGCTTTGTGAAAGTCCTATTAAGCGTCTCGATCTATCTCTATAGATCTTGATGCCTAATATGAAAGCAGCTTCTCCTAGGTCCTTCATTGAAAAACTCTTGTTCAAATATTCCTTTACGCTTTCCAGCATTTCTATATTGTTTCCAATCAGTAATATGTCATCCACATATAATATTAGAAACGCTATAGAGCTCCCACTCACTTTCTTGTAAATACAAGCTTCTCCGTAAACTTGTATAAACTCGAACGCTTTGATCACCTCATCAAAACGAAGATTCCAACTCCGAGATGCTTGCACCAGTCCATAAATGGATCGCTGGAGTTTGCAAACTTTGTCAGCATTCTCTGGATCGACAAAACCTTCTGGTTGCATCATATACAACTCTTCCTTAAGGTAACCGTTAAGGAACGCTGTTTTGACATCCATCTGCCAAATTTCATAATCGAAAAAGGCAGCTATTGCTAACATGATTCTGACGGACTTAAGCATCGCTACGGGTGAGAAGGTCTCATCGTAGTCAACTCCTTGAACTTGTGAAAAACCCTTTGCCACAAGTCGAGCTTTATAGACGGTGACATTACCGTCCGCGTCCGTCTTCCTCTTAAAGATCCATTTGTTCTGAATGGCCTTATGCCCTTCAGGTAATACTTCCAAAGTCCATACTTTGTTTTCATACATGGATCCCATCTCGGATTTCATGGCCTCTAACCACTTCTCGGAATCCGGGCTCATCATCGCTTCTCCATAGCTCGTAGGTTCATCGTTGTCTAACAACATGACCTCTAAGATAGGGTTGCCGTACCACTCAGGAGCAGTACGCGTCCTTGTCGACCTACGAGGTTCGATAGCAACTTGATCCAAAGCTTCATGATCATCATCATTAACTTCTTCTTCAGCTAATGTAGGCTCCACAGAAACAACTTTCTGTGCTGCGCTACTCTCAGGTTGAAGTAAAGGTTCAACAACCTCATCAAGTTCTATCTTCCTCCCACTCAATTCTTTCGAGAGAAACTCTTTCTCAAGAAATGTTCCGTTTTTAGCGACAAACACTTTGCCCCTCGGATCTGAGGTAGAAGGTATACCCAACTGTCTCTTTTGGGTATCCTATGAAGACGCATTTCTCCGCTTTGGGTTCCAGCTTTTCAGGCTGAAGCTTTTTGACATAAGCATCACATCCCCAAACTTTAAGAAACGACAGCTTTGGCTTCTTGCCAAACCAAAGTTCATATGGCGTCGTCTCAACGGATTTCGATGGTGCCCTATTTAAAGTGAATGCAGCTGTCTCTAATGCATAACCCCAAAACGATAGTGGCAAATCGGCAAGAGACATCATAGATCGCACCATATCCAATAAGGTTCGATTACGACGTTCGGACACACCATTACGCTGTGGTGTTCCAGGCGGTGTCAATTGTGAAACAATTCCACACTATCTTAAGTGACTGCCAAACTCATAACTCAGATATTCTCCTCCTCGATCAGATCGCAGGAATTTAATCTTCTTGTTACGATGATTCTCAACTTCACTCTGAAATTGTTTGAACTTTTTCAAATGTTTCAGACTTGTGTTTCATTAAGTAAATATACCCATATCTACTTAAGTCATCAGTGAAGGTGAGAAAGTAACGATAACCACCGCGCGCCTCAATGCTCATCGGACCGCACACATCAGTATGTATGATTTCCAATAAGTCACTTGCCCGTTCCATTATTCCAGAGAACGGCGTTTTAGTCATCTTGCCCATGAGGCATGGCTCACATGTGTCAAGTGATTCAAAATCAAGTGACTCCAAAAGTCCATCAGCATGGAGCTTCCTCATGCGTTTTACGCCAATATGACCTAAACGGCAGTGCCACAAGAAAGTGGTATTATCATTATCAATTCTACATCTTTTGGCATCAATGTTATGAACATGTGTATCATTACTATCGAGATTCAATAAGAATAAACCCCTCACATTGGGTGCATGACCATAAAAGATATTACTCATATAAATAGAACAACCATTATTCTCTGATTTAAATGAGTAACCGTCTCGCAATAAACAAGAGCCAGATATAATGTTCATGCTTAACGCAGGCACCAAATAACACTTATTTAGGTTCATCACTAATCCCGACGGTAATCGAAGAGCGAGCGTGCCTTCGGTGATCACATCAACCTTGGAACCATTTCCCACGCGCATCGTCACTTCGTCCTTTGCCAGCCTCCGTTTATTCCGCAGTTCCTGTTTTGAGTTGCAAATATGAGCAACCGCACCGGTATCAAATACCCAGGTACTACAACGAGAGTTGGTAAGGTACACATCAATAACATGTATATCATATATACTTTGTTTGTTGTTGGCCGCCTTCTTGTCAGCCAAATACTTGGGGCAATTCCGCTTCCAGTGTCCAGTTCCCTTGCAATGAAAACACACAGTTTCTGGTTTGGGTCCAGCCTTGGGTTTCTTCACGAGAGGAGCAACTGCTTTGCCACTCTTCTTGGAGTTACCCTTCTTACCCTTGCCATTTTTCTTGAAACTAGTGGTTTTATTGACCATCAACCCTTGATGCTCCTTCTGAATTTCAGACTCAGCGGCTTTTAGCATTGCAAACAGCTCGGCGACTGACTTGTTCATCCCGTGCATGTTATAGTTCAACACGAAGCTCTTGTAGCTAGGTGGCAATGATTGAAGAACTCTGTCAGTGATAGCCTCTGGCGGAAGGGGCATCCCTAACTCAGCCAGACGGGTGGAGTGCCCAGACATTCTGAGCGCGTGATCACTGATAGACCCGTTCTCCTCCATCTTGCAAGCATAGAACTTATCGGAGATCTCATATCTCTCGATCCGGGCATTCTTCTGAAAGATAAACTTCAACTCCTGGAACATCTCATATGCTCCATGACGTTCAAAACGTCTTTGAAGTCCCGGTTCTAAGCCATACAACATTGCACATTGAACTATTGAGTAATCATCAGAACGAGCCTGCCAGGCGTTCACAACGTCTAGAGACTCAACTGGAGCGGGTGGATCACCAAGCGGTGCATCAAGGACATAAGCCTTCTGGGAAGCCGTAAGGATAATCCTTGGATTACGGGCCCAGTCCACAAAGTTACTTCCATCATCTTTCAACTTAGCTTTCTCTAGGAACGCATTAAAATTCAGGGGTGCTACTGCGCGAGCCATGATCTACAACATAAATATTGCAAAGACAACTTAGACTATTGTTCTAGATAATGAGTTTAATTAATCATATTTAAAAAAACTCCCACTCAAATTGACATCCCTCCGGTCATTCGAGTGTAACATGATCCAAATCCACCAACTCAAGTCCGATCATCACGTGAGTTGAGGTGGTTTCAATGGTGAACATCTTCGTGTTGATCATATCTACTATATGACTCATGTTCGACCTTTCGGTCTCTTGTGTTCCGAGGCCATGTCTGTACATGCTAGGCTCGTCAAGTTTAACCCGAGTGTTTCCGCATGTGCAACATGGCTTACACCCGTTGTATGTGAACGTAGAGTCTATCACACCCGATCATCACGGCGTGTCTCGAAACGACGAACTTTCGCAACGGTGCACACTTGGGGAGAACACAATTTTATCTTGAAATTTAAGTGAGGGATCACCTTATAATGCTATCGTCGTCCTTTGCAAAATAAGATGCATAAAAGGATTAACATCACATGCAAATCATAAGTGACATGATATGGCCATGAACTTGTGCTTTTGATATCCATCTCCAAAGCACCGGCATGATCTCCATCGTCACCGGCATGACACCATGATCTCCATCATCTTGATCTCCATCAACGTGTCGCCATGAGGTTGTCGCGCCGACTGTTGCTTCCACGACTATTGCTAACGTTTAGCGATAAAGTAAAGCATTACATAGCGCTTAATGATTGACACGCAGGTCATACAATAATTAAAGACAACTCTATGGCTCCTGCCAGTTGCCGTACTCATCGACATGCAAGTCGTGATATTCTATACAAAACATGATCATCTCATACATCACATATATCTCATCATGTAATTGGCCATATCACATCACAACATACCCTGCAAAAACAAGTTAGACGTCCTCTAATTGTTGTTGCAAATTTTACGTGGCTGCTACGGGTTTGCAAGAACCGTTCTTACCTACGCAAAACCACAACGTGGTGTAGTGATTGCTTTTTGATCTTCTAAAAGAACCCTCTTCATTGAAATCGATTCAACTAAAGTGAGAGAGACAGACACCCGCTAGCCATCTTTATGTAACAAAATTACATGTCAGTTGAAGGAACCTGTCTCGCGTAAGTGTACGCGTAAAGTCGGTCCGGGCCGCTTCATCTCACAATACCGCCGAATCAAATATCAACTAGTAACGGCAAGCAATATGTATACACCCACGCCCACAACTCTTTTGTGTTCTACTCGAGATCTCATCTACGCATAGACCTGGCTCATGATGCCACTGTTGGGGAACGTTGCATGGGAAACAAAAATTTTCCTACGCACACACAAGATCTATCCAAGGTGATGAGCATCTACGAGAGGGAGAGTGAATCTACATACCCTTGTAGATCGCTAAGCGGAAGCGTTTTAAGAAACGCGGTTGATGTAGTCGAACGTCTCCGCGATCCAAATCGCAAGTCGTCCCTCGATCCGATCACGAACTAGCGCCGAACGGACGGCACCTCCGCGTTCAACACACGTACGGCTTGATGATGCCTTCACCTCCTCGATCCAGCGAGCGATGATGAAGTAGTGGTTGAGTTCCAGCAGCACGACGGCGTGGTGATGGTGGTGAGGAACAATCTCTGCAGGGCTTCGCCAAGCACTACGGAGATTATGACGGAGGAACTAGAGGGCTAGGGTTGCCGGCACACGGCTTGGGAAATCCTGATGTGTCCCGTGTGCTAGCCCTGCCCCTCTATTTATATGTTGAGCCTTGGGGTGTAAACTTGGAGTAAAAGCCTCCTCCAGGTCGGTTTTGCCCGCACAAGGTCGGTTTGGCCCGCAAGAAAAGAGTCCAACTCGGATCCCTGCCGAACCGTGCACAGCCGCGCACAAGCGGTAGTACCGCTCACAAGCGGTAGTACCGCTTGGGCGGTAGTACCGCTTCACACAAGCGGTAGTACCGCTTGGGCGGTAGTACCGCTTCATAAAACGGTAGTACCGCTTACGCGGCAGTAAAACTACTTTTTGCACTTTCCAATACCTCGTGGGCTTTATCCCTTTGGCCCATATAAAGTGTTCTCGCACCCGAACACTTCGGTAAACATCCGGAACCCCTTCCGGTGAACTCCGGAACTCTTCCGGAGATCAAAACACTATTATCACATATATCAATCTTTACCTCCGGACTCTTCCGGAGATCCTCGTCATGTCCGGGATCTTATCCGGGACTCCGAACAACCTTCGGTCACCAACATAATAACTCAACTATACTAATCGTCACCAAACGTTAAGTGTGTAGACCCTGCGGGTTCGAGAACTATGTAGACATGACCGAGACACCTCTACGTCCAATAACCAATAGCGGGACCTGGATGCCCATATTGGCTCCTACATATTCTACGAAGATCTTTTATCGGTCGAACCTCTATGTCAAGGATTCAGTTAATCCCGTATGCTGTTCCCTTTGTTCTTCGGTATGTTACTTGCCCGAGATTCGATCGTCGGTATCACTATACCTAGTTCAATCTCGTTACCGGCAAGTCTCTTTACTCGTTCCGTAATACAAGATCTCGTGGATAACTCTTTAGTCACTTTGCTTGCAAGGCTCAATGTGATGTTGTATTACCGAGTGGGCCCTGAGATACCTCTCCGTCATACGGAGTAACAAATCCCAGTCTTGATCCATGCCAACCCAACAGACACCCTCGGAGATACCTGTAGAGCACCTTTATAGTCACCCAGTTACGTTGCGACGTTTGATACACACAAGGTATTCCTCCGGTGTCAGTGAGTTGCATGATCTCATGGTCAAAAGAACAGATACTTGACATGCAGAAAACAATAGCAATAAACTGACACGATCATATGCTACGTTCGTAGTTTGGGTCTTGTCCATCACATCATTCTCCTAATGATGTGATCCCGTTATCAAATGACATCTCATGTCAATGGCTAGGAAACCTTAACCATCTTTGATCAACGAGCTAGTCAACTAGAGGCTTACTAGGGACACAGTGTTGTCTATGTACCCACACATGTATTTGAGTTTCCAATCAATACAATTATAGCATGGATAATAAACGATTATCATGAACAAGGAAATATAATAATAACCAATTTATTATTGCCTCTAGGGCATATTTCCAACAACAGGTGCAGCGCTGGGGCGGACACGGAGTGCGAGCCGGAAGTTTGCACCGCGAAAACGCGAATCCGGCGAGAGGGGTGGGCGGCCCCGCCGATGTCTTGGACGCGTCCGCCGTCGCCGCTCCCCTGCTTGGCCCGCCTCCTGCCCCTGCCGTCTTCGCCTCCACGCTCGCCGTCGCGGGGGCTCCGCCGTCTGCGGCGTCGCCACCGACAACGGCACCGTCTACTGCGCTGCGGCCAGCGCTATAACTCCTCCGCCTCGCCCGTCGCGCCGTTCCTCATCTTCTCGCAGGTCTCGGGAGGCGCGGGGTTCCTCTGCGGTGTCGGATCGGGCGTGGGTGGTGGCGTTCCCGCGCTCTTCTGCTGGCCGCCGGCCGCGCCGGGGCAGCTCAGGCCGGTGTACAGGGGGCCTTCCCCGCTGCTGGACCTCGCCGTCGGGGCGCGTTCAGGTCCCTCGTCTCCGACGACGGCTTCACGTGCCCCTGCTCCGGCAGGTCTTGATCTTTTTTTTTTTTTTTTTGCAAAAAAAGGACATGTCCGTTTCAAATGGGTAGTACGCGTTGGGTGCAAAGGCCGTGTCCGCCTATCCGGCCGTGTCCGTCTGTCCGTTTACCGACCCAAACGGACAAAAAAGGACAAAATCCATGTCCGTTTGGGTCTCTGCGTCGGAGTTGCCCTAAGCCTTCAATCGTGTAGTAGCACTGTAGTTAGCAGGCTAGCAGCGTGGTGGTCTGGTAGAGCTACTAGTATTAGTACTCTAGAGTAGATAGAGATAGACTACTAGTGCAGACTATGGTAGAGACGTGAAAAATGCATGCATGTGAGATTCGGGTTTTTTTCGTGCCGGGCCAGCCCGAGCACGGCCCGCATCACCGTGCCGGGTCGTGCCGCCCGTTTTTCTCCATTTGTAGGCCCAGCCCAGCCCGGTTTGTCGTGCCGTGCCAGCCCGGCCCGTTTTACTTCGTGCCGTACTGTGCCGGCTGGGTTTCGTGCCAGCCCAGAAAAGCCTGGCCCAAGTCCCAAGTTTACTGGTAGGTATCGGTGGTTTTGGCATCAATGGAGTGCTGCCACATGTAAAGGTGTGGGACCACACGCATATGGCATATGTTTGTATTCCCAGCCCACCCTTCGTATATTGGATTAAGCCAAATCACAGTGGCGCCCACTAGTCAAGTCACTTCTCTCCATCTCTCATTCATCTGCGTGCATCAGGAATAGACATATTCATTCTGTCTCCTCTCTCACCAAACAAATCCATCATTTTATTCCACCTTAGCTAATTTAAATCAATCATATCTTTTAAACCATAATTTTTTTTTAACTTTTTATATATCTGAACTCCTGGCGCCAAGGCCTTTAGAACAAGACCAATCTTGGGATACATTTCAACCATGTTTAAATTTCAACGTTTCAATCCATTTATTTCACTCAATCTATTTTAAGTGTGTGAAACTGATTAGAAGAATACCAATGTGTGAAATATGTTATTGAATTTAGTAAAATCAGTTTTTTGAAATGAGTGAAATCTATTTTTTGATTTTAGTGAAATTAGTTTTTTAAAAAGAGTGATTTTTCCAGGACCGATTTCACTCATTTGAAGAAACTGATTTCAACAATTTCAAAAGATTATTCCAAAAGAGTGACATAAACAATTTCAATTTTTTTTAAAGTGATTTTAGCGATTCCAATTTCATATTTCACAAAAGATTGAGACTGATTATTTCAACAGAGTGACAAAAATGGCATATGTGGGGTTCCCAATGAGAGGCATAAGGCCTGGGGCAATCAGAATGGCTTGTGTATATGTATGTACTAGCTGCAGGCATCTGGGGTAACTAGCTTTAATCTGCCAAGGTTGGATGCGACCCGTATGATGGGGAATGTGAAGTTGCAAGAACTTCGACCCGCTGACCGAACAATCACAGAACCACAAACCGGGAGTAACCCACATAGAACAGCCGGAACCATAGAGCACGAATTAGGGGGAACGGGAGGCTCCTTCTCATGAATTCGGATGAACTCACAAGAGCAATGGTGAGAAGAATCTCTCACGGTCTCGCTGCATAAGCTTGTATCTGAATGGTTTGACAAAAGGTTTCTAAAAGGATGGGGGAGATGTGGTTTTATAACCAGGGACAACCCCCCTTAGCTAGGTGTGAAAGGAGTCCAAATAGTAACCGTCATTTGCATGACTTCCTTGGGGGAATAAGCAGTCAACTTGGAGAGTTATTGAAGAGCTCCTCGAATTCTCGCACAGCCTTTAACAACCTGGACACAGTCGCACCAAAATGGTCATTACTTTTGCTACACAACTCAAAATGAAGCAAGGTTTGTTGCATTGGAAAGTAGACTTCAAGGAGCTTCTATTGGTATACCCCGTTATCACATTTCTCTTCCAGGATGGTGGTGACATAGAAAAAGATCGGAGGCAAAAAACTGAATGCATGTGATTCACTTAGAACATGTTTCGATAAACTTTGTTTCTTCATGAGCTCAAGGATTGTTGGCTTCCCTCGACATGACACTTGAGTTCAGTCAACAATAAAGGGGATGAAGGCACAACATTTTCATCACATTTATAAGATAAGCTCAAGTTAGCGTTGACCCTATCAGTTATTTATTTGCGCGACTTCTTGTGATTGGCCCTATAATTGTTGTGGTTGTGTCAATGGGGGTGATGTCCACAACATGAAGGGGTAAATTATGTTGCTAAAGGGAGATATACATGGGCCTTTGCCCTTTTACTGCATGCAGGCAGCTGCCCGGACAGTCCGTGGTGGTCAGCCCGGACAGTCTGGCTACGGAAGTATCCTCGAGCTGGAGGTCGGTGGAGGCCGCGTCGGTGTGTCCGGGCAGGTGTCCTGGGGTGCTCGGCCTTTGGTCGGATAGTTCAAGTGCTCCGGCTGGACGGGTCTCCGCGGTGTCCTTCCGGGGGCCGGACACTCCGGGCCTCTGTTCGGCCAAGTGTCCGGTGCTGCTCGATTTGGTGCCGGGCAGTCTGGAGCCCTGGTCCAGATAGTCCGGCTAGCTGACAGCAGCTCCATATTGCCTCCTTCTTTTTCTCCTCGCTTGCATGCCTCGCACTTTAGAGGAAGGGACGTGTTCTTCCTTCTCTTCTATGCTTCCCTCTTGGATGGCATAGTAGTTCTTGCGCTTAGGACCTCCTCCTTTGCACGTACGTCGTTCAGCTCAAACCTAAAGATGCAAAGGGTTGGAAGGTCAAGTAGTATACCATCCTTGAGAGTAGTAGCTAGACACACGCAACGGAGAAGATCCACCTTTGCAAGCCATGTACTCGTGTCATTTGGCGTTGAAGCACTTGACATGGTGATGTCCGTAAAACTCAGCATATCACATATACTTTCTAATCAATATGTTATATTATTCAAGGAACATATAAGAAATCATGAGTATCGTGAAATATGATCATTGTGAATTAGAAGACCGTGTGCCACCAAAAAGTGCTTGGTGGGCTCAGCATTGCGGGCCTTGACCACTTTGGGAGAGCTCTCAAACTGTGTTAGCAGTGGCTTTAGTGGACTGAACTAGGCCAGCCGTGGGTGGGCTCTTAGCTATCCAGCGACGTGGCTGACATGGACCTTTCCAGAGCATGCACACCCATCGCCATTGTCGACGGTAAAACAACCTTGTTCTGGCATGATAATTGGTCCAGATCCGATTTTGATGTCGTTTTATGTAACTCTTTGATATTGCAACGCGTAAGAGTAGGTCGGTTTAGAGTTTCATGACGACCGGCGCAAGTGCCGGTGTTCATAGAATTTTCGTCCATCATCAGCTTTGTGGCCCTCGACCACCTCAGGCCGGACTCCATTACCTAGCTGTGGAACACTAGTGGGGAATACTCCTCTAGCTTTTCTTATGTGGCCCAATTCAATGGATCCCATCACAAGTTCTCAACGGAAAAGATTAGGAAAGCCCATATAGAACTGAAATGCAGATAATTCTCTTGGCTTGTTGATGCGAAGCATCCCACGGACATCACCACTAGCTGATCACCAAGTCCCCAAGCCCCAAGTGAACCCATGGAAAGGGAACGTGTGCGAGCTATACAAGCCAAGGTGACTTCACTCCTCATTGAGCTTCCCATGCACTTACATGAGACTAAGGTAGTCAGAATCGGCATTCTAGATCGAATCGAACCTCTATGATAAGATCGCAAATCGTAGGATCATAACTAGTAGAATCGTAAAATCGTGGATTCTACCAAATAGAATCGTAGAATCCATCTATTCAATTCAGATCGTATAGTTGTAGAGTCGCATGATAGAATTGCGATTCTAACTACCTTGCATGAGACATGGCTACTACCTCAATCCGGAACTCTATGCGTACTCAGGTACGAAGGCATTGTTCAATGGAA
Source organism: Elymus sibiricus (assembly GCA_039707655.1). Taxonomy (NCBI): domain Eukaryota; kingdom Viridiplantae; phylum Streptophyta; class Magnoliopsida; order Poales; family Poaceae; genus Elymus; species Elymus sibiricus. Next base: position 5,247,146 of record CM077670.1, on the reverse strand, counting down.
AGCAATGGGAGACGAAGAAGCACGAAGCATGAAGACGGCGCCCCGAGCCAAGGCCACAGGAGAAGGCATGCCCCGAATACTGCCCCGGAGACTCCGGGCCAACATTTGCGGCTCTCTGGAAAGCCCGAAGACTTCCCCGGAGACACCCCGGAGTCTCCGGGCCAACCCTGGTGTCCAGGATTTGCGGCTCTCTGGACACCCCGGAGTCCCCGAGCTGGTCCCGGTCCCCAAATTCGTACGCTATTGGAAATCCCAGAATCTACCCAGAGACACCCCGGAGACTCCGGTCTGCCCCGGAGACTCCAGCCATGTGCGTAGTAAAGTGGGTTGAGCCCGTGTACCCTTTCCCCTTTCCACTTACCCCTTCGTGGGAACCTATATAAGTCGTATCTACCTCTAGATCTAGGGGAAGCAAAGCATAAACTAAAAACCTAGAGAGAGCTTTGCTCATCTATCATCCCTCTTGGGATTGAAGGCCTTCTGAGGTAGAAGACTCCATTGGAGTACAAGGCCATCTCCGGGTGAAGACTCCGAGGAGTTCAAGACCACCCAAGGGTGAAGGCTTCCGTGAAGCACAAGACCTCCATCTCTTAGGATTTGGGGATGAACTATCCTACCTTTGTTTCTGTATTTCCCTTGGAGTTGTTGGATCCATTGAACCTCTTTGTGTAGACTTTGGTTATGAGATGTGTGTTGGCTTGAGGATCTTATGTTTCCCTTGTGATTTTGTTTTCCATTAGTTCTTGAGTTCTTTTGTGTTCTTCCTCAAACACACCTCTAATTCGTGAAGATCGGACCATCCCTATGGTTCGCCCCATATCACTTGTCCATTACAACAGGATCCTCACAGGTGATCAGCTGGCCGGGCACAGTTGGCCGCATGACGCATTATGCCAGCTTTGCCTTTGCCCCGAGTCTGACTGCCATCTTTGCAAGGATTTCCCTTTCACTTCTGAGGTCTGTCAGCTAGTGTTATGTTGGGTGGATGATCACTCCCAACATGATCGGTAGTCAACCTTCAATGATTGATGCCTGGTGGGATGGATTATTGAGAGATATTAACAACACCCAAAACAGAAAGCGTAGCAGACATCTTATCTACATCATGTGGAATAACTAGAAAAAAGCCGCATCTTCAATGACGTACATTAAGGTAGCCCACCCCGCCTTTGACGATATCAGCCACAGGGTCATGGCCTTTCAGCTAAGTTTTTGATTCCGAAAAGGATGTTAGAACCTCCGGCCTCTGCATCATTGTGATGCATATAGCCATCTTTATTAAAGTTGATGCAAGGCAACGAGGCCAAAGACATCAACAAGCAGAGTACAAGACTTAGACAACTATGGCAGACCCATTACAAGATATGAATTTAGCACCTACGACTAAGTCAACTTCTTCCGCAACAACGCCTTCAAGAAGGGATACCTGCCCTCACGCGCCGTCGCCATGTCCAACCAGATACGGCAAGGACAAGGATTTTCATCCTGGTTGCCGAGACCAAGCAATGAAGGCCAGCACATCAGCAAGTAGACAACGCCTTCAACAAGGTAATGACGGAAGTTTGTCGCTACTGAGCCTGACCAATGAAGGCTAGAATATGAGTTTTCACCCCGGACAAGAAGCGATTCTCCAATCACCATCTTGGAAATGGATTTTCCGCTAGTCGCGTCTGCCAGTACTCCACGCCAGGCCGGAGTGGTGCTAGCGGACGGGTGAGACGTCTTCCCACCTTAAGCCACCACCACGGCTGTCGGGAGGCCGCCCATGGCGAGGCGCGGATCTGGCCGCTGCCACTCCACACCCTCGTGAACCGACAAACGTCGGATGCTGCCGCTTGCGCCGGGAACCTCCCCGTGCACAGGACGATGCGCGCGCACCGGACGTCGGAGGCATATCCGCCGACAGTCGGCCGAGCACAGATCTGGCCCGGCAGATCCACCGCGCTACCTCCAAATTTCCGCGCCGCCCAAATCGACCTGGATGCAAGGCCCTCATGTCGCCACACCAACTAGCCTCGCCACGACGCCCGTTGGCGCCGGATGGGCTTGCACCAACACCTCTGTGCGCCGCCGCGGACAGCAAGGACGTGAAGTGTCCCCCGAAGCCCAACCGTTGCTGGGTGCCGAGTGCCGCGGCCAGAGCCTCTACGTCGGCGTCGCCATTGCCGTTGTAGGCCTCGGCCGGATCCGACGGGTGCCGCAGTGGTCCCGCCTTCCGCGGTCCGGCATCGATGTTTACCTCCTCGTCGGCGCCACCGTCAATGCACGTGGTGGCGAGGAGCTCAAAAATCAGCCCAGCACGTGGCGGCGAGGAGCTCAAGCATACTACCTATCTTGGTATTGGTTGATGCGTGCATGACAGAAAGCAATTTGCCGGCCTTTTGTTAACCAAATTCATGAGTGTTAGTCACACCTGTACTTCTGCCGTTATCGCATGTACATCACCCACGATCCCCACGTATAGCTAGGAGGTCGTTATTCTTTCGCACGATGTGCTGCGCACGATGTGCTGTAACTCTGTACTAATAACCCTCAGATCAATACGATGTGTATGTTGCATCCATTTTCCTTCTCACATGGTATCAGACTCCCCAAGTTCTTCCTGAGCCGTCTCCTCTTCCGCTCTGATGGCTCCTTCCTCCCTCGCCTCTGACTTCGACGAGCCCAATCCCTTCGCCACCAGTTCTTCTCAGCCGCCGCCCGTCTCCGTCGGCACGCTGCTGCTTCTCAACACCCCGGACTACACCACCTGGCGCCGCCTGTTCATGGTTGCCTTCCGCAAGTTCGGTCTCTGCTCCCATATCGACGGCTCCAACGACGCCCAGCAGCACAGCGACGACACTGATTGGCACCAGATCGACCAGTGCATCCTGTCATGGCTCTACGCCACGGTCAGTCGTGACATCCGCGCCATGATCATCGAGGACGAGGACACCGCCTACTCCGTCTGGACGGCCATCGGCACCCTCTTCCTCGACAACAGCATGCAGCGCGGCGTCTACGCTCTCCGGGACTTCCATGGTCTCATCCAGGGAGACCTCTCCATCCATGCCTACTGCACCCGCCTCAAGACTCTGGCGGACACACTGCGCGACGTCAACCAACCGGTCTCCGACAAGGCCCTCGTCCAGAACATGTTGCGCGGCCTGGGCAAACAGTTCGACGGCGCGATCGGCGTGCTGACCATGCTGGGTGACAACTACACCTTCTTGCAGGCCCGCTCCTATCTGCTTCAAGCCGAGCGCCGTCTTCTCGAGTCTTCCAAGCAGGAGGCCTCCACCGCTCTCCTCGTCGGTCACACCTTCAGTGCCCCTCCCCCCGCGGCACCCTCCTCTCACACCGGCTCCACTGGCCACACCACCGGCGGCAGCCATGGCTCCAACAAGCGTCGTCGAACGAACAACAACGGTGGCGCGCGCACCTCCGGCAACACCAACAGCGCCTCTCGCCCGCCCGCCGCTCCTGCCAGTGCACCCCACCCTTGGACTGGCCTCGTCCATGCCTGGCCCCTGGCCGGCCACGGCTCGGGCGCTGGCGTCCTTGGGCAACACCCTGGCGCTCCACACGGCCTCGCTGCCTTTCAGTCCCCAGCGCCGCCTGCGGCTGTCTTCCCCAACACCGGCGCCACCGCGCCTCCACTCTACGGCGCCCCTCCCTCTCCGCCCGCGGGTACTCAGTGGGCCAACCCGCAGCTAATGGAAGCGCTGCACGACCTCTCCCTCTCGTCGCCGTACTCCGGTGGCGGAGATTGGTTCCTCGACACGGGCGACTCCGCGCACATGGCCGCAAACCCCGGTATGCTCTCCTCTCGGTCAGCTACACCCTCCTCTCAAATTATTGTCGGTAATGGTGCCTTTCTCCCTATCACCGCTGCCGGCCACTCCACTCTATCCATTTCCTCTCATCCTCTCCATCTTCGCAACATCATTGTCTCCCCTACATTGATCAAAAATTTGATTTCTGTACGCCAACTAACCCGTGACAACTTTGTCTCTGTCGCTTTCGATCCCATTGGTTTTTCTATCCAGGATCTTTGTACGGGGAAGCATCTCCTCCGATGTAACTCGTCCGGCGACCACTATCCAATGCAGCCCGTCGCCACCAGCGCGCGGCTCCACGCCTTCGCAGTCACGGTCACCGCTGACGTCTGGCATCAGCGGCTAGGCCACCCCGGCCAGCCTGCCTTTTCCCGCATACTTAGTTCCTTTTCCTTTTCATGTACTAAAAGCTTAGCTCACACTTGTCATGCTTGTCGAACTGCCAAACATGTACGCCTTCCCTTTGTTCGTTCAATGAAAGTTGCTTCTAGTCCATTTGAGGTTGTGCACTGTGATGTTTGGACGTCGCCCGTTCTTAGCAATTCGGGCATGCAATACTATCTGGTGGTTCTCGATGACTTCTCGCATTTTGTGTGGACTTTCCTCTCCGCAAAAAATCCGACGTTCCTGCCACCCTCATCGCGTTCCATGCGTTTGCTCTTACCCAATTTCGCCACCCTATCCATGCCATTCGCACCGACAACGGCCGCGAGTTCGACAACCACGCCATTCACTCCTTCCTGTCCGTCCACGGCATCGCTTTCCAGCTTACATGCCCATACACCTCCCAAAAAACGGCCGTGCCGAGCGCGTGCTGCGCACTCTCAACGACAGTGTCCGCGCATTACTCTTCCATGCTAGTATCCCTCCACGATTTTGGCCAGATGCTCTTTCCACGGCTACATTGCTTCTTAACTTGCGCCCTTGCCGGCCTCGCAACCTTGACACGCCACACCAGCTTCTTCACGGCTCTCCCCCTTCCTATGACCACTTAGGTGTTTTCGGGTGTCTATGCTTCCCAAATACCGCTTCTACTGCCGCTCACAAGCTCGCCCCACGCTCGGTCGCCTGCATCTTCCTTGGCTATCCACCCGATCGCAGCGGCTACAAGTGTTACGACCCTATCTCACGGCGCATTATACTCTCACGACATGTCTACTTCGATGAGCAGGTTTTTCCATTCAAGTAGGCAGCCACGCCGCCGCCGGCGACGTCTTCGTCCTCACCACCAACGGACGTCTTGCTCTTGCCAGCCCCGGCACCTGTGGTTCGTCGTCGGGCTGTCATCAGTCCCGCTCGGGTCGCTTCTTCGACTCCCGGAAGCGCTGCCGCGGCGGCCCCGAGCGCTGCCTCAGCAGCTTCTTCGTCGCCTGGAACAACTGCCATGGCAGCCCCGAGCGCTGCCCCAGCAACATCTTGCTCACCTGGACGTACTGCCACGGCAGCCCAGAGCGATGACATGGCAGGCTCTTCGGCTCCTCCCTACGTGGCTCACAGGAACGCTGCAACGCCAACACCCAGTGCTGCCCCGACAGACAACATGGCTCCTCCAGCTCCTAGGCGGCCACGAGCTCCTCCACCGCCGCCGTCACATCCGATGCTCACTCGCCTTCGCGACAGCATCCAGCAGCCCAACAAGCGGTACGCCGCCCACGCTGCCTCCGTTCTATCCCCCGTGCCGTGCACCATTCGTGAGTCGCTCCGGGATCCGAACTGGCTTGCTGCTATGGAGGCCGAGCACGCCGCCCTGCTCTCCAACAGGACTTGGACTCTCGTGCCTCGTCCCGCCGGCGCAAACGTCATCACCGGCAAATGGGTATTCCGCCAAAAGTTCAAACCCGACGGCAGTCTCGACCGCTACGTGGCCCGCTGGGTTGTTCGTGGCTTCTCCCAGCGTGCCGGCGTGGACTTCTCCGAGACGTTCTCGCCGGTGGTCAAACCGGCTACCATTCGCACAGTGCTCCACCTCGCCGCTGCACGTGATTGGCCCGTTCACCAACTCGACATCAACAATGCATTTCTCAATGGCGTGCTCAGCGAACGGGTGTACTGCCAACAACCCACTGGCTTCGTCGACGCTGCTCGGCCGCATGATGTCTGCCTTCTCGACAAGTCTCTGTACGGGTTGAAGCAAGTGCCTCGGGGGTCGTACCAAAGGTTCGCCGCGTTCATCTGCAGCCTTGGCTTCCGCGCAACGACGTCGGATTCTTCTCTGTTCGTTCTACAGCGCGGCGCCGACATGGCATACCTCTTGCTTTATGTGGACGACATCGTCCTCACTGCGTCGACTACCGGTTTTCTATGGCAGGTCATTGATCGTCTTCGCGCGGAGTTCTCGCTCAAGGACATGGGTGCCCTTCACTTCTTCCTCGGCATCAAGGTGCGTCGCACGACAGCCGGCTTCTTCCTATCTCAGGAGCAGTATGCCGTTGATCTTCTCGATCGCGCGGGCATGACGGGCTGCAAACCTGCTTCTACGCCAGCTGATACGAAGCCCAAAGTCTCCGCCACCTCCGGTGCGCTTGCTACCGACGGTGCTCTCTACCGTAGCATTGCCGGGGCCCTACAATACCTGACGCTGACACGGCCCGACATCGCCTATGCCGTGCAGCAGGTCTGTCTCCACATGCACGCACCACGTGACACGCAATGGGCGATGGTGAAACGTGTGCTCCGGTACGTCCGCGGCACCACCTCTCACGGTCTACAACTCCGCAAGTCCTCCGCCCACGAGCTCATCGGCTACTCTGACGCCGACTGGGCAGGATGCCCGCATACCCGGCGTTCGACATCGGGCTACTGCGTCTACCTCGGGGACTCACTTGTCTCGTGGTCGTACAAGCGGCAGCCCACCGTCTCTCGCTCCAGCGCCGAGGCGGAGTACCGGGCTGTCGCCAATGTCATCGCGGAGTGCTGTTGGCTCCGGCAGCTCCTCGGAGAACTTCACGCCGGCGTGAGCAAGGCTACTGTCATCTATTGCGACAATATTTCGGCAGTCTACCTCTCTACAAATCCCGTTCATCACAAGAGAACCAAGCACATCGAGCTCGATGTCCATTTCGTACGCGAGAAGGTTCATCTCGGCGAGCTCCGTGTTCTTCATGTGCCCATGACTCAGCAATTTGCGGACATCATGACCAAAGGCCTGCCAGCGTCGTCCTTCAATGATTTTCGCTCCAGTCTATGCTTCACCAACGGTGACGCCTCGACTGCGGGGGGGTGTTAGTCACACCTGTACTTCTGCGGTTATCGCATGTACATCACCCACGATCCCCACGTATAGCTAGGAGGTCGTTATTCTTTCGCACGATATGCTGCGCACGATGTGATGTAACTCTGTACTAATAACCCTGAGATCAATACGATGTGTGTGTTGCATCCATTTTCCTTCACACAATGAGTAATAGACGTATGGTTTTTGTCTAGGGGTTTTGGCATGTCCCCCCTCAAAACAATGATCAGTTTGTACATATTCTAATTCCTTCAGGAAAAAAGAACGAAAATGATGGACCATTTATGGGTTCATCTACTACGACCTTGGATTATTAATTCCTGCAGATCAAGTTATGCATTTTCGTGAAGGGGTTTAAGTTGTTGAAATGAGAAGACTTGCACGCATACGGAAAAGTACCGGCTGGAGAAAGAGAGAGAGAGAGGGGAGAAGAGTTTATTTTCGGGAGAAGGGATCCCTGACCTTTACCGAACTAAAGGTGTGATGCGTCTGACCCTCAAAACAAGCTTGGAATAACCAGGGAAGCATGACAACTCAAGCACCATTTTTAGGTATAAGCTAGGGACGAATGCAGCAAGCAAGGCAACCCCTCGGTACGTATCACACGAACGCGAGCTTCAACAAATCGATCGCAGATCTCGTTCGGTCGATCGATCAGCCGACTCATCCGAGCTCACCATGGCGAGCTGGCCGGCGGGATCCGCGTAAGCAGCGAAGGCTGGGCTCCTCTGCGACATCGACTTGGACCTCAAACCCGGTGACCACGGCCAGTGCCCCACCGGACACGTCTGGGTCCACAAGGCGCTCCAGACAGACACGAGACGGACGCGGTGTCCGCCCTCGGGCCCGCGTGTCAGCCGGCCAACCATCTCCCACCGGCCCCATTTAATCCGAACGCGTGGACGGGGCCCTCATGTCAGCCACCCAGCCGCCCCTGCCGAGGTCCTTTTTAATGGCTAGCCCGTGCGCATGGACCGGCCAGTCCACTTCCAAACACCTCCCTGCCCCCCACGCGCCCGACAAACCCTAGCCCGCGTCGCCCACCACCGTCCACCGGCCACAATGGTGTGGAAGTGGACGGGGAAGCCAGGGAAGCACAACCATGAGGCCGGGTTGTCTTCTGTGTCGTCTGCGCATAGGAGGAGCGCCGCCAGCTTCGCCATCTCGCCGCCCGCTGTGCCACGGCAGCGCCAGTACGTGGGCGTGGCGACGTGCCAGCATTACTGGGACATGGCCGCCCCGCTTCCGTGGAGCGATGTGCACCTGCCGGACGGGTGGCATCTCAGCCCGGAGCGGGTGCCAGTGCCTGCCATCCAGGCCAGTGGCCTCGCTCGTCTACTGGAGATCAACCGCCGGCGGGCCCTTCTACCTCCAAACCTCCTCGGTGACCCAAGGCACGCCGTCGACTCACCCGTCTGGGACACGTGGTTCCGGGATGAGCACGACATGGGGCGGCGGTCTTTCTTCGCTGCTGGCGCGCGTGCTCCGTCACCCCCACGGGAGCATGCTCGGGTGCGCACGCGTGAACCCACGCCGTCCCTGCCACCATCACCAGCAGCCATGGACGTCGACGAGCGGGACGAGATCTATTTGAAGGTGCTCGAGGACTCAAAACTCGGCGAGTTCAAGGAGTGGCCTGGCCTGGCGGTGCAGCTTGCTCTGTCGGCCGCCGGAGATGTCGCCATTCCCGAGCCAGAGGACGGGGTGGTTGAGGAGGAGGAGGAGGAGGTGGTGGAGGAGGAGCCGGTCTGGAACTCGGCGCTGGTGGGGCAGTCCTGGTCGTGGACGTCGAACATGCTGGAGCACGTGTCTGCCCCGCCCGTGAGGGTAGGCGCGAAGACGTGGTCACCGCCGCTCCAGACACCACCGGAGCGGCAGCAGGCGCCGCGCGCCCACCTGTGGCAGCCACCGCCCTTCGTCGACCACACGGCAGATGAAAGCGACGGCCAGGACTGCGGCGACGGCGGGGACTAGAAGATCTAGGGTTTTTTAAGTTTAACTTATTTTTATTTTTCTTTAAGTTTAAGTTTAATGTACGGTGGCGAGGACGGCCGGGACTATTGGACTTTTTAATGTTTTTTTTAAGTTTACATTTAAGTTTTTTTTAGAGGCACTGTGAAATGCGTCTGGCCTGTTGGGCGCACCTATGGGCGCTGTGACGCAAACGGACGATCGTGTCCGCCTGGCCGACGCAAACGGGCGGAAAATGGACGAAAAGCGTGTCCGTTTGCATCCGTGCGTTGGAGTTGGCCTTAGTTAACCGAGTGCATGCGTGGTTAATCACAGGATGAGGTATCCGCCCGAACCACGGGGAAGTTGAATGATCTAACACCATGAATAATTTGAAACCCGATAACGGGTGAGAAAGATCGTACCCATCAAGCAACTGAATGGGCCCCGGACTCGATCAACCTTCCATCTAACTAGAAGCGAACGCGCGCCTTGCCGTGCCGTTCTTCTTTGTGGGACCTATTTTTTTCCGTTTATTGTTGGCCGGCAGTTGATCTTCGTTGGGCATTTTTTTGGGGTCAGTTTTGTTGAGCTAGTCACATTTCTCTGGCTTGGTATCTTTGGTCTTTTTTTCGTGAAATGTGATGGAGAGAGGAGGAGCGTTACGTAAAATTCGGGAGGCACGTATCCCCGCTATGCGCAGCGCACGAACGAAACCACGTATCTCAGGGCCAGTGAAGCTCATGTCACATGTGACTGTTAAATGGGTCTAAGAAGAAAAGAAACCCGAAACACAAGCTGACAAAGCGGGCACATGGGCCTTCTCAACCAGGGAGCAAGGACACCAGTGGCGTAACTAGGGGGTGTGCCGGGTGTGCCATGGCACACCCAGAATTTTGAAAAATATTTTTTGACCATGTAATAATTAGCTGATTTTCAAGGCCAACCTAAGCAAATTGAAAATAGACCTCAATTTTTTTGAAGTGTGCACACCCTCCATTTTATTTCTGAGTCCGCCACTGAAGGACACCACCCCCTTTCTAGGGAGCTTAGTATCTTTAGAGATGTAACACGCTAAAATCTACGCATGCAAGTCGAGGACCACTTCAAAAATACGTTTAAAGTTAATGGACGGATGGAATACCGATTACATACGTAGCTTTAATATGTAATTTCCTTAACATCATGTATCTATTGATCCTATGAGTCTGCATGGCAAAATCAAAATTGGCCCGTGCGAATCCAAAGACGCACATGCATGTACCCAAGTGCAAGCAGGAGTATATTCTTCCTCGTTCTGTTTCCTAGCGAGGGGCCGAGGGCGCGATTGACGCGATGCATGGTTACTTAATTGATTACACAGATGCATGCAATTGTATATGCATCGCTGTCATCAATGCACATCTTATGTACATATATTCATATGCACTTTAGCTATACGTAAGCCGCCTGAAAATTGATTTTGGGTCAGTCGATTTTTTTGGCCATTAATTTCTGCTTTGAGATTCGTGCTCCCTTCTTTTTCTGGCCTGTTCTGTGAGTTGTGTTTGGGCTAGGTTTTTTCGACTGACCACATATTTGGGTCGGTCGATTTGCTACTAGGCTAAAGCCCATTACCTGTGCGGCCAACCCTCTCCTCTCTCCCTTTGTTTTTTTATGTTTTTATGTTTTATGCCTTTTTGCTTTTGTTTTTTGTGTTTCTTTATTAGTTGGCTTTTATTTTTTCTTTTGTGGGTATTTTGGGACATTAGGTGACTGTAAATGTATACACACAATTACTATGCAATATGTAGAAAAATTACACTATTATATGATTATTGTTTGCATACTACAAATAGTGCAATTTTAGTGCAATGCTGTGTGCATGATTTTTTTTATTTTTTTATTATCTTTCTTTTTAAAGGGTAATACTAATGTCACTAATTCATTGTTCCTTATAAAATTTCATTATTTTGATTTTGTTTTAGTTATTCTTTTATTTTTCTTCTTCTTTAAGGGTAATACCAATGCCACTAATTCATTCCTTCTTAGGAAGATTTTTTTTGCGAAAATTCCAATATTATAAGCTTATTCTTGCATATTTTGAAAAAGCATAATTTTTGTGTATATTGTGTGCAAATTTTGTCATTGTTTGTTTTAGATTTTTTGTCATTTTCTTTCTTCTACAAGGATAATACCAAAGCCACTAATTCATTCTTTCTTAGAAAACCTTATTATTTTGATTTTTTTTAGTTATTATTTCATTTTCTTTCTTCCTAAAGGGTAATACCAAAGCCACTAATTCATTTCATTTTCCTTCTTCTTTAATGGTAATACCAATGCCACTAATTTATTCCTTCTTAGAAAACTTCCCTTTTTTTGTGAAAATTCCACTATTATATGCTTATTCTTGCATACTATAAAAAATAATTTCTGTGTAAATTGTGTGCAAATTTTGTCATTATTTTTTTTTTCATTTTCTTTCTTCTTAAAGGGTAATACCAGTGCCACTAATTCATCCTTTCTTAGAAAACTTCATTATTGTGATTTTGTTTTAGTTTTTATTTTATTTTCTTTCTTCTTCAAGCGTAATACCAGTGCCACTAATTCATTTCTTCTTAGAAAATTACTTTTTTCCGAAATTCCACTATTATATGCTTATTCTGGCATAGTATAAAAAGCGCAACTTTTATGTAAATTGTCTGCAAATTTTGTCATTTTTTTTTATTTTCTTTCTTTTTAAAGGGTAATAACAATGCTATTAACTCATTCTTTCTTAGAAAACTTCATTATTTTGATAATGTTTTAGTTTTTATTTCATTTTCTTTCTTCTTTAAGGGTAATACCAATGCCGCTAATTCATTACTTCTTAGGAAAAAAATCCGAAATTACACTATTATTTGCTTATTCTTGCATATTATAAAAAAGCGCAATTTTTGTGTAAATTGTGCGCAATTTTTTTCATTTTTCTTCTTAAAGGGTAATACCAATGCCACTAATTCATTCTTTCTTAGAAAACTTCTTAGAAACTTCTTTTTTGCGAAACTTTCAGTATTACATGCTTATTCTTGCATATTATAATAAAGCGTAATTTTCTGTGTAAATTGTGTACAAATTTTTATCATTATTTGATTTAATTTTTTATATTTTCTTTCTTTTAAGCATAATAACAATGTCACTAATTCATTCTTCCTTAGAAAACTTTATTTTTTGTTTTTCTTTATTTTAATTTTTGTTCATTTATTCATTAAGGTGACACCACCACAAGTATTAAAATTTCAGGCGACCGACCCTTTTTACTCACAGTAATTAAAACCATGGTAGCTAAAGAAACTATGGTATTGTAAGAATACTTAGAAAATATTTTGCTATTAAACATGGCCTTAGTTATATATGATAGGGTGGAGTTGTGTGGTTGGAAGGAAGCCACGTCTCACTATAAACATGATCGGTAGGAATATCCCTGTAGGTGTAGCATTTTTAAAGAAGCACTCCCGACCATAGTGATGTTTTTGACCAACGAGACGGGAGCCGCTTTCACGAGCGTCGCTAGCGCGTGTAGTCGCGCATGCAGGTAGCTAGACGGCCAACATGCCAAGCTAGCTCATGTACAGAGATGCTTCTGAGCAGGACTGTGTAGGAGTACTGGTAGCTAGCTAGCATGTAGTTCACGAGTGTACGTGCATGCACGAATGGGTTGGTACGCGTGCACGCGCAACTTGAAAATTCAATTCGAGCAAAGGATAGAAAAAGAAAAGAAAAAAAAGCATGCACCTTACCCGGTAGGCTTGACTGAAACAAGTTTGGGTCAGTCGACTGACCCAAATTTTGTTTTCAGTCGATTGACCTGTAGCCGGTCCCATTCATATATGCGTGTATGTATGCATGCAATGCAATAATCACAAGCTAGCGTACAGTACAGTCAGCTCGATCTTGCCTTAACTTCTTCCTCTGATCGATCCGCAGATTTGTTTCCCCCCTGACGAAAAATCACATGCATGGATCCTACCTAGAAGAAACATGCAGTCCTCTCTCTCTCTCTCTCTCTCTCTCTCTCTCATCCATGCATATGCATGCATTGTTCAATTGTTCTTTTATATATGATTGTTAATTTGGAGCTACCGTATTAGGGAGAGACAGACATGCCGAGAGAACTATTGAACAGGAAGTCAGCGTGGCCAGAACTGGTGGGGCGGACCGGCGACGTCGCCATTAGAGCTATCGAGGCAGAGCGACCGGACCTGCGTGCTCGTCTCATAGTGGTGGGTACCCCGGAAGCGTCCTTGTCTGGTGCTTCGCTAGCGCCGGTTTCTTCATCGTCGACCGGGTTCCAGTCATCGGATAGACTGCTGCATGCATGCTACTCGCCATGCATTCTGGCGCAAATAAATGAGAAAATAATGCGAGCGAGTTTGATACCACTCGATCGCCATGCATTCAAGTTTTCTAAATGTACCTAGTTCTGCTTGCATGTCGTAGACCTTCTATCATACATTGATCGTTCGTGGTACCCAATTAATATATACTAGTCAACAACAACCCGTAAGACTGCAGGGGCTAGAACTACTCTACATTTATTTTCCTTTTTCGATTCATAATATTTATATACATGGTGTTGTTTAGGCCATGTTTATTCTTATATAAAAAATAGAATTGTTAAGAAATATGGTGCACAGTGAAATGAATGAATCATTTTTTACTTCGTGATATGTAGTTGCAATGCATCCTCAGGGCCTCTTTGATTCGCAGGATTGTAAAAATGCAGGAATAGGAAAAACACATGATTGGAATGTCATGCTCATTCAAATCCTACAGGATTTGAGTTTGTTTGATTGCATCACATGAAAAACAAAGGATTTTCCCAAGAGGTTTGAGTGGATGCTAGATTTCATATGGAATGTAGTAGAAATGGTTCCTTAGGAAAAATTCCTCTAGGATTCAATCCTACAAATCAAACAACCAATGTAGAAAAAGTTCCTAAGGATTCTAATCCTCCAAAATCCCTATGAAAATCCTTTGAATCAAAGAGGCCTCCATTCTACATCGGAGCATCCATGCAACTTTAACCAACACCAAAAAATTGCATCAATGTTACTTTAACCAACACTAAAATACCAAAATGCACGGGGCCGGACCGGACCTAAAATGTGCCGGCCACAGGTGAGCCTTTGTTGCCGTCTGAAGGCAACCTCCTTCCTTTCGACTAGTTTCGCCCCGCCATACAACACGGTGTTGGCTTTCACAGCCGAAAATTTTTTGGCACATGTCATGAGACAGGGTCACGACGACCTCGGTGTGTCGCACCGGATGGTTCAAGGACATCGTTCATCATGAACTTGTCATTGCCCCAGGATGTAGGTTTCGGTTCCACCAATGTACATTGGATTATGCTTTTCAACCTGGTCGATGAAACTAAAACTGAACTTGGCCTCCACGGTTTCGTCGTCGTCATTGCCAATGTTGTCGAGACGACAAAGGTAGACAGAAAGGAAGTCGGCGCAGCTCGGCTTGTCACCGTACTAGATCTCCGACTATGAAGGGACGGGAGATGATGCTCTCGCATCTTGGTAGTGGTGTAGTCTTGTACCAGGAGCAGGTGGTACCCGTAGTCCGCGCTGGTGTCGGCGGACAACTCGGTGCAAGGGCACAAGAAGCAACTTGACCCATCGATTCGCAAGAAGAGAGGAGGGGGGGGGGGGCAAGTCCCGGCTGGACGCGCATACAAGACGAGACGAAACGAAACACGAACTGCATGGATCGTACGCTATTTTTCCGCTGGCGATGCACGGTCCAGCCATGCAGTAACCGGCCCCTACGATTGGCCGATTGATCGGGCCTAGCTTGCTGCAAAAGCTGCCGACCCCTCTTTCTTCACGTATGGGTAAAAGTTAGAACATAAAAGCTTCCGGATAAAAAAACTGTTAAATAGAATAATCAGCGTAAAAAAGTAAAAATATGGGGCAAAAAACTAGAATTCACTCTAATTTTTCTCTCCACGTATAGAACATAAAAGGATATAATATCTACCAATACTATTTGTATAAAATACTATACATAAATATTTCTTGCTAGAAATTTTATATGAGAGTTGTGTGTAAGCTTCATGTTGGTTGTTTTAGAGATGTTCTCTAACAGTCATTGAACTAGTGAAAACATCCTTGTTGAAAGGAAACCAAAGGCTAGTGAAAATATTATGTACGAAATTAACTTTGAACTTGTTTGAACAGTACAAAATTTGGTGGAACTTGGTCTAGGATATGCCTCTTGATCCACTTGATGAAGTGCAACAAGAATGAAGCCAAAAGGACTTCTCGAATACAAGGTATGGCTAAAACTAAAGTCAAGATTTAAATTTGAATTGGACTAATATGAAAAGCTAGAACCTAGGGACAACTGGGCGCAAGTTTCACTAAAAAATTATGGCTCGTACAAGATTAGGTTTTTTTAGGAGAAATTAAGTCTTCAAAAACCATATCTTTTTTTTTTTGCGGGTGATCAAAAACCATATCTTAACCTTTATTACAATTAATTAACATTTCAGCAGTTGCTACGTACAAAATCGATAAAATGTTTAAGTATTCTTTTGAATACGAATCTATGCATGCTACTACTTTTGTACCTTTGAAGGATTATATATAGAATTTGACAACCTAACTGCATCATGGATCGACGATAGGTGCTACGAATATGCAATGCAATAGTCCACGTACGCACACATGCATGGACAGGTGCAGTGAATAAATAATGCATGCAGAGGAGAGGGAGACTGGGCCGGCATCATTATCGTTAATATAATCCTAGCTAGCTACGAGTATTAGTAGCGAGGTGCAATGAACAATGCATGCATAGGCGATTGACGCGATGCATGGTTGCTTAATTAATTACATGTACAGACGAATATACACGTATATGCATGCATCGTTGTCATCGAGGACATGAGAGGCAGTATTAGTTAAGCTGCGTATATGCATGCGATACATCTTATGTGGATGTGTGTATATATAGAGAGAGCAACGAGAGAAGACAACCTATTGTCAGCCTGGAGTACGTACTAATCACCTGCAGCAGCTTCAGGTATGTTCATTCCCACGCATGCATGTATTTCTTTTCCCCTGACGTTATAGGCTTGTTAATTAATTCGCATGCATGCATCGTATTAATCATGGAGGGAGAAACAATGTCGAGGAAGCTGTTGAACGAGAAGTCAGAGTGGCCGGAACTCGTGGGGAAGACTAGCGACGTCGCCAAGAGTGCTATCCTCGCAGACCGTCCGGAACTGGCTGTCATCACTAAGCAGTTGGGTGAACAGTCACCGCCAGCCGGACTACATAACCACGTCATCCTCTGGTGCTACGTCGACGTTGGTTTCAACTTCATCGTCGCCGAGATTCCGGTCGTCGAATAGACTGCATGCGTGCCCTGTCACGTTGTTCCGTCTCGAATAAACTAAATAAATAACGCGAGCGAGTCTGTTTTGATACCACTCGCCTATATGTATGCATTCAAGCTTACTAGCTAGCTAGCGTACCTAGCTAGATCTGCTTGCAGTTGCACGATGTAAACCTTCCATCATATACGTTGATGGTGGGCCTTGTTTTCTCTTTCGTGACATCTACCCAGAGTTAGTGAGCCTTGGTATACTCATCATTGACAACTATAACATAATAGTCCAAAATTTGGCAGAAAACATAGGAATCACAAACTCATCTACACTTGCCTCATTTTTTCTCCGCACATGATCTCGTATTGTGTGAGCTGATCTCTTTTTGCGGGTTACCCTTTGTGGAGACGACGTAGAGACAAGAATCTGAAAAGCTAAGCCAATAGCAAAAGGAGATCAGTTCACGTCACAAGAAGCTACCAGTAATGGTACTATTCATTCATTATTGGCAAATAAACACAATAAAAAACAACTCGCTCATCGAGTTACTTTTATGGGTTACCTTCTTGTTGTGTGAGTTGATCTCTTTTTGCGGGTTACCCTTTGTGGAGATGAAGTAGTCTGGAAAATCTGAAAAGCTAAACCAATAGTAGAAGGAGATCGGTTCACATCACAAGAACCTATCCGTAATGCAACTATTCATCATTGGCAAAAAAACACAAAGAAAAAAAAATGACAAGTCATGTGTTGTGATTGCATCAGGTAATGAAGAAACTGCTTGTATATCTGCTACCTGATTTTCTGTTTATTATTTTTTGAGCGCAAAACTGTAGAGGAGGCCCCGACAGTAAATTTTATTAAAAGAAAACCATATGTATAGAGAAAGAGAAGGGGATGCACAACGGGAGAGAGAGGGGGTGACGGAGGGAGAAAAAGAAGAAACTAAACTAGAGAGCTGAGCAAGCTACTAAGAGGTTTTGCCTTGTCAACTAACATCCTAAAAGTGAGTGGATGCCATTCCCTTTTGAAGAATTTGTTGGTTTAGGGATCATTCTTGCATCTCAACATTGTGGACTAGTTGTGGAAAGAGAAGAGAAGGAGAGAAAAACAGGGAGAGAGGCCACACCAGATCGCATAATTAATTCCGCTGCATAGGTTAACGGGCTAAGAGCCGTATCTCCACTAACATACAACTCCTCACTCTCTCTCTTCTTTAGTTACAGTGCCACATCAGATTTTTGCCTATGAAATCGTGCTAAGAGCCAAGCATGCATTGGAAGGCCTTCTGTTAGGATAAATTAAGTCTTCAACGATACTCCCTCTTTATGTTTATAAGGCCTGTGGGTATCCCTAGATCGACAATTTGACCAACGTAATACGAGTTATATATCACAAAAAAAATATACCATTAGAAACTACAAATGGTCTATTTTCTAACGGTATATCTTTCATGATGCATGACCCGTATTAGGTTGGTCAAATTGCCGATCTTGAGATACGCGCATGCCTTACAAACCGGAAGGGATCGAGTATCTTAATATTTATTTCAATTAATATTTCAGCAATTACTACATACAAAATCAACAATGTTTAAATATTCTTTTCAATACAAATCTATGCTACTACTTTGGGAGTACCTTTGAAGGCGTACATATAGAATTTGGCTGCTTAACTGTTGGTCAAAACCTGTAACATTTGACTTTCTCTTGATCAAAATGTGTGTTAAAGTTTAAGGGAGAGCGATGGAATACCAGTGATGAGTACATAGCTTTAATATGTACATAATTTAACATGCATGCATCATGGATCGACGATTGGTTCTATGAAAGTGCGTGGCAAAATTTATACTATTGAAAATTGGTGCGGATCCCTGTTACCGTTTCGATAGTCCACAAATGTACAGGTGCTGTGAACAATACATGTATGCATGCAGAGGGGAGATAGAGCCAGTGAGCCGGCATCATTATCGTTAATATAATCCTAGCTAGCTAGTACTAGCGATCGAGGTGCAATGAACAATGCATGCAGAGGCGATTGACGCGATGCATGGCTGCTTAATTAAGTACACAGATTTTTTATTTTTATTTTTTTTGCGGGTATAATTAAGTACACAGATGAGTGAGTATATACTGTATATGTATATGCATGCATCGTTGTCATCGACGCAACTAATTAATAAGCGATACATCTTATGTGCATGGGTCTGCGTTGTATATATATAGAGCAGAGTGCAGTGCAGTCAGCTCCATCTTGCCTCCCCTTCCTTCCTCTCATCTGCAGCTGCAGGTTTGTTCGTTCGATGCATGCATGTACTACTAATATATCATCCATGCATGCAGGCTTTAAGTGTTCAATTGTTTTTAATATATGCTTATTAATTGGCATGCATGCAGCTAGAGTTTCAAGGAGGAAGACACATGCCGGGTCTCCCAAGGTCATCATGGCCGGAACTAGTGGGGCAGACTCAGGACGTCGCCCATAGAACTATCTCCCGAGACCGGCCGGATCTGCGTGTCATTACCATGTTGGAGGGTGACCCAGAGCCGCCAACCATCGAAAATGACCGCGTCCTCGTCTGGTGCCGCGGTGACCCCATTCATGGCGATTTCTTCGTCACCCGGGTTCCGGTCATCGGATAGACTGCATGCCCCCTGTCATGTCATTCGGCCTCGAATTAACTGAATAAATAATGCGAGCGAGTATGACATACCACTCGCCCATGCATTCAAGCTTTCTAGGGTACCTAGCTAGATCTGCTTGTATGCTTGCTAGAAACCTTCAATATCATACATTGATCGTGGTACCTATTTAATATATGGAACAATAAATTGTCCCTTCTGCCATTTGCTACTCTATATATTTCGTCTATGTTTATGATATGCACACAATTACTTTTGATTGACAAGTGCTTGTTAAACTTTAGTATGCGTTAGGTAGGATGTAGACAATAAGCATATGTCCTAACTTGGGGCCGGTGGGCTTACAATCCGTTCAGCTGCAATCTTTGTTTGCCAATACTATACAACACCTCATCCATGTTGGCTCAGAACCATCATCTGTGCTAGCGCAATGGAGGAGACATGGATGAGGGTCGAGTATCCATGGCAACATCAAAGCTAGCACCTATATAATAGCGCATCCCTACCTGCCTATTAGAGTATTTTTATCGGCGCTAACTACGTGTCAGTATGGATATTAACTGGTGATAACCAAGTGCCAATAGGGATATTACTGTATCCCTACGGTGATAGTTGGGGGTTGGCAACGTTACTATTGCCACGAAGAAATTCTGCACATGACAATTCCCATGACGATTATTACGTTCTGTGAACCCTGGAACACAGTTACATGGACGTCGTGAAAAATCGTTGTTCATCGTTTTAGGCCCGCTTCATGTGTTATAGCTCACCGTTTTGGGGTCCGGTAACGATTTTCATGTTCCTTGAACCCTGGTACACGCATGGGCGGACCCAGAACAAAAATGACCGGGTGTCCACACGTATATCACATATGTGTGTATCGAACAAGGCTATACAATTTAGTGACATGTTTAATAATTTAGCATAGTTGATACATGTGTAACCATGAAAATGCTTACCAAAATCAACATAGTTCCCACTTGAAATATGAGTTGATAAAAGAAATTAAATAATAGAGCAGCAAAGACTTCAAATATACTCAATAACTTAAATATGATTTTTTTTACCAATTTTTGCCATTGTTTAATGTACTTGTAGTTCAAATTTGAATTATATCCACTAAATACCCAGAAATCCATTTAATGCCCTAAAAATAGCAAATGAACCCTGAAAAATTCCAAATTTTCACATGGAACATGTAATGGTGTATCTTCAATGTAGAACAAAATTTGGACCATAACCCTAACCCTAAAACCCTAATAATACCCTAAAACCCTATACGTTTACCAGTGGCATGCCCACTGTGAGGTACACCACTAATAAAAGATTACCAATGGCATGCGCCCTACTCGCATGCTACTAATAACCCATTACCAGTGGCGTGCGTGACCGGCCGCATGCCACTGGTAACTTGACTACATGATTCCCTCGTGCGGGACTTGGGGAAAAATGCCGCCGCAACCCATCGCCGCCGCCAACCCTCGCCACCGCCGGCCACCCCCAACTATCACCGTAGTTCATTAGGCCATCTTGCCCTCACATGCAATCAAGTTAGTGTCTCTCTTTGTGTTTGCGCAACACGAACATTAGTCTTCATTAGGCCATCTTGTGTTTGCTCATTCCATTGGTTGCACAAGCCCCACTATCCTTGCCGGTGTGTTTCTATTGTCCATCTTAAGTGTGTGTGTGTGTTTGTGTGTGAGTGTGGTTAACCTTAGAAATTGTTGGGACACACGTCTTGATATGTACGTTTGAGTTGAACAAACTATAGGATTTGCTTTGAAAGTACGTCTTAACATCATGGATCGATTGATCCTACATATGAATATGCATGGCAAAATCAATCCAAAGAAGCACACACAAGTGCGAGTATATATATACTCTTTCTGTTAATCAGTAAACAAGGAAAGGAAATAGTACGTACAATGAACAAGGCATGCATGCAGAGGGAGACTGAGTCGGTATCATTAATTAATCTTAATCCTAGCGAGCGAGGGCGATTGACGCGATGCATGGTTGCTTAAATAATCACACAGATGAAAACAATCGATATGTATGTATCTCTTATGCATCGTTGTCATCGACACGAGAGAGAGGCAATTAAGCAGCATGCGATACATCTTACTCTACTCAGCGTCATGCATGTACGTATGCACGCGCCATGCGTGTATATACATAGAGCACCGGCCCTATCAGCTCGCATGTCACAAGCTTAAGCGCGCAGTCAGCTCGATCTTGCCTCGACTCTGTCTGATCTGCAGGTTTGTTTGTTCGCATGAATGCATGCATGCGTTGTTGAATTCTTTGAATTTTATGCTTGTTAATTAATTCGCATGCAGCTAGCATATCAGTGAGGAATCGAACATGCCGAGGGAACTGTTGAGCGGGAAGACGTCGTGGCCGGAGCTGCTGTACAAGAAGGGGGACGACGCCACCAGAGCCATCCTCGCCGACTGCCCGGAGCTGCGCGTCGTCAACATGGCACTGGGCGACCCGGAGCCGCCGACCGTCGAGCACGACCGCGTCCTCCTCTGGCTCGACCTCAACGCCGCTTCCGACTTCATTGTTTACCAGGTTCCCATCATCGGGTAGTTAGCTACGCTAGCTGCATGCCATTCTGGCCCGAATAAACTAAACTAAATATGCCATGAGCGAGGCTCTCTGCCTGCATGCATGCTGTAATGTAAACCTACAGAAGCTACTGTTCGGATATTAAGCAATTTTCGGTTAAGCTTAACCCAATCTAGCCACATAACAAGTGTGCTGACAGTGCAAATCACATACGACAGACTAAAAACAACTAGCATATCCATGTATGGACCAAAAGTACATGCCAACAGAGAGAAGTTCAGAACATACAAGTTCACCCGAAACTCCGGCACAGCAGCGTCGTCGGCCATGGTGGTGAAGATGAGGTGGCCGTCCGCCGTAGAGGAAGTAGTGGAAGCAGATGGCCAATCGTCGAGGATGTAGTCGATCAAAAGCGAGCAGTCGCGCCGAGACGCTCCCCAAAAATCTTATCGCCCTTCACCCGGTGCAGGTTCTCAAGGGACGCGGTTTCGAAGGCCTGCTCTCCCGTACGGCTGTGCACACAGTCGCCGCAATGGGGTCGCCGGAAAGCAGCACAACACAAGGAACTTGACAAGTGTGTGTGTTCGGATCTGCTACTGTGTCTGTTCTGTCTAGCCTTCCTCCTCTGTATCTTCTCCACATAGATGAGACGCGTGGGAGAGTAAGGAGATGCAACTGATACGTGGTGGAAGAAATTAGCATAAAACGTGGCCACAACGAGCTCGGACATTGACACGTACACCCAGAGTTTTAGCAGTGCACTACCAAGTAAAAATTTAGTTCTTCCAACAAGCCGCGTAACATTAGCTCGAACTCGATTCACGAAACATGATGCGTGCATGCGCGGGTTGCGTTGCATGGCGTGGCAAGTCAAGTCGAGTGAGTGAGCACGCAGTTGTTGCTCTCTTTTCTCATGCTACAAAGATGAGTAGAACAACTCACATTATATATTGGTGCTACTCTTCCTCAACTAGCAGCATAGGACTAAACTTTCACGCATGCCATTCAAGTCAAATGGGCCTTTGAGATTTCAGAATTTTACTAGGCTGAACAAGATTTAGTGGGCCGAAGCCCATAAAATGTAACAATCCCCCACCAGATCTCATAGGCACATTACACTACCGGAATAACCTAATATGCCGACGGCTTTTTGTCGGGGCCGTCGGCATACATGCGCATAAGCTGACGGCCTAGGGAAAACCGTCGGCATACAAAGCCCGTCGGCAAAGCTCCATATATGCCGACGGCTGTTGTCGGCATAGGTAGGCCGTCGGCAAAGCTCCATATATACCGACGGTGGCCGTCGGCATAGATACGACCGTCGGCGTACGTTCTGCCATGTGGCCCTCGCGACCCGTTTGCTGACGGACGGCTGACGACGTTAGATCTATGCCGACGGAGGCCGTCGGCATAGAATTTTTCTCTATTATTTTTTAATTTTAAATCATTTTCTTTTTTTTATACAGTTTGAATTTGATTAATATAAATTTGACTTATCTAAACTTAAACATATACAAATTATATATCGATTTGGGGTAGAATTTTTCATAGATTATGAATATTCACTTTGTTTCTGTTTTAGAATATGTTAAAAATGCGACCTCATGTACTTTTACAAATAGGTCCTTATACTTTGTTAAAATCACAAGTAATTCATACTTGCATTGATTTTGACAAATTTTATATGTTTTTTTATCAAAATCTTGAAAGGATTCTGTTGGTATACAATGTTTTCATATTTGAATAAACTGAAATCATGTTTGCTTTAAATTTACAGAAAACACCCTCTTGTTTTGATATTTTTGTATATTTTTCATTCCTTGGCCAAATGAGACAAATTTTATATCTATTTGCATCAGAAAGTTTCTAGGATTGTGGGATGTTTAAATAGCAAGTACCCAGCTCTGGAGTGTGACCCCCGTCACGGACGGCACCACTGCATGCACTTAGAGGGGGAAACTGCCACGGAGGGTAACTCGGAGGGAATCTTGTGATAGGTTGGGCCCAAACTTTGCTTTAAAATGTTCCTATGGGCTAACCTAGCATAACCCGATAGAAAAAGTCCATTGGTCAACCGCCGTTCGTCCCGAGTCAAAGCCCTCGATTTCCCGGTCGAACGGGCCAGGCTTAGCCCGCTCCGGAGCCTTCAGAGGGTAGTAATCCCACCAAAACTTGCATTGGGTCCTACTACATGTATGAAAGTGAGGTGGGAGGTGTAAACACCCAATACCAAGCTCTGGAGTGTGACCCCTTTCACGGACGGCACCACCGCATGCATTGAGAGGGGGAAACTGCCACCTCGGGTCAACCCGAAGGGAATCTTGTGATAGGCTGGGCTCAAACTTTGTTTTAAAATGTTCCTATGGGCTAACCTAGCACAACAAAGTGGAAAAGCACATTGGTGAAACGCCGTTCGTCGCCGGTCAAAGGGGTAGATTTCCTGGTCAAAGGGGTCAGGGTTAGGCCTCTCGGGGCCTTCGGAGGGTAGCAATCAAACCAAAACTTGCATTGAGTCCTAGTAAATGTATGAAAGTTTGATGGGAGGTTCAAACACCCAGTACCCCGCTCCCGAGTATGACCCGCTTCACGGAACGGCACTACCGCCTGCACTTAGGGGGGAAACTGCCACCTCGGGTCGACCCGGATGGAATCTTCTGTTAACCTGGGCTCAAACTTTGTTTTAAAATTTTCCTACGGCCTATTCTAGCCCAACCAGGTAGAAAAGTCCATTGGTGAAACGCCGTTCGTAATGAGTCAAAGACCTAGATTTCCTGGTCAAACTGGCAAGGGTTAGCCCGCTACAGGGTCTTCGGAGGGAAACAATCCCACCAAACCTTGCATTGTGTCCTAATACATGTCTAAAAGTGTGGTGGGATGTTTAAATAGGCAATACACAGCTCGGGAGTGTGACCCCCTTCACGGACGGCACTACCGCATGTACTTAGGGGTGAATCTGCCACGGAGGTTAACCCGGAGGGAATTTTGTGGTAACCTGGGCTCAAACTTTGTTTTAAAATATTCCTAAAGGCTAACCTAGCCCAACCAGGTAGAAATGTCCATTGGTCAAACGCCATTCGTCGCGAGTGAAAGCCCTAGATTTCCCGGTCAAACTGGCCAGGGTTAGCGCACTACGGGGTCTTTGGAGGGTAGCAACAACACCAAAACTTGCATTGTGTCCTAATACATGTCTAAAAGTGTGGTGGGATGTTCAAATAGGCAATACACAGCTCCGGAGTGTGACCCCCTTCACGGACGGCACTACCGCATGCACTTAGGGGGGGGGAACTGCCACGGAGGGTAACCCGGAGGGAATCTTGTGATAACCTGGGCTCAAACTTTGTTTTAAAATGTTCCTACGGACTAACCTAGCCCAACCATGTAGAAAAGTCCATTGGTCAAACGCCGTTCGTTTGGACCCATTTCCGTCCCAAATTTGGGTCAGATTTGGGTCCGAAGCCGACACAAACCGGACATTCTCTGTGTCCTCCTCGTCCGTCTGTGTCCTCTGCATGTCCGGCCTGGCCCAACTGTCATCCACCTACACCCATTCCACCTCTCTCCTCCTTTTCTGTCTCTTCCCCCCACCCACCCACCCATCCCCACAGAGTCGAGCACCACCACACAGGGAGAAGCATGGCCGGCAACTGGAGCACGCCCGACGCCCGTGCCGGCCGCTGGACCGGCGTGGGGTGCTCGTTCGACGGCCACCGGGTCACCTCGCTCTCCCTCGTGTCGGCAGGCAGGTGTTGGGGAACGTTGCATGGGAAACAAAAAATTTCCTACGCACACACAAGATCTATCCAAGGTGATGAGCATCTACGAGAGGGAGAGTGAATCTACATACCCTTGTAGATCGCTAAGCGGAAGCGTTTTAAGAAACGCGGTTGATGTAGTCGAACGTCTCCGCGATCCAAATCGCAAGTCGTCCCTCGATCCGATCACGAACTAGCGCCGAACGGACGGCACCTCCGCGTTCAACACACGTACGGCTTGATGACGCCTTCACCTCCTCGATCCAGCGAGCGATGATGAAGTAGTGGTTGAGTTCCAGCAGCACGACGGCGTGGTGATGGTGGTGAGGAACAATCTCTGCAGGGCTTCGCCAAGCACTACGGAGATTATGACGGAGGAACTAGAGGGCTAGGGTTGCCGGCACACGGCTTGGGAAATCCTGATGTGTCCCGTGTGCTAGCCCTGCCCCTCTATTTATATGTTGAGCCTTGGGGTCTAAACTTGGAGTAAAAGCTTCCTCCAGGTCGGTTTTCCCCGCACAAGGTCGGTTTGGCCCGCAGGAAAAGAGTCCAACTCGGATCCCTGCCGAACCGTGCACAGCCGCGCACAAGCGGTAGTACCGCTCACAAGCGGTAGTACCGCTTGGGCGGTAGTACCGCTTCACACAAGCGGTAGTACCGCTTGGGCGGTAGTACCGCTTCACAAAACGGTAGTACCGCTTACGCGGCAGTAAAACTACTTTTTGCACTTTCCAATACCTCGTGGGCTTTATCCCTTTGGCCCATATAAAGTGTTCTCGCACCCGAACACTTCGGTAAACATCCGGAACCCCTTCCGGTGAACTCCGGAACTCTTCCGGAGATCAAAACACTATAATCACATATATCAATCTTTACCTCCGGACTCTTCCGGAGATCCTCGTCATGTCCGGGATCTTATCCGGGACTCCGAACAACCTTCGGTCACCAACATAATAACTCAACTATACTAATCGTCACCAAACGTTAAGTGTGTAGACCCTGCGGCTTCGAGAACTATGTAGACATGACCGAGACACCTCTACGGCCAATAACCAATAGCGGGACCTGGATGCCCATATTGGCTCCTACATATTCTACGAAGATCTTTTATCGGTCGAACCTCTATGTCAAGGATTCAGTTAATCCCGTATGATGTTCCCTTTGTTCTTCGGTATGTTACTTGCCCGAGATTCGATCGTCGGTATCACTATACCTAGTTCAATCTCGTTACCGGCAAGTCTCTTTACTCGTTCCGTAATACAAGATCTCGTGGCTAACTCTTTAGTCACTTTGCTTGCAAGGCTCAATGTGATGTTGTATTACCGAGTGGGCCCTGAGAAACCTCTCCGTCATACGGAGTAACAAATCCCAGTCTTGATCCATGCCAACCCAACAGACACCCTCGGAGATACCTGTAGAGCACCTTTATAGTCACCCAGTTACGTTGCGACGTTTGATACACACAAGGTATTCCTCCGGTGTCAGTGAGTTGCATGATCTCATGGTCAAAAGAACAGATACTTGACATGCAGAAAACAATAGCAATAAACTGACACGATCATATGCTACGTTCGTAGTTTGGGTCTTGTCCATCACATCATTCTCCTAATGATGTGATCCCGTTATCAAATGACATCTCATGTCAATGGCTAGGAAACCTTAACCATCTTTGATCAACGAGCTAGTCAACTAGAGGCTTACTAGGGACACAGTGTTGTCTATGTACCCACACATGTATTTGAGTTTCCAATCAATACAATTATAGCATGGATAATAAACGATTATCATGAACAAGGAAATATAATAATAACCAATTTATTATTGCCTCTAGGGCATATTTCCAACAGTCTCCCACTTGCACTAGAGTCAATAATCTAGTTCACATCACTATGTGATTTACATTGTAATGAATCGAACACCCATGCAGTTCTGGTGTTGTTCATGTTTAGCCCTTGGAAGAGGTTTAGTCATCGGATCTGCAACATTTAGATCCGTGTGTACTTTGCAAATATTTATGTCGTCCTCCTTGATGTAATCGCGGATGGAATTGAAACGTCGCTTTATGTGTCTGGTCCTCTTGTGAAATCTTGGTTCCTTGGCTAGAGCAATGGCACCAGTATTATCACAAAACAGAGTCATTGGGTTAAGTGCACTAGGCACTACTCCAAGATCTGTCATGAACTCCTTCATCCAGACACCTTCCTTCGCCGCCACCGAGGCAGCGATGTACTCCGCTTCGCATGTAGAATCAGCTACCACGCTTTGCTTGGAACTGCACCAGCTAACCGCACCCCCATTAAGAATAAATACGTATCCGGTTTGCGACTTAGAGTCATCCGGATCAGTGTCAAAGCTTGCATCGACGTAACCCTTTATGACGAGCTCTTGATCACCTCCATAAACGAGAAACATATCCTTAGTCCTTTTCAGGTACTTCAGGATATTCTTGACCGCCGTCCAGTGTTCCATTCCTGGATCACTTTGAAACCTTCCGACCATACTTATGGCAAGGCTGACATCGGGTCTTGTGCACAGCATTGCATACATGATAGAGCCTATGGCCGAAGCATAGGGGATGACACTCATCTTTTCTCTATCTTCTGCAGTCACTGGGCATTGAGTCTTACTCAACTTCACACCTTGCAATACAGGCAAGAACCCCTTCTTGGACTGATCCATTTTGAACTTCTTCAAAACTTTGTCAAGGTATGTGCTTTGTGAAAGTCCTATTAAGCGTCTCGATCTATCTCTATAGATCTTGATGCCTAATATGAAAGCAGCTTCTCCTAGGTCCTTCATTGAAAAACTCTTGTTCAAATATTCCTTTACGCTTTCCAGCATTTCTATATTGTTTCCAATCAGTAATATGTCATCCACATATAATATTAGAAACGCTATAGAGCTCCCACTCACTTTCTTGTAAATACAAGCTTCTCCGTAAACTTGTATAAACTCGAACGCTTTGATCACCTCATCAAAACGAAGATTCCAACTCCGAGATGCTTGCACCAGTCCATAAATGGATCGCTGGAGTTTGCAAACTTTGTCAGCATTCTCTGGATCGACAAAACCTTCTGGTTGCATCATATACAACTCTTCCTTAAGGTAACCGTTAAGGAACGCTGTTTTGACATCCATCTGCCAAATTTCATAATCGAAAAAGGCAGCTATTGCTAACATGATTCTGACGGACTTAAGCATCGCTACGGGTGAGAAGGTCTCATCGTAGTCAACTCCTTGAACTTGTGAAAAACCCTTTGCCACAAGTCGAGCTTTATAGACGGTGACATTACCGTCCGCGTCCGTCTTCCTCTTAAAGATCCATTTGTTCTGAATGGCCTTATGCCCTTCAGGTAATACTTCCAAAGTCCATACTTTGTTTTCATACATGGATCCCATCTCGGATTTCATGGCCTCTAACCACTTCTCGGAATCCGGGCTCATCATCGCTTCTCCATAGCTCGTAGGTTCATCGTTGTCTAACAACATGACCTCTAAGATAGGGTTGCCGTACCACTCAGGAGCAGTACGCGTCCTTGTCGACCTACGAGGTTCGATAGCAACTTGATCCAAAGCTTCATGATCATCATCATTAACTTCTTCTTCAGCTAATGTAGGCTCCACAGAAACAACTTTCTGTGCTGCGCTACTCTCAGGTTGAAGTAAAGGTTCAACAACCTCATCAAGTTCTATCTTCCTCCCACTCAATTCTTTCGAGAGAAACTCTTTCTCAAGAAATGTTCCGTTTTTAGCGACAAACACTTTGCCCCTCGGATCTGAGGTAGAAGGTATACCCAACTGTCTCTTTTGGGTATCCTATGAAGACGCATTTCTCCGTTTTGGGTTCCAGCTTTTCAGGCTGAAGCTTTTTGACATAAGCATCACATCCCCAAACTTTAAGAAACGACAGCTTTGGCTTCTTGCCAAACCAAAGTTCATATGGCGTCGTCTCAACGGATTTCGATGGTGCCCTATTTAAAGTGAATGCAGCTGTCTCTAATGCATAACCCCAAAACGATAGTGGCAAATCGGCAAGAGACATCATAGATCGCACCATATCCAATAAGGTTCGATTACGACGTTCGGACACACCATTACGCTGTGGTGTTCCAGGCGGTGTCAATTGTGAAACAATTCCACACTATCTTAAGTGACTGCCAAACTCATAACTCAGATATTCTCCTCCTCGATCAGATCGCAGGAATTTAATCTTCTTGTTACGATGATTCTCAACTTCACTCTGAAATTGTTTGAACTTTTTCAAATGTTTCAGACTTGTGTTTCATTAAGTAAATATACCCATATCTACTTAAGTCATCAGTGAAGGTGAGAAAGTAACGATAACCACCGCGCGCCTCAATGCTCATCGGACCGCACACATCAGTATGTATGATTTCCAATAAGTCACTTGCCCGTTCCATTATTCCAGAGAACGGCGTTTTAGTCATCTTGCCCATGAGGCATGGCTCACATGTGTCAAGTGATTCAAAATCAAGTGACTCCAAAAGTCCATCAGCATGGAGCTTCCTCATGCGTTTTACGCCAATATGACCTAAACGGCAGTGCCACAAGAAAGTGGTATTATCATTATCAATTCTACATCTTTTGGCATCAATGTTATGAACATGTGTATCATTACTATCGAGATTCAATAAGAATAAACCCCTCACATTGGGTGCATGACCATAAAAGATATTACTCATATAAATAGAACAACCATTATTCTCTGATTTAAATGAGTAACCGTCTCGCAATAAACAAGATCCAGATATAATGTTCATGCTTAACGCAGGCACCAAATAACACTTATTTAGGTTCATCACTAATCCCGACGGTAATCGAAGAGCGAGCGTGCCGACGGTGATCACATCAACCTTGGAACCATTTCCCACGCGCATCGTCACTTCGTCCTTTGCCAGCCTCCGTTTATTCCGCAGTTCCTGTTTTGAGTTGCAAATATGAGCAACCGCACCGGTATCAAATACCCAGGTACTACAACGAGAGTTGGTAAGGTACACATCAATAACATGTATATCATATATACTTTGTTTGTTGTTGGCCGCCTTCTTGTCAGCCAAATACTTGGGGCAATTCCGCTTCCAGTGTCCAGTTCCCTTGCAATGAAAACACACAGTTTCTGGTTTGGGTCCAGCCTTGGGTTTCTTCACGAGAGGAGCAACTGCTTTGCCACTCTTCTTGGAGTTACCCTTCTTACCCTTGCCATTTTTCTTGAAACTAGTGGTTTTATTGACCATCAACACTTGATGCTCCTTCTGAATTTCAGACTCAGCGGCTTTTAGCATTGCAAACAGCTCGGCGACTGACTTGTTCATCCCGTGCATGTTATAGTTCAACACGAAGCTCTTGTAGCTAGGTGGCAATGATTGAAGAACTCTATCAGTGATAGCCTCTGGCGGAAGGGGCATCCCTAACTCAGCCAGACGGGTGGAGTACCCAGACATTCTGAGCGCGTGATCACTGATAGACCCGTTCTCCTCCATCTTGCAAGCATAGAACTTATCGGAGATCTCATATCTCTCGATCCGGGCATTCTTCTGAAAGATAAACTTCAACTCCTGGAACATCTCATATGCTCCATGACGTTCAAAACGTCTTTGAAGTCCCGGTTCTAAGCCATACAACATTGCACATTGAACTATTGAGTAATCATCAGAACGAGCCTGCCAGGCATTCACAACGTCTAGAGACTCAACTGGAGCGGGTGGATCACCAAGCGGTGTATCAAGGACATAAGCCTTCTGGGAAGCCGTAAGGATAATCCTTAGATTACGGGCCCAGTCCACAAAGTTACTTCCATCATCTTTCAACTTAGCTTTCTCTAGGAACGCATTAAAATTCAGGGGTGCTACTGCGCGAGCCATGATCTACAACATAAATATTGCAAAGACAACTTAGACTATTGTTCTAGATAATGAGTTTAATTAATCATATTTAAAAAAACTCCCACTCAAATTGACATCCCTCCGGTCATTCGAGTGTAACATGATCCAAATCCACCAACTCAAGTCCGATCATCACGTGAGTTGAGGTGGTTTCAATGGTGAACATCTTCATGTTGATCATATCTACTATATGACTCATGTTCGACCTTTCGGTCTCTTGTGTTCCGAGGCCATGTCTGTACATGCTAGGCTCGTCAAGTTTAACCCGAGTGTTTCCGCATGTGCAACATGGCTTACACCCGTTGTATGTGAACGTAGAGTCTATCACACCCGATCATCACGGCGTGTCTCGAAACGACGAACTTTCGCAACGGTGCACACTTGGGGAGAACACAATTTTATCTTGAAATTTAAGTGAGGGATCACCTTATAATGCTACCGTCGTCCTTTGCAAAATAAGATGCATAAAAGGATTAACATCACATGCAAATCATAAGTGACATGATATGGCCATGAACTTGTGCTTTTGATCTCCATCTCCAAAGCACCGGCATGATCTCCATCGTCACCGGCATGACACCATGATCTCCATCATCTTGATCTCCATCAACGTGTCGCCATGAGGTTGTCGCGCCGACTGTTGCTTCCACGACTATTGCTAACGTTTAGCGATAAAGTAAAGCATTACATAGCGCTTAATGATTGACACGCAGGTCATACAATAATTAAAGACAACTCTATGGCTCCTGCCAGTTGCCGTACTCATCGACATGCAAGTCGTGATATTCTATACAAAACATGATCATCTCATACATCACATATATCTCATCATGTAATTGGCCATATCACATCACAACATACCCTGCAAAAACAAGTTAGACGCCCTCTAATTGTTGTTGCAAATTTTACGTGGCTGCTACGGGTTTGCAAGAACCGTTCTTACCTACGCAAAACCACAACGTGGTGTAGTGATTGCTTTTTGATCTTCTAAAAGAACCCTCTTCATTGAAATCGATTCAACTAAAGTGAGAGAGACAGACACCCGCTAGCCATCTTTATGTAACAAAATTACATGTCAGTTGAAGGAACCTGTCTCGCGTAAGTGTACGCGTAAAGTTGGTCCGGGACGCTTCATCTCACAATACCGCCGAATCAAATATCAACTAGTAACGGCAAGCAATATGTATACACCCACGCCCACAACTCTTTTGTGTTCTACTCGAGATCTCATCTACGCATAGACCTGGCTCATGATGCCACTGTTGGGGAACGTTGCATGGGAAACAAAAATTTTCCTACGCACACACAAGATCTATCCAAGGTGATGAGCATCTACGAGAGGGAGAGTGAATCTACATACCCTTGTAGATCGCTAAGCGGAAGCGTTTTAAGAAACGCGGTTGATGTAGTCGAACGTCTCCGCGATCCAAATCGCAAGTCGTCCCTCGATCCGATCACGAACTAGCGCCGAACGGACGGCACCTCCGCGTTCAACACACGTACGGCTTGATGACGCCTTCACCTCCTCGATCCAGCGAGCGATGATGAAGTAGTGGTTGAGTTCCAGCAGCACGACGGCGTGGTGATGGTGGTGAGGAACAATCTCTGCAGGGCTTCGCCAAGCACTACGGAGATTATGACGGAGGAACTAGAGGGCTAGGGTTGCCGGCACACGGCTTGGGAAATCCTGATGTGTCCCGTGTGCTAGCCCTGCCCCTCTATTTATATGTTGAGCCTTGGGGTCTAAACTTGGAGTAAAAGCCTCCTCCAGGTCGGTTTTGCCCGCACAAGGTCGGTTTGGCCCGCAAGAAAAGAGTCCAACTCGGATCCCTGCCGAACCGTGCACAGCCGCGCACAAGCGGTAGTACCGCTCACAAGCGGTAGTACCGCTTGGGCGGTAGTACCGCTTCACACAAGCGGTAGTACCGCTTGGGCGGTAGTACCGCTTCACAAAACGGTAGTACCGCTTACGCGGCAGTAAAACTACTTTTTGCACTTTCCAATACCTCGTGGGCTTTATCCCTTTGGCCCATATAAAGTGTTCTCGCACCCGAACACTTCGGTAAACATCCGGAACCCCTTCCGGTGAACTCCGGAACTCTTCCGGAGATCAAAACACTATTATCACATATATCAATCTTTACCTCCGGACTCTTCCGGAGATCCTCGTCATGTCCGGGATCTTATCCGGGACTCCGAACAACCTTCGGTCACCAACATAATAACTCAACTATACTAATCGTCACCAAACGTTAAGTGTGTAGACCCTGCGGGTTCGAGAACTATGTAGACATGACCGAGACACCTCTACGGCCAATAACCAATAGCGGGACCTGGATGCCCATATTGGCTCCTACATATTCTACGAAGATCTTTTATCGGTCGAACCTCTATGTCAAGGATTCAGTTAATCCCGTATGCTGTTCCCTTTGTTCTTCGGTATGTTACTTGCCCGAGATTCGATCGTCGGTATCACTATACCTAGTTCAATCTCGTTACCGGCAAGTCTCTTTACTCGTTTCGTAATACAAGATCTCGTGGCTAACTCTTTAGTCACTTTGCTTGCAAGGCTCAATGTGATGTTGTATTACCGAGTGGGCCCTGAGATACCTCTCCGTCATACGGAGTAACAAATCCCAGTCTTGATCCATGCCAACCCAACAGACACCCTCGGAGATACCTGTAGAGCACCTTTATAGTCACCCAGTTACGTTGCGACGTTTGATACACACAAGGTATTCCTCCGGTGTCAGTGAGTTGCATGATCTCATGGTCAAAAGAACAGATACTTGACATGCAGAAAACAATAGCAATAAACTGACACGATCATATGCTACGTTCGTAGTTTGGGTCTTGTCCATCACATCATTCTCCTAATGATGTGATCCCGTTATCAAATGACATCTCATGTCAATGGCTAGGAAACCTTAACCATCTTTGATCAACGAGCTAGTCAACTAGAGGCTTACTAGGGACACAGTGTTGTCTATGTACCCACACATGTATTTGAGTTTCCAATCAATACAATTATAGCATGGATAATAAACGATTATCATGAACAAGGAAATATAATAATAACCAATTTATTATTGCCTCTAGGGCATATTTCCAACAGCAGGTGCAGCGCTGGGGCGGACACGGAGTGCGAGCCGGAAGTTTGCACCGCGAAAACGCGAATCCGGCGAGAGGGGTGGGCGGCCCCGCCGATGTCTTGGACGCGTCCGCCATCGCCGCTCCCCTGCTTGGCCCGCCTCCTGCCCCTGCCGTCTTCGCCTCCACGCTCGCCGTCGCGGGGGCTCCGCCGTCTGCGGCGTCGCCACCGACAACGGCACCGTCTACTGCGCTGCGGCCAGCGCTATAACTCCTCCGCCTCGCCCGTCGCGCCGTTCCTCATCTTCTCGCAGGTCTCGGGAGGCGCGGGGTTCCTCTGCGGTGTCGGATCGGGCGTGGGTGGTGGCGTTCCTGCGCTCTTCTGCTGGCCGCCGGCCGCGCCGGGGCAGCTCAGGCCGGTGTACAGGGGGCCTTCCCCGCTGCTGGACCTCGCCGTCGGGGCGCGTTCAGGTCCCTCGTCTCCGACGACGGCTTCACGTGCCCCTGCTCCGGCAGGTCTTGATCTTTTTTTTTTTTTTTTTGCAAAAAAAGGACATGTCCGTTTCAAATGGGTAGTACGCGTTGGGTGCAAAGGCCGTGTCCGCCTATCCGGCCGTGTCCGTCTGTCCGTTTACCGACCCAAACGGACAAAAAAGGACAAAATCCATGTCTGTTTGGGTCTCTGCGTCGGAGTTGCCCTAAGCCTTCAATCGTGTAGTAGCACTGTAGTTAGCAGGCTAGCAGCGTGGTGGTCTGGTAGAGCTACTAGTATTAGTACTCTAGAGTAGATAGAGATAGACTACTAGTGCAGACTATGGTAGAGACGTGAAAAATGCATGCATGTGAGATTCGGGTTTTTTTCGTGCCGGGCCAGCCCGAGCACGGCCCGCATCACCGTGCCGGGTCATGCCGCCCGTTTTTCTCCATTTGTAGGCCCAGCCCAGCCCGGTTTGTCGTGCCGTGCCAGCCCGGCCCGTTTTACTTCGTGCCGTACTGTGCCGGCTGGGTTTCGTGCCAGCCCAGAAAAGCCTGGCCCAAGTCCCAAGTTTACTGGTAGGTATCGGTGGTTTTGGCATCAATGGAGTGCTGCCACATGTAAAGGTGTGGGACCACACGCATATGGCATATGTTTGTATTCCCAGCCCACCCTTCGTATATTGGATTAAGCCAAATCACAGTGGCGCCCACTAGTCAAGTCACTTCTCTCCATCTCTCATTCATCTGCGTGCATCAGGAATAGACATATTCATTCTGTCTCCTCTCTCACCAAACAAATCCATCATTTTATTCCACCTTAGCTAATTTAAATCAATCATATCTTTTAAACCATAATTTTTTTTTAACTTTTTATATATCTGAACTCCTGGCGCCAAGGCCTTTAGAACAAGACCAATCTTGGGATACATTTCAACCATGTTTAAATTTCAACGTTTCAATCCATTTATTTCACTCAATCTATTTTAAGTGTGTGAAACTGATTAGAAGAATACCAATGTGTGAAATATGTTATTGAATTTAGTAAAATCAGTTTTTTGAAATGAGTGAAATCTATTTTTTGATTTTAGTGAAATTAGTTTTTTAAAAAGAGTGATTTTTCCAGGACCGATTTCACTCATTTGAAGAAACTGATTTCAACAATTTCAAAAGATTATTCCAAAAGAGTGACATAAACAATTTCAATTTTTTTTAAAGTGATTTTAGCGATTCCAATTTCATATTTCACAAAAGATTGAGACTGATTATTTCAACAGAGTGACAAAAATGGCATATGTGGGGTTCCCAATGAGAGGCATAAGGCTTGGGGCAATCAGAATGGCTTGTGTATATGTATGTACTAGCTGCAGGCATCTGGGGTAACTAGCTTTAATCTGCCAAGGTTGGATGCGACCCGTATGATGGGGAATGTGAAGTTGCAAGAACTTCGACCCGCTGACCGAACAATCACAGAACCACAAACCGGGAGTAACCCACATCGAACAGCCGGAACCATAGAGCACGAATTAGGGGGAACGGGAGGCTCCTTCTCATGAATTCGGATGAACTCACAAGAGCAATGGTGAGAAGAATCTCTCACGGTCTCGCTGCATAAGCTTGTATCTGAATGGTTTGACAAAAGGTTTCTAAAAGGATGGGGGAGATGTGGTTTTATAACCAGGGACAACCCCCCTTAGCTAGGTGTGAAAGGAGTCCAAATAGTAACCGTCATTTGCATGACTTCCTTGGGGGAATAAGCAGTCAACTTGGAGAGTTATTGAAGAGCTCCTCGAATTCTCGCACAGCCTTTAACAACCTGGACACAGTCGCACCAAAATGGTCATTACTTTTGCTACACAACTCAAAATGAAGCAAGGTTTGTTGCATTGGAAAGTAGACTTCAAGGAGCTTCTATTGGTATACCCCGTTATCACATTTCTCTTCCAGGATGGTGGTGACATAGAAAAAGATCGGAGGCAAAAAACTGAATGCATGTGATTCACTTAGAACATGTTTCGATAAACTTTGTTTCTTCATGAGCTCAAGGATTGTTGGCTTCCCTCGACATGACACTTGAGTTCAGTCAACAATAAAGGGGATGAAGGCACAACATTTTCATCACATTTATAAGATAAGCTCAAGTTAGCGTTGACCCTATCAGTTATTTATTTGCGCGACTTCTTGTGATTGGCCCTATAATTGTTGTGGTTGTGTCAATGGGGGTGATGTCCACAACATGAAGGGGTAAATTATGTTGCTAAAGGGAGATATACATGGGCCTTTGCCCTTTTACTGCATGCAGGCAGCTGCCCGGACAGTCCGTGGTGGTCAGCCCGGACAGTCTGGCTACGGAAGTATCCTCGAGCTGGAGGTCGGTGGAGGCCGCGTCGGTGTGTCCGGGCAGGTGTCCTGGGGTGCTCGGCCTTTGGTCGGATAGTTCAAGTGCTCCGGCTGGACGGGTCTCCGCGGTGTCCTTCCGGGGGCCGGACACTCCGGGCCTCTGTTCGGCCAAGTGTCCGGTGCTGCTCGATTTGGTGCCAGGCAGTCTGGAGCCCTGGTCCAGATAGTCCGGCTAGCTGACAGCAGCTCCATATTGCCTCCTTCTTTTTCTCCTCGCTTGCATGCCTCGCACTTTAGAGGAAGGGACGTGTTCTTCCTTCTCTTCTATGCTTCCCTCTTGGATGGCATAGTAGTTCTTGCGCTTAGGACCTCCTCCTTTGCACGTACGTCGTTCAGCTCAAACCTAAAGATGCAAAGGGTTGGAAGGTCAAGTAGTATACCATCCTTGAGAGTAGTAGCTAGACACACGCAACGGAGAAGATCCACCTTTGCAAGCCATGTACTCGTGTCATTTGGCGTTGAAGCACTTGACATGGTGATGTCCGTAAAACTCAGCATATCACATATACTTTCTAATCAATATGTTATATTATTCAAGGAACATATAAGAAATCATGAGTATCGTGAAATATGATCATTGTGAATTAGAAGACCGTGTGCCACCAAAAAGTGCTTGGTGGGCTCAGCATTGCGGGCCTTGACCACTTTGGGAGAGCTCTCAAACTGTGTTAGCAGTGGCTTTAGTGGACTGAACTAGGCCAGCCGTGGGTGGGCTCTTAGCTATCCAGCGACGTGGCTGACATGGACCTTTCCAGAGCATGCACACCCATCGCCATTGTCGACGGTAAAACAACCTTGTTCTGGCATGATAATTGGTCCAGATCCGATTTTGATGTCGTTTTATGTAACTCTTTGATATTGCAACGCGTAAGAGTAGGTCGGTTTAGAGTTTCATGACGACCGGCGCAAGTGCCGGTGTTCATAGAATTTTCGTCCATCATCAGCTTTGTGGCCCTCGACCACCTCAGGCCGGACTCCATTACCTAGCTGTGGAACACTAGTGGGGAATACTCCTCTAGCTTTTCTTATGTGGCCCAATTCAATGGATCCCATCACAAGTTCTCAACGGAAAAGATTAGGAAAGCCCATATAGAACTGAAATGCAGATAATTCTCTTGGCTTGTTAATGCGAAGCATCCCACGGACATCACCACTAGCTGATCACCAAGTCCCCAAGCCCCAAGTGAACCCTTGGAAAGGGAACGTGTGCGAGCTATACAAGCCAAGGTGACTTCACTCCTCATTGAGCTTCCCATGCACTTACATGAGACTAAGGTAGTCAGAATCGGCATTCTAGATCGAATCGAACCTCTATGATAAGATCGCAAATCGTAGGATCATAACTAGTAGAATCGTAAAATCGTGGATTCTACCAAATAGAATCGTAGAATCCATCTATTCAATTCAGATCGTATAGTTGTAGAGTCGCATGATAGAATTGCGATTCTAACTACCTTGCATGAGACATGGCTACTACCTCAATCCGGAACTCTATGCGTACTCAGGTACGAAGGCATTGTTCAATGGAAAGCAATGGGAGACGAAGAAGCACGAAGCATGAAGACGGCGCCCCGAGCCAAGGCCACAGGAGAAGGCATGCCCCGAATACTGCCCCGGAGACTCCGGGCCAACATTTGCGGCTCTCTGGAAAGCCCGAAGACTTCCCCGGAGACACCCCGGAGTCTCCGGGCCAACCCTGGTGTCCAGGATTTGCGGCTCTCTGGACACCCCGGAGTCCCCGAGCTGGTCCCGGTCCCCAAATTCGTACGCTATTGGAAATCCTAGAATCTACCCAGAGACACCCCGGAGACTCCGGTCTGCCCCGGAGACTCCAGCCATGTGCGTAGTAAAGTGGGTTGAGCCCGTGTACCCTTTCCCCTTTCCACTTACCCCTTCGTGGGAACCTATATAACTCGTATCTACCTCTAGATCTAGGGGAAGCAAAGCATAAACTAAAAACCTAGAGAGAGCTTTGCTCATCTATCATCCCTCTTGGGATTGAAGGCCTTCTGAGGTAGAAGACTCCATTGGAGTACAAGGCCATCTCCGGGTGAAGACTCCGAGGAGTTCAAGACCACCCAAGGGTGAAGGCTTCCGTGAAGCACAAGACCTCCATCTCTTAGGATTTGGGGATGAACTATCCTACCTTTGTTTCTGTATTTCCCTTGGAGTTGTTGGATCCATTGAACCTCTTTGTGTAGACTTTGGTTATGAGATGTGTGTTGGCTTGAGGATCTTATGTTTCCCTTGTGATTTTGTTTTCCATTAGTTCTTGAGTTCTTTTGTGTTCTTCCTCAAACACACCTCTAATTCGTGAAGATCGGACCATCCCTATGGTTCGCCCCATATCACTTGTCCATTACAACAGGATCCTCACAGGTGATCAGCTGGCCGGGCACAGTTGGCCGCATGACGCATTATGCCAGCTTTGCCTTTGCCCCGAGTCTGACTGCCATCTTTGCAAGGATTTCCCTTTCACTTCTGAGGTCTGTCAGCTAGTGTTATGTTGGGTGGATGATCACTCCCAACATGATCGGTAGTCAACCTTCAATGATTGATGCCTGGTGGGATGGATTATTGAGAGATATTAACAACACCCAAAACAGAAAGCGTAGCAGACATCTTATCTACATCATGTGGAATAACTAGAAAAAAGCCGCATCTTCAATGACGTACATTAAGGTAGCCCACCCCGCCTTTGACGATATCAGCCACAGGGTCATGGCCTTTCAGCTAAGTTTTTGATTCCGAAAAGGATGTTAGAACCTCCGGCCTCTGCATCATTGTGATGCATATAGCCATCTTTATTAAAGTTGATGCAAGGCAACGAGGCCAAAGACATCAACAAGCAGAGTACAAGACTTAGACAACTATGGCAGACCCATTACAAGATATGAATTTAGCACCTACGACTAAGTCAACTTCTTCCGCAACAACGCCTTCAAGAAGGGATACCTGCCCTCACGCGCCGTCGCCATGTCCAACCAGATACGGCAAGGACAAGGATTTTCATCCTGGTTGCCGAGACCAAGCAATGAAGGCCAGCACATCAGCAAGTAGACAACGCCTTCAACAAGGTAATGACGGAAGTTTGTCGCTACTGAGCCTGACCAATGAAGGCTAGAATATGAGTTTTCACCCCGGACAAGAAGCGATTCTCCAATCACCATCTTGGAAATGGATTTTCCGCTAGTCGCGTCTGCCAGTACTCCACGCCAGGCCGGAGTGGTGCTAGCGGACGGGTGAGACGTCTTCCCACCTTAAGCCACCACCACGGCTGTCGGGAGGCCGCCCATGGCGAGGCGCGGATCTGGCCGCTGCCACTCCACACCCTCGTGAACCGACAAACGTCGGATGCTGCCGCTTGCGCCGGGAACCTCCCCGTGCACAGGACGATGCGCGCGCACCGGACGTCGGAGGCATATCCGCCGACAGTCGGCCGAGCACAGATCTGGCCCGGCAGATCCACCGCGCTACCTCCAAATTTCCGCGCCGCCCAAATCGACCTGGATGCAAGGCCCTCATGTCGCCACACCAACTAGCCTCGCCACGACGCCCGTTGGCGCCGGATGGGCTTGCACCAACACCTCTGTGCGCCGCCGCGGACAGCAAGGACGTGAAGTGTCCCCCGAAGCCCAACCGTTGCTGGGTGCCGAGTGCCGCGGCCAGAGCCTCTACGTCGGCGTCGCCATTGCCGTTGTAGGCCTCGGCCGGATCCGACGGGTGCCGCAGTGGTCCCGCCTTCCGCGGTCCGGCATCGATGTTTACCTCCTCGTCGGCGCCACCGTCAATGCACGTGGCGGCGAGGAGCTCAAAAATCAGCCCAGCACGTGGCGGCGAGGAGCTCAAGCATACTACCTATCTTGGTATTGGTTGATGCGTGCATGACAGAAAGCAATTTGCCGGCCTTTTGTTAACCAAATTCATGAGTGTTAGTCACACCTGTACTTCTGCCGTTATCGCATGTACATCACCCACGATCCCCACATATAGCTAGGAGGTCGTTATTCTTTCGCACGATGTGCTGCGCACGATGTGCTGTAACTCTGTACTAATAACCCTCAGATCAATACGATGTGTATGTTGCATCCATTTTCCTTCTCACATGGTATCAGACTCCCCAAGTTCTTCCTGAGCCATCTCCTCTTCCGCTCTGATGGCTCCTTCCTCCCTCGCCTCTGACTTCGACGAGCCCAATCCCTTCGCCACCAGTTCTTCTCAGCCGCCGCCCGTCTCCGTCGGCACGCTGCTGCTTCTCAACACCCCGGACTACACCACCTGGCGCCGCCTGTTCATGGTTGCCTTCCGCAAGTTCGGTCTCTGCTCCCATATCGACGGCTCCAACGACGCCCAGCAGCACAGCGACGACACTGATTGGCACCAGATCGACCAGTGCATCCTGTCATGGCTCTACGCCACGGTCAGTCGTGACATCCGCGCCATGATCATCGAGGACGAGGACACCGCCTACTCCGTCTGGACGGCCATCGGCACCCTCTTCCTCGACAACAGCATGCAGCGCGGCGTCTACGCTCTCCGGGACTTCCATGGTCTCATCCAGGGAGACCTCTCCATCCATGCCTACTGCACCCGCCTCAAGACTCTGGCGGACACACTGCGCGACGTCAACCAACCGGTCTCCGACAAGGCCCTCGTCCAGAACATGTTGCGCGGCCTGGGCAAACAGTTCGACGGCGCGATCGGCGTGCTGACCATGCTGGGTGACAACTACACCTTCTTGCAGGCCCGCTCCTATCTGCTTCAAGCCGAGCGCCGTCTTCTCGAGTCTTCCAAGCAGGAGGCCTCCACCGCTCTCCTCGTCGGTCACACCTCCAGTGCCCCTCCCCCCGCGGCACCCTCCTCTCACACCGGCTCCACTGGCCACACCACCGGCGGCAGCCATGGCTCCAACAAGCGTCGTCGAACGAACAACAACGGTGGCGCGCGCACCTCCGGCAACACCAACAGCGCCTCTCGCCCGCCCGCCGCTCCTGCCAGTGCACCCCACCCTTGGACTGGCCTCGTCCATGCCTGGCCCCTGGCCGGCCACGGCTCGGGCGCTGGCGTCCTTGGGCAACGCCCTGGCGCTCCACACGGCCTCGCTGCCTTTCAGTCCCCAGCGCCGCCTGCGGCTGTCTTCCCCAACACCGGCGCCACCGCGCCTCCACTCTACGGCGCCCCTCCCTCTCCGCCCGCGGGTACTCAGTGGGCCAACCCGCAGCTAATGGAAGCGCTGCACGACCTCTCCCTCTCGTCGCCGTACTCCGGTGGCGGAGATTGGTTCCTCGACACGGGCGACTCCGCGCACATGGCCGCAAACCCCGGTATGCTCTCCTCTCGGTCAGCTACACCCTCCTCTCAAATTATTGTCGGTAATGGTGCCTTTCTCCCTATCACCGCTGCCGGCCACTCCACTCTATCCATTTCCTCTCATCCTCTCCATCTTCGCAACATCATTGTCTCCCCTACATTGATCAAAAATTTGATTTCTGTACGCCAACTAACCCGTGACAACTTTGTCTCTGTCGCTTTCGATCCCATTGGTTTTTCTATCCAGGATCTTTGTACGGGGAAGCTTCTCCTCCGATGTAACTCGTCCGGCGACCTCTATCCAATGCAGCCCGTCGCCACCAGCGCGCGGCTCCACGCCTTCGCAGTCACGGTCACCGCTGACGTCTGGCATCAGCGGCTAGGCCACCCCGGCCAGCCTGCCTTTTCCCGCATACTTAGTTCCTTTTCCTTTTCATGTACTAAAAGCTTAGCTCACACTTGTCATGCTTGTCGAACTGCCAAACATGTACGCCTTCCCTTTGTTCGTTCAATGAAAGTTGCTTCTAGTCCATTTGAGGTTGTGCACTGTGATGTTTGGACGTCGCCCGTTCTTAGCAATTCGGGCATGCAATACTATCTGGTGGTTCTCGATGACTTCTCGCATTTTGTGTGGACTTTCCTCTCCGCAAAAAATCCGACGTGCCTGCCACCCTCATCGCGTTCCATGCGTTTGCTCTTACCCAATTTCGCCACCCTATCCA
Source organism: Elymus sibiricus (assembly GCA_039707655.1). Lineage (NCBI taxonomy): Eukaryota > Viridiplantae > Streptophyta > Magnoliopsida > Poales > Poaceae > Elymus > Elymus sibiricus. The sequence continues at coordinate 5,203,925 of CM077670.1, read as the reverse complement.
TGCCATTCGCACCGACAACGGCCGCGAGTTCGACAACCACGCCATTCACTCCTTCCTGTCCGTCCACGGCATCGCTTTCCAGCTTACATGCCCATACACCTCCCAAAAAACGGCCGTGCCGAGCGCGTGCTGCGCACTCTCAACGACAGTGTCCGCGCATTACTCTTCCATGCTAGTATCCCTCCACGATTTTGGCCAGATGCTCTTTCCACGGCTACATTGCTTCTTAACTTGCGCCCTTGCCGGCCTCGCAACCTTGACACGCCACACCAGCTTCTTCACGGCTCTCCCCCTGCCTATGACCACTTAGGTGTTTTCGGGTGTCTATGCTTCCCAAATACCGCTTCTACTGCCGCTCACAAGCTCGCCCCACGCTCGGTCGCCTGCATCTTCCTTGGCTATCCACCCGATCGCAGCGGCTACAAGTGTTACGACCCTATCTCACGGCGCATTATACTCTCACGACATGTCTACTTCGATGAGCAGGTTTTTCCATTCAAGCAGGCAGCCACGCCGCCGCCGGCGACGTCTTCGTCCTCACCACCAACGGACGTCTTGCTCTTGCCAGCCCCGGCACCTGTGGTTCGTCGTCGGGCTGTCATCAGTCCCGCTCGGGTCGCTTCTTCGACTCCCGGAAGCGCTGCCGCGGCGGCCCCGAGCGCTGCCTCAGCAGCTTCTTCGTCGCCTGGAACAACTGCCATGGCAGCCCCGAGCGCTGCCCCAGCAACATCTTGCTCACCTGGACGTACTGCCACGGCAGCCCAGAGCGATGACATGGCAGGCTCTTCGGCTCCTCCCTACGTGGCTCACAGGAACGCTGCAACGCCAACACCCAGTGCTGCCCCGACAGACAACATGGCTCCTCCAGCTCCTAGGCGGCCACGAGCTCCTCCACCGCCGCCGTCACATCCGATGCTCACTCGCCTTCGCGACAGCATCCAGCAGCCCAACAAGCGGTACGCCGCCCACGCTGCCTCCGTTCTATCCCCCGTGCCGTGCACCATTCGTGAGTCGCTCCGGGATCCGAACTGGCTTGCTGCTATGGAGGCCGAGCACGCCGCCCTGCTCTCCAACAGGACTTGGACTCTCGTGCCTCGTCCCGCCGGCGCAAACGTCATCACCGGCAAATGGGTATTCCGCCAAAAGTTCAAACCCGACGGCAGTCTCGACCGCTACATGGCCCGCTGGGTTGTTCGTGGCTTCTCCCAGCGTGCCGGCGTGGACTTCTCCGAGACGTTCTCGCCGGTGGTCAAACCGGCTACCATTCGCACAGTGCTCCACCTCGCCGCTGCACGTGATTGGCCCGTTCACCAACTCGACATCAACAATGCATTTCTCAATGGCGTGCTCAGCGAACGGGTGTACTGCCAACAACCCACTGGCTTCGTCGACGCTGCTCGGCCGCATGATGTCTGCCTTCTCGACAAGTCTCTGTACGGGTTGAAGCAAGTGCCTCGGGGGTCGTACCAAAGGTTCGCCGCGTTCATCTACAGCCTTGGCTTCCGCGCAACGACGTCGGATTCTTCTCTGTTCGTTCTACAGCGCGGCGCCGACATGGCATACCTCTTGCTTTATGTGGACGACATCGTCCTCACTGCGTCGACTACCGGTTTTCTATGGCAGGTCATTGATCGTCTTCGCGCGGAGTTCTCGCTCAAGGACATGGGTGCCCTTCACTTCTTCCTCGGCATCAAGGTGCGTCGCACGACAGCGCGGGCATGACGGGCTGCAAACCTGCTTCTACGCCAGCTGATACGAAGCCCAAAGTCTCCGCCACCTCCGGTGCGCCTGCTACCGACGGTGCTCTCTACCGCAGCATTGCCGGGGCCCTACAATACCTGACGCTGACACGGCCCGACATCGCCTATGCCGTGCAGCAGGTCTGTCTCCACATGCACGCACCACGTGACACGCAATGGGCGATGGTGAAACGTGTGCTCCGGTACGTCCGCGGCACCACCTCTCACGGTCTACAACTCCGCAAGTCCTCCGCCCACGAGCTCATCGGCTACTCTGACGCCGACTGGGCAGGATGCCCGCATACCCGGCGTTCGACATCGGGCTACTGCGTCTACCTCGGGGACTCACTTGTCTCGTGGTCGTACAAGCGGCAGCCCACCGTCTCTCGCTCCAGCGCCGAGGCGGAGTACCGGGCTGTCGCCAATGTCATCGCGGAGTGCTGTTGGCTCCGGCAGCTCCTCGGAGAACTTCACGCCGGCGTGAGCAAGGCTACAGTCATCTATTGCGACAATATTTCGGCGGTCTACCTCTCTACAAATCCCGTTCATCACAAGAGAACCAAGCACATCGAGCTCGATGTCCATTTCGTACGCGAGAAGGTTCATCTCGGCGAGCTCCGTGTTCTTCATGTGCCCATGACTCAGCAATTTGCGGACATCATGACCAAAGGCCTGCCAGCGTCGTCCTTCAATGATTTTCGCTCCAGTCTATGCTTCACCAACGGTGACGCCTCGACTGCGGGGGGGTGTTAGTCACACCTGTACTTCTGCGGTTATCGCATGTACATCACCCACGATCCCCACGTATAGCTAGGAGGTCGTTATTCTTTCGCACGATATGCTGCGCACGATGTGATGTAACTCTGTACTAATAACCCTGAGATCAATACGATGTGTGTGTTGCATCCATTTTCCTTCACACAATGAGTAATACACGTATGGTTTTTGTCTAGGGGTTTTGGCATGTCCCCCCTCAAAACAATGATCATTTTGTACATATTCTAATTCCTTCAGGAAAAAAGAACGAAAATGATGGACCATTTATGGGTTCATCTACTACGACCTTGGATTATTAATTCCTGCAGATCAAGTTATGCATTTTCGTGAAGGGGTTTAAGTTGTTGAAATGAGAAGACTTGCACGCATACGGAAAAGTACCGGCTGGAGAAAGAGAGAGAGAGAGGGGAGAAGAGTTTATTTTCGGGAGAAGGGATCCCTGACCTTTACCGAACTAAAGGTGTGATGCGTCTGACCCTCAAAACAAGCTTGGAATAACCAGGGAAGCATGACAACTCAAGCACCATTTTTAGGTATAAGCTAGGGACGAATGCAGCAAGCAAGGCAACCCCTCGGTACGTATCACACGAACGCGAGCTTCAACAAATCGATCGCAGATCTCGTTCGGTCGATCGATCAGCCGACTCATCCGAGCTCACCATGGCGAGCTGGCCGGCGGGATCCGCGTAAGCAGCGAAGGCTGGGCTCCTCTGCGACATCGACTTGGACCTCAAACCCGGTGACCACGGCCAGTGCCCCACCGGACACGTCTGGGTCCACAAGGCGCTCCAGACAGACACGAGACGGACGCGGTGTCCGCCCTCGGGCCCGCGTGTCAGCCGGCCAACCATCTCCCACCGGCCCCATTTAATCCGAACGCGTGGACGGGGCCCTCATGTCAGCCACCCAGCCGCCCCTGCCGAGGTCCTTTTTAATGGCTAGCCCGTGCGCATGGACCGGCCAGTCCACTTCCAAACACCTCCCTGCCCCCCACGCGCCCGACAAACCCTAGCCCGCGTCGCCCACCACCGTCCACCGGCCACAATGGTGTGGAAGTGGACGGGGAAGCCAGGGAAGCACAACCATGAGGCCGGGTTGTCTTCTGTGTCGTCTGCGCATAGGAGGAGCGCCGCCAGCTTCGCCATCTCGCCGCCCGCTGCGCCACGGCAGCGCCAGTACGTGGGCGTGGCGACGTGCCAGCATTACTGGGACATGGCCGCCCCGCTGCCGTGGAGCGATGTGCACCTGCCGGACGGGTGGCATCTCAGCCCGGAGCGGGTGCCAGTGCCTGCCATCCAGGCCAGTGGCCTCGCTCGTCTACTGGAGATCAACCGCCGGCGGGCCCTTCTGCCTCCAAACCTCCTCGGTGACCCAAGGCACGCCGTCGACTCACCCGTCTGGGACACGTGGTTCCGGGATGAGCACGACATGGGGCGGCGGTCTTTCTTCGCTGCTGGCGCGCGTGCTCCGTCACCCCCACGGGAGCGTGCTCGGGTGCGCACGCGTGAACCCACGCCGTCCCTGCCACCATCACCAGCAGCCATGGACGTCGACGAGCGGGACGAGATCTATTTGAAGGTGCTCGAGGACTCAAAACTCGGCGAGTTCAAGGAGTGGCCTGGCCTGGCGGTGCAGCTTGCTCTGTCGGCCGCCGGAGATGTCGCCATTCCCGAGCCAGAGGACGGGGTGGTTGAGGAGGAGGAGGAGGAGGTGGTGGAGGAGGAGCCGGTCTGGAACTCGGCGCTGGTGGGGCAGTCCTGGTCATGGATGTCGAACATGCTGGAGCACGTGTCTGCCCCGCCCGTGAGGGTAGGCGCGAAGACGTGGTCACCGCCGCTCCAGACACCACCGGAGCGGCAGCAGGCGCCGCGCGCCCACCTGTGGCAGCCACCGCCCTTCGTCGACCACACGGCAGATGAAAGCGACGGCCAGGACTGCGGCGACGGCGGGGACTAGAAGATCTAGGGTTTTTTAAGTTTAACTTATTTTTATTTTTATTTAAGTTTAAGTTTAATGTACGGTGGCGAGGACGGCCGGCACTATTGGACTTTTTAATGTTTTTTTTAAGTTTACATTTAAGTTTTTTTTAGAGGCACTGTGAAATGCGTCTGGCCTGTTGGGCGCACCTATGGGCGCTGTGACGCAAACGGACGATCGTGTCCGCCTGGCCGACGCAAACGGGCGGAAAATGGACGAAAAGCGTGTCCGTTTGCATCCGTGCGTTGGAGTTGGCCTTAGTTAACCGAGTGCATGCGTGGTTAATCACAGGATGAGGTATCCGCCCGAACCACGGGGAAGTTGAATGATCTAACACCATGAATAATTTGAAACCCGATAACGGGTGAGAAAGATCGTACCCATCAAGCAACTGAATGGGCCCCGGACTCGATCAGCCTTCCATCTAACTAGAAGCGAACGCGCGCCTTGCCGTGCCGTTCTTCTTTGTGGGACCTATTTTTTTCCGTTTATTGTTGGCCGGCAGTTGATCTTCGTTGGGCATTTTTTTGGGGTCAGTTTTGTTGAGCTAGTCACATTTCTCTGGCTTGGTATCTTTGGTCTTTTTTTCGTGAAATGTGATGGAGAGAGGAGGAGCGTTACGTAAAATTCGGGAGGCACGTATCCCCGCTATGCGCAGCGCACGAACGAAACCACGTATCTCAGGGCCAGTGAAGCTCATGTCACATGTGACTGTTAAATGGGTCTAAGAAGAAAAGAAACCCGAAACACAAGCTGACAAAGCGGGCACATGGGCCTTCTCAACCAGGGAGCAAGGACACCAGTGGCGTAACTAGGGGGTGTGCCGGGTGTGCCATGGCACACCCAGAATTTTGAAAAATATTTTTTGACCATGTAATAATTAGCTGATTTTCAAGGCCAACCTAAGCAAATTGAAAATAGACCTCAATTTTTTTGAAGTGTGCACACCCTCCATTTTATTTCTGAGTCCGCCACTGAAGGACACCACCCCCTTTCTAGGGAGCTTAGTATCTTTAGAGATGTAACACGCTAAAATCTACGCATGCAAGTCGAGGACCACTTCAAAAATACGTTTAAAGTTAATGGACGGATGGAATACTGTATTCCATCCGTAGCTTTAATATGTAATTTCCTTAACATCATGTATCTATTGATCCTATGAGTCTGCATGGCAAAATCAAAATTGGCCCGTGCGAATCCAAAGACGCACATGCATGTACCCAAGTGCAAGCAGGAGTATATTCTTCCTCGTTCTGTTTCCTAGCGAGGGGCCGAGGGCGCGATTGACGCGATGCATGGTTACTTAATTGATTACACAGATGCATGCAATTGTATATGCATCGCTGTCATCAATGCACATCTTATGTACATATATTCATATGCACTTTAGCTATACGTAAGCCGCCTGAAAATTGATTTTGGGTCAGTCGATTTTTTTGGCCATTAATTTCTGCTTTGAGATTCGTGCTCCCTTCTTTTTCTGGCCTGTTCTGTGAGTTGTGTTTGGGCTAGGTTTTTTCGACTGACCACATATTTGGGTCGGTCGACTTGCTACTAGGCTAAAGCCCATTACCTGTGCGGCCAACCCTCTCCTCTCTCCCTTTGTTTTTTTATGTTTTTATGTTTTTATGCCTTTTTGCTTTTGTTTTTTGTGTTTCTTTATTAGTTGGCTTTTATTTTTTCTTTTGTGGGTATTTTGGGACATTAGGTGACTGTAAATGTATACACACAATTACTATGCAATATGTAGAAAAATTACACTATTATATGATTATTGTTTGCATACTACAAATAGTGCAATTTTAGTGCAATGCTGTGTGCATGATTTTTTTTATTTTTTTATTATCTTTCTTTTTAAAGGGTAATACTAATGTCACTAATTCATTGTTCCTTATAAAATTTCATTATTTTGATTTTGTTTTAGTTATTCTTTTATTTTTCTTCTTCTTTAAGGGTAATACCAATGCAACTAATTCATTCCTTCTTAGGAAGATTTTTTTTGCGAAAATTCCAATATTATAAGCTTATTCTTGCATATTTTGAAAAAGCATAATTTTTGTGTATATTGTGTGCAAATTTTGTCATTGTTTGTTTTAGATTTTTTGTCATTTTCTTTCTTCTACAAGGATAATACCAAAGCCACTAATTCATTCTTTCTTAGAAAACCTTATTATTTTGATTTTTTTTAGTTATTATTTCATTTTCTTTCTTCCTAAAGGGTAATACCAAAGCCACTAATTCATTTCATTTTCCTTCTTCTTTAATGGTAATACCAATGCCACTAATTTATTCCTTCTTAGAAAACTTCCCTTTTTTTGTGAAAATTCCACTATTATATGCTTATTCTTGCATACTATAAAAAATAATTTCTGTGTAAATTGTGTGCAAATTTTGTCATTATTTTTTTTTTCATTTTCTTTCTTCTTAAAGGGTAATACCAGTGCCACTAATTCATCCTTTCTTAGAAAACTTCATTATTGTGATTTTGTTTTAGTTTTTATTTTATTTTCTTTCTTCTTCAAGCGTAATACCAGTGCCACTAATTCATTTCTTCTTAGAAAATTACTTTTTTCCGAAATTCCACTATTATATGCTTATTCTGGCATAGTATAAAAAGCGCAACTTTTATGTAAATTGTCTGCAAATTTTGTCATTTTTTTTTATTTTCTTTTCTTTTTAAAGGGTAATAACAATGCTATTAACTCATTCTTTCTTAGAAAACTTCATTATTTTGATAATGTTTTAGTTTTTATTTCATTTTCTTTCTTCTTTAAGGGTAATACCAATGCCGCTAATTCATTACTTCTTAGGAAAAAAATCCGAAATTACACTATTATTTGCTTATTCTTGCATATTATAAAAAAGCGCAATTTTTGTGTAAATTGTGCGCAATTTTTTTCATTTTTCTTCTTAAAGGGTAATACCAATGCCACTAATTCATTCTTTCTTAGAAAACTTCTTAGAAACTTCTTTTTTGCGAAACTTTCAGTATTACATGCTTATTCTTGCATATTATAATAAAGCGTAATTTTCTGTGTAAATTGTGTGCAAATTTTTATCATTATTTGATTTAATTTTTTATATTTTCTTTCTTTTAAGCATAATAACAATGTCACTAATTCATTCTTCCTTAGAAAACTTTATTTTTTGTTTTTCTTTATTTTAATTTTTGTTCATTTATTCATTAAGGTGACACCACCACAAGTATTAAAATTTCAGGCGACCGACCCTTTTTACTCACAGTAATTAAAACCATGGTAGCTAAAGAAACTATGGTATTGTAAGAATACTTAGAAAATATTTTGCTATTAAACATGGCCTTAGTTATATATGATAGGGTGGAGTTGTGTGGTTGGAAGGAAGCCACGTCTCACTATAAACATGATCGGTAGGAATATCCCTGTAGGTGTAGCATTTTTAAAGAAGCACTCCCGACCATAGTGATGTTTTTGACCAACGAGACGGGAGCCGCTTTCACGAGCGTCGCTAGCGCGTGTAGTCGCGCATGCAGGTAGCTAGACGGCCAACATGCCAAGCTAGCTCATGTACAGAGATGCTTCTGAGCAGGACTGTGTAGGAGTACTGGTAGCTAGCTAGCATGTAGTTCACGAGTGTACGTGCATGCACGAATGGGTTGGTACGCGTGCACGCGCAACTTGAAAATTCAATTCGAGCAAAGGATAGAAAAAGAAAAGAAAAAAAAGCATGCACCTTACCCGGTAGGCTTGACTGAAACAAGTTTGGGTCAGTCGACTGACCCAAATTTTGTTTTCGGTCGATTGACCTGTAGCCGGTCCCATTCATATATGCGTGTATGTATGCATGCAATGCAATAATCACAAGCTAGCGTACAGTACAGTCAGCTCGATCTTGCCTTAACTTCTTCCTCTGATCGATCCGCAGATTTGTTTCCCCCCTGACGAAAAATCACATGCATGGATCCTACCTAGAAGAAACATGCAGTCCTCTCTCTCTCTCTCTCTCTCTCTCTCATCCATGCATATGCATGCATTGTTCAATTGTTCTTTTATATATGATTGTTAATTTGGAGCTACCGTATTAGGGAGAGACAGACATGCCGAGAGAACTATTGAACAGGAAGTCAGCGTGGCCAGAACTGGTGGGGCGGACCGGCGACGTCGCCATTAGAGCTATCGAGGCAGAGCGACCGGACCTGCGTGCTCGTCTCATAGTGGTGGGTACCCCGGAAGCGTCCTTGTCTGGTGCTTCGCTAGCGCCGGTTTCTTCATCGTCGACCGGGTTCCAGTCATCGGATAGACTGCTGCATGCATGCTACTCGCCATGCATTCTGGCGCAAATAAATGAGAAAATAATGCGAGCGAGTTTGATACCACTCGATCGCCATGCATTCAAGTTTTCTAAATGTACCTAGTTCTGCTTGCATGTCGTAGACCTTCTATCATACATTGATCGTTCGTGGTACCCAATTAATATATACTAGTCAACAACAACCCGTAAGACTGCAGGGGCTAGAACTACTCTACATTTATTTTCCTTTTTCGATTCATAATATTTATATACATGGTGTTGTTTAGGCCATGTTTATTCTTATATAAAAAATAGAATTGTTAAGAAATAAGGTGCACAGTGAAATGAATGAATCATTTTTTACTTCGTGATATGTAGTTGCAATGCATCCTCAGGGCCTCTTTGATTCGCAGGATTGTAAAAATGCAGGAATAGGAAAAACACATGATTGGAATGTCATGCCCATTCAAATCCTACAGGATTTGAGTTTGTTTGATTGCATCACATGAAAAACAAAGGATTTTCCCAAGAGGTTTGAGTGGATACTAGATTTCATATGGAATGTAGTAGAAATGGTTCCTTAGGAAAAATTCCTCTAGGATTCAATCCTACAAATCAAACAACCAATGTAGAAAAAGTTCCTAAGGATTCTAATCCTCCAAAATCCCTATGAAAATCCTTTGAATCAAAGAGGCCTCCATTCTACATCGGAGCATCCATGCAACTTTAACCAACACCAAAAAATTGCATCAATGTTACTTTAACCAACACTAAAATACCAAAATGCACGGGGCCGGACCGGACCTAAAATGCGCCGGCCACAGGTGAGCCTTTGTTGCCGTCTGAAGGCAACCTCCTTCCTTTCGACTAGTTTCGCCCCGCCATACAACACGGTGTTGGCTTTCACAGCCGAAATAATTTTGGCACATGTCATGAGACAGGGTCACGACGACCTTGGTGTGTCGCACCGGATGGTTCAAGGACATCTTTCATCATGAACTTGTCATTGCCCCAGGATGTAGGTTTCGGTTCCACCAATGTACATTGGATTATGCTTTTCAACCTGGTCGATGAAACTAAAACTGAACTTGGCCTCCACGGTTTCGTCGTCGTCATTGCCAATGTTGTCGAGACGACAAAGGTAGACAGAAAGGAAGTCGGCGCAGCTCGGCTTGTCACCGTACTAGATCTCCGACTATGAAGGGACGGGAGATGATGCTCTCGCATCTTGGTAGTGGTGTAGTCTTGTACCAGGAGCAGGTGGTACCCGTAGTCCGCGCTGGTGTCGGCGGACAACTCGGTGCAAGGGCACAAGACGCAACTTGACCCATCGATTCGCAAGAAGAGAGGAGGGGGGGGGGGGGGGGGGCAAGTCCCAGCTGGACGCGCATACAAGACGAGACGAAACGAAACACGAACTGCATGGATCGTACGCTATTTTTCCGCTGGCGATGCACGGCCCAGCCATGCAGTAACCGGCCCCTACGATTGGCCGATTGATCGGGCCTAGCTTGCTGCAAAAGCTGCCGACCCCTCTTTCTTCACGTATGGGTAAAAGTTAGAACATAAAAGCTTCCGGATAAAAAAAACTGTTAAATAGAATAATCAGCGTAAAAAAGTAAAAATATGGGGCAAAAAACTAGAATTCACTCTAATTTTTCTCTCCACGTATAGAACATAAAAGGATATAATATCTACCAATACTATTTGTATAAAATACTATACATAAATATTTCTTGCTAGAAAATTTATATGAGAGTTGTGTGTAAGCTTCATGTTGGTTGTTTTAGAGATGTTCTCTAACTGTCATTGAACTAGTGAAAACATCCTTGTTGAAAGGAAACCAAAGGCTAGTGAAAATATTATGTACGAAATTAACTTTGAACTTGTTTGAACAGTACAAAATTTGGTGGAACTTGGTCTAGGATATGCCTCTTGATCCACTTGATCAAGTGCAACAAGAATGAAGCCAAAAGGACTTCTCGAATAAAAGGTATGGCTAAAACTAAAGTCAAGATTTAAATTTGAATTGGACTAATATGAAAAGCTAGAACCTAGGGACAACCGGGCGCAAGTTTCACTAAAAAATTATGGCTCGTACAAGATTAGGTTTTTTTAGGAGAAATTAAGTCTTCAAAAACCATATCTTTTATTTTTTGCGGGTGATCAAAAACCATATCTTAACCTTTATTACAATTAATTCACATTTCAGCAGTTGCTACGTACAAAATCGATAAAATGTTTAAGTATTCTTTTCAATACGAATCTATGCATGCTACTACTTTTGTACCTTTGAAGGATTATATATAGAATTTGACAACCTAACTGCATCATGGATCGACGATAGGTCCTACGAATATGCAATGCAATAGTCCACGTACGCACACATGCATGGACAGGTGCAGTGAATAAATAATGCATGCAGAGGAGAGGGAGACTGGGCCGGCATCATTATCGTTAATATAATCCTAGCTAGCTACGAGTATTAGTAGCGAGGTGCAATGAACAATGCATGCATAGGCGATTGACGCGATGCATGGTTGCTTAATTAATTACATGTACAGACGAATATACACGTATATGCATGCATCGTTGTCATCGAGGACATGAGAGGCAGTATTAGTTAAGCTGCGTATATGCATGCGATACATCTTATGTGGATGTGTGTATATATAGAGAGAGCAACGAGAGAAGACAACCTATTGCCAGCCTGGAGTACGTACTAATCACCTGCAGCAGCTTCAGGTATGTTCATTCCCACGCACAGTGACGAATCTAGCATTACAATCAAGGGTAGGCTCAAAACATCAAGTTTCTAAGCCTAATTAGCAATTGCATTGTGATTCTTGCATGTAAAGCACCTAAATATAATTTTTAAGTGATATATTTAGCTGAAATATGTTTGTGGAGGGTAGGCTTAAGCATGCCTACCTAGTAGACTCGCCACTGCCCACGCATGCATGTATTTCTTTTCCCCTGACGTTATAGGCTTGTTAATTAATTCGCATGCATGCATCGTATTAATCATGGAGGGAGAAACAATGTCGAGGAAGCTGTTGAACGAGAAGTCAGAGTGGCCGGAACTCGTGGGGAAGACTAGCGACGTCGCCAAGAGTGCTATCCTCGCAGACCGTCCGGAACTGGCTGTCATCACTAAGCAGTTGGGTGAACAGTCACCGCCAGCCGGACTACATAACCACGTCATCCTCTGGTGCTACGTCGACGTTGGTTTCAACTTCATCGTCGCCGAGATTCCGGTCGTCGAATAGACTGCATGCGTGCCCTGTCACGTTGTTCCGTCTCGAATAAACTAAATAAATAACGCGAGCGAGTCTGTTTTGATACCACTCGCCTATATGTATGCATTCAAGCTTACTAGCTAGCTAGCGTACCTAGCTAGATCTGCTTGCAGTTGCACGATGTAAACCTTCCATCATATACGTTGATGGTGGGCCTTGTTTTCTCTTTCGTGACATCTACCCAGAGTTAGTGAGCCTTGGTATACTCATCATTGACAACTATAACATAATAGTCCAAAATTTGGCAGAAAACATAGGAATCACAAACTCATCTACACTTGCCTCATTTTTTCTCCGCACATGATCTCGTATTGTGTGAGCTGATCTCTTTTTGCGGGTTACCCTTTGTGGAGACGACGTAGAGACAAGAATCTGAAAAGCTAAGCCAATAGCAAAAGGAGATCAGTTCACGTCACAAGAAGCTACCAGTAATGGTACTATTCATTCATTATTGGCAAATAAACACAATAAAAAACAACTCGCTCATCGAGTTACTTTTATGGGTTACCTTCTTGTTGTGTGAGTTGATCTCTTTTTGCGGGTTACCCTTTGTGGAGATGAAGTAGTCTGGAAAATCTGAAAAGCTAAACCAATAGTAGAAGGAGATCGGTTCACATCACAAGAACCTATCCGTAATGCAACTATTCATCATTGGCAAAAAAACACAAAGAAAAAAAAATGACAAGTCATGTGTTGTGATTGCATCAGGTAATGAAGAAACTGCTTGTATATCTGCTACCTGATTTTCTGTTTATTATTTTTTGAGCGCAAAACTGTAGAGGAGGCCCCGACAGTAAATTTTATTAAAAGAAAACCATATGTATAGAGAAAGAGAAGGGGATGCACAACGGGAGAGAGAGGGGGTGACGGAGGGAGAAAAAGAAGAAACTAAACTAGAGAGCTGAGCAAGCTACTAAGAGGTTTTGCCTTGTCAACTAACATCCTAAAAGTGAGTGGATGCCATTCCCTTTTGAAGAATTTGTTGGTTTAGGGATCATTCTTGCATCTCAACATTGTGGACTAGTTGTGGAAAGAGAAGAGAAGGAGAGAAAAACAGGGAGAGAGGCCACACCAGATCGCATAATTAATTCCGCTGCATAGGTTAACGGGCTCAGAGCCGTATCTCCACTAACATACAACTCCTCACTCTCTCTCTTCTTTAGTTACAGTGCCACATCAGATTTTTGCCTATGAAATCGTGCTAAGAGCCAAGCATGCATTGGAAGGCCTTCTGTTAGGATAAATTAAGTCTTCAACGATACTCCCTCTTTATGTTTATAAGGCCTGTGGGTATCCCTAGATCGACAATTTGACCAACGTAATACGAGTTATATATCACAAAAAAAATATACCATTAGAAACTACAAATGGTCTATTTTCTAACGGTATATCTTTCATGATGCATGACCCGTATTAGGTTGGTCAAATTGCCGATCTTGAGATACGCGCATGCCTTACAAACCGGAAGGGATCGAGTATCTTAATATTTATTTCAATTAATATTTCAGCAATGACTACATACAAAATCAACAATGTTTAAATATTCTTTTCAATACAAATCTATGCTACTACTTTGGGAGTACCTTTGAAGGCGTACATATAGAATTTGGCTGCTTAACTGTTGGTCAAAACCTGTAACATTTGACTTTCTCTTGATCAAAATGTGTGTTAAAGTTTAAGGGAGAGCGATGGAATACCAGTGATGAGTACATAGCTTTAATATGTACATAATTTAACATGCATGCATCATGGATCGACGATTGGTTCTATGAAAGTGCGTGGCAAAATTTATACTATTGAAAATTGGTGCGGATCCCTGTTACCGTTTCGACAGTCCACAAATGTACAGGTGCTGTGAACAATACATGTATGCATGCAGAGGGGAGATAGAGCCAGTGAGCCGGCATCATTATCGTTAATATAATCCTAGCTAGCTAGTACTAGCGATCGAGGTGCAATGAACAATGCATGCAGAGGCGATTGACGCGATGCATGGCTGCTTAATTAAGTACACAGATTTTTTATTTTTATTTTTTTTGCGGGTATAATTAAGTACACAGATGAGTGAGTATATACTGTATATGTATATGCATGCATCGTTGTCATCGACGCAACTAATTAATAAGCGATACATCTTATGTGCATGGGTCTGCGTTGTATATATATAGAGCAGAGTGCAGTGCAGTCAGCTCCATCTTGCCTCCCCTTCCTTCCTCTCATCTGCAGCTGCAGGTTTGTTCGTTCGATGCATGCATGTACTACTAATATATCATCCATGCATGCAGGCTTTAAGTGTTCAATTGTTTTTAATATATGCTTATTAATTGGCATGCATGCAGCTAGAGTTTCAAGGAGGAAGACACATGCCGGGTCTCCCAAGGTCATCATGGCCGGAACTAGTGGGGCAGACTCAGGACGTCGCCCATAGAACTATCTCCCGAGACCGGCCGGATCTGCGTGTCATTACCATGTTGGAGGGTGACCCAGAGCCGCCAACCATCGAAAATGACCGCGTCCTCGTCTGGTGCCGCGGTGACCCCATTCATGGCGATTTCTTCGTCACCCGGGTTCCGGTCATCGGATAGACTGCATGCCCCCTGTCATGTCATTCGGCCTCGAATTAACTGAATAAATAATGCGAGCGAGTATGACATACCACTCGCCCATGCATTCAAGCTTTCTAGGGTACCTAGCTAGATCTGCTTGTATGCTTGCTAGAAACCTTCAATATCATACATTGATCGTGGTACCTATTTAATATATGGAACAATAAATTGTCCCTTCTGCCATTTGCTACTCTATATATTTCGTCTATGTTTATGATATGCACACAATTACTTTTGATTGACAAGTGCTTGTTAAACTTTAGTATGCGTTAGGTAGGATGTAGACAATAAGCATATGTCCTAACTTGGGGCCGGTGGGCTTACAATCCGTTCAGCTGCAATCTTTGTTTGCCAATACTATACAACACCTCATCCATGTTGGCTCAGAACCATCATCTGTGCTAGCGCAATGGAGGAGACATGGATGAGGGTCGAGTATCCATGGCAACATCAAAGCTAGCACCTATATAATAGCGCATCCCTACCTGCCTATTAGAGTATTTTTATCGGCGCTAACTACGTGTCAGTATGGATATTAACTGGTGATAACCAAGTGCCAATAGGGATATTACTGTATCCCTACGGTGATAGTTGGGGGTTGGCAACGTTACTATTGCCACGAAGAAATTCTGCACATGACAATTCCCATGACGATTATTACGTTCTGTGAACCCTGGAACACAGTTACATGGACGTCGTGAAAAATCGTTGTTCATCGTTTTAGGCCCGCTTCATGTGTTATAGCTCACCGTTTTGGGGTCCGGTAACGATTTTCATGTTCCTTGAACCCTGGTACACGCATGGGCGGACCCAGAACAAAAATGACCGGGTGTCCACACGTATATCACATATGTGTGTATCGAACAAGGCTATACAATTTAGTGACATGTTTAATAATTTAGCATAGTTGATACATGTGTAACCATGAAAATGCTTACCAAAATCAACATAGTTCCCACTTGAAATATGAGTTGATAAAAGAAATTAAATAATAGAGCAGCAAAGACTTCAAATATACTCAATAACTTAAATATGATTTTTTTTACCAATTTTTGCCATTGTTTAATGTACTTGTAGTTCAAATTTGAATTATATCCACTAAATACCCAGAAATCCATTTAATGCCCTAAAAATAGCAAATGAACCCTGAAAAATTCCAAATTTTCACATGGAACATGTAATGGTGTATCTTCAATGTAGAACAAAATTTGGACCATAACCCTAACCCTAAAACCCTAATAATACCCTAAAACCCTATACGTTTACCAGTGGCATGCCCACTGTGAGGTACACCACTAATAAAAGATTACCAATGGCATGCGCCCTACTCGCATGCTACTAATAACCCATTACCAGTGGCGTGCGTGACCGGCCGCATGCCACTGGTAACTTGACTACATGATTCCCTCGTGCGGGACTTGGGGAAAAATGCCGCCGCAACCCATCGCCGCCGCCAACCCTCGCCACCGCCGGCCACCCCCAACTATCACCGTAGTTCATTAGGCCATCTTGCCCTCACATGCAATCAAGTTAGTGTCTCTCTTTGTGTTTGCGCAACACGAACATTAGTCTTCATTAGGCCATCTTGTGTTTGCTCATTCCATTGGTTGCACAAGCCCCACTATCCTTGCCGGTGTGTTTCTATTGTCCATCTTAAGTGTGTGTGTGTGTTTGTGTGTGTGTGTGGTTAACCTTAGAAATTGTTGGGACACACGTCTTGATATGTACGTTTGAGTTGAACAAACTATAGGATTTGCTTTGAAAGTACGTCTTAACATCATGGATCGATTGATCCTACATATGAATATGCATGGCAAAATCAATCCAAAGAAGCACACACAAGTGCGAGTATATATATACTCTTTCTGTTAATCAGTAAACAAGGAAAGGAAATAGTACGTACAATGAACAAGGCATGCATGCAGAGGGAGACTGAGTCGGTATCATTAATTAATCTTAATCCTAGCGAGCGAGGGCGATTGACGCGATGCATGGTTGCTTAAATAATCACACAGATGAAAACAATCGATATGTATGTATCTCTTATGCATCGTTGTCATCGACACGAGAGAGAGGCAATTAAGCAGCATGCGATACATCTTACTCTACTCAGCGTCATGCATGTACGTATGCACGCGCCATGCGTGTATATACATAGAGCACCGGCCCTATCAGCTCGCATGTCACAAGCTTAAGCGCGCAGTCAGCTCGATCTTGCCTCGACTCTGTCTGATCTGCAGGTTTGTTTGTTCGCATGAATGCATGCATGCGTTGTTGAATTCTTTGAATTTTATGCTTGTTAATTAATTCGCATGCAGCTAGCATATCAGTGAGGAATCGAACATGCCGAGGGAACTGTTGAGCGGGAAGACGTCGTGGCCGGAGCTGC
The DNA here is from genome assembly GCA_039707655.1 of Elymus sibiricus. Taxonomy (NCBI): domain Eukaryota; kingdom Viridiplantae; phylum Streptophyta; class Magnoliopsida; order Poales; family Poaceae; genus Elymus; species Elymus sibiricus. The sequence goes on along the minus strand of CM077670.1, from coordinate 5,186,869 downwards.
TGTACAAGAAGGGGGACGACGCCACCAGAGCCATCCTCGCCGACTGCCCGGAGCTGCGCGTCGTCAACATGGCACTGGGCGACCCGGAGCCGCCGACCGTCGAGCACGACCGCGTCCTCCTCTGGCTCGACCTCAACGCCGCTTCCGACTTCATTGTTTACCAGGTTCCCATCATCGGGTAGTTAGCTACGCTAGCTGCATGCCATTCTGGCCCGAATAAACTAAACTAAATATGCCATGAGCGAGGCTCTCTGCCTGCATGCATGCTGTAATGTAAACCTACAGAAGCTACTGTTCGGATATTAAGCAATTTTCGGTTAAGCTTAACCCAATCTAGCCACATAACAAGTGTGCTGACAGTGCAAATCACATACGACAGACTAAAAACAACTAGCATATCCATGTATGGACCAAAAGTACATGCCAACAGAGAGAAGTTCAGAACATACAAGTTCACCCGAAACTCCGGCACAGCAGCGTCGTCGGCCATGGTGGTGAAGATGAGGTGGCCGTCCGCCGTAGAGGAAGTAGTGGAAGCAGATGGCCAATCGTCGAGGATGTAGTCGATCAAAAGCGAGCAGTCGCGCCGAGACGCTCCCCAAAAATCTTATCGCCCTTCACCCGGTGCAGGTTCTCAAGGGACGCGGTTTCGAAGGCCTGCTCTCCCGTACGGCTGTGCACACAGTCGCCGCAATGGGGTCGCCGGAAAGCAGCACAACACAAGGAACTTGACAAGTGTGTGTGTTCGGATCTGCTACTGTGTCTGTTCTGTCTAGCCTTCCTCCTCTGTATCTTCTCCACATAGATGAGACGCGTGGGAGAGTAAGGAGATGCAACTGATACGTGGTGGAAGAAATTAGCATAAAACGTGGCCACAACGAGCTCGGACATTGACACGTACACCCAGAGTTTTAGCAGTGCACTACCAAGTAAAAATTTAGTTCTTCCAACAAGCCGCGTAACATTAGCTCGAACTCGATTCACGAAACATGATGCGTGCATGCGCGGGTTGCGTTGCATGGCGTGGCAAGTCAAGTCGAGTGAGTGAGCACGCAGTTGTTGCTCTCTTTTCTCATGCTACAAAGATGAGTAGAACAACTCACATTATATATTGGTGCTACTCTTCCTCAACTAGCAGCATAGGACTAAACTTTCACGCATGCCATTCAAGTCAAATGGGCCTTTAAGATTTCAGAATTTTACTAGGCTGAACAAGATTTAGTGGGCCGAAGCCCATAAAATGTAACAATCCTCCACCAGATCTCATAGGCACATTACACTACCGGAATAACCTAATATGCCGACGGCTTTTTGTCGGGGCCGTCGGCATACATGCGCATAAGCTGACGGCCTAGGGAAAACCGTCGGCATACAAAGCCCGTCGGCAAAGCTCCATATATGCCGACGGCTGTTGTCGGCATAGGTAGGCCGTCGGCAAAGCTCCATATATACCGACGGTGGCCGTCGGCATAGATACGACCGTCGGCGTACGTTCTGCCATGTGGCCCTCGCGACCCGTTTGCTGACGGACGGCTGACGACGTTAGATCTATGCCGACGGAGGCCGTCGGCATAGAATTTTTCTCTATTATTTTTTAATTTTAAATCATTTTCTTTTTTTTATACAGTTTGAATTTGATTAATATAAATCTGACTTATCTAAACTTAAACATATACAAATTATATATCGATTTGGGGTAGAATTTTTCATAGATTATGAATATTCACTTTGTTTCTGTTTTAGAATATGTTAAAAATGCGACCTCATGTACTTTTACAAATAGGTCCTTATACTTTGTTAAAATCACAAGTAATTCATACTTGCATTGATTTTGACAAATTTTATATGTTTTTTTATCAAAATCTTGAAAGGATTCTGTTGGTATACAATGTTTTCATATTTGAATAAACTGAAATCATGTTTGCTTTAAATTTACAGAAAACACCCTCTTGTTTTGATATTTTTGTATATTTTTCATTCCTTGGCCAAATGAGACAAATTTTATATCTATTTGCATCAGAAAGTTTCTAGGATTGTGGGATGTTTAAATAGCAAGTACCCAGCTCTGGAGTGTGACCCCCGTCACGGACGGCACCACTGCATGCACTTAGAGGGGGAAACTGCCACGGAGGGTAACTCGGAGGGAATCTTGTGATAGGTTGGGCCCAAACTTTGCTTTAAAATGTTCCTATGGGCTAACCTAGCATAACCCGATAGAAAAAGTCCATTGGTCAACCGCCGTTCGTCCCGAGTCAAAGCCCTCGATTTCCCGGTCGAACGGGCCAGGCTTAGCCCGCTCCGGAGCCTTCAGAGGGTAGTAATCCCACCAAAACTTGCATTGGGTCCTACTACATGTATGAAAGTGAGGTGGGAGGTGTAAACACCCAATACCAAGCTCTGGAGTGTGACCCCTTTCACGGACGGCACCACCGCATGCATTGAGAGGGGGAAACTGCCACCTCGGGTCAACCCGAAGGGAATCTTGTGATAGGCTGGGCTCAAACTTTGTTTTAAAATGTTCCTATGGGCTAACCTAGCACAACAAAGTGGAAAAGCACATTGGTGAAACGCCGTTCGTCGCCGGTCAAAGGGGTAGATTTCCTGGTCAAAGGGGTCAGGGTTAGGCCTCTCGGGGCCTTCGGAGGGTAGCAATCAAACCAAAACTTGCATTGAGTCCTAGTAAATGTATGAAAGTTTGATGGGAGGTTCAAACACCCAGTACCCCGCTCCCGAGTATGACCCGCTTCACGGAACGGCACTACCGCCTGCACTTAGGGGGGAAACTGCCACCTCGGGTCGACCCGGATGGAATCTTCTGTTAACCTGGGCTCAAACTTTGTTTTAAAATTTTCCTACGGCCTATTCTAGCCCAACCAGGTAGAAAAGTCCATTGGTGAAACGCCGTTCGTAATGAGTCAAAGACCTAGATTTCCTGGTCAAACTGGCAAGGGTTAGCCCGCTACAGGGTCTTCGGAGGGAAACAATCCCACCAAACCTTGCATTGTGTCCTAATACATGTCTAAAAGTGTGGTGGGATGTTTAAATAGGCAATACACAGCTCGGGAGTGTGACCCCCTTCACGGACGGCACTACCGCATGTACTTAGGGGTGAATCTGCCACGGAGGTTAACCCGGAGGGAATTTTGTGGTAACCTGGGCTCAAACTTTGTTTTAAAATATTCCTAAAGGCTAACCTAGCCCAACCAGGTAGAAATGTCCATTGGTCAAACGCCATTCGTCGCGAGTGAAAGCCCTAGATTTCCCGGTCAAACTGGCCAGGGTTAGCGCACTACGGGGTCTTTGGAGGGTAGCAACAACACCAAAACTTGCATTGTGTCCTAATACATGTCTAAAAGTGTGGTGGGATGTTCAAATAGGCAATACACAGCTCCGGAGTGTGACCCCCTTCACGGACGGCACTACCGCATGCACTTAGGGGGGGGGAACTGCCACGGAGGGTAACCCGGAGGGAATCTTGTGATAACCTGGGCTCAAACTTTGTTTTAAAATGTTCCTACGGACTAACCTAGCCCAACCATGTAGAAAAGTCCATTGGTCAAACGCCGTTCGTTTGGACCCATTTCCGTCCCAAATTTGGGTCAGATTTGGGTCCGAAGCCGACACAAACCGGACATTCTCTGTGTCCTCCTCGTCCGTCTGTGTCCTCTGCATGTCCGGCCTGGCCCAACTGTCATCCACCTACACCCATTCCACCTCTCTCCTCCTTTTCTGTCTCTTCCCCCCACCCACCCACCCATCCCCACAGAGTCGAGCACCACCACACAGGGAGAAGCATGGCCGGCAACTGGAGCACGCCCGACGCCCGTGCCGGCCGCTGGACCGGCGTGGGGTGCTCGTTCGACGGCCACCGGGTCACCTCGCTCTCCCTCGTGTCGGCAGGCAGGTGTTGGGGAACGTTGCATGGGAAACAAAAAATTTCCTACGCACACACAAGATCTATCCAAGGTGATGAGCATCTACGAGAGGGAGAGTGAATCTACATACCCTTGTAGATCGCTAAGCGGAAGCGTTTTAAGAAACGCGGTTGATGTAGTCGAACGTCTCCGCGATCCAAATCGCAAGTCGTCCCTCGATCCGATCACGAACTAGCGCCGAACGGACGGCACCTCCGCGTTCAACACACGTACGGCTTGATGACGCCTTCACCTCCTCGATCCAGCGAGCGATGATGAAGTAGTGGTTGAGTTCCAGCAGCACGACGGCGTGGTGATGGTGGTGAGGAACAATCTCTGCAGGGCTTCGCCAAGCACTACGGAGATTATGACGGAGGAACTAGAGGGCTAGGGTTGCCGGCACACGGCTTGGGAAATCCTGATGTGTCCCGTGTGCTAGCCCTGCCCCTCTATTTATATGTTGAGCCTTGGGGTCTAAACTTGGAGTAAAAGCCTCCTCCAGGTCGGTTTTACCCGCACAAGGTCGGTTTGGCCCGCAGGAAAAGAGTCCAACTCGGATCCCTGCCGAACCGTGCACAGCCGCGCACAAGCGGTAGTACCGCTCACAAGCGGTAGTACCGCTTGGGCGGTAGTACCGCTTCACACAAGCGGTAGTACCGCTTGGGCGGTAGTACCGCTTCACAAAACGGTAGTACCGCTTACGCGGCAGTAAAACTACTTTTTGCACTTTCCAATACCTCGTGGGCTTTATCCCTTTGGCCCATATAAAGTGTTCTCGCACCCGAACACTTCGGTAAACATCCGGAACCCCTTCCGGTGAACTCCGAAACTCTTCCGGAGATCAAAACACTATAATCACATATATCAATCTTTACCTCCGGACTCTTCCGGAGATCCTCGTCATGTCCGGGATCTTATCCGGGACTCCGAACAACCTTCGGTCACCAACATAATAACTCAACTATACTAATCGTCACCAAACGTTAAGTGTGTAGACCCTGCGGCTTCGAGAACTATGTAGACATGACCGAGACACCTCTACGGCCAATAACCAATAGCGGGACCTGGATGCCCATATTGGCTCCTACATATTCTACGAAGATCTTTTATCGGTCGAACCTCTATGTCAAGGATTCAGTTAATCCCGTATGATGTTCCCTTTGTTCTTCGGTATGTTACTTGCCCGAGATTCGATCGTCGGTATCACTATACCTAGTTCAATCTCGTTACCGGCAAGTCTCTTTACTCGTTCCGTAATACAAGATCTCGTGGCTAACTCTTTAGTCACTTTGCTTGCAAGGCTCAATGTGATGTTGTATTACCGAGTGGGCCCTGAGAAACCTCTCCGTCATACGGAGTAACAAATCCCAGTCTTGATCCATGCCAACCCAACAGACACCCTCGGAGATACCTGTAGAGCACCTTTATAGTCACCCAGTTACGTTGCGACGTTTGATACACACAAGGTATTCCTCCGGTGTCAGTGAGTTGCATGATCTCATGGTCAAAAGAACAGATACTTGACATGCAGAAAACAATAGCAATAAACTGACACGATCATATGCTACGTTCGTAGTTTGGGTCTTGTCCATCACATCATTCTCCTAATGATGTGATCCCGTTATCAAATGACATCTCATGTCAATGGCTAGGAAACCTTAACCATCTTTGATCAACGAGCTAGTCAACTAGTGGCTTACTAGGGACACAGTGTTGTCTATGTACCCACACATGTATTTGAGTTTCCAATCAATACAATTATAGCATGGATAATAAACGATTATCATGAACAAGGAAATATAATAATAACCAATTTATTATTGCCTCTAGGGCATATTTCCAACAGTCTCCCACTTGCACTAGAGTCAATAATCTAGTTCACATCACTATGTGATTTACATTGTAATGAATCGAACACCCATGCAGTTCTGGTGTTGTTCATGTTTAGCCCTTGGAAGAGGTTTAGTCATCGGATCTGAAACATTTAGATCCGTGTGTACTTTGCAAATATTTATGTCGTCCTCCTTGATGTAATCGCGGATGGAATTGAAACGTCGCTTTATGTGTCTGGTCCTCTTGTGAAATCTTGGTTCCTTGGCTAGAGCAATGGCACCAGTATTATCACAAAACAGAGTCATTGGGTTAAGTGCACTAGGCACAACTCCAAGATCTGTCATGAACTCCTTCATCCAGACACCTTCCTTCGCCGCCTCCGAGGCAGCGATGTACTCCGCTTCGCATGTAGAATCAGCTACCACGCTTTGCTTGGAACTGCACCAGCTAACCGCACCCCCATTAAGAATAAATACGTATCCGGTTTGCGACTTAGAGTCATCCGGATCAGTGTCAAAGCTTGCATCGACGTAACCCTTTACGACGAGCTCTTGATCACCTCCATAAACGAGAAACATATCCTTAGTCCTTTTCAGGTACTTCAGGATATTCTTGACCGCCGTCCAGTGTTCCATTCCTGGATCACTTTGAAACCTTCCGACCATACTTATGGCAAGGCTGACATCGGGTCTTGTGCACAGCATTGCATACATGATAGAGCCTATGGCCGAAGCATAGGGGATGACACTCATCTTTTCTCTATCTTCTGCAGTCACTGGGCATTGAGTCTTACTCAACTTCACACCTTGCAATACAGGCAAGAACCCCTTCTTGGACTGATCCATTTTGAACTTCTTCAAAACTTTGTCAAGGTATGTGCTTTGTGAAAGTCCTATTAAGCGTCTCGATCTATCTCTATAGATCTTGATGCCTAATATGAAAGCAGCTTCTCCTAGGTCCTTCATTGAAAAACTCTTGTTCAAATATTCCTTTACGCTTTCCAGCATTTCTATATTGTTTCCAATCAGTAATATGTCATCCACATATAATATTAGAAACGCTATAGAGCTCCCACTCACTTTCTTGTAAATACAAGCTTCTCCGTAAACTTGTATAAACTCGAACGCTTTGATCACCTCATCAAAACGAAGATTCCAACTCCGAGATGCTTGCACCAGTCCATAAATGGATCGCTGGAGTTTGCAAACTTTGTCAGCATTCTCTGGATCGACAAAACCTTCTGGTTGCATCATATACAACTCTTCCTTAAGGTAACCGTTAAGGAACGCTGTTTTGACATCCATCTGCCAAATTTCATAATCAAAAAAGGCAGCTATTGCTAACATGATTCTGACGGACTTAAGCATCGCTACGGGTGAGAAGGTCTCATCGTAGTCAACTCCTTGAACTTGTGAAAAACCCTTTGCCACAAGTCGAGCTTTATAGACGGTGACATTACCGTCCGCGTCCGTCTTCCTCTTAAAGATCCATTTGTTCTGAATGGCCTTATGCCCTTCAGGTAATACTTCCAAAGTCCATACTTTGTTTTCATACATGGATCCCATCTCGGATTTCATGGCCTCTAACCACTTCTCGGAATCCGGGCTCATCATCGCTTCTCCATAGCTCGTAGGTTCATCGTTGTCTAACAACATGACCTCTAAGATAGGGTTGCCGTACCACTCAGGAGCAGTACGCGTCCTTGTCGACCTACGAGGTTCGATAGCAACTTGATCCAAAGCTTCATGATCATCATCATTAACTTTTTCTTCAGCTAATGTAGGCTCCACAGAAACAACTTTCTGTGCTGCGCTACTCTTAGGTTGAAGTAAAGGTTCAACAACCTCATCAAGTTCTATCTTCCTCCCACTCAATTCTTTCGAGAGAAACTCTTTCTCAAGAAATGTTCCGTTTTTAGCGACAAACACTTTGCCCCTCGGATCTGAGGTAGAAGGTATACCCAACTGTCTCTTTTGGGTATCCTATGAAGACGCATTTCTCCGCTTTGGGTTCCAGCTTTTCAGGCTGAAGCTTTTTGACATAAGCATCACATCCCCAAACTTTAAGAAACGACAGCTTTGGCTTCTTGCCAAACCAAAGTTCATATGACGTCGTCTCAACGGATTTCGATGGTGCCCTATTTAAAGTGAATGCAGCTGTCTCTAATGCATAACCCCAAAACGATAGTGGCAAATCGGCAAGAGACATCATAGATCGCACCATATCCAATAAGGTTCGATTACGACGTTCGGACACACCATTACGCTGTGGTGTTCCAGGCGGTGTCAATTGTGAAACAATTCCACACTATCTTAAGTGACTGCCAAACTCATAACTCAGATATTCTCCTCCTCGATCAGATCGCAGGAATTTAATCTTCTTGTTACGATGATTCTCAACTTCACTCTGAAATTGTTTGAACTTTTTCAAATGTTTCAGACTTGTGTTTCATTAAGTAAATATACCCATATCTACTTAAGTCATCAGTGAAGGTGAGAAAGTAACGATAACCACCGCGCGCCTCAATGCTCATCGGACCGCACACATCAGTATGTATGATTTCCAATAAGTCACTTGCCCGTTCCATTATTCCAGAGAACGGCGTTTTAGTCATCTTGCCCATGAACATGTGTCAAGTGATTCAAAATCAAGTGACTCCAAAAGTCCATCAGCATGGAGCTTCCTCATGTGTTTTACGCCAATATGACCTAAACGGCAGTGCCACAAGAAAGTGGTATTATCATTATTAAATCTACATCTTTTGGCATCAATGTTATGAACATGTGTATCATTACTATCGAGATTCAATAAGAATAAACCCCTCACATTGGGTGCATGACCATAAAAGATATTACTCATATAAATAGAACAACCATTATTCTCTGATTTAAATGAGTAACCGTCTCGCAATAAACAAGATCCAGATATAATGTTCATGCTTAACGCAGGCACCAAATAACACTTATTTAGGTTCATCACTAATCCCGACGGTAATCGAAGAGCGAGCGTGCCGACGGTGATCACATCAACCTTGGAACCATTTCCCACGCGCATCGTCACTTCGTCCTTTGCCAGCCTCCGTTTATTCCGCAGTTCCTGTTTTGAGTTGCAAATATGAGCAACCGCACCGGTATCAAATACCCAGGTACTACAACGAGAGTTGGTAAGGTACACATCAATAACATGTATATCATATATACTTTGTTTGTTGTTGGCCGCCTTCTTGTCAGCCAAATACTTGGGGCAATTCCGCTTCCAGTGTCCAGTTCCCTTGCAATGAAAACACACAGTTTCTGGTTTGGGTCCAGCCTTGGGTTTCTTCACGAGAGGAGCAACTGCTTTGCCACTCTTCTTGGAGTTACCCTTCTTACCCTTGCCATTTTTCTTGAAACTAGTGGTTTTATTGACCATCAACACTTGATGCTCCTTCTGAATTTCAGACTCAGCGGCTTTTAGCATTGCAAACAGCTCGGCGACTGACTTGTTCATCCCGTGCATGTTATAGTTCAACACGAAGCTCTTGTAGCTAGGTGGCAATGATTGAAGAACTCTGTCAGTGATAGCCTCTGGCGGAAGGGGCATCCCTAACTCAGCCAGACGGGTGGAGTACCCAGACATTCTGAGCGCGTGATCACTGATAGACCCGTTCTCCTCCATCTTGCAAGCATAGAACTTATCGGAGATCTCATATCTCTCGATCCGGGCATTCTTCTGAAAGATAAACTTCAACTCCTGGAACATCTCATATGCTCCATGACGTTCAAAACGTCTTTGAAGTCCCGGTTCTAAGCCATACAACATTGCACATTGAACTATTGAGTAATCATCAGAACGAGCCTGCCAGGCGTTCACAACGTCTAGAGACTCAACTGGAGCGGGTGGATCACCAAGCGGTGCATCAAGGACATAAGCCTTTTGGGAAGCCGTAAGGATAATCCTTAGATTACGGGCCCAGTCCACAAAGTTACTTCCATCATCTTTCAACTTAGCTTTCTCTAGGAACGCATTAAAATTCAGGGGTGCTACTGCGCGAGCCATGATCTACAACATAAATATTGCAAAGACAACTTAGACTATTGTTCTAGATAATGAGTTTAATTAATCATATTTAAAAAAACTCCCACTCAAATTGACATCCCTCCGGTCATTCGAGTGTAACATGATCCAAATCCACCAACTCAAGTCCGATCATCACGTGAGTTGAGGTGGTTTCAATGGTGAACATCTTCATGTTGATCATATCTACTATATGACTCATGTTCGACCTTTCGGTCTCTTGTGTTCCGAGGCCATGTCTGTACATGCTAGGCTCGTCAAGTTTAACCCGAGTGTTTCCGCATGTGCAACATGGCTTACACCCGTTGTATGTGAACGTAGAGTCTATCACACCCGATCATCACGGCGTGTCTCGAAACGACGAACTTTCGCAACGGTGCACACTTGGGGAGAACACAATTTTATCTTGAAATTTAAGTGAGGAATCACCTTATAATGCTACCGTCGTCCTTTGCAAAATAAGATGCATAAAAGGATTAACATCACATGCAAATCATAAGTGACATGATATGGCCATGAACTTGTGCTTTTGATCTCCATCTTCAAAGCACCGGCATGATCTCCATCGTCACCGGCATGACACCATGATCTCCATCATCTTGATCTCCATCAACGTGTCGCCATGAGGTTGTCGCGCCGACTGTTGCTTCCACGACTATTGCTAACGTTTAGCGATAAAGTAAAGCATTACATAGCGCTTAATGATTGACACGCATGTCATACAATAATTAAAGACAACTCTATGGCTCCTGCCAGTTGCCGTACTCATCGACATGCAAGTCGTGATATTCTATACAAAACATGATCATCTCATACATCACATATATCTCATCATGTAATTGGCCATATCACATCACAACATACCCTGCAAAAACAAGTTAGACGTCCTCTAATTGTTGTTGCAAATTTTACGTGGCTGCTACGGGTTTGCAAGAACCGTTCTTACCTACGCAAAACCACAACGTGGTGTAGTGATTGCTTTTTGATCTTCTAAAAGAACCCTCTTCATTGAAATCGATTCAACTAAAGTGAGAGAGACAGACACCCGCTAGCCATCTTTATGTAACAAAATTACATGTCAGTTGAAGGAACCTGTCTCGCGTAAGTGTACGCGTAAAGTCGGTCCGGGCCGCTTCATCTCACAATACCGCCGAATCAAATATCAACTAGTAACGGCAAGCAATATGTATACACCCACGCCCACAACTCTTTTGTGTTCTACTCGAGATCTCATCTACGCATAGACCTGGCTCATGATGCCACTGTTAGGGAACGTTGCATGGGAAACAAAAATTTTCCTACGCACACACAAGATCTATCCAAGGTGATGAGCATCTACGAGAGGGAGAGTGAATCTACATACCCTTGTAGATCGCTAAGCGGAAGCGTTTTAAGAAACGCGGTTGATGTAGTCGAACGTCTCCGCGATCCAAATCGCAAGTCGTCCCTCGATCCGATCACGAACTAGCGCCGAACGGACGGCACCTCCGCGTTCAACACACGTACGGCTTGATGACGCCTTCACCTCCTCGATCCAGCGAGCGATGATGAAGTAGTGGTTGAGTTCCAGCAGCACGACGGCGTGGTGATGGTGGTGAGGAACAATCTCTGCAGGGCTTCGCCAAGCACTACGGAGATTATGACGGAGGAACTAGAGGGCTAGGGTTGCCGGCACACGGCTTGGGAAATCCTGATGTGTCCCGTGTGCTAGCCCTGCCCCTCTATTTATATGTTGAGCCTTGGGGTGTAAACTTGGAGTAAAAGCCTCCTCCAGGTCGGTTTTGCCCGCACAAGGTCGGTTTGGCCCGCAAGAAAAGAGTCCAACTCGGATCCCTGCCGAACCGTGCACAACCGCGCACAAGCGGTAGTACCGCTCACAAGCGGTAGTACCGCTTGGGCGGTAGTACCGCTTCACACAAGCGGTAGTACCGCTTGGGCGGTAGTACCGCTTCACAAAACGGTAGTACCGCTTACGCGGCAGTAAAACTACTTTTTGCACTTTCCAATACCTCGTGGGCTTTATCCCTTTGGCCCATATAAAGTGTTCTCGCACCCGAACACTTCGGTAAACATCCGGAACCCCTTCCGGTGAACTCCGGAACTCTTCCGGAGATCAAAACACTATTATCACATATATCAATCTTTACCTCCGGACTCTTCCGGAGATCCTCGTCATGTCCGGGATCTTATCCGGGACTCCGAACAACCTTCGGTCACCAACATAATAACTCAACTATACTAATCGTCACCAAACGTTAAGTGTGTAGACCCTGCGGGTTCGAGAACTATGTAGACATGACCGAGACACCTCTACGGCCAATAACCAATAGCGGGACCTGGATGCCCATATTGGCTCCTACATATTCTACGAAGATCTTTTATCGGTCGAACCTCTATGTCAAGGATTCAGTTAATCCCGTATGCTGTTCCCTTTGTTCTTCGGTATGTTACTTGCCCGAGATTCGATCGTCGGTATCACTATACCTAGTTCAATCTCGTTACCGGCAAGTCTCTTTACTCGTTCCGTAATACAAGATCTCGTGGCTAACTCTTTAGTCACTTTGCTTGCAAGGCTCAATGTGATGTTGTATTACCGAGTGGGCCCTGAGATACCTCTCCGTCATACGGAGTAACAAATCCCAGTCTTGATCCATGCCAACCCAACAGACACCCTCGGAGATACCTGTAGAGCACCTTTATAGTCACCCAGTTACGTTGCGACGTTTGATACACACAAGGTATTCCTCCGGTGTCAGTGAGTTGCATGATCTCATGGTCAAAAGAACAGATACTTGACATGCAGAAAACAATAGCAATAAACTGACACGATCATATGCTACGTTCGTAGTTTGGGTCTTGTCCATCACATCATTCTCCTAATGATGTGATCCCGTTATCAAATGACATCTCATGTCAATGGCTAGGAAACCTTAACCATCTTTGATCAACGAGCTAGTCAACTAGAGGCTTACTAGGGACACAGTGTTGTCTATGTACCCACACATGTATTTGAGTTTCCAATCAATACAATTATAGCATGGATAATAAACGATTATCATGAACAAGGAAATATAATAATAACCAATTTATTATTGCCTCTAGGGCATATTTCCAACAGCAGGTGCAGCGCTGGGGCGGACACGGAGTGCGAGCCGGAAGTTTGCACCGCGAAAACGCGAATCCGGCGAGAGGGGTGGGCGGCCCCGCCGATGTTTTGGACGCGTCCGCCGTCGCCGCTCCCCTGCTTGGCCCGCCTCCTGCCCCTGCCGTCTTCGCCTCCACGCTCGCCGTCGCGGGGGCTCCGCCGTCTGCGGCGTCGCCACCGACAACGGCACCGTCTACTGCGCTGCGGCCAGCGCTATAACTCCTCCGCCTCGCCCGTCGCGCCGTTCCTCATCTTCTCGCAGGTCTCGGGAGGCGCGGGGTTCCTCTGCGGTGTGGGATCGGGCGTGGGTGGTGGCGTTCCCGCGCTCTTCTGCTGGCCGCCGGCCGCGCCGGGGCAGCTCAGGCCGGTGTACAGGGGGCCTTCCCCGCTGCTGGACCTCGCCGTCGGGGCGCGTTCAGGTCCCTCGTCTCCGACGACGGCTTCACGTGCCCCTGCTCCGGCAGGTCTTGATCTTTTTTTTTTTTTTTTGCAAAAAAAGGACATGTCCGTTTCAAATGGGTAGTACGCGTTGGGTGCAAAGGCCGTGTCCGCCTATCCGGCCGTGTCCGTCTGTCCGTTTACCGACCCAAACGGACAAAAAAGGACAAAATCCATGTCCGTTTGGGTCTCTGCGTCGGAGTTGCCCTAAGCCTTCAATCGTGTAGTAGCACTGTAGTTAGCAGGCTAGCAGCGTGGTGGTCTGGTAGAGCTACTAGTATTAGTACTCTAGAGTAGATAGAGATAGACTACTAGTGCAGACTATGGTAGAGACGTGAAAAATGCATGCATGTGAGATTCGGGTTTTTTTCGTGCCGGGCCAGCCCGAGCACGGCCCGCATCACCGTGCCGGGTCGTGCCGCCCGTTTTTCTCCATTTGTAGGCCCAGCCCAGCCCGGTTTGTCGTGCCGTGCCAGCCCGGCCCGTTTTACTTCGTGCCGTACTGTGCCGGCTGGGTTTCGTGCCAGCCCAGAAAAGCCTGGCCCAAGTCCCAAGTTTACTGGTAGGTATCGGTGGTTTTGGCATCAATGGAGTGCTGCCACATGTAAAGGTGTGGGACCACACGCATATGGCATATGTTTGTATTCCCAGCCCACCCTTCGTATATTGGATTAAGCCAAATCACAGTGGCGCCCACTAGTCAAGTCACTTCTCTCCATCTCTCATTCATCTGCGTGCATCAGGAATAGACATATTCATTCTGTCTCCTCTCTCACCAAACAAATCCATCATTTTATTCCACCTTAGCTAATTTAAATCAATCATATCTTTTAAACCATAATTTTTTTTTAACTTTTTATATATCTGAACTCCTGGCGCCAAGGCCTTTAGAACAAGACCAATCTTGGGATACATTTCAACCATGTTTAAATTTCAACGTTTCAATCCATTTATTTCACTCAATCTATTTTAAGTGTGTGAAACTGATTAGAAGAATACCAATGTGTGAAATATGTTATTGAATTTAGTAAAATCAGTTTTTTGAAATGAGTGAAATCTATTTTTTGATTTTAGTGAAATTAGTTTTTTAAAAAGAGTGATTTTTCCAGGACCGATTTCACTCATTTGAAGAAACTGATTTCAACAATTTCAAAAGATTATTCCAAAAGAGTGACATAAACAATTTCAATTTTTTTTAAAGTGATTTTAGCGATTCCAATTTCATATTTCACAAAAGATTGAGACTGATTATTTCAACAGAGTGACAAAAATGGCATATGTGGGGTTCCCAATGAGAGGCATAAGGCCTGGGGCAATCAGAATGGCTTGTGTATATGTATGTACTAGCTGCAGGCATCTGGGGTAACTAGCTTTAATCTGCCAAGGTTGGATGCGACCCGTATGATGGGGAATGTGAAGTTGCAAGAACTTCGACCCGCTGACCGAACAATCACAGAACCACAAACCGGGAGTAACCCACATAGAACAGCCGGAACCATAGAGCACGAATTAGGGGGAACGGGAGGCTGCTTCTCATGAATTCGGATGAACTCACAAGAGCAATGGTGAGAAGAATCTCTCACGGTCTCGCTGCATAAGCTTGTATCTGAATGGTTTGACAAAAGGTTTCTAAAAGGATGGGGGAGATGTGGTTTTATAACCAGGGACAACCCCCCTTAGCTAGGTGTAAAAGGAGTCCAAATAGTAACCGTCATTTGCATGACTTCCTTGGGGGAATAAGCAGTCAACTTGGAGAGTTATTGAAGAGCTCCTCGAATTCTCGCACAGCCTTTAACAACCTGGACACAGTCGCACCAAAATGGTCATTACTTTTGCTACACAACTCAAAATGAAGCAAGGTTTGTTGCATTGGAAAGTAGACTTCAAGGAGCTTCTATTGGTATACCCCGTTATCACATTTCTCTTCCAGGATGGTGGTGACATAGAAAAAGATCGGAGGCAAAAAACTGAATGCATGTGATTCACTTAGAACATGTTTCGATAAACTTTGTTTCTTCATGAGCTCAAGGATTGTTGGCTTCCCTCGACATGACACTTGAGTTCAGTCAACAATAAAGGGGATGAAGGCACAACATTTTCATCACATTTATAAGATAAGCTCAAGTTAGCGTTGACCCTATCAGTTATTTATTTGCGCGACTTCTTGTGATTGGCCCTATAATTGTTGTGGTTGTGTCAATGGGGGTGATGTCCACAACATGAAGGGGTAAATTATGTTGCTAAAGGGAGATATACATGGGCCTTTGCCCTTTTACTGCATGCAGGCAGCTGCCCGGACAGTCCGTGGTGGTCAGCCCGGACAGTCTGGCTACGGAAGTATCCTCGAGCTGGAGGTCGGTGGAGGCCGCGTCGGTGTGTCCGGGCAGGTGTCCTGGGGTGCTCGGCCTTTGGTCGGATAGTTCAAGTGCTCCGGCTGGACGGGTCTCCGCGGTGTCCTTCCGGGGGCCGGACACTCCGGGCCTCTGTTCGGCCAAGTGTCCGGTGCTGCTCGATTTGGTGCCGGGCAGTCTGGAGCCCTGGTCCAGATAGTCCGGCTAGCTGACAGCAGCTCCATATTGCCTCCTTCTTTTTCTCCTCGCTTGCATGCCTCGCACTTTAGAGGAAGGGACGTGTTCTTCCTTCTCTTCTATGCTTCCCTCTTGGATGGCATAGTAGTTCTTGCGCTTAGGACCTCCTCCTTTGCACGTACGTCGTTCAGCTCAAACCTAAAGATGCAAAGGGTTGGAAGGTCAAGTAGTATACCATCCTTGAGAGTAGTAGCTAGACACACGCAACGGAGAAGATCCACCTTTGCAAGCCATGTACTCGTGTCATTTGGCGTTGAAGCACTTGACATGGTGATGTCCGTAAAACTCAGCATATCACATATACTTTCTAATCAATATGTTATATTATTCAAGGAACATATAAGAAATCATGAGTATCGTGAAATATGATCATTGTGAATTAGAAGACCGTGTGCCACCAAAAAGTGCTTGGTGGGCTCAGCATTGCGGGCCTTGACCACTTTGGGAGAGCTCTCAAACTGTGTTAGCAGTGGCTTTAGTGGACTGAACTAGGCCAGCCGTGGGTGGGCTCTTAGCTATCCAGCGACGTGGCTGACATGGACCTTTCCAGAGCATGCACACCCATCGCCATTGTCGACGGTAAAACAACCTTGTTCTGGCATGATAATTGGTCCAGATCCGATTTTGATGTCGTTTTATGTAACTCTTTGATATTGCAACGCGTAAGAGTAGGTCGGTTTAGAGTTTCATGACGACCGGCGCAAGTGCCGGTGTTCATAGAATTTTCGTCCATCATCAGCTTTGTGGCCCTCGACCACCTCAGGCCGGACTCCATTACCTAGCTGTGGAACACTAGTGGGGAATACTCCTCTAGCTTTTCTTATGTGGCCCAATTCAATGGATCCCATCACAAGTTCTCAACGGAAAAGATTAGGAAAGCCCATATAGAACTGAAATGCAGATAATTCTCTTGGCTTGTTGATGCGAAGCATCCCACGGACATCACCACTAGCTGATCACCAAGTCCCCAAGCCCCAAGTGAACCCATGGAAAGGGAACGTGTGCGAGCTATACAAGCCAAGGTGACTTCACTCCTCATTGAGCTTCCCATGCACTTACATGAGACTAAGGTAGTCAGAATCGGCATTCTAGATCGAATCGAACCTCTATGATAAGATCGCAAATCGTAGGATCATAACTAGTAGAATCGTAAAATCGTGCATTCTACCAAATAGAATCGTAGAATCCATCTATTCAATTCAGATCGTATAGTTGTAGAGTCGCATGATAGAATTGCGATTCTAACTACCTTGCATGAGACATGGCTACTACCTCAATCCGGAACTCTATGCGTACTCAGGTACGAAGGCATTGTTCAATGGAAAGCAATGGGAGACGAAGAAGCACGAAGCATGAAGACGGCGCCCCGAGCCAAGGCCACAGGAGAAGGCATGCCCCGAATACTGCCCCGGAGACTCCGGGCCAACATTTGCGGCTCTCTGGAAAGCCCGAAGACTTCCCCGGAGACACCCCGGAGTCTCCGGGCCAACCCTGGTGTCCAGGATTTGCGGCTCTCTGGACACCCCGGAGTCCCCGAGCTGGTCCCGGTCCCCAAATTCGTACGCTATTGGAAATCCCAGAATCTACCCAGAGACACCCCGGAGACTCCGGTCTGCCCCGGAGACTCCAGCCATGTGCGTAGTAAAGTGGGTTGAGCCCGTGTACCCTTTCCCCTTTCCACTTACCCCTTCGTGGGAACCTATATAAGTCGTATCTACCTCTAGATCTAGGGGAAGCAAAGCATAAACTAAAAACCTAGAGAGAGCTTTGCTCATCTATCATCCCTCTTGGGATTGAAGGCCTTCTGAGGTAGAAGACTCCATTGGAGTACAAGGCCATCTCCGGGTGAAGACTCCGAGGAGTTCAAGACCACCCAAGGGTGAAGGCTTCCGTGAAGCACAAGACCTCCATCTCTTAGGATTTGGGGATGAACTATCCTACCTTTGTTTCTGTATTTCCCTTGGAGTTGTTGGATCCATTGAACCTCTTTCTGTAGACTTTGGTTATGAGATGTGTGTTGGCTTGAGGATCTTATGTTTCCCTTGTGATTTTGTTTTCCATTAGTTCTTGAGTTCTTTTGTGTTCTTCCTCAAACACACCTCTAATTCGTGAAGATCGGACCATCCCTATGGTTCGCCCCATATCACTTGTCCATTACAACAGGATCCTCACAGGTGATCAGCTGGCCGGGCATAGTTGGCCGCATGACGCATTATGCCAGCTTTGCCTTTGCCCCGAGTCTGACTGCCATCTTTGCAAGGATTTCCCTTTCACTTCTGAGGTCTGTCAGCTAGTGTTATGTTGGGTGGATGATCACTCCCAACATGATCGGTAGTCAACCTTCAATGATTGATGCCTGGTGGGATGGATTATTGAGAGATATTAACAACACCCAAAACAGAAAGCGTAGCAGACATCTTATCTACATCATGTGGAATAACTAGAAAAAAGCCGCATCTTCAATGACGTACATTAAGGTAGCCCACCCCGCCTTTGACGATATCAGCCACAGGGTCATGGCCTTTCAGCTAAGTTTTTGATTCCGAAAAGGATGTTAGAACCTCCGGCCTCTGCATCATTGTGATGCATATAGCCATCTTTATTAAAGTTGATGCAAGGCAACGAGGCCAAAGACATCAACAAGCAGAGTACAAGACTTAGACAACTATGGCAGACCCATTACAAGATATGAATTTAGCACCTACGACTAAGTCAACTTCTTCCGCAACAACGCCTTCAAGAAGGGATACCTGCCCTCACGCGCCGTCGCCATGTCCAACCAGATACGGCAAGGACAAGGATTTTCATCCTGGTTGCCGAGACCAAGCAATGAAGGCCAGCACATCAGCAAGTAGACAACGCCTTCAACAAGGTAATGACGGAAGTTTGTCGCTACTGAGCCTGACCAATGAAGGCTAGAATATGAGTTTTCACCCCGGACAAGAAGCGATTCTCCAATCACCATCTTGGAAATGGATTTTCCGCTAGTCGCGTCTGCCAGTACTCCACGCCAGGCCGGAGTGGTGCTAGCGGACGGGTGAGACGTCTTCCCACCTTAAGCCACCACCACGGCTGTCGGGAGGCCGCCCATGGCGAGGCGCGGATCTGGCCGCTGCCACTCCACACCCTCGTGAACCGACAAACGTCGGATGCTGCCGCTTGCGCCGGGAACCTCCCCGTGCACAGGACGATGCGCGCGCACCGGACGTCGGAGGCATATCCGCCGAAAGTCGGCCGAGCACAGATCTGGCCCGGCAGATCCACCGCGCTACCTCCAAATTTCCGCGCCGCCCAAATCGACCTGGATGCAAGGCCCTCATGTCGCCACACCAACTAGCCTCGCCACGACGCCCGTTGGCGCCGGATGGGCTTGCACCAACACCTCTGTGCGCCGCCGCGGACAGCAAGGACGTGAAGTGTCCCCCGAAGCCCAACCGTTGCTGGGTGCCGAGTGCCGCGGCCAGAGCCTCTACGTCGGCGTCGCCATTGCCGTTGTAGGCCTCGGCCGGATCCGACGGGTGCCGCAGTGGTCCCGCCTTCCGCGGTCCGGCATCGATGTTTACCTCCTCGTCGGCGCCACCGTCAATGCACGTGGCGGCGAGGAGCTCAAAAATCAGCCCAGCACGTGGCGGCGAGGAGCTCAAGCATACTACCTATCTTGGTATTGGTTGATGCGTGCATGACAGAAAGCAATTTGCCGGCCTTTTGTTAACCAAATTCATGAGTGTTAGTCACACCTGTACTTCTGCCGTTATCGCATGTACATCACCCACGATCCCCACGTATAGCTAGGAGGTCGTTATTCTTTCGCACGATGTGCTGCGCACGATGTGCTGTAACTCTGTACTAATAACCCTCAGATCAATACGATGTGTATGTTGCATCCATTTTCCTTCTCACATGGTATCAGACTCCCCAAGTTCTTCCTGAGCCGTCTCCTCTTCCGCTCTGATGGCTCCTTCCTCCCTCGCCTCTGACTTCGACGAGCCCAATCCCTTCGCCACCAGTTCTTCTCAGCCGCCGCCCGTCTCCGTCGGCACGCTGCTGCTTCTCAACACCCCGGACTACACCACCTGGCGCCGCCTGTTCATGGTTGCCTTCCGCAAGTTCGGTCTCTGCTCCCATATCGACGGCTCCAACGACGCCCAGCAGCACAGCGACGACACTGATTGGCACCAGATCGACCAGTGCATCCTGTCATGGCTCTACGCCACGGTCAGTCGTGACATCCGCGCCATGATCATCGAGGACGAGGACACCGCCTACTCCGTCTGGACGGCCATCGGCACCCTCTTCCTCGACAACAGCATGCAGCGCGGCGTCTACGCTCTCCGGGACTTCCATGGTCTCATCCAGGGAGACCTCTCCATCCATGCCTACTGCACCCGCCTCAAGACTCTGGCGGACACACTGCGCGACGTCAACCAACCGGTCTCCGACAAGGCCCTCGTCCAGAACATGTTGCGCGGCCTGGGCAAACAGTTCGACGGCGCGATCGGCGTGCTGACCATGCTGGGTGACAACTACACCTTCTTGCAGGCCCGCTCCTATCTGCTTCAAGCCGAGCGCCGTCTTCTCGAGTCTTCCAAGCAGGAGGCCTCCACCGCTCTCCTCGTCGGTCACACCTCCAGTGCCCCTCCCCCCGCGGCACCCTCCTCTCACACCGGCTCCACTGGCCACACCACCGGCGGCAGCCATGGCTCCAACAAGCGTCGTCGAACGAACAACAACGGTGGCGCGCGCACCTCCGGCAACACCAACAGCGCCTCTCGCCCGCCCGCCGCTCCTGCCAGTGCACCCCACCCTTGGACTGGCCTCGTCCATGCCTGGCCCCTGGCCGGCCACGGCTCGGGCGCTGGCGTCCTTGGGCAACGCCCTGGCGCTCCACACGGCCTCGCTGCCTTTCAGTCCCCAGCGCCGCCTGCGGCTGTCTTCCCCAACACCGGCGCCACCGCGCCTCCACTCTACGGCGCCCCTCCCTCTCCGCCCGCGGGTACTCAGTGGGCCAACCCGCAGCTAATGGAAGCGTTGCACGACCTCTCCCTCTCGTCGCCGTACTCCGGTGGCGGAGATTGGTTCCTCGACACGGGCGACTCCGCGCACATGGCCGCAAACCCCGGTATGCTCTCCTCTCGGTCAGCTACACCCTCCTCTCAAATTATTGTCGGTAATGGTGCCTTTCTCCCTATCACCGCTGCCGGCCACTCCACTCTATCCATTTCCTCTCATCCTCCCCATCTTCGCAACATCATTGTCTCCCCTACATTGATCAAAAATTTGATTTCTGTACGCCAACTAACCCGTGACAACTTTGTCTCTGTCGCTTTCGATCCCATTGGTTTTTCTATCCAGGATCTTTGTACGGGGAAGCTTCTCCTCCGATGTAACTCGTCCGGCGACCTCTATCCAATGCAGCCCGTCGCCACCAGCGCGTGGCTCCACGCCTTCGCAGTCACGGTCACCGCTGACGTCTGGCATCAGCGGCTAGGCCACCCCGGCCAGCCTGCCTTTTCCCGCATACTTAGTTCCTTTTCCTTTTCATGTACTAAAAGCTTAGCTCACACTTGTCATGCTTGTCGAACTGCCAAACATGTACGCCTTCCCTTTGTTCGTTCAATGAAAGTTGCTTCTAGTCCATTTGAGGTTGTGCACTGTGATGTTTGGACGTCGCCCGTTCTTAGCAATTCGGGCATGCAATACTATCTGGTGGTTCTCGATGACTTCTCGCATTTTGTGTGGACTTTCCTCTCCGCAAAAAATCCGACGTTCCTGCCACCCTCATCGCGTTCCATGCGTTTGCTCTTACCCAATTTCGCCACCCTATCCATGCCATTCGCACCGACAATGGCCGCGAGTTCGACAACCACGCCATTCACTCCTTCCTGTCCGTCCACGGCATCGCTTTCCAGCTTACATGCCCATACACCTCCCAAAAAACGGCCGTGCCGAGCGCGTGCTGCGCACTCTCAACGACAGTGTCCGCGCATTACTCTTCCATGCTAGTATCCCTCCACGATTTTGGCCAGATGCTCTTTCCACGGCTACATTGCTTCTTAACTTGCGCCCTTGCCGGCCTCGCAACCTTGACACGCCACACCAGCTTCTTCACGGCTCTCCCCCTTCCTATGACCACTTAGGTGTTTTCGGGTGTCTATGCTTCCCAAATACCGCTTCTACTGCCGCTCACAAGCTCGCCCCACGCTCGGTCGCCTGCATCTTCCTTGGCTATCCACCCGATCGCAGCGGCTACAAGTGTTACGACCCTATCTCACGGCGCATTATACTCTCACGACATGTCTACTTCGATGAGCAGGTTTTTCCATTCAAGCAGGCAGCCACGCCGCCGCCGGCGACGTCTTCGTCCTCACCACCAACGGACGTCTTGCTCTTGCCAGCCCCGGCACCTGTGGTTCGTCGTCGGGCTGTCATCAGTCCCGCTCGGGTCGCTTCTTTGACTCCCGGAAGCGCTGCCGCGGCGGCCCCGAGCGCTGCCTCAGCAGCTTCTTCGTCGCCTGGAACAACTGCCATGGCAGCCCCGAGCGCTGCCCCAGCAACATCTTGCTCACCTGGACGTACTGCCACGGCAGCCCAGAGCGATGACATGGCAGGCTCTTCGGCTCCTCCCTACGTGGCTCACAGGAACGCTGCAACGCCAACACCCAGTGCTGCCCCGACAGACAACATGGCTCCTCCAGCTCCTAGGCGGCCACGAGCTCCTCCACCGCCGCCGTCACATCCGATGCTCACTCGCCTTCGCGACAGCATCCAGCAGCCCAACAAGCGGTACGCCGCCCACGCTGCCTCCGTTCTATCCCCCGTGCCGTGCACCATTCGTGAGTCGCTCCGGGATCCGAACTGGCTTGCTGCTATGGAGGCCGAGCACGCCGCCCTGCTCTCCAACAGGACTTGGACTCTCGTGCCTCGTCCCGCCGGCGCAAACGTCATCACCGGCAAATGGGTATTCCGCCAAAAGTTCAAACCCGACGGCAGTCTCGACCGCTACATGGCCCGCTGGGTTGTTCGTGGCTTCTCCCAGCGTGCCGGCGTGGACTTCTCCGAGACGTTCTCGCCGGTGGTCAAACCGGCTACCATTCGCACAGTGCTCCACCTCGCCGCTGCACGTGATTGGCCCGTTCACCAACTCGACATCAACAATGCATTTCTCAATGGCGTGCTCAGCGAACGGGTGTACTGCCAACAACCCACTGGCTTCGTCGACGCTGCTCGGCCGCATGATGTCTGCCTTCTCGACAAGTCTCTGTACGGGTTGAAGCAAGTGCCTCGGGGGTCGTACCAAAGGTTCGCCGCGTTCATCTGCAGCCTTGGCTTCCGCGCAACGACGTCGGATTCTTCTCTGTTCGTTCTACAGCGCGGCGCCGACATGGCATACCTCTTGCTTTATGTGGAAGACATCGTCCTCACTGCGTCGACTACCGGTTTTCTATGGCAGGTCATTGATCGTCTTCGCGCGGAGTTCTCGCTCAAGGACATGGGTGCCCTTCACTTCTTCCTCGGCATCAAGGTGCGTCGCACGACAGCCGGCTTCTTCCTATCTCAGGAGCAGTATGCTGTTGATCTTCTCGATCGCGCGGGCATGACGGGCTGCAAACCTGCTTCTACGCCAGCTGATACGAAGCCCAAAGTCTCCGCCACCTCCGGTGCGCCTGCTACCGACGGTGCTCTCTACCGCAGCATTGCCGGGGCCCTACAATACCTGACGCTGACACGGCCCGACATCGCCTATGCCGTGCAGCAGGTCTGTCTCCACATGCACGCACCACGTGACACGCAATGGGCGATGGTGAAACGTGTGCTCCGGTACGTCCGCGGCACCACCTCTCACGGTCTACAACTCCGCAAGTCCTCCGCCCACGAGCTCATCGGCTACTCTGACGCCGACTGGGCAGGATGCCCGCATACCCGGCGTTCGACATCGGGCTACTGCGTCTACCTCGGGGACTCACTTGTCTCGTGGTCGTACAAGCGGCAGCCCACCGTCTCTCGCTCCAGCGCCGAGGCGGAGTACCGGGCTGTCGCCAATGTCATCACGGAGTGCTGTTGGCTCCGGCAGCTCCTCGGAGAACTTCACGCCGGCGTGAGCAAGGCTACTGTCATCTATTGCGACAATATTTCGGCGGTCTACCTCTCTACAAATCCCGTTCATCACAAGAGAACCAAGCACATCGAGCTCGATGTCCATTTCGTACGCGAGAAGGTTCATCTCGGCGAGCTCCGTGTTCTTCATGTGCCCATGACTCAGCAATTGGCGGACATCATGACCAAAGGCCTGCCAGCGTCGTCCTTCAATGATTTTCGCTCCAGTCTATGCTTCACCAACGGTGACGCCTCGACTGCGGGGGGGTGTTAGTCACACCTGTACTTCTGCGGTTATCGCATGTACATCACCCACGATCCCCACGTATAGCTAGGAGGTCGTTATTCTTTCGCACGATATGCTGCGCACGATGTGATGTAACTCTGTACTAATAACCCTGAGATCAATACGATGTGTGTGTTGCATCCATTTTCCTTCACACAATGAGTAATACACGTATGGTTTTTGTCTAGGGGTTTTGGCATGTCCCCCCTCAAAACAATGATCATTTTGTACATATTCTAATTCCTTCAGGAAAAAAGAACGAAAATGATGGACCATTTATGGGTTCATCTACTACGACCTTGGATTATTAATTCCTGCAGATCAAGTTATGCATTTTCGTGAAGGGGTTTAAGTTGTTGAAATGAGAAGACTTGCACGCATACGGAAAAGTACCGGCTGGAGAAAGAGAGAGAGAGAGGGGAGAAGAGTTTATTTTCGGGAGAAGGGATCCCTGACCTTTACCGAACTAAAGGTGTGATGCGTCTGACCCTCAAAACAAGCTTGGAATAACCAGGGAAGCATGACAACTCAAGCACCATTTTTAGGTATAAGCTAGGGACGAATGCAGCAAGCAAGGCAACCCCTCGGTACGTATCACACGAACGCGAGCTTCAACAAATCGATCGCAGATCTCGTTCGGTCGATCGATCAGCCGACTCATCCGAGCTCACCATGGCGAGCTGGCCGGCGGGATCCGCGTAAGCAGCGAAGGCTGGGCTCCTCTGCGACATCGACTTGGACCTCAAACCCGGTGACCACGGCCAGTGCCCCACCGGACACGTCTGGGTCCACAAGGCGCTCCAGACAGACACGAGACGGACGCGGTGTCCGCCCTCGGGCCCGCGTGTCAGCCGGCCAACCATCTCCCACCGGCCCCATTTAATCCGAACGCGTGGACGGGGCCCTCATGTCAGCCACCCAGCCGCCCCTGTCGAGGTCCTTTTTAATGGCTAGCCCGTGCGCATGGACCGGCCAGTCCACTTCCAAACACCTCCCTGCCCCCCACGCGCCCGACAAACCCTAGCCCGCGTCGCCCACCACCGTCCACCGGCCACAATGGTGTGGAAGTGGACGGGGAAGCCAGGGAAGCACAACCATGAGGCCGGGTTGTCTTCTGTGTCGTCTGCGCATAGGAGGAGCGCCGCCAGCTTCGCCATCTCGCCGCCCGCTGCGCCACGGCAGCGCCAGTACGTGGGCGTGGCGACGTGCCAGCATTACTGGGACATGGCCGCCCCGCTGCCGTGGAGCGATGTGCACCTGCCGGACGGGTGGCATCTCAGCCCGGAGCGGGTGCCAGTGCCTGCCATCCAGGCCAGTGGCCTCGCTCGTCTACTGGAGATCAACCGCCGGCGGGCCCTTCTGCCTCCAAACCTCCTCGGTGACCCAAGGCACGCCGTTGACTCACCCGTCTGGGACACGTGGTTCCGGGATGAGCACGACATGGGGCGGCGGTCTTTCTTCGCTGCTGGCGCGCGTGCTCCGTCACCCCCACGGGAGCGTGCTCGGGTGCGCACGCGTGAACCCACGCCGTCCCTGCCACCATCACCAGCAGCCATGGACGTCGACGAGCGGGACGAGATCTATTTGAAGGTGCTCGAGGACTCAAAACTCGGCGAGTTCAAGGAGTGGCCTGGCCTGGCGGTGCAGCTTGCTCTGTCGGCCGCCGGAGATGTCGCCATTCCCGAGCCAGAGGACGGGGTGGTTGAGGAGGAGGAGGAGGAGGTGGTGGAGGAGGAGCCGGTCTGGAACTCGGCGCTGGTGGGGCAGTCCTGGTCGTGGACGTCGAACATGCTGGAGCACGTGTCTGCCCCGCCCGTGAGGGTAGGCGCGAAGACGTGGTCACCGCCGCTCCAGACACCACCGGAGCGGCAGCAGGCGCCGCGCGCCCACCTGTGGCAGCCACCGCCCTTCGTCGACCACACGGCAGATGAAAGCGACGGCCAGGACTGCGGCGACGGCGGGGACTAGAAGATCTAGGGTTTTTTAAGTTTAACTTATTTTTATTTTTCTTTAAGTTTAAGTTTAATGTACGGTGGCGAGGACGGCCGGGACTATTGGACTTTTTAATGTTTTTTTTAAGTTTACATTTAAGTTTTTTTTAGAGGCACTGTGAAATGCGTCTGGCCTGTTGGGCGCACCTATGGGCGCTGTGACGCAAACGGACGATCGTGTCCGCCTGGCCGACGCAAACGGGCGGAAAATGGACGAAAAGCGTGTCCGTTTGCATCCGTGCGTTGGAGTTGGCCTTAGTTAACCGAGTGCATGCGTGGTTAATCACAGGATGAGGTATCCGCCCGAACCACGGGGAAGTTGAATGATCTAACACCATGAATAATTTGAAACCCGATAACGGGTGAGAAAGATCGTACCCATCAAGCAACTGAATGGGCCCCGGACTCGATCAGCCTTCCATCTAACTAGAAGCGAACGCGCGCCTTGCCGTGCCGTTCTTCTTTGTGGGACCTATTTTTTTCCGTTTATTGTTGGCCGGCAGTTGATCTTCGTTGGGCATTTTTTTGGGGTCAGTTTTGTTGAGCTAGTCACATTTCTCTGGCTTGGTATCTTTGGTCTTTTTTTCGTGAAATGTGATGGAGAGAGGAGGAGCGTTACGTAAAATTCGGGAGGCACGTATCCCCGCTATGCGCAGCGCACGAACGAAACCACGTATCTCAGGGCCAGTGAAGCTCATGTCACATGTGACTGTTAAATGGGTCTAAGAAGAAAAGAAACCCGAAACACAAGCTGACAAAGCGGGCACATGGGCCTTCTCAACCAGGGAGCAAGGACACCAGTGGCGTAACTAGGGGGTGTGCCGGGTGTGCCATGGCACACCCAGAATTTTGAAAAATATTTTTTGACCATGTAATAATTAGCTGATTTTCAAGGCCAACCTAAGCAAATTGAAAATAGACCTCAATTTTTTTGAAGTGTGCACACCCTCCATTTTATTTCTGAGTCCGCCACTGAAGGACACCACCCCCTTTCTAGGGAGCTTAGTATCTTTAGAGATGTAACACGCTAAAATCTACGCATGCAAGTCGAGGACCACTTCAAAAATACGTTTAAAGTTAATGGACGGATGGAATACTGTATTCCATCCGTAGCTTTAATATGTAATTTCCTTAACATCATGTATCTATTGATCCTATGAGTCTGCATGGCAAAATCAAAATTGGCCCGTGCGAATCCAAAGACGCACATGCATGTACCCAAGTGCAAGCAGGAGTATATTCTTCCTCGTTCTGTTTCCTAGCGAGGGGCCGAGGGCGCGATTGACGCGATGCATGGTTACTTAATTGATTACACAGATGCATGCAATTGTATATGCATCGCTGTCATCAATGCACATCTTATGTACATATATTCATATGCACTTTAGCTATACGTAAGCCGCCTGAAAATTGATTTTGGGTCAGTCGATTTTTTTGGCCATTAATTTCTGCTTTGAGATTCGTGCTCCCTTCTTTTTCTGGCCTGTTCTGTGAGTTGTGTTTGGGCTAGGTTTTTTCGACTGACCACATATTTGGGTCGGTCGACTTGCTACTAGGCTAAAGCCCATTACCTGTGCGGCCAACCCTCTCCTCTCTCCCTTTGTTTTTTTATGTTTTTATGTTTTTATGCCTTTTTGCTTTTGTTTTTTGTGTTTCTTTATTAGTTGGCTTTTATTTTTTCTTTTGTGGGTATTTTGGGACATTAGGTGACTGTAAATGTATACACACAATTACTATGCAATATGTAGAAAAATTACACTATTATATGATTATTGTTTGCATACTACAAATAGTGCAATTTTAGTGTAATGCTGTGTGCATGATTTTTTTTATTTTTTTATTATCTTTCTTTTTAAAGGGTAATACTAATGTCACTAATTCATTGTTCCTTATAAAATTTCATTATTTTGATTTTGTTTTAGTTATTCTTTTATTTTTCTTCTTCTTTAAGGGTAATACCAATGCCACTAATTCATTCCTTCTTAGGAAGATTTTTTTTGCGAAAATTCCAATATTATAAGCTTATTCTTGCATATTTTGAAAAAGCATAATTTTTGTGTATATTGTGTGCAAATTTTGTCATTGTTTGTTTTAGATTTTTTGTCATTTTCTTTCTTCTACAAGGATAATACCAAAGCCACTAATTCATTCTTTCTTAGAAAACCTTATTATTTTGATTTTTTTTAGTTATTATTTCATTTTCTTTCTTCCTAAAGGGTAATACCAAAGCCACTAATTCATTTCATTTTCCTTCTTCTTTAATGGTAATACCAATGCCACTAATTTATTCCTTCTTAGAAAACTTCCCTTTTTTTGTGAAAATTCCACTATTATATGCTTATTCTTGCATACTATAAAAAATAATTTCTGTGTAAATTGTGTGCAAATTTTGTCATTATTTTTTTTTTCATTTTCTTTCTTCTTAAAGGGTAATACCAGTGCCACTAATTCATCCTTTCTTAGAAAACTTCATTATTGTGATTTTGTTTTAGTTTTTATTTTATTTTCTTTCTTCTTCAAGCGTAATACCAGTGCCACTAATTCATTTCTTCTTAGAAAATTACTTTTTTCCGAAATTCCACTATTATATGCTTATTCTGGCATAGTATAAAAAGCGCAACTTTTATGTAAATTGTCTGCAAATTTTGTCATTTTTTTTTATTTTCTTTTCTTTTTAAAGGGTAATAACAATGCTATTAACTCATTCTTTCTTAGAAAACTTCATTATTTTGATAATGTTTTAGTTTTTATTTCATTTTCTTTCTTCTTTAAGGGTAATACCAATGCCGCTAATTCATTACTTCTTAGGAAAAAAATCCGAAATTACACTATTATTTGCTTATTCTTGCATATTATAAAAAAGCGCAATTTTTGTGTAAATTGTGCGCAATTTTTTTCATTTTTCTTCTTAAAGGGTAATACCAATGCCACTAATTCATTCTTTCTTAGAAAACTTCTTAGAAACTTCTTTTTTGCGAAACTTTCAGTATTACATGCTTATTCTTGCATATTATAATAAAGCGTAATTTTCTGTGTAAATTGTGTGCAAATTTTTATCATTATTTGATTTAATTTTTTATATTTTCTTTCTTTTAAGCATAATAACAATGTCACTAATTCATTCTTCCTTAGAAAACTTTATTTTTTGTTTTTCTTTATTTTAATTTTTGTTCATTTATTCATTAAGGTGACACCACCACAAGTATTAAAATTTCAGGCGACCGACCCTTTTTACTCACAGTAATTAAAACCATGGTAGCTAAAGAAACTATGGTATTGTAAGAATACTTAGAAAATATTTTGCTATTAAACATGGCCTTAGTTATATATGATAGGGTGGAGTTGTGTGGTTGGAAGGAAGCCACGTCTCACTATAAACATGATCGGTAGGAATATCCCTGTAGGTGTAGCATTTTTAAAGAAGCACTCCCGACCATAGTGATGTTTTTGACCAACGAGACGGGAGCCGCTTTCACGAGCGTCGCTAGCGCGTGTAGTCGCGCATGCAGGTAGCTAGACGGCCAACATGCCAAGCTAGCTCATGTACAGAGATGCTTCTGAGCAGGACTGTGTAGGAGTACTGGTAGCTAGCTAGCATGTAGTTCACGAGTGTACGTGCATGCACGAATGGGTTGGTACGCGTGCACGCGCAACTTGAAAATTCAATTCGAGCAAAGGATAGAAAAAGAAAAGAAAAAAAAGCATGCACCTTACCCGGTAGGCTTGACTGAAACAAGTTTGGGTCAGTCGACTGACCCAAATTTTGTTTTCGGTCGATTGACCTGTAGCCGGTCCCATTCATATATGCGTGTATGTATGCATGCAATGCAATAATCACAAGCTAGCGTACAGTACAGTCAGCTCGATCTTGCCTTAACTTCTTCCTCTGATCGATCCGCAGATTTGTTTCCCCCCTGACGAAAAATCACATGCATGGATCCTACCTAGAAGAAACATGCAGTCCTCTCTCTCTCTCTCTCTCTCTCATCCATGCATATGCATGCATTGTTCAATTGTTCTTTTATATATGATTGTTAATTTGGAGCTACCGTATTAGGGAGAGACAGACATGCCGAGAGAACTATTGAACAGGAAGTCAGCGTGGCCAGAACTGGTGGGGCGGACCGGCGACGTCGCCATTAGAGCTATCGAGGCAGAGCGACCGGACCTGCGTGCTCGTCTCATAGTGGTGGGTACCCCGGAAGCGTCCTTGTCTGGTGCTTCGCTAGCGCCGGTTTCTTCATCGTCGACCGGGTTCCAGTCATCGGATAGACTGCTGCATGCATGCTACTCGCCATGCATTCTGGCGCAAATAAATGAGAAAATAATGCGAGCGAGTTTGATACCACTCGATCGCCATGCATTCAAGTTTTCTAAATGTACCTAGTTCTGCTTGCATGTCGTAGACCTTCTATCATACATTGATCGTTCGTGGTACCCAATTAATATATACTAGTCAACAACAACCCGTAAGACTGCAGGGGCTAGAACTACTCTACATTTATTTTCCTTTTTCGATTCATAATATTTATATACATGGTGTTGTTTAGGCCATGTTTATTCTTATATAAAAAATAGAATTGTTAAGAAATAAGGTGCACAGTGAAATGAATGAATCATTTTTTACTTCGTGATATGTAGTTGCAATGCATCCTCAGGGCCTCTTTGATTCGCAGGATTGTAAAAATGCAGGAATAGGAAAAACACATGATTGGAATGTCATGCCCATTCAAATCCTACAGGATTTGAGTTTGTTTGATTGCATCACATGAAAAACAAAGGATTTTCCCAAGAGGTTTGAGTGGATACTAGATTTCATATGGAATGTAGTAGAAATGGTTCCTTAGGAAAAATTCCTCTAGGATTCAATCCTACAAATCAAACAACCAATGTAGAAAAAGTTCCTAAGGATTCTAATCCTCCAAAATCCCTATGAAAATCCTTTGAATCAAAGAGGCCTCCATTCTACATCGGAGCATCCATGCAACTTTAACCAACACCAAAAAATTGCATCAATGTTACTTTAACCAACACTAAAATACCAAAATGCACGGGGCCGGACCGGACCTAAAATGCGCCGGCCACAGGTGAGCCTTTGTTGCCGTCTGAAGGCAACCTCCTTCCTTTCGACTAGTTTCGCCCCGCCATACAACACGGTGTTGGCTTTCACAGCCGAAATAATTTTGGCACATGTCATGAGACAGGGTCACGACGACCTCGGTGTGTCGCACCGGATGGTTCAAGGACATCTTTCATCATGAACTTGTCATTGCCCCAGGATGTAGGTTTCGGTTCCACCAATGTACATTGGATTATGCTTTTCAACCTGGTCGATGAAACTAAAACTGAACTTGGCCTCCACGGTTTCGTCGTCGTCATTGCCAATGTTGTCGAGACGACAAAGGTAGACAGAAAGGAAGTCGGCGCAGCTCGGCTTGTCACCGTACTAGATCTCCGACTATGAAGGGACGGGAGATGATGCTCTCGCATCTTGGTAGTGGTGTAGTCTTGTACCAGGAGCAGGTGGTACCCGTAGTCCGCGCTGGTGTCGGCGGACAACTCGGTGCAAGGGCACAAGACGCAACTTGACCCATCGATTCGCAAGAAGAGAGGAGGGGGGGGGGGGCAAGTCCCAGCTGGACGCGCATACAAGACGAGACGAAACGAAACACGAACTGCATGGATCGTACGCTATTTTTCCGCTGGCGATGCACGGCCCAGCCATGCAGTAACCGGCCCCTACGATTGGCCGATTGATCGGGCCTAGCTTGCTGCAAAAGCTGCCGACCCCTCTTTCTTCACGTATGGGTAAAAGTTAGAACATAAAAGCTTCCGGATAAAAAAACTGTTAAATAGAATAATCAGCGTAAAAAAGTAAAAATATGGGGCAAAAAACTAGAATTCACTCTAATTTTTCTCTCCACGTATAGAACATAAAAGGATATAATATCTACCAATACTATTTGTATAAAATACTATACATAAATATTTCTTGCTAGAAAATTTATATGAGAGTTGTGTGTAAGCTTCATGTTGGTTGTTTTAGAGATGTTCTCTAACTGTCATTGAACTAGTGAAAACATCCTTGTTGAAAGGAAACCAAAGGCTAGTGAAAATATTATGTACGAAATTAACTTTGAACTTGTTTGAACAGTACAAAATTTGGTGGAACTTGGTCTAGGATATGCCTCTTGATCCACTTGATCAAGTGCAACAAGAATGAAGCCAAAAGGACTTCTCGAATAAAAGGTATGGCTAAAACTAAAGTCAAGATTTAAATTTGAATTGGACTAATATGAAAAGCTAGAACCTAGGGACAACCGGGCGCAAGTTTCACTAAAAAATTATGGCTCGTACAAGATTAGGTTTTTTTAGGAGAAATTAAGTCTTCAAAAACCATATCTTTTATTTTTTGCGGGTGATCAAAAACCATATCTTAACCTTTATTACAATTAATTCACATTTCAGCAGTTGCTACGTACAAAATCGATAAAATGTTTAAGTATTCTTTTCAATACGAATCTATGCATGCTACTACTTTTGTACCTTTGAAGGATTATATATAGAATTTGACAACCTAACTGCATCATGGATCGACGATAGGTCCTACGAATATGCAATGCAATAGTCCACGTACGCACACATGCATGGACAGGTGCAGTGAATAAATAATGCATGCAGAGGAGAGGGAGACTGGGCCGGCATCATTATCGTTAATATAATCCTAGCTAGCTACGAGTATTAGTAGCGAGGTGCAATGAACAATGCATGCATAGGCGATTGACGCGATGCATGGTTGCTTAATTAATTACATGTACAGACGAATATACACGTATATGCATGCATCGTTGTCATCGAGGACATGAGAGGCAGTATTAGTTAAGCTGCGTATATGCATGCGATACATCTTATGTGGATGTGTGTATATATAGAGAGAGCAACGAGAGAAGACAACCTATTGCCAGCCTGGAGTACGTACTAATCACCTGCAGCAGCTTCAGGTATGTTCATTCCCACGCACAGTGACGAATCTAGCATTACAATCAAGGGTAGGCTCAAAACATCAAGTTTCTAAGCCTAATTAGCAATTGCATTGTGATTCTTGCATGTAAAGCACCTAAATATAATTTTTAAGTGATATATTTAGCTGAAATATGTTTGTGGAGGGTAGGCTTAAGCCTGATGATGCCTACCTAGTAGACTCGCCACTGCCCACGCATGCATGTATTTCTTTTCCCCTGACGTTATAGGCTTGTTAATTAATTCGCATGCATGCATCGTATTAATCATGGAGGGAGAAACAATGTCGAGGAAGCTGTTGAACGAGAAGTTAGAGTGGCCGGAACTCGTGGGGAAGACTAGCGACATCGCCAAGAGTGCTATCCTCGCAGACCGTCCGGAACTGGCTGTCATCACTAAGCAGTTGGGTGAACAGTCACCGCCAGCCGGACTACATAACCACGTCATCCTCTGGTGCTACGTCG
The DNA here is from genome assembly GCA_039707655.1 of Elymus sibiricus. NCBI lineage: Eukaryota > Viridiplantae > Streptophyta > Magnoliopsida > Poales > Poaceae > Elymus > Elymus sibiricus. The sequence continues at coordinate 5,153,040 of CM077670.1, read as the reverse complement.
ACGTTGGTTTCAACTTCATCGTCGCCGAGATTCCGGTCGTCGAATAGACTGCATGCGTGCCCTGTCACGTTGTTCCGTCTCGAATAAACTAAATAAATAACGCGAGCGAGTCTGTTTTGATACCACTCGCCTATATGTATGCATTCAAGCTTACTAGCTAGCTAGCGTACCTAGCTAGATCTGCTTGCAGTTGCACGATGTAAACCTTCCATCATATACGTTGATGGTGGGCCTTGTTTTCTCTTTCGTGACATCTACCCAGAGTTAGTGAGCCTTGGTATACTCATCATTGACAACTATAACATAATAGTCCAAAATTTGGCAGAAAACATAGGAATCACAAACTCATCTACACTTGCCTCATTTTTTCTCCGCACATGATCTCGTATTGTGTGAGCTGATCTCTTTTTGCGGGTTACCCTTTGTGGAGACGACGTAGAGACAAGAATCTGAAAAGCTAAGCCAATAGCAAAAGGAGATCAGTTCACGTCACAAGAAGCTACCAGTAATGGTACTATTCATTCATTATTGGCAAATAAACACAATAAAAAACAACTCGCTCATCGAGTTACTTTTATGGGTTACCTTCTTGTTGTGTGAGTTGATCTCTTTTTGCGGGTTACCCTTTGTGGAGATGAAGTAGTCTGGAAAATCTGAAAAGCTAAACCAATAGTAGAAGGAGATCGGTTCACATCACAAGAACCTATCCGTAATGCAACTATTCATCATTGGCAAAAAAACACAAAGAAAAAAAATGACAAGTCATGTGTTGTGATTGCATCAGGTAATGAAGAAACTGCTTGTATATCTGCTACCTGATTTTCTGTTTATTATTTTTTGAGCGCAAAACTGTAGAGGAGGCCCCGACAGTAAATTTTATTAAAAGAAAACCATATGTATAGAGAAAGAGAAGGGGATGCACAACGGGAGAGAGAGGGGGTGACGGAGGGAGAAAAAGAAGAAACTAAACTAGAGAGCTGAGCAAGCTACTAAGAGGTTTTGCCTTGTCAACTAACATCCTAAAAGTGAGTGGATGCCATTCCCTTTTGAAGAATTTGTTGGTTTAGGGATCATTCTTGCATCTCAACATTGTGGACTAGTTGTGGAAAGAGAAGAGAAGGAGAGAAAAACAGGGAGAGAGGCCACACCAGATCGCATAATTAATTCCGCTGCATAGGTTAACGGGCTAAGAGCCGTATCTCCACTAACATACAACTCCTCACTCTCTCTCTTCTTTAGTTACAGTGCCACATCAGATTTTTGCCTATGAAATCGTGCTAAGAGCCAAGCATGCATTGGAAGGCCTTCTGTTAGGATAAATTAAGTCTTCAACGATACTCCCTCTTTATGTTTATAAGGCCTGTGGGTATCCCTAGATCGACAATTTGACCAACGTAATACGAGTTATATATCACAAAAAAAATATACCATTAGAAACTACAAATGGTCTATTTTCTAACGGTATATCTTTCATGATGCATGACCCGTATTAGGTTGGTCAAATTGCCGATCTTGAGATACGCGCATGCCTTACAAACCGGAAGGGATCGAGTATCTTAATATTTATTTCAATTAATATTTCAGCAATGACTACATACAAAATCAACAATGTTTAAATATTCTTTTCAATACAAATCTATGCTACTACTTTGGGAGTACCTTTGAAGGCGTACATATAGAATTTGGCTGCTTAACTGTTGGTCAAAACCTGTAACATTTGACTTTCTCTTGATCAAAATGTGTGTTAAAGTTTAAGGGAGAGCGATGGAATACCAGTGATGAGTACATAGCTTTAATATGTACATAATTTAACATGCATGCATCATGGATCGACGATTGGTTCTATGAAAGTGCGTGGCAAAATTTATACTATTGAAAATTGGTGCGGATCCCTGTTACCGTTTCGATAGTCCACAAATGTACAGGTGCTGTGAACAATACATGTATGCATGCAGAGGGGAGATAGAGCCAGTGAGCCGGCATCATTATCGTTAATATAATCCTAGCTAGCTAGTACTAGCGATCGAGGTGCAATGAACAATGCATGCAGAGGCGATTGACGCGATGCATGGCTGCTTAATTAAGTACACAGATTTTTTATTTTTATTTTTTTTGCGGGTATAATTAAGTACACAGATGAGTGAGTATATACTGTATATGTATATGCATGCATCGTTGTCATCGACGCAACTAATTAATAAGCGATACATCTTATGTGCATGGGTCTGCGTTGTATATATATAGAGCAGAGTGCAGTGCAGTCAGCTCCATCTTGCCTCCCCTTCCTTCCTCTCATCTGCAGCTGCAGGTTTGTTCGTTCGATGCATGCATGTACTACTAATATATCATCCATGCATGCAGGCTTTAAGTGTTCAATTGTTTTTAATATATGCTTATTAATTGGCATGCATGCAGCTAGAGTTTCAAGGAGGAAGACACATGCCGGGTCTCCCAAGGTCATCATGGCCGGAACTAGTGGGGCAGACTCAGGACGTCGCCCATAGAACTATCTCCCGAGACCGGCCGGATCTGCGTGTCATTACCATGTTGGAGGGTGACCCAGAGCCGCCAACCATCGAAAATGACCGCGTCCTCGTCTGGTGCCGCGGTGACCCCATTCATGGCGATTTCTTCGTCACCCGGGTTCCGGTCATCGGATAGACTGCATGCCCCCTGTCATGTCATTCGGCCTCGAATTAACTGAATAAATAATGCGAGCGAGTATGACATACCACTCGCCCATGCATTCAAGCTTTCTAGGGTACCTAGCTAGATCTGCTTGTATGCTTGCTAGAAACCTTCAATATCATACATTGATCGTGGTACCTATTTAATATATGGAACAATAAATTGTCCCTTCTGCCATTTGCTACTCTATATATTTCGTCTATGTTTATGATATGCACACAATTACTTTTGATTGACAAGTGCTTGTTAAACTTTAGTATGCGTTAGGTAGGATGTAGACAATAAGCATATGTCCTAACTTGGGGCCGGTGGGCTTACAATCCGTTCAGCTGCAATCTTTGTTTGCCAATACTATACAACACCTCATCCATGTTGGCTCAGAACCATCATCTGTGCTAGCGCAATGGAGGAGACATGGATGAGGGTCGAGTATCCATGGCAACATCAAAGCTAGCACCTATATAATAGCGCATCCCTACCTGCCTATTAGAGTATTTTTATCGGCGCTAACTACGTGTCAGTATGGATATTAACTGGTGATAACCAAGTGCCAATAGGGATATTACTGTATCCCTACGGTGATAGTTGGGGGTTGGCAACGTTACTATTGCCACGAAGAAATTCTGCACATGACAATTCCCATGACGATTATTACGTTCTGTGAACCCTGGAACACAGTTACATGGACGTCGTGAAAAATCGTTGTTCATCGTTTTAGGCCCGCTTCATGTGTTATAGCTCACCGTTTTGGGGTCCGGTAACGATTTTCATGTTCCTTGAACCCTGGTACACGCATGGGCGGACCCAGAACAAAAATGACCGGGTGTCCACACGTATATCACATATGTGTGTATCGAACAAGGCTATACAATTTAGTGACATGTTTAATAATTTAGCATAGTTGATACATGTGTAACCATGAAAATGCTTACCAAAATCAACATAGTTCCCACTTGAAATATGAGTTGATAAAAGAAATTAAATAATAGAGCAGCAAAGACTTCAAATATACTCAATAACTTAAATATGATTTTTTTTACCAATTTTTGCCATTGTTTAATGTACTTGTAGTTCAAATTTGAATTATATCCACTAAATACCCAGAAATCCATTTAATGCCCTAAAAATAGCAAATGAACCCTGAAAAATTCCAAATTTTCACATGGAACATGTAATGGTGTATCTTCAATGTAGAACAAAATTTGGACCATAACCCTAACCCTAAAACCCTAATAATACCCTAAAACCCTATACGTTTACCAGTGGCATGCCCACTGTGAGGTACACCACTAATAAAAGATTACCAATGGCATGCGCCCTACTCGCATGCTACTAATAACCCATTACCAGTGGCGTGCGTGACCGGCCGCATGCCACTGGTAACTTGACTACATGATTCCCTCGTGCGGGACTTGGGGAAAAATGCCGCCGCAACCCATCGCCGCCGCCAACCCTCGCCACCGCCGGCCACCCCCAACTATCACCGTAGTTCATTAGGCCATCTTGCCCTCACATGCAATCAAGTTAGTGTCTCTCTTTGTGTTTGCGCAACACGAACATTAGTCTTCATTAGGCCATCTTGTGTTTGCTCATTCCATTGGTTGCACAAGCCCCACTATCCTTGCCGGTGTGTTTCTATTGTCCATCTTAAGTGTGTGTGTGTGTTTGTGTGTGTGTGTGGTTAACCTTAGAAATTGTTGGGACACACGTCTTGATATGTACGTTTGAGTTGAACAAACTATAGGATTTGCTTTGAAAGTACGTCTTAACATCATGGATCGATTGATCCTACATATGAATATGCATGGCAAAATCAATCCAAAGAAGCACACACAAGTGCGAGTATATATATACTCTTTCTGTTAATCAGTAAACAAGGAAAGGAAATAGTACGTACAATGAACAAGGCATGCATGCAGAGGGAGACTGAGTCGGTATCATTAATTAATCTTAATCCTAGCGAGCGAGGGCGATTGACGCGATGCATGGTTGCTTAAATAATCACACAGATGAAAACAATCGATATGTATGTATCTCTTATGCATCGTTGTCATCGACACGAGAGAGAGGCAATTAAGCAGCATGCGATACATCTTACTCTACTCAGCGTCATGCATGTACGTATGCACGCGCCATGCGTGTATATACATAGAGCACCGGCCCTATCAGCTCGCATGTCACAAGCTTAAGCGCGCAGTCAGCTCGATCTTGCCTCGACTCTGTCTGATCTGCAGGTTTGTTTGTTCGCATGAATGCATGCATGCGTTGTTGAATTCTTTGAATTTTATGCTTGTTAATTAATTCGCATGCAGCTAGCATATCAGTGAGGAATCGAACATGCCGAGGGAACTGTTGAGCGGGAAGACGTCGTGGCCGGAGCTGCTGTACAAGAAGGGGGACGACGCCACCAGAGCCATCCTCGCCGACTGCCCGGAGCTGCGCGTCGTCAACATGGCACTGGGCGACCCGGAGCCGCCGACCGTCGAGCACGACCGCGTCCTCCTCTGGCTCGACCTCAACGCCGCTTCCGACTTCATTGTTTACCAGGTTCCCATCATCGGGTAGTTAGCTACGCTAGCTGCATGCCATTCTGGCCCGAATAAACTAAACTAAATATGCCATGAGCGAGGCTCTCTCCCTGCATGCATGCTGTAATGTAAACCTACAGAAGCTACTGTTCGGATCTTAAGCAATTTTCGGTTAAGCTTAACCCAATCTAGCCACATAACAAGTGTGCTGACAGTGCAAATCACATACGACAGACTAAAAACAACTAGCATATCCATGTATGGACCAAAAGTACATGCCAACAGAGAGAAGTTCAGAACATACAAGTTCACCCGAAACTCCGGCACAGCAGCGTCGTCGGCCATGGTGGTGAAGATGAGGTGGCCGTCCGCCGTAGAGGAAGTAGTGGAAGCAGATGGCCAATCGTCGAGGATGTAGTCGATCAAAAGCGAGCAGTCGCGCCGAGACGCTCCCCAAAAATCTTATCGCCCTTCACCCGGTGCAGGTTCTCAAGGGACGCGGTTTCGAAGGCCTGCTCTCCCGTACGGCTGTGCACACAGTCGCCGCAATGGGGTCGCCGGAAAGCAGCACAACACAAGGAACTTGACAAGTGTGTGTGTTCGGATCTGCTACTGTGTCTGTTCTGTCTAGCCTTCCTCCTCTGTATCTTCTCCACATAGATGAGACGCGTGGGAGAGTAAGGAGATGCAACTGATACGTGGTGGAAGAAATTAGCATAAAACGTGGCCACAACGAGCTCGGACATTGACACGTACACCCAGAGTTTTAGCAGTGCACTACCAAGTAAAAATTTAGTTCTTCCAACAAGCCGCGTAACATTAGCTCGAACTCGATTCACGAAACATGATGCGTGCATGCGCGGGTTGCGTTGCATGGCGTGGCAAGTCAAGTCGAGTGAGTGAGCACGCAGTTGTTGCTCTCTTTTCTCATGCTACAAAGATGAGTAGAACAACTCACATTATATATTGGTGCTACTCTTCCTCAACTAGCAGCATAGGACTAAACTTTCACGCATGCCATTCAAGTCAAATGGGCCTTTGAGATTTCAGAATTTTACTAGGCTGAACAAGATTTAGTGGGCCGAAGCCCATAAAATGTAACAATCCCCCACCAGATCTCATAGGCACATTACACTACCGGAATAACCTAATATGCCGACGGCTTTTTGTCGGGGCCGTCGGCATACATGCGCATAAGCTGACGGCCTAGGGAAAACCGTCGGCATACAAAGCCCGTCGGCAAAGCTCCATATATGCCGACGGCTGTTGTCGGCATAGGTAGGCCGTCGGCAAAGCTCCATATATACCGACGGTGGCCGTCGGCATAGATACGACCGTCGGCGTACGTTCTGCCATGTGGCCCTCGCGACCCGTTTGCTGACGGACGGCTGACGACGTTAGATCTATGCCGACGGAGGCCGTCGGCATAGAATTTTTCTCTATTATTTTTTAATTTTAAATCATTTTCTTTTTTTTATACAGTTTGAATTTGATTAATATAAATCTGACTTATCTAAACTTAAACATATACAAATTATATATCGATTTGGGGTAGAATTTTTCATAGATTATGAATATTCACTTTGTTTCTGTTTTAGAATATGTTAAAAATGCGACCTCATGTACTTTTACAAATAGGTCCTTATACTTTGTTAAAATCACAAGTAATTCATACTTGCATTGATTTTGACAAATTTTATATGTTTTTTTATCAAAATCTTGAAAGGATTCTGTTGGTATACAATGTTTTCATATTTGAATAAACTGAAATCATGTTTGCTTTAAATTTACAGAAAACACCCTCTTGTTTTGATATTTTTGTATATTTTTCATTCCTTGGCCAAATGAGACAAATTTTATATCTATTTGCATCAGAAAGTTTCTAGGATTGTGGGATGTTTAAATAGCAAGTACCCAGCTCTGGAGTGTGACCCCCGTCACGGACGGCACCACTGCATGCACTTAGAGGGGGAAACTGCCACGGAGGGTAACTCGGAGGGAATCTTGTGATAGGTTGGGCCCAAACTTTGCTTTAAAATGTTCCTATGGGCTAACCTAGCATAACCCGATAGAAAAAGTCCATTGGTCAACCGCCGTTCGTCCCGAGTCAAAGCCCTCGATTTCCCGGTCGAACGGGCCAGGCTTAGCCCGCTCCGGAGCCTTCAGAGGGTAGTAATCCCACCAAAACTTGCATTGGGTCCTACTACATGTATGAAAGTGAGGTGGGAGGTGTAAACACCCAATACCAAGCTCTGGAGTGTGACCCCTTTCACGGACGGCACCACCGCATGCATTGAGAGGGGGAAACTGCCACCTCGGGTCAACCCGAAGGGAATCTTGTGATAGGCTGGGCTCAAACTTTGTTTTAAAATGTTCCTATGGGCTAACCTAGCACAACAAAGTGGAAAAGCACATTGGTGAAACGCCGTTCGTCGCCGGTCAAAGGGGTAGATTTCCTGGTCAAAGGGGTCAGGGTTAGGCCTCTCGGGGCCTTCGGAGGGTAGCAATCAAACCAAAACTTGCATTGAGTCCTAGTAAATGTATGAAAGTTTGATGGGAGGTTCAAACACCCAGTACCCCGCTCCCGAGTATGACCCGCTTCACGGAACGGCACTACCGCCTGCACTTAGGGGGGAAACTGCCACCTCGGGTCGACCCGGATGGAATCTTCTGTTAACCTGGGCTCAAACTTTGTTTTAAAATTTTCCTACGGCCTATTCTAGCCCAACCAGGTAGAAAAGTCCATTGGTGAAACGCCGTTCGTAATGAGTCAAAGACCTAGATTTCCTGGTCAAACTGGCAAGGGTTAGCCCGCTACAGGGTCTTCGGAGGGAAACAATCCCACCAAACCTTGCATTGTGTCCTAATACATGTCTAAAAGTGTGGTGGGATGTTTAAATAGGCAATACACAGCTCGGGAGTGTGACCCCCTTCACGGACGGCCCTACCGCATGTACTTAGGGGTGAATCTGCCACGGAGGTTAACCCGGAGGGAATTTTGTGGTAACCTGGGCTCAAACTTTGTTTTAAAATATTCCTAAAGGCTAACCTAGCCCAACCAGGTAGAAATGTCCATTGGTCAAACGCCATTCGTCGCGAGTGAAAGCCCTAGATTTCCCGGTCAAACTAGCCAGGGTTAGCGCACTACGGGGTCTTTGGAGGGTAGCAACAACACCAAAACTTGCATTGTGTCCTAATACATGTCTAAAAGTGTGGTGGGATGTTCAAATAGGCAATACACAGCTCCGGAGTGTGACCCCCTTCACGGACGGCACTACCGCATGCACTTAGGGGGGGGGGAACTGCCACGGAGGGTAACCCGGAGGGAATCTTGTGATAACCTGGGCTCAAACTTTGTTTTAAAATGTTCCTACGGACTAACCTAGCCCAACCATGTAGAAAAGTCCATTGGTCAAACGCCGTTCGTTTGGACCCATTTCCGTCCCAAATTTGGGTCAGATTTGGGTCCGAAGCCGACACAAACCGGACATTCTCTGTGTCCTCCTCGTCCGTCTGTGTCCTCTGCATGTCCGGCCTGGCCCAACTGTCATCCACCTACACCCATTCCACCTCTCTCCTCCTTTTCTGTCTCTTCCCCCCACCCACCCACCCATCCCCACAGAGTCGAGCACCACCACACAGGGAGAAGCATGGCCGGCAACTGGAGCACGCCCGACGCCCGTGCCGGCCGCTGGACCGGCGTGGGCTGCTCGTTCGACGGCCACCGGGTCACCTCGCTCTCCCTCGTGTCGGCAGGCAGGTGTTGGGGAACGTTGCATGGGAAACAAAAAATTTCCTACGCACACACAAGATCTATCCAAGGTGATGAGCATCTACGAGAGGGAGAGTGAATCTACATACCCTTGTAGATCGCTAAGCGGAAGCGTTTTAAGAAACGCGGTTGATGTAGTCGAACGTCTCCGCGATCCAAATCGCAAGTCGTCCCTCGATCCGATCACGAACTAGCGCCGAACGGACGGCACCTCCGCGTTCAACACACGTACGGCTTGATGACGCCTTCACCTCCTCGATCCAGCGAGCGATGATGAAGTAGTGGTTGAGTTCCAGCAGCACGACGGCGTGGTGATGGTGGTGAGGAACAATCTCTGCAGGGCTTCGCCAAGCACTACGGAGATTATGACGGAGGAACTAGAGGGCTAGGGTTGCCGGCACACGGCTTGGGAAATCCTGATGTGTCCCGTGTGCTAGCCCTGCCCCTCTATTTATATGTTGAGCCTTGGGGTCTAAACTTGGAGTAAAAGCCTCCTCCAGGTCGGTTTTACCCGCACAAGGTCGGTTTGGCCCGCAGGAAAAGAGTCCAACTCGGATCCCTGCTGAACCGTGCACAGCCGCGCACAAGCGGTAGTACCGCTCACAAGCGGTAGTACCGCTTGGGCGGTAGTACCGCTTCACACAAGCGGTAGTACCGCTTGGGCGGTAGTACCGCTTCACAAAACGGTAGTACCGCTTACGCGGCAGTAAAACTACTTTTTGCACTTTCCAATACCTCGTGGGCTTTATCCCTTTGGCCCATATAAAGTGTTCTCGCACCCGAACACTTCGGTAAACATCCGGAACCCCTTCCGGTGAACTCCGGAACTCTTCCGGAGATCAAAACACTATAATCACATATATCAATCTTTACCTCCGGACTCTTCCGGAGATCCTCGTCATGTCCGGGATCTTATCCGGGACTCCGAACAACCTTCGGTCACCAACATAATAACTCAACTATACTAATCGTCACCAAACGTTAAGTGTGTAGACCCTGCGGCTTCGAGAACTATGTAGACATGACCGAGACACCTCTACGGCCAATAACCAATAGCGGGACCTGGATGCCCATATTGGCTCCTACATATTCTACGAAGATCTTTTATCGGTCGAACCTCTATGTCAAGGATTCAGTTAATCCCGTATGATGTTCCCTTTGTTCTTCGGTATGTTACTTGCCCGAGATTCGATCGTCGGTATCACTATACCTAGTTCAATCTCGTTACCGGCAAGTCTCTTTACTCGTTCCGTAATACAAGATCTCGTGGCTAACTCTTTAGTCACTTTGCTTGCAAGGCTCAATGTGATGTTGTATTACCGAGTGGGCCCTGAGAAACCTCTCCGTCATACGGAGTAACAAATCCCAGTCTTGATCCATGCCAACCCAACAGACACCCTCGGAGATACCTGTAGAGCACCTTTATAGTCACCCAGTTACGTTGCGACGTTTGATACACACAAGGTATTCCTCCGGTGTCAGTGAGTTGCATGATCTCATGGTCAAAAGAACAGATACTTGACATGCAGAAAACAATAGCAATAAACTGACACGATCATATGCTACGTTCGTAGTTTGGGTCTTGTCCATCACATCATTCTCCTAATGATGTGATCCCGTTATCAAATGACATCTCATGTCAATGGCTAGGAAACCTTAACCATCTTTGATCAACGAGCTAGTCAACTAGTGGCTTACTAGGGACACAGTGTTGTCTATGTACCCACACATGTATTTGAGTTTCCAATCAATACAATTATAGCATGGATAATAAACGATTATCATGAACAAGGAAATATAATAATAACCAATTTATTATTGCCTCTAGGGCATATTTCCAACAGTCTCCCACTTGCACTAGAGTCAATAATCTAGTTCACATCACTATGTGATTTACATTGTAATGAATCGAACACCCATGCAGTTCTGGTGTTGTTCATGTTTAGCCCTTGGAAGAGGTTTAGTCATCGGATCTGAAACATTTAGATCCGTGTGTACTTTGCAAATATTTATGTCGTCCTCCTTGATGTAATCGCGGATGGAATTGAAACGTCGCTTTATGTGTCTGGTCCTCTTGTGAAATCTTGGTTCCTTGGCTAGAGCAATGGCACCAGTATTATCACAAAACAGAGTCATTGGGTTAAGTGCACTAGGCACAACTCCAAGATCTGTCATGAACTCCTTCATCCAGACACCTTCCTTCGCCGCCTCCGAGGCAGCGATGTACTCCGCTTCGCATGTAGAATCAGCTACCACGCTTTGCTTGGAACTGCACCAGCTAACCGCACCCCCATTAAGAATAAATACGTATCCGGTTTGCGACTTAGAGTCATCCGGATCAGTGTCAAAGCTTGCATCGACGTAACCCTTTACGACGAGCTCTTGATCACCTCCATAAACGAGAAACATATCCTTAGTCCTTTTCAGGTACTTCAGGATATTCTTGACCGCCGTCCAGTGTTCCATTCCTGGATCACTTTGAAACCTTCCGACCATACTTATGGCAAGGCTGACATCGGGTCTTGTGCACAGCATTGCATACATGATAGAGCCTATGGCCGAAGCATAGGGGATGACACTCATCTTTTCTCTATCTTCTGCAGTCACTGGGCATTGAGTCTTACTCAACTTCACACCTTGCAATACAGGCAAGAACCCCTTCTTGGACTGATCCATTTTGAACTTCTTCAAAACTTTGTCAAGGTATGTGCTTTGTGAAAGTCCTATTAAGCGTCTCGATCTATCTCTATAGATCTTGATGCCTAATATGAAAGCAGCTTCTCCTAGGTCCTTCATTGAAAAACTCTTGTTCAAATATTCCTTTACGCTTTCCAGCATTTCTATATTGTTTCCAATCAGTAATATGTCATCCACATATAATATTAGAAACGCTATAGAGCTCCCACTCACTTTCTTGTAAATACAAGCTTCTCCGTAAACTTGTATAAACTCGAACGCTTTGATCACCTCATCAAAACGAAGATTCCAACTCCGAGATGCTTGCACCAGTCCATAAATGGATCGCTGGAGTTTGCAAACTTTGTCAGCATTCTCTGGATCGACAAAACCTTCTGGTTGCATCATATACAACTCTTCCTTAAGGTAACCGTTAAGGAACGCTGTTTTGACATCCATCTGCCAAATTTCATAATCAAAAAAGGCAGCTATTGCTAACATGATTCTGACGGACTTAAGCATCGCTACGGGTGAGAAGGTCTCATCGTAGTCAACTCCTTGAACTTGTGAAAAACCCTTTGCCACAAGTCGAGCTTTATAGACGGTGACATTACCGTCCGCGTCCGTCTTCCTCTTAAAGATCCATTTGTTCTGAATGGCCTTATGCCCTTCAGGTAATACTTCCAAAGTCCATACTTTGTTTTCATACATGGATCCCATCTCGGATTTCATGGCCTCTAACCACTTCTCGGAATCCGGGCTCATCATCGCTTCTCCATAGCTCGTAGGTTCATCGTTGTCTAACAACATGACCTCTAAGATAGGGTTGCCGTACCACTCAGGAGCAGTACGCGTCCTTGTCGACCTACGAGGTTCGATAGCAACTTGATCCAAAGCTTCATGATCATCATCATTAACTTCTTCTTCAGCTAATGTAGGCTCCACAGAAACAACTTTCTGTGCTGCGCTACTCTCAGGTTGAAGTAAAGGTTCAACAACCTCATCAAGTTCTATCTTCCTCCCACTCAATTCTTTCGAGAGAAACTCTTTCTCAAGAAATGTTCCGTTTTTAGCGACAAACACTTTGCCCCTCGGATCTGAGGTAGAAGGTATACCCAACTGTCTCTTTTGGGTATCCTATGAAGACGCATTTCTCCGCTTTGGGTTCCAGCTTTTCAGGCTGAAGCTTTTTGACATAAGCATCACATCCCCAAACTTTAAGAAACGACAGCTTTGGCTTCTTGCCAAACCAAAGTTCATATGGCGTCGTCTCAACGGATTTCGATGGTGCCCTATTTAAAGTGAATGCAGCTGTCTCTAATGCATAACCCCAAAACGATAGTGGCAAATCGGCAAGAGACATCATAGATCGCACCATATCCAATAAGGTTCGATTACGACGTTCGGACACACCATTACGCTGTGGTGTTCCAGGCGGTGTCAATTGTGAAACAATTCCACACTATCTTAAGTGACTGCCAAACTCATAACTCAGATATTCTCCTCCTCGATCAGATCGCAGGAATTTAATCTTCTTGTTACGATGATTCTCAACTTCACTCTGAAATTGTTTGAACTTTTTCAAATGTTTCAGACTTGTGTTTCATTAAGTAAATATACCCATATCTACTTAAGTCATCAGTGAAGGTGAGAAAGTAACGATAACCACCGCGCGCCTCAATGCTCATCGGACCGCACACATCAGTATGTATGATTTCCAATAAGTCACTTGCCCGTTCCATTATTCCAGAGAACGGCGTTTTAGTCATCTTGCCCATGAGGCATGGCTCACATGTGTCAAGTGATTCAAAATCAAGTGACTCCAAAAGTCCATCAGCATGGAGCTTCCTCATGCGTTTTACGCCAATATGACCTAAACGGCAGTGCCACAAGAAAGTGGTATTATCATTATCAATTCTACATCTTTTGGCATCAATGTTATGAACATGTGTATCATTACTATCGAGATTCAATAAGAATAAACCCCTCACATTGGGTGCATGACCATAAAAGATATTACTCATATAAATAGAACAACCATTATTCTCTGATTTAAATGAGTAACCGTCTCGCAATAAACAAGAGCCAGATATAATGTTCATGCTTAACGCAGGCACCAAATAACACTTATTTAGGTTCATCACTAATCCCGACGGTAATCGAAGAGCGAGCGTGCCGACGGTGATCACATCAACCTTGGAACCATTTCCCACGCGCATCGTCACTTCGTCCTTTGCCAGCCTCCGTTTATTCCGCAGTTCCTGTTTTGAGTTGCAAATATGAGCAACCGCACCGGTATCAAATACCCAGGTACTACAACGAGAGTTGGTAAGGTACACATCAATAACATGTATATCATATATACTTTGTTTGTTGTTGGCCGCCTTCTTGTCAGCCAAATACTTGGGGCAATTCCGCTTCCAGTGTCCAGTTCCCTTGCAATGAAAACACACAGTTTCTGGTTTGGGTCCAGCCTTGGGTTTCTTCACGAGAGGAGCAACTGCTTTGCCACTCTTCTTGGAGTTACCCTTCTTACCCTTGCCATTTTTCTTGAAACTAGTGGTTTTATTGACCATCAACACTTGATGCTCCTTCTGAATTTCAGACTCAGCGGCTTTTAGCATTGCAAACAGCTCGGCGACTGACTTGTTCATCCCGTGCATGTTATAGTTCAACACGAAGCTCTTGTAGCTAGGTGGCAATGATTGAAGAACTCTGTCAGTGATAGCCTCTGGCGGAAGGGGCATCCCTAACTCAGCCAGACGGGTGGAGTACCCAGACATTCTGAGCGCGTGATCACTGATAGACCCGTTCTCCTCCATCTTGCAAGCATAGAACTTATCGGAGATCTCATATCTCTCGATCCGGGCATTCTTCTGAAAGATAAACTTCAACTCCTGGAACATCTCATATGCTCCATGACGTTCAAAACGTCTTTGAAGTCCCGGTTCTAAGCCATACAACATTGCACATTGAACTATTGAGTAATCATCAGAACGAGCCTGCCAGGCGTTCACAACGTCTAGAGACTCAACTGGAGCGGGTGGATCACCAAGCGGTGCATCAAGGACATAAGCCTTCTGGGAAGCCGTAAGGATAATCCTTAGATTACGGGCCCAGTCCACAAAGTTACTTCCATCATCTTTCAACTTAGCTTTCTCTAGGAACGCATTAAAATTCAGGGGTGCTACTGCGCGAGCCATGATCTACAACATAAATATTGCAAAGACAACTTAGACTATTGTTCTAGATAATGAGTTTAATTAATCATATTTAAAAAAACTCCCACTCAAATTGACATCCCTCCGGTCATTCGAGTGTAACATGATCCAAATCCACCAACTCAAGTCCGATCATCACGTGAGTTGAGGTGGTTTCAATGGTGAACATCTTCATGTTGATCATATCTACTATATGACTCATGTTCGACCTTTCGGTCTCTTGTGTTCCGAGGCCATGTCTGTACATGCTAGGCTCGTCAAGTTTAACCCGAGTGTTTCCGCATGTGCAACATGGCTTACACCCGTTGTATGTGAACGTAGAGTCTATCACACCCGATCATCACGGCGTGTCTCGAAACGACGAACTTTCGCAACGGTGCACACTTGGGGAGAACACAATTTTATCTTGAAATTTAAGTGAGGGATCACCTTATAATGCTACCGTCGTCCTTTGCAAAATAAGATGCATAAAAGGATTAACATCACATGCAAATCATAAGTGACATGATATGGCCATGAACTTGTGCTTTTGATCTCCATCTTCAAAGCACCGGCATGATCTCCATCGTCACCGGCATGACACCATGATCTCCATCATCTTGATCTCCATCAACGTGTCGCCATGAGGTTGTCGCGCCGACTGTTGCTTCCACGACTATTGCTAACGTTTAGCGATAAAGTAAAGCATTACATAGCGCTTAATGATTGACACGCATGTCATACAATAATTAAAGACAACTCTATGGCTCCTGCCAGTTGCCGTACTCATCGACATGCAAGTCGTGATATTCTATACAAAACATGATCATCTCATACATCACATATATCTCATCATGTAATTGGCCATATCACATCACAACATACCCTGCAAAAACAAGTTAGACGTCCTCTAATTGTTGTTGCAAATTTTACGTGGCTGCTACGGGTTTGCAAGAACCGTTCTTACCTACGCAAAACCACAACGTGGTGTAGTGATTGCTTTTTGATCTTCTAAAAGAACCCTCTTCATTGAAATCGATTCAACTAAAGTGAGAGAGACAGACACCCGCTAGCCATCTTTATGTAACAAAATTACATGTCAGTTGAAGGAACCTGTCTCGCGTAAGTGTACGCGTAAAGTCGGTCCGGGCCGCTTCATCTCACAATACCGCCGAATCAAATATCAACTAGTAACGGCAAGCAATATGTATACACCCACGCCCACAACTCTTTTGTGTTCTACTCGAGATCTCATCTACGCATAGACCTGGCTCATGATGCCACTGTTGGGGAACGTTGCATGGGAAACAAAAATTTTCCTACGCACACACAAGATCTATCCAAGGTGATGAGCATCTACGAGAGGGAGAGTGAATCTACATACCCTTGTAGATCGCTAAGCGGAAGCGTTTTAAGAAACGCGGTTGATGTAGTCGAACGTCTCCGCGATCCAAATCGCAAGTCGTCCCTCGATCCGATCACGAACTAGCGCCGAACGGACGGCACCTCCGCGTTCAACACACGTACGGCTTGATGACGCCTTCACCTCCTCGATCCAGCGAGCGATGATGAAGTAGTGGTTGAGTTCCAGCAGCACGACGGCGTGGTGATGGTGGTGAGGAACAATCTCTGCAGGGCTTCGCCAAGCACTACGGAGATTATGACGGAGGAACTAGAGGGCTAGGGTTGCCGGCACACGGCTTGGGAAATCCTGATGTGTCCCGTGTGCTAGCCCTGCCCCTCTATTTATATGTTGAGCCTTGGGGTGTAAACTTGGAGTAAAAGCCTCCTCCAGGTCGGTTTTGCCCGCACAAGGTCGGTTTGGCCCGCAAGAAAAGAGTCCAACTCGGATCCCTGCCGAACCGTGCACAACCGCGCACAAGCGGTAGTACCGCTCACAAGCGGTAGTACCGCTTGGGCGGTAGTACCGCTTCACACAAGCGGTAGTACCGCTTGGGCGGTAGTACCGCTTCACAAAACGGTAGTACCGCTTACGCGGCAGTAAAACTACTTTTTGCACTTTCCAATACCTCGTGGGCTTTATCCCTTTGGCCCATATAAAGTGTTCTCGCACCCGAACACTTCGGTAAACATCCAGAACCCCTTCCGGTGAACTCCGGAACTCTTCCGGAGATCAAAACACTATTATCACATATATCAATCTTTACCTCCGGACTCTTCCGGAGATCCTCGTCATGTCCGGGATCTTATCCGGGACTCCGAACAACCTTCGGTCACCAACATAATAACTCAATTATACTAATCGTCACCAAACGTTAAGTGTGTAGACCCTGCGGGTTCGAGAACTATGTAGACATGACCGAGACACCTCTACGGCCAATAACCAATAGCGGGACCTGGATGCCCATATTGGCTCCAACATATTCTACGAAGATCTTTTATCGGTCGAACCTCTATGTCAAGGATTCAGTTAATCCCGTATGCTGTTCCCTTTGTTCTTCGGTATGTTACTTGCCCGAGATTCGATCGTCGGTATCACTATACCTAGTTCAATCTCGTTACCGGCAAGTCTCTTTACTCGTTCCGTAATACAAGATCTCGTGGCTAACTCTTTAGTCACTTTGCTTGCAAGGCTCAATGTGATGTTGTATTACCGAGTGGGCCCTGAGATACCTCTCCGTCATACGGAGTAACAAATCCCAGTCTTGATCCATGCCAACCCAACAGACACCCTCGGAGATACCTGTAGAGCACCTTTATAGTCACCCAGTTACGTTGCGACGTTTGATACACACAAGGTATTCCTCCGGTGTCAGTGAGTTGCATGATCTCATGGTCAAAAGAACAGATACTTGACATGCAGAAAACAATAGCAATAAACTGACACGATCATATGCTACGTTCGTAGTTTGGGTCTTGTCCATCACATCATTCTCCTAATGATGTGATCCCGTTATCAAATGACATCTCATGTCAATGGCTAGGAAACCTTAACCATCTTTGATCAACGAGCTAGTCAACTAGAGGCTTACTAGGGACACAGTGTTGTCTATGTACCCACACATGTATTTGAGTTTCCAATCAATACAATTATAGCATGGATAATAAACGATTATCATGAACAAGGAAATATAATAATAACCAATTTATTATTGCCTCTAGGGCATATTTCCAACAGCAGGTGCAGCGCTGGGGCGGACACGGAGTGCGAGCCGGAAGTTTGCACCGCGAAAACGCGAATCCGGCGAGAGGGGTGGGCGGCCCCGCCGATGTCTTGGACGCGTCCGCCGTCGCCGCTCCCCTGCTTGGCCCGCCTCCTGCCCCTGCCGTCTTCGCCTCCACGCTCGCCGTCGCGGGGGCTCCGCCGTCTGCGGCGTCGCCACCGACAACGGCACCGTCTACTGCGCTGCGGCCAGCGCTATAACTCCTCCGCCTCGCCCGTCGCGCCGTTCCTCATCTTCTCGCAGGTCTCGGGAGGCGCGGGGTTCCTCTGCGGTGTCGGATCGGGCGTGGGTGGTGGCGTTCCCGCGCTCTTCTGCTGGCCGCCGGCCGCGCCGGGGCAGCTCAGGCCGGTGTACAGGGGGCCTTCCCCGCTGCTGGACCTCGCCGTCGGGGCGCGTTCAGGTCCCTCGTCTCCGACGACGGCTTCACGTGCCCCTGCTCCGGCAGGTCTTGATCTTTTTTTTTTTTTTTTTGCAAAAAAAGGACATGTCCGTTTCAAATGGGTAGTACGCGTTGGGTGCAAAGGCCGTGTCCGCCTATCCGGCCGTGTCCGTCTGTCCGTTTACCGACCCAAACGGACAAAAAAGGACAAAATCCATGTCCGTTTGGGTCTCTGCGTCGGAGTTGCCCTAAGCCTTCAATCGTGTAGTAGCACTGTAGTTAGCAGGCTAGCAGCGTGGTGGTCTGGTAGAGCTACTAGTATTAGTACTCTAGAGTAGATAGAGATAGACTACTAGTGCAGACTATGGTAGAGACGTGAAAAATGCATGCATGTGAGATTCGGGTTTTTTTCGTGCCGGGCCAGCCCGAGCACGGCCCGCATCACCGTGCCGGGTCGTGCCGCCCGTTTTTCTCCATTTGTAGGCCCAGCCCAGCCCGGTTTGTCGTGCCGTGCCAGCCCGGCCCGTTTTACTTCGTGCCGTACTGTGCCGGCTGGGTTTCGTGCCAGCCCAGAAAAGCCTGGCCCAAGTCCCAAGTTTACTGGTAGGTATCGGTGGTTTTGGCATCAATGGAGTGCTGCCACATGTAAAGGTGTGGGACCACACGCATATGGCATATGTTTGTATTCCCAGCCCACCCTTCGTATATTGGATTAAGCCAAATCACAGTGGCGCCCACTAGTCAAGTCACTTCTCTCCATCTCTCATTCATCTGCGTGCATCAGGAATAGACATATTCATTCTGTCTCCTCTCTCACCAAACAAATCCATCATTTTATTCCACCTTAGCTAATTTAAATCAATCATATCTTTTAAACCATAATTTTTTTTTAACTTTTTATATATCTGAACTCCTGGCGCCAAGGCCTTTAGAACAAGACCAATCTTGGGATACATTTCAACCATGTTTAAATTTCAACGTTTCAATCCATTTATTTCACTCAATCTATTTTAAGTGTGTGAAACTGATTAGAAGAATACCAATGTGTGAAATATGTTATTGAATTTAGTAAAATCAGTTTTTTGAAATGAGTGAAATCTATTTTTTGATTTTAGTGAAATTAGTTTTTTAAAAAGAGTGATTTTTCCAGGACCGATTTCACTCATTTGAAGAAACTGATTTCAACAATTTCAAAAGATTATTCCAAAAGAGTGACATAAACAATTTCATATTTCACAAAAGATTGAGACTGATTATTTCAACAGAGTGACAAAAATGGCATATGTGGGGTTCCCAATGAGAGGCATAAGGCCTGGGGCAATCAGAATGGCTTGTGTATATGTATGTACTAGCTGCAGGCATCTGGGGTAACTAGCTTTAATCTGCCAAGGTTGGATGCGACCCGTATGATGGGGAATGTGAAGTTGCAAGAACTTCGACCCGCTGACCGAACAATCACAGAACCACAAACCGGGAGTAACCCACATAGAACAGCCGGAACCATAGAGCACGAATTAGGGGGAACGGGAGGCTCCTTCTCATGAATTCGGATGAACTCACAAGAGCAATGGTGAGAAGAATCTCTCACGGTCTCGCTGCATAAGCTTGTATCTGAATGGTTTGACAAAAGGTTTCTAAAAGGATGGGGGAGATGTGGTTTTATAACCAGGGACAACCCCCCTTAGCTAGGTGTGAAAGGAGTCCAAATAGTAACCGTCATTTGCATGACTTCCTTGGGGGAATAAGCAGTCAACTTGGAGAGTTATTGAAGAGCTCCTCGAATTCTCGCACAGCCTTTAACAACCTGGACACAGTCGCACCAAAATGGTCATTACTTTTGCTACACAACTCAAAATGAAGCAAGGTTTGTTGCATTGGAAAGTAGACTTCAAGGAGCTTCTATTGGTATACCCCGTTATCACATTTCTCTTCCAGGATGGTGGTGACATAGAAAAAGATCGGAGGCAAAAAACTGAATGCATGTGATTCACTTAGAACATGTTTCGATAAACTTTGTTTCTTCATGAGCTCAAGGATTGTTGGCTTCCCTCGACATGACACTTGAGTTCAGTCAACAATAAAGGGGATGAAGGCACAACATTTTCATCACATTTATAAGATAAGCTCAAGTTAGCGTTGACCCTATCAGTTATTTATTTGCGCGACTTCTTGTGATTGGCCCTATAATTGTTGTGGTTGTGTCAATGGGGGTGATGTCCACAACATGAAGGGGTAAATTATGTTGCTAAAGGGAGATATACATGGGCCTTTGCCCTTTTACTGCATGCAGGCAGCTGCCCGGACAGTCCGTGGTGGTCAGCCCGGACAGTCTGGCTACGGAAGTATCCTCGAGCTGGAGGTCGGTGGAGGCCGCGTTGGTGTGTCCGGGCAGGTGTCCTGGGGTGCTCGGCCTTTGGTCGGATAGTTCAAGTGCTCCGGCTGGACGGGTCTCCGCGGTGTCCTTCCGGGGGCCGGACACTCCGGGCCTCTGTTCGGCCAAGTGTCCGGTGCTGCTCGATTTGGTGCCGGGCAGTCTGGAGCCCTGGTCCAGATAGTCCGGCTAGCTGACAGCAGCTCCATATTGCCTCCTTCTTTTTCTCCTCGCTTGCATGCCTCGCACTTTAGAGGAAGGGACGTGTTCTTCCTTCTCTTCTATGCTTCCCTCTTGGATGGCATAGTAGTTCTTGCGCTTAGGACCTCCTCCTTTGCACGTACGTCGTTCAGCTCAAACCTAAAGATGCAAAGGGTTGGAAGGTCAAGTAGTATACCATCCTTGAGAGTAGTAGCTAGACACACGCAACGGAGAAGATCCACCTTTGCAAGCCATGTACTCGTGTCATTTGGCGTTGAAGCACTTGACATGGTGATGTCCGTAAAACTCAGCATATCACATATACTTTCTAATCAATATGTTATATTATTCAAGGAACATATAAGAAATCATGAGTATCGTGAAATATGATCATTGTGAATTAGAAGACCGTGTGCCACCAAAAAGTGCTTGGTGGGCTCAGCATTGCGGGCCTTGACCACTTTGGGAGAGCTCTCAAACTGTGTTAGCAGTGGCTTTAGTGGACTGAACTAGGCCAGCCGTGGGTGGGCTCTTAGCTATCCAGCGACGTGGCTGACATGGACCTTTCCAGAGCATGCACACCCATCGCCATTGTCGACGGTAAAACAACCTTGTTCTGGCATGATAATTGGTCCAGATCCGATTTTGATGTCGTTTTATGTAACTCTTTGATATTGCAACGCGTAAGAGTAGGTCGGTTTAGAGTTTCATGACGACCGGCGCAAGTGCCGGTGTTCATAGAATTTTCGTCCATCATCAGCTTTGTGGCCCTCGACCACCTCAGGCCGGACTCCATTACCTAGCTGTGGAACACTAGTGGGGAATACTCCTCTAGCTTTTCTTATGTGGCCCAATTCAATGGATCCCATCACAAGTTCTCAACGGAAAAGATTAGGAAAGCCCATATAGAACTGAAATGCAGATAATTCTCTTGGCTTGTTGATGCGAAGCATCCCACGGACATCACCACTAGCTGATCACCAAGTCCCCAAGCCCCAAGTGAACCCATGGAAAGGGAACGTGTGCGAGCTATACAAGCCAAGGTGACTTCACTCCTCATTGAGCTTCCCATGCACTTACATGAGACTAAGGTAGTCAGAATCGGCATTCTAGATCGAATCGAACCTCTATGATAAGATCGCAAATCGTAGGATCATAACTAGTAGAATCGTAAAATCGTGGATTCTACCAAATAGAATCGTAGAATCCATCTATTCAATTCAGATCGTATAGTTGTAGAGTCGCATGATAGAATTGCGATTCTAACTACCTTGCATGAGACATGGCTACTACCTCAATCCGGAACTCTATGCGTACTCAGGTACGAAGGCATTGTTCAATGGAAAGCAATGGGAGACGAAGAAGCACGAAGCATGAAGACGGCGCCCCGAGCCAAGGCCACAGGAGAAGGCATGCCCCGAATACTGCCCCGGAGACTCCGGGCCAACATTTGCGGCTCTGTGGAAAGCCCGAAGACTTCCCCGGAGACACCCCGGAGTCTCCGGGCCAACCCTGGTGTCCAGGATTTGCGGCTCTCTGGACACCCCGGAGTCCCCGAGCTGGTCCCGGTCCCCAAATTCGTACGCTATTGGAAATCCCAGAATCTACCCAGAGACACCCCGGAGACTCCGGTCTGCCCCGGAGACTCCAGCCATGTGCGTAGTAAAGTGGGTTGAGCCCGTGTACCCTTTCCCCTTTCCACTTACCCCTTCGTGGGAACCTATATAAGTCGTATCTACCTCTAGATCTAGGGGAAGCAAAGCATAAACTAAAAACCTAGAGAGAGCTTTGCTCATCTATCATCCCTCTTGGGATTGAAGGCCTTCTGAGGTAGAAGACTCCATTGGAGTACAAGGCCATCTCCGGGTGAAGACTCCGAGGAGTTCAAGACCACCCAAGGGTGAAGGCTTCCGTGAAGCACAAGACCTCCATCTCTTAGGATTTGGGGATGAACTATCCTACCTTTGTTTCTGTATTTCCCTTGGAGTTGTTGGATCCATTGAACCTCTTTGTGTAGACTTTGGTTATGAGATGTGTGTTGGCTTGAGGATCTTATGTTTCCCTTGTGATTTTGTTTTCCATTAGTTCTTGAGTTCTTTTGTGTTCTTCCTCAAACACACCTCTAATTCGTGAAGATCGGACCATCCCTATGGTTCGCCCCATATCACTTGTCCATTACAACAGGATCCTCACAGGTGATCAGCTGGCCGGGCTGTTGGGGAACGCAGCAGAAAACAAAAATTTTCCGACTTACGTACCAGCCCAGGATCACTATGGAGACTGCATACAAGGTTTGATCATTTTCGTTACCGACTCGTAGAGCAGCGGAAGTAGAGTCGATGACGAACGGCGGTGCAGATCCCCGCAGCTAGGATTTTACAACCTCCCAACCGCGAGGATGTACTCCCTCGTCAGCTCACCGGACGGATCTCCGGGCAGCCCTTCGGGAGGCATCGGGACAGTCCCTCGGATAGTCCCACCGGACGGATCCTCGGACAGCCCTTCGGGAGGCCTCTGGACAGTCCCTCGGATAGTCCCACCGGACGGATCCTCGGACAGCCCTCCGGGAGGCCTCTGGACAGTCCTTCGGATAGTCCCACCGGACGGATCCTCGGACAGCCCTCCGGGAGGCCTCACGGACAGCCCTTCGGGCGGGTCACTCGGACAGCCCTTCGGGAGGACCCCCGAAACATGGACAGTAACTCGGACAGCCCTTCGGGAGGCACTCTCGAACTAAGACCGAAACTACGATCTCTCTACAGAGTTGCACACATACGGTGTCATCTATCCGGCAGGGCTTCGCCGTCCAGAACTAGTTCCCACCGGAACCCAGACAGCCTTTCGGCTCTACGAAACTATTTCGCTGGGAGGGAGAGAGAAGCCAGACAAGTCAATGGCATGTGTATGTGAGAGCAAGGATGAAGCATATGGGGCTGCCTCCTCCCCTCTATTTATAGGAAAAACAAGGGGTAGGATGGGCATATCCAAAATGCCATGTCATCCCAAAATATCTTGGGAAGATATTTGTGGAAAGCCAACTTCCAACCATATCCATAAATCTGATTTCACTATTCACGACGACATTTTTCAGCGTCTGATCGAACTGAAAATATTCATGTGGGCTTAGAACATTTCCAGTACCCACCAAAATAATTTTCAACGCGAGCCGGAACAATTCCGGTTTAGTGATTTTCATCTGCGAAAAGCATCTGAAGCGGTTCCGGCAGCTCCGGAACATTTCCGGTTTTCATCCCGGAAAATTCCAGAAAGTTTCCAGAACGATTCTGGCACCCTCCAAGAATTATCAGGCATGTGCCGAAACTAATCTGACTTTATGGTATCCTCTGAAACAACTTTTCAGTTTTACCGGAACTATTCCGATATCCTCTCCGGAACGTTTCCGTTTCGTCCGAAACTTTTTCGGTGAATTTCTCTCAGACTCCCCGTCTAGTATTCAGCAGATAGATGACCCTTAAGCGTGTGACCCTATAGGTTCGGTGAAGCATAGACATGACCCGGAACCCCTTCCGATCAATGATCAACATCGGAGCCGTGGACACCCATATTGACCCCTATACCCACACGAATAAATATTCGAGTGAACCTCCAGTTGCCGTGAGCTATTCCTGTTGCTTCGCGATATGTTACAATTACCCGAGGTGAGAAACATCGGCATCCTCGTGGATCAACACTTGTCCACAATGCCAGTTACCTCGTTGCCGGTATTGTTCTCTTTTCTCGTTCCCGTGTTCCGGCATCCCTGTGATCAAATCACCCTGTGTCTGGCCAGACGATGATGGATACCGTAACACCGAGAGGGCCCAGAGATATCTCTCCATCGTCGGAGGAGCAAATCCCAATCTTGAGCTATCAAGTCCCTTGACATACTTTTCCATGAACCCGTAAGCCGCCGTAATAGCCACCCATTTACGGATGACGTTTAACAAACCCCAAAGTTCATGAAGCAAGCATGAAGAAACTCGACACTCTCATGGTCTAAGGAATTATGCAAACATTAACTTCTCTGTGTTATTAACCATAAACTTATGACGAATGTATCTCATAGCATAACATCAATCGGGTCGATTCAACACAAGTGTTCTACCAACAATTGTGCCCTCAAAATTGCCGGCATAGCCATGCCCATGATCAGGAAAACAGGATCATCATGCAATACTTGAGCCAGTCATAGAGGCTTGACTAGGAATACATTTTACCGTTTATTATCCCACACGTGCATATGAGTCTTCCTCCGAGCCTCGTGGTTATTGTAGACTCGAGAACCATAGCAGTTATAGCATGGAACATAAACATAATTATGAACAGGGAGATAATCAATAACATTTATTATTGCCTCTAGGGCATATCTCCTACAGACTCCCACTTGCACTAGAGTCAATAATCTAGTCAATGCTAATGCACTTTACACCTATGGCATACTGGTGTAAAATATGCTTCGCATGTGGTATAGCCTGATGTCCAACGGATCTGACAACTTCAGCTCCGTGTGTAACTTTGCATATCCTCGCGTTTTCACGCTTTCACAAAATTCATATTTTGTGTGGACTTGGCTTTGCATATGTGTGAATCATTGGTCGAAACCTGATTCCTCAGACTGAGCTATGGAGCAACTATCTGCTATAGTGTCCCATAGACCAAAGCCTTCTTGGAACCATACTAAGTTCATGAATGAACTATATGATTCAACAACTTCTTTGTCGCTTCTTAAGCATCAACATACTTAGCCTTTGTTATAGAATTCGCCACAGTATCTTGTTTGGAACAATTTCCAACTACCGTGCCACCATATTGTGTATTACACAAAACCCTCAAATTAAATCGAAAATCGCATGGAGAAATGATGAAGACTGTATCGATGTAACCTTTTACAACGAACTCTTCATAATCTCCGCTTGCGAGAAAACATGTCATTAGTGCTACTTTAGTACTCAATGACCATTTTTCACTGTTGTCCCATGATCAGTACTTTTGATCACTTTGGTATCTATACTCACAACAACTTTGGAGTATTGGACATATCTGGTTGTTTTACATACCATGGAATACATGATCAATCCAAACACGAAAGTGTGTGGAATCTCCATCATGTATTTCGCTCATCAGTGTTTTGAGACACCGAGTTTTGCAAAACTC
Source organism: Elymus sibiricus (assembly GCA_039707655.1). Classification (NCBI taxonomy): domain Eukaryota; kingdom Viridiplantae; phylum Streptophyta; class Magnoliopsida; order Poales; family Poaceae; genus Elymus; species Elymus sibiricus. Next base: position 5,126,886 of record CM077670.1, on the reverse strand, counting down.
TATCCATGTGACTTCGGCAAGAATCACTCCTTGGCGTTTTTAAATGCTAAAAAGTTTTAGCATCTTGTCAATATGTATTTTTGGCTTTAGCCCCATTAGGTAAATCTATCTCCATAGATCATCATGCCTAATATCAAGGCTGTTTTAGCCCAAGCACTTCATCGAAAAACTATTTTTAAATGAAGTCCTAATTCGTGTCAAGAAATTTCCAATTTAACAATGTGTCAGGTACACAAGGTTTTTAGAAATATCATTATGCTCCCACTTACTTTCTTGAATCACAAGCATCTTCGATACCCATTTGATGAAGTCAAACCCCTTTGACCATTCCATCAAAAACGAAGATTCCAACTCCACTTTGCTCTCTTCTGTCCATGGCTGGAACTCTGAAGTTTGCATACTTACTAGCATCCTCTGGATCGACAAATTACTTTGGACTGTATCACATACAAGTCCTAGGTTTCATTTCCATTAGATGGAAATCTTTTTGTCATCCATGTTTCATATCTCATGATTGAAATATGTATTAATTGCTAGTTCAACCCGAACCGACTTTAAGCATCGCTACGGTGAGACAATCTCATCGTAGTCAACTCTTTGAACTTGTTATTGCAACAAGTCGAGCTTTATGGATAAAACATTTTATCCGTATCAGTTTTTAGTTCCATAAATATTCGTTAGACTCTAAGTCTTCCGAAAGGTGTATCAAGATTTTAATCTCGAATCACTTATATGGAAACTATCTCGGATTGTATTGGCATTTAGCCAATTCTGGAGTCAGGGCCCATCAACGCTTCCTTGTGTATTGTAGGTATACTGTTGTCTAACAACAATATCTCGTTTGCGCACCTGATAGGTTTGCACGAGCTTTGCCTACGTGGTTTAGCTACAAGTTCGACCGAAGTCCATACATTTTATTGTAGAGACTTCCGTATCAGTCGCAGTAGGAAACTCCGGAATCACTTCCAAGGTTCCTTTCCTTTGATCTGATGACGAAGATACTGTTTATCTCGTCGAGTTGCACTGTCCTCCCACTCACCTTTTTGCAAGAAACATTTTCTTTCAAAATTATACCGTTCTTTGTGGCAAACCTTTTGCCTCGGTATCGTGGTGGAGGAATTCCCAATTACTTGGGATAACCTACAAAATAGTTCTTGTCTGATTTGGAATAGGTTTGTAACCTTTTACACAAGCCCCATATTCCAAATGTTAAGGAAAGACCAAGCATGGTTGGGCGTACCATACCATGGCGTCATTTCAACAGACCTGATGGCGCTCTTTTCAGTGTAAAACCCGTAGTCTCTAAAGCATTACTTTAAAAGAGATAATGGCAAATTGATTTATGTCATTTTTGATCTTACCATGTCAAAAATGGTTTGATTACATCTTCACGGACGTACCACTCTCAGTGGAGTTCCGGGAGGTGTAAGTTATGAAACTCTTTTCACAACTCATCAGACATTCGCTAAACTTGTAACTCAAAAATTCCTTTCCGCAATCCAATTGTAGAAACATAATTTCCTTGTTACAATAATTTCTACTTCATTTTTGAAAACCTTATGAATGAATTCAAAAGATCCAGACTTACGTCTCATCAAGTAAATATCCATATATCCACTTGAGTCATTTCTGAAGATAGATAAATCCACTGCCAGCAACAACATTTATTGGACTACACACATCAAAATGTATGATCACCAATAAGTTTGTTGCTCGTTCCTTATGACCTGTGAACGGTATTTCAGTCACTTCACTTTTCGGAGGAAAGTTGCAAGTGTCAGATGATTCAAAATCAAACGACTTTCAAAATCCATCATAATGGAATTTTCCATGCGGGTTTCTCCAATGTGACCAAACGCAGTGCCACACTTGTGTGGTATTCTCTTTAGTCTTGTGACATTTAGCGTCAGTGTTATGGATGTATCATATTACCATCAATATTCATAACATACGTTCCATCCACTATGGAAGCATGGCCCTTATGTTATTCATGATTCCGAACAACAATTGTTCTTTCATGAACAACACTTTTGCAACAAACATTATGCAAATGGGCTAGAGTGTATAAAACTCTAAAATGATTTATGAAAGTAAATACAGAGGTAAAGTATTATTATCAATATTCATAACATACATCTCATTCATAATGAAAGTATGGCCCTTATGTTATTCATAACACCGAACATCAAAAGTTCTCTTATGAACAACCTTCTTGCAAGATACCTTATGCAAAGGGCTAGAGTGTGTAAAACTCTATAATGAATTATGAAAAATAAATACATAGGTAATACACCGATGGAAGGTATAGTAACTTTTACTAAGTTCCCAGCGTGTATTAAGACCTCATTCCTGGCTAGTCTTTCAGGCCATAGTAGTTCTTGCATCGAGTCGCAACAGAGTGCAATCGAGCGGGTATCTCTGTGATCAACTCACAATACCCAAGAATTGGTGATTAACATGTTTAATCATAATTCTCAAGAACTATTTCTTTGACCAGCCTTCTATACATAAAAAACTTGTATGACATTCATACATGAGCTGGATATTCCAGTCTTCTTTCTTTTTGCCTTTATACTTCTAACAGTTTTAACTTTTAGTATTTCTTCTATCTCAGAAGAAGCATCCAACTTAAGAGTGGCGTTAGCCCCGGATTTCCTAGGCGTGGAAGTCTTACTAACACCCTTCGGACATTTCCTTTAAGTTGTTTGTTTTATTCACCTTCATCATATGACAGGCGTTCTACTGGATCCCTCTGTTATTAGTCAAATGCATAGTAAACACCTTTTACTAACAGTTTGCAAAACAAACCTTGCTTTGGATATCCCATATCTTTTAGCCTTTGTTTGTGTCTGAAAAATGATTTTCAGTTCCATGAATATCACATAGCTATCCCAAACTTTTGAAGTTCGGGTCTCATGGAAACAAACATATTGCACTTGACCGTAACGAAATTCTAGCTTTTGGATCAAAGGACGAGTCTCATTATCCATAGCATCAGCGGGAGAATACTAAAAACATGCGATAGGACAAAATCCTTCTCGACACTCTTGAGGACAATCCTCATATTACGTTTACCAATCGTAAAGTTTTAACCAGATATTTAACAGCTTATTCAATTTTAATAGGGAAGGTGGAAACGCGAGCCATTCTTCTACAACTATTATGCAATTTTCACTTAGACAAAGTTCATAATTAATTGCACTAAGAATTAAAAGAATTAATTCTAAAGGGCGCTCCCACTCAAATCAATATCTCTCATAATTGATTTTGAGTGATTCAAGACCCGCATTTAATTTCAACGCCACGGTTCGAGATGAACTCAAATGGCGCGAACTTCAATCGGTAGGCAAACTTGCCGATCACATCTCTATGTGATTCTTGTTCATCTTTCGATGCGTGTGTTCCGAGCTCATGACTTTCATGCCTGAACGTCAAGACAACCAAGTGATCTCGCTGCGAGGTCTCAACTCACCCGCCTCACACATCCCTAATCGTTCGCACCCATGGAGATCATGCAATGCCCCGAAAAGTTAGGTGCCGTGACGGTGCTACACTTGGGAGAACACTAACTACTTGATATTTAAGTGAGAGATCACCCTAAAAAAGCGACTACTGCGCAATCAAAAGGGTGCATCATAAGGGATAAACATCTTAGGCAATTCATAATAGCATGATATGGTATAGCCCTTTCTGACGGAGAAGTCTTTCATTTCTTCGTCTCCGGCATTCGCGTCGGTGTTCACCTTCGCGAAGATTGCCACCACCTTGTCGATGCACCAGATAATATTGCTATCTCTATAGCTAATAAAATAAGTGCATTACATAAGGTTGACACGCAGGTCATTAAAGTGCAATCATATGGCTCCAGCCATCATGCCGAATCATGACACGCAGGTCATGTTAATCAATTTACATCATATAGTCATCTCATACATAATCAAATTATTATGAACACTGCTATACCACATCATATGCACATGCAAACCATCCTGCAAAACCAAGTTAGACGCCTCTAATCGGTTTATGCAAAATTTCATTTTACGTGGCTTCTAAGGTTTCGAAACAAAACCGCAGCTACCAACGTTTTATCATCAAGTATGATAATTCAAAATTGCTAGATTAACATCTCGGGGTGTATGAAACACGAGATAATTAAATCTCGAGCCCCATACTAAACTTCGTCATACGCGTGACCCCCGTGCAGATCATATCTGCAATGCCCATTCATCTGCGAATTTCATCTTTCTTTTGACTATGGCGGAACCCAAAGAACTGATAGCACTTCGTTGATCAATCAGGATCGCGGATTGCCAGAACTTTGTGAAATTCCACCATGCTGTCTCGAGATTGAGCAAACGCAAATTCCAGGGAAGCAACAAGAACATCGGGTAACAGATTTCATCTGCTACCCGCACAAATAATTTTCAGTAATAGATCTCATCTACTACCTAATTATATTGTGCAATACCCATACATCTCTATGTATTCTAGATCGCAACCTGCATCTACGCATAGCCTGGCTCTTGATGCCACTGTTGGGGAACGCAGCAGAAAACAAAAATTTTCCGACTTACGTACCAGCCCAGGATCACTATGGAGACTGCATACAAGGTTTGATCATTTTCGTTACCGACTCGTAGAGCAGCGGAAGTAGAGTCGATGACGAACGGCGGTGCAGATCCCCGCAGCTAGGATTTTACAACCTCCCAACCGCGAGGATGTACTCCCTCGTCAGCTCACCGGACGGATCTCCGGGCAGCCCTTCGGGAGGCATCGGGACAGTCCCTCGGATAGTCCCACCGGACGGATCCTCGGACAGCCCTTCGGGAGGCCTCTGGACAGTCCCTCGGATAGTCCCACCGGACGGATCCTCGGACAGCCCTCCGGGAGGCCTCTGGACAGTCCTTCGGATAGTCCCACCGGACGGATCCTCGGACAGCCCTCCGGGAGGCCTCACGGACAGCCCTTCGGGCGGGTCACTCGGACAGCCCTTCGGGAGGACCCCCGAAACATGGACAGTAACTCGGACAGCCCTTCGGGAGGCACTCTCGAACTAAGACCGAAACTACGATCTCTCTACAGAGTTGCACACATACGGTGTCATCTATCCGGCAGGGCTTCGCCGTCCAGAACTAGTTCCCACCGGAACCCAGACAGCCTTTCGGCTCTACGAAACTATTTCGCTGGGAGGGAGAGAGAAGCCAGACAAGTCAATGGCATGTGTATGTGAGAGCAAGGATGAAGCATATGGGGCTGCCTCCTCCCCTCTATTTATAGGAAAAACAAGGGGTAGGATGGGCATATCCAAAATGCCATGTCATCCCAAAATATCTTGGGAAGATATTTGTGGAAAGCCAACTTCCAACCATATCCATAAATCTGATTTCACTATTCACGACGACATTTTTCAGCGTCTGATCGAACTGAAAATATTCATGTGGGCTTAGAACATTTCCAGTACCCACCAAAATAATTTTCAACGCGAGCCGGAACAATTCCGGTTTAGTGATTTTCATCTGCGAAAAGCATCTGAAGCGGTTCCGGCAGCTCCGGAACATTTCCGGTTTTCATCCCGGAAAATTCCAGAAAGTTTCCAGAACGATTCTGGCACCCTCCAAGAATTATCAGGCATGTGCCGAAACTAATCTGACTTTATGGTATCCTCTGAAACAACTTTTCAGTTTTACCGGAACTATTCCGATATCCTCTCCGGAACGTTTCCGTTTCGTCCGAAACTTTTTCGGTGAATTTCTCTCAGACTCCCCGTCTAGTATTCAGCAGATAGATGACCCTTAAGCGTGTGACCCTATAGGTTCGGTGAAGCATAGACATGACCCGGAACCCCTTCCGATCAATGATCAACATCGGAGCCGTGGACACCCATATTGACCCCTATACCCACACGAATAAATATTCGAGTGAACCTCCAGTTGCCGTGAGCTATTCCTGTTGCTTCGCGATATGTTACAATTACCCGAGGTGAGAAACATCGGCATCCTCGTGGATCAACACTTGTCCACAATGCCAGTTACCTCGTTGCCGGTATTGTTCTCTTTTCTCGTTCCCGTGTTCCGGCATCCCTGTGATCAAATCACCCTGTGTCTGGCCAGACGATGATGGATACCGTAACACCGAGAGGGCCCAGAGATATCTCTCCATCGTCGGAGGAGCAAATCCCAATCTTGAGCTATCAAGTCCCTTGACATACTTTTCCATGAACCCGTAAGCCGCCGTAATAGCCACCCATTTACGGATGACGTTTAACAAACCCCAAAGTTCATGAAGCAAGCATGAAGAAACTCGACACTCTCATGGTCTAAGGAATTATGCAAACATTAACTTCTCTGTGTTATTAACCATAAACTTATGACGAATGTATCTCATAGCATAACATCAATCGGGTCGATTCAACACAAGTGTTCTACCAACAATTGTGCCCTCAAAATTGCCGGCATAGCCATGCCCATGATCAGGAAAACAGGATCATCATGCAATACTTGAGCCAGTCATAGAGGCTTGACTAGGAATACATTTTACCGTTTATTATCCCACACGTGCATATGAGTCTTCCTCCGAGCCTCGTGGTTATTGTAGACTCGAGAACCATAGCAGTTATAGCATGGAACATAAACATAATTATGAACAGGGAGATAATCAATAACATTTATTATTGCCTCTAGGGCATATCTCCTACACGGGCACAGTTGGCCGCATGACGCATTATGCCAGCTTTGCCTTTGCCCCGAGTCTGACTGCCATCTTTGCAAGGATTTCCCTTTCACTTCTGAGGTCTGTCAGCTAGTGTTATGTTGGGTGGATGATCACTCCCAACATGATCGGTAGTCAACCTTCAATGATTGATGCCTGGTGGGATGGATTATTGAGAGATATTAACAACACCCAAAACAGAAAGCGTAGCAGACATCTTATCTACATCATGTGGAATAACTAGAAAAAAGCCGCATCTTCAATGACGTACATTAAGGTAGCCCACCCCGCCTTTGACGATATCAGCCACAGGGTCATGGCCTTTCAGCTAAGTTTTTGATTCCGAAAAGGATGTTAGAACCTCCGGCCTCTGCATCATTGTGATGCATATAGCCATCTTTATTAAAGTTGATGCAAGGCAACGAGGCCAAAGACATCAACAAGCAGAGTACAAGACTTAGACAACTATGGCAGACCCATTACAAGATATGAATTTAGCACCTACGACTAAGTCAACTTCTTCCGCAACAACGCCTTCAAGAAGGGATACCTGCCCTCACGCGCCGTCGCCATGTCCAACCAGATACGGCAAGGACAAGGATTTTCATCCTGGTTGCCGAGACCAAGCAATGAAGGCCAGCACATCAGCAAGTAGACAACGCCTTCAACAAGGTAATGACGGAAGTTTGTCGCTACTGAGCCTGACCAATGAAGGCTAGAATATGAGTTTTCACCCCGGACAAGAAGCGATTCTCCAATCACCATCTTGGAAATGGATTTTCCGCTAGTCGCGTCTGCCAGTACTCCACGCCAGGCCGGAGTGGTGCTAGCAGACGGGTGAGACGTCTTCCCACCTTAAGCCACCACCACGGCTGTCGGGAGGCCACCCATGGCGAGGCGCGGATCTGGCCGCTGCCACTCCACACCCTCGTGAACCGACAAACGTCGGATGCTGCCGCTTGCGCCGGGAACCTCCCCGTGCACAGGACGATGCGCGCGCACCGGACGTCGGAGGCATATCCGCCGAAAGTCGGCCGAGCACAGATCTGGCCCGGCAGATCCACCGCGCTACCTCCAAATTTCCGCGCCGCCCAAATCGACCTGGATGCAAGGCCCTCATGTCGCCACACCAACTAGCCTCGCCACGACGCCCGTTGGCGCCGAATGGGCTTGCACCAACACCTCTGTGCGCCGCCGCGGACAGCAAGGACGTGAAGTGTCCCCCGAAGCCCAACCGTTGCTGGGTGCCGAGTGCCGCGGCCAGAGCCTCTACGTCGGCGTCGCCATTGCCGTTGTAGGCCTCGGCCGGATCCGACGGGTGCCGCAGTGGTCCCGCCTTCCGCGGTCCGGCATCGATGTTTACCTCCTCGTCGGCGCCACCGTCAATGCACGTGGCGGCGAGGAGCTCAAAAATCAGCCCAGCACGTGGCGGCGAGGAGCTCAAGCATACTACCTATCTTGGTATTGGTTGATGCGTGCATGACAGAAAGCAATTTGCCGGCCTTTTGTTAACCAAATTCATGAGTGTTAGTCACACCTGTACTTCTGCCGTTATCGCATGTACATCACCCACGATCCCCACGTATAGCTAGGAGGTCGTTATTCTTTCGCACGATGTGCTGCGCACGATGTGCTGTAACTCTGTACTAATAACCCTCAGATCAATACGATGTGTATGTTGCATCCATTTTCCTTCTCACATGGTATCAGACTCCCCAAGTTCTTCCTGAGCCGTCTCCTCTTCCGCTCTGATGGCTCCTTCCTCCCTCGCCTCTGACTTCGACGAGCCCAATCCCTTCGCCACCAGTTCTTCTCAGCCGCCGCCCGTCTCCGTCGGCACGCTGCTGCTTCTCAACACCCCGGACTACACCACCTGGCGCCGCCTGTTCATGGTTGCCTTCCGCAAGTTCGGTCTCTGCTCCCATATCGACGGCTCCAACGACGCCCAGCAGCACAGCGACGACACTGATTGGCACCAGATCGACCAGTGCATCCTGTCATGGCTCTACGCCACGGTCAGTCGTGACATCCGCGCCATGATCATCGAGGACGAGGACACCGCCTACTCCGTCTGGACGGCCATCGGCACCCTCTTCCTCGACAACAGCATGCAGCGCGGCGTCTACGCTCTCCGGGACTTCCATGGTCTCATCCAGGGAGACCTCTCCATCCATGCCTACTGCACCCGCCTCAAGACTCTGGCGGACACACTGCGCGACGTCAACCAACCGGTCTCCGACAAGGCCCTCGTCCAGAACATGTTGCGCGGCCTGGGCAAACAGTTCGACGGTGCGATCGGCGTGCTGACCATGCTGGGTGACAACTACACCTTCTTGCAGGCCCGCTCCTATCTGCTTCAAGCCGAGCGCCGTCTTCTCGAGTCTTCCAAGCAGGAGGCCTCCACCGCTCTCCTCGTCGGTCACACCTCCAGTGCCCCTCCCCCCGCGGCACCCTCCTCTCACACCGGCTCCACTGGCCACACCACCGGCGGCAGCCATGGCTCCAACAAGCGTCGTCGAACGAACAACAACGGTGGCGCGCGCACCTCCGGCAACACCAACAGCGCCTCTCGCCCGCCCGCCGCTCCTGCCAGTGCACCCCACCCTTGGACTGGCCTCGTCCATGCCTGGCCCCTGGCCGGCCACGGCTCGGGCGCTGGCGTCCTTGGGCAACGCCCTGGCGCTCCACACGGCCTCGCTGCCTTTCAGTCCCCAGCGCCGCCTGCGGCTGTCTTCCCCAACACCGGCGCCACCGCGCCTCCACTCTACGGCGCCCCTCCCTCTCCGCCCGCGGGTACTCAGTGGGCCAACCCGCAGCTAATGGAAGCGCTGCACGACCTCTCCCTCTCGTCGCCGTACTCCGGTGGCGGAGATTGGTTCCTCGACACGGGCGACTCCGCGCACATGGCCGCAAACCCCGGTATGCTCTCCTCTCGGTCAACTACACCCTCCTCTCAAATTATTGTCGGTAATGGTGCCTTTCTCCCTATCACCGCTGCCGGCCACTCCACTCTATCCATTTCCTCTCATCCTCTCCATCTTCGCAACATCATTGTCTCCCCTACATTGATCAAAAATTTGATTTCTGTACGCCAACTAACCCGTGACAACTTTGTCTCTGTCGCTTTCGATCCCATTGGTTTTTCTATCCAGGATCTTTGTACGGGGAAGCTTCTCCTCCGATGTAACTCGTCCGGCGACCTCTATCCAATGCAGCCCGTCGCCACCAGCGCGTGGCTCCACGCCTTCGCAGTCACGGTCACCGCTGACGTCTGGCATCAGCGGCTAGGCCACCCCGGCCAGCCTGCCTTTTCCCGCATACTTAGTTCCTTTTCCTTTTCATGTACTAAAAGCTTAGCTCACACTTGTCATGCTTGTCGAACTGCCAAACATGTACGCCTTCCCTTTGTTCGTTCAATGAAAGTTGCTTCTAGTCCATTTGAGGTTGTGCACTGTGATGTTTGGACGTCGCCCGTTCTTAGCAATTCGGGCATGCAATACTATCTGGTGGTTCTCGATGACTTCTCGCATTTTGTGTGGACTTTCCTCTCCGCAAAAAATCCGACGTTCCTGCCACCCTCATCGCGTTCCATGCGTTTGCTCTTACCCAATTTCGCCACCCTATCCATGCCATTCGCACCGACAACGGCCGCGAGTTCGACAACCACGCCATTCACTCCTTCCTGTCCGTCCACGGCATCGCTTTCCAGCTTACATGCCCATACACCTCCCAAAAAACGGCCGTGCCGAGCGCGTGCTGCGCACTCTCAACGACAGTGTCCGCGCATTACTCTTCCATGCTAGTATCCCTCCACGATTTTGGCCAGATGCTCTTTCCACGGCTACATTGCTTCTTAACTTGCGCCCTTGCCGGCCTCGCAACCTTGACACGCCACACCAGCTTCTTCACGGCTCTCCCCCTTCCTATGACCACTTAGGTGTTTTCGGGTGTCTATGCTTCCCAAATACCGCTTCTACTGCCGCTCACAAGCTCGCCCCACGCTCGGTCGCCTGCATCTTCCTTGGCTATCCACCCGATCGCAGCGGCTACAAGTGTTACGACCCTATCTCACGGCGCATTATACTCTCACGACATGTCTACTTCGATGAGCAGGTTTTTCCATTCAAGCAGGCAGCCACGCCGCCGCCGGCGACGTCTTCGTCCTCACCACCAACGGACGTCTTGCTCTTGCCAGCCCCGGCACCTGTGGTTCGTCGTCGGGCTGTCATCAGTCCCGCTCGGGTCGCTTCTTCGACTCCCGGAAGCGCTGCCGCGGCGGCCCCGAGCGCTGCCTCAGCAGCTTCTTCGTCGCCTGGAACAACTGCCATGGCAGCCCCGAGCGCTGCCCCAGCAACATCTTGCTCACCTGGACGTACTGCCACGGCAGCCCAGAGCGATGACATGGCAGGCTCTTCGGCTCCTCCCTACGTGGCTCACAGGAACGCTGCAACGCCAACACCCAGTGCTGCCCCGACAGACAACATGGCTCCTCCAGCTCCTAGGCGGCCACGAGCTCCTCCACCGCCGCCGTCACATCCGATGCTCACTCGCCTTCGCGACAGCATCCAGCAGCCCAACAAGCGGTACGCCGCCCACGCTGCCTCCGTTCTATCCCCCGTGCCGTGCACCATTCGTGAGTCGCTCCGGGATCCGAACTGGCTTGCTGCTATGGAGGCCGAGCACGCCGCCCTGCTCTCCAACAGGACTTGGACTCTCGTGCCTCGTCCCGCCGGCGCAAACGTCATCACCGGCAAATGGGTATTCCGCCAAAAGTTCAAACCCGACGGCAGTCTCGACCGCTACATGGCCCGCTGGGTTGTTCGTGGCTTCTCCCAGCGTGCCGGCGTGGACTTCTCCGAGACGTTCTCGCCGGTGGTCAAACCGGCTACCATTCGCACAGTGCTCCACCTCGCCGCTGCACGTGATTGGCCCGTTCACCAACTCGACATCAACAATGCATTTCTCAATGGCGTGCTCAGCGAACGGGTGTACTGCCAACAACCCACTGGCTTCGTCGACGCTGCTCGGCCGCATGATGTCTGCCTTCTCGACAAGTCTCTGTACGGGTTGAAGCAAGTGCCTCGGGGGTCGTACCAAAGGTTCGCCGCGTTCATCTGCAGCCTTGGCTTCCGCGCAACGACGTCGGATTCTTCTCTGTTCGTTCTACAGCGCGGCGCCGACAAGGCATACCTCTTGCTTTATGTGGACGACATCGTCCTCACTGCGTCGACTACCGGTTTTCTATGGCAGGTCATTGATCGTCTTCGCGCGGAGTTCTCGCTCAAGGACATGGGTGCCCTTCACTTCTTCCTCGGCATCAAGGTGCGTCGCACGACAGCCGGCTTCTTCCTATCTCAGGAGCAGTATGCCGTTGATCTTCTCGATCGCGCGGGCATGACGGGCTGCAAACCTGCTTCTACGCCAGCTGATACGAAGCCCAAAGTCTCCGCCACCTCCGGTGCGCTTGCTACCGACGGTGCTCTCTACCGCAGCAATGCCGGGGCCCTACAATACCTGACGCTGACACGGCCCGACATCGCCTATGCCGTGCAGCAGGTCTGTCTCCACATGCACGCACCACGTGACACGCAATGGGCGATGGTGAAACGTGTGCTCCGGTACGTCCGCGGCACCACCTCTCACGGTCTACAACTCCGCAAGTCCTCCGCCCACGAGCTCATCGGCTACTCTGACGCCGACTGGGCAGGATGCCCGCATACCCGGCGTTCGACATCGGGCTACTGCGTCTACCTCGGGGACTCACTTGTCTCGTGGTCGTACAAGCGGCAGCCCACCGTCTCTCGCTCCAGCGCCGAGGCGGAGTACCGGGCTGTCGCCAATGTCATCGCGGAGTGCTGTTGGCTCCGGCAGCTCCTCGGAGAACTTCACGCCGGCGTGAGCAAGGCTACTGTCATCTATTGCGACAATATTTCGGCGGTCTACCTCTCTACAAATCCCGTTCATCACAAGAGAACCAAGCACATCGAGCTCGATGTCCATTTCGTACGCGAGAAGGTTCATCTCGGCGAGCTCCGTGTTCTTCATGTGCCCATGACTCAGCAATTTGCGGACATCATGACCAAAGGCCTGCCAGCGTCGTCCTTCAATGATTTTCGCTCCAGTCTATGCTTCACCAACGGTGACGCCTCGACTGCGGGGGGGTGTTAGTCACACCTGTACTTCTGCGGTTATCGCATGTACATCACCCACGATCCCCACGTATAGCTAGGAGGTCGTTATTCTTTCGCACGATATGCTGCGCACGATGTGATGTAACTCTGTACTAATAACCCTGAGATCAATACGATGTGTGTGTTGCATCCATTTTCCTTCACACAATGAGTAATACACGTATGGTTTTTGTCTAGGGGTTTTGGCATGTCCCCCCTCAAAACAATGATCATTTTGTACATATTCTAATTCCTTCAGGAAAAAAGAACGAAAATGATGGACCATTTATGGGTTCATCTACTACGACCTTGGATTATTAATTCCTGCAGATCAAGTTATGCATTTTCGTGAAGGGGTTTAAGTTGTTGAAATGAGAAGACTTGCACGCATACGGAAAAGTACCAGCTGGAGAAAGAGAGAGAGAGAGGGGAGAAGAGTTTATTTTCGGGAGAAGGGATCCCTGACCTTTACCGAACTAAAGGTGTGATGCGTCTGACCCTCAAAACAAGCTTGGAATAACCAGGGAAGCATGACAACTCAAGCACCATTTTTAGGTATAAGCTAGGGACGAATGCAGCAAGCAAGGCAACCCCTCGGTACGTATCACACGAACGCGAGCTTCAACAAATCGATCGCAGATCTCGTTCGGTCGATCGATCAGCCGACTCATCCGAGCTCACCATGGCGAGCTGGCCGGCGGGATCCGCGTAAGCAGCGAAGGCTGGGCTCCTCTGCGACATCGACTTGGACCTCAAACCCGGTGAACACGGCCAGTGCCCCACCGGACACGTCTGGGTCCACAAGGCGCTCCAGACAGACACGAGACGGACGCGGTGTCCGCCCTCGGGCCCGCGTGTCAGCCGGCCAACCATCTCCCACCGGCCCCATTTAATCCGAACGCGTGGACGGGGCCCTCATGTCAGCCACCCAGCCGCCCCTGTCGAGGTCCTTTTTAATGGCTAGCCCGTGCGCATGGACCGGCCAGTCCACTTCCAAACACCTCCCTGCCCCCCACGCGCCCGACAAACCCTAGCCCGCGTCGCCCACCACCGTCCACCGGCCACAATGGTGTGGAAGTGGACGGGGAAGCCAGGGAAGCACAACCATGAGGCCGGGTTGTCTTCTGTGTCGTCTGCGCATAGGAGGAGCGCCGCCAGCTTCGCCATCTCGCCGCCCGCTGCGCCACGGCAGCGCCAGTACGTGGGCGTGGCGACGTGCCAGCATTACTGGGACATGGCCGCCCCGCTGCCGTGGAGCGATGTGCACCTGCCGGACGGGTGGCATCTCAGCCCGGAGCGGGTGCCAGTGCCTGCCATCCAGGCCAGTGGCCTCGCTCGTCTACTGGAGCGTGCTCGGGTGCGCGCGCGTGAACCCACGCCGTCCCTGCCACCATCACCAGCAGCCATGGACGTCGACGAGCGGGACGAGATCTATTTGAAGGTGCTCGAGGACTCAAAACTCGGCGAGTTCAAGGAGTGGCCTGGCGGTGCAGCTTGCTCTGTCGGCCGCCGGAGATGTCGCCATTCCCGAGCCAGAGGACGGGGTGGTTGAGGAGGAGGAGGAGGAGGTGGTGGAGGAGGAGCCGGTCTGGAACTCGGCGCTGGTGGGGCAGTCCTGGTCGTGGACGTCGAACATGCTGGAGCACGTGTCTGCCCCGCCCGTGAGGGTAGGCGCGAAGACGTGGTCACCGCCGCTCCAGACACCACCGGAGCGGCAGCAGGCGCCGCGCGCCCACCTGTGGCAGCCACCGCCCTTCGTCGACCACACGGCAGATGAAAGCGACGGCCAGGACTGCGGCGACGGCGGGGACTAGAAGATCTAGGGTTTTTTAAGTTTAACTTATTTTTATTTTTCTTTAAGTTTAAGTTTAATGTACGGTGGCGAGGACGGCCGGGACTATTGGACTTTTTAATGTTTTTTTTAAGTTTACATTTAAGTTTTTTTTAGAGGCACTGTGAAATGCGTCTGGCCTGTTGGGCGCACCTATGGGCGCTGTGACGCAAACGGACGATCGTGTCCGCCTGGCCGACGCAAACGGGCGGAAAATGGACGAAAAGCGTGTCCGTTTGCATCCGTGCGTTGGAGTTGGCCTTAGTTAACCGAGTGCATGCGTGGTTAATCACAGGATGAGGTATCCGCCCGAACCACGGGGAAGTTGAATGATCTAACACCATGAATAATTTGAAACCCGATAACGGGTGAGAAAGATCGTACCCATCAAGCAACTGAATGGGCCCCGGACTCGATCAGCCTTCCATCTAACTAGAAGCGAACGCGCGCCTTGCCGTGCCGTTCTTCTTTGTGGGACCTATTTTTTTCCGTTTATTGTTGGCCGGCAGTTGATCTTCGTTGGGCATTTTTTTGGGGTCAGTTTTGTTGAGCTAGTCACATTTCTCTGGCTTGGTATCTTTGGTCTTTTTTTCGTGAAATGTGATGGAGAGAGGAGGAGCGTTACGTAAAATTCGGGAGGCACGTATCCCCGCTATGCGCAGCGCACGAACGAAACCACGTATCTCAGGGCCAGTGAAGCTCATGTCACATGTGACTGTTAAATGGGTCTAAGAAGAAAAGAAACCCGAAACACAAGCTGACAAAGCGGGCACATGGGCCTTCTCAACCAGGGAGCAAGGACACCAGTGGCGTAACTAGGGGGTGTGCCGGGTGTGCCATGGCACACCCAGAATTTTGAAAAATATTTTTTGACCATGTAATAATTAGCTGATTTTCAAGGCCAACCTAAGCAAATTGAAAATAGACCTCAATTTTTTTGAAGTGTGCACACCCTCCATTTTATTTCTGAGTCCGCCACTGAAGGACACCACCCCCTTTCTAGGGAGCTTAGTATCTTTAGAGATGTAACACGCTAAAATCTACGCATGCAAGTCGAGGACCACTTCAAAAATACGTTTAAAGTTAATGGACGGATGGAATACCGATTACATACGTAGCTTTAATATGTAATTTCCTTAACATCATGTATCTATTGATCCTATGAGTCTGCATGGCAAAATCAAAATTGGCCCGTGCGAATCCAAAGACGCACATGCATGTACCCAAGTGCAACCAGGAGTATATTCTTCCTCGTTCTGTTTCCTAGCGAGGGGCCGAGGGCGCGATTGACGCGATGCATGGTTACTTAATTGATTACACAGATGCATGCAATTGTATATGCATCGCTGTCATCAATGCACATCTTATGTACATATATTCATATGCACTTTAGCTATACGTAAGCCGCCTGAAAATTGATTTTGGGTCAGTCGATTTTTTTGGCCATTAATTTCTGCTTTGAGATTCGTGCTCCCTTCTTTTTCTGGCCTGTTCTGTGAGTTGTGTTTGGGCTAGGTTTTTTCGACTGACCACATATTTGGGTCGGTCGATTTGCTACTAGGCTAAAGCCCATTACCTGTGCGGCCAACCCTCTCCTCTCTCCCTTTGTTTTTTTATGTTTTTATGTTTTTATGCCTTTTTGCTTTTGTTTTTTGTGTTTCTTTATTAGTTGGCTTTTATTTTTTCTTTTGTGGGTATTTTGGGACATTAGGTGACTGTAAATGTATACACACAATTACTATGCAATATGTAGAAAAATTACACTATTATATGATTATTGTTTGCATACTACAAATAGTGCAATTTTAGTGCAATGCTGTGTGCATGATTTTTTTTATTTTTTTATTATCTTTCTTTTTAAAGGGTAATACTAATGTCACTAATTCATTGTTCCTTATAAAATTTCATTATTTTGATTTTGTTTTAGGTATTCTTTTATTTTTCTTCTTCTTTAAGGGTAATACCAATGCCACTAATTCATTCCTTCTTAGGAAGATTTTTTTTGCGAAAATTCCAATATTATAAGCTTATTCTTGCATATTTTGAAAAAGCATAATTTTTGTGTATATTGTGTGCAAATTTTGTCATTGTTTGTTTTAGATTTTTTGTCATTTTCTTTCTTCTACAAGGATAATACCAAAGCCACTAATTCATTCTTTCTTAGAAAACCTTATTATTTTGATTTTTTTTAGTTATTATTTCATTTTCTTTCTTCCTAAAGGGTAATACCAAAGCCACTAATTCATTTCATTTTCCTTCTTCTTTAATGGTAATACCAATGCCACTAATTTATTCCTTCTTAGAAAACTTCCCTTTTTTTGTGAAAATTCCACTATTATATGCTTATTCTTGCATACTATAAAAAATAATTTCTGTGTAAATTGTGTGCAAATTTTGTCATTATTTTTTTTTTTCATTTTCTTTCTTCTTAAAGGGTAATACCAGTGCCACTAATTCATCCTTTCTTAGAAAACTTCATTATTGTGATTTTGTTTTAGTTTTTATTTTATTTTCTTTCTTCTTCAAGCGTAATACCAGTGCCACTAATTCATTTCTTCTTAGAAAATTACTTTTTTCCGAAATTCCACTATTATATGCTTATTCTGGCATAGTATAAAAAGCGCAACTTTTATGTAAATTGTCTGCAAATTTTGTCATTTTTTTTTATTTTCTTTCTTTTTAAAGGGTAATAACAATGCTATTAACTCATTCTTTCTTAGAAAACTTCATTATTTTGATAATGTTTTAGTTTTTATTTCATTTTCTTTCTTCTTTAAGGGTAATACCAATGCCGCTAATTCATTACTTCTTAGGGAAAAAATCCGAAATTACACTATTATTTGCTTATTCTTGCATATTATAAAAAAGCGCAATTTTTGTGTAAATTGTGCGCAATTTTTTTCATTTTTCTTCTTAAAGGGTAATACCAATGCCACTAATTCATTCTTTCTTAGAAAACTTCTTAGAAACTTCTTTTTTGCGAAACTTTCAGTATTACATGCTTATTCTTGCATATTATAATAAAGCGTAATTTTCTGTGTAAATTGTGTGCAAATTTTTATCATTATTTGATTTAATTTTTTATATTTTCTTTCTTTTAAGCATAATAACAATGTCACTAATTCATTCTTCCTTAGAAAACTTTATTTTTTGTTTTTCTTTATTTTAATTTTTGTTCATTTATTCATTAAGGTGACACCACCACAAGTATTAAAATTTCAGGCGACCGACCCTTTTTACTCACAGTAATTAAAACCATGGTAGCTAAAGAAACTATGGTATTGTAAGAATACTTAGAAAATATTTTGCTATTAAACATGGCCTTAGTTATATATGATAGGGTGGAGTTGTGTGGTTGGAAGGAAGCCACGTCTCACTATAAACATGATCGGTAGGAATATCCCTGTAGGTGTAGCATTTTTAAAGAAGCACTCCCGACCATAGTGATGTTTTTGACCAACGAGACGGGAGCCGCTTTCACGAGCGTCGCTAGCGCGTGTAGTCGCGCATGCAGGTAGCTAGACGGCCAACATGGCAAGCTAGCTCATGTACAGAGATGCTTCTGAGCAGGACTGTGTAGGAGTACTGGTAGCTAGCTAGCATGTAGTTCACGAGTGTACGTGCATGCACGAATGGGTTGGTACGCGTGCACGCGCAACTTGAAAATTCAATTCGAGCAAAGGATAGAAAAAGAAAAGAAAAAAAAGCATGCACCTTACCCGGTAGGCTTGACTGAAACAAGTTTGGGTCAGTCGACTGACCCAAATTTTGTTTTCAGTCGATTGACCTGTAGCCGGTCCCATTCATATATGCGTGTATGTATGCATGCAATGCAATAATCACAAGCTAGCGTACAGTACAGTCAGCTCGATCTTGCCTTAACTTCTTCCTCTGATCGATCCGTAGATTTGTTTCCCCCCTGACGAAAAATCACATGCATGGATCCTACCTAGAAGAAACATGCAGTCCTCTCTCTCTCTCTCTCTCTCATCCATGCATATGCATGCATTGTTCAATTGTTCTTTTATATATGATTGTTAATTTGGAGCTACCGTATTAGGGAGAGACAGACATGCCGAGAGAACTATTGAACAGGAAGTCAGCGTGGCCAGAACTGGTGGGGCGGACCGGCGACGTCGCCATTAGAGCTATCGAGGCAGAGCGACCGGACCTGCGTGCTCGTCTCATAGTGGTGGGTACCCCGGAAGCGTCCTTGTCTGGTGCTTCGCTAGCGCCGGTTTCTTCATCGTCGACCGGGTTCCAGTCATCGGATAGACTGCTGCATGCATGCTACTCGCCATGCATTCTGGCGCAAATAAATGAGAAAATAATGCGAGCGAGTTTGATACCACTCGATCGCCATGCATTCAAGTTTTCTAAATGTACCTAGTTCTGCTTGCATGTCGTAGACCTTCTATCATACATTGATCGTTCGTGGTACCCAATTAATATATACTAGTCAACAACAACCCGTAAGACTGCAGGGGCTAGAACTACTCTACATTTATTTTCCTTTTTCGATTCATAATATTTATATACATGGTGTTGTTTAGGCCATGTTTATTCTTATATAAAAAATAGAATTGTTAAGAAATAAGGTGCACAGTGAAATGAATGAATCATTTTTTACTTCGTGATATGTAGTTGCAATGCATCCTCAGGGCCTCTTTGATTCGCAGGATTGTAAAAATGCAGGAATAGGAAAAACACATGATTGGAATGTCATGCCCATTCAAATCCTACAGGATTTGAGTTTGTTTGATTGCATCACATGAAAAACAAAGGATTTTCCCAAGAGGTTTGAGTGGATACTAGATTTCATATGGAATGTAGTAGAAATGGTTCCTTAGGAAAAATTCCTCTAGGATTCAATCCTACAAATCAAACAACCAATGTAGAAAAAGTTCCTAAGGATTCTAATCCTCCAAAATCCCTATGAAAATCCTTTGAATCAAAGAGGCCTCCATTCTACATCGGAGCATCCATGCAACTTTAACCAACACCAAAAAATTGCATCAATGTTACTTTAACCAACACTAAAATACCAAAATGCACGGGGCCGGACCGGACCTAAAATGCGCCGGCCACAGGTGAGCCTTTGTTGCCGTCTGAAGGCAACCTCCTTCCTTTCGACTAGTTTCGCCCCGCCATACAACACGGTGTTGGCTTTCACAGCCGAAATAATTTTGGCACATGTCATGAGACAGGGTCACGACGACCTCGGTGTGTCGCACCGGATGGTTCAAGGACATCTTTCATCATGAACTTGTCATTGCCCCAGGATGTAGGTTTCGGTTCCACCAATGTACATTGGATTATGCTTTTCAACCTGGTCGATGAAACTAAAACTGAACTTGGCCTCCACGGTTTCGTCGCCGTCATTGCCAATGTTGTCGAGACGACAAAGGTAGACAGAAAGGAAGTCGGCGCAGCTCGGCTTGTCACCGTACTAGATCTCCGACTATGAAGGGACGGGAGATGATGCTCTCGCATCTTGGTAGTGGTGTAGTCTTGTACCAGGAGCAGGTGGTACCCGTAGTCCGCGCTGGTGTCGGCGGACAACTCGGTGCAAGGGCACAAGACGCAACTTGACCCATCGATTCGCAAGAAGAGAGGAGGGGGGGGGGGGGGCAAGTCCCAGCTGGACGCGCATACAAGACGAGACGAAACGAAACACGAACTGCATGGATCGTACGCTATTTTTCCGCTGGCGATGCACGGCCCAGCCATGCAGTAACCGGCCCCTAGGATTGGCCGATTGATCGGGCCTAGCTTGCTGCAAAAGCTGCCGACCCCTCTTTCTTCACGTATGGGTAAAAGTTAGAACATAAAAGCTTCCGGATAAAAAAACTGTTAAATAGAATAATCAGCGTAAAAAAGTAAAAATATGGGGCAAAAAACTAGAATTCACTCTAATTTTTCTCTCCACGTATAGAACATAAAAGGATATAATATCTACCAATACTATTTGTATAAAATACTATACATAAATATTTCTTGCTAGAAAATTTATATGAGAGTTGTGTGTAAGCTTCATGTTGGTTGTTTTAGAGATGTTCTCTAACTGTCATTGAACTAGTGAAAACATCCTTGTTGAAAGGAAACCAAAGGCTAGTGAAAATATTATGTACGAAATTAACTTTGAACTTGTTTGAACAGTACAAAATTTGGTGGAACTTGGTCTAGGATATGCCTCTTGATCCACTTGATCAAGTGCAACATGAATGAAGCCAAAAGGACTTCTCAAATAAAAGGTATGGCTAAAACTAAAGTCAAGATTTAAATTTGAATTGGACTAATATGAAAAGCTAGAACCTAGGGACAACCGGGCGCAAGTTTCACTAAAAAATTATGGCTCGTACAAGATTAGGTTTTTTTAGGAGAAATTAAGTCTTCAAAAACCATATCTTTTATTTTTTGCGGGTGATCAAAAACCATATCTTAACCTTTATTACAATTAATTCACATTTCAGCAGTTGCTACGTACAAAATCGATAAAATGTTTAAGTATTCTTTTCAATACGAATCTATGCATGCTACTACTTTTGTACCTTTGAAGGATTATATATAGAATTTGACAACCTAACTGCATCATGGATCGACGATAGGTCCTACGAATATGCAATGCAATAGTCCACGTACGCACACATGCATGGACAGGTGCAGTGAATAAATAATGCATTCAGAGGAGAGGGAGACTGGGCCGGCATCATTATCGTTAATATAATCCTAGCTAGCTACGAGTATTAGTAGCGAGGTGCAATGAACAATGCATGCATAGGCGATTGACGCGATGCATGGTTGCTTAATTAATTACATGTACAGACGAATATACACGTATATGCATGCATCGTTGTCATCGAGGACATGAGAGGCAGTATTAGTTAAGCTGCGTATATGCATGCGATACATCTTATGTGGATGTGTGTATATATAGAGAGAGCAACGAGAGAAGACAACCTATTGTCAGCCTGGAGTACGTACTAATCACCTGCAGCAGCTTCAGGTATGTTCATTCCCACGCATGCATGTATTTCTTTTCCCCTGACGTTATAGGCTTGTTAATTAATTCGCATGCATGCATCGTATTAATCATGGAGGGAGAAACAATGTCGAGGAAGCTGTTGAACGAGAAGTCAGAGTGGCCGGAACTCGTGGGGAAGACTAGCGACGTCGCCAAGAGTGCTATCCTCGCAGACCGTCCGGAACTGGCTGTCATCACTAAGCAGTTGGGTGAACAGTCACCGCCAGCCGGACTACATAACCACGTCATCCTCTGGTGCTACGTCGACGTTGGTTTCAACTTCATCGTCGCCGAGATTCCAGTCGTCGAATAGACTGCATGCGTGCCCTGTCACGTTGTTCCGTCTCGAATAAACTAAATAAATAACGCGAGCGAGTCTGTTTTGATACCACTCGCCTATATGTATGCATTCAAGCTTACTAGCTAGCTAGCGTACCTAGCTAGATCTGCTTGCAGTTGCACGACGTAAACCTTCCATCATATACGTTGATGGTGGGCCTTGTTTTCTCTTTCGTGACATCTACCCAGAGTTAGTGAGCCTTGGTATACTCATCATTGACAACTATAACATAATAGTCCAAAATGTGGCAGAAAACATAGGAATCACAAACTCATCTACACTTGCCTCATTTTTTCTCCGCACATGATCTCGTATTGTGTGAGCTGATCTCTTTTTGCTGGTTACCCTTTGTGGAGACGACGTAGAGACAAGAATCTGAAAAGCTAAGCCAATAGCAAAAGGAGATCAGTTCACGTCACAAGAAGCTACCAGTAATGGTACTATTCATTCATTATTGGCAAATAAACACAATAAAAAAACAACTCGCTCATCGAGTTACTTTTATGGGTTACCTTCTTGTTGTGTGAGTTGATCTCTTTTTGCGGGTTACCCTTTGAGGAGATGAAGTAGTCTGGAAAATCTGAAAAGCTAAACCAATAGTAGAAGGAGATCGGTTCACATCACAAGAACCTATCCGTAATGCAACTATTCATCATTGGCAAAAAAACACAAAGAAAAAAAAATGACAAGTCATGTGTTGTGATTGCATCAGGTAATGAAGAAACTGCTTGTATATCTGCTACCTGATTTTCTGTTTATTATTTTTTGAGCGCAAAACTGTAGAGGAGGCCCCGACAGTAAATTTTATTAAAAGAAAACCATATGTATAGAGAAAGAGAAGGGGATGCACAACGGGAGAGAGAGGGGGTGACGGAGGGAGAAAAAGAAGAAACTAAACTAGAGAGCTGAGCAAGCTACTAAGAGGTTTTGCCTTGTCAACTAACATCCTAAAAGTGAGTGGATGCCATTCCCTTTTGAAGAATTTGTTGGTTTAGGGATCATTCTTGCATCTCAACATTGTGGACTAGTTGTGGAAAGAGAAGAGAAGGAGAGAAAAACAGGGAGAGAGGCCACACCAGATCGCATAATTAATTCCGCTGCATAGGGTAACGGGCTAAGAGCCGTATCTCCACTAACATACAACTCCTCACTCTCTCTCTTCTTTAGTTACAGTGCCACATCAGATTTTTGCCTATGAAATCGTGCTAAGAGCCAAGCATGCATTGGAAGGCCTTTTTTTAGGATAAATTAAGTCTTCAACGATACTCCCTCTTTGAGTTTATAAGGCCTGTGCGTATCCCTAGATCGACAATTTGACCAACGTAATACGAGTTATATATCACAAAAAAAAATATACCATTAGAAACTACAAATGGTCTATTTTCTAACGGTATATCTTTCATGATGCATGACCCGTTTTAGGTTGGTCAAATTGCCGATCTTGAGATACGCGCATGCCTTACAAACCGGAAGGGACCGAGTATGTTAATATTTATTTCAATTAATATTTCAGCAATTACTACATACAAAATCAACAATGTTTAAATATTCTTTTCAATACAAATCTATGCTACTACTTTGGGAGTACCTTTGAAGGCGTACATATAGAATTTGGCTGCTTAACTGTTGGTCAAAACCTGTAACATTTGACTTTCTCTTGATCAAAATGTGTGTTAAAGTTTAAGGGAGAGCGATGGAATACCAGTGATGAGTACATAGCTTTAATATGTACATAATTTAACATGCATGCATCATGGATCGACGATTGGTTCTATGAAAGTGCGTGGCAAAATTTATACTATTGAAAATTGGTGCGGATCCCTGTTACCGTTTCGATAGTCCACAAATGTACAGGTGCTGCGAACAATACATGTATGCATGCAGAGGGGAGATAGAGCCAGTGAGCCGGCATCATTATCGTTAATATAATCCTAGCTAGCTAGTACTAGCGATCGAGGTGCAATGAACAATGCATGCAGAGGCGATTGACGCGATGCATGGCTGCTTAATTAAGTACACAGATTTTTTATTTTTATTTTTTTTGCGGGTATAATTAAGTACACAGATGAGTGAGTATATACTGTATATGTATATGCATGCATCGTTGTCATCGACGCAACTAATTAATAAGCGATACATCTTATGTGCATGGGTCTGCGTTGTATATATATAGAGCAGAGTGCAGTGCAGTGCAGTGCAGTCAGCTCCATCTTGCCTCCCCTTCCTTCCTCTCATCTGCAGCTGCAGGTTTGTTCGTTCGATGCATGCATGTACTACTAATATATCATCCATGCATGCAGGCTTTAAGTGTTCAATTGTTTTTAATATATGCTTATTAATTGGCATGCATGCAGCTAGAGTTTCAAGGAGGAAGACACATGCCGGGTCTCCCGAGGTCATCATGGCCGGAACTAGTGGGGCAGACTCAGGACGTCGCCCATAGAACTATCTCCCGAGACCGGCCGGATCTGCGTGTCATTACCATGTTGGAGGGTGACCCAGAGCCGCCAACCATCGAAAATGACCGCGTCCTCGTCTGGTGCCGCGGTGACCCCATTCATGGCGATTTCTTCGTCACCCGGGTTCCGGTCATCGGATAGACTGCATGCCCCCTGTCATGTCATTCGGCCTTGAATTAACTGAATAAATAATGCGAGCGAGTATGACATACCACTCGCCCATGCATTCAAGCTTTCTAGGGTACCTAGCTAGATCTGCTTGTATGCTTGCTAGAAACCTTCAATATCATACATTGATCGTGGTACCTATTTAATATATGGAACAATAAATTGTCCCTTCTGCCATTTGCTACTCTATATATTTCGTCTATGTTTATGATATGCACACAATTACTTTTGATTGACAAGTGCTTGTTAAACTTTAGTATGCGTTAGGTAGGATGTAGACAATAAGCATATGTCCTAACTTGGGGCCGGTGGGCTTACAATCCGTTCAGCTGCAATCTTTGTTTGCCAATACTATACAACACCTCATCCATGCTGGCTCAGAACCATCATCTGTGCTAGCGCAATGGAGGAGACATGGATGAGGGTCGAGTATCCATGTCAACATCAAAGCTAGCACCTATATAATAGCGCATCCCTACCTGCCTATTAGAGTATTTTTATCGGCGCTAACTACGTGTCAGTATGGATATTAACTGGTGATAACCAAGTGCCAATAGGGATATTACTGTATCCCTACGGTGATAGTTGGGGGTTGGCAACGTTACTATTGCCACGAAGAAATTCTGCACATGACAATTCCCATGACGATTATTACGTTCTGTGAACCCTGGAACACAGTTACATGGACGTCGTGAAAAATCGTTGTTCATCGTTTTAGGCCCGCTTCATGTGTTATAGCTCACCGTTTTGGGGTCCGGTAACGATTTTCACGTTCCTTGAACCCTGGTACACGCATGGGCGGACCCAGAACAAAAATGACCGGGTGTCCACACGTATATAAGATATGTGTGTATCGAACAAGGCTATACAATTTAGTGACATGTTTAATAATTTAGCATAGTTGATACATGTGTAACCATGAAAATGCTTACCAAAATCAACATAGTTCCCACTTGAAATATGAGTTGATAAAAGAAATTAAATAATAGAGCAGCAAAGACTTCAAATATACTCAATAACTTAAATATGATTTTTTTTACCAATTTTTGCCATTGTTTAATGTACTTGTAGTTCAAATTTGAATTATATCCACTAAATACCTAGAAATCCATTTAATGCCCTAAAAATAGCAAATGAACCCTGAAAAATTCCAAATTTTCACATGGAACATGTAATGGTGTATCTTCAATGTAGAACAAAATTTGGACCATAACCCTAACCCTAAAACCCTAATAATACCCTAAAACCCTATACGTTTACCAGTGGCATGCCCACTGTGAGGTACACCACTAATAAAAGATTACCAATGGCATGCGCCCTACTCGCATGCTACTAATAACCCATTACCAGTGGCGTGCGTGACCGGCCGCATGCCACTGGTAACTTGACTACATGATTCCCTCGTGCGGGACTTGGGGAAAAATGCCGCCGCAACCCATCGCCGCCGCCAACCCTCGCCACCGCCGGCCACCCCCAACTATCACCGTAGTTCATTAGGCCATCTTGCCCTCACATGCAATCAAGTTAGTGTCTCTCTTTGTGTTTGCGCAACACGAACATTAGTCTTCATTAGGCCATCTTGTGTTTGCTCATTCCATTGGTTGCACAAGCCCCACTATCCTTGCCGGTGTGTTTCTATTGTCCATCTTAAGTGTGTGTGTGTGTTTGTGTGTGTGTGTGGTTAACCTTCGAAATTGTTGGGACACACGTCTTGATATGTACGTTTGAGTTGAACAAACTATAGGATTTGCTTTGAAAGTACGTCTTAACATCATGGATCGATTGATCCTACATATGAATATGCATGGCAAAATCACTCCAAAGAAGCACACACAAGTGCGAGTATATATATACTCTTTCTGTTAATCAGTAAACAAGGAAAGCAAATAGTACGTACAATGAACAAGGCATGCATGCAGAGGGAGACTGAGTCGGTATCATTAATTAATCTTAATCCTAGCGAGCGAGGGCGATTGACGCGATGCATGGTTGCTTAAATAATCACACAGATGAAAACAATCGATATGTATGTATCTCTTATGCATCGTTGTCATCGACACGAGAGAGAAGCAATTAAGCAGCATGCGATACATCTTACTCTACTCAGCGTCATGCATGTACGTATGCACGCGCCATGCGTGTATATACATAGAGCACCGGCCCTATCAGCTCGCATGTCACAAGCTTAAGCGCGCAGTCAGCTCGATCTTGCCTCGACTCTGTCTGATCTGCAGGTTTGTTTGTTCGCATGAATGCATGCATGCGTTGTTGAATTCTTTGAATTTTATGCTTGTTAATTAATTCGCATGCAGCTAGCATATCAGTGAGGAATCGAACATGCCGAGGGAACTGTTGAGCGGGAAGACGTCGTGGCCGGAGCTGCTGTACAAGAAGGGGGACGACGCCACCAGAGCCATCCTCGCCGACTGCCCGGAGCTGCGCGTCGTCAACATGGCACTGGGCGACCCGGAGCCGCCGACCGTCGAGCACGACCGCGTCCTCCTCTGGCTCGACCTCAACGCCGCTTCCGACTTCATTGTTTACCAGGTTCCCATCATCGGGTAGTTAGCTACGCTAGCTGCATGCCATTCTGGCCAGAATAAACTAAACTAAATATGCCATGAGCGAGGCTCTCTGCCTGCATGCATGCTGTAATGTAAACCTACAGATGCTACTGTTAGGATATTAAGCAATTTTCGATTAAGCTTAACCCAATCTAGCAACATAACAAGTGTGCTGACAGTGCAAATCACATACGACAGACTAAAAACATCTAGCATATTCATGTATGGACCAAAAGTACATGCCAACAGAGAGAAGTTCAGAACATACAAGTTCACCCGAAACTCCGGCACAGCAGCGTCGTCGGCCATGGTGGTGAAGATGAGGTGGCCGTCCGCCGTAGAGGAAGTAGTGGAAGCAGATGGCCGGTCGTCGAGGATGTAGTCGATCAAAAGCGAGCAGTCGCGCCGAGACGCTCCCCAAAAATCTTATCGCCCCTCACCCGGTGCAGGTTCTCAAGGGACGCGGTTTCGGAGGCCTGCTCTCCCGTACAGCTGTGCACACAGTCGCCGCAATGGGGTTGCCGGAAAGCAGCACAACACAAGGAACTTGACAAGTGTGTGTGTGTTCGGATCTGCTACTGTGTCTATTCTGTGTAGCCTTCCTCCTCTGTATCTTCTCCACATAGAGGAGACGCGAGGGAGAGTAAGGAGATGCAACTGATACGTGGTGGAAGAAATTAGCATAAAACGTGTCCACAACGAGCTCGGACATTGACACGTACACCCAGAGTTTTAGCAGTGCACTACCAAGTAAAAATTTAGTTCTTCCAACAAGCCGCGTAACATTAGCTCGAACTCGATTCATGAAACACGATGCGTGCGTGCGCGCATTGCGTTGCATGGCGTGGCAAGTCAAGTCGAGTGAGTGAGCGTGCACGTTGTTGCTCTCTTTTCTCATGCTACAAGGATGAGTAGAACAACTCACCTTATATATTGGTGCTACCCTTCCTCAACTAGCAGTATGGGACTACACTTTCACACATGCCATTCAAGTCAAATGGGCCATTGAGATTTCAGAATTTTACTAGGCTGAACAAGATTTAGTGGGCCGAAGCCCATAAAATCTAACAATCCCCCACCAGATCTCATAGGCACATTAGATTGCATTTGTTCCAATGTATTGTTTGATATACCTGTAGTTTAGTGGAGATCGGTTAAGATTAAACATCCACCTAGACAAGTAGCTACACTTATCCACAATTGAATTGTTGTTATTTAAACAACTTTCGACTAGGGGTATCCTTAGTAGCATGGTTAGAGAACACTAGTACACAACAGGGCTTTGGTCCACCCTGAAAAGCCCATTAGTCCCGGTTCACTCACGAACCGGGACCCATGGGAGCATCGGTCCCGGTTCGTGAGGCCAGGGCGCCGGCCGGGCCTCGTCTGACCCCTTTGGTCCCGGTTCCAGACACGAACCGGGACCAATGCGCCTCGTGGGCCATTGGTCCCGGTTTGTGGCTGGAACCAGGACCAAATGGTGAGGCTTTAGTCCCGGTTGGTAACACCAACCGGGACTAAAGGGTTTGAGGCTTTAGTCCCGGTTGGTGTTACCAACCGGGACTAAAGGTCGACCTTTAGTCCCGGTTGGTAACACCAACCGGGACTAAAGGGGTTCTGAAAGTTTTTTTTTTCCTGTTTTTACATTCGTTTTCTGTTTTAAATTGCTTATATCTTTTAAGATATTTGATGTTTTTGAGTGATTCTTTTTGCATTAGATTCAAAATTTTGTCTAGTTTCTGTTTGTGCCATTAGTTTTCGAATTTGAATGGTTTAAATTTGAATTTGTTCAAATTTCCTTCAAACCCTAGATTGTGAATAACTTGAGTTTACAAATAGTTTTTAATTTAATTCTTTTTACTCCTAGTCACGTGTTAGATTGTTGTCACAGTAAGATTTATTTGGTTATTTTTAGAATAATTTAAATTAGGATTTTAATTAAAACAATACTGTTTTGCTTATATAGTTGTTTTAGTCATTTAATTGTTGTTTTTTATTATTTTTAGTTAGTTCTTTCTGTAGATTTTAACATGTTGTAGTATGGTGCATATTGAATGCACAAAAAGTCTGGAGTTGAAATAAGTTTAAAAAAATGAAATGCATTTGTAACAGACGAGTTTTCGTCCGAAACCTTGATACTTCGAATGAGATGGTCCAGTTTGTACACGAAGTGCATCCAGTTTTTGCCGTAACCCTCTCAGCTTTTTAGCACATGCTATGTGGGTGAAATGATGATACCATGCCAACTTTCAACCTTTTCAGAGTTCATTTGTAGTGCTTTTCAATTTCAGGGTCATTTAGCTCAAAAAAATCAGTAAATGCATGAAAAATAGCAAATGAAGTCAGAAAGGGTTGAAATTTGAGGATGTGTCTTTGAATGGTGCATAATGAACACACAAAAAGTCTGGAGTTGAAATAAGTTTAAAAAAATGAAATGCCTTTGTAACAGACGAGTTTTCGTCTGAAACCCTGATACTTCGAAAGAGATTGTCCATTTTGTACACGAAGTGCATCCAGTTTTTGCCGTAACCCTCTCAACTTTTTAGCACATGCTATGTGGGTGAAATGATGATACCATGCCAACTTTCAACCTTTTGAGAGTTCATTTGTAGTGCTTTTCAATTTCAGGGTCATTTAGCTCAAAAAAATCAGTAAATGCATGAAAAATAGCAAATGAAGTCAGAAAGGGTTGAAAAGTGATGGCGTGGCTTCGAATGGTGCACACACAAAAAGTCTGGAGTTGAAATAAGTTTAAAAAAATGAAATGTCTTTGTAACATACGAGTTTTCGTCTGAAACCCTGATACTTCGAAGCCGACGGCCGCATACCTTTCTGACTTGGTTAACCTTAGTTGTGACTCTGGCTGGGACGGTGCTAGCAGATGTGTAGTCGACGGTATGATTGGATGGACACCAACCCGGACTAAAGGGGTTCTGAAATTTTCAAACTCTAACCCCCCCCCCCCCCCCCCCCCGTGGATCGCCTTTTTTAGTTTTGTAGAAAATAAACAAAAATGATAAAATCTTCAAAAAATAAAATCCTTCGAGATGTAGTTAGGTTTTAGTGTCTAGTTGGTATAGAAATTTTGAAATATGAATTTTGACCTTTTTTGCAAAAAAACGAAAAAAAAATGTAAAACGGCCATAACTTTTGCATACGACGTCGAAAAAAAAATTAATATATCAAAAAAAACTAGAGAAAAATTCGGACTCGATTTTACAAGGGTTTACCCGGTGAAGTTTTCTCAGATTCTCAAAATTCCAAAAGGAAAAAAAGTTATTTCAAATCAAAAATAAAAATTATTAAAATTTTAAAAATTAATTTTATTTTAAAATAAGATGTCATATTTGGATTCCTCACATTTTTCTGATAATAATGGATATATTATTTGTCGAATTTCGATTTACAGATTTAAAGATATTAATTATGTCATATTAAATGAATAAATGGCAAAAAAATGAATAAAATAATATTATTACTTATTTTATTTTCATTGAAATTCAATATTATTAGTACTTATTTTGTTTATTTTAATAATTGTTTAGAATTCAAAAAATTAAATCATGTGACATCAAGACCTAAGGGTTAACACGATTGATAGCTTAAGATTGTCAGGAAAACAACAAGTGCAGACTTGGAAACTAGGGGAGATAGAACCTGAAAGTTAAGTGTGCTGGGGCTGGAGTAGTGAGAGGATGGGTGACCGGCCGGGAAGTTAGATGATTTGGAATGAGTGCTGATTAGAGACTCTAGAGATTAAATTCTGAAGCAGTGAGGAGGGGTGATTAGAGATTAAATTGTCAAATAATTCAAAGATTTGAAATTCGGAATAAAACTGAAAAACAAATCAAAAAAATAATCAAAAAAAAATCATTTTTTCCCCCCCGGCAAGGCAGCCCCCGGCAAGGACCTTTAGTCCCGGTTGGTGTTACCAACCGGGACTAAAGGTGGAGCCTTTAGTCCCGGTTGGTAACACCAACCGGGACTAAAGGTCCTCCCTCCCCCGCCCCAGGCAGTGCCACGTGGAGGGCCTTTGGTCCCGGTTCGTAAGCAAACCGGGACTAAAGGTTTTGGGCTTTAGTCCCGACCCTTTAGTCCCGGTTCCAGAACCGGGACTAAAGGCCCTTACGAACCGGGACAAATGGCCCTTTTTCTAATAGTGGAAATGTAAGTATGGGTGTGTACGACTGCCTTATAGCGAAGGTCACCGTACACCGACAAAGTGACACATTGAAGTTTTCTAAAGGTCCAGCCGCCTCGTGGGAGCGCGACCTACGTCCTATGTGAGGAGAGTCGTCGAGAAAAGTGCTCAGCACATGGAACATTTAGAACGTCGCCGCTTCGGAAGTCCCACGACTCCCGATGGTCCGAGTCTTACAAGGTCCCTCGGACTCCGAAACCCGACCTCCTTGAACCTTGGTCCTAAGGAGGGGAGGGGGGGCTGGCTCTCCTCTTGAGTTTATTCAAGTGGGAGTGAACGAGAGTACATTCCCATGGGGGGCTATTTACAGCCTAGGAGTACTTGACAAATGACCAAAGCTACCCTTGAGGGTGGTAGGTTGGAGGGGTATATGGGTAAAGGATGGTTCAGGGGTATATGAAAACTAGTCAAAGGTCGGGGTGTCCATGGCCCATGGTGAGCCGTGCCTTCTCATCCATTCATTAATGGGCCTGGGCTAGTAGGGCCTCTTCTTGACATGGGCTTCTTTGCTTCTTTGCCTTCATCTTTGACTTAGTCTTTTATTTTCTACTCTTCCTTTGACTTGTTGACCATGAGGACTTGCTTGGACTTTTGTTGACCATAGTGCCTTGCTTGGACTTTTGTTGACCATCTTTGACTTTTGTTGACCATCTTCTCTTGACTTCTCGGTCTTGTCGGTGTGCTTAAATCTTCTTTGCTGGAGGTGAAGGGCACTTGATGAGCCTCGGTGTTGCTTGTCGATGATGGCCATGGCAAGGTGCCCACCGGAGGAGCGAGGATAGAAACTTGACACCTGCAAGTCCCCTTGACCTTTGTGGCAACCTTTCCATTATCTCGAGCTTCTCGGTGGGCCTCCGATGATTTTCCGAAGACCGAGGACCAAAAAACCTTGGCCGGGGGAGGAAAGTAGGGACGATGCGGGGATGCCCACAATTTTCTCAACCTCCAGGTATTTTTATTTTATTTTTCTGAGCTTTACTTCATTTTTTTAGATTTTTTGGGATTTTTCTGGATTAAAAACCCATTTTCTGAATTTTTTGGCAATTTCCTGATTTTCTAGCGATTTTTCTAAATTTTTGGGCAATTCTGAGTAAATCCGGGGCTTTTCTGGAAAATTCCGGTCGTGGTGGGGTCTCAGCGTAATTTCACCGAAATTCAGGAACTTTTCTAGAGCACGAATTAGGGGGAACCGGAGGCTCCTTCTCATGAATTCGGATGAACTCACAAGAGCAATGGTGAGACGAATCTCTCGCAGTCTCGCTGCATAAGCTTGTATCTGAATGGTTTGACAAAAGGTTTCTAAAAGGACGGGGGAGATGTGGTTTTATAACCAAGGACAACCCCCCTTAGCTAGGTGTGAAAGGAGTCCAAATAGTAACCATCATTTGTATGACTTCCTTGGGGGAATAAGCAGTCAACTTGGAGAGTTATTGAAGAGCTCCTCGAATTCTCGCACAGCCTTTAACAACCTGGACACAGTCGCACCAAAATGGTCATTACTTTTGTTACACAACTCAAAATGAAGCAAGGTTTGTTGCATTGGAAAGTAGACTTCAAGGAGCTTCTAATGGTATACCCTGTTATCACATTTCTCTTCCAGGATGGTGGTGACATAGAAAAAGATCGGAGGCAAAAAACTGAATGCATGTGATTCACTTAGAACATGTTTCGGTAAACTTTGTTTCTTCAACTTTGTTTCTTCATGAGCTCAAGGATTGTTGGCTTCCCCCGACATGACACTTGAGTTCAGTCAACAATAAAGGGGATGAAGGCACAACATTTTCATCAAGTTTATAAGATAAGCCCAAGTTAGCATTGACCCTATCAGTTATTTATTTGGCGCGACTTCTTGTGATTGGCCCTATAATTGTTGGGGTTGTGTCAATGGGGGTGATGTCCACAACATGAAGGGGTAAATTATGTTCCTAAAGGGAGAGATACATGGGCCTTTGCCCTTTTCCTGCATGCAGGCAGCTGCCCGGACAGTCCGTGGTGGTCAGCCCGGACAGTCTGGCTACGGAAGTATCCTCGAGTTGGAGGTCGGTGGAGGCCACGTCGGTGTGTCTGGGCAGGTGTCCTGGGGTGCTCGGCCTTCGGTCGGATAGTTCAAGTGCTCCGGCTGGACGGGTCTCCGTGGTGTCCTTCCGGGGGCCGGACACTCCGGGCCTCTGTTCGGCCAAGTGTCCGGTGCTGCTCGATTTGGTGCCGGACAGTCTGGAGCCCTGGTCCAGATAGTCCGGCTAGCTGACAGCAGCTCCATATTGCCTCCTCCTTTTTCTCCTCGCTTGCATGCCTCGCACTTTAGAGGAAGGCACGTGTTCTTCCTTCTCTTCTATGCTTCCCTCTTGGATGGCATAGTAGTTCTTGCACTTAGGACCTCCTCCTTTGCACGTATGTCGTTCAGCTCAAACCTAAAGATGCAAAGGGTTGGAAGGTCAAGTAGTATACCATCCTTGAGAGTAGTAGCTAGACACACGCAACGGAGAAGATCCACCATTGCAAGCCATGTACGCGTGTCATTTGGCGTTGAAGCACTTGACATGGTGATGTCCGTAAAACTCAGCATATCACACATACTTTCTAATCAATATGAATTATATTATTCAAGGAACATACAATAAATCATGAGTATCGTGAAATGTGATCATTGTGAATTAGAAGACCGTGTGCCGCCGAAAAGTGCTTGGTGGGCTCAGCATTGCGGGCCTTGACCAGTTTGGGAGAGCTCTCAAACTGTGTCAGCAGTGGCTTTAGTGGACTGAACTAGGCCAGCCGTGGGTGGGCTCTTAGCTATCCAGCGACGTGGCTGACATGGACCTTTCCAGAGCATGCACACCCATCACCATTGTCGACGGTAAAACAACCTTGTTCTGGCATGATAATTGTTCCTATGACCACTTAGGTGTTTTCGGGTGTCTATGCTTCCCAAATACCGCTTCTACTGCCGCTCACAAGCTCGCCCCACGCTCGGTCGCCTGCATCTTCCTTGGCTATCCACCCGATCGCAGCGGCTACAAGTGTTACGACCCTATCTCACGGCGCATTATACTCTCACGACATGTCTACTTCGATGAGCAGGTTTTTCCATTCAAGCAGGCAGCCACGCCGCCGCCGGCGACGTCTTCGTCCTCACCACCAACGGACGTCTTGCTCTTGCCAGCCCCGGCACCTGTGGTTCGTCGTCGGGCTGTCATCAGTCCCGCTCGGGTCGCTTCTTCGACTCCCGGAAGCGCTGCCGCGGCGGCCCCGAGCGCTGCCTCAGCAGCTTCTTCGTCGCCTGGAACAACTGCCATGGCAGCCCCGAGCGCTGCCCCAGCAACATCTTGCTCACCTGGACGTACTGCCACGGCAGCCCAGAGCGATGACATGGCAGGCTCTTCGGCTCCTCCCTACGTGGCTCACAGGAACGCTGCAACGCCAACACCCAGTGCTGCCCCGACAGACAACATGGCTCCTCCAGCTCCTAGGCGGCCACGAGCTCCTCCACCGCCGCCGTCACATCCGATGCTCACTCGCCTTCGCGACAGCATCCAGCAGCCCAACAAGCGGTACGCCGCCCACGCTGCCTCCGTTCTATCCCCCGTGCCGTGCACCATTCGTGAGTCGCTCCGGGATCCGAACTGGCTTGCTGCTATGGAGGCCGAGCACGCCGCCCTGCTCTCCAACAGGACTTGGACTCTCGTGCCTCGTCACGCCGGCGCAAACGTCATCACCGGCAAATGGGTATTCCACCAAAAGTTCAAACCCGACGGCAGTCTCGACCGCTACATGGCCCGCTGGGTTGTTCGTGGCTTCTCCCAGCGTGCCGGCGTGGACTTCTCCGAGACGTTCTCGCCGGTGGTCAAACCGGCTACCATTCGCACAGTGCTCCACCTCGCCGCTGCACGTGATTGGCCCGTTCACCAACTCGACATCAACAATGCATTTCTCAATGGCGTGCTCAGCGAACGGGTGTACTGCCAACAACCCACTGGCTTCGTCGACGCTGCTCGGCCGCATGATGTCTGCCTTCTCGACAAGTCTCTGTACGGGTTGAAGCAAGTGCCTCGGGGGTCGTACCAAAGGTTCGCCGCGTTCATCTGCAGCCTTGGCTTCCGCGCAACGACGTCGGATTCTTCTCTGTTCGTTCTACAGCGCGGCGCCGACATGGCATACCTCTTGCTTTATGTGGACGACATCGTCCTCACTGCGCCGACTACCGGTTTTCTATGGCAGGTCATTGATCGTCTTCGCGCGGAGTTCTCGCTCAAGGACATGGGTGCCCTTCACTTCTTCCTCGGCATCAAGGTGCGTCGCACGACAGCCGGCTTCTTCCTATCTCAGAAGCAGTATGCCGTTGATCTTCTCGATCGCGCGGGCATGACGGGCTGCAAACCTGCTTCTACGCCAGCTGATACGAAGCCCAAAGTCTCCGCCACCTCCGGTGCGCCTGCTACCGACGGTGCTCTCTACCGCAGCATTGTCGGGGCCCTACAATACCTGACGCTGACACGGCCCGACATCGCCTATGCCGTGCAGCAGGTCTGTCTCCACATGCACGCACCACGTGACACGCAATGGGCGATGGTGAAACGTGTGCTCCGGTACGTCCGCGGCACCACCTCTCACGGTCTACAACTCCGCAAGTCCTCCGCCCACGAGCTCATCGGCTACTCTGACGCCGACTGGGCAGGATGCCCGCATACCCGGCGTTCGACATCGGGCTACTGCGTCTACCTCGGGGACTCACTTGTCTCGTGGTCGTACAAGCGGCAGCCCACCGTCTCTCGCTCCAGCGCCGAGGCGGAGTACCGGGCTGTCGCCAATGTCATCGCGGAGTGCTGTTGGCTCCGGCAGCTCCTCGGAGAACTTCACACCGGCGTGAGCAAGGCTACTGTCATCTATTGCGACAATATTTCGGCGGTCTACCTCTCTACAAATCCCGTTCATCACAAGAGAACCAAGCACATCGAGCTCGATGTCCATTTCGTACGCGAGAAGGTTCATCTCGGCGAGCTCCGTGTTCTTCATGTGCCCATGACTCAGCAATTTGCGGACATCATGACCAAAGGCCTGCCAGCGTCGTCCTTCAATGATTTTCGCTCCAGTCTATGCTTCACCAACGGTGACGCCTCGACTGCGGGGGGGTGTTAGTCACACCTGTACTTCTGCGGTTATCGCATGTACATCACCCACGATCCCCACGTATAGCTAGGAGGTCGTTATTCTTTCGCACGATATGCTGCGCACGATGTGATGTAACTCTGTACTAATAACCCTGAGATCAATACGATGTGTGTGTTGCATCCATTTTCCTTCACACAATGAGTAATACACGTATGGTTTTTGTCTAGGGGTTTTGGCATGTCCCCCCTCAAAACAATGATCATTTTGTACATATTCTAATTCCTTCAGGAAAAAAGAACGAAAATGATGGACCATTTATGGGTTCATCTACTACGACCTTGGATTATTAATTCCTGCAGATCAAGTTATGCATTTTCGTGAAGGGGTTTAAGTTGTTGAAATGAGAAGACTTGCACGCATACGGAAAAGTACCGGCTGGAGAAAGAGAGAGAGAGAGGGGAGAAGAGTTTATTTTCGGGAGAAGGGATCCCTCAAAACAAGCTTGGAATAACCAGGGAAGCATGACAACTCAAGCACCGTTTTTAGGTATAAGCTAGGGACGAATGCAGCAAGCAAGGCAACCCCTCGGTACGTATCACACGAACGCGAGCTTCAACAAATCGATCGCAGATCTCGTTCGGTCGATCGATCAGCCGACTCATCCGAGCTCACCATGGCGAGCTGGCCGGCGGGATCCGCGTAAGCAGCGAAGGCTGGGCTCCTCTGCGACATCGACTTGGACCTCAAACCCGGTGACCACGGCCAGTGCCCCACCGGACACGTCCGGGTCCACAAGGCGCTCCAGACAGACACGAGACGGACGCGGTGTCCGCCCTCGGGCCCGCGTGTCAGCCGGCCAACCATCTCCCACCGGCCCCATTTAATCCGAACGCGTGGACGGGGCCCTCATGTCAGCCACCCAGCCCCCCTGCCGAGGTCCTTTTTAATGGCTAGCCCGTGTGCATGGACCGGCCAGTCCACTTCCAAACACCTCCCTGCCCCCCACGCGCCCGACAAACCCTAGCCCGCGTCGCCCACCACCGTCCACCGGCCACAATGGTGTGGAAGTGGACGGGGAAGCCAGGGAAGCACAACCATGAGGCCGGGTTGTCTTCTGTGTCGTCTGCGCATAGGAGGAGCGCCGCCAGCTTCGCCATCTCGCCGCCCGCTGCGCCACGGCAGCGCCAGTACGTGGGCGTGGCGACGTGCCAGCATTACTGGGACATGGCCGCCCCGCTGCCGTGGAGCGATGTGCACCTGCCGGACGGGTGGCATCTCAGCCCGGAGAGGGTGCCAGTGCCTGCCATCCAGGCCAGTGGCCTCGCTCGTCTACTGGAGATCAACCGCCGGCGGGCCCTTCTGCCTCCAAACCTCCTCGGTGACCCAAGGCACGCCGTCGACTCACCCGTCTGGGACACGTGGTTCCGGGATGAGCACGACATGGGGTGGCGGTCTTTCTTCGCTGCTGGCGCGCGTGCTCCGTCACCCCCACGGGAGCGTGCTCGGGTGCGCACGCGTGAACCCACGCCGTCCCTGCCACCATCACCAGCAGCCATGGACGTCGACGAGCGGGACGAGATCTATTTGAAGGTGCTCGAGGACTCGAAACTCGACGAGTTCAAGGAGTGGCCTGGCCTGGCGGTCCAGCTTGCTCTGTCGGCCGCCGGAGATGTCGCCATTCCCGAGCCAGAGGACGGGGTGGTTGAGGAGGAGGAGGAGGAGGTGGTGGAGGAGGTGCCGGTCTGGAACTCGGCGCTGGTGGGGCAGTCCTGGTCGTGGACGTCGAACATGCTGGAGCACGTGTCTGCCCCGCCCGTGAGGGTAGGCGCGAAGACGTGGTCACCGCCGCTCCAGACACCACCGGAGCGGCAGCAGGCGCCGCGCGCCCACCTGTGGCAGCCACCGCCCTTCGTCGACCACACGGCAGATGAAAGCGATGGCCAGGACTGCGGCGACGACGGGGACTAGAAGATCTAGGGTTTTTTAAGTTTAACTTATTTTTATTTTTCTTTAAGTTTAAGTTTAATGTACGGTGGCGAGGACGGCCGGGACTATTGGACTTTTTAATGTTTTTTTTAAGTTTACATTTAAGTTTTTTTTAGAGGAACTGTGAAATACGTCTGGCCTGTTGGGCGCACCTATGGGCGCTGTGACGCAAACGGACGATCGTGTCCGCCTGGCCGACGCAAACGGGCGGAAAATGGACGAAAAGCGTGTCCGTTTGCATCCGTGCGTTGGAGTTGGCCTTAGTTAACCGAGTGCATGCGTGGTTAATCACAGGATGAGGTATCCGCCCGAACCACGGGGAAGTTGAATGATCTAACACCATGAATAATTTGAAACCCGATAACGGGTGAGAAAGATCGTACCCATCAAGCAACTGAATGGGCCCCGGACTCGATCAGCCTTCCATCTAACTAGAAGCGAACGCGCGCCTTGCCGTGCCGTTCTTCTTTGTGGGACCTATTTTTTTCCGTTTATTGTTGGCCGGCAGTTGATCTTCGTTGGGCATTTTTTTGGGGTCAGTTTTGTTGAGCTAGGCACATTTCTCTGGCTTGGTATCTTTGGTCTTTTTTTCGTGAAATGTGATGGAGAGAGGAGGAGCGTTACGTAAAATTCGGGTGGCACGTATCCCCGCTATGCGCAGCGCACGAACGAAACCACGTATCTCAGGGCCAGTGAAGCTCATGTCACATGTGACTGTTAAATGGGTCTAAGAAGAAAAGAAACCCGAAACACAAGCTGACAAAGCGGGCACATGGGCTTTCTCAACCAGGGAGCAAGGACACTAGTGGCGTAACTAGGGGGTGTGCCGGGTGTGCCATGGCACACCCAGAATTTTGAAAAATATTTTTTGACCATGTAATAATTAGCTGATTTTCAAGGCCAACCTAAGCAAATTGAAAATAGACCTCAATTTTTTTGAAGTGTGCACACCCTCCATTTTATTTCTGAGTCCGCCACTGAAGGACACCACCCCCTTTCTAGGGAGCTTAGTATCTTTAGAGATGTAACACGCTAAAATCTACGCATGCAAGTCGAGGACCACTTCAAAAATACGTTTAAAGTTAATGGACGGATGGAATACCGATTACATACGTAGCTTTAATATGTAATTTCCTTAACATCATGTATCTATTGATTCTATGAGTCTGCATGGCAAAATCAAAATTAGCCCGTGCGAATCCAAAGACGCACATGCATGTACCCAAGTGCAAGTAGGAGTATATTCTTCCTCGTTCTGTTTCCTAGCGAGGGGCCGAGGGCGCGATTGACGCGATGCATGGTTACTTAATTGATTACACAGATGCATGCAATTGTATATGCATCGCTGTCATCAATGCACATCTTATGTACATATATTCATATGCACTTTAGCTATACGTAAGCCGCCTGAAAATTGATTTTGGGTCAGTCGATTTTTTTGGCCATTAATTTATGCTTTGAGATTCGTGCTCCCTTCTTTTTCTGGCCTGTTCTGTGAGTTGTGTTTGGGCTAGGTTTTTTCGACTGACCACATATTTGGGTCGGTCGATTTGCTACTAGGCTAAAGCCCATTACCTGTGCGGCCAACCCTCTCCTCTCTCCCTTTGTTTTTTTTATGTTTTTATGTTTTTATGCCTTTTTGCTTTTGTTTTTTGTGTTTCTTTATTAGTTGGCTTTTATTTTTTCTTTTGTGGGTATTTTGGGACATTAGGTGACTGTAAATGTATACACACAATTACTATGCAATATGTAGAAAAATTACACTATTATATGATTATTGTTTGCATACTACAAATAGTGCAATTTTAGTGCAATGCTGTGTGCATGTTTTTTTTTATTTTTTTTATTATTTTTCTTTTTAAAGGGTAATACTAATGTCACTAATTCATTGTTCCTTATAAAATTTCATTATTTTGATTTTGTTTTAGTTATTCTTTTATTTTTTTTCTTCTTTAAGGGTAATACCAATGCCACTAATTCATTCCTTCTTAGGAAGATTTTTTTTGCGAAAATTCCACTATTATATGCTTATTCTTGCATATTTTGAAAAAGCATAATTTTTGTGTATATTGTGTGCAAATTTTGTCATTGTTTGTTTTAGATTTTTTGTCATTTTCTTTCTTCTACAAGGATAATACCAAAGCCACTAATTCATTCTTTCTTAGAAAACCTTATTATTTTGATTTTTTTTAGTTATTATTTCATTTTCTTTCTTCCTAAAGGGTAATACCAAAGCCACTAATTCATTTCATTTTCCTTCTTCTTTAATGGTAATACCAA
This sequence comes from Elymus sibiricus, assembly GCA_039707655.1. Taxonomy (NCBI): domain Eukaryota; kingdom Viridiplantae; phylum Streptophyta; class Magnoliopsida; order Poales; family Poaceae; genus Elymus; species Elymus sibiricus. The sequence continues at coordinate 5,086,049 of CM077670.1, read as the reverse complement.
TGCCACTAATTTATTCCTTCTTAGAAAACTTCCCTTTTTTGTGAAAATTCCACTATTATATGCTTATTCTTGCATACTATAAAAAATAATTTCTGTGTAAATTGTGTGCAAATTTTGTCATTATTTATTTATTTTTTTCATTTTCTTTCTTCTTAAAGGGTAATACCAATGCCACTAATTCATCCTTTCTTAGAAAACTTCATTATTGTGATTTTGTTTTAGTTTTTATTTTATTTTCTTTCTTCTTCAAGCGTAATACCAGTGCCACTAATTCATTTCTTCTTAGAAAATTACTTTTTTCCGAAATTCCACTATTATATGCTTATTCTGGCATATTATAAAAAGCGCAACTTTTATGTAAATTGTCTGCAAATTTTGTCATTTTTTTTATTTTCTTTCTTTTTAAAGGGTAATAACAATGCTATTAATTCATTCTTTCTTAGAAAACTTCATTATTTTGATAATGTTTAGTTTTTATTTCATTTTCTTTCTTCTTTAAGGGTAATACCAATGCCGCTAATTCATTACTTCTCAGGAAAAAAATCCGAAATTACACTATTATTTGCTTATTCTTGCATATTATAAAAAAGTGCAATTTTTGTGTAAATTGTGCGCAATTTTTTTCATTTTTCTTCTTAAAGGGTAATACCAATGCCACTAATTCATTCTTTCTTAGAAAACTTCTTAGAAACTTCTTTTTTGCGAAACTTTCAGTATTACATGCTTATTCTTGCATATTATAATAAAGCGTAATTTTCTGTGTAAATTGTGTGCAAATTTTTATCATTATTTGATTTAATTTTTTATATTTTCTTTCTTTTAAGCATAATAACAATGTCACTAATTCATTCTTCCTTAGAAAACTTTATTTTTTGTTTTTCTTTATTTTAATTTTTGTTCATTTATTCATTAAGGTGACACCACCACAAGTATTAAAATTTCAGGCGACCGACCCTTTTTACTCACAGTAATTAAAACCATGGTAGTTAAAGAAACTATGGTATTGTAAGAATACTTAGAAAATATTTTGCTATTATACATGGCCTTAGTTATATATGATAGGGTGGAGTTGTGTGGTTGGAAGGAAGCCACGTCTCACTATAAACATGATCGGTAGGAATATCCCTGTAGGTGTAGCATTTTTAAAGAAGCACTCCCGACCATAGTGATGTTTTTGACCAACGAGACGGGAGCCGCTTTCACGAGCGTCGCTAGCGCGTGTAGTCGCGCATGCAGGTAGCTAGACGGCCAACATGCCAAGCTAGCTCATGTACAGAGATGCTTCTGAGCAGGACTGTGTAGGAGTACTGGTAGCTAGCTAGCATGTAGTTCACGAGTGTACGTGCATGCACGAATGGGTTGGTACGCGTGCACGCGCAACTTGAAAATTCAATTCGAGCAAAGGATAGAAAAAGAAAAGAAAAAAAAGCATGCACCTTACCCGGTAGGCTTGACTGAAACAAGTTTGGGTCAGTCGACTGACCCAAATTTTGTTTTCAGTCGATTGACCTGTAGCCGGTCCCATTCATATATGCGTGTATGTATGCATGCAATGCAATAATCACAAGCTAGCGTACAGTACAGTCAGCTCGATCTTGCCTTAACTTCTTCCTCTGATCGATCCGCAGATTTGTTTCCCCCCTGACGAAAAATCACATGCATGGATCCTACCTAGAAGAAACATGCAGTCTTCTCTCTCTCTCTCTCTCTCTCATCCATGCATATGCATGCATTGTTCAATTGTTCTTTTATATATGATTGTTAATTTGGAGCTACCGTATTAGGGAGAGACAGACATGCCGAGAGAACTATTGAACAGGAAGTCAGCGTGGCCAGAACTGGTGGGGCGGACCGGCGACGTCGCCATTAGAGCTATCGAGGCAGAGCGACCGGACCTGCGTGCTCGTCTCATAGTGGTGGGTACCCCGGAAGCGTCCTTGTCTGGTGCTTCGCTAGCGCCGGTTTCTTCATCGTCGACCGGGTTCCAGTCATCGGATAGACTGCTGCATGCATGCTACTCGCCATGCATTCTGGCGCAAATAAATGAGAAAATAATGCGAGCGAGTTTGATACCACTCGATCGCCATGCATTCAAGCTTTCTAAATGTACCTAGTTCTGCTTGCATGTCGTAGACCTTCTATCATACATTGATCGTTCGTGGTACCCAATTAATATATACTAGTCAACAACAACCCGTAAGACTGCAGGGGCTAGAACTACTCTACATTTATTTTCCTTTTTCGATTCATAATATTTATATACATGGTGTTGTTTAGGCCATGTTTATTCTTATATAAAAAATAGAATTGTTAAGAAATAAGGTGCACAGTGAAATGAATGAATCATTTTTTACTTCGTGATATGTAGTTGCAATGCATCCTCAGGGCCTCTTTGATTCGCAGGATTGTAAAAATGCAGGAATAGGAAAAACACATGATTGGAATGTCATGCCCATTCAAATCCTACAGGATTTGAGTTTGTTTGATTGCATCACATGAAAAACAAAGGATTTTCCCAAGAGGTTTGAGTGGATGCTAGATTTCATATGGAATGTAGTAGAAATGGTTCCTTAGGAAAAATTCCTCTAGGATTCAATCCTACAAATCAAACAACCAATGTAGAAAAAGTTCCTAAGGATTCTAATCCTCCAAAATCCCTATGAAAATCCTTTGAATCAAAGAGGCCTCCATTCTACATCGGAGCATCCATGCAACTTTAACCAACACCAAAAAATTGCATCAATGTTACTTTAACCAACACTAAAATACCAAAATGCACGGGGCCGGACCGGACCTAAAATGCGCCGGCCACAGGTGAGCCTTTGTTGCCGTCTGAAGGCAACCTCCTTCCTTTTGACTAGTTTCGCCCCGCCATACAACACGGTGTTGGCTTTCACAGCCGAAATAATTTTGGCACATGTCATGAGACAGGGTCACGACGACCTCGGTGTGTCGCACCGGATGGTTCAAGGACATCTTTCATCATGAACTTGTCATTGCCCTAGGATGTAGGTTTCGGTTCCACCAATGTACATTGGATTATGCTTTTCAACCTGGTCGATGAAACTAAAACTGAACTTGGCCTCCACGGTTTCGTCGTCGTCATTGCCAATGTTGTCGAGACGACAAAGGTAGACAGAAAGGAAGTCGGCGCAGCTCGGCTTGTCACCGTACTAGATCTCCGACTATGAAGGGACGGGAGATGATGCTCTCGCATCTTGGTAGTGGTGTAGTCTTGTACCAGGAGCAGGTGGTACCCGTAGTCCGCGCTGGTGTCGGCAGACAACTCGGTGCAAGGGCACAAGACGCAACTTGACCCATCGATTCGCAAGAAGAGAAGAGTGGGGGGGGGGGGGGGGGGCAAGTCCCAGCTGGACGCGCATACAAGACGAGACGAAACGAAACACGAACTGCATGGATCGTACGCTATTTTTCCGCTGGCGATGCACGGCCCAGCCATGCAGTAACCGGCCCCTACGATTGGCCGATTGATCGGGCCTAGCTTGCTGCAAAAGCTGCCGACCCCTCTTTCTTCACGTATGGGTAAAAGTTAGAACATAAAAGCTTCCGGATAAAAAAACTGTTAAATAGAATAATCAGCGTAAAAAAGTAAAAATATGGGGCAAAAAACTAGAATTCACTCTAATTTTTCTCTCCACGTATAGAACATAAAAGGATATAATATCTACCAATACTATTTGTATAAAATACTATACATAAATATTTCTTGCTAGAAATTTTATATGAGAGTTGTGTGTAAGCTTCATGTTGGTTGTTTTAGAGATGTTCTCTAACTGTCATTGAACTAGTGAAAACATCCTTGTTGAAAGGAAACCAAAGGCTAGTGAAAATATTATGTACGAAATTAACTTTGAACTTGTTTGAACAGTACAAAATTTGGTGGAACTTGGTCTAGGATATGCCTCTTGATCCACTTGATCAAGTGCAACAAGAATGAAGCCAAAAGGACTTCTCGAATAAAAGGTATGGCTAAAACTAAAGTCAAGATTTAAATTTGAATTGGACTAATATGAAAAGCTAGAACCTAGGGACAACCGGGCACAAGTTTCACTAAAAAATTATGGCTCGTACAAGATTAGGTTTTTTTAGGAGAAATTAAGTCTTCAAAAACCATATCTTTTATTTTTTGCGGGTGATCAAAAACCATATCTTAACCTTTATTACAATTAATTCACATTTCAGCAGTTGCTACGTACAAAATCGATAAAATGTTTAAGTATTCTTTTCAATACGAATCTATGCATGCTACTACTTTTGTACCTTTGAAGGATTATATATAGAATTTGACAACCTAACTGCATCATGGATCGACGATAGGTCCTACGAATATGCAATGCAATAGTCCACGTACGCACACATGCATGGACAGGTGCAGTGAATAAATAATGCATGCAGAGGAGAGGGAGACTGGGCCGGCATCATTATCGTTAATATAATCCTAGCTAGCTACGAGTATTAGTAGCGAGGTGCAATGAACAATGCATGCATAGGCGATTGACGCGATGCATGGTTGCTTAATTAATTACATGTACAGGCGAATATACACGTATATGCATGCATCGTTGTCATCGAGGACATGAGAGGCAGTATTAGTTAAGCTGCGTATATGCATGCGATACATCTTATGTGGATGTGTGTATATATAGAGAGAGCAAGGAGAGAAGACAACCTATTGTCAGCCTGGAGTACGTACTAATCACCTGCAGCAGCTTCAGGTATGTTCATTCCCACGCATGCATGTATTTCTTTTCCCCTGACGTTATAGGCTTGTTAATTAATTCGCATGCATGCATCGTATTAATCATGGAGGGAGAAACAATGTCGAGGAAGCTGTTGAACGAGAAGTCAGAGTGGCCGGAACTCGTGGGGAAGACTAGCGACGTCGCAGACCGTCCGGAACTGGCTGTCATCACTAAGCAGTTGGGTGAACAGTCGCCGCCAGCCGGACTACATAACCACGTCATCCTCTGGTGCTACGTCGACGTTGGTTTCAACTTCATCGTCGCCGAGATTCCAGTCGTCGAATAGACTGCATGCATGCCCTGTCACGTTGTTCCATCTCGAATAAACTAAATAAATAACGCGAGCGAGTCTGTTTTGATACCACTCGCCTATATGTATGCATTCAAGCTTACTAGCTAGCTAGCGTACCTAGCTAGATCTGCTTGCAGTTGCACGATGTAAACCTTCCATCATATACGTTGATGGTGGGCCTTGTTTTCTCTTTCGTGACATCTACCCAGAGTTAGTGAGCCTTGGTATACTCATCATTGACAACTATAACATAATAGTCCAAAATTTGGCAAAAAACACAGGAATCACAAACTCATCTACACTTGCCTCATTTTTTCTCCGCACATGATTTCTTATTGTGTGAGCTGATCTCTTTTTGCGGGTTACCCTTTGTGGAGACGACGTAGAGACAAGAATCTGAAAAGCTAAGCCAATAGCAGAAGGAGATCAGTTCACGTCACAAGAAGCTACCAGTAATGGTACTATTCATTCATTATTGGCAAATAAACACAATAAAAAAACAACTCGCTCATCGAGTTACTTTTATGGGTTACCTTCTTGTTGCGTGAGTTGATCTCTTTTTGCTGGTTACCCTTTGTGGAGACGAAGTAGTCGGGAAAATCTGAAAAGCTAAACCAATAGTAGAAGGAGATCGGTTCACATCACAAGAAGCTATCCGTAATGCAACTATTCATCATTGGCAAAAAAACACAAAGAAAAAAAAATGACAAGTCATGTGTTGTGATTGCATCAGGTAATGAAGGAACTGCTAGTATATATGCTACCTGATTTTCTGTTTATTATTTTTTGAGCGCAAAACTGTAGAGGAGGCCCTGACAGTAAATTTTATTAAAAGAAAACCATATGTATAGAGAAAGAGAAGGGGATGCACAACGAGAGAGAGAGAGAGAGAGGGGGTGACGGAGGGAGAAAAAGAAGAAACTAGACTAGAGAGCTAAGCAAGCTACTAAGAGCTTTTGCCTTGTCAACTAACATCCTAAAAGTGAGTGGATGCCATTCCCTTTTGAAGAATTTGTTGGTTTAGGGATCATCCTTGCATCTCAACATTGTGGACTAGTTGTGGAAAGAGAAGAGAAGGAGAGAAAAACAGGGAGAGAGGCCACACCAGATCGCATAATTAATTTTGCTGCATAGGGTAACGGGCTAAGAGCCGTATCTCCACTAACATACAACTCCTCTCTCTCTCTCTTCTTTAGTTACAGTGCCACATCAGATTTTTGCCTATGAAATCATGCTAAGAGCCAAGCATGCATTGGAAGGCCCTTTTTTAGGATAAATTAAGTCTTCAACGATACTCCCTCTTTGAGTTTATAAGGCCTGTGCGTATCCCTAGATCGACAATTTGACCAACGTAATACGAGTTATATATAAAAAAAATATACCATTAGAAACTACAAATGGACTATTTTCTAACGGTATATCTTTCGTGATGCAGGACCCGTATTAGGTTGGTCAAATTGCCGATCTTGAGATACGCGCATGCCTTACAAACCGGAAGGGATGGAGTATCTTAATATTTATTTCAATTAATATTTCAGCAATTACTACGTACAAAATCAACAATGTTTAAATATTCTTTTCAATACAAATCTATGCTACTACTTTGGGAGTACCTTTGAAGGCGTACATATAGAATTTGGCTGCTTAACTGTTGGTCAAAACCTGTAGCATTTGACTTTCTCTTGATCAAAATGTGTGTTAAAGTTTAAGGGAGAGCGATGGAATACCAGTGATGAGTACATAGCTTTAATATGTACATAATTTAACATGCATGCATCATGGATCGACGATTGGTTCTATGAAAGTGCGTGGCAAAATTTATACTATTGAAAATTGGTGCGGATCCCTGTTACCGTTTCGATAGTCCACAAATGTACAGGTGCTGTGAACAATACATGTATGCATGCAGAGGGGAGATAGAGCCAGTGAGCCGGCATCATTATCGTTAATATAATCCTAGCTAGCTAGTACTAGCGATCGAGGTGCAATGAACAATGCATGCAGAGGCGATTGACGCGATGCATGGCTGCTTAATTAAGTACACAGATGAGTGAGTATATACTGTATATGTATATGCATACATCGTTGTCATCGACGCAACTAATTAATAAGCGATACATCTTATGTGCATGGGTCTGCGTTGTATATATATAGAGCAGAGTGCAGTGCAGTCAGCTCCATCTTGCCTCCCCTTCCTTCCTCTCATCTGCAGCTGCAGGTTTGTTCGTTCGATGCATGCATGTACTACTAATATATCATCCATGCATGCAGGCTTTAAGTGTTCAATTGTTTTTAATATATGCTTATTAATTGGCATGCATGCAGCTAGAGTTTCAAGGAGGAAGACACATGCCGGGTCTCCCGAGGTCATCATGGCCGGAACTAGTGGGGCAGACTCAGGACGTCGCCCATAGAACTATCTCCCGAGACCGGCCGGATGTGCGTGTCATTACCATGTTGGAGGGTGACCCAGAGCCGCCAACCATCGAAAATGACCGCGTCCTCGTCTGGTGCCGCAGTGACCCCAGGTTCCGGTCATCGGATAGACTGCATGCCCCCTGTCATGTCATTCGGCCTCGAATTAACTGAATAAATAATGCGAGTGAGTATGACATACCACTCGCCCATGCATTCAAGCTTTCTAGGGTACCTAGCTAGATCTGCTTGTATGCTTGCTAGAAACCTTCAATATCATACATTGATCGTGGTACCTATTTAATATATGGAACAATAAATTGTCCCTTCTGCCATTTGCTACTCTATATATTTCGTCTATGTTTATGATATGCACACAATTACTTTTGATTGACAAGTGCTTGTTAAACTTTAGTATGCGTTAGGTAGGATGCAGACAATAAGCATATGTCCTAACTTGGGGCCGTTAGGCTTACAATCCGTTCAGCTGCAATCTTTGTTTGCCAATACTATACAACACCTCATCCATGCTGGCTAGAACCATCATCTGTGCTAGCGCAATGGAGGAGACATGGATGAGGGTCGAGTATCCATGTCAACATCAAAGCTAGCACCTATAATAGCGCATCCCTACCTGCCTATTAGAGTATTTTTATCGGCGCTAACTACGTGTCAGTATGGATATTAACTGGTGATAACCAAGTGCCAATAGGGATATTACTGTATCCCTACGGTGATAGTTGGGGGTTGGCAACGTTACTATTGCCATGAAGAAAATCTGCACATGACAATTCCCATGACGATTATTACGTTCTGTGAACCCTGGAACACTGTTACATGGACGTCGTGAAAAATCGTTGTTCATCGTTTTAGGCCCGCTTCATGTGTTATAGCTCACCATTTTGGGGTCCGGTAACGATTTTCACGTTCCTTGAACCCTGGTACACGCATGGGCGGACCCAGAACAAAAATGACCGGGTGTCCACACGTATATCAGATATGTGTGTATCGAACAAGGCTATACAATTTAGTGACATGTTTAATAATTTAGCATAGTTGATACATGTGTAACCATGAAAATGCTTACCAAAATCAACATAGTTCCCACTAGAAATATGAGTTGATGAAAGAAATTAAATAATAGAGCAGCAAAGACTTCAAATATACTCAATAACTTAAATATGATTTTTTTACCAATTTTTGCCATTGTTTAATGTACTTGTAGTTCAAATTTGAATTATATCCACTAAATATCTAGAAATCCATTTAATGCCCTAAAAATAGCAAATGAACCCTGAAAAATTCCACATTTTCACATGGAACATGTAATGGTGTATCTTCAATGTAGAACAAAATTTGGACCATAACCCTAACCCTAAAACCGTAATAATACCCTAAAACCCTATACGTTTACCAGTGGCATGCCCACTGTGAGGTACACCACTAATAAAAGATTACCAATGGCATGCGCCCTACTCGCATGCTACTAATAACCCATTACCAGTGGCGTGCGTGACCGGCCGCATGCCACTGGTAACTTGACTACACGATTCCCTCGTGCGGGACTTGGGGAAAAATGCCGCCGCAACCCATCGCCGCCGCCAACCCTCACCACCGCCGGCCACCCCCAACTATCACCGTAGTTCATTAGGCCATCTTGCCCTCACATGCAATCAAGTTAGTGTCTCTTTGTGTTTGCGCAACACGAACATTAGTCTTCATTAGGCCATCTTGTGTTTGCTCATTCCATTGGTTGCACAAGCCCCACCATCCTTGCCGGTGTGTTTCTATTGTCCATCTTGTGTGTGTGTGTGTGTGTTTGTGTGTGTGTGGTTAACCTTAGAAATTGTTGGGACACACGTCTTGATATGTACGTTTGAGTTGAACAAACTATAGGATTTGCTTTGAAAGTACGTCTTAACATCATGGATCGATTGATCCTACATATGAATATGCATGGCAAAATCAATCCAAAGACGCACACACAAGTGCGAGTATATATATACTCTTTCTGTTAATCAGTAAACAAGGAAAGGAAATAGTACGTACAATGAACAAGGCATGCATGCAGAGGGAGACTGAGTCGGTATCATTAATTAATCTTAATCCTAGCGAGCGAGGGCGATTGACGCGATGCATGGTTGCTTAAATAATCACACAGATGAAAACAATCAATATGTATGTATCTCTTATGCATCGTTGTCATCGACACGAGAGAGAGGCAATTAAGCAGCATGCGATACATCTTACTCTACTCAGCGTCATGCATGTACGTATGCACGCGCCATGCGTGTATATACATAGAGCACCGGCCCTATCAGCTCGCATGTCACAAGCTTAAGCGCGCAGTCAGCTCGATCTTGCCTCGACTCTGTCTGATCTGCAGGTTTGTTTGTTCGCATGAATGCATGCATGCGTTGTTGAATTCTTTGAATTTTATGCTTGTTAATTAATTCGCATGCAGCTAGCATATCAGTGAGGAATCGAACATGCCGAGGGAACTGTTGAGCGGGAAGACGTCGTGGCCGGAGCTGCTGTACAAGAAGGGGGACGACGCCACCAGAGCCATCCTCGCCGACTGCCCGGAGCTGCGCGTCGTCAACATGGCACTGGGCGACCCGGAGCCGCCGACCGTCGAGCACGACCGCGTCCTCCTCTGGCTCGACCTCAACGCCGCTTCCGACTTCATTGTTTACCAGGTTCCCATCATCGGGTAGTTAGCTACGCTAGCTGCATGCCATTCTGGCCCGAATAAACTAAACTAAATATGCCATGAGCGAGGCTCTCTCCCTGCATGCATGCTGTAATGTAAACCTACAGAAGCTACTGTTAGGATATTAAGCTTTCGATTAAGCTTAACCCAATCTAGCAACATAACAAGTGTGCTGACAGTGCAAATCACATACGACAGACTAAAAACATCTAGCATATTCATGTCTGGACCAAAAGTACATGCCAACAGAGAGAAGTTCAGAACATACAAGTTCACCCGAAACTCCGGCACAGAAGCGTCGTCGGCCATGGTGGTGAAGATGAGGTGGCCGTCCGCCGTAGAGGAAGTAGTGGAAGCAAATGGCCGGTCGTCGAGGATGTAGTCGATCAAAAGCGAGCAGTCGCGCCGAGATGCTCCTCAAAAATCTTATCGCCCCTCACCCGCTGCAGGTTCTCAAGGGACGCGGTTTCGGAGGCCTGCTCTCCCGTACGGCTGTGCACACAGTCGCCGGGATGGGGTCGCCGGAAAGCAGCAGAACACAAGGAACTTGACAAGTGTGTGTGTTCGGATCTGCTACGGTGTCTGTTCTGTGCAGCCTTCGTCCTCTGTATCTTCTCCACATAGAGGAGACGCGTGGGAGAGTAAGGAGATGCAACTGATACGTGGTGGAGGAAATTAGCATAAAACGTGTCCACAACGAGCTCGGACATTGACACGTACACCCAGAGTTTTAGCAGTGCACTAGCAAGTAAAAATTTAGTTCTTCCAACAAGCCGTGTAACATTAGCTCAAACTCGATTCACGAAACACAATGCGTGCGCGCGCGCGTTGCGTTGCGTGGCGTGGCAAGTCAAGTCGAGTGAGTGCGCACGCACGTTGTTGCTCTCTTTTCTCATGCTACAAGGATGAGTAGAACAACTCACCTTATATATTGGCCTCAACTAGCAGTATGGGACTAAACTTTCACACATGCCATTCAAGTCAAATGGCCCGTTGAGATTTCAGAATTTTACTAGGCCGAACAAGATTTAGTGGGCCGAAGCCCATAAAATCTAACCATCCCCCACCAGATCTCATAGGCACATTAGATTGCATTTGTTCCATTGTATTGTTTGATATACCTGTAGTTTAGTGGAGATCGGTTAAGATTAAACATCCACCTAGACAAGTAGCTACACTTATCCACAACCGAACTGTTGTTGTTATTTAAACAACTTTCGACTAGGGGTATCCTTAGTAGCGTGGTTAGAGAAATGTAAGTACGGGTGTGTACGACGGCCTTATAGCGAAGGTCACCGTACACCGACAAAGTGACACGTTGAAGTTTTCTAAATAGGTCCAGCCGCCTCGTGGGAGCGCGACCTACGTCCTATGTGAGGAGAGTCGTCAAGAAAAGTGCTCGGCAGATGGAACGTTTAGAACGTCGCCGCTTCAGAAGTCCCACAACTCCCAATGGTCTGAGTCTTACAAGGTCCCTCGGACTCCGAAACCCGACCTCCTTGAACCTTGGGGGCTATTTATAGCCTAGGGGTACTTGACAAATGACCAAAGCTACCCTTGAGGGTGTTAGGTTGGAGGGGTATATGGGAAAAAGATGGTTCAGGGGTATATGAAAACTAGTCAAAGGTCGGGGTGTCCATGGCTCATGGTGAGCCAAGCCTTCTCATCCATTCATTAATGGGCCTAGGCTAGTTGGGCCTCTTCTTGACGTGGGCTTCTTTGTTTCTTTGCCTTCATCTTTGACTTAGTCTTTTATTTTCTCCTCTTCCTTTGACTTGTTGACCATGAGGACTTGCTTGGACTTTTGTTGACCATAGTGCCTTGCTTGGACTTTTGTTGACCATCTTTGACTTGTGTTAACCATCCATGTGATGCCAAGTAGGACTAAGTGGGACCTCCGGTATAATTCAGCTATTCCCTCAACAGGAGTCCCCTTGAGCCGAACTCACACAGTCATCGTTGTGTCTTCAGGTCAATAATTGGGTATTGGTGATCTTCTCTTGACTTCTCGGTCTTGTCGGTGTGCTTAAATCTTCTTTGCTGGAGGTGAAGGGCACTTGATGAGCCTCGGTGTTGCTTGTCGATGATGGCCATGGCAAGGTGCCCACCGGAGGAGCGAGGATAGAAACTTGACACCTGCAAGTCCCCTTGACCTTCATGGCAACCCTTCCAGTATCTCGAGCTTCTCGGTGGGCCTCCGATGATTTTCCGAAGATCAAAGACCAAAAATCCTTGGCCGGAGGAGGAAAGTAGGGACGGTGCGGGGATGCCCACAATTTTCTCAACCTCCAGGTATTTTTATTTTATTTTTCTGAGCTTTCCTTCATTTTTTTTAGATTTTTTGGGATTTTTCTGGATTAAAAAACCCTTTTTTTGAATTTTTCGGCAATTTCCTGATTTTCTTGCATTTTTTCTAAATTTTTGGGCAATTCTGAGTAAATCTGGGGCTTTTCTGGAAAATTCTGGTGGTGGTGGGGTCTCTGCGCAACTTCACCGAAATTCAGGAACTTTTCTGTAAAAGTCCAAATTCTGTCAGAAATAAAAAATATTTTTTCGGTGGAAAAAACGAACCTGGGCCATATTCGGCTGCAGGTGGGCTGCGCAACCCACGTAACTGACTGGGCCGGCCTGTTACTGGCCAAAATGGTACCCGGTATCCGACGGCGGGGGCCACGCCACGTGTCATGATCGGACGCCCCCCGCCATCGTGTACCTCCATACGGGGGAGGGGCTAGGGTTTTCCCCTCCATCCCGTTTGCTGGCATCGCCGGCGCACCGCCGCCCGGCCACGATGGTGGCCGTGGTCCCTCGGCGTCACGCTCCTGCCCGTAGGGGCCTCTAGCGCCAATAAAAGGGGTCTTGTGGTGCCACTGGTGGGTAGCCCCCTCTTAGGTAGCTTTCGGCGGTGCGGTGGTTGGGCTGGTCGGTGGCAGTGTTCGGCGTGGGATCCGGCGGCGGCGGCCAAGGCGACGCGTGGAGACGAGCCAAGGCGCGGCGGTCCGGCGGTTCGAGGAGGAGCCGAGCGACGAGGTGGTCACTGCAGTGAGCCCCTTCGATTATCTTCTTCCTAGTGCACGTGCGGCGTGGCGAGGGTGGAGCGTCGCGGCGGCGGTGGTCCTCCAGTGTGGCGCGTCGAGGTGGAGTGCAGGTTGGTCGGCAAGGCAGTTGGCGTGGCGTCTGTGTGGTGGTGCGGCGATGACGGTGGTACGCGGTGACTCGTTGGTAGGAGTGAAGGTGTCGGTGAGGCATGGCGCCGGCGCCAGCGAGGTGTGGTGATGGCTGCGGTGGTCTCCCGACAAGGGAGACGACGAGGCGAGCGGCGCCGGCTGGGCTCCCTGCCTAGGGTTGATGGGCCTTAGGTGGGCCAGCTGCCTCTCTTTCCTTTTTTTTACACAGGCCATAGCGATGTGCTGGGCCGTGGACCGTGGAGGGGCTCCACCCCTCTGTAATTTTTTTATCAGGCCGCAGCCTACGTTGCTGGGCCGTGGGCCTCTAGGAAGGCTGGAACGATGTGGGGGGCGCCTCCCCCCCACTTTTTTTTCTTTTTCCATGGGCCGTGAGCCGCTTAGAGGTGGCTGATGGAGCTCTTCTTGGGGGCACCTCCCCCTGTTTTTTTGGTTATGGCCGAGGAGGCCGTCGTCGAGTCTTGGGCCCCATTGGGGGGTGTTAGGTTGCAAGAGGGGGCTCTTCCCCCTCCGAATTTTTTTCCTTTTCTCGGGTAGCGTGGGTGGCGAGGCTTGGGTTCCCCCGGATTTGTGCTCCAACACAGACCGGGTTGGACTTGGCCTTGTTGCCAGGGGATGTCACCGATTCCCTCGATCTAGACCTGAGGGTCTTCGTTGAGTTGAATTTGGTTTCCTCCTTCTTTATTTTTATTTTGTCTTTGCGCATTGTGGCGGTATGGTGCATCGGTCCCGGACTTTTGGCACCATATACCGCCACCCTTTGTCGGGTTTGGAGGAGACGACGATTTCTTCGTGTAGCTAGGGCGTTTTGGAGCTCCTTTCCGTGGTGAGATGAGAGAGTTTTCTTTTTATCAGAATCTCATGAACTTTGCGTCTTAAATACTTCCATCTTGTTTGCATGCTCGTTGCTCAAGGGCCCTTGTGCACGTATCAACTTGATTTCTTGTGTTCTTATGGCAGGCGAGATGGCTTGCGATGGTTCTCCTCGTTTCTCAAGCAAAGGAGACAAGTCCGAGGACCGGGTGAAGGTTTGTTATCCCGGGCACCCTCCGAAGAAGTGGCATTCGAGTGAGCTTGACGAGAGCTCAGGGATCAAGAAAACTGGCATGGAGGTGAGCCGTGATCTTGCGGCGACGGAGGAACTTGTCATGACGACTCAGTCTTGCTTTGACCTCATGGGACCGATGAAGATGGATGCCGAGCGGCTTGAGTCCTTTGTGGAGGCGGGTGATAATCCCCAAGTGCAGGGAATTGCTATAGCACTTTCCAATGTGTAGGTGGAAGTATGGAGTGTCGATATCCCAATGGAGCTAAAGGTTGGAATCCAATTTTCTCAGGTTCTATCTGCCAATGATACAACCTTTCGTACACCAAACGTTCGCTTTACCTAGACTCTCTAATAAAAGATAGTTTGCAAGTATAAAAGAGGTAGTGTGCAAGATTATAAAGTACAAGCAAATAAAAGTTAGGTACTGAAATTTAAAGTTGCAATAAAGTAAAAGAAAGCAAGTGTGGAAGTAGTGGTGGTAAGTGTTGCGGAATTGTCCCTAGCCAATTGGCTACGATACTATAACTGATAGACATACTTGCAATTTTATATGTGGGAGATGCGTATGCTAACATGCTAAAAAATCCGTTGACTAACATGTACTTATGATTGAAGCCCTTAGAAAGCATCCACAAATACTAAGGATTCATTAAGGTAAACCCAACAATAGCATTAAGATCCATGGGTCCTCTTTATCCCATATGCTTTGACTCATATACTCAGGTACAGTAATATCTGTCACTTCGGCCACCCTATGCATATTCATTGCAACACATTGCTAACCCTCAAGTTTGATCAAACATACGCACGCGCTCGTACATTAGTACAAGAGGACAGCACCATATCATATCACACAATTCATATCAATCATAATAGATCATCAATGCCATAGGACAAAATAAATCTACTCAGACGTAACAGCAGTGCCACAAATCATTGGATAATAATTCATTGTATCAAACACCATCTTTCAGTAGGGGATTACAGAGGTTTGTGGACGAGTGGACCACTGTATATAGGGGGGAGATGGCGATGGAGATTTTGGTGAAGTTGATGGAGACGATGCCGGTGATGATGGTTCCCCCGGCGGCACTCCGGCACCATAGGAAGAGGGACGGAGAAAGCCCCCCTCCTTGTTCTTCCTTGGTCTTCCCCCTAGATGGGAGAAGGGTTTCCCCTCTGGTTTTTGGTGGCCATGGCTGTGGAGGACGAGAGCCTCCCCCGAGATTGGACCTGACTCCCGGGGGAGCTGTTTCTGGATGCTGAAATCTGAGTCCCATCACTGTTTTACTTGTCATGGGAGATCCGTAACTCCGAAAAATCTGAAATTTTAAAATGGTGGAGGAAACCTCGGGGACAAGTTTGTGGCAAAAGGAGAGCTCTAGGGGGCCTTCTTACTATTCACATGGCCAGGTTACGCGGGTTGGCCCTTGGCCGCGCCAACCTCCCGCTTGGGGCCCTGGTAGCTGCCCTCCAGGTGGGCTTCTGGCCCATGGGGGCCTCTGGTGCAAAAATAATCATCATATTTTTATTTTATTTTTCCCCGAAAATATCCTTTTTTTGCGAAAGCCAAAAACACTAAAAAACAGTAACTGGCACTGGATTAATATGTTAATCCAACGAAAATAATAAAAATTGAATAAAAACTTTGTATAAATGATATGAATATAGCATGAACATAACAAAAATTATAGATATGTTAGAGATATATCACCATCCCAAAGCTTAATCCCTGCTCGTCCCCGAGCAGGTAGATGACAAATGAAATAATTTTTGTTGTGAATGCTACCTTAACATGAACATGATTATCTGATGTAGTCTCATTAAATATTAACCATAAGAAAAGTAATTTAGAGCAATTGTCTATAGTTAACAATTATCAAACAATATCAAACCACATAGACAAATTCCCTATTATCCTTTCATGAATCAATGCATCAAGACAACGTTCCCATTGCCAAAGGTTTAGAAAGAATGCCAATATTATGTTGGGAACTCAGCTTCAACCTTTGTATCTCTCTATGTTTAATGACAATCTTATCATAAACCAACCCAAGGCCGACCAAGCACAATCATTGTACAATTTTATTTCTTATCCCGCTTACTTGCTCAATGCTTGAGCGCAAGTTCTAGACCTTCGACACTTATATTGAAAAATAGAATAATGATGAAGATTATGAGAAGTCAAAAATAAAGAAAGTCCTACATCAACGCAGCTGATCATTAGGCAATGGGAAGGCCTTATAATCGATATTAATGCAGGGAGTAGTGATTGCCATGCAACAGATGCACTAGGGCTATGAATGTATGAAAGCTCTCCTATGGACTAGTGGGGTATGCATCCAACTTGCTTGCTCATCCTTGGAACATACACGCCAAGTTCTATAATGTGAAGTCCCCACTAGTATATAAAACATGAAGCACATGAAAACTCCTCATTACAATGCAGCAGTGCTACTTTGAAGCACTTTATAATTTTTTTCTAAGAACAGGTGCTACTTTGAAGCACAAGTGTGTACTAAAAAGAAATAGTGGTGTTGCTCCTTCTCTCATCCTCTCCTTTTTTTAATATTTTTTTAATCTTTTTTTTGGTGACACCTCCATGGTGCATCTTTTATTTGAGCTCTCAAGGTAGAAGCAACACCCTATAATGATGTACAATACACTTTTTGAATGTATCCATAACTCTTTCTCAATACATGTGAGAAGCTAAAGATGATGCCATAACAAGACAAAGATAGACTGCTAGCTCGAAAACACTGTATAGCATGTGAAGAATAAATCTTTACTCATGTAATGTAATGATGATGGAAGTTTCATGGCAATATATCTCGGAATGCCTATGGAAATACCATGATAGGTAGGTATGGTGGCTGTTTTGAGGAAGATATATGGGCATATGTGTAGGGGAGCATGAGGAAGTCCTCCCATAGGATTTGGATGTATCTGTGAAGTATGCACCAAGTCTCGAGGTGAGAGTGGGCAATGCTCGATACCAAAGAGGCTAGCAATTTTAAAGAGGAAATGGAAGTCCAGCAGGTTTTTGAACTCACATTAGTCGTAAGAACTCAAGCACTTATTGCAATTATCATGTGACATCAATAATAAAACCATACAATCCAGAACTCCGTGGGGGTAGTTTGGTGGTGTTACCCATTACGCATCCCGGCCTAAACCAAAGACGTCGGTTTACTTACGACACCACGTCAACACTTTGATTTACTCCAGTCTCTACTTAAGTTCCCAAATTTTAGTTTATTTAGGTGAAAGAAAGGCCCAGGTTCAGTCAATTTTAACACACTAACCACTTCCAGATGCAAGTTCATTCATCACAATGCTCATCTATTGTTATCAAATTATCTCAAAACAATTGCAAAGAATCCAGTTCTCAAGTTTCTAACTTCTAGAGATTGTTCATGGAAATTTTTGATCATACCACCTATACATACTTATCATTTTAGTACTTACACATTAATACCATGACAATAATATGCAAATTAATTCACAAGCCTGCAACGTTTCCAACTCTTGAGCAAATATAAGTGGAGGACGTTTCAGTGTTTCTATCCTGCCATTACTCTAAAAGATATAAGTGAAGCACATAGAGTAAATAGGTCCAATATGATAATGCTCTCACAAGATATAAATAATTGTTCCATTGATCAAAAACAAAATGAAGAAAAGCAAAAAAAGAAAATATGTTTGTTGTTTTTACTTTTATAGAGAAACACAAAGAAAGCAAAAAGAAGCAAATAAGAAGCATAAAACCAAATGCAAAAACAACCAGCAAACAACAAAGGAAAATATTTTTGGGTTTTTAGTTTTTCAAAGGAAAACAAAAACAGAGAAACAAAAGAAAACCAAACAAAAAACCAAATGAAGATTAAATGAAAAAGGGAAATATAGAATCAAGAGAATATTTTGTTGCTTTACAACACAAAAACCAAATAAGAACCAAATGAAAAAGAAAGAAAATATTTTTTGTTATTTTCTAAAACCAAGGAGCAAATGAAAACCGAAAGAAAAACGAATAAAATCGTTTTGGAGTTTTTCTTGAGAAGATATAAGAAGAAAATAAGAACCAAATAAGAACGCAAATAAAATGCAAATGAAAGGCAATTGAAGATCCAAAGAAAAACCAAAGAAAAATCAAATGAAAGACCAAAAGAAGAATATCACCATGTTCAACAGATATAAGTGAAGCGCAACGAGAAATAATTTCAGCCAGACTCTAAAAAATATAAGTGAAGTTCATAGAGCATTCTATAAATATCTAAACCACCAAAAACCATTCCCATACCAGCATGGTGTATGTCTATTGAAAATAAAAAGAAAAATGATGCTCCAAGAATTTACGCATATCATGTGAATAAATAAAAACATAGGCCCAACCGAGACAAACCGATAATTGTTGAGGAAGATGAGGGGATGCCGGGCTATCCCCAAGCTTGGAGCTTGAGACCTCTTTGAACTTTCAGTGGGGATGCCTTGGGCATCCACAAGCTTGAACGCTTTCATCCATCCAGCTTTCTCTCATATCACTGTCTCCCCTGGGTCTTAAAAACTTCATTTACATGAAACATAACAGATTCATGAGTAGGTCAGTCCATAAAATCTGCAAAGAGGACTTGTGTAATTCAAAAAATTCTGAAAAATTAGCACGTAACAGAGAAGTTATAACTATAGCTTGTGTTAAAATTTCATGATTTTATCACATACTGTTGATTTTTAACAATTTCAACAGTAGAAGTAAAACTTTCAGTTTCAGCACAACACCACACATAGTTGCAAACTTAACATGCTAAACGTAAATCTTGGCACTTTATTTTTATAATACAGTGGTTATGTACATGGGGATAATTATTTTTGTGAAAAGCTTCCATGATAGAAGATTTACATTGTTTCCATGGGCATGAACACAAATGTTCAAGGTCGACCCCCACTTCTACGATGCTCACCTTTCCAATCACTTCTCTTTTTGAAAAAGTTTTGAGTTCCCCTCTTTATTTTTTGTTTTTGATAGTTATAAAAAGTGAAAAACAGAAGAAAAGGACTCTTTAAAACTTATGGGTTGCCTCCCAGGCAACGCTTTCTTTAAAGACATATAGCTAGACTTAAAGTGCTCATTTAATCATTGCACCTAGATTCCAAGGTATATCAAAGCCAATTTTAATTATTAAATATTTGGATCTAAGTAGTGAGAACGTAGTAACATATATCATGTAATATAGAAGTCCAACCCTCTTCCTATGCATTGGCATGTCATATGAGAACAATTTATTAACACAAAGTAAAGGCCAATGCATGGTATAAGCAGTTTCTTGCAATTTTAGTGTATTGGAGACATAGAGAGGGCCCTTATTTCTTCCTCTCTCGTAATAATTGCAAGTAGTAGCAGCAAAGTTAATTATATAACTTTCATTAGCATCATCATGAGCACAGGTGAATCGCAAACCACAAATATAATACTTAATAAAAGCAAACTTCTCTAAAGTGTAGTTGGGAGAGTTCAAAAACATGATAAGACTATCAAGTGTGGGTGCACATTATCAATTTTATTCTTATCATAAAGCACAATACCATATTCATCCCCGTAAGTTTCTTCCATAGGTGCATCATGATATTCATCACAGCAAGCATCAAAGTCATCAAAAAGGGATTTTTTATCTAATGAGTTCAAAGGATCTTGTATTTCAGCAGTATAATTTTCATCCTCCGGTAAGCATAGAGGGTAATCAAGCATAGGTTGAGTTAGAGAGTTACTATCACCATCGAAAGGTGGGAATGGATAGCTAATCCGCTCTTCCTCCTTTTGTTCTTCACCCTCCTCCTCATCTTTTTCATCTAATGAGCACTTCTTTTCAGTAGTTTCTTCTTCCTTGGTCTCATTTGTTGGTTCCTGCAAATCGTTAGTCTCTTCTTGGGCAGCGGAGACTTTCTCAATTTGATCAATAATATAAGCATTATCTCTAAAATTTTTAAAACAATATTCAAGGATCCTATAATTTGAGGATTTAATAACACAAGCAACATCATTAGTTTCGACTTTATTAACCATAGAAGCAATTTCATATGCAGCCATAAAGGTAACAAATTCTTCAACTTGTTTTATCTCATAATAATTATAATCATCCTTCACATAAGAAGCTAGTGTATCATTAACATTGTACTCACATTGGAATGGAAAGTGTTTAGTAATTTTCCTAGAGCAACAAGTTGTATCATAGATTTCACACACATCACTAGCAAAGCCATTCAATTGCCTAAGCAAATCCTTCAAGTGTTTCCCTTTTTGAGACAAGCGGTGTCTCACAAAATTTTCCTGCTCTCCCACTGTATTTCCCCATACCAAGCTAGTTGGGGTTTTACCATGAGCACAAATTGATTCAAGATATTGCAAGTAGTAACTTTCTTCAGCGGTGAGGATTTTAGGAGGTTCATCAACTCTTTTGTTAGCAAGTACAACTATTTTTTTTGGTTTTTTATGCTTCCTACCCATAATGAAATATAGAAAAAAATGTAAGAAAAATAAAAGAAAGAAATAAAAACTACTTAGTGATAAAGCAAACAAATGCACACGAGAATATGCACCCTAGCGCTATGCTCCCCGGCAACGGCGCCAGAAAAGAATTTGATAATTCCCAAGTGCAGGGAATTGTTGTAGCACTTTCCAATGTGGAGGTGGAATTGTGGAGTGTCGATATACCAAAGGAGCTAAAGGTAGGAATTCTATTCTCTCAGGTTCTATCTGCCAATGATACAACATTTCGTACACCAAATGTTTGCTTTACCTACTCTCTAATAAAAGATAGTTTGCAAGTATAAAAGAGCTAGTGTGCAAGATTATAAAGTGCAAGTAAATAAAAGTTAGGTACTGAAATTTAAATTTGCAACAAAGTAAAAGAAAGTGAGTGTGGAAGTAGTGGTGGTAGGTGTTGCAGAATTGTCCCTAGGCAATTGGCTACGATACTACAACTCATAGACATACTTGCAGTTTTATATGTGGGAGAGGCCTATGCTAACATGTTGCAAAATCCATTGACTAACATGTACTTATGATTGAAACCCTTAGCAAGCATCTGCAAATACTAAGGATTCATAAAGGTAAACCCAACCATAGCATTAAGATCTATGGGTCCTCTTTATCCCATATGCTTTGACTCATATACTCAGGTACTATAATATCTGTCACTCCGGCCACCCTATGCATATTCATCGCAACACATTGCTAACCCTCAAGTGTGATCCAACATATGTATGTGCTCTTATATTAGCACAAGAGGACAGCACCATATCATTACACACAATTCATATCAATCATAATAGATCACCAATGCTGTAGGACAAAATAAATTTACTCAGACAGAATGACAATGCAACAAATCATTGGATAATAATTCATTGTATCAAACACCATGTTTAAGTAGGGGGATTACAGAGGTTTGTGGATGAGTGAACCATTGTATAGAGGGGGGATATGGCGATGGAGATGTTTGTGAAGTCGATGGAGACGATGTGGTGATGACGGTTCCACCGGCGGCACTCCGGCGCCATCAGAAGAGAGGGGGAGATAGCCCCCCGTCCTCCTTCTTCTTGCTTGGCCTTCCCCCTAGATGGGAGAAGGGTTTCCCCTCTAGTTTTTGGGGGACATGGATGTGGAGGACGAGAGCCTCCCACAAGATTGGATCAGACTCCTAGGAGAACTGTTTCTGGAAGCTGAAATCTGAGTCCCGTCACCATTTTATTTGTCATGCGAGATTCATAACTCTGAAAAATCTGAAATTTAAAGGTGGTGGAGGAAACTTCGGGGACAAGTTTGCAGCAAAAGGATAAATCCAGGAAACCTTACTACTGTTCACGCGGCCAGGTGGCATGGTTGGCCCATGGTCGCGCCAACCACTGATGAGTCCAATTTTTGCATTATTTTCACCTTATGGTTTGCATCATAGACATAGGATTTTCCAGATTTTATTGCGTTCGCGCACATCTTTTTGTCTGATTTCACCAGGATCTCGATCATGGAGGAGTTTTGAGGCATTTGGGGGAAATCCCAAGAATATGGGGTGAAAATCACGTTGATTTGCGTGATAGGAACCTACCATAAAAAGTGGAAGTCAAACGGGGCGAAAACCAGCCACACCACAGGATCTAGAGAAAAAGACGGCATCTGGTACGTGTGGGAGCGCTCGTACCAGTGCTCGTACCAGCTGCCACAGCCTCCCCCTGGTCGACTATATTACCCTCGTGCCTTCGAATCGGGGGTAAGACCCCCAGAGAGATCAGAAACTCCACCAGAACCAAGAACCCTAGCCACCGAAAGGGATCCGGAGGGGGAATCGACAAGAAGGGCTCCGCCATGCCATCATCTCATTCAAGGAGACTCTGGCATCAACTATCATCATCGTCATCCCATTCCCATCTCTTTGTAACCGAACCCTAGTGGATTATTACGTGTATTACTTTGATCTATCATGCATGTTTACCATGACTATTCATATGATTCTTGTTGTTTCCATTCCCTTAGTTCTCGGGGATATGGAAGAACCCTTGTATGTTTAGGTGCTGAATGCCGATAGGATACAATATCCTCTTTGCCCGTTTGAGTTAATAGCCTTCATGAATGTTGTGTTAGGGTGCCCACTCAGCATTTTTGCCTTTAAGTCCATGAAGCATATTATTGTCATTATAAAGGTGGGATGCGGAGGTAAAGAGGTTACAGTAATATCCTCCCCTCCTTCCCTTTGCAATTGATAGGGGAATGACGGAGAACCGACCATTGGCCGCATCCATGGGGTAACCCTTAATCACTGTTGCCGGAACCTGAATGTGGGGAGGAACGGTGGTGGCGTGTGTGATACGGAGACTACGCATGTAGCACGTATGCTGTTCCATGCTCCGCCCAATACAAGACAAGCAAAGTGGCTTAGTTATCTGAACCTAGAACTATGCAATGGCATAAGATACGTTAGACACATACTAGTGGGGAATCTTGACTACCTGAGAACGCCTTAGCCCTATTGTTGAGTTCATCATTTCCATTACTCTTTGTTGCTCTTTTACTTTGTTCGCACGCTCTTTATTTTCAGTCACCATTTACCCGCAATATTACAAACTTCCGCAACCATTTTGCTTTGGACCGCACTAACTTGTAGGCACATTTCTATAAGTCTCTTCCAAAGACAAAGTCCATTTCCTGTGCTCCCTGTGCGATCGATACTCTTACTTTGAAAAGGTTACAACCAAACCCCGTGAACTTCAGGCTATCAAGTTTTTTTGGCACCGTTGCCGGGGAGCTAAGCGCTTTTGATCTTTGTTTTGACTTATTTTTGTGTACCAAGTTATTGTAGGTCTTAAGCAACCATGGCCGAGTATGAGCATCTGTATCAACTCGCCGTGATTAAAGTCTCGGGACTGCCAATCAAGGATACATTCATATCAGTAGGGCCGAGACCCAATGGTTAATCTTACGAAATCAACCCTAGTTTACTCAACTTGCTGTAGAGTAAACAATTTACAGGGGACATTTAAACATAATGCTTTTACCTATGATGAAATGAAATTGAAATTATTTGGCCATACTCTAACCGCCAAGGCGAAAGCATGGCTACTTATTCATCCCGCAGGTACCTTCGACACCTGGGAAAAATTATCTAGTGCGTTCTTGAATCACTTTTACCTAGAAAAGAAAACCTATGAAGCAAGACGCATGATTGGCAGCTTTCTACAAACACCAGGTGAAAGCTTAGTTAAAGCTTATCTAAGGTATCGCTCTCTTATCGATAATTGCCCTCATCACAATTACCCACCAAGGATGGTGCTACATTTTCTTTTATGGGGGACTTGATAGCCAGTGTAAGGGAACAGTAGACCTTGCATCTTGAGGGGCATTTATGGATTATAGTATTACTCAAGCTTGGGGGTTGCTAGACAAAATCCAATTTAATCAAGAATCTTGGGGTTTAGATAAAGGGGGTAAAGGAGGAGTAGAGCCCGATTATGATTGTGTTAAAACCTTCTCCGAAGGAAGCAAGATCATAATTTTTTTTAATATGAGCAGAGATTTTTGTGTGGATTCTAACATTGTTTTGCAGATCATAAAAGATTTTAATGAGCATTTGCAAATCCCCAAAGAAAATTGGGAACACTACACCAAGAAAGCCAAGGAAGCAAGATTGGTGTCCGTGATAAATAAAAACTGCAAAATCTCAAGTGCTCCTCGCATACAACATCCTCAGAAGCAAGCACAATGGGAGGAGCAAAATCTCTCGCAAAAGCATAAAAAGAAGGTAGAGGTAAGTAAGTGTGGAATTAAACCTCACATAAATATTATCAAGGAGCTTGCCATGCCTAAAGCAGTGGTTGATAATGACATTCTACTGGATAAAGACACAACCTCCTACATTAAGGGATGTACGGAAGGTAAGAACACAGGTAAACCTGTTTTGTCATGTTCCTTCGGGAGCACGTCTTATTTTGGTACATGCGATCTTGGTTCTCCGATCAATATTATTCCTTGTAGCCTTTATGCCAAGATTTACAATGATATATCTCCCTCGGTTTTGGAACCAACTGACATGGTTATTAAACTCGATGATATGACCGATAGGGAACCATACGGTATCCTTAGAAATGTCAATGTCATTTTTGGTTCATTTATTTACCCCATTGATATTTTCATCTTAGGAATTTTTGAAGACGATTTTTGCCCTATAGTATTTGGGATAGCCTTCTTGAATGTTACAGGTGCAGATATGGATCGTAAGAAGGATACAATTACTCTCAAGTTTGGGCAAGAGAGATTGGAATTTCCTTCCTCAGCACACAAAAGCATGCCTTACCCAGAAGAACCCAAGGAGGAAGAAGAGAAGACTATAGACCAGCTAGCTGCTATCCATTTTGGTACTTCCAAAGATGAGTTAGAGAGAAGCTTTGTGAAGCAAGAAACTGGAGTTGAGGATCATGAAAAAGAAGAGCTTGAGCGGCTTATGGATGCAACTCCATTGGTAGATCCTCTTGTCAACGAAGTATATGAAGTACTCAAATGGAAGGGAGATGAGGAACTTACACCTCCGGACCTCAAACCATTACCGGAGGGCCTAAGGTACCCATTTCTTGATGATACAGAAAGATTCCCCATTATTATAAATGCTAACCTTTCAGAAAAAGAAGAAAGACTTATGACATTGTTGAGAGGGCACTGGAAAGCTTTGGGATATTCGTTAAAAGACAATATAGGTATAAGCCCATCCATTTATATGCATAAGATACCCATAGAGGAGGGGACAAAACCAGTTATTGAAAGACAACGGAGACTAAATCCCTATACAAAAGATGTGGTAAGAAAAGAGGTAATTCGTCTATTAGATGCCGGTATAATTTTTCCTATCTCTGATATTAAATGGGTTAGTCCAGTTCATTGTATCCCTAAAAAGGGAGGACTTTCAGTTGTGTCTAATAAGGATAATGAACTAATCCCCACTAGAACTATTATTGCGTACCGAATCAAATTCACATTCTTAAATCTCTTTCTCTCCCGTACCGATCCTCCTTGCCTTTCGTTCCTTGTCCAGTAAGGTATGAGGCAATAGCTCAACCATGGTTTCCATGCTCCGTTGGATGATTTGACGATATGGTAGTATCAAGCTAGAATGGTTTCAATTTGTAGGACGGGAGAGAGTCGAACCGCTAGCTTTTAGGCATACAAGAACATTCTATAGTAGTAGTAAGAGGAGGAAGGGTTAAGTATCTTTGAACTCGGTGTGAGATATCGCATTATTCGAGCTGGATGCAGTTGCAGTAAAGAATCATCAGCAAGGGCGTTCTAGTGCGTTGTAGATTCTTATCCATGACTTGTATCATTTGATGATGCCATGTGAATCAAGCAACAGGAGAAGGACCCA
Organism: Elymus sibiricus; assembly: GCA_039707655.1. NCBI lineage: Eukaryota > Viridiplantae > Streptophyta > Magnoliopsida > Poales > Poaceae > Elymus > Elymus sibiricus. Next base: position 5,059,733 of record CM077670.1, on the reverse strand, counting down.
ATAATGAAAGTATCGTAAAGGGACTAGAGCAGGCTACCACCCTTTAGGCTTTGTCTCATTCTATCTCTCGCCATCACTCGATGAAACCTATCTTGTAAAGAATGGTTTTTCATGCTATAGACCACGTTGAGAAAGACCAACCAACAACACAAATAAAGACCGTTCCATTTGGGTACCTCAAAAGGGAGGTGCTCTTTATGATGCTACGGACCGCTGTCCGAAGTGCGTGCAATGACGGGCTCGGATAGGATAGGATTGTGCGGGCCGGTGATGGTGCGTGAATCCGTCAGTACCCTCGGTAGGGTAGCGAACGTGGCCGGAAGTACCAGAACGGAGGTCGCACAGAGAGTTTACCCAGGTTCGGCCCTCTGGGAAGGAGTAATGCCCTACATCCTGCCTTGTATTTGTATTCATGGTGGGATACCTCGTGTGAGGGATTACAATGGGGGAGATGTGTTTTGCTACCGAGAGTCTAGGTCTATGGAAATAGATGGGGTTGAGAGCCTTGTAGCCCCCACCTTATATAGGTGATGGGGGCTAGGGTTTACAGGAAGGGTGATGAGGGCCAAGATGATCTCGGGGATGCTTATTCAATGCTTCGGGCTCTACCCTGTTGCTAGATCTTCGATGGGCCTTCCGAGCCCTGTGGCAGGGCTTCTGCCAGGCTCCCCTTGGATAAGCCACCCCTGATGTATTACACCATCATTAGCCCCCGAGCATGTCTGGAGTTGGAGTTGGTTGATCTTTGAGAACCCAGGCGGGCTCCTCGTACCTTTTCCCAGTCACCAGGCTTGTCCTTCGGGAGCTCGGCCTTGAAGAATCTTTTGGGCTCGCCTATCGTGGATCCTCCGGGACACCATTCTCATTGCGGGAGAATGGATAATGAGGGCTACCAGAGTTTGGAGCTCTTCATCACGATCCGTGCTGACCCGAGGCCTCGGGTTTGTCCCACTTGTTTGGCTCGCTTGACCTGGTGCAGCCCCGAAATGTTGTAACGCAGGGGCTCCTTGGAAGTTGTGGTCTCCTGGATAGGGGCCTGACGTCAGGTCCCCTGTAAATGGGAGCGTCACAAGCCAGCCTTGTCCTATCTTGTCGGGCGAGAGGACCATTGAAGCGCCTGTCGGTTTCGCATCGTAATGATGATAATGCCTGAATTCCTGTGCCCACGTCTCGCGAAATGGGAAACCGCAGAGAACGTGGGACACGTGTTAGGCCGTGAGACCTGCTAGTTTGGTTTACCATGGTGGCTATAAAGGAGAGGAAAAAGAGGGTAATTTCCCCTTCCTCCCATCGTCTTCAATCTTGAGCTTCCCTGTCTCCTTCTCTTTTGCCATCAATCCGCAGCCCGCGCCTCCCACCACCCTCCCCAAGCTCCGCGAGATGGCGAAGATCAAGGCCAGTGAGGGCCGGGCGCGTGCCCAGAGCGTGGCCCAGGCGACCGCCGCCGCGGGGCGGAATCAGAAGAAGGCGGCCGGCGGCGGCGAGAAGGAGAAGTGGGAGGCCAATGAGACCACGGGGAAATGTTTCCCGTCGGCCACCTGTGCAGAGGATCTGGAGACGCTGGAGGCAGAGAAGTTGATGGCGGAGACCCTGGTGCGGTGTTTGCCTAGAAATGAAGCCCCGCCAACGTCGGCTGCCAGCGAGTTCATGCTCCATCAGGAGTTCTTCGGCCGGGGGCTCGGATTCCCACTGCACAGGTTCATGCACGGGCTGTTGTTCTTTTTCGGCTGTCAATTGCATCACTTGACAATGAATGGAGTTCTGCACATTGTGAACTTCATTACGTTCTGTGAATGCTTCCTTGGAACAGCTCCCCATTTCGAGCTGTTCCGCTATTTCTTTCGGGTGCGGGTACAGATGAACGGGGAACACGTCTGCGACCTCGGAGGGGCGAGCTTGCAGCTCCGGCCGCTGACCAAGTTTTTCCCAGTTGCCTTCCTGAAGTCTGTGCGGGAATGGCACTAGTACTGGTTCTATGCTTCTAGCCTTGAGGACAGCCTGCCGGACTTCGTCAATGAGCCCCCGATGAAGCTGGGATCCTGGGCTCCCCTTGACTGCTGATCTAAGAGCGCTCAGGAGCTCGCCGACGCCACAATTCGCCTAAAAGCCAGTGGGCTGAAGGGATAGCACATCCCCAGGACGTGGGTGGAGCGCCGCATCCTCCCGCTCGCAGCCCAGGAGGCCCCAATGTATGCGTACACGGGGTCGAAGGATCCGATGCAGGTCTCTAGGAACGAGCTCGGGGTGGTTGAGGTCCGGCACCGCATCAGCATCTTGACTGGCCTGAGCCTGGAGAAGGTCCCCATGGAGGTCATCGTGGAGCCCTTCCACGTGAGGAACCAGCCAGGCGATGTAAGTTCTTAGATTTATGTTGCCTTTGCTCTGATCTTGTGCTTCTGTCCTCTGATCTCTCCTACTCATAGGAGCTAGCGGCCTTCGGGGCTTATTTGTCGGAGCCCCCGCTAGCGGGCCAGGATCTGTACCCGGCGATGGTGGAGCTCCTAGAGCCGGTGCCGGAGGAGGCCCCTGCGGCAAGCAAAGCACCCGCGAAGAAGAAGGGGAAGGCTGCTGTTGTCGCCACAGAGGAGGAGCTAGAGGTCGTGGCCTCTGCGGATGAAGATGAAGCCGCGACACCCTCCGGAGAGGAGGACGGTGTGGCCGCCAGGACCTCCATGCCGGAGGACGGCGGTGATGATGGTGACAACGATGGCGAGGAGGCCTCCGAGGAGGAGGACTTCAGAGGAGGAGAGGACGCGGCGCCGCGCCCTTGCCTGCGGCAGCTGAAGAGAGGCCGCGAGGAGGAGGCCTCATCTGATGAGGTCGCAATTAAGGAGCCGCGCCTGGGGACACCTAAGGTCCGTGAGCCCCTTGAGAGCTCGGGAGCGCCTCCAGAGCTCGTCATCCCCGTGGAGGTGGCGAGGCCGGTGAGGAGGCACAACGTCCTCGTGAAGACCTCATGAGTTTTTCTTTCCGGCTCCAAATTGTCGTCTTTATAGTTATGTTTAGTAGCCTTCTTTGCTGACCTTTGTGGATCTACAGGGCTGCCCAGTCTAGAGAGGAGACTGCCTGCATGGGGGGCTCTGTCGTGCCCCGGATGGTGCCCACAGCCCCCTTGGATAGCGTTCCGGGCACTTCGGGATGTGACCAGGGTGTGCCGCCAGAGGTCACTGCCTCTAAAGCAAGTAAGGATGATATCCATTATTCTCCCAGGGTGCGCTGGGTTGTGACCTCGTTCCTGATTCTTGATGTGTTGCAGGTGCTCCTGCCTTCCCCTCAGTCTCAGAGACCTTGGAGGCGGCGGTGACGGAGGTCGGTGCCACACCTCCGCTCGCCAGCGAAGGGACAATGGAACCTGCGGGCTCTGTTGTGATAGGGTCAGACGCGGCCAGTACTTCGAAGGGCACCGAGCCCCGCGTTCCTGCGGCCATGGTCTCGCCTGCTACGGAGGTGCACTACTAGGGAAAAGGCTAGCAGTAGCGCAGGGTTTTACCTTAGCAGCAGCGCGGGCACCTGCGCTACTGCTACGGCGCTACAGCTAAACTTTAGTAGTAGCGTGGGTTTACCTGCGCTACTGATAACCATACATAGCAGTAGCGTGTTTTCTAAACTGCCCTACTGATAATAGCAGCAGCGCCGCTATTCAGAGCGCGCTGCTGCTAAACCAACGCTGCTGCTATGTGCATGCCCCGCGCTACTGCTAAAATTTCCTGTATTTTTTTCTTGTGCGTATTAGTGCTATATTTATACAGGTTTTATACAGTAGTCTCATCATATGATTTTATGATCATGATGAGTTATTATATCAGTGGGTGAAAGAGACGTGGATTAGATTCAAGTGGAGGCAATATGGTGCAGATCCAAAGTACTACTCATCCAAACTTGATCACTTTAGTTTGGATTAGTAGTACTTTCGATTTGCACCATGTTGCCTCCACTTGAATCTAATCCATGTTTATTTCACCCACTGATATATATAATAACTCATCATGCTCATAATGATATAACAACTCAGCATCATCATCATAATAATAACTCATCATCGTTTTCATAATAACAAGTCATACTCATCATCATCATAGTCATCTAACAACTTCTACTCGTTATCTTAATAACAAGTCATACTCATCATCATCATAGTCATCTAACCAACCCTAGTTAATTGTTCTTAGCACATGATCATGAGTATTAGCTAGGACCTGGTACCCTCTCTAAGGTAAAATGGCATAAAACAACATAGCCCCTGACTCTCCATTATGGAGAATGGAGATTATCCTGTCTCCAATTCGTGGGCTTCGCTCCATGTTGCCTCCAAGTAGCTCCATACGATTATTCATAACTTTTTTCCATCCTTTGATTGTGAGGTCTTCATCTCTTTTAGAAATAGTGTATGCATAGCGGACAACCGTAGGCAGACTTGGCCGTAAGCTCATAATATCAATGTCACCTTTCGTATGCATCAGATGAGGTACACAATCCTTCGGGATTTTCTGTTGAAGAGCATAATAATAACATAGTAAGCAATGTAGTTTAACTTTAATTAGAAGAATGTATGCAAAAGATCCAGTGGTGTCATAATAGTAAAAAATCTTACCATGCCATCTCCATGGATGTTGCCGTAGTTCAACACGTGGACTAGTGGCACGTATTGACCATAATGTGGAGGTGTTTCATAATTCTTATTGAAAGTCTCAACATCAATAATAAATGAGACAAGATGATCTTTCTCCTCATAAGTTAGTTCAGAGCCATCAGTGTAGTAGGTTTTGTCTACTACTTTCCGTACATTTTTTGAAGAATGGAAATAAGCTATCAATGAAAATAAGCTGTCAACTATTTTTTAAATAAACAATATAAATTACTTAATAAATATATTTGAGAAACTCACATAGAGGTAGAAGTGGAAGCGTATCAACATCGACCCAAATGTCGATATTATCTTCGTCGATGTCATCTTCAGGATCACCAAGATCGAAGGTGACATGCATACCCTCCTGAAAACCATACGCCTTGCATAGTGCTGCCCAATTCGAGCAACCAAAATGGGAGTAGGTCACCGCATTGTATAGCTTTACGTCAAAAGCATAACCATGATGGGTTCTGAGGTGAACTCTCTTTATCTCCATATTCTCATGATCTTCGAAATCCAGCTTCTCCAAGACATAACGTCCTGCATGGCAAGGGATGCACTAGTCGAATTGTAGAAAGCGGAAATTACACGTTGAAGAAGCAGAAGTCATGCTTAATTACGAAAAAAGACTTGTCGTCGTTGCATACCGTATAAACATTGAAGGTCTCGTCCAGCTTAATACTGAAGCGCCGACCGTCTTGCAGGTGAGGCCTGTCGCACAAACCCCGGTCGTCGCCGCAGTAGTCGCAGTCAGGGATCCTATCGTGGTCAGACATTTCTTATGTTCATAATTCAAAGATTAAACTTCTGAAATTCAATATATGTACTACAAAAACTAAATTAGATCATTATTATTCATCACGGGTTGACTGTCGGTCTGTCGAGTCTTTTCTTGAAAACTCTCATCTCATGTGGTGCATTACACCAAAATGTCTAGCACCTTCGAATGAAGAAGAAGTTACCCACATGACAATAGTCGGGATTCTTCGTCCTCTCTCGTATATGGTAGCCCCGATAGAATGACAGTCAACCCGTTACATATATCGAGTAATGACAAAAAAAATTACCTATGGTTTGCCGGAATGTCATTTAATTCCTGTTCTGGCAAATCACGGGCACTCGATATTTCCTACTTTCGAGAACAACTCATGCCAAAATTTACGGAAAAATCCGGCATGACCTTTGCTAAAAAGGACATATCGAGCGCCAGAAATTTGCCGGAACGGAAATTAATCAACACTCCGGCAAAACATAGGCCACTCGGAGGTGTTCCCTGCAAACATCGGCCACTTGGGCAAGCACATATCCTTCATTTTCCCAATATTCATGTGTGACAGCACTAGTAGTACACAACACTACATATCACATGTCTAAATCTCCATCATATTTGAGCAACACTAGTACACAACACTATATATACATGTTTACTCACTATAGACGATGGCTGTCGAGGATGCGGGTGTCGTCGGTGATCTTCTGGGTGTCGTCGACCGGCTCGTCGGTGATATACCCTGCGCCACACATGAGCATAAACACATGAGCATTTGTATAGAAAATTTCAAACTTGGTATATGCTCATTGCATTTCAGTGGTTTAATTGTGACAGCAAGCATAACATTTCATTTTTTTTGCGAAACCATTTCATTTCATTAGTTCTCTCTTTCTCTCTCTCTCTCTCAAAATTCACTAGGCATCAACTACATCCAAACCTATGAACAAAATTAGTAAACTTTTGAAACTTTCTATACCTAAATTAGTACTAATTTTTTTTTATAACGACACCATTCATAAAAATTGTATCAGCAACACCATTCTAATTTTGCTACTCTATTCTACACTTACTATTCTATTCAAAAGACATACATTTACTAAAAATTTCTATTACTAGATTTTTTTACTACAAATTTATATTACCAAAAATACCCTAGTTCTAACCCTAACATCTATCCATCCATCCATCTATCTATCCATCTATCTATCCAAGCATTACTAAAAAACCTAGTTCAATCCATCTGTCTATCCATCTATCTATCCAAGCATTACTAAAAAAACCTAGTTCAATCCATCTGTCTATCCATCCATCTATCCCAGAATTACTAAAAATACCTAGTTCCATCCATCCATTTATGCAATGCAGGAGGGGGGAGGGAGGGATGGAGGTTGAGGGTCGAAGGGAGAGGGTGGGAGGGAGGGAGCAGGGACAGGGTCGGAGGGAGGGAGGGAGGGAGGAGGGAGGGAGGAGGGAGGGATGGAGGGAGAGGGTGGGAGGGAGACATACCGGGGGGGGTGACGGCAGTAGCGGGCGGCAGCGGCAGAGCAAGGCAATGCGGGGGCAGCGCGGGGGAGATGGAGAGGACGGAGAGAGAGTGGAGAGGGAGAGTAAGGGCTGCGGGGAGAAGATAAGTTGAATTAGCAGAAGCGCGGGGTACAACCCCACGCTGCTGCTAGTCCACTTAGCTGTAGCGCGGGTCCATAGTCCACGCTGCTGCTAAGTGGGGCCGGTGAGCTGGGCCCGGGCTGGCCGTATTAGCAGCGCTTGTTTAGGAGCACACGCTACTGCTAATTGCCTTAGTAGTAGCGCGTTCTCGTGACCCACGCTGCTACTACGTGTAGCCCCGGTGAGTGAGGTGGGGACCACTTAGCAGCAGCGAGGGATACCGAGCCGGCGCTACTGCTAGATACTTTCCTGTAGCGCCTCTACATGACCCGCGCTACGGCTATATAGCAGTAGCGGGGCCACAGTATCATGCGCTACTGTTATCGTTCTACCTATAAGGTTTCTCCTAGTAGTGGTGGTGACGAAGCCTGCGGCGGCGGCCGTGACTGCTCCGGTGCCGCCGCCCAAGCCTGCTATGCCCTCCTTGAAGTCTCGGGCAAGTGGCCCCAACGTAGGTCAGCGGTAGAAGAGGAGGACAGAGCCGGACCCTGTGATGATGGCGCTGCCCTCCTTTTTCCCGATAGCCATTGAGCTGGGGCTCGACATCCCGGAGGAGCTTAAGGATGCATTTTACGGTGCTGGAGAGGAGATGAGGATCTTCTGGTCCGCCATCCGCAAGATTGGTCTTGCCGCGGAGCCCGATTTCACTGTAAGTTCCTGCCCAGCTTGTCTTGATCTTGAGGTAGTAGTAGCCCCCAAGACTAAGTGTGGTTCTTAGCTGGAACCGGGCTTTGTTTCGTGTAAAAATTTACTGCTGTTGCAGCCCCCGGGTATGCTAAATGGTTTTCTTTTCCTTTCAGGGTCTTGCGCAGCGAAACTGCGAGCTGGGCGCGGAGGTCGCCCGCCTGTAGAAACAGCTTGAGGCACGGTGAGAGGCGAACAAGGACCTAGAGTACCTCCGTGATGGCCCCATTTGTGAGTATTCTGTCTTGGGATGTGCCCCTGTTGTGTTTATAGTGCAGTATCTGACTTGTAGTCTTCTATTTCCTTTGCCAGCTCCTGAGGAGGCCGCGAAGCTCTGGCGTGACCTGGATGAGGTGAACCAGGCGCGTGATAAGGCCCTGGACACTGTGCGGGCTGCGGAGAAGGAGCTCGGCGGCATTGTTACAGCAAAGCGCAGCTTGGAGGAAAGCGTCAAGGCGGAGCGGGACGCATGCAGAGCACTGTGGGGCCAGCTTGACGAGAGCAAAAACGAATAGGGCCATCTTCGCAATGAGGTCGGGACCCTCAAGGCTGATATCTAAAGCTGGGTCGAGCGTTGTCAGAAGCATGAGGAAGAAATCTTGCAGCTCCGCAAGTCCAATGCGAACGTGTCAACTGATATGTCTCCAATGTATCTACTTTTTCAAACACTTTTGCTCTTGTTTTGGACTCTAATTTGCATGATTTAAATGAAACTAACCCGGACTGACGCTGTTTTCAGCAGAACTACCGTCGTGTTGTTTCTGTGCAGAAATAAAAAGTTCTCGAAATTGGACGAAACTTCATGGAGATTTTTTCTGGAATAAATAAAAAATACTGGATCAAAGAAGTGCCAGAGAGAGGCCACCATGGGCCCACAAGGCAAGGGGTGCGCCGGGGTGCTTTGTGGGGCCCCTGGACCTCCTCCTAACCTAATTCCAGCGCAATATATTCCGTCTTCCCCTAAAAAAATTAGGGAGAAAGTTTCATTGCGTTTTACGATACGAAGCCGCCGCCACCTCCTGTTCTTCATTGGGAGCCCTGATCTGGAGTCCGTTCGAGGCTCCGGAGAAAGGGAGTCGTCGCCATCATCATCACTAACCCTTATCCATCAACAATTTCATGATGCTCACAACCGTGTGTGAGTAATCCCCTTGTAGGCATACTGGAGGTAGATGGGATTGGAAGAAATTTCATATGTAATCATGTCAATTTGTTAGGGCTTGTTCCCTAGTATTCACTATGTTCTAAGATTGATGTTGCTATGACTTTGCTATGCTTAATGCTTGTCACTAGGGCCCGAGTGCCATGATTTCAGATCTGAACATGTTGTGTTTTCATGAATATATTTTTTGTTCCTGATCATAACCGCAAGTTGTATGCACCTATTATCGTTCTGAACCCTAGACCCCATGGTGACAATAATTGGGATATCGACGGGGTTGACTTTAACTTTAGTTCTGGTTCTCTATTAAAAGGAGCGCCTTAATTACCCTTAGTTTCCATTAGGACCCCGCTGCCATGGGAGTGTAGGACAGAAGATGTCATGCAAGTTCTTACCGCAAGCACGTATGACTATATATGGAATACATGCCTACATATGATTGATGAATTGGAGCTATTGTGTATCGCTTTGGATTGTGATAGTTACATATTGAATTTCATCCAAGTATCTCATCGCTACTCCATGCCTACACTTTGATACTATTGCCTTGGCTAAAGTTGCTACTGCTCTACTTGCTACAAACTTGTTACTACTGCTGCTCTTATCGTTACTTTAATACTATTGCTACCGCTGCTCCTATATTACTTTGCTACTAATAAATTGCTGCAAGGAAGTGACTTCTCAGGTGTGGTTGAATTGACCACTCAACTTCTAAGGCTTACAAATATACTTTGGCTCCCCTTCTGTCGAACCAATAAATTTGGGTGAAATACTACCTTCGAAGACTGTTGCGATCCCCTATACTTGTGGGTCATCAAGACTATTTTCTGGCACCGTTGCCGGGGAGAATAGCTCTATTTATTAAGTTCACTTGGGAGTCACTTATCTACTTCAATTTATCATTACTATGAAGAACCTCAAGTATTCCAAAACTAAGATCATGCCCTCTAAGACGAGGGGAGGTAAGGAACTGCCAACTAGCTCTACGCTTGATTCACCTACTAGTTTGAATCAACTTGTGACACCGCCACCTCGTACTATGAATGCTGATATGTCACACTCAGTAGGTATTGCTTCTGTTATTGATGATACTCATGATGATGCTTCTACTCTGCTTAATAATACTGTTCTACTTGGTGAATTTTTGGATGCTCAAATTGCTAAAGCTAAAGAACTTGAAGCTTCTGAAAATTATAAATCACCTGCTTCACCTAGTACTCCTACTAGAGATAAAATACCTGATGTTCTGAATCTGATGAGGAGTTTGCTAGAGAGTTTATTGCTTTTGATACTAATAAGGGCATAGAAGGCCTGATTGCTATGATTAAGGTGAGAGCTATGAATAAGATGATGAAACTTGATCCTAGATTTGCTACTTCTCCTATTTTTGTTACTGATAAGGATTATGAATTCTTTGTTGATCCTGAGCTTATTACTTTGGTTGAATCTGATCCTTTTCATGGTTATGAATCTGAAAAAGTTGTTGCACACCTGACTAAATTAAATGATATTTCCACTCTGTTTGCTCAAGAGGAAAAGATTCGATACTATTATATTCTTAAGTTGTTTCCTTTTTCACTAAAAGTGATGCTAAAGTATGGTTCAATAATCTTGCTCCTGGTTGTGTGCGTAGTCCCCATGATATGATCTATTATTTTATTGAGAAATTTTTTCCTGCTCACATCAGACAAGCTGCCTTACAGGAAATATACAATTTTAAGCAGCGTGAGGAAGAATGTCTGCCTCATGATTGGGGGAGGCTTCTCCAATTACTAAATGCTTTGCCAGATCATCCCCTTAAGAAGAATGAAATTCTTGATATCTTTTACAATGGACTAACCGATGCATCTAGGGACTACCTAGATAGTTGTGCTGGTTGTGTTTTCAGGGAAAGAACAGTTGAGCAAGCTCAGGAATTATTGAATAACTTATTGAAGAATGCTGATGATTGGACACTTCCCGAGCCACCACCTAAGCCAACTCCGAAGAAGAGAGGTGTTCTATTCCTCAACCCTGAAGATATGCAAGAAGCTAAGAAATCAATGAAAGAAAAGGGTATTAAATCTGAAGATGTTAAGAATCTACCGCCGATTGAACAAATACATGGGCTTGATCCCCCGAAACAGGCAGTGGAGGTACATTCTCTTTATAAATTTGATGAAGGTGACATTCCATATAATAAGTCCTCTAGTCAATGCCTTGATGAATTTGATAATTTTGTTGTTAAGCAGCAAAACTTTAATATGCAAATAAGTGATCAATTGAAACAAAATGCTAGGGTTATGGAAAAGTTGAGTGATATGCTAATTAGAATTTCTAATGATGTTAAAGGTTTATGTAAGCACTTTTCTATGGTTTATTCTCAGCTTGAACAAGTTTCTAAATCACAACAAGATTTATTTAAAGATATGCTTAAACAACGAAATAAACATGCTTATGGAGTGGACACTAGAGGAGGTAGATCTACTTGGGATCCCTTGTATCCTGAAGGCCATCCTAAAAGAATTGAACAGGATTCCCAAATGATCAATGATAGTGCACCTAGTTCACCTAAGAATAAGAAAACGAAGAATAGGAATAAAACTGTGCATGCTTCTAGTGAACCTGTTATAGAAAACCCGTTGAGAATCCTAATAATGTTTCTATTTTTGATGCTAAAACTCAATTAGGTGATGAGCATGAATTTTGTGATAATGCTAATGATGATGTTAATGATGATCATATTATTGATGCTCCACCTAATGTTAATAATGAACCTGATAAGGAGGTAGAGGTAGAACGTGAGATTGATCTTGATGACCCACCCCCTAAGAATAGAAGATTTGATAAAAAAATTATGTTGCTAGGAAGCATGGTAAAGAAAGAGAACCATGGGTACAAAAACCCATGCCTTTTCCTAGTAAGGCTTTAAAATCAAAGGATGAAGATGCTTTTAATCATTTTGTTGAATTGCTTAGACCTTTGTTTCTCCAAGTTCCTTCGACTGACGCTATGAAAATGCCTCCTTTTGCTAAATACATGAAAGATATTGTTACTAATATGGAAAAAATTCTGGAGGCTGAAATTTCTACAATGCTTGCTAATTATTCTTTTAAAGGGAAGATTCCTGAAAAGTTAGGAGATCCAGGGATACCCACCATACCATACTCCATTAAACATAACTATGTTAAAACTGCTTTGTGTGATTTGGGAGCTGGTGTCAGTGTTATGCCCTTTACTCTCTATAAAAGACTTGACTTGACTAAATTAATACCCACTGAAATTTCTTTGTAAATGGCTGACAAGTCTACTGCTATTCCTGTTGTTGTTTGTGAGGATGTTCCAGTTGTGGTTGCCAATGTTACTATCTTAACAGACTTCGTTATACTTGATATGCCTGAGGATGACAACATGTCTGTCATCCTTGGAAGACCTTTTCTTAATACTGCAGGAGCTGTTATTGATTGTAATAAAAGCAAGGTTACTTTCCATGTCAATTGCAATGAGCATACGGTTTATTTTTTAAGGAAGCCAAATATAATAAACAGTCTCAATTCTATCGAAAAAATTATGACCATCACCATTCGAGACTTTGAATTTCCTATCCCGGCTCCAGAAAAGGAATATCAAACTATTATGATTGGAACCGTGTCTATTCAAGTTGAGGTAACTTAGTGCTATACAAAAAATTCTTCGGTTCTATGTCTCTTGAAAATAGTTTGTTAATAAGACTTGATCAACCTTGTTAATGGATTCTTTTTGAGGAGCATATAATTGATGAATCCCGTAAGCATGACCTTCTGTAAAGCTACTTTATTTTCTGTTTGCATTAATTTTAATAAAGTTTAAAATACCATGTTTAGCCTGTTTTCTGAAATTCCTATGCAATAAAATGGTACAAAAATAAAAGTTCTCAGAATGCCCTAAAAATTTAACATGATTTTTTTCTCAATATTTAAAAAAATTTGGCACTAAACACACCCCAGGGGGGGTGCACCTGCTGGCCACAAGCCAGGGGGCGCGCCCACCCCCCTAGGCGCGCCATGGTGCCTTGTGGGGCCCACAGGCAACCACACAGTTGTTGCCCATGGCCCCTGCCTTCTTCTTCCTCCTAAAATTCATTCTTACTCCATAGCTCGTGTTCCTGCTCATTTGCGAACAATTTTTGATCTCTTTGCTTGGAGCTCCGTTTTCGAAACTTTCTGGAGAAACTGCACCTTGGTATGTGACTCCTCCATTGGTCCAATTAGTTTTCATTCTAGTGGTTTATTCTTTGCTTATTTTGCTACTGATGGTGACCATGAAAATGAGCTTGCATGTTGAATTTACTTGGTTCTAGGTAGTTTTGATGCATGGTTTAGCCTCTAGAAGCTTGTAGGAGTTGTTGCCACCAATTATTTTGAATTTTGTTCACTTTTTATGAGTTGCTAAAAAAATTTCAGAAAAAAGAAAATGTTGAGGAGGATGTTCTGAACAGGTTCTTCAAGCCGTAGTACCGCAAGGACTGCTTATCATGAACCGGGAGAAAATTCCTTGCGCGGTGCCGGAGTGAAAGCTTGTCAGTGGCCGTGTGAGACTTTCGTGAACGGTGCTGGCATTACACAGGAATTCTACCAACTTGTGGAAAATGCCGGTTTGACTGCTTTCCTCGCAGATAAGTGCAGTCAATATTATAACCTCACTGATAATTTCGTGCAAGATTTTCAATACATATCTAGTCATACTGCATCGAGAGTTATGTTTGGTTTATATGATAAATCATATAGCATGTCTCTAGAAGAATTTTGTTATATCTGTAAGATTCCATTTTGGGGTTCATTCAATGAGCCGCGGAAGAGAGATTGCGAGGTTTTTCTTAGGAGTCTTTGTAATGGGGAGACTAGAGGAGTAACTCAGGGTAGAATTCATTTTCCTGCTGTTCAGTACTTTGCTTATTTCATAGGAAGATGTTTATCGGGTAAACACAATCTTGCTACTTGTGCCCCTGATCTAAGTATTTTAAATTTTGCTTTGCATGGCAATAAGACTTATAACATGGGGGCTATTATTGCACGTCATTTGAGCAGAAATGCCGGTAGTTTGGATGTTTATGGAGGGATTTATGCTTCTCGTATTGCTACTTACCTTGGGGTACCTATCAGATTTAATGAGGACTATGAACTTCCCGCTAGTTTTCTTGATTTTGCTGCCATGCAGCGTCATGGATTTATTGAATATAGGGCGGAACCTAATGATTACAAATATAACTTGGTTTTTGATATGTATCGCCCTGTTATTATTACTTTGCCTGTGCCTGCTTTATTTGACTATCAGGGTAAGGAGCGATATTACATCACTTCAGAGGAGGCTGAGGATCATCTGGCAGTACTATAATCCGTCCACCTTGCGAGGATTAACGCACAGAGACCTAGACGAAGTTTCCATCAGTCTCAAATGGAGAGACAGGAGTGCCAACCTGACTTCGGGGCAAGATTTTCGAGCTATCCGCACTACGTGTGAACCAAGCTAGGCCAAAAGCCTAAGCTTGGGGGAGTACGTTTTCTCACCAACATTTCATTTATGTCATCACACATTCATTACATTTGTCGGCGTTCATCGTTTTCTTTGAATATCCATGTTTCGCCTTTATTTGTTTTCTTTCATGTGTTTGTTAAAATTTCAGAAAACCCAAAAATATTTCTCACTTCTTTTTGATTTTCTTTCTTTTGTTTGTTAGTTTGTTTTATTAAAAGAAAAACCCAAAAAGATTTCTCATTTCTTCTTTTGTTGTTTGTTTGGAGTTCTTCGGTGTAAATATTTTCTCGTTTTTCACTTTTCTTTCGTTTATTTGCTTTCTTCAAAAAAATTAAAAACTTCAAAAATATTTCAGTGTGTTTCTCTAAACACTTTTTTGTGTGTTACAAAAAGTTTTATTCGGAAAAGAACAAAAAGATTTCTTTAGTTTCTCTTTTATTCCTTTTCGCTTCTTTTTGTTCTTTCTCTTCTTCGTTCCTTATAATTTTCCTTTGCATTTTATCGAGTCTTATTTCAAAGAGGAGTTGACAATAGAATAATTTCTAATTGGCTCTTATGCATGTTATCATTTATCTAATGAAAAGACTGAACATTTCGCTGACTTCTCCTTTGTATTTAGCATTTGCAGATCTCAGCTTAGTCCACGGCCCACTTGCACTATGTTATAATTTCTACATCATTCGGTAGTGCAAGTGAATGGCAATAATGATGATGATTTGATGAAGTGACCGTGGTGAAGAAGAGCTGGTATGAACTCTACTTGTTTTTGTTTTTGTAAATATGTTTATCTTAGTAGTCTTGATTCAGCCTATTATGAATAAACATGTGTATGATGATGATTAGAGTTCATAGTTGCTCATGCCATGCTTAAATAGCTAGGAGTGGATAATATGTTATCTCGGGTCTCAATACGCATTAAATTGATTATGATGCAATATGTTAGGATGGTATCCTCCTCTGAAGAATTCAAGTGGTTTGACTTGGCACATGTTCATACATGTAATTGATTCAAATCCAATATTGCCTCCATGATATTTATGTTCAGAGTGTTTATAGCCTCCTCATGCTAATGTTCAATGTTGATTATTCAAAATGCATGATTATGACCGTTGTCACTCTCTAGTTGGTCGCTTCCTAGTCTATTGCTAGCCTTCACCTGTACTAAGCGAAAATACTGCTTGTGCATCCAAAATCCTGAAACAAAAGAGTCCACCATATCAACCTATATACGGTCTTACTCTACCATTCCATGTAAATTTGCATGGGCCATCTCCAAAAATTCAAATGAGTATCTGTTTTGTGTGCCCAAAGCTCATGGAGCGGTAGGGTGGTCAATATCTTCCTTGCAAAGTGTGTTTAACTCACGATGAGAGTTTATTCACTTGTCACTCTTGAGGGAGGCTGGTAACAGGGATGCCCAGTCCTAAATTATTTATAAAAAATGCTCCCCCCCCGGGCAGTTGATTGTTTGCAGGCACCCGTGGATTCGGCTATCCATGGTTTGTGTTAGTATGGTGGAGGGGGAGTAAACCTTTTTGCATGGGAACCGCCATTAACGTGTTTAGCATGGAAGATGTTGGAAACTCTGTCGTAAACTATGGACTAGAAAGTATACCTCTCAAAATGAAATTATCTCTATTTTAAATGATGAGCTCTGGCGCATAAGCAAATCCCTGCTTCCCTCTGCGAAGGGCCTATCTTTTAATTTATTGTTGAGTCATCACCTTCTCATTCAAGCACCAATTTGGAGAGCGCTATTGTCATTCTTAGTTTACCATGCATTTGGTCTAATTAATGTTGGGTGTGAGCATGACTAGATGTTTTCTACCCTGAATTACAATGTTTAGTCGATGCTTGAACTTCGGAGGTGCTCTGCATTTATGTTTTGCGGTCTCAGAAAGGGCTAGCAAGATACCATTCTATCATATTGTATCATGGTTATTTTGACAAAGTGTTGGTATCTGAGATATAGTATTATTGCTCGCTAGTTGATTATGTTATTGATATGAGTAAATGGGACTGCTAAGTGTTGTCATATATGTGTTTACTTCATGATTTTTGCTGAAAACTTGGTTGCTAGTTAATCTTATGTACACCAACAAAAGAAAATGAGTTTGTAAAAGTTTTTCTTTATCACTTTCAGTTTGTCAACTGAATTGCTTGAGGACAAGCAATGAGTTAAGCTTGGGGGAGTTGATACGTCTCAAACGTATCTACTTTTCCAAACACTTTTGCCTTTGTTATGGCCTCTAATTTTCATGTTTTTAATGAACCTAACCCGGACTGACGCTATTTTCAGCAGAACTACCGTGGTGTTGTTTCTGTGCGGAAATAAAAAGTTCTGGGAATTGGCCGAAACTTCACGAAGATTTTTTATGGAATAAATAAAAAATACTGGAGCAAAGAAGTGCCAGAGAGAGGCCACCATGGGCCCACAAGGCAGGGGCGCGCCCACCCCCTTGGGCACGTCGGGGTGCCTTGTGGGGCCCCTGGACCTCCTCCTGACCTAATTCCAGTGCTATATATTCCGTCTTCCCCTGAAAAAATCATGGAGAAAGTTTCATCGCGTTTTACGATACGGAGCCACCGCCACCTCCTGTTCTTCATCGGGAGCCCTGATCTGGAGTCTGTTCGAGGCTCCGGAGAGAGGGAATCATCACCGTCATCATCACCAACCCTCCTCCATCAACAATTTCATGATGCTCATAACCGTGTGGGAGTAATCCCCTTGTAGGCATACTGGAGGTAGAGGGGATTGGATGAAATTTCACATGTAATCATGTCAATTTGTTAGGGCTTGATCCCTAGTATCCACTATGTTCTGAGATTGATGTTGCTATGACTTTGCCATGCTTAATGCTTGTCACTAGGGCCCGAGTGCCATGATTTCAGATCTGAACATGTTATGTTTTCATGAATATATTTGTGTTCTTGATCATATCCGCAAGTTGTATGCACCTGTTATCGTTCTGAACCCTAGACCCCAAGGTGACAATAATTGGGATATCGACGGGGATGACTTTAACTTGTGGAGTTCATGTATTCACTATGTGTTAATGCTTTGTTCCGGTTCTCTATTAAAAGGAGTGCCTTAATTACCCTTAGTTTCCATTAGGACCCGGCGGCCACGGGAGGGTAGGACCGAAGATGTCATGCATGTTCTTACCGCAAGCACGCATGACTATATACGTAATACATGCCTACATATGATTGATGAATTGGAGCTATTGTGTATCGCTCTAGGTTGTGACAGTTACATATTGAATTTCATCCGAGTATCTCATCGCTACTCCATGCCAACACTTTAATACTATTGCCTTTGCTAAAGTTGCTACTGCTCTACTTGCTACAAACTTGTTACTACTGCTGCTGTTACCGTTACTTTAATACTATTGCTACCGCTGCTCCTATATTACTGTGCTACTAATAAATTGCTGCAAGGAAGTGACTTCTCAGGTGTGGTTGAATTGACAACTCAACTGCTAAGGCTTATAAATATTCTTTGGTTCCCCTTGTGTCGAATCAATAAATTTGGGTGAAATACTACCCTCGAAGACTGTTGCGATCCCCTATACTTGTGGGAAATCAAGACTATTTTTTGGCCCCATTGCCAGGGAGCATAGCTATATTTATTAAGTTCACTTGGGAGTCAATTATCTGCTGCAATTTATCTTTACTATGAAGAACGTCAAGGATTCCAAAACTAAGATCATGCCCTCTTAGACAAGGGGAGGTAAGGAACTGCCAACTAGCTCTACGCTAGATTCACCTACAATTTTAAATCAAATTGTGACACTGCCACCTCGTACTATGAATGATGATATGTCACACTCAATAGGTATTGCTTCTATTATTGATGATACTGATGATGATGCTTCTACTCTTCTTAATAATACTGTTCCACTTGGTGAATTTTTGGATGCTCAAATTGCTAAAGCTAAAGAAATTGAAGCTTCTTAAAATTATAAATCACCTGCTACACCTAGTACTCCTACTAGAGATAAAATACCTGATGTTCCTGAATGTGATGAGGAGTTTGCTAGAGAGTTTATGGCTTTTGATACTAATAAGGGCATAGAAGGCCTGATTGCTATGGTTAAGGAGAGAGCTATGAATAAGATGATGAAACTTGATCCTAGATTTGCTGCTTCTCCTATTTTTGTTACTCATAAGGATTATGAATTCTCTGTTGATCCTGAGCTTATTACTTTGGTTGAATCTGATGCTTTTCATGGTTATGAATCTGAAAAAGTTGTTGCACACCTGACTAAATTAAATGATATTGCCACTCTATTTGCTAAAGAGGAAAAGATTCGATACTATTATATTCTTAAGTAGTTTCCTTTTTCACTCAAGGGTGATGCTAAAGTATGGTTCAATAATCCTGCTCCAGGATATGATCTATTATTTTACTGAGAAATATTTTCCTGCTCACATGAGACAAGCTGCCTTACAGGAAATATACAATTTTAAGCAACTTGTGGAGGAATGTCTCCCTCAAGCTTGGGGGAGGCTTCTCCAATTACTAAATGCTTTGCGAGATCATCCCCTTAAGAAGAATGAAATTCTTGATATCTTTTACAATGGACTAACCGATGCATATAGGGACTACCTAGATAGTTGTGCTGGTTGTGTTTTCAGGGAAAGGACAGTTGAGCAAGTTCAGGAATTATTGAATAACTTATTGAAGAATGCTGATGATTGGACACTTCCTGAGCCACCACCTAAGCCTACTCCGAAGAAGAGAGGTATTCTATTCCTCAATCCTGAAGATATGCAAGAAGCTAAGAAATCAATGAAAGAGAAGTGTATTAAATCTAAAGATGTTAAGAATCTACCGCCAATTGAACAAATACATGGACTTGATCCTCCGAAACAGGTAGTGGAGGTACATTCTCTTTATAAATTTGATGAAGGTGACATTCCATATAATAAGTCCTCTAGTCAATGCCTGGATGAATTTGATAATTTTGTTTTTAAGCAGCAAAACTTTAATATGAAAATAAGTGATTAATTGAAACAAAATGCTAGGGTTATGGAAAAGTTGAGTGATATGCTAATTAGAATTTCTAATGATGTTAAAGGTTTATGTAAGCACTTTTCTATGGTTTTTACTCAGCTTGAATAAGTTTCTAAATCACAACAAGATTTGTTTAGAGATATGCTTAAACAACAAAATAAACATGCTTATGGAGTGGACACTAGAGGAGGTAGATCTACTCAGGATCCCTTGTATCCTGAAGGCCATCCTAAAAGAATTGAACAAGATTCCCAAATGATCAATGATAGTGCACCTAGTTCACCTAAGAAGAAGAAAAAGAAGAATAGGAATAAAACTGTGGACGCTTCTAGTGAACCAGTTATAGAAAAACCCGTTGAGAATCCTAATAATGTTTTTATTTCTGATGCTGAAACTCAATCAGGTGATGAGCATGAACTTAGTGATAATGCTAATGATGATGTTAATGATGATCATATTATTAATGATGCTCCACCTAATGTTAATAATGAACCTGATAAGGACGTAGAGGTAGAACCTGAGATTTATCTTGATGACCCACCTCCTAAGAATAGAAGATATGATAAAAGAGATTATGTTGCTAGGAAGCATGGTAAAGAAAGAGAACCATGGGTACAAAAACCCATGCCTTTTACTAGTAAGACTTTAAAATCAAAGGATGAAGATGCTTTTAATCGTTTTGTTGAATTGCTTAGACCTTTGTTTCCCCAAGTTCCTTTGACTGGCGCTATGAAAATGCCTTCTTATGCTAAATACATGAAAGATATTGTTACTAATAAGAGAAAAATTCCGGAGGCTGAAATTTCTACAATGCTTGCTAATTATTCTTTTAAAGGAAAGATTCCTGAAAAGTTAGGAGATCCAGGGATACCCACCATACCATGCTCCATTAAACATAACTAGGTTAAAACTGCTTTGTGTGATTTGGGAGCTGGTGTCAGTGTTATGCCCTTTTCTATCTATAAAAGACATGACTTGTGTAAATTAATACCCACTGAAATTTCTTTGCAAATGGTTGACAAGTCTACTGCTATTCCTGTTGGTGTTTGTGAGGATGTTCCAGTTGTGGTTGCCAATGTTACTATCTTAATAGACTTCGTTATACTTGATATGCCTGAGGATGACAACATGTCTGTCATCCTTGGAAGACCTTTTCTTAATACTGCAAGGGCTGTTATTAATTGTAATAAAAGCAAGGTTACTTTCCATGTCAATGGCAGTGAGCATATGGTTTATTTTCCATGGACGCCAAATAAAATAAACAGTCTCAATTCTATCAAAAAATTATGACCATCACCATTGGAGACTTTGAATTTCCTATCCCGGCTCCAGAAAAGGAATATCAAACTATTATGATTGGAACCGTGTCTATTCAAGTTGAGGTAACTTAGTGCTATACAAAAAATTCTTCGGTTTTATGTCACTCAGAAATAGTTAGTTAATAAGACTTGATCAACCTTGTTAATGGATTCTTTTTCAGGAGCATATAATTGATGAATCCAGTAAGCACGACCTTCTGTAAAGCTACTGTATTTTCGATTTGCATTAATTTAAATAAAGTTTAAAATACCCTGTTTAGCCTGTTTTCTAAAATTCCTATGCAATAAAATGGGACGAAAATAAAAGTTCTTAGAATGCCCTTCAAATTTAACATGATTTTTTCTGAATATTTAAATTTTGTTGGCACTGAACACACCCCAGGGGGGTGCACCTGCTGGCCACAAGCCAGGGGCCGCGCCATGGTGCCTTGTGGGGCCCACAGGCAACCACTCACTTGGTGCCTGTGGCCCCCGCCTTCTTATTCCTCCAGAAAAATTCATTCTTACTCCATAGCTCGTGTTCTTGCTCATTTGCGAACAAATTCCGATCTCTTTGCTTGGAGCTCCATTTCTGAAACTTTTTGGAGAAATTGCACCTTGGTATGTGACTCCTCCATTGGTCCAATTAGTTTTTGTTCTAGTGGTTTATTCTTTGCTTATTTTGCTACTGATGGTGACCATGAAAATGAGCTTGCGTGTTGAATTTACTTGGTTCTAGGTAGTTTTGATGCATGGTTTAGCCTCTAGAAGCTTGTAGGAGTTGTTGCTACCAATTATTTTGAATTTTGTTCACTTTTTATGAGTTGCTAAATTTTTTTCAGAAAAAGGATAATGTTGAGGAGGATGTTCTCAAGAGGTTCTTCAAGCCATAGTACCGCAAGGACTGCTTATCATGAACCGGGAGAAAACTCCTTGCGCTGTGCCGGAGTGAAAGCTTGTTAGTGGCCGTGTGTGACTTTCATGAATGGTGCTGGCATTACATAGGAGTTCTATCAATTTGTGTTAAATGCCAGTTTGACTACTTTCCTCGCAGATAAGTGCAGTCAATATTATAACCTCACTGATACTTTCATGCAAGATTTTCAATACATATCTAGTCATACTGCGCCGAGAGTTATATTTTGTTTATATGATAAATCATATAGCATGTCTCTGGAAGAATTTTGTTATATCTGTAAGATTCCATTTTGGGGTTCATTCAATGAGCCTCGGAAGAGAGATTACGAGGTTTTTCTTAGGGTCTTTGTAATTGGGAGACTAGAGGAGTAACTCAGGGTAGAATTGGAAGTATTCATTTTCCTGCTGTGCAGTACTTTGCTTATTTCATAGGAAGATGTTTATTGGGTAAACATGATCTTGCTACTTGCGCCCCTCATCTAAGTAGTTTAAATTCCACTTTGCATGGCGAGAAGACTTATAACATGGGGGCTATTATTGCACGTCGTTTGAGTAGAAATGCTGGTACCGGTGATGTTTATGGAGGGATTTATGCTTCTTGTATAGCTGCTTACCTTTGGGTACCTATCAGATTTAACGAGGACCATGAACTTCCCGCTAGTTTTCTTGATTTTGCTGCCATGCAGCGTCTTGGATTTATTGAATATAGGGCGGAACCTAATGATTACAAATATAACTTGGTTTTTGATATGTATCGCTCTATTATTATTACTTTGCCTGCGCCTGCTTTATTTGACTATCAGGGTATGGAGCGATATTACGTCACTTTAGAGGAGGCCGAGGATGATCTGGCAGTACTATAATCTGTCTGCCTTGCGAGGATTAATGCACAGAGACCCAGACGGAGTTTCCATCAGTCCCAAATGGAGAGACAAGAGTGCCAACCTAACATCGGGGCAGGATCTTTGAGCTATCCGCACTACCCATGAACCAAGCTAGGCCAAAAGCCTAAGCTTGGGGGAGTACATTTTCTCACCGACATTTCATTTATGTCATCACACATTCATTACACTTGTTGGTGTTCATCGTTTTCTTTGAATATCCATGTTTCGCCTTTATTAGTTTTCTTTCGTGTGTCTGTTAAAATTTCAGAAAACCCAAAAATATTTCTCACTTCTTTTTTATTTTATTTTTTTTTGTTTGTTAGTTTGTTTAATTAAAAGAAAAACCCAAAAAGATTTCTCGTTTCTTCTTTTGTTGTTTGTTTGGAGTTCTTCGGTGTAAATATTTTCTAGTTTTTCACTTTTCTTTCATTTATTTGCTTTCTTCATAAAAAATCAAAAAATTCAAAAGTATTTCAGTGTGTTTCTCTGAACACTTTTTTGTGTTATAAAAAGTTTTATTCATAAAAGAACAAAATGATTTCTTTAGTTTCTCTTTTATTCCTTTTCGCTTCTCTTTGTTCTTTCTCTTCTTCGTTCCTTTTAATTTTCCTTTGCATTTTATCGAGTCTTATTTCAAAGAGGAGTTGACAATAGAATAATTTCTAATTGGCTCTTATGCATTTTATCGTCTACCTAATGAAAAGACCGAACATTTCCTTGACTTCTCCTTTGTTATTAGCGTTTGCAGATCTCAACTTAGTCCACGGCCCACTTGCACTATGTTATAATTTCCACATCATTCGATCGTGCAAGTGAAAGGCAATAATGACGATGATTTGATGAAGTGACCGTGGTGAAGAAGAGCTGGTATGAACTCTACTTGTTTTTTTTTGGTAAATATGTTTAACTTAGTAGTCTTGATTCAGCCTATTATGAATAAACATGTGTATGATGATGATTAGAGTTCATAGTTGCTCATGCCATGCTTAAATAGCTAGGAGTGGATAATATGTTATCTCGGGTGTCAGCATGCATTAAATTGATTATGATGCAGTATGTTAGGATGGTATCCGCCTCTGAAGAATTCAAGTGGTTTGACATGGCACATGTTCATACATGTAATTGATTCAAATCCAATATTGCCTCCATGATATTTATGTTCAGAGTGTTTATATCCTCCTCATGATAATGTTCAATGTTGATTATTCAAAATGTATGATTATGACCGTTGTCACTCTCTAGTTGGTCGCTTCCCAGTCTATTGCTAGCCTTCGCCTGTACTAAGTGGAAATACTCCTTGTGCATCCAAAATCCTGAAACAAAAGTTATGCCATAAGAGTCCACCATATCTACCTATATACTGTATTACTCTGCTGTTCCAATTAAATTTGCATGTGCCATCTCTAGAAATTCAAATGAATATCTGTTTTGTGTGCCCAAAGCTCATGGAGCGGTAGGGTATTCAATATCTTCCATGCTAAGTGTGTTTAACTCACGACGAGAGTTTATTCACTTGTCACTCTTGAGGGAGGCTGGTAACAGGGATGCCCAGTCCTAAATTATTTCTAAAAAATGCCCCCCCAGACAGTTGATTGTTGGCACGCACCCGTGGATTCGGCTAGCCATGGTTTGTGTTATTATGGCGGAGGGGGAGTAAACCTTTTTGCATGGGAACCGCCATTAATGTCCTTAGCATGAAAGATGTTGGAAACTCTGTCGTAAACTATGTACTGGAAAGTATACCTCTCAAAATGAAATTATCTCTGTTTTAAATGATGAGCTCTGGCGCATAAGCAAATCCCTGCTTCCCTCTGCGAAGGGCCTATCTTTTAATTTATTGTCGAGTCATCACCTTCTCCTTCAAGCACCAATTTGGAGAGCGCTATTTTCATTCTTAGTTCAACATGCATTTGGTCTAATTAATGTTGGGTGTGAGCATGACTGGATGTTTTCTACCCTGAATTTCAATGTTTAGTCGCTACTTGAACTTCAGAGGTGCTCTGCATTTATGTTTTGCGGTCTCAGAAAGGGCTAGCGAGATACCATTCTATCATATTGTATCATGGTTATTTTGACAAAGTATTGGTATTTGAGATATAGTATTATTGCTCGCTAGTTGATTATGTTATTGATATGAGTAAATGTGACTGCTAAGTGTTATCATATATGTGTTTACTTCATGATCTTTGCTAAAAACTTGGTTGCTAGTTAAACTTATGTACACCAACAAAAGCAAATGAGTTTGTAAAAGTTTTTCTTTATCACTTTCAGTTTGTCAACTGAATTGCTTGAGGAGAAGCAATGAGTTAAGCTTGGGGGAGTTGATACGTCTCCAACGTATCTACTTTTCCAAAAACTTTTGCTCTTGTTTTGGCCTCTAATGTGCATGATTTAAATGAAACTAACCCGGACTGACGCTGTTTTCAGCTGAACTACCGTGGTGTTGTTTCTGTGTAGAAAAAAAAAGTTCTCGGAATTGGATGAAACTTCACGGAGATTTTTTATGGAATAAATAAAAAAATACTGGAGCAAAGAAGTGCCAGAGAGAGGCCACCAGGGGCCCACAAGGCAGGGGCGCGCCCACCCCCCTGGGCGCGCCAGGGTGCCTTGTGGGGCCCCTGAACCTCCTCCTGACCTAATTCCAGCGCTATATATTCCATCATCCCCTGAAAAAATTAGGGAGAAAGTTTCATCGCGTTTTACGATACGGAGCAGCCGCCACCTCCTGTTCTTCATCGATAGCCCTGATCTGGAGTCTGTTCGAGGCTCCGGAGAGAGGGAATCATCGCCGTCATCATCACCAACCCTTCTCCATCAACAATTTCATGATGCTCACAACCGTGTGTGAGTAATCCCCTTGTAGGCATACTGGAGGTAGATGGGATTGGATGAAATTTCATATGTCATCATGTCAATTTGTTAGGGCTTGATCCCTAGTATCCACTATGTCCTGAGATTGATGTTGCTATGACTTTGCTATGCTTAATGCTTGTGACTAGGGCCCGAGTGCCATGATTTAAGATCTGAACATGTTATGTTTTCATGAATATATTTGTGTACTTGATCATATCCGCAAGTTGTCTGCACCTGTTATCGTTCTGAACCCTAGATCCCAAGGTGACAATAATTGGGATATCGACGGCGATGACTTTAACATGAGGAGTTCATATATTCACAATGTGTTAATGCTTTGTTCCGATTCTCTATTAAAAGGAGCACCTTAATTACCCTTAGTTTCCATTAAGAGCCCGCTGCCTCGGGAGAGTAGGACAGAAGATGTCATGCAAGTTCTGTAAGCACGCATGACTATATACGGAATACATGCCTACATATGATTGATGAATTGGAGCTATTGTGTATCGCTTTAGGTTGTGACAATTACATATAGAATTTCATCCAAGTATCTCATCGCTACTCCATGCCTACGCTTTAATACTATTGACTTGGCTAAAGTTGCTACTGCTCTACCTGCTACAAACTTGTTACTACTTCTGTTGTTACCGTTACTTTAATACTATTGCTACCGCTGCTCCTATATTACAATGCTACTAATAAATTGCTGCAAGGAAGTGACTTCCCAGGTGTGGTTGAATTGACAACTCAAATGCTAAGGCTTATGAATATTCTTTGGCTCCCTTGTGTCGAATCAATAAATTTGGGTGAAATACTACCCTCGAAGACTGTTGCGATCCCCTATACTTGTGGGTCATCAAGACTATTTTCTGGCATCGTTGCTGGGGAGAATAGCTTTACTTATTAAGTTCACTTGGGAGTCAATTATCTGCTGCAATTTATCTTTACTATGAAGAACCTCAAGGATTCCAAAACTACGATCATGCCCTCTAAGACGACGGGAGGTAAGGTACTACCAACTAGCTCTACGCGTGATTCACCTACTGTTTTAAATCAACTTGTGACACCACCACCTCGTACTATGAATGACAATATGTCACACTCAATAGGTATTGCTTATGTTATTGATGATGCTTCTACTCTTCTTAATAATATTGTTCCACTTGGTGAATTTTTGGATGCTCAAATTGCTAAAGCTCAAGAACTTGAACCTTCTGAAAATTATAAATCACCTACTACACCTAGTACTCCTACTAGAGATAAAATACCTGATGTTCCTGAATCTGATGAGGAGTTTGCTAGAGAGTTTATGGCTTTTGATACTAATAAGGGCATAGAAGGCCTGATTGCTATGGTTAAGGAGAGAGCTATGAATAAGATGATGAAACTTGATCCTAGATTTGCTACTTCTCCTATCTTTGTTACTGATAAGGATTATGAATTCTCTGCTGATCCTGAGCTTATTACTTTGGTTAAATATGATCCTTTTCATGGTTATGAATCTGAAAAAGTTGTTGCACACTTGACTAACTTAAATGATATTGCCACTCTGTTTGCTCAAGAGGAAAAGATTCGATACTATTATATTCTTAAGTTGTTTCCTTTTTCACAAAAGGGTGATGCTAAAGTATGGTTCAATAATCTTATATGTTCCTTGTGTGTTTTGTATAAACAATTATTTTTTACTTGTTGCCTTGAGAATGCCCCTCCTCAACCAAGCTGATTTGCCGTAGCTGTGGTTTTGCAAAGTGGGAGCCCCTTTTAGAGTCTAGCGTGCGCGTGCCGGCCTGTGGCCATCACTGGTAGCGGAGCCAGGGTATGATTCTTAGCACCTTATTTAAGACTGTAGGTCACGATACAAATGAAAAGGTAGGGCCAGCGTTTGGCCTAGCAAAAAACCTTTGATTGTTTTATGACAGAGGTCGGTGTACCTTGATGCAGCCCCTGGCTGCATTTTAGGGGTCATCAGATGTAGCCCCTATACTGACTATGGGATGGTCCAAATTTTGATGCAGCCCCCGAGTCTGGTAAATAGGACGATCGCTTAGACCCTTCCTCGAAACTTGCCGCAGGAGGGTCAGTACGTTTGTGTGCATGTCTCAGCAATCATTCATAAAAGAACTATACAGAACAAAGTGACATATGGAACACCTTTATTCATAACTTTTGTATGATCGAGTTAAGGAACGATAACACGAACTAGAATTGAAAAATTGTTTCAAATAAAAATGTTTAAGATAGGAAACGATGCAGTTGGATTGGTGTTTCGCTCATGGCGCCGTCCGGGCTCTGCGCGGGCCAGTTGGTGCCCGTCGTTCTTGCCGGGCTTCTAGCCCATGGGGGGTTGCATTTCCCAGCAGGAGTTGGATGGGTCTATTGGCGGAGCCTGGGCTTCAGGCCCTTGTCATCAGGGCACGGCTCACTAGTAGAAAACAGGCCTTTCGTCCGGAGCATTAGTCCCGGTCGGGTTTTGGACCGGGACTAATGTGACCACTAGTCCCGGTTCCAACGGCAGCCCTTTAGTCCCGGTTCATTAGTGACCTCTAGTCTCGGTTGGTGTTACCAACCGGGACTAAAGGGGTGGTGGCAGGCTGGCGTCAGGCTGGAGCCCCTGCGAGCCCCTTTAGTCCCTGTTGGTATCACCAACCGGGGCTAGAGATGGACCTTTAGTCCCGGTTTGGATCACCAACCGGGACTAAAGATATCACTATATATAGTGCTTCGTCCAGCCCGAGCCCAAGCTCTCCTCTCTCTATTTTCTCCTTTCTCTCCTCTGTTCTCTTCCCCTTGCTCGAGCTCATCCTCCATTTTTGCCAAGATTTGTCAAGATTTGAGGCACCCCATCTATTCAAGTGTTCACAAAGGTTAGCAACTTTGTCCTTTCATCTCTCATTGCTAGATTAGCTCGTGCAATGCTCTATAAGTATAGTGATTTGTGGGTTTTAGTTTGGGAGTAATTATGTGGGAGTTTATTTGATTTATATGCAATTTGAGCTCAAATTAACTTCTTAGTTTTCATATGTGTAGGTGTGGTTTACTTAGTGCCTTCCCGTCCCCGTCCTAACCACCGTCAATCGCCCGCACCGTCCCGTCGCCGGCACCACCTTGGTGAGCCTCTTGTTCTTATCCTTTTAATAAAAAAAATCTTATTTGTATGATTTAGATAGTTACTTGTATAATTTTCTTACTTGTATGATTGTTTGTTATACATAGTGCCATGGTTTTGATATCCATCCCCGTCGGCCCTCGTCCGGTTTATGATTCGGATGTGGTATATTCTCTTTTATAACTATTTGTTGCATTTCGTGTTTATGACAACTATGCCCATCAAGTTGACATAGATATTTTTATCTAGGAGGTATGTGAACCGGAAATTGCAACCGACCCTCTTGTCGAGAAGTTAAATTTAGTTGAAAAAGAAAACGAGTATTTGAAAGAAAAATTGAAAAGAATTGAAGAAGAGAAGATGAAATTGGAGTTGTATGTTGCCGATGTCGTCGATGATCACAAGATCAAGATGGATGCAATGCGCTTAAAAATTAGAAAGATTAGAAAATATGCCGTTAATAAAGAGGCTAGGTATCATTATGCTGTTGGATCAATTATTACCTTAGTTGCGATTTTGATCGCATTTGTTGTTGCATTTAAATGCTTTAGCTAGATAGTTTTATGTTGTTTTATGAGAATAAGTGTGTATGAACTTTATGTATGAACTTGTATTAATTTGGCTTTTCGGTGTTGTGTAATGAAGATGAGTCGGCAATGGAAGTACGATGACCGACGCTCTCCCCAGTTCATTAATGGCATGCATAGTTTTCTGCGTGCGGCTGAGGCAAACAAGCGGAATGGTTTTATGTGTTGTCCATGTGGTGTCTGTAAGAATGATAGGAATTACTCTAGCTCAAAAGTCATTCATGTCCACCTGTTTACGTCTGGTTTCATGTCTGGCTATAACTGTTGGACCAAGCACGGAGAAAGAGGGGTTCTAATTGAAGAGAATGAGGAAGAAGGGGATGATGACAACTATCCTGGGTTCCCTGAATACGATGGTACTACAATGGGGGAAGAGAATGAAGAAGAAGAAGCTGAAGAAGAGGCATCAGATGAGCCCGCTGATGATCTTGGTCGGGCCATTGCTGATGCAAAGAGAAACTGCGAAAGTGAAAAGGAGAAGTTGAAGTTGCAGCGCATGTTAGAGGTTCACAAAAAATTGGTGTACCCAAATTGCGAAGATGACAAGAAAAATCTAGGTACCACACTGGAATTGCTGCAATGGAAGGCAGAGAATGGTGTATCTGACAAGGGATTTGAAAAGTTGCTGAAAATGTTAAAGAAGATGCTTCCAAAGGACAACGAATTGCTCGATAGTACGTACGAAGCAAAGAAGGCTGTCTGCCCTATAGGATTAGAGGTGCAGAAGATACATGCATGCCCTAATGACTGCATCCTCTACCGCGGTGAGGAGTACGAGAATTTGAATGCATGCCCAGTATGCGGTGCATTGCGCTATAAGATCAGCCGCGATGACCCTGGTGATGATGTTGAGGGCGAGCGCCCCAGGAAGAGGATTCCTGCCAAGGTGATGTGGTATGCTCCTATAATACCACGGTTGAAACGTTTGTTCCAAAACAAAGAGCATGCCAAGTTGTTGCGATGGCACAAAGAAGACCGTAAGAAAGATGGGAAGTTGAGAGTACCCGCTGATGGGTCGCAGTGGAGAAAAATCGAGAGAAAGTGGCCAGAGTTTGCAGGTGACACAAGGAACTTATGGTTTGGTATAAGTGCAGATGGCATTAATCCTTTTGGGGAGCAGAGCAGCAATCATAGCACCTGGCCTGTGACTCTATGTATCTGTAACCTTCCTCCTTGGTTGTGCATGAAGTGGAAGTTCATTATGATGCCAGTGCTCATCCAAGGCCCTAAGCAACCTGGCAACGACATTGATGTGTACCTAAGGCCATTAGTTGAAGAACTTTTACAGCTGTGGGACATAAAAGGTGTACGTGTGTGGGATGAGCACAAACAGCAGGAATTTGACCTACGAGCGTTGCTGTTTGTAACCATCAATGATTGGCCTGCTCTTAGTAACCTTTCAGGACAGACAAACAAGGGATACCACACATGCACGCACTGTTTAGATGAGACCGAAAGTATATATTTGGATAATTGTAAGAAGAATGTGTACCTGGGACATCATCGATTTCTTCCAATCAAGCATCTCTTAAGAAAGAAAGGCAAGCATTTCAAAGGTGAGGCAGATCACCGGAAGAAGCCTGACCACCGTACTGGTAATCATATACTTGAAATGGTCAAGGATTTCAAAGTAATCTTTGGAAAGGGTCCTGGCGGACAATCTGTTCCGAATGACGCTGACGGACACACACCCATGTGGAAGAAGAAATCCATATTTTGGGACCTACCCTATTGGAGAGTCCTAGAGGTCCGCTCTGCAATCGACGTGATGCACGTGACGAAGAATCTTTCCGTGAACCTGCTAGGCTTCTTGGGCGTGTATGGGAAGACAAAAGATACACCGGAGGCATGGGAGGACCAGCAACGTATGCACGAAAAAGACGGCATGCATCCAAAGCAGTATGAAGGTCCTGCCAGCTACGCTCTTACCAAAGAATAGAAGGAAATCTTCTTTGAATGCCTGCTCAGTATGAAGGTCCCGTCTGGTTTCTCGTCGAATATAAAGGGAATAATAAATTTGGCAGAGAAAAAATTCCAAAACCTAAAGTCTCATGACTGCCACATGATTATGACGCAATTACTTCCGGTTGCATTGAGGGGGCTTCTACCGGAAAATGTTCGATTAGCCATTGTGAAGCTATGTGCATTCCTCAATGCAATTTCCCAAAAGGTAATCGATCCAGAAATCCTACCAAGGTTACAGAATGACTTGGTGCAATGTCTTGTCAGTTCCGAGTTGGTGTTCCCACCATCCTTCTTCAATATCATGACGCTCGTCCTAGTTCACCTAGTCGAAGAGATTGCCATTCTGGGTCCTGTATTTCTACACAATATGTTCCCCTTTGAGAGGTTCATGGGAGTGTTAAAGAAATATGTTCATAACCGTGCTAGGCCAGAAGGAAGCATCTCCTAGGGCCATGAAACAGAGGAGGTTATTGAGTTTTGTGTTGACTTTATTCCTGACCTTAAGCCGATTGGTGTTCCTGAATCGCGGCATGAGGGGAGACTGAGTGGAAAAGGCACGCTAGGAAAGGATTCAGTAATATGTAGGGACGGGCATTCTTGGGCCCAAGCACACTACACAGTTCTACAAAATTCCACCTTGGTGGCTCCGTATATCGAGGAACACATGGATATTGTACGCTCCAAGAACCCGAAGCAGTCTGACCCCTGGATTAAACGTACACACATGGCGACTTTCGGCGGTTGGTTGCAAACACATCTCATGAATGATGACAGTGTTGGAGATGAGTTGTACTTGTTGGCCAAGTCACCATCTTCGACTATATTGACTTTCAAAGGGTACGAGATTAATGGGAATACATTTTACATGATCGCCCAAGATAAAAAGAGCACCAACCAAAACAGTGGTGTCCGCTTTGATGCAACAAACACCAATAGGGAAAAGGACACATATTATGGTTACATAGAGGAGATATGGGAACTTGACTATGGACGTGAGTTTAAGGTCCCTTTGTTTCGGTGCAAATGGGTCAATCTAACAGGGGGCGGGGTAAAGGTAGACCCGCAGTACGGAATGACAACAGTGGATCTCAACAATTTTGGGTACACAGACAAACCATTCGTCCTAGCCAATGATGTGACGCAGGTTTTCTATGTGAAGGACATGTCTACCAAACCGAGAAAAAGGAAAGATAAGGAAGCGAATACATCATACGGTGAGCCAAAGCGCCACATAGTTCTTTCAGGGAAAAGAAACATCGTGGGAGTGGAGGACAAGACAGACATGTTAGAAGATTATGAAAAGTTTCATGAAATTCCTCCCTTCATAGTGAAGACTGACCCAAGCATCCTGTCAAATGATGAAGATTGTCCATGGTTACGGCGCAAAGGGACACACGCGAAGAAAAAGTTTTATACCCCAAGATCCCACTCTGGGATGTGATCGGCTTCCCCGTCATCACTTTCTTCTCTAGTGAGTAGCCGAGATAGGCCAGTTTGTACACGAAGTGCATCCAGTTTTTGCCGTAACCCTCCCAAATTATTAGCACATGCTATGTGGGTGAAATGATGATACCATGCCAAGTTTCAACCTTTTCAGAGTTCATTTGTAGTGCTTTTCAATTTCAGGGTCATTTAGCTCCAAAAAATCATAAAATGCATGAAAAATAGCAAATGAAGTTAGAAAGGCTTGAAATTTGAGGATGTGGCTTTGAAAGGTGCATACTGAATGCACAAAAAGTCTGGAGTTGAAATAAGTTTAAAAAAATGAAATGCCTTTGTAACAGATGAGTTTTCGACCGAAACCTTGATACTTCGAAGGAGATGGTCCAGTTTGTATACGAACTGCATCCAGTTTTTGCCGTAACCCTCCCAACTTTTTAGAACATGCGATGTGGGTGAAATGATGATACCATGCCAAGTTTCAACCTTTTTAGAGTTCATTTGTAGTGCTTTTCAATTTCAGGGTCATTTAGCTCAAAAAAAATCATTAAATGCATGAAAAATAGCAAATGAAGTTAGAAAGGGTTGAAATTTGAGGATGTGGCTTTAAATGGTGCATATTGAATGCACAAAAATTCTGGAGTTGAAATAAGTTTAAAAGAATGAAATGCCTTTGTAACAGTTGAGTTTTCCTCCGAAACAATGATACTTCGAAGGAGATGGTCCAGTTTGTACACGAAGTGCATCCAGTTTTTGCCGTAACCCTCCCAACTTTTTAGCACATGCAATGTGGGTGAAATGATGATACCATGCCAAGTTTCAATCTTTTCAGAGTTCATTTGTAGTGCTTTTCAATTTCAGGGTCATTTAGCTCAAAAAAATCATTAAATGCATGAAAAATAGCAAATGAAGTTAGAAAGGGTTGAAATTTGAGGATGTGGCTTTGAATGGTGCATATTGAATGCACAAAAAGTCTGGAGTTGAAATAAGTTTAAAAAAATGAAATGCCTTTGAAACTCAGGTACATACCTCAGACTTTACCTCAAGGGGACAGTATAAACTAATTATTTTTCAAATTTCTTTGTTAATCATGTTTATTACATGAGTGTGAGCATGTCAAAAAAAATTGGGGTGATTTGGAGATGGTCTAAAAATAAACATGTGACATTTGCAAAAAAAAAGAATAAAAAGAAGCCCACATACTGAACAGGAGATTTCATAACCCACGGCCTGCATACGACTAGAAACCCAACATATGGGCCAGGATGCAGGCCCGTGGAGAATGAATATCTCAAGCCAGTAAGCCCACAGGGCAGAGAGGTAACCGTATCAATCATATGTTGTTTGGTGAGAGAGGCTCATGCCGAGGCTCTCTCAGCCGGGTATATAAACCGGTGCGAGCGCCCCTCCCTTGGCGAGGTGGGACTAAACTCCCACCACCGTCAGCTGTATCCAGGCCTTTAGTCCCGGTTGGTGGCACGGACCGGGACTAAAGGCCTGGGTTTCGCGCCCTTTGGGCTGCTGAAATTTAGCTTTAGTCCCGGTTGGTGCCTCCAACCGGGACTAAAGGTAGGCCTTTAGTCCCAGTTGGATCCACCAACCGGGACTAAAGCTCGGGCTATATAAACCCAAATCCCCCACCCCGCGCGCATATTTTCATCCATTTGCCTCCACATTGCCGCCGCCCCCCTAAATTCACCACGGCCCTGCGCTCGTTCTCATCGGCCCTCCGACCGCCGTCGGGAGCTCGTCAGGCCTCTGCCGCGGGCGCCTCCTCCCTTCCTCGTCGCCACCCGCCACCCTCCTCCCTTCACCGCCGTCCTCCTCGCCACCCCGCGCCGGGCCACACACATCCCTGCACCTGCTAGCCGCCTCATCCTCGATCTCCCCGGACGCTGCGGCCGGCCTCCTCCTCCCCGAGCACCGCCGCCAGAGCACCGACCGCACCAGGCCACCCCAGGTAGCTAGCTCCCTCCTCCCTCCCTTTTCCTCATTTTTATTTTATGTCCAATTTTTTTGCATTAGTTAGTTAGATTTGTAGGGTTATAGGTTAGTTGCCAGCTAATTTGTATTAGTTTGTCGCTAGTTTATTGCTAAAATAGTAATTAGGTAGTAGTAGTTTGTAGCTAGCTAGTTACATTAGTTAGTTATAGGGTTGTGAAATAGAGAAGAAAAAAATGAAAAAAAGTGTTAATTGTTGATGGTGTGTGTGCTAGTGTGTGTGTGTGTGAGTGAGTGAGCTACTGTGTGTGTTAATGTGCTAGTGTGTGTGTGTGTCAATGTGCTAGTGTGTGTGAGAGAGTGAGCTACTGTCATATGAACCCTAGAATGTTCTAGGAAAATTTTATTAGCAGAAAAATGTTATTAGGACAGAAATTTTATTAGCAGAAAAATGTTCTAGGAAATTTTTTATTAAGAATTTTTATCAACTTGCCATCAATTGTAGGAAAATGTTCTAGGGTTCATGAGGATTTTTTATTAGGACAGTAGCTATTTTGTTTCTGTTTTGTTTAAACAGAAAATATATATAGTTAGAGTGACTGTTTTCAGTAGTAAAATAATCATATATATTTTGATGAAATTGAAGTATGAAAATATATATGAATGTGCAGAAAAAATTCAGTTAACTCGCTGTCAAATTTTGTTTAGTCAAATTTAAAAAAATGTCCTAGAATTAAAATGTGGATTGTATGAACCCTAGGATTTCTAGTACTGTTCATAGTAATTTTTGCTTTAGAATTTTATGTGCTTATAGATAAAAAGAATGGTTGGATCAATGCTATAAAATGTTGTTCAAATTTGCCCATCTACTATAATTGTAAAAGTCTATTAAATATGAGTAGCATAATAAAATGATAATTATTGCATAGGAATTTGTTTTCTTAAGAATTTGTTCTCGAGGTCGACGATGCCCGGCCCGCATCCTTGTCGTCGACTCGGCGGCGACAACCTGCTTGAGAGGCGCCATGTCCGGGACTGGGCTCCACCGGGCTGGCACTGGGAGGTGCTACCTTCCGGGGCACGCAGCTTGGTGAGGAATCGGGCTCCAGTCATCGACCCGAGGAGGTGGTACGTCGCCGTGTCAGGGAGGAGGACGAGCACGTCCGTCGCTACATGGTTGCGTTGGACGTCAGGTTCTCCAATACCTGGCAGGTTCTTCAGGGATCTCACCCGAGCTATGATCCTGTGATGGTTCCTTCTCTTTGGGTGTCCACCGCCCGTGCCTCAGGAACCGCGAGTCAACTGGATTATTCGATAATATTCGAGCTGTATTAGTGATGTTATATGATAATATTCGAGATGTATTAGTGATAATATTCGATGATGCATTAACTGGATTATTCAAAATGTATTAGTTTTTGCTTATTGAATGCATTCTAATTTGAATACTATAGCGGCAGAGACGACCATGATCAAGAGAATACTAATTGTTTTATCTTTCTTCTGGATTAGTTAAGCTATGGACTATAGCGGTAGAGATGACCATGATCAAGAGGATATCATGTTCGACATGATACGCTCCCAAAACCCAGAGATTGAACCAAATGACAGCTCACAATATCTGAACGAGTCCGGTGAGGGAATTGAGGAAGAACCAATAGACAAAGGGCACACAAACAATGATGGCGAAGGAAATGTTCTTCAATTAACAAAGTCCGGCGAGGTATACATATATATATAAGGCCTCTGGTGATCATTACATGTATTAATTGATTTGTATATAAATATATATATATATATATATATTAACGAATCTTTCTTCTTTTAGCCCTCCGGATCGAGCAAATCTTCTACAAGGGTAGTACGAGGCCCGGCCAAAAAGTTGCCCGAAGGCATAAAGTACAACATCGATGAAATCAAAGAAGATGGCGAACCGATTGCTCCAAAAAAGAATGCAGACAAATTTATACGTCAATGCGGAGTTATTGTTTGGGACCAAATCCCGATCATCGTTCAAGAATGGAATAAGCCAAAGGAAGATCGAGGAGTTAGTTTTGTCGACGAAAGAGCAAAAAATCTGCTTTGGGATACGCTCATGTCACATTTCACCCTATCAGAGGGTTTCACAGATCTCCAATGGGAGAAAGTCAAGAAGTGTGCTCTTAAGAAGATGGCCACACAATTCCAGACTTGGAAGAAAAGATTATGGGCCAACTACGTCAACGCAGAAAAGAAGACTCCAAAATTCACTAGAGCACTAGAGAATGTAAAAGATCATTGGGGCTTATTTGTGGAGTTCAAAGAATCGGAAGCAGCTAAGGAACGGTCGAGGAAAAACAAGATAAATGCTGAGAAAAAAAAGTTTCACCATGTTCTGGGGCCAGGTGGCTACAAGACTGGGTTGCCTAAGTGGGATGAATCTGAGGAAAAGATGATTGCTGCAGGGGTCACTCCAAAAATAGTGAGTTGGCCCGACAGGTGCAGGGCTTGGTTTTATGCGCATGGGGGAAAGTTGGACCCAAAGACAGGGGAGATTATTGAACAGGCAAGTCTTAAAGAAGCCTCGGACGCTTTACTTGAAGCAATAGAAGAGGCTCGAATGGGGGCGTTCCAGCCCGAGAGAGAGAACGACGAGCTTACACGCGCCCTCAAGAATCCTGAACACCCGGGACGAACATGAGGCAAAGGCGTTGTTCCATGGGTTGAGGGGTTTGTGGAGTGGAACGACACTTACAGAAGCCGTGCGAGAAAGAAGAAGCAGGATGCAGACCAGAAGAAGCAGGATGCAGACCGGCTTCAAAAGCTAGAATTAAAGAACACGGAGTTGGAACGTGCTTTCATGCGGCAGCAGGAGCAGATCGACACAATTAGCCAGCAAAGGGCATCTCAGCGGCAGGAGCAACCAGATCCAGCATTGGATAGTACCATCCCATCTATGCCGAAAAGCAGCGTGGGTTCCACGGGGGTCCCGGTCGATGATGCACTGCTGGCTCACTACCCCGTGGATGATATCCAAGAGACGACAACTTGTGAGCTACACATGAAAATGAAGAACATATCCATGAAGGTGGCGGACGGCTTTACTTTACCGAATGCACCTGAAGCAACCATCCACGGCAATCCGATTCCACCTGGCTATGCTCGTGTCGGGGTGGATGAAGTTCTGTCAGGATATGACTCACCAGAGCTTGACTTTCCTGGAGGTCAAGGGGAGCAGACACTGGGAGAAGCCATACGTGGTGTCATTGTATGGAGAAAGGAA
This sequence comes from Elymus sibiricus, assembly GCA_039707655.1. Taxonomy (NCBI): domain Eukaryota; kingdom Viridiplantae; phylum Streptophyta; class Magnoliopsida; order Poales; family Poaceae; genus Elymus; species Elymus sibiricus. The sequence goes on along the minus strand of CM077670.1, from coordinate 5,022,056 downwards.
TGCATCGTGTTTCCAATCTCGGTGCCAAGGCCACCGACACCTCCTCCAAGTCCGCCGTGTCAGCCGACTCCAACCCACCTCGAGACGGAGCGCAACGCGAGTCCGCCATATCGATCTCCGCCGCGTCAGCCGAATCCACCCCACCTCGAGATGGAGCCCAGTGCGAGTACGCGATATCGATCTCCGCCGCGTGAGCCGACTCCAAAGCAGAAGAGAGCACCAAAGAAGAAACCCGAGCCTCCTTCCAAAAAGAAGTTAGCTTACGACATGACTGAGGAGGAAAACAAAGGGGTCGTGGAAGCCCAAGTGAAGGCTCATTTTGCACCGAAACTGCCCCTGCCGCCGAAGGAGAAAATACCTGAGAAAGTCGTACAACACTTTGTGGATCTTGCTAAACCGGCTGTGGAGAAAAAGCGATCAGACTATGAACGCTCTATTAGCAAGTCATATTATCAACAAAAAAAAACAGCAGTCGAGCCATACAGGCAGTAATAAAAGCGGGAAAACTGTTCCCCAGCTCGGAGAACAGGCAGTGCAATCGATCCCCCCGCTCAAGATGAGTACCGATAAGGCGGTAACCGACGCTAATAGAGAGATGGCTAGAGAGATGGGTATCACTATTGAACAACTCCTAGGCATCGAGGAAGTCCCCACGATGGAGGAACTAGCATGGAAATATGTCGCCGGGAACCCTCTGGTCAGGCCTAACGAGGAGGAGCTTCTATCAACGCAAATGCGCATATTGCATGACTGGTACCTGAGAGAAATAAAGGCCGGGCGAGAGAGCCTCATGGTGAAAGTCAAGCCAGAGCATTACTTCCATGGAAAAGATGTGTGGATTGAATTTCCAGAAATTTTTCAGTTATTCAATCAAGACGCACTCGACAAATCTCTCGTTAGTTGCTATTGTCTGAAAGTGATTTCTTTCTGTAATTTAAGTCTCTAGCTCAGCTCATTCATTGCCTGTAATTATCCTCACTATATTCTTTTGTGTGGTATTATGCAGAATGAAGATTTTTGAATTGAAAAGAGATGGAGTCTATGGCATTGGGTTCATTGACCCAAATACCGTTTATGAAGATGTGTTAAATAACTTCCAACAAGACACAGAGAATAGCTAGCTAATGTTTTTGAAGGAACTAAATACCAGACCAGAAATACTTTTTCCTTACAACTTCAGGTGAGTGTTACTGTCTTGCACTACAAATTCAATTTTTGCTTACTCGATGTTAAGTGTAGTTGATGAGTTATGCATGCCCGCTTATACAAACGTGTGCGCAGATTCCACTGGATCCTACTAATCATTAGAGTTTACGAGGGAACTGTTGAAGTACTGGACTCACTAGCTAAAGACCCTCAAGAATACATCAGCCTGTTTAGGATGCTCGACAGGTAATTTCAATCATTATCGCACTATGTCGGCCTCTTTAGTTCATTTCCTGATATCAAGTAATTAATAACTCCTTTATTCATTTTCTTTGCCGGGCAGGATTTGGAAAAAGTTCATCAAAGAGGTTGTCGGTGAATGGAAACCACAGCTGAAATGGCGACGGTCCAAGGTAATTAAGTAGTACTAGCTACGTCCGCGCATCTCTTTAATTCTAGTTTCAATACCATTATCATGCTTGATTATTATCTGATTGAATTCTATTCTCATAAAGTGTATGAGGCAGGAAAAGGGGACTAATTTATGTGCATACTACGTTTGCGAGAACATTCGCTTTATGACCGAAAGGAGCAGAGATGCAAGACATCTTTGGGTACGTAAACACTATTCACATTTTTTTTATCATGATCTAATATATATACACACAACTAATATATTCATATTGATTTGCTTCTTTAAAGATGGTGGAGATGCGGGATAGGCTCCTACCAAAGGACCGCATACGAGCACTTCAAGAGGAAATGGCGGGATTTTTGCTTGAGCAGGTCATATCTCCCGACGGAAAAAACCATTTCACCTAATGCCTGCATGTAATGATCTACAAATTATAGGAGAAATTGTATATACCAAATTGTAGAGAAATTGTGTATACCAAATTGTAGAGAAATTGTATATACCAAATTGTAGGAGAAATTGTATATACTAAATTGTACTAGCTACGTAAAGTGTATGTGTATGCATGGTCGTACGAGAAATTCTATGATATATAACGTGTACAGTATGTAGTAGCGTAAAATATGTTTGAAATGAAAAAGAATTAAATGGAAAACACAAAATGAAAAGGAAAAATAAACAATAAACCCTAAACCCCTAAACCTTTAGTCCCGGTTGGTGTCACCAACCGGGACTAAAGGTCCCCCCCCGGCGCGCGCTCCCGGCCACGTGGCAGGGATTTAGTCCCGGTTGGTGTCACCAACCGGGACTAAAGGTCCCCAGCCCCCGGCGCGTGCTGCCGGCCATGTGGCAGGGATTTAGTCCCGGGTCGTGGCCAACCGGGACTAAAGGGTGGGGGCCTTTAGTCCCGATTTATTAGTCCCGGTTGGTGAACCGGGACTAAAGGCCCTTCCCAACCGGGACTAAAGCCCTGTTTTCTACTAGTGGCTTCTTCGTTGTCATTGTAGCGAGCTCCTCTGTGGTTGTGCTAGTTTTGACATCACCGTAGTTGCCGAGCTCGGCCTCGGCGTGCTCGAGGTTAGCGACCTCCACCACCAGAGCATTCTTGGGGTTGTTAGAGACCGTGATGATGCCGTCGGGTCCTGGCATTTTGAGCTCCATGTAGGCGTAGCAAGGTATCGCCATATTTGACGAAGGCTAGGCGTCCAAGGAGGGTGTGGTAGGCCCCCTTGAAGGGCACCACCTCAAAGCAAAGTGTTTCGGTCCGGTAGTTTTCTTCGGATCCAAATACGACCTCCAGGTTAATCTGTCCGGGGGGCTCTGCTTTTTTCCCGGGCACTATCCCATGGAAGTGCATTGGAGAAGGGCGGAGGCCGGTCAACCCGAGCCCCAACTTCTGCATGGTGTCGACATACATTATGTTGATTCCTAACCCACCATCCATCAAGATCTTGGAGAGCTGGTAGCCCCCGATGATCGGGTCCACGATGAGGGCGGTTCTGTCGGGCTTCGGGATGTAATCTGGATGATCTGTTTGTCCAAATGAGATCGTGCATTCTGACCAGTCCAAGTACTGGGGGACTCCAGGGACGAGGGCATAGACCTCCTTGATAGCTTGCTTCTGTGCGTGTTTCGACACGAGCCCGCGGAAGATCATGTTGACTGGGGTACATCCTTTGGGAAGGTCTTCTAATTCCCTCCAGCCGAGCCCCGGGCCTGAGATCCTGCCCGAGCTGGCAGAGGTGGTGGGCTGCTGTCATCGTTTGCATCGCCATCATCGCCGGTCTTGCCATTCTTCTTCTTAGCTAGATGGTCATTAAGTGTGCATTCCCTGGTGGAGTGGGAGGCCATATAGGTCCCATAGCTATGATATTTTCATGGACTGCTCATGATCTCCTCATAAGTGCGGCCTTGTTGCCTTGGCTTGCCATCCCACTTCTGCTTCTTCATGCCTGTATGGCCGGTCTCATTGGTTGCCGCGACGAGCTCTGAGTCTTGCTCCTCCTTCCTCTTGCGGTCCCTATTTCGGTTTCTGTTCCTTCCTCTGGAGCCCGCGCCATCGGTGGGCTCCAGGACCTCCGAGACTGATATGGGTCGGCGGCCTGCTCGTGCTGTCTCTTCACCTGTGGCGAAGTTATTGGCAACCTTCATTAGCTACGCCATCGTGATGAGTCTTTCGGCAGCCCGCTTCTTGCCGAGCTTGTGGCGAAGAAGAGGATCTTGGGCACAATTTATGATGGTGTCTATCGCCTGCTCGTCGAACACCGTCGTGAGGGTGTTCCTCTTCCTTAGCCATCGTGCGACGAAGTCGCGGATGATCTCGTTATCGCCTTGGATGCAATTATGAAGGTCATATGCGCTCCCGGGGCGCAGGTACGTGCCCTCAAAGTTGTTGATGAATGCTATCTAGAATTCTGCCCATGTATGGATGGAGTTGGGCTGGAGACCGTTCAGCCATGTGCATGCTGAGCCCGTGAGGCACAGGGGGACATAGCGTAAAGCATTGCCGATGTCGCCGTTTGCCATCTCGACCGCCATGATGTAGTCATTGAGCCAATGGTCTGGCTTTGAGTCTCCTGAGTACTTCTCGATGCCTCAGACGATGAACGGCATTGCGAAATGGTGAGTTATCACCTCATACCCAAAGCATGGAGGAGCTATGCCAGACGTCAGGGCAGAGGAGCGCAGCACCGGGGCTTCGTAGTTGTTTCTGTAGTGCTCGATCTGGCGGGCTCGAAGGTGGTCACAGAGGTCGGGCTGGTGGCCCAGGCGATCATGCACCGATGGTACCTGCCGTGGAAGGGGTGCTCAGTTTTGTGCTGCGATAATGGAGATTGCTTGGTGAAGATTTCTGGTCACAGCCCTTGGTGGGGCCTCCGGCCGGGGCACCGAACCCTGACGGTTGTCATGGGGCGGGTGTCCCATGGCTGAAAGGACACTGTCGGTGTCGGCCAGGCGCTGCCTGGAGTGACTGATGTTTTCCTGGAGCTCCATTGTGCTATGGAGCACCCTTCTGAGGCTTGCGAGGAGATGAGGGTCCCCTGGCGTGGCGTGTAGCTTGTCGGCCAGCACTGCGGTGGCCTGGAGGCCGCTGGCCAGAGTTTGGAGCAAGGCAGCATCCGTGGGCTCGTTAAAGCCGACGCCGTTCTCATGACCTAGGGCTGCGATGGCATCGGTGGTCGCCCGTGGCTAGCATTGAGGTCGGCGTCGTCTTTCATTGTTGACCGTCTCTTGCCACCGCGTCTGCTGCGCGGTGGCTTCCACCGTGTCCTGCTGTAGCTGTAGTTGGGCGGCCAGGGTAGCCCGCCGGAAGGCTTCCATTGCCTGCATGGTAGGGTCGCTCAATGGTATGGGAGTGCTGAGGAATTGCAGCGCATCATGGGTGATGATGGGCTGCATCATCGTGACCCCGGCGAGGCCGGAGGGCTCGACCCCAGGAGTGAAGAAACCCGGGGGGCCAGAGCCGAGGATGTTGAAGCCGGCCGGGTATTGGGTGGCTGGGGGAGGCGCCAGTGGTGCTGATGACGTGACGACCACCGGTTCCGACGCCAAGGGTTGTGAGGTTGGGGGCCCCACGTGGGTTGTTGCGGTTCCACTGGTGTTGGTTGTGATCAAAGCCGTCGATGCAGAGGAGGTTCCGGCTAGTGTGGTCATCATGACCTATTGGAGGGTGATGGCCTGTGGGGCTTCCTTGTTCTCTTTCTCTGATGCTGATGCCGGTGTCAATACCGGCTGCACGTCAGCTGCCCCCGCTGTTGGTGCCGGGAGCTCTTCGTCGACTTCTGTGTCGGTGATGGAGATGATGTCAGCCTCGCTGCCCTCCACATCGGAGAGTGAAATGAGGTCAGCGGTTCTGATGCAACAGTCGGAGGTGTAGCCATCGATGATGTAGTCCTCTGGTATGTGGTTGATGAAGCAACTATCGCATACCATGGCGTTGAAGTGGGAAGCAACTGTTGCATACCATGGCACAATTCCCGGACCTCAACACCAAGGCCCGGGCTTCGAGTGCTAGGTTTGTTGGTGCAGAGTCGTCGCCTTCCGAATCGGAGGTCGGTGGTGAAGACGTCCGGGAGTCTGACAGATCCAACCAGGCCGCGTTGTCGTCGCCGATTTGGTCGCGCAGGTGTGACTGCATCGCCCGCTGGTAGGTGGCCCCGGTGTTTTGGAGCCCAAAGATGCCTCCGAAGCCCGAGGTCAGTGATGAAGGTGCTGCAGGCCCCGATGGGACCTCTGATGCAATCTGCTTGAGCAGCGAGACGCATACGCGGAAGCCGCCGTGGGAGTCGATGACGAAAGCCAGTGTGCTAAAGAAGATGTTGCGGACAGGGGAGGCCGGTGGGTTGATGTTGACCCGGCCCGTTCTATCCGCGGTGAAGGTGAAGGAGCCGAAAGTTAAGCTCTCTCCCGGTGGGAGGCCACCGGAAGCTGGAGAAGATCCGATCTGGGATCGGTCTCCGACCAACGCAGCCCGTGCCTGGTGCGCCAACTAACGGTGTGTGAATCCGTCAGTACCCTCGGTAGGGTAGCGAACGTGGGCGGAAGTAACAGAACGGACGTCGCACAGAGAGTTTACCTAGTTTCGGGCCTCCGGGAACGAGTAATGCCCTACATCCTACCTTGTATTTGTATTCATGGTGGGATACCTCGTGCGAGGGATTACAATGGGGGAAATGTGTTTCGCTACCGAGAGTCTAGGTCTACGGAAGTAGATGGGGTTGAGAGCCCCGTAGGCCCCACCTTATATAAGTGATGGGGGCTAGGGTTTACATGAAGGAGATCCAATCTGGCCGCCGCCATGTTGGCTTGGGGGCCAAGATGACCTCGGGGATGCTTATCCAATGCTTCGAGCTTTACCCTGTCGCTAGATCTTCGGTGGGCCTTCTGAGCCCCGTGGCAGGCCTGCTGTCGGTCTCCCCTTGGAGAAGCCACCCCCGGTGTATTACACCATCAGCCGGGCCCTTCGGGTGTCCATATTTTGGCCCACAACCCTGTTTTCATGGTTTAGGCTGCTCCCATTTTGCTCGCCACTACTATGGGAATCGCATTTTCTTTCTTTTCCTCTGTCTACTAAGATGTTTCAGTTCGCCAGGTTGTCTCTTGCCTGTTCATGGATTCAGCAGGCAGTTTAAAAGGTTGACCTATTTGGGAATTTCTGAAACCAACTTCCGACAAGGAATTTTGCTACCTTAGGACCGTTATAGTTATGGCCGCAGTTCACCGGGGCTTCAGTCGCCGGCTTCCCTGTCATCAATTAACCAACTTCCTTGGCCTTCCGGCTATTCCTGATTCAGTAAAGGAAAGAATCCTTTATCCCAAGAAAAACTTCTTATTGGATTCTTTTATCCGGTCCATTGTGGGACCACAGCTTGCAAAGAAGGTATTTAGCGCAAAGAACTTCTTTTGCTTTTGGGGATTCCACTAATTGATAGAAGGAAGTGGATGCGGTAGGATTGGCCCCAATTGAATCACCAGTAGAAGAGATCCACAGGAAGTTGAATAAGGAGACTCATAAAGACCATTACCCTCTACCACTCATTAATGAGATGCTCGAAAGATTGGCTAAAAATACTCATTTTTGCTACCTTGATGGATATTCCGAGTTTCCTCAAATAGTCATTTACCCTCTACCCTTCGGTATGTATGCTTACCGAAGAATACCTTTTGGATTATGCAATGCACCACCTACTTTTTAGAAATGCATCTCTGTTATCTTTGCCAATTTTGTCGAACAAATTGTGGAAGTGTTCATGGATGATTTCTCCGTCCAAGGAACTTCTCTTGATAATTGCTTGCACAATCTTAACAAAGTATTGCAGAGGTGTGAAGAAACCGGTCTTGTCCTGAATTGGGAAAAATGTAGCTTTATGGTGAAAGAAGGTGTGGTGCTTGGTCATAAGATTTCAGATAAAGGGATAGAAATAGACTGGGAAAGAATAGAGGTTATAGAAAACTTGCCTTATCCTCATGATGTGAAAGGGATACAAAATTTCCTTGGGCATGCATGGTTCTATAGATGGTTTATTAAGGAATTTTCCAAATTATTGAAACCGCTTACTGACCTTTTGCAGAAAGATGTTCCCTACTCCTTCGATGAGGATTGAATTTCAGCTTTTGAGAATCTCAATGAGGCATTAATTACTGCTCCCATTATCCAACATCCAAAATGGTATCAACCCTTTGAGATAATGTGTGATGCCAGTAATTATGCGGTCAGGACTGTTTTAGGACAATGAGACGATAAGAAACTTAATGTTGTCTATTATGCCAGTCGAAGTTTCGACGAAACTCAGAAAAATTATGCCACCACTGAAAAAGAACTACTTGCTATTGTCTTTGCCTGAGATAAATTTAGATCTTACATTATTAACTCTAGAGTGATAGTTCACACGGATCATCAAGCCTTAAGGTATCTCCGCACTAAAAAGGATGCCAAGCCTCGATTGATCTGTTGGATATTATTACTTCAAGAATTTGATTTGCATATCGTTGATAGAAAAGGTGAAGACAATCCGGTAGCAGATCATTTATCAAGGATGGATAGAATACCATATGATCCTGTACCAATCAATGATTCTTTCCCAGGTTAAAGTCTAGCGGTAATTCAAAAGGTAGTACCTTGGTTTCCAGATTATGCTAACTTTCTTGTAGGAAAATATTTGCCTCCGGACATGAATTATAATCAGAGGCAGAAGTTCTTTAGTGACTTAAAGTATTCTTTTTGGGATGATCCATTCCTCTACCGGCATGGTTCGGATGGCATGATTAGGTGATGCATTCTCGAACATGAGAAGGACGCAATCCTACATGCATGTCATAGCAGCCCATATGCGGGGCATCATGTGGGTGATTGCACCGCCGCTAAGGTACTTCAATCTGGATTTTATTGGCCAACCTTATTCAAAGTTGCGCATAGTATGTTAAGAGCTGTGATGCTTGCTAGCGCACAGGTAACATAGGTAGAAGGCAAGAAATGCCTATGCATTACAGTTTGGTTTGTTAACCTTTTGATGTTTGGGGATTGGATTATTTAGGTATGTTTCCTACTTCAGATGGGCATACTCATATTCTTGTGGCTGTAGATTATGTTACTAAATGGGTGGAGGTGGTCCTAACTCATCACACAGATGCAGCTACTTCAATTAAGATGATCAAGGACATCATCTTTCCCAGGTTTGCAGTTCCTAATTTCTTTTAACTGGCAGTGGATCCCATTTATACAAGGTATTTTCATAAGGATCCTCCACAAATAAGGAGTAACGCACAGGGTGGCATTACCGTATCACCCTCAAACAAGTGGCCAAGTGGAACTCTCCAACTGAGAGATCAAATCGATACTCCAGAAGACGGTGCAGCGATCAAGAACGGATTGGGCAGGCAAGTTGAATGAAGCACTTTGGGCTTACCGTACGGCATACAAGAACCCAATGGGAATGACACCATACAAAATGGTGTACAGTAAGGCTTGTCATTTACCTTTAGAACTAGAGCATAAAACTTTTTGGGCCATCAAAAATTTAAACTTTGATCTCAAGGAAGCTGGAGAAAAATGACTGTTATACATACATGCTCTAGATGAATTTAGAAATGAAGCATCAAAAGTGCTCGCTTATTTAAGGAAAAGGTTAAAATTTGGCATGACAGAAAGATTCATAAACGGAAATTATGTGCGGGTGATAAAGTTCTCCTTTACAATTCTCGTTTAAGAATGTTTCCAGGAAAGCTTAAATCCAGATGGGATGGGCCCTACAAAATAGATGAAGTATACAACTTGGGCGCCATCTGACTGAATGGAGGGAAGAACACTCCATGGATAGTAAATGGGCAGTGCCTGAAGCCTTATCTTATGAATTGAAGTAAGTTCTAACCTCCTCACCTTATGAACCTGTTAAAACTTTGTATGTAAGTTCTTAGATCAAAGCTAGGATTAAGTTTAATTTGTTACTCACGCTTTTCCAAGTCAGAAAAAGGGATTTTTTAGGTGGTACGACCGCTGGTACGAGCAGATGCGCTCATATCGGAGGCCGTCATCTCTTCTGGAACCTTGGCGTTTTTCGACATCAAGTGGTACAACCGCCAGTATGAGCAGGAGCGCTCGTACCAGAGGCCATCATCTCTTCTGGTCTCCAAAGAACACCAAGCGCCCTCCGGTACGAGCAGAGGTATGAGCAGACGTTCTTGTACCACACCCCATCCATCCTTCTGGACTTGAAAGGCCGTGGTTGAGGTATTGGTATGACCTCCAGTACGTGCACCCACGCTCGTACCGAAGGCTGTCTTTTCCTCTATTACTGTAGAAAAAAAAATTGGCTCGCGGCGGACCATGGTACGAGCACCGTTATGACTGCTGGCACTCATACCATAGCCCGTCTTTTGCTCTGATCTTCCAGAAACTGCCTAATTTTGTTCCGATTTGTTTCTATTTCCTTCTAACTTCCTCCTCAAGATTGATCTTAGGAATCTTAGGGTTTCTTACCCCTTATAAAAGCCAAGGAGCCACGTCCTTGACTCATTATCAATCTAATCCCTTGCCATTGCTATAAGCCACCTCTCTACCAAACTCTAATCTACAGGATCAAGAAGCCTTCAGCCGCCATGACCAACAAGGGTGCTCCGACCGCCTCCATCAATGAGATGGGATCCTCTTCGAGCCCTGCACCAACCAAGATCATCCGTCTTCCCAAGTTGGAGCCAAAGAGTTGGGAAGGACTCTGAAGGATGAGCATCAAGGAAGAGACGTCGGAGAAGGTTGTGCCTAAGGAACACTACAAGAAATATGGTCGACAATGACCCTCCATTTTGGTCATTGAAACGTCATTATTATTTATTTATGACCTTCTTATGACCAAATTCAGAAGGTCAACAGTTGGACGTCAAGAACAAACAAACATGACCTTCCTGGAATTTTGGCCAGACCAAAATTTTGGTCATTGTTGCCTATGACCAAAATTATGGTCATTACCCGTGTGCCTGAACCATGTTGGATCTGATGTGGCCGAGCTAACGTGGTGATGTCCACATAGCACATGCAATGACTTGGCAAAAATGATGACATGGATGCCAGGTAGGATCGGTCCAAATCATGTGTCTAATGGGCTGAGCCCAATAATTCGGCCCATTTTTTAGATTTTACTTTTTGGCCACAACCATGGCCTGAGCCCAGCAGAACAGCCGATTAACGTTTTTACCAAGTTTTTGGGCCATAGCCAGTGTGCAACCTGTTTATTCGATCCACCATTAATTGGGCTAGGCCTTTTCTCTACCCAACAAAAACATTTGCTAGCTTGCTGTTTCAATTTATCAGTTTGTTCCTTGAAGCGATCCAGCCCATGTTGCACAATCTATTAGATTCAGTCCAGCCCATTTTGCATAGAAACCAACAGCACGTGACTTTTTTTTTACAGTTTGGTAGTTAACCAACAGCACAGGACAACATAATGATAACAATAATATAATCTTCAGCATTGCATTAACTACCCCAGCACATATGACCCTAATGCATAAGATAGCATTACACCACATGTTCATAAGATAGCACCAACCAAAATAACACAACCAGTGGAACCTCATCAAGCCCATGTTCAAACAACCCAGCATCAAACTTTCCAAAGCCATCCTCACTAAACTATGTTACCTCCAAATAGATCCATCAGTCGAGCAAATTTGGCATAACTTGCTTCAACTCTAGCATCAATAGCCTCAACCCTTTTCAGTAACAACTGATACTCTGTGGCACGTGCAGCTTCAGCCTCCTCCGATTTCCTCTTCACCTCAACAAGCTCCTCTCGCATCTACCCAGAGGCTTGCCTCTCCTTCTCAAGCTTGTACTCTAGTTCGTGTACATGAGCATCCAAAGCAGATGCAGATCTGTTGAACTTCTTCTTGGAGCTTGACTCGAGGCCAACATTCCGAAGGAATGTGCTGGAGGGACATTCTTTAGTGAGAATGTCAGCAACAACCGTAGCAGCACACTTCGGTTCTCCACCTTCTGGTGCCTCTTGATCGATAACACTTTCCATGTCAGCCCAACATTTAAAGAAAGATTTACACATGAGCAGAGTATTACTATGTCCATAAATATATTGTAGTTAGTTTTGAATGAAGAGGCAACTTTAGAAGCAAACTATTCAAGAATACATCAAAGTAGCAGTACTATCAGTTGTCTTAGTAGCATCAGTTTAAGAAGCAAACTATTCGAGAATACATCAAAGTAGTAGTACTATCAGATGTCCTTGTAGCAGCAGTTTAAGAAGGAAACTAAGTACCAATACATCACGGCAACAGTACTAGCAGTTGTCCTAGTAGCAGCAGTTCAAGAAATAAATAGCAATACTAATACAGCACAACAGCAGTACTAGCAGTTCACCAATGCAATCAAGCATAACGAGGACGAGGTAAATGAACCGCATCAACATGGTAAAGAATAGTAGAAACTTACTATCGCCTTCTTTACTGGCTCAGAGAAACCACTCTTCTTGCCATTGTGGCACTCCTTGAATAGGTCAATCGTAGTCAATTCTTCACCCTTACGAGCCTCTTTCTGAAATTGTTTACAAACAATCAAACCATAAGAAACAGAGGAAAGAATCACTTTAGTACCAAAGGAAAACAATAGAGATTCTTACCAAAGCATGCACATGCGAAATGTAGTTGCGAAAACCAATTTTCTGATGGAACTTAACTTTGGAACGGTTCTCCTTGTTCTTCTGGCAGGTTCCCTACCAAAGAAAAACAAACAAACATGAGAATTAATGGAGCAACCATAAAGGTTCCTAAAGATTATAATCCAAGTTGCAGTTCAAAAGTATATGCAGCGGTAATAGCATGTGAATCAACGTTATCATCATCTCTCCGTGCAGCACAATTGATATTTACTAAAGAAAGGTAGAGACAAAGACAAAGAATATGTCCATCTTCAAACATCATGTGCTTTTCTCAGTTTGTTCAATGACCAAATATGATGACAATCAAGGCATTATTATACCAGCTAGAGAGCTACAGTATGAACATGGCAAGGCAAAGCAACCACAACGGTAAACATAGACACAATAAACTTCTTCTCAAGTTATAACTACAGTATGATTACCTTGTGTCTTGGGCTAGACCACATCTTGACCAGCCTTTGCCAGTCGGCATATGTCACGTTCTTCTCAGGATATTTGACACTCACTAGATTCACTGGTACATTGTCGAAATGCTTCTTTTTTAGAAGGTAGCGCCTATTCTTCATCGCAACCTTGAGGATATCAGTGCATGCATACTTAATGGCTTCGGAACTGGTGTCCATCTCAAAATTGATCTGAGTAGACAGCATATAATGCAAGGACACGGTTACGAATGATATAACAAGTGAATAGAAATAATCACATTTGGCTAAGAAAGAATAAATTTACAGCAACTTTCCCAATGAAGTTGTCAATATGATGTCCATCATTGTCCTTGTACTCCTTGAAATGGGGAAGGAGTGGCAGATGGTGTCTCACAGCAATCCCACCCTCTGATGCAAGCTTTGCAGCCTGCGCTGGTTTGTCCGGGTGTTTCTTCCCCCCAACCACTTGGATGATAACCTTAGAGCCTAACTCTTTAGTGATCTTTTCGAGCCCTTTCCCTTTTCTACACTTATCCACAGTAGTTGTAGCTGGAAAAGAATACATTCATACAGTTAATATAAAGCAAGTTTGCATTTCACAATTTCATAACTGATCATGTGTTATTATTACTTGCCTTCAACATCCAATTGTTGCTGCTGGTCAGGCTGTTCAGAGAGCTCAGCATCTTCCACTGGCTGATTCATGCGCAGAGTAGGTGGGACACGGCTTCTTTCATCCATGTGAGGTAGGCTTCCCTCATCCATCCGCATCAGGCTTACTTCACCCCCGCGCATTAGGCTTCTTTCATCCCCGTGCATCAAGCTTCTTTCATCCATGCACACATGGAGGCTTCCTTCATCCACGTGTGTCGGGTTTCCTCCATCCATTTGCACCGGGCTTTCTTCATGGTTGGTTAGAGATAGCTTTGTTTTCTTCCTATTGACTCGGGTAGATTCAAGTTCATCCAAGTTCAAACCTTGTAGCACCCTCTTTGATCCTCCTGGAGATGGAGCAATCACCCTAGTTTTTCCTGGAGCCATCTCAGAAGGTTTCTCACAACTCTTCTTATTTTTCTTCCTGATTGACTTCCTTATCTTCTTAGAAACGTTCAAAGCCTTATAACAAAAGAAAGACAACTATTAGATCTCAAGCAACAAAAATGTATTTACAGAATTAGTAAAAGCATGAAAGCACATGGCATACAAGTACACCACATCCCTCAAAAACAAAGATGGAATTAGCACCTTATACTCCTTCTCCACTACAATGTTATCGTCTTTAGGACCATACTCAGAGCTTGAGCTTTGTTGTGTTACGGCAGTAGCAGAGTCCCCATTGGTAATTGCACTACCTTGCTGCATTGGATTTGAGTTCCTAACCATCGAAACTAATGCAGTGATGCCGAGTGATTGGAATGTGTAGTTGTTCTGCATCATATTTTTAGCCCTAATCTTCTCATAATCAGTAGTTGGCGCTTCTTTGCATGAACAAAAAATATAGCGTTAAGACTGAATGGTTGAAATGCACAGGAGAAGCAAGACAACACAAACAACTAAGTTACATCTTTCAAACCATGCATGCAAGTACAGAAGTTTTAGTTTAATTTAGATTGAAGCACCATGAAATGCTATGCCTTGGCAATTACGAAGCTAACTATTGTTCGTTGCATGTGATTGAAGCAAGTTAACCTACTATTTATTTATTATATTTTAGTTCCTTTATGAAATACAAATCAGGAGCAAACTATTAGCTCCTAGAAAATGCAAATTTCAGTTACTAGGTTACAAACATTAGCTGGGCACAAATTATACAAAGCACAATCCATGTCCATAGATAAATTAAGCAACACAATCCATCCATAGACAAACTAAACAGCACACTCAACAAACAAGTTGTATGCCTGCGACTTTCTTGCTCCTTGTCATTCTTGCCATCGTAGAGCACAAGGGAGTTGGATCTGTGCTGGTTAGCTTGGTGATTCTGAGTTGCCTTATTGGTGTATAGTGCTGCCTAGTGTACTCGCCTTACTTGCTGGACAAGTTGATGGCCTAGGGAGCAGCGTAGCATTACGAGTTAAAAATATAAACTGGACGAATGATTTGAAAGCTAGATAAGCACACAAGCGTTGTGTGGCATCTACATAAGTATAACCAGCGAGTCGAAGGACTCAACAACTCGTATATATTAATTTGTTTGAGAAACAGTTACATTTATAAACAACAGTCCTAGCTAAACATGTTACCAGATCAAGGATGATATGCACAACTTCATTTAAGATTTTATTCAATGCTAGCTTTCCCCTGACAACTTCACCACATTACTGCCTTCTAATTTTAGATAACCAAATAGAAACATGCAAACTACATTCAGTAGCACTATTCAATCTCAATGACTAAATTGCATGCACCAAACCGAACAGCAGACTGTACACAAACTATAACTTCGCAGTGTTAGAGTTAAGCACGATCTACCTTGCACAGGCACGTGCATGAGTCCTAGTACGAGTCGTAGTATGATTAGTATTCTACATCAAGTAGGATTAGGAATACTACATCAAACCGGTTAGACGTACGCTAGGCAAGATTCAGCATATATATATATGCGTGTACCCAACGTTGTAACACACCAAGAAAAAGAAAAGCAATAAAGAACCAGGCTCGAGACGAGCCTGTTGCAATACATCGATTCCGTGTTTTGTGTCGTTCCGCCGAGAGAACCAAGTCGCTACGTTCCGTCGTCGTCCGAAGAGAATCGATCGACTAGAGCTAGCTAGCAAGCAAGGTTCACGAATCAATTAACCTGCTTGCTTGCTTGCTTCGAGCCAGCTTTACACACGTACGTGTATTAGCTTCGGTCGTGATTTGATCTAGCGATTCAAAAGCCAACAATTGGTATCTAGAGCCTCGACGATCTACGATGGTGGACAGCGACGCTGAGTCGGTCAAGTCCGGCAACGGCGGTCCCAAGGCGATCAAAAACGGCGACAAGGTGAAAAAGAGCGGCAAGTCAGCGACCAGTGGTGGAGGAACGGGCGGCGCCAACGTCCAGGCGCATCGCAACATCCCCATCCAGTACCCGATGCTCACCGACGCCAACTACGGCGTGTGGGCGGTGAAGATGAAGATTATTCTCCGAACCCTCCGAGTGTGGCAGGCAATCACGGACGACGACGTCGACGAGGAGTGCGACGAAGGTGCCATGGCCGCCATAGCCCAGTCCGTGCCGGATTCCATGCTGATGACATTGGCGGAGTTCGAGACGGCAAAGGAGGTGTGGAACGCACTCAAGGAGATGAGGATCGGAGAAGATCGCGTCACCAAGGCTCGGGCACAAGTGCTGAAGCGCCAATTTCACAAGTTGCAGATGGAGGAAACTGAATCGGTGAACGACTATGCCATGCGTCTTACTACTTTGGTGGGAGAGATCCGCGCGCTTGGTGCAAAGCTCGATGAGACCGAGATTGTGGAGAAATTTTTCAGTTCGGTGACTGACAAATTCACGTACATCATCGGCACGCTCGAGCAGCTTTACGACATCGACGACATGACCATAACGGAGGCGATCGGACGCCTGCGAACGTGGGAAGAGAATGCTCGTGGCTGTCGGAAAGGCAAAGGAGGAGGTGGTGACCAACTCATGTACTCGTGTGCAGATTGGGAGGCCCCAAGTAGCAAAGGAAGGTGTGACGGTGGCGAAGGCTCAAGCAACGCGAAGCGCGACGGACAAACCGGAAAAAGCAAAGGAAAAGGCAAGCCACAAGGTCGTGGTAAGGCGGACCAATCTAAAGGGCGGAAGCCACGGAACTTGGATTTGTCCGAGGTCAAGTGCTATAACTGCAACGAGATGGGTCACTTTGCAAAGGATTGTCCGGAGCCTAACAAACGGGAGATCAAGGCAAATTTGGCAAAGCAAGAAGACGAAAGTCCAGGTCTTCTGATGGCCGAAGTTTGTGATCTCACTGAAACGGTGGTTGTGAAACTTAACCGGAAGGTGCTACTTCACGAGAAGAAAGTGACACCAAAGCTATCCGGGGATCAGAACGTGTCGTGGTATCTCGACACGGGTGCCAGTAACCACATGACCGGGTGCAAGGAGAAATTCCTCGAGATGGAATATGACGTTGAAGGCTCGGTCAAGTTTGGTGATGGTGCAAATGTGGAGATTTGTGGGCAAGGATCTGTCCTCTTCGAGGGTCGCACAGGCGAACATCGCATACTCACCGGAGTGTACTACATCCCACGCCTTCGCAACAACATCATCTCTATCGGGAAGCTTGACGAGAATGGATGCAAGGTGGATATCGAGAACGGAGTGATGACGATCTTCGACAACCTCCAAAACGTGCTAGCCCGTGTTAATCGCACACGGAACAGGCTCTATATCCTCAACCTTGATCAATCTCAACCGGAGTGTTGGCTCGCCAAGAGTGATGATGATTCGTGGTTATGGCATGCGCGATTTGGACACGTTAACTTCTACGCCTTGAAGAAGATGTCAAAGATGGAGATGGTATCCGGGATGCCATTTATCGACCATGTTGATCGAGTATGTGACGGGTGCTTGGTTGGAAAACAGCACCGCAGGCCGTTCCCTGCTCACTCTACCTATCGTGCAAGTGATGCACTTGAGCTGCTCCATGGTGATCTATGTGGCCCTATCACCCCGGCAACTCACGCAGGAAAGAAGTACTTCTTCCTTGTGGTAGATGACTACTCGAGATATATGTGGGTCGTCCTCCTACGATCTAAAGATGAGGCGTTTGAAGCGTTCAAGAAGTTGAAGGCTGCAACGGAGATGGAACACAAGCTGAAGGTTCGCGCTCTACGGACAGATCGCGGCGGAGAGTTTACGTCGAACGAGTTCAACGACTACTGCGAGAAGATTGGCATAAAAAGGTTCCTCACGGCACCTTACACGCCGCAGCAGAACGGGGTTGTTGAAAGGCGCAATCAAACCCTCGTTGACATGGCAAGGAGTTTACTCAAGAGCAAGAACCTGCCGGGGATTTTTTGGGGAGAAGCTGTCTCGACGGCGGTCTATCTTCTCAACCGGGCTCCAACGAAGGCGGTGATCGGCAAGACTCCGTATGAAGCAATTTACGGACGTAAGCCGAATGTGTCTCATCTACGGACGTTCGGGTGCATGGCGCATGTGAAGACGGCGGAGCCGCATCTCTCAAAGCTTGCCGATCGTAGCACCAAGATGGTGTTCATCGGATACGAGAGGAGTTCCGGCACCAAGGCATACCGCTTCTACGATCCACAAACCAAGCGTCTACGGATTTCACGCGACGTCGTGTTTGAAGAAAACAAAGCGTGGAATTGGAGCGCATCAGCCAACGATGCTCCAAACTGTAACATATTCACAGTTGAGTTTCCTGATGATGATGCAGGGGAAGACGTCGAGGTGGTTGGCAAGACGCCCAACCAAGGTGACCACAATGGTAGTGATCATCATGGTGCCGACACCGACGACGGTGCACATGGGTCGCAAAGTGATAGCGACAACGATGTGCATGGCACGGGCGGAGATTTCGGCGACGACATCGACAACGAGGCGCATAGTGACAACGACAATCAAGATGATGGTCACGGTCACGACGACTACGCCGACGACGCGGATGTCGATGACACGCCTGAGACTCAACCGTCTTCGTCAAGTGCATCAACGCCGACACAATTTGTGTCGCCTCCTTCGAAAGCCACAACGGACTCCTCCGGGCCTCGTCGCTACAAGACCCTCAAGAAAATCTACAAGTACACAAAGCCAGTTACGCTCGAGTACTCGGACTATGTTTGCTCGGAGTTGAGGAGCCAACCAACTTTGTAGAGGCGAGCAAAAGTTCAAGCTGGACGCACGCCATGGATGAGGAAATGAAGGCGATTGAGAGCAACGAAACGTGGACTTTGGTAAGCCGACCTCCGAACCAAAAGGCCATCGGTTTGAAGTGGGTTTACAAGTTAAAAAAGGACACGGAGGGTTCCATTGTGAAGTATAAGGCAAGACTCGTTGCAAAGGGCTACGTACAACGTCAAGGAGTTGACTATGATGAGGTGTTTGCACCGGTGGCTCGACTCGAGTCGGTGAGAGTGCTCCTAGCTTTGGCAGCACAAGAGGATTGGAAGGTTCATCATATGGATGTTAAATCCGCTTTCCTCAACGGTGATCTCACAGAAGAAGTGTATGTGGAACAACCCCTCAGCTACGAGAAGAAAGGCGAAGAAGGAAAAGTTTACAAGCTCAACAAGGCACTTTACAGGTTGAAGCAAGAGCCAAGAGCTTGGAATTCAAAGTTAGACCAAAGTTTGATCTTGCACAGGTTCAAAAGATGTCTCCTCGAGGATCCGACAGACGGTCTATCAAGCACCGAAGATGAGGTGAAGATTGAAGACACGACCAAGGAGAAGTGTTGTCGTCAAACTACGGATGAGCCGACAACAGTGAAGGCAGTCCCTGAAATGCTGCAAGTAACGCCGACGATAACACCTAGAAGCAGCAATCGTGTTTGGGATCCAGGTCGTAACGAGGATGTCGTGCTTAAGGGGGTGAATGTTAGAGTTAAGCACGATCTACCTTGCACAGGCACGTGCATGAGTCCTAGTACGAGTCGTAGTATGATTAGTATTCTACATCAAGTAGGATTAGGAATACTACATCAAACCGGTTAGACGTACGCTAGGCAAGATTCAGCATATATATATATATATGCGTGTACCCAACGTTGTAACACACCAAGAAAAAGAAAAGCAATAAAGAACCAGGCTCGAGACGAGCCTGTTGCAATACATCGATTCCGTGTTTTGTGTCGTTCCGCCGAGAGAACCAAGTCGCTACGTTCCGTCGTCGTCCGAAGAGAATCGATCGACTAGAGCTAGCTAGCAAGCAAGGTTCACGAATCAATTAACCTGCTTGCTTGCTTGCTTCGAGCCAGCTTTACACACGTACGTGTATTAGCTTCGGTCGTGATTTGATCTAGCGATTCAAAAGCCAACACGCAGTTGGCACACAGAGCAAAATTTGAGAACGACATTCTAATGCACCAAACTGAACATCACATGGCACATATGTAGCAAGCAATCATAGAGCAATCATATCTAAATGGTAGGTAGAAAATGGAGGTCCAGAAGATGGAAGTTACCTAGGACGCAGAGGGAGATCTGCTTGTACATGGGCACCTCGTTGAGCAGCTTCTTGTGCGCGGCGTGGTCGAACATCACCCTCCACCACGGCAACCTCTTCTGCTTCCCTTCCATCTTTGCAACCTCCACCACGGCATAATAAACACAGTGAGAGGCCATCGAGAAGAGCAACGAGAATGAGAGAGTGAGAGAGAGATGTAGTTGTGGAGGGTGGTGCTGGGGTGGGCGGGTGGAGGCGGGGGAGCACCACCGGAGAGGTCCCATACCTGTAGTGGTCGAGGTCCCATGTGGACGCGTGGTGGGTCAGCGTTAAGCTCTGCGGTGGCTGGACCGGCCTCTACTACAGAGGAGCCGGCTCGCGCCGCCCCGCCAGAGAGGTCCTGTACATGGAGTGGTCGAGGTCCCGTGTGGACGCGTGGTAGGTCAACGTCGAGTTCCACAATGGCTGGACCGGCGCCGGCTCGCGCCGTCCCGCCGGTGGCCGGCGCTCCACCCGCGGGGCCGCCGTCACATTTGATTTGGTGATGATTGGGGAGGGGAGGCAAGGGTTCGAGGGGGAGGGGCAGCTGTGTTCATGGGGATTATTTGGACTTGGGGGAAAATGTATTGGGGCGCGGCCATGCGGTGTGATATCTGGGAATACTTGACAAAAATACCCTCATATGGTGCGGTGCGGCTGTGTTATGCGGTGGGTTACACGTGCCATTTCTGCGTTCTATGGAGCAGGAAAGTTTTTGGTGGGAGCGGGAAAGCTTTTAAGTGTGGCAAGAGGAAATTTGGAGCTGGTTGGACCATTTGGACACTTTTGGAGGTTTTATAAGTGTTGTTTGGAAAAAATCAGTATAGAAATGATATGTAAGTGTTGTTTGAAAATTCGTTAAAATCTTTTATAAAAATGAAGACCACATGCAACAGCTCCGCTCGACTCTAACAGGCCTTGGAGGACCGAACTCATATATGTGGCAAAATACGGGACTACCCCATCACCGCTCGTGGCAAAATACAAGAGTGACAATACCATTGCAGCACTGCCCTAATTATCGCTCGTGGCCGTTGTTGCATTCGATGTTTTGTCATCACTACATTATAGCGTCGGAGCTGCATCCACCATTGACGAGCCGATGTTGATGGTATATCGTGTCACAACAGTTGAAGATGTAGTTGTGCACCGTAGCGATGTTGATGGTATATCGTGCTGCAACAATTGAACATGTAGTGGACTTGCCCAACAACTGAAAAGATGTGAGCAACGTCAACTCCTCATGGTGATGCAAATTTGGAACCTCCGGGTACCCTCTCACCCTCTTTAGTTCAACCAAATAAGCTAATTTTTCAAAAGTGATGAGAATTTTGAAAATTTAGCTCATTTGGTTGAACCAAGGAGGATGAGAGGGTACCCTAAAGGTTCCAAATGTGCATCCCAAACTCTTCACATGTGGTTAATTGTTGTGCAGGTCTTGAATGAATGAATGGCTGGGCCGACACTTTGCCACTCTTGTTTCCGTTCAAGAAATGAAATGAATGTGTGGCGATGGCCTTTTGATCTACAGAATAATTTCCCACGATGATCCAAATTAATAGCAAACCAGCTACAATGCATAATTGTTCCCCCTTTAAGAGTTACTACACATGTCGCAAAAAAAAAGGAACTGAACCATTAGATCAAGCCACGATGGAAGACGCGAAGCGCGTCTGGGGTTTCGCTCATATCAGATTATCAGTTGCATGATAGTAATCGTTTACCTCAAGTTATTCATCTCTATATCGCTATTCAGCCACCTATGTAAAATAAATTCTCAACATGGCACTTCATATAGACATCCACGATATTCGATGCCACCCACCAAACAAGGGGTTAAATGTCAAGATGACTACAAGGATAAACTAGACGGGTTTGTGCCGGGAGTTGCTAAAACTTTGACTTTTTGAACAATGTGAGAGGAACGTGGTTATGCTCTAGATTGGGTGGATAGACACAACACAATGTCTACCCAATTTAAGGTTTCACAGTTCTAAAGTAACATCTAATAAATCATTAACACTTAACAAGCAAGCTAAACTGGCTTCGAACCAAACGGTTCTAAGATCGCACCATGTTAAACCAAACGATTCTAAGATCACACCATGTTCTCTTTCATGGGCTCATGTTCTCATACATGTTCTAAGATCACACCATGTTAAACCAAACGATTCTAAGATCAGACCATCTTCTCCATGTTGATAGCGTCATGCGGGAGTACGCTCATCTTGGATCACTGAATTAGTGGACAACTTCTCGTGTGTCATCTTCACGGGACAACTGCGGATGGACTGGACGGATAGAGCCAGACATGTAATCATGCAATGTATGTATGTATGTACAATATATCTTATCTTCATAAAAGAGAAATAACCAACGTAAGTTTTCAAAAACAATGGGATAAAACATGATCAAATGGGTTTTTGATTGGCGTTGGTCAGCTCTTGCTCGTTGCTCACGTTAACTCCGGATCCAACCTAGCAGAAGCAG
This sequence comes from Elymus sibiricus, assembly GCA_039707655.1. Classification (NCBI taxonomy): domain Eukaryota; kingdom Viridiplantae; phylum Streptophyta; class Magnoliopsida; order Poales; family Poaceae; genus Elymus; species Elymus sibiricus. The sequence continues at coordinate 4,999,757 of CM077670.1, read as the reverse complement.
AAACACCTGAAAAAGGGAGCAAATCAAGAATTTACATGGCATATGGTTCTGCAAAACTGACCTAATGCAACCGAAAATAATTTTAATTGAAGTAAAATTGCACTAGTTACATCATTTCTCATGACTCCAATAATTAATTGAAAAATATATTCAAGTTGTTAACCTAACCAACTTAAACAATGTTTTTCTCATGCATGCAAATGACATGATAAAAAATATGACATTTTTGTGAACAATTTGATATATTATACATAATTTTATGAGTTCATACGAATTTATTATGATTTTTTAAAGTTTAAAAACCATTTAAAGGATGCGGCCCCACATCCATCCGTACTGTACCGTTCCTCTAAGAATTGCCTCATTCGGTAAATGAACGGCCAGATGCACCATGACATCATAGAAAGCTGGAGGAAAAAATTTCTCAAGTTTGCAAAGGATAACTGGGATTTCATCCTTAAGTCTTTGCAAAACATCTAGTTTCAATGTTTTGCAACACAGTTCTCTAAAAAAAATTCCCAAATCAGCGACCGCTTCATATATCTCCTTATCCATGATTCCACGGATACCCACTGCTATAAGTCTTTGGAGAAGGATATGGCAATCATGGGTTTTCAGTGATTGAAGCTTGCATCCATCAGGCCTAACACATTTTGCTAAGTTAGTGGCATACCCATCTGGAAATCTCACCTATCTTATAAATTCACAGAATGCAAGATTTTTGTTCTTTTGTCATTGTGTACCATGCTTTTGGAAAACCAATTGGATTTCCATCCTCATCACGATCTACGTGTAAATCTGATCTTATGCCCATGTCTTCCAAATCAAGCCTAGCATTAGCCGTGTCCTTTGTCTTGCTATCAATGTTTAGAAATGTCCCAAGCAGATTGTGACATATGTTTTTCCTGATGTGCATTTCATCAATATTATGCCTGAGCTTCAAATCTATCTAGTATGGCAGGTCCCACAAACAAACCCTCCGGCTCCAACGTTGATCAGCATCTTTACACTTTCTTTTCTTGTTTTGAGGATGCTTTTCGGGTCTTACATCTTTGACATTCTCCAATTGCAGCAGTAGGTCTTCTCTACTGAATTCCGTTGGCTTGTCACAGTTTTCACTCTTACCATTAAAAGCTTTGCTTCTTCACCAGCGATGCGCTCGAGGAAGAAAATGATGATGTCCAATATAACAGATCTTGTTCCTTATCCTCTATGAGCAGGGATCTTTATCACAGCGCACACACGCAAAGTAGCCCTTCGTGACTCTTCCTGACAAAGTGCTCAATGCTGGATAATCGTGGATGCATCATATGACTGCTGCACGTAGATAAAAAAATTCACTTAAGGCATCATAGGTACTTACACCCTTCGAAAGCTCGATTAACTCTTCTATGAAAGGCTCCAAGAGCAAATCAAAATCCTTCCCCGGAGAATTTGGACCGGGTATAAGTAAGGTCATCATGAGGTTGCATTGGTCCATACACGCCCATGGTGGCAGGTTATACGGCATCACAAATACGAGCCACATGCTGTAGGAAGCGCTCATTTTCCCAAATGGATGAAACCCATCTGCAGCAATGCCAATTCTCATGTTCCGTCCATCTTTGGCAAAATCTCCATGTTTTCTATCAAAGTCTTTCCATGCTTCACCGTCAGCTGGATGACTTAGTTCATTGTCCACGGGTTTCCGTTTCCGCTTGTGCCAATGTACCTCTTCTGATGACTTCTTCGAAGAAAACATCCGCTGCAACCTCGGGATCAATGGGAAATGTCTCAATAGTTTCTCCAAAATCTGTTTTTTCCCATTTGAGTCTTTCTATCTCGATGCACCACATATCAAACACTCGTCATTGTTGGCATATTGATTTCGAAATAGGACACAATTATTCGGGCACACATGGATTGAAACATAGCCAAGCCCCAATGCACGGAGAAATTTCAGTGCTTCATCATAAGATTTGGGAATAGAGCACTGCAGGAATGCAGCGGCCAACAATGCGAGTATTGCATTAAATGCAACATTGGAGATCCGATAGAAAGACTTGATGTGGAGTAACTTCACGACAAATGAAAATCTTGAACTTTCAGACCCTTCGCAAAGTGTGCGCTTCGCCTCTTCTATCACTTTTGCAAACATTGAATGCTGTCCACCCGGGTGTTTCAATCTATAGATCCTCTATCATGTCAGGAATTCTATCATCTTCATATTCATCCTCCTCCTCCAAACGAACATCATCCTCAATTTCAGTAGCTTCATCCACATACTGTGCATCTGCATCAGATTCAACATTTAATGGTTCTCCATGATGGATCCATCTATCATATGTGCTGGCCATCCCATAAATAAGAATATGATTCTCCACTTTCCCTTGATGTTCTTGTACACGATTGAGACATATGCGGCGCGGGCAAACAATCTTAGCATCCTCGGCATAGGTTTCACGAACGAAATTCATGACTCTTTCACTCCATTGATATGTTCTTCGAAAAATTTCCTAGCTTTTATCGAACTTCCGTCCATCTGCCAATGAACAAAAAGGGCTACAACTTAGCAATTGAATTGCATAGACCAAAAGTAGCTAGCACAAAGAAAACCTAATCAGAAAATACTCAAATCATATGCCCTCAGAAATTCAAATCATGAAAGACTAATGAATATATTGCTATGCCCTGATCCTAGAAACAGTAGATTTCTCACAGAACAATTGATAATGTAATATCATGCATGTGTAAGATGGCAAAAGCTCTCAAATTTTGAACCATTAAATATAGTATCACTCATAATGTAATATGCATAACTTTAAATACGACACAATCCCCACGAGTAATTTCTCCCACTCAAATGGCAATGATCTGACCAGAGAATTAAAAGAGCTAAAAATCCACCCAAGTAAGCTTGTCGTGCTGACTGATTCACTTAGAGATTCAGGTTTTGCTTCAGAACACTTACCGTAGAACAGCAGCTTCCTTCGGCTGCAGCACTTAGCAACGGCAAGTATGCCGGTACACTGTAGATGACGCCGTTCGCCGCCGTCCGTTTCCCGCTCTGCACTTTGCAGATGATGCCCTCCGCCACCCGCTCAGTGCAGGTGATGGACGGCCATGGCGCCGCACTACACCCGCTCGGCGCAGGTGATGGTTGGACACAGCGCCGCATTCTGCCCGCTCGGCGCAGGTGATGGTCGGCCACGGCGCCACACTCAGCCCGCTCGGTGCAGTTGATGGTCGGCCACGCCGCCGCCCATCACGGACTCGATTGGGGATTTTTTTTATTTTTTTCTAAGTGAAGATTGGGGATTTTCGTTTCTAAGTCACGGACTTGGTCCAAGTGATTTGTGGGATTTTTACCGTCCAGTTTCGGCCCAAAGGAGGCCCACTGATAACATATATAGTATAAAAGAACCTAAATTCTAAAAAGTGCAGCTGTGCTGCTTGGGCCTCCGGAGCGCACACCCTCGCGCACCGTCCGATCCGGATCGCGACGCGCAGGTGCCGCGCGGTCGGATCCTCGTTTTCTTCAGGTGTCGGCTGGTCGGCCCGGCCCATTTCTTCAGGTGCAGCGACTAGTCCACCCTCGCAGCCACGTTGCACCCTACCATTCCCACGCCCCACCGCCCTTCCCCCACCCCCGCGGAGAGTAGCTCATCTTTGCCTGTTCCGGCGACGAATCCGGCGGTTCCTCACCATCCCTTCTCCATCTCCTTACACCTCCCGTCGATTCGAGCGGTGCGTAGCGCTTCCGAGCGAGGGGCGGAGCATTGGTTGCGGCGGTGATGCTCTAGGCCGCTCTGCTTCGTTGACGGACGGGGTCTACAGGTAGCGACGAACGGCAACCAGCAGGGCGTAGGAAGGAGCGGTGGTGCGGTGAAGGGTGGAGGAAGACCAAATCGACCCCCAAACTCCGGTAATCAGCTTGTTTTCTATCTCTGCATCTCACTTTCTTTACGCACCACCCAAATCTCACCGACCAGCGGCGATAAAGGAAGGACGCGGCCGGCGGGGGAACTGCCGCCGCGACTGGGCGGGGTCGTCCAGGCGAAGGCCATGTCGCGGACCACGGCGGCAGAGCAGTCCATGTCCGGACACCGGATCGATAGGCACCGGGCGCCATCCCGACATCGACAGGCACCGGGCGCGGCGCGCACGTAGCCGCTCCAGCACCCACGACAGTAGAAGTGGGCGCACCCGGCGGACCGCGTCTCGCCAGGGGTGTGCATGTCGAAGCAGATGTAGCAGGCGAGGGGCGCGTCGTTGACGGCCATGGAGACGGCGCCACCGTCCGCAGGAAGGCTGACGGCGTCGCGGACGTTCTGCTCGTCCGAGAAATACCACTCCTAGACGCCCTGGACGCTCCATTTGAAGTGCCGGAGCATGGCGGGATCTTGGACGAGACGAGGTACACGACAACGCAGCACAGAGCGGGTCTAATTAATGACTAAACTTAGCGGTTCTTCAAAAGAGAATGCTCAACATGATGCCACATTCATGCTTTTTGCTGCATACATATATGCTTTTCACTGCACTATGTTGGGAGGGGAGGGACTGAATCTGCTAATTTTATTCAGGCAAAAATTTCAATGCAAGTGGACAAGTTGTAACCAGCACTTAGGCAATTTTCAGGGGGATACTGGCTTGTGATTGCTTCTACAACTGAACTGTGCCGCAGTTGCTCTAGATCGAGAATTGTTGTGGCCTGCGTTGTAGGGTGATTGCTCGGCCCGTGTCAAGCTCGAGCTGCATCGCTGAATCATATCCTGTTGGTTTCCTGCTGGTCCTTTGGGTGGGTGTGTACAACAGGGTCAACAGCAGTTTGGTCTTCAGTTTCGTCCCTCATGTTGGTTGTAGCCCAGTAGTGTTGTAGATATCTGAATAACTTGGTGGGTGCTTACGAGGGAGGAGGACATGGATGGATGTTGGCTGCCGACCGGCCGGCTGATGCAGCAGGAAAGGAAAGAGCATGCCGAGGTTGCACAGCATGCCATGCATCGATGAAGAAGCAACGGATTTTCACTAGCACTCCTAGTATTATGTAAGATTTTTGTGTCCTTTGATTACTTTTTGTGCTAGCTGCTTCAATTGATTTACCATTGCGTTTCTTATGTTTGTTTACAGCTTCCCGTAGTTCAGCCACTCCTCTGCTTTTATAGACTATTGTTATTAGTAATGTTCTTCACCCAATATTCCTGTTTCTCTTCTATGTTTGTGCTAGCAGCTATACTAGTTTACGTTAGACTGCAACCTGTTTGTGCAACTCGCTTGTCCGAACTCCATGGCGGCCGAGGATGATGTGGTGGTTACTACACAGGGGAGATGCGACCTTGCTGATGTGTTGCAGGAAAAGGAAGTGGCCGTCTGTTCACAAGACGTACATACATGCTTTCTTATTCTCTGCGTGCTGGTTACGGTGTATGCGGCATGATGGTCAAACCATCGTTCCGCAAGATGAATTAAAGCTTCAACCTGTTGCCCAGAGATCCTCTCCTGATGGTGTTAGGTTTTATTTTGCCCAAAACTTGCCCAACGTTTACTAGGTAGCTGCCTGAACATACTACAATCTTTTCTATAGCAGGCGTGATTTGTGAGAATAGGTGCACTGAAAACTTGTTCATACTTATAATTTTGTTTTTTTACTTCTTGGTACCAGGATGTTGAAGTTGTGTCAATGTTTGGCTGTTCGTCGGAAATAATGCGTATAGAGGATCTTCATGCAGACTGGAATGACCAAGAAGACCAAGGCGTATGATCTGCATGTTAGGTTGGTGATTTGATTTCTGTTTGATGAGTGCTGTAATAGTTACACCACTTGTTGCCTGATAATGGAGAACGTAGAGGGTAGATAGCGCATTATCAATAATAGTTCCTATAATTGATGATTTTGCTTTCTTCTAAATCAATGATTCGACATTAACCTTCCCCAACTTGCCTAATAATGTCAGCAAGTTGCCCATAATATTTTTTTGGGCATATGATTTGTGGCAACCAGCAAGCGGATGGAGGAGAGAGGTCTCAGAGTGCCGCAACCAGCAAGCGAAGCAGCAGCGAGAGCCAAGAGTGCAGCGCCATCTATGTGTCGCGACCACCTAGTAGGGAGGAGCTAGATCCGGAAAAACGTTGTTGCTAGTGGTCGAGGAATTGGGCCGCAAATAGCCGGTAAGTATCTCAAAATCGACTCCCTAAGCATGTGTTTGTATAATCAAATCTATAATTCTACGCGATAGAGGCTGGATAGGGAGGTTGAAGAGGGGTGAGCGCAGTCCCGGGTTTTTGGGCAAATCGATGATTTTGAGTGCAGGGGTCGTTTTGCGGCGTGGGGATGCATGGGCTGGAATCGTCGACGTTTCGAGCCGAAAGTATCCAAAAGTTGCCCAACACATGACCGTTAGTTGCTGGAGATGTTGGCGCTAGTTGCCCGGAGATCCGCTCCCGAGAGTGTTGGGTTTTATTTCACCCAAAACTTGCCCAACACATGATAGTTAGTTACTAGAGAGGCTGACACGAGTTGCCCAAAGATATTTTTTACCAACAAATTAATTTAATTTGCCCAAAAGTAGCTATTTTCAATAGGATAAGTTGCCTACACATGAACAATACTTGCATAAATCACCTAAGTTTCACAGATGCTTTTTATCCACTAATTTGATACACGGAAATAGCTTTTCATTTGGTCCACCTAAACAAGCAAACAATTTCGGTTGTAACATAATGAACACCTATTAGTTGTCTCGTACAAGGCCGATCTATACCATCACCTACGGTAACTCCTTGCTCCTCGGCTTTCACCCCATCGCCGCTACTCCGCCATCACGTCAGAGGCAAAGTTGCCTAAATAACAATCACTAGTTGTCTTGTAGAAGTTGACGGTTGCCTAAACAACAACCACTATTGCCTGGGATAAAGAGGCCAGTTGTTTAGGTGGCAAAGTTCACACCAGTGTTGTTTGTCTACTGTGGATAGAGGCAAAGTTGTCTCAATGACAACCATTAGTTGTCCGCTTTTGTTGTTCAGGGAAAGTCGTGAATCTGCCTAGGGATAGCAACTTTATGGCACTTTCAAAGCAACTTTTCTGCTACAGGAGGCAACTTTAGGGGTACACAGAAGCAAGTTCATTACACATTGTGTACTAATGAATTTATCTAACTTTACCCTAACTTTGCCTACAATATTACAAAGTTGCCTATCATCGATCCTTAGTTGTCTGTCATTGTCATTTTTTTAGTCGTCTATTTTGGCTGTTAAGTTGCTTGAAAATTCTAACTAGTTTCCTATGGATGACGCTCAGTTGCGTGCCATCGCAAATTAGCTGCCTACCATGCAGTGAAAAGTTGCCCAATGTTGTTTCTAAGTTTTGTCTACCTCTAAAGCTAAGTTGCTTATAGTACTAGAAAGTACTTGTAGGCAAGTTAGGATACTTTCTAGTCATGTTAGGCAACTTTAGAGATGATGTTATGCAACTTTAAAACGATGTTAAGCAACTTGGAAGACATGGTCTCCAACTTAAAGGGGGGGGGGGGGGGGGGGGGATTTTGAGTTGATAGACGGTCATGCTAGGCAACTTTATACTCCCTCCGTCCCAAAACTCACCCTACACTCTTTCGGTAGTTCCCTCATTTAACACATGAACTTTGCTCATGTGTTATTTTTCCTACACATTTTCATCATACGGTTCAGGACTTGCTATCCCTCCGTCCCAAAACTCACCCTACACTCTTTCGGTAGTTCCCTCATTTAACACATGAACTTTGCTCATGTGTTATTTTTCCTACACATTTTCATCATACGGTTCAGGACTTGCTAGTTCTTTTTAGCTAGTGTACTGGAAGTTTCATACAAGCCACCTGAATGTGCTTTTATGGTGATTTTTTTTCTTCTGTTTTTAGTGAGAAAATGGCTGGGACGAGCAAAAAGCGCAATTGGGAAGAACAACCTGCGGCTGCTGCTGACCATGATTCATCTGCTGACCATGATTCATATCTTTCCATTGAAGAGCAACAAATAGAGGAGGAATACGGCAAGCTGCGGGTAAGCTCTTTTTTCCCCTTTGTTTAAACATCCACATGTTTTTTTTCAAGCACCTCACACAAATAGATCGAAGTTCACAAGCACAACACACACATAATCACTTGGACTAAAAAAACAGGGGTTAGGCAAGTGCACACTACTAGACAAGGCAATTGACACGTAGAACAAGCAAGTTAAACACAAATGATAGGTCACATACAAATGTTAGGCACAAACCTAGGGGGGAGGGTGTAGGGGGTTGCGTGTCAGGCAAATCGCACATGTAGAACAGGCAAGGCACATTCAAATGTCAAGCAAGTAACACACTCAACACCAGCAAGTCAGATTCAAATGTCAAGCGAGTCACATACTCAACACTAGCTGCAGGTAAGCTCTTTTTCATTTCCCCTTTTCAAATACCCACATGGTTTGTTTGACATTTTGAGTAGGACTTGCTTGACATTTGAATGTGACTTGCTAGTGTTAAGTATGTGACTTGCCTGTTGTTTTTTAGGCAAACTCTGTGATTTTGCATGTTTCTGAATGTGTGATTTACCTGACACACCATCCTGTTCCGGAGCTTAGTTATCTACTCCCTTATATTTCTTTACGGAGGGAGTACCATCTAGGGGGGTCAAGTGTTCTTGATTACCCGATTTTGCATTTGAACTTGCCTAAAAAACCTCAGTACTTGCCTACAATTATTTTTTCCAGTGATTACAGTAAAACTGAATATAAAGAGCCCAGTAGGTCAGTTAATGACAGCATATCACAAATTGCTTAATGGTAGCACTGGATTTGCTTAAATAAACCATAGAAGTTGCTTCCCTTTTTAGTTTTTCAACACACTTGTAGTACAAAAAACAGCCTAAGAAAAACATCAAGGGGTTTCTCTGGATGTACAACAACCAGTAGTTGGACAAAGAAAACCGAAACAGTTTTCATTTACTGACAGGACTTGCTTATTGTCAATATTTGATTTGCTTAAAAAACCACTATAGTTGCTCACGCTTTTCCCCCTACACATCAAGTTCTAGCATGCGTGAACACACAAGATGACAAGAGTAGCTTACTGCCAACACTAATTTTGCTTAAACAAACCCTAGAACTTGGCTGCTCTTTTTTGTTTTCCCAACACATTCCTAGTACAAAAAGCAACCTAAGGAAAGCATCAAGGGGTTTCTTTGGACATACAACTGCCAGTAGTTGGAGAAAGGAAAATGAAACAGTTTTAATGTACTCACATGACTTGCTTTTTGTCAATACTTTATTTGCTTAAAAACCGCTATAGTTGCTCGCTAATTCTTTTTACCGTTTTCTTGCAACAGGTGTAGTACAAATCAATACTAGCTGCTGATGCTGGAAGAAACGAGGGGACAACACTGGAAAAAGAGTTGCAATCAAGATGAACAAGGTGAGGAAAAATCAAACATTCTCTCTCTTTCCTCCTCTGCATCCTGGTTCACTTTTTATCTCTTTCTTTTGTCTTTAGATTCAAGATCTCTTTTTCAGTTTTCAAGCTCTAATGCGGCAGTCATTGCAGGAACCTTCTGATGGGGTGGGGGCAGGGGAGGAGAGGGGGAAGGATACACTGTTCCCCCGTGTCCCTTTGCGTGGTGGAGAAGAAGCAGAAGAATGGCGTGGAGGCAGTTGAGGGACGGCGCATCGAGAGCATTCCTCTCACTGGGTGCACGAGGGACGTGGGAGACGGTGGGCCCTCTCACATTATAGAAACTTGTCTAGATATGTGAACAGCTAGAATCTCAACCAACACAGCAGCTACAGTTACAGCAAAGCCCCCGAAAGATACTTGCCCAAAATCCAGTAGAAAAATTCACAATGAAACACAGCAGCTACTGCTACAATTGCGCAACCTGTAGTTCAAGGAGATATTTGCCCCAAAAATTCACTAGTAACAGCCAAACCCTGTAACTTTCAAGACCTCTTCTGTCCATAATTTATTTTTCTACCACACAAGAAACATGAGTTGCCTGCATTATTTTTCTCCCTGATTGCCTACACATATACACAACTTGCCCAAATTTTTTGACAAGCTTGAAGATCAACCAAAAAACAGCAGCTTGCCGCAACCTACAACACTGTAGATACTTGCAAAAAAATCCAAGCATAAACTAGAACCAGTACTTTTAAGAGAGGGTTTTCCTTATGTTTTCAGTACGAGTTGCCTGAAAATCATTCAAGACTTGCCTGCCCATCGTACCAACTTGCCCAAAAAAACACATTATTTTGCATGCATAACGTCTCAATAGTTTTTTTTGCAGTTCCACAAACATTAATGGCGGGATCTAGGAACCCATGAATCTCAGATCCATGGCCGCCAAAACGGGGGCCAACAGTTGTGGCAATGGAGGAGAGGATAGATGGAGAAGGGAGGTCCAAGGGGAAGGAGGCGAGGTTCTCTAAAAGGTTGGGGGGCTGCGACTGGGAAAGGGGAAGGAGGCGAGGTGGGTTTTCCCCTCGTGGCCTTGTGCGCTGCGCGATCAGTTACGATCATGACAGATTCTCCCCTTGGGGCCATGTGCGCAAGGGGACCGTTTCTTTCCTTTTTGGTTTGCCAGTTGGATCCAAGGAGAGGTCCACTACCTAATTTGGGGTGTGTGCCCTGGACCGCTAGCCAGCCAACGGTTGCTGGCTAGTCGCGTCCAAATTAGTTTTATTATACTTTTTTTGTTTTAACTGTACTAAAGTGGTTTCCCAAAGAGAGAAGAATGTACAATAATTGTTATATAAAAGCATCCTCTGTTTATTTGAAATGTGTTAAACCATCCAGTATTTATTTGAAATGAGGTAAACCATACAATGTTTTGAGAAAAAATATTGGATTAAATAATAATTTTATAATAGATCTGATTATTTTCGCAAAAAAATACTTGAACTCTGAAACTGTCATTTATTTGATAACGATGACGAAGACGGCCCACCACCACGGCCTAAGTATGCTTCCTCTTATCAGTCCTGGCTTGAAGGCATATGAAATGCTAGTGCGAGCGCAGCCATCGCGACTGCGCCAGCCAAGTCGATGCATGGTGTGGAGCGCACACCCTCGGCGCCGATATGGATTTTCTTGCTCGCCGGCGGCGGCATGATGACCTTGAAGCTCGAGTTGCGCCGTACAGGCTCTGGATCCCGCAACAATGTAGAGTGCATGTCATCCTCCACCGAGGAGTGGTCGAACCCAAGCAGATGGTCAATAGATCTCGTGCACCGCCACCGCCGTGTCCAGAGAGCGCACGCAACACCCCCGACTCCAAGGCATCCAGGTATAGAACAGCCCATTGATCAGCGAGAAGGTATGCGCCAGCATGCCTAGCTAGGGTCCGTCCAACGCCTCGCCATCCGCATGATAGCCAGCGTGGAACCCGACAGTGACGTCAGCGTCGGACAAAACAGTGAACAGAACAGTGAACAAAGCTAGCAGGGAACCCCATATTTACAGGGACGATGACGACTCCAGAACTTACGAACCATTGAGGCATCGAGAAGGGACTAGCCGAAACAGGAAAACACTAACACGTACACGTCAATATAGTGTCAGCCGACCCCAAGCATTATATATTAGAAAAACGCTTATATTAATGGCAAGTCCCAACACGTCTACGTAACGTCACACGTCACGCTCCAGGGCCAGCACATGCAAGCATAAAAAACCTCACAACCACCCCAAAATCAGTAGATGCATAAACTACATCTCCCATAGCTGCATGCATGCAACAGCTTCCAAATCTAATGCCACCACCCACACCATGCCCAACGGAACGCATGGCTGACCTCGCACTAAAATCTTAGGGGCTGTTTGGTTTGCGCCGGCGGCCGCCCTGCCAATCGCGGGCACGCCAAATAATTGGCGCAGGATTTGCCAACCCACGCCTTGCCAAAAAGTTGGCTGGGAATTGAACTGGGACTGCTGTCGAGACGTGGGCTTACCAATTATTTGGCCTCCATCCAAACGAGCAACCATTGCTGAGTCAACCACCAATATTTTGGCACGGCGTCTCTTTTTTTTTTTTTTTAACAAGAGAAGGGTCCAGAAGGACCCAGCACTGCATTAGATAAAGCGGTGGGCAGTACATTTTACAAACAAGACCCCGAGAAAACTAGAAATTACAAACCAGACCCTGGATCTTATGAAAAGGACCCCACAAAGAAAATGGAAACGCGATCGGGTCCAAGTCTCTTCTCGATGGAACCAATCGTCGCCGGCGCCGGGGACGAACCACTTGGTCCGACGAGACCCCTGCAGTTGCACACCGCAGACTCCAGCAAGAAACGACACTGCCTCCCATCTGGCATCAAGGCCGGGAGGAAAGAGAATGGCCGCCATTCGGCCCGAGGATTCGACGGCTTGTCGGAGGAGACCGGCCGGCCAACATGGGCGTCGTAGCTTCTCCCGAAACCACCGTCGACTGAGCTCTGGGTCCCCACCATGCGCCTCCAAATCCACACCGGAGGTCCTCTCACAGATCAGGGGACGCCCACCTTGCCGGAAGCTAGGATCCGGCAAGAAGCTGCAGAACGATCCCAGGCCCCGATGAGAGACCCACCCAAATCCCGAGCCATCACCTCGACGGCAAGGAGAGCAAGGGGAAGCCACCGTGGAGGACCAGATCGGAGCAGCCACGCACTTATTAGGGGAGCAAGCGCCAGATCCGCCTCCAATCCTTCCCCTCCACCACGGAAGAGAAGCAGAGAGGCTTGCCGGCGACCACCGCATGCTGCGTGAAGGCAGCGGTGGACTGAACTCCATCGGCATACAGCCAGTCGCCATCAAGGCAAATCCAGGTAACAGCCTCAAACCTACGCTACTATGAACAGGGAAGACACGGCCTCCTCCCTCACCCTCCCACCGGCCCGCGAGGCCACCGGGGAAGAGGGAGGGAGGAGCCGGGAACGGCTTGGCGACTCGCAAGGGGAAGGAAGAGAGAGAAGCCTGGTCAAGTCTCTTGGCACGGCGTCTCAAGGCCACGATCCAAACAGCCCCTTAAAAAAAATCGGTACATGCGCATGGAACCGTACCGAGCTAAATTAGAGAAGTTACAAAAATCTTACTAAAATCACCAGGTGCACCCACAATCGTACCCTGCCAGGTCCGAAACTAATGCACGTCTCTAGCACTGGTTGGCTGATTTTGACAGCGAAAACTTTCAAAAAAAAACATGGGAAAAGATAGCTAGTTAGAAATAGTGCTATGGGTATTTGGCTTTTATCTATAATACCTAAATAGTTCGTCCCCACTAACCTATTTCTCTTAACATGCAGCCTATCCACCCCAGCAGGTCTGCCACGTCAACATTTCATTACCGGCTTACGGATGGGCCCGATCACAACAGCAGCCCGGCCTCATCAGCTTCCATTACTGCTTGGCCAGCGAGCCGAACCGTCCTCCTGCTGCATCGCAACCTAGCCCTCAAATCGTTTCCCTGTCTACACTAGAGTGCACCCACCCACCCTGCTTGGCCACCGGAGCGTCGACGAGCCTGCTCGCCGTCTTTTGGGTGAGATGCGCCACCAACCCAGCTCGCGTTTTTACCCCAGGGAGCTTAGTGATTTAAGGGATACCCTTTAGAAAATAAAAAATTACAGGTACTGGTGTCACATAATTTTGATACCGGCCCCATAAATACTGGTACTTTCAGGTACTTTAAGTTTGGTGCCTTCTATTTTATCGCCATTAGATTTAGGTGGATGAACGATCTAATATTGCCAACCACAGTAAAATTTATTTGCTCCTATATAATTGGCGAGTACTAGGCGCCGGTCGGCCGGTCGCGCAAGCTGTCGAATTAATCTTTCCCTAACCGTCAGATCTGGACAACGCTCATTCTATCCCCCGCACAGGTCGCGTCCTCGCTGGTCCTGTGTCCTCCTAGAAAAAACAATGGCTGACGTGGTCCGCCGTGGTCCACCAGGCTGCGCGCGCTAGGTCTTCGGCCATCATAGCACGGTGTCGCCGCCCTCTAGCTCGCCGCCGTCGTCGACCTGCACCACCATGTTCCAGCGAAGAACTCAACTCAGCCCAAAAAACGGACTTCTGTGGTCACTTATAGCAAAACAAAAAACTGGTTCCAGCAACAAAACTCCAGTTCCAGCAAAACAATCTGAGGAACTAGGAACTTCAATAAAAATTGGTTGAAGCAAAAAAATTACCCTGGATCCAGCAAAATATAACTCAGGTTGCAGCAAAAATCGTGTCAGCAACAACCCAACCTTATAGCTGACCGAAACGCTGGTGGTCAGATGAAGCAAAACCAAAAACTAGTTCCAACAAAAAAAAAAACTACAGTTCCAGCAAAAAAGACACGAGCAACTAGAACTCCGGTAAACGTTTTTAGAAAAATTTACTCGGGTTCTAGCAAAAAATAACTCCGCTTCCAGCAAAAGTTGCATCGCCAAAAAAAGAAGAACCGACCTTGCAGCTCCCAAAAACGCCGGTTGCAGCTCCAGCATGCACGGATGCAGCTCCGGATGCAGCTTCTCCGCCAAGCGGTTCCAGCAAAGCCGCGCTCGCCGCCGCAGCTCTGGTGTGTCCGGTCATAGCTCCCACGATGATGGTTGCAGCTCCCTGCGGTGCTAATTCCAACAAAAACGATGCGTGGTTCCAACACACACTGCAGTGGCCACGGTGATGGTTGTTGCCCGTGGCGGCGCTGTTCGTAGCAAGTCGAGATGCTAGTTCTAGCATGTCGGGGCGCCTGTCGTAGCAAAATGAGGCGCCGTCGCTCGCAGATGTCGTCTCCTCACCGGATCGTAGCACTCACGTATCGTGGGTGTGGAGGGAGAGAGAGGCGGGCATGGGCGCCAGATTAGGGGCCCTTGGCGGCCGCAGCGGCATGGGGTGGAGGAGGGAGAGGGAGGAGGCTATGGGTGCTTGAGAGGAGCCATGGTGGCCGCCATCGGAAACACAACAACCGAGAAGAAAATGGGATAGGATAGGAAAAATCAGTGGCGGATTGTACGTTGGAAGAGATAAGGCGGAGAAAAGCGGAGTGTGGGCCTGTTATGTATCGCGAGCACACTGTCAAAGGTGGGTATCACGTTGATAAATCAATTCAATGAAATGTTCTTTATAGAAAAAATAAGACAAATTATTGTTCATCCTTACAATAAAAGACCTAAACGCATAAGTAAGAGAAAACTCCTAAGCGTGGTTCCATACACCCAAGCAGAGTCTGTGGATTCCAGCATGGCTAGTTATCATGGTCATCCACGCTGATGAAGAGTACGTGGTGGCATCTGGTGCGTCCGATCCGCAACATTCTAAAGTCGAAGCATCCTTCATATTTGCTCACCACCTGGCTCCCATTCGGTATTCAGAAGTTCTTCAGATCGCTGTAGCATGTAGATATCCGATACCTCGCAATCCTAGTAATGTCCTTGTTCGGTAGTACATACATTGATACATACGCCCCAGGTGAATAAACTAATTATTGTTGCATGCACTCCCAGTTTTCCGTGAAAGAAAAAGTAGAGTATTCAGACCTCTTCGCTAGTGTTCTTGCTCGTATATGGTACGTGACTTAGTGCGATAACATGCCCAGATGCCCTGTGTCATTTATAGAGCGGCGCAAGGAACCATGCATGACATGTCCATGTGATCCCCTTGAGTCCTTTTTCTCGTTGGATGAAACTCTTGTACTCCCTCCCTCCGTCTCGGTGTATAAGTCATTCGCGTAGTTCTAGGTCATCGATTTGTGGAATTAAATATGTGTTATATGTCATGAAAAATATATCACTAGATTTCTACATGGATGTAGTTTCTAAATATATATTTTTTGTCACATATAATACATATTTAGATAGTTAAATTGTCGACTTAGAACTACGCGAATGACTTATACACCGAGACGGAGGTAGTAGTTAATGTATACGAACACCTATAAAAGAACGAGAGTGATTACAAGTATGTTTATTTTCTTTTTTTGCCGACTAGATTTTTTCCTTGATTTTTTTACTCTCTCGACATTTCCCTCTTGGTACCTCACTCAAAACTGATATCGAGAAATTGAGTAGACTCCCTATGTAAGTAGTACATTCTACCATAATATACGGTAATTAAGATAACCGAACTAGCCCTTTGTAACAAATAAACATAATGCCAGAGGATGTTATGACATGCGAATACAAAAAAATAACATTAACTCTGAATGACTAAGTAGAGAAAAAACAAAAATAGAAAAACATGAGTAAAGTACTTTTCGTCCTTGAATTTCACTGAAAGTCTATCTGCAAAAAAAAAAAAATCACTGAAAGTCACTTTTCGTCCAAGAACTTTGTTTAGTCTTCATAAACTCTCATCTTTCTAAAAATCTCTCAGTCGGGTTTCTCGATTTAGTGCTCACGCGAACAATCTTACACTAAAAACCACCACAATAGTGCGTGTCATATCAGAAAACAACCGTTTCATTAACAGTTTGCAAAAACACCGATTTTTAGTAATTTCATGAAAAAAACACTTATCGATCAATTTAATACCTGTTGGCGCTGGATCTGACTGGTGGGTCCCACTAGTAGGGCTGATTTGTCACCAAAATCCAACACTGTTTGACTGGTGCAGTACCTCGACGAAGGGCCCACCTGTCAGTCTCTCCCTCCCCCCTCTCGCCCACGTACCTCTTCCCGTGAGATAAGATGAGGAGCAGCACCAATGCAACCATGCATCACCTACGACAGGGCACGCTCCTTCTCTCCTCTCCTCCCCTAGACGCAACCACCGCCATGCCCATCGCCTCCCCATTCCCCGCCAGCGCTTATGACAACCACCATGGCGAGATGCAGGGGTGGACGGAGGCACGGAGCACCACTACGACGAGATCCAGCAGCAGCCAGAGGACCAACGGGCTCGCCTTCAAGCGGCAGTGGTGCACGAAGGCGTTCAGAGTGGGCGTCTGCAGGCACTAGGGGCTTGGTATGAATACGACACGTCCATATGCGGGAGGGCTCACACACGGCGTGATCTACATCTAGATGATGAGGTTGGTGCCGTTGTTGGACAACGCTTGATCTGTACTTGGCTTGTTCGCTCGGTGTGTGCTTGTTGCTTCATTATGTCAACCCATTTGATCAAACAGTTCTTTTCCGCAAATGGTTTCAACCCACGCTTGAAGTCTTTGTTTAGTTCAATTTGGGTAAAATTTCTAGCAGGTTTGGTTTTGGTGGGATTTAGTAAATATCAAATAGGTTTATTTTAGGTTCAGGTGCCAAGTGCTGAGTAAATAGGCAATTTTTCGATTAATTTAATCCACGAATAAATTACTAGCATGGCATTGACAGAAATAAACACATGCTGATATTCGGTAATGCAAGCACATACTACGCTAACAGCAGACACATCTACGTATAATGCTAGCATGGCTAAAACAGAAATCAGTAGGAGCGGGATAAACGAGTTATACCCTCCAGTAGGCCAGGCAGAAGCCGCGGCGGCGGCGATGGCAGCAGCGGCATCCTCGGCGGCCTTCTTCTCGGCTTCAAGTTTCTCGGCGGCGGCTTTGTCGGCGTCGGTGGACATGGTGATGACGAAGACGATGCGGACGTAGAGGAACAGATGCGAGCAGTCGCGTAATCGCTCCCCAAAAACCTAATCGCCCCTCTCCCGTACAGGATCCGGAGAGGCGGGGTTTCGGAGGCCTGCTCTCACGTCGACCGTGTACGCGGCGGACGGGATGGGATCACCGGCGGCAGCAGCAGCAATGGAACGGCAGTGGGCGTGGAGGCAGAGATGCGATCTGTTTCGCGTGGCGGCTAGGGTTCGCAGCACCTCACATATATAGGCGCGGCCGCGTGAGCTGAACTCACGTCCAAGTCGGTGACAGCCCACAATCTGACGTCTCAGATCGTGGCCCCATCTGTCAAAGACCCTCCGTTCCTGACCGGCAAAAAGAAGCGCATAGGTGTGAGCTCGGCTCGGCTCAATCCCGTAACCCGCGGCGCGTCATGACGAGGCGTGGCGAGGCGGGCGGCGGAGGAGGAGTGCGCGGGAACCGCTTCTCTTCTCAAGCTCCAATAGCATGTGGAAGAGAATCCCTTATAAGGAGGTCCAACTCCTTCTCCACTAGCGGTATGGGACTAAACTTTCCACCACACCTAGTGCTATATACCCACATGGGCCCTTAGAGATTTTTCTGAAATTGTTAGATGGGACCTAGGCCCAACTCATATTTCAACAATCCCCCACCAGATCTCAAGGGCCCATTTTGTCCTTTTGTTTCAAACACTGTTTTGATATACCAGTATTTCAGTGAAGACCGGTTAAATTTGAACTTCACCTAGAGCAAGTAATTATACTCCTTCACAACTGAACAATGGAATATGCCTTGAATTGTCAGTTTGGCATAAAGAAGTTTCACCACATGTCTTACTAGTACGAGACTACCGAAGGCTGACCCCTCGGGTGAAGCATATTAGTCACACTCCTGGCCTATTCATGAGCTTGCTAGAGATCACCCCAATCTCATATACTGTGACCAGCAGTCGGGCTCATATAGGTGTGTTCATCCAAAGATCGCTCTATAGGACAGCATCTTGCTTATATATATAAGTCTTGGAACACATTAAGACAGTAGTCATCCTACCATACAGTTTTCCGAGAGTATTGCATCTCCAACGGAGTGGGTTAGTAAAATTACTTTCCTCAGTTCACCACTGGCTTGTTTTCCCAGGTCCTACTTCACGGGATCTCCGATCACATAGGTTAGGTTACTACCATGGCAACTCATGTGGGTCTCATACCCATCTCCCTCGATGCACTATCTATCACAACACGTGATAGCCCTTTAGTAAAGGGATCTGCCAGATTCTTAGCAGTTTGGATATAATCCAACGCTATCACTCCGGAGTTTCTTAATTTTCTGACAGCTTTCAATCTCATTCTTATGTGTTTGTTGGACTTCATGTTGTCCTTTGAACTCTTCACCTTGACAATAACTGTTTGATTGTCACAGTTCATAAGGATGGCCGGAACCGGCTTCTCAACCACTGGCAAGTCCATCAAAAGATCTCGAAGCCATTCTGCTTCGCCGCCAGATGTGTCCAATGCTGTTAATTCTGCTTCCATTGTCGATCTTGTTAAGATTGTTTGCTTGCAAGACTTCCAGGAAACAGCACCACCTCCAAGAGTAAACACATACCCAGTTGTGGCCTTCATCTCATCAGCATCAGAGATCCAATTCGCATCACTATACCCTTCAAGTACCAACGGGTATCTGGTATAGTGAAGTCCATAGTTCATATTACCTTTCAGATAGCGCATAACTCTTTCAATAGCATGCCAATGTACATCACCCGGTTTGGAAACAAACTGGCTCAGTTTGCTCATAGCAAACGCGATGTTAGGCCTCGTTGCGCTTGTAAGATACATGAGTGAACCAATAATTTGAGAGTATCTCAATTGATCTTTAGGTATGCCTTCGAACTTCGAATCAGCACACTAGGATCATATCGTGTTTGAGATGGTTTGCAGTCCGAATATCCAAAACGACTCAACACCTTCTCAACATAATGGGATTGCAGAAGTGTAATCCTACCCTCATCATCTCTCAATAGCTTGATGTTCAAAATAACATCAGCCACTCCAAGGTCCTTCATCTCAAAATTTTGAGATAAAAAGGACTTAACTTCCTCAATCACTTTGACGCTAGTTCCAAATATCAGTATGTCATCAACATACAAGCACAGTATAACTCCTTCGCCCCCACCATAGCGATAGTATACACATGTGTCAGCTTCATTATCAAAGAAGACAACAGATGTCAAAGTTGTATTAAATTTCTCATGCCACTGCTTAGGTGCTTGTCTCAGGCCATATAGAGATTTCAACAACTTACACACCTTTTCTTCCTGACCATCTATTATGAAGCCATCAGGCTATTGCATATAGATTTCCTCCTCTAGCTCTCCGTTCAGGAAAGCCGTCTTAACATCCATCTGGTGGATGAGAAGACCATGCGAGGCCGCCAACGAGAGTAATACTCAAATGGTGGTCAATCTGGCCACAGGTGAATAAGTATCGAAGAAATCTTCTTCTTCTTTCTGGGCATAACCCTTGGCCACAAGCCTAGCCTTGTACTTTTCAATAGTACCATCGGGACTAAGCTTCTTCTTGAACACCCACTTACATCCCAATGGTTTGCAACCATAGGGACGTTCAGTAATCTCCCAAGTCCCGTTAGCCATGATGGAATCCATCTCGCTACGGAGCGCATCCTTCCAGTAGTCAGCTTCTGGAGATGCATACGCTTCTGAAATAGAAGTGGGAGTATCATCCACGAGGTACACAAGGAAATCATCACCAAAGGTCTTTACAGTCCTTTGTCTCTTGCCCCTACCAAGGGTTTCCTCGTCATCCTCCTCAGGATTTTCATCATGTGTTTGTTCATAATATTCCATTGAAATGGTAGGTTCAGGAGTCTCTTCAGATTCCTGTCTAGAAGTGCTTTGCATATCTCTCATAGGAAAAATATTCTCAAAGAATGTAGCATCCTTAGACTCCATAATTGTACCGACCTTCTGGTCAGGTACCTCAGATTTCACTACTAAAAATCTATAGCCAACGCTATTCTTAGCGTAGCCCAAATTAACGCAGTCCACGGTCTTTGGTCCAAGCTTACGTTTTTTGGGGATCGGCACGTTGACTTTCGCCAAACAGCCCCAAGTACGCAAGTACGAGAGTGTTGTCCTTCTCTTCGCCCATTTCTCATAGGGAGTG
Organism: Elymus sibiricus; assembly: GCA_039707655.1. Taxonomy (NCBI): domain Eukaryota; kingdom Viridiplantae; phylum Streptophyta; class Magnoliopsida; order Poales; family Poaceae; genus Elymus; species Elymus sibiricus. The sequence goes on along the minus strand of CM077670.1, from coordinate 4,979,038 downwards.
ATCTCATTATCCTTTGTCGGAACTTTATTCAGGACATGACATGATGTCAATATAGCCTCCCCCACCATGCCTTGGATAAAGCCGATGAATCTAACATGGCGTTAATCAAATCAGTTAGAGTACGGTTTTTCCGTTCGGCAACCCCGTTTGACTGGGGTGAATAGGGAGGCGTCCTCTCATGAATAATACCATGTTCCGCACAAAAGGAATCAAACTCACTCGAGAAGTACTCTCCACCACGATCTGACTGGACTCGTTTAATTTTCTTTTCAAGTTGATTCTCAACTTCTTCCTTATAGATTTTAAAGTAGTGTAGAGCCTCATCTTTAGTACTTAACAGATACACATAGCAATATCTAGTGGAATCATCTATCAATGTCATGAAGTATTTCTTTCCACCTTTAGTCAACACACCATTCATCTCATAAAGATCAGAATGTATGAGTTCTAATGGCGCCAAGTGTCTCTCCTCCGCAGTCTTGTGAGGCTTGCGAGGTTGCTTAGCTTGCACACACGTAAGGTACTTAGAACCTTTGGCTAAAGTGAAACTCGGGATTAAATTCAGTTTTGCTAGCCGCGTCATAACACCGAAACTAATGTGACAAAGACGTGAATGCCAAACTTCAGATTCATTAACACTCGAATGAATATTGTTCACGACTTTATTACAAAAATCAGCGAGAGAAAGGCGGAACATACCTCCGCATTCATAACCCTTTCCAACAAATAGTCCATATTTCGTAACAACTACTTTATTAGACTCGAAGACCAACTTAAACCCTTCTCTACATAGAAGGGAGCCACTAACAAGGTTCTTCTTGATGGTGAGGACATGCTGCATGATCCTTCCCGAACAGATCGACCGTGCCAACACCATGAACAGAAGCACTCGCGCCATTCCCCATCAATACGGACCCGTGACCTGTGGCCTGGTAAGAAGAAAACAATGAAATGTCAGCACACACATGAACACCTGCACCTGTGTCCACCCATCAATCGATGGACTGACAAACTGAAAATACAGCAAATAAATTACCGTACCCAGATGCATCACTTTCATTGTTGCCCACAATCATATTGGCAGACTTGGAGTCCTGCCCTGGCTTCTTGTACTTGTTTGGGCAGTTGTTGGCCCAATGTTTCTCTGAACCACAAGTAAACCAGCCATCTCCCTTCTTGTTCTTCTTGAAGGTCTTCTTACCCTTCTTCTTAAAGTCGGTATTCTGTTGGACACCGTTCTTTCTCTTGGGCTTGTGTGAATTGAAGTTCTTCTGACGCACCATATTGGCCACAGAAGTTCCTTCAACCCCTTTTCCATGAGAGTCTTTTGCTCTCGAGTTCTGCTCAACACTCAGATGGCCGATGACATCCTCTACTGAGAATTCACGCCTCTGATGTTTCAGAGTGGTAGCAAAATTCCTCCAGGAATTAGGGAGCTTAGCGATTATACAACCCGTGACAAATTTGCCCGGTAAATCGCACTTCAGAAGCTCAAGCTCCTTAGCGATGCATATTATCTCATGAGTCCGTTCCAATACAGAACGGTTCTCAACCATTTTGTAATCGTGGAACTGCTCTATAACATACATCTCGCTCTCAGCATCGGTGGCCCCGAATTTAGATTCGAGCGCCTCTCACAAGTCCTTGGCAACCCGCACATGTAAATATGCGTCAACCAGCTTATCTCCGATCACGCTCAGAACTGCTCCAAGGAATACGACTGTGGCCTCCCTGAACGCCTTCTCCTGTTCAGGAGCAATCGTTCCCATGGAAGGGACACCGGCGACCCAGAACACGTTCATAGCCGTGAGCCATAAGGTGGTTTTGGTCTGCCAACGCTTAAAGTACGTACCGGTAAACTTATCCGGTTTCAGTGCAGCAGCAAAACCACTAGCCGAAAAATTCCTACAGACATTAGGTTTTTGGATTGCTGAGTAAATAGGCAATTTTTCGATTAATTTAATCCACGAATAAATTACTAGTATGGCATTGACAGAAATAAACACATGCTGATATTCGGTAATGCAAGCACATACTACGCTAACAGCAGACACATCTACGTATAACGCTAGCATGGCTAAAACAGAAATCAGTAGGAGCGGGATAAACGAGTTATACCCTCCAGTAGGCCAAGCAGAAGCCGCGGCGGCGGCGATGGCAGCAGCGGCATCCTCGGCGGCCTTCTTTCTCGGCTTCAAGTTTCTCGGCGGCGGCTTTGTCGGCGGACATGGTGATGACGAAGACGATGCGGACGTAGAGGAACAGATGCGAGCAGTCGCATAATCGCTCATCTCCCGTACAGGATCCGGAGAGGCGGGGTTTCGGAGGCCTGCTCCGTTCCTGACCGGCAAAAGAAGCGCATAGGTGTGAGCTCGGCTCGGCTCAATCCCGCAACCCGCGGCGCGGCGCGGCGGGCGGCGGAGGAGCAGCGCGCGGGAACAACTTCTCTTCTCAAGCTCCAATAGCATGTGGAAGAGAATCCCTTATAAGGAGGTCCAACTCCTTCTCCATTAGCGGGTATGGGACTAAACTTCCCACCACACGTAGTGCCATATACCCACATAGGCCCTTAGAGATTTTTTCTGAAATTGTTAGATGTGCCCTAGGCCCAACTCATATTTCAACACCAAGCTAGCTCGCGTGGGTTTGGTTCGGGTATGTTCAAGTTGTCAAATCATTCTCAGGTTGAGGTACCAGATGGTAGTCAGTATGCCTGTATGATCCATGGCTTTCTCTTTGTTGATCACTTTAATATAATTCTTGTACAGAACTGCCTTCGGCCATGCCCCTTTTCGTTCTCGTTTAAGACTTCCTGATGTAGCTTGATGCCATGGCTGTGGATACTGAAAGTATCTGTTGCTCCCACTTTCAGAGAGTGAAGCCCGATCTAAACAAGCTAAGGGAACATGGTAGAGGCATACTACAATGTTCTCGCTGGTGGATAAATGATTGTCAGTAATTCTGGAACTGTGGTAGAGGCATACTACTCCATCTCTTCTGTCACTGATTCAGCACAAAGCCTCAACCAGTTCGATCCAATTTTTCTTGCCCCCATTGCTGCTTGGAGTTCGTACGATTGCTCGAGTGTTGTGTATATCTGCCTCATGATCCTCCGCTGGCCAGAATCCATCATGTGTACAGACTACAGCTAATAGAAATAGGCTCCAAAAGCCATAAAAGCTTTAAAAGCATCTATTTATGAGCTTTTATGGCTTTTTGGCCAAAGTAAAAAAGCCGCAAAAGCAGAAGCAAAAGACTAAACAAACAGGGCCTTAATGAACTTGAAGCTTATGCTAATAGTACAAGAGAGAATATCGTGAGCCGAGAGCAAACATGCCTTAAATTTTGGGATTTTAAAAAAAAGCTTAGGTCCCTAAGATTTTGGGAAGGAGGGAGCACGAGTGACTATCTTTGTTTTCCAGTCGCTGATGAGGAGGCTGGTATATAGCGGGTTGTGCGGCAGTGATGGTCTTTCACTTGCTTTGAGATATGAGCCTAGTGAATTGTTTGTATATTCACAAAAGTGAAGATAAAAATCAAGTTTGGGTGGACTGGGGCCAGCAGGAAACGCACAACACAAAAGTTGTGGGCCTGGTCTTGGCAACAGATGTTCCCTTCGGCCCAACCTAATTATGCTAGCGCATGACAAGCCCGTAGCTCCAGTTAGGCCAGTGCTAGCCTGCTAGGCGGCGGCCGGCTGGCCCAAATTTTGGCTGGTCACGCCCTAGCCGTCTGATTGAACCCTGCACAACCGTCGATGGGCGTCGTTCCCCATCGTCTTTCTCACGTGCGCGACTGAAAATTGAGAACAAACCAGGGAGACATGGCGGGCCCTGCCCCTCCCCCCCTCCCCCTCCGCATCGCACAGCGAGCGTCCGCCGCCGATGCTCGTCCCTCGCCTGTGCTGCCCATGTTAGGTAATCCAAACAATACCCAGTTTAGTTTTGGTATGTGTCGGGGGATTGATTCTGAGCTACGGGAAATCCACCAAAACCCTTGTTCGAACTCTGGGGCCTTGGTTTGCGACCTAGCAACTAGTCGACGAGCTTGGGGAGCTACGGCTAGCGAGGCACGACGGAGGGACGCGAGGCACGGCAAGGACACAGCGAGCTACCCAAGTTCGGACAACCGTGTTGTGTAAAACCCAACTGCTGCTTGGTGGTATTCCTTGTGGAGACAGTGCCCTTGGAGCTACAAGGTGTGTTGCAGGGACCCAAAATGCGTGATCCCTCTACAATGGCTGCCCTGCCCCTTTTATAGACGCCCCGACCCTCTTCCCCCGAAAACATTGGCGGCAAGGGCTACCACATGGCGGCAATTTGAAAGGGGACAGGAGCCCAGGCTTATCCTGACAAAAGGTGGTCTTCGCCTGCTAAAGTTGTTATCCATGACGCGCAGGGGGCTCCACGATGACCTCCGTCCTGGCGCGCCGCACCGTCCTGGTCTTCTTTCACCAAAGCGAAAGGCTTTGGGACTTGCTTTGGGGGGAGGCAGACGCAGCTGCTCCCTTATCACCAAAGGGGAAACTGTCCTGGCCGCGCCCGCTGGCATGGCTCTGCTGCTGTCACCTGCCGCGGTGACGTCACCCACATGATGGGCGCGCGAGCCGCACCGTACGGCCCCCTCGGGAGGCCTCGCGGGAGGGCGCCTCACGAGGGGGGCCTCGTGAGGACGCCCGCTTCTGATGGTGGGATTTGGTGAAGTCCTTCGCTGAGAGGGGCCTCGCATGGTGGGGCCCTCGCGAGGCAGCTGGCTTCGCGACGCCCCACGGCTGGGGCAAAAAAAAATCACATCATTAACTAAGAGTGTCAATACGTTTTTTCTGTTTTCTTGGCAGCAAAGCTTTCCACGATCTCGCTTATGTATTATGGAAGCAAGAAATTTAGCAAGTGGCGGCGGGCGAGTGCCCTGTTGCGAACTGAGACAAGGCCCATATGACAGAACTGAAGAGCAGAGTATGCAGTTTCAGCCTCTCTCAAACCTGACTTGTTCTCAATTGGACTGAACTGAATAACAGAGCATGCATGCGGTTTCAGTACCTCTCAAACCTGACTCGTTCTCACAGAGCAAGATCAGCCATTGCACTGCACAACATTAGCCAAGTTTCTTCAGAAAAAGTACAGTAGGTGGATTCTGAATCGCAGTATGTACTGTAGTTAAATGACAGTCATGTTGTATGTCCTTGTTTGGTTCGTCACCAGTATCATCAAGTTAATTATCAGCTCACAAATTACAGTAGATTAGAATAGCAAAGCAAAGAACCACCCTACTCTTGGCTATCTGTTTATACAAATTGCCAGGTTCGTAGCGAATTCTGGATGCAGGTTTACTCAACTCACACCTCTTCCGTTCTGTTCCCCACACAATCAATCTGCATTTTCCCTTCAGTTTTTTTTCCAACTAAACATACTTTTTCTCATAATGGCATCCACTAATTGCAGTTGCAAGCTGCAACACACCTTCAAACAAATAAAGAAACAACAGCTACACCAAGAGTGAGCAGAAATAACATTTAGCAGGACAAGCTGGGATCCCCCACCAGGAACTAGCATAGCAGTCTCCACTTGTCTATCTGCTCCAGGGGTTTTGCCCTTCACGAACCACAGCAAGAACAACGGGCAACAAAGGAGCTCATGGATCTTCGTGCTAGGCCCTCGATCACCATCTTCCGAGACCCGTGCTGCCCTGCTGCGATCCGAGGTCTGGCGAGAACAAGCGGCCATCAGTCAGAGCTGCTGCTAAAGCCAGCGTACGATGTGCCGTGGTGCACCCCCCAGCAAGCCAAACCTGCGATGGGATTTTCTTAGCGCTGAGTTTCGATGGTCTTCGGATTTACAACCAGAGACATTGGTTCGATGCACATAGTGAAACAAAACCATGAAGCGTAAGGGATGCAATATCATGGATTTGGCGCTACGAAAACAGAGGCCCACCTGTAAGCCTTTATTCGCTAGGAAAGAACTGACTTGTGGGCCGATGGAGCTGATGAGGGGGGTGCCAAAGTAAGCTTCTCATCCACTTTCCCGACTTCTGCATCGACCCGACTACAGAAAGCACTAGTGTCAGGGCCAGTGCTTTGTTACAGACAATGCCTCTTAGCGAAGTAAATGAACGACAAAGCGAAGAATCCAACGAATAACTAAATAAAACCATATAGCTCAGACCTTCTTACAAATGGCATTACTCATTAACTTCTCTGAAAGTTGTACCTATAATTTCATAATAGCATACAAAATACAGAATTAGCAAGCCTGTGTACATACATGTATGATTGGTTGCAAAGTGACAGGCATGCAACTAAGTAACAATGGACTAAAACACATACTAACCACTAGGGCTTCGCCCAATCATCTATAGCCTCGCCGAGTTATGGCCCTATCCAGAGATTTTTGCATGCCCCGAGACGGCCTACCATAAGTGACTTATTAACCACAGCCTATTTCAGAACTTCCCTGCAAAGGGGCCAGGCTTAGAAGAACTGACCATACCGGTTTATCCAATACCGTGGATAGCGGCTATTCGAACAGATTCAATACTTTTGCAAAAGGGTGTACATCTTTACCCACAAGTTGAGTTACACCAGTCCTGCCACTTAGGAATGGACACACTACACACTGTGTGGCGGCCAGTCATGCAACATATACGTACCATATTTATGTACAAAGGAAGATGCCACTCGATCAATGATATGAGAACCGTGCGTGGTTGCGTGTATGCAGAGAATTCTACAAGGCTAGAAGAATTTACAACTCCGAGGCAAAGCCCTGCATGATAGATCGAAACAAGCATTGTTCAGAACTTTAAATAATCTGGTAACAAGGCAAACCAAACCCAACAGGATGATTTGGACATGCTATACTTTATGGAACAATGGTTGCATGGGATGGTAATGCATACACTGATCAGTTTTATGTACAGGATGGAAGATGCAAATTGATGCTTGCATTGGCAACTTGGAAACGTGCTTGGATTCTAATAGGCTAGAAGAATGTACAAGTCGAAGAACTGCCGTGCAGAGTAGATGAAAACAAAAAGGGTTATTCAGGTGGAATGGCAGTAATTTCGATGAACTGAATAAAACCGAGAATAAATCCTCCGATGCTTCAGAGGTTAGGAAAGGGCAGGGGAAGTTAGTTTGTTGCACATTCTAAAACCAAACCATGATGAATAGGATGACCAAGGGATGCAATATCATAAATTCATAATTAAAAACAGAGACCTACCTGCAAACCTTTATTCGCTGGGAATTGCTTGAAATCGGCCAATTTCAGATCACCAGCAAGAACTGACTTGTGGCCAGATGTGTTGGGTGGGGGGGTAGCAACGTAAGCTTCTCATCCACCTTTCCAACTTCTGCATCAACCCATGCAATTTCATGCTCACCCAACTGCAGAAAGTATTAGTGTCAAAGCCTTCTTTCAACAAACTCAAAGCAAGTAAATGAGCAACGAAGTGAAGAATTCAGAAAATAACCAAATGAAACCATATGGCAAACACTACGGCCAGTTGCTGAAGACCGAGACCAGGTGGTTTCTGGTGGTTCCTGGCCAACATTTTGGCATGGATGGCTCAGGGTTGATGAGCAAATTCAACTGGTTTAACATTAGTCAGTCTTATGGCTGGTGGCCAGTTGGGAAATGGAATGAATGGGCTGCCCGGTTGGAAAGCAACAGCACAATTTTTTTTTTCATTTTTTTCATTTTTAGCAGCAAATGAATTTCTACCATTTTCTTTAGTTTGTTAATTGTGGAGATCTGGATTGGCTCTGAGTACTTTAGGAGCTAAGCTATCCCCATTAGATTGCTTATTTACTTATCTGAAATTTATATCATGGCAATGATTGGTTACAAAGTTACATTAGCGTCCTAGCTTAAATAAATAATGGAAGATAAGAAAGTTCTTGTTGCTGCTTAATAGTGAGCATCGTGATGGTGCAATGACTTAGTAATTGGCACATATTACTATATTCAGATCATCGTGATGGTGGGTGTAGTGATTTCAGATGTAAGAATTAACACACCAGTATCTGAGGATGACCATACTTTCATGATCTCCTAAGTAGAACCCTGCTATGAAAGATTTTGTCAGTTAACAAACTAACCTTGTACACACAAAAATCTGATGTCACATCAATCGTTTCTTCTATCTGAGGAGCATAAACATGCAAGTAAGAGTTCTTTGCACAATGCATTTTTAAAATGTTCAGTAGCTTCTGCTGATCCATGCACCAAAACCTGGGCAAAATGAGAAGAGATTCAGGATGTGCTAGAGATTTCCAAGTACAGAGCAAGTATTGACCACAAGCACTGAAACTGCAGGTACCGGATATCACACATGGTAAATCAAAACAAGAACCATCAGAGCAATTATCTACACAAAGGCCATATAAGTCCATGGTGCCAAAAGAAAAAATGAGTTAACATGTGGGTATTAGGAAGAGGCAAGGTGAATACCATGGATTAATTTTACAGAGAGTAAAATGCTGCTGCATGTACGTACCATATTTATGTACAAAGGAAGATGCCACTCAAGGCAATGATATGAGAACTGTGCATGGTTGAGTGAATGCAGAGAATTCTAGAAGGCTAGAAGAATTTACAACTCCGAGACAAAGCCCTGCATGGCAGATTGAAACAAACATTGTTCAGAACTTCAAATAATCTGGTAACAAGGCAAACCAAACCCAAAAAGACAAATGATTTGGACATGCTATATATAGTTTATGGAACTATGGGTGTATGGGATGATGATGCATATACTGACCAGTTTTATGTACAGGATAGGAGATGCAAATTGAGACCTTGATGCTTGCATTAGCAACTTGGAAACGTGCTTGGATTCTAAGAGGCTAGAAGAAGGTACAAGTCGAAGAACTGCTGTGCAGAGTAGATTAAAACAAGAGGGTTATTTAAGTGAAATTGCTGTAATCTTGATGAACAAAACAAAACAGAGAATGACTTCAATGCCTCACAGGTTATGGTACAACAGGAATAAAGTTACATTTACATGTACATACCTGATTTATGTACAGAAAGATACCACACAAGAACCACGTGTGCCAGATGTGCATGGATGGTTCTACAAGACTAAAAGAATGTACAACTCGAAGGCAGAGAGCCCTGCATTGCAGCTCGGACTTAAGATTATGCGGTCATGAGGTAAACCAAGCCAAAAGAAAAATGAGTTGACATGTGAGTATTAGGAAGAAGCAAGGAGAATACCATGGATTAATTTTACAAAGAGTAAAATGCTCTTAATATTCTTACCACATTTATGTACAAAGGAAGATGCCACTCAAGGCTATGATATGAGAACCGTGTGTGATTGCGTGAATGCGGAGAATTCTACAAGGCTAGAAGAATTTACAACTCCGAGGCAAAGCCCTGCACGGTAGATTGAAACATTGTTCAGAACTTCAAATAGTCTGGTAACAAGGCAAAGCAAACCCAAAAAGACAAATGATTTGGGCATGCTATAGTTTATTGAACTACAGGTGTATGTGATGATATTGTCTGTACTGACAAGTTTTATGTACAGATGGGAGATGCAAACTAAGACCTTGATGCTTGCATTGGCAACTTGGAAACATACGTGCTTGGATTCTAAGAGGCTAGAAGAATGTACAAGTCAAAGAAGTGCCATACAGAGTAGAAAAAAACAAGTGGGTGGCAGCTCAATACAAACGGTCTAACAACAAAAAGGTTTGTCATCATCGCTGCAACATTCATGTAGCAATGTGTCACCAGTCAAGAAAAAATTAACAAAAAGGAATTTCTCCGCTCAGAACATAACATCCCGAGAGCAGAGGCTAGAGGTTATTTATTGATGATTAACACAGCGAAGCTAGGATTTTCCAGGGGAAACATTCACCATCTAATTAAGCAAACCAAAGCGATAACAAAGGTAGTAATGCATTTGCACCCTCTTACAGGAAACACACAGGAGCTACAAAGCACATACACAATAAGTATGATATGGCGAACTTGGGCTGCAGTTCCGGCACACAAATTCATACATGGAGAACACACAAATTCATAAGTATGATATGGCGAACTTGGGCTGCAGTTCCGGCACACAAATTCATACATGGAGAACACACAAATTCATAAGTATGATATGGCGAACTTGGGCTGCAGTTCCGGCACACAAATTCATACATGGAGAACACACAAATTCATAAGTATGATATGGCGAACTTGGGCTGCAGTTCCGGCACACAAATTCATACATGGAGAACACACAAATTCATAAGTATGATATGGCGAACTTGGGCTGCAGTTCCGGCACACAAATTCATACATGGAGAACACACAAATTCATAAGTATGATATGGCGAACTTGGGCTGCAGTTCCGGCACACAAATTCATACATGGAGAACACACAAATTCATAAGTATGATATGGCGAACTTGGGCTGCAGTTCCGGCACACAAATTCATACATGGAGAACACACAAATTCATAAGTATGATATGGCGAACTTGGGCTGCAGTTCCGGCACACAAATTCATACATGGAGAACACACAAATTCATAAGTATGATATGGCGAACTTGGGCTGCAGTTCCGGCACACAAATTCATACATGGAGAACACACAAATTCATAAGTATGATATGGCGAACTTGGGCTGCAGTTCCGGCACACAAATTCATACATGGAGAACACACAAATTCATAAGTATGATATGGCGAACTTGGGCTGCAGTTCCGGCACACAAATTCATACATGGAGAACACACAAATTCATAAGTATGATATGGCGAACTTGGGCTGCAGTTCCGGCACACAAATTCATACATGGAGAACACACAAATTCATAAGTATGATATGGCGAACTTGGGCTGCAGTTCCGGCACACAAATTCATACATGGAGAACACACAAATTCATAAGTATGATATGGAGAACTTGGGCTGCAGTTCCGGCACACAAATTCATACATGGAGAACACACAAATTCATAAGTATGATATGGCGAACTTGGGCTGCAGTTCCGGCACACAAATTCATACATGGAGAACACACAAATTCATAAGTATGATATGGAGAACTTGGGCTGCAGTTCCGGCACACAAATTCATACATGGAGAACACACAAATTCATAAGTATGATATGGAGAACTTGGGCTGCAGTTCCGGCACACAATAAGTATGTATGCATGTTTGTGACCACATTCATACAAATGAACATGTATGTGTTCATGCACAGACTCGCCTAAACATACGATTCGTTCAGCTAGTAAAATTTGCAAAAGGTCCAAAGGTGTCAACCACTGCAGCAATCAAAACCCTGAGACGCGCCAAGCCACAATGCACGCCCAGCCGTCTAACTCGTTTTACTCGGGCAGGCACCAAGCATCCTTCGAGCAGGCAATTGACCGAGCAGGCTGTGGTCACGGCTTCGCACCCCACCCTAGAGAATCTCCACCGGCGGCTCAACCTAGACGACACAATTCGTCGAGCAGGTGGCGTGCGTCCGGCGAGGCAACCACACGCACGCACAGTGGCGACGAGGCAACCGGGCCGACGAGAAAGCAAGCAAGCTCGCGGGGGTGACGGGATGGTTGATGGAGCAGGCAGGAGCAAGCGGGAGTAGGTATGCACCTGGCGAGGGTCTGGAGGAGGGCAGGTAGCAGAGGGGGGCCCTCCCTGCTCAGCGGCGTCACCTGCATCCCTTCACCGGGAAGCGGCGGCGGCGGCGGCGGCGGTGGCGAGTGGAGTGGGAATGTGGGATGGTTCGGGCGGGTTAGATTGAAGAGCGAAGCTGCGAACGAGAGGAGGCCCAGGCGTGAGTGAAACTGAAACTGGGCGTGGCAATTCGGCCCATGTGATCTGACCAAGAGCGCAGCGCATGCAGGGCATTCAGTTTCACAAACTGAAACCTACGAGAGTGAGTGACTTAGCTTGCTGTCCAGAAACACTTAACTTTTTTTTTTAAACAAGACTAGAGAGAGAGAGAGAGAAACTTGATTGCACAAGAACAGCAGCAGATCGGTGTACCTGCTATATATATCCACTTGTCCAGCTGATCTTGCTATCCACCAGTCTCCCTTTACTGCATCCGTCGAGCAGCACGAGACTCTAACCACTCCTGGCAAGCAAAGCAAAACATCAGGAAATATATATATATTCAGGCTCCAGCACACTAGTGAACTACAATACTAAGACGTAATATATACTAGAGGGCATTAAGAAAACATACTAACTATTATATATTGGAAAAGAGAAACGAATTTACAGTATGTATTACCTGCAGATCGTGGTCTGGCTCCATGCTGTAGGGGTCGCTCGTGTATAATAGGTGCCATCTCTTTTCAATGCCTTCAACTTTAAACTTGGTATAAGCCTCGACATGCTGGATATGGTTGAACTTTTCCCACTCGGCGCCAGACTTTCCCAAAGCCATGGAAGCGAGCACCCTTAGGCTGCAGTCCAGCAGCAAATGACTTGGCTTTACAGTCTGCAGGTACATCGGGAGCCGTGTCTCACTATAGCGAACCATCAACACGAGTCTCCGGAGTGCATCCATCTCCTGCAGCGACTCGAGCTTTCCGCAGCGATCGATCTCAAGCTTTTGCAACTTGGGGAAACTGGAGATCCTAGTCAGGTCGGGCAAGCAATACAGGTCGAGCTCTACTACAGAAGCAAAGTTCTCTATAGACTGGAGTTGCTGGACGTCCCCTATGGTTAACTTTTTCAAAGCCCTTGCATGGGTGGCAAGACCAGGAGGGATACACCTCAATTTGCAACTTTGAATAAAAAGATCCTCCAAGACGGGCATAGCCTGCACTTCCTCCTCCCACTCCCACTCCTCCCATTGCACCATTCCATTCAATCTCAACTTGTGCAGTCTCGGAAACGCAGCCACGGCCTGGGATGAAGGGTGCAGATGGTGGCTGTGGGGCTGCACAAATTCAGGTCCAACACGCTTGATTGCTGGAGCGCGGTTGACCCCCAGGTGTTCCAGACATGGGAGCAGACACAGGCCATCAGGGAGCTGGATGCAGCAAGCCAGGTCCTCCATATGCAGTATCCTCAAGCTATTGAGTGGCGTCATCGTTGTCGACATCATCCATCTTGGGAGCCGACGTCCAAAATATCCCTTGATGTGAATATGTTCTATGCAAGGTGGAGGACAAAGCTCACCAAACACCTCCTCGGTTATTCCTTGATCCTTCTCAGATAGTCCCTCTTTGACCAATCCATCATCCCTCGGTCTACTGCTGTAGTGTAAGCTCATCAATGACAAATGCACCTTTTCATGCATGAAGCATGGCCTTTATGGCGAATGAGGCTGCAGATACATTCTCAAGACTCCATAATCCAATTTCCCTAAGCTGGGAAAGAGGCCCAAGCTCTTCCAAACTGCACCACTCACCATCCATGTGGGCTTCAAACCCATAGATTGTTCTCAATTTTGTTAGTGCACGGAAACCCCTAGGAATACTATTTACATAGCCAAAGTCAAGAAATCTCAGTTCCTGTAACTTTACAATGCTATCGGGAAGTTTCACAAGATTCACACAACCTTCGAGACCAACGTGTTGTAAGAATTTCATCTTGTGAATGTTCTCAGGCAGGCTTTCTATATCATTGCAATGTATTAATGCCAAATACCTCAAGTGTTTGAGCTGATACAGAGATTTTACCAATGCGGCAAAATTTGTGGATTCTACATGGAGAGTCTGTAGACTTGAAAATATAACCAAGGAATCACCGGGTCGAATCTTGAAATTTCCAGTTAATATTAATGATCTTAGTGATTTCTGCTCTTGTAAACTTCTCCACCCAAATTCATCTGATTCCACTCCTTTGGTTTCTATAGACAACCTAAGAAACCTCTCCAACTTAAGTTTAATACTATCACTTTCTCCATTGTGAACTACTAGTGCTTCATCTCTAGTCTCATATTGAGCAAATGAACGAATAACATCGTGCATGCTGCAAACATATTGACCATAATATGATGTATCCGGCTCTATAAGGTTCCTTAGTATTAGCTCCTTATAGTACTCAATTCCTAATTCTTCCAATCTATCTGAGTCCCCATGAACAAATCCTTCACTAATCCACATGCCCACAAGTATTGAGTCATCTAAAATCATCTTTTTAGGCTTAAGGGAGAAGTGTAGAAAGCATTGTTTTAAACAAGGGGACAAGTCCTTGTAGCTAAGATATATTGCATAGCTGATCTCTTCTGGCATTTGAGATACTGACCATATATCATCATTTAGGACCTTTTCCCAATCATGTCGTTCATTCCCTCTCTGGCATAAGAGGCCTCCCACCACTTTTACAGCAAGCGGTAAACCATCACATTTAGTTATAATTTGCATTACAATATCCTTTAGCATATTAAGCTGAGATTCACTTTTCTCAATTGTGAGTACCTGCAAGCGGTTGAAATCTACAAAGTTAATAGTGATGACATAACACATTAGGAGTGGCTAGTGCCGCTGTTCTTTTATTACTAATAAGTTACATCGTCGACAAAAGAACAGCACTACCAAAATTATATTGCCAAGCAAAAGCACGGAAAGAGTCCCACTCGGATTCCAGCAGTACCGCGTACAAGCGGTAGTACCGCTTGAGTGGTAGTACCGCTTCACACAAGCGGTAGTACCGCTTACGCGGTAGTACTGTCTTTACCAGCGGTAGTACCGCTTAAGGCAGCAGCAAAACTTCCTTTTGCACTTTCCAATACCTCGTGGGCTTTACCCCTTTGGTCCATATAAAGTGTTGTTGCACCCGAACACTTCGGTAAACATCCGGAACCCCTTCCGGTGAATTCCGGAACCCTTCCGGAGATCAAAACACTATTATCACATATATCAATCTTTACCTCCGGACTCTTCCGGAGATCCTCGTCATGTCCGGGATTTTATCCGGGACTCCGAACAACCTTCGATCACCAACACAATAACTCAACTATACTAATCGTCACCAAACGTTAAGTGTGTAGACCCTGTGGGTTCGAGAACTATGTAGACATGACCGAGACACCTCTACGGTCAATAACCAATAGCGGGACCTGGATGCCCATATTGGTTCCTACATATTCTACGAAGATCTATATCGGTCGAACCTCTATGTCAAGGATTCAGTTAATCCCGTATGCTGTTCCCTTTGTTCTTCGGTATGTTACTTGCCCGAGATTCGATCGTCGGTATCTCTATATACCTAGTTCAATCTTGTTATCGGCAAGTCTCTTTACTCGGTCCGTAATACAAGATCTCGTGGCTAACACTTTAGTCACATTGCTTGCAAGGCTCATTGTGATGTTGTATTACCGAGTGGACCCTGAGATACCTCTCCGTCACACGGAGTAACAAATCCCAGTCTTGATCCATGCCAACCCAACAGACACCCTCAGAGATACCTGTAGAGCATCTTTATAGTCACCCAGTAACGTTGCGACGTTTGATACACACAAGGTATTCCTCCGGTGTCAGTGAGTTGCATGATCTCATGGTCATAGGAACAGATACTTGACATGTAGAAAACAATAGCAATAAACTGACACGATCATAGGCTACGTTTATAGTTTGGGTCTTGTCCATCACATCATTCTCCTAATGATGTGATCCCGTTATCAAATGACATCTCATGTCCATGGCTAGGAAACCTTCACCATCTTTTGATCAACGAGCTAGTTAACTAGAGGCTTACTAGGGACACAGTGTTGTCTATGTACCCACACATGTATTTGAGTTTCCAATCAATACAATTATAGCATGGATAATAAACGATTATCATGAACAAGGAAATATAATAATAACCAATTTATTATTGTCTCTAGGGCATATTTCCAACAGTGCAGCCCGCGCAATGAAATGATATTGCACACTTGGTCAGTAGTACTTCACTATCAAGTATGTATTGAAATGATGTAGCAAAGATGGTCTAGCCATTGTCATGTTTTTTTTTTGGAAAAGGAGGTTAAGACCCCCGGCCTCTGCATCAATCGATGCATACGACCATCTTTATTTATTATTCAACAAAGGTCTAACAAGAACATACATCAAGCCACCCGAAGCCACCACTCACACCTACAAAACTCGATAATGTGGAGTGCTCTCACTCCTCATATCTAAACCCGGTGTCGTCGCCGATCCATCCACATAACGTATCGAAACCAACGGCCGGTGCAGCAGACTTAAAGCGTACACCACATGCATACGTTCTAGACGCCGCCATCTTCATTGGACCGCTGACCTATCTTCAGGAGAGAGATCCGCATCATCCTTGCCAGTCCGTCCATCCGTTGACGCCACCACGGCGCCCAACGGCGCCACCGCCCCGCGCTCGTCCATCTAGACGTGAAGATTCTGGAAGATCTGTCGTGCGTAGCACCCGCCGACCAGGCATGACACAGCGTAGCACCTGTCGGCCAGGCATGACTTGACATCTCCACCGAAAGCTCCGTGCAAGACGAAGCCGCTCCACCTCCTGCCTCTGTCTTCCAGCGCTGCTCCACAAACGATGCTCCTAAGAGAGAAAACGACACCGCAGTACCGCCATCGTCCGATCTGAAAGACCAGATCCTAGGGTTTCCCCCGGAGCAGCACGAGTGGGTCGACAGTAGTTACACGACGATGCCTTCATCAAGGTAACGACGCAGAATGCCGCCATCGCCTTGTTGGGGAACGTTGCATGGGAAACAAAAATTTTCCTACGCACACACAAGATCTATCCATGGTGATGAGCATCTACGAGAGGGAGAGTGAATCTACATACCCTTGTAGATCGCTAAGCGGAAGCGTTTAAGAAACGCGGTTGATGTAGTCGAACGTCTTCGCGATCCAAATCGCCGAGCGTCCCGCAATCCAATCACGATCCTTCCGATCTAGTGCCGAACGGACGGCACCTCCGCGTTCAACACACGTACGGCTTGATGACGCCTTCACCTCCTCGATCCAGCGAGCGATGGTGAAGTAGTGGTTGAGTTCCAGCAGCACGACGGCGTGGTGATGGTGGTGAGTGTTGGAAATATGCCCTAGAGGCAATAATAAATTGGTTATTATTATATTTCCTTGTTCATGATAATCGTTTATTATCCATGCTATAATTGTATTGATTGGAAACTCAAATACATGTGTGGGTACATAGACAACACTGTGTCCCTAGTAAGCCTCTAGTTGACTAGCTCGTTGATCAAAGATGGTTAAGGTTTCCTAGCCATAGACATGAGATGTCATTTGATAACGGGATCACATCATTAGGAGAATGATGTGATGGACAAGACCCAAACTGTAAACGTAGCATTTGATCGTGTCAGTTTATTGCTATTGTTTTCTGCATGTCAAGTATCTGTTCCTTTGACCATGAGATCATGCAACTCACTGACACCGGAGGAATACCTTGTGTGTATCAAACGTCGCAACGTAACTGGGTGACTATAAAGGTGCTCTACAGGTATCTCCGAGGGTGTCTGTTGGGTTGGCATGGATCAAGACTGGGATTTGTTACTCCGTATGACGGAGAGGTATCTCAGGGCCCACTCGGTAATACAACATCACATTGAGCCTTGCAAGCAAAGTGACTAAAGAGTTAGCCACAGGATCTTGTATTACGGAACGAGTAAAGAGACTTGCCGGTAACGAGATTGAACTAGGTATAGAGATACCGACGATCGAATCTCGGGCAAGTAACATACCGAAGAACAAAGGGAACAGCATACGGGATTAACTGAATCCTTGACATAGAGGTTCGACCGATAAAGATCTTCGTAGAATATGTAGGAGCCAATATGGGCATCCAGGTCCCGCTATTGGTTATTGGCCGTAGAGGTGTCTCGGTCATGTCTACATAGTTCTCGAACCCGCAGGGTCTACACACTTAACGTTTGGTGACGATTAGTATAATTGAGTTATTATGTTGGTGACCGAAAGTTGTTCGGAGTCCCGGATAAGATCCCGGACATGACGAGGATCTCCGGAATAGTCCGGAGGTAAAGATTGATATATGTGATAATAGTGTTTTGATCTCCGGAAGAGTTCCGAAGTTCACCGGAAGGGGTTCCGGATGTTTACCGAAGTGTTCGGGTGCAGCAACACTTTATATGAGCCAAAGGGATAAAGCCCACAAGGTATTGGAAAGTGCAAAAGTAGTTTTGCTGCCGCGTAAGCGGTACTACCGCTTGGTGAAGCGGTACTACCGCCCGAGCGGTAGTACCGCTTGTGTGAAGCGGTACTACCGCCGGAGCGGTACTACCGCTTGTGTGAAGCGGTACTACCGCCCAAGCGGTACTACCGCTTGTGTGAAGCGGTACTACCGCTTGTGCGCGGCTGTGCACGGTTCGGCCGGGATCCGAGTTGGACTCTTTCCCTGCGGGCCAAACCGACCTTGTGCGGGCAAAACCGACCCGGAGGAGGCTTTTACTCCAAGTTTAGACCCCAAGGCTCAACATATAAATAGAGGGGCAGGGCTAGCACACGGGACACATCAGGATTTCCCAAGCCGTGTGCCGGCAACCCTAGCCCTCTAGTTCCTCCGTCATAATCTCCGTAGCGCTTGGCGAAGCCCTGCAGAGATTGTTCCTCACCATCATCACCACGCCGTCGTGCTGCTGGAACTCAACCACTACTTAATCATCGCTCGCTGGATCGAGGAGGTGAAGGCGTCATCAAGCCGTACGTGTGTTGAACGCGGAGGTGCCGTCCGTTCGGCACTAGATCGGAAGGATCGTGATTGGATCGCGGGACGCTCGGCGATTTGGATCGCAAAGACGTTCGACTACATCAACCGCGTTTATTAACGCTTCCGCTTAGCGATCTACAAGGGTATGTAGATTCACTCTCCCTCTCGTAGATGCTCATCACCATGGATAGATCTTGCGTGTGCGTAGGAAAATTTTTGTTTCCCATGCAACGTTCCCCAACAGTGGCATCATGAGCTAGGTCTATGCGTAGATGAGATCTCGAGTAGAACACAAACGAGTTGTGGGCGTGGGTGTATACATATTGCTTGCCGTTACTAGTTGATACTTGATTCAGCGGCATTGTGAGATGAAGCGGCCCGGACCGACATTACGCGTACGCTTACGCGAGACTGGTTTTACCGCTGCGTGCACTTGTTGCATAAAGGTGACTGGCGGGTGTCTGTCTCTCTCACTTTAGTTGAATCGGTTCAATGAAGAGGGTTCTTTTAGAAGATCAAAAAGCAATCACTACACCACGTTGTGGTTTTGCGTAGGTAAGAACGGTTCTTGCAAACCCGTAGCAGCCACGTAAAATTTGCAACAACAATTAGAGGACGTCTAACTTGTTTTTGCAGGGTATGTTGTGATGTGATATGGCCAATTACATGATGAGATATATGTGATGTATGAGATGATCATGTTTTGTATAGAATATCACGACTTGCATGTCGATGAGTACGGCAACTGGCAGGAGCCATAGAGTTGTCTTTAATTATTGTATGACCTGCGTGTCAATCATTAAGCGCTATGTAATGCTTTACTTTATCGCTAAACGTTAGCTATAGTCGTGGAAGCAACAGTCAGCGCGACAACCTTATGGCGACACGTTGATGGAGATCAAGATGATGGAGATCATGGTGTCATGCCGGTGACGATGGAGATCATGCCGGTGCTTTGGAGATGGAGATCAAAAGCACAAGTTCATGGCCATATCATGTCACTTATGATTTGCATGTGATGTTAATCCTTTTATGCATCTTATTTTGCTTAGGACGACGGTAGCATTATAAGGTGATCCCTCACTTAAATTTCAAGATAAATTGTGTTCTCCCCAAGTGTGCACCGTTGCGAAAGTTCGTCGTTTCGAGACACGCCGTGATGATCGGGTGTGATAGACTCTACGTTCGCATACAACGGGTGTAAGCCATGTTACACGTGCGGAACACTCGGGTTAAACTTGACGAGCCTAGCATGTACAGACATGGCCTCGAAACACAAGAGACCGAAAGGTCGAACATGAGTCATATAGTAGATATGATCAACATGAAGATGTTCACCATTGAAACCACCTCAACTCACGTGATGATCGGACTTGAGTTGGTGGATTTGGATCATGTTACACTCGAATGACCGGAGGGATGTCAATTTGAGTGGGAGTTTTTTTAAATATGATTAACTAAACTCATTATCTAAGAACAATAGTCTAAGTTGTCTTTGCTATATTTATGTTGTAGATCATGGCTCGCGCAGTAGCACCCCTGAATTTTAATGCGTTCCTAGAGAAAGCTAAGTTGAAAGATGATGGAAGTAACTTTGTGGACTGGGCCCGTAATCTAAGGATTATCCTTACGGCTTCCCAGAAGGCTTATGTCCTTGATGCACCGCTTGGTGATCCACCCGCTCCAGTTGAGTCTCTAGACGTTGTGAACGCCTGGCAGGCTCGTTCTGATGATTACTCAATAGTTCAATGTGCAATGTTGTATGGCTTAGAACCGGGACTTCAAAGACGTTTTGAACGTCATGGAGCATATGAGATGTTCCAGGAGTTGAAGTTTATCTTTCAGAAGAATCCCCGGATCGAGAGATATGAGATCTCCGATAAGTTCTATGCTTGCAAGATGGAGGAGAACGGGTCTATCAGTGATCACGTGCTCAGAATGTCTGGGTACTCCACCCGTCTGGCTGAGTTAGGGATGCCCCTTCCGCCAGAGGCTATCACTGACAGAGTTCTTCAATCATTGCCACCTAGCTACAAGAGCTTCGTGTTGAACTATAACATGCACGGGATGAACAAGTCAGTCGCCGAGCTGTTTGCGATGCTGAAAGCCGCTGAGTCTGAAATTCAGAAGGAGCATCAAGTGTTGATGGTCAATAATACCACTAGTTTCAAGAAAAATGGCAAGGGTAAGAAGGGTAACTCCAAGAAGAGTGGCAAAGCAGTTGCTCCTCTCGTGAAGAAACCCAAGGCTGGACCCAAACCAGAAACTGTGTGTTTTCATTGCAAGGGAACTGGACACTGGAAGCGGAATTGCCCCAAGTATTTGGCTGACAAGAAGGCGGCCAACAACAAACAAGGTATATATGATATACATGTTATTGATGTGTACCTTACCAACTCTCGTTGTAGTGCCTGGGTATTTGATACCGGTGCGGTTGCTCATATTTGCAACTCAAAACAGGAACTGCGGAATAGACGGAGGCTGGCAAAGGACGAAGTGACGATGCGCGTGGGAAATGGTTCCAAGGTTGATGTGATCGCCGTTGGCACGCTCGCTCTTCGATTACCGTCGGGATTAGTGATGAACCTAAATAAGTGTTATTTGGTGCCTGCGTTAAGCATGAACATTATATCTGGATCTTGTTTATTGCGAGACGGTTACTCATTTAAATCAGAGAATAATGGTTGTTCTATTTATATGAGTAATATCTTTTATGGTCATGCACCCAATGTGAGGGGTTTATTCTTGTTGAATCTCGATAGTAATGATACACATGTTCATAACATTGATGCCAAAAGATATAGAATTGATAATGATAATACCACTTTCTTGTGGCACTGCCGTTTAGGTCATATTGGCGTAAAACGCATGAGGAAGCTCCATGCTGATGGACTTTTGGAGTCACTTGATTTTGAATCACTTGACACATGTGAGCCATGCCTCATGGGCAAGATGACTAAAACGCCGTTCTCTGGAACAATGGAACGGGCAAGTGACTTATTGGAAATCATACATACTGATGTGTGCGGTCCGATGAGTATTGAGGCGCGCGGTGGTTATCGTTATTTTCTCACCTTCACTGATGACTTAAGTAGATATGGGTATATTTACTTAATGAAACACAAGTCTGAAACATTTGAAAAGTTCAAACAATTTCAGAGTGAAGTTGAGAATCATCGTAACAAGAAGATTAAATTCCTACGATCTGATCGAGGAGGAGAATATCTGAGTTATGAGTTTGGCAGTCACTTAAGACAGTGTGGAATTGTTTCACAATTGACACCGCCTGGAACACCACAGCGTAATGGTGTGTCCGAACGTCGTAATCGAACCTTATTGGATATGGTGCGATCTATGATGTCTCTTGCCGATTTGCCACTATCGTTTTGGGGTTATGCATTAGAGACAGCTGCATTCACTTTAAATAGGGCACCATCGAAATCCGTTGAGACGACGCCATATGAACTTTGGTTTGGCAAGAAGCCAAAGCTGTCGTTTCTTAAAGTTTGGGGATGTGATGCTTATGTCAAAAAGCTTCAGCCTGAAAAGCTGGAACCCAAAGCGGAGAAATGCGTCTTCATAGGATACCCAAAAGAGACAATTGGGTATACCTTCTACCTCAGATCCGAGGGCAAAGTGTTTGTCGCTAAAAACGGAACATTTCTTGAGAAAGAGTTTCTCTCGAAAGAATTGAGTGGGAGGAAGATAGAACTTGATGAGGTTGTTGAACCTTTACTTCAACCTGAGAGTAGCGCAGCGCAGAAAGTTGTTTCTGTGGAGCCTACATTAGCTGAAGAGGAAGTTAATGATGATGATCATGAAGCTTTGGATCAAGTTGCTATCGAACCTCGTAGGTTGACAAGGACGCGTACTGCTCCTGAGTGGTACGGCAACCCTGTCTTAGAGGACATGTTGTTAAACAACGATGAACCTACGAGCTATGGAGAAGCGATGATGAGCCCGGATTCCAAGAAGTGGTTAGAGGCCATGAAATCCGAGATGGGATCCATGTATGAAAACAAAGTATGGACTTTGGAAGTATTACCTGAAGGGCGTAAGGCCATTCAGAACAAATGGATCTTTAAGAGGAAGACGGACGCGGACGGTAATGTCACCGTCTATAAAGCTCGACTTGTGGCAAAGGGTTTTTCACAAGTTCAAGGAGTTGACTACGATGAGACCTTCTCACCCGTAGCGATGCTTAAGTCCGTCAGAATCATGTTAGCAATAGCTGCCTTTTTCGATTATGAAATTTGGCAGATGGATGTCAAAACAGCGTTCCTTAACGGTTACCTTAAGGAAGAGCTGTATATGATGCAACCAGAAGGTTTTGTCGATCCAGAGAATGCTGACAAAGTTTGCAAACTCCAGCGATCCATTTATGGACTGGTGCAAGCATCTCGGAGTTGGAATCTTCGCTTTGATGAAGTGATCAAAGCGTTCGAGTTTATACAAGTTTACGGAGAAGCTTGTATTTACAAGAAAGTGAGTGGGAGCTCTATAGCGTTTCTAATATTATATGTGGATGACATATTGCTGATTGGAAACAATATAGAAATGCTGGAAAGCGTAAAGGAATATTTGAACAAGAGTTTTTCAATGAAGGACCTAGGAGAAGCTGCTTTCATATTAGGCATCAAGATCTATAGAGATAGATCGAGACGCTTAATAGGACTTTCACAAAGCACATACCTTGATAAGATTTTGAAGAAGTTCAAAATGGATCAGTCCAAGAAGGGGTTCTTGCCTGTTTTGCAAGGTGTGAAGTTGAGTAAGACTCAATGCCCAGTGACTGCAGAAGATAGAGAAAAGATGAGTGTCATCCCCTATGCTTCAGCCATAGGCTCTATCATGTATGCAATGCTGTGCACAAGACCCGATGTCAGCCTTGCCATAAGTATGGTCGGAAGGTTTCAAGGTGATCCAGGAATGGAACACTGGACGGCGGTCAAGAATATCCTGAAGTACCTGAAAAGGACTAAGGACATGTTTCTCGTTTATGGAGGTGATCAAGAGCTCGTCGTAAAGGGTTACGTCGATGCAAGCTTTGACACTGATCCGGATGACTCTAAGTCGCAAACCGGATACGTATTTATTCTTAATGGGGGTGCGGTTAGCTGGTGCAGTTCCAAGCAAAGCGTGGTAGCTGATTCTACATGCGAAGCGGAGTACATCGCTGCCTCGGAGGCGGCGAAGGAAGGTGTCTGGATGAAGGAGTTCATGACAGATCTTGGAGTAGTGCCTAGTGCGCTTAACCCAATGACTCTGTTTTGTGATAATACTGGTGCCATTGCTCTAGCCAAGGAACCAAGATTTCACAAGAGGACCAGACACATAAAGCGACGTTTCAATTCCATCCGCGATTACATCAAGGAGGACGACATAAATATTTGCAAAGTACACACGGATCTAAATGTTGCAGATCCAATGACTAAACCTCTTCCAAGGGCTAAACATGAACAACACCAGAACTGCATGGGTGTTCGATTCATTACAATGTAAATCACATAGTGATGTGAACTAGATTATTGACTCTAGTGCAAGTGGGAGACTGTTGGAAATATGCCCTAGAGGCAATAATAAATTGGTTATTATTATATTTCCTTGTTCATGATAATCGTTTATTATCCATGCTATAATTGTATTGATTGGAAACTCAAATACATGTGTGGGTACATAGACAACACTGTGTCCCTAGTAAGCCTCTAGTTGACTAGCTCGTTGATCAAAGATGGTTAAGGTTTCCTAGCCATAGACATGAGATGTCATTTGATAACGGGATCACATCATTAGGAGAATGATGTGATGGACAAGACCCAAACTGTAAACGTAGCATTTGATCGTGTCAGTTTATTGCTATTGTTTTCTGCATGTCAAGTATCTGTTCCTTTGACCATGAGATCATGCAACTCACTGACACCGGAGGAATACCTTGTGTGTATCAAACGTCGCAACGTAACTGGGTGACTATAAAGGTGCTCTACAGGTATCTCCGAGGGTGTCTGTTGGGTTGGCATGGATCAAGACTGGGATTTGTTACTCCGTATGACGGAGAGGTATCTCAGGGCCCACTCGGTAATACAACATCACATTGAGCCTTGCAAGCAAAGTGACTAAAGAGTTAGCCACAGGATCTTGTATTACGGAACGAGTAAAGAGACTTGCCGGTAACGAGATTGAACTAGGTATAGAGATACCGACGATCGAATCTCGGGCAAGTAACATACCGAAGAACAAAGGGAACAGCATACGGGATTAACTGAATCCTTGACATAGAGGTTCGACCGATAAAGATCTTCGTAGAATATGTAGGAGCCAATATGGGCATCCAGGTCCCGCTATTGGTTATTGGCCGTAGAGGTGTCTCGGTCATGTCTACATAGTTCTCGAACCCGCAGGGTCTACACACTTAACGTTTGGTGACGATTAGTATAATTGAGTTATTATGTTGGTGACCGAAAGTTGTTCGGAGTCCCGGATAAGATCCCGGACATGACGAGGATCTCCGGAATAGTCCGGAGGTAAAGATTGATATATGTGATAATAGTGTTTTGATCTCCGGAAGAGTTCCGAAGTTCACCGGAAGGGGTTCCGGATGTTTACCGAAGTGTTCGGGTGCAGCAACACTTTATATGAGCCAAAGGGATAAAGCCCACAAGGTATTGGAAAGTGCAAAAGTAGTTTTGCTGCCGCGTAAGCGGTACTACCGCTTGGTGAAGCGGTACTACCGCCCGAGCGGTAGTACCGCTTACACTCCGGATGTTTACCGAAGTGTTCGGGTGCAGCAACACTTTATATGAGCCAAAGGGATAAAGCCCACAAGGTATTGGAAAGTGCAAAAAGTAGTTTTGCTGCCGCGTAAGCGGTACTACCGCTTGGTGAAGCGGTACTACCGCCGGAGCGGTACTACCGCTTGTGTGAAGCGGTACTACCGCCCAAGCGGTACTACCGCTTGTGTGAAGCGGTACTACCGCTTGTGCGCGGCTGTGCACGGTTCGGCCGGGATCCGAGTTGGACTCTTTCCCTGCGGGCCAAACCGACCTTGTGCGGGCAAAACCGACCCGGAGGAGGATTTTACTCCAAGTTTAGACCCCAAGGCTCAACATATAAATAGAGGGGCAGGGCTAGCACACGGGACACATCAGGATTTCCCAAGCCGTGTGCCGGCAACCCTAGCCCTCTAGTTCCTCCGTCATAATCTCCGTAGCACTTGGCGAAGCCCTGCAGAGATTGTTCCTCACCATCATCACCACGCCGTCGTGCTGCTGGAACTCAACCACTACTTCATCATCGCTCGCTGGATCGAGGAGGTGAAGGCGTCATCAAGCCGTACGTGTGTTGAACGCGGAGGTGCCGTCCGTTCGGCACTAGATCGGAAGGATCGTGATTGGGCGGTAGTACCGCTTCACCAAGCGGTAGTACCGCTTACGCGGCAGCAAAACTACTTTTTGCACTTTCCAATACCTTGTGGGCTTTATCCCTTTGGCCCATATAAAGTGTTGCTGCACCCGAACACTTCGGTAAACATCCGGAACCCATTCCGGTGAACTCTGGAACTCTTCCGGAGATCGAAACACTATTATCACATATATCAATCTTTACCTCCGGACTCTTCCGGAGATCCTCGTCATGTCCGGGATCTTATCCGGGACTCCGAACAACTTTCGGTCACCAACATAATAACTCAATTATACTAATCGTCACCAAACGTTAAGTGTGTAGACCCTGCGGGTTCGAGAACTATGTAGACATGACCGAGACACCTCTACGGCCAATAACCAATAGCGGGACCTGGATGCCCATATTGGCTCCTACATATTCTACGAAGATCTTTATCGGTCGAACCTCTATGTCAAGGATTCAGTTAATCCCGTATGCTGTTCCCTTTGTTCTTTGGTATGTTACTTGCCCGAGATTCGATCGTCGGTATCACTATACCTAGTTCAATCTCGTTACCGGCAAGTCTCTTTACTCGTTCCGTAATACAAGATCTCGTGGCTAACACTTTAGTCACATTGCTTGCAAGGCTCATTGTGATGTTGTATTACCGAGTGGGCCCTGAGATACCTCTCCGTCATACGGAGTAACAAATCCCAGTCTTGATCCATGCCAACCCAACAGACACCCTCGGAGATACCTGTAGAGCACCTTTATAGTCACCCAGTTACGTTGCGACGTTTGATACACACAAGGTATTCCTCCGGTGTCAGTGAGTTGCATGATCTCATGGTCAAAGGAACAGATACTTGACATGCAGAAAACAATAGCAATAAACTGACACGATCAAATGCTACGTTTACAGTTTGGGTCTTGTCCATCACATCATTCTCCTAATGATGTGATCCCGTTATCAAATGACATCTCATGTCCATGGCTAGGAAACCTTAACCATCTTTGATCAACAAGCCAGTCAACTAGAGGCTTACTAGGGACAAAGTGTTGTCTATGTACCCACACATGTATTTGAGTTTCCAATCAATACAATTATAGCATGGATAATAAACGATTATCATTAACAAGGAAATATAATAATAACCAATTTATTATTGCCTCTAGGGCATATTTCCAACAGTCTCCCACTTGCACTAGAGTCAATAATCTAGTTCACATCACTATGTGATTTACATTGTAATGAATCGAACACCCATGCAGTTCTGGTGTTGTTCATGTTTAGCCCTTGGAAGAGGTTTAGTCATCGGATCTGCAACATTTAGATCCGTGTGTACTTTGCAAATATTTATGTCGTCCTCCTTGATGTAATCTCGGATGGAATTGAAACGTCGCTTTATGTGTCTGGTCCTCTTGTGAAATCTTGGTTCCTTGGCTAGAGCAATGGCACCAGTATTATCACAAAACAGAGTCATTGGGTTAAGTGCACTAGGCACTACTCCAAGATCTGTCATGAACTCCTTCATCCAGACACCTTCCTTCGCCGCCTCCGAGGCAGCGATGTACTCCGCTTCGCATGTAGAATCTGCTACCACGCTTTGCTTGGAACTGCACCAGCTAACCGCACCCCCATTAAGAATAAATACGTATCCGGTTTGCGACTTAGAGTCATCCGGATCAGTGTCAAAGCTTGCATCGACGTAACCCTTTACGACGAGCTCTTGATCACCTCCATAAACGAGAAACATGTCCTTAGTCCTTTTCAGGTACTTCAGGATATTCTTGACCGCCGTCCAGTGTTCCATTCCTGGATCACTTTGAAACCTTCCGACCATACTTATGGCAAGGCTGACATCGGGTCTTGTGCACAGCATTGCATACATGATAGAGCCTATGGCTGAAGCATAGGGGATGACACTCATCTTTTCTCTATCTTCTGCAGTCACTGGGCATTGAGTCTTACTCAACTTCACACCTTGTAAAACAGGCAAGAACCCCTTCTTGGACTGATCCATTTTGAACTTCTTCAAAATCTTATCAAGGTATGTGCTTTGTGAAAGTCCTATTAAGCGTCTTGATCTATCTCTATAGATCTTTATGCCTAATATGAAAGCAGCTTCTCCTAGGTCCTTCATTGAAAAACTCTTGTTCAAATATTCCTTTACGCTTTCCAGCATTTCTATATTGTTTCCAATCAGCAATATGTCATCCACATATAATATTAGAAACACTATAGAGCTCCCACTCACTTTCTTGTAAATACAAGCTTCTCTGTAAACTTGTATAAACTCGAACGCTTTGATCACCTCATCAAAACGAAGATTCCAACTCCGAGATGCTTGCACTAGTCCATAAATGGATCGCTGGAGTTTGCAAACTTTGTCAGCATTCTCTGGATCGACAAAACCTTCTGGCTGCATCATATACAACTCTTCCTTAAGGTAACCGTTAAGGAACGCTGTTTTGACATCCATCTGCCAAATTTCATAATCGAAAAAGGCAGCTATTGCTAACATGATTCTGACGGACTTAAGCATCGCTACGGGTGAGAAGGTCTCATCGTAGTCAACTCCTTGAACTTGTGAAAAACCCTTTGCCACAAGTCGAGCTTTATAGACGGTGACATTACCGTCCGCGTCCGTCTTCCTCTTAAAGAACCATTTGTTCTTTACGCCCTTCAGGTAATACTTCCAAAGTCCATACTTTGTTTTCATACATGGATCCCATCTCGGATTTCATGGCCTCTAACCACTTCTCGGAATCCGGGCCCATCATCGCTTCTCCATAGCTCGTAGGTTCATCGTTGTCTAACAACACGATTTTTAAGACAGGGTTGCCGTACCACTCAGGAGTAGTACGCGTCCTTGTCGACCTACGAGGTTCGATAGCAACTTGATCCAAAGCTTCATGATCATCATCATTAACTTCCTCTTCAGCTAATGTAGGCTCCACAGAAACAACTTTCTGCGCTGCGCTACTCTCAGGTTGAAGTAAAGGTTCAACAACCTCATCAAGTTCTATCTTCCTCCCACTCAATTCTTTCGAGAGAAACTCTTTCTCAAGAAACGTTCCGTTTTTAGCGACAAACACTTTGCCTTCGGATCTGAGATAGAAGGTATACCCAACTGTCTCTTTTGGGTATCCTATGAAGACGCATTTCTCCGCTTTGGGTTCCAGCTTTTCAGGCTGAAGCTTTTTGACATAAGCATCACATCCCCAAACTTTAAGAAACGACAGCTTTGGCTTCTTGCCAAACCAAAGTTCATATGGCGTCGTCTCAACGGATTTCGATGGTGCCCTATTTAAAGTGAATGCAGCTGTCTCTAATGCATAACCCCAAAACGATAGTGGCAAATCGGCAAGAGACACCATAGATCGCACCATATCCAATAAGGTACGATTACGACGTTCGGACACACCATTACGCTGTGGTGTTCCAGGCGGTGTTAATTGTGAAACAATTCCACACTGTCTTAAGTGACTGCCAAACTCATAACTCAGATATTCTCCTCCTCGATCAGATCGTAGGAATTTAATCTTCTTGTTACGATGATTCTCAACTTCACTCTGAAATTGTTTGAACTTTTCAAATGTTTCAGACTTGTGTTTCATTAAGTAAATATACCCATATCTACTTAAGTCATCAGTGAAGGTGAGAAAGTAACGATAACCACCGCGCGCCTCAATGCTCATCGGACCGCACACATCAGTATGTATGATTTCCAATAAGTCACTTGCCCGTTCCATTATTCCAGAGAACGGCGTTTTAGTCATCTTGCCCATGAGGCATGGCTCACATGTGTCAAGTGATTCAAAATCAAGTGACTCCAAAAGTCCATCAGCATGGAGCTTCCTCATGCGTTTTACGCCAATATGACCTAAACGGCAGTGCCACAAGAAAGTGGTATTATCATTATCAATTCTACATCTTTTGGCATCAATGTTATGAACATGTGTATTATTACTATCGAGATTCAATAAGAATAAACCCCTCACATTGGGTGCATGACCATAAAAGATATTACTCATATAAATAGAACAACCATTATTCTCTGATTTAAATGAGTAACCGTCTCGCAATAAACAAGATCCAGATATAATGTTCATGCTTAACGCAGGCACCAAATAACACTTATTTAGGTTCATCACTAATCCCGACGGTAATCGAAGAGCGAGCGTGCCGACGGCGATCACATCAACCTTGGAACCATTTCCCACGCGCATCGTCACTTCGTCCTTTGCCAGCCTCCGTCTATTCCGCAGTTCCTGTTTTGAGTTGCAAATATGAGCAACCGCACCGGTATCAAATACCCAGGCACTACAACGAGAGTTGGTAAGGTACACATCAATAACATGTATATCATATATACCTTGTTTGTTGTTGGCCGCCTTCTTGTCAGCCAAATACTTGGGGCAGTTCCGCTTCCAGTGTCCAGTTCCCTTGCAATGAAAACACTCAGTTTCTGATTTGGGTCCAGCCTTGGGTTTCTTCACGAGAGGAGCAACTGCTTTGCCACTCTTCTTAGAGTTACCCTTCTTACCCTTGCCATTTTTCTTGAAACTAGTGGTTTTATTGACCATCAACACTTGATGCTCCTTCTGAATTTCAGACTCAGCGACTTTCAGCATCGCAAACAGCTCGGCGACTGACTTGTTCATCCCGTGCATGTTATAGTTCAACACGAAGCTCTTGTAGCTAGGCGGCAATGATTGAAGAACTCTGTCAGTGATAGCCTCTGGCGGAAGGGGCATCCCTAACTCAGCCAGACGGGTGGAGTACCCAGACATTCTGAGCACGTGATCACTGATAGACCCGTTCTCCTCCATCTTGCAAGCATAGAACTTATCGGAGATCTCATATCTCTCGATCCGGGCATTCTTCTGAAAAATAAACTTCAACTCCTGGAACATCTCATATGCTCCATGACGTTCAAAACGTCTTTGAAGTCCCGGTTCTAAGCCATACAACATTGCACATTGAACTATTGAGTAATCATCAGAACGAGCCTGCCAGGCGTTCACAACGTCTAGAGACTCAACTGGAGCGGGTGGATCACCAAGCGGTGCATCAAGGACATAAGCCTTCTGGGAAGCCGTAAGGATAATCCTTAGATTACGGGCCCAGTCCACAAAGTTACTTCCATCATCTTTCAACTTAGCTTTCTCTAGGAACGCATTAAAATTCAGGGGTGCTACTGCGCGAGCCATGATCTACAACATAAATATAGCAAAGACAACTTAGACTATTGTTCTTAGATAATGAGTTTAGTTAATCATATTTTAAAAAACTCCCACTCAAATTGACATCCCTCCGATCATTCGAGTGTAACATGATCCAAATCCACCAACTCAAGTCCGATCATCACGTGAGTTGAGGTGGTTTCAATGGTGAACATCTTCATGTTGATCATATCTACTATATGACTCATGTTCGACCTTTCGGTCTCTTGTGTTCCGAGGCCATGTCTGTACATGCTAGGCTCGTCAAGTTTAACCCGAGTGTTCCGCACGTGTAACATGGCTTACACCCGTTGTATGCGAACGTAGAGTCTATCACACCCGATCGTCACGGCGTGTCTCGAAACGACGAACTTTCGCAACGGTGCACACTTGGGGAGAACACAATTTTATCTTGAAATTTAAGTGAGGGATCACCTTATAATGCTACCGTCGTCCTAAGCAAAATAAGATGCATAAAAGGATTAACATCACATGCAAATCATAAGTGACATGATATGGCCATGAACTTGTGCTTTTGATCTCCATCTACAAAGCACCGGCATGATCTCCATCGTCACCGGCATGACACCATGATCTCCATCATCTTGATCTCCATCAACGTGTCGCCATAAGGTTGTCGCGCCGACTGTTGCTTCCACGACTATTGCTAACGTTTAGCGATAAAGTAAAGCATTACATAGCGCTTAATGATTGACACGCAGGTCATACAATAATTAAAGACAACTCTATGGCTCCTGCCAGTTGCCATATTCATCGACATGCAAGTCGTGATATTCTATACAACACATGATCATCTCATACATCACATATATCTCATCATGTAATTGGCCATATCACATCACAACATACCCTGCAAAAACAAGTTAGACGTCCTCTAATTGTTGTTGCAAATTTTACGTGGCTGCTATGGGTTTGCAAGAACCGTTCTTACCTACGCAAAACCACAACGTGGTGTAGTGATTGCTTTTTGATCTTCTAAAAGAACCCTCTTCATTGAAATCGATTCAACTAAAGTGAGAGAGACAGACACCCGCTAGCCATCTTTATGCAACGAAGTTACATGTTAGTTGAAGGAACCTGTCTCGCGTAAGTGTACGCGTAATGTCGGTCCGGGCCGCTTCATCTCACAGTACCGCCGAATCAAATATCAACTAGTAACGGCAAGCAATATGTATACACCCACGCCCACAACTCGTTTGTGTTCTACTCGAGATCTCATCTACGCATAGACCTGGCTCTTGATGCCACTGTTGGGGAACGTTGCATGGGAAACAAAATTTTCCTACGCACACACAAGATCTATCCATGGTGATGAGCATCTACGAGAGGGAGAGTGAATCTACATACCCTTGTAGATCGCTAAGCGGAAGCGTTTAAGAAACGCGGTTGATGTAGTCGAACGTCTTCGCGATCCAAATCGCCGAGCGTCCCGCAATCCAATCACGATCCTTCCGATCTAGTGCCGAACGGACGGCACCTCCGCGTTCAACACACGTACGGCTTGATGACGCCTTCACCTCCTCGATCCAGCGAGCGATGGTGAAGTAGTGGTTGAGTTCCAGCAGCACGACGGCGTGGTGATGGTGGTGAGGAACAATCTCTGCAGGGCTTCGCCAAGCACTACGGAGATTATGACGGAGGAACTAGAGGGCTAGGGTTGCCGGCACACGGCTTGGGAAATCCTGATGTGTCCCGTGTGCTAGCCCTGCCCCTCTATTTATATGTTGAGCCTTGGGGTCTAAACTTGGAGTAAAAGCCTCCTCCAGGTCGGTTTTGCCCGCACAAGGTCGGTTTGGCCCGCAGGGAAAGAGTCCAACTCGGATCCCTGCCGAACCGTGCACAGCCGCACACAAGCGGTAGTACCGCTTCACACAAGCGGTAGTACCGCTTGGGCGGTAGTACCGCTTCACACAAGCGGTAGTACCGCTCGGGCGGTAGTACCGCTTCACCAAGCGGTAGTACCGCTTACGCGGCAGCAAAACTACTTTTTGCACTTTCCAATACCTTGTGGGCTTTATCCCTTTGGCCCATATAAAGTGTTGCTGCACCCGAACACTTCGGTAAACATCCGGAATCCATTCCGGTGAACTCTGGAACTCTTCCGGAGATCGAAACACTATTATCACATATATCAATCTTTACCTCCGGACTCTTCCGGAGATCCTCGTCATGTCCGGGATCTTATCCGGGACTCCGAACAACTTTCGGTCACCAACATAATAACTCAATTATACTAATCGTCACCAAACGTTAAGTGTGTAGACCCTGCGGGTTCGAGAACTATGTAGACATGACCGAGACACCTCTACGGCCAATAACCAATAGCGGGACCTGGATGCCCATATTGGCTCCTACATATTCTACGAAGATCTTTATCGGTCGAACCTCTATGTCAAGGATTCAGTTAATCCCGTATGCTGTTCCCTTTGTTCTTCGGTATGTTACTTGCCCGAGATTCGATCGTCGGTATCACTATACCTAGTTCAATCTCGTTACCGGCAAGTCTCTTTACTCGTTCCGTAATACAAGATCTCGTGGCTAACACTTTAGTCACATTGCTTGCAAGGCTCATTGTGATGTTGTATTACCGAGTGGGCCCTGAGATACCTCTCCGTCATACGGAGTAACAAATCCCAGTCTTGATCCATGCCAACCCAACAGACACCCTCGGAGATACCTGTAGAGCACCTTTATAGTCACCCAGTTACGTTGCGACGTTTGATACACACAAGGTATTCCTCCGGTGTCAGTGAGTTGCATGATCTCATGGTCAAAGGAACAGATACTTGACATGCAGAAAACAATAGCAATAAACTGACACGATCAAATGCTACGTTTACAGTTTGGGTCTTGTCCATCACATCATTCTCCTAATGATGTGATCCCGTTATCAAATGACATCTCATGTCCATGGCTAGGAAACCTTAACCATCTTTGATCAACAAGCCAGTCAACTAGAGGCTTACTAGGGACAAAGTGTTGTCTATGTACCCACACATGTATTTGAGTTTCCAATCAATACAATTATAGCATGGATAATAAACGATTATCATTAACAAGGAAATATAATAATAACCAATTTATTATTGCCTCTAGGGCATATTTCCAACACGCCTGCCATCGGCTCGGTTTTCACCGGCAACTATGTCTTCCCGACTCGCAGCCGGAGCTAGATGACGGATCTCGAGATCTGACCATCCAGCGTCAGGCCAACCACCTCCGATGGAGGAGATGGCCACCCACCGTCGGCTGCACCGGCCAAATCAGATCTGACCGGAGGTGCCGCCGACCAGTCCACCATGGCCTCCACGCCGTCGCCGCCGATCCGACGCCCGATGGCGCACCGACCGCAGCCGTCGCCCTTCCCGGTACAGGGCCGCGCCGCGCCTGCAGCTGCCTCCGCCCGAGACAGGGCCGGCCACCATGCCGCCGCAGCCATCGCCGCCGCGCCGCATAGATTGGATCGGCCGCCGAGCTCGCGTCCTAGTCGCCGCCGCCGTGCCGCGCACGCCGCCGCCAAGAGTTGCCGCCCGCCGCGCTGCTGGACCCCGCGTTAGCCCGGCGCCTCCTCGCGATCTGGCCGTCCCGCGCCGGCCGTGATGCTCGAAGGGTGGAGAAGCCCCGCCGCCGCCCTGCCGGCCAGGCTTTGCCTGGCGGCGCTGCGGACGGCGGCGAGGAGGGGGGAGAGGCGGGTGGGTTCGAGCCATTGTCATGTTTGTATTTCAATTTCAATTCCGTTACCAACCAACGATCTAACACACTAGACAAATGGTTTGGACAAATGACAAATGAATATAGCATTGAAATGCTCTCTGTGACATGGAAAAAATTGTAACCGAGACAATTGATTTGGGCAATCACAGAATAGAGAAATGATGTTGCAACTTAACAGAGACATATATCCCTACTCCTAAAGAGGGAGTGTGCGGTCGTGATGGTCGGCCCTTGTTTCGTATCGTTAGCCCCCTCCTCACCGATCCCTCCAACCGATCGAAAGATCTCCCTCTCCCACCGATTTTCTTCAAAAAACCACACGCCACCCGGTTTGCCTGAAAAATTGCCTGTACC
Organism: Elymus sibiricus; assembly: GCA_039707655.1. Lineage (NCBI taxonomy): Eukaryota > Viridiplantae > Streptophyta > Magnoliopsida > Poales > Poaceae > Elymus > Elymus sibiricus. The sequence continues at coordinate 4,943,704 of CM077670.1, read as the reverse complement.
GCTTCTCCACTATCCACGGATCCCACTAATTACGCTCCTTCCATCATCATGAATTCATGATGCTAACTGCCGCATCTCCTTTGCTTTTACTTACGTCCTGATGGAAAAATCAGAACACAATACCTCTTTTCACAATAATAACGCATGTCTATCCCAAGAAAATTGGAACACAATCCGATTTGATTCGATCGATTGACTCCAACCATAGAGAGAAAGAAGAGAAGAGGGCAACGTCGCAGGTCGAGGATCCGCTGCAGCTCGCCGACGTTCCCCGGCGGGTGCAACTACGGGTGAGGACGTTAGTACAGCAAAGGTCCACACGTTCAGGATCTTGTCCTACAGGCTGCAGCGTGCAGCCGCCTGCGACGCCTACACCATGTACTCCATGACGGCAACGACATCGAGGACGTGCTAGGGAATCGATCTAGAACAAGCTAGCTCCACGATGGTTCAAATATCGGAGGTTAGTGCACATATTCTTGTTCCGCTGCTAAATCAATCAGGTCGAGCCAGCTTTTTACATCAAGTTTATAAACAATCAAGAGAATAGAAAACTTACTCACATCCTCGAGCTTCATCTAGATCCGGCACATGTGTTTTGCTGATGGCCGATACGATCAAGACTAGAAAACCAACAACCCGTGGCATCTCAAGATCGGTGTACCAAGGTCAACCACTCGCGATGAGAAGGCTTGCACGGCATGCTGAGCATCTTTCTTGTTTTCACAGTCAACCACTCGCATGCTATTTATTCAGAGAGTTCAGGGATGGCATGCTGAGCATCTTGAAGGCAGCCGACCTCCGCGGCGGCTTTATTCTTCGGTTGGATAAGGAGCAGGTTTCGCCGTGCAAGAACAGGATGTACGTCCGCTGTAGCGGCCCAGTCCATGTCGAGGAAGACGTGCAGTAGCCCGGTGCCAAGGCGCTGAGGCAGGAGGAGGCGGCGGCAACCACTCGAGGCCGCTGGGGCACCTCGGGCTGGGGGCTTCGCACCGCAGCCAGGGCCAGGGCGGCTCCCTGGCCGTGCGGCGGCAACCGACGACCCCATGGCTGGTGGTGCTGGCGATGGTGGGCATGACGGCGGCCGCGGATCTGGATCCCACCCAGATCCGTCGTCGATTCTTCACGTGGATGGTCGGCGGCGCGATGAGGGCTCCGGTGAGGGGATGGAGGATCTCCGCCGGAGTACCAGCGGCGGCATACGTCTTCATGGGGAAGCTCCGCGCGGTTCCAGCCAGCCGCGAGATCGGGACGACGTGGCTTCCGGTGGAAACCGTGCCTAACTGCGGTCTTGGCGGACGATGGCGGCATCTCTGACGGCGTTTCTTTCTCGAGGCATCGTTGTTGGAGGTCATGTCAACTCGATCGGGATGTTTCGGGGGAAACCCTAGATCTGGGTCTACCGGATCGGACGATGACGGCGCCTTCGGTGTCGTTCTCCCTTCTGGGGGCATCGTTTTGGAGCAAGTGATGGCTGGAGGGGACAAGAGGCGGAGCGGTGTTACATCTACCGCAAGGCCGACGGCGGATCCCAGCGGCATGGCGCTGCGGAGTTTCGGCGACGGGCGCGTGTGGATGGATACATGCAGGATGGTGGTGTTGTCTGGTGCTGTAGTGGCGTCCACGGCAGGCCTGGCAAGGTCGGTGTGTCAGTACCTGCTCTGGAGATGGATCGGTGGAGGACAGCGGCGGCGGCGGCCTCTGAGAGTGCGTCGAACCAGTGTGTCACCCAGTCCCGACATTGTGGCTTGGCTGGGGCATCCGGCTTTAGATGTTAGGCTTTGGTGCGATGTCTGTTTGGTATTCGACTCGGACATTCGGCACCCCTTCATCAAGGGGATAGGAGTAGCGACAAGTGTTGCCAAGATGGTGGCTTCAGATTTATTGATGTATTACTTTGTAAGGTCTTTGTGAATAATTAATAAAATGGCTACATGCATCGTCCAGATGAGGCCGAGGGTGTATCCTCCTTTTCTAAAAAAAATGCATTTTTCTGAACTGTTCAACATGTTAATCTTGTGAAGGTAGTTTTCACACAGATCTATGACTCACCTCCAAGCTATATTTGAGGAGAGGCTATAGATGGTTATATCATTCCCATCAGTTTAACAAGACAACCAGGTTTCAGAACCAGATTAACAAAACAAACAACGACATAGTTAGCAACAAATGCACAAAAATGGTTGATCTCTTTGCCCTTTTCTTTTCAGTCGACAATAATTCAAAAAATATCTGTTCACTGAAGGTTGTTCTGAGTTCCACTATTCCAATTCACATGTACATTGTTCTGCATTTTCTACAGTCTTCAGTGCATGCTTGGAGAAGAGGCTAAGAGGAGAGGCTTCAATCTGGAGATGACAAGGGTAGTCACCTGGTGCAACTAAAGGTTCAGTTTCATACTTGTGATGATATTGCTCAGTTGACTTCAGATGACATTGAGGAGGGCTGTCTCTATCCTCCAAGGATCAAAATGATATACCATACGCGCCTCACAACTTGTGCAAACATCACATCGTCATAATAACATCACATCACATGGCATGTTCCAAGGATCCAATCAGACTGAACTGAATTAATCACCGGCCGATAGTAGTGGTCACTCCGGCCACCGCTGTCCAGGACCCTCCCACTCGCTTCACCGGCAGCAGCGGGCGAGTACTCTGATCTTTCTCTACTCTGCTTGCTCACTCGACTTGGACTGAACCGAACTGAAGAAAACAGAGTACGCATGCAGTTTCAGACTTTCAGTACCTCAAACCTGGCTTTAGTCCTGACAGAGCGAAGATCAGCCATGGCATTGCACAAGAATACCCAAGTTTCTTCATGTTGTTAAATGAGAGCCATTAGCACAGCATATGCTTGATTGGTTGCTCACAAATCACAGTAGATTACAAATAGCAAATCAAAGAAGAACCGCCCTGCTCTCGGCAATACAAATTGCCAGCTTGCATAAAAACCAAAGAGCCCATCTGTCCAAGCATTGAACAAAAGAGATTATTATTGTTGTGTGCTTCACAACTTAAATAGGGCATCAATAACATTTTATTTTAGCCACACTGCCAAGCTTATGAGATGCAACCAAAGAACCGCTACGTATAGAGCAAATCACAGTAGTAATACCCCAGAACCACCCTACTCTTGGCTACAGAAATAAATTGCAATCGAACTGAGCCTTCCCATACGTCTCGATTAGTAGCATCTTCCTTCCTCACTAGACTAAATGAAGTGAAGAAGAGCGCAGCGTGTACAGTTGCAGTTTCAGAACCTGAAACTACATTTGTTGGTTTCCTTCTGGGAAAATTTTTTTTAATCCAGAGGGCAAGTTGGGACATGATGACGCACCACCCTATGTGGCGAATTTCATCATCTCTAGAGATCATCGTGTCATCTGATCTTCCGTAACCTTCTCTGAATTTCTAGGATACAATGCGTTCACGAACAAACCGAGAGATGTGGGGGTCTGAATTAAAGAAACCATGTTAATACCAGTATACTATTTGATTGATCTATTCAAAAAATTATAGTTTTTCAGGTAACCAAATTAAAGAACCTACGCAACTCACCCAGAAAAAAATAACGAAAATGTTGATTTAGAGAACTGCAACCTGAGCTGCTTTCAGAGAGCAGAGCAGAGTATCCTAAACTCCACTAGTTGCCGAGCAGAGTAAGTTGCACTCAGAATGATGGATCAACCACCGCACTGATGATTACATAAAGAAGTGTAAGTTAGGATGTCCCTTTGATAGCAGTTGGGAAGAGAAAGGTAATGCAGAAAATTATAGTTTTTCGATCTCACACGATTTGCACCGGCCCTGCAGAGTTGATTTAAAGGAGCAGCAATAATCATCTAGTGGAGTAGTACAACAATTGATGGCCTCTGACTCCGATCGTCTTCGTGCCCTCAAGGCCTTTGACGACACCAAGGCCTGTGTCAAGGGTCTCGTCGACGCGGGGGTCACCACAATCCCCTCCATCTTCCACCACCCCCTCCCCCTCCTCGATTTGCACACAGATCATGATCACCACTTCACCATCCCTGTCATCGGCCTCGCGGCTGCCGTCGGTGGTAATACTACTACTACTACACCATCCGGGCGAGCCGAGCTGGTCGCTGCGGTGAAGGCGGCCGCGGAGACGGTGGGCTTCTTTCAGGTGGTGAACCACGGCGTGCCCAAGGCGGCCATGTCAGAGATGCTCGCGGCGGTGCGGGGCTTCCACGAGGAGCCGGCGGGGGCCAAGGCGCCCTACTACAGCCGGGACTTTGGTCGGCCCGTGAGGTACTGGAGCAACTTCGACTTGTAGGAGGACGCCGCATGCCTGGAGAGGCTCGCCGGCCACTACTACCCGTCCTGCCCGGAGCCGCACCTGACGCTGGGCACCACGCGCCACTCCGACCCTTGCTTCCTCGCCGTGCTTCTCCAGGATGCCGTCGGCGGCCTCCAGGTGCTTCTCGAGGAAGACTACAATGGAAACAACAAGAACAAGAAGTCGTCTGCTGTGTGGGTGGACGTGCCGGCGGTGGCCGGCGCGCTGGTGGTGAACGTCGGCGACTTCCTGCAGCTCGTCTCCAACGACAGGTTCAAGAGCGTGGAGCACCGCGTGGTGGCCCAGAGCGTTGGGCCTCGCGTCTCCGTGGCCTGCTTCTTCCGAAGGCAGGACGCAGCCACATCCACCAGAGTGCTACGGCCAATCGTCGCCGACGGCGAGGCGCGGTACAGGAGCACAACGATGGCGGAGCTGATCCGGCACAACAGGGCCAAGGGCCTCGACGGCAGCTCTGCGCTGCAGCACTTGAGGCTCTGAATCCATCCCGTCAAAACTAGTGTCAGTTGCTCAAACTTAGATTCATCGACTGAAGAACAGAGCATGCATGCATGCAGTTTCAGTATCTCAAACCTCCTGACTGATGTGATCTGAACTGAACAAGTGTGCATTCATCCCACCCCCTTCAAGTTCCCCTAGTTCAATCATTTGCTGCAAATATCTTGCAGGACTGAAATAATTCTTTCTTCACTATGAACGAACTAAATGGAAATTCAACAGAGGAACCATGATTCAGACTTTTAGAGATGGCTGAAGATTATAGCAAACTCGTCTACCTAAGTAGCTACTGGATTGTTGAAACCAGGAGGAATTTATGAAAGAAATTTACCTTCACTGAACATCAGACATCATCAAAGCTTGAAATGTGAACCAATAGGCAACATACCATATATATATTCCAATGTATTGCTGCTGGCTGCTGCTATTTCTTCAATCTTCTTCTGTTCTTCTCGAGGCATCAAAATACGCACCGGTCATCTCCGAGACAAGGATCTCGACGAGGAGGCCGCTTTCGTGGAGCTGCTCCTCGGGAGGCAGGAGGCGGCGGCTCTTCCTCTGATGTGCGGTTCCGCTGATGAAACCATAAACCAACATCCCACTAGCAGGTTCAGTAGTACATTACATGTTTTTGACGGAACACAGTCAGCGCTGAAACAAAACGGCCACAGGCAAAAGGAAAACAAAGAGTCAGGCAGCGATATACCCTTCTCAAAGACTTGACAAGGAATACAGGCAGTGTTATATAAAGCCCGATCATTCCTCTCCTTGAATAAAGTTTAGCAGCACATTCACTTTCCAAGCACCAATTCTGACTGTTGAACCTCCATCGCATCGCATTAGGCAGTCTACAAATTGCATCTAAAAGTGACTTCCAAAGCAGATCAAATCTATCTACATCAGGTCTTGTCTTTTTTGAGTCAAGAAATCTGGGAGGCTGCCTGCTTAGGACTATGGGGACATGGAGCAAAACAGAGCTCAAATGAAAGTGTGGCTACACCGCTAGATACAAATCCTGTGTGTTCTTCGTCTCCATAGAGCAGGCACGCCATCAACGTAATTACGTAACATCTTTAGGAGGATCCACAGGCAGGAATTGGAATGGGTTTACCTTTTTCCTGTAGAGGAGGAGGAGCAGGTCTGGGCTGCCAAACTAAACGTCTGCCTAACCACTGGCACCAAGAGGCTGCTACTAAATACGGCAATCAGTAGAAGTTTCTTCAAAAGTGTTCTGGTAAAGAAGCAACTAACAGCCTAGATGTTGTTCGGCAAAGCTTGAAAGTTATTTAGACGAAGTTATAAATGTGTGACCTTTTTTATTTTTGCGAATTATATTTGTGTGTGTGCGTGTGTGTGTGTGTGTGTGTGTGTGTGTGTGTGTGTGACCTTGATCATGAATCCATTGTAATTCTGAAATAAGAATAGATTAAAGAATCTCAAACATGACTTGTAGTCACTGGTCTCTGCTAGCCAGGACATCGAGTTTTCGAAAAGTAGTTGTCTGCCATGAACTATTTCATAAGTAAATAACAGACATTTCTCCGTCAAGCTTTGTAACTGTTTATGCAAATGTACATATGAGAAGTTGACCATGACAAGATCTAAGAAAGGACTCTTACGACTTCAAATTCCAAATGCAGTGTCCGCCCATCTTTTTCCAGGACTAATGTGTGTGTGTGTGGTGCGGGGGGGGTGCGAAGAAGATAAACAGGGGAATTGTGTAAATTATTCATAATAACACCATGTGCATTTCAGGCATGTTTGTTTGCACCAAGTTAGAAGTTAGAACATGACAAAGGACACTAGCTTCGACATTTTCGTGGAAAAAAAATAGGAACCTTTTTATGATGGTATTGGGATACTCACGGGTTGATCCATAGCATTTACAATAAATGCAAGGACACTAGTAAGATACGAGATGTGAACTGAAGCAAAACTAAACATATAAGTAAAGTTTGCATGCGATTTATGGTCGGTATTTATTGCTTGCGCGTTCTGCAAAAAAAAAAATGCTCCATACCAAACTAAATGTGGAACAATTAATAAAAAGGCCGACTGTGTACTTACTGTACGAACTTGAGGAGTTTGTCATGAAATCGCTCACGGCGTCCCTGGTCCATCAATCGGATACCAACTATACTTCATTCAAAATAGCATACACAAAATAAGCAACCATCCTGTGTCATTCCTTCTTTGCAAATATATCAGGCAGCAGGGGTTATCTGAGGGGAAAATAACCAACAAAGAAGAGATGCTGGTCTCACCGGCTTGCTCTTGCTTGTCTGCCTATTGTGCTGCAGTTCAAAGAAAAATATCGCATCAGCAAGAGAGAGAGAGAGAGAGAGAGAGAGAGAGAGAGAGAGAGAGATCACGATGAAATGTAATTCAGATCAGTGTACGGGAGCACCTGGTCCACACCCACAGCCTTTCCATTTGAGACTGTCAACTATTCAAGAGGCACAAAGCCAGCAAGACCAAATCGCATTTGCAGAACCATGAAAAAAAAATGAAGTCACCTTTAAAACTGTAAATGGAGGGCTCCGCTGTTCCTTGAAGATATCAAAATTCAGATGCTCCCATTGCTGTTGATATTTGGATGGAAAACCTTTGTTTAGTATGAAATATGCAAAATTACTTTCATCAGAATTTAGCAAGAAGGAATGAGGATCTCAGCACAAGCATTTCAGAATTACTTGAACTATTAAAAAAACTGACGAAGCATGCACAATCATTGCAACTAACAGGCTACTGCTCCAGTTTAGACCATTGCTACGAAGAGAGTGTTCAGTAAAATTGGAACCACAATTTACAATTCAACAGGAGCATGAGCACATGGGTTTTTCTACTTCTTCAGTCTTCTTTTATTCTTATCAAGAGATCAAAATACACACTGATCATCTCAGACACAAATACAAAAATCTTATATCCTTCTCAAGCTTCTCTGAAGCTTTTTCCCTCTCCATGGCTGCTGTTGAAGCTCCAGCTACTGCTACACCATTGACTGCAAATGTAATCAATCAGTCAGTTGTGTTGTTGCTCGGTTGAAAAGCGGAATTGCTTCGTTCTCCTCGCACAACCGCTAAGCTTGGCCACACATAAAAATTACATACACTCTTGCAAATCTCTTGCTCGCGCATGACAAGCATCACTTCCACCAATGTGGCTGGAGGTGCACATCACTATGTCGCCAGGCTGTCCTAGCGACGCATCACTGTTGTGCACATTCAGCCCGGACCTTTGCTCGGTTCTGATAAACTCTTCTTTCAATTGTATTGCAGTTATTCACTATGCTGCTCAGAAAGTACCAGCAGAATGTACTTTGTGGAGTCCCAGGAACGACACCATCCACAGGGAGAAGGCAAGGTGTTGAACTCCCGGTCGTCATGTCGAAAACCATACTGTGATCCCTACCCCTCCCGCCGATCCAGTACACACAGTTACCCTTGAGTCCCGGAACACCTTCGGCAAACATCAACACCGCATTGTTCCTCCCGACAAACACTGAGTATCCCCCCAAGTCGGCCACAGCGTTCCAACATGGCTGGCTCCGGGGATCATACCTCAGAACAAACATTTCATCCTCTGCTACACGGCAGTGACCACCTCCTGGGAGCTGCAAAGTAATGGTGCAGGTGGTATTCCTCCAGATTTGGTACAGGTTACCCTTGCAGAACACCAGGTTCTTGGCACTAGTGAAAGCCGAGACCGTGTTGTATGGCGGGGTGAAACTGGTGGCGGCATCGAACGGAAGGTTGCTGCACACAGAAGACGGCAACAACGGTTGGACCGTGGCCGGCGCGTTTAGGTCCGGTCCGGTCGCGTGCATTTGGATGATGCGCCTATTATGCGCCGCGGGATATGTTGATGTGTGGTCCTCGAGGATGATAGGTTCCCGGCGGCAGCGCCGCGGCAGGCCGAGCACGTGGACGTCTCCAAATCGGGTGAGGCAGTAGACAGTACCATGGCCATTTCCATGGTATAGGAGGTCGGTGAGCTGGTCTCCGGTGGCGAGGCGGATGGGGTCGAGGACCGCCCACCTCCTGGCCCCCGCGGTGACGTAGGCGAGCCTGTCGATGTCACAGATGGCGGCGACGACGAAGTCGTCAGTGGCGGGGTTGGGCGCGAAGACGAGCTTGGAGACGAGGCGGCCGTCGTAGATGAGCGGCGGCAGGTGGATCTCGGCGGCGGTGACGGGGTGGAAGAGGCGGACGGAGAGGGCGAGCCATCCGCCGCAGCAGCCGAGGCAGGTCCTGACAGAGGGGATGGTGGCGAGAAAGAAGGAGGGGCGCGCGGCGGGGCAGAGATTGCCCGAGGGGATGGCGTTGAGCTCGAAGGAGCGGCGCGCGGGGAGCGAGGCGGCGGCCGTCCAGCGCCTGGTGCGGGCGGCGAACAAGCGGCCGGTGTCGTGGCCGCCGAGGGAGACGAGCAGCGACGGCGACGGCGGAGCGAGCGCGCGGCGCCACGCCGTGCAGGCGCCCCGCGCGCCGGCGTAGCACTTGAGGTCGGCGAGGCCATCGGCGACGCGGCAGAGGAGCTCCGGCGGCAGATCCGCCCAGCCCCGGACCGGCGGATCAGCCGTGAAATTACCATTTCTTTTTTTTTTCCTTCTTTTTTTGATGGAGTGAAAGTGTGAAACCCATTTCTAAATCAACGGAGAAATATTCGCTCGCAAAGAAACACAAGCTCTTTCCTTCCCGTAGTTTTATTTTCCGCCAATGATCCTAGATTTATTTACCCATTTTTTTATTTAATAATAAATGATAATTATGTAATTCCGAAACTGGTAAAGGGGTTGGTGGAAATTATAAAAATAGGAAGGACACCAGGAATAATAGCGTTCAGGGTGGACTCTGTTGCGAACTGTGTCTAGGTCTGGACGCTAGTACGGACGACGTCCAGTCATGCCGTTCGATCGGTGCTCTGGTTAGGCTCAACCGAGTCGTTTTCCTATGATCCGTCGCTCCTTACTTTGGATCATCCACCTGACCTATAGTTGGCGCGTTGAATCTTCTTGTTTGCTCTTCCATACAATTCATTCAATGGTTACAAGCGTACATTGTATAGATGACTGGGATGTTACTCTTGGGTAATACAGTTGGTAATTGGATAGTTTATGAGAACAGATAAGTCGACCTTGAATCGGCGGCCGTGCTTTCACCTCTACGTGCTGGTGCACCGCCGCTAGTACTTCCGGAGCATGGCGTGCCGGTGTCGTAGCCTGACGCGAACCTGCCGCACGGATGGCATCTCAACCCCGATAGGGTTACGGTGCCGGTCGTGCCGGCCTCAGACCGCGGCAGCTGGCGGAGATCCACCGCTGGCGTGCTCTACTCCTAGCTGACCTCCACCGCGACCCAGCGTACGCACTGGATTCGTCGAATTGGGACGCATGATTCTCCACCGAGCACGACCAGTGCCCCCGGGCGTGCTTCGAGGGTGCGCCCCGTGCACCGCGCGTGCTTGCTGCTCCACCACCACCGCCGGTCATGGTGAAGGAGTAGGATCAGGAGGCCAAGGAGGCATACATTGCGGCCCTCGAGGAGGCTACAAGGAGGGCCATCGACGAGTCCAAGCATGTGGAGCTCACCAGGTGGCTTGGCCTTGCGCAGGTGCTGGCTAAATCGGCGGCTGGAGTGAAGGTCAATGCGCCCCCACTGCCACCAGCACTGCCCGCGCCCGAGCCTGTGGAGGAGGAGCCGTGGCCGCTGCTTGGGCAGTTGTGATCATGGACGAGCACGCTGCCGGCGTGTGTGTCGTGCACGTCTGTGTGGGTGGGCGCGACTGGCGAGGAGGCCGAGCGGCACTTGTTGGAGGCCGAGCGGCAGGGGCAGTGCGCGCGATGGAGGCAGAGCAGCACACGGAGCAGTAACAGGCGGCACAATAGGCGGCGGCGCCGGCAACCTTCCTGCAGGCGTTTCCGTGGATGGAGGCATCGGCCTACATCGACCTGACCAAGGAGGAGGAGCAGGACGACGACGACGCCTAGATCTACCGCCTGCCGCTGGCTGTGTTTATTTTAACTTTTTTATTTGTTTTAATTAATGTAAACTAGACTTATGTTAGGTGTTTTATTTTTAAATAATTCTGAAATCCGGCGCAAATGTGAAATGTGTCCGTCCGCGTTGGGTGCACCTATGGACGGACGGAGAAAATTAGACATTGGGGTCCGCCTGGCCGACTCAAAGGAACAAAAAAGGGACAAATTTCGTGTCCATTTGGGTTGCCATGTGGGAGTTGCCTGGTCGACGCAACAACGACTAGGCCTGAACGCTACTAATCATCGTGTCCTTCTTATTTTTCAAAATTCCAACTATTTTTTGCATGAAAACTTCCAATCTATACATCTTTATTCATGGTAGTATAATAAACACCAGAAATAGTAAAAGTTACATCCAGATCCGTAGACCACCTAGGGACGACTACAAGAACTGAAGCAAGACGAAGACACGCCGCCATCATCAAAATTCCAACTTATCGTTACTAGTTTCGGAATTACAGAATTATTATTTATTATTAATAAAAAAACCATTTATTTATTATTTACTGGTTAGCTACACAAACTATATACTACCCAACAAAACCAAACGGTATAATGCATTTTGAAAGAATCAAGTGATATATATCAAGGTCCCACGAAGAGTCATATTTGCCCGTGCTAGTTTAAACCTACTCATCCCGGGCGTAAAAAGGCTTGCTCATAAAAATCGAACTCGGTTCAACCTTCTTATTTAATTTGAAGTGACAAACCACTGGTCGAAATATCGGTGGATACATAGAGGCACACATCTCCTATGTGTCATCCCGAAAATGCGCAGGGCCACGCGAGTGCGGGGCCATTCACCTGCCAAGTCCTGCCGCCCGCTCATTTTGCCTCGCGATTCGTGTAGTAGTTTAATCCCGTACGAGGGCACAGTAAAAAAGAAAATCCCTCAAGAAATTTAAGTTTTAACTATGAAACTTAGGCCTTTTGCATCTAAAACTGCCAAGTTTCAACTAGTTTCACAGATATAATTTTGAGCAATTTTTTCTGTCGGTAGTAGACACAAAATATTTATTTTTATCGGTCGCTCCTACTAATTTTCAACACTGAAACTTAACACATTTTTTTAAAAGTCGTCAAAATATATTCAAAACGGATCTTATTTGAAAGCGCTGGTCACGGCAAACACGAATATGAACACATAACTTAATTGGAAATTTTTGTTCAAAAGATATAAAACTTTAAAAATCAGAAGCGAAAATAAAAAGTAGCCACCAGGGACATGCGTGCCCCACACTTGTGTGCCACAAATCCTCTCCCTGTGTCATCCCACTAGCTAGCATAAGAAAGCTAGAAAGCTCAATTCCAAGCTTTCAAATAAGAACATGGCCTCTATTGAACAAAGGTGGCACCATCATTGTTTCTTCTCCGAGAAAAGAAGTTGACGACCCATAGGCCTTCCACCTTTGCGCGGGGATATGAACAAAGGTTGTGGGTCATTGAAGTTATGGATACAGAGGAGCCACCTATTTCTGATGTTTAGAGTTGGCCACAGGAGCGCCGTGCCACAGGAATCGCTAGTAATCGCCGGTCAGCCATACGGGGTGAATCTGTTCCCAATGAACTCTTCCCTTAACAAAGCAATCGAAGGAAGGGACAAGATAAAAAATTAATTTGATCACACACTTGGGGCTTTGTTGACACGGGGTTCGTCGGCCCGACTTTCACTTGGAAAAAATACGAGATTGAGTTCCACATTAGTGCAAGCCAGATTAGACCGTGCTGGCTTCCACCCCTGAGAGAGCTTGATTTACCAGAAATCCCGCATTATGATTGTGTGAGCACTGAGGCCACCGTCGACGCGGGTGGGAGGAGGATAAGCGGCAACACAGATGGGATGTCGTGTTCGAATAAATAACATGGACCTATTGGAGTCTTGAGTCACGGTTATTGGTTAGGGGCATCTGATATTTTTTTCCTCCCGTTGCAAAGCACGGACTCTTTTGCTAATGTCTATATATATATATTTTTTTTCCTATCACCCGGTGGTAGTTATCACCACTTGAGTTTCGTATGTTGTATGTAGTATATGTCAAAAACCAAAAGTATGTACGTGTAGTATGTAGTATATAAGAATATTTGGGTAGTATATATTCCACTTTTTAGGTAGTATGTACTATTTTTTTGGTATGTTGCTTTATACGTACAAATACGAAGGTATTTTCAAAATATTCAAAAACTATGGACTCACATGCAACTTTTTCATATAGCTCGCTTTGAGAAATCTTAGATATGGTGTATGACTTTATTGTTGCTGATATGTTGGTTTTTGGTTTTTCTTTTGTCAGACTGTTCATCTTTCGCTATGTGCATCCTACCTATGCAGAGACCGGGTGTTGCTCATCATGTCTTGTATTTGCTTGATGCTACAATTAAAGTTAATAAAAGTTTATTTTATCGATTAAAATCAAGGTAGCCTTGGAGCAGAACAAATGAGCTTGCTGTTACATCACTGGAGCAATTCACCCTGATGTGGAATGACGTCCAGCAGCTCAACCTTGCCATGAGCGACAAGACCAACTCTCTTGGCGATGGACTGCTGAAGACTGCTGCTCCGTCGCCTCTGCCTATGCTCTGAACTTCACTGCCTGCACTAAGCCTGCTCACACCAAACTTTCCTAGGATTCTGATGCGCCAGCTCTACGTCTGGTTAGCAGCTCTGGCGAGGTTTCTTTCTGTCTCATAGATGTGGAATAACATCGAAGCAAAGATGTTGTTCGATGCTGGACAAAAATAATAATATTCAAATCGAACTGGCCTTTTATATGCTTTTATTTGCAGCCTGCTGGTCAACATTCCCATGCCTTTTGTTTTTTACTTCGTATACTTCTGAGTATACAAGGAAAAGACTACGTGCAATGAACAACGCATGCAGAGAGCATCATTACGTCAGACTAGGACATACTCAGTATATAATTTCATGCATGTAGTATATGTCAAATATAGAAGCCCGATGCTTTCATTGGTTGCTGGCATGTCATTGGCGGGCGACGCGATGCATGGTTGCTTAATTTAGATTGCACGTACAAGTGATGATTGCATAGGCATAGTTATTATGCATTGTTTTCAACGACACCCTAGCTATCAACGCATGAAATAGATATAATATGCACATTATGCCTATCAACATGTGTATATATGTATATATATAGCCAGAGCACCCGGCCTACCAACGCATCACAAGCTAGCGTGGAGTGGCACTTCAGTCAGCGCAATCTTGGCTCGACTTCTTCCTCTCGCCGATCTTCAGGTTTGCTTCCCCTGACCACTACTCCCATTCATGGATCCTACCCACAAGAAACATGCAATCCTCTCTCTCTCCCACCCTCTATCTTTTTCTCAGCGATGCATGCATGCGCTCTTAACCCTTTTCAATATAAAAGTATGTTAATTCGCATTTTTAGGGAGAGAGATGACGAGGCTACGGCCCTCAAAGTCGGCATGGCCAGAACTGGTGGGGTGGCATGAGGGCGACGCTAATGATGTCATCTTTGCAGAGCGGCCGGATCTGTTTGTTCTTGTGAGGCGGGAGGGTGACCCGGAGCCGCCAACATTCCAGTATGACCGTGTCTTCCTATGGTGCAACGAAACTGACGTTGGTGCCTTCATCGTCTCCCGAATTCCGGTCATTGGATAAACCGTATGTCCTGTTATGGCATTATGGCTCAAATAAAAGAATAAATCATGTACCACTAACCATGCATTCAAGATTTATGTGGACCTAACTAGATCTGCTTGCATGGATGTTGTAAACCTTCCCTCTATAATACATGATACATCGATTGTTTGTGGTACCTATGTAATATATATGGTTCAATAAATAAATTACCACCTCTTCCGTTTGCTACATACTGTATGTTGCATAGATTTATCATTACTTTTGGTTGACAAATCCTTGGTAATCGCTGCTCTAGTTTGCAATTGGTAGGACCCAAAGAACAACGGATATGATGGGTCCGATGGGTTTACAATCTTATGGGCTGCAATTAATTTTTGTTTTCCAATGCTGCACAAGCACAACACCTCATCCATGCTGCATTATAACCCTCATCTGTCCTGGCTATCGGACTAATGCAATGGATCAGAGGTGACATGGATGAGGGTCGAGTATCCACGCCAGCGTCCAAGCTGGCACCTATATATAATAGCGCATTGCTGCCGGATTACTAGAGTATCCTTATCGGTCCTAACTATGTGCTAGTAGGGAAGTTAAAAGTATCCCACTGGTGATAACCATGTCCAGATAGAGATATTAGCTATCGGGAAAGTCATATCTGAGGTTGCATGTACCTACGGGCTCTATCTCACCCATTGAGTTGCACCATGATCTATGCACACAACTTATCTCGTAATTAACATCAGTTGACCACCCCCTTTTTTAAAGGAGGTGGAAACCCTTGGTCTCTCCATAATTATGATGCACACAACCTCTTTTATTAATTACTAAGCAGAGTACAAAACAAATACAAGCATAACTGAATCGTTACAATATATGACACGGACGACTAAGCCGATTTCTTAGCCACATAGACGTTGACCACTCCTACGTGAATACTAGTAACTAATTAAAGAGAGTTAGAGAATATCGTAGAAGTATCCATTCGCAACCCTAATGCAAACAGTCTGAGATGATACCAATCAATGGACGTATGGGTGACAAGGACGTAGGGCCACAAGTTTGCACTCCGCTAATGGTAAATTCAACAGATGCCACCACACACCCCTACCCTTGAGAAGAAGAGGAGGACAAACCATGGCCAGATGATAACAACAACGATGTGAAACTCTATCTGAGTGTAACTTAAACGGAGCATATATAGTGCATATGCATACACAGTTGATTCTTTGGACTAAAATGCTTTGGCGCGACTTGCTTGTAGTGCTGGTGCAACACATGTTTGTTTGATTGTTGGGGCAAGGCCACTATCCGTCCCAATCGCCATGCGCTATGTCGGGTGTCCAGCTCACGCGCCAGAAAAACCATTGGCCACACAACACTACGACGACGACTATTCTTTGGTGCGGATTCCAAGTTTGAAATCTCAAATCGCTTTGCACCACATGTATTTTTTTTAGTTCCTACATGGACAATACTCCATAAAAAATACTCCAGCCTTTTTAAAACATGTTGCTTATTTTCTCTTGTCGCGATAAGTTTTTTGAAATTGTTTGTAATTAACTAACTACTGTGGTACAAAATCTTAAGCTACAAGAACAATACTTTTCACCATGAGCTTGATGACGTCCATTTGGTGTCACATAAATATATACACTGGTAGAGCAAGTGTTTCCTAGACTTTGCTCAATGAAAAATATTTTCTTTCCTGGACATTGCTCTATAATAATAAAAACCTGGTTGAGCTGGCTGTCTGTATTCCATTCATGCATCATATCGACACACACAACATGAGATGATACCAATCGATGGACCGGTGAAGTCATTGAAACCAATTCATTGCCTCGCGATCTGCAAAGTCGTTGGATGCGCGAGGGCACATCAAGTTTTAAGTTTTAGTTTCTGAAACTTGTGATTTTGTCGTTCACTCATATCAAGTTTCAGAAGTTGAAACTTAACGAAGTTTTAAAACTCGTCAAAACAAAACGTCTTAAAATGAATCTTATTTAAAACTCGTCACAAGAAACACGAATATGCAAACAAAACTTACTTTAAACTTTTGGTTCAATTGAAAGCCAAAATAAAAATGGGGTCAGTGCCTCCGCCCCTTTGTGCCATGAATCCCCTTCCACAGGGACACGTCTTTTCTACTCCTGATGGGACTCTCGTGTACCAGATGATGGCTGGTACTCCCTATGGGACGCTTATTCGGAACAGAAGAAAGCGTTCAACAACAGCAAAGCGAGTATATTGATCCAACCGACGGCGATGTGCGAGCGTAACAAGGACACGGACGGAGTTGAGCGGTGGTATTTCATAATTCCACTTACCACTAGTGGAAGAATAAGAATAAGAAGAAAATGAGCTCCACCCATTTCATCTGGTACAAACCCAAATTACTGAGATGGAGGGAGACGGTGATGCGGTGGCGCCGAGTGGTGGCATGGATGGTTGATTTTTCAGCCTAAAAATGGCCAAGCAATAAGCAAGCTCCATCGCCGGTTTGGCCTTACATATGCTTGGCCGGTTGTAACACCCCCAGATTAAGTCCAGTCATTAACCAGAAATAATGTGCCATGTCATCATAATCACTTTCATTAAATTGCATTAGTAAATAATTTAACTTCAATTTAAAATTCAAAATGCAAGTCAAATCTGGGGTTCTTCAAATAATTAAACAAAATAGTTCATAATATAGTAAATATTCACAAGGCAATTATATTCATAATATAGTAAATAATTAAACAAAATAGTTCATAATATAGTAAATATTCATAAAATAGTTCAAAATAATTAAAAATAAAACCAACATTTTTGGAGTTAACAAAAATGCCCTTAACCTGTTTAAAACAGTGGACCAGCAGAATTTAATTGACATTTTCAATTTCTAAAAATAGTTAAGCAATTCCAAATATCCTGCAACTTTTTGTGCCATTCCAAAATATTGTGCTTGAATTATGTGCAAGATCCCGTGTTTAACTAAATTCATTTAGTGCACTGGATAAATGCAAAACAGTAAGGAAATAAAGAAAACATAAAAAGATTAAAGAAAAAGAAAAACGGGCGCTGTGCATTTGGCCCAGCCGCTGCAACAGTGCGGCCCGGCCCACCAGCCCCAGCCTTTCGTCCTCCTCCCGCAACAGGAGAAGGCCGTGGCGCCATGGCCGCGCGGCGCTCAGCTCCGCGCACTGCTGCGCCGCGGGGTGGATAAGACCACCCCTTGCCGCTCTCTCCCTCCCCGAAACCCTAGAGCCCCGCAGCTCTCCCCCTCGCCTCTCTCCCCTTCTGTTCTACTCGCGCTCGAACGCCGTCGTCGCCGCCTCGTCGTTGCACGCGGCCACCGTCCCCCTCTCGCCGTTCCACCATGTCCGGGAGGTCCGCGGTGGACCACTACTTCCTCCTCGCCGCTGGATCGAGGCTGAGGAGCCGCATCGACGCCGCCCGCATCATCTTCTCCATCGTCGGCCACCGGAGCTCCGCCGCTCGATCCCCCGCCGTCACTGCGTCCCCGGCCTCGCCGTCCCCTTCGCGAGCATCGCTGTGAGCTCCCGTTGCTCCCTTCCCTCTCCGTTCGCTCTCACGCGTCCTCTGGCCCCGATCCCGAGCCCTCCCGTGCTCCGGTCGCCGCCGCGAGCTCGTCTCCGGCGAGCACAGCGCACCCCAGCACCTGCGGCCGCCACCGTTGGATGCGCGCGAGCGCCAGGAGCCCGTAGAGCTTCTCCGCGCGCCGATCCGTGCACCCAAGCCATTTTCCGGCGACCACCAGTGGACGCCGCCGTGTCTGGCCTCGCCGCCGACGCGCGCGTGGTTTAAACGTCGGCGGGCCCCACTCGTCAGGTGGTTAGGGACAAACCACGCGGCTAACAGCCACTGACAGTGGGCCCTTCACTGTAGCAATTAGGATTAAAATTAAACTAACCTACTAACCTAATATGCCACTGACACCTGGGGCCCACCCACTAATTAATCCCTGTTTAAAAATAAAACACTGTTTAACCCTGCTGAGTATGACATGTGGGGCCCACGCTTAAATAAATTGAATTTATAAAAATAACTTAATCTATTAGTTAATCTATCACTGACATGTGGGTCCCTCTAGATAATTAACTTAATTAGATAAATTAAAGCTCTGTTTAATTAAAACAGTCAATGACAGGTGGGACCCACTGGTCAGTTTTGACCCTGGTCAGCCGGGTTTGACCGCTGACGCAATGCTGACGTCACCAGTCACTGTTTTGGATAATTCGAATTTAAATAATTAAAACAATTCCAGAAATTCAATAAAACTTTGAAAAATCATATAAAATAAACCGTAACTCGGATGAAAATAATTTATATATGAAAAATGATCAGAAAAACATGACAAATCCGAATATGCCACCCACATACCTGCCACACCCCTCTAACATGATGAACATGGAACTTTCCCCTCCGATTCATCTGTCCGATAATTGCCCGGAGCTGGTAAAACACCTCCAGATGTTTCCCGCTCCGACTAACTTGCGTAGTACTGCATTAGGCCCCCCCTCGAATAACATACTGCCATGACATGCATTTGTGTTGCATTGTTGCCGTGTATTTATTGTTTATTCCCCCTCCTTCTCTCCCGATAGACCCCGAGACTGACGCTGCCCCTGAGATCGACTGCGTCACCGACGACCCTTCATCCTTTTCAGCAGAGCTTCCAGGCAAGCAAAACCCCCTTGATCATTCCTATATCACCTATTCCTTCTTCCCCATGCTTGCATTAGAATTTGCTACCGTATTTGATTGCTCCTATTCTGATGCATAGCCTGTTTTTGTAACTGCTGTTGATACTTTACCTTTTGTCCTAAATGCTTAGTATAGGCTGGTTAGTGATCCATCAATGGCCCCACACCCTTGTCCTTGTTGCCATGCTTTCCACCGGTAACTCGACCAATGTGATCGATGTACAGAGACCGACACATCACCGCACATGCCCCCTTAGTTGTACGACTCTGCAGGGCTACTATCGAGTACCGAGGGTGATACCTCGTACTGTACTCCTGATGATATCTCTGTAGTATAGCACATCGATGGTGATTGCAGAGGGTGACTCCTCGCTCTCCCCTTCCCGATGGTGACTCTGTCGTGCAACCCCTTAAGTGGGGACCGTCGAGGGTGATTCCTCCTGGTTCTCCTTATCTGAATACATCAAGTAGGAATCCATCGAGGGTGATCCCTCGGGTTCCCTTGAAGTTTTGGCCACACGGTTACCATGACTGTTACCTGAGACCTTTGTTGGAGGCGGGTCGACCCCGAGGGGTACCCGCGGGAAATGTGAAGTCGGGTTGACTTGGAGGGTACCCGCGAGATAATTACGAGGCGCGGCCGAGCAGGCAGAGAACGCCCTAGAGAGGGATGGGCCTGACCCTTGTTGCACTTCCTCGAGACAGGACGATAAGAGTACTGATCGTCACCGCGAGCCCCCAACACACTAACGGATTTGGGTATTTGATCCGAGTTGGCCGCTGGCCATATACGCACTACCACCACGTAGGATAATGGTTTAATGGGGCCCTATACGCCGTATGTATCAGCTGAAAGCTCTGTCAGACGTCCAGTTCAGCATTGCGGCACGGCTGGGCCGGCGCCATCCAGGACAGAGGTGGCGCCTGGACTCGCCCTGATCGCAACGACCCGGAGTGCAAAGGGCGATGAGCCTAAGACCCCTGAGCACTTAGGATGTAGACCGGCGGGGACCTCTCTGCTGAGCCTAGGTAGGACTACGTCGTGTCGATCAGCCGAGGCCGGGCATGACCGAGAAAAGTGTGTCCGGCCAGAGTTAATCGAGCGTGTTGGGTAACAGTAGTGCTGTAAGAACATGTGCTGCCCCCATGTTTGGTTTTGGTAATTGATGACAATCTCTATGGACTAATGGTTGCCTTGAGTTATATTTGAAGGGTTTGTCCATAGGCTTTGCTTGTAGACCATTTGTTGGTCTCAAGGTGATTTGAAGAAGAATATGTGTTGACCAAGGTGCTATTCAAGGATTTATCCAAAGATTGGTCATGTTGATCAAGACTAAATATGAAGAGTGATTCAAATTGATCAACACACAAAGCGTAGAAGATGTACCGAGCGAGATCAAGTGATCTCATGGTATGGTAAGCATTGTCCATTACGCTTTGTGTACTAACCCGTGTTCTATGTGAGAGTTCTTTGTGGGGTTAGGTTGGTTTCCATAGGCGTGCATCAAAAGGAAGATATCACACAACCCATGGAGGATGACATCAAGTGGTGATCGTCATCAAGATTGCGGTGTGCAAGTTCGAGTGGAGCATCACGAAGAGATCACTTGCTTGAAGCTTGCCGTCCATTGTGGTGACAATGGACTCGTGAAGATGTGCCGAAGAGTGGCTCACCCATAGTGGAGTATGGGGGAGCAATCTACTAGTCTTCATCGAGCCGGCGCAATCAAGAATGGTGGTCCAACTTGAAGAGGTCAAGATCGCATCATCTAGCTCAAGTGGACTATGCGCAAGGCAAAGGTTTGCCCTTGATAGGTTTTCTATTTTACCGGTCTCATGGTGGTAGTTGGGAGACCGGGTTATAGGATCGATAGCCGTACTATCAAGGGGGGCTCTCAAGTGAGTAGCTTTATCGTATCATTCGTAGAGAGCTCAAACCATTGCATCCTTGCATCATCTTTCTTGGTTCGTGTTTGGTGTTTCTCTTTGTGAGTTTGTGAGCTTATGGTCATCTTCATGACAAGCTCGAGTTCATCGAAAACGGAGTTCGTATTTACATCTTCTATGATGTTTTCGATGATGGAGTTTATGCCGGTTCTTCATTCATAGAGGTTTCGATGATGGAGTATTTGTCGTCATCTATCCAACAAGCTTGAGTTTGCTCAATTCGGAGCTCATTTGCAGAAGTTGTGGCAGTTCAGGTTTTATTGTATTCTCTGATTCTCTGTGACAGTGTGTTTTGTGCCATGCGGTTGTACCGCTTGTAAAAGCGGTTGTACCGCTCGACCGGTTGTTCCGGCCCAGAACCGCTCCACTACCGGAAACCTTCTGGTGTTGGAGCTGTTGTTGGGCGGTGGTGGCCCCGTAGTTCCCGGACGGCTTCGGCGAACCGGTACTACCGGTGCCTGGAGCGGTTGTACCGCTCCGGACTTAGCCACCACAGGAACGCTGGTCTGGCGGTTGTACCGGCACAACCACCGCCCCAACTACCGCTATGGGGTGACTCCCTTCTGTTTATGAGGCGGTTTTTGGGCGGTGGTGGAGCGGTAGTTTCGGTTGGCTCCGGCCGACCGGTACTACCGGTTGCTCCACCGGTTGTACCGCCTGGGCATTTCTGCAGTGGGAACCCGTGAATACCGGTTGTACCGGTCCTTCAAGCGGTTGTACCGCTGCAGTGCGAAAATGGCTGTAACGGTTGGATTTGGTGGGGGCTATAAAAGGGGGTCTTCTTCCCCAACGGTTTACTTACCAATTGCAGCTCTCTCTCCCCCCATTGTTGACCTTCTAGAGCTTTGCTATCTCTCAATCCCTCCATGGCTTCTTGCTAGTTTTTGGGGGGAAAGAGAGAGGAGATCTAGATCCACATTTCCACCAATCACTTTCTCCTCTAAGTGAGGGGAACCCCTTGGATCTAGTTCTTGGAGTTCTTCGTGTTCTTCTTCGCTCTTCCTCTCATTTTCCTCCATAGCTTTTGTTGCTTTGGTGGGATTTGGGAGAGGAGGACTTGGGCACTCCGTGTGCCCTTGCCATTGCATTAGTTGCATCGGTTTGAGTTCTCCGCGGGATACGTGGAAGTTAGTTGTTGAGAAGCTTATTACTCTTGGGTGTTTGAGCACCCTTGAGCTTGTTCCTCTTGGGTGCTTTGGCGCCCTAGACGGCTTGGTGGTGCCTCGGAGCTCAATCATTGTGGTGTAAAGCTCCGGGCAAGCGTCGGGGTCTCCAATTAGGTTGTGGAGATCGCCCCGAGCAATTTGACGGGTACCGGTGACC
Organism: Elymus sibiricus; assembly: GCA_039707655.1. Classification (NCBI taxonomy): domain Eukaryota; kingdom Viridiplantae; phylum Streptophyta; class Magnoliopsida; order Poales; family Poaceae; genus Elymus; species Elymus sibiricus. Next base: position 4,921,245 of record CM077670.1, on the reverse strand, counting down.
GCCCCCAAGGGTTGCCAAAGTGTACGGGTTCGGTGACCGCCCTCAAGGGTTGCCATTTGTACGGGTTCGGTGACCGCCCTCAAGGGTCCCTTAGTGGAATCACGGCACCTTGCATTGTGCGAGGGCGTGAGGAGAATACGGTGGCCCTAGTGGCATTGTTGGGGAGCATTGTGCCTCCACACCGCTCTAACGGAGATTAGCATCCGCAAGGGTGTGAACTTCGGGATACATCGTCGTCTCCGCGTGCCTCGGTTATCTCTTACCCGAGCCCTTTACTTATGCACTTTACTTTGTGATAGCCATATTGTTTCTTGTTATATATCTTGCTATCACTTAGTTGTTTATCTTGCTTAGCATAAGTTGTTGGTGCACATAGGTGAGCCTAGTCGATTTAGGTTTTGTGCTTGACAAATTAACCGCTAGGTTTATTCCGCATTTGTTCAAGCCTAAACCGTAATTATTTTAAAGCGCCTATTCACCCCCCCTCTAGGCGACATCCACGATCTTTCAATTGGTATCAGAGCCTCGTCTCTCCTTATTAGGCTTTACCGCCTAGAGAGTAAAGATGTCGACTAGGGGATTAGGATTCTCTGACACTCTTAGTTTCAATGGCACAAATTTTGATGTTTGGGTAATTCGCATGCTTAATCTCTTTAGGGTCATGGACCTAAATTTAGAGCGAATTGTAGATATGGGTTTTTCTCCTCCAAAGGATTCTCAAAACTTATCTTTAGAGGATGAGAAAAACTCTTATCTCAATGCTCAAGCTTCTAATGTGCTTTTTGATGCTTTGAGCAATGTAGTTATATTTCAACTCATGCCGTTTCGGGATGCTCATGAGTTGTGGACAAAGCTTCAAGATAAATATGGTGTGTCCAAGATTTGTAGGGATGATTGTTCTCCCTCCACCTCCGGCCGTGTTGTCTTCTCAACTTCTTCTACTTCACCTACATGTGGTTTGCCACAAGGTAATGTTATGGTGAGTAATGGTGTTCATTGCAATGATGATAGTGGGCTTATTGTTGATGATTCTTCATCACTATCTTATTGCAATGCCTCATCTTTGGACTTCAACACTTCGAGCACTCTAAATGTTTCACATGCTTGTGTTGAAAGTCATTGCATATCATGTAGAAATTGCTTGACCAAATGTCATAATGATATGCTTGCTATATCTTGTTGCCATGATAAAAATGTATATATTTCCTCGAGTTGTTGTGCTAACAATGTAAAGGAAAACCAACACTCCATGGAACAAGATGTGGCCTTGAATGGTGCCTCAAGGGATCCTACATCATCGTCTATTGCTTTTTGCCTTATGGCTAAGGCTTCAAAGGTATCTCCTACTTTGAAACCCAATATATCTCATGATGATGATGTTGATGATATTGAGGATGAGGATAATGATGAAGAGAATGATAATGTTGCATCCTTAAATATTAAGGGTGAAATGATTTTTAAAGCTCTTCATAAGAATAAAATTGCTTGTTCTAACTTCCTTGAAATCATGACTATTGCCATTGAGGGCAAAAAATATATGGAGGAGTTGGAATCTCATCTCGAGGAGCATGAGGCCACCATTGAGAAAATGGAAGGTCATGAGCGTGATTACGCTAATGAGATTGCGGAGCTATCTCAAGCTCTTGAACTTGAACAAACCACCAAGGAATCTCTTGAGGAGACCTTTGCTCTAGAATTATCTAGATTAAAGGAATCCCATGATAGAGCTCTCGAGGTGGCTAATGATTTTAGAACTAAAAATGATAAGCTTGAATTTGCACATGCTAAACTCCTTGAGGACTTTGAGCACCTCGAAAATGGCTCAAGGGTCGTTAAGAGTTCGCTCATTGAACTCACCGAGTCTCATGCTCAACTTCAAGCTTCATATGCTAAAGAGCTTGCCAAGTTGCCTTCTCCTCTTGTTGTTAATGATGATGCTTGTGCTACTAACTCTATTTCTTGTGAAGCATCCATTTTAAAGGAGAATGTTGAGCTAAAGGCTCAACTTGAGATGCTATCTAGCAATTATGGGAAATTGGAAGAAAGTCATGAAAAGCTCTCGAGCTCTCATGGTGATCTTCTAGTATCCCATGATGTGCTAAAGATAGCTCATGAGGCTTGTACTACTAAGGTAACATCTAGTGAGCCTCATGTGGACATTAGCACTACATCTAGTAGAAATGCTTTATTGACATGTGCTAGTCCTCGTAATTCATCTATGCATAACATTGGTACATCTTGTGATGAATTACTTTCCTTGCCTTGTTGCTCTAACAATGATGCTTATAGTTCCTCTAGTACTTGTGTTGATACTAACCATGTAGAGGAAATCAAAGAGCTCAAGGCCCAAGTCACTTCTTTGAAGAAAGACTTGGAAAAGAGTCATGAAGGGAAGTCCACACTCAAGAATATTTTGAGTGTGCAAAAATCCCCCAATGACAAAGGTGGACTTGGATTCAACTCCAATAAGAAGAAGAAGTCCAAGAGCAACAACAAGAAGGGCCAAGAACAAGTCAAGCATTCGGCCAAGATTGTTTGCTTCAAGTGCAAAATAGAAGGGCACCATGTTAGATCTTGCCCATTGAAGAAGAAGCCCCATAGTGACAAGCAACAAGGGAAGCGGCCACAAGTTCAATCTCATGCTCAACGTCAAGTTGAAGAAAGGCCACTTCCCAAGAAGACCCAAGTCAACGCTCCTCAAGTTGAGAAATCAATTGAGAAGAAAGTAAAGGGTAGATGTTGCTACCTATGTCGTGAGAAGGGTCACTTTGCTTCTTCATGCACGAATGGTACCTTATCCAACCCTATTCTAATTGATAATATCTATTCTCTTGGGAAGAATAAGGTTGGCAATGTGTTTGCTAAGTTTGTTGGTACTCAAAGTGGTGTCAAGAAAAGAACCATTTGGGTTGCCAAGCCTATTGTGACTAACCTCTTAGGACCCAACTTGGTTGGGGACCATCAAGCTCAAACTTGATCAATAGGTGTTGTTGGAGGGCATTGGAGACTTGGCTATATTATGAAGAATTAAGGGGACTTCATCATTCATATTATCTTAAGCCAAGTCATTGGATTATCATGTTTCTATCTTATACCAATGTGCCTCCTTGCGGTAACTTGTACTTAAACTATTTACATTGAAAGTTACTTGCCCCTTTGCATGTTTGGTTGTGTACCTTGCATGTATTTGTATATGTTGTGCTTCCAATTTGCTTGTCTTGAGTAATCAAGTATGTGTATGTTGGTTTGCACATCATGTATGCGTGAGTGTTGTGATTGAGCCTTTTTGTATCTTGTTTATATCTTAGTTGGCTCTTGTGAGAGATTAATGGAACAACCCATTTTGGGAGAGTGATGTGCTTTGTGCACTTCACGATCCTATAAATGTGTGTACATGAGGAATACCACCTAGTATTGATATTACAAGTATATCTAGTCTCTATGTGGTATGTCTTTTCATGAGAAATTCAAATTCTAAATAGTCCATTAATTATCTCGTGTTGTATCCTTTTATTGCCTCTTGTTTGGTTTTCATTGGTATCACATTATGGGGGAGTAATATGCTTAGTGTATATTACAAGCCTAGAAAATGTGTACATTTGAGATATTGCCACTTAGAATTGATATTGTAAATTATCTTGTTCCTAGGTGGCATGTTAGCTCTTCTAGTTGCAATTTGTTTATGTTGTTTGGTGTGAAGATGATGTTGGATTGCTTTTCAATCTACCACCGGAAATTCTTTCCAAATACTTTTTGTACTTGTACATTTGGTATTCTTGTATGTGGTAGAAATTATTGAATCATCTTCACGTTGGCTTGTGCTTAATTGCCTTATTGCTAGCCAAGGATTGTGTCAACTCCCTTTGTCTTCCATACCACTTGTGGATCTTGTTATTTTTCCTGATCTTGTCTAGTGTTTTTCTAGATATAGTGAAAGTGGTGATCCCATCTTGTGCATTTTGTATTTAATTGCAAATTCTCTATAATGCACAACGCTTGGGGGAGCTATCCTATTTTCTTTAGAACACTCATCTTGTGATCCTTATCAAGTGTGTGTTGGTGGAAGGCAAGCCGTTTCTTTTTGGTACTTTGTGCCATCATGAAACTTTGTAGAGGGCTTGGTTTGTTTGGAACCATCCTCTCTCTTGGGAGTTTGATATCTCTCTTTTAGTGTGTATCATGAGATATCTCATTCCTTGATGTATCTTTTATTTGGTATCCTTCAAGTGATTATTTCTTCACTTGGTATCTTTTCAATTGGTATCTTATCAAATCATGTGTTGTTTTGGTTCGGTGTCAATTGGTATCTCTTCTCATGTGTTGTTGAGTGTTGGAATCAACCATGTGTTGATTTCTATTTGTCTTAAATCATGTGTTGATTTGAGTCTTTGATATATTTTGGACAACCTTATGTCGTGCCAATCTTTTGGTTGCCTTCTTGGTTTACTTGGTGTTTTGTCCAAATTGTATCTCCCTTTCGGTTCTCGGAAGTCTTAAGCATGCATATTTACTTTATGTAATTTCTTTCGCATGCTTTCTTTCTTTCTTTGACCCAATATATAGGGAAAACTCCACCAAGTCTCAAATTGGATGAGATGTGCATGATATTCATTTTCATATCTTTGTGCACATATTTATGTGGAGTTTGTCCTATGTGTTGTGGGTTCCCTAACTCTTTGGTCCCAATGAGTTTGGGCACCATTTTGTTTGTGATGTTGTTCTAGGAACAATTGGAGATGCATTGGATGCTCGGCTCACTCACAAGGAAGGTGTTGTCACCATGTGCTTATTGGAGTCAAGTTAGGATGATCAATGAACTACAATCTACTACATTCAATTGGTATCTACTCCATCATTCCAATGCTATCTCGGTAACAAGTATCTATTCATGCATACATTTCTTGCATTCAACCTTGTGTAGGTTGCATCATGGCATGAATTTCTTGATTAGTTCTTGTGCTACTTGTTTCCTTTCTCAAAGCATCCCAACAATGATCTCTGGTTGCGAGTTGTGATGTCTTTGATGTGTGTGTGTGTGTGTGTGGAGTTCATTGATATACAATAAGACAATATTAAGCCATGTGCTATGCTTTCAAGCAAAGATCTTATTGGTATTTTCATGACTTCCTTTTGGATATCTTGTTCCTTCGTGTTGTAACTATTTCGTGTGTATATCCTTCTTTGTGGGTTGATATCATCATGATTTTCATCTACCTAGAACATACACTTGAGAGAAATTACATCTCTAGATGATATCCTTTCTTTCACGACCACCTTGTCTTTCTTGTTTTATTTCTTTGGTGGCTCCATGAAATCGTTTGTCTTGAGTGCGGATCTTATTTCGTTGCATCTTGATGCACTCTTTTGTGGTGAAGATTGTTTTCCTCTTGCTTGTCTTGACGAGGCTTTCGCCATGTCAATTGGTATCCCTCCTCTTGACAATGCTATCATTCTTTATCTTCGCCATGGGTTGTCACAAGCGTTGTTGTTATTGTGCTTTTTAGTGAGCTTGTGAACCCATTTGCTAGTTGTTGTGTGTGGGAAGGACGTGGCTTGCACCGTGTATCTCGTTTATTCAAGACTATGTTGATGCTTAATGCTCATCCTTATATTAGTCTTCTCAAGTGCTTTGCCATGACTCACACACATCGTTTTGGTTGAGCCTATTCCTAAGTTGCCTCTCTTTCATGTTGCTCAACCATGTGTCTGTTGCAAGTGCTAGGCTTAGTTTCCTTTATGCACACTTGCACTTGTTGTGAGTTTCTATTGATTTTGGGGGAGTGATGATCCTATTTTGTGCACGTTGTATCCAAATACAAAACTAAATAATGCACAAATCATGGGGAGCTTCTCTATGTTCTTTAGAACACTCCTATGCTCATATCATAATATCTGTTGTTCGTGTGGCTCGTCGGATCATTTGATTGATTGGTCCAATTGGTATCTTTCAATTGGTTTCTATCAATTGGTATCGGATCATTTGATTGATTGGTCCTTTTGGTTTCCTTAGATTGCTTGCTTCTCTCTTGGTATGTCTTTGTGCCATATCTTTCTTTTTGCAATCTTTGGATCCTCAATATAGTTTGTCTTCCTCCAACTATTCATCATTAGATATGTGTATTGTATTTCACTCATATTTTGAGAAATACACACTTTATGGAGGAACACATATTATGTTGGCCTTCTAAGCTTTTCGCCCATTTTGGCAATCGATGCCAATGGGGGAGAAGTTTAGAGAGTTTTGTGGAGAAATTTAGAGAGCTATTTCTTCATGCTTGCTTTGGTTTTGTTCCTAAGCTTTTGCATCACATGCTCTTGCATTATTAGTTGTTGCTTTGCATGGTGATGCTTAATTCCTTATATAAACTCTCTTGACAGTGATTGTCATCAATTACCAAAATGGGGGAGATTGTAAGAACATGTGCTGCCCCCATGTTTGGTTTTGGTAATTGATGACAATCTCTATGGACTAATGGTTGCCTTGAGTTATATTTGAAGGGTTTGTCCATAGGCTTTGCTTGTAGACCATTTGTTGGTCTCAAGGTGATTTGAAGAAGAATATGTGTTGACCAAGGTGCTATTCAAGGATTTATCCAAAGATTGGTCATGTTGATCAAGACTAAATATGAAGAGTGATTCAAATTGATCAACACACAAAGCGTAGAAGATGTACCGAGCGAGATCAAGTGATCTCATGGTATGGTAAGCATTGTCCATTACGCTTTGTGTACTAACCCGTGTTCTATGTGAGAGTTCTTTGTGGGGTTAGGTTGGTTTCCATAGGCGTGCATCAAAAGGAAGATATCACACAACCCATGGAGGATGACATCAAGTGGTGATCGTCATCAAGATTGCGGTGTGCAAGTTCGAGTGGAGCATCACGAAGAGATCACTTGCTTGAAGCTTGCCGTCCATTGTGGTGACAATGGACTCGTGAAGATGTGCCGAAGAGTGGCTCACCCATAGTGGAGTATGGGGGAGCAATCTACTAGTCTTCATCGAGCCGGCGCAATCAAGAATGGTGGTCCAACTTGAAGAGGTCAAGATCGCATCATCTAGCTCAAGTGGACTATGCGCAAGGCAAAGGTTTGCCCTTGATAGGTTTTCTATTTTACCGGTCTCATGGTGGTAGTTGGGAGACCGGGTTATAGGATCGATAGCCGTACTATCAAGGGGGGCTCTCAAGTGAGTAGCTTTATCGTATCATTCGTAGAGAGCTCAAACCATTGCATCCTTGCATCATCTTTCTTGGTTCGTGTTTGGTGTTTCTCTTTGTGAGTTTGTGAGCTTATGGTCATCTTCATGACAAGCTCGAGTTCATCGAAAACGGAGTTCGTATTTACATCTTCTATGATGTTTTCGATGATGGAGTTTATGCCGGTTCTTCATTCATAGAGGTTTCGATGTTGGATAGTATTTGTCGTCATCTATCCAACAAGTTTGAGTTTGCTCAATTCGGAGCTCATTTGCAGAAGTTGTGGCAGTTCAGGTTTTATTGTATTCTCTGATTCTCTGTGACAGTGTGTTTTGTGCCATGCGGTTGTACCGCTTGTAAAAGCGGTTGTACCGCTCGACCGGTTGTTCCGGCCCAGAACCGCTCCACTACCGGAAACCTTCTGGTGTTGGAACTGTTGTTGGGCGGTGGTGGCCCGGTAGTTCCCGGACGGCTTCGGCGAACCGGTACTACCGGTGCCTGGAGCGGTTGTACCGCTCCGGACTTAGCCACCACAGGAACGCTGGTCTGGCGGTTGTACCGGCACAACCACCGCCCCAACTACCGCTATGGGGTGACTCCCTTCTGTTTATGAGGCGGTTTTTGGGCGGTGGTGGAGCGGTAGTTTCGGTTGGCTCCGGCCGACCGGTACTACCGGTTGCTCCACCGGTTGTACTGCCTGGGCATTTCTGCAGTGGGAACCCGTGAATACCGGTTGTACCGGTCCTTCAAGCGGTTGTACCGCTGCAGTGCGAAAATGGCTGTAACGGTTGGATTTGGTGGGGGCTATAAAAGGGGGTCTTCTTCCCCAACGGTTTACTTACCAATTGCAGCTCTCTCTCCCCCCATTGTTGACCTTCTAGAGCTTTGCTATCTCTCAATCCCTCCATGGCTTCTTGCTAGTTTTTGGGGGGAAAGAGAGAGGAGATCTAGATCCACATTTCCACCAATCACTTTCTCCTCTAAGTGAGGGGAACCCCTTGGATCTAGTTCTTGGAGTTCTTCGTGTTCTTCTTCGCTCTTCCTCTCATTTTCCTCCATAGCTTTTGTTGCTTTGGTGGGATTTGGGAGAGGAGGACTTGGGCACTCCGTGTGCCCTTGCCATTGCATTAGTTGCATCGGTTTGAGTTCTCCGCGGGATACGTGGAAGTTAGTTGTTGAGAAGCTTATTACTCTTGGGTGTTTGAGCACCCTTGAGCTTGTTCCTCTTGGGTGCTTTGGCGCCCTAGACGGCTTGGTGGTGCCTCGGAGCTCAATCATTGTGGTGTAAAGCTCCGGGCAAGCGTCGGGGTCTCCAATTAGGTTGTGGAGATCGCCCCGAGCAATTTGACGGGTACCGGTGACCGCCCCCAAGGGTTGCCAAAGTGTACGGGTTCGGTGACCGCCCTCAAGGGTTGCCATTTGTACGGGTTCGGTGACCGCCCTCAAGGATCCCTTAGTGGAATCACGGCACCTTGCATTGTGCGAGGGCGTGAGGAGAATACGGTGGCCCTAGTGGCATTGTTGGGGAGCATTGTGCCTCCACACCGCTCTAACGGAGATTAGCATCCGCAAGGGTGTGAACTTCGGGATACATCGTCGTCTCCGCGTGCCTCGGTTATCTCTTACCCGAGCCCTTTACTTATGCACTTTACTTTGTGATAGCCATATTGTTTCTTGTTATATATCTTGCTATCACTTAGTTGTTTATCTTGCTTAGCATAAGTTGTTGGTGCACATAGGTGAGCCTAGTCGATTTAGGTTTTGTGCTTGACAAATTAACCGCTAGGTTTATTCCGCATTTGTTCAAGCCTAAACCGTAATTATTTTAAAGCGCCTATTCACCCCCCCCCTCTAGGCGACATCCACGATCTTTCAAGTGCACCCCTGCAGGGAAGATTATCTATTCGAATAGCCGTGTCCACGGTAACAGGACGCTCAGTGTTGTATCCCAATCTACTACAACTTGAACTGGATACATGTTACTTTAATTGTAAGCTCCGGGATTGCTTTCTCGCAGGGAGTCGAGGAAGTATCTCTGGGCTTTGCTTCCACATGCTTGTTACTTTATGTTATGCTACTAATCTGCCCTCTTCTAATGCTGCAAGACGCTGAAGATGCTAGTCTTCGATAGGCTAGGCCTTCCCCTCTGTTCTGGCAATTCTGCAGTAAAAGTCCACAGATACAGCCCTTCATTTGATACCGATGCATACTTAGCATAGTTCTGATGTAAGTCTTGCGAGTACTTTGGATGAGTACTCACGGTTGCTTTGCTACCTCTTTTCGCCATACCCGATTGCTGCGATCAGATGATGGAGCCCCCGGAGCCAGCTGATTCCGCCGACGACTACTACTACCCCGACGGAGCCTAATGCTACGTGGAGACCGCCGACGACCAGGAGTAGTTTAGGAGGCTCCCAGACAGGAGGTCTTGCCTCTTTCGATCAGAGCCGTTGTTTGTTTTCACCTTCTTAAGGCAGTTTTGTTTAACTTTGTGTCTGTATTCAAATACTGTTGTTGCTTCCGCTGACTCTTGTGTTACTCGAGCTTATGTATTCGAGCCCTCGAGGCCACTGGCTTGTAATATAAGGCTTATATTATTTTATTTTGTGTCTAGAGTTGTGTTGTAATATCTTTCCGTGAGTCCCAGGGCTTGATCGTGTGCATTTGCGTGTATGATTAGTGCACGGTCGGGCCGAGGGCGTCACACCTGTGGTGTGGGTTTGTCACGTGCTTTATTACTTGCTAGGACAAATTAAAGATCTCCATCGCCGGCCGCTTTTCTTTCCAGATGGCTGTGCCTGAGTTGGTTGTATGTAATCCATGCATGCATCATATGGTACCTGATATGTGCAGTAACTCAAATTTATATGATGACCAAGATGACACATCAGAAGATGACGTTGCGCCTATGTGTAATTCGGATTTGATCGACACACAGAACCTGAGATGATCGATACCAATTGATGGACGATGACGTTCTTGACAAGGACACGTCTTCCTTCTCTACTCCAACCACGCTTCCACTAAGTTCTAAGTTCAAGAGACCCCACCCCTTAGGCCTTAGAAAGAATAGAAGGACAAATGACAGCCAGCCCAGACTGCGACATGAATGAGTGCAGCTTGGACGGAGCAAATATATATACACATTGCATGCATTGTTGATTTTGTGCCAATATAAAGATGCTTTGGCCATTTATTATACGCGGCCGCCGCCCTAACTGTGGCGCTGCGCGTCGACGTGTACCGTGTGGACTGCTACGTGTCGTAGGAAAAGTTCACCAGGAGCCGGCCCATATGTTTGACCGGATATTAGGCCTTGCTGGGATTAATTCCTTCTTTAATCGATGTGATGGGCTGGTGTGCACGTGGCTTCTCTGGTCCATTAAGTCTAATCCTTCTTCTCTTCTTCTGTATTTGAAAAACTTGTGCATGTAACATGCAACATGGATGGCCCTCATCTCTCCAGCACCTTCCCTCCTGCGTACAAACAAATCAAAACGTGAAGGCAGTATTGACTTCTTATTAGTAAAATCACATGCACCGAGGAACAAAAATACCTGGTCATTTGTTTGTCGTGTAATATTTGTAGATGTTTTTATAATGGCTATGTCCACATCCATAGACTTAACTGAATTTGTTTCAGACTGCATCCAGACGACCATACTCCTCCTGAACAAATTGAGTATGTGAGAAAGGAATTCTGCTGTTCCTTCTTTTTTTGACACATTCAAATGCTTCTTTGGCCTCTCAAGATCATATCCAATGCCAATTTCACAAGGGAAAAAACATTGTAACAGAGGCATGGACTCGCCCAACCACCGTCAGGGCCCCTTCCAGGTGCGGCCCGGGTCGTTTGCAAGGGCGTTGAGGGCGACGGAGAGGGAGGCGAGGCCCCAAAAGGCATCCAGAAAGTTGCTTGGGCTGGTGGTTGACGGTGGCGAGCTTGATACTGAAGGAGGCCGGAGCTCTTGCTGGGTGAGGGCCGGAGCTGGAGGAGGCAAGAGCTCGAGCTGGGTGTCATCTGGCTGAGAGGAGGCACTCCGCTGGGCGGACGGAAGTGCGGCTGCGCGGATCTACAGGAAGACGACGGCGGAAGGGCAGCTGGAACGGGGTCGCCCTGAGCCGCCGCTGGGATCCTGCACACGCCGGCGTGTGGGTGCTCGTCTTGGCGTGCACCGCCATGGACTTGGCCTTCACCACGGCCACGATGGTCGACAGCATCTGCTTCAAGAACGTGGACGCCGCGGCAGGCTGGATGCCTGCCGCGGCGCGGTCGTGGTAGCAGGCCACGGTGGTTTTTTTTACACGGTGGCAATTCCTGTAATTTTCACGAAAATGAAAAGGTGTTCACGAAAATCAAAAGGTGTGTTGAGTTGTCAATCTGGGCCATTGGTTGGATATTGAATGGCTGAGATTTAATGTATCTCAACATGTTTACTATTTTATAAGTAGTTTAGATAGATTGGGATGGACGGCGATTTTATGGTATGTCTTAAAAAATATGGAAAAAAAGATTAGCGCGGATGAAAAACCGGAGTGTGGTACACGCTACGCGATCGAGGTACATGAGATAAAAAACAGAGCCCGGTACGGGCGACGAAAGAGTCCAGCATACAGCAACCGGTACACACGAAGAAAAAACAGTTAAGGGCCCGTTTGGAAGCACCGTATTTCTACTTCAGTTTTCAGAAATAATGAAGTGTGGAATACTTCAAGGCGTTTGGGTCAAATAAAAACTGTGGTTTAGAAACCAAAGTATTTTCTAAAAGTTCAAAGTGTTTTGCCGTATTGATTTTCCGAAACAGAGAAATATAGCGCTCGCTTCCTCCCCCGTGTAAAAACACATCTGCTTCGTCCTGCCGCCGTCATCTACGGCTCATGCGGCCATGTCCTCTTACTCAGGCATGGAGAAAGCAAGCTCACAAGGATAGGAAGCTTCGTTCCGCTCTAATTTGATTTCAATCCACCGCTCTGTTTCTTCTTAACTTGATTGCACCATTGCTGCCATCTAGGGTATAATACTCTTGCAGAGATTCCCTCCGATTTCCACATAGCTGGACAAGTAGAGTCTTCGTACAAGGATAATGGTGACTTGTCGTCTGTTGCATGCAACATATCTGGCACTGTATTTAGAGCAAATTCGAAAACTAGCATTGCTAACATGTATATATCAAAAATAGCACCCCGTCGGTCTGCCGTAGGCCGAAGAGGGACTTTTCGGCCTGGAAAAAACCGAAGAGGCCATTTCGGCTTACTGTGGGCCGAAGATGGGCGCTGCTGGGCCGAAGACCTGTCTTCGGTCAGCAGTAAGCCGAAGAGGCCTTTTCGGCTTCCTGTTGGCCGAAGAGTGCATACTCTTTACGTTAAATGTTGACCGAAGTTGCATGGAGCACTTTTCGGCCTGCACCTGACCGAAGACTATTTTGTTTTAAAAAAATGCATTATAATTGCTGCACAACCATTCCCTCTCTTTGACATGCCAACTTTGTACTTTCCCGCAACCATTTCCCGACAATATATCTCATCATTTTCTTTCCCGCCATTTTCCTTCCCGCCATTCTCTCCCGGCATTCTCTCCCGCCATTCTCTCTCCCGCCATTCTCTCCCACCCTTCTTTCCCGCCATTCCCTCCCGCCATTCTCTTTCCCGCCATTCTCTCCCGCCATTTTCTTTCCCGCCATTCTCTCCCGCCATCTTCTCTTCTCAACCTATAAAACCCCCTCCGCACTAAGGTGGGTGAGCAGGCAAGTGTAGTCTCGTGGAGATGTCCCATTATCCTTTTGGTCGTAGTTTTCACTCTGGTATGTCCGATCGTCTTCTCCGTCTAGCCGCCAATTTCAAGATCGACGATAGAGTAGTTCCATGGGAGGAACTCATCAGTAGTGACACCATAATGAATGAGTTGGCTCACTCATTAGCTAGGAGTGGGTGGCCTCCCAGGACATTTGAGGAGATACGGAAAGAACTTCTCAGGTTGCATGGAAGATGGCAGAAGCAACTGCATAAAGGTGAATCTTACCTCAGGCTTGCCGTAAATAATTCAGATTTATGGTCAGCAGACAGTGAGGACGAAGACGACCTCTTCATGCCGAGCACCAAGGCCAAGATACCTGCATCGTCAAAGTGCAAGAGTACCGCACCGTCAAAGGGCAAGAGTGCTGCATCAACGGAGGATGACGACGACGACTTCATGCCGAGCACCAAGGCCAAGAGACCCACATCGTCGAAGTCCAAGACTACCGCATCGTCCAAGGGTAAGAGTGCTGCATCAACGGAGGATGACTACGATGACTTCATGCCGAGCACCAAGGCCAAGAGACCCACATCGTCGAAGTCCAAGACTACCGCATCGTCCAAGGGTAAGAGTGCTGCATGAACGGAGGATGTCGACGATGACTTCATGTAGTTTGTGGGATGTATTTTTCTAGTTAAGTCGTACCGTTTAATTCAGATGTACTTCTATCTTAATTATCTGTTGTAGTCTCTTTGGAAATGTATCTCGTACCGTTTAGTTGCTATCTTAATATGCAGTAGACAAGTATCCTGAAAACAAATCAGTCTCTTACATAGATAATGGCTCATACATAGATAGTAACACATACATGAAGGATGTCTGATACATAGATAAGTCCTCACACATAAGAATAGTCTGAAACTAACATGGATGTCTCATACATATATAAACATATCACTGCTCGGTACTACGGCGACGAGTCTGGACCTTCCTCGGACGAGGACCGGAAAGCGATAAGCGCTGACGCGGTGGGTGAGCCTCACGGTGTCCACGACCGTACATAACCTCGCCTGTCCCGGTCTGTGTCTCCTGCGTCGGTGGTGGTGGTGGAGTATGATGCAGCGGCTGAGAGAAGTCATACGTGTTTGCAGCGTGGTCATCGTCATCGCCGTAGCCGTCTAAGAGCGAATCATAACCACTAAGCATCGGCGACTGCACGACATGCGTGAACGGAGGCGGCTGGTTGCTGACTGTAGTAGTGAAGCACATGTAAAATTGAATTGCGAACGTACACTGCTTAAAAGAAAAACCAAAAGTAAAGTTACCTGGCCCCATTTGTTGATGCCATGCCGAGCTCCCTGGCTGTGAAGGAGATGGCTCTTGCCATGCCGAGCTCCCTGGCTGTGAAGGAGGTGGCGCCGGTGAAGCCATGTGCCGTGAAGGACGTGGCGGACGAAGTGCTGGACGAGGAACCGCAACATCAGAAGATCTTCTACATGTCATTGCTGCGTAAATCCCTCGTAGCTTCTCATCAAAACGCTTCAACCACGAGAGGTGCTCTGGCTGTGGGATAGTTTCTCCGCTCTCAACCCGCCCCATTAAAGCGGAAACCTCATCTTGCGCTTCAACCATCAAGTCACTCTGTACATTGAATAGTTAGCCAATTGTAAATGTTCAGGTTATGACATGAGTACACATATTAGAACCATAATAGAGCAAGTTGGTTACGTACCGCGTGGTGTCTGGTTCCCATAATAGAGGAAGTTGGGTACATATCGCTGGTCAGAGGCGCTTCAATCTGATCAGGAGCAGCAGAAGGAACCAAGTAGATCCTCGTTGAATGCCTGTAACGCTGCAGATACAACCCGAACTTGTGCCAGTCAAAGGGTCGAACCTCATCCCAGATATTTGTTGGCGCAGTAGTCCATTCTAGAACATAAGGGCCAATGTTCTTAAGCCAGAAATCCATGGACTTGTTCCCTCCTACGCGGCTCAACCTGACATTGACATCCGGGTAACGTGGTAAGCAAAATTCTTAAAGTATCAAACTAACAACTAAATTAGAATTACTTACTTGTGCACGTGGTCCGGTATGTGTGGAATAACTGGAATTTCATCCTCCTGACATCGACCGAACTGTCTCATCACCCTATGAAGGGCCATCTCCTCCACCGTCACGTCGAACACCAATCTGGCCTTGGTCATCCAGTAGTGCCGATCTCTAGTGCACAAGTGAGATATTCCACTTGGATACCTAAATGTTATAGCCTGATGCGAGTAGGTCTCCCACATAACAACATCCTCGTGCAAAGCATCAAACTGCGCCCTGAAGGACGGGTAGCAGCTCTTCACCTGATGACCCGCAAACTGTCTCTGTGCATGACAACAAATAAACATTAGTAATAGTATTGCATGGCAAGAAATAATCTAATGAACTTCTCGGTAATACAAAATTACCTCTCTTCGCGTCCAAACAGATCCCACAGTTGGCAAGTCGCCGATAAGTGGCACATAAGCCCCTGCTATGTCCTCCGACCCAAACGGGTTTTCAACGCAGACATAGGGTCGTCCAATAGGGAACCTCTCATATGACCAGAGCTGCAACAATAGTGGACATCCAACCAGACCTGATCTGTGGGAGCTCAAAATGCAACCTTTGCACAGGCCTCTGTACGTAGCTGCCAACACAGCAGAACCCCAACTCCTCTGCGTAATGTCCCCTGGGCAACGAGCGTCAGCTATCTCTCGTGCAATGCTGATGAGGCGCGCATCGACAGTGGTCACGTGGTTCTCCGTGAACATAGTCTTGCCGAACAACCAAAGAAGATAGGCCTCTAGGGACCGATCAACCTGTGCCTCTGACAACTGAACTCCGGGGTATCCTAACAAGCGAATCTACATATAACAGAAACGATTGTATTATTCTATTTACTGAGGACACCTATAAAAACAATATTCGTTTAGCTGACCGAGAAGGTTACCTGAAACTGGCCCAACCACTTAAAACGAGGCCCGTGAGGATCGTTGTCTAAGCCCCTAGCAGTTGGCACCGCAGCTAGAAAACGGTTCTGCATCGTACCTAGCCAGCCAGGTTCTGCATGTAAAGGACCTATGGCAGCACCGGCCAACAGTAATCCCAACAAGTAAGACACATCCTGTAGAGTAGGCGCCATCTCTCCCCAGGGAAAGTGAAACGTATGTGTCTCCGGTCTCCATCTATCTACTAAGCAGGTAAGGAGTGACCTGTCGTAAGAGAAGCGTTTCGTTGGCCTCTTGCGTAGCTGCAATGGTTCACCAGTTTCATCCATTTCCGGATGATCAACCCACTCATCCAATGTACCCTCAACCAGCCGTGCCAAGGGTAGCAGTCCAGCCCACATTAACCTACAAAATAAAGAGAATGTACATCAAACAGTTAGCGGACATCATATATTACAAAATACGAATTAAAAAATTATAAGCACACAAACCTATCAACCCATGCAGGGTGTATCAGCCTGTTAGACTTTGGGGTGCGAGTGGTCAACACATCTAAGTTCTTGCCCGTTTGCATAAGTGCGGCCCGGTGTTTTTTTTCAATCGTATCTTTAAGCAACGCATACGAAGACATATCTGAAATTAAAACATAGTTCGACATATTAGAAAATAAAATATAGTCCAGACATATTACAAATTAAAACATAGTCCGACATATTACAAATTAAAACATAGTCCAGACATATTACAAAATAAAACATAGTCCGACATATTACAAAATAAAACATAGTCCGACATATTACAAATTAAAACATAGACTGACTCATTATATAGCTTCTGAGTTATTTCTTCCTCGTCGTCCCCTTCGGCCTCGACTGCCTCGACCACGTCCGCCTCTTGCTCCTGTTGTCGCACTCGTCGATGTGGACGCACCGTCTTTGTTAAGGTCGGGACAATATTTCATCCTATGCCCATAATTCGTGCATAGCAAGCACTGTCTGGTTGCTCCACCAGCTTCAGATTGGTCCATATCATTACGGATGCGACGGACCTTACGTCTACCCTTACTGGTTCGCCGAAGATCAGGATCCGGGATGTATACTCTCTCATCATCGTTTACCTTGTTGAAATTGCCGACAACTCTAAACCCTGTCATCTCACCGGTCCATGTGTTGCGTACTGACTCTTTCAAATAGTATGGGGACACGAAGGAGATGGCATCCAACTTAATTTGGCCGCACGCAGCCAACACATGTGAGCAAGGAAGGTGCAACAACTGCGGTTTGTTGCATGTACACTCACACGTTGGATAAAATTCCGTTCCTATTTTTACCTCATGCGTCTTCACCTCATTTGACGTACCAAAACCATCGGTAGGTAGCTGAACCTCATACCTCCTTTCCTGATTACCTATGAGCCTGACAGTGTGCTTCTTTGCTTTCTCTATCTTCTTTGCCATGTACTCCATGACACGGCTACAATAAGGTGTCTTCGGATGATCTGCAATATGCTTCTTTGCTAACTCGTGCCTTTCTCTGAAATATCTCAAAGTGCCATGCAATATACCCTCCACAATAGCTGTGAGTGGCAATGCTCTATTCCCTCTAAGTACAAAGTTATACACCTCAGCAAGGTTGGTTGTCATGTGGCCATACCTAGCTCCATGGGTGTCATGCAGCAAAGACCAATTCACGGGAGGATCTTTCTCTATCCACTCAGTAAAATCCTTTATTGCCCTGCCGTTCGGCCTCTTAGTGCCAGGAGGGTCAATTGCTGGCAAGTCACACAGAGCTACAGGCTGCTCTAGCTGCGCGATGACTATTGCTAATTTAGCCTGATCTTTTTCCATTGTCCGTCTGGCCTTAACCTGCTTCTTAGTAAACTCATCTAGTTTTGACCAAATAAAATTGTATTTGCGTGCCTGGTTCTGCTTGCATAATTTTTTGAACAACTTCATCAACTGCTTGTTCTTGAACTGTGAGAAAAATTTTGCCCCAAGATGGCGCATGCACCACCGGCTCTACAGGTCCATCCATGATGTTGATTCGTTCTCAGTTGGATTCCTCAGTGTCTTCACGGCCTTCAATATACCAGCATGTCTGTCATGAATGACACACACATTCGGCCGGTCCTTCACGATGGCAATTTTCACTTGCCTCAAGAACCATATCCAGCTTGGAAAGTTCTCACCCTCCACGAATGCCATAGCAAGTGGGATGATTTGATTGTTCCCGTCAACACCAATAGCAGTAAGGATTTGCCCTCTGTACTGACCAGTCAGGAATGTGCCATCCACAAACATCACAGGAGGACAATGCCGGAAAGCTTCGATGCAAACAGAAAAAGAAAAGAATACTCTCTTCAACACCTTAAAATCTGGTATACTCGCCAATCTTGTGTGTTGTACGTTAACATAAGTGCCGGGATTCCTCTCCTTCAATACTTGAAGGAGCCGCACAACATTATCATATGAGTCGAAGAACGTCCCAAACCTTTCCTCCATAGCCTTCTGCTTAGCCCTCCAAGCCTTCCCGTAAGGAATGACATAATTCCATCTGACCTTCACTGCTGTCTGGATGTGTTTTGCTTCCATGTCTTTCTTCTCTACTATCTCAGTATACATGAGTTGCGCAATGAGAGTAGAAGACAGGTTCGGATGATTCACCAGAAGGGTTTTCCTCACACAAGTGTGTGGAACAACACCGGTGACAACCCAGTGGATGTTATACTTCGGCACGTGCCCGTGCACCTTCCCAGGACAACCTGTTTCAACACATTTCACTGTATAGTTTGTTTGATTTGATACGTGTGTCCGAAATACCCTCTGCGTGGACATAGCCCACTTTACCACCGCATATTTCAATTTCTTCTTTGTATCATACATAGAGCCTATCTGGACTTGGTTCAGATGATACTCCCATGGAGTCTCATGGCCATCGTTGACCGTGAGACCGGTGGATAGGTCCTGATCCCATGCGGCAGGAATCGGTACCTCCACTTCATCCTCGGCATTTTCAGAATCCAGATCCTCAGCCAGTCCATCCTCGTCCTCTTCCTCCATCACCCTCTGCATTTCCCCCCCTCTGGTTGTCCGGTATTCTCCTCCTTCCTCATCCTCTTCCTCATCCCCATCAGCAAAACCAGAACCGGCTAATATTAGCGACCGACTACTCTGCCCAGTATCGTTACCACACAAATTGTGTGGCACGTAATCTGGCTCTTCCTCGGGTTGGCTAGCATCCACATCCATTGGCTGTGACCCGGATAAATAAATCTCGTTAGCCACTTCACTGCCCTGCCCGGGTTCATACACCCCCTCTGGTTCTCCGGTATTCTCCTCCTTCGCCACAGGTTGCACTAGGGCATATGGGTGGATTTTTCGGTCTCTGCAACGCCTTAACAGGGTCAACCACTGCTGGCTCCTATCTATCAGCATCAACTCCCACTTCACATTTTTACACGATTTGGTCCACAATGCTTGAATACTGACAGAACATACCCCAGGATCCAGCCCAAAACTAGTTGTCAACCAGTACTTCAACTGTCTAATGTCCAGTCTGTCCGGGTCTGGAAGTGTCATGACACATTTTTTATACTCGCTAAGATCAACCCCCCACTCATTATATCGAACATTGTCAGGGCCATAGTAAACAGTCAAATTTACTGATTCAGACATTTCAACCTGTCAGACACTTCCATCTCATTAATCACAACGAACAAATTTTTTACCCGCTACACTAACCGACCGCTAAAATGACAGCACAAACCAATTAACACTAAAAATAATTGTCACGCGTGATTATACCTTCGACGCGTGTGGCCACCTCACGAAGAACTTGCACCAACGAGCAACACCAACGCCACCCCCTTGGCGGCCACCTCCTCTTGCCCAGCCAAACCACCTCCTCCTCCTCAACCAACCATGGTTTCTCCTCCTCACACCACCATGACTACAACTCACTTGTACACACAAATAGCTATCCCATTGGAAAAAAATTACCGTAGGCTGGTGGAGATGGCTACGATCTACCGTTTCTGTGGTTTGGATTTGAAAATGGCTGGAGAAATGAAGAGATCGGTGAGGGGGGGCGATTTCTGGTTGGAAACGAGAGAGAGAGAGCTAGAAGAGAGAAAGAACAGAGGGGAGAAAGAAGAAAGGCTCGGGCAGGCTTATCCAGCCTTTTCGGCCTACGGTAAGCCGAAGAGGTCTTCGGTCGGGGCCAGACCGAAGACAGCTCTTCGGTCGACCTGCCGCTCTCTTCGGCCCACGGGAAGCCGAAATGGCCTCTTCGGTTTTTGCCAAGCCGAAAAGTCCCTCTTCGGCCTACGGCAGACCGACGGGGTGCTATTATTGATATATACACGTTAGGACTGCTAGTTTTCGAATTTGCTCCAAATACTGTGCCAGTTTTGAAAAAAAATCCCCAAATCGCAGGTTGGCTTGTGCAGATCTATTTCATTTGTTAATTCCAGTTTGCCTTTCAACTCCTGCGGTAGATGTGTTTTGCTTGTCCTTCTTGCTGAGCTCTCCAGCGTCGATCGACCCTCCGGCACCTGCTGTTCAGCGCGGTCCTCCTTCACCTAGCATGTCGCCCGTGCTTAGAGATATGCAGTGATCAAAGGGTTACACTCTTTATGAAAGGGCTTCCTCTATATAAATCATTGCAACGAGCTGGACCTAAAACCCATTGTCATTTTTTCTCTCATCTTAAAATAAAAAACAACATATATGCACGCACATGCTTCAGCACGGGCGCGCGGCGTGCCGTCGTGCCTTCCGCCTGCTAGTGTATATTAGAACCGGTATAGCACACGAGCTCATGAATATAAAAACCAAACAAGATAGTACTAATTAACAATATTCTACCAAATCTAGCGTAGCACTTCGCTATGGCACGCTAAATCGCTGGAGGACGGCATGCCCGAAGGCTGAGCCTGCGCCGTCGCCCGACGCGGTGCTCCCGTTCCGGGTGCTGCACCACTAAGCGCGGGCTGCTTCTCCCTCTAGATTAATTCATTAGGTGGGGCATTAAGCTAAGTTCGTAGGTTGTAATTAAGGGGTAGCATTTTACATACGCAACTTATCTTAATCGGGTCACTAGGTATATATGTGAAATGCTAATCGAATCACTGCGTATACCCTTAATTAGCTCAACGAGGACACGGTCATTTGGGCATGACGCACACGTTAGGAAACTAGTACTACCAGGACCACACGCGTATAGCATATGAGTCCACACGCGTATTAGTAACCGTATTTGGCATAAAATTGCCAAACTCGATGGAGTCTCTTAGAATTATTATTATTTTTCCACACACGAGTCCAAAAATTAGCACCGTCTTGTCTGGGGCTGGGAATATTCAGCTACATCTGCCGTGAGCTACGATCACCGTGTCGTGTTGTCTGGGGCTGGTAATATTCAGCTACATCTGCCGTGAGCTACGATCAAGCCGTGCCTATTTAAGCACCCGATTCCGCTAGCTTCAGCACCAACTACAATTACCACTCTTAATTGTTACTCACTTAGCTTGCCACGTTTGCTCGCAAATCGCTCGATTTGCTAGCTAGCTACATGGCAGGGACCAAGATGACTCCCCCTTTCTTGCTGCTGCTCCTCATTGCCCTAATGAGCATCACATCCAGCGTGCTCGCAGCCCGTGAGTTGGCCGGCGGCGAGGAGACGGCGATGCAGGCGAGGCACGAGGAGTGGATGGCCAAGCACGGGCGCAAGTACAAGGACGACGCAGAGAAGGCGCTGCGCTTCCAGGTGTTCAAGGCCAACTCGGAGCTTGTCGCCAGGTCCAACGCCGACGGCACCAAGAAGTACCACCTGGCCATCAACAAGTTTGCCGACCTGACCAGCGAGGAGTTCGCCGCCAGGTACACCGGGTTCAAGCCCGCGCCGCCGGGATCCAAGATGCTGCCGGGATTCAAGTACGAGAACGTCAGCCTCTCCGCCGACAAGCAGGGCGTTGACTGGAGGACCACAGGCGCAGTTACCGGTGTAAAGGACCAAGGACAGTGTGGTACGTACGTAGTACTCTACCTACCAACTCAGTGCATGCAATGCATGCATGCACGTTCCTTACCGTTATAGTAGTCCGTAAACTTAGACGACGACGTTTGCTATTGCTACAGGATGCTGCTGGGCCTTCTCTGCGGTGGCTGCCGTGGAGGGCATCCACCAGATCACCACCGGCCAGCTGGTCTCCCTCTCGGAGCAGCAGCTGCTCGACTGCAGCACCGACCAGAACCACGGGTGCAACGGCGGCGTCATGAACTCTGCCTTCCAGTACATAGTGGACAACGGAGGCATCACCACCGAGGACGCCTACCCATACGTCATGGCCCAAGGCAGGTGCGACTCCGATGGCACGCAGCCGGCCGCCACCATCCGCGGCTACCAGGTCGTGCCCGCCAACAACGAGGACGCGCTCGCCGCCGCCGTCGCTAACCAGCCCGTGTCTGTGGGCATCGATGGGTCGCAGCCGAGCTTCCATATGTACAGTGGCGGCATCATGACCGGCGACGCCTGCGGCACAGACATGAACCACGCGGTGACCGTGGTGGGCTACGGTGTCCAGCAGGATGGGACAAGCTACTGGCTCATCAAGAACTCGTGGGGCCAAACCTGGGGAGAAGGAGGCTACATGAAGCTCCAGAGAGGCACGGGCGCTTGCGGCATTGGCATGCAGGCATCTTACCCTGTCGCATGAACGTACGCCATTAATTAAATTAAAAATATTACTCCTCCTATAGAATAAACACAACCTGATCAACCGCATGTGGCACTCCTAGCTATAACATGAGATTGTTTTACTATCTTATCTAATACTCTATGTATGAATGACGATTATTTGTACCATCTAGCCACCTTCGACACTGTACTATATGTTTCAAACAACAAATATAACAAACGGACAGCTTCCCTGCATTGTACATGTGAGTTCACTACAAAAAATATATCGTCTCAGCATATTCTAGACGATCTTTCGCCAGAACATCATGGTCCTGCATGAGGCCCCTGTTCCGTTCGCTAGGAAATGTCAATTTCAGCGTGGAAAGAACGTCAGGAATGATAAGATAGGATGCCCCAGAACCAAACTACCCACGGTCCGTTATGAAAATGTGCAAATAGAGATATTAGCTATCGGAGAAGTCATATCTGAGGTTGCATGTAGGTACAGGCTCTATCTCATCCGTTGAGTTGCACCGTGATCTATCCACACAATTCACCCTGAAGCTACATCCGGTAATTAACATGAGTTGACCACCCTTTTTTTATAAAAAAGGTTGAAAACCTCGGCCAATGCATCATTATGATGCACACAACCTTTTTATCAATTATTAAGCAGAGGTTTTATAATTACAAGATATGACACCTACGACTAAGCCGACTTCTTAGCAACATAGATGTTGACCACTTCTATGTGAAAAGTAATTAAAGATAGTTTGAGAATATCGTAAAAGTACCCATTCACACCCCTAACGCACATAGTCTGAGATGATACCAATATCAATGGACACATGAGTGACAAGGACGGAGGGCCACCAATTTGCACTCTGCTAGTGGTAAATTCAAGAGATGCCACCATACCCGTACCCGAGAAGAAGAGGAGGACAAACCACGTCCAGATGACAACTTCAACGACGTGAAACTCTATCTGAGTGTAACTTAAAGGGAGTATATATAGTGCATATGCATGCACGGTTGATTCTTCGGACAAAAATGCTATGGCACGACTTGCTTGTAGTGCCGGTGCGACACATGTTTGTTTGATATTTGGGACAAGGCCACTGTCCGTCCCCATCGCCATACGCTATGTTGGGTGTCCAACTCACGCACCCTAAAAACCATTGGCCACAGAAGACTACGACGTCGACTGTTCTTTGGTGTGGATTCCATGTTTGAAATCTCAAATCGCTTTGCTCCACATGCATTTTTTTAGTTCCTACATGGACATTACTCCATAAAAAAAAATACTCGATCCGTTTTAAAACACATTGCTTATTTTGTCTTGTTATGATAAGGTTTTCAACATGTTTTGTAACTAACTATTGTGGTACAAAATCTTAACCTACAAGAAAAATGTTTTTCACCATGAGCTTGCTGACGTCCATTTGATGTCACATGAATCTATCTATACACTGGCAGAGCAGTGTTTCCTAGACTTTGCCCAATGAAAAATATTTTTCTTTCCGAGACTTTGCTCTATAATAAAAACCTGGCTAAGCTGGGTGTATGTAATCCATGCATGCATCATATCGACGCACACAACATGAGATGATACCAATTGATGGACGGCGAACGTTCGTGATAAGGAGCCGCCTTTTCTACTCACGATGAGACGCTCATGTACTGGATGGCGGCTGGCACTCCAGATGGGACGCTTACTCCGAAACAGAAGAAAGCATTCAACGACAGCGGATCAAGTTTATTGATCCAGCTAACGCGACACGGATGGAGTTGGAGCGGTGGCATTTCTTAAACCCATTTTCCACTAGTAGAAAAAGTAGTAGAAGAAAATGTTGTCCAACCATTTCAGCCTAAAATTTGTTAAGATGTAGGGACATGGTGATGCGGATGGGTGCGAGTGCACTGGAGCATATTCATACATGGTTGATTTTTCAGCCAGAAATGGTCAAGCAAGTACTTTGGCCTTACTTACGCTTGGCCTGTGGTGTGGGTGGGACAAAGCCACAAAGGTCTCCATCGCCCCCGCTTTGTTTTCCAGAAGGCGGAGCCTGAGCTTTTTTGTTTTGGCAACATAAACCCTCAAAGAGGGTTTAGGATTTTATTTATTTGAAGCCCAAACAGTGTACAACAATCAACTTTCCAATTGGAAATGAGATTGATTCCAAGGCCTCCATGGGCTTACAACTGGTAGATTTGCTGCATAAGAGGGAAGGCCTAGTAGAGGATCTCAGCAAATAAGATTTTTTAGCTAGACTAGAGAGTGCAGGGCAATGACATTCCAAGTTCTGGGAATGAACTTGATATTGCATGGACTTAGATGAGAAGAGTTATTAAGGAACTCCACAAGAACTGGTCTGATCTTCCAATGTCCTGGATTCTTAAATAAATTCCTTTCCTTTGCTGCTTCAACCAGGTTCCTGCAATCAGAGAAAAAGCAGCAGATTTCCATTCTAGAGCTTTAACGGTCGCCGCTGCAAGCGTCAATCCTAATGCTTCAGCCTGCAGGACTGATTTTTTTTCCTTGCAGACGCTTGAATAAATATAGCATAATTATTTGAATCATTTTTGAGAAAGATTCCAAGTCCAGCTTCATCTTTTGCAATCTCCGGATTCTATGCTGACCCTGAGCTGGTTGCATCCTGTATGTAATCCATGAATGCATCAATTGTCTACTTCCACCACATTGCATTGAGTTACACTAAGTACTAAATTGAAGAGATGCCACACAGGCCTCGGAGAGAAGAGGTGGACATACCACGGAAAGCCCAGACGGCTACGTGAATGAGTGCAACTTGGATGGATCATATATATATACAGTGCATGCATGCATGGTTGATTTTTCAAAAAAAAAATTGATTTGGCTTCAGTCGCTTGTGGTGCGGGCTCTGCACGTGTTTGTTTGATTGTCGGGACAAGGCCGGTGTCCATCCCCATCACTATACGCCGTTTTGCAGGTGGCAGTCATACACTACGTTGGGTATGTTAGGTTGATCTCCTCCCGTGTGGGCCCAACGGCCCACCGGGCCCTTACATCCGCGCCCTGATCGGGGGCGCCCAACCCACTATGGTTGACGGGCCCCTGTCACCTGCGCTATATATAAAGAGGTGGGGGCCGGCGGCACGCAACACGAGGTTCGTCGCGAGCCGCACTCCCCACCGACACACCCTACCGATCTAGGTTTGCGCAGTAGTGACGGGAAGCACCGCTGCAACTGCCCACTCACCGTCGCCGACGTCGCCCTCCATCATGGCCAACGGCTCGAGCTCGTCGAGCCAAGGTGAAGGTACACCTCTCTCATGCCAAGATAGATCGATTCCCTAAAGTTCTACCGTCAT
The DNA here is from genome assembly GCA_039707655.1 of Elymus sibiricus. Taxonomy (NCBI): domain Eukaryota; kingdom Viridiplantae; phylum Streptophyta; class Magnoliopsida; order Poales; family Poaceae; genus Elymus; species Elymus sibiricus. Next base: position 4,895,306 of record CM077670.1, on the reverse strand, counting down.
TGTTCTAGCCTAGTCGATCTGGAAAGCATAACAATGGTATCAGATCCAACCCTAGGTTATAGATCTTTTCGGTAGAAAGAAATCACAGTTTTCTGCTCCACAGTATACACTAGTTCATCTCTAAAATTCAAAACCCTAACCCTAAAATCAAAAAGAGGGCAAAAGGGGAGAGATCTCACCGGCCAGGGCCTCGAGCTCGCCGGCAAAGGGCGCCGCCGCCACCAGGGCCGCGCCGTTCCTCTCGATCTCGATGCGCAACGGCGAGCCGAGGCATCAGGGAAGAAGAACACCACCCCTTCGGGGGCAAAGGGCACCACCACCGAGCCGCATGACGGCGGCGCGTGTAGGGTAACGCAGCAGAAAACAAAAAATTTCTGACCTACGTACCAGCCCAGGATCACTATGGAGACTGCATACAAGGTTTGATCTTTTTCGTTACCGACTCGTAGCGCAGCGGAAGTAGAGTCGATGACGATCGGCGGTGCAGATCCCCGCAGCTAGGATTTGCGACCTCCCAACCGCGAGGATGTACTCCCTCATCTGCCCCTCGGACAGCCCTCCGGGAGGTGGTCGGACAGTCCCTCGGACGGTGTCGCGGACAGCCCTTCGGGAGGACCTTCGAAACTCGAATGGTCACCCGGACAACCCTTCGGGAGGACCCTCGAAACTCGGACGGCCACTCGGACAGCCCTTCGGGAGGCACTCTCGAACTAAGACCGAAACTACGATCTCTCTACAGAGTTGCACACATACGGTGTCATCTATCCGGCAGGGCTTCGCCGTCCAGAACTAGATCCCACCGGAACCCAGACAGCCTTTCGGCTCTACGAAACTATTTCGCTGGGAGGGAGAGAGAAGCCAGAAATGTCATGGCACTTGTATGTGAGAAGGAGTGAGTGTGGAGGCAGCCCCTCCACCTCTATTTATAGGAAAGCCAAGGGGTAGGATGGGCACTTCCAAAAAACCCAAAATGGCCATGAAGGAAAACTTCCCCAAGGGCATAAAAGGGAACTAATGGAGCAAGTGAGGCCCTATGGAGGAGCTCCACATGTGGCCGGCCAACCCTCTTGGGGGGCCTCCCCAAAGGGGGTTTCTTAGCCCCCAAGCCTTCTAGAAACCTTTTGGAAAAATATCCCAAAATGTGACTTTCCAAACAATATCCAAAAAGCACTTTCACTATTCACAAAGACATTTTTCTGCGTCCATTAAATCCCAAATTATTTCTGTGTCCCTAGAACAATTCGAGTACCCACTAAAACAGTTTTGAACGCATTCCGAAACAATTCCGGAACAATGTTTCTTCAGCGAAAAAGCTACCATAGCGGTTCTGGCGGCTCCGGAACATTTCCGGTTTTTCCTCCGGAAAAATCCCAGAAGTTACCAAAACGATTCTGGCACCCTCCAAGAATTTCCAGACGTGTGCCGAAACCATTTTGACTTAATGGAATACCCTGAAACAACTTTTCAGTTTTACCTGAACTATTCCGATATCCTCTCCGGAACGTTTCCGTTTCGTCCGAAACTTTTTCGGTGATTTTCTCTCAGACTCCCTGTCTAGTATTCAGCAGATAGATGACCCTTAAGCGTGTGACCCTATAGGTTCGGTGAAGCATAGACATGACCGGAACTCTTTCCGATCAATGATCAACATCGGAGCCGTGGACACCCATATTGACCCCTATACCCACACGAATGAATATTCGAGTGAACCTCCAGTTGCCGTGTGCTATTCCTGTTGCTTCGCGATATGTTACAAAACCCGAGGTGAGATTTTCTGCATCCTCGTGGATCAACAACTTGTCCACTATGCAAGTTACCTCGTTACCGGTTTTGTTCTCTTTTCTCATTTCCGTGTTCCGGCATCCCTGTGATCAAATCACAAAGTGTCTGGCCAGAGGATGATGTATACCGTAACACCGAGAGGGCCCGAGAATATCTCTCCATCGTCGGAGGAGCAAATCCCAATCTCGAGCTATCAAGTTACTTGACATACTTTTCCATGAACCTGTAAGCCGCCGTAATAGCCACCCATTTACGGATGACGTTTAACAAACCCCAAAGTTCATGAAGCAAGCCTGAAGAAACTCGACACTCTCATGGTCTAAGGAATTATGCAAACATTAACTATCTCTATGTTATTAACCATTAACTTGTGACGAATGAATCTCATAGCATAACATCAATTCGGGTCGATTCAACACAAGTGTTCTACTAACATTGTGCCCTCAAAGTTGCCGGCATAGTCATGCCCATGATCAGAAAAACAGAACCATCATGCAACACTTGAGCTAGTCTTAGAGGCCAGACTAGGAATACATTTTACCGTTTATTATGCCACACGTGCATATGAGTCTTCCTTCGAGCCTCGTGGTTATTGCAGACTCGAGAACCATAGCAGTTATAGCATGGAACATAAACATAATCATGAACATGGAGATAAATAATAACATTTGTTATTGCCTCTAGGGCATATCTCCTACAGACTCCCACTTGCACTAGAGTCAATAATCTAGTCAATGCTAATGCACATTACACCTGTGGCATACCGGTGTAAAATGCTTCGCATGTGGTATAGCCTGATGTCCAACGGATCTGACAACTTCAGTTCCGTGCGTATCTTTGCATGTCCTCGCGTTTTCACGCTTTCACAAAATTCATATTTTGTGTGGACTTGGCTTCGTATATATGTGAATCACTGATCAAACCTTGATTCCTCAGACTGAGCTATGGAGCAACTATCTGCAATAGTGTCCCATTGTCCAAAGCCTTCTTGGAACCATACTAAGTTCATGAATGAACTGTATGATTCAACATATTTTATGTCGCTTTGAAAGTGGCAACATACTTAGCCTTTGTTATAGAATTCGCCACAGTAACCTGTTTGGAACGATTTCCAAACACCGTGCCACCATATTGTGTATTACACAAAACCCTTAACTTAAATCGAAAATCGCATGGAGCATTGATGAAGACTGTATCGATGTAATCATTTACAACGAGCACTTCATAATCTCTGCTTGCGAGAAAACATGTCATCAGTGCTACTTTAGTACTTAATGACATTTTTCACTGTTGTCCCATGATCAGTACTTTGATCAATATGGTATCTATACTCGCAACTCCTTGGAAGTACTGGACATATCTGGTTGTTTTACATACCATGGAATACATGATTAATCCAAACACAAGAGTGTGTGGAATTTCCATCATGTAATTTGCTCATCAGTGTTTTGGGACACCGAGTCTTGCAAAACTCTTTCCATGTGACTTCGGCAAGAATCACTCCTTGGCGTTTTAATGCTACACTGTTTTAGCATCTTGTCAATATGTATTTTTGGCTTTACCCTATTAGGCAATTCTATCTCGTAGATAAATATGCCTAATGTCAAGGCTATTTAGCCCAAGCACTTCATCGAAAACTATTTTCAAGGAAGTCCTAACACTACTAGAAAAAAGGCCTTTAATGGCGCACCTATTTTTGGTAGTAATGGCGCACATCCGGTGCGCCATTACTACCACGCCATAAGTAACTTTTAGTAATGGCGCACATTTGGTGCGCCATTACTATCTCAGGTAGTAATGGCGCACCACATAGTGCGCCATTACTACCTCTTCAGGTGCGCCACTGGTAACCTTTTTTTTCATTTTTTTTTGAATTTGGAAGGCGGGAAAATACTAATGGCGCACATTCTAACCCCCATGGTGCGCCATTACTATTTTGAATTTTGGATCCAGATCTGGATCGCGATTTTTTGCTTTTTTTTTGCTTTTTTTTGCTTTTTTTTTTGCTCGTTTTTTTGCTTGTTTTTTGCTCTATTTTTTCTCTTTTTTTTGCTCGATATTTTTTCAAATTTCGTCCTCGTTTTTGGATCTTGTACGTTCTTTTTGCCGGGAGCTCCACATGTGGCCGGAGAGGAGTTCGCCGGAGAGCATTTCGCCGGAGAGGAGGGAGGAGAGACCGTGAGGAGGAGAGGAGGGAGGAGGAGGTCGCCGGAGAGGAGGGAGGAGAAACCGTGAGGGGAGGAGAGGAGGGAGGAGGAGGTCACCGGAGAGGAGCTCACCTACATCGCCGGAGAGGAGGAGGAGGAGGTCGTCGGAGAGGAGGAGGTCGCCGGAGAGGAGGAGGAGGTCGCCGGAGAGGAGTGGGAGGAGGTCACCGGAGAGGAGGAGGAGGGGAGTATGGTGGAGGAGAGGAGGGGAGTATGGTGGAGGAGAGGAGGGAAGTATGGTGGAGGAGATGGAGTGGAGGAGAGGAGGAGATGGAGTGGAGAAGAAAAATGAAGAGGTAAGGAGGAGAGGAGGCCGGCCAGCACTTATATACGGCATAGTAATGGCGCACCGTGGGCAGGTGCGCCATTACTAACTTTTTTTTTATTTTTTTGTTTTATTTTAAATTTTGAAGGCGGGAAGATAGTAATGGCGCACCATGCACTGGTGCGCCATTACTAACATTTTTTTATTTTTTTGACTTATTTTGAATCTTGAAGGCGGGAAGATAGTAATGGCGCACCTAGCAAATAGTGCGCCATTACTAACATTTTTTTTATTTTTTTGACCTATTTTGAATCTTGAAGGCGGGAAGATAGTAATGGCGCACCTAGCAAATAGTGCGCCACTACTAAGTTTGATTTTTTTTGAATTTTTTTTCCTCCAGATCTTAAAAGCCCCGTAACTTTTTTTCTGTTAGGTTTTTGAGGATTCTAAAAATCATCAACGGGGTACCCCCCCGGTTGAATTCGGATATAACTTTTCCAGTAGATGATTTTTCATATAAAAAACTTTTTCATCGGAGTTCGTATGCAAAAGTTATGTCTATTTTACAAATTCTCGAGAGATTTTGCAAAAAAAGTCGAAATTCATGTTTGTAAATTTTCCTAACAACTAGACCACATATCACATGGGAATCTCATTTTCTTTTATTTTTTTGACATTTCCATCATTTTCTTTTACTTTTTTTAAAACTGAAAAGGCGGTCCACGGAGGCGGGGGGGTGCATTTGGTGAATTTTTTGGCCACCTCAGAAAGTTAGTAATGGCGCACCTTTACAAAGTGCGCCATTACTATGTCTATGACTGGGTCAACCCTTGGTCAAACCTTGGTCAAAACATAGTAATGGCGCACTTTTCACCAGGTGCGCCATTACTATGTCAACTTACTAATGGCGCACCTATACAAAGTGCGCCATTACTATGTCCAGAAATGGGTCAAACCTTGGTCAAACATAGTAATGGCGCACTTATCACCTGGTGCGCCATTACTGTTTAGGTTACTAATGGCGCACCTACACATGGTGCGCCATTACTATTGAGTAATGGCGCACCACATGTATAGTGCGCCATTAGTGTTCATATTATCTATAGCCGTTTTTCCAGTAGTGTAATTCGTGTCAAGAAATTTATATTATTTCCAATCAACAATGTGTCAAGCACACAAGATTTTTAGAAATATTATTATGCTCCCACTTACTTTCTTGAAACCACAAGCATCTTTGTTATCCATTGATGAAATCAAACTCCTTTGAATATTTCATCAAAAACGAAGATTCCAACTCCCTTTTGCTCTCTTCTATCCATCGCTGGAACTCTGAAGTTTGCATACTTATTAGCATCCTCTGGAATGACAAAATACCTTGGACTGTACCACATGCAAGTCCTAGGTTGCATTTCCATCACATGGATAACCTTTTGGCATTCATGTTACATATCTCAAGATTGAAATATGTATTAATTGCTAGTTTGACCCGATCTGACTTTAAGCATCGCTACGGTGAGAGAACCTCATCGTAGTCAACTCCTTGAACTTGTTATTGCAACAAGTCGAGCTTTATGGATAAAACATTTTATCCACATCAGTTTATAGTTCCATTAATGTTCGTTAGACTCTAAGTCTTCCGAAGGGTTTATCAACATATAATCTTGAATCATTTATATGGAAACTATCTCGGATTGTATTGGCATTTAGCCAATTCCGGAGTCAGGGCCCATCAACGCTTCCTTGTGTATCGTAGGTATACTGTTGTCTAACAACAATATCTCGCTGCGCACCTGAGAGGTTTGCACGAGCTTTGCCTATGTGGTTCAGTTTGAAGTTCGACCAAAGTCCATACATCTCATGTAGAGGCTTCCGTATCAGTCGCAGTACGAAACTCTGAAATTACTTCCAAGGTTTGTTTCCTTCGAACTGATGACGAAGATACTGTTTATCTCGTCGAGTTGCACTGTTCTCCCACTCACCTTTTTGCAAGAACCATTCTCTTTAAAAGCATACCGTTTTTGGTGGCAAACCATTTGCCTTGGTATAGTGGTGGAGGAATTCCCAATTACTTGGGATAACCTACAAAGTAGTACTTTTCTGATTTGGAATGGGTCTGTAAATATTTTACACAAGCCCCATATTCCAAATGTTAAGAAAAGACAAAGCATGGTTGGGCGTACCATACCATGGCGTCATTTCAACAGACCTGATGGTGCTCTTTTCAGTGTAAAAGCCGCAGTCTCTAAAGCATTACTTTTAAAAGGGATAATGGCAAATTGATTTATGTCATCTTTGATCTTACCATGTCATAAATGGTTTGAATACATCTTCACGGACATTCCACTCGCAGTGGTGTTCCGGGAGGTGTAAGTTATGAAACTCCTTTCACAACTCATCAGACATTCGCTAAACTTGTAACTCAAATATTCCTTTCGGCAATCTAGTTTGCAGAAACATATTTTTCTTGTTACAATAATTTCTACTTCATATTGAAAACCTTATGAATGATTTCAAAATATCCAGACTTATGTCTCATCAAGTAAATATCCATATATCTACTTGAGTCATTTCTGAAGATAGATAAAATCCACTGCTAGCAACAACATTTATTGGACTACATACATCAAAATGTATGATCACCAATAAGTTCGTTGCTCGTTCCTTATGGCCTGTGAACGGTATTTCAGTCACTTCACATTTCCGGAGGAAAGTTGCAAGTGTCAGATGATTCATAATCAAATGACTTCAAAATCCATCATAATGAATTTCTCCATGCGGGTTTCTCCAATGTGATCAAATGCAGTGCCACACATGTGTGCTATTCCCTTAGTCTTGCGACATTTAGCGTTAGTGTTATGGATGTATCATATTACCATCAATATTCATAACATACATCCCATCCACGATGGAAGCATGGCCCTTATGTTATTCATGATTCCGAACAACAATTGTTCTTTCATGAACAACACTCTTGCAACAAACATTATGCAAATGGACTAGAGTGTATAAAACTCTAAAATGATTTATGAAAGTAAATACAGAGGTAATGTATTATTATCAATATTCATAACATACATCTCATTCATAATGAAAGGATGGCCCTTAAATTATTCATAACATCGAACATCAAAAGTTCTCTTATGAATAACCTTCTTGCAAGATACCTTATGCAATGGGCTAGAGTGTGTAAAACTCTAAAATGAATTATGAAAATAAATACATAAGTAATACACCGATGGAATGTATAGTAACATTTACTATATTCCCAGTGCGTATCTGAACCTCACTCTGGCCAGTCTTTTAGGCCGTAGTAGTTCTTGTATCGAATTGCAACGGAAAGCAATCGAGCGGGTATTTCTGTGATAAACTCACAATACCCAAGAATCAGTGATTAACATGTTTAATCATAATTCCCAGGAACTATTTCTTTTGACCAGCCCTTTTATACATCAATAGCTTGTATGACTTTCATACATGAGCTGGATATTCCAGTCTTCACTCTTTTTGCCTTTATACTTCTAACAGTTTAACTTTCAGTATTTCTTCTACTCTCAGAAGAAGCATCCAACTTAAGAGTGGCGTTAGCCCCGGACTTCCTAGGCGTGTAAGTCACACTAACACCCTTTGGACATTTCCTTTAAGTTGTTGTTTTATTCACCTTCATCATATGACAGGCGTTCTACTGGATCCCTCTGTTATTAGTCAAATGCATAGTAAACACTTTTACTAATAGTTTGCAAAACAAACATTGCTTTGGATATCAAATATCTTTTAGCCTTTGTTTGTGTCTGAAAATGATTTTCAGTTCCATGAATATCACATAGCTATCCCAAACTTTTGAAGTTCGGGTCTCATGGAAACAAACATATTGCACTTGACCGTAATGGAATTCTAGCTTTTGGATCAAAGGACGAGAGTCACATTATCCATAGCATTAGCGGGAGAATACCAAAAGCATGCGATAGGACAAAAGTCCTTCTCGGCACTCTACAGGACAATCCTCACATTACGTTACCAACCGTAAAGTTTTAACCAGATATTTAACAGCTTATTCAATTTTAACAGGGAAGGTGGAAACGCGAGCCATTATTCTACAACTATTATGCAAATTTCACTTAGACAAAGTTCGTAATTAATTGCACTGAGAATTAAAACAAGTTAATTCTACAATGCGCTCCCACTCAAATCAATATCTCTAATAATTGATTGTGAGTGATTCAAGATCCAAATTGCAATTCAACGTCATTGTTCGAGATGAACACTGATGGCGCGAACTTCAATTGGTAGGCAAACTTGCCGATCACATCTCCATGTGACTCTTGTTTATCTTTCGATGCGTGTGTTCCGAGCTCAGGACGATCCTGCCATGAACGTAAAGACAACCAAGTGATCTCGCTGCAAGGTCTAACCTCACCCGCCTTACACCCGTACAATCGTTCGTACCCATGTAGATCATGGCGCACCCCGAAAGGAAAGATGCTGTGACGGTGCTACACTTGGGAGAACACTAACTACTTGATATTTTAAGTGAGAGATCACCCTAATAAAAAGCGACTACCGCGCAATCAAGAAGGGTGCATCATAAGGGATAAACATCTCAGGCAATTCATAATAGCATGATATGGTATAGCCCTTTCTGACGGAGAAGTCTTGTATTTCTTCGTCTTCGGCATTCGCATCGGTTTTCACCTTCGCGAAGTTTGCCACCACCTTGTCGATGCACCAGATAATATTGCTATCTCTATAGCTAATAAAATAAGTGCATTACAAAAGGTTGACACGCAGGTCATTAAAGTGACAATCATATGGCTCCAGCCTTCATGCCGAATCATGACACGCAGGTCATGTTAATTAATTTACATCATATAGTCATCTCATACATAATCAAATTAATATGAGCACTGCTATACCACATCATATGCACATGCAAACCATCCTGCAAAACCAAGTTAGACACCTCTAATCGGTTTATGCAAATTTTCATTTTACGTGGCTTCTAAGGTTTCGAACAAACCGCAGCTACCAACGTTTAATCATCAAGTATGATTATTCAAGTCACTAGATTAACATCGCGGGGTGTATGAAACACGAGATAATTAAATCTCGAGCCCCATACTAAACTTCGTCATACCCATGACCCCCGTGCAGATCATATCTGCATTGCACTTTCGTCTGCGAAATTTCATCTTTCTTTTTAACTATGGTGGAATTCAAAGAACTGTTAGCACTTCGTTGATCAATCAGGATCGCGGATTGCCAGAACTTTGAAACTCCACTATGCTGTTATCAAGATCAGAAATATACAAATTCCAGGGAAGCAACAAGAACATCGGGTAACAGATTTCATCTGCTACCCGCACAAATAATTATCAGCAGTAGAACTCATCTACTACAAATTATATTGTGCAATACCCATACATCTCTATGTATTCTAGATCGCAACCTGCATCTACGCATAGCACGGCTCATGATGCCACTGTAGGGTAACGCAGCAGAAAACAAAAAATTTCTGACCTACGTACCAGCCCAGGATCACTATGGAGACTGCATACAAGGTTTGATCTTTTTCGTTACCCACTCGTAGCGCAGCGGAAGTAGAGTCGATGACGATCGGCGGTGCAGATCCCCGCAGCTAGGATTTACAACCTCCCAACCGCGAGGATGTACCCCCTCATCTGCCCCTCGGACAGCCCTTCGGGAGGCGGTCGGACAGTCCCTCGGACGGTGTCGCGGACAGCCCTTCGGGAGGACCTTCGAAACTCGAACGGTCACCCGGACAGCCCTTCGGGAGGACCCTCGAAACTCGGACGGCCACTCGGACAGCCCTTCGGGAGGCACTCTCGAACTAAGACCGAAACTACGATCTCTCTATAGAGTTGCACACATACGGTGTCATCTATCCGGCAGGGCTTCGCCGTCCAGAACTAGTTCCCACCGGAACCCAGACAGCCTTTCGGCTCTACGAAACTATTTCGCTGGGAGGGAGAGAGAAGCCAGAAATGTCATGGCACTTGTATGTGAGAAGGAGTGAGTGTGGAGGCAGCCCCTCCACCTCTATTTATAGTAAAGCGAAGGGGTAGGATGGGCACTTCCAATAAACCCAAAATGCCCATGAAGGAAAACTTCCCCAAGGGCATAAAAGGGAACTAATGGAGCAAGTGAGGCCCCATGGAGGAGCTCCACATGTGGCCGGCCAACCCTCTTGGGGGGGCTCCCCAAAGGGGGTTTCTTAGCCCCCAAGCCTTCTAGAAACCTTTTGGAAAAATATCCCAAAAGGTGACTTTCCAAAAAATATCCAAAAATCACTTTCACTATTCACAAAGACATTTTTCTGCGTCCGTTAAATCCCAAATTATTTCTGTGTGCCTAGAACAATTCCAGTACCCACTAAAACAATTTTAAACGCATTCCGAAACAATTCCGGAACAATGTTTCTTCAGCGAAAAAGCAACCATAGCGGTTCCGGCTGCTCCGGAACATTTCCGTTTTTTCCTCCGGAAAAATCCCAGAAGTTACCAGAACGATTCTGGCACCCTCCAAGAATTTCAGACGTGTGCCGAAACCATTTTGACTTAATGGAATACCCTGAAACAACTTTTCAGTTTTACCGGAACTATTCCGATATCCTCTCCGAAACGTTTTCGTTTCGTCCGAAACTTTTTCGGTGATTTTCTCTCAGACTCCCTGTCTATTATTCAGCAGATAGATGACTCTTAAGCGTGTGACCCTATAGGTTCGGTGAAGCATAGACATGACCGGAACTCTTTCTGATCAATGATCAACATCGGAGACGTGGACACCCATATTGACCCCTATACCCACACGAATGAATATTCGAGTGAACCTCCGGTTGCCGTGTGCTATTCCTATTGCTTCGCGATATGTTACAAAACCCAAGGTGAGATTTTCTGCATCCTCGTGGATCAACAACTTGTCCACTATGCAAGTTACCTCGTTACCGGTTTTGTTCTCTTTTCTCGTTTCCGTGTTCCGGCATCCCTGTGATCAAATCACAAAGTGTCTGGCCAGACAATGATGGATACCGTAACACCGAGAGGGCCCGAGAATATCTCTCCATCGTCGGAGGAGCAAATCCCAATCTCGAGCTATCAAGTTACTTGACATACTTTTCCATGAACCCGTAAGCCGCGTAATAGCCACCCATTTACGGATGACATTTAACAAACCCCAAAGTTCATGAAGCAAGCATGAAGAAACTCGACACTCTCATGGTCTAAGGAATTATGCAAATATTAACTATCTCTTTGTTATTAACCATTAACTTGTGACGAATGAATCTCATAGCATAACATGAATTCGGGTCGATTCAACACAAGTGTTCTACTAACATTGTGCCCTCAAAGTTGCCGGCATAGTCATGCCCATGATCAGGAAAACAGAACCATCATGCAACCCTTGAGCTAGTCTTAGAGGCCAGACTAGGAATACATTTTACCGTTTATTATTCCACACGTGCATATGAGTCTTCCTTCGAGCCTCGTGGTTATTGCATACTCGAGAACCATAGCAGTTATAGCATGGAACATAAACATAATCATGAACATGGAGATAAATAATAACATTTGTTATTGCCTCTAGGGCATATCTCCTACAGCGCGTTCACCCTCGAGGTGCTCGCGCACGCCGGCAAGGGGACCAGCGGGGGCGCCGCCACCAACGCACGCCGGCGCAAGGGGACAGCGGAGGGCCGTCGAGCCTCTCTCTCTCTCTCTCACTCTTGCCTGTAGGCTGCGGTGGATGGGGAAAGAACAGGAAAGGGAAAAGGGGTGAGGAGCTCGTGGCGGTGGCGTCGCGCGCCGTCACCGGCGGGCCGCTCCACTCGCGCCGTGCGGGAAAGAGAAAGACGCGGGGGAGGAAGAGAGTGAATGGGAGCTAGGGTTAGGGCGTCCACCGCGGGTGGTTTTGATCCCGCTATTGGCGCGGACGGCCGTTGGATCTCATCCGACGGCCAGGGGCGAGCGGCGCGCGCGGGCGGGCTGTGGGCCGCCGGCATGCAAGAAACGGGCCGCGCAATGTATTTTCTCTGTTAATTTTTACAGAGCACAGTTTTGATGTTTTTTTTGTTCAGTTTTTTGGGCAAAATTTCACCCAGTTTTTCTATTCAAATTGATCCAACGAAATATTTGTCTAGAAAATAGAAAAGTGACAGAGATACTTTTGAAAAGCGCAAAGTTTGTGAATTTTATTCATATTTTCCGCTGCAAATAGTTAAAAGTGATTTTTTATAGGTAAAAAGAACTAAAATGAGAATTAAAATTTCAAAAGCATGTTAAAGTGATTATGATTCTGTTATTTTATGACCAACGTTGTTAATAACATGATCATGATTTGTTATTGTTATAAAAGGGGCATTTATTTCTACTTTTGCCCAACGGTGATATAGATTTAATTGCATAAACCGTTGTATGTTTAATTTTGACCAACATTGGATTAATGCATGCAATTGTTGTTATGATCTCACTTCATTGTGATTTCAGGAGGTTTCCACTTGATGAGTTGCCTCAAGGATGTTCCAACCCTCAGAGGTGATAACTACACTGAATGGAGAAAGAAAGTTGACTTGGCTTTTGTTTGTGCTGAGGTGGACTGGGTTGTGGACACCCCACAGCCGGTCAAACCACCAGAGCCAGTCAGAGGTGCAAAAGATGATGATGTTGCTTGGGCGAAAAGGCAGAGGGAACATGCTCCAGTGGAGATGTCATATACCCTCGAAAACCAAAAGTGGCTCACCGCCAATAAAAAGTGCATGGCTTTCATAAAGAACACAATTGACAATGCTATTGTGGGCTCAATTGCAGAGTGTACTTCCGTAGGGGAGTTTCTTGAAAAGATAAAGAACCAGTGAACTGGTTCTTCAAAGATATATGCTACCCAGTTGCTAAAGCAGCTGGTGACAGAAAAGTACACAGGCGGTGGACATGGCATAAGAGAGCACATCCTCAGGATGAGCAACATGGCAGCTAAGCTTAAACCCATGGATGCGGATTTGGAGCTCAAGCCTGCACTCCTCTTTCACCTGGTTATGGCTTCACTGCCAAAAGAGTTTGACACCTTTGTTGTCAACTACAACATGTCGCCTGAAAAATGAGACATTGAAAAGACTATAGCCATGTGTGTGCAAGAAGAGGAAAGACTTAAAACCTCACATGGTGGTTCTCTGAACTATGTGAAGGATAATAAGAAAAAGAACTACAATTAGAATGGCAAAGGTTCCCCTTCAAAGCCACATGGAAAAGCTCAATATCAGCATCAGCAAAAGTCTTTCCCAGTGGACAAAGATACATGTCTCCATTGTAAGCAGACTGGGCACTACAAGAAAGAATGCCCCGTTTGGCTAAAGTCAATAATGGCAAAGAGAGGTAACAACGTTGTTTCCTTTGTAAATGAATCCTTCTATACACAGTTTTCGAAATCTACTTGGTGGATTGACTCAGGAGCAACTATTCATGTTGCAAATTCATTACAGGGATTCCATTCGACACGGACTACGCAAAGAAGTGAAAGATGCATTGAAGTTGCAAATGGAGTTGAAGCAGAAGTTGAAGCTGTCGGCGACATCTCTCTGGAGTTAGCTGATGGATTCACGCTTCTGCTTAGATATGTTTTATATGTTCCTTCATGTCACAGAAACTTAATTAGTGTTTCGTGTTTGGATAAAGATCATTATGAATGTCACTTTGGACATGGCAAGTGTGCCATATGGTTTAATAATACTCATGTGGGTGTTGCTTTCCTACACGATGAGCTTTATTTATTATCACTACGTGAAAAAGTGCATTATGTGTGTAATGTGAATGAGCATGTTTCCGCGTCGGATAAAGAACAAAAGAAAAGAAAGAGAACTCATGACTCATCGAAATTATGGCACTGTCGCTTGGGCCATATTTCGAGGGGGAGAATAGAAAGACTAGTTAAAAATGAAATTCTTCCTCCATTAGAGTTCTCAGACATAGAGCAATGCATAGATTGCATTAAAGGAAAGTATGTAAAACAAATAAAAAAGGTGCAAACCGTAGCACAGGAACACTAGAAATCATTCACACTGACATTTGTGGACCGTTTCCTGTGAAAAGTGTGGATGGCTATGACTCGTTCATAACATTCACAGATGATTACTCCCGATATGGTTATATTTATCCAATCAAAGAAAGATTTGAAGCGTTGGATAAATTTAAGATATTCAAAGCTGAAGTTGAAAATCAGCATGATAAACGAATAAAGATAGTAAGATCTGACCATGGGGGAGAGTACTACGGTCGGCACACTCCATATGGCCAAGTCCCTGGACCTTTTGCAAAGTTCTTACAGGAGACTGGCATAGTGGCCCAGTATTCAATGCCGGGCGAGCCTCAGCAAAATGGAGTAGCTGAAAGGCGTAACCGTACTCTTATGGATATGGTGCGCAGCATGATGAGTTACTCCACCTTGCCATTGGGATTATGGATGGAGGCGCTTAAAACCGCCATTCACATTCTAAATAGAGTACCAAGCAAGTCGGTGCCCAAAACACCGTACGAGTTGTGGACAGGAAGAGTGCCATCCCTACAACACTTAAGGGTGTGGGGGAGCCCAGCTGAGGCCAAAGTGTTTAATCCAAATATTGCAAAGTTAGATTCCAAAACAGTCAGTTGCCACTTCATTGGCTATCCTGATAGATCAAAAGGTTTTCGTTTCTACTGTCCAGCAAGATACACAAAGTTTGTAGAAACAAGACATGCAGTCTTCTTAGAGGACGAAATGATGAGGGGGGTCATGGTAGCTCGGAAAATCGATCTTGAGGAGAAGAGGGTGCATGCACCTAATCCGATGATTCAGGAGCCATTTTTCTCACTACCTGTTGTACCTGCATCGACAATCCCCGAGGTTGCGGTGCAAGCACCTGTTGTAACACCACCCATGACAACTATGGGAGAAGATCCGGAACCTGTCCGTCAGGAGCCGACTGAACCCGTCGTTGAGCATGAAAGGGAGGTGCAGCAGCCACTTTTAGAAGATGTGCCGGAAGGTGAGGCACAGAATGAGCCTAGGAGTGAGGCCCTTAGAAGGTCTACAAGACCCAAAAAGTCAGCTATTTCTACTGATTATAAAGTTTATAACACAGAAATAGTTCATATGGGAGGTGATCCCACTTCATATGAAGAAGCCATGAGAAGCCCTCACTCATCAAAGTGGCTGGAGGCAATGGAAGACGAGATGAAATCGATGAGTTCCAAAGATGTTTGGGACTTAGAGGATATTCCTAAAGGAGCAAAAACAGTAGGCTGTAAATGGGTCTACAAAACTAAGTATGACTCTAAAGGGAATGTAGAAAAGTATAAAGCACGACTTGTGGCAAAAGGATTTACACAAAGAGAAGGGATAGATTACAATGAGACTTTTTCCCCAGTCTCATGTAAGGATTCCTTCAGAATCATAATGGCATTAGTTGCGCATTTTGATTTAGAGCTACATCAAATGGATGTAAAGACGGCATTTCTGAACGGGGATTTAAAAGAAAAAGTTTACATGAAACAACCCAAGGGTTTTATCATGGAAGGCAAGGAAGATATGGGATGCCGCCTGAAGAAATCTATTTATGGATTAAGGCAAGCCTCTAGACAGTGGTATCTAAACTTTAATGACACAATTAAAGGATTTGGATTTAAAGAAAATATTGAGGATAACTGCATTTATGCAAAGTTTAAAAATGGGAAATATATTTTCCTAATCTTGTATGTGGATGATATCTTGCTTGCTAGCAGTGATGTTAGTTTGCTGCAAGAAACAAAGAAGTTCTTATCCTCAAATTTTGTTATAACAGATCTTGGTGAAGCATCATATGTTTTGGGCATAGAAATTCACCGAGATAGGAAAAATGGAGTTTTAGGACTATCGCAGAAGGCACATTTAGAAAAGATTCTTAAAAAGTATAATATGCATGCGAGTAAAGCCACACCTGCTCCTATAGTCAAGGGCGACAGTTTTGGGAAATTCCAATGTCCCAAGAACCAGTACGAGATCGATCAAATGAAAGCAGTACCATATGCTTCGGCTGTTGGAAGTTTACAGTATGCACAAGTGTGCACTCGCCTGACTTAGCTTTTATCACCGGGGTACTCGGTAGATATCAAGAGAATCCAGGCACAGAGCACTGGAAGATGGTAAAGAAAGCATTGCGTTATGCGCAAGGCACGAAGGACCACATGCTGACATACAGGAGATCTGATTCCATAGAGATAAGAGGGTATTCAGACGCAGATTTTGCGGGAGACAGAGATGATAGAAAATCCACGTCAGGATACGTGTTCACTCTCGCTGGAGGGGCTATTTCGTGGAGAAGCTCCAAACAGTCAATAGTTGCATCGTCCACGATGTATGTAGAGTTTATAGCATGTTATGAGGCCACGGGGCAGGCGATATGGTTAAAAAAATTCATACCCGACTTGAAAGTGGTAGATTGTATTGACAAACCACTAAAGATGTACTGTGACAACCAGCCCGCAGTATTCTATGCTCACAACAACAAGTCGAGTAATGCTGCCAAAACAATAGAGATAAAGTATTATGTTATGAAAGATAAAATCCAGGATCACACTATAAGTCTCGAGCATATAAGGACAAAGAATATGCTTGCGGATCCGCTTACGAAAGGCTTACCACCCAATGTGTTCAAAGAACACTTAGCCGGCATGGGTTTAAGGGAAAGCCTATGATTCCTGGATCATGAGAGGCCCAAAAGGAACAGAATTTGTTTCAAAACAGAGAGGTATGTTGTAGCTGTCTGATTCTATCGGCAATTGAGCTGTGACGATGAAACATGTTCTATGTATTGATCTGTGATGAAACAAGTAAAGTAAAAAGTATATGGTTAAAAGTAAAAGTTGAGATCAAGAGGAAGAATGTTAGGTTGATCTCCTCCCGTGTGGGCCCAACGGCCCACCGGGCCCTTAGATCCGCGCCTTGATCGGGGGCGCCCAACCCACTATGGTTGACGGGCCCCTGTCACCTGCGCTATATATAAAGAGGTGGGGGCCGGCGACACGCAACACGAGGTTCGTCGCGAGCCGCACTCCCCACCGACACACCCAACCAATCTAGGTTTGCGCAGTAGTGACGGGAAGCACCGCTGCAACTGCCCACTCACCAACGCCGCCGTCGCCCTCCATCATGGCCGACGGCTCGAGCTCGTCGAGCCAAGGTGAAGGTACACCTCTCTCATGCCAAGATAGATCGATTCCCTAAAGTTCTACCGTCATTGTTCTAGCCTAGTCGATCTGGAAAGCATAACAGGGTATTCTCGTTGCGTGTCCGTGAAAACCATTAGTCACTCACGACGATAACGGCAATGATTCTTTGGTGCGGGTTCCAAGTCTGAAATCACTGGCCACTTAAGCCCACTGTCCATCTCCATCGTCATGTGTTTTGCAGGAGGCAGCCATGCGCTATGTTTGCCATCGCCGTTGCCCGCAGAACCACACGCTCATATATAGAAGCCAACATGAAACTCTTGTTTGTGTGGATCCCAAGTTTACAATTTTCAAAATATGTTGGCTTGGCCGGAAATATATTCTATTTAAGGTGAAAACGAAAATATATTTAAAAACGAAAGACAGTGTTGCAAAAAAATCTATTTTTCTTAGGAGAAAGAAGTTTTCAAATATATTTGGAAACGAAAGACAGTGTGCTGCACCTTGTATCCAAAGTTCATTATTTGACACTATTTTACACTGTTCGCCCTTGGTAAACCTTGGGCTTGCACCAATCGTGGCCTCGCCACTGCATTCATGCATTATATTGTAAGTTTTAAACATAAAACTTTTAGAACTTAGTACGAGCGACTGACAAAATCACAATTTTAATATATGTGTCAGACAAAAAAAACCTTGAAGTTTCAATTCTGAAACTTGATACGAGCAACCGAGAAAATCGAAAGTTTCAGATGCAAAATTGTATATGTTTTGAAGATTAAAACTTAAAATTTACCGTGTCCTTGTGCGGGATCCAACTACTTTGCGGATCGTGAGGCAATCGGACGGCCAAGCAGGGCTGGGCAGGTGCGTGCTCCCGCACCTGCGTGCCCTGCAATTTTTCGGCAACGAGCAGTATATAAACATGATGATGAAATGATCCAGAAAACATGACACTAGAAGATGACGTAGCACCATACGTGTAATTCTGATATGATCACACACAGAGCTAGCCTGATATGAGAGAGGCCAATGGATGGATGGGGGCGGGGAGGTATCCAGCCGCTGCCGACGAAGTCCGTGACAACGCACGCATGGCCCCAGTTTGTTTTGCTTGCACTCAGAATCCTCTAGAATTCCACCACGTTACCCTTCACTCTTTGTAAGCTCAAGAGATGCCTTATAAAGAAGATCACAACAAACCACGGCGAATGGCGACGCCAAACTCTAGCTCTCTGAGTGCAACATGGACGAAGCTGAGCCGCGCCGGAGCACATACGCTGCATACGTGGTTGATTCTTCGGCCCAAAAATGTTGGTTTGATTGTCGCGACAAAGCCACTGTCATGGGTTGTCGTCGTTGTGTCGTCATCGCTGCTGTGTAGGAGGCAGCCATACGCTGCGGGTCATCAAGTGTGACCACTTCCCGCGGCTCGTGTTGCGCCGTGTTTCGAGTACGCCGAAACATACCGGATGAGTGTTCTACAAGTGTGAAAAATATGGAGTGAGTTCCATTTTGTATGGTTGTTATTCGGATTCGTCACAATTTGAAAATAGTTTTTTCTAAATTGTATGTATGATGGATGCATGTTTTGATATTGGGAAGAGAGTATATAGATCTATTGATAGCGAGAAATTTGCTAGATATTTGTGCACTACTTGCAAGAGATGAGACTAGAGAGGACGCAATGTCCAAGTATGAGGAGGAGGAGAAGATGGAAGTGTGGAACCTCGGAAAGCGAATAGAGAAAAGAAACAATATAGACAATGAAGACATAGAGAAAGCATTGATCGGACTAGTAGGAGCAGCTAGGGGAGTTGTTTTTCTATTAAAGTGTGTAATTTGTCTTGTAGTTTTCTCTGGATCGGTTCTCTTAGCGAAGAATTGGTGAAGCATGTGACCAAGATATAATGAAATTTATGTCGGTGACCAAAAAATATATGAATTTGATAAAAAAAAAAACTGTACTCCTGTAAGTTTAAGAAATCGGTTAGAAACATCATTCTTTTAGAGGAGCAAATATGATCCACTAAAGGATAGTTGGCCGTATCCTCCATTAAATTTTAGGGGATCGGTTAGAGTTGCTCTTAGACCTTGGAAAGAAGAGGAGGGCAAACCGCATCCAGCCCAGACGGCGACATGAATGGGTGCAATTTGGACCCGAGCATATATATAGTGCATGCATGCATGGTTGATTTTTCAAACAAAAAATTTGGCTCGACTTGCTTGTGGTGCGGGGGCTGCACGTGTTTGTTTGATTGTTGGGACAAGGCCAGTGTCAATCCCCATCCTCATACATCGTTTTGCAGGTGGCAGTCATACACCATGTTGAGTGTTCTCGTTGCGCGCCTGTAAAAATCATTAGTCATTCACAATGACGGCGATGATTCTTTGGTGGGGGTTCCAAGTTTGAAAATCATTGGTCGCTCAGGGCTACTGTCCATCTCCATCGCCATCGCCGCGTGCTTTGCAGGTGGCAGTCTGTGCAAAAAAGAAAACAAATCTACGGCTTTTTAATACATTATACTATTCATTCTCCCAGACCATGATTTTGTCTTTTTTTATAGATCGCATTTCAAGGTATTTCATCCTGAAATTTTACACACATACACATAACATCCTTGTTTACTTGTACAATTTTTTTCAGATTTTTTTGAAACTGAAAATTTTGAATTTTGATTTTTTCAAAAATTTAGCCTCCATGGAGGCCGAGAGCCAAAACGCCTTACTCTTCCAGATGGCTGTATGTAATCCACGCATGCATCATATGGTACCTGAAATGTGCAATATATCAAATATACTCAATATTGCCTGAAATGTGACATAAATATATGATGAAAAAGATGACACATCAGAAGATGACGTTGCGTTTAATTACGTGAAATTCGTATTTGATGGATGAACACAGCCTGAGATGATCGATACCAATCGATGGACGACGACATTTGTGACCAGCACACACATTGTCTACTCAACTCCAGTAAGTGCTACATTCAAGAGACGCCACCCTTTAGGCCTTAGAGCATCTCCAACAGAGGCGCTACGGCGCGGCGCGCTAAAATTATTTTACAGCGCCGAAACTGCGTTTTAGCGCGCCGGATAGGGAGGTTGCTTCACCAGGCGCTGCAAAATTTTAGCGCGCCGCTGTAGCGCTTCAGCAGGCGCGGTAAAATCCAGCGCGCGCGCCCTGCACAAACAACATTTCCCATTCAATGTGGAACCAAGAAGATCAAACACACATAAAATAAATCAACAATAAATAGTTCAATTATTATTACAACTCAAACAAATAATTTATCTTCAATACAACAAATAGTTAATGACCAATACAGCAAATAGTTCATGACCAATACAACAAATAGTCAACAATACAACAAACATATAACATCAAACTAGTTTTGTCGCCCATTCCATGACCACCACTCCTCGACTAGATCCTTTTGAAGGTCATCATGCGTTTCGGCACGTCGAATGGCATGATAGGAGGCAATAAAGCGGGCCACCCTCTCAGCCCTCCTCCGCACTCGCACGGGGTATCCCATCAACTCATACTGAGAATAGTCCAAATCTTGCCCACGCTCGTTCTCGATGATCATGTTATGCATGATCACACAAGCGTTCATGATGTATCAAAGGATCTTTTGATCCCAAAATCTAGTCGGTCCTCTCACAATAGCAAATTGGGCTTGCAAAATCCCAAAAGCTCTCTCTACATCTTTCCTAGCCGCCGCTTGAGCATTGTGGAAATCAAGATTTTTCTTACCTTGCGGTGCCGTCAACGGCTTCACAAATGTTTGCCACCTTGGGTAGATGCCATCCGCAAGATAGTAGTCATAGTTGTATGTATGGCCATTTGCTACAAACTGCACCGGTGGCAGTTCACCATTTGCAATCCTATTCATGAGTGGTGACCGTTGAACAACATTGATGTCATTCAAAGATCCTGGCATTCCGAAAAAAGCATGCCAAATCCAAGTCTCCTGATCGGTCACCGCTTCAAGGATTATAGTGGAACCCTTTTTCTGGCCGTGGAATTGTCCATGCCATGCCTTAGGACAGTTCTTCCAACTCCAATGCATGCAATCTATTGAGCCAGGCATACCTGGGAACCCGCGAGCTTTGTTCATCTCCAAAAGCCTTGCGGCGTCTTCAGCATTGGGAGCTCTCAAATATTCCGAACCAAACACTTGCACAATTCCAACTGCGAAGCGCTTGACACACATGATGGCTTGACTCTCACCCATGGCCAAGTGATCATCAACTAGATCCGCCGGAATACCGTATGCCAACATACGCAAAGCGGCGGTCACCTTTTGAAAGGTGCTATGCCCGAGTTCTCCGGCGGCATTCCTCCTTTGCTGAAAAAACCGATCATGCCTCGCCAGTTTCTCCGCAATGTGTTTGAACAACTCGATGCTCATCCTAAAACGGCGCCGAAAGTAGGACTCGGGATATGTGGGATTCTCCACAAAATAGTTCCTCATCAATCTGTTGTGGGCATCGATCCTTTCCCTCCACAATTTCTGACAACCAAAAACCGAACCACCGTGCTTTGGCTTTTTATTGATGTGCATAGCTAGGATCATTGCGACGTCCTCCTCCTCTTGAAGATCAAATTATTCATCGGAAGAATCGTAGGACGAACTCATCTACAAATTTGAATTCAAAATAAAATTTAAAACTACAAACAACATGCTCCAAATTCATCTACAAATATGAAGTTAGAAGCAATATATACCTTGCAAGCGTTTTGTCGAACACCTTGTGGGCGTCGAGCTGCAAACCCCCGCTGGGCGCTGTTCGTCGGAGGAACGGGGCACTCGAGGGACGGCGGCGAGGAGAGAAGGCGGAGGAACCAGCGGCGGCCACCAGAGAAGCAGGGGAAGCGGCGCGTGCGCTGGGGATAGGCGGGGGAAGCACCGACGGGTCGCCGGAGCGAATGGGGAAGCCGCGCGCGCGCGTGGATATTTCAGATCCGGCGGTGGGTGGAGATTCGCGCGCCCGACTGGCTGTCCAGCGCGCGGTATCTGATTTGATTGGCGCTCACACAGCTAGCCTGAGATGAGAGAGACCAATGGATGGATGGGGGCCGGCGACAACGTCCGTGACAATGACACGCACGGCCTCAGTTTGTTTTGTTTGCACTTCGCTAGCTCTTGGTAAGCTCAAGAGACGCCTTATGAAGAAGATCACGACAAACCACGGCGAACGGCGACGGCGAACTCGAGCTAAGCTATCTGAGTGCTACATGGACGGAGCTACGCCGCGCCGGAGTACATACGGTGCATGCATATGGTTGATTCTTGGGCCCAAAAATGTGTCGCGACAAGTTGTCGTCGCCGTTGCCGTCACCGCTGTGCAGGTGGCAGCCATACGCTATGCCCGCCTGCCCGTGTAAAACATTGGCCAACACAAGACTGTTCTTCGATCGATGTGGATCCCAAGTTTGAAGTTTTCAAACCTATTATTGGCCTCACACACACACACACACACACAGCCTTTTTCCCCAGGAGCTAAATGTATTTGGTAGTAGAAGCCGATGGTACGTCCCTATATATTTGTGATATGCAGCAGGCTATATATTTGTGGCATGTTCGTGACACCAGACCTGCCTGCCCTACACACGTACGTATAGTACTGTTTCCTTTTGTTTAGAGAAGAAGAGAAGGAGGTATAATCTGTTGGGAAAGAGGGATGGGAATACCCAGCGACGAGGTAGTGCAAATCCGGCATGCCGACAACACCGGCGACCCCACCGTCATCAGCATCAGCTGCATTGACAAGATCGGCCTCGGTTGCGACCTCTGCCGTGTCGTCCTCCTCTTCGGCCTTAACATCCTCAAAGGAGATATGAGCACGGACGGGCGCTGGTGCTACATCGTGCTGTGGGTGGCGGCCACGCAGCGGCGTGGGCGGGCAATGGCCTGGGACCTCCTCATGGAGAGGCTGGTCGAGCTCTGCCCCGTGCCCGCGCCGTTCGGCATAGACAGCTCCTACCTCGCCGCCGCCGATCTCCTGGACAACCACATGCCTGCTGTGCCCCAGGTCTTCTTGCTCAAGTTCTGCTGCAACGACAGGGTGGGCTTCCTGCATGGTACGTTTCAGTTTCACCACCTCATATTGCTACTGCTTCAGATTTTTAAGGACATGTGTCAGAAATGCCTTTCTAGTGAAATGGATATGTGTTAGAAATGCTTTTCTTGTGAAAAACACAAGTGACTAATTCATGTGTTCTGCAGACGTGACACGCGTGTTGTGCGAGATGGAACTCACCATTAGGAAGGTGAAGGTCTCCACCACACCGGACGGGAGAGTGATGGACCTTTTCTTCATCACAGATGCTAGGTCCATTCCTCATCTCCCAAGTAGGACATCTTCATCTTACTTATTTTACTAACAAACTGCTGGCAATGATTCCAGGGAACTTCTTCACACAAAGAGCAGGAGGGAAGAGGCCTACAAAAGGCTGCACAGCGTCTTGGGCAACTCTACGACGAGTTGCGAAATAGATTCCGCGACAGAGGACATGACCTCTTGCCTCCAGGCCTCTGCATTGCTCCCGCCCCTTGTCCTGGAACAGATATTTGGCGTAGAGGAGCAGTCGGGCTGCTCTAGCCTGTCGGTCACCATGGACAACTCCCTCAGCCCCACGCACGCCCTAATCCAGATACAATGCGGTCACCACAAGGGCCTCCTGTACGACATCTTGAGGACACTCAAAGACTGCAACATCCAGGTAGTTATGCAAAGCCTGGGTCTATGCTCATTATGCTTTCTATTTTGTTGATGTGCCATTATGAGTTAATAAAAACACACTTTAATGTAAAAAAAGGTAGTTGCAGCGAAACAAATCCCGGCCGCCGCATTCTCGCCTGTCTCTCCGGTAGGTAATCTTCTCAGGATATGAAACATGGCCGGCCCATTTCCTTTCAGATCTCCTATGGCCAGTTCTCCTAGCAGCGAATTATATCTTTTTTTCGTCTCAGATCTCCTACGGCCGGTACTACGCGGGGCAAAAGGGCGGCTGTGATGTGGACCTGTTCGTGGTGCAGCCAAGTGGGAAGAAAATCATCGACGAGCACAAGAAGAGCGTGCTATGCTCCCGCCTACGGGCGGAGCTCCGGCGCCCGCTGCACGTGGCGCTGGTGAACCGGGGGCCCGACACAGAGCTCCTAGTGGCAAACCCGGTTGAGGTCTCCGGGAAGGGCCGGCCGCTGGTGTTGCACGACATAACCCTCGTGCTCAAGAACCTTGAGAAGCGCATCTTCTTGGTACGCATGCACCTGTAACGACAAAGCTGCAGTTGTCTATACACCCATGATCATCCATTTCTAGCGACTACGATACACTCCTATTATCGTAGCGTCTATGTGATTCTTGTGGTGGATGGTGGTTTTGCAGGCGGAGATCGGGAGGCACGTGGTGGACGACAAGGAGTGGGAGGTGTACAGGGTGCACCTGTGCGAGGACGACGACGAGCTCTCTTGCTCGGCGCGGAGCAGGATCGTCGATGGTGTCACGAACATGGTTATGGGCTGGGACTGATCTCACTAGGTCCGCCAATTGTTTCGTGTATGATACCACAGACCGTCAACTCGTTTGTACAGCCAGCCAAGATGTCGGTGGCTGCTTTGCTGAGCTGCTCCTGATGTGGTTTGTAAACGTGTCCTAGTTGAACACATTTGCAAGTGTGTTATCTCGTGTTGATATTTCATGTGGTAATACACCAAAATATCTAAAGTCAGTATCCTACTAGGTTTTCGTTTAAAAAACACTTGTATGGTGTAATTGCTTTGCCATGTACATGCTAATACCATGACCATGCTTCGCTACTGAGCAAACATCAGTTGTCGGTCGAGGAGCTGGTTTGCAGGGTGTCGTCTGTGCCTAGCGAGATTTTTTGAGGGAAACAACGGGACTCTGCTGTGTGTTTTTGTTAAAGTTTAAAACAAAACCAAACAAAGAAAACAAAAAGAAAGGAAGAACTAATTACAAATACAAATACAACAACAACCCCAAAAGAAGGGGCTAAGCTATACAACTCTATACAGGATAGTGAAAGCTTCCTCAATTGAAAGATTGCACCCATTGTGGAAGAGCAGCAAAGGATTTCCTGGTTGCTCTATGAACCAACAACTCAAGCTCTTCTTTAAGCCGACACCTGCAAGAACAAACACTGGGAAAAACATTATTGAAGATGAAATCATTTATTGCGTTCCAAATGGACCAAGAGACTAGTATGATAATGTCCATGGCAGTTGGTAACTGTAGATGATCACATAACTGAGCAACTTGTGTCTGAATGTTAGAATTGCTTGGGACCAAGTTGGACAAATGTATTTCCAACAAACTTGAGCAAACCTGCAATGAAACAACAAATGATCTCCAGTCTCCAACGTGTAGTCATCACCCATGACACATGTGTAATCGTCAATGAAGAAATTCTTTCTCTACAAAAGCTCCCTGGTATTTAGACTATTAATCAGGAGGAGCCAAAAGAAATTTTTGTGCTTGAGCTGATTGCATGCTTTCTAGAGCCACTGAATTGCTGGCATTGGCTGGTTGCTTCCAATGATATGTTTATAAGTTGTGTGCACTTTGAAAAGAGAAGGTCCTTTAGTATATTATATCCATACATCTAATTTATTAGAGTTGTCAAAAGATAAAATGAGTCGTTGCCGGTCCTTGAATTGAGTGAAGGCCTCTTCAGAAAAAGGCAAGTGGAAAAGGGAAGAAAGATCCCGAACTTGAAGAATATGCTGCAGAGACATGTTAGAGCTCCTGGCAAAAGAAAAAAGATGTGGGAAATTGGAGTTCAAAGGAGTTCCATCCATGAATATATCTAGAATAAAATGGAATGTCGTGAGGCAGGTAAGCAAAAAAACATTTTGTTTATATTTCTTAACCAATTTGAGAGAGTCCCTCCACCAAAATGAGCATTGTGCTAGTTGATCTGGACGTAAACCTTAATGGTAATAAGATTCCCAAACTAGTTTCACCCAACGAGTGTCAATGCAGTTATAAAACTTATGGGCCATTTTGAGTAGTAGACTATCATTTTGGAATTGCAAATTGATGATTCCTAAACCTCCTTGATTATGTGGTCTGCGGATCAGGTCCCAGGCTACCAAAGGGGGGTTCTTTTTTCTAGATCTTTTCCTCTCCAAAAACAATGCCTTCTGTACTTACTGACCTCTCCAATAGTGCCTTTATGTTGTTCGATTGATACTGCTCATGAGGAAGGTGGGAAGAGAAGATAGCATTGCGTTTACCATAAGTAATTAACCTCCCATCATAACTTAAGAACTGAGAGTGGTAACTTAATCTTTTAAGAATTCTTTCATTCAGAGGCATGAAAAATTCCATTCTAGGTCTTGTAATACTCAAAGGCACACCTAGATAAGTAAAAGGAAATAACCCAGTTGATGTTGAAGAATTACAGACATTTCATGTACCACAGCATCAGACACATTGATAGGGACCAAGGTGGATTTCTAATAATTGACTCTAATCCCAGAAGAGACAACAAAATATCCATTAAATCCTTTAGGTGTGCTAATTGATTATGGCAGGCTTTGATAACAATTAGAGTGTCATCTGCATACTGTAGTACAGGATAATCAGGACATAGAAGTCTGACATTTGGTGGTTGCAATCTCCCAAGCTGCATGGCATTGTTAAGATAGGTTTGCAAGAATTTTGCAGCCAGAATAAAAAGAAGAGGAGATAAAGGGTCCCCATGTCTAATCGACGTGGCCGCTTCATACCTTGAGGTGTAGCGCGCGCACACACCTTGTACACATCCTGCATAGGACGAAGACACCGCCACCAACCCAGACACCCTCTTCCTGGTAGCACCACCACCTGCATAGGACGAATATGCTTGCGGATCCGCTTACGAAAGGCTTACCACCCAATGTGTTCAAAGAACACTTAGCCGGCATGGGTTTAAGGGAAAGCCTATGATTCCTGGATCATGAGAGGCCCAAAAGGAACAGAATTTGTTTCAAAACAGAGAGGTATGTTGTAGCTGTCTGATTCTATCGGCAATTGAGCTGTGACGATGAAACATGTTCTATGTATTGATCTGTGATGAAACAAGTAAAGTAAAAAGTATATGGTTAAAAGTAAAAGTTGAGATCAAGAGGAAGAATGTTAGGTTGATCTCCTCCCGTGTGGGCCCAACGGCCCACCGGGCCCTTAGATCCGCGCCTTGATCGGGGGCGCCCAACCCACTATGGTTGACGGCCCCCTGTCACCTGCGCTATATATAAAGAGGTGGGGGCCGGCGGCACGCAACACGAGGTTCGTCGCGAGCCGCACTCCCCACCGACACACCCAACCAATCTAGGTTTGCGCAGTAGTGACGGGAAGCACCGCTGCAACTGCCCACTCACCAACGCCGCCGTCGCCCTCCATCATGGCCGACGGCTCGAGCTCGTCGAGCCAAGGTGAAGGTACACCTCTCTCATGCCAAGATAGATCGATTCCCTAAAGTTCTACCGTCATTGTTCTAGCCTAGTCGATCTGGAAAGCATAACAGGGTATTCTCGTTGCGTGTCCGTGAAAACCATTAGTCACTCACGACGATAACGGCAATGATTCTTTGGTGCGGGTTCCAAGTCTGAAATCACTGGCCACTTAAGCCCACTGTCCATCTCCATCGTCATGTGTTTTGCAGGAGGCAGCCATGCGCTATGTTTGCCATCGCCGTTGCCCGCAGAACCACACGCTCATATATAGAAGCCAACATGAAACTCTTGTTTGTGTGGATCCCAAGTTTACAATTTTCAAAATATGTTGGCTTGGCCGGAAATATATTCTATTTAAGGTGAAAACGAAAATATATTTAAAAACGAAAGACAGTGTTGCAAAAAAATCTATTTTTCTTAGGAGAAAGAAGTTTTCAAATATATTTGGAAACGAAAGACAGTGTGCTGCACCTTGTATCCAAAGTTCATTATTTGACACTATTTTACACTGTTCGCCCTTGGTAAACCTTGGGCTTGCACCAATCGTGGCCTCGCCACTGCATTCATGCATTATATTGTAAGTTTTAAACATAAAACTTTTAGAACTTAGTACGAGCGACTGACAAAATCACAATTTTAATATATGTGTCAGACAAAAAAAACCTTGAAGTTTCAATTCTGAAACTTGATACGAGCAACCGAGAAAATCGAAAGTTTCAGATGCAAAATTGTATATGTTTTGAAGATTAAAACTTAAAATTTACCGTGTCCTTGTGCGGGATCCAACTACTTTGCGGATCGTGAGGCAATCGGACAGCCAAGCAGGGCTGGGCAGGTGCGTGCTCCCGCACCTGCGTGCCCTGCAATTTTTCGGCAACGAGCAGTATATAAACATGATGATGAAATGATCCAGAAAACATGACACTAGAAGATGACGTAGCACCATACGTGTAATTCTGATATGATCACACACAGAGCTAGCCTGATATGAGAGAGGCCAATGGATGGATGGGGGCGGGGAGGTATCCAGCCGCTGCCGACGAAGTCCGTGACAACGCACGCATGGCCCCAGTTTGTTTTGCTTGCACTCAGAATCCTCTAGAATTCCACCACGTTACCCTTCACTCTTTGTAAGCTCAAGAGATGCCTTATAAAGAAGATCACAACAAACCACGGCGAATGGCGACGCCAAACTCTAGCTCTCTGAGTGCAACATGGACGAAGCTGAGCCGCGCCGGAGCACATACGCTGCATACGTGGTTGATTCTTCGGCCCAAAAATGTTGGTTTGATTGTCGCGACAAAGCCACTGTCATGGGTTGTCGTCGTTGTGTCGTCATCGCTGCTGTGTAGGAGGCAGCCATACGCTGCGGGTCATCAAGTGTGACCACTTCCCGCGGCTCGTGTTGCGCCGTGTTTCGAGTACGCCGAAACATACCGGATGAGTGTTCTACAAGTGTGAAAAATATGGAGTGAGTTCCATTTTGTATGGTTGTTATTCGGATTCGTCACAATTTGAAAATAGTTTTTTCTAAATTGTATGTATGATGGATGCATGTTTTGATATTGGGAAGAGAGTATATAGATCTATTGATAGCGAGAAATTTGCTAGATATTTGTGCACTACTTGCAAGAGATGAGACTAGAGAGGACGCAATGTCCAAGTATGAGGAGGAGGAGAAGATGGAAGTGTGGAACCTCGGAAAGCGAATAGAGAAAAGAAACAATATAGACAATGAAGACATAGAGAAAGCATTGATCGGACTAGTAGGAGCAGCTAGGGGAGTTGTTTTTCTATTAAAGTGTGTAATTTGTCTTGTAGTTTTCTCTGGATCGGTTCTCTTAGCGAAGAATTGGTGAAGCATGTGACCAAGATATAATGAAATTTATGTCGGTGACCAAAAAATATATGAATTTGATAAAAAAAAAAACTGTACTCCTGTAAGTTTAAGAAATCGGTTAGAAACATCATTCTTTTAGAGGAGCAAATATGATCCACTAAAGGATAGTTGGCCGTATCCTCCATTAAATTTTAGGGGATCGGTTAGAGTTGCTCTTAGACCTTGGAAAGAAGAGGAGGGCAAACCGCATCCAGCCCAGACGGCGACATGAATGGGTGCAATTTGGACCCGAGCATATATATAGTGCATGCATGCATGGTTGATTTTTCAAACAAAAAATTTGGCTCGACTTGCTTGTGGTGCGGGGGCTGCACGTGTTTGTTTGATTGTTGGGACAAGGCCAGTGTCAATCCCCATCCTCATACATCGTTTTGCAGGTGGCAGTCATACACCATGTTGAGTGTTCTCGTTGCGCGCCTGTAAAAATCATTAGTCATTCACAATGACGGCGATGATTCTTTGGTGGGGGTTCCAAGTTTGAAAATCATTGGTCGCTCAGGGCTACTGTCCATCTCCATCGCCATCGCCGCGTGCTTTGCAGGTGGCAGTCTGTGCAAAAAAGAAAACAAATCTACGGCTTTTTAATACATTATACTATTCATTCTCCCAGACCATGATTTTGTCTTTTTTTATAGATCGCATTTCAAGGTATTTCATCCTGAAATTTTACACACATACACATAACATCCTTGTTTACTTGTACAATTTTTTTCAGATTTTTTTGAAACTGAAAATTTTGAATTTTGATTTTTTCAAAAATTTAGCCTCCATGGAGGCCGAGAGCCAAAACGCCTTACTCTTCCAGATGGCTGTATGTAATCCACGCATGCATCATATGGTACCTGAAATGTGCAATATATCAAATATACTCAATATTGCCTGAAATGTGACATAAATATATGATGAAAAAGATGACACATCAGAAGATGATTGCGTTTAATTACGTGAAATTCGTATTTGATGGATGAACACAGCCTGAGATGATCGATACCAATCGATGGACGACGACATTTGTGACCAGCACACACATTGTCTACTCAACTCCAGTAAGTGCTACATTCAAGAGACGCCACCCTTTAGGCCTTAGAGCATCTCCAACAGAGGCGCTACGGCGCGGCGCGCTAAAATTATTTTACAGCGCCGAAACTGCGTTTTAGCGCGCCGGATAGGGAGGTTGCTTCACCAGGCGCTGCAAAATTTTAGCGCGCCGCTGTAGCGCTTCAGCAGGCGCGGTAAAATCCAGCGCGCGCGCCCTGCACAAACAACATTTCCCATTCAATGTGGAACCAAGAAGATCAAACACACATAAAATAAATCAACAATAAATAGTTCAATTATTATTACAACTCAAACAAATAATTTATCTTCAATACAACAAATAGTTAATGACCAATACAGCAAATAGTTCATGACCAATACAACAAATAGTCAACAATACAACAAACATATAACATCAAACTAGTTTTGTCGCCCATTCCATGACCACCACTCCTCGACTAGATCCTTTTGAAGGTCATCATGCGTTTCGGCACGTCGAATGGCATGATAGGAGGCAATAAAGCGGGCCACCCTCTCAGCCCTCCTCCGCACTCGCACGGGGTATCCCATCAACTCATACTGAGAATAGTCCAAATCTTGCCCACGCTCGTTCTCGATGATCATGTTATGCATGATCACACAAGCGTTCATGATGTATCAAAGGATCTTTTGATCCCAAAATCTAGTCGGTCCTCTCACAATAGCAAATTGGGCTTGCAAAATCCCAAAAGCTCTCTCTACATCTTTCCTAGCCGCCGCTTGAGCATTGTGGAAATCAAGATTTTTCTTACCTTGCGGTGCCGTCAACGGCTTCACAAATGTTTGCCACCTTGGGTAGATGCCATCCGCAAGATAGTAGTCATAGTTGTATGTATGGCCATTTGCTACAAACTGCACCGGTGGCAGTTCACCATTTGCAATCCTATTCATGAGTGGTGACCGTTGAACAACATTGATGTCATTCAAAGATCCTGGCATTCCGAAAAAAGCATGCCAAATCCAAGTCTCCTGATCGGTCACCGCTTCAAGGATTATAGTGGAACCCTTTTTCTGGCCGTGGAATTGTCCATGCCATGCCTTAGGACAGTTCTTCCAACTCCAATGCATGCAATCTATTGAGCCAGGCATACCTGGGAACCCGCGAGCTTTGTTCATCTCCAAAAGCCTTGCGGCGTCTTCAGCATTGGGAGCTCTCAAATATTCCGAACCAAACACTTGCACAATTCCAACTGTGAAGCGCTTGACACACATGATGGCTTGACTCTCACCCATGGCCAAGTGATCATCAACTAGATCCGCCGGAATACCGTATGCCAACATACGCAAAGCGGCGGTCACCTTTTGAAAGGTGCTATGCCCGAGTTCTCCGGCGGCATTCCTCCTTTGCTGAAAAAACCGATCATGCCTCGCCAGTTTCTCCGCAATGTGTTTGAACAACTCGATGCTCATCCTAAAACGGCGCCGAAAGTAGGACTCGGGATATGTGGGATTCTCCACAAAATAGTTCCTCATCAATCTGTTGTGGGCATCGATCCTTTCCCTCCACAATTTCTGACAACCAAAAACCGAACCACCGTGCTTTGGCTTTTTATTGATGTGCATAGCTAGGATCATTGCGACGTCCTCCTCCTCTTGAAGATCAAATTATTCATCGGAAGAATCGTAGGACGAACTCATCTACAAATTTGAATTCAAAATAAAATTTAAAACTACAAACAACATGCTCCAAATTCATCTACAAATATGAAGTTAGAAGCAATATATACCTTGCAAGCGTTTTGTCGAACACCTTGTGGGCGTCGAGCTGCAAACCCCCGCTGGGCGCTGTTCGTCGGAGGAACGGGGCACTCGAGGGACGGCGGCGAGGAGAGAAGGCGGAGGAACCAGCGGCGGCCACCAGAGAAGCAGGGGAAGCGGCGCGTGCGCTGGGGATAGGCGGGGGAAGCACCGACGGGTCGCCGGAGCGAATGGGGAAGCCGCGCGCGCGCGTGGATATTTCAGATCCGGCGGTGGGTGGAGATTCGCGCGCCCGACTGGCTGTCCAGCGCGCGGTATCTGATTTGATTGGCGCTCACACAGCTAGCCTGAGATGAGAGAGACCAATGGATGGATGGGGGCCGGCGACAACGTCCGTGACAATGACACGCACGGCCTCAGTTTGTTTTGTTTGCACTTCGCTAGCTCTTGGTAAGCTCAAGAGACGCCTTATGAAGAAGATCACGACAAACCACGGCGAACGGCGACGGCGAACTCGAGCTAAGCTATCTGAGTGCTACATGGACGGAGCTACGCCGCGCCGGAGTACATACGGTGCATGCATATGGTTGATTCTTGGGCCCAAAAATGTGTCGCGACAAGTTGTCGTCGCCGTTGCCGTCACCGCTGTGCAGGTGGCAGCCATACGCTATGCCCGCCTGCCCGTGTAAAACATTGGCCAACACAAGACTGTTCTTCGATCGATGTGGATCCCAAGTTTGAAGTTTTCAAACCTATTATTGGCCTCACACACACACACACACACACAGCCTTTTTCCCCAGGAGCTAAATGTATTTGGTAGTAGAAGCCGATGGTACGTCCCTATATATTTGTGATATGCAGCAGGCTATATATTTGTGGCATGTTCGTGACACCAGACCTGCCTGCCCTACACACGTACGTATAGTACTGTTTCCTTTTGTTTAGAGAAGAAGAGAAGGAGGTATAATCTGTTGGGAAAGAGGGATGGGAATACCCAGCGACGAGGTAGTGCAAATCCGGCATGCCGACAACACCGGCGACCCCACCGTCATCAGCATCAGCTGCATTGACAAGATCGGCCTCGGTTGCGACCTCTGCCGTGTCGTCCTCCTCTTCGGCCTTAACATCCTCAAAGGAGATATGAGCACGGACGGGCGCTGGTGCTACATCGTGCTGTGGGTGGCGGCCACGCAGCGGCGTGGGCGGGCAATGGCCTGGGACCTCCTCATGGAGAGGCTGGTCGAGCTCTGCCCCGTGCCCGCGCCGTTCGGCATAGACAGCTCCTACCTCGCCGCCGCCGATCTCCTGGACAACCACATGCCTGCTGTGCCCCAGGTCTTCTTGCTCAAGTTCTGCTGCAACGACAGGGTGGGCTTCCTGCATGGTACGTTTCAGTTTCACCACCTCATATTGCTACTGCTTCAGATTTTTAAGGACATGTGTCAGAAATGCCTTTCTAGTGAAATGGATATGTGTTAGAAATGCTTTTCTTGTGAAAAACACAAGTGACTAATTCATGTGTTCTGCAGACGTGACACGCGTGTTGTGCGAGATGGAACTCACCATTAGGAAGGTGAAGGTCTCCACCACACCGGACGGGAGAGTGATGGACCTTTTCTTCATCACAGATGCTAGGTCCATTCCTCATCTCCCAAGTAGGACATCTTCATCTTACTTATTTTACTAACAAACTGCTGGCAATGATTCCAGGGAACTTCTTCACACAAAGAGCAGGAGGGAAGAGGCCTACAAAAGGCTGCACAGCGTCTTGGGCAACTCTACGACGAGTTGCGAAATAGATTCCGCGACAGAGGACATGACCTCTTGCCTCCAGGCCTCTGCATTGCTCCCGCCCCTTGTCCTGGAACAGATATTTGGCGTAGAGGAGCAGTCGGGCTGCTCTAGCCTGTCGGTCACCATGGACAACTCCCTCAGCCCCACGCACGCCCTAATCCAGATACAATGCGGTCACCACAAGGGCCTCCTGTACGACATCTTGAGGACACTCAAAGACTGCAACATCCAGGTAGTTATGCAAAGCCTGGGTCTATGCTCATTATGCTTTCTATTTTGTTGATGTGCCATTATGAGTTAATAAAAACACACTTTAATGTAAAAAAAGGTAGTTGCAGCGAAACAAATCCCGGCCGCCGCATTCTCGCCTGTCTCTCCGGTAGGTAATCTTCTCAGGATATGAAACATGGCCGGCCCATTTCCTTTCAGATCTCCTATGGCCAGTTCTCCTAGCAGCGAATTATATCTTTTTTTCGTCTCAGATCTCCTACGGCCGGTACTACGCGGGGCAAAAGGGCGGCTGTGATGTGGACCTGTTCGTGGTGCAGCCAAGTGGGAAGAAAATCATCGACGAGCACAAGAAGAGCGTGCTATGCTCCCGCCTACGGGCGGAGCTCCGGCGCCCGCTGCACGTGGCGCTGGTGAACCGGGGGCCCGACACAGAGCTCCTAGTGGCAAACCCGGTTGAGGTCTCCGGGAAGGGCCGGCCGCTGGTGTTGCACGACATAACCCTCGTGCTCAAGAACCTTGAGAAGCGCATCTTCTTGGTACGCATGCACCTGTAACGACAAAGCTGCAGTTGTCTATACACCCATGATCATCCATTTCTAGCGACTACGATACACTCCTATTATCGTAGCGTCTATGTGATTCTTGTGGTGGATGGTGGTTTTGCAGGCGGAGATCGGGAGGCACGTGGTGGACGACAAGGAGTGGGAGGTGTACAGGGTGCACCTGTGCGAGGACGACCACGAGCTCTCTTGCTCGGCGCGGAGCAGGATCGTCGATGGTGTCACGAACATGGTTATGGGCTGGGACTGATCTCACTAGGTCCGCCAATTGTTTCGTGTATGATACCACAGACCGTCAACTCGTTTGTACAGCCAGCCAAGATGTCGGTGGCTGCTTTGCTGAGCTGCTCCTGATGTGGTTTGTAAACGTGTCCTAGTTGAACACATTTGCAAGTGTGTTATCTCGTGTTGATATTTCATGTGGTAATACACCAAAATATCTAAAGTCAGTATCCTACTAGGTTTTCGTTTAAAAAACACTTGTATGGTGTAATTGCTTTGCCATGTACATGCTAATACCATGACCATGCTTCGCTACTGAGCAAACATCAGTTGTCGGTCGAGGAGCTGGTTTGCAGGGTGTCGTCTGTGCCTAGCGAGATTTTTTGAGGGAAACAACGGGACTCTGCTGTGTGTTTTTGTTAAAGTTTAAAACAAAACCAAACAAAGAAAACAAAAAGAAAGGAAGAACTAATTACAAATACAAATACAACAACAACCCCAAAAGAAGGGGCTAAGCTATACAACTCTATACAGGATAGTGAAAGCTTCCTCAATTGAAAGATTGCACCCATTGTGGAAGAGCAGCAAAGGATTTCCTGGTTGCTCTATGAACCAACAACTCAAGCTCTTCTTTAAGCCGACACCTGCAAGAACAAACACTGGGAAAAACATTATTGAAGATGAAATCATTTATTGCGTTCCAAATGGACCAAGAGACTAGTATGATAATGTCCATGGCAGTTGGTAACTGTAGATGATCACATAACTGAGCAACTTGTGTCTGAATGTTAGAATTGCTTGGGACCAAGTTGGACAAATGTATTTCCAACAAACTTGAGCAAACCTGCAATGAAACAACAAATGATCTCCAGTCTCCAACGTGTAGTCATCACCCATGACACATGTGTAATCGTCAATGAAGAAATTCTTTCTCTACAAAAGCTCCCTGGTATTTAGACTATTAATCAGGAGGAGCCAAAAGAAATTTTTGTGCTTGAGCTGATTGCATGCTTTCTAGAGCCACTGAATTGCTGGCATTGGCTGGTTGCTTCCAATGATATGTTTATAAGTTGTGTGCACTTTGAAAAGAGAAGGTCCTTTAGTATATTATATCCATACATCTAATTTATTAGAGTTGTCAAAAGATAAAATGAGTCGTTGCCGGTCCTTGAATTGAGTGAAGGCCTCTTCAGAAAAAGGCAAGTGGAAAAGGGAAGAAAGATCCCGAACTTGAAGAATATGCTGCAGAGACATGTTAGAGCTCCTGGCAAAAGAAAAAAGATGTGGGAAATTGGAGTTCAAAGGAGTTCCATCCATGAATATATCTAGAATAAAATGGAATGTCGTGAGGCAGGTAAGCAAAAAAACATTTTGTTTATATTTCTTAACCAATTTGAGAGAGTCCCTCCACCAAAATGAGCATTGTGCTAGTTGATCTGGACGTAAACCTTAATGGTAATAAGATTCCCAAACTAGTTTCACCCAACGAGTGTCAATGCAGTTATAAAACTTATGGGCCATTTTGAGTAGTAGACTATCATTTTGGAATTGCAAATTGATGATTCCTAAACCTCCTTGATTATGTGGTCTGCGGATCAGGTCCCAGGCTACCAAAGGGGGGTTCTTTTTTCTAGATCTTTTCCTCTCCAAAAACAATGCCTTCTGTACTTACTGACCTCTCCAATAGTGCCTTTATGTTGTTCGATTGATACTGCTCATGAGGAAGGTGGGAAGAGAAGATAGCATTGCGTTTACCATAAGTAATTAACCTCCCATCATAACTTAAGAACTGAGAGTGGTAACTTAATCTTTTAAGAATTCTTTCATTCAGAGGCATGAAAAATTCCATTCTAGGTCTTGTAATACTCAAAGGCACACCTAGATAAGTAAAAGGAAATAACCCAGTTGATGTTGAAGAATTACAGACATTTCATGTACCACAGCATCAGACACATTGATAGGGACCAAGGTGGATTTCTAATAATTGACTCTAATCCCAGAAGAGACAACAAAATATCCATTAAATCCTTTAGGTGTGCTAATTGATTATGGCAGGCTTTGATAACAATTAGAGTGTCATCTGCATACTGTAGTACAGGATAATCAGGACATAGAAGTCTGACATTTGGTGGTTGCAATCTCCCAAGCTGCATGGCATTGTTAAGATAGGTTTGCAAGAATTTTGCAGCCAGAATAAAAAGAAGAGGAGATAAAGGGTCCCCATGTCTAATCGACGTGGCCGCTTCATACCTTGAGGTGTAGCGCGCGCACACACCTTGTACACATCCTGCATAGGACGAAGACACCGCCACCAACCCAGACACCCTCTTCCTGGTAGCACCACCACCAGGTATGCAGATGGGCATTTGCAGAAGGATGGCGAGATGACATTCAACTGTCGCTCCAGCCATTCCTGATATCTCTCTCATTTGCTCTCTCATCTTGGTCGCTCCTACAAGCATTGTCCTCATCCTCATCGTCAATGCTGCCGAACCCGAGGGATGGAGTTGGCAGTTGGTGGCGTGATGGCCGCAGCTGTGCCAGTCCAGCTAGGGTCGAGCGCAGAGCAACAGAAAGCGGTGTAGAGGTGAAGGGAGAGTGCAAGGCCGGAGCTACTTCTAGGGTGGGAGAGGGAAGGGCGATGGATCTCGGGGTGAGAAGGGAGCTATTGTGAAAAGGAGGAGGAGGAGGAGGTTTGCTTACGTGTGGAAGTGGGCAATGTCGGGGGGAGACCAGAACGATGCCCGAGAAGATCGGGTGGGTGGGGCCCTAGGGATGGGTGTTGGGCTGCGAGTGTGGGCAGATAGGATACACGAAGGAAAAAAATTCTGACACCGCATCATGGTGCAGGACTCTGCATCATGCTCGCTGAGAAGCACGAGGTAGTTGGGATCGGTGGACCCGTTAGAGAGCGGGCCTGGGAGGTCGGATCGCGATCGAGTAGCCTCACACAGTGGCAAGGATGGTCTTAGCTCGACGATGTCGGCGCCGGTGGCGATCCACTTTTCTCCGGCAAAAGGAAGACGGTCCATCGGTTTGTGGCACGGTGGAAGGCGATAAAAGACTGAATGAGATCGATGCCATAGTATCTACATTTCATTGTTCATGTGGATTGCTTGAATAAAAAAACAGGTAGGATGATGGAAAAAGTTGTGTACAAATTGCACTTTTTCTGGTTTTGCCAACTAACCCCCCCCCCCACACACACACGTGGGTTTTAGCTTCAAACCGGCTCAACTATCTCTTATTGGTGTGCCAAATAATATCATCTGCCTTTTGATAAGGAGCGCCTTAATTACCCTTAGTCTCCATTAGGACCTCACTGCCATGGGAGGGTACGACAAAAGATGTTATGCAAGTTCTTATTATAAGGATATATGACTATATACAGAATACATGCCTACATATGATTGACAAATTGGAGCAATTATGTATTGCACTAGGTTGTGACTGTCACATGATGAATGTGATCCAAATATCCATCGGTACTCCATGCCTACGCTTTGCTCATATTGTATTTGCTAAGTTAGTACTATTACTGCTACTGTTCCAACTGCTACAAAACTGCTACTGTTACCGTCACTGTTACTACTGCTAGTATTACTATTACTATGAAAACTGTTATATTACTGTTCTACTAATATTTTGCCACAGAGAACAACTTCTCAGGTGTGGTTGATTGACAACTCAACTACTAAGACTTCTAAATATTATTTGGCTCCCCTTGTGTCGAATCATTAAATTTGGGTGAAATACTACCCTCGAAGATTGTTACAATCCCCTATACTTGTGGGTCATTAGAGATCATAGCTGACGACTTCATGGCAGTTATGAAGGTTCTTCATGAGGGGCGCTTCACTTCCTTTGGTGCTTTTAACTCATCCATCCTTACATTGCTGCCCAAGAAGGACAACCCACTGCAACTGGGTGATTTCAGGCCTATAAATCTAATACATGGCGCGGCCAAAAAATTTGCCAAGGTCTTGGCGGTGCGCCTCTCCCCACTTCTCCCTGCTCTTATTTCGCAAGCCCAAAGTGCCTTTGTGAGCAGAAGAAGCATACATGAGAACTTCAAGTTCGTGCGCAATGCCGCCAGAATGTTGCATCAGAAGAAGAAATCTGCTGTGCTTATGAAGATTGACATATCTAAAGCCTTTGACACCCTGTCGCGGGCTTTTTGTTGGAGGTGATGAGGAACAGAGGGTTCGGATCCAGGTGGTGCTCATGGATTTGTGGGCTGTTGAGTATGGCTTCCTCCTCGGTGCTTATCAATGGGGAGACCAGCGAACCGTTTACCCTGGCCAGTGGTGTGAGACAGGGCGATCCGTTGTCGCCTGCACTTTTTATTCTGGCCATGGACTCTCTTCAGGCAATGATGAATTGGGTCACGCGACACAATCTGCTGGCTCCGCTTGGTTTCAACAGGAGGACTCCCAGGGCTTCGATTTTTGCGGATGATGCGGTTCTTTTCTTCAGGCCGGAGGCTGCGGATATGCAGGTCATTTATGCCATCTGGAGCTTTTTGGGGAGGCATCTAGCCTGCGCATCAAGTTTCAGAAGAGCACGATCACGTGTATTTGATGTGAAGAGGTTCTGGCTTTACAGGTGGCTCAACACTTCCAATGCCAACGTCAAAATTTTCCTTTCAAATACTTGGGGCTGCCACTGTCGGTCTTCAGGCTTAGGAAACATGATATTTTTCCTCTTATCGGCAAGTACTCAAGCAAAATGAATGGGTGGAAGCCTAAATTGTTGGCGCCGGCTGGGCGCCTCATGCTTACAAGCTCAGTTCTTATGGCTCTTCCAATTCAATTCATGTCTGTACTCGCTCTGCCAGTGTGGACGATCAAGATTATTGACAGAAGGTGCCTGGGGGTTTTGTCTAGAAAGGGGAGAATGGAATCAATGGAGGCCATTGCTTGCTTCCCTGGGCCCGGGTTTGCAGGCCAAAGGAATTTGGAGGCCTCGGCCTACTTAACGTTAGGAGCTTTGGTGTCGCCCTCCGTTGTCGTTGGCCCTGGATGAGCTGAGATGCAGACGAGAGGCCGTGGAGGAGACTACCGGACAGTTTGGAGAAGGAGGTGGAACTGATGTTTTCCAGCGCTTGCGTGGTGGCTCTTGGGGACGGAGCAACTGCAGGATTTTGGACTGACAACTGGCCAGCGGATGGTCGCTCGATCGCCAACACTGCTCCGGCCCTCTTCACCTTCGTCAGCGATTCGGGCCTGTCGGTTAGAGAGGATTTGCATAATCGTAGATGGATCAGAGATATCAGAGGAGGCCTTTCAATCCAGGCAACGGCGCAATATTTGCAAGTCTGGGACATGGCGCATGAGGCACATTTATCGCCTGAAACCAGTGATCGCCTGCTGTGAAAACTTACAGCGGACCACCAATTCTCTGTCAGGAGCGCGTACAGAATGTTCTTCATGGCCAACGTCCGTTTTGCCTGCAACAAACCTATTTGGAAATCCAAGGCGCCTCCTCGTTGCAAGTTTTTTATGTGGTTGGTAGTGCATCAGCGTTGCCTCATGGCTGATAATCTTCAACGCCGAGGCTGGCCATCCAATACGACCTGCCCCCTCTGTCTGGCGGAATCTGAGAACTGCACGCATCTCTTTGTGCATTGTCGCTTCACGCAGCACCTGTGGAGGCTCTTCAAATTATCAACGCGGGAGCATTTCATCACGCTCTGTCTGGTGGAATCTGAGAACTGCACGCATCTCTTTGTGCATTGTTGCTTCACGCAGCACCTCTGGAGGCTCTTCAAATTATCAACGCGGGAGCATTTCATCACGCTAGATCAGAATTTCAACAACACAGAGGACTGGTGGTTGAAGGCCACGAGTGAGGTTCCCAAGCAGCCAAGCAGGCATGTCGTAACTTCGATACTGTCACAATTCTTCTTCACTGGAGGATCTGGAAGGAGTTGAATGCTAGGATCTTTGATCAAATTGCTAGTAGTGCGGATCGTGTCCTGGATCAGGTCGAGGAAGATTTACAAGTCTGGAGGACCGTGGGTTGTATTATTGATCTCACGGCGTAGTGTGCCTCTTGGCAGTGGGGTTCATCGCGGGTTCTGCAGTGTTGTATCTTATTGGGTTTTTGAGTTTTAGTTCGCCTAGACTAGCAAACCCTGTTGTACTCTTCTCCCCAATCTAATAAAGTTCGGCCAATGGCCCTTCGAATAAAAGGCAGCAGAACCAGTTAGCCAATGTATACTTAGTGCTTATTACAATGCCCTTTGTAATAACTTGTAAAATAGTCCAAAATTTGTCCGTATTGTGAAGTCAAATGACCAGCACAAGTTGGTATTGAACTCCCACTAACAAACTACTAGCATGTCTTTACTAATTATCATCTCTCCTCTGTCTAAACTCTAAACTTATTTATGTTAAATAATCCTTCGGTTTTGCACCTTCCGGAGATGTCAGGCAATGTAACAAGCAGCAGCAGTCCAGTTTCGGCGACGGTCATCCATTGGCACCTTGCTGGATGTCGCGTTCCACCAGCCAGAGACGGTCATGGAGCTCAAACTGATGGTCGACAGCGTGGCGTAGTATGATGTGCAACGAAAAGGGACCAAACCTGCTTCGCAAAGGTACACTCGAGGAGAAGGTGTTGTGCAGTCTCTAGGCCCAGATCAGAAAGGATGGTGAGGCCATCCCCTGTTCAATAGCCTGTTGGCAGTCCAGATTCTTCCCTGGAGCAGAAGCCATAGCAAGAACTTCACCTTTCCTTCTGCCTTCAACTTCCAGACACCGTTGAGCTGCGGCAAGGGAATATTACTCAGGAATTGAGCCTCGTAGGCCACCTTGGCAGAGTAGGAACCTCCCTTGGCGAAGTTCCAAGAAATTGTACCTGGCCCATTGGATAAATGGATTCTCTGAATTTGCTCCCACAAGGTTAAGAATTGATCAATCGCGAAGCCCAGTCATCAAGGAGTTATTCAGCAGCCCATCTTTGAGCGAGATAGATTTCTTCCTTGTAATCTTAGCTAGTAAGGGTGCAAGGTGTCTGACCAAAGAGCCAATGATCAAACCAGCCGTGATCAAATCCATAATTAGTTGCTACTACTACATGGATATCTGTATCCGCTAAACCTAACGAACTCATGCCTATTCATGCGCATCGTATAAAAGAAAGACACTGTTCCGGACCGCCGCATTGCAATGACGCAGGCGAACGCCCGCATCACGATGACGACGTAACGCCGTAATCTACCCGTTTTAACCTGATCGCTGGACGACAACGACGGCACCGGATTGCTGGACGATTCTCACATGTTTGTGACACGTCCAGCTATCCGGCGCGCGTGACTGGCGAGAACCATTCATTCAAACTCAGGTGCCCCGATACCAAAGATAGTGCTCTTTACGAACGTTCAAGGTGAAGATGGATCTCAGGGCAGCTACTTGAGCAAATCATGTGGCAGATGACAGTTCAACATAGATGGACAATTCCCCTTTTCAATCAAAGGGGCTAGTTTTACTCCCAACGATTTATAAAAGAGGGTGTACTAAAGTAGAACCCTTATAATATATATAGAGGGGATTTTATTGCCAAAAAAAAAACTCTGGCTCCTTCGCGAACCTTCCTTTGATCAGAAAAAAAAAATGCATTGACAGTCTAAAAACTATACAATGTGTGTCAGTTGCGTCCTGTAAGCATGAAATTGCACTTGAGAACAGATAACACACGTCAAATGTGGGCTGGCCGAACTGAAAAACCTCAAACGGGCAAAGGTGGCGTGTGTACTACTGAGCTAAATACTCACGTCAAACACATCAATGGAGATGGAGGGTTTGTTGGGGTTGTTTTCTCCAACCAACTCAACGGCATACCTAGTCTAGGCAAATAAGCTGCTGCGACGAAGCGGCCATCTCTTTAATCGAGAAACTAACAGGTAACAGCTATCTTTTTCTTTTCTTTTTGCGACATAGCGGGAGCTTTATAACTCTAGGTAATAGGATCGCTATCGGCAGCCAAAGGGCCAGAGCATCCTGCAACCACAGACCGGTTGGAATCTTCCGATCCAGGTTTCTTGAGAGAAATTTCTCCATCTCTTTGAACTGTTTGACGAGCTTGGTCGAGCGGATTCTCAAGAGTTTGTAAGCCTAAGCCTAAGCCTGCATCATCATCATTATCACCATCATCATCATCTTCTGGCGGCTTGATGTATAGCTACATTGCTCGCGAGGCTATGCTGAGGAAAGAATCCTACTGGGCCAAGATCGGGCGTACCCGGAGGTCGTCCACCGAGGCTCACAGGAGCGCTAGCTTCGGTGCCGGTGTCGGTGCTTGTGCCAAAGAGGAGACCACCGCCAGCTTGGAGCATGACGGCGAAGGAGGAAGGTTGTATGTGTCCGTAAGGAAGGGCGAAGAGGATGGCGGTGGCGGAGGAGGAAGGAAGCTGTATGTGGCCGTCGGGAAGGATAAAGAGGATGGCAGGTTCAACCTCCTGTGGGCCGCTCGGAACCTCCTCACTGGCGGCGATAAGCTCGTCCTTCTACACGTCCACCAGCCTGCCAACAAACTCATGACCGGTAAGGCTGATTTTTCATTTTGGTGGATTCTCGTAATCTCGTTTATCCCCACCCATTTTACATTATATTAGTATTTGTTTGACCCGCTTTTATATGTCTAATTTTTCACAGCAACCGTAAACTGAGCCTAAATTAAAAGGGGCAGTTTCTTATCCGCGTCAACTATGAGTTTTTTGTTATTCCAATCAGCATTTCACAAGTAACTTCTGTCATTGTTGCCCATCTCATAATCCATGTTATTTTTTCTTCCCCGGAGAATCATTTCTACAAAAAGGATACAATTGAGAAAAGCACAAGAAGTCTTGTGCTGTTGTTTTCATTTACGTTTGGGACGGATGATAATCCTAGAGGATTGACCACCTGGGTTGCCGTTTGATGGAGCCGCAGACAGGCGTCCGATTCCTTCATTGAGCAAGCCGCTGGCCCTTTGCAACAAGCCTCGTATTGCGTCTCAGCGCTTTGCAACAAGATCCTTGTTGCAATCCTTGAACAGTTTTTATTTTTATTTTTTCTTTGTCCGGTCTGCTCGCTGAGCTTTTGCAACAAGCCTCCTATTGCGCTCAGCGCTTTGCAACATGAGCCTTGTTGCAATCCCCCTCGAAAAGTTTTTTTTCGGTTTTTTTTTTCCGCGCGGTCTGCCACATAGTTTGTGGTGTGCTCGCGCGTCTTGCAACAAGGGTCATGTTGCTGACGGCTCAGTCAGGTGGCGCGCGGATGACGCGGCGGACGTTTCACGTCCAATCGGTCAATTGACGGAAAGCATTTCGGTAATTATATTGCTGTTGTGCTGTTACCACGGTTCTCTTTTTGGGTCAGAATTTTCAGAAACAGTCCGGTTACCGGAAATCTTGTCCGCATAT
The DNA here is from genome assembly GCA_039707655.1 of Elymus sibiricus. Lineage (NCBI taxonomy): Eukaryota > Viridiplantae > Streptophyta > Magnoliopsida > Poales > Poaceae > Elymus > Elymus sibiricus. The sequence continues at coordinate 4,850,504 of CM077670.1, read as the reverse complement.
ATTATTATCACAAACATGTATGTATAGGGAGGGAAAACTATCGCCTGGACATAGGTCGTGGTGTCAAAGCTGTGACTCGAACCTGCGCACTTCTGAAGGGGTCGAGGCTTGCTGACCACTGTTACAACAGGAAACTAATGATGTGTAGTATGGGTTCAATAGGATATATTTTCACCCCCAAATATTTCTGAATTTCAATTTGATTTGAAAATTTCGGCTGAAAAAATTCTGGAGATTCCAAGATTTTTCAGAGACCAGTTTTTCCGGTCCCTCCTGGAACAAATCAGAATTGAGAAAAAAATAAACTTGTCTGTCACACAGTTTCGGAATTTCCAGTTACCTGATCAGTATAATCTAACTATATATGCTGACTGCCAGAAAGTTCATGTGAAGCTCGACCTACATGGAACCCCTTGTCCTCACCCCTCCAACATTGCTTTGAGATATGTTCTCTTCAACTAACTTACTACATGAAAATTTCTCTTTTTTGTTTCTCTCAAATGGAACAACATATGGACTTCAAACTTTGCAGATCAAACAAACTTTAGAACTTCAATGTATGAAAAAACTTTCAGATTTTTTGGTCCGACCTAAATATACAAAATGAGAATTTTTTTATTGAAAAATGTATTTTAAGTATTCAAAATGCATTGAAAAATCTGAAACTTTTTTCTCACATTGTAGTTAGAATGTTCTGTTGTCCTGGAAAGTTTGAAGTTTTTATATGTTCTTTTGTTTGAGAGAAACAAAAAAAACAAATGTGCAATCACGAATCGCGATGCAGAAATGGATGGCTAAGATAAGGGGTACCATGTAGCTCAATCTACACACTCACTGCCAGCACCTCGATTACACAAGGTTCTTTGGTGCCGCAGGATTACGCAAGGTTTATGCAAGCCAGCTGCAGGAGAAGGAGCTCAAGGCATATAGGAAGTCTGAGAAGGAGGAGATGAACACACTTTTAGACCAGGTACCTCGATTTCTGTATATCTTCTCTCAAGGTCAGCTAAACCAATTCCATTCTGAAAATCGTGCATATATTTAGTTCACTTTACGATTGCTCTCTAGTTCATCTCATCTCATACATAATTGTTTTCTTGACAAATTTACAGACGCAAGCTGGAGTAATGGTGATCGAGAGTAACGGCCCTGTGAACGGCATTGTCAAGTTCATTGATCAGAATCACATCACAAACCTTGTCATGGGAATATCTTCCTTCTCACCGTATGTCCAGACCAAATATGTAAAGCTTCGTAACGAGGTTTCATCGATAAACACGAAATTTTTCACTGACTGCACCGTTTCTGTACATGCACTAGAGCAAAGCACCACGCACACATCAATAATAAATTATTGACAGAAAGCATCAATAATAGTATGGCTTTACTAACTATCATCTCCCCCTCATTATAGATAGTAAATTCTGAAGTACAAGTCAAATACTCCAATTAATAATCTGAGCTATTTATGTTGATTGCAAATCTTTCATGAACAGGAAGAGGAAAGTACCGAAATCAAAAGTCGCAGCCATTGTGCATCTACAGGCTAAACCATACTGCCAGATCTTCTATGTTTGCAACGAGACTCTTGCTTGCTCTAGGTATGACTGCCATACAGCCCTCAAGATAACATAAAGAAAATACTACATAGAATCTACAAATTTCAGCTCGAGTGACTACCCTCAGTTATTTCCAGCTGACAAAACAACGGTGCCATGTTTCATCATTTTTTAGGGAGGCCACTCAGCTTTGTACAAAAGTAGACTCACACCGAAGCAGCTGCACAAGCACTGATTCAGATCAAACCGAGGTCCCTACAAGATCCCAGTCACTATCAGAAGGGCATCCAGGTTTCTTAGGCTCCACAGATCAACAAGCTCTTCAACAACGGTCCAAGCAGCCCGTTAGCTATACATATCCTTTGTCAGCATCGATAACAGACAGCGCAGAAAACAAATCAGGTGCAAGGCGACGGTCAATTCATACGACACCAACATGTTTCTCCCTAAATTCCAGCCAGCAAAGTATTGGAGGATCCTCGTCGGCTCTGCAGGATTTAAACACTACTATGAATGGTTCACCAGTACATGCTTCGATTGCAAGTTCTAAAGAACATCAACCCTCTATGGTAAGCCACATTGGACTGAGCAGAGTTCTCTAAGCATAGACACACCATTTTCGTTTGAATCATAATAATTTTATGGCTGTGTGCAGAGGCTGCGGTAATTTTATGTCTGTGTGTACCCTATGGGTATAGACGCTATACAAGAACTATTCTTCCATATCTAGAACCAAAAACTGTTAATGCGAAATCAAGTACTACATTTTTAAATATGAATATGCATTTTAGACTAGTAACATTATAGGCAGTTTTCATTCGTGTATTCCACTGAACAGGAACCGAGAGATAAAGGCAAATGACATCCATATTGCATTTAATGTTAGAACTACGATTCAAGAAGAGGTACAAGCGTAGAGAAAAATGGTTGACAAGAAAATGTGTTCATGTTCATAGTCACCTTCAGCCAGTAGTGCGTCTGATGTTTTCCACTAGCACCATGGAAAAAGTCCACTTTGTTAAAACATAAAATCTTGCTGATATTGCTCTATCATCTAAATTTTGGTCGACCAACCAGGTCTCTTGTTTACCTCTTAGTTGAAATACTTATTTGATAGTGTTGTCGTACCTACAATTCAAAGCGAACATAATGTTTTATAGGTAGAAACTAGTGCGCGACTTGATGTGTTTGAGCAACTACACCGAGTCCGCAATGAACTGGAGTGCTCGAAAAAAGAAGCATCTGACGGCCAGCAGAAAGCCGAGAGGGATTTGTTTGAAGCTTCTATGATGGTATGTTATTTTTAATTGCCACATGCCTTCAGCTATACATTATTGATGCCTAATCTACTGTATTTTCCCAACCTTCTTGTCTAAACAGATAGCATTTATGTTACATGGTGCATCTGTCTCTCAACTAAGAGAACTATTTTCTTGCAGTTCAAAGCACAGGAGAATGCACTCCGCAAAGAAAAAAAGGAGGTAGAGGATAGACTGACTAGAGAAAACACTGGACTCAAAAAAGAACACCTCCATATATGGAAGGAGCTGCAGAAGGCAAATGAGAAAAGAGCACAACTGGAGAACAGTGTATTTGGCCCTACTAGTGATGTTGCCTTAACAGAGTTCAGTTACACAGAGATAAATGAAGCGACGGACAACTTTGATGACTCCAAAAAGATTGGGATTGGTGGGTGTGCAACCGTATACAAGGGATTTCTCCGACATACTACCGTAGCCATAAAGAAATTCAACCGTGAAGGCAAAAGAGGAGATAAAGTGTTTAATGACGAGGTAATTTTCCTCATTAAGATTAGACGTGTTGTGAGATAAAAACAAGTAAAAACATTCGCAAAAAAAAGATAAAAACAAGTAAAACGATGCATCTAATTATGTGATTTTTCAATATATTATAGGTAGAAACACTTCGTAGGATGAGGCATCCGAACCTTGTCACCCTGATAGGAGTGTGCACGGAGGCCAAAGCGTTGATCTTTGAATTCTTGTCGAAGGGAAGCCTAGAGGATTGTCTGCAGTGCAACGACCAAAGAGAGCCGCTCTCATGGCGAATGCGCATCAAAATCGCTGCCGACATCTGCACGGGACTTATATTCCTCCACTCCAACAAACCAAAAGGCATTGCTCATGGTGATCTGAAACCTGAAAATGTCCTTCTCGACGCAAGCTTTGTTTGCAAACTGGCAGACTTTGGGATCTCTCATCCCTTGAATGTGACAAACAACACTATCACCCCGTATCACCTAAGAAACCAACTCAAGGGCACAATGGGATACATGGACCCGGCATACATTGCCTCAGGGCAGCTCACAGCACAGTATGACATCTACTCCTTTGGAGTAGTGCTGATGCGATTGCTAACTAATAAGAACCCCCTAGGCCTTCCGCACTTTGTGGAGGCAGCCATTAGAGAAGACATGTTGGGAGATATAACTGATACTTCTGCAGGGGAATGGCCACCTGAGTGTGCTGAAGAGTTGGCAAGACTAGCACTGCGATGTTGCCGTTATGAACGAAAGGAGCGGCCTAATCTTGCAAAGGATGTCTGGGGTGTAATGAACTGTGAAGACGAGAAATGCAGGCCACCAACGTTTTTCATCTGTCCAATGACGCAGGTCTGTTAACTAAACAAAGAAATGAAGCACCAGAGTCATGTGATGCTAGTTGCACCAACAGTTACCTTATGTTTTCCCGATTAATCACCTACAAACTTTACAATTCAGTCACTGCATTAGTGTGATACTCCCTCCGTTTACTAATACAAGGCCACGTCATATTTTTATGTATAAATTTGACCATTACTTTTACCAAAAAAAATTGAGTTATATTCCATAAAAAGTATGCCATTGGATGCACATTTGAAAGAATTTTTTTATAATATAATTTTTATAATGTATAACTCATATTTTATTGACCAAAATTGTAAGTCAAAGTTTGACACGAAAAACGAACTGTCCTTGTATATAAAAATAGAGGGAGTATAACCTTGCATCTTTATATAATATTTTCAGGAGATCATGAGGGATCCACACATTGCTTCTGATGGATTCACATATGAAGGTGATGCCATCAAGGACTGGTTTCAAATAGGGAACAAAATGTCCCCCGTGGCCTACGTCAACTTCACACACCATGACTTGATACCAAATAATGCCCTTCGTTTTGCAATTCAAGAATGGCAAAAGCGACAGCAACCGTGACTTTTTAACCTTCCATTTTATTTGTATGATGCCATGTTTATGATGTGAAAAAAAGAATCTTAAGTGCTATATTTCTATCAAACATATGTATGCCGGCTAAGGGAGAAGACCTAGCTCAATATATGGGTTGAAGATGTGTCATACGGAGGAATGATTATTCTTCTAGACCAAGACATAAATCCAACTTGTATGCTTGTCACGTCAATATTAGGTCCATGTTCACAATAATTTGAGGTGTGTACCGATGCTTTGTGAATTTCCTGATTCCTGTAGTGTTGTTGCCAAATGGGCTCACCGAAGGTTGCGTGACTCTTCCAACAATTAGGAAAAGGATAAAATGGAACCATATGCCGGTTGTCTCCATCAACAATGACAAGGGATATGGGTGGCAATAAAGAATGCAAAAGAAGAAGAAAACTTGATAACTAAATATTTCTATCATAAATTATTTAATGTTCTTCATGTGTGTGTGTGTGTGTGTGTGTGAATAGTAATGCTATTCATCACCTAGAAGGTAGAATACGTTATTTTGCACCCGAGGTTTTCTTACGTCATTTCGTTAAGAATTTACATTTCATACACAAATAGTTATGTTCATATTGATCCACTATGCAAAATTGGCTTAAGACTCCCAAGGACACTGTTTTGCATCAAATTTGCACTGTTTTCAGCTGCATTTTCTTCTCTATTCAGGCCTGCATCATCACACTCAGCCATAGGATTAGAAGGATTAGTCAAATTTGGTTCATTAGAATTATTATCACCCTCAGAATCGACGCTGAAAAGATGAGAAGGAAGTAAAAGAATTTCTTTGTGAAGGAGTGCGCCGGCATTAGGATGAAGTTTTTCGAAGGGAAACTGATTTTCATCATAGATAACATCACGAGAGATGTAAACCCGTCCACTTGACACATCAAGATACTTGACCCCTTTATGTTTCGCACTATAGCCAAGAAAAACGCACTGTGTTGAACGAAACATAAGCTTGCGTTGATTGTAAGGATGAAGATTTGGCCAACAAGCACAACCAAAAACATGAAGGGAATTGTAGTCGGGTTTGATGTGTAAAAGACATTCAGTAGGAGTGTCATTATGAATAACACGACTAGGCAAGATGTTGATGAGATGAACGGTAGTGAGAAAAGATTCATCCCAAAACTTAAGTGGCATAGAGGCCACAGCAAGCAAAGCGAGGTCTACTTCAACAATGTGCCTATGTTTACGTTCTATAGAACCATTCTGTTGATGAGCATGTGGACAGGAGACATGATGAGAGATACCAATTTGCTGGAAAAAAGAATCTAATTTTTCGTATTCGCCACCCCAATCAGATTGCACAACAAGAATTTTGCTATTAAATTGACATTCAACAAGAGCTTGAAAATTGTGAAAGACTTTAAACACATCAGGCCGTTTCTTAAGAATATAGATCCAAGTATATTTGCTATAGTCATCAATAAAACTTACATAATAGGTGTGTCTCCCAATAGAGGAAGGAGCTGGACCCGAGACATCAGAAAAAATGAGTTGCAATGGTTTGACAGAAACACTAGTAGAGATAGGATATGGCAATTGATGACTTTTAGCTCTTTGACATGAATCACAAATAGTTTCAGAACTATGCTCACCGACAGCTGGGAGCTTATTTCTACTAAGTACTTGATGAACGATAGAAAAGGCGGGGTGACATAAACGATGATGCCATCTATCCAATGAAATTTTGATGACACAGCGCACTTGTTTATTGAGTCTCCTAAACTTGGGAATCAACAGGTAGAGTCCGTCCATGCATCTACCTCGGTAAATGATTTTCCTCATGGCCTAGTCCTTAATCAAAAAGAAGTATGGCTGAAACTCTAGAAAAACATGGTTGTAAGTGCAATACGATGAACAGAAAGGAGATTCTTACAGGTACTAGGAACATGCAGAACATTGCTTAGATGAATATCTCGAAGTGGGGTTTTAATAATTGAATGACTGATATGACCAATCTCCAAACCTGCACCATCGGCATTGTGGACTTGATCATGGCCATGGTACCTCTCATGCATGGTGATCTTCTCAAGTTCACCGGTTATGTGATCGGTAGCACCAGTGTCAGCGCACCAATTTGTATCTACTCCATAGGAAGTATCCGCCATGGCAGCAACTTTCTTCTTCCTGGAGTTATCTTCGGCTTAGCACCACTTGCAATCTTTTGGAATATGATTATCTTTCTTACAAATTTAACAGATGCCATCATACCCTTGGGGAAAGGAGGAGGCGCCACATCACGGTCCTGGTTGTTGTAGTAGGGGCACTGCTGGGTGTTGTTGGAGCCTCCACCGTAGCCACCATAGCCACCACTATGACCATGGCCGTAGCCTCCAGATTGGCCACGGTAGACGCCACCACCACCCTGATGCGGAGGACCGCCACCATAGCCACCAGATCGGCCGCCCTGGCCGGTGTTGTTGTTGCGGTAGCCACCGCCGCCGCCACTTTGGCCAGGGTATCCGCCCAAGATGGATCCACCGTCACTGTGTAACACCCCCAGTAATTAGCTACACGACCTCACACTAATAATGCCTTGTCATCATGTTTTACCAAGCCAAATTGCTACATGTTAAAAATCAAAGTCAAATTCAAATTTAAAATGTAAGTCAAATAAAAACTTCTTCAAATAATTAAACAAAATAGTTCATAATATTGCAAATAATTCCAAAGCAATTATAAAAATAAAACTCACATTAATTGAATTCCAAATTTGACCCTAACATCCAAAAGTGCCAAAACAGCACCATTTAATCCATTTTCAATTATGCAAAATTCAAATGAATTCAAATCACCCCCAAACTTTTTGTGCCACCCTAGAATGTTGCTAAGTATTTATGGGACAAGTTTCACATTTAACAAAATTCATTTAGTAGCTAAAATAAATAGAAAACAGTAGCTAAAATGGAAATAGAAAAAGAAAAAGGACCTAAACGCTACTGTGCCGCTGGGCTCTAGGTCAACAGTTCCTGCCCAGCCCATCTCCACCATCGTCCTCCTCCTGCCTCGCTGTCTGCAGGGTAGAGCGCGCGCGCGCGATGCACCGCGCGATGCTCGACACCGCGTTGCCCCAGCTGCCGTGGGCGTCTACAAGGCCTCGTCCCCGACCCCGTGGACGAACCCTAACTGCCTTATCTCCTCTCTCTCGCTCGCCCCCCTTCCTTTCATCGGCGTCCGAACGCTGCATCGCCGCACCACCGTCGTCCACGCGCTCACTCGCGTCCCCGAGCTACGCCCGGATGTCCAGGAGGACCGCCTTCGTCTGCTGCATCGGGTGAGGGGATTCGTTCGACTAGAGCCGCGCCACAACTCCGCCATCGCCCGTCGTCCCCAGCTACGGCCGCCGTGAAGCTCGGCTCGATCCGCTCGTCTCCGACCGCCCCCGGCCTCCGTGAGCTCCCCACTAGCCTCGATGTGAGCTCCCGTTGCTTCTCCCCCTCTCCGTTTGCTCACGCACGTTCCGTAGGCTCGATCCCCTCGAGCTCTTGCTCTGGCCGCCGTTTGTTGCCGTCATTGCCGTCCATCTAGCCATCCCCGACTCCAGCTGCTTGCGCCAAATGCCGCGGGCCGTCGCGCTGTTGCCGTAGATACTTGCCGCCGCCCCTTTTGGTCGCCGGAGTGCAGCTCCGGTGGGCCGCCGCCGCCTTTGCTGCTCGCCGGCGGGCACGCGCGCGCGGGCGCGTTAAAGTGCCGGCTGGCTCACTGCGAGTGGGCCCCGCCTGGCTGCTGATTAGTTTAGGTACTAATTACCCCAGCTAACTACACTGACGTGTGGGCCCCTTCAGTTAACGAACTGGCTAAAATAATCCTAATAATAAACTGTGGCTATGACAGAAGGGCCCCACCATTAATTAAGCTAATCTAAATATTTTGTTAATTGTGTGTCAATGACAAATGGGCCCCACCAGTCAGCCTCTGCTGACTGGGCCCAGTTGACCAGTCAACGATCCAGTCAACTGCTGACTGGGCAGTTGACTGGTCCCACCTGTCAGCCTAATGGGTATTTTGCTGGGTACACTTCTGTGTACCCGTAGCAATTTAATCATTTATTTTCGAATAAAAATAAATAAATACAGTAATTCCAGAAAATCATTTAAAACTTTGAAAAATCATATAAAATAAACCGTAACTCGGATGAAAATAATTTATATATGAAAAATGATCAGAAAAATCCAACGAATCCGAATATGTCATCTGTATGCATGTTAGAACCCTCTGCGTAGGAGAACCTGTAACTTTAGGCCTGTTTCTGATAGATGAATAGTGCCTGACCTCCGGTCAATAATTCCAAATTAATTCCTAAATTAACTAAAATGGTTTACGGATGTATTAGGTCACCCCTGCATTGCATATTGCCATCTCATGCTTTGTAAGTGCATTTGTTTGGTTTCTTCCCCCTCTTCTCTCCGGTAGACCCCGAGACCGACGCTGCCCCTGTGATCGACTACGTCACCGACGACCCTTCTTCCCTTTTAGCAGAGCTTCCAGGCAAGCAAACCCCCTTGATCATTCCTATATCGCCCATTCTTTCTTCCCCGTGCTTGCATTAGATTTTGCTACTGTAATTGATTGCTCCTATTCTGATGCATGGCCTGATGTTGTAACCTGCTGTTGATACTTTACCTGTTGTCCTATATGCTTAGTATAGGCTGGTTAGCGATCCATCAATGGCCCAACACCCTTGTCCTTGTTGTCATGTTTTACCACCGGTGACTTGATCAATGTGATCGATGTGCAGAGACCGAACACAGCACCGCACACCCCCTTAGTTGTACGACTCTGCAGGGATACTATCGAGTGCCGAGGGTGATACCTTCTACCTCACTCCTAATGATATCTCTGTAGCGTAGCTAGTCGGTTGTGGGTTACCGAGGGTGATTCCTCTGCCACCACCTCCGATGAAGCCTCTGTCGTGTAGCCCCTCAAGTGTGAATCCATCGAGGGTGATTCCTCCGAGTTCACCTTGATGGATACATCGAGTGGGAATCCATCGAGGGTGATTCCTCAGATTTCCCCCTTGATGTTACGGACACACGGTTACCTTACACTGTTGACCCTTTTTATTGTTAATGCGGGACTGAAGGGACAGGCGGTACCACTCCGGTAGAGGTGGACCTGAGTTCCCGACAGTCTCTTGAGAGTCGGGTTGACCTGGAGGGTACCCGCGAGATAATTACGAGGCGCGGCCGGGCAGGCAGAGACCGCCCTAGAGAGGGATGGGCCTGACTCTTGTTGCACTTCCTCGAGACGGGGCGACAGGAGTACTGATCGTCACCGCGAGATCCTAATAATTCACTAACGGATTTGGGTATTTGATCTGAGTTGGCCACTGGCCTATACGCACTACCACCACGCGGGATAATGGTTTAATGGGGCCCTCGGCGCCGTATGTATCAGCCGAAAGCTCTGTCAGACGTCTAGTTCAGCATTGTGGCACGGTCGGATCGCGCCATCCAGGCAGAGGTGGCGCTGGTATCCACCCTGCGCACAACGACCCGGAGTGTAAAAAGCGATGAGCCCAAGACCCCTGAGCGCTTAGGATGTAGACCGGCGGGGACCTCTCTGCGGAGCCTAGGTAAGACTACGTCGTGTCGATCAGCCGAGGCCGGGCATGACCCGATAAAAGTGTGTCCGGCCAGAGTTAATCGAGCGTGTTGGGTAACAGTAGTGCACCCCTGCAGGGAAGATTATCTATTCGAATAGCCGTGTCCATGGTAACAGGACGCTCAGTGTAGTATCCCGATCTACTACAACTTGAACTGGAAACATGTTAATCAATTGTAAGCTCCGGGATTTCTTTCTCGCAGGGAGTCGAGGAAGGATCTCTGGGCATGGCTACTATTATACTTGTTGCTACTATTATATTTATGTACTAATCTACACTCTTCTAATGCTGCAAGACGCTGAAGATGCTAGTCTTCGATAGGCTAGGCCCTCTCTCTATTCTGGCATTCTGCAGTTTAGTCCACTGATACAGCCCTTCTTTGATACCGATGCATAATTAGAATAGTTCTGATGTAAGTCTTGCGAGTACTTTGGATGAGTACTCACGGTTGTTTTGCTACCTCTTTTCCCCATACCCGATTGCTGCGACCAGTTGAAGGAGCCCCGGAGCCAGCTGCCCCAGCCGACGACTACTACTACCCCTCTGGAGGAGCCTACTACTACGTGGAGACCGCCGACGACCAGGAGTAGTTAGGAGGCTCCCAGGCAGGAGACCTGCGCCTTTTCGATCAGTGTTGTTGTTTTGCCCCGCCTTCTTAAGGCATATCTGTTTAACTTTTATGTCTGTACTCAGATATTTGATGCTTCCGCTGATGCTTGTATGACTCGAGCTTATGTATTCGAGCCCTCGAGGCCCCTGGCTTGTAATATAAAGCTTGTATTATTATTATTTTGTGTCTAGAGTTGTGTTGTGATATCTTCCCGTGAGTCCCTGGGCTTGATCGTACGCATTTGCGTGTATGATTAGTGCACGATCGAGTTGGGGGCGTCACACGCTGCCTTGTCCTTGAGGGTTGACATAGCCCCTATCGCCATCTGCTTTTCACGGACGCCCCTTGGAGAAGTAACGACCGCGCCCGGCCATGTTTGCCGAGGACTTGAATCCACCGGCGCCCGTACCATGGAAGAGTTCTACACGTTGATCAAAATTGCTCACCATGGAAAAAAGATCGTCAACGGAGACTTGGTCGATGCGGACGTCGAGTGCAAAGATGATGGGCTGGTAGTCCATGTCCAAACTAGCGATGATGAAGGAGATAAGCTGGTCGGCAGTGATGGGATCACCGGCCATGGCCAACTCATCTGCGAGGGACCTCATGTGGGCGAAGTAGGTACCCGTGGATTGGCTCCACTTCTACGCGTTCATCGGGTTGATGCGGATGTTGTTGATGCGAGACCTTGATGTGGAGGCGAACATGCTTGTCAGGGCTTCCCAGATCGCATTGAGCCTTCTCATGCGAGGCGGCCTGAATCAATACCTCCTTGGAGAAGTTGTTGAGCAAGTAGGCCAGCACCTGCTGGTCCTTCCTTGCCCATACCGTATACTCGGGGTTGACGATGACATAATCCTTGACGGCGTTGTCTTTGGTGTGATTGCTTTGGGAGGTTCGGGATAGGTTTTATCTAGGTAGCCATACATGCCCGCAGCTCGAATCTGCGATAGCACTTGGGCACGCTATAGGATGAAGTTGGTTCTGGTGAGTTTTTTCGAGACTTGAGAGTTGAGGGAAAAGCTTGATGTGGAACTAGAGGAGGACGCCATGGCAGGGGGTTGATGGAGATAGCTAGATGTGTTGGAAGAGAGGGGCTATGTGTACCATGTAAAACTTGATGAAGCTTCTCAACCCTCCAGATGAGAGCCCGCAGGGTTCTATTGATCGATCCAGAGAAAACCTCTCATGAGGATTACAAGGTTCGGTACAGAAGAGTAGATAGAAAACTTAAAGGAGAAAACCAACTCTGTCTATCTCTAATAACCGGCTCTATCTCTATCTCTATGAATATAACTTGTGGTACAAGAGAGAGAGGGAGGCGCACCATGACAGGGAGAAAGGGAGGCGCACATGACAAGGAAGCGCACAAAACATGTTACAATGTTTAACATCCACCACTCCCACCAGAAGTACAGAATTTGCACCCGGTCCTCCATTTTCAGTGTCCAAAGATGCTCCATGACAGCATCTACTGAATCAATGTTTTCCAGCATCTGCCTGACTGCTGCCTTTCCCATGGCATGCCACACCTTCACCGCCTTGCAGCGAACAAACAGATGCCCTCCGTCCTCTACATTCCTGTTACAAAAAAAAGGCACCTGGAATCCTCCAGATTTATTCCTCCTGACACGAGGTTTGCTCGTGTTGTCAGTGAGTAGTGTGCCACGCGCCAAGCGAACATCTTGATCTTTCTCTGACACGGTGATGGCTCTATATTTTACGCATTTTTAGAGCTCATTTGTTGCATCTTATCTTCATATATTATGTCTCACTGAACCAAATATGTGTCCATTATGCATGATTTCTGGTTTTATAAATTTCCTTGTGAGCCTTGCACATTTAGTATTTTATTTGGTTTTTATTAATTTTCATTGTTCTCTTGTGTCTACAGGTGTATTGGAGCAACCTAGGACCAAGCACGATGAAAGGATCAAAGACAGGTTCAATACAGAGACACCTAGGGGCCAGACCTAGCCATTTCGGAGGTCGGAAAAAGTCATTTTTTTCAAAGTTATCAAAATCAAGATCTAACACCATAAATGTATAGGCGTAGTTCACGCGAATCCAACGAGCCCAAGAACGTCAAAATCGGATTCCGTATGAAGAAATGGCGGCCGATTTACCGGAGAGGTACAGTATGAAAGACACTGTACCATACGACGACATTATTCTAGCTCCGAAAGATACCTCTTCTAACGGGATTCTTCACCTATTTTGTCCCCAATTATTTCCATGAGATCCTTGGCTCATAAATAAGGGATAGGAGAGGATAAGGCTCATCTTGAGCCCTTGGATAACCACAGCAACGGAGGAGACACCGGGAGGCCTTTATAAAAGCACCTCCAACCCTAGGCGCCATTCTCCTCCATCATTCATCCACGCAGCCGTCATACATCTCCATCGCTGCTCCAAGACCACCTCCATAGAGAAGAGAAGGGCCAAGCCAAGAGAAGAGGGGGCCGGTGTGGTCTTCATCACCGGCGCCGCCACCATCGTCATCTCACCACCGGCGCCGCGGCCATCACCATCGCCCCACCATGCTCCTCTCCTCCACCGGCTCTGTGCCGTCTTGTAACTTGCCTTCTCTCTCTCCCATGTTTGAGTAGTTGTATTAGTTCTTGAGGATTTGGACGAACCCTTGCATGATTAGTACTTTGATGTTGAATAAGAGATCCAATCATTCTCTTTGTATGTATTGCGTCGATTGTCTCATGGTGTTGTGAAGGGCGCCCACATAGCATTAACCACTTATGGACTTGAAGTGATTTATGTTGGTGAGCAGGCTGGTTGTGAAGGTAGGTGATGACAGTCCTATTCTCCCTTCGTCCCTGGTCATTGCAATAGGGATTAGTGGAGAACCCCTAAACTTAATGTCGTGACCACGGGGAGTTCACTCCCCTTAATCATCGTTGTGATAATCGGAGTGCGGAAGCACGATGGTGGCACGAGTGTACACAATAACCGGAGTGGGGATGCGTACTTTATTGGGTCCACCCATGCAATATCATATACAAGTGAATTAGTGATACAGACATAGAGCCATGTCGATCTACCGTGTGTTGTCAGCATCATACTTGTGGTGATGACTTTGAATCCCTCGAGAACGTTTACTACTCAAGCATCGTTTCCTTAGTTTAATCTCTTTATTTTCTGTCTTTATTTCCTGTTTGTAGTTTAGTAAACACTATCTTTATTTGTCTTCCTAGCAACCTACTGTAATAGGCTATGTTGAAACCACGGTTTGGATGTGTACGCGACTGCATAAGTGATGCGTAGTTGCGGGGTTTGTAATTCCTTCCTATTTGCTCCCTGTGGGTTCGACACTTCACTTATCACGAAAGTGCTACAACAACCCTGTGCACTTGCAGGTCATCACACGGCATCTTCCATATTCGACTTCAGTACGTGCTCTCGCATGCATTAAGCGATCCTTGTATGCCCCCAGTGTTGCCGGCATCCACACCATAAGTTATCTCCTACATCTTCACCTGCAATTTGTATGCCTGCTTGACTGTATGCACCCCTTTGTCATCATAGTGCCAGGCAATGAAGTCTAGCATACCCTCTCGATCGTAGGGGAATCCCAAGGATCAGGTTAACATCTTCCGGGACAAAGATATCCCGCACTAGCTGCTCATCCCACTCTCCGGTGACTGGTGTGGGGTCCGCCCTTGGCAACCTGTGGACGTTTCTCGGTGGGTCAACCTGTATGATTGAGACCCACGGTTTGTACCCGCTGGTTGTCTTTGGAATGCTTGCTATTTTTTGGTGAAGAAATTTGGGTCCATGATTTTGGTCATGCCGCTACCATCTCACAGCCACTGCCGGTAGATCTGTTACGTCTTGTAGGTTTCTGCTAAGTGATGAGTTTGCGGACAACCTTGAACAGCCTGATCTGGTCTCCCTCGTGTTGCTGTCTCGCATGATGCCCAACCTGCCCTGCCAGCGGATTCCAATGGCGGGTCAGGCTGCACGCAACACGGTGTTAGTCGGAGCACAGTTAGGACAGGAGGCCAACTCCGGCGAAAAAAGATGCTTCTCCGACTCGTTCTTCACAATCCATTGGGAGGGTGAACCCAGAAACACCGGGTTGGATGAAAAGGTGATGTTTCTTCGATTATTCGGTCAATGCTGCGCATCAGTTGCAAGCAGGAAGTGCTTCCTTCTTTCTGTGTGACATGCGAGCCATATGCTTGGGTGAATGTATCATTGATGCTAGTAGCGCTGAGAGATGTCTAGTCTGTACAATTTCACCGCTGCAACTAGTTGTTATGCGTTACTACAATGTTAATTGAATTTGGAAAGTGAAAATCACTTCCTGTTAATTTTTTTTTGCGGCTGGGTAGTGCACCACGGGACAAAACTCCGCGCATCTAGAATGAGTGTGTTGGAGCAGCCTATTCACAAATTTGCAGAGAAGCCCCCGTAGAGTGTAATCAAACCAGAACTTGGATTGAGTTTCGACTCCCTTGGCGAGGCGTACGACTTCTACAACTTATATCCGTGGGAGGTTGGCTTTGGGATCCGGTATGGTAAGAGCAGATTGAACGCTGAGAGGACCAAGTCCATGTAGATTGAACAGCCGGTCATGCATGTGTAAGTGCCCCGCGTTGATACGGCTCTTGCGAGCGGCCGACAATAACTGGTACAATACTGAGCATCGTGAGAATCACAATGACTCTATGCCATTGACAATGGGAGAAAAGATGCACTCACCCTGGCACAAGCACATTGATGTTACATCAATGATCTAATAAAGCAGTTAAGGGGAAATAATGTGAACCTTGGCACTTCAATACATTCGCAGTGATGATGTCTGGTTAGGACCTAAAGGATGAAGTGGGTCCTAATGGTGATTTGACGATGACCGACTGGAGGTGTATCCATAGCATGATAAGTGCGAAAGAAATGAAGATGTAACACAAGTGGCTGGAGAGATGGAGAGGGGTATTCGATCCAGGCTTTTGTTGTAAGTGTCTCTCTGAGCATCAACTGAATGATGATAGGATTGGTAATGATGTTTACGGGCTGGTGTGCTTGCGCTGCAGGAGGAGCTTTGCAAAAGTTGTCTAGGATTACATCAGGAAGATGATGGACTCTGAATTGATGGTATACAAAATTGAATGGCTGAAGAAGGTAAGAGTCGTGGCTTCATGACTCTGGTCGCCTTGGATACTTTGCGGTGACCGGTGGCATTCTAACTTGCTTTGTATTCGAATACAATGCATGTTTCCAGCCCATTTCATGGATTGCTGGTCCTTGTACATTCTTGACACTGACAAGAAAATCTTCATGGTGCTGGACCCAACTGAGACACATCCCACTGATGAGATGCAAAGGAAGCCTGGCGCCTTGGTGAGGAGATTCCAGCTTTGATTCTGTCAATGCTTCAACGACATATTCGATGGCTGGTTGGTTGAGACGAATGGATGGACTTTTGTCTATCCCTTGGTGGCACAACACGACCCTTGCACGAGGTGAGCCCATTCACAGGGGCAAATTTTGCATTGTGGTACAAATGAAATGCTATTGCGTTGACAATGTGGTCACAGGGAGGAGAGCAGCGTGTACATGGTGCACTACATCCACGAGTTCAACGGGGCTATACCTTGGGTCTCCACTCAGTCATGTTAGGCCTGGTACTAACAGGAAATGTGATAATGGTTGTGATACGTTACATTGAGCATCCGTGAGAGCTATCTTATGGTTTTTCTGTTTCACACAGGCTCTACGGGAGCACCTCCGTAAGAGTATTAATTGCATACGAGATTGTGACCTTCCAAATTTCCTGTAGTTGGATATGGTGGATGGAAGCGTGAAGCGTGGCCAAGATTAGTTGCGGGGAGGTCAGATCTTTTGACCCTGCTGTGAGTGTGTGTAAGTGTTCCCGCGACTAAGGATGTGTGGGAAGCGTAGTCTGGACCAACGGATTTGAGTATGTAACGTCAGACCTAAGAAGACTTATTCCATGCTCAGTGTGCGCCGTTTTCATCTGTACTTGTTGAACAGCAGCAATATGCGCTGTTAAACAATGTCGTTAGGGCATTCAATGCAGGAAGTTCGTAAAACTTTTGCGCGAGGATGTGAGCGGGATGGGTTCTACTGCAGCAAGGGTCAGCTAAATGCGAGAAGAAAGAAACTGATTCAGTAATTTGTTGCTGGGGGAGATTGAGTGATAGAGATTTCAGGTGCATCTGAGAACCGAATTTTCGTGTTTCTAAGGCCTGTTTTGTTTCTGCCCACGCCGGCCTTACCAAAACTAGCCGCACCAATATTTCGGCGAGGGACTCCGCCGCCTCTGTTTCACCTGCGAATGAGCGTAAGATCTGAACTACCAACAAATATTTAGTGTGGCTACGAAGATTTGCATTTCTTCCTAGCAGTCAGCGTCAACTTTTTGGTGGGACAACTCTAGCCAAATGGTGGCCACATGGAGCTTCGATGTCTTCAATTGCGCTGCCTCCTCTTCTTCCTCTTAGCCCGATGACGGTCGGATGAGCGGCAATTCGACTTTGGTTTGGAGGTCATAGCTACTAGTTTCTCTTCTTTAAGTCCCTATGAGAGTTGTACTGTTTTCCTGCATAATTTAATTACAACTCTGGCTCCTTCGTGACCCTTCCCTTGTTCAGAAAAAAAAATGCATCGACGGTCTAAAAGTATACAACGTGTGTTGCATCCTCCGAGCATGAAAATTGCACTTGAGAACAGAAAACACACGTGAAATGAGGGCTGGCCGAACTGAAAAACCTCAAACGGGCAAACGTGACGTGTGTACTACTGAGCTAAATACTCACGTCAACACAACAATGGAGATGGAGGGTTTGTTGGGATTGTTTTCTCCAACCAATTCAATGGCATACCTATTCTAGGCAAGTTAGCTACTACTAGTTTCTTGTACATCGTCGAAGCGGCTATCTTTCTAATCGAGAAACTAACGACTTTCTTTTTCTGTGACGAAGCGGGAGCTTTATAACTCGGGTAATAGGATCGCAATCCGCAGCCAAAGGGACAGAGCATCCTGCAACCACAAACCGGTCGGGATCTTTCGATCCAGGATTCTTGAGAGAAATTTATCCATCTCTGTGATCTGTTTGACGAGCTTGGTCGAGCAGATTCTCAAGAGTTTGTAAGCCTAAGTCTGCACCATTATCATCATCTGGCGGCTCGATGTACAACTACATTGCTCGTGAGGCTAAGCTGAGGAAAGAATCCTACTTGGCCAAGATCAGGCATTCCTGGAGGTCATCCACCGAAGCTCACAGGAGCGGTGCCGGTATCGGTGCTTGTGCCAAAAAAGAGGAGGCCACCGCCAGCTTGGAGGATGACGACCAAGGAGGAAGGTTGTATGTGGCCGTAAGGAAGGGCGAAGAGGATGGCAGCGGCAGAGGAGGAAGGAAGCTGTATGTGGCCATCGGGAAGGATGAAGAGGACGGCAGGTCCAACCTCCTGTGGGCCGCTCAGAACCTCCTCGCCAGCGGCGACAAGCTCATCCTGCTGCATGTCCACCAGCCCGCCGACAAAATTATGACTGGTAAGGCTGGTTTGTCATTGTGGTGGATTCTCGTAATCTCATTTGCCGCAACCCATTTTACTTTATTTTAGTGTTTGTTTTGTTGGGACAAACGCTCCGGCGACGAACGCCGAGCAGCCCCCGGCGACACGATCGCCGGACGAACCCTAGCTAGCTCTCTCTCACACACACACTCGGACGTACGGAGGTGGATGAAGATGAGGAGCACTCGACACAAGATTTTCCGGCGACGAACGCCTCACCGCACGAACGGCGCCTCGCCGCAAGAACGGTGTTTTTTTTTTCTGTGAGCTCAAACTCGGCTCGGCAACACACCGCCGCACTTCATCAGTACACAGGGGGAGGGTTTTATACCCGGTGCACACACACACGCACTAACTAACTAACCACATCCAGCTAACAACTTGGACGCACCACTTATCCTAACAACCCACGCATGCACTGCTAGCTACGGCCTAAACTTCTTGATCCAAGTGACTCGGCAACCACCTATGACCAGGCCAACTACATGCATGCATGTTACACGCAACAACATAACACAGACGCACGAACGCACGCGCACACACGCCGGTCACCACACCGAGGCGCGGTTTACTCCTAACATGTTTGACCCGCTTTTACCTTTTTGTGTCTAATTTTTCACAGCATCCGTGAACTGAGCCTAAATAAAAAGGGGCAGTTTCTTATCCGCATCAATTCTGAGTTTCTTATTATTCCTATCAGCATTTCACAAGTAACTTCTGTCGTTGTTCCCCATCTCATAAGCCATGTCATTTTTCCTTCCCCGGATAATCATTTCTACAAAAGCGATACAGTTGAGGAAACGAACTTAGTAGCAAAGCACTTCTTCTTGTGCTGTTGTTTTCATTTTCTGCAGTAATTATATGGGGCATGCTATGTTTCGGCTGGATGATAATCCTAGAAGATTGACCGCCAGGGCTGCCGTTCAATGGTGCTGCTGAGCCTTTGCAACAAGCTTCGTGTTGCGGTGCAGCGCTTTGCAACAGGAGCCTTGTTGCAATCCGTGAATAGTTATTTTTTTCAAAAAAAAAATCTGTGTCCGATCCGCTCGCTGAGCCTTTGCAACAAGTCTCGTGTTACACTCAGCGCTTTGCAACACGAGCCTTGTTGCAATCCCCCTCGAAGAGTTTTTTCTGCAGGGTCTGTCACGTAGTTTGTGTTGTGCCCGCGCGTCTTGCAACAAGGGTCATGTTGCTGCTGACGGCTCGGTCAGGGGAACGTGGCGCGCGGACGACACGGCGGACATTTCGCGTCCGATCGGTCGGTTGATGGGAAGGATTTCCGTAATTATATTGATGTTGTGCTGTTACCAAGGTTATCTTTTCCGGTCAGAACTTTCGAAAACTGTCCGGTTACCGGAAATCTCGTCCGCATATATTATTATCACAAACCTGGATGTAGGGAGGGCAAACTATTGCCTGGACGTAGGTCGCGGTGCCAGCACCTCGATTACGCAAGGTTTATTTGGTGCCGCAGGATTACGCAAGGTTGATGCAAGCCAGCTGCAGGAGAAGGAGCTCCAGGCATATAGGAAGTCTGAGAAGGAGGAGATGAACACAATTTTAGACCAGTACCTCAATTTCTGCATATCTTATCTCAAGGTCAGCTAAACCAATTCCATTATAAAAATCATGAATATATATATAATTCACTTTATGGTTGCTCTTCTAGTTCCTCTCATCCCATATATAATTGTTCTCTGAACAAATTTACAGGCTCAGGCTGAAGCGATGGTGGTCGAGAGTAACAGCCCTGCGAGTGGCATCGTCAAGCTGATTGATCAGAATCACATCACATACCTTGTCATGGGAACATCTTCCTTCTCACCGTAAGTCAAGAACAAATATAGCTTCGTAAAGAGGTTTCGTCGATAAACACGCACATCGAAATTGTTCACTGGCTGCACCGTTTCTGTATATACACTAGAGCAAAGCACTGCACACACATCAAAATTATTCACTAATGGCACCGTTGATGTATATACACTAGAGTAAAGCACTGCGTTAGTTATGTAATTATATGCTCGGGTCGAGTCACTGTATATGTAAATTTCTTATTTCTTATGAATGTCGCTGCTATTCTAACAAGCTAGCGGCGATAAAATAGGCGTAACAACAATAATTAGTATGGTAGGTACTAACTACTTGGCTTAAAACAGTGCCCTTTGTAAGTTGTCACACAGCCCAATTTTTCTTTCTTTCTTGCACAGTATTACTTAGTTAGCAAATGACAATCACAAGTTGACATTAAACTCCCAAAATAAACTACTAGTATGTCTTTACTGATTGCATCTTCCTCTGTCTAAAGTCAATAAGCTTTACTAACTATCATCTCCCCCTCTGTCTAAATTCCAAAGTACAAGCCACACACTCAAGTTGATAATCTGATTTATTTATATTGATTGTGAATCTTTCATGAACAGGAAGAGGAAAGTACCAAAATCAAAAGTCGCAGCCATCGTGCATCTACAGGCTAAACCATATTGCCAAATCTTCTATATTTGCAACGAAACTCTTGCTTGCTCTAGGTATGACTGCATGCAGCCCTCAAGATTACATAAAGCAAATACTACATAAAATTTGCAAATTTCAGCTCGAGTGACTACCCTAAGTTTCCAGCTGACAGAACAATGGTGCCATGGTTCATCATTTTTTAGGGAGGCCACTCAGCTTTCTACAAAAGTAGAGTCACCCCGAAGCAGCTGCACCAGCACTGATTCGCGACACGAGTTCCCTAAAAGATGCCAATCACTATCACCAGGGTATCCAGGTTTCTTAGGATCCACAGATCAACAAGCCCATCAACGACGGTCCAAGGAGCCAGTTAGCTATACATATCCCTTGTCAGGATCGATAACAGACAGCGTGGAAAACATATCAGGTGCAAGGCAGCGGTCGATTGATATGAGACTAACAGGTTTCTCCCTAAATTCCAGCCAGCAAAGCACTGGAGGATCCTCACAGGCTCTGCATGATTTAAATACTATGAGTGGTTCACCAGTACATGTTTCGATTGCAAGGTCTAAAGAACATCGACACTCTATGGTAAGACACATTTATTGGACTAAGCAGAGTTCTCTACTGAATCATAATAATTTTATGGATGTGTTTAGAGGGTACAGTAATTTTATGTATGTGTGTACCCTATATATGGTTACAGACGCTATTTTTTTTTTGGAAATGGAGGCGTGCCCCCGGCCTCTGCATCATGACGATGCATGCAGCCATCTTATTAAAGAGTCTCGAAGTAGCACAAAGTCATAAAGAATTACAGCTCGCAAGTGGAGCGAAAAATGAACAGAAAAGTACATGCTCAAAATCACAACCGGTATGACAATGTAAAGGACAAGCTCCCTAGACTCCTATCCTGTTATGCGACCGCCATCCGAACCGGTTGAATATAACCCGTGCTACCATCTCCCACTGGCTGCACCCAGTAACCAAAGGCTCCCTGGAGTCCATAGGAGTGAGTAAGGACCACGTACGGATCCATGCGGTAGCTCTGAAGATGACCTGCAAGAAAGTTAAAGTATGTTGTATGTTAAAAATCATATCATTCCTGCAATTCCATATAGCCCATAGGAGCGCACATATTCCAATCCGAATACGAGCCGCAGTAATATGCTCAACCCCAGCTAACCACGTTCCAAACAACGATTCAATGTCAACTGGAGGAGTAATGTTAAAGGCTATATGGATCGTTCTCCAAAGCAATTTGGCGAGTGAGCACTCTATGAATAAGTGTTGTATTGTTTCATCATGATCACAAAAACAACAACGTGAACTGCCTACCCACCGCCTCTTTATTAAGTTATCTTTGGTGAGGATCACTTGCTTGTGGACGAACCACATAAAGATTTTAATACGCAAGGGAACCTTAACCTTCCAAATATGTAACGATCTCGAGATTGGGCCAGAATTAATCAGATCCATGTAGAAAGATTTCACCGTAAACACCCCATTTCTAGCTAACTTCCAGCACGTCGAATCAGGTTGGTCGGATAATTGAACATCTATCAATCTCCGGACCAAGTGCATCCAGGCAGTCCATCGCTCACCAACTAACGCACGTCTGAACTGAATATTCAAGGGAATCGATTTGAAATATTGTGCCTACGTAATCCTCCTTACGTTGCACGATGTTATATAGTGTGTGATATTGTATGGCTAGGGGCGTCTCTCCTAACCACGTATCTTCCCAAAATCTTGTTGACATCCCATTGCCAACCAAGAATTTGACCCTACGAAAGAACAAGTCTTTCGTTCGCATGAGTCCCTTCCAGAATGGCGAGTCAGTTGGTCTCACGGTGACCTGGGCGAGCGTTTTCGACTGTAAATACTTATTGCGTAGTATCTGTGCCCACATACCTTCCGGCTCTGTCTCTAACCTGTAGAGCCATTTACTCATAAGACATTTATTCTTGATTTCCAAGTTCTCAATACCAAGACCTCCTTGGTCCTTGTGTCGGCATAGAATATCCCATCGTGCGAGACGGTATTTCTTCTTGGCCTCATCTGACTGCCAGAAGAACCGAGATCTAAAGAAATCAAGTCTCTTCCGCACCCCTTTCGGTACTTCGAAGAAAGATAACAGGAACATCGGCATACTAGTAAGTACTGAGTTAATCAACACTAGCCGACCTCCATATGACATTAGCTTGCTCTTCCAGCAACTAAGCTTTTTTTCAATTCGATCTTCGATGCACTTCCATTCTTTATTAGATAACTTACGGTGATGAATCGGTATGCCCAAATAACTAAAAGGCAAAGCACCTAATTCACACCCAAACAATTGTCTATATGTGTCTTGCTCTTCTTTGGCCTTACCAAAGCAGAACAACTCGCTATAGGAGAACTATTCTTCCATTATCTAAAACCAAAAACTGTTAATGGGAAATCTAGTACTATGTTTTTAAATATGAATATGCACTATAGGCTAGTAACATTATAGGCAGTTTTTCATTCATGTATTCCACTGAGCAGCAACCGAGAGATAAAGGCAAATGACATCCATGTTGCATTTAATGATAAAACTACGGTTCAAGAGGTACAAGTGTAGAGAAAAATGGTTGACACCAAAATGTGTTCATGTTTGTAGTCACATTCAACAAGTAGTGTATCTAATGTTTGCCACTAGCACTGTGAAAAATTCCACTTTGTTAAAACTTACTGATATTGCTCTAACATCTAAATTTTGGTCGACCAACCAAGGTCTGTGTTTTCCTCTTAGTTGTAATACGTAATGTTGTTATACCTAGAATTCAAAGTGAACATAATGTTTTATAGGTAGAAACTGGTGTGCAGCTTGATGTGTTTGAGCAACTACACCGAGTCCGCAATGAACTGGAGTGCTCGAAAAAAGAAGCATCCGAGGGCCAGCAGAAAGCCGTGAGGAATTTGTTTGAAGCTTCTATGATGGTATGTTATTTGAAATTTTCACATGCCTTTAGCTATCCATTGTTGATGCCCAATCTACCGTATTTTCCCAACTCTCTTCTCTAAACACATAGCATTTATGTTACCTGGTGCATCTGTCTTCAACTAAGCAAACTTTTTTCTTGCAGTTCAAAGCACGGGAGAATGCACTCCGCAAAGAAAAAAAAGAGGTAGAGGATAGACTGACCAGAGAAAACACTGGACTCAGAAAAGAACACCTCTATATATGCAAAGAGCTGCAAAAGGCAAATGAGCAAAGAGCAGAACTGGAGAACAGTGTATTTGGCCCTACTAGTGATGTTGCGTTAACAGAGTTCAGCTACACAGAGATAAATGAAGCGACGGATAACTTTGATGACTCCAAAAAGATTGGGGTCGGTGGGTGTGCAACCGTCTACAAGGGATTTCTACGACATACTACCGTAGCCATAAAGAAATTCAACCGTGAAGGCACAACAGCAGATAAAGAGTTTAATGACGAGGTATTTTTCATCATTAAGAGTAAGACGTGTTGTCAGATGAAAACAAGTAAAATGGTGCATCTAAATATATGACTTTCCAATATTACAGGTAGAAACACTTCGTAGGATGAGGCATCCGAACCTTGTGACCCTGATAGGAGTGTGCATGGAGGCCAAAGCGTTGATCTTCGAATTCTTGTCGAACGGTAGCCTAGAGGACTGTCTGCAGTGCGACGACCAAAGAGAGCCGCTCTCATGGCGAACGCGCATCAAAATCGCTGCCGACATCTGCACGGGACTTATCTTCCTCCACTCCAACAAACCAAGAGGCATTGCACATGGTGATCTCAAGCCTGACAATGTCCTTCTCGATGCCAACTTCGTCTGCAAACTGGCAGATTTTGGGATCTCTCATCACTTGAATGTAACAAACACCACTATCACCCCGTATCACCGAACAAACCAACTCAAGGGCACAATGGGATACATGGACCCGGCCTACATTGCCTCAGGGGAGCTCACAGCACAGTATGATGTCTACTCCTATGGAGTAGTGTTGATGCGATTGCTAACTAATAAGAGCCCCCTAGGCCTTCCGCATGTTGTGGAGGCAGCCATTAGAGAAGACATGTTGCGAGATATAATTGATACTTCTGCGGGGGAATGGCCACCTGAGTGTGCTGAAGAGTTGGCAAGACTAGCACTGCGCTGTTGCCGGTTAGAACGAAAGAAGCGGCCTAATCTTGCAAAGGAGGTCTGGGGTGTCTTGCAAGCTATAATGAATTGTCAAGACCAGAAATGTGGGCCACCAACGTTTTTCATCTGTCCGATGACACAGGTTCGTTAACTAAATAAAGAAATGAAGCGCCAGAATCGTGTGATGCCAGTCGCACCAACAGTTACCTTTTTTCCCGCCGAGAGTGGATTTTCTACTCCCGGGTGCACCTACAACCCCATGAACAGTACATTCGAAAGAAAAAAATTACAAAACAAAATTAAAAATTCTGAAATTTCAGGACACAAAACATGATCAAACATTTGATGTTCTTGCAAAGTTTCAGCCACAAAAAACATTCGAGGAGCCTTCATCCAAAAAGACAAAATCAGTATAGAAAGTTCTATGCACTTTTGAGCAGTAATTTTGTTTTTTGTTTTTTTTTTTTGTGTGAGGGCTCCTCTTTTTTTTTGTGTGTGTGTGGCTGAAACTTTGCAAGAACATCAAATGTTTGATAATGTTTGATTTCCTGAAATTTCAGATTTTTTTGTTATTGTTTTGTATTTTTTCCTGAATTTACTGTTCACCCGGGAGCAGCCACACCTTTCTCTTGCCCGATTAAGCACTTGCAATCTTTACAATTCAGTCACTGAATTAGTTTGATATAACCTTGCATCTTTACATAATATTTTCAGGAGATCATGAGGGATCCACACATTGCTGCTGATGGATTCACATATGAAGGTGATGCCATCAAGGACTGGTTTCAAATGGGGAACAAAATTTCCCCCATGGCCTACGTCAACTTCGCACACCATGAGTTGATACCTAATAATGCCCTTCGTTTTGCAATTCAAGAATGGCAAAAGCGACAAGAACCGTGACATTTTAACCTTCCATTTTATTTGTATGGTGCCAT
Source organism: Elymus sibiricus (assembly GCA_039707655.1). Classification (NCBI taxonomy): domain Eukaryota; kingdom Viridiplantae; phylum Streptophyta; class Magnoliopsida; order Poales; family Poaceae; genus Elymus; species Elymus sibiricus. Next base: position 4,824,395 of record CM077670.1, on the reverse strand, counting down.
GTTTATGATGTGAAACAAATGACTCTTATAATTAAGTGCGTACAGACAACTTTTTACTGCGCCTTCTTAATTAGAAGCTACCATTTTCTGATAGTTTAGGACCACAAATGAGGAATGATGCACATGCTTTCAGTTTAGGACCACAAATGAGGAATGATGCACATGCTTTCAGTTACATGTGATTGGGAATTGGAATGAACTGGCATGGTGGGTATTCAAGTTGAATGAAAAAGTGATGTGTACACCCATTGTAATCCACCATCGTTGGCTTCTGCGAAGCTAGGGGTTATGGCAGATCAGCACGGTCTCTAAAAAAACACAGTGGATCTGCAATCAGATAAACTAGAAGTTGGATGGTTGAGCATAGGTGGCTTATAATGATGGGGTTGGTTACATCAGAAATTAGCTATGAATGTTGGATCCTTGCCGCAGATACTGGCACCATATGCTGCCATTTTATAGTCGGCGGGAACTACGTGGGCAAAGTCATTTCGTTGTCCATGTCCGCTCGCTTCAACTTCGAAAGTAAACTAATTAAGGAGCATAGTGACGAGGGAATGCCCACCAGGGAGGCCCACGACGACGAGGGCCAGTCCTAAGGTTTCGGTGGCCCGGGGCAAAACTATAACCCATGGCCCTTAAGTAAACATGCCATTCACCGCGTCCCTCCTTTGGGGCGGCTCGGGTGGAAACCCTAGCCGCCGACAGAAGCTCCCCTCCTCCTGCTCCTCCCCTCGCCGCCGCTGGCGCTCATCGTCGGGCAAAGCCCGCTGGTGGCCGGCGGCGAGATGGGTGACTTCGGTGGTGAGATGCAAACTATGGACGACGGCTTGATGCAGAGGGATGGTTGTGCAGCGGCAGCAGACGCACATCGCTTGTAGCTGTTGGGATCGCGGAAAAGTGATGGCGACAACACATGACTTTAATGGTGGTGCTACTCGAGCACCCGGTCTCGAGCTCGGGGTGAAATCCTAGGTCTGACCTGAGCTGGTTTAACTAGCAATGGCGATGTTCTTTTACGTCGTTACCTTGTTGAAGGCATTGCTCGGATATGCTCAAACTGATTCTTCAGGGTGAAAATCTAGATTCTAGCATTGGTGGTTGGATCCGATGATGGCGGCGCTTGAGTGCCTCTTCCTTCATGAAGGCGTTTTTGTTGAAGAACCTCGTTGTCCATGTGGTGGCATGTGATGGTTGGTGTGGATATGGTCATTGCTGCAATTTGCCGATCATGGGTTTGATTGCCTTGGGGATTTTATTTTTCTTGCCTACACATAGCTTTGGTCATATATGACTTTGTTAGTTGTCGTCGTGTTTTTGCGTGTGTGTGTGTCATGTTGGCTATGTGCATCCTATCTCTGCAGAGACCGGGTGTGTGCTCATTCTGTTTGTATACTCTTGATGCTTCATTTTGAGTCGATAAAATCCATCCTTTATCGAAAAAAGTAAACATCAATAATAATAAATATAAGTTTTATGTGACTGTTATCAATAGATACTTAAAAGTGTGTCCAATAGCTATATTTGTATCAAACAAATGTATGCCGGCTTAGGGAGAACACCTAGCTCAATATATGGGTTGAAGATGTGCCAAACAGAGCAACTGTTGATTCTTCTAGACCAAGACATAAATCTAGCTTGTATGCTTGTCACGTCAATTTTAGGTCTGTGTTCACAATAATTTGAGGTGTGTACGGATGCTTAGTGAATTCCAGCTAGGTTCCTATAATTTTATACCTACATGAAAACCCAATAATATAGACCGGGTTCTACTAGGAGAGAGTTAGGACCCAAAAAATTCGAGGCTGAAATAAGTAAGTTGCTCTTGGGGGAAGTATACTGCTCTCTTGTAGATATTCAGGCTGAGATTTTACCTGATGAAGGCATGAAGATGTTAGCGACCCAGCTAACAACGCCCAGGGTCGTCAGGAGAAGGAGGGCGCCACCACGACTCGGCCCAAGAGAGAGCGCAGGCCCAACCACAAGTTTACTGGACCGCAGTGGGTGTCCTATATGTTCGGGCCCGACAAGGCAGACGAGGAAGGAGATATATAAGCCAGCAGGTCGACAGCGCAGCGTTCATCCCGGCTAGGATCAGGCGACGGCGGCGGTGTGCGTGTGTGTGCTCTGTATTCCCCTGTATCTCTGTCCAATTCAGTCCCCTCCCCCAAATTGTATCTCCACCAAACTGTTAACTGTCCTAGATCGATTGGTGAAGACTAGTGTAATCCTAACAGAAGACTAGCATGTCATTAACAAAACAATTGGTTGCAGTTGATTAACCAAGAAAATTCGACATTTTTATCATACCTGCCCGAAATTATAGACATTGGTGGATCTGTTTTCAGAGCAAGTGGATCCACATGGCTAGCAAACGTTGCATGCCCAGTCAATTCCAATCCTAGCAGATGAGCTTGACAGTTCATTTCCAAGCATCGATGCAGCCACATGCGGCGATCTCATCCTGGTCAAACAGAACCAGCCTACTGGCCTCCCGCTAGCCGGCCTGCGTTGTGCTGATTTGGGCCAGACGTCGTTTGTAATACAGAGGGCATCCAAGGCCAGGCCTGACGCCGACATATGGCCCAGCTAAAGGCTCAGACGCATGAAGATTACAAACCATGGGACAACCTAGCGGGCGTCCCTATATCTCGCATTCAGCGAGACCTAGGGAACACTTGCTGAAAGGGAGGGCGAATTGAGCTGGCCCAGGCGTGCAAGAAAATGATGAAATTTTTTTATCATGAATATAAAAATGTTAATCAAGCATTTGAGCGAACTTGATCGAAAACCAGCCCCAGCGAACGAGTGATCACGAACAGAAAAAAGCAAAACTGGGCCGGCCCGATAACTTCGTCGCAGAGGAAAGATCTTCAGCAAGACAGAAGGGATTCTCGCTTAAAGCGAGATATAGTCGCCGCACAACCTAGCAGGGGTCACCTTCCGGTCGAAGTCAGGCCTCGTGTTGGGCATCTTTCCTCAAGTCGGTCCGAGATAGACAAACGGCCAGTCAACTATCGGAGGCGTCGCCCAACGACAATCGGAGGCGTCGCCCAATGACAAACGGCCAGTCGACGATTTTCACCACGCATGCGTTACCCAACGACAATATTGCTTGTTAACTACAGCTGCTACTTCTTAGTTACGCTAAAAACAGTCAGACGTTCATGGGCCACTATTACCCGCATTAATACCAGCCTATCATGGAACCCCTCCTTATGCACTCTATATAAGATGGGAGAGGTGCACCGGCTCAGCATTGAACATCATTGGAAGCCTTACGGGCAAGAGCAAGAACACCACACAAGAGTAAGGTATTACCTCCAGAGCCGACGGCTTGAACCTATATAATTCCTTATGCTTACTCCCATCTACATCTTTCGGTAGTCACTACGCTCCTCCATACACAGTCGATCCTAAATGTATTTTCAGTGAAATAACCATGACACATAGCGTATATAAACTTGTAGGTTAACAATGACCACAACAAAAATGATTTTCTGATGAGTTCTAAGTAAAGATAGGATCTGTTCATTGGTGGCGCGACAAGGCAGGTAGGAGCTTAGGAGGTGGAGCAGCCGTGGGTCATGGCGATGAGAGCAGCAGCTCACACCATCAGAAAAGAAAACAATAGAATTTAGGATATATTTTCACTAGGAGCGCTGTTTCCCTGCCTCTCTCCTTTCTTTTCACTAGGAACGATGTTGCTCTTGGCCGTGAAGCAATGCCGGAAGATACGCAAGACCTTTTGGGCAGTTCAGGCATGCACGGCAGTATTCGGCGATCAAATCAGCGCAATATTCGGCGATCTTCTGCAATTTTAGCCTGCATGCAAATAATGTGGAGATTTCCAGCGGCGGTCAAATCGCACGCAACTTAAAATCATGGTTGTCGGACCCGATTGCAGTCTATATGGGTCCTCCATGTCTTTCTTGTTGAGTCTCTGTCAGAGTTGTACTAGTTGTCCTGCATAGTTTAACTACAACTTGCGGCCTTCGTTTGTTTGAAAAAGAAAAGAAAATGCATCGACAATCATGCAAATATGGAGACTCTGAGTTGGCGCATAGCCTCTCCAGGCTCCAAATTTTTTTGGAGTGCACTCCATAACGATTATGGACGCTGCACTTTTGACGACTTTGCTAGAGTTGCTTTTACAAGTACTACCTCTTTTTCGGTTTAAAAGGCACACGTGTATTCTTAGATTGACAATTTAACCAACATAACACAAGTTACATCAAAAATAGAATACACCATTAGAAACCTCATATGTTATATTTTCTGATGGTATAACTTTTGTGATATAAAATTTGCATTATATGGAGCAAAATTGAGTACACGTGTGTCTTTTGAACCGGTAAGGAGGAAGTAAAAACAAACGCAGATTTGGGCCCTGGGAGAGGATACGCGTTGCAGGTATAACCTGCCTTGCCAGGTGGCCATTGGTATTAATTGTGTAGAGGAAACAAACGCGAAACTCATGGAAATAGCTCAAACGGCAAAGGTACCCAACAATTTATGCATGCATATGCATGGAGGGTTTGTTGGGATTGTTTTCTGCAACCAATCCAACGGCACACCTGGTTTAGGCAAATTACAACGGCACACCTGGTTTAGGCAGACTCCATTCTAATCGAGAAGCTAACGGCTACTTCCTTTTTCCTTTCCTTTTTTGCGATGGAGCGGTGGCTTTATTACCCGGGGTAATCCGCGGCCAAATGGCGTGCCAAAGGAGCATCCTGCAACCACAAATCGGCCGGGTACGAGATGTACAGCTATGGCGCTTCCGAGGCCAAGCAAAGGAAAGAATCCCACTTGGCCAAGATCAGGCACTCCCGGCGCCCGCCTCACAGGAGGGCTAGCCTCGATGCCAGTGCCGGTGCTAGAGACAAGGAGGCCACCGGCATCTTGGAGGGTGACAGCGGAGGAGGGAGGCTGTATGTGGCCCTAGGAAAGGACGAGGAGGATGGTGTCAGAGGCGGAGGAGGAGGAGGAAAGTTGTATGTGGCCGTCGGAAAGGACGAAGAGGACGGTAGGTCCAACCTCATCTGGGCTGCTCGGAACCTCCTCGCTGACGATGACAAGCTTGTCTTGCTGCACGTCCACCAGCCCGCCCATAGAATCATGACCGGTACAGAAAATTAAGCTCCAAGCTCTGTACAATTAAATGTTTTCCTTCTCTGCACTACTTATATTGCTGTCACTTGTTTAGTACTCAGCATACAATATATCTATCTATCTACCTATCCATCTATCTATGCTGATCAAATTCTTGTGTCGCAGGATTTCGCATGGTCGACGCAAGCCAGCTCCAGGAGAAGGAGCTCAAGGCGTACAGGAAGGATGAGGAGGAGGAGATGTGCACACTTTTGAACCACTACCTCGACTTCTGCAGAGATTCTCTCAAGGTCTGGTCAGCTAAACCGGCCAATTCCGTTCTGAAAATCATGATGCATGTATTTTATTCACTTCTCGTTGATTCAGAAAAAAAAACTATTTTCTTTACAGATGCAAGCCGAAACGCTGGTGACCGAGAAGAACAGTACTGCGAATGGCATAGTCAAGCTCATCGAACAGAATCACATCACAAACCTTGTCATGGGAACATCCTCCTCGCCCGACGTCCAGACCAAATACACCTTCGTAATGAGGTTTCATCAATAAACACACACACACCCCGCAGACTGCGCTTGTTTCTGTGCATAGATATATAGGGCAAAGCACTGCGATAGTTGTGTAATTATATGTAAATTTCTTATTTCCTATACGTGAATTAATGTCTCTGCTATTGTAAACAAGCGGCGATAAAATAGCTAGGCTGCATAACCAATTAATCGGTATTAAACGCTGCCCTTTTGTAACATGACACACAATCCAAAATTTGTCTTTCTTGTGTAGTATTGGTTAGCAAATAACAATTAATCACAATAAACTCCCAATACCAAAACACTACTAGTGTATATGGTATATGGCTTTACTAGTTATCATCCCCCCCCCCCCCCCCCCCACACACACACACACACTGTCTACAGTCTAAAGTACAAGTCAAATACTCCATTTAATAACCTTAGTTATGTATGTTGATTGTAAAATCTTTCATGTGGACAGGAAGAGCAAAGCACCGAGCTCAAAAATTGCAGCCATTGTGCATCAACAAGCCAAACCATATTGCCAGATCTTCTACATTTGCAACGAGACTCTTGCTTGCTCTAGGTATGACTGTCATGCATGCATTGCAGCCCTCAAGTCAACATAAAAAAAAATTGCTACATAGAATCTGCAAATTTCAGCTCGAGCGACTACCCAAAGTTATTTCCAGCTGACAAAACAACGGTTCATCATTTTCAGGGAGGCCACTCAGCTTTTGACAAAAGTAGAGTCACCGCAAAGCAGCTACACAAGCACTGATTCAGACCAATCGGAGTTCCCTGCAAGATCCCAATCACTGTCACCAGGGCATACAGGTTTCTTCGGCTCCACAGATCAAAAAGCCCTTCAACGACGGTCCAAGCAGCCAGTTTGTTATACATATCCCTTGTCAGCAATGATAACAGACAGCACGGAGACCATACCAGGTGCAAGGGGCCGGTCAATTCATCTGATGACATCAACAGGTTTCTCCCTGAATTCTAGCAAGCAAAGCTTTGGAGGATCTTCAGCGGCTCTCAAGGATTTGGATAATACGAATGGTTCACCGGTACCTGTTTCAGTTGCAAGCTCTAAAGAACATCGACACTCTATGGTAAGCCATTTTGGACTGAGCAGAGTTATCATCTAAGCATAGCCACAGCTTTTTCGTTTGAATTGTCGTAATTCTATAGCGAGACCTACTCGTCCATTATCTAAAAAAACAAAAATTATTAATGGGAAATCAAGTACTCCCGTATTAAATCAGCAACAATTAATATGGATCGGAGGGAGTACTATATTGTTAAAAATGAGTATGCAATATAGGCCACTTGCTTATGTGAACATCGGAGATGTGCCACTTGCTTCAAATTATAGTAAGGTAGTTTTATAATTCATGTATTCCACTGAACCACAACAACCAACAATAGAATGTGTTCATGGCTGTAGTCACATTCAACCAGTAGCGTATCTAATACTTGCCACTAGCACTATGTAAACACTAGAGACGATACCCCGCGCACCAACGCGTGGGAATTGGTTGTGTGCAATTATTTCAATGAGTTTTGGTTGTATGAAAGATTGGTATTTGGATGAACAATTTGAAAACTGAAACTAAAATACATATAATACTGTATTTGATTATTGTATAGTTGTAGAATATTTATTGAATATCAGTAGTATGCATGATGCATGTTAATGCGGGTCTTTTGCATGCATGGTGCATGGTGAGTTGACATAGTTGTGTGTTGAGAGTTAGTGGGGATCAACTATGTATAGGTATATAGGATTCCACTTTTAAAACTTAAAATCCTATTGCTATTGCTCTATCATCTAAATTTTGTTTGACCAACCAAGGTCTTTTGTTTTCATCTCAGTTGTAATACTTATTGGATAATGCTGGCATACCTATTGAATTCAAAGCAAACATAATGTTTTACAGATAGAAACTGACGTGCAACATGAAGTGTTCGGGCAACTACAGCAGCTACTCCACGATGATCTGGAGTGCTCGAAAAGAGAAGCATTTGAGGGTCAGCAGAAAACCGCGAGGGGTCTGATTGAAAATCCTATGACGGTATGCTATTTGTAATTGCCACATGCCTTTAACTATCCATTATTGATGCCTAATCTATTATTGTATTTTCCCAACTTTCTTGTCTAAACACATGGAAATTATGTATGTTAGATGGTGCACCTGTCTCTCAAGTAAGCCAACTGTTTTTTATTTATTTATTGCAGTTCAAAGCACAGGAGAATTCACTCCGCAAAGAGAAAAATGAGCTAGAGGAAAGACTGACCAGAGAAAAGGCTGGACTCGAAAAGGAACGCCTCCATTTATACAATGAGCTACAGAAAGCAAATGAGCAACGAGCAGTACTTGAGAACAAGCTTCACCAGACAAACTCCCTAATGGAAGAGCTGCAGCGCGAGAAAGAACTTGCTGTTAAGCAAGCTGAAGAGATGCGCCAAACAAACGGTGGTGGTGCATTTGTATTTGGCTCTACTAGTACTAGTGCCATTGCATTAACAGATTTCAGCTACGCGGAGATAAAAGAAGCGACAAACAACTTTGATGACTCCAAAAAGATAGGGGAAGGCGGGTGTGGAAGCGTCTACAAGGGATTCCTCCGTCATACTACTGTAGCCATAAAGAAATTGAACAGTGAAGGCGCAAGAGGAGATCAGGAGTTCAATGATGAGGTAACTTTTATTATTCCTTCCTTCAAACATGCCGTCATTACATCATACTAAGACCAAGACATGGTGGCGGATGAGGAACACAAGCTAGTAAAACGGTGCATCCAAATATGTTGTGATTTTCGTCTGGTATATATGTATTACAGGTAGAAACACTTTGTGGGATGAGGCATCCGAACCTTGTCACTCTGATAGGAGCGTGCAGGGAGGCCAGAGCGTTGGTCTTCGAGTTCTTGTCAAACGGAAGCCTAGAGGACTGTCTGCAGCGCGACCACCGAAGAGAGACACTCTCATGGCGAATGCGCGTCAGAATTGCTGCCGACATCTGCACGGGACTTATCTTCCTCCACTCCAACAAACCAAAAGGCATTGCCCACGGTGATCTCAAGCCCGACAATGTCCTTCTCGACGCCAACTTTGTTTGCAAACTGGCAGACTTTGGGATCTCTCGTCCCTTGAATGTGACAAACACCACCGTCACCCCTTACCACCGAACAAACCAACTCAAGGGCACAATGGGATACATGGATCCAGCATATATTGCCTCAGGGGAGCTCACGGCACAGTATGACGTCTACTCCTTTGGAGTAGTGCTGATGCGATTGCTAACTAGCAAGAGCCCCCTAGGTCTTCCGCATGTCGTGGAGGCAGCCTTAAGAAAAGACAAGTTGCAAGACATAATTGATACTTCTGCAGGGGAATGGCCACCTAAGTACACCAAAGAGTTGGCAAGACTAGCACTGAGATGTTGCCGTTATGAACGAAAGGAGCGGCCTGGTCTCGGAAAGGAGGTCTGGGGTGTCCTGGAAGCTATGATGAACTGTCCAGACGATAAACGCAAGCCACCAAAGTTTCTCATCTGTCCAATAACACAGGTCAGTTAACTAATCAAAGAAATGAGCACTAGAATCGTGTGATGCTGGCATCACACCGACAGTAATCTTATGTTTCTCTCTCTTTAAAAAAACTGTTATCTTATGTCTTCCTGACTAATCACCTACTAAGACCTTTACAGTTCAGTCACTAGCTAGCTAGATTAGTTAAAGCCTACTACTAGTTTGATGTAATAACCTTGCATCTCCATAACATTTTCAGGAGATCATGAAGGACCCACATGTTGCTGCCGATGGATTCACGTATGAAGGTGCGGCCATCAAGCGCTGGTTTAAAATGGGGACCAAAATGTCCCCCGTGACCCGCGCCAGCTTCGCGCACCATGAGTTGATACCGAACAACGCCCTCCGCTTTGCAATTCAAGAATGGAAAAAGCGACAGCAACCGTGATTTTTTAACTTCCCGTTTTATTTGTATTATGATGCCATCATGTTTATGACTCGAAGCAAATAAAAAACGGAATGGCTCCAAGTGTGTATGGACGGCCTGGACTGCTAAGGAGTATATTAGTATGAGGTATGGGAGTCTTATTAGACTATGTTTCCTTTCCTTGTATCCCAAGTCTGTGTAATATATATTGTTAGAGTTATATTGATGATGGCCTTTGGCCTTTTGTATTCTAGCCTTTTGGCATTCTCTTGTGCATGTATATATGTTGGCCTTAACCTCCTAATAATATCAAGTTGCATATTCATAACATACATATACCCCACAAATGAGAAATGATGCACCCGCATGCGCATGTGTTTGGGATGAACTGGCATGGTGGGCATTCAAGTTGAATGAAAAAGCGATGTGTGTACCCATTTTAATTAATTCCCCCTAGCTTTCGCAAAGTTAGGAGTGACAACATATCAGCACGGTCTAAAAAAACACAGTGGATCAGCAATCAGATAAACCAGAAACTCACTGCAGATACTGGCATTGTATGCTGCATGTTTTGTACTCCCTCCGTAAAGAAATATAAGAGCGTTTAGATCATTAAAGTAGTGATCTAAACGCTCTTATATTTCTTTACAGAGGGGGTAGTAGATAATACGTAGTGCCAGGATGGCAGAAACTGCATGCATGGGCAAAAGTAATTGAGGCTGCTCGTACTCACCTATAATTTAGCCACTATAGCGCACATAGAAACTTGTTGGCAGCAAAAAAAGCTAGTTTTTATGATGAGTAGTCAGTCAGCGAAGCGAGGATTTGTTTTGTTGCTATGGTGGCACGACGAGGCAAGTGGGAGTTAGAGCAACTGCTGGGGTAATCGCGCGCGATGAGAGCAGTAGATTGCGCCATCTGCGCTGTCTGTCATCTATCATTCATCCTTGAGTTGACCGAGGACGGACATGGGCTGGGCATTCGAACAAACAGGTGGTGCGCAACCAGAAGCTGATCACGAAACCAGAGGAGAAGAAGACTTACAGTAGCTCCAGCCATGCCATGGAAGTTGCAATGGCCCTCTAGGGCAATTCTTCTTCATAAATCACCATCGGTCACATCATATTATATATATCTTCTTGATTATTTCTGTCACAAGCAAAACAGATTAAACAAGAAAACCGATTAAATTAAACAAAGCAGCCGTCGGTTTCGGCAGCAACAAGCCAAGCCGGCCTGAGTGTGTACAGCTACTAGCCAATCTACTGCATACATACCTGGCCAAACGGGCTGGTTTTTTTCGGGCCGGCACGTTAGCCCGCGTGCCTGGCCCGTCACGGGCCGTGCCTGGCACGTGGCCCGGCTTGGGCCGTGCCTGGGCTGCCTTGCCCGGCACGGCTAGCAATCGATCGATCAGCGAGTCCAGCGACAGCTACAGCGAGAGAGCTTTTTTTTTAAAAAAAGAAAGGAGCGAGGGGAGCGTCCAGCGAGGCAGCGATGGAGCCGTTGAAATAATAAACGTAGCAAAACCTACTGCTACCGTGCTACGTACCAGGGACAGCAAACAAAACGTGCATCAGTGCATGCATGCAGCCCTGCATGGCTGCATCGATGTGCCTCTGATGCACGTTTTAATGCATCACTGCGGCACTTGTCCTTTCATTATCATCGGATCTGCACGCACTTGTCCACGTTTCATTATCATCGATGGTCCAGTCGTGCCGGCGTGCCAACCGGGCCAGCGTGCCGGCCCATATAGCCGAGGGGCCATGCCTGGGCCACGGTGGTCAGCACGCGTGCCGGGGGCACCCCTATTTCTCGCATTAAGCGAGACAGGAGCGACCCCTCGCTGAAGGGAACGCCAGTTGGGCCGGCCCACGCGAGGGAAACACCAGCCTGTTTTTTGTTTCGTTTTTCATACTTTTTTGTTTTCATTTTTTCTTTCTTTTTTTATTTTTGTTTATACTTTAAAATATTATAAATATATATATTACAAAAAACATTTGAAAAAATGTTGAACAAGTATTTGAAAAAAATGTTGAACAAGTATTTGAAAAAATGTTGATAATGTATATGAAAAAATGTTGAACGGGTATTTGAAAAAATGTCGAACAAGTATTTCAAAAAATGTTGATCATGTATATACAAATGTTGAACATGTATTTAAAAAATGTTGAACGAGTATTTAAAAAATGTTGAAATAAGTATTAAAATGTTGATCAAGCATTTAAAAAAATTGAATAAGCATTCGGACAATGTTGAACGTGTATACACAAAATGTTGATCACTTATTAAAAAAATGTTTTTGACATATACGAAAATGTAGAGTGAAAACGAAAACAACATAAGAAAATAAAAAATGAAGAAATAAAATGCAAAAAAGAATGAAAAAACAGAGAAGAAAAAAGAAAAGAAAACGAAAAAAAAACACGGCTCAAATGGCCTTAAGTAGGTTGCGCCCCCTAGTATTTACAACGAAAGGGACGTGGCGAATGGGCCGGCCCAAATACTTAGAACCTTCAGCAACACTTCTCTACCGCCTCACTTAAAGCGAGAAATAGTCGCTGCGCGCGTCCCTGGCCGGGCCGTGCCGTGCCTGGCCCGTTTACCCCAGGCCGGGCCGTGCCGTGCCGGGCCGGCCCATTTGGCCAGGTTTGACTGCATACATACACATAACAAGTCAATCCACCTATGCACAATTAGTACCATGGAATGAGTCGGAGAAAGATTAAAAAAAAATTAGTATATAGGATTAGTAAAGAATGGTTTGAATGGAAGAAGAAAGTACAAAAAGCAGAGGGGCCAAGACAAAACGCAGGGGACAATTCCAAAGCTGACCTGAGCTGCCGGCTGAGCACTAGGGAGGACGCCAAGAGCAGCCAGCTATCTGCGATGGACATGGCCGGCGACTCGCCGGAGCAGTCCTCCTCCGGCGACGGCGAGAAGATGAAGAAGGTGCACGTGGCGGTGGGGACCGGGTCCAACTCCACGGCCATGGTGCTGTGGGCGCTGCACAACTTCTCCGAACACGTGGCCTTGGTGCTGCTCCATGTCTACCCCCAGCCCAAGCTCATCCCCATCAGTACGTGCTCTTTTCTTTCCCTTCTTCCTTCTGGATCACAGATGGTTGTATTCATTGCCCTGGCCCCATCCATCACAATTACCATCTCTATCATCAAGAATAAATGTTCAATTATGCCTGCAAAATTACAAACAGAAAAAGAAAACAAAATGTTGGTTGACATGATCTTGCACTAGACGTTCCCCTTGTGCAACAAAATCAACTGATTTAATAGTAACTTCTTGGTTTCCTTGCTAGAATCATATTATAATCCGTCAAGGTACAAATTCGACTAATGACTGGTTCTATTATTATGCAACATTGGTGACGTAAAATCGGTATCGTTTAGATCGCTATTGCAAACTTATCTCTACTTATCATTGTGATTTTGTATAATGCAACCCACATATCAATATGGTAACTGTTAATAAGTGTCTTTTCTTAACAAATCAAAATGCACAGTCATATTTCAGAAAGTAGGGAGTGGTACTATGGAGTATGGATGCAGAAAAAATAAAAATTGATGTCTCCAATGCTCTTCACAGTGGGTGCCAGGATCCCTGCTAGCCAGGTGCAAGAGCAAGAGCTGATTGCACACAAGATGATGGAGCTGCAAAGAATCAATGAGAGCCTGGATCAACACCTCCTCTTGTGTGCACAGGAAAAGGTTTGGATGCAAAGAAAACTAGTACTCCCTCCGTCCCAAAACGCTTGTCTTAGATTCTAGATACGGATGTATCTAGACACGTTTTAGTGTTAGATATATCCGTATCTAGATAAATTTAAGACAAGCTTTTTGGGACGGGGGTAATATATGAAATCAGCTTCAAACATGTCAACATTGACCCATGTATCTGCTGCACAGGTACAAGCTGAGAAGCTGGTGGTTGAACTTGAATCAGATGATGTAGCAGAGGGGCTAGTGCAGCTCATCAATGAGCATCATGTCACTGCTCTTGTCATGGGGGCAGCAGCTGACAAGCATTACACAAAGTATGTATGTGGGCAAATTTCTAACTCATCTTTTAAAACTTCAATGCACATGATCATCACAATTAAACACTTCGCGGTCCTTAGTGGATGCCACAAAAGAGCTTATTAACTCCTTGTTCAAGGGTTCAGGAAAATGAGAGCTCTCAAGTCCAAGAAGGCGCAGGCTGTAGAACAGCGGGCGGGTCCTTCCTGCAAAATATGGTACATCTGCAAAGGAACGCTCGTTTACCGTAGGTACGGTTGGTTGGTCGACTGCGAAGAACCTTCACTTCTGTTCATAGGATTGATTACATTGTTGCGGAACTCCAGCCTAGATTTGACATGTTTCCCTCCCTCTCTGCTTTCTCTTCACTAGGAACGCTGTTCCCCTTGGCCAAGAAGCAATGCCAGAAGGTACGGAAGAGTCTGTCGCTCAACAGTTTCCAGTAGATAGATCAACTAGCTTGTCAGACACTTGGTGTGTCTCAAACACATGGCTACACAAACCACACCTTAGAATGCAGATGGAAAGGACAAGTGCGTGCAGATCCGATGATAATGAAAAGGTAAACACAATCATGCATGGTGGAGAAATTGCTTGATAAATACACAAAATAAATGAACAGTACATCATGCTATTTTATCTAGAAGGCCACCAGTTTGTATTTTGATGTTGAAATCTAATTTTACTCCAACTTCTAGAACTCCATCGTGTCTTAACATCAGTAGACTGAAGACGATTAAACATTGAATTTAAATCTTGACTGAAGTTTTACCTTATCTAATCCAGGAAACTGTTAAAGAATTTGACGAGGCTGACAATAATTTCCAGCATATGCTCAGGCAGTTGGAGAGTGTAAGAAAACAAGCTTATGAAGAAAAATGCGGCCGTGAGAAAGTAGAACGGGAGTTATTTGAGGCTTTCCAAAAAGTAAGAGTAGATTAATTTGCATTTTTCAGTCATATTTAGTATACAGGTGTTGATTATTATTTCAGTTGTATGAATGTATTCCAGTGAGAAGCTCTTGTACTATGCTTGTAAACCACTTTCAGAAACCTTACCATCAATAATAGATTTGTTAACAATATTTGGACCCATTGTTTCTGATAAGGCGATAACTTCCAGCTAAACTTTTTAACGGATACTTTCTCACATTTAGCTTGTCTAACAGGCACAGGCCTCTGAGAATATGTACTTAGCAGAAGTGAAGCAAAAGAATGAAATAGAGGAAAAGTTGACGACAGTAATGGAGGAAGTTGAGAGACTCACAGAAACAAGTGATGAACTCTGTGCAAACCTAAAAGAGGAACGCAAGAGAAGATTGGCCCTGGAGAAAAGAACTGCCCACTCAGACCGTATCATCAAGGATTTGATGCTGCAGCGCGACAAGGCTGCAAGGGAGGTAGAAGCGCTACATGCAAAGAAAGGAGAGTCCAGTGCAACCGCGGAGGGGGCAATGCACATCACCGAGTTGTCCTGCACAGAGATTAATGAAGCAACCAACAACTTTGACCACTCACTGAAGGTTGGAGAAAGTGTTTATGGAAGTGTGTACAAGGGCTTTCTTCGGCACACAAATGTAGCCATAAAGAAGTTGAATCCCGAAAGCACACAGTCACAGTCGCAGTTCAATCAAGAGGTTCAGTTATTGGTTTTAGTTAATTATTTGCTTTCTTTCATCTCAACTAAACTGGCATTTTGCTGGTTCAGATAAATTACTGTGTTGCAGAAAAAAGTTAAGTTGTTCATGCTGCCTCCTTTGCAGATAGAGATCCTCAGCAGGGTGCGGCATCCAAACCTGGTTACCCTTATTGGAGCTTGCAAGGACGCTCAAGCTCTTGTCTACGAATACATGCCCAATGGAAGCTTGGATGACCGCCTGGCTTGCAAGGACAATTCTAAACCTCTTAGTTGGCAGTTGCGCACCCGCATCATTTCCCATGTTTGCTCCGCGCTCATCTTCCTCCATTCTAATAAACCCCATAGCATTGTTCACAGTGATCTGAAAGCATCTAACATCCTTCTTGATGGAAATAATGTAGCAAAGCTCAGTGGTTTTGGCGTGTGCCGGATGTTCACCGATGAGTTCAGGGACATGACCACTCTGTATAGGCATACCCACCCAAAGGGCTCTTTTGTGTACATTGACCCTGAATACGTTATGACAGGTGATCTGACACCGCTATCTGACGTATACTCTTTCGGAATCGTGCTCCTGCGCCTCTTGACTGGAAGACCAGGATTCGGGCTGTTGAAAGATGTGCAACGGGCAGTGGAAAAAGGTTGCTTGGAAGCGATATTGGATGCATCTGCTGGGGTCTGGCCAGCTATGCAGGCTGAGCAATTGGCTCGGGTAGGTCTGAAATGTTGCGAGATCAGAAGAAAAAACCGTCCTGACCTGCAAAAGGAGGTTTGGACTATACTTGAGCCAATGTTGAAGCCTGCTTCCATTATGCTGTGTTCCTTGTCATTTAAATCAGTATCAGAAGACCTTGCTGGTGTGCCACCCTACTTCATCTGTCCAATACTACAGGTGAATCATACATTTTGCTTGGTGGATATCATTTTCTTCTACTGTCCAATTTAATATTTTAAAGCTTGTTTGATTAACCTTAAATTCCCTCTGAATTTATTTTCCAGTTATCATTCTTGGTACTCTTAGACAAACTCGATCGATTTCTTGCATAGACAGCATTTGTCATTTCAGGTTGTTTCACCTTCACATTTCTATGGTGCAGGATGTCATGAGGGAGCCTCTAATTGCTGCAGATGGTTTTACCTATGAAGCCGAAGCTATAAGGGAGTGGATTGAGAGCGGTCACCATACATCACCCATGACAAATCTTGAGCCACTCCACCGTGATCTTTTGCCGAACCATGCCCTCCGTTCTGCAATCCAAGAATGGCTGCAGACAGATGCACAATAATATGTTAATTTTTATCATCACCAGGACCTAGAAATGAACTAATACTGTGCCCTTAACTTCTTTATGTACAATAATAGGCACATACCTTCCAAAAGAATAACCAATATACACATCGTTTTTCGTTTTGCTTTTCAGCAAAAATTTGTATCTGAAATGTAATAGACTTGGAGCTCCATCAGTGGCATGCTGGTGTTTCTACATCGATCTGTATAATATTGTTGTTACATGCTAGTACATGGATACTGCATTCTGTGATTTTTTTCACTGCTTGATGAACAATCAGCGTTGTTGTGGTAAAGGCATCTGTTTCTGAATGCTCATCCAGAATGGTAAGTAGGGAAGCAAATCTGAATGGATCAATTCAGAGCGTCGCTAATTACAACCGTTCATATTACATTATCATTTTATATAGTTTACATGCTCCATAAGTCTATAATGTGCCGCGCCAACCTATTTATTCTGAATGCTGGAACAATCAAAATTAAACTGCTGAAAAGGTAAATGAGGTAGCAATGAAATCATAAGAAACTCATCAGTAAGCCTGCAGATAGCTCCGCAAATTCGTCTCGACAAGCACTTCCATCCAAATGAGTCAAATGGAGCCTCCAATGCATACAGGCTGCAACCCCAATCTTCGCATATTCCAGTTATCATGCTGGTATATGCTGTTCATACCATTTTAAAAAAGAACAGGAGATGTCTTGATGTGCATTAACATATTGACAGCTTGACAGCAAGAGTAATGTGAGAGCTACCTCCTGGGAAAGAACAATGCTGCCAAGTGTCTAATTATAAGATCTATCCTGGACAGCTTTTTCGCATCTTGAAAGTAACCCTCTGATTGGGACTGCCAACCAGTGAGATGGGATGGCCTGTGATAATCGCCACCTAATGGGACAACTTCATTGCTAAGAATCAAAAGTCAGTTGCGGAGGACATGCATGCTTAGAAGCTACTTGGAAGTAGTAGAAACTTCGCGGAAATGCCAGGATTCCCGTCAGGATTACGTGTTGTAGACGCCTCACAGTTATATACTTGCTCAAAAATGCGCGGAAGCTGATGAAGCTATCCCTTCTTACAGAAAAATCCCTAACTAAAGAAGATAATAAAATGATTAATTAAGTTTTAGATACTCAATGACAAAACATAAAATGTATTGATATTATCTCCAAGGCGCCAAACATTCACATAACAAGTTTTATTTGCTTTTTAATCAACCAGTTGGTCTATCCACGTCTTTTTAAGTATGCATGACAAGATTTCCAGCCACCAAAATACAATAAAATTATTATCAGCCTGGTTTCCTTTTTGTAAATTGAAACGGCTACTGCAAGGATAAACCAATGTTTCCTAACTTGAACTGGATTTTGTTTTAATTGGGTAACACTTGGGACCCAAAGTCAGACATTGACCTGATGATGTACTCACTGATGCTAGATACAATCACTAAATCCAAGGCCACTCTTTAAAACCACCACCAGTCCATTCTCCCCTTTGGCCTTTCTAAAACTCACATTACCTGGGAAAGACGGAGGCACAACAAGGACTAGGATGACAACCACATCGATGCCGTAGAGTTGATGAAAAGTTGTCCCGCACATTTAGGTACTTCCACAAAACTTTAAGAAAATTTTCAGAGATCTTCATCTTTTGTAGTTTTAGGTCATGCTTCTGCAGCTCTGCTGAGCCAGATAGCAAAAACAGAATACAGATATGATGACAATTCTTGATTTCTCAGGTCTGTGTAGGGAGTAAGAAAGATGGATGAAGAAGAGGTTCATATCGCAGTTGGGAAGAACTTCAGTAAGGAGAAAGCTAACATACTATGGGCTGCTGCAAATTTCCCAAGGGCCACCATAGTTCTTGTCCATGTTCACTGGCCATCCAAGTGGATGCCCTTCAGTAAGTTTTTTCAGCCAAATCCTTTCCATCCTTTGTAAAGCTTTTATGGTCCATGTGCAACTCAGTGTACAGTTTTTTAACTAGAGCTTGAGAACAGCCTTTGGCAATAGAGTAGCTGCAGTCTGTAGTAAACAGAAGGCCGCACACATAAATTCTTTCAACAAAATAGTTATATATGTTGAACACCAAGTCACCAACATTAACAGGATAAAGTATATAACCTTTAGCTGTATAAATAATTGATTGTTTCTAACCAACAACTGCAGTGGGTGGAAAGCTTCTATACAAGTTTGCAGATGAAAAGGAGAAGGAGATGCATAGAGGTAGAGAAACAGAGGCGATGGTCAGGATGCTATCACAATACAAAAGCCTATGTGATACCAAAGAGGTATCGTACGATTTTAGTTCAGATTAAGATAAATTAGGTCACAAGCATGCTTATTAGAGTTCAAAGCATTCTGCTCATGTGATATTCGTTTTGCAATCATGATGAATTCAGAGTAGCAATACCGTAATTTTAACAATTGCTTTACCTGATGATGGAAGTTAAGCAAACAAACCATGTGGAGAGGGATCAAACCAATACAACATTAACATAACTGTGTCGCTGAGAATATGTTTCATAAACAGGCATTGAGGCATGTATCCTTGCAGGTTAGGGCACATTACCTTACACATGATGACATTCTTGCTGGTGTTGTAAACCTGGTAAAGAAGCTCAAAATCAAGAGAATTGTCATCGGTTCAAGGTGAGATCATAGGGTGAACTAATCCCATGAGGATGCAATTCCCTCTTCGAATATGGACAGCGCGTTAGCCCATAAATCTGTATAGCACTAAACTAAATAACAAAGTTATGCAGGAACATGTCAAAGAAAGCGGTGCTTCGTAAATGCTCTCAGGTTTGGGTGGTGCTCAATGGCAAATACCAGTCCACTAGGTATACGGTTTCTCCGAAGTCCATAAACTGCCCTTCCGGTGACATCTGGATCAAATCTAGTAATTACTTGATGGATGAGATTGTTCTTAAGTGCAGCAACGATCATCTGGAGCATACTGGAAACATTGGATATGGAGGGAGCTCTGAATTGTTGGCATCTATACATGAGCTGAACAACGAATCTGATGGCTACGCAACACCACCAAGTGATTTTGTGAGCACACTATTTAGCAAAGCATTACACACATGCA
This sequence comes from Elymus sibiricus, assembly GCA_039707655.1. Taxonomy (NCBI): domain Eukaryota; kingdom Viridiplantae; phylum Streptophyta; class Magnoliopsida; order Poales; family Poaceae; genus Elymus; species Elymus sibiricus. Next base: position 4,804,753 of record CM077670.1, on the reverse strand, counting down.
AACAATAACAGTTTCAGTTCACAAGTTTAAGACCATGGTTCAGAGTTTTGATCCACGCTCGTGGTGTATTCCAGTATGTATCGTTTCAGGAAGATGATATCGTGGATGAGGATGGGGTGATTCCAGTGGATGGTGCTGATCAATCAGAAAAGGTATAACTTGCCCCTTTTTTTAAGACAAAAGTACTAGAACATGCGCATCAAAATGTCTGCCTACTCTTTAAGTTTGACCACACATACAGAAACAAAGTTACATTTGATTTGCATTTACTCCACGCTCAAGCACGTTTGACAATGATTTAGATTTACCACCGTTGCCTCAAAGGCGTGTTGATTAACTATATGTCTCAAAAAACAGGCGTTACTTATGGCTTCTGAAAGTGCAGCTTGTGTTAATAAAATAAAGTGATTGCTCCATTCCAGTATGATTTGCAGGAAGCTGAACAAGGCATTGAAGAATCAAATGCTTATGAGGAGGTGGGCACAAATTCTGGAGAAGGTGCTGATCAATCTGATGAGATACAGAATTCCAGAAACATTTGTGAAGAGTCAGAAAAACTGATGGTAAAAATCACATGATACTATCTTTGCCAATGCCTATTTCATTTAAATAAATCAGAACCAGTAGACCTTCAACACAAAAAACATGGATAGGTGAAGGTTCCAACTTATGACGATGATAAGAAAAATAATAGTAACGAAGATAATTGGAGACATCGCGGGTCAGGACCGGGAAAATAAATGATAGAAACCATATGGGACACAGTGTATGTCACACAACATCGGTACAGCGCTGAATCCCTTAACTACTTCAATACCCCCCGTTTGGTTTTGCGCAGGAGGAAATGGACAAACTCCAGAGGAAACTGAAGGAGCTGCAAGATCAGGGGCACAATCATGAAGAAAGCATCCTGACGCCAAGGAAAAATAATGTTTTGCTGAAGGAGATGACGTTACCAAAACAAAGATACCCAGAGCTGCAAATTCCAGAACATATTGCGCAGTACTCCATGTCGCATATTGGGAAAGCGACCAATAACTTCCACTCAAGAAACCTCATAGGGGAAGGAGGCTATGGCCTAGTGTACAAAGGAAAAATAGGCGGCGTGCCAGTGGCTATCAAGTTGTTGAGACCCCATGGTAAACCCCATGGTAGACAAGGTTTTCCAGAGTATCAGCAGGAGGTAATATAATGAACTCTATCAAGTCATGATTTTAACTTTCTGAGAGTGCACACAACATAGCATAATAAAAATAACTACAGGAAGAAGCAAACATTCATTCCGTAGAGAGTAAGATCAAGTATTTCCTTCTGAACTGTAGTATATAATCTTGATAGGATCCTTCTGCAATTCTTTAAGAGAACTGTTTTTACACACCCCTCCACCTTACTTATCTCAAACAACTCCACAAATTAGATAAGTAGATGGGCAAAGTAGCAAGCTTGCATACCTTACTACTAGAAGAAGAATCTTCTGAGGAAATGCCAATCATGTCTGGAATTCCCCAGGTGGTTGTGCTGAGCAGAATCAAGCACCCACACATCGTGAAGCTGATTGGCGTGTGCCCGGAATCATGCGGCCTCGTCTACGAGCACCTCCCCAACGGCACTCTCATGGACGGGCTCTCCAAGGGGCTTCCATGGAAGGACCGCATCAGGATCCTCGCCGAGCAGCGCTCCGCGCTGGCACACCTCCACTCCAGCCGGCCCCACGCCATCATCCACGCGGACCTGAAGCTGACGAACATCCTCCTCGACGCCGGGAACGTGAGCAGGCTAGGGGACTTTGGGACGGCGCGCGTCGTGCAGATGAAGCCGCTGGAGGAGGACACCATCTGCCGGCGGACCAACCCAATGGGAACGATGGGGTACATGGACCCCATCTTCTTCATGACGGGCGAGCTCACTGCGGAGTCGGACGTGTACGCGTTCGGCATGGTGATCCTGCAGGTCCTCACGGGGCTGCTCGACCTCAACATCGTCAACCAGGCGCAGGAGGCAATGAGGATGGACGCCGCGCACGGCCTGCTGGACGCGTCCGCTGGCAGCTGGCCGGAGGTGCAGGCGGAGCGGCTCATGCGGCTGGCGCTGAGGTGCTGCAACCTGGAGCGGAAGCGGCGGCCGGCCGTCACGACCGACGCCGACTGGAGACCGCTGGACATCATGCGGGCCATGGCGACTGCAAGTAAATCCCGGAAATGGAGTCATGGAAACTGAAGAACTATGCTCGGCGAAATGCCAATAGAGTATAAATGGGTTTAGTCTGCGAATCTAAACTGCATTTTGGTTTAGTTTGTGATGCTACAGCAACTTTCTTGTGAATATGCATTGAACTATAACATAAAATGTATGATAGGAGAGAAACACTGCATTGTGTTTTTTTTTTAGAAAAAAGGCTCAAGGAAAGACTGCATCCCTCTCATTGAAACTTTTTTCATCAAGTCAATGGAGTTGTAAATAATACTAGATAAATGTGTGTGGCAATTTCCGGAAGCGCACCCCAAGACATCTCAGGATCCAACGACCGCATGAAGCAATATGTATATTGACAAATTCAATGGAGTGAAATGGACAGCGGCGGACACCATACGCCGGCCGGCCGGCCGGCCGCCCTACCCATGACCATGAGGCAATCAGCCGCCCTCTGCTACGGGAAAACGGCAACTAATCGAGAAGCAAGCAGGGATCCATTCCATGGCGATTTGCTCTCGGCGAACACAGCTCGATCGAGAGAGAGATAGGGGACCCATGGTGGGTTGGCTGAGAAATCGGCATTACCTGCCCGCTTGGCCTCCCTTTACGCCGCCGCCTCGCCGGGATCCATCGCCGCCGCCGCCGCCGCCGACGCCATAGTAGAAAGGGGAACGAACGCCGCTGCGCCTGCGCGTTCCTACAACGGAACCGGACGGACAGCCCACGCCCACTGGGTGGGTCTTGACTCTGAAATGGGCTTGGCCGCCGTGTGCATTTTGGGCTTCTAGTAGCCTTATTATGGGCCTCATCTGTTTTACAAGTGTCCGTCATCCCTAGAGGATAACGTCATCCGTGAAAACCGCTTTCCTCGTTGCGAGACAGGTTCTTTGTACTCCCTCCATCCATATATATATATATATATATATATATATATATATATATATATATATATGGCCAAATGCGTTTTTCGAGATTGTCTTTGACTATTGATAAGATTAATAGTATATGAAATGTATAATGTGAAAATTATATCATTGAAAGCTCTTTTCACGTACGAATTTGACGGTATGCTTTGTGTAACTTACATGTTATATATTATTGCTCTAACATGTGATCAAAGTTAACCTCGATAAAAGCATTAGGCCCTATATAGATGGATAGAGGGAGTAGCAATTTTTGCAATGCAAGAAGTTTGATGGATTCAAGCTATTGTGGAAGCCACATTTCGATGGCGCGAGCCATAAGCAAGTTATCATATCCATGGAGAAAATCTTGTCCTCAGCTCATCGAATTCAAAACATAGAGAAAAGAATTGAAGTGAAGATCTTCCAAATATTTTTTCAACCAAGTCGCGTGCATCATGGCTTTCTTGTTATTCCTTTATTTTCCTGCCTATTACAGACATGCCAAGCCTTATCCGCTTGCTGGTGCTTTGCTATCCGAACTACCATTGCTAACTCTGAAGAAAGGTATGTCTTGTGCTTCTTCACTTATTCAATGCTTTCTTTGGCATCCTACAACTCCCTTACATCCCTATGTCGGCCATCCACCCTTCTTTACCAAGTGACCGGAATCATTAGCTTCTTTGTTGTTGCCGAGTTTGAGATAGACTTACACACGAGCGGATAAATCTATTCTATTCGTGGCAAATTTCGCTTCGAATTAGAGGATCAGAGCATCTCCGGTATATTTGGCTTTAAAACCCGAAGTCACCGGTAAATTTTTATGTAACCCAACATGCAATGATATTCCGTTGTGGGAAGCCCCCTTACCCCTAAAGATTAAGATTTTCGTGTGGCAGTTACTACGGGATCGCCTCCCTTCGGGGACAGAGGTACTTAAGCGGCACGGCCCCGGCGATGGCTTATGCCCCCTCTGCGCGGTACCGGAGACTGGGACCCATATCCTATTCTCCTGTACGGCGGCGCGAGTGTTGTGGACGTTCGTCCGCGAGGCGTTGGGGCCCGACTGGGAGGCCCTAAACCTCGCAGAGTTTCTCCAGTATAGGGTTATGCAGCAGTCGAGACATCGCCGCCTATTTTGGCTTATTTTTGCGGCGATGGCCTGGACTCTTTGGACGACTCGTAATTAAATGGTGATTGAGAAGGTCTTTCCGGGGAAGGCGTCTGACTCCTTCTTCAAATTCCTTGCTTTTCTGCAGCACTGGCACCCGCTCTCGAGGCAGCGTGATCGCGACCGGCTCGGCCTCATGATGGATGCGCTCCTGGCTTCAGCGCGTCGATTATCGTCCTCGTAGTGCCGCTTGGCGGCTGCCACTAGGTGGCTTTTTTTCTATTTCTCTCATGTGTTTCTTGGGCATGAATGTGCTGTGGCCCCAGCCATCGTTCTTTAGGTGCTGATCGGATGTTGGTTGTACGGACCGTTGCTTTATTTATAAAGCGGGGCGAAAGCCTATTTCGAGAAGAAACACTTGTCCACAATTCAATTTATACCCTAGAAACTTTTTTAGTCAGACTTATATAATAGTAATACACTAGAAACCACCATTAATATAGTACTCCCTCTCTTCCATAATGTAGTGCATATAGATTTTCTAAAAAGTCAAATCTCACAAACTTTGACCAAGATTGTGGAGAAAAACATTTACGCCTAGAATGCCAAACATATATCATTAGATTCGTCAGAAGATGTAGTTTCCTATTTTATATATTTGATATATTAGATATAAATAGTTTTCTCTATAAACTTGGTCAAAGTTTGAAAAGTTTGACTTTTGGAAAAATCTATACGCACTGTATTATGGAACGGAGTAGTAAACGGGCACAGAGATCTCTCGCATCATATTTATGCTATTAATGCTATTATAATATGCAGATACATACAAATGTATATGTATACACTTTGTCACACATAATTCAAAGAGACTTGTTGCCACAACACACATGGTAAACTTTAGCAAACCAAAATTTTATACTTACATTACAGTTGTATAAAAAAGAAGTGAGCCTAGCTCACTTGATTAGGGGAATGGATGTAGGACCCAACACCTGGGTTCAAGTCCTCGTGGGAATGATTTTAGGTTATTATTCGTTTAAAAACAAATCCGCAATAGGGGGCTTCCCTACCATATATATTTTTTCGAAAAAAAACGCACACCAAAAAACTACTATAATGAACTAATGTTTATAAAAATTGTTGTATGGTTAACTATGACACATAAGTAAATAAAGTTTATACTCATTATTACCGTAGTATAACAAAAATAAGTTAAAAAAAGGTATAAAATTTAGTATAAAACTATTTGTACAAAATTTAGTTTAAAAAGGTATAAAATCTAGTATAAAATGTCATATTTTTAGTCCAGTATTACCAATGCTACATCGTGAAGGCAAACCGTGGTTCTAGATTGGCAGCGGTACCGTATGCCTCGGCCTATGCCTGATGAAATTTACTCGACGTGGTGGCCCTGGCGTTCTGGTACCCTGCTAGCCCGAGCGCATAGACCTTGATGTTGAACGCGACGACAAACTCAGGGTGCTTGCTCACGAGGTCCGTGGACAGACGGGCAACAATGATCATGTAGTTCTACCTGTCGAGCTTGATCACCTCCTTATGTCCTTGGAGGAGCTCGTCATCCAGCGTGGCCGCCGCCGCCTTCCCTTACTCTTCCGCCCTCGCGGCCGTCGGCGCCGCCACTGCCACCGCCCTCCCCTTGCGCTTGTCGCGGGATCCACCGGCCATCAGTTCCTCACTTGGCAATGCCGATAGGGTAGGGTTTTTGGTAGGGTTGTGGGAGAGGAGGAAGCGGAGCGGCGGTGCGAGTTAGGGAGTTGAGGAGAAACAGGAGGCGGATCGGAGTCGGTAGAAGAAATGGGAGGGTCCTTTTTTTCAGATATATTTCGTTATGCAAGGTCCTTTTCTATCTCGTTTTGGTTCGCCAACTAGTAAAACCATTGTTATTCTTTATTGGAAGTTTAATGTCAACCTAGAAAGACAATTTTTGCATTGTGTGACAACTTAGAAAGGGGATTGTTTTTAGTGAAATATTGGCTAATTGGTTCCAATGCCTTTTTATTGCCACTTGTTAGAATATCAGAGGCATTCGCAAGAGAATAAGTTGGGAGCGTCTATGGCTCAGGCGACTGAGAATTAGCTAATTCTCAATCAATCTATTAGGCTGCTACGTGTTTGATCAACCGCTAAGCTCTCGGTTCGTTCTTCCCTACCACCCGACATGTTCCCAGTGTGTACGAGGGCCAATCCTATTCGGCGTGCAGGTCGCTGCTTAGCGACCTGGCCCCCCACCCCCCCTACCTCCCCGCTCCCGCTACATACACAATTTGGACCGGCGCAATACATGTGTGGATACATAAACAAATACTGTGTCCCTAGTGAGCCTCTACTAGACTAGCTTGTTGATCAAAGATGGTTAAGGTTTCCTAACTATAGACATGAGTTGTCATTTGATAACGGGATCACATCATTAGGAGAATGATGTGATGGACAAGACCCAACCATAAGCTTAGCATTTGATCGTATCACTTAAGTTTATTGCTATAGCTTTCTTCATGTCAAGTATCTATTCCTAAGACCATGAGATCATGCAACTCCCGGATACCGGAGGAATACTTTGTGTGCTATCAAATGTCACTACGTAACTGTGTGATCATAAAGGTGCACTAGTAGAAAACAGGGCTTTGGTCCAAGCTCGATCTACACATTAGTCCCGGTTGCATTACGAACCGGGACTAATGTGAGCATTAGTCCCGGTTCGAGCGGCTAGGGCGCCGGTCGGGGCTCGGCAGGCATCAGTCCCGGTTCAAATGGGACCTTTAGTCCCGGTTGGAGACACCAACTGGGACTAAAGGGGCCGATACCCTTTAGTCCTGGTTGGTGTCTCCAACCGGGACTAAAGGTTAGACCTTTAGTCCCGGTTGGAGATACCAATCGGGACTAAAGGGGTTGAGGCTTTAGTCCCGGTTGGTGTGTTAGACCTTTAGTCCCGGTTGGAGACACCAACCGGGACTAAAGGGGTTCTGAAAGTTTCTTTTCTGTTTTTCCATTTGTTTTCTGTTTTTAGTTTCTGTTTTAAATTGCTTATATCTTTTAGGATATTTGATGTTTTTGAGTGATTCTTTTTGCATTAGATTCAAAATTTTGTCTAGTTTCTGTTTGTGCCATTAGTTTTCAAATTTGAATGGTTTAAATTTGAATTTGTTCAAATTTGCTTCAAACCCTAGATTGTGAATAACTTGAGTTTAAAAATAGTTTTTAATTTAATTCTTTTTGCTCCTAGTCACATGTTAGATTGTTGTCACAGTAAGATTTATTTGGTTATTTTTAGAATAATTTAAATTGGGATTTTAATTAAAACAGTGCTGTTTTGCTTATATAGTTGTTTTAGTCATTTAATTGTTGTTTTTTTTTTATTATTTTTAGTTAGTTCTTTCTGTAGATTTTAACATGTTGTAGTATGGTGCATATTGAATGCACAAAAAGTCTGGAGTTGAAATAAGTTTAAAAAAATGAAATGCCTTTTTGTAACAGATGAGTTTTCGTCCGAAACCTTGATACTTCGAAGGAGATGGTCCAGTTTGTACACGAAGTGCATCCAGTTTTTGTCGTAACCCTCTCAACTTTTTAGCACATGCTATGTGGGTGAAATGATGATACCATGCCAAGTTTCAACCTTTTCAGAGTTCATTTGTAGTGCTTTTCAATTTCAGGGTCATTTAGCTCAAAAAATCATTAAATGCATGAAAAATAGCAAATGAAGTTAGAAAGGGTTGAAATTTGAGGATGTGGCTTTGAATGCTGCATATTGAATGCACAAAAAGTCTGGAGTTGAAATAAGTTTAAAAAATGAAATGCCTTTGTAACAGATGAGTTTTCGTCCAAAACCTTGATACTTCGAAGGAGATGGTCCAGTTTGTACACGAAGTGCATCCAGTTTTTGCCGTAACCCTCTCAACTTTTTAGCACAAGCTATGTGGGTGAAATGATGATACCATGCCAAGTTTCAACCTTTTCAGAGTTCATTTGTAGTGCTTTTCAATTTCAGGGTCATTTAGCTCAAAAAAATCATTAAATGCATGAAAAATAACAAATGAAGTTAGAAAGAGTTGACTCTGGCTTGGTTAACCTTAGTTGTGACTCTGGCTGGGACGGTGCTAGCAGATGTAGTCGATGGTAGGATTGGATGGACACCAACCCGGACTAAAGGGGTTCTGAAATTTTCAAACTCTACCCCCCCTATCGCCATTTCAGTTTTGAAAAAAAACAAAAGAAAATGATAAAAACTTCAAAAATTAAAATCCTTCGAGATGTAGTTATGTTACTACATCTACTAGTTAGGAAAATTAAAAAACATAAATTTCGACATGTTTTGCAAAAAAGTGTTATGAAAAAGTAAAACGACTATAACTTTTGCATACGATGTCGAAAAAAAACGTATAATATATCAAAATGTTCAGCACGAGAAGCCGGTTTCGATTTCAACGGTCGTAGGCCGTTTTGCAAATTTTTAGAATCCTCAAATTCCGAAAGGAAAAAAAAGTTATCCTCAAATTTAAGTTTTTTCGATTTTTTGGTCAAACTCTGGTCAAACTGTGGTCAAATAGTGGTCAAACTACTTATTCAATAAATATTAGTGTTACTAAATAATTATTGTTTTTTAGAATAATAGTTTCAAACTCAAACGGTGAAACGTGTGACATCATGCTCAAGGGCTTAATAGGATTGATATGATACATATAACAATAAGGTATAAATTCTGATAATAATAAGATTGTCATATTTGGATTCCTCACATTTTTCTGATAATAATGGATATATTATTTGTCGAATTTCGATTTACAGATTTAAAGATATTAATTATGCCATATTAAATGAATAAATGGCAAAAAAAATGAATAAAATAATATTATTACTTATTTTATTTTCATTGAAATTCAATATTATTATTACTTATTTTGTTTATTTTAATAATTATTTGGAATTCAAAAAATTAAATCATGTGACATCAAAGACCTAAGGGTTAATAGGATTGATAGCTTACTATTGTCAGGAAAACAACAAGTGCAGACTTGGAAACTAGGGACGATAGAACCAGGAAGTTAAGTGTGCTAGGGCTAGAGCAGTGAGAGGATGGGTGACCGGCCGGGAAGTTAGACGATTTGGAATGAGTGCTCCACGCTGGAGCAGTGAGGAGGGGTGATTAGAGATTAAATTGTCAAATAATTCAAAGATTTGAAAATCGGAATAAAACTTAAAAACAAATCAAAAAAATTCAAAAAAAAAAATTAAATTTTTTTTAAAAAAAAAATTCAAAAAAATTCCTTTAGTCCCGGTTGGTGTTACCAACCGGGACTAAAGGTGGACTAAAGGTGGAGCCTTTAGTTCCGGTTGGTAACACCAACCGGGACTAAAGGTCCTCCATCCCCCGCCCCAGACAGCGGCCACGTGGAGGGCCTTTAGTCCCGGTTCGTAATGCAACCGGGACTAAAAGGGGGGGCCTTTAGTCCCGATTGCGCAGTCCCGGTTGGGCAACCGGGACTAAAGGCCCTCCCGAACCGGGACAGAAGGCCCGTTTTCTACTAGTGGTGCTCTACAGGTATCTCTGAAGGTGTTTGTTGGGTTGCATGGATCGAGACTGGGATTTGTCACTCCGTATGACGGAGAGATATCTCTGGGCCCTCTCGGTAATACAACATCGTAAAGAGCTTGCAAGCAATGTGGCTAGTGAGTTAGTCACGGGATCTTGTATTACGGAATGAGTAAAGAGACTTGCCGATAACGAGATTGAACTAGGTATGGAGATACCGACGATCGAATCTCGGGCAAGTAACATATCGCTGGACAAAGGGAATTGCATACGGGATTAACTGAATCCTCGACATCGTGGTTCAACCGATAAAAGATCTTCGTGGAATATGTAGGAACCAATATGAGCATCCAGGTTCCGCTATTGGTTATTGACCGGAGAGGTGTCTCGGTCATGTCTACATGATTCTCGAACCCGCAGGGTCCGCACGCTTAACGTTCGGTGACGCTAGAGTAGTATTGGGATATGTGCGTTGGTGACTGAATGTTGTTCGGAGTCCCGGATGAGATCCCGGACGTCACGAGGAGCTCCAGAATGGTCCGGAGGTAATGATTTATATATATAGGAAGTCCTATTCACTACTGGAATCAGGATCTTTGCCGTCTGCCATGGCTGACGGCAAAGGCATGCATTGCGGACGACAAAGGTCTTTGCCGTCAGCCAGCAGACTGCACCACATCCGGCTGAACAAGCCATGGTAAAGGGCACTTTGCCGTCTGCTGGCAGACGGCAAAGATGCAAAGGTCTTTGTCGTCTGCCAGCAGACGGCAAAGGGCATGGACGGCACACGCGGCAGCTTAGGTTCGTTAAGGGGTTAACGGCGTGCTTTGCCGTCTGCTTGCAGACGGCAAAGATGCAAAGTTCTTTGCCGTCTGCCAGCAGACGACAAAGCAACCACATAGGCCAGCCCAGTGCCCCCCAGGTTGCACAGGTAGCTGCCACGTGGCAGGTTTGCCGTCTGCTGGCTCATGGCAAAGCTCTTTGCCGTCTGCCAGCAGACGGCAAAGAGCCTGTATAGCCCCTGTTTTTTCTGTTTTTTCTTAAATTCATTCAATTTCACAGAATTTCATAGATATATATATATATACACATTTGAAAATACTTTCAACAAGCATACCAACACATATCCAACAACAAGTTTCCAACAACATATGCAACAACAAGTTTCCAACAACATATCCAACAACATATCCAACAACAAGTTTCCAACAACAAAGTTCATCGTACAAAATCAAAACAAAAAGGAAGCACAAGGAGAAGAGTAGACTCCATCAACGCAAGCTTCCTCATCTAAAGCAAATCTGCAAATTGGGAAAGAAGAAAGTTAGAAGAAGAAGAAGAAGAAGACTAGCTAGAAGAAGAAGAAGAAAAAGAAGAAGAAGAAGAAGAATTTTTCTTCTCTTTCTTTTTCTCCTCTCCTCTTCTTTATCTTCTTCTTCTTCTTCTTCTAACTAAGGTAGGTAAAAATGCCATTTTTTAGCTAAGCTAGGTAAAAATGCTAAGTGTAGGTCATTTTAGAGCTAAGCTAGGTAGTTATGCCATTTTTGAGCTAACCTAGGTAGTTATGCCATTTTTGAGCTAACTAAGCATATTTATAGCTATCCTAGGTAAAGTATGTCAGTTTGGAGCTAAGTAAGGTTATTATGTCATTTTCGAGGAAAATAAGCTAAGTATAGGTCATTTTGGAACTAAACCAAGGTTATTATGCCATTTTTTACCTAAGTGAGCTAATTATGTCATAAATGAACTAGCTAAGCTAAGTATAGATCATTATTGAGCTATCCTAGGTAGTTATGCCATTTTTTAGCTAACTAAGCATATCAAGTCATTTTGGAGGAAAAAATGCTAAGTATAGGTCATTTTATAGCTATCCTAGGTAAAATATGTCATTTTCGAGCTAAGTAAGGTTATTATGTCATTTTCGAGGAAAATAAGCTAAGTATAGGTCATTTTGGAGCTAAGTAGGTCATTTCTTAAGCTAAGTATGCATTTGTTAAGCAAAACACTTGGGAAAACTTACCATCATCACGGAGGTGAAGGACCGGTCGGGCTTGCGCCAGTGTGAGACGGAGAAGGACCGGTCGGGGTTGCGGCAGACGCAGAAGGATCGGTCGATTCTTGTCGGGAGGCATGCTGCACCAAAGATCATTTGCAATGTCTCGTTAGCATGATGCAGCTCAAATGTGAATACTAGTAACTAATGACCATTCAAATGAAACTCACCGTGGGCGCTATACCAATCTGGGGCATCGGCGGAGGGGTCTGGCCGTTGTTCTGGCACACGGTCTGCACATTTTGTTTTCACGAGTCAGTCATATTAGTTAGTGATGAAACGAACATTACGTGCATGATTTGGCTAATATGCAGGAGAAACTTACCACGAGGAGCTCGTATAGGGCCCGATGAGACGCGTCGTTCCGGTTCCTCTCCTCCTCCACCAGCCTAGCCGTCCTCTCCTCCATGTTCCTCTCCCTCTCCGCCGCCTGCCTGTTTGCCTCCGCCAGAAGCTCCTGGGCCCTAGCCTCGATGGCGAGCTCCATTGGCCGTGGACGAGGCCTTATCTCAGGATCGGAGCTCGTCTGGCGCTTCTTGATCTCCGGGAGAGTTCTAGGACAACGTATCAGTCCATCCCCAATGGCTATCAAGCCATGGGGCCTCCCGCCACCAGATATCATCACGAGCTCTGGATCAAAAGAACTCTGGCTCGGGTTGAAGTCCTCCCCTTTCCTCGTCTTCCCCTCATCTCTGTACCTCACGAGCTTGTTGTGGGAGGAGATGTTGCTGAAGCGTCCTGGATGATCGAGGTCATCGGTCGATTCTTGTACGGGGCAGTATGGGCCATGGCATAGAGGTCGAACAGTGGTGGCACCTCCTTCTTGTTGTGTCGCGCCTAAAAGAGAGGAACACAATATTAGTTAAGGGCTCAAGCTAGCATGAAGAATGAAATTGCATGAATCATGAAGCAAACCACATACCCAGTGATCCCCGAACTCAAACAGGTTGGAGCTCCCTTGATGGTGTGGCACACCTTTCATTTGGGCACGCTTATCCTTGGCCTTGTTGTGGACGGCTAGCCATTGGGGAGAGCACCACTCATCCACCAACGCCTCCCAACAGTCCATCCTATCCGCACACCATCTCGGGGGCACCTAAGTTAGACAAGAGAAATTTCAGCGCTACGCCTATGAATCAAATCAAGGAAACTAAGTACAAGGCCTTAAGAATAGGTAATTACCTTCATGTACTTCTCCTTACTCAGAAACTTGGCGCGGCACTTCTTCTTGGCCCTCTTAATGTTAGTCGAGGCGTAGTAGTCTCGAACAGCCTGCACCCGAGTCTCGTGCCGTAAGTTCTGAAATAGGCGCTTGCACTCGGCTACGAGAACAATAGCCGCGTCCGCCTCGTGTTCCTCAAGACACCTGTAGAAGGTCTGCAATCAAACAAGAAAACACTGATTAGTACAATCACTAGGTGCTGTTGATTTTTAATTCTGTAAAGGAGAAATTACCCAAAACCGCCGGATCACAATGTCGGCCACCGTCTCGCACAAGACACCGTCGACCCTCTCCTCCGGCGGGGCCGGGGCAGCCACGTACAGCTCCCAGCTCAGTGCTAGCTGTGGAACCTCACCCTCACCGGGCAACTTGACCCACCCCGGGAAGTGGTGCCGGAGAAGCACACCAAGGACCTGGTTGGGCCTGCGGACACGAGGGGCGTGTTTCCAACCCCTGCAGTATGACAAGGCCAACACATTAGATATTAATTTGAAGAAACATGAAGGCAAAAGGTTAAAAAAGAGTAAATGCACTTACTTCTCCCCATTAGGCACAATCAACCACCTCTGATCGCGGGTCGCCGGCACGGGCGGGAGCTTTGTACCACCACGCTGGTAGACCTTCTTGCCTTCCTCAACCAGCTCGCCCTCGCTATAGCTGTCCTCGCCACCATCAGCATGGCCACTAGCCTCCGGAGTCACGTGGGACGAAGACTCTGGGACCGGAGTCTCCTGGGACGAAGACTCTGGGACCGGAGTCTCCTGGGACGAAGGCTCGGCGACCCGAGGCTCGTCGACCCGAGGCTCGTGGACCGGAGTCCGAGACGGGTCCAAGTCAGACGGGTCCACCTGAGGCGGAGCACTCCTGTGGTCGGGAGAATCAGCTGGGGGTGGCGGCGAGGAAGGCGCAGCAGCCTTCCTACCTCTCCCGCCGCCACGTCCACCTCTAGCACCCCTCTTCGTCTTCCCCCGACCTCTCCCAGCCGAAGAAGAAGCGCCCGCCGGTGTCTGCATACTGTGTACCAGCGCTATCCGGAGGTGCTCAGGTGGAATAATAGCACCCCTCCCAGCACGCGCCGAGGAAGGAGGCTCGGAGCGCTCTCGACCCACGCCCACCATCTGTCAACACCTGCAATGACAAAGAGTAAACGAAATTAGTACAACATAAAAAAATTGAATACCTGCAATGACAAAGACATGCATATTTATAGATGCCGCCCTTTCGAACGGGAGACGCATACTGGTCACGCATACTGATGATTGAAGACACCTATAGCTAGCAAGTTTCATCGGCACGAAGACCGGAACAGAGCAAATTAAGGGGGGAGGAGGAGATGTCATTTGTGCTCACCCACGAATGCAGGGGCGGAGCTCGTCGAACGCACGGGGAGGTCGTCGAACACCAGACCCTCGCAGCGACGAAACAACTGCACATTTAAATCCACCCGATCAACACAAATATATATGATGTTTTTCATAACAAAATCGGAAAATATATGACCTAACTCATAATTCACAAATATATGACCCCGTCGGCCTCTGGAAGGCCGAAGAGCACCTTTTCGGTCAACAGGAGGCCGAAGAGGTGTCGGGGGTAGGGGGTGTCGGGGGTGTCGTGTCTGGATGTCGTGGTGTCGGGGTGTCGTGGTGTCGTGTCGGGGTCGGGGTGTCAGGGGTGTCGTGTCTGGGTGTCGTGGTGTCGTGGTGTCGGGGTGTGGTGTCGAGCTGTCGGGGTGTCGGGGTGTCGTGGTGTCGGGGTGTCGTGTCGGGGTCGGGGTGTCGTGTCGGGGTCGGGGTGTCGGGGTGTCAGGGGTGTCGTGTCTGGGTGTCGTGGTGTCGTGGTGTCGGGGTGTGGTGTCGGGCTGTCGGGGTGTCGTGGTGTCGGGGTGTCGGGTCGGGGTCGGGGTGTCGTGTCGGGGTCGGGGTGTCGGGGTATCAGGGGTGTCGTGTCTGGGTGTCGTGGTGTCGGGGTGTGGTGTCGGGCTGTCGGGGTGTCGGGGTGTCGGGGTGTCGGGGTGTCGGGTCGGGGTCGGGGTGTCGGGTCGGGGTTGGGGTGTCGGGTCGGGGTGTCGTTTTCTTCTTCTTCCTCTTCTTCTTTTTTTCCTCTTTTTTCCTTTTCTTCTTCTTCCTCTTCTTCCTCTTCTTCCTCTTCTTCTTCTTCTTCTTCTTCTTCTTCTTCTTCTTCTTCTTCTTCTCCTCCTCTCCTCTTTCTTCTTCTTCTTCTTCTTCTTCTTCTTCTTCTTCTTCTTCTTCTTCTTTTTTCTTCTCCTCCTCTTCTTTTCCTTTTTCTTCTTCTTCTTCTTCTTTTCTTCTCCTCTTCTTCTTCTTCTTCCTTCTTTTCCTTTTTCCTCTTCTTCTTCTCCTTCTCCTTCTTCTTCTTCTTCTTTTCCTTTCTCCCTCTTCTTCTACTTTTTCTGTTTTTTTTTCATCTTTCTTCTTCCTCTTCTATTTATCTAAACCTAAACCTAAACCTAGCATTAAACCTAAAACTAAACCTAAACCTAGCACTAAACCTAGAACTAAACAGGAAATAACAGAAAAAACAAAAAAAAATGGAGCTCACCTTGCTCCGGCGAGGTCGGCCGGTGGAGGCTGGCCGCGGGGAGGGGGGCGCTGGAGGAAGGCCGAGGGCTCCGGCGGCGGGGCGGGGCGGCGCAGGGGCCGCGGGAAGGGTTCCGGCGGCGGGGCGGGGCGGCGCAGTGACCTCGGGCGATGGGGCGCGGCGGGGTGGCCGCCGCGGCCTGGGTCCGGTGGGCGGGACGGGCGGGCTGGCCGGCGGCGGGGCTGGCTCCGGGGGCGGGATGGAGAGAGAGAGAGAGGGGGGGGGGGCGACGGCCGCCCGTTAAGTGGCCCCTCTTTGCTGTCTGCTAGCAGACGGCAAAGAGGGTGACCGTTAGGGCTCGCCCACGTCACTTCTTTGCCGTCTGCTAGCAGACGGCAAAGGAGGGACATTGCCATCTGTCCCCTCTTTGCCGTCTGCCAGCAGACGGCAAAGAAGTTGACCTAGCCACGCCGTGCCCCGTGGGGCCCACCTGGCTCTTTGCCGTCTGCCTTTGACCTTTTTGCCGTCAGCTGGCAGACGGCAAAGAACCAGCTGATGGCAAAGAGCCTCTTTGCCATGAGCTGGTTCTTTGCCGTCTGCTTTCCCCAAGCTGACGGCAAAGAGCCTCTTTGCCATGAGCTGGCAGACGGCAAAGAGCTAGCAGACGGCAAAATGCCAGATTCCAGTAGTGATTGTGATCGTCGGAAAAGTTTCGGGTATTACCGGCAGTGTACCGGGAGTGCCGAAAGGGGTCCGGGGGTCCACCGGGGGGGTCCACCTGCCCCGGGGGCCCACATGGGCTGTATGGGGTGCGCCTTGGCCTATATGGGCCAGGGGCACCAGCCCTAAGAGGCCCATGCGCCAAGGAGAGGTGGAGGAAGAAGAGTCCTAAGGGGGGAAGGCACCCCCTAGGTGCCTTGGGGAGGGAGGAGACCTCCCTAGGCCGGCGCCCCCTCCTTGGAGGAGGGGCTAGGTGATGGTGTCCTGGACTAGGGGGTGCTCATCACGTCGTCTCCCGACCAGGTGGATCGGGCTGAGGACCCCCATGGCGGTTCATTGACGGGCCACTTCGGGCAGCCCATGACATATACAAGGAAGACTTCACAAGACTTGGCGCCCAAGACGAGGACTCTCCTAAACCCTAGGCCTCCGGTGCATTATATAAACCGAGGCCAGGCTAGTCGATAGATCATCTCATATTCATTAGAACAATCTCGTGGTAAATACATGTACTCTGTACTACACCCCATATGAATACAATCAAAAGCAGGACGTAGGGTATTATCTCTTCGAGAGAGCCCGAACCTGGCTAAAATCCTGTGTCCATGTTACCATCGCTCCAAGCCACCTAGCTTAGGACCCCTACTACGAGATATGCTGGATTTAGAACCGACATTGGTGCTTTCATTGAGAGCCTGCTGGCAGTCGCCGCGGTGCGATGGGAATTCAGATCGTCTCCGACGCGATCTACGCGTCGGAACCGAGCTTTATTGTCGATGTCGGCATCTTCGTCGCCGGCTCGACTGGTCACCTCGGCTGGACCGAGGACTGCACTCCGCATCGGATCATCAAGATCGGACGGATACTTTCATCATCATCAACTCCGATCTCTATCAATATCATGGGGGAATCATCCATGGAGCTTGGGGGCTCGACGTTAACATCATCCTGAGGCGACGGTGCAGTTTTTCTGGACAGCGGATTCGTGTTCGTCGTCCCCGCCTCCTCGTGCGTCGCTTTGACGATTTCTTCAATGGAATTGTGCGGAATTGATTCTAGAACAACCCTGTAAAATTTCATCGCGTTCCGATGGAGAAATCTCCGTCAATCTCCGATATACCGTAGCCCTGTCGAATCTGAACGGGAATCTGGACGAGTTTAGGGCAAGGAGTCCAGCAGTCAGCTCAAACGTTCTTTGTAAGATCCAACCGTTCATCGTCTGCGGAATTCCCATATCGATCACCGCTCAAAATTTCAGCTCGATCCGACCGTTCAAACTCCGGGACGAGTCCGAGGAGTGCATTAATTTTCGGATCTGTTTCCTGCGCGAAAACGAATCCGACCCGAATTCATCTTTCTTCATGAACGGGATATTGGACATCCTGTTTGAAGTAAAATTTTTCTAGGGTAATGTGTGTTGTTCTCAAACACGTGTCTACAAATTTTGAGTCTTTTCCGAGGTGATCTCCACCGCCACGCCGATGTCAAATCGGCCCGACCACGTTGCTCCACGGCTACCGACCTGCTCCGTCACCTCGGCTAGACCGGGGGCTTTGCCATCTCTTCATCAACCAACTCCGGGGACTTCGTCGTCACCAGCCGGCTAGATTCGTCACCTCGGCTGGACCGGGGGCTTCGCCTCGCCACATCGACCGTGCTGCGTCGCCACTTCATCAAGCCGAGCTCTTCGCTCGGGCACCTCGGGACCGGCTTGGGGGCTGGGACCTTGACCCACCGCAAGCTCGGCCCATGTCATCAACACCGAGCACATTAATTAGCTAAGTCGCTTTCATTCTCAACTTTTTTCAATTTTAAATTTTTGTTCGGTTCGACCAAGCATTATATTTGTGTTAAACAAAAAAGTTGTTTGTTAAAAACACTTTTTTCCCAAGTTCACTGGGGGCTCTTAAATTTATATGAGCTGTTTTGTAATAAGTGTTTTCTTCTAAGTCGTTGCAAAGTCTTTTTCTACCACTCCTTTTTCGACTCGAGTGTACGATCAATAGCCAGATGGCCTGGTTTCTCTCTAAAGCCGCTCGAGTTTAGTTCGCTAAACTGGCCTTTGAGAAGCACTCCGCCTTTGGGGATAGGGAGGTTGAAGCCAAAGGCTGACCCACTTGAAGTCTAGAGATCGGATGTGTCATGTTAAAGCACGACAGAAGCACAAATTTATCTTAAAGACCAATTTCGGATTGGCACAAAAAAACTTGATTTAATTTAGATGTAAATTTTTATGTGAGTTTCTTTGGTTCTCTGAGCTTATGGCACTTTTAACCTATTTGTGTGTCTCCAGCATAAGTCTTGCAGTACAACGCAGGACGCCTTTAAAGCATCGGCAAATATCAACGCGGGGCTGCGACTAGAGCCGAACCCACCAAAAGCCAAGGTACCCCATGGAGTCCTCGGCAAAGCGTTCTCGGATTTTGCTTTATATGCATTGGTTTCGAATTGTGTATTCGGTCAATAGTTGGGTTGCCCGGCTCCTGTGCTTACTCCTTACGTTCCCGATTGTTCAGCTAAGGGTAAAGGGAGAACCACTGCGATTGTACTTCCGGTTCAACTGGTCAAGTACCTTAGTGGAGAAAGCTGAAAACTGACTGTCACAATGAGCGTAAACTGGTCAGCGATCCGATGACTGTGTCAAACTAGGATCGATAGAGGTTACCCCGTGTTAAACGATGGGCCTTTTATAAAATTGGCCGAAGTGTTAATGGGTTGACCTCGGTTGACGCCGAACACTAACCGGGGGCTAGTAACTGGCCTCCCAACTTTAAGCTCCTATGACTAAGTGAAAGTTATAAAGCCTGCATATCTGATTGCCTCGTTTCCGCTAACACAACCGCCTCCGGGCACCGAGACGCCGGCTAAGGTTTGTCCTGTTAGTACGGAACACCCTACGTAGCATCTACAAAGGGGTGGAAGCCGACGATGGGCCACTTTTAGATTATAAACAGTCGCAACGGAGTCAAAATAAACCATACCGAGGGCTCTTTGTGGAACCTCGGCACGGTTACATCGGGACTCCTCGAGAGCCCAAACATATCATCAGCGTTTGTATTCAATATACGAGCGCTGACTTCCGTAATCATCGTTATAAAGCCATCAATATGCATCAATTTGACTTAAGATTTTGGCCAAGTTGGGTTGCCTGGCTCCTGTGTTTACCACCTACGTTCCCGATTGTTCGGCTAGGGGGTAAAGGGAGCACCTCTGCGATTGTTACTACCGGGTCATCCGGGTTAGTACCTCAGACTGGGTGAAGCCAAAAGCTAGCTGTCAATATAATCGGTCGGCAACGACGGAAGTGAAAATTTCGATTCATTAAGACCATAGAGTTCGGGAACTTTCACCAAACTAAATCCTCAATATTTTCCTTCCACATTGATCGGAGGTGAGGTTTCATGATCATGGTCAACATGACAGCCTGGGAAAAGGAACATATGAATGAACTATTTTTTCCAGAAGATGTTTCTTACGTTAAAAAGTAATATAACATATCTCTCCGCGTACCTTTGTTTATAAAACCGTATGGCCGGATTGCCTTGTTTTCCATAAATCTTTGCCCTCATAAAGGCTTTATAAAGTAGGAAAACACTCCTTGGCTACTGGCCGAGGAGGTTGAAGCCGATGGTCGGTCAACAAAGTTTTGTATAATAATGCGGATCCGAGCGATGATGTAAAGTACTTGGATACATAGAATCATTACACATAAATTGTGATTAAAATCAATTTACTCCGGATATCGATCCTTAATTCGGCCACCCTTGCCCAAATTCAGGCTCGGGGGCTACTGGGCTTCGTGCTTCTCACTTAAAAGCCATTAACGGGTTACATCGATCCCCTGATCTGGTGCTACTGCATTGACGATTCAATGCAGACAATTTACAAAGTGCAAAACAGTTTTCGAGGAGATTACGATCCTCAGGTTGGTCGGCCGCACCCAACTCGAGTCTCGAGGACTATGCACACCGCGTTTCCATTCATAAGTATGCTGCCAAGCTAGGAGTTGATCCTCAGGCCGATTTTGTGAATTGACCTGAGTCTCAGGGGCTACTGGGATCAGCGGTTTTATGTTTTCCTTCAGGTGCATCTCGGATTTTTGGCCGACACACACCTTGAGGGCTACTGGCTATATATCTCGGCAGAGAATAAATTGCACCAATCAAAAAAAATATCCGCAAAAAATCAGCCCAAGCCCGAGGTGTGCACCACTTCGGAAGAAGTCCGGCATAAAGCTCGGATACAAGTGGCTGGCTCCCTAGAGGACGTTTCCGGCATTAAGCTCGGCTGAACTCCTTTAAACTTTTTAAGACCGAGGAAATCTATGACACCTCGGATACAGACCGGCGTTGGAGTTCGGCTGCTAAAATGTATCTCGGATGCCCATCGGCGTTTGAGCTCGGCTGCAAAAAGACACCTCAGATGTAGTCCGGCGTTCGATCTCGGTTGCAAAAAGACACCTCGGATGTAGTCCGGCGTTCGAGCTCGGTTGCAAGAAGACACCGCCGCACGGGAATGCGTTAAATAACAAGGCATTGATAAAGGCCAAGCACTTAAAAGGGGCTCCTCGGATGCCTGACGTGTGAACTCTTCGGATGTACCTCGGTGATCCTCAAGATTGGAGATGGGAAGATTTGTTGAACCAGCTTTCAAGACCGATGACCGAAGACGAAGAACAGTTCGGAAAAACCGAGGAGCGTCCCCAATTTGAAGACCGGTTCAAGGGGCTACTGATGGTGTCCTGGACTAGGGGGTGCTCATCACGTCGTCTCCCGACCAGGTGGATCGGGCCGAGGACCCCCATGGCGGTTCACTGACGGGCCACTTCGGGCAGCCCATGACATATACAAGGAAGACTTCACAAGACTTGGCGCCTAAGACGAGGACTCTCCTAAACCCTAGACCTCCGGTGCATTATATAAACCGAGGCCAGGCTAGTCGATAGATCATCCCATATTCATTAGAACAATCTCGTGGTAGATACATGTACTCTGTACTACACCCCAAATGAATACAATCAAAAGCAGGACGTAGGGTATTATCTCTTCGAGAGAGCCCGAACCTGGGTAAAATAATGTGTCCATGTTACCATCGCTGCAAGACGCCTAGCTTAGGACCCCTACTACGAGATATGCTGGATTTAGAACCGACACTAGGGCTACGCCCCAGCCCTCCCCTTGCCTCCTATATATAGTGGGGGAGAGGGAGGGGCTGGACACACCAATTCCCACGCCCCGGCGGCAGCCCTACCTCTCCCATAACTCCGTTTTCTCCTCAGATTGGATCCGGCAGCGTTTGGCGATGCCCTGCCGGCACTGCACCACCACTGATACGTCTCCAACATATCTATAATTTATGAAGTATCCAACACACCTAGCATGGAAAATATTGGCCACCCCCTGCCGCTTCATGAGCGGTACGGGCACACAAAACGGAAAATTATTTTGAAAATTTTAGAGTTGGCACATGCAAATTTACTTGGAACGGCATGGAAATACCGCATATAGGTAGGTATGGTGGACTCATTTGGCACAACTTTAGGTTTAAGGAGTTGGATGCACAAGCAGCATTCCCGCTTAGTACAAATGAAGGCTAGCAAATAGATCGAGAAGCAACCAACAAGAAAATGAAAACAGTCATAAGCATGCATTGAGAATAACTAACACTGAATAATGCACCATAAGTAGGATATAACTTCGTTGCATAACTATTGACTTTACGTGCATGCATAGGGAATCACAAACCTTAACACCAATATTCTTACTAAATCACAATTACTCACTAGCATAACTCACATATTATCATCTCCATATCGCAAA
The DNA here is from genome assembly GCA_039707655.1 of Elymus sibiricus. Taxonomy (NCBI): domain Eukaryota; kingdom Viridiplantae; phylum Streptophyta; class Magnoliopsida; order Poales; family Poaceae; genus Elymus; species Elymus sibiricus. The sequence continues at coordinate 4,782,641 of CM077670.1, read as the reverse complement.
ACTATTGCAAGGAATCAAACATATCATATTCAGTGATCTACAAGGTTTATGTAGGATTTTCTGACTAACCATGTGAATGACCAATTCCTGTTGGCTCTCTAAATAGATATAAGTGAAGCAAGAGAGTTTAATTCTTTCTAAAAAAGACCATGCTCTAATAAATATAAGTGAAGAGAAAGAGCATTCTTCAAATAACGGTTTTATATAAGTAGAGAAACAGGCATCCAAACTTCAAATGATATAAGTGAAGCACATGAAGCATTCTATAAAGCCATACTCAAAAGATATAAGTGAAGTGCAAAGAGCATTCTATAAATCAACCAAGGACTATCTCATACCAGCATGGTGCATAAAATAAAAGGGAAAAATAAACACAAAAGACGCTCCAAGAATTTACGCATATCATGTGAACAAAACAAAAACCGAGACATACCGATAATTGTCGAATAAAGATGGGATGCCTTCCGGGGCATCCCCAAGCTTAGACACTTGAGTCTCCTTGAATATTTACTTGGGGTGCCTTGGGCATCCCCAAGCTTGAGCTCTTGCCTCTCCTCATTCTTCTCATATCAATACCTCCTCTATCTTCGAACACTTCATCCACACAAAACTTAACCGAACTTTTTATTAGAAGGGTTAGTACATATAACATCAAATCCCATCATGTCCTGCTCTAACATTATTGTATAATTATAATCAAACATTAACCACTATATGCTATCACAATTCTATGGCTCCCAAGTCAATGGGGCTCAACAAGATTTCAAACATAAGCAAATAACGAAACTATAACAGCAATCTGTGAAAACAGGACAGTCTGTAAAGATGCAGATGGTACATATATTTCTGTAACTCAAAAAATTCTGAAAAATTAGGACAAAATAAATTTTTGAATAGAAGTACTGTGTAAAAATTTCAGAATTTTTGCACGTTCCAGTAAAAAATGTAAATTCACGCACTACAGCAAAAGTTTCTGTTTTTGCACTGCACATACCAAACAAGCAATTTAAACATCCTAACGGTAAATCTTGGCACATTATTTTTATAATACAATGGATTTGTACAAGGGGATAATTATTTTTGTTGAAAAGTTTCTGTAATCAATATTCACAAAGTTTCCATGGGCATGAACAAAGTTCAAGGCTAGCCCCCACTTCCACACTGCTCATCTGTCTCACTTTCACTTTTCTTTTTATAAAAGTTTTAGGTTCCCCTCTATATTTTTTTTGTTTTTAAACTTTTTAAAAGCACACAACAGAATAAAATGACTCTCTAAAACTTCCGGGTTGTCTCCCAGGCAGCGCTTTCTTTAAAGCCATTAAGCTAGGCATAAAGTGCTCAAGTAATTGATCCACCCGGATCCCAAGGTATATCAAAGCCAATTTTAATTAACAATGATTTATAATTTAGTAGTGAGCACAGAGCAACATATATCACATAATGACGAAGTCTAACTCTCTTCCTATGCATCGGCATGTCATAAAAGAACAATTCATGCACACATAATAAAGGCCAATACATAGCATAAGCAGTTTCTTGCAATTTTATTGTGTTGGAAACATAGAGAGGTGGAGATGTAGTTCCTTTCTCATAATAATTGCAAGTAGGAGCAGCAAGCACATGCATATTATATTCATCAAAATTATCATGTGTAGTAGTAAAACGCAACCCATCAATATAATCCTTAATAAGCACAAACTTCTCCGATATAGTGTAGTTGGGAGAATTCAAAAAGATAATAGGACTATCATGTGTGGGTGCAATAGAAACAATTTCATGTTTAACATACGGAACTATAGCAAGTTCATCTCCATAAGCATCATTCATATTGGCATCATGGCCACAAGCATAGCAAGCATCAATTTCATCAAAAAGGGATATTTCAGACGCATCAAAGGGATCATAGCATTCATCCTTCGGTAAGCACGAAGGGAAATTAAACAATGTATGAGATAAAGAGTTACTCTCATTAGAAGGTGGGCACGGGTGATCAATCCGCTCTTCCTCCTTTTGTTCTTCGCTCTCCTCCTCAATTTTTTCATCTAATGAGCTCACAGTGTCATCAATTTCTTCTTCCATAGATTCCTGCAAAATATTAGTCTCTTCTTGGACAGCGGAGGTGTCCTCAATATATTCTTTCACATAAGCGTTAGAAGCATAGTTTTCATAGCAATATTTAAGTATGGCAGAATTTTCAGATTTGTAAAGAGTAGCATCATACTTTTCAATCAAAGAAGCAATTTCATAAGCACCCTTAAAAGCAACAAATTCTTCAATTTGTTCAATATCATAGTAACTATAAACACCTTTAGCATAAGAAGATACAATTCCATTATCACTAAACTCACATTGGTAGGGAAGGTGTTTCTTAGGGTCTTCAGAACAACAAGTAAAATCATGTATTTCGCATAAATTCCAAGCATAGCAATGCATAGTATTAATATGATGCCATAAAAGTTTCCCTTTTTGAGATAAGCGTTGTCGCACAAAATGAGCATGCTCATCTAATGATTTTCCCTCAACTAAGCTAGTTGGGGTTTTAGCACGAGCACATAGGGATCGAAGATGATCCTAGTAGAAAGCTTCAGAAGTATGATAGATTTTGGGTGGTTCTTCAACCATTGGTTTAGCAAGTACAACTAATTTTTTTGGTATTTTACGTTTTCTACCCATAACTAAAGATAGAAAACAAGAGCACAAAATAAAATCTACTCAGTGATAAAGCAAACAAGCACACACGAGAATATCAACCCCACGCTATTGCTCCCCGGCAACGGCACCAGAAAAAGGTCTTGATAACCCACAAGTATAGGGGATCAATTGTAGCTTTTGCGATAAGTAAGAGTGTCGAACCCAACGAGGAGCTAAAGGTAGAATTAATATTCCCTTCAAGTTCTATCGACCACTGATACAACTCTACGCACACTCAACGTTTGCTTTACCTAGAACAAGTATGAAACTAGAAGTACTTTGTATGTGTAATGCTAAAACTACTTTGCAAGAATAAAACTAGGAGTACTTTGCGAGAATAAAACTACGAGTAATTTGGAAGATAATAAAAGTTAGTTGTTTAGTAGAAAGCTTTTGTAACACAAGAGAAAGATTTGTCCATAGGCAATCGATAACTAGACCGGTAATCATTATTGCAATTTTATATGAGGGAAAGGCATGAGCTAACATACTTTCCGTACTTGGATCATATGCACTTATGATTGGAACTCTAGCAAGCATCCGCAACTACCAAAGATCATTAAGGTAAAACCCAACCATAGCATTAAGTATTAAGCCCCCTTTACTCCCATACGCAACAACCCCCTTACTCGGGTGTAAGCTTCTGTCACTCTAGCCGCCCACTATAAGAGAATTATGAACGTATTGCAAACCCTACAGCGGGAATCCCTCACATTTGCCCGACATGGAGGGCACCATAGGACAGCACCAAAATAAAACATACAACTCAAACCAATCACGATCATCAATCAACCCATAGGACAAAAAGAATCTACTCAAACATCATAGGATGGCCACAAATCATTGAATAATAATATGTAGCATTAAGCACCATGTTTAAGTAGAGATTACAGCGGGGAGAAGAGGTGTTACACCACTGCATAGAGGGGGAGAGAGTTGGTGGTGACGGCGGCGAAGTTGTTGGTGTAGATCGCCGTCACGATGATTGCCCCGGCGGCGTTCCGGCGCCACCGGGAGAGAGGGGGATAGAGCCCCCCTCCTTCTTCTTGCTTGGCCTCCCCCCTAGACGGGAGAAGGTTTTCCGCTCTGGTTCTTGGCCTCCATGGCACCTGGAGGGGCGGGAGCCCCTCCGAGATTGGATCTCTCTCTCTATTCTCTTCTGTTTCGCGTTCCTGTTTTCTGGCCTTTCACCGTTTCTTAAATTCCCGGAGATCCGTAACTCCGATTGCGCTGAAATTTTAACACGACTTTTTTTCCAGATATTAGCTTCCTTGCGACCGAAGGAGAGCCCCAACGGACTTACGGTGTGCCCACGAGGCACCACACCGCGCCAGGGGGGTGATACGTCTCCGTTGTATCTACTTTTCCAAACACTTTTGCTCTTGTTTTGACCCCTAATTTGCATGATTTGAATGGAACTAACCCGGACTGACGCTGTTTTCAGCAGAATTGCCATGGTGTTGTTTTTTGTGCAGAAATAAAAGTTCTTGGAATTGGATGAAACTTTTTGGAGATTTTTTATGGAATAAATAAAAATTACTGGAACCAAGACCCACTGGAGGGGGGCCACCCAGTGCCCATGAGGCACCAGGGCGCGCCACCCCCCCAGGCGTGCCCTGGTACCTCATGGGGCCCACGTGGCTCCGTCTGACCTAATTCCAACGCTATAAATTCACAATTGCAGAGAAAACAAATAGGAGAGGAAGTTTTATTGCGTTTCACGATACGGAGCCGCCGCCACCTCCTGTTCTTCATCGGGAGGCCAGATCTGGAGTCTGTTTGGGGCTCCGGAGAGGGGGATCTTCCGGCATCGTCATCATCAACCATCCTTCATCACCAATTTCATGATGCTCACCGCCGGGAGTGAGTAATTCCTTCGTAGGCTTGCTGGACGGTGATGAGTTGGATGAGATTTATCATGTAATCGAGTTAGTTTTGTTAGGGCTTGATCCCTAGTATCCACTATGTTCTGAGATTGATGTTGCTATGACTTTGCTATGCTTAATGCTTGTCACTAGGGCCCGAGTGCCATGATTCCAGATCTGAACCCTTTATGTTTTCATGAATATATTTGTGTTCTTGATCCGATCTTGCAAGTTATACGCACCTGCTATGTGTTATGATCCGCATACCCCAAGGTGATAATTGGGTGTCTTTCCGGTGATTACCGTAGTTTGAGGAGTTCATGTATTCACTACGTGTTAATGCTTTGTTCCGGTTCTCTATTAAAAGGAGGCCTTAATATCCCTTAGTTTCCTTAAGGACCCCGCTGCCACGGGAGGGTAGGACAAAAGATGTCATGCAAGTTCTTATCGCAAGCACGTATGACTATATACGGAATACATGCCTACATTACATTGATGAATTGGAGCTAGTTCTGTGTCGCCCTAGGTTATGACTGTTACATGATGAATGTTATCCAACATAATCACCGATCCAATGCCTACGAGTTTTTCACATATTGATCTTTGCTAAGTTACTACTGTTACTACTACTGTTACCATTGCTACCAAACTACTACTGCTACCGTTACTGCTACTGTTACTATTATTGCTACTGCTATCAAATTATCATACTACTGTGCTACTGATCACTCTGATGCAGATATTTAGTTTCCAGGTGTGGTTGAATTGACAACTCAACTGCTAATACTTGCAAATATTCTTTGGCTCCCTTTGTGTCGAATCAATAAATTTGGGTTGAATACTCTACCCTTGAAAACTGTTGCGATCCCCTATACTTGTGGATTATCAAGACCTTTTTCTGGCGCCGTTTCCGGGGAGCATACACTACTAGGGAAAACCTTACCAGTAGCGCTGGATTTATAGCTACTAGTAGCGCTGGTACACGCGCTACTGGTACGACGCTATAGCTAATTTTTAGCAGCAGCGCTCTTTTTGACCAGCGCTACTGGTAAATTAACTTAGCAGTAGCGTGCTTTCAACAAGCGCTACTACTACTTATCTGCAGCGCGTGTATAAGAAAAGCACTACTGTTAAAAGCGCGCTGCTGGTAAACCTTGGCCCCGCGCCACTGCTAATGTTTTATGTTTTTTGTGTGTTTTTATGCTGTATTTAAACAGATACAGCTTTTATACAATAACAACATGCATATTCATTGAAAAAGATGTAAGACCTTATATTGTCTAATCGTCGGCATCGATGAGCAAAAGTTATTAAAAGTCTCTCATCTCATATCATCATCATCATTCATCGGCAAACACATGTCTCAAAATAGCGATACAAGTTATTAGAAGTCTCGAATACATGCAACAACATGGTCACATACTCATGTTTCATCATCTATGTAGACTATGATATGATCGCATAGAAGAGAAGAGCTATCACGATGAGCAAAAGCGGGATTATGTAGTAGTTTTTGCGGCGCCGGTTCTGAATCCTCTGTTGCGCTATGAATCTCAAGTAACTAGCTTCGGCTTCCATTCTGCTATCAAACCCTTTCTGGCTTCCGCCCGGGAAGCGGTACACTTGGGCCTGACACTCCGGCCACTCATCGTACACACCCGGAACATGCCCTACATACACGGCATACCACTTCCTCGCCATCGTTGATCTATATACCTGTCAGAGATGCACATATATCATCAAGCGAATTCAACGATATATAATATGCAGCGTAAGATACGTCGGCCTGTGGAGAGAAACAGTTATGAAATAGAAGCAACGTATAGTAAACATAGTTAACGAAATTCATCGTACCGAAACTAATTAACTAGCGCAGCACCATTTACATCTAATAGTTTCGTCGTACAGAGACATTCAAAAGTTTCGTCGTACAGAAAGTAACAACTAACTAAACAGACACATTGTCTTCAAGCAGTGCACTCTTCCCATCTGGCCATATCCGGGAGGATGCACCCAAGCTTAGTGAAAGGCGTCATGTCCTGACGCTGTAGGGCTATGCGGGTTCGGACGTCAGCTCGTGATATTGGGCCGATGTAGAACATCCCATTCTCTTCGAGGACGTCTTTCATGATGATGGACGCAATTTCCTGCTGGATCCGGTAGAAATCTTTTCGAAGTTGATTATCCGGCACGGTTCCAAAGGCTTCGGCCCATCTCCGGATATGGGCATCGCCGGATGAAGATGTCATGCAAAGTGATTGCACATCCCTTCTGTACTCCATCATTAGATGGATGACGTAGAATCCATCATTCTCACTTGTTGCCGATCGCTGGAGGCAACAGAAATCAGTCTTATGGCCGAAACACAGCCCGGCCTTACTTGTTTTTTTGACTTGGATGTAGCCACCCCGCATGCTGAAGCCCATGAGAGCTCTGTCCAGAACATACTTTATGTGTGTGTAATCTTTCTTCTCTATGTTCTTCGATGGGTCCAAATATAGAGCGTGGGAGAAACGCGGGTAAAGAATGATGAGAACGGCACGCCCCCCCCCCCCCGCTGCGCAAAATACACGATCAAGTTAGCCTCCATGCGTGCAAAGTAATTATTGAAATGCACGAAAGGATGTATGTGTTATAGTGGCTATCCGCGGATGACTTACCCGGGATGATAAGGTAGGAGAATCTTTTCTTTGTCCTTATTGATGACCAAGAATTCTTCGATGTACTCCCTCGCATATTGACGGTTGGCTTCATTGATTGACAAGAAGCCCTCATGCATGTAGTATGGGTCCGCGACCGCAAGACCAGTGATTTGCTCTCTCCTGACGATGTAGTTCATGTGCAGTGCATACAGGCGGACGAACGTAAAATCGAGTCTCCTCATTTGAAACATCTCGAAGATGTAATCAAATCGCAGGAAGAACAGGTCCGCGGGGCATGTGCTGACGTACATCTTGCCACTGCACGGCACCCTAACCGTATAAAGTGGGTATCCTGGATCATCCGAGGCGAGGAGGCTTCTCTCTGTCGACAGCACATGGTCATGGAGTCTCCTGAGATCCCCTGTTATGGCAGCTAGCGCATCCGCCGGTACCATTGGCTTTCCCGCGACATGGAGTAATGGCGCATGTTTCATCGGTACACTGTCAACCCTGGTCTGCGGAGGCGGCTGGCTGCTAGAAGCAACATTGGCAGCTTTATGGCCTTTTCTCATCGGTCTCTTCCTCTGCTTCTTCTTGGTGGGCTCAGGTGCTGGTGGGTCTGTCAGACCCTCCCTGACCACCGCCCCTAGTGTTGTCGGGCTCAGCATTGAACGCCTCTGGCTAATTAGTTGAGCTTGGGTGGAACCGGCATCTGGAGGCGTGTCCTGCGAGGATTGCATGAACAAAGACTTCTTGCACTCCCGAGGACGTTCCGTCTCTGGTACACCATGCATCTCATATGGTTGACTCATTGTTACTTCGTGGTCAAAGCCGGTATTGAGATACTGGAGAGGGTCATCCACCTCCATGTCATGATCCATATCCTCTTCCATGGGGCCGATGTCATCATCCGCCGGAACGGTTGGCCCTCCTTCCTCGTGTCTCTCGATCTCACCCAGCAGCACAGACGACGGTTGTTGTAGTTGTGTAGGTGGGGTTGTGGTCATACCTGCTTCCTGATGAGGTCCCGTTGGTGTGCTCCCGGCCACCTCCACACGAAGAAGATTCTTCGGCCACAGGATCGGCCAATTTTTGCATTGGCCAAGCTGCGTGGGGGTCTCGTCATCCTCTCCACCGGTTTGTATGGGACGAGGAAAACCCTCGTAGCCCGCTTTCACACTCGCCACAGAGACCCTTAAGGCATTATCAGGCATCTGCCGCCTGTGGAACAATCGATCCTTGGTCTTCACTATAGTACCCTTCCCCACATCCACCAACCCGCCCTTCATGTGGTAAAGGAGGGTGCACGGAATGGAGTCGGCATGCGAAGACATGTACGTGTGCGGCGTCAGAGATCCAAAAAGAACGGGAACTGAAGATTAATTAGTTGTGTTGATGAGGGTGTGAAGCGTATTTACCGTGAGGGCATCGAGCTCAGCCAATGTCGACGGCCCGGCATTCAAACCAGAGACGGAGCTAGGGCTGCTGTGAGAGGGTGCGGGAGCAGGTGCTGGAGTAGGTGCAGGTGCGGTTGCCATATCAGGTACGGGTGTGGGTGCGGTGTTCATTGAGTTGCTCCCGGTGAAGCTGGGCATGGGAAAATCAGTTGGTGCCGCGTTTGGATTTTGTTGCAACCAGCTGACCACACTTGGAATCAAGCTTGTAAAGGTAGCTGCCATATCATTTCTACAGGCAGCTACCGCTTCCCGGACTGTATCAGCTTTTGTTTTCTCGATCGCCCGCGCGACCTTCTCGTCGATAGTCACTTGACTGAACTTCTTTCTCTGTCTTTTGGCCTCGAGGTCCTCGCCATAATAGTACTTCCACGTGGCGCCGTCTCCGGCACCGTGCACACGTCCATATTGCGGCCGCTGGCCCGACGGGTGTCCCATCATTACGTTCATGGCCCGGTTGAAAGGGGTGTCCCACTTGTACTTCGCCGACGACTGAGTCGACGAGTCGCTTTCGGCCGCAATCTTGTGTTGCTCTCTCTACAAAATGGAGCGTGAATCGTTTACGAATGTGACTAGAATGTAGTAGACTTCATTGATCGGAAGCTAATATATAAGGTGGTAAAAGGATAATTACCAGTAATCTCATGAATTGCCTAGTCAGCCCGTCGGTGAAAAAAATCTTTTTTATGGGGTCCCACTTGAATCGGGCCCTGATGAAGTCGTGCTCCTGCTGGTCGGTGAACTCAGCCAAGGGGTTTGGGATCCCCAGACGTTCACGTTCCGCGTCCTCCTTAGCCCACACGGGCCTCTTTCCCGTGTAACCACGACTTCCGAGGCGGTGGTTCCCCATGTTCTTTGCCTGCAGCTGCTTGCCTCTCTCCGACCTGGCCTTGGCAGCTTCTTCATTGCAAGTCGCCTTGAACTTTTCAAAGTCCTCTAGCGTAATTGTCGGATTGTCTGCAACAATCTCGGCGTAGGTTTCATGGTCTACTTCAATCGCCTTTTTCACCCTAGTTTTCCAGGCGCTCAATGCGTTGCTGAACTTCCCTAGGGCTTTGTTGTTGATTTTTTTCATGGCATCATCTTTCCATCGGTCAACGTCGTCTTTCCGACCGGGGAACAGGAATCTTGCGTGCAACCTAGTTAGGAGCAGCTGCTTCAAATGTTCATTCTTCCGTATTTTTGTGGTGTTGATGTTAGCGGTATCCCGTAGGATGCATGCTAGTTCGTTGCCGTAACACGCTGCCACTTCCCGCGGCTCTACAGGCTCGAACTCGCAGGGGTGCACCGCCATGACCACCAGTCTTCCGGTGCCGAGCTCATTTGGGCGTCGTGCCCTCTTTGCCTTCTTTCCATCACTGGCTTGGGAGGTCCCACCTTCCGTGCTGTCGTTAGCAACATCATCAGGGCCCGTCTCAGTGCCGGTGTTGGTGGCATCAGTGTCGGCGCCGGCGCCACCACCGTCGTCGTCCGTCATGACAAGGGGGTCCTGCCACCCTTGTTTCTCCTGAGGCGCAAGAAAGTCGAGGTAGGCGTGTGCTTGTCCTTCTTGGGTGTGAGAACCTCTGGCCTCATCATTGTCGGTCATGTTTCCTAGATAGGGTTCAATGTCGTAGTCGTTTAATTATCGAGCTTTATATAATAAAGTGAATAATGACAAAAAAAGTGACCTTTGTTTTGCCTGAATGTCGTTTCATTCCCGTGGCGGCAAATCTCGAGCACTCGATATGTCCAACTTTCTAGCACAAATCATGCCGAAATTCACGGAAAATTTCGGCATGACCTATGCTAGAAAGTGAACATATAGAGCGCCTGAAATTTGCTGAAATGGAAATGAATCAACATTTCCGGCAAAACATAGGCCACTCGGAATCTGTTTCCCTGCAAATGACAATAAGCACTATGTGCTGAAGTAGCATTTCACTAACAATCACGGAGATGCAGCCCTCACAAGAAAATTTTCATTTTCATTTACAACCTCATTTTCATTTACATTTCAAAATCCTCATTTTCATTTAAAATGGACAGCAAGATAGTGCTTACAAATGGCATACTTGATTGCAACAAATACTCACTGTATGATCACTTGACAAAAGAGGCCAACAACATAACGGCGATGGTCCACTCCAACAAAACAATTTAGCGTTACAAAAGCGTTCTCCTAGAAGTTATGGACCCCAATCAATTAATAGCCACAAAAGCATAATACTGTTAACATCAATTCACGTCGTCTTCTACAGTAACATTCTGCACAAATTAAGCTAAACAAAAACAAGCTAAACAAGAATTTATGTTGAAATTATACAAGGAAGCGAGTCGACATTTTTTTTACAAGATAGCAGAGCTGCTCGGTGTAGATTTACAGAAAACTAGTTCCAATGGCAATCATGACGAATATGTGAACCAAAGAACTAGTTCGCAGCAACAGCAGCTGGTATTTGAGATTTCAACAGTAACATCAACATTTTTTTTAATTAATCCGAACGAAATTTCTTACTCATGCAACTAGCTGTCCTCCCCATTAAATTGTTATATCTATCATCTATCTACTAATGCTCGGTGCACTCATTCAAAAGATGAAGATCGCCGTCGTCGCAAAACCTAAATCAAAAATTGAGGAATTGGGGAATGGATGAATGGTACCTCAAATCAGGCCGAACCGAGTGCCTGAAGCTTCGAGGGGCGGCTGTCGTGGAAGAAGAAGATCCTGGCCTTCGTCTTCGAGCGGATGCGCGTCAAGCTCGGGCCGCTGGGCCCCCTGGAGATCCCCCTCGGCGGCGGCGACGTCGGCAGGGAGCCGAGCACCAATGACCCCTTCTTCCTGTGGTTCTACGTGGACGAGGAGGTCGCCGTGGCGCAGGGCAAGGGCGGCGGCGTGGGCGGTGCGGCGGCGTGGGAGAGAGAGGGGGATCGAGAGTGAGGAGGAAAGAGAGAGGAGTGTGCGGTGCGCGTGTGGCTCGGCGGGGCTGTAGGCAACTTAGCTATAGCGCGGCCCGGCAACACGGACTATAGCTAAGTTAGCTATAGCGCGGCCCTGGAAAAAACGCGCTACTGCTACATTTTTTTTTGTTTTAAAATTATCTGGACAGTTAGCTGTAGCGCTTGTTTCCCAAAAACGCGCTACTGCTAATTTTTTTTCTATTTCTTATCTAATTGATTTTCATTTTCATTTTCATTTTCATTTTTATTTTTCTTATCTTTGATTTTCATTTTTCTTTTTCTTATCTTTCATTTTCATTTTTCTTTTTCTTATCTTTCATTTGCATTTTTCTTTTTCTTATCTTTCATTTGCATTTTTCTTTTTCATTTCGCTTCTTGTTGTATAAGTTGTAGCGGTGGGATAGGATTAGGTCTGTTGGAGTAATAACACCCTCCGGATAATAATTAATGTATAATATATATTACATCATTTGACTGCTAACGGTGTGTTAAGTACATATACAAAATAGATATAGACAAATTATGATAGTTTGTCAGCTTGGTCGACGACGCTTCAGACTGATCTTCTTCTTTCCTCTTTTGTTCGTTGTCGAATAATTGAGCCCATGGTCGTGACTTTTCCTTTTTCCAGGGAGTACGATCTTTCGTAGGTAATGTTGTCTTCATCCTTCTTTTGACGTATGTTTCATCGTCATCAGCATCATCTTCCCTCATCGGGTCACCGTGCTGGTCGTAGTCTTCCTCGTTGGCGACTCCATCCATTCCGACGATGCTCCTTTTGCCTCTCCTCACGACAACACGGATGGGATTGCTCGGGTCGGTTATGAAGAAACATTGTGTCACATGTTTAGCGTGTACCCATGGCTCATTTTTGGTGGTGGCGTTGACGGTACCGCTATCGGAGTCGGGTATACACATGGTAGTGAAATGTCGGTTTTCTCTTTGTACATTCTTAGCCCATCTGACACGGAACATCGTCGCGCTATGCAATCCAGAGTAGTCAAGCTCCCAGATCTCATCGACCCTTCCGTAATATCTTTCAATTACGTTCCCGGTCATGGCTTCCATCGTCACCCCTGAGTTCTGGTTATCACTGTTTATATCTTTGGCCTCTGTGTAGAACGTGTATCCGTTGATATCGTATGCTTGATAAGTCGCGAGGTTGACCGACGGGCCATGTGCTAAGGCGTATATGAGCGTTCCGTCCGGACAGCCCTCTTCTGGGGGATTAGCCAGAACTCGCTCTTTGAACCAACGCAAGAAAGTGGAGTTGTGCTATCTAATAACTTCAGCGTCCGTCCTGTGCACCCCACGGTCACGGTAGTTCTTTGCGATGTTCTCTTTGTGCAGTGTCACGAAATCTTCTAGCACATCTAGGTGTTGTAGCACTACTAAGTTTGCCCTGTCAAAGTCGTTTTGTCGGCCCGAGCGGAACACATTCACATCCCTCCGACCATTGGTGTGACCTTCGCCTTCGAGCCTTCCACAGTGCTTGCTGACGGGCAAACCAACAACAGGGTCTCCGGTGCCTAGATAACTCTCGCAGAAAGAGATGCACTCTTTGGTCAGATATCCCTGGGCTATGCTTCCATCCGGACGGGACATGTTACGAACGAATCCTTTGATGACCCCATTCATCCTCTCGAACGGCATCATGCTGTGCACGAATGTCGGCCCTAGGTCGATGATGTCGTCCACGATGTGGACACATATATGCACCATGACATCAAAGAACGTGAGCGGGAAGTACATCTCTAGCTCATTTAGTATGACAATGATCTCTTCCTGTAGCCTATGGAGTTGCTTGACACCGATCGACTTTCGAGAGATAGCATAAAAAAAGTGGCATAGGTCAGTAAGCGTCTCATGGACGTGTGTGTCCATAATCCCTCTAAGTGCAACCGGGAGTAACTGCGTCATCATCACGTGACAGTCGTGAGACTTCATCCCGCTGAACCTTTTTTTTCTTGGTGTCCAGATATCTGCTAATCTTCCCACAGTATCCGGAACTAACTTTGATTCCGGCAAGGCACTTGAACAATTGATCGACCTCCTTCGGATGTAAGGTGAAGCAAGAGGGGGGGCAATATTGTTCTTCCTTCTTGTTTACTTTTTTCCCCCTATCTTCCGTCTCCGACTCCGTCTCCGTCTCCACCGACGACTTTTTACCGGGCATTTGGAGATCTTTCCTGATATTCAAAAATTCCAAGTCTTTTCTTGCCTTCGGCCCATCCTTGGTCTTCTCCGGCATGTTCATCAATGTTCCAAGCAAGCTCTCGAGGATATTCTTCGTGATATGCATTTGATCAAGGCTATGAGGCGTGTCGAGTTTGGGCCAGTACTCTAAGTCCCAGAAAACAGACCTCGTCTTTCATACCTTCAGCAGCGGCTCCGGCGCCTTTTTATTCGTCTTTCCCGGCGAGGGGCACTCTTCCCAGTTCTTCAATAACTCATATATTTCGGCACCGCTACGCTTACATGGAGGACCTCGATGCTCAGCCTTACCATTGAATAGATCTCCACACTTTCTCCACGGGTCATCCTTCTCGAGCCATCTTCGATGCCCCATGTACACGATTTTCGAAGACCCGCCATCTTTCGATAGCTGCTGAGAAGTTGTATCATCCATGCACCTGGTGCATCCGCAATATCCGTGGCACACCTGGCCGGAGATATAGCCGTAACCGAGATAGTCCTGCACCGTCGTAATCAGCGTGGCTCTCATGTAGAAATACTCTCCTTTGCTTGCGTCCCATGTCTTGGCCGGCGTTGTCCATAAGGTCTATAGCTCCTCTTTCAGTAACCCGAGATACAGATTTATATCATTTCCCGGTTGTCTCGGCCCTTGAATAAGCATAGTCATGTGTATGTATTTTTCCTTCATGCACTTCTAGGGGGGGAGGTTGTACATCCATACAAACACGGGCCATGTGCTATGATTGGTGTTCTGGTTGCCAAACGGATTCATGCCATCAGTACTAGCGCCAAGCACGATGTTCCTTGCATCATCTGCGAAAAATTTAAATTCAGCGTTTAATGCTCTCCACTGGCTAGCATCTGCGAGGTGTCTCAGCTTCGGATCATCTCCGTCATCTGGCTTCACCCTCTCCGCGCGCCAGTGCATAAGATTTTCTTCCTTAGGATCTACGAAATACCGCTGCAGACGCGGAGTGATCGGAAAGTACCATACAACTTTCTGTGGAGCTTTCTTTCTGGCCTTCTTATATCGTGAAGCATTGCACTTTGGACAGATGGTTTTTTCCGCGTGCTCGTTCCGATATATGATGCAATCGTTGATGCATGCGTGATATCTAATGTGTGGCAGATCAAGAGGGCACATGATTTTCTTTGCCTCCTCGACACTAGTAGGACACAGGCTTCCCGCGGGAAGAACCTTCTTTAGATACTTCAGAAGCTCATCCAGGCTTGCATCCGTCCATTCGTTTTTTGCCTTCGTCTTTAGAAGTTCTAGCGTGAAACTCAAGCAGGTCACCTCGGGATTGCAACCATCATACAATGGAGTCATCGAGTCTACCTCCAGTTGCGCCAGTTTGGCCTCCTCTCTAGAAGCAGCTCTATCGCTAGTCGTCTCCTTGCGAAGCAGGTCTCGAACATGCGGGTCCTGCATGGCTGAACTTAGTAGCGACGAAGGCTGCGGCGTGTCCGCGTCTTCTCCGCCTTGTACTGCCTCTTCGCCATCACCATTTCTAAGGCCCTCTTCTTCGGGCCCATAATCGGTCATCTCTTCGTCTGGCCCAATGTCGTTATTTCCTGCCCCGTCGACGTCCTCATCATCATCATCTTCACTTATCCACCGAGCATGGCCATCCATGAAACCATGCATGAGCAGGTGCGCCTTGAATTTACCACCCTTAAAGGGGTCGAGCCTGACTCCTCCTTTGCATTTTCGACACGGACATAAAACATCCTTCAGTCTTTTTTCATACATGTCGTCCACCGCGGATTGCCAGTATCTTTCCACCATCCTTTCATTGACCTTCATGATCACCTGCATGCGCGGAGCAAAAGAATTATAACCATGTACGCATGCATGGATCAAATTCATACAAAAATTCGACATGACCTTCCCTAAACATAGGACATATTGAGTTTACCCGAAATTCGCCGAAACGGAATTGAATCGACATTTCGGCAAAACATCGGCAACTCATGTCACCCACATTTCAACAAATACACAATATAGGCAACTCACATGCCACACACAATTCGGTATATTCATATCGCGCATAGTTTCGGTCCTATCGCACACACACATATTTCCATTCTTGCACAACTCTTTTTTTGCTCACCTATGTGTCGAGAGGGATATCGAGCACCTTCTTAATTAGCTAGTAGATCTAGATAGTGAGGTACCTGCATATAGCTCTTAATAGGGAGAGAGAGAGAGAGAGCTAGCTAGTGGAGATTGGTGGATGGGCAAAGAGAGAGAGATGGAGGAGGGAGGCCATTAATTAATGGAGGTGGTGGAGGGGCGAAGAAAGAGAGAGGGAGGAGGGAGGGCATTAATGGATGGGGTGGAGGGGCAAAGAAGAGAGAGGGAGGAGGGGGAGCATTGAAAGGAAGAACCAATAAGCAAGTGCAAGAAGAGGGGGGGGGGGAGAAAGGAAGGGGGAAAAGGTGGTAGATATTTTGGCTGGCGACCATAGCAGTAGCGCTGGCCATACACACACGCTACTGGTACTTGCACTAGCTGTAGCGCTGGGTTGCAACGCGCGCTACAGCTAAAGGGCCCCACAAGCTTACACGCAGAACAAATAGCAGTAGCGCGCTATCTATAACAGGCGCTACAGCTGTGGCACTAACAATAGCGCTGGGTGTTTCACAAACGCTACTACTATGAATTGACCTGGGGGTGTGGTGTGGCACATTTAACAGTAGCGCCGCCCAGCATAACCAGCGCTGCTGCTAAGTTATACCAGCAGCGCGTTTTTATCCCAGCGCTACTGGTACTTAGCAGTAGCGCGGTGGTCCATACACGCGCTATTGGTAAAGTTCTACCTATAAGTGTTTTCCTAGTAGTGATAGCTTTATTTGCTAAGTCACTTGGGATTTATATCTGTTGATCACTATGAAGAATCTGAAAGACGCTAAGACCAAGATCGTTCCCTCTAAGACGAGGGGAGGTAAGGAACTACCATCTAGCTCTGCACTTGATTCACCCTCTGTTTTGAGTAAACTTGCAACACCACCACATGCTATTAATTCTGATATGTCGCAAGTTATTGATGATACCACTTCTGCTATGAATGATACTCATGATGATGCTAGTACTATGCTTGATAATGTTGTGCCACTTGGTGAATTTCTTACTGAACAAATTGCTAAAGCTAAAGAAATTGAAAATGTTGAAACTCTTGAGAATTATGCTTCACCTATTATGCCTAGCTCCCCTACTAGAGTTGAAACACTAGATGAACACTGCTTTGATAGGGAGAAAGCTAGAGCTATTCTTGCTTGTAATGATAGACATGAAGTTATAAAGTTGCTTGCTGATATGAAAGAAAAATCTATGAGGGAGAGAATGAAATATGATCCTAAGTTTGCTACATCTCCCATATTTGTTACTGATAAGGATTATGAATTCTCTGTCGATCCTGAGTTAATTACTTTGGTTGAATCTGATCCTTTCCATGGTTATGAAACTGAAACCGTTGTGGCACATCTTACTAAATTAAATGACATAGCCACCCTATTTGCTCATGAGGAAAAAAATCGCTATTACTATATTCTTAAGTTGTTTCCTTTCTCATTAAAGGGTGATGCTAAGGAATGGTATAATACTCTTGCTCCTGGATGTGTGCGTAGTCCCCAGGATATGATTTATTACTTCTCTGAAAAATATTTTCCTGCCCATAAGAAACAAGCTGCTTTACAGGAAATATTTAACTTTGTGCAAATTGAAGAAGAGAATCTCCCTCAAGCTTGGGGGAGGCTTCTCCAATTACTTAATGCTTTGCCTGATCATCCTCTTAAGAAAAATGAAATACTTGATATCTTCTATAATGGACTAACCGATGCTTCTAGGGACTACCTAGATAGTTGTGCGAGTTGTGTTTTCAGGGAACGGACTATTGAACAAGCTGAGGAATTATTGAATAATATATTGAAGAATGATAACGATTGGACACTTCCTGAACCACCGCCCAAACCCACTCCGAAGAAGAGAGGTATTTTATATCTCAGTCCTGAGGATATGCAAGAAGCAAAGAAATGTATGAAGGAAAAATGTATTAAAGCTGAGGATGTTAAGAATCTACCAGCTATTGAAGAAATACATGGTCTTGACACACCGTCACAGGTAGTAGAGGTAAATTCTCTTATAAAGTTTGATGAAAGTGATATTCCTTATAACAAACCTCCTAGTCAATGCTTGTATGAATTTGACAATTATATTATTAAGCAAGATCACTTCAATGCAAATGTCATGAAACAATTGAAATGAAATGCCTACATGATCGATCGCTTGAGTGACTTGTTATTTAGAATTGCCAATGATGTTAAAGGTGTGAGTAAACATGCATCTATGGTTCAAACTCAATTAGAACAAGTTGCTAAATCTCAAAGTGAATTGCTCAATGAAATGAATAACAATATGAATGATCATGCTGTTAGAGTAATGACTAGAGGAGGTAGAATGACTCAGGAGCCACTTTATCCTGAAGGTCATCCTAAAATAATTGAACAAGACTCCCAAAGAATTAATGTTGATGCACCTAGTCCATATAAAAGGAAAAAGAAAAAGAAAAATGATAGGACTTTGCATACCTCTAGTGAACCCGAGGTAGAAAAACCCTTGGAGGATAGTAATGATGTTTCTATTTCTGATGCTGAAACACAATCTGGTAATGAACAACCACCTGATGATAATAATAATGATGACGCTCATATGGATATCCAACCAGATAATGATAAAGAACCTGATAATGATGTTGAAATAGAACCTACTGTTGATCTTGACAACCCACCGTCTAAAAATAAACGTTATGATAAAAGAGACTTCGTTGCAAGAAAACATGGTAAAGAAAGAGAACCATGGGTTCAAAAACCCATGCCCTTTCCTCCTAAACCATCTAAGAAAAAGGATGAGGAAGAATTTGAACGCATTTCTGAAATGCTTAGGCCAGTCTTTTTGCATGCTCGTTTGACTGATATTATAAAGATGCCTCCCATGAAAGACATTGTCACAAATAAAAGAAAGATACCTGAAGCTGAAATTTCTACCATGCTTGCAAATTATTCTTTTAAGGATGGAGTACCTAAGAAACTAGGAGATCCAGGAATACCAACTATACCATGCTCCATTAAACGAAATTATGTCAAAACCGCTTTGTGTGATTTAGGAACCGATGTTAGTGTTATGCCTTTCTGAAAGTGCATATGGCACTTAATTATATTTTGGTGTGATGACAATGTGGTTAGAGGAACTAATATCGGTTGCTAAAGTTTATCTCAGTATATTGGTTCCATGAAGATTATTATGGAGTTGTGTGACCCCCCCAATTCAAAAAGATCAAAGGCGTGGTTTACCGGCAACTCGAAGGTTTTCGTTTTAGTTGGATTTGAGTCGTAGGAAAAACCGCACTATTAAGAGGGGTCATTGTGGATTAGTGTCGTGTGGGAATTCTTCCAAGACTTATACACCAGCTCTCCTACACCTCCTCCAAGATTCCACTCATATTGTGTTCTACCGTGGTGTCCTAGGAGCTTCTTCAGAAACTCTCTGGACACCCCATGCGCACGGGGTGATCAGAAAGTTTCTAGACAGCCCGTGCGCACGGGGTCTCTGATCCCCGTGCACACGGGGTGCCACGAAACTCTCTGGACACACCGTGCGCACGGGATCCTGAACCCCCGTGCGCACGGGGTGGTTGGAAAGTCTCTGGACACCCCGTGCGCACGGGGCTGACTTAGTCCGTGCGCACGGGGTCCAACGTGCAGAAATCCCCACCCGGCCAAGAACACTATATAAGTCCCCTTCTTCCACCTCCAACTGCTAACCCTAATGTCTTGTTGAGCTCCACCATTGCTACACCTCATTTTGCTCAATACTCTCAATCCCTCCACCCAAACTTGTTGAAACTTTGGGGATTGGGAGAGCAAGACCCGATCTACACTTTGACCAAACCAAATCGCGTTCCCCGCAATATTCATCCACCATTGACTTGTTACTCTTGTAGCTGGGGCTCCTAGGCGGTTAGAGGTTCCTCCGGAAGCTTCCTTGCTTGTGGTGTGCTCCGGAGAAGTTTGTAAAGGTGTGGTGGTCGCCTTCAATACCAACCCCGAGTGATTCGAGGCTCATCCATTGGGGGTGACTCGAAAGAGATTACGGTGAGCCTTCGGTGGCGTTCCGCAAGCTTTGGCTCCGGCACCGCTCTAAACGGAGAGTAGCTCTTCCCCAAGGAAGAGTGAACTTCGGGATAAAATCCGCATCCTCGTCTCACTTGTGGTTAATCCTTTCTTGCACTTTACTTTGAGTTGTATGCTTGTTGGCTTGCTAATTAGTTTGTTGCCTAGCATTTTTAGCTTGGAGCTTGCTTGTCATACAGGTTGTGTTCACTTAGTTGCATATCTAGTGAACCCTATTTATCCGCTAAGCCTTAAAATTTACAAGAAAGATTAAAATTTGTAGTCTCCTATTCACCCCCCCCTCTAGTCGACCGTATCGATCCTTTCAATTGGTATCAGAGCCTCGTGCTCTAATATAAGGTTTTACAACCTTGTAGGATATGGCCGATCTAGGGAATGAGGGTGGTGACGCATCTCCTGCGGAGGATGGTCAAAACCTACCCACCGCCGCGGTCGGAGCACTCGGTGCTCCGGTCGTTGCTCCCGCCGCCCCCATTAACCCAGGTGCCCCCTTGACCGCGGCCGACATTCTTTCGATGTTTGCGGACCTCAAAACCGCTATGTTGAAAGAAGTTCGATCCTCAGTCAAGGAGGAAATTGATGCTCGCTCAAAGCCCTCGACATCCGCCTCAAACTCAATTGATCCAAATGCGGTTCACGATGTGGATGATTCGAGAGAACCCCTTGCATCCCTGGCTCGCACTCAAGTTCCCAAGTACAATGCCGTGGAACCCTTTTACTCACCCCAACCTTTGCAACACCCTCGCATTAATCCTATTGGGCCTCCGCCCCCTTTGAAAGCTAATGCGTTTGCTAAGTGGAAGCTAGATATGGAGTCTCACATACGCAGTGCCTCTACGCAACTATGGTGGATTGTGGTCAACGGATTTTCTCCCAAAGATCCCATGAATCTCACTCCAAGAGAAGCGGTTGATGATCAACTCAATGCTACCGCCCACAACATGTTGCGCACCGCGGTGACAGATGACTATAGTGACTCCATTGCTCTTCTCAAAACCGCCAAGGAAATTTGGGATTGTCTTGAGGAGGCTCTCGAAGGTGATGAAGCAATTCGAAGATCTCGATTAGCCTTGCTCAAACAAGAAGTCAATCTATTTGTGAGGAATGAGGGTGAGACCGCGAAAGAGGTGTACCGAAGGCTAAAGTCTCTTGTGCTCAACTTAAGAACCTTTGGGTGCACTTGGGCAAATGATGATTTCATCAAGGACAAGTTCATTGATGCTATGGTCCTCACGGAACATACCATGGTGATGATGATACATCAACGCCCGGACTATCACAAGTTAACCGCGGCACAAGTTGTATCCACTTTCTCAACTCATGTTCTTTTGGAGACCAAGTCCAAGAAGACCTTTGCCATTGCTCAAGCAACCAAAAACTCAAATATTGCTTTGAAGGCCAAGAAAGTAATTGCTCAACCCTCAAGGGATGAAGAAGTTGTTGAAGAGACTTGTGAGGAAGATGTTGACACCTCATGCCCGGCAAATTACTTTGCGGAAGACTTGGCTCTCTTGGTAAAGAAATATTCCGGGACCATGGCAAACAAAGGGAAGAACCTTCAAGGAAGATCGTTCGGACGAAGGAAATGCTACAATTGTGATAGCCCAAGACATTTTGTGCATGATTGTCCATATGAGAGACGTGAAGACAGGCCCGAGAAGCTTGTGCTCAAGAAGAAGAAGTTCACCAAGTTCACCAAGAGGAAAGATGACAAGGCTCTTGTTCATGAGGAGTACATGTCCGGAGATGAAGATGACGGTGATGATGATCATGTGGGCACTGCCGCTATTGCCATGCATGCCACTACTACCTCCTCCTCCACCTCCGGCCTCTTCGACTCTCCCAACGAGGACAAGCCTTTCACTCATCGTTGCCTCATGGCCAAAGAGGTAAAAACAAAGTCCAAATCTCTAAAACCCTCCATCCACACTTCCAATGTCTCATGTGAGATAGTGGAGGATGAGTGTGATGATGGTGTGGATAATGATGAGGAATCCTTGATGGCTTTCATGAAAACTCTTCATGGTGAAGCTCGTGCTCGTTTTGGTGATCTCCTTAAGTCACTTGCCGAACGCGATGACTTTATTGAGAACGTTGAAACCCTCCTCATAGAGGAAAAAGAGAGAGTCAAACTCCTCGAGCACGAACTACATGAAGAGAGTGTCATGAGAGCATCACTTGAGGAAGCCTTGTCTTCTCATGAAATTGACTTTGTTAAAACCGATGATGCTTTGCAACTTGCTCTTGAGAACAAAGATGCCCTTAAAGTAAGGGTTGAAAAGCTTCTAGTTGATCACACGAGACTTGTTGAGGAACATGAACTCCTTATGACTAGTTCCAAGGTTGTCAAAGGTGACCTCATTGCCCTCACTGAGTCTTATGCTCAACTTAAAGCTACAACCATTAAGGCTCTTACTTCCGTCCCTCATATTGATTTAAATGATGAATCTTGTACGGCTAACTTTGCTCATGATTGCACCTCTCTCCAAGAGGAAAATAAGAAGTTGAAAGCCCAAATTGAGAAAGGGCTTGTGTCATGCATTCAAGGGGAGAAAAACCTCAATGACCTCTTGAGCAACCAAAAGGAATGTGTTGCCAAGGAGGGAATTGGGTTTGACCCCTCTTCTAAGAAAAAGAAGAACCCGAAGAAGAGCCACAAGAAGAAGATCGGTCCTACTCCTCCTCCTCAACAAAAGGTAGTATTTGTGCACAAAGGGCACAAGGAGTTGGAGAAGAAAAAAGGGAATGTTGGGGATGGCAAGGTCACTAGGGACAAGGCCATTCCCAAAGATTTTGCCGGCAAGAACAACCCATCTTATGTCCTCATGAGAGGAGATGATGGTTACACCTTTGCTAAATTTGTTGGCGCTAACTATGATGATTATGCTTGGACTATTTGGGTTCCTAAGACCCTTGTTGCTAACTCTCTAGGACCCATTGCAAAATGGGGACCTAAAATCAAAGCTTGATTCATGTAGGACTATACCTCCGGTGGAACACAATGGGTGATCGATAGTGGATGCACCAATCATATGACCGGAGAGAGGGAGATGCTTGTGGAGTTCGTTGATTCGCTCAAGGCTTCTTCAAACATCACCTTTGGCGACAATAGCAAGGGCAAGGTATTGGGTTTGGGCAAGGTGGTAATCTCTAGTGATACATCACTTAAGAATGTCATGCGTGTTCAATCCCTTCACTATAATCTACTTTCAACAATTCAATTGGCTCGTGCCGGTTATGATTCTCATTTCGGTGAATTTCATGTGACCGTCTTTAAGAGGAGAAATCTCAAAGTGGTCTTTGTTGGGCATGTTGAAGACAACCTTTACGTGGTTGACTTCTCAACAGAGAAAACTCATCTTGCAACATGCCTAATGGCCAAGGCCGACGTGGGGTGGCTATGGCACCGACGGCTAGCCCACGTTGGCATGAGAAATTTACAAGCTCTCTTAAAGGGGGAGCACATCCTTGTACTAACCGATGTGTCTTTTGCCAAAGATCGTCCTTGTAGTGCTTGCATTGCCGGAAAACTACATGAAAAAGCACATAAGGTGAAGACTATCATTACCACCTTGAGGCCTCTTGAGCTCATCCATTTGGATCTCTTTGGGCCTCCATCTTATGATAGTATGGGAGGGAGGAGGTATTGCCTTGTCATTGTTGATGATTACACAAGATATACATGGGTGTTCTTTCTCAAGACTAAAGATGAAACTCAAGACACCTTCATCAACTTTGCCAAAGAAGCTCAACGTCAACATAATTGTGAGATCAAGGCAATTCGAAGTGACAATGGCACCGAGTTCAAGAATTACACGATGGACGAGTTCTTGAGTGATGAGGGGATCAAGCACCAATATGCCGTGCCATACACTCCTCAACAAAATGGTGTTGCGGAGAGGAAGAACCGGACTCTCATTGAGATGGCTAGGACCATGCTTGACGAGTACAAGTCTCCATACAAGCTTTGGGCCGAAGCCATCAACACCGCGTGCCATGCTTCAAACCGGCTTTATCTTCGCAAGCTCAAGAACAAGACCCCCTATGAACTCCTAATCGGGAGGAAGCCTAACGTCAAATACTTTCGGGTATTCGGTTGTAAGTGTTTCATTCTAAATAAAAAATCCCGTTTAGCAAAGTTTGAGCCTAAAACTTATGAGGGCATATTTGTTGGATATTCGTCAAACTCTCACGCTTACCGAGTTCTCAACAAATCCACCGGGTGTATTGAGGAAACGGTAAATGTGGAGTTTGATGAAGATAACGGTTCCCGTGCGGAGCAAATTGTTCCTTGTGTTGTAGGTGATGAGGCTCCTTCACAAGCTATAAGGACTATGGGGATAGGTCACATTCGTCCACAAGAAACACCCCAAGCCCAAGTAGAAGAAGAAGGAGTAAGAGCCCCTCTTGTGGATTCACCACAAGGGAAGTCATCACCACCACTTCAAGTGCAAGATGCTACGGGAAATCATGAACCTATCCAAGAACAAGAACAAGTCCCTCATGTTCCCGAGCAAGATCAAGAGCAAGCTCAACCAAATGGTGAAGAACCAATTATTGAAGCTCAAGATCAAGCTCAAGTTCGAGATCAAGATCAAGATCAACCACAACCTCAAGTGTCTCCCACATCGTCACTTCCGAACGAACAAGAACTAAGGTTGTGAAGAAAAGGGTGTCTCCAAGGCTACACAATTCTCAAGGTCAATCTTCTTCATCAAGTTCAAAACCAAGTGAAGAAGAGCTTGCACTCAAGGAGCAAAAAACGGCCGCCAAGCTAAAGCATCTTCAACATCTCACCGAGAACATTTACGGAAGCATAAAAAGAGGGGTAACTACTCGTAAATGTTTGGCAAACTTTTGTGAACATCACTCGTTTGTCTCTTGTGTTGAGCCCCTAAAGTTGAAGATGCTCTTGACGACCCGGATTGGGTTGATGCCATGCATGAAGAACTCAACAACTTCACCCGCAACAAAGTATGGACTCTTGTGGAGAGACCCAAAGAATATCATAATGTCATTGGAACAAAGTGGATCTTTAAGAACAAACAAGATGAGCACGGACAAGTCACTAGAAACAAGGCAAGGTTAGTGGCACAAGGGTTCACCCAAGTTGAAGGTTTGGACTTCGATGAAACCTTTGCCCCCGTTGCCCGTCTTGAGTCCATTCGTATCTTGCTTGCATATGCTTCACATCATGATTTTAAATTGTATCAAATGGATGTGAAGAGTGCATTTCTTAATGGTCCTCTTAAGGAGTTGGTGTATGTCAAACAACCTCCCGGTTTCGAAGATCCCGATCACCCCTCTCACGTTTATGAACTCGATAAGGCGCTCTACGGACTTAAACAAGCACCTCGTGCTTGGTATGATCACCTTACGGCATTCCTAAGCGAGAAGGGGTTCCAGATCGGGTTAATAGATTCCACTCTCTTCACGAAGAGGGTAAAAGGAGAATTGTTTGTGTGCCAAATATATGTTGATGATATTATTTTTGGTTCCACTAATCATGCTATTAACGTTGAGTTTGAGAATCTTATGACCAAGGAATTTTCTATGAGCATGATGGGAGAGTTGAAGTTCTTCCTCGGATTTCAAGTGAAGCAATTGAGAGGAGGAACCTTCATCAACCAAGCACTTTATATTCAGGACATGCTCAAGAGGTTCAAAATGCAAGATGTCAAGCCCATGAAGACGCCCATGCCAACCAATGGCCAACTTAATCTTGATCCCAATGGTAAAGTTGTGAATCAAAAGGTATATCGCTCCATGATTGGTTCTTTGCTTTACCTTTGTGCATCTAGACCGGATATTATGTTGAGTGTTTGTATGTGTGCAAGATTTCAATCCGCTCCCAAGGAGAGCCATTTTTTGGCAGTGAAAAGAATCCTTCGATATTTGGTTCATACCCCAAACTTGGGCCTTTGGTATCCCAAAGGATCAACATTCAAGTTAATGGGATATTCGGACTCGGATTGGGCCGGAGACAAGGTAGATCGCAAGTCCACGTCCGGCTCATGTCAGTTCCTTGGAAGGTCTTTGGTAAGTTGGTTATCAAAGAAGCAAAATTGTGTATCTCTTTCAACCGCCGAAGCCGAGTACATTGCCGCCAGAAGTTGTTGTGCACAATTATTATGGATGAGGCAAACTTTGATGGATTATGGTGTCAAATGTGACAAAGTGCCTCTATTTTGTGACAATGAAAGTGCAATCAAGATCGCCGACAATCCCGTGCAACATAGCAGAACCAAGCATATTGATATTCGTCATCATTTTCTTCGGGATCATGTGGCAAGAGAAGACATTGAGATATTCCATGTTAACACCGAACAACAACTTGCTGATATCTTCACCAAGCCACTTGATGAAGCTAGGTTCCGTGAGTTAAGGCATGAGCTAAATATCGTGGATATAAGTAACTTGGATTGAGGTCCTTGCATACACACGCATGCTCAACTAGTATCTTGTTGTAGATGTAGGCACCTATGTAGGGGGCGCTAGCTCAACTCATGAGCTATCTTATCCTACTAGTGCATAAATTGAACAAAATCTTTCACATTAGCCATTTCAAGATGGCACTTGTGCTTCAAAGATGAGTATTGGTCTTGGGCCCAAGGTTCATATCTTCATGGTGCCATACCAAATAAACTCAGACATGGTGGCTTCGGCCACCGCCCTCCTTTGGAGGTTGGATCTTATTTCGTTTTTTTGGGTTCTTCTAGTCTTTGTGTTCTTTTTCGTGTTGTTTGTGTTTTTCGTTTCTCTCTAGTGCAAGTGCTACACATACACCTTTCTAGTAGTGTTGGTTTTCTCTCGCGACGTGTTCTGAAGTGAGACGGAAATGCACCTTGAGTTTCGGTAAGGGTATACACCCGGCTGGGACTCAAAGTAAAATTTTCTGTCAAAATCTCTGTGAACACCCCGTGCCCACGGTCTTGTACCGTGCGCACGGGACCCCCATGTCCACGGGCACTTTAGCCCGTGCGCACGGGGTCTGTGGTTTCTGGCCCAAATGAGGTGGGACGTGTGGGGTTAGGGTTCATTCCCACCCATTTGCCCCCTCCACGCCCCAGGACGCCTCATGGGCCGCCGCCGTCACCTCGATCCTCTCCGGCGCACCCTCGCGCCGTGGAGCCCTTTCCGATCCATGGAGATTGCTTAGGATGGGGTCTTCCTCTGGTATGCCCCCCCTCCATTTTCTCCTTTAGTTCTCCATGGATGCATTGTGTAGTTCTAGGGTTCCTCTATCTACTAGTTTAGGCGACTTTTTCCTTAGACTTAGATGTAAAACTGAGTTGAATCCCTGTCCCTGTTCCAGGCCACACTCACCTCTGGATTTTGATCTGGAAGTGGCTGTCGCCAGGTGACCCCCGTGTGCACGGGCCTGTACCGTGCGCACGGTACCCCCGTGTCCACGGGCCTGTACCATGCACACGGGGCCCCATGCCCACGTGGGTTTGACCCCATGCGCACGGGGTATACAGTGGGTTCACTGCAGTTTGATTCTATTTCTACTCCTTGCCATATCGTCATGCACTTGCACTCATCTTCTGGCTTTTGTTGTGTTCTTTGCTTTGTGTTTCTCAGACTCCGCTGACAAGAGGTCCGAGGTTCGTCGCAAGCGCACCAAAGCAGGAGACAGTTAGTTCACGGTTGCTCGTCGTCAGTTGTCAGAGGACATTGGTCAGGGTCGAGTTCGCCGTGCTGCCACTAAGCAGCCCGTGGTTGAGGCTTCTGAGGACTCTAGTGAGGATGAGTATGATTCTCAGGATGATGCTCACTATGATCAAGATGCAGAGGGAGAGGCTGAGTTTGTTGTTGATGATGATGAGGAGGAAGGTGATGAGAGCCCAGAGGAACATGTTCTTCCAGGAGGTCGTAATGTCAAGAATCTTCCTCTCTCTCGGTGGACCAAGCCAGAACTTTGGGCTCGCAGGCAGGATTTCCCCTATGTGCCAAACACTGATCCAGGAGTTGACCCAAGATTCAAGAATGATTTTCAGCACTGTGTGTTCTCTGAGCTGATCATGACCAAGAAGAACAAGTTTGCCCCCACAAACAAATCAATGTGGAGGCTCTTCGGGACAATGCTCATATCTATCCCGATGTGTATGATGCTCTTGGGAGGCTTGGTTTGATCCCGTTCGTCGCCTTCCACCATCCGTTCAATGAAGATCTTGTGATGCAGTTCTTTGCCACCGTATACTTCCACAATGATGAGGCTTGCACTTTGACTTGGATGTCTGGCACATATGAGTGTGAGGCCACCATGGCTAAGTTCTCTGACATCATTCCGTATCAGTTCTTTGCTGAGGAGCATCCTGAGTATGGTCGTGCTCGTGAAACAGGAAGAGACAAGGATGAGATTGCTTTTGCCTACAAGCCAGAGAAGGCTTTCACCACCGGTTCTATCAAACACTTGAAGCCAACCTATGATACTATGCGTCACATTCTTAGGTACACACTTAATCCTAAGGCCGGGGACTCTCACAATCTGAGGAGCTCCATGTTGGACATCTTTGTCTACCTTCGTGACAGGAAGAAAGTGGATGTTCTGGACTTCATGTTCTTTGAGATCAGGCAGTGTGTTCAGGAGAACAAGTCATGCATCTATGCTCCGTTCATCCAGGCTTTGATTGAGTCTGTCTGCCCCGCCAGGTACATTGCTAAGTACCGCACCTCCATTCCGAAGCGTGATGCCAACTGGCTTCCGGCTGCTCCTCCACCGTATGCGCCTTCCAAGAAGGGGCGCAACCCCAGGCCTGAGGATCGTGCTACCTACACTGAGGGTTGTTCATCCCATGCACGGATTCCGCGTGGCAAAGGGAAGCAGGTTGCTGCTGATGCCAGTTTCACCAGAGAGGAGAAGAAGTCCATTCTGAAGACTGTGAGCAACATGTTCAAGATGTGTCAGTCCATTCAGTGTCGTCAGATTAAGGAGACCAATAGGGGCAAGCTTGAAAGGCGTCTGAAGAAGGCCGAGCGTGCTGCTGCAGGAGAGGAGGTTGGCCCTGGGTCCGAGGACTTTGACAGTGTGGCCACGGCTCGCTCTTTCCCGTTGGCAGGATATCGCTTTGATGATGATGCTGCTGCGAGCGCGCCTCCTCTTTTCTAGTGGCTTATTTGCTTCGCCTTTTCCCATTTTGTTGTCTTGATAACAAAGGGGGAGAAGTCTTAGGAGTTTGTGTTTCGAGATCTCAATGCCTCGTGTTATTTGTTAGTGTTTAGTTGGCTTGAGATGTTTTTTTTGCTTTTCGTGGTGTGGTCGTGAGCTATCTAGTCTATGTGAGAGACTATCTACTTTATGGAGTTTATCTATGCTTATGTTGATCTATCTTGTGGAGTTTGATCAAGTTACTTTATGTTATAGTCTCTCTTTGTCTGCTCACCACACTTGCATGTGATCTAGGCACCGTGTAGGTTATTTCTGTTGATCACATGCCTTGACAATATTGATCTAGGGGGAGCCTCGTGTGTGTGTGCTTGATGCATAGTCAAGCATCTCCTTTTTCCTTGCACACATATAGGGGGAGCTCTCGTGATCAACTATTATCTCTTGGCTATTCTCATTATTATATCTTTGTTGCCTTGTCCTAACCATGTTGTCATCAATGCACCAAAAAGGGGGAGATTGAAAGTGCATATGGCACTTAATTATATTTTGGTGTGATGACAATGTGGTTAGAGGAACTAATATCGGTTGCTAAAATTAACTCAGGATATTGGTTCCATGAAGATTATTATGGAGTTGTGTGACCCCCCCCAATTCAAAAAGATCAAAGGCGTGGTTTACTGGATACTCGAAGGTTTTCGTTTTGGTTCGATTTGAGTCGTAGGAAAAACTGCACTATTAAGAGGGGTCATTGTGGATTAGTGTCGTGTGGGAATTCTTCCAAGACTTATACACCAGCTCTCCTACACCTCCTCCAAGATTCCACTCATATTGTGTTCTACCGTGGTGTCCTAGGAGCTTCTTCAGAAACTCTCTGGACGCCCCGTGTGCACGGGGTATTTGACCCCCGTGTGCACGGGGTATTTGACCCCCGTGCGCACAGGGTGATCAGAAAGTTTCTGGACAGCCCGTGCGCACGGGGTCTCTGATCCCCGTGCACACGGGGTGCCATGAAACTCTCTGGACACCCCGTGCGCACGGGATCCTGGACCCCCGTGCGCACGGGGTGGTTGGAAAGTCTTTGGACACCCCGTGCGCACGGGGCTGACTTAGCCCGTGCGCACGGGGTCCAACGGGCAGAAATCCCCACCCGGCCAAGAACACTATATAAGTCCCCTTCTTCCACCTCCAACTGCTAACCCTAATGTCTTGTTGAGCTCCACCATTGCTACACCTCATTTTGCTCAATACTCTCAATCCCTCCACCCAAACTTGTTGAAACTTTGGGGATTGGGAGAGCAAGACCCGATCTACACTTTGACCAAACCAAATCGCGTTCCCCGCAATATTCATCCACCATTGACTTGTTACTCTTGGAGCTTGGGTTCCTAGGCGGTTAGAGGTTCCTCCGGAAGCTTCCTTGCTTGTGGTGTGCTCCGGAGAAGTTCGTAAAGGTGTGGTGGTCGCCTTCAAGACCACCCCCGAGTGATTCGAGGCTCATCCATTGGGGGTGACTCGAAAGAGATTACGGTGAGCCTTTGGTGGTGTTCCGCAAGCTTTGGCTCCGGCACCGCTCTAAACGGAGAGTAGCTTTTCCCCAAGGAAGAGTGAACTTCGGGATAAAATCCACGTCCTCGTCTCACTTGTGGTTAATCCTTTCCCACACTTTACTTTGAGTTGTATGCTTGTTGGCTTGCTAATTAGTTTGTTGCCTAGCATTTTTAGCTTGGAGCTTGCTTGTCATATAGGTTGTGTTCACCTAGTTGCATATCTAGTGAACCCTATTTATCCGCTAAGCCTTAAAATTGACAAGAAAGATTAAAATTTGTAGTCTCCTATTCACCCCCCCCCCTCTCTAGTCGACCGTATCGATCCTTTCACTTTCTCTTTATATAAAAGACTTGATTTGAATAAACTCACTCCCACTGAAATATCATTGCAAATGGCTGACAAATCAACTGCCATACCTATCGGTGTTTGTGAGGATGTGCCCGTTGTAGTTGCGAATGTTACTATTCTAACAGACTTTGTTATACTTGATATGCCCGAGGACGACAACATGTCGATTATCCTTGGTAGACCCTTCTTGAATACTGCAGGGGCTGTTATTGATTGCAACAAAAGCAAGGTCACTTTTCATATCAATGGTAATGAACATACGATGCACTTTCCGAAGAAACAATTTCAAGTGAATGGTATTCATATTATTGAAAAGACTCCAAAAAATTACTATTGGAAGTTTTCAAATCCCTCTTCGTACTGTTAAAAAGAAATATGAAACTCTTATTATCGGGGAGATGCTTATCGCCGTTGAGGTAACTTAGTGTTATACGAAAGTTCTTCGGTTTCATGTTACTCGGAAATGGTTTGTTAATAAGACCTGATCAACCTTATTAATGGATAATTTTTGAGGGGCATGTGGTCGATGAATTTAGTAAGCACAACCTTCTGTACCCACTTTTTATTTTCTGTTATTTTTAGTTAAATGCAATAAAATGCCATGATTATCCTGTTTTCTGATTTATCCGTGCAATAAAAAAGTGCCCAGAAATAAAAATGCTCAGAATGCAATAAAATTTTGATATGAATTTTTATGTAATATTTAAGAATTTTTGGCACTGGACACATACCAGGGGGTGCCCCAGGTGCCCACGAGGCACCAGGGCGCGCCACCCCCCCGGCGCACCCAGGTACCTCATGGGCCCCACAGGGACCCCCTCACTTATCCCTTCAGCTCACTTCGTCTCTTACCTCTAGCAAAAATTCCTGGTAGCTCTCTCTCTCGTGTTCTTGCTCACAAACCTGAAATTTTCGATCTCTTTGCTCGGAGCACCGTTTCCGAAACTGTTTTGGGAGATTGCTCCTTGGTATGTCACTCCTCCATTGCTCCAATTAGTTTTTGCTCTAGTGGATTATATTTTGCATAATTAGCTGCTCTTGGTGCTACAGAAAATGAGCTTGCATGTTGAATTCTTTGAGTTCCAAGTAGTTTGAATGCTTGATATAGCCTCTAGACATCCATATGAGTAGTTGCTATCAATCTTGTGAAGTTTTATTGATATCATTTTGTGGCCCAAATTTTTTCAGAAATTTGTTCTTAGGAAAATGAATATTTTTCGGAGAAGTTCTTCGAGGAGGAGGCCCTCGGAAGCATCATCAAGTGAAAGCTCGGCACGCCAATCATATGAGGAACCAAGGGCAAGTTCAGTGCGAGGTGCCAAAGCAAAATCGTGTCGATGGCCGTGCAACAAGTTCATGCTAGGTGCAGGCATCAAGGAAGAATTTTACCAATATATTCACAATGCCGAGCTCTCCGCCTTTATCGCAGATAAGCCACCACAGCATTACAACCTCACTCATTCCTTCACTCAAAACTTTGATTATCACCCGCGCACTTCTAGAGTTTTATTTCACCTCTATGACAAATCTTATAATATGTCTCTAGAAGAATTCTGTGATGCATGCAAAATTCCATATTGGGGTTCGTTAGATGAGCCACCAAGATCTGATTATGAGTTGTTTCTTAACAACCTTTGCAATGGTGAGGATAGGGGAATCACGCAGGCTAGAATAATTAGCATTCACTTTCCCGCTATTCGGTACTTTGCGCTTTTTAATGGTAAATGCGTTGTTGGTAAGCAAGACTATAGTGCACTTTGTGCCCCTGATCTGAGTCTTATTCATACAGCTTTGACTGGTAGCAAGCTTTATAATCTTGGGGCTATTGTTGCACGTAGGCTGCAGTGTAACGCGGGTAATGGTGATTTGTATGGAGGAATTTATGCCTCTCGCTTAGCTGCAAAGTTAGGGGTGTCTCGCAAGTTCAATGATCCCCTCTTGCATTATAAATATTTGAATTTCGAAGCAATGCGGGAACATAGGTTCTTAAAACGCAACGCACAGGGTTATGAATATAACTTAGTTTTTAATAAATATCACTCTGTGTATGTTGCTTTGCCTGCTCCTGTCCTCTTTGATTTTTAGGACAAACAGAGATATTTTCTTCATGAGAGTGAGGTACATGAGTACAATGCGGCTGTCGAGGCTGCTCGTCTGGCTGAGGAGGCGGCTCAGAACGCCTCTGCGAGCTACCATTTTGATTATTATCCAGGACAGCCATGGCAGTGAACCAAGCTAGGCAAAAGCCTAAGCTTGGGGGCGTACGTATCTCTCACCGACATTACATTCATGCTTACACTTTTAATTCCAGTTGTCGGTGTTCATACTTTTTCATTGTATAATCCATGCTAGTTTTATTTTCTCGCTTTCTTCTAGTGTGTTCGAAAAACTTGAGAAAATCCAAAAACATTTCTCACTTCTTTTCGGTTTTTCTTTCTAGTTTAATTAGTTGTAGTTTCGTAGTAGTAAAAGAAAACCCAAAAAGATTTCTCGTTTCTTCTTTTACTTGTTGGGAGCTTTCCCGTGTAAATAGTTTTTCTCGTTTGTCGTTTTCTTCTTTATTTCGCTTCCTTCAGAAAAACTAAAAACTCCAAAAATATTTCCGTGTGTTTCTCCGAAATTCTTTTCTTTTGTTGAGTCATTGTAAGGAGAAGACCACGATGAAAATGTTGAGTGGCTCTCATAGGCATTATTGTTGATCCAACAAAGAGCCCATTTTACCTTGTCTTCTCCTCTGAATAAAATGTTTGCAGATTCCAGCTTAGTCCACGGCACTCTTGCACTATTATTATTTTCATATCATTCGGTCGTGCAAGTGAAAGGCAATAATGACGATGATTTGATGAAGTGACTGTGGCAAGGAAAAGCGGGTATGAACTCAACTTGTTCTTTGTTTTTGTAAACATGTTTAACTCAGTATCCATGATTCAGCATATTATGATTAAACATGTTTATGATGACAATTAGAGATTATAGTTGCTCATGCCATGCTTAAGTAGCTAGGAGTGGATAATGATTTATCTTAAGTGTCAACATGCATTAAAATGATTGTGATGTAGTATGATGATATGGTATCCTCCTCTGAATGTTTCAAGTGGCTTGACTTGGCACATGTTCACACATGTAGTTGATTCAAAACCAACATAGCCTTCACGATATTTATGTTCATGGTGCTTATATCCTACTCATGCTAGTATTCAATGTTGATTTTTCATAATGCATGATTATGACCGTTTTTGCTCTCTAGCTGGTCGCTTCTCAACCTATTTGCTAGCCTTCGCCTGTACTAAGCGGGAATGCTGCTTGTGCATCAAAACCCTTAAACCTAAAGTTATTCCAGGTGAGTCCACTATATCTACCTATATGTGGTATTACTCTGCCGTTCTAAGTAAATTTGCATGTGCCACCTCTAAATATTCAAATGAACATCTGTTTTGTGTGCCCGTACCACTCATGGAGCGACAGGGGGCGGTCAGTATCTTCCATGCTAAGCGGGTTATTCTCATGATGAGTGTTGATTCACTTGTCCTTGCACGAGAGGGGCTGGTAATCGGGATGCCCAGTCCCATTATTAAAATTGTAAAATAATAAAACAAACTCCCCTGGAAAGTTGTTGGTATGGAGGGCACCCGAGGATTCGGCTAGCCATGGCTTGTGATTGTTGGTGGAGGGGGAGTAAACTTTACTTTACCGCTTGGGAACCGCCGCTAATGTGTTTAGCATGGAAGATATTGAAAACTCTTGGTCGTGACGTTGACAGGAAAGGCATACCTCCCAAAATTTTATTTATCTCTGATTTAAGCTTCGAGCTCTGGCACCTCTGCAAATCCATGCTTCCCTCTGCGAAGGGCCTATCTATTTACTTTTATGTTATTTTACTTTTATTGTTGAGTCATCACCTTCTCAAATAAGCACCAGTCCCGAGAGCACTATTGTCATTCTCATGCATTGTGAATAGTTAATGTTGTGTGCATCATGACTGGATCTCTTCTACCATGAATTACAATGTTTAGTCGCTGCTTGAACTTTGGAGGTGCTCTGCATTTATGTTTTGCGGTCTCAGAAAGGGCTAGCGATACCATGTTGTCATATTATATCATGATCATTTTGACAAAGTGTTGGCATTTGATATATCTTATTATTGCTCGCTAGTTGATTATGCCATTGATATGAGTGAACATAATTTCTAAGAGTTATCATTTGCATGGTTAGTTATAATCTTTGCTGAAAACTTGGGTGCTATTTAAGCATATATATAGATACAAGAACAAAAGAGTTCGTAAAAGTTTTTCTTTATCACTTTCAGTTTGTCAACTGAATTGCTTGAGGACAAGCAATGAGTTAAGCTTGGGGGAGTTGATACGTCTCCGTCGTATCTACTTTTCCAAACACTTTTGCTCTTGTTTTGGCCCCTAATTTGCATGATTTGAATGGAACTAACCCGGACTGACGCTGTTTTCAGCAGAATAGCCATGGTGTTGTTTTTTGTGCAGAAATAAAAGTTCTTGGAATTGGATGAAACTTTTTGGAGATTTTTTATGGAATAAATAAAAATTACTGGAACCAAGACCCACTGGAGGGGGGCCACCCAGTGCCCATGAGGCACCAGGGCGCGCCACCCCCCCAGGCGCGCCCTGGTACCTCATGGGGCCCACGTGGCTCCGTCTGACCTAATTCCAACGCTATAAATTCACAATTGCAGAGAAAAAAATAGGAGAGGAAGTTTTATTGCGTTTCACGATACGGAGCCGCCACCACCTCCTGTTCTTCATCGGGAGGCCAGATCTGGAGTCCGTTTGGGGCTCCGGAGAGGGGGATCTTCCGGCATCGTCATCATCAACCATCCTTCATCACCAATTTCATGATGCTCACCGCCGGGAGTGAGTAATTCCTTCGTAGGCTTGCTGGACGGTGATGAGTTGGATGAGATTTATCATGTAACCGAGTTAGTTTTGTTAGGGCTTGATCCCTAGTATCCACTATGTTCTGAGATTGATGTTGCTATGACTTTGCTATGCTTAATGCTTGTCACTAGGGCCTGAGTGCCATGATTCCAGATCTGAACCCTTTATGTTTTCATGAATATATTTGTGTTCTTGATCCGATCTTGCAAGTTACACTACAAGAAAATTGAGATACTGTGATGAAAATCCTAGTGACGATGGTGGACAACGTCACACAAGTACCTAATGTGTGATGTTTTCATAGGTGGCATCACTTATTACTGCAAATTGGTGACGATAGACGTCACTTAATCGCTTCAGCCCAGGAGCGCACCTGGCTACCAATTTCTGTGATGGTTTGGTAATTTCCCTGACGGACCTACTAGAGTCATCGAATATTATGAATGTGTGATGATCATTTTTTTTGTAACGTAACATCTAGCAATGGGACCCGTCATAACTGCTTGATGGGTTATTGAGTGGTATGAGCAGTGTAACAGTGTTGGCAGTAGGACCCATCATAGTTTTTTCATAGTGTACTATCCAATGTAATTATTTTGTTCTATCTAATATAAATAGGTAATGGCCGGTGAAAACTTATTTTGTTCCATCTAATATAAATAAATAGGTAGTGGCTGGGCAAAAAAAAACTTGAATCGTGCGTTCGTGAGCTCTTATTTTGTTCTATCATATCACAAAAAAATGGAATCATGAGTTGACGGAAAAAAGTTTGGTACATGGAAATTTGAACCTGGGACCATTACAGTCTCAAATAATGGCCTTGCTAATAGGCTAGAGTTTAGATGCTAACATTACGCTAAAATATATTTATTTATTTTTTTGGACTATATACGCCTACAACACTTAGCAAGTTAGTTATTTCATCGCCGGGGCATGTGTGATTCGATCTATAGGTTGGTTATTTATTAATTTTTTGACATGTACTGTATAGGTTAGTTATTTCTTGCCGGGGTGTATGTGATCGATCCGTTCGTCTATTCTGTTCTAGATGGCGTCGCTCGGTTCTGGCTGGCTGTTCGTAACTTCTTTTTTTAGGGTTGTTCGTAACTTCATATGTGACGGGCATAGCACAACCCGTGGCCTGGTGCCAAGCCGAGCAACACACCCTTTCTTTAGAGTTTTCTACGTGGGCTGAAGCCTGCTCAACCCCGCCTATAAGCAGCGATTTTTTCTCCCATCGACCGCCTTCTCCTCCCGAGCGAAACCCTACCTATCCGATCTCGCTTTCTCTCGCTCGTGTGGCGGCAGCCATAGATCGGAGGCAACCAAGTGCGACGGAGGCGGCCGGAGTAGCTGCTCTCTCCACCCTCTCTCGTCATGTTCCTTCAGGGCATCCTCCTGCGGAAGCTGCTCGTTGCGTGAGGGCCAGCAATGACGTGCGGCGGCAGACCCAGCGTGCGCCGCGGCCGGACTAGACTGGTCACGCGGCGGCGACCTAGCCAGTGTGCGTGACGTGCGTTCCCAGTGTGAGTGCTTGCGTACGTCCTCCGATCCCTATTGCAGGATTGAACTCTCTGGTGCCATTCGTCTATACACTTCTCAATTCCATCAGTGCAAGTGAGGTAGAGGAGGAGGCATGGTGATGTGCGTATTCGGTTATGGCTTCCCGAAGTGAAACACCCGGTTCGTCTATGATACCCGCGTCTTCAGATACCGCTGCCGGGTTCGTTTACCTAATGAGTCGGGACGCAGTCGTCTGACCTCCCACACTTCTCAGATACATCTGGTTGACCCTCTGTTCTTGGGTTTTGTCACTTCTCAGATACATCTCGTTGACCCTCTGTTCTTGGGTTTTGTCCGTCAGATTGACACATGGAGCACAGACGAGAGGGGCACGCCGGAGTTCCGCCGAAGGACCGTGAAGCTCGAACTAGTGCACCTATACGATTTTGCCATTGTATTGGGTGTGTTGGGGACACAAGAGATTTCTTGTATTTGGTTGTAGGGTTGTTTGAGAGAGACCATCTTCATCCTACGCCTCCCACGGATTGATAAACCTTAGGTCATCCACTTGAGGGAAAATTGCTACTGTCCTACAAAACTCTGCGCTTGGAGGCCCAACACGAGTCTACAAGAATAAGTTGTGCAGTAGACATCAGGTACTTCATCGGATTGGATCGCGATTGGATCGTGAAGAGTACGACTACATCAACCGCGTTATATACGCTTCCGCTTTCGGTCTACAAGGGTATGTAGACACACTCCCCTCTCGTTGCTATGCTTCTCATAGATAGATCTTGGGTGTTTCGTAGGATTTTTTTTGATTTTCATGCTTCGTTCCCCATCAGTGGCATCATGAGCTAGGTCTATGCGTTGATGTATATGCATGAGTAGAACACAAAGAAGTTGCGGGCGTTGATGCTCAAATTGCTTACCTCTCTTGTCTTATTTGGATTCGGCGGTATTGTGGGATGATCGGCTCGGACCAACCTTACATGTCCTCGCACATGAGACCGATTCCACCGATTGACATGCAACTTGTTTTGCATAAGGTGGCTGGCGAGTGTCTGTCTCTCCTACTTTAGTTGAATCTGATTTGACAAAGGCAGTCCTTGTAGAAGGTTAAAAGGCAACTTGATTATCACCGTTGTGGCTTTACGTAGGTAAGAACGGTTCTTGCTAGTTGCCCATAGCAGCCACGTAAAATTTGCAACAACAAAGTAGAGGGCGTGTTGTGATGTGGTATGGCCAAAACGTGATGTGATATATGTTGATATATGAGATGATCATGTTTTGTAATAGGTTCACGACTTGCATGTCGATGAGTACAGCAACCGGCAGGAGCCATAGGGTTGTCTTTAATTTATTGTATGACCTGCGTGTCAATCATTAAACGCCATGCAATTGCTTTACTTTATCGCTATGCGTTAGCAATAGTTGTAGAAGCAATAGTTGGCGAGACATCCACGTGACGACACAATGATGGAGATCATGGTGTCATGCCGGTGACGATGGAGATCATGTCGGTGCTTTCAAGATGGAGATCAAAGGCACAAGATAATAATGGCCATATCATGTCACATATTGATTGCATGTGATGTTTATCTTTTTATGCATCTTATTTTGCTTAGGACGACGGTAGCATTATAAGATGATCCCTTCACTTAATTTCAAGATAAAAGTGTTCTCCCTAAGTATGCACCGTTGCGAAAGTTCGTCGTTTCGAAGCACCACGTGATGATCGGGTGTGATAGACTCTACTTTTACATACAACGGGTGTAAGCCAGCTTTTACACATGCAGAATACTTGGGTTAAACTTGACGAGCCTAGCATGTACAGACATGACCTCGGAGCACGAGAGACCGAAAGGTCGAACATGAGTCATATAGTAGATATGATCAACATGGAGATGTTCACCATTGATGATTGCCCCATCTCATGTGATGATCGGACATGGGTCAGTTGATGTGGATCATGTAACACTTAGACAACTTGAGGGATGTTGATTTAAGTGGGAGTTCATTAGTAATTTGATTAACTGAACTAATTATCATGGACTTAGTCTAAATTATCTTTGCAAAATTGTGTTGTAGATCAATGGCTCACGCCGTAGTTCCCCTGAATTTTAATGCGTTCCTAGAGAAAGCTAAGTTGAAAGATGATGGAAGCAACTATGCGGACTGGGTCCGTAACTTGAGGATTATCCTCACTGCTGCACATAAGGCTTATGTCCTTGATGCACCGCTAGGTGAAGCACCCCCTCCAGCGTCGTCTATGGATGTTGTGAACATCTGGTAGGCACGTTCTGATGACTACTCAATAGTTCAGTGCGCCATGCTTTACAGCTTAGAACCGGGGCTCCAAAGACGTTTTGAGCACCACGGAGCATATGAGATGTTCCTGGAGCTGAAATTGGTATTTCAAGCTCATGCCCGGGTTGAGAGGTATGACACCTCCGACAAGTTATTTAGCTGCAAGATGGAGGAGAACAGCTCCGTTAGTGAGCATATACTCAAAATGTCTGGGTATAACAACCGCTTGAATCAGTTGGGAGTTAATCTTCCAGATGAGACGGTTATTGACAGAGTTCTCCAGTCACTGCCACCAAGCTACAAAGGCTTTGTGATGAACTATAATATGCAAGGGATGGAGAAAACGATCTCCGAGCTCTTCGCGATGCTTAAGGCCGCGGAGGTAGAAATCAAGAAGGAGCATCAAGTGTTGATGGTTAAAAAGACCACCAGTTTCAAGAAAGGCAAGGGAAAGAAAGGGAATTTCAAGAAGAATGGCAAGACAGTTGCCGCTCCCATGAAGAAACCCAAGGCTGGACCCAAACCTGAGACTGAGTGCTTCTATTGTAAGGGGAATGGTCACTGGAAGCGGAACTGCCACAAGTACTTGGCAGATAAGAAGGCTGGCAACGTCAACAAAGGTATATTTGATATACATGTTATTGATGTGTACCTTACTAGTGCTCGTAGTAGCGCCTGGGTATTTGATACTGGTTCAGTTGTTAATATTTGTAACTCGAAACAGGAGCTGCGGAATAAACAGTCACTAGCTAAGGACGAGGTGACGATGCGCGTCAGAAATGGTTCAAAGGTTGATGTGATCGCCGTCGGCATGCTCCCTCTACATCTACCTTCGGGATTAGTTTTAAACCTGAATAATTGTTATTAGGTGCCTGCGTTAAGCATGAACATTATATCCGGATCTTGTTTATTGCGAGACGGTTATTCATTTAAGTCAGAGAATAAAGGTTGTTCTATTTATATGGATGATATCTTTTATGGTCATGCACCCCTGGTGAATGGTTTATTCTTGTTGAATCTCGATCGTAGTAATACACATGTTCATAATATTGATGCCAAAAGATGCAAAGTTAATGATGATAGTACCACATACTTGTGGCACTGCCGCTTAGGTCATATTGGTATAAAGCGCATGAAGAAACTCCATGCTGATGGACTTTTGAAATCTCTTGATTATGAATCATTTGAGACATGTGAACCATGCCTCATGGGTAAGATGACTAAAACCCCGTTTTCCGGAACAATGGAGCGGGCAAGTGACTTGTTGGAAATAATACATACCGATGTATGCGGTCCGATGAGTGTTGAAGCACGCGATGGATATCGATATTTTCTTACCTTCACAGATGATTTGAGTAGATATGGGTATATTTACTTAATGAAACACAAGTCTGAAACATTTGAAAAGTTCAAGGATTTTCAGAGTGAAGTAGAGAATCATCGTAATAAGAAAATTAAATTTCTACGATCTGATCGTGGAGGTGAATATTTGAGTTACAAGTTTGGTATGCATTTAATACAATGTGGAATTGTTTCACAGCTCACGCCACCTGGAACACCACAGTGTAATGGTGTGTCTGAATGTCGTAATCGTACTCTATTGGATATGGTGCGTTCTATGATATCTCGTACCGATTTGCCACTATCATTTTGGGGTTATGCATTAGAGACAGCCGCATTAACTTTAAATAGGGCACCATCTAAATCCGTTGAGACGACACCGTATGAGTTGTGGTTTGACAAGAAACCTAAGC
Organism: Elymus sibiricus; assembly: GCA_039707655.1. Lineage (NCBI taxonomy): Eukaryota > Viridiplantae > Streptophyta > Magnoliopsida > Poales > Poaceae > Elymus > Elymus sibiricus. Next base: position 4,741,182 of record CM077670.1, on the reverse strand, counting down.
TGTCGTTTCTTAAAGTTTGGGGATGCGACGCTTATGTCAAGAGGCTTCAGCCTGATAAGCTCGAACCCAAAGCGGAGAAGTGCGTCTTCATAGTATACCCTAAAGAGATCATTGGGTATACCTTCTATCACAGATCCAAGGGCAAAATCTTTGTTGCTAAGAATGGGTCCTTTCTAGAGAAGGAGTTTTTCTCGAAAGAAGTGAGTGGGAGGAAAGTAGAACTTGATGAGGTAATTGTACCTTCTCTCGAATTGGAAGGTAGCACATCACAGAAAGAAGTTCCCGTGATGTCTACACCAGCCGGAGAGGAAGCAAATGATGATGATCATGAGACTTCGGATCAAGTTACTACTGAACTTCGTAGGTCGACCAGGGTACGTTCCGCACCAGAGTGGTACGGTAATCCAGTCCTGGAAGTCATGTTGTTAGACAACGGCGAACCTACGAACTATGAAGAAGCAATGATGAGCCCGGATTCCGACAAATGGCTTGAGGCCGTGAAATCCGAGATAGGATCCATGTATGAGAACAAAGTATGGACTTTGGTGGACTTGCCCGATGATCGGCATGCCATTGAGAATAAATGGATCTTTAAGAAGAAGACAGACGCTGATGGTAATATCACCGTCTATAAAGCTCGACTTGTCGCAAAGGGTTTCCGACAAGTTCAAGGGGTTGACTACGATGAGACTTTCTCACCCGCAGCGATGCTTAAGTCTGTTAGAATTATGTTAGCAATTGCCGCATTTTATGATTATGAGATCTGGCAGATGGACGTCAAAACAGCATTCCTTAACGGGTTTCTTAGGGAAGAGTTGTATATGATGCAATCAGAAGGTTTTGTCGATCCTAAGGATGCTAACAAAGTATGCAAGCTCCAGCGATCCATCTATGGACTGGTGCAAGCATCTCGGAGTTGGAATATACGCTTTGATGAGGTGATCAAAGCTTTTGGTTTTATACAACCTTACGGAGAAGCTTGTATTTACAAGAAAGTGTGAGTAGGAGCTCTGTAGCGTTTCTAATATTATATGTGGATGACATATTGTTAATTGGAAATGATATAGAATTTCTGGAAAGCATAAAAGGTTATTTGAACAAGAGTTTTTCAATGAAAGACCTCGGTGAAGCTGCTTACATATTGGGCATCAAAATCTATAGAGATAGATCAAGACGCTTAATAGGACTTTCACAAAGCACATACCTTGACAAAGTTTTGAAGAAGTTCAAAATGGACCAGTCAAAGAAAGGGTTCTTGCCTGTATTGCAAGGTGTGAAGTTGAGTAAGACTCAAAGCCCGACCACGACAGAAGAATGAGAAAGGATGAAAGTCATCCCCTATGCCTCGGCCATAGGCTCTATAATGTATGCCATGCTGTGTACCAGACCTGATGTGTACCTTGCCATAAGTCTGGCAGGGAGGTACCAAAGTGATCCAGGAGTTGATCACTGAACAACGGTCAAGAATATCCTTAAGTACCTAAAGAGCCAAGGTGCCTTAGGGAGGGAGGAAACCTCCCTAGGCCGGCGCCCCCTCCTTGGAGGAGGGGCTAGGGCTGCGCCCCAGCCCTCCCCCTTGCCTCCTATATATAGTGGGGGAGAGGGAGGGGCTAGACACACCAATTCCCACGCCCCGGCGGCAGCCCTACCTCTCCCATAACTCCGTTTTCTTCTCAGATTGGTTCCCGCAGCGTTTGGCGAAGCCCTGCCGACACTGCACCACCACCATCTCCACCACGCCATCGTGCTGGTCGAGATCCCATCTACTTCTCCTCCCTCGCTTGCTGGATCAAGAAGGAGGAGACGTCATCGAGCCGCACGTGTGCTGAACGTGGAGGTGCCGTCCGTTCGGTACTTCATCGGATTGGATCGTGAAAAGTACGACTACATCAACCGCGTTATATACGCTTCCGCTTTCGGTCTACAAGGGTATGTAGACACACTCCCCTCTCGTTGCTATGCTTCTCATAGATAGATCTTGGGTGATTCGTAGGATTTTTTTTGATTTTCATGCTTCGTTCCCCATCACGTATTTATATAATAATACACCAACATTTATACCATGAAATTAGTAGCATTAGATTCATGATAAAATATATTTTCATCATATACCTATTTTGTTTCACAAACATTGACATTTTTTTGCACAAACTCGGTTAAACTTTGAGATACGTAGTTTGACCCTCCAACAAAGTTGGAAGTACACTCTTTCAAGGACAGGACGGAGGGAGTACATGAAGTTATCTTGAAGCAACGACCGCACCAAGCGGGAACGGACCAACAAGCTAGAGAAGTATAATAAGAAACGCTCTTATATTTGTTTACAGAGCGAGTAATTAGGTACCAGAAACAATCGATGTACTCCATGCATGCATGCAAGAAGATATAGCTAGGTCCGCTCGAAATACTTTTGTCTTTCTGAATGACTAGAAATATAGGTAGGTTGAATGCATGGCGAGTGGTATCAGACTAGCTCACTTATTTATTTAGTTTATTTTTCGCCCTGGCCAGAACGACACGGCATGCGGTGGGTCTATCCGATGACCGGAGTCCGGGTGACGATTGGCTCCAAGATGCCATTGCACCAGACGTAGACTCGGAAACGTTCGAAGGTCGGCGGCTCCGGGTCACCCTCCTGCCTCAGGGTCGCAAACACGTCGGGCCGCTCTGTCTCGATAACTGCAATGGCGTCGCCGCCATGCATCCCCACCAGCTCCGGCCATGCCGACTTGGCTGAATCCAGTTCCCTTGGCATGTGTGGCTCTCTAATGGTACGCTGAAAATTAGCAAACACGTACGTATAAAAAAGGTTGAACAATGCATGTATGCATATCTCTAAATTAAGCATATATATATAGAAAAACAATTGAAAATCACATGCATGCATGCATCACGCATGGGTGACTAGCTAATTGTCAGAGGAAACTTAGCAAACCTGCAGATCGATGGATGAAAGGAACAAGTCGAGGCAAGATCGAGTGCAAACTGTGCTAGCTCTTGTGGTTATTTGCAAACGCTTGCTTGTGATCATATGTACACTGGGTGCTTCCCTACCCTATATATACTACACGCATGTACATCAACAATGCATTGCACCATCTCGTGGCGATGACAACGAGATGCATAATTAGTATACATAATTAATACGTACGAATTTATCTGCAGGTAGTAGGTGTGATTCCTATAATAATTAAGCAACCATGCATCGCGTTAATCGCCGTCCCTCGCTAGGATTAAGATTAGTGGACGAAGACGACTAAGCATCCATCTAGCTGCATGCATGCGTTGCTCTTTCCGAAAAAGAAAAAAAAGCTGTATGCGTTGCTCATTGTCTACATACTCGTTTTTCCTTGTTTGCTGATTATTAACATAGAAAGAGGATATAGTATGTACTTGTACTTGTGTGTGCGTCTTTGGATTGATTTTCCATAGGGTGAATCGATCCTCTATTATATATAAAAAATGCTTAACGGGCTAACCACAGAAAAGAGAATTAAGCTAGAAAATTCCATAATAATTAGAAACATCCAACCCTTAATTTAGTATGCACCATAAAGCCACAACCTTATCTTTGATGATTACAGAAAATTGGCGCGTGCTAGGTATATCAACCGGCTGATTCCTGGCCCTCTCGTTAGGGTGTTTCCCCTAGGTCCTCCTAGGGTTCCCAAAGTCCTCTGGCGGCGACGCTAGAGTCCACCAAAATTCCACCAGAAAACCTTCGTGATCTTACGCTCCGGCGCGCGATCGCTCAACCCTGGTTTCGACCAAGGGGTGTTTGATCTCTGCTCGGCTGTTTGCATGGCGGATCAAGAAATTCCAGGGGCGTCGGGGAGCGCTCCACCGCGGGTAGATGAGGAAGCCGGTTTCGATCCAGATGCGCAAGAGGGGGAGGTTGATATTGCTGACAGATTTGATGGGCTTAGCCTCCATGGGGAGGAGGAATCAGATCTTGATCTCTCGGCCGAATTGGAAGATCTAGTGAAGGAGGTCAGATGGCCTGCGATTTTTAGGGTTCACACGAATAAGACGTTCAGCCATGCTGCGATGATGAAGTCACTACGGATTGCATGATCCGCGGCACAGGACGTGATCTTTAAGCCTTTGGGGTCGAACCTGTTCCTGGTACAGTGTCAATGCTTGGGAGACTGGAATCGTTTGATGGGAGGAGGACCTTGGCTCTTCAGGAGGGACGATGTAGTTCTTCAGGAATATGATGGGTACTCTGATGTGTTGTTGTATAAGTTAGATAAGATACCAGTATGAGCTCGGGTTCATGGAGTTCCTGATGGTCTGATGAGGAAGGAGTTGGCGGAGAAAGTTGCAAAAAGGTGGGATCTCTGCCATTCAAGGTTATAGTCAATGAGGGTAGAGTTAACACAGCGAAAATACTTGCGAGCTAGAGTCCTCCTCGATGTGAATATACCCCTCGTGAGGTTTTTTCCTGTAACTCTGAAAGAAAGGGTGAAACATCGAGTGACTTACGAAAAACTAGCAGGCTTCTGTGATTTTTGTGGCCTGATAGGGCATGTGGTGACGGAGTGTGGTGATGGCATCCATGATAAAAAAAGATTGTGATTGGGGGGAGTGACTCCTTGAGAATTTTGAGAATGGAAATACCCAACAGAACAATGCTAGAGGAGGATATGCCAGAGACAGAGGAGGCGGCCGCGGGGGTGGCCGAGGCTCTGGTTTCTCTGGGAATAAAGAACATGAGGATATGGATTGGAATAATAATCCAGTAAGAGATGAAGGTGATGGGAAAAATGGCCCAGGGGCGAGGAAACTGTCGTGGTCTCCACAAGGCTGTGACAGTTCGCGCTTCTGGATGTCCAGAAGCGGAGGGAGGCGGATGTTATTTTCTTATCTGAAACTCATTTAGAAGAATGGGCAGCAGAATCTTTGAAACAGCTACTCAAGATGGATCACAAGGAGGTGGTGGAGAGTGATGGAAGGAAGGGTGGTCTAATTTTATTATGGAAAAAGGAAGTGGTGATTTCTTTGCGTCACAAAACACTGAACTATATTGATGCTTTTGTTGACAGTGGGCAAGAGAACATGTGGAGACTAACTGGCATGTATGGAGAGACAAGCATCTAACTCGGTAAAGATTAAGAGAACTCTCTGCTGTTTATGATATGTCGTGGATGGTCCTGGGTGGCCTTAATGAAATAATGTATCCCTTCGAAAAAGAGGGGGGAACATCAGACCAGAGAGGTATATGCAAGCTTTTAGGGATGCGGTACAGGATTGCAACCTTTCAGATTATGATTTTGTTGGAGACCGCTATATTGGCAGAGGGGAAACATACGGGAAAGGTTAGATCGTGCACTTACGAATGAGAAATGGAATGACCAATTTGCAAGTGCTGTCTTGGAAAACCTGGAGTACAGCAGGTCGGATCACATACCACTTCTGATGCGTTGGGATGACAGAAAAAGATTTGGTCCATCTGTTCTCAGATTTGATGCTAGGTGGCTTACAGAAAAAGCTTTCATGATGTTGTACAGGCTGCATGGGGAACTGAAGTGCATGCGGGTAGCCTTGCTGATAAACTAGCAGAGGTACACAGAAGGCTACATGTGTGGGACAAGTCTGTGCTGAAAGGAAGAAGAAAGAAGTGAGAAACACTCAATGTGAACTCGAAAGGGTCACTAGAGATGCACTGACTGATGAGAACCTAGCAAGACAGAAGGAACTGCCGGTCGAAATTGAAAAATTCCTGGAGCAGGAAGAGTTATATTGGGCCCAACATCATTTACAAGTGTATTCGCCTTGCTTAGGAGGATAACATTATCCATGAAAATTGTCTTCCTCTTTGGGAGGCATGTTTCTTGGTGCCACTTGGTGGCATTTTTTGCAAGAAGATTGATGGATTTAAGCTATTGTGGAAGCCACATTTCGATGGCATGAGCCATAAGCATGTTATATCTGTGAAAAGGAAATTGTAGCTTCTTTGTATTTGCCTAGTTGGAGATAGACTTACACACTAGCTGAGAATTTCATTCTATCCGTGGCAAATTTCGGCACCGAATTTGAATAGTAATATGCAAATGATGTTTCTATTTAACATTGCTTATGTTGACACATTTACACAAGGCTCGATCTCCTTACTCCGAGGATCACATTACAGAGGGTGAAATGATATGCATATAGACAATAGTATTTGAAATCACACATTTCATAAGAAAAGAAAAGAAAAAGATCAGTAGAATCTGTATTCCCGACATTTACCATTGAACCTCGCGCCAGCTGTAGCTCCGAAAACGAACAAACCAAAAATAAAGAAAATCAGCACAATGCCTCAAGCACCCCTCACACTTTTGTTTCAATTTTGAAGGAGTCGACGATTGTATGTAGCCTATCCTTCATCTTGTCCCATCTCCTCTCGTTTGCGCCCGTCGCTAACGTGTAAAACTTGCCTGCAACATCCCATGCACAATGAGGAGATGGTAGATATCAGTGACCACCGACCAGTGAGATCACTAAACAAGCATTTTAAATACAAGCTAGAGAGCAGAAATCATGCGAGAGAAGCTGATTGAAGTTTACAACTAACATGGCATCTTATCGAGAGAGGAAACGATGATGCCAGATAGGACTTAATACCATTTGCTATGGTAATTGTGCCAAGTGCATGTCTTGTGAAATTTGGAGCCTGAGCCGTGAACTCGAAAGTGTAGTAAGCTCTTCCATCGATATCGGTCTGGACAATGAAATGAACCTTGTGAGTTTAACAACAAGCGAATGCCATAAAAATGATGCACAAAAGAATATCATATAAAGTTGACAACAAAAGGACATTTGACAAAAAAAACTATTTGATACTACTACCCTAATAAAAAAAAAGTATTAGACAATTTGTACGAATGATCGATATATTGATGTTACAATGATGAAGCTCATATTTCTCTAGGTAAAATGCTAAGATGATACACAAGGTTCCTCGGAAACAATTAGAACAAGAAATGCATAATGCATACAAGTAAGAGAAAGAACACTTTATCCCTAGACAACTGCTGGTGACATTTACATTACAATCATCATATAAGGATTGCTCACCAAAGTGGAGCAATGCAGGTTCCTCTGTTGTTTGCAGCTGGAAATACTATTGCTCTCTGACTAGAACAAAATTCTCACATAAGGGTCTCCGACGAATACATTTCATAGGTTTGTGTACATTAATGCGCCTCCGTTATGTGCTACTATAAATATAAATGGCTATATTTGTTGGATGTCTATTTCTAAAGCGGACCTATATATGTTATCCATTCTTAGCATATGTTACAGTTTTAGATGTTTGGATCTACCAATAATAATGTCATAAACACACACATCTCCAATTTAATCAAAACAAATACGCCTCTTTTGTGAGGATTCAACAGGTTAAACTGATAAAAAAAAAGGCACACACACGCACCTCTTTCGCCTCGATCAACTTGGTCTTCTGCGTGGGCGGAGATAGGACCTTCCGCACCAAAGCCTCGGCAACCTGGAGAACACACGCATCATACACAACAGATCAGATTTGAACAATCTACATCTTAAAAAAAAAGGTGTATGATCGAGTGGAGTGGCATGGATAAAAAAAAAGGCATATGATGAGTGGAGTGGCACGGATAAAAAAACACATATGATCGCGTGGAGTGGAGTGGAGTGGCACGAAGGATGGACCTGGTTGGGCAGGCCGAGGTCGCGGATGTCTTCCTTGGTGGTGGGGATCATGTTGATGCTGACGCTCTCGAGGGGCTCGATCACGTCCTTGTACACCTTGTCCTGCCCTTGCACAGACACCTCCTGCAGGGAATTATTTGGCATGAACATTAACAAGTGACCATCCAGGGTGAAGAACAAAGCACTAAGTGTAGTGTAGTGTAGTGTCACACTGACTGAATGGAGCAGAGCAGAGGATGAGGATTAATGGAGTGTTGCATGGTTGGTCTGGTTGTTTACAGGATGGAGAGTACCTGCCATCCGAATGGGTAGACGAAGGAGTAGCCGGCCTTCCTGTCGATGACCGGCATGAACTTGCCGTCCGCCGCCGCGACTGTGCAGTGCAGGATTGGATGAGAATCGCGGCCATGCTAGTTGAAGGTATCATTCTACGTCGACGGATGGATGAGGAGCAGGAGGAGGAGGACTCACATGCCGCCGGGGTGGGCCGGGAGACGAGCGCCGCGGCGGCCACGGCAGCCCCCGCCACGAGCACCTGCCGCCGCGGGGAAGGGGAGCTCTCCACCGCAGCAGCTTCACCTGGCAGGACACAACACGGAGAGGAAATGAAACGAAGCGCCAGCTGCCAGAGCACGTACACAAAGCCAAAACCATGGCGGGCGAGCAGGGGGGAGCACGGACGGACCTTTGCTGGGGTTGGGTGGCGCCATGGCCCTGACGGAGAGCACCCTCCGCGTCGGCGTCTTGGAGGTCGGGGAAGGGAGGCCATGGCCGTGGAGGGATAAGGAGGTTGCGGTGGCCATGGCTGTGCGCTGGGACTGGGAGGAGGAGGGAGGAGCGAGCTCCTCTGCTCTGCTCTTTCCTATCTTCTTCTTCTTCCAATCCGTGGCCACCGATCCATTCGCCGGCTTGCGTGCGCTACCTCCGTTGGATCAGCCCAAACTCAATCCAACGGACGAGCAACAAACTAAGCCATCCTTCCATTCGATTCATGCTATTATTAATTAATAATAACTCCTCCTTGAACTATGCAATGTTCCTATAACCTAGCCACCATGCAAAAAAAAAAAAAAAAAAAAAAAAAAAGTCACAGATCAACCCCCTCCCCCTGCTGCCTCCAATTGTCACTTGGACGCGCGAGCAGATAGAAGGTGATTACCGTCTCGATGACACTTCTTCCTCCTCCGACGGTGTCATCTCAAATAAAAGATCCTCAACTTAAATCCCACCTCGATGATGACGCTTGTTGCGGCGTATGCGAGTTTCTGCCCCCATTATTATCACAGATGACGGTCGGTTATCTATCTATGTCGTCTATCAGCGTGACTCCATATACATTGTTGGCGGCAATAACGTCTTCTTTAACGACCTCTTCTTTTTAGCCTCCACAAGCAAGATCGTCGGTTTGTGACGCTGCATCTGTAAGTGGGGTTAAGTGGGACTAGCCAGTCCATCCCACTTAAACTGTTTTAGTGGGCTCCCAATGGACATAATTTTTTAAGTGGGCTAGCTCTATTAGCCCATGGGGAACCCACTAAACCAACCAACCCTTTCTCTCTCGTGGACAGAGGAACGGAGGAGGCGCCGCGGCTCAGCAAACACACTCCCACCGTTTGTCGCCGATGGACACACAACTCCGCCGCTTGATGCCCTCCGCCGCCGCATATCATCCTCTTCCACCTCGCACTCAGCTCCTCCCCGGCTCCCCTGCCTTGCAGCTTCTCCCTTCTCCCGCCCACATCACCGTCCCAATCAAGAAATCGCCGATAAGAACGACCGGAGAAGATAGTAGCCTGATTTGGTGGCCAACGAATACTCGTCGTCTGTTGTTCGCCGTAGAGCAAAGAACCATCAAGATGTCTCCTCCTGGACAAGCGTGCACTCACCGTCGCCAATAGGCTACAGCTTTATATATCTATGGGCAGAGTTAACTTGGAACAGAGGGAACACATTTTTAATTGTTGTCCTGCTTTGCACTCTGTATTATCCTCTAGTAAATCTATTCATTCGTATATGAAATTGAAGCTTAAGTGGGTCCAATCAATTCATCCGCATATGTAATTGAAGGTTAAGTGGGATCAGTATATTGTTGTCCTGTTGCTTAGCATATTGTTTGACTGCTCAAAAATGTGACGTTTTCAACTTCAAATGTATTTGTTAAATGGGATCCCACTTATCCACACATAATCTATGCTAGTTTTGGTGGCCTGCCCATTCTTTTTAACACCAAAACATACCAGGACCGGGTGGATTGTGGTGTGCCCCCCACCTATGGTCCCACCTGCAGCCTCATCGGTTTGATCTGGCGATACTAGCACGGATGCTTTGCCTCTACCGATATTGGGGTGACCCTCCGTCGACATGCTTGTCACGATTGACAATGCCCGGCGATTTGCTGTCACGGTTGGCAATTCAACGAGATTTGTCAATCTACGCGTGTTTGTCGATAATAAAAAATTGGCCCGATTGCAGCTTCGGCAAGAACTAAAAGCACACATTTGTAATCATATTATCGATTTTCTTACAATCTGTCACCCTATGTCTAGGTGTATCCCATGTTCTACCTATTTGATCTAGTAATATGAACCAGACATTCATTCATCAGTCAGTAGTAGTAATAAAAAAATAAAAACTCCTCCTTTGTCTTTTGATGAGACTAGTAAAAAAAATTCCTCCTTTTGCTCTCTCCTGTCGTCTCCCTCTTCCCCTCCCCAATCTCTCACGCGCGTCCGCCTCGCCGCCGTCCCGCCGGGAAGATGGCCGCGTCCGGGTCCGGGTCCGGGGGGCAGATCCAGCCGCTCAAGATCCCGGACGCCGTCGTCGCGCTCGCCCAGGCCGCCGCCAAGGCCAACAGCAACAGCAGCGCCGCCGCCGACGCCACCGACAAATGTACGTATCTCCGAGGGCAGCCAGCACCCGTTCCTGCTGTCGTATTGGTCAGTGGACTTGGCCGCCGGCGAGATCTCGTTCTTGGTTCCTGATTCGTTTGTTCGTTTGTTTGTCCGCAGATCTCCCGGGGTGGCCACTCTTCTCGCCCCCCAAGATGCAGCTCACCAAGTGCGCCAAGTGCCCCCGGGAGTTCTGCTCCTCCGTCGCCCTCCGCCGCCACACCCGCGTCCACCGCCGCGCCCTCAAGATCGACAAGGTATAATAAGCAGCCCCCATTCTGTCTTCATTTTTCTCCCTTCAGTCAGTTCATCTTTTCAGTTGGGTGTCAAAATCACTTTACCTGGATAACATTGGTTGGTGTTAACATGTAGAACTACTCCCTCCGTTCACAGATATAACATGTTCTAACTTTTTCCTGAATCGGTCCGTTCCCTCATTTCAATCCGTATGTAGTCGATATTGAAACGGCTTATGATAGTGAACGGAGAGAGTACTAGACTGGCAGATACTGCTTTGTGCCTGCATTTTCCCCCGACTGTTCAATACATGATGATGTATGTAATCGAGCACCGTCCACGTCGAATATGGGCGCCACGAGCATGTACTAGTCTAGCCACTGAGATCAGATAATTAAATTTGCCTGATGTCCATTTGTCCACGCCTTTGGTTTCTTTATATTCACTTCAGCACTCCCCCTTGTTACCCTGCATTGCATGACATATTTATTTGCTGATTATTTTGTAGGATTTCCCCAAGAATAGAGACCACCTTGCTGCATTCTGGGATAAAGTAAGAAGATATGCTCTGTCGCCACTTCTTTATTCTCTGTTGTAATATAATTTAGCAAAAAGAGTAATTTGCTGACAGATTGTGGATTAGTGACCTATAACCTATTTAAACGAAGCAATAAGTTTCCCTCTCCTCGCTAGTACTGTGTTCATGGAATTAACTTGTCCTGCTCTTCAGCTCACGGTGGATCAGGCCCAAGCAATACTGTCCTTGGAGGGTGTGGCTATAGAGGTAATGACCATAGATCGGTATCTCCAGAACATACGAGTTTGTCTTTTTGTATCAGTCTGTCTTTCAAAACATCTAATGTTATACACAACAAATACATCTTCAGGAGACCAGCGCTTTATTCATTTTGACATCATTGTCGTCATGGATGTGTAAGCCAGGGTACGCTTCGTTGCCGCTGCCATATGCCAGAGCTGGCAATGAACTTCTGGTAAGGCTTTGACCCAACCTGTCACTGGTCTACGCATGCATCTTGTGTCGAGCAGTAGCATATGTAAGCTTCTTTTCTCCCTCTGTAGGACCTTATTCAAACAGCGGCCTCAAGACTGCCTATCTCATCAAATGAACTGTTTATCATGCTCGACGAAGCAAGCGAAAACACATTTCTTTGTACCAACGCAGCTGATGCTGCTTGTGTTCAGAAGTTTTTGTTTGATGGGGAGGTTGACAAAGTCGCAACAGAGTTGAAAAACGTTGTTGCATGCACTAGTTACATCCTTGAACAGAAGCTGGTATGATGTTTTTCCACTATGCAAAAGACAGTTAGTGCATTTAACCTTCAGCTACAAGTTTCTACGATTTTAATGAAAGATCTGTAAATAAAACAACAGGTCGAAGCATGGTCTGCTGATAAGGCTGCTGAAGCATTAAGATGCCAGAAGTTGCTTGTGGAGGAAGAGGACGCTGCTCAGAAAAGGTTACTGTTTAATGTCATTGACGTGTTATATAATTATTAGTTTAGTACACAAAGCTGCGGAGCTATTATCTTTTTGTTGCTTATTGCTTATAAATGCAGCATCATTTTATTCTACTTTGTGATGAGATCTATATCTAAACTATCCCTGTGTAACTTGAAGGCAAGCTGAAATCATGGAAAGGAAAAGGATGAAGAAACTGAGACAGAAAGAACAGAGATTGAAAGACCTCAAGGATGAGGACACCGCCACGGTCCAGTTACCTGAAGTGGTGGATGGAGCGCCAAGCTCTCCTGGGATTCAGAGTCTCGAGGCTACTTCAGGCCCTGGCCTCCACGAGCAAGAAGATCCACAGTATCTTCGATTGTCAGCACCAATGCCTTCACAGGACAATGGTTGCAATGGAGAAGATGCCAATTGTGGTTCGGGACAAGAAATGGTTACTGGTGCTGTTTTCAGGGAACAAGCCATGGCAACAAGCAATCTCGACAGGGTAGAAAACCTTCCCCAAAATAGTACTGTCTCGGGTTCTTCCGCGACTGCGTCGAAGCATCCATCTTCAGTAAGGCACTCACGCCACAGGGAGCCAAATGTCAGTGCAGTGTCAAACAAAGGCAAGACCTGGGCATGGAAGGTGCGAACCGATACGGAAGAACGGTGCCCAAAAGTTGAGTCAGCTGTAGATGCTAACCAAGAGATGGCTCCGAACACAGACAAGAACTCGCAAGTGCTAATAGGATCCATAAGTGTTGCGGTCGAAGACGGTGGTGGATGCTCGCAGGATTACCACCCAGCTCCTCCTGAATCTGATTTGAACACTCTGAACCATCCAGTGGCCGAGGCGATGCAGCCAATCAGCCATGATGAGAACGGATGTGAAGACGCTAATGGTGGTACCATTACACCGGCAGCAGAGGACTATTCTCTATCCAGTGTCGTGACAGATGAGAGCGGTTCAGTCTGTGGCAACGTGGAGTTGGCAGAGTGTGTAGGCCTACTACGAGGCACCATGTCTTCCAGTCAAGAAGCGGCGGCATTCCTTTCTCAAAGTAAGCATTTATCTTATTGGTTGTTCCATTTTCAAGCCCCTACTCCGTACACCAAACTGCCTTTTAGTGAATACAGTAGTAGATTATAACCTGACCTAGCTAGTAGTTGCTTGGAGTGTTTATGTATGGTGAGTGACACACTACTACTCTTGAGTAGTGCTAGTGTCGAGTTAACCTGGTATGTGTGCATATTATGATGACTGTCTTGTATTTGGACGCGCAGGATGGAAGGAAGCGATGGCTGGGGATCATGTGAAGCTTGTTCTGTGCTGAGGAAACTGGAGCTGCAAAGCACCCACCGGAGTACTGATCTGATGTATACGAAGGCAATTCGATCATTGGGTCTAGCAAAGTATTATGGAGTTGCAAAGCATCCATTCCTTGGGGCAGTTAATTTGAGTACTAGACTTGATTGGTTGGTTTTTAGATGGTAACGGAGCACGCCAGTAAAATGCTATGCTTGCACGGCGCAGCTAAATTTGAGTACTAGACTACTTGATAGTTAACTAGTAGAAGAGTTGCGTGTTGTGTGGGCAGAGTTACCATGATAAACCGAGAGGTAAAGTAATCAGGTGATGAGAAGATTGGCCAGTAGAACTTCTGTTTCTGTTTAGGTTTTGGGGGCTACACCAGACAGATGCTCTTCTGACCAACAACAAACAAAACGTCGGCACAAAGTATGTCTACTCTTTAGCCCAATCAAGATATACATCACGCACTGATACTACAACTTTTTTTCTTGCTGATGATGGGCTATTTGGTTGATCACAAGGCATTATTCTTCAAGGGTCATTATTTCTTGATACAGATTAGCCCATTAGTGAAGAACTTCAAAAACAGAACACTCGAGGGTTTCAGTGTCATAATACAGTCTTCCTTCTTTGGGTTTTGCTTCATCAGCTTCCTTCTAACAAAGCCCATCGGCTTGGCGCTTGACATTGGGGTCCGTCGGCTTCTTTTCCTTCCTTCTCGGCGCATTCGCCCTCTTGTTAGAATCATGTTTTGCGACATCCCTACATCGGCATAAAACATTGATAAGGTTCTCTTGAAGCATTATGGTTGCGTGTTTGGACAAAGCAACAATTCATAATCATATGGTTCCTTGGATACTAAGAATTACATATGTATGTGGCTGCTCATTGTGTGTTGTGGAATACTAAAAATTGCTTATATAATTTATAGTTGCGTAATCTTAGTGTGCACGAGTAGAGTTCTAGCATGCATAGTAAAATAACATACAAATTTATACCACAGTATCAATGACTCATTCATGAGATGCATAGCAAACTTGAAATTTTAACCTTAATATAAAGGAATAGAGCTCACCATTGTGGCCTCCGCCGCGACCGAAGAACTATGATCAACTCATAATATAAATTATTTCAAGGTAGTTTGACCTATTCTCAGTCAACTATGACAAGTAGTAAATTGGCTGGTACTTAATAGGAAGAGATCGTAGATGAACTAGCAACAGAAAGAGAAAAAATGAAGGTTCGTCTACTCTCAAACTTTGGCAAAGAAAACTCGGCAAAGCACGTAGCATGCCCTATTTTTCGCTCCATGCTTAAGTAAGCTTCCATGTTTGGTAGTAGATAAAGTAGAGAAAAAACATACATAACTTAAATGGGAAAAATCATATCCTATTTTCTTCTAATATATGTCAGGATTATTTAATATAATTATATTATACCGAGCTAAAATTGAGCGAGCCGGTGTTTGCTCAAGATCAACTCGTTTTTCGATCGAGGTACATAGAGTGCTCAAACTCATCTCATTCCTTTTTGAGTTGAGCGAAAAGACGAGTGGATCTCGAGCGGCTCACGAGCCTCGAGGCTTTTTGCAGCCCTATTGTTAGTAAATGCATACGAGCAATGCACATTCACCTATATTACTCCCACTATGACCAACACTATGACCGGTGGACGACAATAGTACCGTCCGTTTTGAAGTCTTGTTGTTGTTGGCATGCGTGTTTGTTTGACTTTTGAAGCAACGTGTTTGTGCCGATTCTCTTCCCGTTGGCACGCACATTTGACTTGTATGGAACAAATATATTCTGGAGAGAAGAATGACTCCATACTACGTATATATAGAGTATAAATAAGATGAAAATCTCTATGGAAGATTGGAAATTGCCTCGCCTGCACATTGTGTCCGTCGTTGCGCAAGAGTAGAGTAGACTCGTCCTCCGCCTCCGCCTGTGCGTGCGCGTTTGATCATCGATTCCATTGATCCATCCATTCCATTTCATCCCGTTCCATTCGTCGGAGAAAGAAGAGAAGACAAGATGCTGTCGTGGAAGTTCAGCCGCACCGCCGACCAGGTCACCGCCGGCATCTCCGCGTCCGGCCTCACCGCCATAGTCACCGGTACGTACGGCACCCGCCTCCTCGTACGTACCGGTGAGGAGGCAGCCTTGCAGATTTCAAACCTTTATTTAGCATATAAGTTAGTCATAGTGTTAGTCAAGTATTTGCAGAGACATGACAGCTTCTTGCCCCACATATCACTTGATCCTGGATAGAAGGTTATGGTTTTGGTACCTTTCTTCGATAATAACCTGACCTGCATGCTGTATCTTTTTTCAGTAACTCATCTCGTGTATTCAAGCCTAGTATCTTTCATGCTTGCTGGCTTGCATGTTTGCTCAAGCGTACTATAGTCGATCATCGGCTCATCGCGCACCCTGATTATGTGATTTTTTTGGCAGCAACAACGCAGGAATAATGGCAACCCCTTTCTCCCTCTCAAAGGATGGCATCGAGATACAGTTTGCAACTAACCATATCGGTACGTATGATTACCAACTCCAATGTGCTACTTGATTAGCTGATGAACACAGCTACATGCCCTGATATATATAGAACGCTTCATTTCAAAAATAGTATTGTCAATTTTATTCCAGTGGCATTCCCCAGGTTGACTTTTTTTGTTTGAACATTTTCTTTTGACACATCTTCTGCTGGACACCATGCAGAAGACCTCTCGCGAATCAAACGTGGAAGGAAGAATTGTCATTGTTGCCTCAGAGAGGCACAGGGTTGCATACAAGGAAGGCATCTGTTTCGCCAAGATAAATGATAAGGAAGAGTATGTAATAATTTCCGTGCAATGCCATTTAGTACTTAAGTTCAAGGCAAGGGAGTCACTTGCTGTTTCAACTTTGATGATTCATGATGCAAGAAACATTTTGTCTATATATACAAACAGGAAGAGGGTGTTAACATCACTGCCAACTCTCTGCATCCTGGGTCTATCCTCACAAACCTTCTTCGCAACCGCAGCATCATATATGGTAATGAAAAACAATTACTTGGCAGCAATGGAGCGTTTCTTTGAAAAGCCTTTGCCTCTGTATTTGCAGCCATCGAGCGGATGCTTGGTAAACTGCTGCTCAAGAACATCCAGCAGGTACGCTTTCTTTTTGCGGGACTATGCATGCTCAATCTTGAATTCTTCACAGGGTCTTGTGTCCATTTTAGAGTATAAATAACAACAGAGACTCCATCCATGCTTGATGTTGAGAAACGATGGGGAAGGAAAGGAATACTGAATTGTGATCAGCTATCGCCATATATATTGCGTCGATGATGAATTGAGTTTGCTCTGCTGCGGCGGCTGCTATGTCAGACAGCAACAACTTTGATCCGGGAAATGGCATAGGACGGCGGAATCTGTAGTTGTGGAGTATTGCTAGTCTTTTTGTCCTAGGTTTGACGATGTACCTCAGCTGCACCGCACTTGGTCTGCTGCCTCGGTCAGGCCCCTAATATACTACTCCCTCGGTCGACCCATAATATAAGAAGTTATTACATCCAATATATTCATAAGATGTACATGACATACTTCAGATGGGAGGGAGTATATGATATACTTAAGATGTACTACAGTACTAGTTTATTCAGAATGTAGCTATGGCCTCTGAGTAGAAGATATCCAGATCTCACAGCTGGGTCATCATTTGGTAACACGCGGCTATTGATGTTGAAACTCTGGCCAGAAATCAATCATCATCATCATTTCTGTCGTTTTCGCATCCAGTCTAGTCTAGCTAGCTCTGATGCAAAACACTAGTCTCTCACTGTTGGGTGATTTGATTTGGATTTGGAATTGGAATTTGAATTTGGAATAGGGGGCTGCGACGCAGTGCTACTTGGCGCTGCACCCGGACGCCAAGGGGGTGTCGGGCAAGTACTGGAGCGACAGCAACCCGTACGAGCAGAGTGAGATGGCCAAGGACGCGGAGCTGGGCAAGAAGCTCTGGGACTACACCCTCGACCTCGTCGTCTGACCTGAAGAATGCCTGATCTGGTTTGGTTTGATCTTGTTTGGTTTGGTTTGGTTTGCTTGATGGATGGATGCATGCATCATGTGCATGTACTCCCGATATCGAGAGATGAGATGAAGGATGAGAGGACGAAGAAATGAATCCCTCCCCAGGTCGTCCATACGGTATCTATCTGGGCTGTGAGATACTCATACTCTTTTCTGCAATTCCTGTGTACTGTATATATATATATATATATATATATATATATATATATATATATATATATATATATGGGGATGAAATCAGAATGAAATACACAATATATTTTGATTCTGTATGTGATGTATGTATCCATTTCCTCAAAGTATAGTGTTTATTTGTTGTTTTATGCTAGAAAATGTTGTTCAGGACCTGTTACAGATTTATGGCCCATATTCTCTCTGCATCACAGGAAGAGGGTGTTAACATCACTGCAAACTCTCTGCATCCTGGATCTATCATCACGAACCTTCTTCGCCACCACAGCATCATAGATGGTAATATTATGCAGTGCTTCTGTTTTCCTCCAAGAAATCTCCTTGTTTCACGTTTCTTCTTGCTTTAAATAACTCATGGCACCTGCGGGCTGCTGCACCAAAAACGGAAACGCAGTAAATCTAATAGCGCGTCAGAAATGGCAGTCAAAACAATGCAAATAACCGCTATCTGTTATTAAACTAATAAAATGATACATTTTCTTTGTTGGTTGATATCAAATCTGTATGGTCGAGTCCAGCGGGGCTTTTGAAACTGTAGTGAGTGTCGTCGTGTTCTCATGGCAGATGTCATGAGATGGCTTGTCGAGTATGGTTGGAGCCGAAGTGCGTCGGTGGGTTCCGGAAGCGAGATTGGGCACGAGCGGTGCGAGACACATGATGTACCCAGGTTCGGGGCCCTCCGAGGGAGGTAATACCCCTAGTCCTGCCGGATCGACTATGAAGATCACAAGGGTTACAATGGTGCTCCTGGAGCTGTTTCGGGTGGAGGAGGAAGAAGGAGCGAGGTCTCCTTTTCCCTTGTATGTGTGTGCGTGGGTGTAGAATGAGCCGACCCCGCCTCTGGGGGGGCTCCTGCGAGGTCTTATAGCCCGGCCTCCTAGGTTACAAGTGATAAAATAAGAAGGGCGGGCCCTGTTGTCATCGTCTCAGGCCACCAGTGGGGCCCGCCGGCTGCACGTCACTGTAGCCCGCCGGTCTCTGCGTCACTGTGACGCCCCCGACTCAATCGTGCACTAAACATACACGCAATGCGCACGATCAAGCACAAAGACTCACAGAAAGATATCACAACACAACTCTAGACACAAAATAAAATAATACAAGTTTTATATTACAAGCCAGGGGCCTCGAGGGCTCGAATACATAAGCTCGATTACACAAGAGTCAGCGAAAGCATCAGTATCTGAGTACAGACATAATTAGACAAGGTTGCCTTAAAGAAGGCTGAGCAAAACAACGACTATTAGATCGAAAAGGCGCAGGCCTCCTGCCTGGGAGCCTCCGAACTACTCCTGGTCGTCGGTCTCCACGTAGTAGTAGGCTCCGTCGGGTAGTAGTAGTTGTCGGCGGGATCAGCTGTCTCCGGGACTCCGTCGTCTGATCGCAGCAATCGGGTAGGGGGAAAAAGGTAGCAAAGCAACCGTGAGTACTCATCCAAAGTACTCGCAAGACTTACATTAGATCTATGCTAAGTATGCATCGGTATCAAATAAAGGGGCTGTATCTGTGGACTAGACTGCAGAAATGCCAGAATAGAGGGAAGGCCTAGCCTATCGAAGACTAGCATCTTGTAGCGTCTTGCAGCAACAAAAGATAGTAGAATAACATAACATTTAGTAACAAATATATATTAGTAACGCCCAGAGATCCTTCCTCGACTCCCTGCGAGAAAGCGATCCCGGAGCTAACATATTATTAAAGTAACACGGGTATCCAGTTCTAGTTGTAGTAGATCGGGATACTCTCCGAGCGTCTTGTTACCGTGGACACGGCTATTCGAATAGATAAGTTCCCTGCAGGGGTTGACCAACTTACCCAACACGCTCGATTAACTCTGGCCGGACACACTTTTATCGGGTCATGCCCGACCTCGGTTGATCGACACGCCGTAGTCCTATCTAGACTCAACAGAGAGGTCAGCACGCCGGTCTACATCCTAAGTGCGCAGGGGTCTTGGGCCCATCGCCCTTTGCACTCCTGCACGTTGCGCGACTGGCCGGGGAGCAGACCCACCTCCTTATACAAGCGCAGGCGGTTACCGTCCAACCCCAACAATCAGCCCACAACTCTGAACTGTGACATCTGGAGAGCTTTCGGGAGAATCGTACGACGCCGAGTGCCCATACTTATTCCCGCGTGGTGGTTAGTGCGAAAAGACCAGAGGCCTACTCAGATCACATATCCAAACCCATCAGTGTTTTGGGAGCTCGCGGTGACGATCAGTGATCCTGTCGCCCCGTCTCGCGGACTTACGGCAAGGGCCAGGCCCATCCCTCTCCTAGGGCGGTCTCTGCCTGCCCGGCCGTGCCGCGTAATTATCTCGCGGGTACCCTCCTGGTCAACCCGACTTATTCAGAGACTGTCGGGAACTCAGGTCCACCTCTACCGGGGTGGTATCGCCTGTCCCTTCAGTCCCGCAGTAACAGTAAACGGGGAACATTGTAAGGTAACAGTGTGTCCGTAACATTAAGGGGGAAATCCGAGGAATCACCCTCGATGGATTCCCACTCGATGTAACCGTCAAGGTGAACTTGGAGGAATCACCCTCGATGTGTTCACGCTTGAGGGGTTGCACGACAGAGTCATCATCGGAGGTGGTGAAAGAGGAATCACCCTCGATAACCCACAACCGACTAGCTACGCTACAGAGATATCATCAGGAGTGAGGTTGGAGGTATCACCCTCGGCACTCGATAGTACCTCTGCAGAGTCGTACAACTAAGGGGGGTGTGCGGTGATGTGTCGGTCTCTGTACATCGATCACATTGATCGAATCTTTCGGTAGTAAAGCCTGGCAAGACGGACAAGAGTGTAGGGCCACGGATGGATCACTAACCAGCCTATACTAAGCATATAGGACAACAGGTAAAGTATCAACAACAGGTTACAAAATCAGGCTATGCATCAGAATAGGAGCTATCGAACAATGGTAGCAAAATCTAATGCAAGCATGAGAGAGAAAGAATGGGCGATATAGGAATGATCAAGGGGGTTTTGCTTGCCTAGAAGCTCTGCTGAAAGAGGCTGGGCGTCTGAGGGGTAGTCGAACTCAGGGGCAACGTCGGTCTCGGGGTCTACCGGAGAGAAGAGGGGGAGGAAACAAATAAATACACATCACACAAATGCAATCACAGAGCATGACATGGCAAAAATGCAATGCATGGGTGACCTAAAGCATCTCTAACCATTTTAGCTAATTTAGGATTTAATTTGGAATTATTTCCCGTAGGTCATGCACTATTCATCTGCCAGAAATAGGCCTAAAGGTACAGGTTCACCTACTTAGAGGGTTCTGACATGCATGCAGATGACATGAATGGATTCGTTGGATTTTTCTGATCAACTTTCATATAGAAAACTTTTTCATCCGAGTTACGGATTATTTTATATGATTTTTCAAAGTTTTAAACAATTTCTGAAAATTCCTGGAATTATTTTTAATTCGAAAAACCCACTTAAACTGCTAGGTGCACCCGGTGTAGTGCACCCAGAGTGCACCAGAGGCTGACCAGTGGGCCCCTGTTGACCTGGGTCAACTGCCCAGTCAGCTGGTCAACTGGGGCCGTGGGGGGCGCGGCCACCCCCCAGGGCGTGCCTAGCAGGCTTGTGGGCCCCTGGCAGCTCCGTTTGACCTAACTCCAACGCTATAAGTACCTATTCATGAAGAAAAAAAATCAGAGAAAAAAGAATCATCGCGTTTTACGAGACGGAGCCGCCGCCACCTCCTGTTCTTCATCGGGAGGGCTGATCTGGAGTCCGTTCGGGACTCCGGAGAGGGGGATTCGACGCCGTCGTCATCATCAACCATCCTCCATCACCAATTTCATGATGCTCACCGCCGTGTGTGAGTAATTTTTTTGTAGGCTTGCTGGACGGCGATGGGTTGGATGAGATTTACCATGTAATCGAGTCAATTTGTTAGGGTTTTGATCCCTAGTATCCACTATGTTCTGAGATTGATGTTGCTATGCTTAATGCTTGTCATTAGGGCCCGAGTGCCATGATTTCAGATCTGAACCTTTATGTTTTCATGAATATATTTGAGTTCTTGATCCTATCTTGCAAGTTGTATGCACCTGTTACGTGTCATGATCCGCATACCCCAAGGTGACAATAATTAGGATTCTTTCCGGTGATTGCCGTAGTTTGAGGAGTTCATGTATTCACTATGTGCTAATACTTTGTTCCGGTTCTCTATTAAAAGAAGGCCTTAATATCTCTTAGTCTCCTTAAGGACCCCGCTGCCACGGAAGGGTAGGACAAAAGATGCCATGCAAGTTCTTACTATAAGCACCTATGACTCTACGGAATACATGCTTACATTACATTGATGAATTGGAGCTATTGTGTATCGTCCTAGGTTGCGACTGTTACATGATGAATGTCATCCAACATAATTATCCATCACTGATCCAATGCCTACGCTTTTCGCATATTGATCTTTGCTAAGTTACTTTCGTTGCTGCTGCTGTTACGATTACTACAAAACTGCTTCTGTTACGGTTACTAATGTTACTACTGCTCTTGAAACTATCATACTACTGTGCTACTAAACACTTTGCTGCAGATATTTAGTTCTTCAGGTGTGGTTGAATTGACAACTCAACTGCTAATACTCGCAAATATTTTTTGGCTCCCCTTGTGTCGAATCAATAAATCTGAATGAAATACTACCCGCAAAAATTGTTGCGATCCTTGTGGGTTATCAACCGTCCACGGGCAGGGTGGAGCAGGCCGCCGGCGGCCCGAATCAAAATATATCCAAATGAAGCAGCAGCATGCTTACTGATGAAGCAAAACAAAGGTTCATGCTTTTGCTCCCACTCCTCCTGTACGCTAAGCTAGCTTTTCCACTTTCTTGTGTGTCACACGGCACTAGCATCTCCGTCTACGTACATGTCACACTCACATGTACATCCTCCTGCCGTTGTACAACTGACTATAGAGCTAAAAAAATGAAAAATATAAACTAAAAACGCAAATGCATTTTGACAAGACTAGTGCTAACACTGTCTTGAAAACTGTAGCCGCATTCCCTTCTGATCACACTTTTGGAAGGGAAAAAAGAGAAGGCCCACATGCATGATGAGATTGAATGGCACCACCATATCTATGTGTTTTTTATCAGACTCCATGCATGAAGCTTCTCAAAACATAGGAATAGGGAAAAACGCATGATTATATTGGAGTGTCATGTCCTCTTCAATATAATCCTACCGGATTGTGACACCACTGGAAAAGCAAAAGAAGAATGCTTACTGATGAAGCAAAACAATCAAAAGGTTGATGCTTTTGCTCCCACTCCTCCTTTACGCTAACCTAGCTTTTCCCCTTTCTTTCTTTCTTTCTTTCTTTCTTTGTTTGTTATATGTGCCCACCAGTTGCTCCGTTATATACTACTTATATGCAGCATATATAGGACGGAGCCAAGCCATACATATCTAGCTACCTGATTAGACCCACCATGGGGAACACACAGCAGACCGGCATCAAGGAGGATGATCATCATGGTGGCAGCGGCAGCGGCAGCCAGCTCTCCGTTTTCCTTGATCAGGTCCTGGCCGGCGTTGCAGAAAACCCTCTCGCCGGAGGGCATGACTTTGAGGCAACCTCCATGACAAGGGTACGTACAGTAGGCCCTAGTCTAGCTTGTCTGTGTGTTTCATCTATACTACATAATATCCGATAGATAGATAGATAGATCTTTCCAGAGGCAGTCTGCTTTGGAGAAAAGAAGAGAGACGAGCAAGTGGGAAAACAATCTGTACTACATGGGCAAATCATGTACTAGTCATGTACAACTTATTTACTGCTGATTTAATTTGCTATCATTCGCCATAAGGTTGTGTCTATGATGTCGCCACGCCATACGCCATAAGCGTTATAATGTTATATATGAAGGGGGTCGGTCGCCATAAAAACATTGATCCTCTTTATATACCGATAAGGTTTGATGATGTTTGAATAATCCTGAGTGGTTTACTGGAAGCTTGACGCTCCCCATCCGCATGTATGTGTGCTACAGTCTGCTTGGCGGAGCTTCTAGCAATACTTCCTTCAGGGGGGCCGGAACTGCTATCAGTGGCAGGGCCACCTCCAGGCAACCCCAGGCAGCTTCCCAGGCTTGGCCAGAGATCATCCGTTGATAAGTGGTATGATCCTAGAGATTGAAGATGGTGTTTGTTTGGCAAAAGTTTACTCACGTAGCCAGAGTCAGGCTTGCCCAGGCTCCAAAGTCTGGCTGGCTCCGCCACTGAAATGCCATGTCCGATTTCCTCAAAAAAAAAAAAAAAAAAAAAGAAAAAAAGAAATGCCATGTCCGATTGTTAGTGGGTGTTGCCTACCCTTAGTCTTGTACATAAACCTTTTCGTTCTATCAACACATCAAGACACGAGGCTTTTGCGCTTAGTTGAGAAAGGAACGTTCTTAATTTATATTTGGTTATATATGATTTATAATGCTAAGGCAATGCTGTTCTGTACTCTATTAACTTATTGATTATATATGTAAGTTTTTCTGCAGGGATCCAGCATGGTTGAGCTCGTCCAAAACTATGATGTGCTGGACAAGTGTACAAAAGATATTCTCTCCGTAATCAAGCCAACAGAAGTCGATCAGAACAAACGACTGCACGCAATTCAAGAGATTGTGGATTCCATCTATTTAGTTGGTCGCTTGAGAGGTAACTTCTCATTGTTTGGTTACCAGATGGCTCTTTTTCATCTCTTGGGAACAACCACTTGCGATCCTGATATTTATTAAGGGTGCAATGTTGTAATTGTTTGACATAAAGCTAGGGTAGTACTTGTATAAATTATCGAAGGGAAATGTTTTCCCTTCTTGCACATGCTATGGATTCCTCGTAGTTACTCTAACATAGACCCCCATCTGAACATTTTATTGCTACTTCCATTACTCATATTCATCAAAGATCTCCAGGAAGGCTTTTCCCCTTCAACGGACTATATAGGTTATGATCTCTGGGTAACAGTTGCATTCTATGAAAACACTAATAAGTGACAAGCTTGTAAAATCCATATAAAACCAGTGGATAAGTCCGGTACCACGTGACATATGTGGTAAGCAAATCAATCTAATCAAAAAAAAAAGTGGATAAGTCTGGTTCGTGTCAAATGACTGGCAATTTTCCTACTACGAGTGCTGCTGTAAGCAGAAGGCATTGCGGCTACTCAATGACTGCCATACGGAAGCTGCTCAAATGGCAATACCATTTTACTGTTGTTATTCTTTTGTTATACTATGCCTAACGAGTCAACACATTTGTTATTTAAATTTCTAGGAGGTGTTGAGAGGTTTATTACTAGTATGGTTTTCTTACTTTTCCTATTTCCCTTAACAGATGCTGTTGTCAAACCTTTTGGATCCTTTTTATCAAAACTTTACGCAAAATCAGGTGATTTGGATGTATCAGTTGAGCTGCCAAATGTCTCAGGCTTCCCTACAAGCAATGAAAAGAAGCAAAGTCTCTTGGGAGAACTAATGAGAGCTTTAGAAATTAGAGGTAACTTCTTTTAGATCCATGCACCTGCGTCCATAACGAAACATCTTGTACTCTAATTATGTATATGTTTGATCATTCTATTCAAGACTCAAGAGTATCCTCTTGTTTTTTGGTTGCTTCCGACATCCAGATAAATTTTCTCAGGCAACAATGTTCCTTGTTTGCCTGTTTGAATGCAATACCTTTTGCTATCTCTGTGGCTGTACTCATTTAGATTTTGTGCGATCAGTATTTACGGGAAATTCTTATTTAAATTCTGTTTCCATTCTTTATTTAGGTGTTGCTAGAGATGTGAACTTCATTCCTTTTGCAAGAGTTCCAGTTCTTCAGTATGTGAGCAACCACTTTGGTATTTCCTGTGATATATCCATCGATAACTACCCTGGTCGAATTAAATCCAAAGTGTTGTACTGGATAAATACTTTAGATGGCCGCTTTGGCGATATGGTTTTATTGGTAAGTTCTTCGTATCCAAGGGATAGTTTTCTTTCCGACAATTTCTTAGTTCAGCTCAAGCTTAGCACCATATTTTCTTGCAGGTCAAGGAATGGGCAAAAGCTCAAAACATCAACGATCCAAAAGATGGAACCTTCAACTCCTATTCGCTTTGCTTACTTGTGCTCTTTCATTTTCAGGTGCCCTTTTCAATTTAGAGGTCACCTATTTTTTTATCAACAGTTTTATCAAAGTTGAACAGCTTATCTCATGCTCTTAATCTTGCATTTGCAGACATGTAAGCCTGCAATTTTACCACCTATGAATGAGTTTTTAGATGAGAACATTTCAGCAGGTGAGATGAAATTGTCTTGTTTGTGAGACTAAAGATTGTCTGATGTACCGTGTATTGGTGCTGGTAATTTACCCTTTGCGTTCACATGCAGAAACTGGGCCTTATAATGAAAAAAATCTTGATGAGATGTGTGCAGAAAGTATAGCAAAGTTTCGACGCCAGCACATAGGGCAAAGAAATCAGAGCTCTCTGTCTCATCTCCTTGCAACTTTCTTTGAGAAGGTAATTGAACTTATTGTCCGCTATATTGAGTTATTGACCAAGTCATCACCATCTAAATTCTAAATCCTAAATGTTGTTCAAATAATGGTAAATATGATATTCACGTTTCAAAGCACATCTTCTGCCTATGTTGTAGCCCTTCGCTGCCATATTTTTAGGTCACCTTTTGTCTTATTTTGAGATGTTCACCATCATACCGTAATAAACTTAGCATAGTGATAAACAAGTGTGCGCTTGGATCTTTTGCCGTTCATGCCCAGGTTGACAAGGCTTTTGAGCTATATAGCTTACACGAGCAAAGCTAGTTATTTGGTTCAGCTAACAACCTCCCTGTCCAAGCACAATTCCAGTGGCCGTTATCTTGCCGACGGAGGAGAGCCATATTGGCCCTCCTGCTGGGTCAAGGCTTTTTCTAGCCCATGCAGTCTAGATTGAACAGCAAAGCTTTATTTTGTTTTTACCCAACAACTCTCCTATCTAGCTAAGACTAGAATTGCTTAGGCACCAAACACACCCAAAGTTGCCTATGTTTGGGCGCTAGCTAATGGGTTTATACTTCTTATCCAGAGAGAAGCTCAAGCAAAGCCACATGAGAGGGAAGGTTCTTATGTGTCTTAGCTGAGTTTGTTCAAGCGCGTACAGTCCTTACTGGGGTTATGACTTATAAGTACAATTAGACCAACCTAATTAGATAACCTTTTCACCAACTACAAATTTTGAGGGGAAATCAGTTGATTACTTACCTAACCAAAATGTGTTCATTTTTGTTAGCTCAAGATATTTTCGTTAAAATGCACATTTGAGTTTCAGGTGAAGTGCACTATTTGCCGTATGTATTTGCAGTACTGTAATGAGATTTGGTATTAATAATTTTCATTGGAAAAAGGCATAACATGGACAATGTCAAAATGCTGCAATTGTATTATTCAAAATTGTAGCACTGTCATAACATGAGATAAAAAAATCTAGTGATGCCCATTCGGCTGATATACAATACCGTTTGCAGTTTTGCCGTCTAGGTGCCCATTTTAGTGATCATGTTATATCCACTTACACGGGTCGGCTCCAGCGAAAACAAGACCGCCTATATTGGATGACCAAACCTTGCTACTTGTTTGTAAGTATTCCCTTCATAGCGCATTTGGTGGCTATATTCTAAATGTCTAAAAAAAATAGTCTCACATGTACACTTTTTTTTCTTCTTGTTTAGGTTGAAGATCCATTTCAGAGACCTGATAATGCAGCTAGAACAGTTGATGTGCCAGGGCTTCATGATATTGCCATAGCCTTCAAAAATGCTAAAAATATGGTCTCCTCTGATGGACCTGTTGACCGGAATGAATTCCTGCTTTCGCTGCTGTGTACGCCTGAAGTTGGTTCAAAACTGGGTGCAAGAGCCACGGCTGACCGTTACGCAACTCCTGCGACGACCCTTCAGCAGGACAGATTCACAGGATTTCTGGAACAGGTGACGTATATATGCTTTAACTTGGTAACTTGAGATACACTAGTGCAGATGTTGTGTGCGGGACGTGAAAGGAAAAGTGACATGCAAGAGCTGTAAATTCTTGTAGGGTCCTACTCTTGCAGCAGGTGACGTGAAGGACGGAGGAGGCATGTCGATGACCGACAAGAACAAGAACACGAACTACGCCGCCCTGGCGGGCACCGTCGCTGGCCTGAGCGCCCTGGGAGCGGGACTCTACCTCATGTCCAAGCCTAAGAAGACGGAAGAGGTTGTCGACGACTGAAGGCGCCTCCTTGGTTGGTTGCGATGATGACAATAAATTTTGATGTCGCCTTGTGAGAATCTGAGACTGAGATGTTGCTCTTCTACGTATGTTGCATTGTTTCTATGGTAGTTTGTTTCGTTCGTATGGTGGTTTTGTCATGTGAATTGTCCTCCCGAGATCTGTAATTTGTTATCTTTTGGTCTTAGTGGTAATACTCTCTTGCGCCACCATCCAACTGGTTGTGCTTCGTGAGAAACACGCTTGGTTTTGTAACTCATTCACACCGCAAAATGATTTTCTAGTGGAACCGGTTTCTATCAGATAGGCCACTGTCAATTGATGGCCCATAGGTTGGTGACGAACAATAGTTCTACTCGGAGAGGGATACGTGTCTGGCAAGGCACTACCCATGTCATGAAGAAGGACATGCTAATCCGAAACCGATCCAGAAGCCATGACATGACTTAGAAGCTATTTTGGAGCTATGGCTAGATCCATCAAGCCTCTTAGTACATCCCTTATGAACTTGTCGAGACTCCTCTTATAGTATCGCCCGATATTAATGGTAAAAAAAAAAGAGAATACAGGTTTATGATGGTACCCATATCTCATCGTGGCCACGTTCCTTCTCGAAAGCCTTGCACCCGCACTCATACAAGACCCACGGGGTCCTTCTCGCTTGCGATCCTCATCGGTTTTCAAAAGTTCCACTGCCCCGTCTTTGCAGAAGTGTGTATGGCCGTATGTAAGACAATGCCCGCAGAAGATTGGCTGTGACCGGTCGATTAGTTCCTTCTCGACGTACCACTGAGCCATCTCCACCGCCACGAACGAGGACAACAATACTACCACGGACTTCCCCCGCCCGATATGTATGCGCCGATAATATTCCCATTGGCATGCCAATTTGATTCATGTGTGAATATGCTAGATATGTCTTTCTTTCTTTTTTTGCCATGTGAGTAAAATGAGCAGCTCTTTTTCATAGGGTAGAAATTGGGATGGAATTTGTATTGTGCAGTTGCATACAAGACTCCAGCACTGCCGCGGTGGACTCGGCCCGCCCGCCGCCGCCGCCGCCGCCTCCTTCCTTCCTCTTCTTCTCCGCCGGCCGGCCTCCGTCTCTGCTTGATTTGATTCGCCCATTCGTCGGAGAGGAAGAAGATGCTGCCGTGGATCTTCAGCCGCAAGGGCGCCTCGGGCTTCTCCTGGGCCTCCACCGCCGACCAGGTCACCGCCGGCATCTCCGCAGCCGGCCTCACCGCCATAGTCACCGGTACCTACCTACCCCTCCTTCCTTTGCCGCACGCCTTGCCGCTCTCTCCCCGATTCAATTTTATTTGGTTCGCTTCTGCTGCCTGCCACTGACTGACAGGGGCGTCGAGCGGGATCGGCGCGGAGACGGCGCGGGTGCTGGCGGCGCGCGGGGCCCACGTCGTCATGGCCGCCAGGAACCTCGCCGCCGCGGACACCGTGCGCCAGGCCGTCCTGGCCGAGACCCCCGCCGCCAGCGTGGACCTCATGGAGCTCGACCTCTCCTCCCTGGCCTCCGTCCGCAAGTTCGCCGCCGACTTCGCCGCCAGGGGCTTCCCACTCAACATCCTCATGTACGTACGCCCTACCCCCTTCCAATCATGCGGACCCAGGCAGGACGAGCTCGGTCATA
This sequence comes from Elymus sibiricus, assembly GCA_039707655.1. Taxonomy (NCBI): domain Eukaryota; kingdom Viridiplantae; phylum Streptophyta; class Magnoliopsida; order Poales; family Poaceae; genus Elymus; species Elymus sibiricus. Next base: position 4,711,397 of record CM077670.1, on the reverse strand, counting down.
CTCCACTGTTGCGATTCGTGAGGACCATTCAGTCAGGTTCGGCCATTAAATTCAGAGAAACCTCTGCCTCATGAGTAGGTAGTACAACAGCGAGATGACTTATCAATTTGATAGCTTCAGTCAACATTGAGCGGATTTTAATTTCTGGACCTCATGAGTAGCTGCTGCAACTAGTAATTTGTGGTGGTTATCTGTAGCTCATGGACAGCCTTGCAGATTCCAAAATTTAACAGAGCCTATCGGCATGGGGAATTTCACGGAGGGGTAATTGGTTTGTAACAGCACGGTCCGTGTGGTTAGTTATAACAGTGGAAGTGTCCTGGCATAAGTTAGTCATCATAGTATTACTCAAGTATTTTGCGCAGATATGAACGCTTCTTGCGCCACATCACTTGATCCTGGACAGAAGATTATGCTACTGGTTGTACCTTTCTTCAATAATAATCTGACCTGGTGTATTTTTTTCAGTAACTGATCTCGTGTATTGAAGCTTAGTATATTTCATTCTTGCTGTCTTGCACGTTTGTTTCGCGTTCCCTGATTACATACATGATGCTTTCTCTGGCAGCAACAACGCAGGGGTGATGGCGACTCCTTTCTCCCTCTCAAAGGATGGCATCGAGATGCAGTTTGCAACTAACCATGTTGGTATGAACCCAGTTAACATACCTTGATACAGAAACACTTCATTTAAACAAGTTTCCAGACAGTTGCAAACTTGCAATTTCTACTTCACCTAAAACCCTCCTAGTTCATTTCTGTTTCTCGTGTCATAATATTCAGGGCATTTTCTTTTGACACACCTTCTGCTGGAAACAATGAAAAAGACCTCTCATGAATCAAACGTGGAAGGAAGAATTGTTAATGTTTCCTCAGAGGGGCACAGGTTTGCATACAAGGAAGGCATCCGTTTCGCCAAGCTAAATGACGAGGAAGAGTATGTAATTTCCGTGCAGTCATTATGTTTTCCCCTGCCATTTACTTAATTTCAAGACAAACGAGTCACTTGCCGTTTCAACCTTGCAGGTATAGCACCATTGCAGCATATGGGCAGTCAAAGCTTGCCAACATTTTGCATGCTAATGAACTTGCCAGGAGATTTAAGGTATGTCTCGTTCCGTTCAGATTGTGTGGTTGTGGCACTGCGCCATGTCTTGGGTTCGTATTATTTCGAGCTTGGTAGGTCCAGCGGGCCTCTATGTCCGTGTTTGTTCCAACATGAGTACTTATGCTAGCAAGCACCGTCAGTTGCATTTTTTCTCAGAGTCTGCAGTTAGACTCTAAAATCACACCACTTTCTGAAATAAAAGAAAGCTGAGCGGTTGTTCCACACGATTTCATTTATTTCTCTGTTTGTCTGGGTCTGAAATTGTCGGAGAACAATCTGCTTATCTGCATCCAAACCCATTGTCTGAAAGATGAACTGTTTGCTCTTATTAACTGGTTTTGTCTGTTTTCAGTTCTTTATCAATATGATATATAGATTTGTGTTGAGCCCAAGTACGTCAAATCATGATTCAATATTTTGTTGATAATAGGAAGAGGGTGTTAACATCACTGCGAACTCTCTGCATCCTGGATCTATTATCACGAACCTTCTTCGCCACCACAGCATCATAGATGGTAAAAAAAGAAATATACTCAGCAGAAATGGAGTGTTTCTTTTGAAATCCTAACTAACGCCCGATTTCATTGGGTTTTTTTTTTCTTTTCCGTATCTGCAGTCATGAGCCGGACGCTTGGTAAACTGGTGCTCAAGAACGTCCAGCAGGTGCGCTTCTTTTGCAGTAGTATGCTCGGTCTTGAGAGGGTCTTGTGTCCATTTTAGAGTATAACAACAGAGACTCCATGGTTGGTGTTAACAAACGATAGGGAAGGAAGCTGAAGTAGAATTCCGTTCTGCACCTCACCTGCACTGCACTTTGTCTGCTGCCTCGGGCAGGCCCCTAATATATATGCTATATACTTGAAGATCTACAGTACTAGTTTATTCAGCATGTAGGGAGTTGACTAGAGTAGTAGAAGAGATCCAAATCTCGCTGGGTCAATTTGTTAACACGCGGCTATATATGTATGTATGTATGTGCTCTGATACAGAACACTAGTCTCTCTCTCTCTCTCTCTCGCTCTCTCTCTTGGGTTAGGTGATTTGATTTGGATTTGGGAATTGAAACTACAGGGGGCTGCGACGCAGTGCTACGTGGCGCTGCACCCGGGCGTGAAGGGGGTGTCGGGCAAGTACTGGAGCGACAGCAACCTGTACGAGCCGAGCGCCAAGGCCAAGGACGCGGAGCTGGGGAAGAAGCTCTGGGACTACACCCTCGACCTCGTCGCAGCCTGAAGAATGCCTGACCTGGTTTGGTTTGGTTTGGTTTGGTTGATCGGGAGCGATGAGATGAGATAGAGGATGGGAGGAACTCAAGCCAGTGGTGTAATGTATGTGTGGTAAAAACAGACAGATATGAAGGGAGAGAATTTGATTGGTTGATGTGTCTGAATTCCGTCGGATGCAGATGCAACAAGAGAATTTTTGTTGGTGCGGTACCCTCCCCAGGGACAGGGATGCGGTATCTGGGCTGTCAGATACTCCTCTTCCAAAACGTAAGACGTTTGTGAGGTTTAGACTTTAGACTAAGCCTCAAAAACGTCTTGCATTTTAAGACAGAGGGAGTACTATTTAGAGCATCGACAAACCGGGCCCCTTACTCTCCCACATTTGTCCTGACGGACAGTCGGTGCCCGGACCAAAAAACAATGTGGTGGTTATGAGACGGTCCAGACATATGCCCTGACGCATCCGCCATGCTATCGTCTGCAATGGCAACACTATCACAAACGATGTGATGCGGAAAACTGTGTGCTTTGTATATACGAACGGAAACGTTTGTCTGGGATTCACTATGTGGGATGTATATACGAACGGAAACATTTATCTTGGATTCACTGTGTGGGATGTACATACGAACGGAAACGATTGGGTCAGTATAATTGTCTGCGATGGCTCACCCGATCGCACATGAGCTCTTTTTGCCCCGCGTGTGTGACCAGAGGCCCTATCGCGGACGGTTTCTGGGTCATGTGGAAAGGACACCCCCTATCGCACACACCGGCAAGGCGACGGTTTAAAACTTTATCGCTGAAAGGGGGTAAAAACCGTTTGTATAGCAGCTCACTGTACTAGTGTCCTTTGAATCCAAATGTTCCAGAAAACCATGATAATGATATCCATAGCAAAACCAGCAGGCAAGGAAGAAGCAACCAGTTGAATATCCAACAAAACAGAGGTGCTTCTTCGTCTGTTGAGTATGATGCAGTCTCAACAGTCCAAAGCAAAAGGACAATCCCAGAACAGGTGCATATCCTATTCCTCCAATTCTGAGTTACAAATGGCACAAGAATATGATGGTAGCCAAAAGGACCTTCTATATAAAGGTCTCCTGTATTGAGTCTGTCATGGAGCAGTAACCAGAAGAAGACTTTATATCTCAGTATTACAACACTTTGCCAGAGTCTGTTAAATAGAGGGTGAGCTGGAATGTTCATTTTCAGAGATTTGTTACATTTTTTGAAAGTTACTGAAAGTTGTCGAGTAAGAATAAACAAGTAAGTAAAGATCTTGAGGAGCAAGCCACCAAAATTATTTGAAAGTTTCCACCTAATTTCATTGAAATGACAACTTTCTAGCTCACGTGGATACACAATCTTCCGTTATAATACCTTTGCTCAAAACTATATGCCCCTGGAAAACATGTATTCAAACATTTCTAGTTTAATTAGCTCTTTCACTTTCGCGATGCAATATGGACAGAAATATTCTTTGCTCCGCAAAATAAAATGTATTCTTTGGGAGTGTAATTTTCTTGCGAACCAAATTTACTTTAGAAAATATTGTGTACCATTCATACAAACTACCAAATGAATGTTATCACTACAAATTTAAATTCGCTATGTAAGTCTCTCGGCATCGTGTCATCGTGGAATCCTCCAACACTGCTCACTTAATTCACCCCTAGTGCTTCTCACTGGATCCTCTCAGAAGCTCTCACCCTACCAAGGGAGTCTCTCTTCCCTTAAACATAATATTAATTGGTATAATTTTTCTCTTACACTTACCAAAATTAATCACATGGTAATGATGCTAATGTTCTTAAGAACATGTTTTGGAATAGTAATAATTCGTGTGTGGATCATATCGTTATCATCACAAACATGGTTGTGTTAAGTTTGTATTTGAAATCCCCATCCAAAAACAAAGTTATGCTAGGTTTTTATTGTCGCAATTTCGTTTGAGAAATTGTGTGCTAAGAAAACCACTCGTTTAATTGAACTCTATTAGATATATAAGTAAAAATAAAAGGAGAGATCAACTAATCAATTTATCTCATTTATATGAATATATAGTGTATTAATATATGTTCATGCCATTTCAATATTTCTTAATATCTTTGGAGAGCTCTAGAGTGTACATGCATAACAATAAGATCTCGTCATTTAATTTATTCCCTATAGTGTATGATTATCCACCTTATTAAATGAAAAATAATGATGAATAGTGGCATAACTAACTTAAAAATATTGTATGCCTTCAAGGAATTCTAGATCATTTCGATGGCCGATGGCGGAGAGGGGAATCTCGGTGCCTCGCCTCAGGCTAGTAGATATGTTAGGGTTTTAATCCTCACGAGGGCGGCGCTCGAGCAGATGGCAATGCTTCTTGTTTGAGTTGTCTCCCGGACCCGATCCCCGGACTTCCCCGCCTGATATGTATGTGCCGATAAACTTCTCGTTGGCGTGCCAATTTAATTCATGTGTTAATATGCTAGATATGTCTTTTTTTTTTGCCATGTGAGTAAAATGAGCAGCTCTTTGCATATGGTACTAGAAAATAGGATGGAAATTGCCTGACCAGGGCTGGCTGGTGGGCCCCACCTGCATATTGGCACATTGCATTGTGTCCGTCGTTGCATAGAAGAGAGTAGCTAGCTGCCTGCAGCAGTGGACTGGACTCCGCCCGCCCGCCGCCGCCTCCTTCCTTCCTCTTCTTATTCTTCTCCGCCGGCCGGCCTCCGCCTCGGCGTCCCCTTCTGCGTGATTTGATCCATTCGCGGGAGAAGAGAAGATGCTGCCGTGGATGTTCAGCCGCAAGGGCGCCTCGGGCTTCTCCTGGGCCTCCACCGCCGACCAGGTCACCGCCATAGTCACCGGTACCCACCTACTCTTCGTCGCCGCCGCTCTCTCTCCCCGCTCCATCTGATTTGATTCGGTTCTGTTGCCTGGCAGGGGCGTCCAGTGGGATCGGCGCGGGTGCTGTTTAACATTCTCGCCGATGCGCTTGCGTCAATTCTTGACCATGCCAAGGCTGCTAGGCACATTTTGGGAGTGGCGGCGGGCATTATCCCAGGGGGCATAACTCACCTTCAATATGCCGATGACACCCTCATCTTTATAAAAAATTCAGAGAGAGAGATCACAAATCTTAAATTCCGACTTATGTGTTCCGAGGAGATGTCGGGTCTCAAAATTAATTTCGCCAAGAGCGAAGCGGGGGGGATCTCGAATCTCATCTTAGGGCGGCACACATGATGAATTGTGAACTGGGATTGATACCAGTTAAATATTTGGGGATGCCAGTTTCCTCTAGGGTGCTAACGATGGGTGAACTTCAACCAGTGGTGGATAAAGCCGAGGCGGGGGTTGAGCCTTGGCAAGGCAAGCTATTAGCTTCAGGAGGCCGATTAGTGCTCATAAACGACTGCCTCATGAACATCCCAATGTTCGTGATGAGTTTCTACCTTCTTCAAGATGGGATTCAAGAGAAACTAAATAAGGTTCGGTCTAGATTCTTCTGGGCTAAGGAGAACGGGAGGCAGAAATACCACATGGTTAGTTGGGACCACTTTGTCAACCGAAAGAAGTTGGAGGTCTAGGGATGATTAACACAAAGATTATGAACGGGTGCCTCATGACTAAGTGGGCGTGGAAAATTCCAACAGGACTCGGTGGCTTATGGTTAGACATTTTTGCGGCAAAATATCTTGTCCAGGGTGGTGTGGACTTTAGGAGAAATGTTAAATTGTCACAATTTGCGAGGGATGTTAGAAAAGTGCAACCGCTGTTGCGATTGGGGACTAAATTCACCATCCACAATGGGCAGACCGCTAGTTTTTCGCTTGACATTTGGTGTGGAGATGACCGTCTTTGCTCGACATTCCCGGCACTTTTTGCCATCGCCTCCGACCAAAACGTTAAAGTAGTCGAGGTTTGGCGCCATGGGAGATGGGCGTTGCAGTTTCGTCGATCGTTGGGATAGAAGGAAAGCAAGAATGGGAAAATCTCCGCGGAAAATTAAGTATACATCATATAGGTGTAGGGAGGGATGAAGTGATTTGGCGGCTTGAACCGTCCGGCAGATTCTCGACTGGGTCTTTGTATAGAGGGATCTTCACATCGGTGACCCGTGTGACCTGTCTGGGTTGTGGAAGGCCAGACTCCCGGCAAAAAATAAAAATATTTATTTGGCAGGTGGCCCGCAATCATATCCCAAGCGGGGATCAAGTGCTAAAGCGAAACGGGCCTGGGGACGGCAAGTGCATTTGGTGTGGGGAGCCCGAGGACTGTGACCATATCATCTTTCGATGTATTATGGCCAGATTTGTCTGGAGCGCCATTCGTGTGGTGACGGGAACATCATGGAACCCAAGCGGGTTCTCAGCATTTTATAGATTGACGTCGGCCACGACGGGAAGGGATAGGCGGTTGGCCTGGGTGGGCTTTGGAGCGTTAGCGTGGGTGTTATGGACCACTAGAACCAAAGCTTTGATAGAGGGACTTTTCATCAAGCATCCGGCTGATCTGCTGTACAAATTGGTATCTTTCTTGCAGCTGTGGAAGCTACTGGCAAGGGCGCGCGATCGAGGACGCGTGGAGGGGCTCGCCTGAAGGCTTCGAGCAAAGTGCACTGATCTTCGGCGGTCATCTTGAGGGCTTCATAGTCGTCGGCGCTACCATTTGGCCATCTACAGCGCTGCGTCGCTATGTATCCGCCTACGAGCATGTATCGTTTGTGTCGTTTGTTTGTCGTACCTTATGTTTCGTCGAACCTTGTACTCGTAAGGGCCTCAGTTTTAGGCCGGGCAAACACATCCTTTCTAAAAAAACTTATACACCTGGACGGCCGTACCATAATATTTGATATTCAATTAACTACTAATTAGTCCGCTCAAAGAAACATATATAAATTAGTGTCCTTTATTAATTTCTTTTGACGCTAATCGCAGTCACGTTGAATCGCTAAGATTCATGTGGTCTGAAAATATGTTTACATCATTTTCTAACTGTCCGGTAGGTGCTAATTCGACCTTATAAGGCCTCTTCGAATGCATTAGTGCTTAGGCAAGGTGCTAAATGCATTAAAAACCTTAGCAACTATTCTCTACAATGCGTAGGTGCTTGGCTTTTGTAGCTATAAGCTTCTCTCTTTTAATTGTTTAATACTTAAACTCCACTATGTATTGGTTGATAGCCATTTTGCATAGGTTCACGTGCTTAGCCTCGTTTCCTCCTGGGGTCACCATAATGCTCTCTCTCCTCTTTATTTGCTCTGCCACATCATCTTTTTGCCTATGTGAAACCCTTAGCACCAGTACACCTTGGAGCATTGGGAAGGGCCTAATACCCCAAAGTCAGTGTTCACATTAAAAATAATACCCGCCATGGATGAGCATGAGCAGTATTAACATTACCTCCACATGCATGTGAGCTCTACCAGACCGTAGGTCTAAACAGTGTCATCGTGGGCACAGTTGGGTGGATTCTTTGATTCTTTCCCAGCATGTTAGGTTAAGCCTACCTTTAAAAAAAAGGTCAGGTCAACTCAAGATTTTTTTTTTCACAGGCCATTGACCACGGCATGCATTTACCTCTTCCTCACCTCGCTGCTCCATCGTCTGTACCCAGCAGAAACATGTGTGCAAAATCGCTACGCCTACTCAACATAGGGCCTATTCCAATGGGGCCACGCGAGGGACAGAGAACTGACACTTTACAATCCCAATGCAACTATGGACGCCCCAGATGTAGTGCACCGAGGTGCTCGGTCACACCGACTTCGCACTCTGGCGGAGTCGCCCTATCTCGGCGTAGTTGAATTCGTCTAGCTCCGTAGCAGCGAATTGCTGCACAGCCCGTGCAACCATAAACCACCAGGGCAATGGCGAAACAGATGACCAATGCTTGTACGTCTATCATCACTACTAGGAAAAAACTTACCAGTAGCTGGTTTTTTTGCTACCAGTAGCGCTGACACCCGCGCTACTGCTAAGGCGCTACAGCTATTTTTTAGCAGTAGCGCTTGTTTGTCCCAGCGCTACTGGTATCTTCAGCTACTAGTAGCGCTTGTTTGAGGCACGCTACTGGTAAATGAGCGTTGTTGGTAAGTTTTTAGCCCGCGCCACTGCTAAAGTTTAGGTTTTTTCTGCGTTTTGGTGTTGTACATATTTAAACAGATATATCTTTTATACAATAACAACATGCATATTCATTGAAAAATAAGTGAAGTCATCAGCACCAAATAACTCATCATGATCATAATAACAAATCATCATGATCAACATCATCATCATATTAATATAAAAACTCTTGCATCATAGTCATCACCACCAACAATAGCTAATAATCATCATAGTCATTACCACCAACACTATCTAATCATCATAGTCATAGTCATCACCACCAACACTAGATAGCTAATCATCATAGTCATCACCACCAACACTAGCTAATCATCATTCTAGCTAGGACTATGTAGCACATCATCATCTTCAAACTCATACATCACTCCTGCTGCTCGCCGTAAGCTAACAATGCTCATGCGACCTTTACGCTCGATCCAACGAGGCACAACATTCATCGGGAGTCCCTGTTGAAGAACATCGTAATAACATACTTAGTAATGAAGTTTAGCTTAAAAAATAATGTATGCAAAAGATGCACTGGGGACAAATAGTAAAAATCTTACCATCTTTCCTTGATAGATGTGACCGTAGTTCAATACGCACACTAGTGGTGGCACGTATCGACTACCACTACTTTGAAGTTCAGGAAAATAATTTGTCTTGACAAGATCAACATCCTCAAGCCATGAAACATAATGACTTATCTCCTCGCTCCTCGCAGTTTAGTTAAGCCCCGGGACAGTAGTAGGTTCTGTCTACCAAGAGTCGGACATGTTTGCTTGAATGGAAATAAGCTGTCAATAGAAATAAGTTGTCAACTATTTTTAAATAAACAATATAAATTACTTAATAAATATGGTTGAGAAACTCACATAGAGGTAGAACTGGAGGCGTCTGCACATCGACCCAGATGTCGATATTACCTTCAATTTCATCTTCAGGACGAATATCAAAGGTTATAAGCATATTTTTCTTAAATGCATACGCCTTGCATAGTGCTCTCCAATTTGAGCATTCAAAATGGGCGTATTTCTCATTATTGTATAATTTTACAGCAAAAGCATAGCCATGCTCGGTCCTCAAGTGAACTTTCTTTATCTCCATACTGTTGATATCTTTGAAACCAATCTTATTCAAGACATAATGTCTTGCATGGCAGGGGATACGCTAATAGAATTGTAAAAAAAAATTACAAGTTGAAGCAAAAGAAGTAGAAGTCATGCTTAATTACGAAAAAAGACATGTCGTTGTGACTTACTGTATGCACATCGAAGGTCTCATCCAGCATGATGCTGAAGCGCCTACCATCTACTAGGTGAGGCCTGTCGCACAGACCACGCGAGTCTTCGCAGTAATCGCACATAGTGAATTCCCTTTCGCTTTCGTCGTCAGACATTTCCTACGATTAAGTCTCCTCGTTTAATTCTTAAACTATAATAAAATGAGAAATGACATAAAAAAGGTCTATGGTTTGCCGGAATGCCGTTTCATACCCGTCGCAGCAAATCCCGGCACTCGATATGCCTACTTTCTAGCACAAGTCATGCCAAAATTCACGGGAAATTTCGGCATGACCTTTGCTAAAAAGTGGACATATCGAGCGCCCGAAATTCACCGGAACGGAAATGAATCAACATTCCAGTGAAACATAGGCCACTCGGAAAAATATGACATGTCCAAAATATGACATGTCCACTTCAAATTTGCATATAACAGGAAAAAATTATTTAACTAAAAAAATAGCAACAATTGCTTTAACTAAAAAAATTAAATACCTAGAATTCTGTTAACTAGACCTAAAACACCTAAAATACCTAGAATTCTGTTAAATACACCTAAAACACCTAAATTCTATTAACTACACCTAATTTGAAACCTAGATAAATTTCTGTCCTAATTTAAAAACCTAGCTAAATTTTTGTCCTAATTTGAAACCTAGCTAAATTTTTGTCCTAATTTGAAACCTAGCTAAATTTATGTCCTAATTTGAAAACCTAGCTAAATTTATGTCCTAATTTGAAACCTAGGGTTCATACTAATTAACTAGGGTTCATACTACCTAATCTGACCTAGGTTTTTTTAACTAGGGTTCATACCACCTAATTAACTAGGGTTCATAACCTACATTCAAATAACTACTCTAAGAACCTACATTATTCTAAGAACCAACATTCACATAACCTACATTTAAATAACTATTGTAAAAACTACATTATTCTAAGAACCTACATTCAAAAACAGAGACAAGGGAGGGAGGGAGGAGGAGGGAGGAGGAAGGAGGAAGGAGGGAGGAGGAGTACCTCGGTGGCGGTGGCGGAGGGCCGGCGCGGGGGAGGAGGGCCGGCGCGGGGGAGGAGGGCCGACGGCGGGGGAGGAGGGCCGGCGCGGGGGAGGAGGGCCGACGGCGGGGGAGGGCCGGCGCGGGGGAGGAGGGCCGACGCGGGGGAGGGCGGTCGGCGCGGGGGAGGGCGGCCGGAGCGGGGAAGATCGAGTGAGGGAGAGTGAGTGTGAGTGTGAGTGAGTGAGGGGGTGGGCCGGCGCGGGGAAGAAGATAGATGGGCTTAGCAGCAGCGCGGGTCATGGGCCAGCGCTACTGCTAAGTCCACTAGTTGTAGCGCGGGTTCCAACCCACGCTACTGCTAACGCTGCTAGGGGGGCCGAGGAGTGGGCCATTAGTAGCAGCGCTGGCCAGGCAGGCCCACGCTACTGCTAAGTTGCGCTTGCAGCGCTGGTTTATGCACGGCGCTACTGCTAAATAGCAGTAACGCGGTACAATTATCCCACGCTACTGCTAAGTGTCTACCTATAAGCATTTTTCTAGTAGTGATGACGTAAAACTATTTGTTTGGTTTTTCTTGCTGTCAAGTGATTATGGAGAACTAACTAGCTGGATGATCAAGTGGGCCGGCCGGAATCGGCGTTAATTTGACCGTGCGCATGCAACTTGCTTGGTCGGTCGAACGACGACCGTCTTGAAGTTAGTAACATCTTGGACAAATCGTTGCCATTTATGATGCCAAAGCAAGCAAGCGTTGTTTAAAGTAAACGAGTGACAAACTGAGAGCTCAGAATCGAAGTCAGCAAACTGAGAGCTCAGAATCGAAGTCAGCACCAGCAGATATATGTTTACTTTCTCCGTTCCTAAATATATGACATTTTGGCAGTTCAATTTAACCAGTCAAAACGTCATATGTTTAAAAACAAAGGAGTATAAGTTTTTTTTAAAGATTTTAATATGAACTACATACAAAACAAAATAAGTACTACCTCCGTCCGGGATTACAGGTCCCCTGAGCCATGCTAGGCCGTTTGAATTTACAAGGCCGCAGTAATTACAGTGGATGCATTTGGCCTCGATTCTGCTTCTCTTCGCTATGTTTATTACGAATGACAGCATGCAGCCAGTAAAAGCGCTCCGGTCAAGACGTCCAACCAGACATGCAACCTATTACAGCTAAGAGCATGCATGCAGCCAGTTAAGTTGCTGCAATTAATTAAGCCAGAGCTCGTGCATGCAGTTTACTACCGCTGCGCCTTGGTCCTACGTTTTGACTTCTAATCCCGGACGGAGGTAGTAAATCTACACTCTAAAATACGTCTATATAAATCCGTATTTGTCTATATGAAAATCTCTAAAATGACTTGTATTTAGAAAGGGATGAAGTACATTACATGTAAGCACGTGCCTTTGAGCTGTTGCGCTGCATGCCAACCCGGGCAGCCATGCACCGCATGAAGCACTTCTCTTGCTATCAGCTCGAACATCCATACTCCCCATCCCACATTTCTTGATTTTCCTAGTTTATATATAAAAGGACCCAGTCATTAAGCCATCCAGCAGGGATACAAGTATCAGTTATATTGTTATTATCAAACACTTCACTGTTTCTTAATTTCCAGATTGTCCAAAAAACAGCAGACACGCCAGCCATCATCGGGTGTTTCTCATTTGGTTTAGATTTGACAATCCAGTCATTAAACATGGAATTGAGTAGTATCAGGTTTATCCAAAAGATTAAAAGTACACTTCAGTATATTCCATAACATCCCAGACAAAGAGCATTCCATGGGAAGAAGGTCAATTCACTCATCCTTTTCAGAAAAAAAAAAACAAGCTTCACTGCCTAGCCAACCTCTTCTACAAAATTAGTTATGGTCAGAATACTATTTTCGAGCAATCACCACATAAAGATTTTGACTCTAGGGAGGGTTTACTTTTCCACAAGACTTCATGAGGAAAAGTAACCCCATTTTAAATCATGTTTCATAATATGACTTGACTGTTTAAGTATCACTTTTTTGTTAGTCCATTTAATTGTGTCTTTCGGATTAGTGAGTTATATTCCCACACAAACTTCTTTGATATGCGTCAGAGCTAAATCCGGCATATACCCTGCTAGAGTGTCCTAGCTGGGCGACATGGCACGATGATAACAAGGGCAAAGTTTTTACCCGGGTCCAGGCTCTCACGATGGAGATAATACCCTACTCATGCTCTCGATATATTGCGTTGGGGTGTGTAAAAAATACATGTCAATACCAAGGGATTGTAATGTCTAAGAAGTCTTATCTAAGAGCACCCCCTGGGGTTCTAGGCTTACAGATCCTAGTCGGCTACGTAGCAGAACGCAGAGTCCTCCACGATCCCAGCTTATCACGCGAAGTCTCCTAGAATATTCGCATAATCCGCCATGGGCCGCCCAAAGTGGCCCAGGTCAGAACCGACATAGGGGTCTAATAAGCCCGGCCCACCAGGCTGGGAACAATTATGGTGAGAAAGCCCTGGGCCGGGACATAGTCAGTAGCCTCTGAACCGGTCGTCAAGCTTGGTTGCATCTCGGCTCCTCTGAGCTGCATGTCGTCTTTGGTCATCGGGCTTGAAACAGATTCAACGGAAGTCAAAAGTGTTAGCTAGCGTTTAGGGAATCAGAGGAATAAATAAATAATAAAATAAGATAAACCCATTTTATCAAAAACTCTTTGTTGATCTGTAGTAAATTTGGTCCTCCCTGCTGCTGCCCTTCCTTGACGATCCCAACATTTTCTACAAGGATGTGTTGCACTTCTCGAAACAGGCTTTCGCCCCTCTTTATAAATAAAGGCACAAACGGCCGAACAAATACATAGTGGTGAGGAAGCCCTCAAACAAGAAGGTCGGAAAAAACGGCCCGGGAAAATGGCACAAGTGCCACAAGCCTAACACCGAGCAACAACGCACATGAGAAGCCACTTCTAACAGACTACACCCAAGACTATAGAAGAAGGTCAAAGCCGCGCCAGGGATACCACCGGGTACCAAGGACTCGAACACACTAAGCCATCTTCGGAAGAGGCCGCCTCACCGTAGAGGCAGCCCATTTGCTCCGGGCCGCGGAGCGCCGCATCTGCCAGGAGACAGCAAGGACTGAGGACGAAGACCACCGAAACCCGTCTATATGATAGGAGAGCAACAGATCCAATATGCTCTAGAACCGAGGACACAATATGCCAGAAAGTGGCACACCCAATGTCGTAGGGCATCTGCAACCATGAAGAGACGAAGTGCCGTGACGACGCCCTCAAGAGGGTGATCATGCTAGACGCCACCGCCGTCGAGTCCGCGATGGACAAAAGTTTTCACCGCAGCACCCTCGCCCTGTGTGGGAAACCAAAGCAACGTCCCAGAGGGAAGCGACACTCGCAGGTGCCGCCGCTGCCGGCGCCGAAGTTCAAAGCTTTCGCTAGTGCCCACACAAGTGCCACTCGAGGCCCAACGGTTGCCAACACCACCCACAAGGGGGCCGCATCCTCCCATGCTAGGTTTACAGATCCAGACTAGGGTATCCCCCGTCGCCACAGCCATGACGACACCAGATCCACCCGCCACCCCTTCCCTTGCTATCCACATAGCCAAGAGGAAGTGTCACCACCGCCGCCATGGTGCCCGCTGCAGAGCCAATCCGTGCAGCCTTGCCACCCATGGTCGCTGCCTCGGCATCGAAGACAGACCACAACCGCCGCCAAAGGAGAGAGCCGCCGAAGCCATGACATGAACCTAGGGTGTGTGGAACCGTCTAGCCAAAGCACCTCCACGGTTAGGAGCGGCCAAGGACGCCACCACTCCACGTGCAAGGGAGTCCAGACAAGACGGGAGCTCCAGTTGGACCTCACCATCCACTCGCCTGGGGTGCGGATCGGGAGGGCTAGCAAGCATCGTCGCTGGGGCAGCCCGAAAAGGGGCCACCGGAGTAGTAGGCCACAACAAGTCGGACCGTTCCAGCCCACATCACCTTCCACCCCCAACCCTGGATCTACACTACCGGCCGCCAGACCCGCACGCCACCAAACAAACAACATCGGCCAAGCCACGCTCAATGGGCACTGCCCCCGTGCTGACAGGGAGAGTGTCTTGCGTCACCCGCAACACCAAAGCATCGAACTCGAGCACGCGAGAGCTCGTTGCCACGACACCACCACGAGCCAAGCCCGTAGCCCACTACCGCCAAACCAGCCCAACCCTGCCACATCACACCATCCCACACGCGCGGAGGAGCACCATCAACCACCTCCAGCGAACCCCGAGCACCAGGCCCCCGACCCGAGCCGGCAGCAGCCCATGGCTACCAGCCCCCGTGCCCCAAGGAACCGCGCTACCAAGGACAGTGGCGGAGCTACAGCCATTTCTTGGGCGGGCCATGCAGGTCAGGTTCAGAAGTACCATCAAAATTTTACTCTTACGGCCTAGATTCAACACTATTCTTGACAAAAAATATAGTTGGGTTGGGCGGGCCAAGGCTTGGTTTAGCCCAACCGTAGCTTCGCCACTGACCAAGGCCACTCGCGCCAGACCCAGATCGAAGAACCGTCGCCGCCACGAACACGCCGGACACCGCGCAGCCCTCCACACCACTGCCGCAAGCCACCAGAACCACCGCTAGCCCGCGCAGTCGCACCACTGTTCAATACATGATGAGAGTACTAGACTGGCAGATACTGCTTTGTGCCTGCATTTTCCCCCGACTGTTCAATACATGATGATGTATGTAATCGAGCACCGTCCACGTCGAATATGGGCGCCACGAGCATGTACTAGTCTAGCCACTGAGATCAGATAATTAAATTTGCCTGATGTCCATTTGTCCACGCCTTTGGTTTCTTTATATTCACTTCAGCACTCCCCCTTGTTACCCTGCATTGCATGACATATTTATTTGCTGATTATTTTGTAGGATTTCCCCAAGAATAGAGACCACCTTGCTGCATTCTGGGATAAAGTAAGAAGATATGCTCTGTCGCCACTTCTTTATTCTCTGTTGTAATATAATTTAGCAAAAAGAGTAATTTGCTGACAGATTGTGGATTAGTGACCTATAACCTATTTAAACGAAGCAATAAGTTTCCCTCTCCTCGCTAGTACTGTGTTCATGGAATTAACTTGTCCTGCTCTTCAGCTCACGGTGGATCAGGCCCAAGCAATACTGTCCTTGGAGGGTGTGGCTATAGAGGTAATGACCATAGATCGGTATCTCCAGAACATACGAGTTTGTCTTTTTGTATCAGTCTGTCTTTCAAAACATCTAATGTTATACACAACAAATACATCTTCAGGAGACCAGCGCTTTATTCATTTTGACATCATTGTCGTCATGGATGTGTAAGCCAGGGTACGCTTCGTTGCCGCTGCCATATGCCAGAGCTGGCAATGAACTTCTGGTAAGGCTTTGACCCAACCTGTCACTGGTCTACGCATGCATCTTGTGTCGAGCAGTAGCATATGTAAGCTTCTTTTCTCCCTCTGTAGGACCTTATTCAAACAGCGGCCTCAAGACTGCCTATCTCATCAAATGAACTGTTTATCATGCTCGACGAAGCAAGCGAAAACACATTTCTTTGTACCAACGCAGCTGATGCTGCTTGTGTTCAGAAGTTTTTGTTTGATGGGGAGGTTGACAAAGTCGCAACAGAGTTGAAAAACGTTGTTGCATGCACTAGTTACATCCTTGAACAGAAGCTGGTATGATGTTTTTCCACTATGCAAAAGACAGTTAGTGCATTTAACCTTCAGCTACAAGTTTCTACGATTTTAATGAAAGATCTGTAAATAAAACAACAGGTCGAAGCATGGTCTGCTGATAAGGCTGCTGAAGCATTAAGATGCCAGAAGTTGCTTGTGGAGGAAGAGGACGCTGCTCAGAAAAGGTTACTGTTTAATGTCATTGACGTGTTATATAATTATTAGTTTAGTACACAAAGCTGCGGAGCTATTATCTTTTTGTTGCTTATTGCTTATAAATGCAGCATCATTTTATTCTACTTTGTGATGAGATCTATATCTAAACTATCCCTGTGTAACTTGAAGGCAAGCTGAAATCATGGAAAGGAAAAGGATGAAGAAACTGAGACAGAAAGAACAGAGATTGAAAGACCTCAAGGATGAGGACACCGCCACGGTCCAGTTACCTGAAGTGGTGGATGGAGCGCCAAGCTCTCCTGGGATTCAGAGTCTCGAGGCTACTTCAGGCCCTGGCCTCCACGAGCAAGAAGATCCACAGTATCTTCGATTGTCAGCACCAATGCCTTCACAGGACAATGGTTGCAATGGAGAAGATGCCAATTGTGGTTCGGGACAAGAAATGGTTACTGGTGCTGTTTTCAGGGAACAAGCCATGGCAACAAGCAATCTCGACAGGGTAGAAAACCTTCCCCAAAATAGTACTGTCTCGGGTTCTTCCGCGACTGCGTCGAAGCATCCATCTTCAGTAAGGCACTCACGCCACAGGGAGCCAAATGTCAGTGCAGTGTCAAACAAAGGCAAGACCTGGGCATGGAAGGTGCGAACCGATACGGAAGAACGGTGCCCAAAAGTTGAGTCAGCTGTAGATGCTAACCAAGAGATGGCTCCGAACACAGACAAGAACTCGCAAGTGCTAATAGGATCCATAAGTGTTGCGGTCGAAGACGGTGGTGGATGCTCGCAGGATTACCACCCAGCTCCTCCTGAATCTGATTTGAACACTCTGAACCATCCAGTGGCCGAGGCGATGCAGCCAATCAGCCATGATGAGAACGGATGTGAAGACGCTAATGGTGGTACCATTACACCGGCAGCAGAGGACTATTCTCTATCCAGTGTCGTGACAGATGAGAGCGGTTCAGTCTGTGGCAACGTGGAGTTGGCAGAGTGTGTAGGCCTACTACGAGGCACCATGTCTTCCAGTCAAGAAGCGGCGGCATTCCTTTCTCAAAGTAAGCATTTATCTTATTGGTTGTTCCATTTTCAAGCCCCTACTCCGTACACCAAACTGCCTTTTAGTGAATACAGTAGTAGATTATAACCTGACCTAGCTAGTAGTTGCTTGGAGTGTTTATGTATGGTGAGTGACACACTACTACTCTTGAGTAGTGCTAGTGTCGAGTTAACCTGGTATGTGTGCATATTATGATGACTGTCTTGTATTTGGACGCGCAGGATGGAAGGAAGCGATGGCTGGGGATCATGTGAAGCTTGTTCTGTGCTGAGGAAACTGGAGCTGCAAAGCACCCACCGGAGTACTGATCTGATGTATACGAAGGCAATTCGATCATTGGGTCTAGCAAAGTATTATGGAGTTGCAAAGCATCCATTCCTTGGGGCAGTTAATTTGAGTACTAGACTTGATTGGTTGGTTTTTAGATGGTAACGGAGCACGCCAGTAAAATGCTATGCTTGCACGGCGCAGCTAAATTTGAGTACTAGACTACTTGATAGTTAACTAGTAGAAGAGTTGCGTGTTGTGTGGGCAGAGTTACCATGATAAACCGAGAGGTAAAGTAATCAGGTGATGAGAAGATTGGCCAGTAGAACTTCTGTTTCTGTTTAGGTTTTGGGGGCTACACCAGACAGATGCTCTTCTGACCAACAACAAACAAAACGTCGGCACAAAGTATGTCTACTCTTTAGCCCAATCAAGATATACATCACGCACTGATACTACAACTTTTTTTCTTGCTGATGATGGGCTATTTGGTTGATCACAAGGCATTATTCTTCAAGGGTCATTATTTCTTGATACAGATTAGCCCATTAGTGAAGAACTTCAAAAACAGAACACTCGAGGGTTTCAGTGTCATAATACAGTCTTCCTTCTTTGGGTTTTGCTTCATCAGCTTCCTTCTAACAAAGCCCATCGGCTTGGCGCTTGACATTGGGGTCCGTCGGCTTCTTTTCCTTCCTTCTCGGCGCATTCGCCCTCTTGTTAGAATCATGTTTTGCGACATCCCTACATCGGCATAAAACATTGATAAGGTTCTCTTGAAGCATTATGGTTGCGTGTTTGGACAAAGCAACAATTCATAATCATATGGTTCCTTGGATACTAAGAATTACATATGTATGTGGCTGCTCATTGTGTGTTGTGGAATACTAAAAATTGCTTATATAATTTATAGTTGCGTAATCTTAGTGTGCACGAGTAGAGTTCTAGCATGCATAGTAAAATAACATACAAATTTATACCACAGTATCAATGACTCATTCATGAGATGCATAGCAAACTTGAAATTTTAACCTTAATATAAAGGAATAGAGCTCACCATTGTGGCCTCCGCCGCGACCGAAGAACTATGATCAACTCATAATATAAATTATTTCAAGGTAGTTTGACCTATTCTCAGTCAACTATGACAAGTAGTAAATTGGCTGGTACTTAATAGGAAGAGATCGTAGATGAACTAGCAACAGAAAGAGAAAAAATGAAGGTTCGTCTACTCTCAAACTTTGGCAAAGAAAACTCGGCAAAGCACGTAGCATGCCCTATTTTTCGCTCCATGCTTAAGTAAGCTTCCATGTTTGGTAGTAGATAAAGTAGAGAAAAAACATACATAACTTAAATGGGAAAAATCATATCCTATTTTCTTCTAATATATGTCAGGATTATTTAATATAATTATATTATACCGAGCTAAAATTGAGCGAGCCGGTGTTTGCTCAAGATCAACTCGTTTTTCGATCGAGGTACATAGAGTGCTCAAACTCATCTCATTCCTTTTTGAGTTGAGCGAAAAGACGAGTGGATCTCGAGCGGCTCACGAGCCTCGAGGCTTTTTGCAGCCCTATTGTTAGTAAATGCATACGAGCAATGCACATTCACCTATATTACTCCCACTATGACCAACACTATGACCGGTGGACGACAATAGTACCGTCCGTTTTGAAGTCTTGTTGTTGTTGGCATGCGTGTTTGTTTGACTTTTGAAGCAACGTGTTTGTGCCGATTCTCTTCCCGTTGGCACGCACATTTGACTTGTATGGAACAAATATATTCTGGAGAGAAGAATGACTCCATACTACGTATATATAGAGTATAAATAAGATGAAAATCTCTATGGAAGATTGGAAATTGCCTCGCCTGCACATTGTGTCCGTCGTTGCGCAAGAGTAGAGTAGACTCGTCCTCCGCCTCCGCCTGTGCGTGCGCGTTTGATCATCGATTCCATTGATCCATCCATTCCATTTCATCCCGTTCCATTCGTCGGAGAAAGAAGAGAAGACAAGATGCTGTCGTGGAAGTTCAGCCGCACCGCCGACCAGGTCACCGCCGGCATCTCCGCGTCCGGCCTCACCGCCATAGTCACCGGTACGTACGGCACCCGCCTCCTCGTACGTACCGGTGAGGAGGCAGCCTTGCAGATTTCAAACCTTTATTTAGCATATAAGTTAGTCATAGTGTTAGTCAAGTATTTGCAGAGACATGACAGCTTCTTGCCCCACATATCACTTGATCCTGGATAGAAGGTTATGGTTTTGGTACCTTTCTTCGATAATAACCTGACCTGCATGCTGTATCTTTTTTCAGTAACTCATCTCGTGTATTCAAGCCTAGTATCTTTCATGCTTGCTGGCTTGCATGTTTGCTCAAGCGTACTATAGTCGATCATCGGCTCATCGCGCACCCTGATTATGTGATTTTTTTGGCAGCAACAACGCAGGAATAATGGCAACCCCTTTCTCCCTCTCAAAGGATGGCATCGAGATACAGTTTGCAACTAACCATATCGGTACGTATGATTACCAACTCCAATGTGCTACTTGATTAGCTGATGAACACAGCTACATGCCCTGATATATATAGAACGCTTCATTTCAAAAATAGTATTGTCAATTTTATTCCAGTGGCATTCCCCAGGTTGACTTTTTTTGTTTGAACATTTTCTTTTGACACATCTTCTGCTGGACACCATGCAGAAGACCTCTCGCGAATCAAACGTGGAAGGAAGAATTGTCATTGTTGCCTCAGAGAGGCACAGGGTTGCATACAAGGAAGGCATCTGTTTCGCCAAGATAAATGATAAGGAAGAGTATGTAATAATTTCCGTGCAATGCCATTTAGTACTTAAGTTCAAGGCAAGGGAGTCACTTGCTGTTTCAACTTTGATGATTCATGATGCAAGAAACATTTTGTCTATATATACAAACAGGAAGAGGGTGTTAACATCACTGCCAACTCTCTGCATCCTGGGTCTATCCTCACAAACCTTCTTCGCAACCGCAGCATCATATATGGTAATGAAAAACAATTACTTGGCAGCAATGGAGCGTTTCTTTGAAAAGCCTTTGCCTCTGTATTTGCAGCCATCGAGCGGATGCTTGGTAAACTGCTGCTCAAGAACATCCAGCAGGTACGCTTTCTTTTTGCGGGACTATGCATGCTCAATCTTGAATTCTTCACAGGGTCTTGTGTCCATTTTAGAGTATAAATAACAACAGAGACTCCATCCATGCTTGATGTTGAGAAACGATGGGGAAGGAAAGGAATACTGAATTGTGATCAGCTATCGCCATATATATTGCGTCGATGATGAATTGAGTTTGCTCTGCTGCGGCGGCTGCTATGTCAGACAGCAACAACTTTGATCCGGGAAATGGCATAGGACGGCGGAATCTGTAGTTGTGGAGTATTGCTAGTCTTTTTGTCCTAGGTTTGACGATGTACCTCAGCTGCACCGCACTTGGTCTGCTGCCTCGGTCAGGCCCCTAATATACTACTCCCTCGGTCGACCCATAATATAAGAAGTTATTACATCCAATATATTCATAAGATGTACATGACATACTTCAGATGGGAGGGAGTATATGATATACTTAAGATGTACTACAGTACTAGTTTATTCAGAATGTAGCTATGGCCTCTGAGTAGAAGATATCCAGATCTCACAGCTGGGTCATCATTTGGTAACACGCGGCTATTGATGTTGAAACTCTGGCCAGAAATCAATCATCATCATCATTTCTGTCGTTTTCGCATCCAGTCTAGTCTAGCTAGCTCTGATGCAAAACACTAGTCTCTCACTGTTGGGTGATTTGATTTGGATTTGGAATTGGAATTTGAATTTGGAATAGGGGGCTGCGACGCAGTGCTACTTGGCGCTGCACCCGGACGCCAAGGGGGTGTCGGGCAAGTACTGGAGCGACAGCAACCCGTACGAGCAGAGTGAGATGGCCAAGGACGCGGAGCTGGGCAAGAAGCTCTGGGACTACACCCTCGACCTCGTCGTCTGACCTGAAGAATGCCTGATCTGGTTTGGTTTGATCTTGTTTGGTTTGGTTTGGTTTGCTTGATGGATGGATGCATGCATCATGTGCATGTACTCCCGATATCGAGAGATGAGATGAAGGATGAGAGGACGAAGAAATGAATCCCTCCCCAGGTCGTCCATACGGTATCTATCTGGGCTGTGAGATACTCATACTCTTTTCTGCAATTCCTGTGTACTGTATATATATATATATATATATATATATATATATATATATATATATATATATATATGGGGATGAAATCAGAATGAAATACACAATATATTTTGATTCTGTATGTGATGTATGTATCCATTTCCTCAAAGTATAGTGTTTATTTGTTGTTTTATGCTAGAAAATGTTGTTCAGGACCTGTTACAGATTTATGGCCCATATTCTCTCTGCATCACAGGAAGAGGGTGTTAACATCACTGCAAACTCTCTGCATCCTGGATCTATCATCACGAACCTTCTTCGCCACCACAGCATCATAGATGGTAATATTATGCAGTGCTTCTGTTTTCCTCCAAGAAATCTCCTTGTTTCACGTTTCTTCTTGCTTTAAATAACTCATGGCACCTGCGGGCTGCTGCACCAAAAACGGAAACGCAGTAAATCTAATAGCGCGTCAGAAATGGCAGTCAAAACAATGCAAATAACCGCTATCTGTTATTAAACTAATAAAATGATACATTTTCTTTGTTGGTTGATATCAAATCTGTATGGTCGAGTCCAGCGGGGCTTTTGAAACTGTAGTGAGTGTCGTCGTGTTCTCATGGCAGATGTCATGAGATGGCTTGTCGAGTATGGTTGGAGCCGAAGTGCGTCGGTGGGTTCCGGAAGCGAGATTGGGCACGAGCGGTGCGAGACACATGATGTACCCAGGTTCGGGGCCCTCCGAGGGAGGTAATACCCCTAGTCCTGCCGGATCGACTATGAAGATCACAAGGGTTACAATGGTGCTCCTGGAGCTGTTTCGGGTGGAGGAGGAAGAAGGAGCGAGGTCTCCTTTTCCCTTGTATGTGTGTGCGTGGGTGTAGAATGAGCCGACCCCGCCTCTGGGGGGGCTCCTGCGAGGTCTTATAGCCCGGCCTCCTAGGTTACAAGTGATAAAATAAGAAGGGCGGGCCCTGTTGTCATCGTCTCAGGCCACCAGTGGGGCCCGCCGGCTGCACGTCACTGTAGCCCGCCGGTCTCTGCGTCACTGTGACGCCCCCGACTCAATCGTGCACTAAACATACACGCAATGCGCACGATCAAGCACAAAGACTCACAGAAAGATATCACAACACAACTCTAGACACAAAATAAAATAATACAAGTTTTATATTACAAGCCAGGGGCCTCGAGGGCTCGAATACATAAGCTCGATTACACAAGAGTCAGCGAAAGCATCAGTATCTGAGTACAGACATAATTAGACAAGGTTGCCTTAAAGAAGGCTGAGCAAAACAACGACTATTAGATCGAAAAGGCGCAGGCCTCCTGCCTGGGAGCCTCCGAACTACTCCTGGTCGTCGGTCTCCACGTAGTAGTAGGCTCCGTCGGGTAGTAGTAGTTGTCGGCGGGATCAGCTGTCTCCGGGACTCCGTCGTCTGATCGCAGCAATCGGGTAGGGGGAAAAAGGTAGCAAAGCAACCGTGAGTACTCATCCAAAGTACTCGCAAGACTTACATTAGATCTATGCTAAGTATGCATCGGTATCAAATAAAGGGGCTGTATCTGTGGACTAGACTGCAGAAATGCCAGAATAGAGGGAAGGCCTAGCCTATCGAAGACTAGCATCTTGTAGCGTCTTGCAGCAACAAAAGATAGTAGAATAACATAACATTTAGTAACAAATATATATTAGTAACGCCCAGAGATCCTTCCTCGACTCCCTGCGAGAAAGCGATCCCGGAGCTAACATATTATTAAAGTAACACGGGTATCCAGTTCTAGTTGTAGTAGATCGGGATACTCTCCGAGCGTCTTGTTACCGTGGACACGGCTATTCGAATAGATAAGTTCCCTGCAGGGGTTGACCAACTTACCCAACACGCTCGATTAACTCTGGCCGGACACACTTTTATCGGGTCATGCCCGACCTCGGTTGATCGACACGCCGTAGTCCTATCTAGACTCAACAGAGAGGTCAGCACGCCGGTCTACATCCTAAGTGCGCAGGGGTCTTGGGCCCATCGCCCTTTGCACTCCTGCACGTTGCGCGACTGGCCGGGGAGCAGACCCACCTCCTTATACAAGCGCAGGCGGTTACCGTCCAACCCCAACAATCAGCCCACAACTCTGAACTGTGACATCTGGAGAGCTTTCGGGAGAATCGTACGACGCCGAGTGCCCATACTTATTCCCGCGTGGTGGTTAGTGCGAAAAGACCAGAGGCCTACTCAGATCACATATCCAAACCCATCAGTGTTTTGGGAGCTCGCGGTGACGATCAGTGATCCTGTCGCCCCGTCTCGCGGACTTACGGCAAGGGCCAGGCCCATCCCTCTCCTAGGGCGGTCTCTGCCTGCCCGGCCGTGCCGCGTAATTATCTCGCGGGTACCCTCCTGGTCAACCCGACTTATTCAGAGACTGTCGGGAACTCAGGTCCACCTCTACCGGGGTGGTATCGCCTGTCCCTTCAGTCCCGCAGTAACAGTAAACGGGGAACATTGTAAGGTAACAGTGTGTCCGTAACATTAAGGGGGAAATCCGAGGAATCACCCTCGATGGATTCCCACTCGATGTAACCGTCAAGGTGAACTTGGAGGAATCACCCTCGATGTGTTCACGCTTGAGGGGTTGCACGACAGAGTCATCATCGGAGGTGGTGAAAGAGGAATCACCCTCGATAACCCACAACCGACTAGCTACGCTACAGAGATATCATCAGGAGTGAGGTTGGAGGTATCACCCTCGGCACTCGATAGTACCTCTGCAGAGTCGTACAACTAAGGGGGGTGTGCGGTGATGTGTCGGTCTCTGTACATCGATCACATTGATCGAATCTTTCGGTAGTAAAGCCTGGCAAGACGGACAAGAGTGTAGGGCCACGGATGGATCACTAACCAGCCTATACTAAGCATATAGGACAACAGGTAAAGTATCAACAACAGGTTACAAAATCAGGCTATGCATCAGAATAGGAGCTATCGAACAATGGTAGCAAAATCTAATGCAAGCATGAGAGAGAAAGAATGGGCGATATAGGAATGATCAAGGGGGTTTTGCTTGCCTAGAAGCTCTGCTGAAAGAGGCTGGGCGTCTGAGGGGTAGTCGAACTCAGGGGCAACGTCGGTCTCGGGGTCTACCGGAGAGAAGAGGGGGAGGAAACAAATAAATACACATCACACAAATGCAATCACAGAGCATGACATGGCAAAAATGCAATGCATGGGTGACCTAAAGCATCTCTAACCATTTTAGCTAATTTAGGATTTAATTTGGAATTATTTCCCGTAGGTCATGCACTATTCATCTGCCAGAAATAGGCCTAAAGGTACAGGTTCACCTACTTAGAGGGTTCTGACATGCATGCAGATGACATGAATGGATTCGTTGGATTTTTCTGATCAACTTTCATATAGAAAACTTTTTCATCCGAGTTACGGATTATTTTATATGATTTTTCAAAGTTTTAAACAATTTCTGAAAATTCCTGGAATTATTTTTAATTCGAAAAACCCACTTAAACTGCTAGGTGCACCCGGTGTAGTGCACCCAGAGTGCACCAGAGGCTGACCAGTGGGCCCCTGTTGACCTGGGTCAACTGCCCAGTCAGCTGGTCAACTGGGGCCGTGGGGGGCGCGGCCACCCCCCAGGGCGTGCCTAGCAGGCTTGTGGGCCCCTGGCAGCTCCGTTTGACCTAACTCCAACGCTATAAGTACCTATTCATGAAGAAAAAAAATCAGAGAAAAAAGAATCATCGCGTTTTACGAGACGGAGCCGCCGCCACCTCCTGTTCTTCATCGGGAGGGCTGATCTGGAGTCCGTTCGGGACTCCGGAGAGGGGGATTCGACGCCGTCGTCATCATCAACCATCCTCCATCACCAATTTCATGATGCTCACCGCCGTGTGTGAGTAATTTTTTTGTAGGCTTGCTGGACGGCGATGGGTTGGATGAGATTTACCATGTAATCGAGTCAATTTGTTAGGGTTTTGATCCCTAGTATCCACTATGTTCTGAGATTGATGTTGCTATGCTTAATGCTTGTCATTAGGGCCCGAGTGCCATGATTTCAGATCTGAACCTTTATGTTTTCATGAATATATTTGAGTTCTTGATCCTATCTTGCAAGTTGTATGCACCTGTTACGTGTCATGATCCGCATACCCCAAGGTGACAATAATTAGGATTCTTTCCGGTGATTGCCGTAGTTTGAGGAGTTCATGTATTCACTATGTGCTAATACTTTGTTCCGGTTCTCTATTAAAAGAAGGCCTTAATATCTCTTAGTCTCCTTAAGGACCCCGCTGCCACGGAAGGGTAGGACAAAAGATGCCATGCAAGTTCTTACTATAAGCACCTATGACTCTACGGAATACATGCTTACATTACATTGATGAATTGGAGCTATTGTGTATCGTCCTAGGTTGCGACTGTTACATGATGAATGTCATCCAACATAATTATCCATCACTGATCCAATGCCTACGCTTTTCGCATATTGATCTTTGCTAAGTTACTTTCGTTGCTGCTGCTGTTACGATTACTACAAAACTGCTTCTGTTACGGTTACTAATGTTACTACTGCTCTTGAAACTATCATACTACTGTGCTACTAAACACTTTGCTGCAGATATTTAGTTCTTCAGGTGTGGTTGAATTGACAACTCAACTGCTAATACTCGCAAATATTTTTTGGCTCCCCTTGTGTCGAATCAATAAATCTGAATGAAATACTACCCGCAAAAATTGTTGCGATCCTTGTGGGTTATCAACCGTCCACGGGCAGGGTGGAGCAGGCCGCCGGCGGCCCGAATCAAAATATATCCAAATGAAGCAGCAGCATGCTTACTGATGAAGCAAAACAAAGGTTCATGCTTTTGCTCCCACTCCTCCTGTACGCTAAGCTAGCTTTTCCACTTTCTTGTGTGTCACACGGCACTAGCATCTCCGTCTACGTACATGTCACACTCACATGTACATCCTCCTGCCGTTGTACAACTGACTATAGAGCTAAAAAAATGAAAAATATAAACTAAAAACGCAAATGCATTTTGACAAGACTAGTGCTAACACTGTCTTGAAAACTGTAGCCGCATTCCCTTCTGATCACACTTTTGGAAGGGAAAAAAGAGAAGGCCCACATGCATGATGAGATTGAATGGCACCACCATATCTATGTGTTTTTTATCAGACTCCATGCATGAAGCTTCTCAAAACATAGGAATAGGGAAAAACGCATGATTATATTGGAGTGTCATGTCCTCTTCAATATAATCCTACCGGATTGTGACACCACTGGAAAAGCAAAAGAAGAATGCTTACTGATGAAGCAAAACAATCAAAAGGTTGATGCTTTTGCTCCCACTCCTCCTTTACGCTAACCTAGCTTTTCCCCTTTCTTTCTTTCTTTCTTTCTTTCTTTGTTTGTTATATGTGCCCACCAGTTGCTCCGTTATATACTACTTATATGCAGCATATATAGGACGGAGCCAAGCCATACATATCTAGCTACCTGATTAGACCCACCATGGGGAACACACAGCAGACCGGCATCAAGGAGGATGATCATCATGGTGGCAGCGGCAGCGGCAGCCAGCTCTCCGTTTTCCTTGATCAGGTCCTGGCCGGCGTTGCAGAAAACCCTCTCGCCGGAGGGCATGACTTTGAGGCAACCTCCATGACAAGGGTACGTACAGTAGGCCCTAGTCTAGCTTGTCTGTGTGTTTCATCTATACTACATAATATCCGATAGATAGATAGATAGATCTTTCCAGAGGCAGTCTGCTTTGGAGAAAAGAAGAGAGACGAGCAAGTGGGAAAACAATCTGTACTACATGGGCAAATCATGTACTAGTCATGTACAACTTATTTACTGCTGATTTAATTTGCTATCATTCGCCATAAGGTTGTGTCTATGATGTCGCCACGCCATACGCCATAAGCGTTATAATGTTATATATGAAGGGGGTCGGTCGCCATAAAAACATTGATCCTCTTTATATACCGATAAGGTTTGATGATGTTTGAATAATCCTGAGTGGTTTACTGGAAGCTTGACGCTCCCCATCCGCATGTATGTGTGCTACAGTCTGCTTGGCGGAGCTTCTAGCAATACTTCCTTCAGGGGGGCCGGAACTGCTATCAGTGGCAGGGCCACCTCCAGGCAACCCCAGGCAGCTTCCCAGGCTTGGCCAGAGATCATCCGTTGATAAGTGGTATGATCCTAGAGATTGAAGATGGTGTTTGTTTGGCAAAAGTTTACTCACGTAGCCAGAGTCAGGCTTGCCCAGGCTCCAAAGTCTGGCTGGCTCCGCCACTGAAATGCCATGTCCGATTTCCTCAAAAAAAAAAAAAAAAAAAAAGAAAAAAAGAAATGCCATGTCCGATTGTTAGTGGGTGTTGCCTACCCTTAGTCTTGTACATAAACCTTTTCGTTCTATCAACACATCAAGACACGAGGCTTTTGCGCTTAGTTGAGAAAGGAACGTTCTTAATTTATATTTGGTTATATATGATTTATAATGCTAAGGCAATGCTGTTCTGTACTCTATTAACTTATTGATTATATATGTAAGTTTTTCTGCAGGGATCCAGCATGGTTGAGCTCGTCCAAAACTATGATGTGCTGGACAAGTGTACAAAAGATATTCTCTCCGTAATCAAGCCAACAGAAGTCGATCAGAACAAACGACTGCACGCAATTCAAGAGATTGTGGATTCCATCTATTTAGTTGGTCGCTTGAGAGGTAACTTCTCATTGTTTGGTTACCAGATGGCTCTTTTTCATCTCTTGGGAACAACCACTTGCGATCCTGATATTTATTAAGGGTGCAATGTTGTAATTGTTTGACATAAAGCTAGGGTAGTACTTGTATAAATTATCGAAGGGAAATGTTTTCCCTTCTTGCACATGCTATGGATTCCTCGTAGTTACTCTAACATAGACCCCCATCTGAACATTTTATTGCTACTTCCATTACTCATATTCATCAAAGATCTCCAGGAAGGCTTTTCCCCTTCAACGGACTATATAGGTTATGATCTCTGGGTAACAGTTGCATTCTATGAAAACACTAATAAGTGACAAGCTTGTAAAATCCATATAAAACCAGTGGATAAGTCCGGTACCACGTGACATATGTGGTAAGCAAATCAATCTAATCAAAAAAAAAAGTGGATAAGTCTGGTTCGTGTCAAATGACTGGCAATTTTCCTACTACGAGTGCTGCTGTAAGCAGAAGGCATTGCGGCTACTCAATGACTGCCATACGGAAGCTGCTCAAATGGCAATACCATTTTACTGTTGTTATTCTTTTGTTATACTATGCCTAACGAGTCAACACATTTGTTATTTAAATTTCTAGGAGGTGTTGAGAGGTTTATTACTAGTATGGTTTTCTTACTTTTCCTATTTCCCTTAACAGATGCTGTTGTCAAACCTTTTGGATCCTTTTTATCAAAACTTTACGCAAAATCAGGTGATTTGGATGTATCAGTTGAGCTGCCAAATGTCTCAGGCTTCCCTACAAGCAATGAAAAGAAGCAAAGTCTCTTGGGAGAACTAATGAGAGCTTTAGAAATTAGAGGTAACTTCTTTTAGATCCATGCACCTGCGTCCATAACGAAACATCTTGTACTCTAATTATGTATATGTTTGATCATTCTATTCAAGACTCAAGAGTATCCTCTTGTTTTTTGGTTGCTTCCGACATCCAGATAAATTTTCTCAGGCAACAATGTTCCTTGTTTGCCTGTTTGAATGCAATACCTTTTGCTATCTCTGTGGCTGTACTCATTTAGATTTTGTGCGATCAGTATTTACGGGAAATTCTTATTTAAATTCTGTTTCCATTCTTTATTTAGGTGTTGCTAGAGATGTGAACTTCATTCCTTTTGCAAGAGTTCCAGTTCTTCAGTATGTGAGCAACCACTTTGGTATTTCCTGTGATATATCCATCGATAACTACCCTGGTCGAATTAAATCCAAAGTGTTGTACTGGATAAATACTTTAGATGGCCGCTTTGGCGATATGGTTTTATTGGTAAGTTCTTCGTATCCAAGGGATAGTTTTCTTTCCGACAATTTCTTAGTTCAGCTCAAGCTTAGCACCATATTTTCTTGCAGGTCAAGGAATGGGCAAAAGCTCAAAACATCAACGATCCAAAAGATGGAACCTTCAACTCCTATTCGCTTTGCTTACTTGTGCTCTTTCATTTTCAGGTGCCCTTTTCAATTTAGAGGTCACCTATTTTTTTATCAACAGTTTTATCAAAGTTGAACAGCTTATCTCATGCTCTTAATCTTGCATTTGCAGACATGTAAGCCTGCAATTTTACCACCTATGAATGAGTTTTTAGATGAGAACATTTCAGCAGGTGAGATGAAATTGTCTTGTTTGTGAGACTAAAGATTGTCTGATGTACCGTGTATTGGTGCTGGTAATTTACCCTTTGCGTTCACATGCAGAAACTGGGCCTTATAATGAAAAAAATCTTGATGAGATGTGTGCAGAAAGTATAGCAAAGTTTCGACGCCAGCACATAGGGCAAAGAAATCAGAGCTCTCTGTCTCATCTCCTTGCAACTTTCTTTGAGAAGGTAATTGAACTTATTGTCCGCTATATTGAGTTATTGACCAAGTCATCACCATCTAAATTCTAAATCCTAAATGTTGTTCAAATAATGGTAAATATGATATTCACGTTTCAAAGCACATCTTCTGCCTATGTTGTAGCCCTTCGCTGCCATATTTTTAGGTCACCTTTTGTCTTATTTTGAGATGTTCACCATCATACCGTAATAAACTTAGCATAGTGATAAACAAGTGTGCGCTTGGATCTTTTGCCGTTCATGCCCAGGTTGACAAGGCTTTTGAGCTATATAGCTTACACGAGCAAAGCTAGTTATTTGGTTCAGCTAACAACCTCCCTGTCCAAGCACAATTCCAGTGGCCGTTATCTTGCCGACGGAGGAGAGCCATATTGGCCCTCCTGCTGGGTCAAGGCTTTTTCTAGCCCATGCAGTCTAGATTGAACAGCAAAGCTTTATTTTGTTTTTACCCAACAACTCTCCTATCTAGCTAAGACTAGAATTGCTTAGGCACCAAACACACCCAAAGTTGCCTATGTTTGGGCGCTAGCTAATGGGTTTATACTTCTTATCCAGAGAGAAGCTCAAGCAAAGCCACATGAGAGGGAAGGTTCTTATGTGTCTTAGCTGAGTTTGTTCAAGCGCGTACAGTCCTTACTGGGGTTATGACTTATAAGTACAATTAGACCAACCTAATTAGATAACCTTTTCACCAACTACAAATTTTGAGGGGAAATCAGTTGATTACTTACCTAACCAAAATGTGTTCATTTTTGTTAGCTCAAGATATTTTCGTTAAAATGCACATTTGAGTTTCAGGTGAAGTGCACTATTTGCCGTATGTATTTGCAGTACTGTAATGAGATTTGGTATTAATAATTTTCATTGGAAAAAGGCATAACATGGACAATGTCAAAATGCTGCAATTGTATTATTCAAAATTGTAGCACTGTCATAACATGAGATAAAAAAATCTAGTGATGCCCATTCGGCTGATATACAATACCGTTTGCAGTTTTGCCGTCTAGGTGCCCATTTTAGTGATCATGTTATATCCACTTACACGGGTCGGCTCCAGCGAAAACAAGACCGCCTATATTGGATGACCAAACCTTGCTACTTGTTTGTAAGTATTCCCTTCATAGCGCATTTGGTGGCTATATTCTAAATGTCTAAAAAAAATAGTCTCACATGTACACTTTTTTTTCTTCTTGTTTAGGTTGAAGATCCATTTCAGAGACCTGATAATGCAGCTAGAACAGTTGATGTGCCAGGGCTTCATGATATTGCCATAGCCTTCAAAAATGCTAAAAATATGGTCTCCTCTGATGGACCTGTTGACCGGAATGAATTCCTGCTTTCGCTGCTGTGTACGCCTGAAGTTGGTTCAAAACTGGGTGCAAGAGCCACGGCTGACCGTTACGCAACTCCTGCGACGACCCTTCAGCAGGACAGATTCACAGGATTTCTGGAACAGGTGACGTATATATGCTTTAACTTGGTAACTTGAGATACACTAGTGCAGATGTTGTGTGCGGGACGTGAAAGGAAAAGTGACATGCAAGAGCTGTAAATTCTTGTAGGGTCCTACTCTTGCAGCAGGTGACGTGAAGGACGGAGGAGGCATGTCGATGACCGACAAGAACAAGAACACGAACTACGCCGCCCTGGCGGGCACCGTCGCTGGCCTGAGCGCCCTGGGAGCGGGACTCTACCTCATGTCCAAGCCTAAGAAGACGGAAGAGGTTGTCGACGACTGAAGGCGCCTCCTTGGTTGGTTGCGATGATGACAATAAATTTTGATGTCGCCTTGTGAGAATCTGAGACTGAGATGTTGCTCTTCTACGTATGTTGCATTGTTTCTATGGTAGTTTGTTTCGTTCGTATGGTGGTTTTGTCATGTGAATTGTCCTCCCGAGATCTGTAATTTGTTATCTTTTGGTCTTAGTGGTAATACTCTCTTGCGCCACCATCCAACTGGTTGTGCTTCGTGAGAAACACGCTTGGTTTTGTAACTCATTCACACCGCAAAATGATTTTCTAGTGGAACCGGTTTCTATCAGATAGGCCACTGTCAATTGATGGCCCATAGGTTGGTGACGAACAATAGTTCTACTCGGAGAGGGATACGTGTCTGGCAAGGCACTACCCATGTCATGAAGAAGGACATGCTAATCCGAAACCGATCCAGAAGCCATGACATGACTTAGAAGCTATTTTGGAGCTATGGCTAGATCCATCAAGCCTCTTAGTACATCCCTTATGAACTTGTCGAGACTCCTCTTATAGTATCGCCCGATATTAATGGTAAAAAAAAAAGAGAATACAGGTTTATGATGGTACCCATATCTCATCGTGGCCACGTTCCTTCTCGAAAGCCTTGCACCCGCACTCATACAAGACCCACGGGGTCCTTCTCGCTTGCGATCCTCATCGGTTTTCAAAAGTTCCACTGCCCCGTCTTTGCAGAAGTGTGTATGGCCGTATGTAAGACAATGCCCGCAGAAGATTGGCTGTGACCGGTCGATTAGTTCCTTCTCGACGTACCACTGAGCCATCTCCACCGCCACGAACGAGGACAACAATACTACCACGGACTTCCCCCGCCCGATATGTATGCGCCGATAATATTCCCATTGGCATGCCAATTTGATTCATGTGTGAATATGCTAGATATGTCTTTCTTTCTTTTTTTGCCATGTGAGTAAAATGAGCAGCTCTTTTTCATAGGGTAGAAATTGGGATGGAATTTGTATTGTGCAGTTGCATACAAGACTCCAGCACTGCCGCGGTGGACTCGGCCCGCCCGCCGCCGCCGCCGCCGCCTCCTTCCTTCCTCTTCTTCTCCGCCGGCCGGCCTCCGTCTCTGCTTGATTTGATTCGCCCATTCGTCGGAGAGGAAGAAGATGCTGCCGTGGATCTTCAGCCGCAAGGGCGCCTCGGGCTTCTCCTGGGCCTCCACCGCCGACCAGGTCACCGCCGGCATCTCCGCAGCCGGCCTCACCGCCATAGTCACCGGTACCTACCTACCCCTCCTTCCTTTGCCGCACGCCTTGCCGCTCTCTCCCCGATTCAATTTTATTTGGTTCGCTTCTGCTGCCTGCCACTGACTGACAGGGGCGTCGAGCGGGATCGGCGCGGAGACGGCGCGGGTGCTGGCGGCGCGCGGGGCCCACGTCGTCATGGCCGCCAGGAACCTCGCCGCCGCGGACACCGTGCGCCAGGCCGTCCTGGCCGAGACCCCCGCCGCCAGCGTGGACCTCATGGAGCTCGACCTCTCCTCCCTGGCCTCCGTCCGCAAGTTCGCCGCCGACTTCGCCGCCAGGGGCTTCCCACTCAACATCCTCATGTACGTACGCCCTACCCCCTTCCAATCATGCGGACCCAGGCAGGACGAGCTCGGTCATACTCCACTGTTGCGATTCGTGAGGACCATTCAGTCAGGTTCGGCCATTAAATTCAGAGAAACCTCTGCCTCATGAGTA
Organism: Elymus sibiricus; assembly: GCA_039707655.1. Lineage (NCBI taxonomy): Eukaryota > Viridiplantae > Streptophyta > Magnoliopsida > Poales > Poaceae > Elymus > Elymus sibiricus. Next base: position 4,677,181 of record CM077670.1, on the reverse strand, counting down.
GGTAGTACAACAGCGAGATGACTTATCAATTTGATAGCTTCAGTCAACATTGAGCGGATTTTAATTTCTGGACCTCATGAGTAGCTGCTGCAACTAGTAATTTGTGGTGGTTATCTGTAGCTCATGGACAGCCTTGCAGATTCCAAAATTTAACAGAGCCTATCGGCATGGGGAATTTCACGGAGGGGTAATTGGTTTGTAACAGCACGGTCCGTGTGGTTAGTTATAACAGTGGAAGTGTCCTGGCATAAGTTAGTCATCATAGTATTACTCAAGTATTTTGCGCAGATATGAACGCTTCTTGCGCCACATCACTTGATCCTGGACAGAAGATTATGCTACTGGTTGTACCTTTCTTCAATAATAATCTGACCTGGTGTATTTTTTTCAGTAACTGATCTCGTGTATTGAAGCTTAGTATATTTCATTCTTGCTGTCTTGCACGTTTGTTTCGCGTTCCCTGATTACATACATGATGCTTTCTCTGGCAGCAACAACGCAGGGGTGATGGCGACTCCTTTCTCCCTCTCAAAGGATGGCATCGAGATGCAGTTTGCAACTAACCATGTTGGTATGAACCCAGTTAACATACCTTGATACAGAAACACTTCATTTAAACAAGTTTCCAGACAGTTGCAAACTTGCAATTTCTACTTCACCTAAAACCCTCCTAGTTCATTTCTGTTTCTCGTGTCATAATATTCAGGGCATTTTCTTTTGACACACCTTCTGCTGGAAACAATGAAAAAGACCTCTCATGAATCAAACGTGGAAGGAAGAATTGTTAATGTTTCCTCAGAGGGGCACAGGTTTGCATACAAGGAAGGCATCCGTTTCGCCAAGCTAAATGACGAGGAAGAGTATGTAATTTCCGTGCAGTCATTATGTTTTCCCCTGCCATTTACTTAATTTCAAGACAAACGAGTCACTTGCCGTTTCAACCTTGCAGGTATAGCACCATTGCAGCATATGGGCAGTCAAAGCTTGCCAACATTTTGCATGCTAATGAACTTGCCAGGAGATTTAAGGTATGTCTCGTTCCGTTCAGATTGTGTGGTTGTGGCACTGCGCCATGTCTTGGGTTCGTATTATTTCGAGCTTGGTAGGTCCAGCGGGCCTCTATGTCCGTGTTTGTTCCAACATGAGTACTTATGCTAGCAAGCACCGTCAGTTGCATTTTTTCTCAGAGTCTGCAGTTAGACTCTAAAATCACACCACTTTCTGAAATAAAAGAAAGCTGAGCGGTTGTTCCACACGATTTCATTTATTTCTCTGTTTGTCTGGGTCTGAAATTGTCGGAGAACAATCTGCTTATCTGCATCCAAACCCATTGTCTGAAAGATGAACTGTTTGCTCTTATTAACTGGTTTTGTCTGTTTTCAGTTCTTTATCAATATGATATATAGATTTGTGTTGAGCCCAAGTACGTCAAATCATGATTCAATATTTTGTTGATAATAGGAAGAGGGTGTTAACATCACTGCGAACTCTCTGCATCCTGGATCTATTATCACGAACCTTCTTCGCCACCACAGCATCATAGATGGTAAAAAAAGAAATATACTCAGCAGAAATGGAGTGTTTCTTTTGAAATCCTAACTAACGCCCGATTTCATTGGGTTTTTTTTTTCTTTTCCGTATCTGCAGTCATGAGCCGGACGCTTGGTAAACTGGTGCTCAAGAACGTCCAGCAGGTGCGCTTCTTTTGCAGTAGTATGCTCGGTCTTGAGAGGGTCTTGTGTCCATTTTAGAGTATAACAACAGAGACTCCATGGTTGGTGTTAACAAACGATAGGGAAGGAAGCTGAAGTAGAATTCCGTTCTGCACCTCACCTGCACTGCACTTTGTCTGCTGCCTCGGGCAGGCCCCTAATATATATGCTATATACTTGAAGATCTACAGTACTAGTTTATTCAGCATGTAGGGAGTTGACTAGAGTAGTAGAAGAGATCCAAATCTCGCTGGGTCAATTTGTTAACACGCGGCTATATATGTATGTATGTATGTGCTCTGATACAGAACACTAGTCTCTCTCTCTCTCTCTCTCGCTCTCTCTCTTGGGTTAGGTGATTTGATTTGGATTTGGGAATTGAAACTACAGGGGGCTGCGACGCAGTGCTACGTGGCGCTGCACCCGGGCGTGAAGGGGGTGTCGGGCAAGTACTGGAGCGACAGCAACCTGTACGAGCCGAGCGCCAAGGCCAAGGACGCGGAGCTGGGGAAGAAGCTCTGGGACTACACCCTCGACCTCGTCGCAGCCTGAAGAATGCCTGACCTGGTTTGGTTTGGTTTGGTTTGGTTGATCGGGAGCGATGAGATGAGATAGAGGATGGGAGGAACTCAAGCCAGTGGTGTAATGTATGTGTGGTAAAAACAGACAGATATGAAGGGAGAGAATTTGATTGGTTGATGTGTCTGAATTCCGTCGGATGCAGATGCAACAAGAGAATTTTTGTTGGTGCGGTACCCTCCCCAGGGACAGGGATGCGGTATCTGGGCTGTCAGATACTCCTCTTCCAAAACGTAAGACGTTTGTGAGGTTTAGACTTTAGACTAAGCCTCAAAAACGTCTTGCATTTTAAGACAGAGGGAGTACTATTTAGAGCATCGACAAACCGGGCCCCTTACTCTCCCACATTTGTCCTGACGGACAGTCGGTGCCCGGACCAAAAAACAATGTGGTGGTTATGAGACGGTCCAGACATATGCCCTGACGCATCCGCCATGCTATCGTCTGCAATGGCAACACTATCACAAACGATGTGATGCGGAAAACTGTGTGCTTTGTATATACGAACGGAAACGTTTGTCTGGGATTCACTATGTGGGATGTATATACGAACGGAAACATTTATCTTGGATTCACTGTGTGGGATGTACATACGAACGGAAACGATTGGGTCAGTATAATTGTCTGCGATGGCTCACCCGATCGCACATGAGCTCTTTTTGCCCCGCGTGTGTGACCAGAGGCCCTATCGCGGACGGTTTCTGGGTCATGTGGAAAGGACACCCCCTATCGCACACACCGGCAAGGCGACGGTTTAAAACTTTATCGCTGAAAGGGGGTAAAAACCGTTTGTATAGCAGCTCACTGTACTAGTGTCCTTTGAATCCAAATGTTCCAGAAAACCATGATAATGATATCCATAGCAAAACCAGCAGGCAAGGAAGAAGCAACCAGTTGAATATCCAACAAAACAGAGGTGCTTCTTCGTCTGTTGAGTATGATGCAGTCTCAACAGTCCAAAGCAAAAGGACAATCCCAGAACAGGTGCATATCCTATTCCTCCAATTCTGAGTTACAAATGGCACAAGAATATGATGGTAGCCAAAAGGACCTTCTATATAAAGGTCTCCTGTATTGAGTCTGTCATGGAGCAGTAACCAGAAGAAGACTTTATATCTCAGTATTACAACACTTTGCCAGAGTCTGTTAAATAGAGGGTGAGCTGGAATGTTCATTTTCAGAGATTTGTTACATTTTTTGAAAGTTACTGAAAGTTGTCGAGTAAGAATAAACAAGTAAGTAAAGATCTTGAGGAGCAAGCCACCAAAATTATTTGAAAGTTTCCACCTAATTTCATTGAAATGACAACTTTCTAGCTCACGTGGATACACAATCTTCCGTTATAATACCTTTGCTCAAAACTATATGCCCCTGGAAAACATGTATTCAAACATTTCTAGTTTAATTAGCTCTTTCACTTTCGCGATGCAATATGGACAGAAATATTCTTTGCTCCGCAAAATAAAATGTATTCTTTGGGAGTGTAATTTTCTTGCGAACCAAATTTACTTTAGAAAATATTGTGTACCATTCATACAAACTACCAAATGAATGTTATCACTACAAATTTAAATTCGCTATGTAAGTCTCTCGGCATCGTGTCATCGTGGAATCCTCCAACACTGCTCACTTAATTCACCCCTAGTGCTTCTCACTGGATCCTCTCAGAAGCTCTCACCCTACCAAGGGAGTCTCTCTTCCCTTAAACATAATATTAATTGGTATAATTTTTCTCTTACACTTACCAAAATTAATCACATGGTAATGATGCTAATGTTCTTAAGAACATGTTTTGGAATAGTAATAATTCGTGTGTGGATCATATCGTTATCATCACAAACATGGTTGTGTTAAGTTTGTATTTGAAATCCCCATCCAAAAACAAAGTTATGCTAGGTTTTTATTGTCGCAATTTCGTTTGAGAAATTGTGTGCTAAGAAAACCACTCGTTTAATTGAACTCTATTAGATATATAAGTAAAAATAAAAGGAGAGATCAACTAATCAATTTATCTCATTTATATGAATATATAGTGTATTAATATATGTTCATGCCATTTCAATATTTCTTAATATCTTTGGAGAGCTCTAGAGTGTACATGCATAACAATAAGATCTCGTCATTTAATTTATTCCCTATAGTGTATGATTATCCACCTTATTAAATGAAAAATAATGATGAATAGTGGCATAACTAACTTAAAAATATTGTATGCCTTCAAGGAATTCTAGATCATTTCGATGGCCGATGGCGGAGAGGGGAATCTCGGTGCCTCGCCTCAGGCTAGTAGATATGTTAGGGTTTTAATCCTCACGAGGGCGGCGCTCGAGCAGATGGCAATGCTTCTTGTTTGAGTTGTCTCCCGGACCCGATCCCCGGACTTCCCCGCCTGATATGTATGTGCCGATAAACTTCTCGTTGGCGTGCCAATTTAATTCATGTGTTAATATGCTAGATATGTCTTTTTTTTTTGCCATGTGAGTAAAATGAGCAGCTCTTTGCATATGGTACTAGAAAATAGGATGGAAATTGCCTGACCAGGGCTGGCTGGTGGGCCCCACCTGCATATTGGCACATTGCATTGTGTCCGTCGTTGCATAGAAGAGAGTAGCTAGCTGCCTGCAGCAGTGGACTGGACTCCGCCCGCCCGCCGCCGCCTCCTTCCTTCCTCTTCTTATTCTTCTCCGCCGGCCGGCCTCCGCCTCGGCGTCCCCTTCTGCGTGATTTGATCCATTCGCGGGAGAAGAGAAGATGCTGCCGTGGATGTTCAGCCGCAAGGGCGCCTCGGGCTTCTCCTGGGCCTCCACCGCCGACCAGGTCACCGCCATAGTCACCGGTACCCACCTACTCTTCGTCGCCGCCGCTCTCTCTCCCCGCTCCATCTGATTTGATTCGGTTCTGTTGCCTGGCAGGGGCGTCCAGTGGGATCGGCGCGGGTGCTGTTTAACATTCTCGCCGATGCGCTTGCGTCAATTCTTGACCATGCCAAGGCTGCTAGGCACATTTTGGGAGTGGCGGCGGGCATTATCCCAGGGGGCATAACTCACCTTCAATATGCCGATGACACCCTCATCTTTATAAAAAATTCAGAGAGAGAGATCACAAATCTTAAATTCCGACTTATGTGTTCCGAGGAGATGTCGGGTCTCAAAATTAATTTCGCCAAGAGCGAAGCGGGGGGGATCTCGAATCTCATCTTAGGGCGGCACACATGATGAATTGTGAACTGGGATTGATACCAGTTAAATATTTGGGGATGCCAGTTTCCTCTAGGGTGCTAACGATGGGTGAACTTCAACCAGTGGTGGATAAAGCCGAGGCGGGGGTTGAGCCTTGGCAAGGCAAGCTATTAGCTTCAGGAGGCCGATTAGTGCTCATAAACGACTGCCTCATGAACATCCCAATGTTCGTGATGAGTTTCTACCTTCTTCAAGATGGGATTCAAGAGAAACTAAATAAGGTTCGGTCTAGATTCTTCTGGGCTAAGGAGAACGGGAGGCAGAAATACCACATGGTTAGTTGGGACCACTTTGTCAACCGAAAGAAGTTGGAGGTCTAGGGATGATTAACACAAAGATTATGAACGGGTGCCTCATGACTAAGTGGGCGTGGAAAATTCCAACAGGACTCGGTGGCTTATGGTTAGACATTTTTGCGGCAAAATATCTTGTCCAGGGTGGTGTGGACTTTAGGAGAAATGTTAAATTGTCACAATTTGCGAGGGATGTTAGAAAAGTGCAACCGCTGTTGCGATTGGGGACTAAATTCACCATCCACAATGGGCAGACCGCTAGTTTTTCGCTTGACATTTGGTGTGGAGATGACCGTCTTTGCTCGACATTCCCGGCACTTTTTGCCATCGCCTCCGACCAAAACGTTAAAGTAGTCGAGGTTTGGCGCCATGGGAGATGGGCGTTGCAGTTTCGTCGATCGTTGGGATAGAAGGAAAGCAAGAATGGGAAAATCTCCGCGGAAAATTAAGTATACATCATATAGGTGTAGGGAGGGATGAAGTGATTTGGCGGCTTGAACCGTCCGGCAGATTCTCGACTGGGTCTTTGTATAGAGGGATCTTCACATCGGTGACCCGTGTGACCTGTCTGGGTTGTGGAAGGCCAGACTCCCGGCAAAAAATAAAAATATTTATTTGGCAGGTGGCCCGCAATCATATCCCAAGCGGGGATCAAGTGCTAAAGCGAAACGGGCCTGGGGACGGCAAGTGCATTTGGTGTGGGGAGCCCGAGGACTGTGACCATATCATCTTTCGATGTATTATGGCCAGATTTGTCTGGAGCGCCATTCGTGTGGTGACGGGAACATCATGGAACCCAAGCGGGTTCTCAGCATTTTATAGATTGACGTCGGCCACGACGGGAAGGGATAGGCGGTTGGCCTGGGTGGGCTTTGGAGCGTTAGCGTGGGTGTTATGGACCACTAGAACCAAAGCTTTGATAGAGGGACTTTTCATCAAGCATCCGGCTGATCTGCTGTACAAATTGGTATCTTTCTTGCAGCTGTGGAAGCTACTGGCAAGGGCGCGCGATCGAGGACGCGTGGAGGGGCTCGCCTGAAGGCTTCGAGCAAAGTGCACTGATCTTCGGCGGTCATCTTGAGGGCTTCATAGTCGTCGGCGCTACCATTTGGCCATCTACAGCGCTGCGTCGCTATGTATCCGCCTACGAGCATGTATCGTTTGTGTCGTTTGTTTGTCGTACCTTATGTTTCGTCGAACCTTGTACTCGTAAGGGCCTCAGTTTTAGGCCGGGCAAACACATCCTTTCTAAAAAAACTTATACACCTGGACGGCCGTACCATAATATTTGATATTCAATTAACTACTAATTAGTCCGCTCAAAGAAACATATATAAATTAGTGTCCTTTATTAATTTCTTTTGACGCTAATCGCAGTCACGTTGAATCGCTAAGATTCATGTGGTCTGAAAATATGTTTACATCATTTTCTAACTGTCCGGTAGGTGCTAATTCGACCTTATAAGGCCTCTTCGAATGCATTAGTGCTTAGGCAAGGTGCTAAATGCATTAAAAACCTTAGCAACTATTCTCTACAATGCGTAGGTGCTTGGCTTTTGTAGCTATAAGCTTCTCTCTTTTAATTGTTTAATACTTAAACTCCACTATGTATTGGTTGATAGCCATTTTGCATAGGTTCACGTGCTTAGCCTCGTTTCCTCCTGGGGTCACCATAATGCTCTCTCTCCTCTTTATTTGCTCTGCCACATCATCTTTTTGCCTATGTGAAACCCTTAGCACCAGTACACCTTGGAGCATTGGGAAGGGCCTAATACCCCAAAGTCAGTGTTCACATTAAAAATAATACCCGCCATGGATGAGCATGAGCAGTATTAACATTACCTCCACATGCATGTGAGCTCTACCAGACCGTAGGTCTAAACAGTGTCATCGTGGGCACAGTTGGGTGGATTCTTTGATTCTTTCCCAGCATGTTAGGTTAAGCCTACCTTTAAAAAAAAGGTCAGGTCAACTCAAGATTTTTTTTTTCACAGGCCATTGACCACGGCATGCATTTACCTCTTCCTCACCTCGCTGCTCCATCGTCTGTACCCAGCAGAAACATGTGTGCAAAATCGCTACGCCTACTCAACATAGGGCCTATTCCAATGGGGCCACGCGAGGGACAGAGAACTGACACTTTACAATCCCAATGCAACTATGGACGCCCCAGATGTAGTGCACCGAGGTGCTCGGTCACACCGACTTCGCACTCTGGCGGAGTCGCCCTATCTCGGCGTAGTTGAATTCGTCTAGCTCCGTAGCAGCGAATTGCTGCACAGCCCGTGCAACCATAAACCACCAGGGCAATGGCGAAACAGATGACCAATGCTTGTACGTCTATCATCACTACTAGGAAAAAACTTACCAGTAGCTGGTTTTTTTGCTACCAGTAGCGCTGACACCCGCGCTACTGCTAAGGCGCTACAGCTATTTTTTAGCAGTAGCGCTTGTTTGTCCCAGCGCTACTGGTATCTTCAGCTACTAGTAGCGCTTGTTTGAGGCACGCTACTGGTAAATGAGCGTTGTTGGTAAGTTTTTAGCCCGCGCCACTGCTAAAGTTTAGGTTTTTTCTGCGTTTTGGTGTTGTACATATTTAAACAGATATATCTTTTATACAATAACAACATGCATATTCATTGAAAAATAAGTGAAGTCATCAGCACCAAATAACTCATCATGATCATAATAACAAATCATCATGATCAACATCATCATCATATTAATATAAAAACTCTTGCATCATAGTCATCACCACCAACAATAGCTAATAATCATCATAGTCATTACCACCAACACTATCTAATCATCATAGTCATAGTCATCACCACCAACACTAGATAGCTAATCATCATAGTCATCACCACCAACACTAGCTAATCATCATTCTAGCTAGGACTATGTAGCACATCATCATCTTCAAACTCATACATCACTCCTGCTGCTCGCCGTAAGCTAACAATGCTCATGCGACCTTTACGCTCGATCCAACGAGGCACAACATTCATCGGGAGTCCCTGTTGAAGAACATCGTAATAACATACTTAGTAATGAAGTTTAGCTTAAAAAATAATGTATGCAAAAGATGCACTGGGGACAAATAGTAAAAATCTTACCATCTTTCCTTGATAGATGTGACCGTAGTTCAATACGCACACTAGTGGTGGCACGTATCGACTACCACTACTTTGAAGTTCAGGAAAATAATTTGTCTTGACAAGATCAACATCCTCAAGCCATGAAACATAATGACTTATCTCCTCGCTCCTCGCAGTTTAGTTAAGCCCCGGGACAGTAGTAGGTTCTGTCTACCAAGAGTCGGACATGTTTGCTTGAATGGAAATAAGCTGTCAATAGAAATAAGTTGTCAACTATTTTTAAATAAACAATATAAATTACTTAATAAATATGGTTGAGAAACTCACATAGAGGTAGAACTGGAGGCGTCTGCACATCGACCCAGATGTCGATATTACCTTCAATTTCATCTTCAGGACGAATATCAAAGGTTATAAGCATATTTTTCTTAAATGCATACGCCTTGCATAGTGCTCTCCAATTTGAGCATTCAAAATGGGCGTATTTCTCATTATTGTATAATTTTACAGCAAAAGCATAGCCATGCTCGGTCCTCAAGTGAACTTTCTTTATCTCCATACTGTTGATATCTTTGAAACCAATCTTATTCAAGACATAATGTCTTGCATGGCAGGGGATACGCTAATAGAATTGTAAAAAAAAATTACAAGTTGAAGCAAAAGAAGTAGAAGTCATGCTTAATTACGAAAAAAGACATGTCGTTGTGACTTACTGTATGCACATCGAAGGTCTCATCCAGCATGATGCTGAAGCGCCTACCATCTACTAGGTGAGGCCTGTCGCACAGACCACGCGAGTCTTCGCAGTAATCGCACATAGTGAATTCCCTTTCGCTTTCGTCGTCAGACATTTCCTACGATTAAGTCTCCTCGTTTAATTCTTAAACTATAATAAAATGAGAAATGACATAAAAAAGGTCTATGGTTTGCCGGAATGCCGTTTCATACCCGTCGCAGCAAATCCCGGCACTCGATATGCCTACTTTCTAGCACAAGTCATGCCAAAATTCACGGGAAATTTCGGCATGACCTTTGCTAAAAAGTGGACATATCGAGCGCCCGAAATTCACCGGAACGGAAATGAATCAACATTCCAGTGAAACATAGGCCACTCGGAAAAATATGACATGTCCAAAATATGACATGTCCACTTCAAATTTGCATATAACAGGAAAAAATTATTTAACTAAAAAAATAGCAACAATTGCTTTAACTAAAAAAATTAAATACCTAGAATTCTGTTAACTAGACCTAAAACACCTAAAATACCTAGAATTCTGTTAAATACACCTAAAACACCTAAATTCTATTAACTACACCTAATTTGAAACCTAGATAAATTTCTGTCCTAATTTAAAAACCTAGCTAAATTTTTGTCCTAATTTGAAACCTAGCTAAATTTTTGTCCTAATTTGAAACCTAGCTAAATTTATGTCCTAATTTGAAAACCTAGCTAAATTTATGTCCTAATTTGAAACCTAGGGTTCATACTAATTAACTAGGGTTCATACTACCTAATCTGACCTAGGTTTTTTTAACTAGGGTTCATACCACCTAATTAACTAGGGTTCATAACCTACATTCAAATAACTACTCTAAGAACCTACATTATTCTAAGAACCAACATTCACATAACCTACATTTAAATAACTATTGTAAAAACTACATTATTCTAAGAACCTACATTCAAAAACAGAGACAAGGGAGGGAGGGAGGAGGAGGGAGGAGGAAGGAGGAAGGAGGGAGGAGGAGTACCTCGGTGGCGGTGGCGGAGGGCCGGCGCGGGGGAGGAGGGCCGGCGCGGGGGAGGAGGGCCGACGGCGGGGGAGGAGGGCCGGCGCGGGGGAGGAGGGCCGACGGCGGGGGAGGGCCGGCGCGGGGGAGGAGGGCCGACGCGGGGGAGGGCGGTCGGCGCGGGGGAGGGCGGCCGGAGCGGGGAAGATCGAGTGAGGGAGAGTGAGTGTGAGTGTGAGTGAGTGAGGGGGTGGGCCGGCGCGGGGAAGAAGATAGATGGGCTTAGCAGCAGCGCGGGTCATGGGCCAGCGCTACTGCTAAGTCCACTAGTTGTAGCGCGGGTTCCAACCCACGCTACTGCTAACGCTGCTAGGGGGGCCGAGGAGTGGGCCATTAGTAGCAGCGCTGGCCAGGCAGGCCCACGCTACTGCTAAGTTGCGCTTGCAGCGCTGGTTTATGCACGGCGCTACTGCTAAATAGCAGTAACGCGGTACAATTATCCCACGCTACTGCTAAGTGTCTACCTATAAGCATTTTTCTAGTAGTGATGACGTAAAACTATTTGTTTGGTTTTTCTTGCTGTCAAGTGATTATGGAGAACTAACTAGCTGGATGATCAAGTGGGCCGGCCGGAATCGGCGTTAATTTGACCGTGCGCATGCAACTTGCTTGGTCGGTCGAACGACGACCGTCTTGAAGTTAGTAACATCTTGGACAAATCGTTGCCATTTATGATGCCAAAGCAAGCAAGCGTTGTTTAAAGTAAACGAGTGACAAACTGAGAGCTCAGAATCGAAGTCAGCAAACTGAGAGCTCAGAATCGAAGTCAGCACCAGCAGATATATGTTTACTTTCTCCGTTCCTAAATATATGACATTTTGGCAGTTCAATTTAACCAGTCAAAACGTCATATGTTTAAAAACAAAGGAGTATAAGTTTTTTTTAAAGATTTTAATATGAACTACATACAAAACAAAATAAGTACTACCTCCGTCCGGGATTACAGGTCCCCTGAGCCATGCTAGGCCGTTTGAATTTACAAGGCCGCAGTAATTACAGTGGATGCATTTGGCCTCGATTCTGCTTCTCTTCGCTATGTTTATTACGAATGACAGCATGCAGCCAGTAAAAGCGCTCCGGTCAAGACGTCCAACCAGACATGCAACCTATTACAGCTAAGAGCATGCATGCAGCCAGTTAAGTTGCTGCAATTAATTAAGCCAGAGCTCGTGCATGCAGTTTACTACCGCTGCGCCTTGGTCCTACGTTTTGACTTCTAATCCCGGACGGAGGTAGTAAATCTACACTCTAAAATACGTCTATATAAATCCGTATTTGTCTATATGAAAATCTCTAAAATGACTTGTATTTAGAAAGGGATGAAGTACATTACATGTAAGCACGTGCCTTTGAGCTGTTGCGCTGCATGCCAACCCGGGCAGCCATGCACCGCATGAAGCACTTCTCTTGCTATCAGCTCGAACATCCATACTCCCCATCCCACATTTCTTGATTTTCCTAGTTTATATATAAAAGGACCCAGTCATTAAGCCATCCAGCAGGGATACAAGTATCAGTTATATTGTTATTATCAAACACTTCACTGTTTCTTAATTTCCAGATTGTCCAAAAAACAGCAGACACGCCAGCCATCATCGGGTGTTTCTCATTTGGTTTAGATTTGACAATCCAGTCATTAAACATGGAATTGAGTAGTATCAGGTTTATCCAAAAGATTAAAAGTACACTTCAGTATATTCCATAACATCCCAGACAAAGAGCATTCCATGGGAAGAAGGTCAATTCACTCATCCTTTTCAGAAAAAAAAAAACAAGCTTCACTGCCTAGCCAACCTCTTCTACAAAATTAGTTATGGTCAGAATACTATTTTCGAGCAATCACCACATAAAGATTTTGACTCTAGGGAGGGTTTACTTTTCCACAAGACTTCATGAGGAAAAGTAACCCCATTTTAAATCATGTTTCATAATATGACTTGACTGTTTAAGTATCACTTTTTTGTTAGTCCATTTAATTGTGTCTTTCGGATTAGTGAGTTATATTCCCACACAAACTTCTTTGATATGCGTCAGAGCTAAATCCGGCATATACCCTGCTAGAGTGTCCTAGCTGGGCGACATGGCACGATGATAACAAGGGCAAAGTTTTTACCCGGGTCCAGGCTCTCACGATGGAGATAATACCCTACTCATGCTCTCGATATATTGCGTTGGGGTGTGTAAAAAATACATGTCAATACCAAGGGATTGTAATGTCTAAGAAGTCTTATCTAAGAGCACCCCCTGGGGTTCTAGGCTTACAGATCCTAGTCGGCTACGTAGCAGAACGCAGAGTCCTCCACGATCCCAGCTTATCACGCGAAGTCTCCTAGAATATTCGCATAATCCGCCATGGGCCGCCCAAAGTGGCCCAGGTCAGAACCGACATAGGGGTCTAATAAGCCCGGCCCACCAGGCTGGGAACAATTATGGTGAGAAAGCCCTGGGCCGGGACATAGTCAGTAGCCTCTGAACCGGTCGTCAAGCTTGGTTGCATCTCGGCTCCTCTGAGCTGCATGTCGTCTTTGGTCATCGGGCTTGAAACAGATTCAACGGAAGTCAAAAGTGTTAGCTAGCGTTTAGGGAATCAGAGGAATAAATAAATAATAAAATAAGATAAACCCATTTTATCAAAAACTCTTTGTTGATCTGTAGTAAATTTGGTCCTCCCTGCTGCTGCCCTTCCTTGACGATCCCAACATTTTCTACAAGGATGTGTTGCACTTCTCGAAACAGGCTTTCGCCCCTCTTTATAAATAAAGGCACAAACGGCCGAACAAATACATAGTGGTGAGGAAGCCCTCAAACAAGAAGGTCGGAAAAAACGGCCCGGGAAAATGGCACAAGTGCCACAAGCCTAACACCGAGCAACAACGCACATGAGAAGCCACTTCTAACAGACTACACCCAAGACTATAGAAGAAGGTCAAAGCCGCGCCAGGGATACCACCGGGTACCAAGGACTCGAACACACTAAGCCATCTTCGGAAGAGGCCGCCTCACCGTAGAGGCAGCCCATTTGCTCCGGGCCGCGGAGCGCCGCATCTGCCAGGAGACAGCAAGGACTGAGGACGAAGACCACCGAAACCCGTCTATATGATAGGAGAGCAACAGATCCAATATGCTCTAGAACCGAGGACACAATATGCCAGAAAGTGGCACACCCAATGTCGTAGGGCATCTGCAACCATGAAGAGACGAAGTGCCGTGACGACGCCCTCAAGAGGGTGATCATGCTAGACGCCACCGCCGTCGAGTCCGCGATGGACAAAAGTTTTCACCGCAGCACCCTCGCCCTGTGTGGGAAACCAAAGCAACGTCCCAGAGGGAAGCGACACTCGCAGGTGCCGCCGCTGCCGGCGCCGAAGTTCAAAGCTTTCGCTAGTGCCCACACAAGTGCCACTCGAGGCCCAACGGTTGCCAACACCACCCACAAGGGGGCCGCATCCTCCCATGCTAGGTTTACAGATCCAGACTAGGGTATCCCCCGTCGCCACAGCCATGACGACACCAGATCCACCCGCCACCCCTTCCCTTGCTATCCACATAGCCAAGAGGAAGTGTCACCACCGCCGCCATGGTGCCCGCTGCAGAGCCAATCCGTGCAGCCTTGCCACCCATGGTCGCTGCCTCGGCATCGAAGACAGACCACAACCGCCGCCAAAGGAGAGAGCCGCCGAAGCCATGACATGAACCTAGGGTGTGTGGAACCGTCTAGCCAAAGCACCTCCACGGTTAGGAGCGGCCAAGGACGCCACCACTCCACGTGCAAGGGAGTCCAGACAAGACGGGAGCTCCAGTTGGACCTCACCATCCACTCGCCTGGGGTGCGGATCGGGAGGGCTAGCAAGCATCGTCGCTGGGGCAGCCCGAAAAGGGGCCACCGGAGTAGTAGGCCACAACAAGTCGGACCGTTCCAGCCCACATCACCTTCCACCCCCAACCCTGGATCTACACTACCGGCCGCCAGACCCGCACGCCACCAAACAAACAACATCGGCCAAGCCACGCTCAATGGGCACTGCCCCCGTGCTGACAGGGAGAGTGTCTTGCGTCACCCGCAACACCAAAGCATCGAACTCGAGCACGCGAGAGCTCGTTGCCACGACACCACCACGAGCCAAGCCCGTAGCCCACTACCGCCAAACCAGCCCAACCCTGCCACATCACACCATCCCACACGCGCGGAGGAGCACCATCAACCACCTCCAGCGAACCCCGAGCACCAGGCCCCCGACCCGAGCCGGCAGCAGCCCATGGCTACCAGCCCCCGTGCCCCAAGGAACCGCGCTACCAAGGACAGTGGCGGAGCTACAGCCATTTCTTGGGCGGGCCATGCAGGTCAGGTTCAGAAGTACCATCAAAATTTTACTCTTACGGCCTAGATTCAACACTATTCTTGACAAAAAATATAGTTGGGTTGGGCGGGCCAAGGCTTGGTTTAGCCCAACCGTAGCTTCGCCACTGACCAAGGCCACTCGCGCCAGACCCAGATCGAAGAACCGTCGCCGCCACGAACACGCCGGACACCGCGCAGCCCTCCACACCACTGCCGCAAGCCACCAGAACCACCGCTAGCCCGCGCAGTCGCACCACTGTTCAATACATGATGAGAGTACTAGACTGGCAGATACTGCTTTGTGCCTGCATTTTCCCCCGACTGTTCAATACATGATGATGTATGTAATCGAGCACCGTCCACGTCGAATATGGGCGCCACGAGCATGTACTAGTCTAGCCACTGAGATCAGATAATTAAATTTGCCTGATGTCCATTTGTCCACGCCTTTGGTTTCTTTATATTCACTTCAGCACTCCCCCTTGTTACCCTGCATTGCATGACATATTTATTTGCTGATTATTTTGTAGGATTTCCCCAAGAATAGAGACCACCTTGCTGCATTCTGGGATAAAGTAAGAAGATATGCTCTGTCGCCACTTCTTTATTCTCTGTTGTAATATAATTTAGCAAAAAGAGTAATTTGCTGACAGATTGTGGATTAGTGACCTATAACCTATTTAAACGAAGCAATAAGTTTCCCTCTCCTCGCTAGTACTGTGTTCATGGAATTAACTTGTCCTGCTCTTCAGCTCACGGTGGATCAGGCCCAAGCAATACTGTCCTTGGAGGGTGTGGCTATAGAGGTAATGACCATAGATCGGTATCTCCAGAACATACGAGTTTGTCTTTTTGTATCAGTCTGTCTTTCAAAACATCTAATGTTATACACAACAAATACATCTTCAGGAGACCAGCGCTTTATTCATTTTGACATCATTGTCGTCATGGATGTGTAAGCCAGGGTACGCTTCGTTGCCGCTGCCATATGCCAGAGCTGGCAATGAACTTCTGGTAAGGCTTTGACCCAACCTGTCACTGGTCTACGCATGCATCTTGTGTCGAGCAGTAGCATATGTAAGCTTCTTTTCTCCCTCTGTAGGACCTTATTCAAACAGCGGCCTCAAGACTGCCTATCTCATCAAATGAACTGTTTATCATGCTCGACGAAGCAAGCGAAAACACATTTCTTTGTACCAACGCAGCTGATGCTGCTTGTGTTCAGAAGTTTTTGTTTGATGGGGAGGTTGACAAAGTCGCAACAGAGTTGAAAAACGTTGTTGCATGCACTAGTTACATCCTTGAACAGAAGCTGGTATGATGTTTTTCCACTATGCAAAAGACAGTTAGTGCATTTAACCTTCAGCTACAAGTTTCTACGATTTTAATGAAAGATCTGTAAATAAAACAACAGGTCGAAGCATGGTCTGCTGATAAGGCTGCTGAAGCATTAAGATGCCAGAAGTTGCTTGTGGAGGAAGAGGACGCTGCTCAGAAAAGGTTACTGTTTAATGTCATTGACGTGTTATATAATTATTAGTTTAGTACACAAAGCTGCGGAGCTATTATCTTTTTGTTGCTTATTGCTTATAAATGCAGCATCATTTTATTCTACTTTGTGATGAGATCTATATCTAAACTATCCCTGTGTAACTTGAAGGCAAGCTGAAATCATGGAAAGGAAAAGGATGAAGAAACTGAGACAGAAAGAACAGAGATTGAAAGACCTCAAGGATGAGGACACCGCCACGGTCCAGTTACCTGAAGTGGTGGATGGAGCGCCAAGCTCTCCTGGGATTCAGAGTCTCGAGGCTACTTCAGGCCCTGGCCTCCACGAGCAAGAAGATCCACAGTATCTTCGATTGTCAGCACCAATGCCTTCACAGGACAATGGTTGCAATGGAGAAGATGCCAATTGTGGTTCGGGACAAGAAATGGTTACTGGTGCTGTTTTCAGGGAACAAGCCATGGCAACAAGCAATCTCGACAGGGTAGAAAACCTTCCCCAAAATAGTACTGTCTCGGGTTCTTCCGCGACTGCGTCGAAGCATCCATCTTCAGTAAGGCACTCACGCCACAGGGAGCCAAATGTCAGTGCAGTGTCAAACAAAGGCAAGACCTGGGCATGGAAGGTGCGAACCGATACGGAAGAACGGTGCCCAAAAGTTGAGTCAGCTGTAGATGCTAACCAAGAGATGGCTCCGAACACAGACAAGAACTCGCAAGTGCTAATAGGATCCATAAGTGTTGCGGTCGAAGACGGTGGTGGATGCTCGCAGGATTACCACCCAGCTCCTCCTGAATCTGATTTGAACACTCTGAACCATCCAGTGGCCGAGGCGATGCAGCCAATCAGCCATGATGAGAACGGATGTGAAGACGCTAATGGTGGTACCATTACACCGGCAGCAGAGGACTATTCTCTATCCAGTGTCGTGACAGATGAGAGCGGTTCAGTCTGTGGCAACGTGGAGTTGGCAGAGTGTGTAGGCCTACTACGAGGCACCATGTCTTCCAGTCAAGAAGCGGCGGCATTCCTTTCTCAAAGTAAGCATTTATCTTATTGGTTGTTCCATTTTCAAGCCCCTACTCCGTACACCAAACTGCCTTTTAGTGAATACAGTAGTAGATTATAACCTGACCTAGCTAGTAGTTGCTTGGAGTGTTTATGTATGGTGAGTGACACACTACTACTCTTGAGTAGTGCTAGTGTCGAGTTAACCTGGTATGTGTGCATATTATGATGACTGTCTTGTATTTGGACGCGCAGGATGGAAGGAAGCGATGGCTGGGGATCATGTGAAGCTTGTTCTGTGCTGAGGAAACTGGAGCTGCAAAGCACCCACCGGAGTACTGATCTGATGTATACGAAGGCAATTCGATCATTGGGTCTAGCAAAGTATTATGGAGTTGCAAAGCATCCATTCCTTGGGGCAGTTAATTTGAGTACTAGACTTGATTGGTTGGTTTTTAGATGGTAACGGAGCACGCCAGTAAAATGCTATGCTTGCACGGCGCAGCTAAATTTGAGTACTAGACTACTTGATAGTTAACTAGTAGAAGAGTTGCGTGTTGTGTGGGCAGAGTTACCATGATAAACCGAGAGGTAAAGTAATCAGGTGATGAGAAGATTGGCCAGTAGAACTTCTGTTTCTGTTTAGGTTTTGGGGGCTACACCAGACAGATGCTCTTCTGACCAACAACAAACAAAACGTCGGCACAAAGTATGTCTACTCTTTAGCCCAATCAAGATATACATCACGCACTGATACTACAACTTTTTTTCTTGCTGATGATGGGCTATTTGGTTGATCACAAGGCATTATTCTTCAAGGGTCATTATTTCTTGATACAGATTAGCCCATTAGTGAAGAACTTCAAAAACAGAACACTCGAGGGTTTCAGTGTCATAATACAGTCTTCCTTCTTTGGGTTTTGCTTCATCAGCTTCCTTCTAACAAAGCCCATCGGCTTGGCGCTTGACATTGGGGTCCGTCGGCTTCTTTTCCTTCCTTCTCGGCGCATTCGCCCTCTTGTTAGAATCATGTTTTGCGACATCCCTACATCGGCATAAAACATTGATAAGGTTCTCTTGAAGCATTATGGTTGCGTGTTTGGACAAAGCAACAATTCATAATCATATGGTTCCTTGGATACTAAGAATTACATATGTATGTGGCTGCTCATTGTGTGTTGTGGAATACTAAAAATTGCTTATATAATTTATAGTTGCGTAATCTTAGTGTGCACGAGTAGAGTTCTAGCATGCATAGTAAAATAACATACAAATTTATACCACAGTATCAATGACTCATTCATGAGATGCATAGCAAACTTGAAATTTTAACCTTAATATAAAGGAATAGAGCTCACCATTGTGGCCTCCGCCGCGACCGAAGAACTATGATCAACTCATAATATAAATTATTTCAAGGTAGTTTGACCTATTCTCAGTCAACTATGACAAGTAGTAAATTGGCTGGTACTTAATAGGAAGAGATCGTAGATGAACTAGCAACAGAAAGAGAAAAAATGAAGGTTCGTCTACTCTCAAACTTTGGCAAAGAAAACTCGGCAAAGCACGTAGCATGCCCTATTTTTCGCTCCATGCTTAAGTAAGCTTCCATGTTTGGTAGTAGATAAAGTAGAGAAAAAACATACATAACTTAAATGGGAAAAATCATATCCTATTTTCTTCTAATATATGTCAGGATTATTTAATATAATTATATTATACCGAGCTAAAATTGAGCGAGCCGGTGTTTGCTCAAGATCAACTCGTTTTTCGATCGAGGTACATAGAGTGCTCAAACTCATCTCATTCCTTTTTGAGTTGAGCGAAAAGACGAGTGGATCTCGAGCGGCTCACGAGCCTCGAGGCTTTTTGCAGCCCTATTGTTAGTAAATGCATACGAGCAATGCACATTCACCTATATTACTCCCACTATGACCAACACTATGACCGGTGGACGACAATAGTACCGTCCGTTTTGAAGTCTTGTTGTTGTTGGCATGCGTGTTTGTTTGACTTTTGAAGCAACGTGTTTGTGCCGATTCTCTTCCCGTTGGCACGCACATTTGACTTGTATGGAACAAATATATTCTGGAGAGAAGAATGACTCCATACTACGTATATATAGAGTATAAATAAGATGAAAATCTCTATGGAAGATTGGAAATTGCCTCGCCTGCACATTGTGTCCGTCGTTGCGCAAGAGTAGAGTAGACTCGTCCTCCGCCTCCGCCTGTGCGTGCGCGTTTGATCATCGATTCCATTGATCCATCCATTCCATTTCATCCCGTTCCATTCGTCGGAGAAAGAAGAGAAGACAAGATGCTGTCGTGGAAGTTCAGCCGCACCGCCGACCAGGTCACCGCCGGCATCTCCGCGTCCGGCCTCACCGCCATAGTCACCGGTACGTACGGCACCCGCCTCCTCGTACGTACCGGTGAGGAGGCAGCCTTGCAGATTTCAAACCTTTATTTAGCATATAAGTTAGTCATAGTGTTAGTCAAGTATTTGCAGAGACATGACAGCTTCTTGCCCCACATATCACTTGATCCTGGATAGAAGGTTATGGTTTTGGTACCTTTCTTCGATAATAACCTGACCTGCATGCTGTATCTTTTTTCAGTAACTCATCTCGTGTATTCAAGCCTAGTATCTTTCATGCTTGCTGGCTTGCATGTTTGCTCAAGCGTACTATAGTCGATCATCGGCTCATCGCGCACCCTGATTATGTGATTTTTTTGGCAGCAACAACGCAGGAATAATGGCAACCCCTTTCTCCCTCTCAAAGGATGGCATCGAGATACAGTTTGCAACTAACCATATCGGTACGTATGATTACCAACTCCAATGTGCTACTTGATTAGCTGATGAACACAGCTACATGCCCTGATATATATAGAACGCTTCATTTCAAAAATAGTATTGTCAATTTTATTCCAGTGGCATTCCCCAGGTTGACTTTTTTTGTTTGAACATTTTCTTTTGACACATCTTCTGCTGGACACCATGCAGAAGACCTCTCGCGAATCAAACGTGGAAGGAAGAATTGTCATTGTTGCCTCAGAGAGGCACAGGGTTGCATACAAGGAAGGCATCTGTTTCGCCAAGATAAATGATAAGGAAGAGTATGTAATAATTTCCGTGCAATGCCATTTAGTACTTAAGTTCAAGGCAAGGGAGTCACTTGCTGTTTCAACTTTGATGATTCATGATGCAAGAAACATTTTGTCTATATATACAAACAGGAAGAGGGTGTTAACATCACTGCCAACTCTCTGCATCCTGGGTCTATCCTCACAAACCTTCTTCGCAACCGCAGCATCATATATGGTAATGAAAAACAATTACTTGGCAGCAATGGAGCGTTTCTTTGAAAAGCCTTTGCCTCTGTATTTGCAGCCATCGAGCGGATGCTTGGTAAACTGCTGCTCAAGAACATCCAGCAGGTACGCTTTCTTTTTGCGGGACTATGCATGCTCAATCTTGAATTCTTCACAGGGTCTTGTGTCCATTTTAGAGTATAAATAACAACAGAGACTCCATCCATGCTTGATGTTGAGAAACGATGGGGAAGGAAAGGAATACTGAATTGTGATCAGCTATCGCCATATATATTGCGTCGATGATGAATTGAGTTTGCTCTGCTGCGGCGGCTGCTATGTCAGACAGCAACAACTTTGATCCGGGAAATGGCATAGGACGGCGGAATCTGTAGTTGTGGAGTATTGCTAGTCTTTTTGTCCTAGGTTTGACGATGTACCTCAGCTGCACCGCACTTGGTCTGCTGCCTCGGTCAGGCCCCTAATATACTACTCCCTCGGTCGACCCATAATATAAGAAGTTATTACATCCAATATATTCATAAGATGTACATGACATACTTCAGATGGGAGGGAGTATATGATATACTTAAGATGTACTACAGTACTAGTTTATTCAGAATGTAGCTATGGCCTCTGAGTAGAAGATATCCAGATCTCACAGCTGGGTCATCATTTGGTAACACGCGGCTATTGATGTTGAAACTCTGGCCAGAAATCAATCATCATCATCATTTCTGTCGTTTTCGCATCCAGTCTAGTCTAGCTAGCTCTGATGCAAAACACTAGTCTCTCACTGTTGGGTGATTTGATTTGGATTTGGAATTGGAATTTGAATTTGGAATAGGGGGCTGCGACGCAGTGCTACTTGGCGCTGCACCCGGACGCCAAGGGGGTGTCGGGCAAGTACTGGAGCGACAGCAACCCGTACGAGCAGAGTGAGATGGCCAAGGACGCGGAGCTGGGCAAGAAGCTCTGGGACTACACCCTCGACCTCGTCGTCTGACCTGAAGAATGCCTGATCTGGTTTGGTTTGATCTTGTTTGGTTTGGTTTGGTTTGCTTGATGGATGGATGCATGCATCATGTGCATGTACTCCCGATATCGAGAGATGAGATGAAGGATGAGAGGACGAAGAAATGAATCCCTCCCCAGGTCGTCCATACGGTATCTATCTGGGCTGTGAGATACTCATACTCTTTTCTGCAATTCCTGTGTACTGTATATATATATATATATATATATATATATATATATATATATATGGGGATGAAATCAGAATGAAATACACAATATATTTTGATTCTGTATGTGATGTATGTATCCATTTCCTCAAAGTATAGTGTTTATTTGTTGTTTTATGCTAGAAAATGTTGTTCAGGACCTGTTACAGATTTATGGCCCATATTCTCTCTGCATCACAGGAAGAGGGTGTTAACATCACTGCAAACTCTCTGCATCCTGGATCTATCATCACGAACCTTCTTCGCCACCACAGCATCATAGATGGTAATATTATGCAGTGCTTCTGTTTTCCTCCAAGAAATCTCCTTGTTTCACGTTTCTTCTTGCTTTAAATAACTCATGGCACCTGCGGGCTGCTGCACCAAAAACGGAAACGCAGTAAATCTAATAGCGCGTCAGAAATGGCAGTCAAAACAATGCAAATAACCGCTATCTGTTATTAAACTAATAAAATGATACATTTTCTTTGTTGGTTGATATCAAATCTGTATGGTCGAGTCCAGCGGGGCTTTTGAAACTGTAGTGAGTGTCGTCGTGTTCTCATGGCAGATGTCATGAGATGGCTTGTCGAGTATGGTTGGAGCCGAAGTGCGTCGGTGGGTTCCGGAAGCGAGATTGGGCACGAGCGGTGCGAGACACATGATGTACCCAGGTTCGGGGCCCTCCGAGGGAGGTAATACCCCTAGTCCTGCCGGATCGACTATGAAGATCACAAGGGTTACAATGGTGCTCCTGGAGCTGTTTCGGGTGGAGGAGGAAGAAGGAGCGAGGTCTCCTTTTCCCTTGTATGTGTGTGCGTGGGTGTAGAATGAGCCGACCCCGCCTCTGGGGGGGCTCCTGCGAGGTCTTATAGCCCGGCCTCCTAGGTTACAAGTGATAAAATAAGAAGGGCGGGCCCTGTTGTCATCGTCTCAGGCCACCAGTGGGGCCCGCCGGCTGCACGTCACTGTAGCCCGCCGGTCTCTGCGTCACTGTGACGCCCCCGACTCAATCGTGCACTAAACATACACGCAATGCGCACGATCAAGCACAAAGACTCACAGAAAGATATCACAACACAACTCTAGACACAAAATAAAATAATACAAGTTTTATATTACAAGCCAGGGGCCTCGAGGGCTCGAATACATAAGCTCGATTACACAAGAGTCAGCGAAAGCATCAGTATCTGAGTACAGACATAATTAGACAAGGTTGCCTTAAAGAAGGCTGAGCAAAACAACGACTATTAGATCGAAAAGGCGCAGGCCTCCTGCCTGGGAGCCTCCGAACTACTCCTGGTCGTCGGTCTCCACGTAGTAGTAGGCTCCGTCGGGTAGTAGTAGTTGTCGGCGGGATCAGCTGTCTCCGGGACTCCGTCGTCTGATCGCAGCAATCGGGTAGGGGGAAAAAGGTAGCAAAGCAACCGTGAGTACTCATCCAAAGTACTCGCAAGACTTACATTAGATCTATGCTAAGTATGCATCGGTATCAAATAAAGGGGCTGTATCTGTGGACTAGACTGCAGAAATGCCAGAATAGAGGGAAGGCCTAGCCTATCGAAGACTAGCATCTTGTAGCGTCTTGCAGCAACAAAAGATAGTAGAATAACATAACATTTAGTAACAAATATATATTAGTAACGCCCAGAGATCCTTCCTCGACTCCCTGCGAGAAAGCGATCCCGGAGCTAACATATTATTAAAGTAACACGGGTATCCAGTTCTAGTTGTAGTAGATCGGGATACTCTCCGAGCGTCTTGTTACCGTGGACACGGCTATTCGAATAGATAAGTTCCCTGCAGGGGTTGACCAACTTACCCAACACGCTCGATTAACTCTGGCCGGACACACTTTTATCGGGTCATGCCCGACCTCGGTTGATCGACACGCCGTAGTCCTATCTAGACTCAACAGAGAGGTCAGCACGCCGGTCTACATCCTAAGTGCGCAGGGGTCTTGGGCCCATCGCCCTTTGCACTCCTGCACGTTGCGCGACTGGCCGGGGAGCAGACCCACCTCCTTATACAAGCGCAGGCGGTTACCGTCCAACCCCAACAATCAGCCCACAACTCTGAACTGTGACATCTGGAGAGCTTTCGGGAGAATCGTACGACGCCGAGTGCCCATACTTATTCCCGCGTGGTGGTTAGTGCGAAAAGACCAGAGGCCTACTCAGATCACATATCCAAACCCATCAGTGTTTTGGGAGCTCGCGGTGACGATCAGTGATCCTGTCGCCCCGTCTCGCGGACTTACGGCAAGGGCCAGGCCCATCCCTCTCCTAGGGCGGTCTCTGCCTGCCCGGCCGTGCCGCGTAATTATCTCGCGGGTACCCTCCTGGTCAACCCGACTTATTCAGAGACTGTCGGGAACTCAGGTCCACCTCTACCGGGGTGGTATCGCCTGTCCCTTCAGTCCCGCAGTAACAGTAAACGGGGAACATTGTAAGGTAACAGTGTGTCCGTAACATTAAGGGGGAAATCCGAGGAATCACCCTCGATGGATTCCCACTCGATGTAACCGTCAAGGTGAACTTGGAGGAATCACCCTCGATGTGTTCACGCTTGAGGGGTTGCACGACAGAGTCATCATCGGAGGTGGTGAAAGAGGAATCACCCTCGATAACCCACAACCGACTAGCTACGCTACAGAGATATCATCAGGAGTGAGGTTGGAGGTATCACCCTCGGCACTCGATAGTACCTCTACAGAGTCGTACAACTAAGGGGGGTGTGCGGTGATGTGTCGGTCTCTGTACATCGATCACATTGATCGAATCTTTCGGTAGTAAAGCCTGGCAAGACGGACAAGAGTGTAGGGCCACGGATGGATCACTAACCAGCCTATACTAAGCATATAGGACAACAGGTAAAGTATCAACAACAGGTTACAAAATCAGGCTATGCATCAGAATAGGAGCTATCGAACAATGGTAGCAAAATCTAATGCAAGCATGAGAGAGAAAGAATGGGCGATATAGGAATGATCAAGGGGGTTTTGCTTGCCTAGAAGCTCTGCTGAAAGAGGCTGGGCGTCTGAGGGGTAGTCGAACTCAGGGGCAACGTCGGTCTCGGGGTCTACCGGAGAGAAGAGGGGGAGGAAACAAATAAATACACATCACACAAATGCAATCACAGAGCATGACATGGCAAAAATGCAATGCATGGGTGACCTAAAGCATCTCTAACCATTTTAGCTAATTTAGGATTTAATTTGGAATTATTTCCCGTAGGTCATGCACTATTCATCTGCCAGAAATAGGCCTAAAGGTACAGGTTCACCTACTTAGAGGGTTCTGACATGCATGCAGATGACATGAATGGATTCGTTGGATTTTTCTGATCAACTTTCATATAGAAAACTTTTTCATCCGAGTTACGGATTATTTTATATGATTTTTCAAAGTTTTAAACAATTTCTGAAAATTCCTGGAATTATTTTTAATTCGAAAAACCCACTTAAACTGCTAGGTGCACCCGGTGTAGTGCACCCAGAGTGCACCAGAGGCTGACCAGTGGGCCCCTGTTGACCTGGGTCAACTGCCCAGTCAGCTGGTCAACTGGGGCCGTGGGGGGCGCGGCCACCCCCCAGGGCGTGCCTAGCAGGCTTGTGGGCCCCTGGCAGCTCCGTTTGACCTAACTCCAACGCTATAAGTACCTATTCATGAAGAAAAAAAATCAGAGAAAAAAGAATCATCGCGTTTTACGAGACGGAGCCGCCGCCACCTCCTGTTCTTCATCGGGAGGGCTGATCTGGAGTCCGTTCGGGACTCCGGAGAGGGGGATTCGACGCCGTCGTCATCATCAACCATCCTCCATCACCAATTTCATGATGCTCACCGCCGTGTGTGAGTAATTTTTTTGTAGGCTTGCTGGACGGCGATGGGTTGGATGAGATTTACCATGTAATCGAGTCAATTTGTTAGGGTTTTGATCCCTAGTATCCACTATGTTCTGAGATTGATGTTGCTATGCTTAATGCTTGTCATTAGGGCCCGAGTGCCATGATTTCAGATCTGAACCTTTATGTTTTCATGAATATATTTGAGTTCTTGATCCTATCTTGCAAGTTGTATGCACCTGTTACGTGTCATGATCCGCATACCCCAAGGTGACAATAATTAGGATTCTTTCCGGTGATTGCCGTAGTTTGAGGAGTTCATGTATTCACTATGTGCTAATACTTTGTTCCGGTTCTCTATTAAAAGAAGGCCTTAATATCTCTTAGTCTCCTTAAGGACCCCGCTGCCACGGAAGGGTAGGACAAAAGATGCCATGCAAGTTCTTACTATAAGCACCTATGACTCTACGGAATACATGCTTACATTACATTGATGAATTGGAGCTATTGTGTATCGTCCTAGGTTGCGACTGTTACATGATGAATGTCATCCAACATAATTATCCATCACTGATCCAATGCCTACGCTTTTCGCATATTGATCTTTGCTAAGTTACTTTCGTTGCTGCTGCTGTTACGATTACTACAAAACTGCTTCTGTTACGGTTACTAATGTTACTACTGCTCTTGAAACTATCATACTACTGTGCTACTAAACACTTTGCTGCAGATATTTAGTTCTTCAGGTGTGGTTGAATTGACAACTCAACTGCTAATACTCGCAAATATTTTTTGGCTCCCCTTGTGTCGAATCAATAAATCTGAATGAAATACTACCCGCAAAAATTGTTGCGATCCTTGTGGGTTATCAGCCGTCCACGGGCAGGGTGGAGCAGGCCGCCGGCGGCCCGAATCAAAATATATCCAAATGAAGCAGCAGCATGCTTACTGATGAAGCAAAACAAAGGTTCATGCTTTTGCTCCCACTCCTCCTGTACGCTAAGCTAGCTTTTCCACTTTCTTGTGTGTCACACGGCACTAGCATCTCCGTCTACGTACATGTCACACTCACATGTACATCCTCCTGCCGTTGTACAACTGACTATAGAGCTAAAAAAATGAAAAATATAAACTAAAAACGCAAATGCATTTTGACAAGACTAGTGCTAACACTGTCTTGAAAACTGTAGCCGCATTCCCTTCTGATCACACTTTTGGAAGGGAAAAAAGAGAAGGCCCACATGCATGATGAGATTGAATGGCACCACCATATCTATGTGTTTTTTATCAGACTCCATGCATGAAGCTTCTCAAAACATAGGAATAGGGAAAAACGCATGATTATATTGGAGTGTCATGTCCTCTTCAATATAATCCTACCGGATTGTGACACCACTGGAAAAGCAAAAGAAGAATGCTTACTGATGAAGCAAAACAATCAAAAGGTTGATGCTTTTGCTCCCACTCCTCCTTTACGCTAACCTAGCTTTTCCCCTTTCTTTCTTTCTTTCTTTCTTTCTTTGTTTGTTATATGTGCCCACCAGTTGCTCCGTTATATACTACTTATATGCAGCATATATAGGACGGAGCCAAGCCATACATATCTAGCTACCTGATTAGACCCACCATGGGGAACACACAGCAGACCGGCATCAAGGAGGATGATCATCATGGTGGCAGCGGCAGCGGCAGCCAGCTCTCCGTTTTCCTTGATCAGGTCCTGGCCGGCGTTGCAGAAAACCCTCTCGCCGGAGGGCATGACTTTGAGGCAACCTCCATGACAAGGGTACGTACAGTAGGCCCTAGTCTAGCTTGTCTGTGTGTTTCATCTATACTACATAATATCCGATAGATAGATAGATAGATCTTTCCAGAGGCAGTCTGCTTTGGAGAAAAGAAGAGAGACGAGCAAGTGGGAAAACAATCTGTACTACATGGGCAAATCATGTACTAGTCATGTACAACTTATTTACTGCTGATTTAATTTGCTATCATTCGCCATAAGGTTGTGTCTATGATGTCGCCACGCCATACGCCATAAGTGTTATAATGTTATATATGAAGGGGGTCGGTCGCCATAAAAACATTGATCCTCTTTATATACCGATAAGGTTTGATGATGTTTGAATAATCCTGAGTGGTTTACTGGAAGCTTGACGCTCCCCATCCGCATGTATGTGTGCTACAGTCTGCTTGGCGGAGCTTCTAGCAATACTTCCTTCAGGGGGGCCGGAACTGCTATCAGTGGCAGGGCCACCTCCAGGCAACCCCAGGCAGCTTCCCAGGCTTGGCCAGAGATCATCCGTTGATAAGTGGTATGATCCTAGAGATTGAAGATGGTGTTTGTTTGGCAAAAGTTTACTCACGTAGCCAGAGTCAGGCTTGCCCAGGCTCCAAAGTCTGGCTGGCTCCGCCACTGAAATGCCATGTCCGATTTCCTCAAAAAAAAAAAAAAAAAAAAAGAAAAAAAGAAATGCCATGTCCGATTGTTAGTGGGTGTTGCCTACCCTTAGTCTTGTACATAAACCTTTTCGTTCTATCAACACATCAAGACACGAGGCTTTTGCGCTTAGTTGAGAAAGGAACGTTCTTAATTTATATTTGGTTATATATGATTTATAATGCTAAGGCAATGCTGTTCTGTACTCTATTAACTTATTGATTATATATGTAAGTTTTTCTGCAGGGATCCAGCATGGTTGAGCTCGTCCAAAACTATGATGTGCTGGACAAGTGTACAAAAGATATTCTCTCCGTAATCAAGCCAACAGAAGTCGATCAGAACAAACGACTGCACGCAATTCAAGAGATTGTGGATTCCATCTATTTAGTTGGTCGCTTGAGAGGTAACTTCTCATTGTTTGGTTACCAGATGGCTCTTTTTCATCTCTTGGGAACAACCACTTGCGATCCTGATATTTATTAAGGGTGCAATGTTGTAATTGTTTGACATAAAGCTAGGGTAGTACTTGTATAAATTATCGAAGGGAAATGTTTTCCCTTCTTGCACATGCTATGGATTCCTCGTAGTTACTCTAACATAGACCCCCATCTGAACATTTTATTGCTACTTCCATTACTCATATTCATCAAAGATCTCCAGGAAGGCTTTTCCCCTTCAACGGACTATATAGGTTATGATCTCTGGGTAACAGTTGCATTCTATGAAAACACTAATAAGTGACAAGCTTGTAAAATCCATATAAAACCAGTGGATAAGTCCGGTACCACGTGACATATGTGGTAAGCAAATCAATCTAATCAAAAAAAAAAGTGGATAAGTCTGGTTCGTGTCAAATGACTGGCAATTTTCCTACTACGAGTGCTGCTGTAAGCAGAAGGCATTGCGGCTACTCAATGACTGCCATACGGAAGCTGCTCAAATGGCAATACCATTTTACTGTTGTTATTCTTTTGTTATACTATGCCTAACGAGTCAACACATTTGTTATTTAAATTTCTAGGAGGTGTTGAGAGGTTTATTACTAGTATGGTTTTCTTACTTTTCCTATTTCCCTTAACAGATGCTGTTGTCAAACCTTTTGGATCCTTTTTATCAAAACTTTACGCAAAATCAGGTGATTTGGATGTATCAGTTGAGCTGCCAAATGTCTCAGGCTTCCCTACAAGCAATGAAAAGAAGCAAAGTCTCTTGGGAGAACTAATGAGAGCTTTAGAAATTAGAGGTAACTTCTTTTAGATCCATGCACCTGCGTCCATAACGAAACATCTTGTACTCTAATTATGTATATGTTTGATCATTCTATTCAAGACTCAAGAGTATCCTCTTGTTTTTTGGTTGCTTCCGACATCCAGATAAATTTTCTCAGGCAACAATGTTCCTTGTTTGCCTGTTTGAATGCAATACCTTTTGCTATCTCTGTGGCTGTACTCATTTAGATTTTGTGCGATCAGTATTTACGGGAAATTCTTATTTAAATTCTGTTTCCATTCTTTATTTAGGTGTTGCTAGAGATGTGAACTTCATTCCTTTTGCAAGAGTTCCAGTTCTTCAGTATGTGAGCAACCACTTTGGTATTTCCTGTGATATATCCATCGATAACTACCCTGGTCGAATTAAATCCAAAGTGTTGTACTGGATAAATACTTTAGATGGCCGCTTTGGCGATATGGTTTTATTGGTAAGTTCTTCGTATCCAAGGGATAGTTTTCTTTCCGACAATTTCTTAGTTCAGCTCAAGCTTAGCACCATATTTTCTTGCAGGTCAAGGAATGGGCAAAAGCTCAAAACATCAACGATCCAAAAGATGGAACCTTCAACTCCTATTCGCTTTGCTTACTTGTGCTCTTTCATTTTCAGGTGCCCTTTTCAATTTAGAGGTCACCTATTTTTTTATCAACAGTTTTATCAAAGTTGAACAGCTTATCTCATGCTCTTAATCTTGCATTTGCAGACATGTAAGCCTGCAATTTTACCACCTATGAATGAGTTTTTAGATGAGAACATTTCAGCAGGTGAGATGAAATTGTCTTGTTTGTGAGACTAAAGATTGTCTGATGTACCGTGTATTGGTGCTGGTAATTTACCCTTTGCGTTCACATGCAGAAACTGGGCCTTATAATGAAAAAAATCTTGATGAGATGTGTGCAGAAAGTATAGCAAAGTTTCGACGCCAGCACATAGGGCAAAGAAATCAGAGCTCTCTGTCTCATCTCCTTGCAACTTTCTTTGAGAAGGTAATTGAACTTATTGTCCGCTATATTGAGTTATTGACCAAGTCATCACCATCTAAATTCTAAATCCTAAATGTTGTTCAAATAATGGTAAATATGATATTCACGTTTCAAAGCACATCTTCTGCCTATGTTGTAGCCCTTCGCTGCCATATTTTTAGGTCACCTTTTGTCTTATTTTGAGATGTTCACCATCATACCGTAATAAACTTAGCATAGTGATAAACAAGTGTGCGCTTGGATCTTTTGCCGTTCATGCCCAGGTTGACAAGGCTTTTGAGCTATATAGCTTACACGAGCAAAGCTAGTTATTTGGTTCAGCTAACAACCTCCCTGTCCAAGCACAATTCCAGTGGCCGTTATCTTGCCGACGGAGGAGAGCCATATTGGCCCTCCTGCTGGGTCAAGGCTTTTTCTAGCCCATGCAGTCTAGATTGAACAGCAAAGCTTTATTTTGTTTTTACCCAACAACTCTCCTATCTAGCTAAGACTAGAATTGCTTAGGCACCAAACACACCCAAAGTTGCCTATGTTTGGGCGCTAGCTAATGGGTTTATACTTCTTATCCAGAGAGAAGCTCAAGCAAAGCCACATGAGAGGGAAGGTTCTTATGTGTCTTAGCTGAGTTTGTTCAAGCGCGTACAGTCCTTACTGGGGTTATGACTTATAAGTACAATTAGACCAACCTAATTAGATAACCTTTTCACCAACTACAAATTTTGAGGGGAAATCAGTTGATTACTTACCTAACCAAAATGTGTTCATTTTTGTTAGCTCAAGATATTTTCGTTAAAATGCACATTTGAGTTTCAGGTGAAGTGCACTATTTGCCGTATGTATTTGCAGTACTGTAATGAGATTTGGTATTAATAATTTTCATTGGAAAAAGGCATAACATGGACAATGTCAAAATGCTGCAATTGTATTATTCAAAATTGTAGCACTGTCATAACATGAGATAAAAAAATCTAGTGATGCCCATTCGGCTGATATACAATACCGTTTGCAGTTTTGCCGTCTAGGTGCCCATTTTAGTGATCATGTTATATCCACTTACACGGGTCGGCTCCAGCGAAAACAAGACCGCCTATATTGGATGACCAAACCTTGCTACTTGTTTGTAAGTATTCCCTTCATAGCGCATTTGGTGGCTATATTCTAAATGTCTAAAAAAAATAGTCTCACATGTACACTTTTTTTTCTTCTTGTTTAGGTTGAAGATCCATTTCAGAGACCTGATAATGCAGCTAGAACAGTTGATGTGCCAGGGCTTCATGATATTGCCATAGCCTTCAAAAATGCTAAAAATATGGTCTCCTCTGATGGACCTGTTGACCGGAATGAATTCCTGCTTTCGCTGCTGTGTACGCCTGAAGTTGGTTCAAAACTGGGTGCAAGAGCCACGGCTGACCGTTACGCAACTCCTGCGACGACCCTTCAGCAGGACAGATTCACAGGATTTCTGGAACAGGTGACGTATATATGCTTTAACTTGGTAACTTGAGATACACTAGTGCAGATGTTGTGTGCGGGACGTGAAAGGAAAAGTGACATGCAAGAGCTGTAAATTCTTGTAGGGTCCTACTCTTGCAGCAGGTGACGTGAAGGACGGAGGAGGCATGTCGATGACCGACAAGAACAAGAACACGAACTACGCCGCCCTGGCGGGCACCGTCGCTGGCCTGAGCGCCCTGGGAGCGGGACTCTACCTCATGTCCAAGCCTAAGAAGACGGAAGAGGTTGTCGACGACTGAAGGCGCCTCCTTGGTTGGTTGCGATGATGACAATAAATTTCGATGTCGCCTTGTGAGAATCTGAGACTGAGATGTTGCTCTTCTACGTATGTTGCATTGTTTCTATGGTAGTTTGTTTCGTTCGTATGGTGGTTTTGTCATGTGAATTGTCCTCCCGAGATCTGTAATTTGTTATCTTTTGGTCTTAGTGGTAATACTCTCTTGCGCCACCATCCAACTGGTTGTGCTTCGTGAGAAACACGCTTGGTTTTGTAACTCATTCACACCGCAAAATGATTTTCTAGTGGAACCGGTTTCTATCAGATAGGCCACTGTCAATTGATGGCCCATAGGTTGGTGACGAACAATAGTTCTACTCGGAGAGGGATACGTGTCTGGCAAGGCACTACCCATGTCATGAAGAAGGACATGCTAATCCGAAACCGATCCAGAAGCCATGACATGACTTAGAAGCTATTTTGGAGCTATGGCTAGATCCATCAAGCCTCTTAGTACATCCCTTATGAACTTGTCGAGACTCCTCTTATAGTATCGCCCGATATTAATGGTAAAAAAAAAAAAGAATACAGGTTTATGATGGTACCCATATCTCATCGTGGCCACGTTCCTTCTCGAAAGCCTTGCACCCGCACTCATACAAGACCCACGGGGTCCTTCTCGCTTGCGATCCTCATCGGTTTTCAAAAGTTCCACTGCCCCGTCTTTGCAGAAGTGTGTATGGCCGTATGTAAGACAATGCCCGCAGAAGATTGGCTGTGACCGGTCGATTAGTTCCTTCTCGACGTACCACTGAGCCATCTCCACCGCCACGAACGAGGACAACAATACTACCACGGACTTCCCCCGCCCGATATGTATGCGCCGATAATATTCCCATTGGCATGCCAATTTGATTCATGTGTGAATATGCTAGATATGTCTTTCTTTCTTTTTTTGCCATGTGAGTAAAATGAGCAGCTCTTTTTCATAGGGTAGAAATTGGGATGGAATTTGTATTGTGCAGTTGCATACAAGACTCCAGCACTGCCGCGGTGGACTCGGCCCGCCCGCCGCCGCCGCCGCCGCCTCCTTCCTTCCTCTTCTTCTCCGCCGGCCGGCCTCCGTCTCTGCTTGATTTGATTCGCCCATTCGTCGGAGAGGAAGAAGATGCTGCCGTGGATCTTCAGCCGCAAGGGCGCCTCGGGCTTCTCCTGGGCCTCCACCGCCGACCAGGTCACCGCCGGCATCTCCGCAGCCGGCCTCACCGCCATAGTCACCGGTACCTACCTACCCCTCCTTCCTTTGCCGCACGCCTTGCCGCTCTCTCCCCGATTCAATTTTATTTGGTTCGCTTCTGCTGCCTGCCACTGACTGACAGGGGCGTCGAGCGGGATCGGCGCGGAGACGGCGCGGGTGCTGGCGGCGCGCGGGGCCCACGTCGTCATGGCCGCCAGGAACCTCGCCGCCGCGGACACCGTGCGCCAGGCCGTCCTGGCCGAGACCCCCGCCGCCAGCGTGGACCTCATGGAGCTCGACCTCTCCTCCCTGGCCTCCGTCCGCAAGTTCGCCGCCGACTTCGCCGCCAGGGGCTTCCCACTCAACATCCTCATGTACGTACGCCCTACCCCCTTCCAATCATGCGGACCCAGGCAGGACGAGCTCGGTCATACTCCACTGTTGCGATTCGTGAGGACCATTCAGTCAGGTTCGGCCATTAAATTCAGAGAAACCTCTGCCTCATGAGTAGGTAGTACAACAGCGAGATGACTTATCAATTTGATAGCTTCAGTCAACATTGAGCGGATTTTAATTTCTGGACCTCATGAGTAGCTGCTGCAACTAGTAATTTGTGGTGGTTATCTGTAGCTCATGGACAGCCTTGCAGATTCCAAAATTTAACAGAGCCTATCGGCATGGGGAATTTCACGGAGGGGTAATTGGTTTGTAACAGCACGGTCCGTGTGGTTAGTTATAACAGTGGAAGTGTCCTGGCATAAGTTAGTCATCATAGTATTACTCAAGTATTTTGCGCAGATATGAACGCTTCTTGCGCCACATCACTTGATCCTGGACAGAAGATTATGCTACTGGTTGTACCTTTCTTCAATAATAATCTGACCTGGTGTATTTTTTTCAGTAACTGATCTCGTGTATTGAAGCTTAGTATATTTCATTCTTGCTGTCTTGCACGTTTGTTTCGCGTTCCCTGATTACATACATGATGCTTTCTCTGGCAGCAACAACGCAGGGGTGATGGCGACTCCTTTCTCCCTCTCAAAGGATGGCATCGAGATGCAGTTTGCAACTAACCATGTTGGTATGAACCCAGTTAACATACCTTGATACAGAAACACTTCATTTAAACAAGTTTCCAGACAGTTGCAAACTTGCAATTTCTACTTCACCTAAAACCCTCCTAGTTCATTTCTGTTTCTCGTGTCATAATATTCAGGGCATTTTCTTTTGACACACCTTCTGCTGGAAACAATGAAAAAGACCTCTCATGAATCAAACGTGGAAGGAAGAATTGTTAATGTTTCCTCAGAGGGGCACAGGTTTGCATACAAGGAAGGCATCCGTTTCGCCAAGCTAAATGACGAGGAAGAGTATGTAATTTCCGTGCAGTCATTATGTTTTCCCCTGCCATTTACTTAATTTCAAGACAAACGAGTCACTTGCCGTTTCAACCTTGCAGGTATAGCACCATTGCAGCATATGGGCAGTCAAAGCTTGCCAACATTTTGCATGCTAATGAACTTGCCAGGAGATTTAAGGTATGTCTCGTTCCGTTCAGATTGTGTGGTTGTGGCACTGCGCCATGTCTTGGGTTCGTATTATTTCGAGCTTGGTAGGTCCAGCGGGCCTCTATGTCCGTGTTTGTTCCAACATGAGTACTTATGCTAGCAAGCACCGTCAGTTGCATTTTTTCTCAGAGTCTGCAGTTAGACTCTAAAATCACACCACTTTCTGAAATAAAAGAAAGCTGAGCGGTTGTTCCACACGATTTCATTTATTTCTCTGTTTGTCTGGGTCTGAAATTGTCGGAGAACAATCTGCTTATCTGCATCCAAACCCATTGTCTGAAAGATGAACTGTTTGCTCTTATTAACTGGTTTTGTCTGTTTTCAGTTCTTTATCAATATGATATATAGATTTGTGTTGAGCCCAAGTACGTCAAATCATGATTCAATATTTTGTTGATAATAGGAAGAGGGTGTTAACATCACTGCGAACTCTCTGCATCCTGGATCTATTATCACGAACCTTCTTCGCCACCACAGCATCATAGATGGTAAAAAAAGAAATATACTCAGCAGAAATGGAGTGTTTCTTTTGAAATCCTAACTAACGCCCGATTTCATTGGGTTTTTTTTTTCTTTTCCGTATCTGCAGTCATGAGCCGGACGCTTGGTAAACTGGTGCTCAAGAACGTCCAGCAGGTGCGCTTCTTTTGCAGTAGTATGCTCGGTCTTGAGAGGGTCTTGTGTCCATTTTAGAGTATAACAACAGAGACTCCATGGTTGGTGTTAACAAACGATAGGGAAGGAAGCTGAAGTAGAATTCCGTTCTGCACCTCACCTGCACTGCACTTTGTCTGCTGCCTCGGGCAGGCCCCTAATATATATGCTATATACTTGAAGATCTACAGTACTAGTTTATTCAGCATGTAGGGAGTTGACTAGAGTAGTAGAAGAGATCCAAATCTCGCTGGGTCAATTTGTTAACACGCGGCTATATATGTATGTATGTATGTGCTCTGATACAGAACACTAGTCTCTCTCTCTCTCTCTCTCGCTCTCTCTCTTGGGTTAGGTGATTTGATTTGGATTTGGGAATTGAAACTACAGGGGGCTGCGACGCAGTGCTACGTGGCGCTGCACCCGGGCGTGAAGGGGGTGTCGGGCAAGTACTGGAGCGACAGCAACCTGTACGAGCCGAGCGCCAAGGCCAAGGACGCGGAGCTGGGGAAGAAGCTCTGGGACTACACCCTCGACCTCGTCGCAGCCTGAAGAATGCCTGACCTGGTTTGGTTTGGTTTGGTTTGGTTGATCGGGAGCGATGAGATGAGATAGAGGATGGGAGGAACTCAAGCCAGTGGTGTAATGTATGTGTGGTAAAAACAGACAGATATGAAGGGAGAGAATTTGATTGGTTGATGTGTCTGAATTCCGTCGGATGCAGATGCAACAAGAGAATTTTTGTTGGTGCGGTACCCTCCCCAGGGACAGGGATGCGGTATCTGGGCTGTCAGATACTCCTCTTCCAAAACGTAAGACGTTTGTGAGGTTTAGACTTTAGACTAAGCCTCAAAAACGTCTTGCATTTTAAGACAGAGGGAGTACTATTTAGAGCATCGACAAACCGGGCCCCTTACTCTCCCACATTTGTCCTGACGGACAGTCGGTGCCCGGACCAAAAAACAATGTGGTGGTTATGAGACGGTCCAGACATATGCCCTGACGCATCCGCCATGCTATCGTCTGCAATGGCAACACTATCACAAACGATGTGATGCGGAAAACTGTGTGCTTTGTATATACGAACGGAAACGTTTGTCTGGGATTCACTATGTGGGATGTATATACGAACGGAAACATTTATCTTGGATTCACTGTGTGGGATGTACATACGAACGGAAACGATTGGGTCAGTATAATTGTCTGCGATGGCTCACCCGATCGCACATGAGCTCTTTTTGCCCCGCGTGTGTGACCAGAGGCCCTATCGCGGACGGTTTCTGGGTCATGTGGAAAGGACACCCCCTATCGCACACACCGGCAAGGCGACGGTTTAAAACTTTATCGCTGAAAGGGGGTAAAAACCGTTTGTATAGCAGCTCACTGTACTAGTGTCCTTTGAATCCAAATGTTCCAGAAAACCATGATAATGATATCCATAGCAAAACCAGCAGGCAAGGAAGAAGCAACCAGTTGAATATCCAACAAAACAGAGGTGCTTCTTCGTCTGTTGAGTATGATGCAGTCTCAACAGTCCAAAGCAAAAGGACAATCCCAGAACAGGTGCATATCCTATTCCTCCAATTCTGAGTTACAAATGGCACAAGAATATGATGGTAGCCAAAAGGACCTTCTATATAAAGGTCTCCTGTATTGAGTCTGTCATGGAGCAGTAACCAGAAGAAGACTTTATATCTCAGTATTACAACACTTTGCCAGAGTCTGTTAAATAGAGGGTGAGCTGGAATGTTCATTTTCAGAGATTTGTTACATTTTTTGAAAGTTACTGAAAGTTGTCGAGTAAGAATAAACAAGTAAGTAAAGATCTTGAGGAGCAAGCCACCAAAATTATTTGAAAGTTTCCACCTAATTTCATTGAAATGACAACTTTCTAGCTCACGTGGATACACAATCTTCCGTTATAATACCTTTGCTCAAAACTATATGCCCCTGGAAAACATGTATTCAAACATTTCTAGTTTAATTAGCTCTTTCACTTTCGCGATGCAATATGGACAGAAATATTCTTTGCTCCGCAAAATAAAATGTATTCTTTGGGAGTGTAATTTTCTTGCGAACCAAATTTACTTTAGAAAATATTGTGTACCATTCATACAAACTACCAAATGAATGTTATCACTACAAATTTAAATTCGCTATGTAAGTCTCTCGGCATCGTGTCATCGTGGAATCCTCCAACACTGCTCACTTAATTCACCCCTAGTGCTTCTCACTGGATCCTCTCAGAAGCTCTCACCCTACCAAGGGAGTCTCTCTTCCCTTAAACATAATATTAATTGGTATAATTTTTCTCTTACACTTACCAAAATTAATCACATGGTAATGATGCTAATGTTCTTAAGAACATGTTTTGGAATAGTAATAATTCGTGTGTGGATCATATCGTTATCATCACAAACATGGTTGTGTTAAGTTTGTATTTGAAATCCCCATCCAAAAACAAAGTTATGCTAGGTTTTTATTGTCGCAATTTCGTTTGAGAAATTGTGTGCTAAGAAAA
Source organism: Elymus sibiricus (assembly GCA_039707655.1). Classification (NCBI taxonomy): domain Eukaryota; kingdom Viridiplantae; phylum Streptophyta; class Magnoliopsida; order Poales; family Poaceae; genus Elymus; species Elymus sibiricus. The sequence continues at coordinate 4,638,821 of CM077670.1, read as the reverse complement.
CCACTCGTTTAATTGAACTCTATTAGATATATAAGTAAAATAAAAGGAGAGATCAACTAATCAATTTATCTCATTTATATGAATATATAGTGTATTAATATATGTTCATGCCATTTCAATATTTCTTAATATCTTTGGAGAGCTCTAGAGTGTACATGCATAACAATAAGATCTCGTCATTTAATTTATTCCCTATAGTGTATGATTATCCACCTTATTAAATGAAAAATAATGATGAATAGTGGCATAACTAACTTAAAAATATTGTATGCCTTCAAGGAATTCTAGATCATTTCGATGGCCGATGGCGGAGAGGGGAATCTCGGTGCCTCGCCTCAGGCTAGTAGATATGTTAGGGTTTTAATCCTCACGAGGGCGGCGCTCGAGCAGATGGCAATGCTTCTTGTTTGAGTTGTCTCCCGGACCCGATCCCCGGACTTCCCCGCCTGATATGTATGTGCCGATAAACTTCTCGTTGGCGTGCCAATTTAATTCATGTGTTAATATGCTAGATATGTCTTTTTTTTTTGCCATGTGAGTAAAATGAGCAGCTCTTTGCATATGGTACTAGAAAATAGGATGGAAATTGCCTGACCAGGGCTGGCTGGTGGGCCCCACCTGCATATTGGCACATTGCATTGTGTCCGTCGTTGCATAGAAGAGAGTAGCTAGCTGCCTGCAGCAGTGGACTGGACTCCGCCCGCCCGCCGCCGCCTCCTTCCTTCCTCTTCTTATTCTTCTCCGCCGGCCGGCCTCCGCCTCGGCGTCCCCTTCTGCGTGATTTGATCCATTCGCGGGAGAAGAGAAGATGCTGCCGTGGATGTTCAGCCGCAAGGGCGCCTCGGGCTTCTCCTGGGCCTCCACCGCCGACCAGGTCACCGCCATAGTCACCGGTACCCACCTACTCTTCGTCGCCGCCGCTCTCTCTCCCCGCTCCATCTGATTTGATTCGGTTCTGTTGCCTGGCAGGGGCGTCCAGTGGGATCGGCGCGGGTGCTGTTTAACATTCTCGCCGATGCGCTTGCGTCAATTCTTGACCATGCCAAGGCTGCTAGGCACATTTTGGGAGTGGCGGCGGGCATTATCCCAGGGGGCATAACTCACCTTCAATATGCCGATGACACCCTCATCTTTATAAAAAATTCAGAGAGAGAGATCACAAATCTTAAATTCCGACTTATGTGTTCCGAGGAGATGTCGGGTCTCAAAATTAATTTCGCCAAGAGCGAAGCGGGGGGGATCTCGAATCTCAGCTTAGGGCGGCACACATGATGAATTGTGAACTGGGATTGATACCAGTTAAATATTTGGGGATGCCAGTTTCCTCTAGGGTGCTAACGATGGGTGAACTTCAACCAGTGGTGGATAAAGCCGAGGCGGGGGTTGAGCCTTGGCAAGGCAAGCTATTAGCTTCAGGAGGCCGATTAGTGCTCATAAACGACTGCCTCATGAACATCCCGATGTTCGTGATGAGTTTCTACCTTCTTCAAGATGGGATTCAAGAGAAACTAAATAAGGTTCGGTCTAGATTCTTCTGGGCTAAGGAGAACGGGAGGCAGAAATACCACATGGTTAGTTGGGACCACTTTGTCAACCGAAAGAAGTTGGAGGTCTAGGGATGATTAACACAAAGATTATGAACGGGTGCCTCATGACTAAGTGGGCGTGGAAAATTCCAACAGGACTCGGTGGCTTATGGTTAGACATTTTTGCGGCAAAATATCTTGTCCAGGGTGGTGTGGACTTTAGGAGAAATGTTAAATTGTCACAATTTGCGAGGGATGTTAGAAAAGTGCAACCGCTGTTGCGATTGGGGACTAAATTCACCATCCACAATGGGCAGACCGCTAGTTTTTCGCTTGACATTTGGTGTGGAGATGACCGTCTTTGCTCGACATTCCCGGCACTTTTTGCCATCGCCTCCGACCAAAACGTTAAAGTAGTCGAGGTTTGGCGCCATGGGAGATGGGCGTTGCAGTTTCGTCGATCGTTGGGATAGAAGGAAAGCAAGAATGGGAAAATCTCCGCGGAAAATTAAGTATACATCATATAGGTGTAGGGAGGGATGAAGTGATTTGGCGGCTTGAACCGTCCGGCAGATTCTCGACTGGGTCTTTGTATAGAGGGATCTTCACATCGGTGACCCGTGTGACCTGTCTGGGTTGTGGAAGGCCAGACTCCCGGCAAAAAATAAAAATATTTATTTGGCAGGTGGCCCGCAATCATATCCCAAGCGGGGATCAAGTGCTAAAGCGAAACGGGCCTGGGGACGGCAAGTGCATTTGGTGTGGGGAGCCCGAGGACTGTGACCATATCATCTTTCGATGTATTATGGCCAGATTTGTCTGGAGCGCCATTCGTGTGGTGACGGGAACATCATGGAACCCAAGCGGGTTCTCAGCATTTTATAGATTGACGTCGGCCACGACGGGAAGGGATAGGCGGTTGGCCTGGGTGGGCTTTGGAGCGTTAGCGTGGGTGTTATGGACCACTAGAACCAAAGCTTTGATAGAGGGACTTTTCATCAAGCATCCGGCTGATCTGCTGTACAAATTGGTATCTTTCTTGCAGCTGTGGAAGCTACTGGCAAGGGCGCGCGATCGAGGACGCGTGGAGGGGCTCGCCTGAAGGCTTCGAGCAAAGTGCACTGATCTTCGGCGGTCATCTTGAGGGCTTCATAGTCGTCGGCGCTACCATTTGGCCATCTACAGCGCTGCGTCGCTATGTATCCGCCTACGAGCATGTATCGTTTGTGTCGTTTGTTTGTCGTACCTTATGTTTCGTCGAACCTTGTACTCGTAAGGGCCTCAGTTTTAGGCCGGGCAAACACATCCTTTCTAAAAAAACTTATACACCTGGACGGCCGTACCATAATATTTGATATTCAATTAACTACTAATTAGTCCGCTCAAAGAAACATATATAAATTAGTGTCCTTTATTAATTTCTTTTGACGCTAATCGCAGTCACGTTGAATCGCTAAGATTCATGTGGTCTGAAAATATGTTTACATCATTTTCTAACTGTCCGGTAGGTGCTAATTCGACCTTATAAGGCCTCTTCGAATGCATTAGTGCTTAGGCAAGGTGCTAAATGCATTAAAAACCTTAGCAACTATTCTCTACAATGCGTAGGTGCTTGGCTTTTGTAGCTATAAGCTTCTCTCTTTTAATTGTTTAATACTTAAACTCCACTATGTATTGGTTGATAGCCATTTTGCATAGGTTCACGTGCTTAGCCTCGTTTCCTCCTGGGGTCACCATAATGCTCTCTCTCCTCTTTATTTGCTCTGCCACATCATCTTTTTGCCTATGTGAAACCCTTAGCACCAGTACACCTTGGAGCATTGGGAAGGGCCTAATACCCCAAAGTCAGTGTTCACATTAAAAATAATACCCGCCATGGATGAGCATGAGCAGTATTAACATTACCTCCACATGCATGTGAGCTCTACCAGACCGTAGGTCTAAACAGTGTCATCGTGGGCACAGTTGGGTGGATTCTTTGATTCTTTCCCAGCATGTTAGGTTAAGCCTACCTTTAAAAAAAAGGTCAGGTCAACTCAAGATTTTTTTTTTCACAGGCCATTGACCACGGCATGCATTTACCTCTTCCTCACCTCGCTGCTCCATCGTCTGTACCCAGCAGAAACATGTGTGCAAAATCGCTACGCCTACTCAACATAGGGCCTATTCCAATGGGGCCACGCGAGGGACAGAGAACTGACACTTTACAATCCCAATGCAACTATGGACGCCCCAGATGTAGTGCACCGAGGTGCTCGGTCACACCGACTTCGCACTCTGGCGGAGTCGCCCTATCTCGGCGTAGTTGAATTCGTCTAGCTCCGTAGCAGCGAATTGCTGCACAGCCCGTGCAACCATAAACCACCAGGGCAATGGCGAAACAGATGACCAATGCTTGTACGTCTATCATCACTACTAGGAAAAAACTTACCAGTAGCTGGTTTTTTTGCTACCAGTAGCGCTGACACCCGCGCTACTGCTAAGGCGCTACAGCTATTTTTTAGCAGTAGCGCTTGTTTGTCCCAGCGCTACTGGTATCTTCAGCTACTAGTAGCGCTTGTTTGAGGCACGCTACTGGTAAATGAGCGTTGTTGGTAAGTTTTTAGCCCGCGCCACTGCTAAAGTTTAGGTTTTTTCTGCGTTTTGGTGTTGTACATATTTAAACAGATATATCTTTTATACAATAACAACATGCATATTCATTGAAAAATAAGTGAAGTCATCAGCACCAAATAACTCATCATGATCATAATAACAAATCATCATGATCAACATCATCATCATATTAATATAAAAACTCTTGCATCATAGTCATCACCACCAACAATAGCTAATAATCATCATAGTCATTACCACCAACACTATCTAATCATCATAGTCATAGTCATCACCACCAACACTAGATAGCTAATCATCATAGTCATCACCACCAACACTAGCTAATCATCATTCTAGCTAGGACTATGTAGCACATCATCATCTTCAAACTCATACATCACTCCTGCTGCTCGCCGTAAGCTAACAATGCTCATGCGACCTTTACGCTCGATCCAACGAGGCACAACATTCATCGGGAGTCCCTGTTGAAGAACATCGTAATAACATACTTAGTAATGAAGTTTAGCTTAAAAAATAATGTATGCAAAAGATGCACTGGGGACAAATAGTAAAAATCTTACCATCTTTCCTTGATAGATGTGACCGTAGTTCAATACGCACACTAGTGGTGGCACGTATCGACTACCACTACTTTGAAGTTCAGGAAAATAATTTGTCTTGACAAGATCAACATCCTCAAGCCATGAAACATAATGACTTATCTCCTCGCTCCTCGCAGTTTAGTTAAGCCCCGGGACAGTAGTAGGTTCTGTCTACCAAGAGTCGGACATGTTTGCTTGAATGGAAATAAGCTGTCAATAGAAATAAGTTGTCAACTATTTTTAAATAAACAATATAAATTACTTAATAAATATGGTTGAGAAACTCACATAGAGGTAGAACTGGAGGCGTCTGCACATCGACCCAGATGTCGATATTACCTTCAATTTCATCTTCAGGACGAATATCAAAGGTTATAAGCATATTTTTCTTAAATGCATACGCCTTGCATAGTGCTCTCCAATTTGAGCATTCAAAATGGGCGTATTTCTCATTATTGTATAATTTTACAGCAAAAGCATAGCCATGCTCGGTCCTCAAGTGAACTTTCTTTATCTCCATACTGTTGATATCTTTGAAACCAATCTTATTCAAGACATAATGTCTTGCATGGCAGGGGATACGCTAATAGAATTGTAAAAAAAAATTACAAGTTGAAGCAAAAGAAGTAGAAGTCATGCTTAATTACGAAAAAAGACATGTCGTTGTGACTTACTGTATGCACATCGAAGGTCTCATCCAGCATGATGCTGAAGCGCCTACCATCTACTAGGTGAGGCCTGTCGCACAGACCACGCGAGTCTTCGCAGTAATCGCACATAGTGAATTCCCTTTCGCTTTCGTCGTCAGACATTTCCTACGATTAAGTCTCCTCGTTTAATTCTTAAACTATAATAAAATGAGAAATGACATAAAAAAGGTCTATGGTTTGCCGGAATGCCGTTTCATACCCGTCGCAGCAAATCCCGGCACTCGATATGCCTACTTTCTAGCACAAGTCATGCCAAAATTCACGGGAAATTTCGGCATGACCTTTGCTAAAAAGTGGACATATCGAGCGCCCGAAATTCACCGGAACGGAAATGAATCAACATTCCAGTGAAACATAGGCCACTCGGAAAAATATGACATGTCCAAAATATGACATGTCCACTTCAAATTTGCATATAACAGGAAAAAATTATTTAACTAAAAAAATAGCAACAATTGCTTTAACTAAAAAAATTAAATACCTAGAATTCTGTTAACTAGACCTAAAACACCTAAAATACCTAGAATTCTGTTAAATACACCTAAAACACCTAAATTCTATTAACTACACCTAATTTGAAACCTAGATAAATTTCTGTCCTAATTTAAAAACCTAGCTAAATTTTTGTCCTAATTTGAAACCTAGCTAAATTTTTGTCCTAATTTGAAACCTAGCTAAATTTATGTCCTAATTTGAAAACCTAGCTAAATTTATGTCCTAATTTGAAACCTAGGGTTCATACTAATTAACTAGGGTTCATACTACCTAATCTGACCTAGGTTTTTTTAACTAGGGTTCATACCACCTAATTAACTAGGGTTCATAACCTACATTCAAATAACTACTCTAAGAACCTACATTATTCTAAGAACCAACATTCACATAACCTACATTTAAATAACTATTGTAAAAACTACATTATTCTAAGAACCTACATTCAAAAACAGAGACAAGGGAGGGAGGGAGGAGGAGGGAGGAGGAAGGAGGAAGGAGGGAGGAGGAGTACCTCGGTGGCGGTGGCGGAGGGCCGGCGCGGGGGAGGAGGGCCGGCGCGGGGGAGGAGGGCCGACGGCGGGGGAGGAGGGCCGGCGCGGGGGAGGAGGGCCGACGGCGGGGGAGGGCCGGCGCGGGGGAGGAGGGCCGACGCGGGGGAGGGCGGTCGGCGCGGGGGAGGGCGGCCGGAGCGGGGAAGATCGAGTGAGGGAGAGTGAGTGTGAGTGTGAGTGAGTGAGGGGGTGGGCCGGCGCGGGGAAGAAGATAGATGGGCTTAGCAGCAGCGCGGGTCATGGGCCAGCGCTACTGCTAAGTCCACTAGTTGTAGCGCGGGTTCCAACCCACGCTACTGCTAACGCTGCTAGGGGGGCCGAGGAGTGGGCCATTAGTAGCAGCGCTGGCCAGGCAGGCCCACGCTACTGCTAAGTTGCGCTTGCAGCGCTGGTTTATGCACGGCGCTACTGCTAAATAGCAGTAACGCGGTACAATTATCCCACGCTACTGCTAAGTGTCTACCTATAAGCATTTTTCTAGTAGTGATGACGTAAAACTATTTGTTTGGTTTTTCTTGCTGTCAAGTGATTATGGAGAACTAACTAGCTGGATGATCAAGTGGGCCGGCCGGAATCGGCGTTAATTTGACCGTGCGCATGCAACTTGCTTGGTCGGTCGAACGACGACCGTCTTGAAGTTAGTAACATCTTGGACAAATCGTTGCCATTTATGATGCCAAAGCAAGCAAGCGTTGTTTAAAGTAAACGAGTGACAAACTGAGAGCTCAGAATCGAAGTCAGCAAACTGAGAGCTCAGAATCGAAGTCAGCACCAGCAGATATATGTTTACTTTCTCCGTTCCTAAATATATGACATTTTGGCAGTTCAATTTAACCAGTCAAAACGTCATATGTTTAAAAACAAAGGAGTATAAGTTTTTTTTAAAGATTTTAATATGAACTACATACAAAACAAAATAAGTACTACCTCCGTCCGGGATTACAGGTCCCCTGAGCCATGCTAGGCCGTTTGAATTTACAAGGCCGCAGTAATTACAGTGGATGCATTTGGCCTCGATTCTGCTTCTCTTCGCTATGTTTATTACGAATGACAGCATGCAGCCAGTAAAAGCGCTCCGGTCAAGACGTCCAACCAGACATGCAACCTATTACAGCTAAGAGCATGCATGCAGCCAGTTAAGTTGCTGCAATTAATTAAGCCAGAGCTCGTGCATGCAGTTTACTACCGCTGCGCCTTGGTCCTACGTTTTGACTTCTAATCCCGGACGGAGGTAGTAAATCTACACTCTAAAATACGTCTATATAAATCCGTATTTGTCTATATGAAAATCTCTAAAATGACTTGTATTTAGAAAGGGATGAAGTACATTACATGTAAGCACGTGCCTTTGAGCTGTTGCGCTGCATGCCAACCCGGGCAGCCATGCACCGCATGAAGCACTTCTCTTGCTATCAGCTCGAACATCCATACTCCCCATCCCACATTTCTTGATTTTCCTAGTTTATATATAAAAGGACCCAGTCATTAAGCCATCCAGCAGGGATACAAGTATCAGTTATATTGTTATTATCAAACACTTCACTGTTTCTTAATTTCCAGATTGTCCAAAAAACAGCAGACACGCCAGCCATCATCGGGTGTTTCTCATTTGGTTTAGATTTGACAATCCAGTCATTAAACATGGAATTGAGTAGTATCAGGTTTATCCAAAAGATTAAAAGTACACTTCAGTATATTCCATAACATCCCAGACAAAGAGCATTCCATGGGAAGAAGGTCAATTCACTCATCCTTTTCAGAAAAAAAAAAACAAGCTTCACTGCCTAGCCAACCTCTTCTACAAAATTAGTTATGGTCAGAATACTATTTTCGAGCAATCACCACATAAAGATTTTGACTCTAGGGAGGGTTTACTTTTCCACAAGACTTCATGAGGAAAAGTAACCCCATTTTAAATCATGTTTCATAATATGACTTGACTGTTTAAGTATCACTTTTTTGTTAGTCCATTTAATTGTGTCTTTCGGATTAGTGAGTTATATTCCCACACAAACTTCTTTGATATGCGTCAGAGCTAAATCCGGCATATACCCTGCTAGAGTGTCCTAGCTGGGCGACATGGCACGATGATAACAAGGGCAAAGTTTTTACCCGGGTCCAGGCTCTCACGATGGAGATAATACCCTACTCATGCTCTCGATATATTGCGTTGGGGTGTGTAAAAAATACATGTCAATACCAAGGGATTGTAATGTCTAAGAAGTCTTATCTAAGAGCACCCCCTGGGGTTCTAGGCTTACAGATCCTAGTCGGCTACGTAGCAGAACGCAGAGTCCTCCACGATCCCAGCTTATCACGCGAAGTCTCCTAGAATATTCGCATAATCCGCCATGGGCCGCCCAAAGTGGCCCAGGTCAGAACCGACATAGGGGTCTAATAAGCCCGGCCCACCAGGCTGGGAACAATTATGGTGAGAAAGCCCTGGGCCGGGACATAGTCAGTAGCCTCTGAACCGGTCGTCAAGCTTGGTTGCATCTCGGCTCCTCTGAGCTGCATGTCGTCTTTGGTCATCGGGCTTGAAACAGATTCAACGGAAGTCAAAAGTGTTAGCTAGCGTTTAGGGAATCAGAGGAATAAATAAATAATAAAATAAGATAAACCCATTTTATCAAAAACTCTTTGTTGATCTGTAGTAAATTTGGTCCTCCCTGCTGCTGCCCTTCCTTGACGATCCCAACATTTTCTACAAGGATGTGTTGCACTTCTCGAAACAGGCTTTCGCCCCTCTTTATAAATAAAGGCACAAACGGCCGAACAAATACATAGTGGTGAGGAAGCCCTCAAACAAGAAGGTCGGAAAAAACGGCCCGGGAAAATGGCACAAGTGCCACAAGCCTAACACCGAGCAACAACGCACATGAGAAGCCACTTCTAACAGACTACACCCAAGACTATAGAAGAAGGTCAAAGCCGCGCCAGGGATACCACCGGGTACCAAGGACTCGAACACACTAAGCCATCTTCGGAAGAGGCCGCCTCACCGTAGAGGCAGCCCATTTGCTCCGGGCCGCGGAGCGCCGCATCTGCCAGGAGACAGCAAGGACTGAGGACGAAGACCACCGAAACCCGTCTATATGATAGGAGAGCAACAGATCCAATATGCTCTAGAACCGAGGACACAATATGCCAGAAAGTGGCACACCCAATGTCGTAGGGCATCTGCAACCATGAAGAGACGAAGTGCCGTGACGACGCCCTCAAGAGGGTGATCATGCTAGACGCCACCGCCGTCGAGTCCGCGATGGACAAAAGTTTTCACCGCAGCACCCTCGCCCTGTGTGGGAAACCAAAGCAACGTCCCAGAGGGAAGCGACACTCGCAGGTGCCGCCGCTGCCGGCGCCGAAGTTCAAAGCTTTCGCTAGTGCCCACACAAGTGCCACTCGAGGCCCAACGGTTGCCAACACCACCCACAAGGGGGCCGCATCCTCCCATGCTAGGTTTACAGATCCAGACTAGGGTATCCCCCGTCGCCACAGCCATGACGACACCAGATCCACCCGCCACCCCTTCCCTTGCTATCCACATAGCCAAGAGGAAGTGTCACCACCGCCGCCATGGTGCCCGCTGCAGAGCCAATCCGTGCAGCCTTGCCACCCATGGTCGCTGCCTCGGCATCGAAGACAGACCACAACCGCCGCCAAAGGAGAGAGCCGCCGAAGCCATGACATGAACCTAGGGTGTGTGGAACCGTCTAGCCAAAGCACCTCCACGGTTAGGAGCGGCCAAGGACGCCACCACTCCACGTGCAAGGGAGTCCAGACAAGACGGGAGCTCCAGTTGGACCTCACCATCCACTCGCCTGGGGTGCGGATCGGGAGGGCTAGCAAGCATCGTCGCTGGGGCAGCCCGAAAAGGGGCCACCGGAGTAGTAGGCCACAACAAGTCGGACCGTTCCAGCCCACATCACCTTCCACCCCCAACCCTGGATCTACACTACCGGCCGCCAGACCCGCACGCCACCAAACAAACAACATCGGCCAAGCCACGCTCAATGGGCACTGCCCCCGTGCTGACAGGGAGAGTGTCTTGCGTCACCCGCAACACCAAAGCATCGAACTCGAGCACGCGAGAGCTCGTTGCCACGACACCACCACGAGCCAAGCCCGTAGCCCACTACCGCCAAACCAGCCCAACCCTGCCACATCACACCATCCCACACGCGCGGAGGAGCACCATCAACCACCTCCAGCGAACCCCGAGCACCAGGCCCCCGACCCGAGCCGGCAGCAGCCCATGGCTACCAGCCCCCGTGCCCCAAGGAACCGCGCTACCAAGGACAGTGGCGGAGCTACAGCCATTTCTTGGGCGGGCCATGCAGGTCAGGTTCAGAAGTACCATCAAAATTTTACTCTTACGGCCTAGATTCAACACTATTCTTGACAAAAAATATAGTTGGGTTGGGCGGGCCAAGGCTTGGTTTAGCCCAACCGTAGCTTCGCCACTGACCAAGGCCACTCGCGCCAGACCCAGATCGAAGAACCGTCGCCGCCACGAACACGCCGGACACCGCGCAGCCCTCCACACCACTGCCGCAAGCCACCAGAACCACCGCTAGCCCGCGCAGTCGCACCACCAAGCCCCACATCCGCGCCGCGCCGCCACCCGAGGGGGGTGCCCCGCGCCGCCACCGCTCAAGCAGGTGGGAGAGAAGGCCTCGCTGCCGCCAGGGCTTTGCCCGACGACGTGAGCAGGCGGCGACAAGGGTAGGGGGAGGTTGGGAGGAGGACTAGTCCGGCGGCAGGGTAGGGTTTCCCCCCAGGCGCTCGCGGGGACGACAGGGAAGGGGAGGAGGACCAGATGTCCAAGTTTGGTGAGCTGCAGAAGCCTCAAGTGTTGAACTTCCACGCTCCTGTCAGCTTTGTCTTGTCTACACCCACACTGGACAATGGCAATGTTTGTGAAGAGGACGCCACAGGATTCACCTCCAGCAGCTCTGCCTCCGGGTCTATTTAAGCTCCATCGCTAGTGAAGAGAAAGCATAGGTAACAAACAAAATCCACAATGACCATCCACTCGATTCATAGATTGATGATAAAAAAGTGTGCCCAAAGTGTAGTGTCATTCCCACGACTATTATGACCTGAAGTAAACATGACCATCAACCATAATGCTTTATAAGAGTGCAATTCTAACGCATAAAGGACAAACAAGTCGTGGTTGAAACACAATTTCAACTTCTTGCTATTGGGACACAAAGCCATGGTGTCCATCTTGCACGGTAGATCAACTAACTCATGTAATAAATTGTATGTTAACGAACCTTATGAGAAATTTATAATCTAGCCCGCATTTGGACCATCACTTTTTTTTCGAATTAGATCCCTCCCACCCTCGCGTATCGCCTCCGTAGGCGACGGGAAAGGAAACCCTAGCCACCCCCCGTGCACCCAGGTGCGTCCTGCCGAAGCCCGGCCAACGATGGTGGCGGCGGGACTTCTTGTCTCCTCGCGCGTGGGGTCTGGTGCGGGTCAGATTCAATGGGCTAGGGCACCACGCTTGGGTGGGGCGTTACGGTGCGGCGGATCTCCTGCCGGCGACGACGAACGGTAGGCTCGAGAGCGAACGGAGTACTAGTTCAATAACGACGATTACAAGATCCAAGGCACCACAAAAGAATGGCCAACCTTTGAGAGCAAAACTGGACATATGTGTTTATCCTTTATCAATCATGTGATCGCCTCCATCATCACATGCATTTTATCAGCAAATATTATTTCTTACATCAAAACAAAATAGTGCACTACACATCAGAGGGAAACTTTTGGTCCATGGGTGTATATACACCCTATATATGGAAAAAAACATTTTGTAATTAAATAAAAAGTCAATAAATTTTGAAAACATTTTTGAAATAAACTTGAGCTTCCATTGTACTGGTAAAAGAAATTCCACAAAAAAGAAAATTCTCTTTGACTTCTTTTTCAAAAAAGACAGAAATCTCAGTCAAAATAATGTGAATAGTGACCTATAATAGCAAATAAATTTTGTTTTTTTGCCCTGAAGTCAACGCTGATTTTCAATTCGTGAAAAATTATATACTAATGCAAAAGAAAGTCAAGTTTAGCGTAAAAAAACTTCCAAACTTTTTTTTGATTATCAAAAAATATTCTCCATATGAGGTGTATATACACTCATAAACCAAAGGGTATTTCCCACTACACATCCTTATATTTGTTACAAAGCTAGTACCAACACTATATGTACCCTCGCTCACTTTGCATAGTCATCATCAAGGATTTTTATATATACGGAATCAAGTATTTCTTGGTTTCTCCCCTGCAAAAAAAAAGTATTTCTTGGTTTCCGCAAGCTCTCAAATTGTTGGCGTTGACTCCTGGTTTTCCAACCATATAATTTGGCGCTCCAACTCCCATATATACGGTATGTCACCAGTACTAGATTCCAATTTATACATGCATTCTCTCCATAGATCTTATATACACATCCCGGTACCGATCTAGAAGTACAAGGCTTCATCTCGTCCTAGCTAGGCAAATGGGAGGAACACAAGTAGTAACTCATAGCCATTCTTCCTTCCTCAAGAGCTTCCTCACCGGTGCTGTGTTCACCTTGCCTCTCATTTGCATCCTCCTCTACTCCACTCCATCTTTCCTCTCAAATACCAATCTTGCTGCATTTCAAGCACATCGCACAAGCACAAGCCCTCCTCTCCTACCTCCTCAAGGTAAGCAACTCGTCGTACACGCATATATACATGTCTCACTGTGTATGTACATAGAAAATGGATATGCCGACCTGCGTTATTTTCTTGCGTTCCTGATACCCCGGGCAGCTTGGCAGCAATGCGACTACACCACCGGGAAGTGGGTGTGGGATGGCAGCGTCAACGGCCCGCGGTACGACAGCGAGAACTGCGACATGAAGAGCGTGGAGAAGTGCGTCATGAACGGCAAGCCGGACAACGGGTACCTGCACTGGCGGTGGCAGCCGGCGGGCTGCAACCTCCCGGCGCTCGACCCGGCGGAGTTCCTCCGGGTAGTCCGGGGCAAGCGCCTGGCTTTCGTCGGGGACTCCACGGCGCGCAACCAGGCGGAGGCCCTCGTCTGCTTCCTCTCCACGGTGTCGCGGCCCGAGACGACGCACCGGTACGAGGAGCCCGTGGGCCACAGGTTCTGGCGGTGGGTCTTCCCGGCGCCGCACAACGTCAACATCTCCACGTACTGGTCGCCGTTCCTCGTGCGTGCCGAGGGCAGGTCGGTGGACTACGCCATGTCGACGGATGACACGCTGTTCCTGGACGGCTTCACCGAGCTGTGGACGGCGGACGTGGACGCGACGGACGTCATGGTGATCTCGGCGGGGCACTGGTTCAACCACCAGGCCGTCTACTACGATGACGGGCAGATTGCCGGCGTGTTTGCCCGTCCGGACGTAAACGAGACCGACATCGCCGGCGGCTACCTCGGCGTGTACCGCAAGGTGATCCGGAGGGTGCTTGAGTACGTCAACGAAAAGTCGAGCGGCGACGGCGACAAGCAGGTGGTGGTGTCAACCATCGCGCCGGCGCACTTCGACGCCAAGTACGCCTCGAACCACCGGGATGCGTGCTCGCGGCCGAATCCGTATGATGAGGCAGAGGTGCCCGAGGATGGGGGCACGTCCGAGATGAGGAAGGCCGTGCTGGAGGAAGTGGCGGGGGCGGCGGCAAAAACGCAGCGACGGGGGCTGCGGTTCGATGTGCTGGACGTGACGAGGCTGGCGTCCATGCGGCCCGATGGGCACCCAGGCGCCTACAACGCGAAGGACAGGTACGGTGCCGGAAAGCCGGTGCCGGAGACGGTGATCAACGACTGCCTGCACTGGTGCGCGCCGGGGCCGGTGGACACGTTCAACGACATATTGATGCAGATGTTGGCCGCAAGCGGCTGAAACCATTGTTCGATCGGAGTGGTATGCACGATGCGGTACTTGTGCCCATCGACCCACCCCATGCTTTCGCGCGCGACCGCGAGGCCGACGGCTACGTACGCTTTTTTTTTTTGTCTGTCTACGCATCAGTCGACTGAGACTTGGTTCGGCTGACGTCACGCATGCATGCATGCGTAGGCGGTGTATGTTCTCGTTCCTATGGTTCGTGGTCAGTCCATGCTGGGCTAGAACCGGCGTTGCTTTTGTTTTCCTTGCTGTAAGCCCGCAAGTGTGGTTGCTCAGGGGCTAGGATTCAGCCCATTTTTTCTCTTTGTTCCTTCGCAGAGTAATACCCTTCTCTTCCTGTCCATTTTCCTACCTTTATGTTTTATTTTTTTATTCATTTTCAAAATTATTTTGTATTGTTAATATAAAAAAAAATCGGACCCGCACAAGTTGCACCCCTTGCAGTTAATGACAGCTTGCGATACATATAGTTGCAACTCTAGTGGTGAATATGCAACTGGCCAATATCCCTCCCGCCCCAGTCACGTTGTACCCTTGCAATTGCAGGCGGGTTCCGACACGTGTAGTTGCAGCTCTAGTGTTGAACATGCAACTGACCCTTCCCCTCCAGTTGCAGTCACATTGTAACCCTTGTTGTCGCAAGCGGGGTGCTATCTAGTTGCAGTCGTGTTGTACCCCTTGCAGTTGCTGGCAGATTGCGACACATGCAGTTGCAACTCTAGTGATGGACATGCAACTGGCCAGCGTCCCTCCCCCTTCAGTTGCAGTCATGTTGTACCCCATGCAGTTGTAGGAGGGTTGCGACATATGCAGTTGCAACTCTAGTGATGGACATGCAACTAGCCGACATCCCTCTCCCTTCAATTGTAGTCGTGTTGTACCCCTTGCAGTTGCAGGCTGGTTGTGACACGTGAAGTTGCAACTCTAGTGATGGACATGCAACTAGCCGACATCCATCCCCCTCCAGTTGCAGTCGTGTTGTAGCCATTGCAATTGCACACGGGTTGCGACACATGCAATTACATCTCTAGTGATGGACATGCAATTAGCCCACATCCCCCCTCCCTCCAGTTGCAGTCGTGTCGTACCCCTTGCAGTTGCAGACGGGTTTGTTGGTGCAATATCTTGCCCTCTTGTGTTTTGGAGATTGTTAACAGAAACAGTCATGGACTAATTAGTTTGCTAGTGCATACAGAGAAAATAGTCCATGCAAAGTTTGAGGAGAATGATGCATTCGATGGAGAGTTCGAGGAACATCTCCGAAAGATTTAAGCTCAAAAGCTGGTGTCTCGAAGAGAAACACCTTGTGTGACTCATATATGCCAGGGTGACTTCCTTAAATTTATTGCTGACATGAAGCAGTATTTGTTCGATGTCACCAAATGGATTTGATGGATTACGAGAAGATTGAAGCAGAAGAGAAGACGTAGCATTCTCTTTGTTGTTTCTTTTCTTTCGTTTTTGAGTCATAGGACCTCCGTACTATTAAGAGGGGTTCAGGTTCTCAACGCTTAGGTTCGCTATGATGCATAGCCCAATCCTTTGAGTGTCCGAGAGAAATCTCTTTGTGCTTCGAGTAAATACTTGCCAGCAAGAGACTGTGTTCTTCTTCGCTGCGAGAGATTTGCCTGGAACCGAGGAGTTAGCATTACTTGCTCTGCATGTAATGTTACCGTCGAGCTCGATTTCTGACCGTTGGAATCGTGTCGTTCTGCCATTGGTCAGGACGCATGTCCAATTTGGTCATTTCCCTTCAGGGAAGGCTGTGGCTATTTATAGCCACCCCGCACCAACATTGAACGTTGGCTGCTCCGCTTGAGAATTCTGAGAAGATTGATTGAGCATCCCCTCTCACAGTGATTTGAGTTTAAGATCCACCGAGAGAAAACCAAGAACCAAAACTAGACAGTGGTAGTGCATCACAGCAGATCTAAGTTAGAGTTCTTGTGCTTCTTATTCTTGTGAGCTGCACACTCACTAGACGGATAGGCGTTGGGTTCGAGTGTTGAAGAGTCATTGTCTTCACCGAACCATATCTTCAGCAACCAAGAGTCGTTGTGGTTCGCGAAGAAGTTTGTCAAAGGTTTTGGAGATAGCCGACAAGTATCTACCACGAGTGAAATCAACTGGAGTCTGATCAGCTCCCAGTTGAAGGAGAATAGGACGGAGAGAGGTTTGCTCCTGTGTTCAATCACAAGTCCCTCCAACCAGACGTAGTCCTTTGGCAGAAGGGCGAACTGGTCTACCAAATTCTCCTGTCGCCATCGAGCATCCCTGGTTATTCGTCTCACTCTATTATTGCTCGGTTATGATAGATATCATAGATCTATTATCTGTTGCCCTGTTTAGTCTCTGGCCTTTGTGCTTTAGACTGTAAGTTATCGTTCGGTAGTAGTTGTTATCTGTATCAGTTTTCCTTCGTACTTATTTCGTTCTGCTCGTGTAGTATGTTGTGGTATCTTCTGGGATATTGCTTCACCTTCATTATAGTGAAACCCATCGTCTATTATACCCGAGCTATTATTGCTTCCTTTCATGAAAGTTTTGTTCCGCTCTTATTTACTTTAGAGGGTTTCTGCTGCTGTGAGTGTCTGTGATTTGAAGATTCAATTTTTTTTTAAATCTACCATTCACCCCCCCTCTGGTCGATATACTCTCTGTCCCTACAATTAGTATCAGAGCAGGTTCTCCCTGTCTCTATTTATTAAAGGTCTAACAACCTTGGAGTTCGTTCCGAGAGGTTTCCAATCTTTGATGGAAATGACTATTCCTACTGGCAACAAAGAATGAGAATCAAATTGCGTTCTATCAGCATTGAGCTGTGGGAGATTGTTGAAAATGGCTTCACGATTGCACACCCAGAATCTCCCACTCAAGAAGATGAAGTCAACATTCAACTGAATGCTCAGGCAATGGATATCATTTGTGACAGCCTATGCAGAAACATTTTCATTCGAGTCTGTGACATGAGAACTGCAAAGGAGATCTGGAATGAACTCAAGACCATTCACGAAGGAATTGTTCAAAGATCTGACAGTCACATCGAGATGCTCCGTGCCATGTTTGCTCGATTCAGAAGCCTCCGAGGAGAAAGCGCAATGGAGCTCACTGATCGTTTGTCAAGCATTGTTGATCGTCTTTGGCAACGTGGATTCGACGAAATTTCTGATCGAGATGTGGTGGACAAGCTGCTGGATTCTCTCGACGAATCTTATGCCACCGTCATTTCGAAAATCAAGGAACGACCTGATTTCAAAGAACTTCATTATGCTGAAATCATGACTCTTCTCTCTATACATGAAGAAAAGTTCGGTCTTGCAAACCCTTTGCGAAGATACTCCTCAGAAGAAGGTGAAATTCTTTCTGACTATGGAAGTAGTCATGAATCCGAAGAACTTGAGGAGGAAGATGTTGAAAATCAAGATTCTATGGCAAGGCAAATGGAGATACTCACCGAACAATTGAATCAACTCAGGAGTCAAAACTTACGACTCACAAATGCCCTCGAAGCAAAAGCATCTTCCTCAAGGAGACTTCCACCGATGGATATGAATGTTGGAAATATGTCCTAAAGGCAATTAATAAAATGGTTATTATCATATTTCCCCGTTCATGATAATGGTTTATTATTCATGCTAGAATTGTATTGACCGGAAACTAAATAAATGTGTGGATATATAAACAAATATTGTGTCCCTAGTATGCCTCTACTAGACTAGCTCGTTGATCAAAAGATGGTTAAGGTTTCTTGACCATAGACATGAGTTGTCATTTGATAACGGGGTCACATCATTAGGAGAATGATGTGATGGACAAGACCCAACCGTTAGCATAGCATATGATCGTTCAGTTTATTGCTACTGCTTTCACTATGTCAAATACATGTTCCTCCGACCATGAGATCATGCAACTCTCGGATATCGTAGGAATACTTTGGGTGTATCAAATGTCACAACGTAACTGGGTGATCATAAAGGTGCACTACAGGTATCTCCGAAAGTGTTTATTCGGTTGACATGGATCAAGATTGGGATTTGTCATTCCGTCTGTCGGAGAGGTATCTCTGGGCCCTCTCGGTAATACAACATCATAGAAGCCTTGCAAGCAAAGTGACAAAGGAGTTAATTACAAGATGACGTACTACGGAATGAGTAAAGAGACTTGCCGATAACGAGATTGAACTAGGTATAGAGATACCGATGATCGAATCTCGGGCAAGTAACATACCGCCGGACAAAGGGAACTACGTATGTTGTCATAAAGGTTCGACCGATAAAGATCTTCGTGGAATATGTAGGAACCAATATGGGCATCCAAGTTCCGCTATTGGTTATTGACCGGAGAGTCGTCTCGGTCATGTCTACATCATTCTCGAACCCGTAGGGTCCGCACGCTTAACGTTCGATGTCGATTTGGTATTATATGAGTTATATGGTTTGGTGACCGAATGTTGTTCGGAGTCCCGGATGACATCACGGACATGACGAGGAGCTCCGGAATAGTCCAGAGGTAAATATTGATATATAGGACGATGCTATTTGGTCTCCGGAATGGTTTCGGAATGCACCGGAAAGTTATCGGATTACCGGAAGTGGTTCCGGAGGCACTAGGAGAGTATTGGGCCTTATTGGGCCATGTAGAGGGGAACACACCATCCCACATGGGCTGGTGCGCCCCCCTAAGGCAGCCGCGCCCAATTAGATGGAAGGGGGAGGCGCCACCTCCTCCTACCATATCTCCGGAAGGGAGAAAGGAAGGATAAGGGGCGCCTCCCCCCTTTCCTTCTCCCTTGTGCATTATATGGAAGGGGGGCGCACCACTAGGAAATCCCTAGGGTGGCCACCGGCCCTATTGGGGGCGCCCTAGGCTGCCTCCTCCCCTCCCACACCTATATATATGTGGGGAGGGGTGCCACACAATACATAGCTTATTCCACGTCGTGTGTCGGTACCCCTCCGCCTCTAGTTTACTCCTCCGCTCTAGATCGTCGCAGGGCTTCGATTGCTTCACCACCACCGTCACCACGCCGTTGTGCTGACGAAACTCATCTACTACCTCGCCCCGCTTGCTGGATCAAGACGGCGAGGACGACACCAAGCTGAACGTGTGCAGAACGCGGAGGTGCCGTGTGTTCGGTACTTGATCGGGCGGATCGCGAAGGTGTACGACTACATCAACCGCGTTGAATAAATGCTTCCGCTAACGGTCTACGAGGGTACGTAGACACACTCTCCCCTCTCGTAGCGATGCATCTCCATGGATCGATCTTGTGTGAGCGTAGAAATTTTTTGAATTTCATGCTTCGTTCCCCAACAGTGGCATCATGAGCCAGGTCTATGCGTAGATGTGTATGCACGAGTAGAACACAAAAGAGTTGTGGGCGTGGGTACATATTGCTTGCCGTCACTTGTTGTTTCTTGATTCGGCGGTATTGTGAGATGAAGCGGCCCGGACCAACATTACATGTCCGCGTACATGAGACCGGTTCCACCGACTAACATGCACATGTTGCATAAAGGTGGCTGGCGGGTGTCTGTCTCTCTCACTTTAGTTGAATCGGATTCAATGAACGGGGTTCTTTTAGAATTTCAAAAAGCAATCACTATACCACGTTGTGGTTTTGCGTAGGTAAGAACGGTTCTTGTTTGTCAACCCATCACTACTAGGGAAAACCCTACCAGTAGCGCTGGTTTTTAGCCTACCAGTAGCACGGGCGCCCACGCTACTGCTACGGCGCTACAGCTAACTGGTAGTAGTAGCGCGGTCTAACCCAGCGCTACTACTAGTAACTGTATCAGTAGCGCTCTTCTGTCGCGCGCTACTACTATGTAGCTATAGCGCTTTCCTGCCCCGCGCTGCTGCTGTATCTTTCAACATTTTTTTCTGCTTTCTATAATGTAGAACAGTACCCGTTTCAATAAACTGCAATTTCACAAATACTAGGTACTCATATAACACCAGATTTAATATAACCACAATCTCACAAACATTATAGGTACTCATATATAGCCAACATGCATGGATAGATCTCATATGGCGAACTAATAATAGTTGATTAGCAGTCTAGCTACTAGGTAGTCATACAGTAACATATATATGGTTCAGCAGCCACACACATATAGTTCTAGATGATATCGATGACGATCATCATCCTCAAGCCTTGGCGGTTGGTGTTCCTGATAGTAATTAGGATGGCCTGTCCAACATGAAGATTCTTGCCAACGAGGAAGCTCTTCCACCCAACCGAGCTTAAGTGTGTGCGACCGTCCGTGTCCACGCCGTACGCACAGGTGGTGACGGAGCCCCTTGCGGTAAGGCGTATTCCAGCAGAGCCTACTTCATCAGGCTCGATACCACAAATCACAGATAGGCTCTTTGGCAATTTCTGAATAAGAAAAACATATCAATTAATAAGTAGCCTCGCACATACTCTTGCAAATATATTTCTACTAAGTATAGACTACACTATCAAAAGACACAGTACTACATTTCTACTAAGCATGAATTCTCTACTAATAAGTATGGATTCTACACTATTAACAGTTCCTTGGATTCTACACTAAGCATATATATCATTGGACTCTAGCTACACTAAAGCATATCATCGATCGGATTCTACAGTAAGCATATATATCATTGGACTCTAGCTACACACTAAAGCATATCATTGATCGGACAATAAGCATGTCATTGGACTCTACACTAATTAAGCATGTCATCGGACTCTACACTAAAGCATATCATCGGCTAGCTTCCACACAACATATCATTGGACTCTACACTAAGCATATCATCGGATTCACTAAGCATATCATCGGATAATTTGCATTTGTAAGTATAACAATAAAGAATATCATCAAATCACTACAGTAAGTATAACATACCATGACATGCAGGTCAACCATGGTACGTGTCAGGCGGGTCACGAATGGCACCCCAACAAAGTCAGCACGTGGCGGAATTATGTCCCATAGGTTGCACACCTCCTCCTCGCTCAGCCTCATTCTTCGAGCAGAGATGGCTTCTTCAAGTGGGTCCTCATCTTTATCATCTTCCTTCGTGTTGACATAAATGACGGCCATCTTGGGTCTTTCTGCTCTGAAAAAGAAACTGATCAACTCACCACCAGTGATACCCATATGGGCGATGAAACGGACCCATCCATCTCCTCCCATCTGTGACATATTTCGTCCTTTCTCGACATCCATAGTGTAGGGGCCCCCAGGAGCCTCAAAGGTCACAGTGTCTCCGGTCAGCTTGTTGAATTCCAACCTCACATTGCATGGGACGATCTGTGTAAACAATGCATTAATGCCAATAACACTAAAAACAAAATAATTGTTACAAGTTTCATATAATTTGTTACCGCCGCATGAAGAAAACTCGGCTGGAAGTAGATGCCGAACAGCGTGCCAGTTGCAAGGCTGTTGGCGCACCTTGACTTGCATAGTCGACATGGTGGTGGTGGTGGCGCCATCTTCCTAAAGCAATATGAGCAAGGATGAACGATCCACTTCACAGGAAAGAAAAACAGTAGCATGTGCTATTTTTGGTTCTTCTTCAGTTATATTTTCATAGTGGACTTAATTACTAACAGCTAGCAGCTGAACAACAACAAAACACGACCATCACTTGCCAATAATCATCTCATCGCAAGAGCTATGGCCTAACACACATGGCCAACAACATCCCCACACAACTCATCAGCAGGTCTGGGCGCAAGAGTTAATGAGTCTTCATATTACAAAGCAGACTATGTTCGCTATTACAATGGCCCTACAACAAAACTAATTTCATAGAGTAGCAGATGGTTGTTGGATCGATTAATAACTCATCAATTGCACCTTCATCTAATTAAGCTCGTACAAGCGACAAAAATATCTAGTCACAAAGTCTAACGAATATATATGACGATTTTGGACAATCTTTGCTGTATATCTTCTGCATATAAACAAAACAAAATTTTAAAAACTTATTAGATTCTGCAGTGTCAGGACATTACATATAATAGTGGTACACCAACTACAATAAAAACAGTGGTACACCAACTACAATAGCATCAAAACCTACACTACTACACCAACTACAACCACAACCAAAGCAGCAGACACGGAATCATCGGACTACTACACTAGAGGCGGATGCATCTCGATCGGTAGCCTACACTACTACACTAGAGCAGCACGGCTAGGTCAGGCGGGTAGGGTTCTGGCGTCGGGTTGCTCAGGGGCTCGATATAGCCTGAGCCGGCCGGAGTGGGGGAGGCGGCGGAGTTGCATGGGGGCGGCCGAGATAGTGGGCAGCAGGGGGAGTGGGGAGGCGGCCGGCGAGAGCGCGCGGGTGGCGACAGAGGGGGCGGCGAGATGGGGGAGGAGCAGCGGAGGAGGGGAGGACGAGCATTACCTGCGGCGGCGGTGGCGCGCGGTGGCTGGGGGAGGAACCCTAACCGTGGCGCCGTCGCGGCAGAGGGGATCAGGAGACGATAAGTGAGAGGGTGCGGGGGGGCCGGCCAAGGGGTTTTCTTTTGGTGTAGTAGTAGCGCTGCGTTGGGGCCGGCGCTACTGCTAAGCCCATTATCTGTAGCGCCTGTGTATAGCCCACGCTACAGCTAAGTGGGCTACCGTTTTGCACCTGCGGCCCACGTAACAGCAGTGCGGCCCATGCCAACCAACGCTGCTGCTATGAAGTAGCAGTAGCGCTTGTTGTAGCAGGCGCTACTGGTAAATACCAGTAGTGTGGGTGCCCAAACAGGTGCTACTGCTAAACTTCTATGCATAAGCATTTTCCTACTAGTGCGTAGCAGCCACGTAAAATTTGCAACAACAAAGTAGAGGACGTCTAACTTGTTTTTGCAGGGTATGCTATGATATGATATGGCCAAATATGATATGATATATGTGGATGTATGAGATGATCATGTTTGTAATAAGTTTCACGACTTGCATGTCGATGAGTACGGCAACCGGCAGGAGCCATAGGGTTGTTTTTAATTTATTGTATGACATGCGTGTCACTCTTTAAATGCCATGTAATTGCTTTACTTTATCGCTATGCGTTAGCAATAGTAGTAGTAGCAATAGTTGGCGAGACAACCACGTGGAGACAAGATGATGGAGATCAAGGTGTCAAGCCGGTGACGATGGAGATCATGCCGGCGCCTCAAGATGGAGATCAAAGGCGCGAAGTGATATTGGCCATATCATGTCACTTATGAATTGCATGTGATGTTAATCCTTTTATGCATCTTATTTTGCTTAGGACGACGGTAGCATTATAAGATGATCCCTTCACTAAATTTCAAGATAAGTGTTCTCCCCAAGTATGCACCGTTGCGAAGGTTCGACGTTTCGAAGCACCTCGTGAAGATCGGGTGTGATAGACTCTTTGTTCGCATACAACGGGTGTAAGCCAGTTTTACACATGCAGAATACTCGGGTTAAACTTGACGAGCCTAGCATGTACAGACATGGTCTCGGAACACAAGAGACCGAAAGGTCGAACATGAGTCATATAGTAGATATGATCAACATGAAGATGTTCACCATTGATGACTAATCCATCTCACGTGATGATCGGACATGGGTTAGTTGATGTGGATCATGTGACACTTAGACAACTTGAGGGATGTTAATCTAAGTGGGAGTTCATTAGTAATTTTATTAATTGAACTTAAATTATCATGAACATAGTCTTAATTGTTTTTGCAATTGTATGTTGTAGATCAATGGCCCACGCTGTAGTTCCACTGAATTTTAATGCGTTCCTAGAGAAAGCTAAGTTGAAAGATGATGGAAGCAACTATGCGGACTGGGTCCGTAATCTGAGGATTATCCTCATTGCTGCATAGAAGGCTTATGTCCTTGATGCACCGCTGGGTGCCGCGCCCCCTGTAGGCTCGACTGAAGATGTTATGAACGTCTGGCAGATGGGAAATGATGACTACTCGATAGTTCAGTGTGCCATGCTTTACGGCTTAGAACCGGGGCTCCAAAGACGTTTTGAGCACCACGGAGCATATGAGATGTTCCAAGAGCTGAAACTTGTATATTCAAGCTAATGTCCGGATCGAGAGATATGATGTCTCCAATGAGTTCTTCAGCTGTAAGATGGAGGAGAATAGTTCTGTCAGTGAGCATATACTCAAAATGTCTGGGTTGCATAACCGCTTGACTCAATTGGGAGTTAATCTTCCAGATGATTCGGTTATTGACAGAATTCTCCAATCACTGCCACCAAGCTATAAGGGCTTCGTGATGAACTATAATATGAAGGAATGGAAAAATCTATTTCCGAGCTCTTCGCAATGCTTAAGGCTGCGGAGGTAGAAGTCAAGAAAGAGCATCAAGTGTTGATGGTGAAGAAGGGCACTAGTTTCAAGAAGGGCAAGGGAAAGAAGGGGAACTTCAAGAAGAACGGCAAAACAGTCGCCGCTCCCGCGAAGAAACCCAAGGCTAGACCCAAACCCGAGACTGAGTGTTTCTACTGCAAGGGGACTGGTCACTGGAAGCGAAACTGCCCCAAGTACTTGGCAGATAAGAAGGCTGGCAACGTCAACAAAGGTATATTTGATATACATGTTATTGATGTGTACCTTACTAATGCTCGTAGTAGCACATGGGTATTTGATACTCGTTCAGTTGCTCATATTTGTAACTCGAAACAGGAGCTGCGGAATAAACGAAGATTGCCTAAGGACGAGGTGACGATGCGCGTCGGAAATGGTTCCAAGGTTTATGTGATCGCCGTCGGCACGCTACCTCTACATCTACCCTCGGGATTAGTTATGAACCTGAATAATTGTTATTTGGTGCCTGCGTTGAGCATGAACATTATATCCGGATCTTGTTTATTGCGAGACAGTTATTCATTTAAATCAGAGAATAATGGTTGTTCTATTTTGATGAGTAATATCTTTTATGGTCATGCACCGCTTGTGAATGGTTTATTCTTGTTGAATCTCGATCGTAGTGATACACACATTCATAATATTGATGCCAAAAGATGCAAAATTGATAATGATAGTACCACATATTTGTGGCACCACCGCTTAGGTCATATTGGTGTTAAACGCATGAAGAAACTCCATGCCGATGGACTTTTGGAATCACTTGATTATGAATCATTTGAGACATGCGAACCATGCCTCATGGGCAAGAAGACTAAAACTCCGTTCTCTGGAACAATGGAACGAGCAACCGACTTGTTGGAAATAATACATACCGATGTATGCGGTCCGATGAGTGTTGAGGCGCGCGGTGGATATCGTTATGTTCTCACCTTCACAGATGATTTGAGTAGATATGGGTATGTCTACTTAATGAAACATAAGTCTGAAACATTTGAAAAGTTCAAAGAATTTCAGAGTGAAGTAGAGAATCATCATAACAAGAAAATAAAATTCTTCCGATCTGATCGTGGAGGTGAATATTTGAGTTACGAGTTTGGAGCTCACTTAAGACAATGTGGAATTGTTTCACAGCTCACGCCACCTGGAACACCACAGCGTAATGGTGTGTCCGAACGTCGTAATCGTACTCTATTAGATATGGTGCGTTCTATGATGTCTCTTACCGATTTGCCACTATCATTTTGGGGTTATGCATTAGAGACAGCTGCATTCACTTTAAACAGGGCACCGTCTAAATCCGTTGAGACCACACCGTATGAACTATGGTTTGGCAAGAAACCTAAGCTGTCGTTTCTGAAAGTTTGGGGATGCGACGCTTATGTCAAAAGGCTTCAGCCTGATAAGCTCGAACCCAAAGCGGATAAGTGCGTCTTCATAGGATACCCTAAAGAGACCGTTGGGTATACCTTCTACCACAAATCCGAAGGCAAAATATTCGTTGCTAAGAATGGATCCTTTCTAGAGAAGGAGTTTCTCTCGAAAGAAGTGAGTGGGAGGGAAGTAGAACTTGATGAGGTAATTGTACCTCCTCTGGAGAGTAGTACATCACAGAAAGAAATTTCTGTGAGACCTACACCAACCGGAGAAGAAGTTAATGATGATGATCATGAAGCTTCGGATCAAGTTACTACTGAACCTCGTAGGTCGACCAGGACACGTTCCGCGCTAGATTGGTACAACAATCCTGTCTTGGAGGTCATGTTGTTAGACAACGGCGAACCTACGAACTATGAAGAAGTGATGACGAGCCTGGATTCCGACAAATGGCTTGAGGCCATGAAATCCGAGATAGGATCCATGTATGAGAACAAAGTATGGACTTTGGTAGACTTGCCCGATGATCGGCGAGCTATTGAGAATAAATGGATCTTTAAGAAGAAGACGGACGCTGATGGTAATGTCACCGTCTATAAAGATCGACTTGTCACTAAGGGTTATCGACAAGTTCAAGGGGTTGACTACGATGAGACTTTCTCACCCGTAGCGATGCTAAAGTCTGTTCGAATTATGTTAGCAATTGCCGCGTTTTATGATTATGAAATCTGGCAAATGGACGTCAAAACGGCATTCCTTAAAGGATTCCTTAAGGAAGAATTGTATATGATGCAGCCAGAAGGTTTTGTCGATCCTAAAGGCGCTAACAAAATATGCAAGCTCCAGCGATCCATCTATGGACTGGTGCAAGCATCTCGGAGTTGGAATACTCGCTTTGATGAAGTGATCAAAGCGTTTGGGTTTATACAAACTTATGGAGAAGCTTGTATTTACAAGAAAGTGAGTGGGAGCTCTGTAGCATTTCTCATATTATATGTGGATGACATATTATTGATGGGAAATGATATAGAATTTCTGGAAAGCATAAAGGGTTATTTGAACAAAAGTTTTTTGATGAAGGACCTCAAAGAAGCTGCTTACATATTAGGCATCAAGATCTATAGAGATAGATCAAGGCGCCTCATTGGACTTTCACAAAGCACATACCTTGACAAGATTTTGAAGAAGTTCAAAATGGATCAGTCAAAGAAAGGGTTCTTGCCTGTATTGCAAGGTGTGAAGTTGAGTAAGACTCAATGCCCGACCATGGCAGAAGATATAGAGAAGATGAGTGTCATCCCCTATGCCTCTGCCATAGGCTCTATAATGTATGACATGCTGTGTACCAGACCTGATACGTGCCTTGCCATTAGTTTGGTAGGGAGGTACCAAAGTGATCCAGGAGTAGATCACTGGACAGCGGTCAAGAATATCCTGAAATACCTGAAAAGGACCAAGGACATGTTTCTCGTTTATGGAGGTGACGACGAGCTCGTCGTAAATGGTTACATCGATGCTAGCTTCGACACAGATCCGGATGACTCTAAGTCACAAACCGGATACGTATTTATTCTTAATGGTGGAGCGATCAGTTGGTGCAGTTCCAAGCAGAGCGTCGTGGCGGGATCTACATGTGAAGCGGAGTACATAGCTGCTTCTGAAGCAGCACATGAAGGAGTCTGGATGAAGAAGTTCATATCCGATCTAGGTGTAATACCTAGTGCATCGGGTCCAATGACTATCTTATGTGACAACACTGGAGCTATTTCCATAGCCAAGGAGCCCAGGTTTCACAAGAGAACCAAACATATCAAGCACCGCTTCAACTCCATTCGTAACTACATCAAGGATGGAGACATAGAGATTTGCAAAGTACATACAGATCTGAATGTGGCACACCCGTTGACTAAGCCTCTTCCACGAGAAAAACATGATCAGCACCAGAACTCGATGGGTGTTAGATTCATCACAATGTAATCTAGATTATTGACTCTAGTGCAAGTGGGAGACTGTTGGAAATATGCCCTAGAGGCAATTAATAAAATGGTTATTATCATATTTCCCCGTTCATGATAATGGTTTATTATTCATGCTAGAATTTTATTGACCGGAAACTAAATACATGTGTGGATATATAAATAAATACTATGTCCCTAGTATGCCTCTACTAGACTAGCTCGTTGATCAAAAGATGGTTAAGGTTTCCTGACCATAGACATGAGTTGTCATTTGATAACGGGATCACATCATTAGGAGAATGATGTGATGGACAAGACCCAACCGTTAGCATAGCATATGATCGATTAGTTTATTGCTACTACTTTCACTATGTCAAATACATGTTCCTCCGACCATGAGATCATGCAACTCCCGGATACCGTAGGAATACTTTCGGTGTATCAAACGTCACAACATAACTGGGTGATCATAAAGGTGCACTACCGGTATCTCCGAAAGTGTTTGTTGGGTTGGCATGGATCAAGATTGGGATTTGTCATTCCGTCTGTCGGAGAGGTATCTCTGGGCCCTCTCGGTAATACAACATCATAGAAGCCTTGCAAGGAAAGTGACTAAGGAGTTAGTTACAAGATGACGTATTACGGAACGAGTAAAGAGACTTGCCGAGAAAGAGATTGAACTAGGTATAGAGATACCGACGATCGAATCTCGGGCAAGTAACATACCGCCGGACAAAGGGAACTACGTATGTTGTCATAAAGGTTCGACCGATAAAGATCTTCGTGGAATATGTAGGAACCAATATGGACATCCAGGTTCTGCTATTGGTTATTGACTGGAGAGTCGTCTTGGTCATGTCTACATCATTCTCGAACCCGTAGGGTCCGCACGTTTAACGTTCGATGTCGATTTGGTATTATATGAGTTATATGGTTTGGTGACCAAATGTTGTTCAGAGTCCTGGATGAGATCACGGACATGACGAGGAGCTCCAGAATAGTCCGGAGGTAAAGATTGATATATAGGACGATGCTATTTGGTCTCCGGAATGGTTTCGGAATGCACCGGAAAGTTATCGGATTACTGGAAGTAGTTCCGGAGGCACCGGGAGAGTATTGGGCCTTATTGGGCCTTATTGGGCCATGTAGAGGGGGACACACCAGCCCACATGGGGTGGTGCGCCCCCCAAGGCAGCCGCACCCAACTAGATGGAAGGGGGAGGCACCACCTCCTCCTACCATATCTCCGGAAGGGAGAAAGGAAGGATAAGGGGTGCCTCCCCCCTTTCCTTCTCCCTTGTGCATTATATGGAAGGGGGGGGCGCACCACTAGGAAATCCCTAGGGTGGCCGCCGGCCCTATTGGGGGCGCCCTAGGGCTGCCTCCTCCCCTCCCACACCTATATATATGTGGGGAGGGGTGCCACACAATACACAGCTTATTCCACGCCGTGTGTCGGCACTCCTCCGCCTCTAGTTTACCTCTCTGCTCTAGATCGTCACAGTTCTTAGGCGAAGCCCTGCGGGATTGCTTCACCACCACCGTCACCACGCCATTGTGCTGACGGAACTCATCTACTACCTCGCCCCGCTTGCTGAATCAAGATGGCGAAGGTGTACGACTACATCAACCATGTTGAATAAACGCTTCTGCTAACGGTCTACGAGGGTACGTAGACACACTCTCACCTCTCGTAGCGAAGCATCTCCATGGATAGATCTTGCGTGAGAGTAGACATTTTTTGAATTTCATGCTTCGTTCCCCAACAATGAAAAGCTACAAATGCAAGCTTTATGGTCATCTGATTGCCAACTGTCCAGATTGGGACACAGACTTCAGACCTAGCAGAAGGTGGAGGGAAAACACTGGACTGGTTTTTTTCGCGTGGATCGTCATACTAAGCTCCCGAGGAAAATTGACTGCGAAGTGTCTTCCTCTTCGAGACCAGTCACTGACCTTCTTGCAAAAGCTGCCATAAATTTCAACAAGAAGAAAATGTCGCAGATTGCCAGAGCATGCGCCATAGTTACCATGCAATCTGATGATGAAACTACTGACTCAGACTCAGATAACGAAGAAGAATTCTACAGAAACATGCGAAGAGAACATGGTTTCTTAGCTGTGGATTCAACAAATTTGCCACTCAAGTCTGACTGAGAAGAAGAATCAAGTGACGATGAATCAATAGCCTTCTGTCTCATGGCAAAGTCTTCAAAGGACCAAGTGCAAACAAAGCATCGTAAGATCACTTCTGACTCCTCCGAAAGCATTGCTTATCTAAAGCTCGTTAAAATTGCTAAATCCCAACAAGATGAGCTAGATAAACTGGAAAGAAACCTTAGGAAGTCCGAAGGATTACTGGTCTAGGAGATGGAAAAGAATCAAGAATTGGCCGAGGAGTATGAAGCTCTTTGTTCAACTCATGATGAGCTATCAAACCGCTATAACTCTCTGGCAGTTGATTATGAGTGTTTATCAGACGAACTCCTTAGCAGGAATCATGAACTCGAATCACTGAAAGAGTCTTATAACGTGTTGACCGCCGAAAAGAATTCTCTCCTCACCGAGCAATCCATCGCTCTGCCCAAGGATTTTGATCCTCCTTGCATGAAATGTCTCGAGAGATGCAATGCCGACCAAAATACTGAGACTTCATATCAACTCAGTAGAGGCAATGTTGCTGATCTGGAAAATGTGACTAATCCCTCTATCACGGAAATTGCTGCTCTCTCCAATGAAAATTGCAGGTTAAGAAGTCTTGTTGAAGATGGAATGCTTAAAAGTCTCAAGGGTCATCAAACCCTCTGTGATATGTTGAAGAAGTCGATTCTTAACAAGAATCCAAGAAAATAAGGATTGGGTTTCGAGAGAAAACTCATTGTCGATGGAACTTACTGGACGCCAGACCAATACCCTCGTACCAGCTGGATTCGTGCACAGAACGAACAGATTGATCTGTCATCTCTAACAGGATATGATTCACTCCTTCCTGTCAACTCAGATGAATATGTGAAATCAAACTACAAGTTGTTCAAACAACAAAATGGTGAGGTATTTGCTCGCTTTATTGGAACTAACTGCAGGTCAGGCTCACCCAAGAGACAAATCTGGGTGAAGAAAAACCAGATTGAAAATCTACCTGCAAATCTAACCATGCAAGAGAAGCATCAGGCAAATGCTCGTAGATATCCTTCGAATGAAAACTCATATCTTTCAAACCATGAGATGTATAACTCACGTCAGACGAGTTACATGCGTATCTCATCAAATCACTATGCTCATGTTTCAGGAAATAACTTCAGTGCCTACTCTTTCGACTATGGTCGAAATGGTCAAGCACACCCCATAATCCATGCTCATTAGAATGGCTCAAGCAACCGAAGGAAAATGGGAACTCAAGGAAGAATTCCTCCACCTACTAGAGTGTGGGTTGCGAGGAAGAACTAACCTCTCTTTGCAGGACATTTGCTTAGGATTCTTTTTCCTTGTTTATTCCTTGTTTCCTTAGCTGTCTCTTTTGTTGGTTATCTTGCCCTGTATTTTTTCCGTTCTTGTTTCTAGTTGCCTTCGTTCTGGTGTTTGTATTTGTCCTCGAACAATTCACTCATAGTTCTGGGTGTTTGTGTTTGCTGTCCTGAGTGAATTGTTTCGGACCCTGTTTTCCCTCTATTCTTTCTCATCCAGTCTATTCGCTCCATCTCAAGCATGTAATTTGATCTGAAGAATATCTCTTTCTGGCATCCTTGGCTATGAAAGTTTTAGACTTCACATTTTAATCATCAGTTCACTCTCTCTGTCAAACCTTTCGCCAAACCGCTCCACTTCCCGATTTTCTCGCAGATAACGGCTGCCACGTGCCCCATGATCTCTTTGGTGGTTATCCATCCGTTGAATCCGGAACGTCAGTTGTTTTTCAACCGTGGATCTTGGGAGGCAGTTTCCCCTCTCCACCTATATATAGGTGTCAGGCCGTCACCACCTCTTCTTCTTCCTCCTCATGCGGCCGATTTCCCCTCATCGCCTCTGCCACCCTAATCGAGCCTGTGCTCGAAGCACGACCGACGAGCTCCTCCGCCGTGCAACTCCGGTGGAACCTCGCCGTGAGTGTCGACCTCTCTGCGGTAATCTCTCTCGCTGCATTGAAGTAGTGGATCTATCATGCCAAGTTAGGGTTGATAGATCCAGAATTGCCCTACTCCCGTTCTAGTTCTAAAGCAGTTCTTCCCGGCGCATTTTTTCTTGTCTTTTTACTGCTGCGGTAGATCTTCCCGTCTCCCTAAGATTTGACTTGTACTGTTTGTAGTTTTACCTCATCAAGTCGTTTGATCTGCTATGACTGTTGCGTCAACTGATGATTAGATCGATTTGTTCTTGACTAAGTCGCTTTAAATTTATCTATGATTCGGTAGAACACCAGTTATATGTGTTGGGGAACGGAGCATGTAATTCAAAAAAATTCTACGCTCACGCAAGATCTATCCATGGAGATGCATCGCTACGAGAGGGGAGAGTGTGTCTACGTACCCTCGTAGACCGTAAGAGGAAGCATTTATTCAACGCGGTTGATGTAGTCGAACTTGCTCCAACCGATCGAGTACCGAACGTACGGCACCTCCACGCTCTGCACACGTTCAGCTCGGTGTCGTCCTCACCGTCTTGATCTAGCAAGTGTAGCAAGGTGGTGATGAGTTCCGGCAGCACAACGGCGTGATGACGGTGACAGTGAAGTGATCTCAGCAGGGCTTCGCCTAAGCACCGTGAGAACTGAGAACAATCTGCTTATCTGCATCCAAACCCATTGTCTGAAAGATGAACTGTTTGCTCTTATTAACTGGTTTTGTCTGTTTTCAGTTCTTTATCAATATGATATATAGATTTGTGTTGAGCCCAAGTACGTCAAATCATGATTCAATATTTTGTTGATAATAGGAAGAGGGTGTTAACATCACTGCGAACTCTCTGCATCCTGGATCTATTATCACGAACCTTCTTCGCCACCACAGCATCATAGATGGTAAAAAAAGAAATATACTCAGCAGAAATGGAGTGTTTCTTTTGAAATCCTAACTAACGCCCGATTTCATTGGGTTTTTTTTTTCTTTTCCGTATCTGCAGTCATGAGCCGGACGCTTGGTAAACTGGTGCTCAAGAACGTCCAGCAGGTGCGCTTCTTCTGCAGTAGTATGCTCGGTCTTGAGAGGGTCTTGTGTCCATTTTAGAGTATAACAACAGAGACTCCATGGTTGGTGTTAACAAACGATAGGGAAGGAAGTTGAAGTAGAATTCCGTTCTGCACCTCACCTGCACTGCACTTTGTCTGCTGCCTCGGGCAGGCCCCTAATATATATGCTATATATATACTTGAAGATCTACAGTACTAGTTTATTCAGCATGTAGGGAGTTGACTAGAGTAGTAGAAGAGATCCAAATCTCGCTGGGTCAATTTGTTAACACGCGGCTATATATGTATGTATGTGCTCTGATACAGAACACTAGTCTCTCTCGCTCTCTCTTGGGTTAGGTGATTTGATTTGGATTTGGGAATTGGAACTACAGGGGGCTGCGACGCAGTGCTACGTGGCGCTGCACCCGGGCGCGAAGGGGGTGTCGGGCAAGTACTGGAGCGACAGCAACCTGTACGAGCCGAGCGCCAAGGCCAAGGACGCGGAGCTGGGGAAGAAGCTCTGGGACTACACCCTCGACCTCGTCGCAGCCTGAAGAATGCCTGACCTGGTTTGGTTTGGTTTGGTTTGGTTGATCGGGAGCGATGAGATGAGATAGAGGATGGGAGGAACTCAAGCCAGTGGTGTAATGTATGTGTGGTAAAAACAGACAGATATGAAGGGAGAGAATTTGATTGGTTGATGTGTCTGAATTCCGTCGGATGCAGATGCAACAAGAGAATTTTTGTTGGTGCGGTACCCTCCCCAGGGACAGGGATGCGGTATCTGGGCTGTCAGATACTCCTCTTCCAAAACGTAAGACGTTTGTGAGGTTTAGACTTTAGACTAAGCCTCAAAAACGTCTTGCATTTTAAGACAGAGGGAGTACTATTTAGAGCATCGACAAACCGGGCCCCTTACTCTCCCACATTTGTCCTGACGGACAGTCGGTGCCCGGACCAAAAAACAATGTGGTGGTTATGAGACGGTCCAGACATATGCCCTGACGCATCCGCCATGCTATCGTCTGCAATGGCAACACTATCACAAACGATGTGATGCGGAAAACTGTGTGCTTTGTATATACGAACGGAAACGTTTGTCTGGGATTCACTATGTGGGATGTATATACGAACGGAAACATTTATCTTGGATTCACTGTGTGGGATGTACATACGAACGGAAACGATTGGGTCAGTATAATTGTCTGCGATGGCTCACCCGATCGCACATGAGCTCTTTTTGCCCCGCGTGTGTGACCAGAGGCCCTATCGCGGACGGTTTCTGGGTCATGTGGAAAGGACACCCCCTATCGCACACACCGGCAAGGCGACGGTTTAAAACTTTATCGCTGAAAGGGGGTAAAAACCGTTTGTATAGCAGCTCACTGTACTAGTGTCCTTTGAATCCAAATGTTCCAGAAAACCATGATAATGATATCCATAGCAAAACCAGCAGGCAAGGAAGAAGCAACCAGTTGAATATCCAACAAAACAGAGGTGCTTCTTCGTCTGTTGAGTATGATGCAGTCTCAACAGTCCAAAGCAAAAGGACAATCCCAGAACAGGTGCATATCCTATTCCTCCAATTCTGAGTTACAAATGGCACAAGAATATGATGGTAGCCAAAAGGACCTTCTATATAAAGGTCTCCTGTATTGAGTCTGTCATGGAGCAGTAACCAGAAGAAGACTTTATATCTCAGTATTACAACACTTTGCCAGAGTCTGTTAAATAGAGGGTGAGCTGGAATGTTCATTTTCAGAGATTTGTTACATTTTTTGAAAGTTACTGAAAGTTGTCGAGTAAGAATAAACAAGTAAGTAAAGATCTTGAGGAGCAAGCCACCAAAATTATTTGAAAGTTTCCACCTAATTTCATTGAAATGACAACTTTCTAGCTCACGTGGATACACAATCTTCCGTTATAATACCTTTGCTCAAAACTATATGCCCCTGGAAAACATGTATTCAAACATTTCTAGTTTAATTAGCTCTTTCACTTTCGCGATGCAATATGGACAGAAATATTCTTTGCTCCGCAAAATAAAATGTATTCTTTGGGAGTGTAATTTTCTTGCGAACCAAATTTACTTTAGAAAATATTGTGTACCATTCATACAAACTACCAAATGAATGTTATCACTACAAATTTAAATTCGCTATGTAAGTCTCTCGGCATCGTGTCATCGTGGAATCCTCCAACACTGCTCACTTAATTCACCCCTAGTGCTTCTCACTGGATCCTCTCAGAAGCTCTCACCCTACCAAGGGAGTCTCTCTTCCCTTAAACATAATATTAATTGGTATAATTTTTCTCTTACACTTACCAAAATTAATCACATGGTAATGATGCTAATGTTCTTAAGAACATGTTTTGGAATAGTAATAATTCGTGTGTGGATCATATCGTTATCATCACAAACATGGTTGTGTTAAGTTTGTATTTGAAATCCCCATCCAAAAACAAAGTTATGCTAGGTTTTTATTGTCGCAATTTCGTTTGAGAAATTGTGTGCTAAGAAAACCACTCGTTTAATTGAACTCTATTAGATATATAAGTAAAATAAAAGGAGAGATCAACTAATCAATTTATCTCATTTATATGAATATATAGTGTATTAATATATGTTCATGCCATTTCAATATTTCTTAATATCTTTGGAGAGCTCTAGAGTGTACATGCATAACAATAAGATCTCGTCATTTAATTTATTCCCTATAGTGTATGATTATCCACCTTATTAAATGAAAAATAATGATGAATAGTGGCATAACTAACTTAAAAATATTGTATGCCTTCAAGGAATTCTAGATCATTTCGATGGCCGATGGCGGAGAGGGGAATCTCGGTGCCTCGCCTCAGGCTAGTAGATATGTTAGGGTTTTAATCCTCACGAGGGCGGCGCTCGAGCAGATGGCAATGCTTCTTGTTTGAGTTGTCTCCCGGACCCGATCCCCGGACTTCCCCGCCTGATATGTATGTGCCGATAAACTTCTCGTTGGCGTGCCAATTTAATTCATGTGTTAATATGCTAGATATGTCTTTTTTTTTTGCCATGTGAGTAAAATGAGCAGCTCTTTGCATATGGTACTAGAAAATAGGATGGAAATTGCCTGACCAGGGCTGGCTGGTGGGCCCCACCTGCATATTGGCACATTGCATTGTGTCCGTCGTTGCATAGAAGAGAGTAGCTAGCTGCCTGCAGCAGTGGACTGGACTCCGCCCGCCCGCCGCCGCCTCCTTCCTTCCTCTTCTTATTCTTCTCCGCCGGCCGGCCTCCGCCTCGGCGTCCCCTTCTGCGTGATTTGATCCATTCGCGGGAGAAGAGAAGATGCTGCCGTGGATGTTCAGCCGCAAGGGCGCCTCGGGCTTCTCCTGGGCCTCCACCGCCGACCAGGTCACCGCCATAGTCACCGGTACCCACCTACTCTTCGTCGCCGCCGCTCTCTCTCCCCGCTCCATCTGATTTGATTCGGTTCTGTTGCCTGGCAGGGGCGTCCAGTGGGATCGGCGCGGGTGCTGTTTAACATTCTCGCCGATGCGCTTGCGTCAATTCTTGACCATGCCAAGGCTGCTAGGCACATTTTGGGAGTGGCGGCGGGCATTATCCCAGGGGGCATAACTCACCTTCAATATGCCGATGACACCCTCATCTTTATAAAAAATTCAGAGAGAGAGATCACAAATCTTAAATTCCGACTTATGTGTTCCGAGGAGATGTCGGGTCTCAAAATTAATTTCGCCAAGAGCGAAGCGGGGGGGATCTCGAATCTCAGCTTAGGGCGGCACACATGATGAATTGTGAACTGGGATTGATACCAGTTAAATATTTGGGGATGCCAGTTTCCTCTAGGGTGCTAACGATGGGTGAACTTCAACCAGTGGTGGATAAAGCCGAGGCGGGGGTTGAGCCTTGGCAAGGCAAGCTATTAGCTTCAGGAGGCCGATTAGTGCTCATAAACGACTGCCTCATGAACATCCCGATGTTCGTGATGAGTTTCTACCTTCTTCAAGATGGGATTCAAGAGAAACTAAATAAGGTTCGGTCTAGATTCTTCTGGGCTAAGGAGAACGGGAGGCAGAAATACCACATGGTTAGTTGGGACCACTTTGTCAACCGAAAGAAGTTGGAGGTCTAGGGATGATTAACACAAAGATTATGAACGGGTGCCTCATGACTAAGTGGGCGTGGAAAATTCCAACAGGACTCGGTGGCTTATGGTTAGACATTTTTGCGGCAAAATATCTTGTCCAGGGTGGTGTGGACTTTAGGAGAAATGTTAAATTGTCACAATTTGCGAGGGATGTTAGAAAAGTGCAACCGCTGTTGCGATTGGGGACTAAATTCACCATCCACAATGGGCAGACCGCTAGTTTTTCGCTTGACATTTGGTGTGGAGATGACCGTCTTTGCTCGACATTCCCGGCACTTTTTGCCATCGCCTCCGACCAAAACGTTAAAGTAGTCGAGGTTTGGCGCCATGGGAGATGGGCGTTGCAGTTTCGTCGATCGTTGGGATAGAAGGAAAGCAAGAATGGGAAAATCTCCGCGGAAAATTAAGTATACATCATATAGGTGTAGGGAGGGATGAAGTGATTTGGCGGCTTGAACCGTCCGGCAGATTCTCGACTGGGTCTTTGTATAGAGGGATCTTCACATCGGTGACCCGTGTGACCTGTCTGGGTTGTGGAAGGCCAGACTCCCGGCAAAAAATAAAAATATTTATTTGGCAGGTGGCCCGCAATCATATCCCAAGCGGGGATCAAGTGCTAAAGCGAAACGGGCCTGGGGACGGCAAGTGCATTTGGTGTGGGGAGCCCGAGGACTGTGACCATATCATCTTTCGATGTATTATGGCCAGATTTGTCTGGAGCGCCATTCGTGTGGTGACGGGAACATCATGGAACCCAAGCGGGTTCTCAGCATTTTATAGATTGACGTCGGCCACGACGGGAAGGGATAGGCGGTTGGCCTGGGTGGGCTTTGGAGCGTTAGCGTGGGTGTTATGGACCACTAGAACCAAAGCTTTGATAGAGGGACTTTTCATCAAGCATCCGGCTGATCTGCTGTACAAATTGGTATCTTTCTTGCAGCTGTGGAAGCTACTGGCAAGGGCGCGCGATCGAGGACGCGTGGAGGGGCTCGCCTGAAGGCTTCGAGCAAAGTGCACTGATCTTCGGCGGTCA
This sequence comes from Elymus sibiricus, assembly GCA_039707655.1. Taxonomy (NCBI): domain Eukaryota; kingdom Viridiplantae; phylum Streptophyta; class Magnoliopsida; order Poales; family Poaceae; genus Elymus; species Elymus sibiricus. The sequence goes on along the minus strand of CM077670.1, from coordinate 4,600,390 downwards.
TCTTGAGGGCTTCATAGTCGTCGGCGCTACCATTTGGCCATCTACAGCGCTGCGTCGCTATGTATCCGCCTACGAGCATGTATCGTTTGTGTCGTTTGTTTGTCGTACCTTATGTTTCGTCGAACCTTGTACTCGTAAGGGCCTCAGTTTTAGGCCGGGCAAACACATCCTTTCTAAAAAAACTTATACACCTGGACGGCCGTACCATAATATTTGATATTCAATTAACTACTAATTAGTCCGCTCAAAGAAACATATATAAATTAGTGTCCTTTATTAATTTCTTTTGACGCTAATCGCAGTCACGTTGAATCGCTAAGATTCATGTGGTCTGAAAATATGTTTACATCATTTTCTAACTGTCCGGTAGGTGCTAATTCGACCTTATAAGGCCTCTTCGAATGCATTAGTGCTTAGGCAAGGTGCTAAATGCATTAAAAACCTTAGCAACTATTCTCTACAATGCGTAGGTGCTTGGCTTTTGTAGCTATAAGCTTCTCTCTTTTAATTGTTTAATACTTAAACTCCACTATGTATTGGTTGATAGCCATTTTGCATAGGTTCACGTGCTTAGCCTCGTTTCCTCCTGGGGTCACCATAATGCTCTCTCTCCTCTTTATTTGCTCTGCCACATCATCTTTTTGCCTATGTGAAACCCTTAGCACCAGTACACCTTGGAGCATTGGGAAGGGCCTAATACCCCAAAGTCAGTGTTCACATTAAAAATAATACCCGCCATGGATGAGCATGAGCAGTATTAACATTACCTCCACATGCATGTGAGCTCTACCAGACCGTAGGTCTAAACAGTGTCATCGTGGGCACAGTTGGGTGGATTCTTTGATTCTTTCCCAGCATGTTAGGTTAAGCCTACCTTTAAAAAAAAGGTCAGGTCAACTCAAGATTTTTTTTTTCACAGGCCATTGACCACGGCATGCATTTACCTCTTCCTCACCTCGCTGCTCCATCGTCTGTACCCAGCAGAAACATGTGTGCAAAATCGCTACGCCTACTCAACATAGGGCCTATTCCAATGGGGCCACGCGAGGGACAGAGAACTGACACTTTACAATCCCAATGCAACTATGGACGCCCCAGATGTAGTGCACCGAGGTGCTCGGTCACACCGACTTCGCACTCTGGCGGAGTCGCCCTATCTCGGCGTAGTTGAATTCGTCTAGCTCCGTAGCAGCGAATTGCTGCACAGCCCGTGCAACCATAAACCACCAGGGCAATGGCGAAACAGATGACCAATGCTTGTACGTCTATCATCACTACTAGGAAAAAACTTACCAGTAGCTGGTTTTTTTGCTACCAGTAGCGCTGACACCCGCGCTACTGCTAAGGCGCTACAGCTATTTTTTAGCAGTAGCGCTTGTTTGTCCCAGCGCTACTGGTATCTTCAGCTACTAGTAGCGCTTGTTTGAGGCACGCTACTGGTAAATGAGCGTTGTTGGTAAGTTTTTAGCCCGCGCCACTGCTAAAGTTTAGGTTTTTTCTGCGTTTTGGTGTTGTACATATTTAAACAGATATATCTTTTATACAATAACAACATGCATATTCATTGAAAAATAAGTGAAGTCATCAGCACCAAATAACTCATCATGATCATAATAACAAATCATCATGATCAACATCATCATCATATTAATATAAAAACTCTTGCATCATAGTCATCACCACCAACAATAGCTAATAATCATCATAGTCATTACCACCAACACTATCTAATCATCATAGTCATAGTCATCACCACCAACACTAGATAGCTAATCATCATAGTCATCACCACCAACACTAGCTAATCATCATTCTAGCTAGGACTATGTAGCACATCATCATCTTCAAACTCATACATCACTCCTGCTGCTCGCCGTAAGCTAACAATGCTCATGCGACCTTTACGCTCGATCCAACGAGGCACAACATTCATCGGGAGTCCCTGTTGAAGAACATCGTAATAACATACTTAGTAATGAAGTTTAGCTTAAAAAATAATGTATGCAAAAGATGCACTGGGGACAAATAGTAAAAATCTTACCATCTTTCCTTGATAGATGTGACCGTAGTTCAATACGCACACTAGTGGTGGCACGTATCGACTACCACTACTTTGAAGTTCAGGAAAATAATTTGTCTTGACAAGATCAACATCCTCAAGCCATGAAACATAATGACTTATCTCCTCGCTCCTCGCAGTTTAGTTAAGCCCCGGGACAGTAGTAGGTTCTGTCTACCAAGAGTCGGACATGTTTGCTTGAATGGAAATAAGCTGTCAATAGAAATAAGTTGTCAACTATTTTTAAATAAACAATATAAATTACTTAATAAATATGGTTGAGAAACTCACATAGAGGTAGAACTGGAGGCGTCTGCACATCGACCCAGATGTCGATATTACCTTCAATTTCATCTTCAGGACGAATATCAAAGGTTATAAGCATATTTTTCTTAAATGCATACGCCTTGCATAGTGCTCTCCAATTTGAGCATTCAAAATGGGCGTATTTCTCATTATTGTATAATTTTACAGCAAAAGCATAGCCATGCTCGGTCCTCAAGTGAACTTTCTTTATCTCCATACTGTTGATATCTTTGAAACCAATCTTATTCAAGACATAATGTCTTGCATGGCAGGGGATGCGCTAATAGAATTGTAAAAAAAAATTACAAGTTGAAGCAAAAGAAGTAGAAGTCATGCTTAATTACGAAAAAAGACATGTCGTTGTGACTTACTGTATGCACATCGAAGGTCTCATCCAGCATGATGCTGAAGCGCCTACCATCTACTAGGTGAGGCCTGTCGCACAGACCACGCGAGTCTTCGCAGTAATCGCACATAGTGAATTCCCTTTCGCTTTCGTCGTCAGACATTTCCTACGATTAAGTCTCCTCGTTTAATTCTTAAACTATAATAAAATGAGAAATGACATAAAAAAGGTCTATGGTTTGCCGGAATGCCGTTTCATACCCGTCGCAGCAAATCCCGGCACTCGATATGCCTACTTTCTAGCACAAGTCATGCCAAAATTCACGGGAAATTTCGGCATGACCTTTGCTAAAAAGTGGACATATCGAGCGCCCGAAATTCACCGGAACGGAAATGAATCAACATTCCAGTGAAACATAGGCCACTCGGAAAAATATGACATGTCCAAAATATGACATGTCCACTTCAAATTTGCATATAACAGGAAAAAATTATTTAACTAAAAAAATAGCAACAATTGCTTTAACTAAAAAAATTAAATACCTAGAATTCTGTTAACTAGACCTAAAACACCTAAAATACCTAGAATTCTGTTAAATACACCTAAAACACCTAAATTCTATTAACTACACCTAATTTGAAACCTAGATAAATTTCTGTCCTAATTTAAAAACCTAGCTAAATTTTTGTCCTAATTTGAAACCTAGCTAAATTTTTGTCCTAATTTGAAACCTAGCTAAATTTATGTCCTAATTTGAAAACCTAGCTAAATTTATGTCCTAATTTGAAACCTAGGGTTCATACTAATTAACTAGGGTTCATACTACCTAATCTGACCTAGGTTTTTTTAACTAGGGTTCATACCACCTAATTAACTAGGGTTCATAACCTACATTCAAATAACTACTCTAAGAACCTACATTATTCTAAGAACCAACATTCACATAACCTACATTTAAATAACTATTGTAAAAACTACATTATTCTAAGAACCTACATTCAAAAACAGAGACAAGGGAGGGAGGGAGGAGGAGGGAGGAGGAAGGAGGAAGGAGGGAGGAGGAGTACCTCGGTGGCGGTGGCGGAGGGCCGGCGCGGGGGAGGAGGGCCGGCGCGGGGGAGGAGGGCCGACGGCGGGGGAGGAGGGCCGGCGCGGGGGAGGAGGGCCGACGGCGGGGGAGGGCCGGCGCGGGGGAGGAGGGCCGACGCGGGGGAGGGCGGTCGGCGCGGGGGAGGGCGGCCGGAGCGGGGAAGATCGAGTGAGGGAGAGTGAGTGTGAGTGTGAGTGAGTGAGGGGGTGGGCCGGCGCGGGGAAGAAGATAGATGGGCTTAGCAGCAGCGCGGGTCATGGGCCAGCGCTACTGCTAAGTCCACTAGTTGTAGCGCGGGTTCCAACCCACGCTACTGCTAACGCTGCTAGGGGGGCCGAGGAGTGGGCCATTAGTAGCAGCGCTGGCCAGGCAGGCCCACGCTACTGCTAAGTTGCGCTTGCAGCGCTGGTTTATGCACGGCGCTACTGCTAAATAGCAGTAACGCGGTACAATTATCCCACGCTACTGCTAAGTGTCTACCTATAAGCATTTTTCTAGTAGTGATGACGTAAAACTATTTGTTTGGTTTTTCTTGCTGTCAAGTGATTATGGAGAACTAACTAGCTGGATGATCAAGTGGGCCGGCCGGAATCGGCGTTAATTTGACCGTGCGCATGCAACTTGCTTGGTCGGTCGAACGACGACCGTCTTGAAGTTAGTAACATCTTGGACAAATCGTTGCCATTTATGATGCCAAAGCAAGCAAGCGTTGTTTAAAGTAAACGAGTGACAAACTGAGAGCTCAGAATCGAAGTCAGCAAACTGAGAGCTCAGAATCGAAGTCAGCACCAGCAGATATATGTTTACTTTCTCCGTTCCTAAATATATGACATTTTGGCAGTTCAATTTAACCAGTCAAAACGTCATATGTTTAAAAACAAAGGAGTATAAGTTTTTTTTAAAGATTTTAATATGAACTACATACAAAACAAAATAAGTACTACCTCCGTCCGGGATTACAGGTCCCCTGAGCCATGCTAGGCCGTTTGAATTTACAAGGCCGCAGTAATTACAGTGGATGCATTTGGCCTCGATTCTGCTTCTCTTCGCTATGTTTATTACGAATGACAGCATGCAGCCAGTAAAAGCGCTCCGGTCAAGACGTCCAACCAGACATGCAACCTATTACAGCTAAGAGCATGCATGCAGCCAGTTAAGTTGCTGCAATTAATTAAGCCAGAGCTCGTGCATGCAGTTTACTACCGCTGCGCCTTGGTCCTACGTTTTGACTTCTAATCCCGGACGGAGGTAGTAAATCTACACTCTAAAATACGTCTATATAAATCCGTATTTGTCTATATGAAAATCTCTAAAATGACTTGTATTTAGAAAGGGATGAAGTACATTACATGTAAGCACGTGCCTTTGAGCTGTTGCGCTGCATGCCAACCCGGGCAGCCATGCACCGCATGAAGCACTTCTCTTGCTATCAGCTCGAACATCCATACTCCCCATCCCACATTTCTTGATTTTCCTAGTTTATATATAAAAGGACCCAGTCATTAAGCCATCCAGCAGGGATACAAGTATCAGTTATATTGTTATTATCAAACACTTCACTGTTTCTTAATTTCCAGATTGTCCAAAAAACAGCAGACACGCCAGCCATCATCGGGTGTTTCTCATTTGGTTTAGATTTGACAATCCAGTCATTAAACATGGAATTGAGTAGTATCAGGTTTATCCAAAAGATTAAAAGTACACTTCAGTATATTCCATAACATCCCAGACAAAGAGCATTCCATGGGAAGAAGGTCAATTCACTCATCCTTTTCAGAAAAAAAAAAACAAGCTTCACTGCCTAGCCAACCTCTTCTACAAAATTAGTTATGGTCAGAATACTATTTTCGAGCAATCACCACATAAAGATTTTGACTCTAGGGAGGGTTTACTTTTCCACAAGACTTCATGAGGAAAAGTAACCCCATTTTAAATCATGTTTCATAATATGACTTGACTGTTTAAGTATCACTTTTTTGTTAGTCCATTTAATTGTGTCTTTCGGATTAGTGAGTTATATTCCCACACAAACTTCTTTGATATGCGTCAGAGCTAAATCCGGCATATACCCTGCTAGAGTGTCCTAGCTGGGCGACATGGCACGATGATAACAAGGGCAAAGTTTTTACCCGGGTCCAGGCTCTCACGATGGAGATAATACCCTACTCATGCTCTCGATATATTGCGTTGGGGTGTGTAAAAAATACATGTCAATACCAAGGGATTGTAATGTCTAAGAAGTCTTATCTAAGAGCACCCCCTGGGGTTCTAGGCTTACAGATCCTAGTCGGCTACGTAGCAGAACGCAGAGTCCTCCACGATCCCAGCTTATCACGCGAAGTCTCCTAGAATATTCGCATAATCCGCCATGGGCCGCCCAAAGTGGCCCAGGTCAGAACCGACATAGGGGTCTAATAAGCCCGGCCCACCAGGCTGGGAACAATTATGGTGAGAAAGCCCTGGGCCGGGACATAGTCAGTAGCCTCTGAACCGGTCGTCAAGCTTGGTTGCATCTCGGCTCCTCTGAGCTGCATGTCGTCTTTGGTCATCGGGCTTGAAACAGATTCAACGGAAGTCAAAAGTGTTAGCTAGCGTTTAGGGAATCAGAGGAATAAATAAATAATAAAATAAGATAAACCCATTTTATCAAAAACTCTTTGTTGATCTGTAGTAAATTTGGTCCTCCCTGCTGCTGCCCTTCCTTGACGATCCCAACATTTTCTACAAGGATGTGTTGCACTTCTCGAAACAGGCTTTCGCCCCTCTTTATAAATAAAGGCACAAACGGCCGAACAAATACATAGTGGTGAGGAAGCCCTCAAACAAGAAGGTCGGAAAAAACGGCCCGGGAAAATGGCACAAGTGCCACAAGCCTAACACCGAGCAACAACGCACATGAGAAGCCACTTCTAACAGACTACACCCAAGACTATAGAAGAAGGTCAAAGCCGCGCCAGGGATACCACCGGGTACCAAGGACTCGAACACACTAAGCCATCTTCGGAAGAGGCCGCCTCACCGTAGAGGCAGCCCATTTGCTCCGGGCCGCGGAGCGCCGCATCTGCCAGGAGACAGCAAGGACTGAGGACGAAGACCACCGAAACCCGTCTATATGATAGGAGAGCAACAGATCCAATATGCTCTAGAACCGAGGACACAATATGCCAGAAAGTGGCACACCCAATGTCGTAGGGCATCTGCAACCATGAAGAGACGAAGTGCCGTGACGACGCCCTCAAGAGGGTGATCATGCTAGACGCCACCGCCGTCGAGTCCGCGATGGACAAAAGTTTTCACCGCAGCACCCTCGCCCTGTGTGGGAAACCAAAGCAACGTCCCAGAGGGAAGCGACACTCGCAGGTGCCGCCGCTGCCGGCGCCGAAGTTCAAAGCTTTCGCTAGTGCCCACACAAGTGCCACTCGAGGCCCAACGGTTGCCAACACCACCCACAAGGGGGCCGCATCCTCCCATGCTAGGTTTACAGATCCAGACTAGGGTATCCCCCGTCGCCACAGCCATGACGACACCAGATCCACCCGCCACCCCTTCCCTTGCTATCCACATAGCCAAGAGGAAGTGTCACCACCGCCGCCATGGTGCCCGCTGCAGAGCCAATCCGTGCAGCCTTGCCACCCATGGTCGCTGCCTCGGCATCGAAGACAGACCACAACCGCCGCCAAAGGAGAGAGCCGCCGAAGCCATGACATGAACCTAGGGTGTGTGGAACCGTCTAGCCAAAGCACCTCCACGGTTAGGAGCGGCCAAGGACGCCACCACTCCACGTGCAAGGGAGTCCAGACAAGACGGGAGCTCCAGTTGGACCTCACCATCCACTCGCCTGGGGTGCGGATCGGGAGGGCTAGCAAGCATCGTCGCTGGGGCAGCCCGAAAAGGGGCCACCGGAGTAGTAGGCCACAACAAGTCGGACCGTTCCAGCCCACATCACCTTCCACCCCCAACCCTGGATCTACACTACCGGCCGCCAGACCCGCACGCCACCAAACAAACAACATCGGCCAAGCCACGCTCAATGGGCACTGCCCCCGTGCTGACAGGGAGAGTGTCTTGCGTCACCCGCAACACCAAAGCATCGAACTCGAGCACGCGAGAGCTCGTTGCCACGACACCACCACGAGCCAAGCCCGTAGCCCACTACCGCCAAACCAGCCCAACCCTGCCACATCACACCATCCCACACGCGCGGAGGAGCACCATCAACCACCTCCAGCGAACCCCGAGCACCAGGCCCCCGACCCGAGCCGGCAGCAGCCCATGGCTACCAGCCCCCGTGCCCCAAGGAACCGCGCTACCAAGGACAGTGGCGGAGCTACAGCCATTTCTTGGGCGGGCCATGCAGGTCAGGTTCAGAAGTACCATCAAAATTTTACTCTTACGGCCTAGATTCAACACTATTCTTGACAAAAAATATAGTTGGGTTGGGCGGGCCAAGGCTTGGTTTAGCCCAACCGTAGCTTCGCCACTGACCAAGGCCACTCGCGCCAGACCCAGATCGAAGAACCGTCGCCGCCACGAACACGCCGGACACCGCGCAGCCCTCCACACCACTGCCGCAAGCCACCAGAACCACCGCTAGCCCGCGCAGTCGCACCACCAAGCCCCACATCCGCGCCGCGCCGCCACCCGAGGGGGGTGCCCCGCGCCGCCACCGCTCAAGCAGGTGGGAGAGAAGGCCTCGCTGCCGCCAGGGCTTTGCCCGACGACGTGAGCAGGCGGCGACAAGGGTAGGGGGAGGTTGGGAGGAGGACTAGTCCGGCGGCAGGGTAGGGTTTCCCCCCAGGCGCTCGCGGGGACGACAGGGAAGGGGAGGAGGACCAGATGTCCAAGTTTGGTGAGCTGCAGAAGCCTCAAGTGTTGAACTTCCACGCTCCTGTCAGCTTTGTCTTGTCTACACCCACACTGGACAATGGCAATGTTTGTGAAGAGGACGCCACAGGATTCACCTCCAGCAGCTCTGCCTCCGGGTCTATTTAAGCTCCATCGCTAGTGAAGAGAAAGCATAGGTAACAAACAAAATCCACAATGACCATCCACTCGATTCATAGATTGATGATAAAAAAGTGTGCCCAAAGTGTAGTGTCATTCCCACGACTATTATGACCTGAAGTAAACATGACCATCAACCATAATGCTTTATAAGAGTGCAATTCTAACGCATAAAGGACAAACAAGTCGTGGTTGAAACACAATTTCAACTTCTTGCTATTGGGACACAAAGCCATGGTGTCCATCTTGCACGGTAGATCAACTAACTCATGTAATAAATTGTATGTTAACGAACCTTATGAGAAATTTATAATCTAGCCCGCATTTGGACCATCACTTTTTTTTCGAATTAGATCCCTCCCACCCTCGCGTATCGCCTCCGTAGGCGACGGGAAAGGAAACCCTAGCCACCCCCCGTGCACCCAGGTGCGTCCTGCCGAAGCCCGGCCAACGATGGTGGCGGCGGGACTTCTTGTCTCCTCGCGCGTGGGGTCTGGTGCGGGTCAGATTCAATGGGCTAGGGCACCACGCTTGGGTGGGGCGTTACGGTGCGGCGGATCTCCTGCCGGCGACGACGAACGGTAGGCTCGAGAGCGAACGGAGTACTAGTTCAATAACGACGATTACAAGATCCAAGGCACCACAAAAGAATGGCCAACCTTTGAGAGCAAAACTGGACATATGTGTTTATCCTTTATCAATCATGTGATCGCCTCCATCATCACATGCATTTTATCAGCAAATATTATTTCTTACATCAAAACAAAATAGTGCACTACACATCAGAGGGAAACTTTTGGTCCATGGGTGTATATACACCCTATATATGGAAAAAAACATTTTGTAATTAAATAAAAAGTCAATAAATTTTGAAAACATTTTTGAAATAAACTTGAGCTTCCATTGTACTGGTAAAAGAAATTCCACAAAAAAGAAAATTCTCTTTGACTTCTTTTTCAAAAAAGACAGAAATCTCAGTCAAAATAATGTGAATAGTGACCTATAATAGCAAATAAATTTTGTTTTTTTGCCCTGAAGTCAACGCTGATTTTCAATTCGTGAAAAATTATATACTAATGCAAAAGAAAGTCAAGTTTAGCGTAAAAAAACTTCCAAACTTTTTTTTGATTATCAAAAAATATTCTCCATATGAGGTGTATATACACTCATAAACCAAAGGGTATTTCCCACTACACATCCTTATATTTGTTACAAAGCTAGTACCAACACTATATGTACCCTCGCTCACTTTGCATAGTCATCATCAAGGATTTTTATATATACGGAATCAAGTATTTCTTGGTTTCTCCCCTGCAAAAAAAAAGTATTTCTTGGTTTCCGCAAGCTCTCAAATTGTTGGCGTTGACTCCTGGTTTTCCAACCATATAATTTGGCGCTCCAACTCCCATATATACGGTATGTCACCAGTACTAGATTCCAATTTATACATGCATTCTCTCCATAGATCTTATATACACATCCCGGTACCGATCTAGAAGTACAAGGCTTCATCTCGTCCTAGCTAGGCAAATGGGAGGAACACAAGTAGTAACTCATAGCCATTCTTCCTTCCTCAAGAGCTTCCTCACCGGTGCTGTGTTCACCTTGCCTCTCATTTGCATCCTCCTCTACTCCACTCCATCTTTCCTCTCAAATACCAATCTTGCTGCATTTCAAGCACATCGCACAAGCACAAGCCCTCCTCTCCTACCTCCTCAAGGTAAGCAACTCGTCGTACACGCATATATACATGTCTCACTGTGTATGTACATAGAAAATGGATATGCCGACCTGCGTTATTTTCTTGCGTTCCTGATACCCCGGGCAGCTTGGCAGCAATGCGACTACACCACCGGGAAGTGGGTGTGGGATGGCAGCGTCAACGGCCCGCGGTACGACAGCGAGAACTGCGACATGAAGAGCGTGGAGAAGTGCGTCATGAACGGCAAGCCGGACAACGGGTACCTGCACTGGCGGTGGCAGCCGGCGGGCTGCAACCTCCCGGCGCTCGACCCGGCGGAGTTCCTCCGGGTAGTCCGGGGCAAGCGCCTGGCTTTCGTCGGGGACTCCACGGCGCGCAACCAGGCGGAGGCCCTCGTCTGCTTCCTCTCCACGGTGTCGCGGCCCGAGACGACGCACCGGTACGAGGAGCCCGTGGGCCACAGGTTCTGGCGGTGGGTCTTCCCGGCGCCGCACAACGTCAACATCTCCACGTACTGGTCGCCGTTCCTCGTGCGTGCCGAGGGCAGGTCGGTGGACTACGCCATGTCGACGGATGACACGCTGTTCCTGGACGGCTTCACCGAGCTGTGGACGGCGGACGTGGACGCGACGGACGTCATGGTGATCTCGGCGGGGCACTGGTTCAACCACCAGGCCGTCTACTACGATGACGGGCAGATTGCCGGCGTGTTTGCCCGTCCGGACGTAAACGAGACCGACATCGCCGGCGGCTACCTCGGCGTGTACCGCAAGGTGATCCGGAGGGTGCTTGAGTACGTCAACGAAAAGTCGAGCGGCGACGGCGACAAGCAGGTGGTGGTGTCAACCATCGCGCCGGCGCACTTCGACGCCAAGTACGCCTCGAACCACCGGGATGCGTGCTCGCGGCCGAATCCGTATGATGAGGCAGAGGTGCCCGAGGATGGGGGCACGTCCGAGATGAGGAAGGCCGTGCTGGAGGAAGTGGCGGGGGCGGCGGCAAAAACGCAGCGACGGGGGCTGCGGTTCGATGTGCTGGACGTGACGAGGCTGGCGTCCATGCGGCCCGATGGGCACCCAGGCGCCTACAACGCGAAGGACAGGTACGGTGCCGGAAAGCCGGTGCCGGAGACGGTGATCAACGACTGCCTGCACTGGTGCGCGCCGGGGCCGGTGGACACGTTCAACGACATATTGATGCAGATGTTGGCCGCAAGCGGCTGAAACCATTGTTCGATCGGAGTGGTATGCACGATGCGGTACTTGTGCCCATCGACCCACCCCATGCTTTCGCGCGCGACCGCGAGGCCGACGGCTACGTACGCTTTTTTTTTTTGTCTGTCTACGCATCAGTCGACTGAGACTTGGTTCGGCTGACGTCACGCATGCATGCATGCGTAGGCGGTGTATGTTCTCGTTCCTATGGTTCGTGGTCAGTCCATGCTGGGCTAGAACCGGCGTTGCTTTTGTTTTCCTTGCTGTAAGCCCGCAAGTGTGGTTGCTCAGGGGCTAGGATTCAGCCCATTTTTTCTCTTTGTTCCTTCGCAGAGTAATACCCTTCTCTTCCTGTCCATTTTCCTACCTTTATGTTTTATTTTTTTATTCATTTTCAAAATTATTTTGTATTGTTAATATAAAAAAAAATCGGACCCGCACAAGTTGCACCCCTTGCAGTTAATGACAGCTTGCGATACATATAGTTGCAACTCTAGTGGTGAATATGCAACTGGCCAATATCCCTCCCGCCCCAGTCACGTTGTACCCTTGCAATTGCAGGCGGGTTCCGACACGTGTAGTTGCAGCTCTAGTGTTGAACATGCAACTGACCCTTCCCCTCCAGTTGCAGTCACATTGTAACCCTTGTTGTCGCAAGCGGGGTGCTATCTAGTTGCAGTCGTGTTGTACCCCTTGCAGTTGCTGGCAGATTGCGACACATGCAGTTGCAACTCTAGTGATGGACATGCAACTGGCCAGCGTCCCTCCCCCTTCAGTTGCAGTCATGTTGTACCCCATGCAGTTGTAGGAGGGTTGCGACATATGCAGTTGCAACTCTAGTGATGGACATGCAACTAGCCGACATCCCTCTCCCTTCAATTGTAGTCGTGTTGTACCCCTTGCAGTTGCAGGCTGGTTGTGACACGTGAAGTTGCAACTCTAGTGATGGACATGCAACTAGCCGACATCCATCCCCCTCCAGTTGCAGTCGTGTTGTAGCCATTGCAATTGCACACGGGTTGCGACACATGCAATTACATCTCTAGTGATGGACATGCAATTAGCCCACATCCCCCCTCCCTCCAGTTGCAGTCGTGTCGTACCCCTTGCAGTTGCAGACGGGTTTGTTGGTGCAATATCTTGCCCTCTTGTGTTTTGGAGATTGTTAACAGAAACAGTCATGGACTAATTAGTTTGCTAGTGCATACAGAGAAAATAGTCCATGCAAAGTTTGAGGAGAATGATGCATTCGATGGAGAGTTCGAGGAACATCTCCGAAAGATTTAAGCTCAAAAGCTGGTGTCTCGAAGAGAAACACCTTGTGTGACTCATATATGCCAGGGTGACTTCCTTAAATTTATTGCTGACATGAAGCAGTATTTGTTCGATGTCACCAAATGGATTTGATGGATTACGAGAAGATTGAAGCAGAAGAGAAGACGTAGCATTCTCTTTGTTGTTTCTTTTCTTTCGTTTTTGAGTCATAGGACCTCCGTACTATTAAGAGGGGTTCAGGTTCTCAACGCTTAGGTTCGCTATGATGCATAGCCCAATCCTTTGAGTGTCCGAGAGAAATCTCTTTGTGCTTCGAGTAAATACTTGCCAGCAAGAGACTGTGTTCTTCTTCGCTGCGAGAGATTTGCCTGGAACCGAGGAGTTAGCATTACTTGCTCTGCATGTAATGTTACCGTCGAGCTCGATTTCTGACCGTTGGAATCGTGTCGTTCTGCCATTGGTCAGGACGCATGTCCAATTTGGTCATTTCCCTTCAGGGAAGGCTGTGGCTATTTATAGCCACCCCGCACCAACATTGAACGTTGGCTGCTCCGCTTGAGAATTCTGAGAAGATTGATTGAGCATCCCCTCTCACAGTGATTTGAGTTTAAGATCCACCGAGAGAAAACCAAGAACCAAAACTAGACAGTGGTAGTGCATCACAGCAGATCTAAGTTAGAGTTCTTGTGCTTCTTATTCTTGTGAGCTGCACACTCACTAGACGGATAGGCGTTGGGTTCGAGTGTTGAAGAGTCATTGTCTTCACCGAACCATATCTTCAGCAACCAAGAGTCGTTGTGGTTCGCGAAGAAGTTTGTCAAAGGTTTTGGAGATAGCCGACAAGTATCTACCACGAGTGAAATCAACTGGAGTCTGATCAGCTCCCAGTTGAAGGAGAATAGGACGGAGAGAGGTTTGCTCCTGTGTTCAATCACAAGTCCCTCCAACCAGACGTAGTCCTTTGGCAGAAGGGCGAACTGGTCTACCAAATTCTCCTGTCGCCATCGAGCATCCCTGGTTATTCGTCTCACTCTATTATTGCTCGGTTATGATAGATATCATAGATCTATTATCTGTTGCCCTGTTTAGTCTCTGGCCTTTGTGCTTTAGACTGTAAGTTATCGTTCGGTAGTAGTTGTTATCTGTATCAGTTTTCCTTCGTACTTATTTCGTTCTGCTCGTGTAGTATGTTGTGGTATCTTCTGGGATATTGCTTCACCTTCATTATAGTGAAACCCATCGTCTATTATACCCGAGCTATTATTGCTTCCTTTCATGAAAGTTTTGTTCCGCTCTTATTTACTTTAGAGGGTTTCTGCTGCTGTGAGTGTCTGTGATTTGAAGATTCAATTTTTTTTTAAATCTACCATTCACCCCCCCTCTGGTCGATATACTCTCTGTCCCTACAATTAGTATCAGAGCAGGTTCTCCCTGTCTCTATTTATTAAAGGTCTAACAACCTTGGAGTTCGTTCCGAGAGGTTTCCAATCTTTGATGGAAATGACTATTCCTACTGGCAACAAAGAATGAGAATCAAATTGCGTTCTATCAGCATTGAGCTGTGGGAGATTGTTGAAAATGGCTTCACGATTGCACACCCAGAATCTCCCACTCAAGAAGATGAAGTCAACATTCAACTGAATGCTCAGGCAATGGATATCATTTGTGACAGCCTATGCAGAAACATTTTCATTCGAGTCTGTGACATGAGAACTGCAAAGGAGATCTGGAATGAACTCAAGACCATTCACGAAGGAATTGTTCAAAGATCTGACAGTCACATCGAGATGCTCCGTGCCATGTTTGCTCGATTCAGAAGCCTCCGAGGAGAAAGCGCAATGGAGCTCACTGATCGTTTGTCAAGCATTGTTGATCGTCTTTGGCAACGTGGATTCGACGAAATTTCTGATCGAGATGTGGTGGACAAGCTGCTGGATTCTCTCGACGAATCTTATGCCACCGTCATTTCGAAAATCAAGGAACGACCTGATTTCAAAGAACTTCATTATGCTGAAATCATGACTCTTCTCTCTATACATGAAGAAAAGTTCGGTCTTGCAAACCCTTTGCGAAGATACTCCTCAGAAGAAGGTGAAATTCTTTCTGACTATGGAAGTAGTCATGAATCCGAAGAACTTGAGGAGGAAGATGTTGAAAATCAAGATTCTATGGCAAGGCAAATGGAGATACTCACCGAACAATTGAATCAACTCAGGAGTCAAAACTTACGACTCACAAATGCCCTCGAAGCAAAAGCATCTTCCTCAAGGAGACTTCCACCGATGGATATGAATGTTGGAAATATGTCCTAAAGGCAATTAATAAAATGGTTATTATCATATTTCCCCGTTCATGATAATGGTTTATTATTCATGCTAGAATTGTATTGACCGGAAACTAAATAAATGTGTGGATATATAAACAAATATTGTGTCCCTAGTATGCCTCTACTAGACTAGCTCGTTGATCAAAAGATGGTTAAGGTTTCTTGACCATAGACATGAGTTGTCATTTGATAACGGGGTCACATCATTAGGAGAATGATGTGATGGACAAGACCCAACCGTTAGCATAGCATATGATCGTTCAGTTTATTGCTACTGCTTTCACTATGTCAAATACATGTTCCTCCGACCATGAGATCATGCAACTCTCGGATATCGTAGGAATACTTTGGGTGTATCAAATGTCACAACGTAACTGGGTGATCATAAAGGTGCACTACAGGTATCTCCGAAAGTGTTTATTCGGTTGACATGGATCAAGATTGGGATTTGTCATTCCGTCTGTCGGAGAGGTATCTCTGGGCCCTCTCGGTAATACAACATCATAGAAGCCTTGCAAGCAAAGTGACAAAGGAGTTAATTACAAGATGACGTACTACGGAATGAGTAAAGAGACTTGCCGATAACGAGATTGAACTAGGTATAGAGATACCGATGATCGAATCTCGGGCAAGTAACATACCGCCGGACAAAGGGAACTACGTATGTTGTCATAAAGGTTCGACCGATAAAGATCTTCGTGGAATATGTAGGAACCAATATGGGCATCCAAGTTCCGCTATTGGTTATTGACCGGAGAGTCGTCTCGGTCATGTCTACATCATTCTCGAACCCGTAGGGTCCGCACGCTTAACGTTCGATGTCGATTTGGTATTATATGAGTTATATGGTTTGGTGACCGAATGTTGTTCGGAGTCCCGGATGACATCACGGACATGACGAGGAGCTCCGGAATAGTCCAGAGGTAAATATTGATATATAGGACGATGCTATTTGGTCTCCGGAATGGTTTCGGAATGCACCGGAAAGTTATCGGATTACCGGAAGTGGTTCCGGAGGCACTAGGAGAGTATTGGGCCTTATTGGGCCATGTAGAGGGGAACACACCATCCCACATGGGCTGGTGCGCCCCCCTAAGGCAGCCGCGCCCAATTAGATGGAAGGGGGAGGCGCCACCTCCTCCTACCATATCTCCGGAAGGGAGAAAGGAAGGATAAGGGGCGCCTCCCCCCTTTCCTTCTCCCTTGTGCATTATATGGAAGGGGGGCGCACCACTAGGAAATCCCTAGGGTGGCCACCGGCCCTATTGGGGGCGCCCTAGGCTGCCTCCTCCCCTCCCACACCTATATATATGTGGGGAGGGGTGCCACACAATACATAGCTTATTCCACGTCGTGTGTCGGTACCCCTCCGCCTCTAGTTTACTCCTCCGCTCTAGATCGTCGCAGGGCTTCGATTGCTTCACCACCACCGTCACCACGCCGTTGTGCTGACGAAACTCATCTACTACCTCGCCCCGCTTGCTGGATCAAGACGGCGAGGACGACACCAAGCTGAACGTGTGCAGAACGCGGAGGTGCCGTGTGTTCGGTACTTGATCGGGCGGATCGCGAAGGTGTACGACTACATCAACCGCGTTGAATAAATGCTTCCGCTAACGGTCTACGAGGGTACGTAGACACACTCTCCCCTCTCGTAGCGATGCATCTCCATGGATCGATCTTGTGTGAGCGTAGAAATTTTTTGAATTTCATGCTTCGTTCCCCAACAGTGGCATCATGAGCCAGGTCTATGCGTAGATGTGTATGCACGAGTAGAACACAAAAGAGTTGTGGGCGTGGGTACATATTGCTTGCCGTCACTTGTTGTTTCTTGATTCGGCGGTATTGTGAGATGAAGCGGCCCGGACCAACATTACATGTCCGCGTACATGAGACCGGTTCCACCGACTAACATGCACATGTTGCATAAAGGTGGCTGGCGGGTGTCTGTCTCTCTCACTTTAGTTGAATCGGATTCAATGAACGGGGTTCTTTTAGAATTTCAAAAAGCAATCACTATACCACGTTGTGGTTTTGCGTAGGTAAGAACGGTTCTTGTTTGTCAACCCATCACTACTAGGGAAAACCCTACCAGTAGCGCTGGTTTTTAGCCTACCAGTAGCACGGGCGCCCACGCTACTGCTACGGCGCTACAGCTAACTGGTAGTAGTAGCGCGGTCTAACCCAGCGCTACTACTAGTAACTGTATCAGTAGCGCTCTTCTGTCGCGCGCTACTACTAT
The DNA here is from genome assembly GCA_039707655.1 of Elymus sibiricus. Lineage (NCBI taxonomy): Eukaryota > Viridiplantae > Streptophyta > Magnoliopsida > Poales > Poaceae > Elymus > Elymus sibiricus. Next base: position 4,582,826 of record CM077670.1, on the reverse strand, counting down.
GTAGCTATAGCGCTTTCCTGCCCCGCGCTGCTGCTGTATCTTTCAACATTTTTTTCTGCTTTCTATAATGTAGAACAGTACCCGTTTCAATAAACTGCAATTTCACAAATACTAGGTACTCATATAACACCAGATTTAATATAACCACAATCTCACAAACATTATAGGTACTCATATATAGCCAACATGCATGGATAGATCTCATATGGCGAACTAATAATAGTTGATTAGCAGTCTAGCTACTAGGTAGTCATACAGTAACATATATATGGTTCAGCAGCCACACACATATAGTTCTAGATGATATCGATGACGATCATCATCCTCAAGCCTTGGCGGTTGGTGTTCCTGATAGTAATTAGGATGGCCTGTCCAACATGAAGATTCTTGCCAACGAGGAAGCTCTTCCACCCAACCGAGCTTAAGTGTGTGCGACCGTCCGTGTCCACGCCGTACGCACAGGTGGTGACGGAGCCCCTTGCGGTAAGGCGTATTCCAGCAGAGCCTACTTCATCAGGCTCGATACCACAAATCACAGATAGGCTCTTTGGCAATTTCTGAATAAGAAAAACATATCAATTAATAAGTAGCCTCGCACATACTCTTGCAAATATATTTCTACTAAGTATAGACTACACTATCAAAAGACACAGTACTACATTTCTACTAAGCATGAATTCTCTACTAATAAGTATGGATTCTACACTATTAACAGTTCCTTGGATTCTACACTAAGCATATATATCATTGGACTCTAGCTACACTAAAGCATATCATCGATCGGATTCTACAGTAAGCATATATATCATTGGACTCTAGCTACACACTAAAGCATATCATTGATCGGACAATAAGCATGTCATTGGACTCTACACTAATTAAGCATGTCATCGGACTCTACACTAAAGCATATCATCGGCTAGCTTCCACACAACATATCATTGGACTCTACACTAAGCATATCATCGGATTCACTAAGCATATCATCGGATAATTTGCATTTGTAAGTATAACAATAAAGAATATCATCAAATCACTACAGTAAGTATAACATACCATGACATGCAGGTCAACCATGGTACGTGTCAGGCGGGTCACGAATGGCACCCCAACAAAGTCAGCACGTGGCGGAATTATGTCCCATAGGTTGCACACCTCCTCCTCGCTCAGCCTCATTCTTCGAGCAGAGATGGCTTCTTCAAGTGGGTCCTCATCTTTATCATCTTCCTTCGTGTTGACATAAATGACGGCCATCTTGGGTCTTTCTGCTCTGAAAAAGAAACTGATCAACTCACCACCAGTGATACCCATATGGGCGATGAAACGGACCCATCCATCTCCTCCCATCTGTGACATATTTCGTCCTTTCTCGACATCCATAGTGTAGGGGCCCCCAGGAGCCTCAAAGGTCACAGTGTCTCCGGTCAGCTTGTTGAATTCCAACCTCACATTGCATGGGACGATCTGTGTAAACAATGCATTAATGCCAATAACACTAAAAACAAAATAATTGTTACAAGTTTCATATAATTTGTTACCGCCGCATGAAGAAAACTCGGCTGGAAGTAGATGCCGAACAGCGTGCCAGTTGCAAGGCTGTTGGCGCACCTTGACTTGCATAGTCGACATGGTGGTGGTGGTGGCGCCATCTTCCTAAAGCAATATGAGCAAGGATGAACGATCCACTTCACAGGAAAGAAAAACAGTAGCATGTGCTATTTTTGGTTCTTCTTCAGTTATATTTTCATAGTGGACTTAATTACTAACAGCTAGCAGCTGAACAACAACAAAACACGACCATCACTTGCCAATAATCATCTCATCGCAAGAGCTATGGCCTAACACACATGGCCAACAACATCCCCACACAACTCATCAGCAGGTCTGGGCGCAAGAGTTAATGAGTCTTCATATTACAAAGCAGACTATGTTCGCTATTACAATGGCCCTACAACAAAACTAATTTCATAGAGTAGCAGATGGTTGTTGGATCGATTAATAACTCATCAATTGCACCTTCATCTAATTAAGCTCGTACAAGCGACAAAAATATCTAGTCACAAAGTCTAACGAATATATATGACGATTTTGGACAATCTTTGCTGTATATCTTCTGCATATAAACAAAACAAAATTTTAAAAACTTATTAGATTCTGCAGTGTCAGGACATTACATATAATAGTGGTACACCAACTACAATAAAAACAGTGGTACACCAACTACAATAGCATCAAAACCTACACTACTACACCAACTACAACCACAACCAAAGCAGCAGACACGGAATCATCGGACTACTACACTAGAGGCGGATGCATCTCGATCGGTAGCCTACACTACTACACTAGAGCAGCACGGCTAGGTCAGGCGGGTAGGGTTCTGGCGTCGGGTTGCTCAGGGGCTCGATATAGCCTGAGCCGGCCGGAGTGGGGGAGGCGGCGGAGTTGCATGGGGGCGGCCGAGATAGTGGGCAGCAGGGGGAGTGGGGAGGCGGCCGGCGAGAGCGCGCGGGTGGCGACAGAGGGGGCGGCGAGATGGGGGAGGAGCAGCGGAGGAGGGGAGGACGAGCATTACCTGCGGCGGCGGTGGCGCGCGGTGGCTGGGGGAGGAACCCTAACCGTGGCGCCGTCGCGGCAGAGGGGATCAGGAGACGATAAGTGAGAGGGTGCGGGGGGGCCGGCCAAGGGGTTTTCTTTTGGTGTAGTAGTAGCGCTGCGTTGGGGCCGGCGCTACTGCTAAGCCCATTATCTGTAGCGCCTGTGTATAGCCCACGCTACAGCTAAGTGGGCTACCGTTTTGCACCTGCGGCCCACGTAACAGCAGTGCGGCCCATGCCAACCAACGCTGCTGCTATGAAGTAGCAGTAGCGCTTGTTGTAGCAGGCGCTACTGGTAAATACCAGTAGTGTGGGTGCCCAAACAGGTGCTACTGCTAAACTTCTATGCATAAGCATTTTCCTACTAGTGCGTAGCAGCCACGTAAAATTTGCAACAACAAAGTAGAGGACGTCTAACTTGTTTTTGCAGGGTATGCTATGATATGATATGGCCAAATATGATATGATATATGTGGATGTATGAGATGATCATGTTTGTAATAAGTTTCACGACTTGCATGTCGATGAGTACGGCAACCGGCAGGAGCCATAGGGTTGTTTTTAATTTATTGTATGACATGCGTGTCACTCTTTAAATGCCATGTAATTGCTTTACTTTATCGCTATGCGTTAGCAATAGTAGTAGTAGCAATAGTTGGCGAGACAACCACGTGGAGACAAGATGATGGAGATCAAGGTGTCAAGCCGGTGACGATGGAGATCATGCCGGCGCCTCAAGATGGAGATCAAAGGCGCGAAGTGATATTGGCCATATCATGTCACTTATGAATTGCATGTGATGTTAATCCTTTTATGCATCTTATTTTGCTTAGGACGACGGTAGCATTATAAGATGATCCCTTCACTAAATTTCAAGATAAGTGTTCTCCCCAAGTATGCACCGTTGCGAAGGTTCGACGTTTCGAAGCACCTCGTGAAGATCGGGTGTGATAGACTCTTTGTTCGCATACAACGGGTGTAAGCCAGTTTTACACATGCAGAATACTCGGGTTAAACTTGACGAGCCTAGCATGTACAGACATGGTCTCGGAACACAAGAGACCGAAAGGTCGAACATGAGTCATATAGTAGATATGATCAACATGAAGATGTTCACCATTGATGACTAATCCATCTCACGTGATGATCGGACATGGGTTAGTTGATGTGGATCATGTGACACTTAGACAACTTGAGGGATGTTAATCTAAGTGGGAGTTCATTAGTAATTTTATTAATTGAACTTAAATTATCATGAACATAGTCTTAATTGTTTTTGCAATTGTATGTTGTAGATCAATGGCCCACGCTGTAGTTCCACTGAATTTTAATGCGTTCCTAGAGAAAGCTAAGTTGAAAGATGATGGAAGCAACTATGCGGACTGGGTCCGTAATCTGAGGATTATCCTCATTGCTGCATAGAAGGCTTATGTCCTTGATGCACCGCTGGGTGCCGCGCCCCCTGTAGGCTCGACTGAAGATGTTATGAACGTCTGGCAGATGGGAAATGATGACTACTCGATAGTTCAGTGTGCCATGCTTTACGGCTTAGAACCGGGGCTCCAAAGACGTTTTGAGCACCACGGAGCATATGAGATGTTCCAAGAGCTGAAACTTGTATATTCAAGCTAATGTCCGGATCGAGAGATATGATGTCTCCAATGAGTTCTTCAGCTGTAAGATGGAGGAGAATAGTTCTGTCAGTGAGCATATACTCAAAATGTCTGGGTTGCATAACCGCTTGACTCAATTGGGAGTTAATCTTCCAGATGATTCGGTTATTGACAGAATTCTCCAATCACTGCCACCAAGCTATAAGGGCTTCGTGATGAACTATAATATGAAGGAATGGAAAAATCTATTTCCGAGCTCTTCGCAATGCTTAAGGCTGCGGAGGTAGAAGTCAAGAAAGAGCATCAAGTGTTGATGGTGAAGAAGGGCACTAGTTTCAAGAAGGGCAAGGGAAAGAAGGGGAACTTCAAGAAGAACGGCAAAACAGTCGCCGCTCCCGCGAAGAAACCCAAGGCTAGACCCAAACCCGAGACTGAGTGTTTCTACTGCAAGGGGACTGGTCACTGGAAGCGAAACTGCCCCAAGTACTTGGCAGATAAGAAGGCTGGCAACGTCAACAAAGGTATATTTGATATACATGTTATTGATGTGTACCTTACTAATGCTCGTAGTAGCACATGGGTATTTGATACTCGTTCAGTTGCTCATATTTGTAACTCGAAACAGGAGCTGCGGAATAAACGAAGATTGCCTAAGGACGAGGTGACGATGCGCGTCGGAAATGGTTCCAAGGTTTATGTGATCGCCGTCGGCACGCTACCTCTACATCTACCCTCGGGATTAGTTATGAACCTGAATAATTGTTATTTGGTGCCTGCGTTGAGCATGAACATTATATCCGGATCTTGTTTATTGCGAGACAGTTATTCATTTAAATCAGAGAATAATGGTTGTTCTATTTTGATGAGTAATATCTTTTATGGTCATGCACCGCTTGTGAATGGTTTATTCTTGTTGAATCTCGATCGTAGTGATACACACATTCATAATATTGATGCCAAAAGATGCAAAATTGATAATGATAGTACCACATATTTGTGGCACCACCGCTTAGGTCATATTGGTGTTAAACGCATGAAGAAACTCCATGCCGATGGACTTTTGGAATCACTTGATTATGAATCATTTGAGACATGCGAACCATGCCTCATGGGCAAGAAGACTAAAACTCCGTTCTCTGGAACAATGGAACGAGCAACCGACTTGTTGGAAATAATACATACCGATGTATGCGGTCCGATGAGTGTTGAGGCGCGCGGTGGATATCGTTATGTTCTCACCTTCACAGATGATTTGAGTAGATATGGGTATGTCTACTTAATGAAACATAAGTCTGAAACATTTGAAAAGTTCAAAGAATTTCAGAGTGAAGTAGAGAATCATCATAACAAGAAAATAAAATTCTTCCGATCTGATCGTGGAGGTGAATATTTGAGTTACGAGTTTGGAGCTCACTTAAGACAATGTGGAATTGTTTCACAGCTCACGCCACCTGGAACACCACAGCGTAATGGTGTGTCCGAACGTCGTAATCGTACTCTATTAGATATGGTGCGTTCTATGATGTCTCTTACCGATTTGCCACTATCATTTTGGGGTTATGCATTAGAGACAGCTGCATTCACTTTAAACAGGGCACCGTCTAAATCCGTTGAGACCACACCGTATGAACTATGGTTTGGCAAGAAACCTAAGCTGTCGTTTCTGAAAGTTTGGGGATGCGACGCTTATGTCAAAAGGCTTCAGCCTGATAAGCTCGAACCCAAAGCGGATAAGTGCGTCTTCATAGGATACCCTAAAGAGACCGTTGGGTATACCTTCTACCACAAATCCGAAGGCAAAATATTCGTTGCTAAGAATGGATCCTTTCTAGAGAAGGAGTTTCTCTCGAAAGAAGTGAGTGGGAGGGAAGTAGAACTTGATGAGGTAATTGTACCTCCTCTGGAGAGTAGTACATCACAGAAAGAAATTTCTGTGAGACCTACACCAACCGGAGAAGAAGTTAATGATGATGATCATGAAGCTTCGGATCAAGTTACTACTGAACCTCGTAGGTCGACCAGGACACGTTCCGCGCTAGATTGGTACAACAATCCTGTCTTGGAGGTCATGTTGTTAGACAACGGCGAACCTACGAACTATGAAGAAGTGATGACGAGCCTGGATTCCGACAAATGGCTTGAGGCCATGAAATCCGAGATAGGATCCATGTATGAGAACAAAGTATGGACTTTGGTAGACTTGCCCGATGATCGGCGAGCTATTGAGAATAAATGGATCTTTAAGAAGAAGACGGACGCTGATGGTAATGTCACCGTCTATAAAGATCGACTTGTCACTAAGGGTTATCGACAAGTTCAAGGGGTTGACTACGATGAGACTTTCTCACCCGTAGCGATGCTAAAGTCTGTTCGAATTATGTTAGCAATTGCCGCGTTTTATGATTATGAAATCTGGCAAATGGACGTCAAAACGGCATTCCTTAAAGGATTCCTTAAGGAAGAATTGTATATGATGCAGCCAGAAGGTTTTGTCGATCCTAAAGGCGCTAACAAAATATGCAAGCTCCAGCGATCCATCTATGGACTGGTGCAAGCATCTCGGAGTTGGAATACTCGCTTTGATGAAGTGATCAAAGCGTTTGGGTTTATACAAACTTATGGAGAAGCTTGTATTTACAAGAAAGTGAGTGGGAGCTCTGTAGCATTTCTCATATTATATGTGGATGACATATTATTGATGGGAAATGATATAGAATTTCTGGAAAGCATAAAGGGTTATTTGAACAAAAGTTTTTTGATGAAGGACCTCAAAGAAGCTGCTTACATATTAGGCATCAAGATCTATAGAGATAGATCAAGGCGCCTCATTGGACTTTCACAAAGCACATACCTTGACAAGATTTTGAAGAAGTTCAAAATGGATCAGTCAAAGAAAGGGTTCTTGCCTGTATTGCAAGGTGTGAAGTTGAGTAAGACTCAATGCCCGACCATGGCAGAAGATATAGAGAAGATGAGTGTCATCCCCTATGCCTCTGCCATAGGCTCTATAATGTATGACATGCTGTGTACCAGACCTGATACGTGCCTTGCCATTAGTTTGGTAGGGAGGTACCAAAGTGATCCAGGAGTAGATCACTGGACAGCGGTCAAGAATATCCTGAAATACCTGAAAAGGACCAAGGACATGTTTCTCGTTTATGGAGGTGACGACGAGCTCGTCGTAAATGGTTACATCGATGCTAGCTTCGACACAGATCCGGATGACTCTAAGTCACAAACCGGATACGTATTTATTCTTAATGGTGGAGCGATCAGTTGGTGCAGTTCCAAGCAGAGCGTCGTGGCGGGATCTACATGTGAAGCGGAGTACATAGCTGCTTCTGAAGCAGCACATGAAGGAGTCTGGATGAAGAAGTTCATATCCGATCTAGGTGTAATACCTAGTGCATCGGGTCCAATGACTATCTTATGTGACAACACTGGAGCTATTTCCATAGCCAAGGAGCCCAGGTTTCACAAGAGAACCAAACATATCAAGCACCGCTTCAACTCCATTCGTAACTACATCAAGGATGGAGACATAGAGATTTGCAAAGTACATACAGATCTGAATGTGGCACACCCGTTGACTAAGCCTCTTCCACGAGAAAAACATGATCAGCACCAGAACTCGATGGGTGTTAGATTCATCACAATGTAATCTAGATTATTGACTCTAGTGCAAGTGGGAGACTGTTGGAAATATGCCCTAGAGGCAATTAATAAAATGGTTATTATCATATTTCCCCGTTCATGATAATGGTTTATTATTCATGCTAGAATTTTATTGACCGGAAACTAAATACATGTGTGGATATATAAATAAATACTATGTCCCTAGTATGCCTCTACTAGACTAGCTCGTTGATCAAAAGATGGTTAAGGTTTCCTGACCATAGACATGAGTTGTCATTTGATAACGGGATCACATCATTAGGAGAATGATGTGATGGACAAGACCCAACCGTTAGCATAGCATATGATCGATTAGTTTATTGCTACTACTTTCACTATGTCAAATACATGTTCCTCCGACCATGAGATCATGCAACTCCCGGATACCGTAGGAATACTTTCGGTGTATCAAACGTCACAACATAACTGGGTGATCATAAAGGTGCACTACCGGTATCTCCGAAAGTGTTTGTTGGGTTGGCATGGATCAAGATTGGGATTTGTCATTCCGTCTGTCGGAGAGGTATCTCTGGGCCCTCTCGGTAATACAACATCATAGAAGCCTTGCAAGGAAAGTGACTAAGGAGTTAGTTACAAGATGACGTATTACGGAACGAGTAAAGAGACTTGCCGAGAAAGAGATTGAACTAGGTATAGAGATACCGACGATCGAATCTCGGGCAAGTAACATACCGCCGGACAAAGGGAACTACGTATGTTGTCATAAAGGTTCGACCGATAAAGATCTTCGTGGAATATGTAGGAACCAATATGGACATCCAGGTTCTGCTATTGGTTATTGACTGGAGAGTCGTCTTGGTCATGTCTACATCATTCTCGAACCCGTAGGGTCCGCACGTTTAACGTTCGATGTCGATTTGGTATTATATGAGTTATATGGTTTGGTGACCAAATGTTGTTCAGAGTCCTGGATGAGATCACGGACATGACGAGGAGCTCCAGAATAGTCCGGAGGTAAAGATTGATATATAGGACGATGCTATTTGGTCTCCGGAATGGTTTCGGAATGCACCGGAAAGTTATCGGATTACTGGAAGTAGTTCCGGAGGCACCGGGAGAGTATTGGGCCTTATTGGGCCTTATTGGGCCATGTAGAGGGGGACACACCAGCCCACATGGGGTGGTGCGCCCCCCAAGGCAGCCGCACCCAACTAGATGGAAGGGGGAGGCACCACCTCCTCCTACCATATCTCCGGAAGGGAGAAAGGAAGGATAAGGGGTGCCTCCCCCCTTTCCTTCTCCCTTGTGCATTATATGGAAGGGGGGGGCGCACCACTAGGAAATCCCTAGGGTGGCCGCCGGCCCTATTGGGGGCGCCCTAGGGCTGCCTCCTCCCCTCCCACACCTATATATATGTGGGGAGGGGTGCCACACAATACACAGCTTATTCCACGCCGTGTGTCGGCACTCCTCCGCCTCTAGTTTACCTCTCTGCTCTAGATCGTCACAGTTCTTAGGCGAAGCCCTGCGGGATTGCTTCACCACCACCGTCACCACGCCATTGTGCTGACGGAACTCATCTACTACCTCGCCCCGCTTGCTGAATCAAGATGGCGAAGGTGTACGACTACATCAACCATGTTGAATAAACGCTTCTGCTAACGGTCTACGAGGGTACGTAGACACACTCTCACCTCTCGTAGCGAAGCATCTCCATGGATAGATCTTGCGTGAGAGTAGACATTTTTTGAATTTCATGCTTCGTTCCCCAACAATGAAAAGCTACAAATGCAAGCTTTATGGTCATCTGATTGCCAACTGTCCAGATTGGGACACAGACTTCAGACCTAGCAGAAGGTGGAGGGAAAACACTGGACTGGTTTTTTTCGCGTGGATCGTCATACTAAGCTCCCGAGGAAAATTGACTGCGAAGTGTCTTCCTCTTCGAGACCAGTCACTGACCTTCTTGCAAAAGCTGCCATAAATTTCAACAAGAAGAAAATGTCGCAGATTGCCAGAGCATGCGCCATAGTTACCATGCAATCTGATGATGAAACTACTGACTCAGACTCAGATAACGAAGAAGAATTCTACAGAAACATGCGAAGAGAACATGGTTTCTTAGCTGTGGATTCAACAAATTTGCCACTCAAGTCTGACTGAGAAGAAGAATCAAGTGACGATGAATCAATAGCCTTCTGTCTCATGGCAAAGTCTTCAAAGGACCAAGTGCAAACAAAGCATCGTAAGATCACTTCTGACTCCTCCGAAAGCATTGCTTATCTAAAGCTCGTTAAAATTGCTAAATCCCAACAAGATGAGCTAGATAAACTGGAAAGAAACCTTAGGAAGTCCGAAGGATTACTGGTCTAGGAGATGGAAAAGAATCAAGAATTGGCCGAGGAGTATGAAGCTCTTTGTTCAACTCATGATGAGCTATCAAACCGCTATAACTCTCTGGCAGTTGATTATGAGTGTTTATCAGACGAACTCCTTAGCAGGAATCATGAACTCGAATCACTGAAAGAGTCTTATAACGTGTTGACCGCCGAAAAGAATTCTCTCCTCACCGAGCAATCCATCGCTCTGCCCAAGGATTTTGATCCTCCTTGCATGAAATGTCTCGAGAGATGCAATGCCGACCAAAATACTGAGACTTCATATCAACTCAGTAGAGGCAATGTTGCTGATCTGGAAAATGTGACTAATCCCTCTATCACGGAAATTGCTGCTCTCTCCAATGAAAATTGCAGGTTAAGAAGTCTTGTTGAAGATGGAATGCTTAAAAGTCTCAAGGGTCATCAAACCCTCTGTGATATGTTGAAGAAGTCGATTCTTAACAAGAATCCAAGAAAATAAGGATTGGGTTTCGAGAGAAAACTCATTGTCGATGGAACTTACTGGACGCCAGACCAATACCCTCGTACCAGCTGGATTCGTGCACAGAACGAACAGATTGATCTGTCATCTCTAACAGGATATGATTCACTCCTTCCTGTCAACTCAGATGAATATGTGAAATCAAACTACAAGTTGTTCAAACAACAAAATGGTGAGGTATTTGCTCGCTTTATTGGAACTAACTGCAGGTCAGGCTCACCCAAGAGACAAATCTGGGTGAAGAAAAACCAGATTGAAAATCTACCTGCAAATCTAACCATGCAAGAGAAGCATCAGGCAAATGCTCGTAGATATCCTTCGAATGAAAACTCATATCTTTCAAACCATGAGATGTATAACTCACGTCAGACGAGTTACATGCGTATCTCATCAAATCACTATGCTCATGTTTCAGGAAATAACTTCAGTGCCTACTCTTTCGACTATGGTCGAAATGGTCAAGCACACCCCATAATCCATGCTCATTAGAATGGCTCAAGCAACCGAAGGAAAATGGGAACTCAAGGAAGAATTCCTCCACCTACTAGAGTGTGGGTTGCGAGGAAGAACTAACCTCTCTTTGCAGGACATTTGCTTAGGATTCTTTTTCCTTGTTTATTCCTTGTTTCCTTAGCTGTCTCTTTTGTTGGTTATCTTGCCCTGTATTTTTTCCGTTCTTGTTTCTAGTTGCCTTCGTTCTGGTGTTTGTATTTGTCCTCGAACAATTCACTCATAGTTCTGGGTGTTTGTGTTTGCTGTCCTGAGTGAATTGTTTCGGACCCTGTTTTCCCTCTATTCTTTCTCATCCAGTCTATTCGCTCCATCTCAAGCATGTAATTTGATCTGAAGAATATCTCTTTCTGGCATCCTTGGCTATGAAAGTTTTAGACTTCACATTTTAATCATCAGTTCACTCTCTCTGTCAAACCTTTCGCCAAACCGCTCCACTTCCCGATTTTCTCGCAGATAACGGCTGCCACGTGCCCCATGATCTCTTTGGTGGTTATCCATCCGTTGAATCCGGAACGTCAGTTGTTTTTCAACCGTGGATCTTGGGAGGCAGTTTCCCCTCTCCACCTATATATAGGTGTCAGGCCGTCACCACCTCTTCTTCTTCCTCCTCATGCGGCCGATTTCCCCTCATCGCCTCTGCCACCCTAATCGAGCCTGTGCTCGAAGCACGACCGACGAGCTCCTCCGCCGTGCAACTCCGGTGGAACCTCGCCGTGAGTGTCGACCTCTCTGCGGTAATCTCTCTCGCTGCATTGAAGTAGTGGATCTATCATGCCAAGTTAGGGTTGATAGATCCAGAATTGCCCTACTCCCGTTCTAGTTCTAAAGCAGTTCTTCCCGGCGCATTTTTTCTTGTCTTTTTACTGCTGCGGTAGATCTTCCCGTCTCCCTAAGATTTGACTTGTACTGTTTGTAGTTTTACCTCATCAAGTCGTTTGATCTGCTATGACTGTTGCGTCAACTGATGATTAGATCGATTTGTTCTTGACTAAGTCGCTTTAAATTTATCTATGATTCGGTAGAACACCAGTTATATGTGTTGGGGAACGGAGCATGTAATTCAAAAAAATTCTACGCTCACGCAAGATCTATCCATGGAGATGCATCGCTACGAGAGGGGAGAGTGTGTCTACGTACCCTCGTAGACCGTAAGAGGAAGCATTTATTCAACGCGGTTGATGTAGTCGAACTTGCTCCAACCGATCGAGTACCGAACGTACGGCACCTCCACGCTCTGCACACGTTCAGCTCGGTGTCGTCCTCACCGTCTTGATCTAGCAAGTGTAGCAAGGTGGTGATGAGTTCCGGCAGCACAACGGCGTGATGACGGTGACAGTGAAGTGATCTCAGCAGGGCTTCGCCTAAGCACCGTGAGAACTGAGAACAATCTGCTTATCTGCATCCAAACCCATTGTCTGAAAGATGAACTGTTTGCTCTTATTAACTGGTTTTGTCTGTTTTCAGTTCTTTATCAATATGATATATAGATTTGTGTTGAGCCCAAGTACGTCAAATCATGATTCAATATTTTGTTGATAATAGGAAGAGGGTGTTAACATCACTGCGAACTCTCTGCATCCTGGATCTATTATCACGAACCTTCTTCGCCACCACAGCATCATAGATGGTAAAAAAAGAAATATACTCAGCAGAAATGGAGTGTTTCTTTTGAAATCCTAACTAACGCCCGATTTCATTGGGTTTTTTTTTTCTTTTCCGTATCTGCAGTCATGAGCCGGACGCTTGGTAAACTGGTGCTCAAGAACGTCCAGCAGGTGCGCTTCTTCTGCAGTAGTATGCTCGGTCTTGAGAGGGTCTTGTGTCCATTTTAGAGTATAACAACAGAGACTCCATGGTTGGTGTTAACAAACGATAGGGAAGGAAGTTGAAGTAGAATTCCGTTCTGCACCTCACCTGCACTGCACTTTGTCTGCTGCCTCGGGCAGGCCCCTAATATATATGCTATATATATACTTGAAGATCTACAGTACTAGTTTATTCAGCATGTAGGGAGTTGACTAGAGTAGTAGAAGAGATCCAAATCTCGCTGGGTCAATTTGTTAACACGCGGCTATATATGTATGTATGTGCTCTGATACAGAACACTAGTCTCTCTCGCTCTCTCTTGGGTTAGGTGATTTGATTTGGATTTGGGAATTGGAACTACAGGGGGCTGCGACGCAGTGCTACGTGGCGCTGCACCCGGGCGCGAAGGGGGTGTCGGGCAAGTACTGGAGCGACAGCAACCTGTACGAGCCGAGCGCCAAGGCCAAGGACGCGGAGCTGGGGAAGAAGCTCTGGGACTACACCCTCGACCTCGTCGCAGCCTGAAGAATGCCTGACCTGGTTTGGTTTGGTTTGGTTTGGTTGATCGGGAGCGATGAGATGAGATAGAGGATGGGAGGAACTCAAGCCAGTGGTGTAATGTATGTGTGGTAAAAACAGACAGATATGAAGGGAGAGAATTTGATTGGTTGATGTGTCTGAATTCCGTCGGATGCAGATGCAACAAGAGAATTTTTGTTGGTGCGGTACCCTCCCCAGGGACAGGGATGCGGTATCTGGGCTGTCAGATACTCCTCTTCCAAAACGTAAGACGTTTGTGAGGTTTAGACTTTAGACTAAGCCTCAAAAACGTCTTGCATTTTAAGACAGAGGGAGTACTATTTAGAGCATCGACAAACCGGGCCCCTTACTCTCCCACATTTGTCCTGACGGACAGTCGGTGCCCGGACCAAAAAACAATGTGGTGGTTATGAGACGGTCCAGACATATGCCCTGACGCATCCGCCATGCTATCGTCTGCAATGGCAACACTATCACAAACGATGTGATGCGGAAAACTGTGTGCTTTGTATATACGAACGGAAACGTTTGTCTGGGATTCACTATGTGGGATGTATATACGAACGGAAACATTTATCTTGGATTCACTGTGTGGGATGTACATACGAACGGAAACGATTGGGTCAGTATAATTGTCTGCGATGGCTCACCCGATCGCACATGAGCTCTTTTTGCCCCGCGTGTGTGACCAGAGGCCCTATCGCGGACGGTTTCTGGGTCATGTGGAAAGGACACCCCCTATCGCACACACCGGCAAGGCGACGGTTTAAAACTTTATCGCTGAAAGGGGGTAAAAACCGTTTGTATAGCAGCTCACTGTACTAGTGTCCTTTGAATCCAAATGTTCCAGAAAACCATGATAATGATATCCATAGCAAAACCAGCAGGCAAGGAAGAAGCAACCAGTTGAATATCCAACAAAACAGAGGTGCTTCTTCGTCTGTTGAGTATGATGCAGTCTCAACAGTCCAAAGCAAAAGGACAATCCCAGAACAGGTGCATATCCTATTCCTCCAATTCTGAGTTACAAATGGCACAAGAATATGATGGTAGCCAAAAGGACCTTCTATATAAAGGTCTCCTGTATTGAGTCTGTCATGGAGCAGTAACCAGAAGAAGACTTTATATCTCAGTATTACAACACTTTGCCAGAGTCTGTTAAATAGAGGGTGAGCTGGAATGTTCATTTTCAGAGATTTGTTACATTTTTTGAAAGTTACTGAAAGTTGTCGAGTAAGAATAAACAAGTAAGTAAAGATCTTGAGGAGCAAGCCACCAAAATTATTTGAAAGTTTCCACCTAATTTCATTGAAATGACAACTTTCTAGCTCACGTGGATACACAATCTTCCGTTATAATACCTTTGCTCAAAACTATATGCCCCTGGAAAACATGTATTCAAACATTTCTAGTTTAATTAGCTCTTTCACTTTCGCGATGCAATATGGACAGAAATATTCTTTGCTCCGCAAAATAAAATGTATTCTTTGGGAGTGTAATTTTCTTGCGAACCAAATTTACTTTAGAAAATATTGTGTACCATTCATACAAACTACCAAATGAATGTTATCACTACAAATTTAAATTCGCTATGTAAGTCTCTCGGCATCGTGTCATCGTGGAATCCTCCAACACTGCTCACTTAATTCACCCCTAGTGCTTCTCACTGGATCCTCTCAGAAGCTCTCACCCTACCAAGGGAGTCTCTCTTCCCTTAAACATAATATTAATTGGTATAATTTTTCTCTTACACTTACCAAAATTAATCACATGGTAATGATGCTAATGTTCTTAAGAACATGTTTTGGAATAGTAATAATTCGTGTGTGGATCATATCGTTATCATCACAAACATGGTTGTGTTAAGTTTGTATTTGAAATCCCCATCCAAAAACAAAGTTATGCTAGGTTTTTATTGTCGCAATTTCGTTTGAGAAATTGTGTGCTAAGAAAACCACTCGTTTAATTGAACTCTATTAGATATATAAGTAAAATAAAAGGAGAGATCAACTAATCAATTTATCTCATTTATATGAATATATAGTGTATTAATATATGTTCATGCCATTTCAATATTTCTTAATATCTTTGGAGAGCTCTAGAGTGTACATGCATAACAATAAGATCTCGTCATTTAATTTATTCCCTATAGTGTATGATTATCCACCTTATTAAATGAAAAATAATGATGAATAGTGGCATAACTAACTTAAAAATATTGTATGCCTTCAAGGAATTCTAGATCATTTCGATGGCCGATGGCGGAGAGGGGAATCTCGGTGCCTCGCCTCAGGCTAGTAGATATGTTAGGGTTTTAATCCTCACGAGGGCGGCGCTCGAGCAGATGGCAATGCTTCTTGTTTGAGTTGTCTCCCGGACCCGATCCCCGGACTTCCCCGCCTGATATGTATGTGCCGATAAACTTCTCGTTGGCGTGCCAATTTAATTCATGTGTTAATATGCTAGATATGTCTTTTTTTTTTGCCATGTGAGTAAAATGAGCAGCTCTTTGCATATGGTACTAGAAAATAGGATGGAAATTGCCTGACCAGGGCTGGCTGGTGGGCCCCACCTGCATATTGGCACATTGCATTGTGTCCGTCGTTGCATAGAAGAGAGTAGCTAGCTGCCTGCAGCAGTGGACTGGACTCCGCCCGCCCGCCGCCGCCTCCTTCCTTCCTCTTCTTATTCTTCTCCGCCGGCCGGCCTCCGCCTCGGCGTCCCCTTCTGCGTGATTTGATCCATTCGCGGGAGAAGAGAAGATGCTGCCGTGGATGTTCAGCCGCAAGGGCGCCTCGGGCTTCTCCTGGGCCTCCACCGCCGACCAGGTCACCGCCATAGTCACCGGTACCCACCTACTCTTCGTCGCCGCCGCTCTCTCTCCCCGCTCCATCTGATTTGATTCGGTTCTGTTGCCTGGCAGGGGCGTCCAGTGGGATCGGCGCGGGTGCTGTTTAACATTCTCGCCGATGCGCTTGCGTCAATTCTTGACCATGCCAAGGCTGCTAGGCACATTTTGGGAGTGGCGGCGGGCATTATCCCAGGGGGCATAACTCACCTTCAATATGCCGATGACACCCTCATCTTTATAAAAAATTCAGAGAGAGAGATCACAAATCTTAAATTCCGACTTATGTGTTCCGAGGAGATGTCGGGTCTCAAAATTAATTTCGCCAAGAGCGAAGCGGGGGGGATCTCGAATCTCAGCTTAGGGCGGCACACATGATGAATTGTGAACTGGGATTGATACCAGTTAAATATTTGGGGATGCCAGTTTCCTCTAGGGTGCTAACGATGGGTGAACTTCAACCAGTGGTGGATAAAGCCGAGGCGGGGGTTGAGCCTTGGCAAGGCAAGCTATTAGCTTCAGGAGGCCGATTAGTGCTCATAAACGACTGCCTCATGAACATCCCGATGTTCGTGATGAGTTTCTACCTTCTTCAAGATGGGATTCAAGAGAAACTAAATAAGGTTCGGTCTAGATTCTTCTGGGCTAAGGAGAACGGGAGGCAGAAATACCACATGGTTAGTTGGGACCACTTTGTCAACCGAAAGAAGTTGGAGGTCTAGGGATGATTAACACAAAGATTATGAACGGGTGCCTCATGACTAAGTGGGCGTGGAAAATTCCAACAGGACTCGGTGGCTTATGGTTAGACATTTTTGCGGCAAAATATCTTGTCCAGGGTGGTGTGGACTTTAGGAGAAATGTTAAATTGTCACAATTTGCGAGGGATGTTAGAAAAGTGCAACCGCTGTTGCGATTGGGGACTAAATTCACCATCCACAATGGGCAGACCGCTAGTTTTTCGCTTGACATTTGGTGTGGAGATGACCGTCTTTGCTCGACATTCCCGGCACTTTTTGCCATCGCCTCCGACCAAAACGTTAAAGTAGTCGAGGTTTGGCGCCATGGGAGATGGGCGTTGCAGTTTCGTCGATCGTTGGGATAGAAGGAAAGCAAGAATGGGAAAATCTCCGCGGAAAATTAAGTATACATCATATAGGTGTAGGGAGGGATGAAGTGATTTGGCGGCTTGAACCGTCCGGCAGATTCTCGACTGGGTCTTTGTATAGAGGGATCTTCACATCGGTGACCCGTGTGACCTGTCTGGGTTGTGGAAGGCCAGACTCCCGGCAAAAAATAAAAATATTTATTTGGCAGGTGGCCCGCAATCATATCCCAAGCGGGGATCAAGTGCTAAAGCGAAACGGGCCTGGGGACGGCAAGTGCATTTGGTGTGGGGAGCCCGAGGACTGTGACCATATCATCTTTCGATGTATTATGGCCAGATTTGTCTGGAGCGCCATTCGTGTGGTGACGGGAACATCATGGAACCCAAGCGGGTTCTCAGCATTTTATAGATTGACGTCGGCCACGACGGGAAGGGATAGGCGGTTGGCCTGGGTGGGCTTTGGAGCGTTAGCGTGGGTGTTATGGACCACTAGAACCAAAGCTTTGATAGAGGGACTTTTCATCAAGCATCCGGCTGATCTGCTGTACAAATTGGTATCTTTCTTGCAGCTGTGGAAGCTACTGGCAAGGGCGCGCGATCGAGGACGCGTGGAGGGGCTCGCCTGAAGGCTTCGAGCAAAGTGCACTGATCTTCGGCGGTCATCTTGAGGGCTTCATAGTCGTCGGCGCTACCATTTGGCCATCTACAGCGCTGCGTCGCTATGTATCCGCCTACGAGCATGTATCGTTTGTGTCGTTTGTTTGTCGTACCTTATGTTTCGTCGAACCTTGTACTCGTAAGGGCCTCAGTTTTAGGCCGGGCAAACACATCCTTTCTAAAAAAACTTATACACCTGGACGGCCGTACCATAATATTTGATATTCAATTAACTACTAATTAGTCCGCTCAAAGAAACATATATAAATTAGTGTCCTTTATTAATTTCTTTTGACGCTAATCGCAGTCACGTTGAATCGCTAAGATTCATGTGGTCTGAAAATATGTTTACATCATTTTCTAACTGTCCGGTAGGTGCTAATTCGACCTTATAAGGCCTCTTCGAATGCATTAGTGCTTAGGCAAGGTGCTAAATGCATTAAAAACCTTAGCAACTATTCTCTACAATGCGTAGGTGCTTGGCTTTTGTAGCTATAAGCTTCTCTCTTTTAATTGTTTAATACTTAAACTCCACTATGTATTGGTTGATAGCCATTTTGCATAGGTTCACGTGCTTAGCCTCGTTTCCTCCTGGGGTCACCATAATGCTCTCTCTCCTCTTTATTTGCTCTGCCACATCATCTTTTTGCCTATGTGAAACCCTTAGCACCAGTACACCTTGGAGCATTGGGAAGGGCCTAATACCCCAAAGTCAGTGTTCACATTAAAAATAATACCCGCCATGGATGAGCATGAGCAGTATTAACATTACCTCCACATGCATGTGAGCTCTACCAGACCGTAGGTCTAAACAGTGTCATCGTGGGCACAGTTGGGTGGATTCTTTGATTCTTTCCCAGCATGTTAGGTTAAGCCTACCTTTAAAAAAAAGGTCAGGTCAACTCAAGATTTTTTTTTTCACAGGCCATTGACCACGGCATGCATTTACCTCTTCCTCACCTCGCTGCTCCATCGTCTGTACCCAGCAGAAACATGTGTGCAAAATCGCTACGCCTACTCAACATAGGGCCTATTCCAATGGGGCCACGCGAGGGACAGAGAACTGACACTTTACAATCCCAATGCAACTATGGACGCCCCAGATGTAGTGCACCGAGGTGCTCGGTCACACCGACTTCGCACTCTGGCGGAGTCGCCCTATCTCGGCGTAGTTGAATTCGTCTAGCTCCGTAGCAGCGAATTGCTGCACAGCCCGTGCAACCATAAACCACCAGGGCAATGGCGAAACAGATGACCAATGCTTGTACGTCTATCATCACTACTAGGAAAAAACTTACCAGTAGCTGGTTTTTTTGCTACCAGTAGCGCTGACACCCGCGCTACTGCTAAGGCGCTACAGCTATTTTTTAGCAGTAGCGCTTGTTTGTCCCAGCGCTACTGGTATCTTCAGCTACTAGTAGCGCTTGTTTGAGGCACGCTACTGGTAAATGAGCGTTGTTGGTAAGTTTTTAGCCCGCGCCACTGCTAAAGTTTAGGTTTTTTCTGCGTTTTGGTGTTGTACATATTTAAACAGATATATCTTTTATACAATAACAACATGCATATTCATTGAAAAATAAGTGAAGTCATCAGCACCAAATAACTCATCATGATCATAATAACAAATCATCATGATCAACATCATCATCATATTAATATAAAAACTCTTGCATCATAGTCATCACCACCAACAATAGCTAATAATCATCATAGTCATTACCACCAACACTATCTAATCATCATAGTCATAGTCATCACCACCAACACTAGATAGCTAATCATCATAGTCATCACCACCAACACTAGCTAATCATCATTCTAGCTAGGACTATGTAGCACATCATCATCTTCAAACTCATACATCACTCCTGCTGCTCGCCGTAAGCTAACAATGCTCATGCGACCTTTACGCTCGATCCAACGAGGCACAACATTCATCGGGAGTCCCTGTTGAAGAACATCGTAATAACATACTTAGTAATGAAGTTTAGCTTAAAAAATAATGTATGCAAAAGATGCACTGGGGACAAATAGTAAAAATCTTACCATCTTTCCTTGATAGATGTGACCGTAGTTCAATACGCACACTAGTGGTGGCACGTATCGACTACCACTACTTTGAAGTTCAGGAAAATAATTTGTCTTGACAAGATCAACATCCTCAAGCCATGAAACATAATGACTTATCTCCTCGCTCCTCGCAGTTTAGTTAAGCCCCGGGACAGTAGTAGGTTCTGTCTACCAAGAGTCGGACATGTTTGCTTGAATGGAAATAAGCTGTCAATAGAAATAAGTTGTCAACTATTTTTAAATAAACAATATAAATTACTTAATAAATATGGTTGAGAAACTCACATAGAGGTAGAACTGGAGGCGTCTGCACATCGACCCAGATGTCGATATTACCTTCAATTTCATCTTCAGGACGAATATCAAAGGTTATAAGCATATTTTTCTTAAATGCATACGCCTTGCATAGTGCTCTCCAATTTGAGCATTCAAAATGGGCGTATTTCTCATTATTGTATAATTTTACAGCAAAAGCATAGCCATGCTCGGTCCTCAAGTGAACTTTCTTTATCTCCATACTGTTGATATCTTTGAAACCAATCTTATTCAAGACATAATGTCTTGCATGGCAGGGGATGCGCTAATAGAATTGTAAAAAAAAATTACAAGTTGAAGCAAAAGAAGTAGAAGTCATGCTTAATTACGAAAAAAGACATGTCGTTGTGACTTACTGTATGCACATCGAAGGTCTCATCCAGCATGATGCTGAAGCGCCTACCATCTACTAGGTGAGGCCTGTCGCACAGACCACGCGAGTCTTCGCAGTAATCGCACATAGTGAATTCCCTTTCGCTTTCGTCGTCAGACATTTCCTACGATTAAGTCTCCTCGTTTAATTCTTAAACTATAATAAAATGAGAAATGACATAAAAAAGGTCTATGGTTTGCCGGAATGCCGTTTCATACCCGTCGCAGCAAATCCCGGCACTCGATATGCCTACTTTCTAGCACAAGTCATGCCAAAATTCACGGGAAATTTCGGCATGACCTTTGCTAAAAAGTGGACATATCGAGCGCCCGAAATTCACCGGAACGGAAATGAATCAACATTCCAGTGAAACATAGGCCACTCGGAAAAATATGACATGTCCAAAATATGACATGTCCACTTCAAATTTGCATATAACAGGAAAAAATTATTTAACTAAAAAAATAGCAACAATTGCTTTAACTAAAAAAATTAAATACCTAGAATTCTGTTAACTAGACCTAAAACACCTAAAATACCTAGAATTCTGTTAAATACACCTAAAACACCTAAATTCTATTAACTACACCTAATTTGAAACCTAGATAAATTTCTGTCCTAATTTAAAAACCTAGCTAAATTTTTGTCCTAATTTGAAACCTAGCTAAATTTTTGTCCTAATTTGAAACCTAGCTAAATTTATGTCCTAATTTGAAAACCTAGCTAAATTTATGTCCTAATTTGAAACCTAGGGTTCATACTAATTAACTAGGGTTCATACTACCTAATCTGACCTAGGTTTTTTTAACTAGGGTTCATACCACCTAATTAACTAGGGTTCATAACCTACATTCAAATAACTACTCTAAGAACCTACATTATTCTAAGAACCAACATTCACATAACCTACATTTAAATAACTATTGTAAAAACTACATTATTCTAAGAACCTACATTCAAAAACAGAGACAAGGGAGGGAGGGAGGAGGAGGGAGGAGGAAGGAGGAAGGAGGGAGGAGGAGTACCTCGGTGGCGGTGGCGGAGGGCCGGCGCGGGGGAGGAGGGCCGGCGCGGGGGAGGAGGGCCGACGGCGGGGGAGGAGGGCCGGCGCGGGGGAGGAGGGCCGACGGCGGGGGAGGGCCGGCGCGGGGGAGGAGGGCCGACGCGGGGGAGGGCGGTCGGCGCGGGGGAGGGCGGCCGGAGCGGGGAAGATCGAGTGAGGGAGAGTGAGTGTGAGTGTGAGTGAGTGAGGGGGTGGGCCGGCGCGGGGAAGAAGATAGATGGGCTTAGCAGCAGCGCGGGTCATGGGCCAGCGCTACTGCTAAGTCCACTAGTTGTAGCGCGGGTTCCAACCCACGCTACTGCTAACGCTGCTAGGGGGGCCGAGGAGTGGGCCATTAGTAGCAGCGCTGGCCAGGCAGGCCCACGCTACTGCTAAGTTGCGCTTGCAGCGCTGGTTTATGCACGGCGCTACTGCTAAATAGCAGTAACGCGGTACAATTATCCCACGCTACTGCTAAGTGTCTACCTATAAGCATTTTTCTAGTAGTGATGACGTAAAACTATTTGTTTGGTTTTTCTTGCTGTCAAGTGATTATGGAGAACTAACTAGCTGGATGATCAAGTGGGCCGGCCGGAATCGGCGTTAATTTGACCGTGCGCATGCAACTTGCTTGGTCGGTCGAACGACGACCGTCTTGAAGTTAGTAACATCTTGGACAAATCGTTGCCATTTATGATGCCAAAGCAAGCAAGCGTTGTTTAAAGTAAACGAGTGACAAACTGAGAGCTCAGAATCGAAGTCAGCAAACTGAGAGCTCAGAATCGAAGTCAGCACCAGCAGATATATGTTTACTTTCTCCGTTCCTAAATATATGACATTTTGGCAGTTCAATTTAACCAGTCAAAACGTCATATGTTTAAAAACAAAGGAGTATAAGTTTTTTTTAAAGATTTTAATATGAACTACATACAAAACAAAATAAGTACTACCTCCGTCCGGGATTACAGGTCCCCTGAGCCATGCTAGGCCGTTTGAATTTACAAGGCCGCAGTAATTACAGTGGATGCATTTGGCCTCGATTCTGCTTCTCTTCGCTATGTTTATTACGAATGACAGCATGCAGCCAGTAAAAGCGCTCCGGTCAAGACGTCCAACCAGACATGCAACCTATTACAGCTAAGAGCATGCATGCAGCCAGTTAAGTTGCTGCAATTAATTAAGCCAGAGCTCGTGCATGCAGTTTACTACCGCTGCGCCTTGGTCCTACGTTTTGACTTCTAATCCCGGACGGAGGTAGTAAATCTACACTCTAAAATACGTCTATATAAATCCGTATTTGTCTATATGAAAATCTCTAAAATGACTTGTATTTAGAAAGGGATGAAGTACATTACATGTAAGCACGTGCCTTTGAGCTGTTGCGCTGCATGCCAACCCGGGCAGCCATGCACCGCATGAAGCACTTCTCTTGCTATCAGCTCGAACATCCATACTCCCCATCCCACATTTCTTGATTTTCCTAGTTTATATATAAAAGGACCCAGTCATTAAGCCATCCAGCAGGGATACAAGTATCAGTTATATTGTTATTATCAAACACTTCACTGTTTCTTAATTTCCAGATTGTCCAAAAAACAGCAGACACGCCAGCCATCATCGGGTGTTTCTCATTTGGTTTAGATTTGACAATCCAGTCATTAAACATGGAATTGAGTAGTATCAGGTTTATCCAAAAGATTAAAAGTACACTTCAGTATATTCCATAACATCCCAGACAAAGAGCATTCCATGGGAAGAAGGTCAATTCACTCATCCTTTTCAGAAAAAAAAAAACAAGCTTCACTGCCTAGCCAACCTCTTCTACAAAATTAGTTATGGTCAGAATACTATTTTCGAGCAATCACCACATAAAGATTTTGACTCTAGGGAGGGTTTACTTTTCCACAAGACTTCATGAGGAAAAGTAACCCCATTTTAAATCATGTTTCATAATATGACTTGACTGTTTAAGTATCACTTTTTTGTTAGTCCATTTAATTGTGTCTTTCGGATTAGTGAGTTATATTCCCACACAAACTTCTTTGATATGCGTCAGAGCTAAATCCGGCATATACCCTGCTAGAGTGTCCTAGCTGGGCGACATGGCACGATGATAACAAGGGCAAAGTTTTTACCCGGGTCCAGGCTCTCACGATGGAGATAATACCCTACTCATGCTCTCGATATATTGCGTTGGGGTGTGTAAAAAATACATGTCAATACCAAGGGATTGTAATGTCTAAGAAGTCTTATCTAAGAGCACCCCCTGGGGTTCTAGGCTTACAGATCCTAGTCGGCTACGTAGCAGAACGCAGAGTCCTCCACGATCCCAGCTTATCACGCGAAGTCTCCTAGAATATTCGCATAATCCGCCATGGGCCGCCCAAAGTGGCCCAGGTCAGAACCGACATAGGGGTCTAATAAGCCCGGCCCACCAGGCTGGGAACAATTATGGTGAGAAAGCCCTGGGCCGGGACATAGTCAGTAGCCTCTGAACCGGTCGTCAAGCTTGGTTGCATCTCGGCTCCTCTGAGCTGCATGTCGTCTTTGGTCATCGGGCTTGAAACAGATTCAACGGAAGTCAAAAGTGTTAGCTAGCGTTTAGGGAATCAGAGGAATAAATAAATAATAAAATAAGATAAACCCATTTTATCAAAAACTCTTTGTTGATCTGTAGTAAATTTGGTCCTCCCTGCTGCTGCCCTTCCTTGACGATCCCAACATTTTCTACAAGGATGTGTTGCACTTCTCGAAACAGGCTTTCGCCCCTCTTTATAAATAAAGGCACAAACGGCCGAACAAATACATAGTGGTGAGGAAGCCCTCAAACAAGAAGGTCGGAAAAAACGGCCCGGGAAAATGGCACAAGTGCCACAAGCCTAACACCGAGCAACAACGCACATGAGAAGCCACTTCTAACAGACTACACCCAAGACTATAGAAGAAGGTCAAAGCCGCGCCAGGGATACCACCGGGTACCAAGGACTCGAACACACTAAGCCATCTTCGGAAGAGGCCGCCTCACCGTAGAGGCAGCCCATTTGCTCCGGGCCGCGGAGCGCCGCATCTGCCAGGAGACAGCAAGGACTGAGGACGAAGACCACCGAAACCCGTCTATATGATAGGAGAGCAACAGATCCAATATGCTCTAGAACCGAGGACACAATATGCCAGAAAGTGGCACACCCAATGTCGTAGGGCATCTGCAACCATGAAGAGACGAAGTGCCGTGACGACGCCCTCAAGAGGGTGATCATGCTAGACGCCACCGCCGTCGAGTCCGCGATGGACAAAAGTTTTCACCGCAGCACCCTCGCCCTGTGTGGGAAACCAAAGCAACGTCCCAGAGGGAAGCGACACTCGCAGGTGCCGCCGCTGCCGGCGCCGAAGTTCAAAGCTTTCGCTAGTGCCCACACAAGTGCCACTCGAGGCCCAACGGTTGCCAACACCACCCACAAGGGGGCCGCATCCTCCCATGCTAGGTTTACAGATCCAGACTAGGGTATCCCCCGTCGCCACAGCCATGACGACACCAGATCCACCCGCCACCCCTTCCCTTGCTATCCACATAGCCAAGAGGAAGTGTCACCACCGCCGCCATGGTGCCCGCTGCAGAGCCAATCCGTGCAGCCTTGCCACCCATGGTCGCTGCCTCGGCATCGAAGACAGACCACAACCGCCGCCAAAGGAGAGAGCCGCCGAAGCCATGACATGAACCTAGGGTGTGTGGAACCGTCTAGCCAAAGCACCTCCACGGTTAGGAGCGGCCAAGGACGCCACCACTCCACGTGCAAGGGAGTCCAGACAAGACGGGAGATCCAGTTGGACCTCACCATCCACTCGCCTGGGGTGCGGATCGGGAGGGCTAGCAAGCATCGTCGCTGGGGCAGCCCGAAAAGGGGCCACCGGAGTAGTAGGCCACAACAAGTCGGACCGTTCCAGCCCACATCACCTTCCACCCCCAACCCTGGATCTACACTACCGGCCGCCAGACCCGCACGCCACCAAACAAACAACATCGGCCAAGCCACGCTCAATGGGCACTGCCCCCGTGCTGACAGGGAGAGTGTCTTGCGTCACCCGCAACACCAAAGCATCGAACTCGAGCACGCGAGAGCTCGTTGCCACGACACCACCACGAGCCAAGCCCGTAGCCCACTACCGCCAAACCAGCCCAACCCTGCCACATCACACCATCCCACACGCGCGGAGGAGCACCATCAACCACCTCCAGCGAACCCCGAGCACCAGGCCCCCGACCCGAGCCGGCAGCAGCCCATGGCTACCAGCCCCCGTGCCCCAAGGAACCGCGCTACCAAGGACAGTGGCGGAGCTACAGCCATTTCTTGGGCGGGCCATGCAGGTCAGGTTCAGAAGTACCATCAAAATTTTACTCTTACGGCCTAGATTCAACACTATTCTTGACAAAAAATATAGTTGGGTTGGGCGGGCCAAGGCTTGGTTTAGCCCAACCGTAGCTTCGCCACTGACCAAGGCCACTCGCGCCAGACCCAGATCGAAGAACCGTCGCCGCCACGAACACGCCGGACACCGCGCAGCCCTCCACACCACTGCCGCAAGCCACCAGAACCACCGCTAGCCCGCGCAGTCGCACCACCAAGCCCCACATCCGCGCCGCGCCGCCACCCGAGGGGGGTGCCCCGCGCCGCCACCGCTCAAGCAGGTGGGAGAGAAGGCCTCGCTGCCGCCAGGGCTTTGCCCGACGACGTGAGCAGGCGGCGACAAGGGTAGGGGGAGGTTGGGAGGAGGACTAGTCCGGCGGCAGGGTAGGGTTTCCCCCCAGGCGCTCGCGGGGACGACAGGGAAGGGGAGGAGGACCAGATGTCCAAGTTTGGTGAGCTGCAGAAGCCTCAAGTGTTGAACTTCCACGCTCCTGTCAGCTTTGTCTTGTCTACACCCACACTGGACAATGGCAATGTTTGTGAAGAGGACGCCACAGGATTCACCTCCAGCAGCTCTGCCTCCGGGTCTATTTAAGCTCCATCGCTAGTGAAGAGAAAGCATAGGTAACAAACAAAATCCACAATGACCATCCACTCGATTCATAGATTGATGATAAAAAAGTGTGCCCAAAGTGTAGTGTCATTCCCACGACTATTATGACCTGAAGTAAACATGACCATCAACCATAATGCTTTATAAGAGTGCAATTCTAACGCATAAAGGACAAACAAGTCGTGGTTGAAACACAATTTCAACTTCTTGCTATTGGGACACAAAGCCATGGTGTCCATCTTGCACGGTAGATCAACTAACTCATGTAATAAATTGTATGTTAACGAACCTTATGAGAAATTTATAATCTAGCCCGCATTTGGACCATCACTTTTTTTTCGAATTAGATCCCTCCCACCCTCGCGTATCGCCTCCGTAGGCGACGGGAAAGGAAACCCTAGCCACCCCCCGTGCACCCAGGTGCGTCCTGCCGAAGCCCGGCCAACGATGGTGGCGGCGGGACTTCTTGTCTCCTCGCGCGTGGGGTCTGGTGCGGGTCAGATTCAATGGGCTAGGGCACCACGCTTGGGTGGGGCGTTACGGTGCGGCGGATCTCCTGCCGGCGACGACGAACGGTAGGCTCGAGAGCGAACGGAGTACTAGTTCAATAACGACGATTACAAGATCCAAGGCACCACAAAAGAATGGCCAACCTTTGAGAGCAAAACTGGACATATGTGTTTATCCTTTATCAATCATGTGATCGCCTCCATCATCACATGCATTTTATCAGCAAATATTATTTCTTACATCAAAACAAAATAGTGCACTACACATCAGAGGGAAACTTTTGGTCCATGGGTGTATATACACCCTATATATGGAAAAAAACATTTTGTAATTAAATAAAAAGTCAATAAATTTTGAAAACATTTTTGAAATAAACTTGAGCTTCCATTGTACTGGTAAAAGAAATTCCACAAAAAAGAAAATTCTCTTTGACTTCTTTTTCAAAAAAGACAGAAATCTCAGTCAAAATAATGTGAATAGTGACCTATAATAGCAAATAAATTTTGTTTTTTTGCCCTGAAGTCAACGCTGATTTTCAATTCGTGAAAAATTATATACTAATGCAAAAGAAAGTCAAGTTTAGCGTAAAAAAACTTCCAAACTTTTTTTTGATTATCAAAAAATATTCTCCATATGAGGTGTATATACACTCATAAACCAAAGGGTATTTCCCACTACACATCCTTATATTTGTTACAAAGCTAGTACCAACACTATATGTACCCTCGCTCACTTTGCATAGTCATCATCAAGGATTTTTATATATACGGAATCAAGTATTTCTTGGTTTCTCCCCTGCAAAAAAAAAGTATTTCTTGGTTTCCGCAAGCTCTCAAATTGTTGGCGTTGACTCCTGGTTTTCCAACCATATAATTTGGCGCTCCAACTCCCATATATACGGTATGTCACCAGTACTAGATTCCAATTTATACATGCATTCTCTCCATAGATCTTATATACACATCCCGGTACCGATCTAGAAGTACAAGGCTTCATCTCGTCCTAGCTAGGCAAATGGGAGGAACACAAGTAGTAACTCATAGCCATTCTTCCTTCCTCAAGAGCTTCCTCACCGGTGCTGTGTTCACCTTGCCTCTCATTTGCATCCTCCTCTACTCCACTCCATCTTTCCTCTCAAATACCAATCTTGCTGCATTTCAAGCACATCGCACAAGCACAAGCCCTCCTCTCCTACCTCCTCAAGGTAAGCAACTCGTCGTACACGCATATATACATGTCTCACTGTGTATGTACATAGAAAATGGATATGCCGACCTGCGTTATTTTCTTGCGTTCCTGATACCCCGGGCAGCTTGGCAGCAATGCGACTACACCACCGGGAAGTGGGTGTGGGATGGCAGCGTCAACGGCCCGCGGTACGACAGCGAGAACTGCGACATGAAGAGCGTGGAGAAGTGCGTCATGAACGGCAAGCCGGACAACGGGTACCTGCACTGGCGGTGGCAGCCGGCGGGCTGCAACCTCCCGGCGCTCGACCCGGCGGAGTTCCTCCGGGTAGTCCGGGGCAAGCGCCTGGCTTTCGTCGGGGACTCCACGGCGCGCAACCAGGCGGAGGCCCTCGTCTGCTTCCTCTCCACGGTGTCGCGGCCCGAGACGACGCACCGGTACGAGGAGCCCGTGGGCCACAGGTTCTGGCGGTGGGTCTTCCCGGCGCCGCACAACGTCAACATCTCCACGTACTGGTCGCCGTTCCTCGTGCGTGCCGAGGGCAGGTCGGTGGACTACGCCATGTCGACGGATGACACGCTGTTCCTGGACGGCTTCACCGAGCTGTGGACGGCGGACGTGGACGCGACGGACGTCATGGTGATCTCGGCGGGGCACTGGTTCAACCACCAGGCCGTCTACTACGATGACGGGCAGATTGCCGGCGTGTTTGCCCGTCCGGACGTAAACGAGACCGACATCGCCGGCGGCTACCTCGGCGTGTACCGCAAGGTGATCCGGAGGGTGCTTGAGTACGTCAACGAAAAGTCGAGCGGCGACGGCGACAAGCAGGTGGTGGTGTCAACCATCGCGCCGGCGCACTTCGACGCCAAGTACGCCTCGAACCACCGGGATGCGTGCTCGCGGCCGAATCCGTATGATGAGGCAGAGGTGCCCGAGGATGGGGGCACGTCCGAGATGAGGAAGGCCGTGCTGGAGGAAGTGGCGGGGGCGGCGGCAAAAACGCAGCGACGGGGGCTGCGGTTCGATGTGCTGGACGTGACGAGGCTGGCGTCCATGCGGCCCGATGGGCACCCAGGCGCCTACAACGCGAAGGACAGGTACGGTGCCGGAAAGCCGGTGCCGGAGACGGTGATCAACGACTGCCTGCACTGGTGCGCGCCGGGGCCGGTGGACACGTTCAACGACATATTGATGCAGATGTTGGCCGCAAGCGGCTGAAACCATTGTTCGATCGGAGTGGTATGCACGATGCGGTACTTGTGCCCATCGACCCACCCCATGCTTTCGCGCGCGACCGCGAGGCCGACGGCTACGTACGCTTTTTTTTTTTGTCTGTCTACGCATCAGTCGACTGAGACTTGGTTCGGCTGACGTCACGCATGCATGCATGCGTAGGCGGTGTATGTTCTCGTTCCTATGGTTCGTGGTCAGTCCATGCTGGGCTAGAACCGGCGTTGCTTTTGTTTTCCTTGCTGTAAGCCCGCAAGTGTGGTTGCTCAGGGGCTAGGATTCAGCCCATTTTTTCTCTTTGTTCCTTCGCAGAGTAATACCCTTCTCTTCCTGTCCATTTTCCTACCTTTATGTTTTATTTTTTTATTCATTTTCAAAATTATTTTGTATTGTTAATATAAAAAAAAATCGGACCCGCACAAGTTGCACCCCTTGCAGTTAATGACAGCTTGCGATACATATAGTTGCAACTCTAGTGGTGAATATGCAACTGGCCAATATCCCTCCCGCCCCAGTCACGTTGTACCCTTGCAATTGCAGGCGGGTTCCGACACGTGTAGTTGCAGCTCTAGTGTTGAACATGCAACTGACCCTTCCCCTCCAGTTGCAGTCACATTGTAACCCTTGTTGTCGCAAGCGGGGTGCTATCTAGTTGCAGTCGTGTTGTACCCCTTGCAGTTGCTGGCAGATTGCGACACATGCAGTTGCAACTCTAGTGATGGACATGCAACTGGCCAGCGTCCCTCCCCCTTCAGTTGCAGTCATGTTGTACCCCATGCAGTTGTAGGAGGGTTGCGACATATGCAGTTGCAACTCTAGTGATGGACATGCAACTAGCCGACATCCCTCTCCCTTCAATTGTAGTCGTGTTGTACCCCTTGCAGTTGCAGGCTGGTTGTGACACGTGAAGTTGCAACTCTAGTGATGGACATGCAACTAGCCGACATCCATCCCCCTCCAGTTGCAGTCGTGTTGTAGCCATTGCAATTGCACACGGGTTGCGACACATGCAATTACATCTCTAGTGATGGACATGCAATTAGCCCACATCCCCCCTCCCTCCAGTTGCAGTCGTGTCGTACCCCTTGCAGTTGCAGACGGGTTTGTTGGTGCAATATCTTGCCCTCTTGTGTTTTGGAGATTGTTAACAGAAACAGTCATGGACTAATTAGTTTGCTAGTGCATACAGAGAAAATAGTCCATGCAAAGTTCGAGGAGAATGATGCATTCGATGGAGAGTTCGAGGAACATCTCCGAAAGATTTAAGCTCAAAAGCTGGTGTCTCGAAGAGAAACACCTTGTGTGACTCATATATGCCAGGGTGACTTCCTTAAATTTATTGCTGACATGAAGCAGTATTTGTTCGATGTCACCAAATGGATTTGATGGATTACGAGAAGATTGAAGCAGAAGAGAAGACGTAGCATTCTCTTTGTTGTTTCTTTTCTTTCGTTTTTGAGTCATAGGACCTCCGTACTATTAAGAGGGGTTCAAGTTCTCAACGCTTAGGTTCGCTATGATGCATAGCCCAATCCTTTGAGTGTCCGAGAGAAATCTCTTTGTGCTTCGAGTAAATACTTGCCAGCAAGAGACTGTGTTCTTCTTCGCTGCGAGAGATTTGCCTGGAACCGAGGAGTTAGCATTACTTGCTCTGCATGTAATGTTACCGTCGAGCTCGATTTCTGACCGTTGGAATCGTGTCGTTCTGCCATTGGTCAGGACGCATGTCCAATTTGGTCATTTCCCTTCAGGGAAGGCTGTGGCTATTTATAGCCACCCCGCACCAACATTGAACGTTGGCTGCTCCGCTTGAGAATTCTGAGAAGATTGATTGAGCATCCCCTCTCACGGTGATTTGAGTTTAAGATCCACCGAGAGAAAACCAAGAACCAAAACTAGACAGTGGTAGTGCATCACAGCAGATCTAAGTTAGAGTTCTTGTGCTTCTTATTCTTGTGAGCTGCACACTCACTAGACGGATAGGCGTTGGGTTCGAGTGTTGAAGAGTCATTGTCTTCACCGAACCATATCTTCAGCAACCAAGAGTCGTTCTGGTTCGCGAAGAAGTTTGTCGAAGGTTTTGGAGATAGCCGACAAGTATCTACCACGAGTGAAATCAACTGGAGTCTGATCAGCTCCCAGTTGAAGGAGAATAGGACGGAGAGAGGTTTGCTCCTGTGTTCAATCACAAGTCCCTCCAACCAGACGTAGTCCTTTGGCAGAAGGGCGAACTGGTCTACCAAATTCTCCTGTCGCCATCGAGCATCCCTGGTTATTCGTCTCACTCTATTATTGCTCGGTTATGATAGATATCATAGATCTATTATCTGTTGCCCTGTTTAGTCTCTGGCCTTTGTGCTTTAGACTGTAAGTTATCGTTCGGTAGTAGTTGTTATCTGTATCAGTTTTCCTTCGTACTTATTTCGTTCTGCTCGTGTAGTATGTTGTGGTATCTTCTGGGATATTGCTTCACCTTCATTATAGTGAAACCCATCGTCTATTATACCCGAGCTATTATTGCTTCCTTTCATGAAAGTTTTGTTCCGCTCTTATTTACTTTAGAGGG
This sequence comes from Elymus sibiricus, assembly GCA_039707655.1. Taxonomy (NCBI): domain Eukaryota; kingdom Viridiplantae; phylum Streptophyta; class Magnoliopsida; order Poales; family Poaceae; genus Elymus; species Elymus sibiricus. The sequence continues at coordinate 4,550,315 of CM077670.1, read as the reverse complement.
TTTCTGCTGCTGTGAGTGTCTGTGATTTGAAGATTCAATTTTTTTTAAATCTACCATTCACCCCCCCTCTGGTCGATATACTCTCTGTCCCTACAATTGGTATCAGAGCAGGTTCTCCCTGTCTCTATTTATTAAAGGTCTAACAACCTTGGAGTTCGTTCCGAGAGGTTTCCAATCTTTGATGGAAATGACTATTCCTACTGGCAACAAAGAATGAGAATCAAATTGCGTTCTATCAGCATTGAGCTGTGGGAGATTGTTGAAAATGGCTTCACGATTGCACACCCAGAATCTCCCACTCAAGAAGATGAAGTCAACATTCAACTGAATGCTCAGGCAATGGATATCATTTGTGACAGCCTATGCAGAAACATTTTCATTCGAGTCTGTGACATGAGAACTGCAAAGGAGATCTGGAATGAACTCAAGACCATTCACGAAGGAATTGTTCAAAGATCTGACAGTCACATCGAGATGCTCCGTGCCATGTTTGCTCGATTCAGAAGCCTCCGAGGAGAAAGCGCAATGGAGCTCACTGATCGTTTGTCAAGCATTGTTGATCGTCTTTGGCAACGTGGATTCGACGAAATTTCTGATCGAGATGTGGTGGACAAGCTGCTGGATTCTCTCGACGAATCTTATGCCACCGTCATTTCAAAAATCAAGGAACGACCTGATTTCAAAGAACTTCATTATGCTGAAATCATGACTCTTCTCTCTATACATGAAGAAAAGTTCGGTCTTGCAAACCCTTTGCGAAGATACTCCTCAGAAGAAGGTGAAATTCTTTCTGACTATGGAAGTAGTCATGAATCCGAAGAACTTGAGGAGGAAGATGTTGAAAATCAAGATTCTATGGCAAGGCAAATGGAGATACTCACCGAACAATTGAATCAACTCAGGAGTCAAAACTTACGACTCACAAATGCCCTCGAAGCAAAAGCATCTTCCTCAAGGAGACTTCCACCGATGGATATGAATGTTGGAAATATGTCCTAAAGGCAATTAATAAAATGGTTATTATCATATTTCCCCGTTTATGATAATGGTTTATTATTCATGCTAGAATTGTATTGACCGGAAACTAAATAAATGTGTGGATATATAAACAAATATTGTGTCCCTAGTATGTCTCTACTAGACTAGCTCGTTGATCAAAAGATGGTTAAGGTTTCTTGACCATAGACATGAGTTGTCATTTGATAACGGGGTCACATCATTAGGAGAATGATGTGATGGACAAGACCCAACCGTTAGCATAGCATATGATCGTTCAGTTTATTGCTACTGCTTTCACTATGTCAAATACATGTTCCTCCGACCATGAGATCATGCAACTCTCGGATATCGTAGGAATACTTTGGGTGTATCAAATGTCACAACGTAACTGGGTGATCATAAAGGTGCACTACAGGTATCTCCGAAAGTGTTTATTGGGTTGACATGGATCAAGATTGGGATTTGTCATTCCGTCTGTCGGAGAGGTATCTCTGGGCCCTCTCGGTAATACAACATCATAGAAGCCTTGCAAGCAAAGTGACTAAGGAGTTAATTACAAGATGACGTACTACGGAATGAGTAAAGAGACTTGCCGATAACGAGATTGAACTAGGTATAGAGATACCGACGATCGAATCTCGGGCAAGTAACATACCGCCAGACAAAGGGAACTATGTATGTTGTCATAAAGGTTCGACCGATAAAGATCTTCGTGGAATATGTAGGAACCAATATGGGCATCCAAGTTCCGCTATTGGTTATTGACCGGAGAGTTGTCTCGGTCATGTCTACATCATTCTCGAACCCGTAGGGTCCGCACGCTTAACATTCGATGTCGATTTGGTATTATATGAGTTATATGGTTTGGTGACCGAATGTTGTTCGGAGTCCCGGATGACATCACGGACATGACGAGGAGCTCCGGAATAGTCCAGAGGTAAAGATTGATATATAGGACGATGCTATTTGGTCTCCGGAATGGTTTCGGAATGCACCGGAAAGTTATCGGATTACCGGAAGTGGTTCCGGAGGCACTGGGAGAGTATTGGGCCTTATTGGGCCATGTAGAGGGGAACACACCATCCCACATGGGCTGGTGCGCCCCCCTAAGGCAGTCGCACCCAATTAGATGGAAGGGGGAGGCGCCACCTCCTCCTACCATATCTCCAGAAGGGAGAAAGGAAGGATAAGGGGCGCCTCCCCCCTTTCCTTCTCCCTTGTGCATTATATGGAAGGGGGGCGCACCACTAGGAAATCCCTAGGGTGGCCACTGGCCCTATTGGGGGCGCCCTAGGCTGCCTCCTCCCCTCCCACACCTATATATATGTGGGGAGGGGTGCCACACAATACATAGCTTATTCCACGTCGTGTGTCGGCACCCCTCCGCCTCTAGTTTACTCCTCCGCTCTAGATCGTCGCAGGGCTTCGATTGCTTCACCACCACCGTCACCACGCCGTTGTGCTGACGAAACTCATCTACTACCTCGCCCCGCTTGCTGGATCAAGACGGCGAGGACGACACCGAGCTGAACGTGTGTAGAACGCGGAGGTGCCGTGTGTTCGGTACTTGATCGGGCGGATCGCGAAGGTGTACGACTACATCAACCGCGTTGAATAAATGCTTCCGCTAACGGTCTACGAGGGTACGTAGACACACTCTCCCCTCTCGTAGCGATGCATCTCCATGGATCGATCTTGTGTGAGCGTAGAAATTTTTTGAATTTCATGCTTCGTTCCCCAACAGTGGCATCATGAGCCAGGTCTATGCGTAGATGTGTATGCACTAGTAGAACACAAAAGAGTTGTGGGCGTGGGTACATATTGCTTGCCGTCACTTGTTGTTTCTTGATTCGGTGGTATTGTGAGATGAAGCGGCCCGGACCAACATTACATGTCCGCGTACATGAGACCGGTTCCACCGACTAACATGCACATGTTGCATAAAGGTGGCTGGCGGGTGTCTGTCTCTCTCACTTTAGTTGAATCGGATTCAATGAACGGGGTTCTTTTAGAATTTCAAAAAGCAATCACTATACCACGTTGTGGTTTTGCGTAGGTAAGAACGGTTCTTGTTTGTCAACCCGTCACTACTAGGGAAAACCCTACCAGTAGCGCTGGTTTTTAGCCTACCAGTAGCACGGGCGCCCACGCTACTGCTACGGCGCTACAGCTAACTGGTAGTAGTAGCGCGGTCTAACCCAGCGCTACTACTAGTAACTGTATCAGTAGCGCTCTTCTGTCGCGCGCTACTACTATGTAGCTGTAGCGCTTTCCTGCCCCGCGCTGCTGCTGTATCTTTCAACATTTTTTTCTGCTTTCTATAGTGTAGAACAGTACCCGTTTCAATAAACTGCAATTTCACAAATACTAGGTACTCATATAACACCAGATTTAATATAACCACAATCTCACAAACATTATAGGTACTCATATATAGCCAACATGCATGGATAGATCTCATATGGCGAACTAATAATAGTTGATTAGCAGTCTAGCTACTAGGTAGTCATACAGTAACATATATATGGTTCAGCAGCCACACACATATAGTTCTAGATGATATCGATGACGATCATCATCCTCAAGCCTTGGCGGTTGGTGTTCCTGATAGTAATTAGGATGGCCTGTCCAACATGAAGATTCTTGCCAACGAGGAAGCTCTTCCACCCAACCGAGCTTAAGTGTGTGCGACCGTCCGTGTCCACGCCGTACGCACAGGTGGTGACGGAGCCCCTTGCGGTAAGGCGTATTCCAGCAGAGCCTACTTCATCAAGCTCGATACTACAAATCACAGATAGGCTCTTTGGCAATTTCTGAATAAGAAAAACATATCAATTAATAAGTAGCCTCGCACATACTCTTGCAAATATATTTCTACTAAGTATAGACTACACTATCAAAAGACACAGTACTACATTTCTACTAAGCATGAATTCTCTACTAATAAGTATGGATTCTACACTATTAACAGTTCCTTGGATTCTACACTAAGCATATATATCATTGGACTCTAGCTACACTAAAGCATATCATCGATCGGATTCTACAGTAAGCATATATATCATTGGACTCTAGCTACACACTAAAGCATATCATCGATCGGACAATAAGCATGTCATTGGACTCTACACTAATTAAGCATGTCATCGGACTCTACACTAAAGCATATCATCGGCTAGCTTCCACACAACATATCATTGGACTCTACACTAAGCATATCATCGGATTCACTAAGCATATCATCGGATAATTTGCATTTGTAAGTATAACAATAAAGAATATCATCAAATCACTACAGTAAGTATAACATACCATGACATGCAGGTCAACCATAGTACGTGTCAGGCGGGTCACGAATGGCACCCCAACAAAGTCAGCACGTGGCGGAATTATGTCCCATAGGTTGCACACCTCCTCCTCGCTCAGCCTCATTCTTCGAGCAGAGATGGCTTCTTCAAGTGGGTCCTCATCTTCATCATCTTCCTTCGTGTTGACATAAATGACGGCCATCTTGGGTCTTTCTGCTCTGAAAAAGAAACTGATCAACTCACCACCAGTGATACCCATATGGGCGATGAAACGGACCCATCCATCTCCTCCCATCTGTGACATATTTCGTCCTTTCTCGACATCCATAGTGTAGGGGCCCCCAGGAGCCTCAAAGGTCACAGTGTCTCCGGTCAGCTTGTTGAATTCCAACCTCACATTGCATGGGACGATCTGTGTAAACAATGCATTAATGCCAATAACACTAAAAACAAAATAATTGTTACAAGTTTCATATAATTTGTTACCGCCGCATGAAGAAAACTCGGCTGGAAGTAGATGCCGAACAGCGTGCCAGTTGCAAGGCTGTTGGCGCACCTTGACTTGCATAGTCGACATGGTGGTGGTGGTGGCGCCATCTTCCTAAAGAAATATGAGCAAGGATGAACGATCCACTTCACAGGAAAGAAAAACAGTAGCATGTGCTATTTTTGGTTCTTCTTCAGTTATATTTTCATAGTGGACTTAATTACTAACAGCTAGCAGCTGAACAACAACAAAACACGACCATCACTTGCCAATAATCATCTCATCGCAAGAGCTATGGCCTAACACACATGGCCAACAACATCCCCACACAACTCATCAGCAGGTCTGGGCGCAAGAGTTAATGAGTCTTCATATTACAAAGCAGACTATGTTCGCTATTACAATGGCCCTACAACAAAACTAATTTCATAGAGTAGCAGATGGTTGTTGGATCGATTAATAACTCATCAATTGCACCTTCATCTAATTAAGCTCGTACAAGCGACAAAAATATCTAGTCACAAAGTCTAACGAATATATATGACGATTTTGGACAATCTTTGCTGTATATCTTCTGCATATAAACAAAACAAAATTTTAAAAACTTATTAGATTCTGCGGTGTCAGGACATTACATATAACAGTGGTACACCAACTACAATAAAAACAGTGGTACACCAACTACAATAGCATCAAAACCTACACTACTACACCAACTACAATCACAACCAAAGCAGCAGACACGGAATCATCGGACTACTACACTAGAGGCGGATGCATCTCGATCGGTAGCCTACACTACTACACTAGAGCAGCACGGCTAGGTCAGGCGGGTAGGGTTCTGGCGTCGGGTTGCTCAGGGGCTCGATATAGCCTGAGCCGGCCGGAGTGGGGGCGGCGGCGGAGTTGCATGGGGGGCGGCCGGGATAGTGGGCAGCAGGGGAAGTGGGGAGGCGGCCGGCAAGAGCGCGCGGGTGGCGACAGAGGGGGCGGCGAGATGGGGGAGGAGCAGCGGAGGAGGGGAGGACGAGCATTACCTGCGGCGGCGGTGGCGCGCGGTGGCTGGGGGAGGAACCCTAACCGTGGCGCCGTCGTGGCAGAGGGGATCAGGAGACGATAAGTGAGAGGGTGCGGGGGGGGCCGGCCAAGGGGTTTTCTTTTGGTGTAGTAGTAGCGCTGCGTTGGGGCCGGCGCTACTGCTAAGCCCATTATCTGTAGCGCCTGTGTATAGCCCACGCTACAGCTAAGTGGGCTACCGTTTTGCACCTGCGGCCCACGTAACAGCAGTGCGGCCCATGCCAACCAACGCTGCTGCTATGAAGTAGCAGTAGCGCTTGTTGTAGCAGGCGCTACTGGTAAATACCAGTAGTGTGGGTGCCCAAACAGGTGCTACTGCTAAACTTCTATGCATAAGCATTTTCCTACTAGTGCGTAGCAGCCACGTAAAATTTGCAACAACAAAGTAGAGGACGTCTAACTTGTTTTTGCAGGGTATGCTATGATATGATATGGCCAAATATGATATGATATATGTGGATGTATGAGATGATCATGTTTGTAATAAGTTTCACGACTTGCATGTCGATGAGTACGGCAACCGGCAGGAGCCATAGGGTTGTTTTTAATTTATTGTATGACATGCGTGTCACTCTTTAAATGCCATGTAATTGCTTTACTTTATCGCTATGCGTTAGCAATAGTAGTAGTAGCAATAGTTGGCGAGACAACCACGTGGAGACAAGATGATGGAGATCAAGGTGTCAAGCCGGTGACGATGGAGATCATGCCGGCGCCTCAAGATGGAGATCAAAGGCGCGAAGTGATATTGGCCATATCATGTCACTTATGAATTGCATGTGATGTTAATCCTTTTATGCATCTTATTTTGCTTAGGACGACGGTAGCATTATAAGATGATCCCTTCACTAAATTTCAAGATAAGTGTTCTCCCCAAGTATGCACCGTTGCGAAGGTTCGACGTTTCGAAGCACCTCGTGAAGATCGGGTGTGATAGACTCTTTGTTCGCATACAACGGGTGTAAGCCAGTTTTACACATGCAGAATACTCGGGTTAAACTTGACGAGCCTAGCATGTACAGACATGGTCTCGGAACACAAGAGACCGAAAGGTCGAACATGAGTCATATAGTAGATATGATCAACATGAAGATGTTCACCATTGATGACTAATCCATCTCACGTGATGATCGGACATGGGTTAGTTGATGTGGATCATGTGACACTTAGACAACTTGAGGGATGTTAATCTAAGTGGGAGTTCATTAGTAATTTTATTAATTGAACTTAAATTATCATGAACATAGTCTTAATTGTTTTTGCAATTGTATGTTATAGATCAATGGCCCACGCTGTAGTTCCACTGAATTTTAATGCGTTCCTAGAGAAAGCTAAGTTGAAAGATGATGGAAGCAACTATGCGGACTGGGTCCGTAATCTGAGGATTATCCTCATTGCTGCACAGAAGGCTTATGTCCTTGATGCACCGCTGGGTGCCGCGCCCCCTGTAGGCTCGACTGAAGATGTTATGAACGTCTGGCAGATGGGAAATGATGACTACTCGATAGTTTAGTGTGCCATGCTTTACGGCTTAGAACCGGGGCTCCAAAGACGTTTTGAGCACCACGGAGCATATGAGATGTTCCAAGAGCTGAAACTTGTATATTCAAGCTAATGTCCGGATCGAGAGATATGATGTCTCCAATGAGTTCTTCAGCTGTAAGATGGAGGAGAATAGTTCTGTCAGTGAGCATATACTCAAAATGTCTGGGTTGCATAACCGCTTGACTCAATTGGGAGTTAATCTTCCAGATGATTCGGTTATTGACAGAATTCTCCAATCACTGCCACCAAGCTATAAGGGCTTCGTGATGAACTATAATATGCAAGGAATGGAAAAATCTATTTCCGAGCTCTTCGCAATGCTTAAGGCTGCGGAGGTAGAAGTCAAGAAAGAGCATCAAGTGTTGATGGTGAAGAAGGGCACTAGTTTCAAGAAGGGCAAGGGAAAGAAGGGGAACTTCAAGAAGAACGGCAAAACAGTTGCCGCTCCCGCGAAGAAACCCAAGGCTAGACCCAAACCCGAGACTGAGTGTTTCTACTGCAAGGGGACTGGTCACTGGAAGCGAAACTGCCCCAAGTACTTGGCAGATAAGAAGGCTGGCAACGTCAACAAAGGTATATTTGATATACATGTTATTGATGTGTACCTTACTAATGCTCGTAGTAGCACATGGGTATTTGATACTCGTTCAGTTGCTCATATTTGTAACTCGAAACAGGAGCTGCGGAATAAACGAAGATTGGCTAAGGACGAGGTGACGATGCGCGTCGGAAATGGTTCCAAGGTTTATGTGATCGCCGTCGGCACGCTACCTCTACATCTACCCTCGGGATTAGTTATGAACCTGAATAATTGTTATTTGGTGCCTGCGTTGAGCATGAACATTATATCCGGATCTTGTTTATTGCGAGACAGTTATTCATTTAAATCAGAGAATAATGGTTGTTCTATTTTGATGAGTAATATCTTTTATGGTCAAGCACCGCTTGTGAATGGTTTATTCTTGTTGAATCTCGATCGTAGTGATACACACATTCATAATATTGATGCCAAAAGATGCAAAATTGATAATGATAGTACCACATATTTGTGGCACCACCGCTTAGGTCATATTGGTGTTAAACGCATGAAGAAACTCCATGCCGATGGACTTTTGGAATCACTTGATTATGAATCATTTGAGACATGCGAACCATGCCTCATGGGCAAGATGACTAAAACTCCGTTCTCTGGAACAATGGAACGAGCAACCGACTTGTTGGAAATAATACATACCGATGTATGCGGTCCGATGAGTGTTGAGGCGCGCGGTGGATATCGTTATGTTCTCACCTTCACAGATGATTTGAGTAGATATGGGTATGTCTACTTAATGAAACATAAGTCTGAAACATTTGAAAAGTTCAAAGAATTTCAGAGTGAAGTAGAGAATCATCGTAACAAGAAAATAAAATTCTTCCGATCTGATCGTGGAGGTGAATATTTGAGTTACGAGTTTGGAGCTCACTTAAGACAATGTGGAATTGTTTCACAGCTCACGCCACCTGGAACACCACAGCGTAATGGTGTGTCCGAACGTCGTAATCGTACTCTATTAGATATGGTGCGTTCTATGATGTCTCTTACCGATTTGCCACTATCATTTTGGGGTTATGCATTAGAGACAGCTGCATTCACTTTAAACAGGGCACCGTCTAAATCCGTTGAGACCACACCGTATGAACTATGGTTTGGCAAGAAACCTAAGCTGTCGTTTCTGAAAGTTTGGGGATGCGACGCTTATGTCAAAAGGCTTCAGCCTGATAAGCTCGAACCCAAAGCGGATAAGTGCGTCTTCATAGGATACCCTAAAGAGACCGTTGGGTATACCTTCTACCACAAATCCGAAGGCAAAATATTCGTTGCTAAGAATGGATCCTTTCTAGAGAAGGAGTTTCTCTCGAAAGAAGTGAGTGGGAGGGAAGTAGAACTTGATGAGGTAATTGTACCTCCTCTGGAGAGTAGTACATCACAGAAAGAAATTTCTGTGAGACCTACACCAACCGGAGAAGAAGTTAATGATGATGATCATGAAGCTTCGGATCAAGTTACTACTGAACCTCGTAGGTCGACCAGGACACGTTCCGCGCTAGATTGGTACAACAATCCTGTCTTGGAGGTCATGTTGTTAGACAACAGCGAACCTACGAACTATGAAGAAGTGATGACGAGCCTGGATTCCGACAAATGGCTTGAGGCCATGAAATCCGAGATAGGATCCATGTATGAGAACAAAGTATGGACTTTGGTAGACTTGCCCGATGATCGGCGAGCTATTGAGAATAAATGGATCTTTAAGAAGAAGACGGACGCTGATGGTAATGTCACCGTCTATAAAGATCGACTTGTCACTAAGGGTTATCGACAAGTTCAAGGGGTTGACTACGATGAGACTTTCTCACCCGTAGCGATGCTAAAGTCTGTTCGAATTATGTTAGCAATTGCCGCGTTTTATGATTATGAAATCTGGCAAATGGATGTCAAAACGGCATTCCTTAAAGGATTCCTTAAGGAAGAATTGTATATGATGCAGCCAGAAGGTTTTGTCGATCCTAAAGGCGCTAACAAAATATGCAAGCTCCAGCGATCCATCTATGGACTGGTGCAAGCATCTCGGAGTTGGAATACTTGCTTTGATGAAGTGATCAAAGCGTTTGGGTTTATACAAACTTATGGAGAAGCTTTTATTTACAAGAAAGTGAGTGGGAGCTCTGTAGCATTTCTCATATTATATGTGGATGACATATTATTGATGGGAAATGATATAGAATTTCTGGAAAGCATAAAGGGTTATTTGAACAAAAGTTTTTTGATGAAGGACCTCAAAGAAGCTGCTTACATATTAGGCATCAAGATCTATAAAGATAGATCAAGGCGCCTCATTGGACTTTCACAAAGCACATACCTTGACAAGATTTTGAAGAAGTTCAAAATGGATCAGTCAAAGAAAGGGTTCTTGCCTGTATTGCAAGGTGTGAAGTTGAGTAAGACTCAATGCCCGACCATGGCAGAAGATATAGAGAAGATGAGTGTCATCCCCTATGCCTCTGCCATAGGCTCTATAATGTATGACATGCTGTGTACCAGACCTGATACGTGCCTTGCCATTAGTTTGGTAGGGAGGTACCAAAGTGATCCAGGAGTAGATCACTGGACAGCGGTCAAGAATATCCTGAAATACCTGAAAAGGACCAAGGACATGTTTCTCGTTTATGGAGGTGACGACGAGCTCGTCGTAAATGGTTACGTCGATGCTAGCTTCGACACAGATCCGGATGACTCTAAGTCACAAACCGGATACGTATTTATTCTTAATGGTGGAGCGATCAGTTGGTGCAGTTCCAAGCAGAGCGTCGTGGCGGAATCTACATGTGAAGCGGAGTACATAGCTGCTTCTGAAGCAGCACATGAAGGAGTCTGGATGAAGAAGTTCATATCCGATCTAGGTGTAATACCTAGTGCATCGGGTCCAATGACTATCTTATGTGACAACACTGGAGCTATTTCCATAGCCAAGGAGCCCAGGTTTCACAAGAGAACCAAACATATCAAGCACCGCTTCAACTCCATTCGTAACTACATCAAGGATGGAGACATAGAGATTTGCAAAGTATATACAGATCTGAATGTGGCACACCCGTTGACTAAGCCTCTTCCACGAGCAAAACATGATCAGCACCAGAACTCGATGGGTGTTAGATTCATCACAATGTAATCTAGATTATTGACTCTAGTGCAAGTGGGAGACTGTTGGAAATATGCCCTAGAGGCAATTAATAAAATGGTTATTATCATATTTCCCCGTTCATGATAATGGTTTATTATTCATGCTAGAATTTTATTGACCGGAAACTAAATACATGTGTGGATATATAAATAAATACTATGTCCCTAGTATGCCTCTACTAGACTAGCTCGTTGATCAAAAGATGGTTAAGGTTTCCTGACCATAGACATGAGTTGTCATTTGATAACGGGATCACATCATTAGGAGAATGATGTGATGGACAAGACCCAACCGTTAGCATAGCATATGATCGATTAGTTTATTGCTACTACTTTCACTATGTCAAATACATGTTCCTCCGACCATGAGATCATGCAACTCCCGGATACCGTAGGAATACTTTCGGTGTATCAAACGTCACAACATAACTGGGTGATCATAAAGGTGCACTACAGGTATCTCCGAAAGTGTTTGTTGGGTTGGCATGGATCAAGATTGGGATTTGTCATTTCGTCTGTCGGAGAGGTATCTCTGGGCCCTCTCGGTAATACAACATCATAGAAGCCTTGCAAGGAAAGTGACTAAGGAGTTAGTTACAAGATGACGTATTACGGAACGAGTAAAGAGACTTGCCGAGAAAGAGATTGAACTAGGTATAGAGATACCGACGATCGAATCTCGGGCAAGTAACATACCGCCGGACAAAGGGAACTACGTATGTTGTCATAAAGGTTCGACCGATAAAGATCTTCGTGGAATATGTAGGAACCAATATGGGCATCCAGGTTCTGCTATTGGTTATTGACTGGAGAGTCGTCTTGGTCATGTCTACATCATTCTCGAACCCGTAGGGTCCGCACGTTTAACGTTCGATGTCGATTTGGTATTATATGAGTTATATGGTTTGGTGACCAAATGTTGTTCAGAGTCCTGGATGAGATCACGGACATGACGAGGAGCTCCAGAATAGTCCAGAGGTAAAGATTGATATATAGGACGATGCTATTTGGTCTCCGGAATGGTTTCGGAATGCACCGGAAAGTTATCGGATTACTGGAAGTGGTTCCGGAGTCATTGGGCCTTATTGGGCCTTATTGGGCCATGTAGAGGGGGACACACCAGCCCACATGGGGTGGTGCGCCCCCAAGGCAGCCGCACCCAACTAGATGGAAGGGGGAGGCACCACCTCCTCCTACCATATCTCCGGAAGGGAGAAAGGAAGGATAAGGGGTGCCTCCCCCCTTTCCTTCTCCCTTGTGCATTATATGGAAGGGGGGGGGGCGCACCACTAGGAAATCCCTAGGGTGGCCGCCGGCCCTATTGGGGGCTCCCTAGGGCTGCCTCCTCCCCTCCCACACCTATATATATGTGGGGAGGGGTGCCACACAATACACAGCTTATTCCACGCCGTGTGTCGGCACTCCTCCGCCTCTAGTTTACTCCTCTGCTCTAGATCGTCACAGTTCTTAGGCGAAGCCCTGCGGGATTGCTTCACCACCACCGTCACCACGCCATTGTGCTGACGGAACTCATCTACTACCTCGCCCCGCTTGCTGAATCAAGATGGCGAGGACGACACCGAGCTGAACATGTGCAGAACGCGGAGGTGTCGTGCGTTCGGTACTTGATCGGGCGGATCGCGAAGGTGTACGACTACATCAACCGTGTTGAATAAACGCTTCTGCTAACGGTCTACGAGGGTACGTAGACACACTCTCACCTCTCGTAGCGAAGCATCTCCATGGATAGATCTTGCGTGAGCGTAGACATTTTTTGAATTTCATGCTTCGTTCCCCAACAATGAAAAGCTACAAATGCAAGCTTTATGGTCATCTGATTGCCAACTGTCCAGATTGGGACACAGACTTCAGACCTAGCAGAAGGTGGAGGGAAAACATTGGACTGGTTTTTTTCGCGTGGATCGTCATACTAAGCTCCCGAGGAAAATTGACTGCGAAGTGTCTTTCTCTTCGAGACCAGTCACTGACCTTCTTGCAAAAGCTGCCATAAATTTCAACAAGAAGAAAATGTCGCAGATTGCCAGAGCATGCGCCATAGTTACCATGCAATCTGATGATGAAACTACTGACTCAGACTCAGATAACGAAGAAGAATTCTACAGAAACATGCGAAGAGAACATGGTTTCTTAGCTGTGGATTCAACAAATTTGCCACTCAAGTCTGACTGAGAAGAAGAATCAAGTGACGATGAATCAATAGCCTTCTGTCTCATGGCAAAGTCTTCAAAGGACCAAGTGCAAACAAAGCATCGTAAGATCACTTCTGACTCCTCCGAAAGCATTGCTTATCTAAAGCTCGTTAAAATTGCTAAATCCCAACAAGATGAGCTAGATAAACTGGAAAGAAACCTTAGGAAGTCCGAAGGATTACTGGTCTAGGAGATGGAAAAGAATCAAGAATTGGCCGAGGAGCATGAAGCTCTTTGTTCAACTAATGATGAGCTATCAAACCGCTATAACTCTCTGGCAGTTGATTATGAGTGTTTATCAGACGAACTCCTTAGCAGGAATCATGAACTCGAATCACTGAAAGAGTCTTATAACGTGTTGACCGCCGAAAAGAATTCTCTCCTCACCGAGCAATCCATCGCTCTGCCCAAGGATTTTGATCCTCCTTGCATGAAATGTCTCGAGAGATGCAATGCCGACCAAAATACTGAGACTTCATATCAACTCAGTAGAGGCAATGTTGCTGATCTGGAAAATGTGACTAATCCCTCTATCACGGAAATTGCTGCTCTCTCCAATGAAAATTGCAGGTTAAGAAGTCTTGTTGAAGATGGAATGCTTAAAAGTCTCAAGGGTCATCAAACCCTCTGTGATATGCTGAAGAAGTCGATTCTTAACAAGAATCCAAGAAAATAAGGATTGGGTTTCGAGAGAAAACTCATTGTCGATGGAACTTACTGGACGCCAGACCAATACCCTCGTACCAGCTGGATTCGTGCACAGAACGAACAGATTGATCTGTCATCTCTAACAGGATATGATTCACTCCTTCCTGTCAACTCAGATGAATCTGTGAAATCAAACTACAAGTTGTTCAAACAACAAAATGGTGAGGTATTTGCTCGCTTTATTGGAACTAACTGCAGGTCAGGCTCACCCAAGAGACAAATCTGGGTGAAGAAAAACCAGATTGAAAATCTGCCTGTTACTGCAAATCTAACCATGCAAGAGAAGCATCAGGCAAATGCTCGTAGATATCCTTCGAATGAAAACTCATATCTTTCAAACCATGAGATGTATAACTCACGTCAGACGAGTTACATGCGTATCTCATCAAATCACTATGCTCATGTTTCAGGAAATAACTTCAGTGCCTACTCTTTCGACTATGGTCGAAATGGTCAAGCACACCCCATAATCCATGCTCATTAGAATGGCTCAAGCAACCGAAGGAAAATGGGAACTCAAGGAAGAATTCCTCCACCTACTAGAGTGTGGGTTGCGAGGAAGAACTAACCTCTCTTTGCAGGACATTTGCTTAGGATTCTTTTTCCTTGTTTATTCCTTGTTTCCTTAGCTGTCTCTTTTGTTGGTTATCTTGCCCTGTATTTTTTCCGTTCTTGTTTCTAGTTGCCTTCGTTCTGGTGTTTGTATTTGTCCTCGAACAATTCACTCATAGTTCTGGGTGTTTGTGTTTGCTGTCCTGAGTGAATTGTTTCGGACCCTGTTTTCCCTCTATTCTTTCTCATCCAGTCTATTCGCTCCATCTCAAGCATGTAATTTGATCTGAAGAATATCTCTTTCTGGCATCCTTGGCTATGAAAGTTTTAGACTTCACATTTTAATCATCAGTTCACTCTCTCTGTCAAACCTTTCGCCAAACCGCTCCACTTCCCGATTTTCTCGCAGATAACGGCTGCCACGTGCCCCATGATCTCTTTGGTGGTTATCCATCCGTTGAATCCGGAACGTCAGTTGTTTTTCAACCGTGGATCTTGGGAGGCAGTTTCCCCTCTCCACCTATATATAGGTGTCAGGCCGTCACCACCTCTTCTTCTTCCTCCTCATGCGGCCGATTTCCCCTCATCGCCTCTGCCACCCTAATCGAGCCTGTGCTCGAAGCACGACCGACGAGCTCCTCCGCCGTGCAACTCCGGTGGAACCTCGCCGTGAGTGTCGACCTCTCTGCGGTAATCTCTCTCGCTGCATTGAAGTAGTGGATCTATCATGCCAAGTTAGGGTTGATAGATCCGGAACTGCCCTACTCCCGTTCTAGTTCTAAAGCAGTTCTTCCCGGCGCATTTTTTCTTGTCTTTTTACTGCTGCGGTAGATCTTCCCGTCTCCCTAAGATTTGACTTGTACTGTTTGTAGTTTTACCTCATCAAGTCGTTTGATCTGCTATGACTGTTGCGTCAACTGATGATTAGATCGATTTGTTCTTGACTAAGTCGCTTTAAATTTATCTATGATTCGGTAGAACACCAGTTATATGTGTTGGGGAACGGAGCATGTAATTCAAAAAAATTCTACGCTCACGCAAGATCTATCCATGGAGATGCATCGCTACGAGAGGGGAGAGTGTGTCTACGTACCCTCGTAGACCGTAAGAGGAAGCATTTATTCAACGCGGTTGATGTAGTCGAACTTGCTCCAACCGATCGAGTACCGAACGTACGGCACCTCCGCGCTCTGCACACGTTCAGCTCGGTGTCGTCCTCACCGTCTTGATCTAGCAAGTGTAGCAAGGTGGTGATGAGTTCCGGCAGCACAACGGCGTGATGACGGTGACAGTGAAGTGATCTCAGCAGGGCTTCGCCTAAGCACCGTGAGAACTGAGAACAATCTGCTTATCTGCATCCAAACCCATTGTCTGAAAGATGAACTGTTTGCTCTTATTAACTGGTTTTGTCTGTTTTCAGTTCTTTATCAATATGATATATAGATTTGTGTTGAGCCCAAGTACGTCAAATCATGATTCAATATTTTGTTGATAATAGGAAGAGGGTGTTAACATCACTGCGAACTCTCTGCATCCTGGATCTATTATCACGAACCTTCTTCGCCACCACAGCATCATAGATGGTAAAAAAAGAAATATACTCAGCAGAAATGGAGTGTTTCTTTTGAAATCCTAACTAACGCCCGATTTCATTGGGTTTTTTTTTTCTTTTCCGTATCTGCAGTCATGAGCCGGACGCTTGGTAAACTGGTGCTCAAGAACGTCCAGCAGGTGCGCTTCTTCTGCAGTAGTATGCTCGGTCTTGAGAGGGTCTTGTGTCCATTTTAGAGTATAACAACAGAGACTCCATGGTTGGTGTTAACAAACGATAGGGAAGGAAGTTGAAGTAGAATTCCGTTCTGCACCTCACCTGCACTGCACTTTGTCTGCTGCCTCGGGCAGGCCCCTAATATATATGCTATATATATACTTGAAGATCTACAGTACTAGTTTATTCAGCATGTAGGGAGTTGACTAGAGTAGTAGAAGAGATCCAAATCTCGCTGGGTCAATTTGTTAACACGCGGCTATATATGTATGTATGTATGTGCTCTGATACAGAACACTAGTCTCTCTCGCTCTCTCTTGGGTTAGGTGATTTGATTTGGATTTGGGAATTGGAACTACAGGGGGCTGCGACGCAGTGCTACGTGGCGCTGCACCCGGGCGCGAAGGGGGTGTCGGGCAAGTACTGGAGCGACAGCAACCTGTACGAGCCGAGCGCCAAGGCCAAGGACGCGGAGCTGGGGAAGAAGCTCTGGGACTACACCCTCGACCTCGTCGCAGCCTGAAGAATGCCTGACCTGGTTTGGTTTGGTTTGGTTTGGTTGATCGGGAGCGATGAGATGAGATGGAGGATGGGAGGAACTCAAGCCAGTGGTGTAATGTATGTGTGGTAAAAACAGACAGATATGAAGGGAGAGAATTTGATTGGTTGATGTGTCTGAACTCCGTCGGATGCAGATGCAACAAGAGAATTTAATTTTTGTTGGTGCCTCCCTCCCCTCCCCAGGGACAGGGATGCATGCGGTATCTGGGCTGTCAGATACTCCTCTTCCAAAACGTAAGACGTTTGTGAGGTTTAGACTAAGCCTCAAAAACGTCTTGCATTTTAAGACAGAGGGAGTACTATCGACAAACCGGGCCCCTTACTCTCCCACATTTGTCCTGACGGACAGTCGGTGCCCGGACCAAAAAACAACGCGGTGGTTATGAGACGGTCCAGACATATGCCCTGACGCATCCGCCATGCTGGACCATCCCCAGCCACCTCAGACCAAACCCTAGGCCTCACTCTCGACTGCTTTGCTCCACTCCAGTCTCCTTCCCTCCCCATCCTCTTCCTTCCCCTCCACTCTACCATGGTCGGCTCAGGCAACGGATTGGGGTCCGAACCAGAGCCAATCGACTGCGATGCGCTTGCGGCGAAGTCTTCGATCTACGCCGTCCGATGAGGGGCTTGCCCTACACCGCTCGCGGGTGGACAGGGGTGGCTCTTCGAGCTCCCGCGTCGGCTATCCAGGGTGACTGCAATCGCGAGCCATCGCCAGTGGACCGGCGTCGCTCATGCAACTTCGCTGTGTTGTCGTCGGAACGTACTCCTAGGCGCCATTGGTTGCTCGTGTCGCGTCCTCTGAGCCCGCGGCGGCTCCCGGAGTCCGAGACGCGTGCGACTCGGCGCGCAAGGCAGAAAGCCCGGCGCGAGGCCGAATCTAGTCAATGCGGCGGTGCCCCAATTGTGTGCCTGCCATTTGACGACGATGATGGCCCAGCGCAGGGGTTCCACGCCCAGCTCTGGAACATCTGGGGCAAAGCGCCTATACCGCCAGCCGCCGCGGTCGGGCGCCTCAAGCCGCCAGCACCACTTGCGCGAACACAATAGATTCCTGCCGGGACGACTCGGACGACGGAGCTCGGGCGGATTCCTCACGGGACCGGCGAAGAGATAGGCGGATGGCAAACTCCTCCTCGATCCCACATGAGACGAGGTCCTAGTCGACAGATCCGGAGTTGCTGGACTCGGATCTGCTGTCTGCCATGCCGTAGAAGGCCGGATATGAGCTATGGTTGGATCGGATCATAGCGGATTGAAACTGGAGTGGATTTGCAAGTGGCTAGGGTTTCGTCCGGATGCAGGAAGGGAGGGGATATTTCTAGGGTCGGGGTGGGCTAGCTTGGGTTGTATCCGACATGGCGGACGCGTCCTGGCTCGCCTGGGCCTCCCTATATCTGTCCTTGATATGAGCTGGGTTTGCGGGGTGCCGGACAAAGTCCAGACGTATAGGGGTGGTTTGAGGGGTGTTGTTGGGTTGTGATTTTGTGACCTGTCTATGACCGAACCGGTTGTTAGATGAATAGGGGTGGTTTGAGGGGTGATTTTGTGACCGGTTAAGGAGAACAGTGGTGGCTCGAGGGGTCCGGCTGTGGAGGCTTTTGTCCGGTGGTTGTGCTCAGCTCCAGCCGAGACGCGCACTACTTGTTAGATCCAAGTGGGCCCACTGGTCGGCGTCTTGTTCATGAATACGAGGAGAGCAGGAGGGAAGAGCGGAGCCCCGTGATCCAGAAGGGGACAAGCCAGGCCGGCTCCAGCTTTGGACCCGGGGTGGAGCAGATCGGACGGATGCGAGAGCACTGGGACGTGGAGGAAGCCTCGCCGTCCGTGTCGTGCCGGTGCCGGAGGAAGATTTTACCAGATGCCGATGTGTTTTCGCTGGCTCACTCGTTCGCGCTTTTGAGGTTGGAGGTTGGAGCGGTGAGAGAGAGAGTCCACTTATCCGCACGTCCACCTCTCGTCTCCCCTCTCCTCACTCCCTCTCCCTCCCTCCATGGCTTCCTCTCTTCTTCGCCGGAGAGTGCGAGCGTGAGACACATGCTGCCTGCTTCCCTGAGCTGAGCCGACATTCCTCCTCTGCTTCCTTCCTGCAGCTTCCCTGACCTGAGCTTGCTACCTGGACTGGACTGGACGCAGTCAGGCGGGGGGCCATAGCCATGGCTATGGGGACGGTGCTCTCCTCCAGCAGGGAAGCCTTCCTCGCCTCTCCGCTCTCCTCCTCCTCTTCAGCAGCAGGTGCGTACCCAACCCCCCCCCCCCCCCCCCCCCCCACACACACACACACACACGACAGATTCTTCAGTCAGTCTCTATTCATTCTTTTCTTAATCTCTTGGTCTTGGTTAGGGGGAAAATGAATGAATCCACCAACTAGATTATTATAGAACAACACACTACCACTAGATTGACAGTTTCACAGATAAAAAGGTCGGTGAATCTTCTCTAAACACTAGCCTCATTCAGTCTGCAGGATTTTCATGGGAAAAACATAGGAATGGGATTCCAGAAGAAAATTTTCTGTAGATGCATTCGGTTTGTAGTCAAGAGTGTAGGATTTTCTTAGGAATACTGCTCATTTCCTATGTTTTTGGAGAAAACTACACATCCACTCAAAGCTCATTTTTTCGGAAATGTTATCTGGCCCAGGAGAAAATCCCAGCGAACCCATCCAGAAGCTCTCACCCTACCAAGGGAGTCTCTCTTCCCTTAAACATAATATTAATTGGTATAATTTTTCTCTTACACTTACCAAAATTAATCACATGGTAATGATGCTAATGTTCTTAAGAACATGTTTTCGAATATTAATAATTCGTGTGTGGATCATATCGTTATCATCACAAACATGGTCGTGTTAAGTTTGTATTTGAAATCCCCATCCAAAAACAAAGTTATGCTAGGTTTTTGTTGTCGCAATTTCGTTTGAGAAATTGTGTGCTAAGAAAACCACTCGTTTAATTGAAATCTATTAGATATATAAGTAAAATAAAAGGAGAGATCAACTAATCAATTTATCTCATTTATATGAATATATAGTGTATTAATATATGTTCATGTCATTTCAATATTTCTTAATATCTTTGGAGAGCTCTAGAGTGTACATGTATAACAATAACTAGTGGTTGGGGCACGCCCGTGCCGTGCCTCTTGAGGCGTATCTGTGCGCACTTGTATTGCTGATGCGCCTCATCACGTTCTATGTGGTCATTTTCACACGTTCACACACATTTGTCTTCTACTAATAGTAAACTAAGATTTGTTAGCATGAAGTTATGGATTTTTTTTTTCTCTACAAGATGGAAGTTTGCCTTAATAAACAAAAGCAAAGCTTTACTCAGCACCAAAGAAAAAAAAACAATAAATAAGATGATGACGTGAAATGAATCAACATTTTCCCTGCCATTCAAATCAAAAGAAAAAAAACTTTACCAACATTATATGTACCATCGTTGCACATAGCAACAACTCCAGAATTCACAGGACCCCCTTCAATTTGTTAAACACCTCTGCTGCCACCCACTTAGAATTTTGTGCCCTTGCTGCACAGCTTTCATCATCCTATGATCACAAATGCAACTCCACTTGTGTTTCCTTTTGTAAGGCATGTTACATCCAACAGAAGCAATATTCTTTAAACTTCCTTTAATGTAAAATATGGACAATTCATTTACCTGAGATGTAAAAGAACAAATGGAAGTAATCAGTGCAAATTTCTGAACCACCATCAAATAAAGACAATGATGTGTTGCAGAATGTAGCCACTAAAGTAGTCAAAATAATAGATAGCTCCTTTTAACAACATACATATATAATCAGGAAGCATCAAGTGAATATTAAACTACTAAAGTCTCTTGCTGCGAAACATACAAAAAACATAATTATTGCCATGCACCTTGTTGGACTGCATTTGCTGGCTACTTAGATGTCCAGTTTGAAAGAAAGTATTCATCAAATAGCAGCAATATAAGACCTATTGTGTCCCAGAAAAATTCCAAGACGATAAAAATGGCATATCGTATTGAGACGACAATATTAACTCAACCTGAAGTTGTTGACCCAAGTCTTAAAAGAACACCTGAATCACCATGATGTTTCAACCTCAAATGGGTGGTTTAATTGAGAACAAAATATATCAATCACAAAGGAATTAAGAAAGAATGTGCTCATCGTAGTAATCATAGAAGTATGATGGCACCAAATAGTCCAAATTTATGTATATCTATCTTGCCCAAAGCATCACCCATGGGCCATGGTTCCCTTGGTTTATTTGCTACCATCAAAAGAAGGCTTCAGACTGTATGTATGCATTTTTCTAGGGGAAGTAAATTACAGAATGGTCTATTGGTGTAAGATGAAGAGAATGTCTTATCTATGCAAAGAAACCAGTAGCTTTATAGGCAGCATGAGCAACGGCTGAAATCATGCAGAACCCCCAACAAAAATATCACTTCACACATAAATTACGTCAATTAATAGCTCTATTTCTTCACCATCAGGTTCATATAAGCAGACGGAGAACATCATACTCTCAAGTCAGTGCTTGTGAAACTTAAACATTTCTGCAACACCTAATTGGCAGCATTAAGCTTTTTTTTTTTGCAAGGATAGCTTCCGATCTATTCATCAACTGTCAAGGTAGTACAAAGAACACCAGAAGTAAAAAGTACATCTAGGTCTGTAGACCACCTAGCGACGACTACTAGCACTAGAGCGAGCCGAAGGCGCGCCGCCGTCTTCGCCCCTTCCTCATCGGAGCCGGGCAAACCATGTTGTAGTAGACAGTCAGGAAGTCGTCGTGCTAAGGCCCCATAGGACCAGCGCACCAGAACAGCAACCGCCGCCGATGAAGAGAAGCGTAGATTGGAAGGATCCAAGCTGTAGACACACGAACGCAGACGAATGAAGACAAGATCCACGTGGATCCACCGGAGACAAACGCCGACCGAATCCCGTGAGATCCGCTGGAGACAAATCTCCACACGCCGTTCGATGATGCTAGAAACACCACCGGGACGAGGACAAGGCGGGGAGAACCTTATTCCATCTTCAGAGAGCCGTCGCCGCCTCACCTCTCTGAGCAGGACACAAACCCTAACAAAACTCAAAAGAGCATGAAAAAACGGAGCCCTTCCGCCGGCAAGGGCCGGGATCCACCACGCCTCCATGGTCCTAAGACCAAAGAAGACGAGGTAGACCGGCGGCGGCACCGACGGGAGGCACGAGAAACCCTAGCCAAAGGGACCTCTTTCTTCCCGTGATCTCTGCACAAACCAAGTCTCTCGCACATGAGTTGCATCTTAATTAAACATATTTGGAAGAGATACGAGTACATGTTGAAATATGAGTTGGGCCTTGGGTCCATCTAACAATTTCAGATTAATCTCTAAGGGCCCATGTGGGATTCTATGGCACTAGGTGTGGTGGGAACTTTAGTCCCATACCGCTAGTGGAGAAGGAGTTGGACCTCCTTATAAGGGATTCTCTTCCACATGCTATTGGAGCTTGAGAAGAGAAGTGATTCCCGCGCGCTCCTCCTCCGCCGCCCGCCTCGCCACGCCACGCCTCGTCACGATGCGCCGCACCGCGGGTTGCGGGATTGCGGGATTGAGCCGAGCCGAGCTCACCTCCGCCGCCCGCCTCGCCACGCCACGACGCGCCGCGGGTTGCGGGATTGAGCCGAGCTCACACCTATGTGCTTCTTTTTGCCGGTCAGGAACGGAGAGTCTTTGACAGATGGGGCCACGATCTGAGACGTCAGATCGTGGGTTGTCACCGACTTGGACGTGGGTTTAGCCCACGTCTCTCCACGCGGCCGCGCCTATATATGTGAGGCGCTGCGAACCCTAGCCATCACGCGAAACAGATCGCATCTCTGCCTCCACGCCCCCACTGCCGTTCCATTGCTGCTGCTGCCGCCGGCGACTCCATCCCGTTCACCGCGTACACGGTTGACGGGAGAGCAGGCCTCCGAAACCCCGCCTCTCCGGATCCTGTACGGGAGAGGGGCGATTAGGTTTTTGGGGAGCGATTACGCGACTGCTCGCCACCAATCCACTGCTTCCCCTGCGTCTTCGTCATCACCATGTCTCAGCCAACCGACGCCGACCGTCTTGCCGCCGACAAGCTCGAGGCCGAGAAAAAGGCCGCCGAGGACGCCGCTGCTGCCACCATCGCCGCCGCGGCCTCTGCCTGGCCTACTGGAGGGTATAACACGTTTATCCCGCTCGTGTTTATTTCTGTGTTAGCCGTACTAGCATTATGTGTAGATGTGTCTACTGTTTGCGGAGTACGTGCATGTCTAGATCGTAATCAGTATGTCATTAACTCTGTCAATGCCATGTTCATGATTATTTTCTGGATTAAATTAATCAAAAAATTGCCTATTTTCTCAACAATCCAAAAACCTAATTTGTGTAGGCATTTTTCGGCTAGTGGTTTTGCCGCTGCACTGAAACCGGATAACTTCATCGGTACGTATTTTAAGCGTTGGCAGACCAAAACCACCTTATGGCTCACGGCCATGAACGTGTTCTGGGTCGCCGGTGTTCTTTCCACGGGAACGATTGCTCCTGAACAGGAGAAGGCGTTCAGGGAGGCCACCGTCGTATTCCTCGGAGCAGTTCTGAGCGTGATCGGAGATAAGCTGGTTGATGCATATTTGCATGTGTGGGTTGCCAAGGACTTGTGGGAGGCGCTCGAATCTAAATTCGGGGCCACCGATGCTGGGAGCGAGATGTATGTTATAGAGCAGTTCCACGATTACAAAATGGTCGAGAACCGTTCTGTATTGGAACAGGCTCATGAGATAATATACATCGCTAAGGAGCTTGAGCTTTTGAAATGCGATTTACCGGGCAAATTTGTCGCGGGCTGTATAATCGCTAAGCTCCCTAATTCCTGGAGAAACTTTGCTACCACTCTGAAACATCATAGGCGTGAATTCTCAGTTGAGGATGTCATCGGCCATCTGAGTGTTGAGCAGAACTCGAGAGCAAAGGACTCGCACGGAAAAGGGGTCGAAGGAACTTCTGTGGCCAACATGGTGCATCAGAAGAACTTCAATTCCCACAAGCCCAAGGGAAGGAACGGTGTCCAACAGAATACCGACTTTAAGAAGAAGGGTAAGAAGACCTTCAAGAAGAACAAGAAGGGAGATGGCTGCTTCACTTGTGGTTCGGAGGAACATTGGGCCAACAAGTGCCCCAACAAGTACAAGAAGCCAGGGCAGGACTCCAAGTCTGCCAATATGATTGTGAGCAACAATGAAAGTGGTGCATCTGGGTACGGTAATTTATTTGCTGTATTTTCAGTTTGTCAGTCCACCGATTGGTGGGTGGACACAGGTGCAGGTGTTCATGTGTGTGTTGACATTTCATTGTTTTCTTCTTACCAGGCCACAGGTCACGGGTCCGTATTGATGGGGAATGGCGCGAGTACTTCTGTTCATGGTGTTGCCACGGTCGATCTGAAGTTTACTTCGGGAAGGATCGTGCAGCTGAAGAACGTGCAGCATGTCCCCGCCATCAAGAAGAACCTCGTTAGTGGCTCCCTTCTATGTAGAGAAGGGTTTAAGGGCCAGTTTTTTTGTTGGCTTCTAGAATAAGCTGGAATAAGTTGCCCCCTACCCAGCTTATTCTAGAAGCCCAACCAAAAATATATTTTTAGAAGCCTACTAATTAAGACTTAACTAGCAGGCTTCTAAAAAAATATTTTTGGTTGGGCTTCTAGAATAAGCTGGGTAGGGGGCAGCTTATTCTAGAAGCCCAAAAAAGCCACCAAAAGAACTGGCCCTAAGTTGGTCTTCGAGTCTAATAAATTAGTTGTTACGAAATTTGGACTCTTTGTTGGAAAAGGTTATGAGTGCGGAGGGATGTTCCGCCTTTCCCTCGCAGATTTTTGTAATAAAGTCGTGAACAATATTCATTCGAGTGTTAATGAATCTGAAGTTTGGCATTCACGTCTTTCTCACATCAGTTTCGGTGTTATGGCGCGGCTAGCTAAGTTGAATTTAATCCCGAGTTTCACTTTAGCCAAAGGTTCTAAGTGCCTGTCGTGTGTGCAAGCTAAGCAACCTCGCAAGCCTCACAAGGCTGCGGAGGAGAGACACTTGGCGCCATTAGAACTCATACATTCTGATCTTTGTGAGATGAATGGTGTGTTGACTAAAGGTGGAAAGAAATACTTCATGACATTGATAGATGATTCCACTAGATATTGCTATGTGTATCTGTTAAATACTAAAGATGAGGCTCTACACTACTTTAAAATCTATAAAGCAGAAGTTGAGAATCAACTTGAAAAGAAAATTAAACGAGTCCGGTCAGCTTGTGGTGGAGAGTACTTCTCAAGTGAGTTTGATTCTTTTTGTGCGGAACACGGTATTATTCATGAGAGGACGCCTCCCTATTCGCCCCAGTCAAACGGGGTTGCCGAGCGGAAAAACCGTACTCTAACTGATTTGGTTAATGTCATGTTAGATACATCGGGTTTATCCAAGGTATGGTGGGGGAGGCTATATTGACATCATGTCATGTCCTGAATAAAGTTCCGACAATGGATAATGAGATCACTCCCTATGAGAAATGGGCGAAGAGAAGGACAACACTCTCGTACTTGCGTACTTGGGGCTGTTTGGCGAAAGTCAACGTGCCGATCCCCAAAAAGCGTAAGCTTGGACCAAAGACCGTGGACTGCGTTAATTTGGGCTACGCTAAGAATAGCGTTGGCTATAAATTTCTAGTAGTGAAATCTGAGGTACCTGATCAGAAGGTCGGTACAATTATGGAGTCTAAGGATGCTACATTTTTTGAGGATATTTTTCCTATGAGAGATATGCAAAGCACTTCTAGACAGGAATCTGAGGAGACTCCTGAACCTGCCATTCCGATGGAATATTATGAACAAACACATGATGAAAATCCTGAGGAGGATGACGAGGAAGCCCTTGGTAGGGGCAAGAGACAAAGGACTGTAAAGACCTTTGGTGATGATTTCCTCGTGTACCTCGTGGATGATACTCCCACTTCTATTTTAGAAGCTTATGCATCTCCAGAAGCTGACTACTAGAAGGATGCGGTCCATAGCGAGATGGATTCCATCATGGCTAACGGGACTTGGGAGATTACTGAACGTCCCTATGGTTGCAAACCATTGGGATGTAAGTGGATGTTCAAAAAGAAGCTTAGGCCCGACAGTACGATTGAAAAGTACAAGGCTAGGCTTGTGGCCAAGGGCTATGCCCAGAAAGAAGAAGAAGATTTCTTCGATACTTATTCACCTGTGGCCAGACTGACCACCATTCGAGTATTACTCTCGTTGGCGGCCTCGCATGGTCTTCTCATCCACCAGATGGATGTTAAGACGACTTTCCTGAACGAAGAGCTAAAGGAGGAAATCTACATGCAACAACCTGATGGCTTTGTGATAGATGGTCAGGAAGGAAAGGTGTGTAAGTTGTTGAAATCTTTATATGGTCTGAGACAAGCACCTAAGCAATGGCATGAGAAATTTAATAAAACTTTGACATCTGTTGGCTTCTTTGTTAATGAAGCTGACACATGTGTATACTATCGCTATGGTGGGGGCGAAGGAGTTATACTGTGCTTGTATGTTGATGACATACTGTTATTTGGAACTAGCCTCAAAGTGATTGAGGAAGTTAAGTCCTTTTTATCTCAGAACTTTGAGATGAAGGACCTTGGAGTGGCTGATGTTATCTTGAACATCAAGCTATTGAGAGATGATGAGGGTGGGATTACACTTCTGCAATCCCATTATGTTGAGAAGGTGTTGAGTCGTTTTGGATATTCGGACTGCAAACCATCTCAGACACCATATGATTCTAGTGTGCTGATTCGAAAGTTTGAAGGCATACCTAAAGATCAATTGAGATACTCACAAATTATTGGTTCACTCATGTATTTAGCGAGCGCAACGAGGCCTGACATCGCGTTTGCTGTGAGCAAACTGAGCCGGTTTGTTTCCAAACCGGGTGATGTACATTGGCATGCTATTGAAAGAGTTATGCGTTATCTGAAAGGTACTATGAACTATGGACTTCACTATACCGGATACCCGTCGGTACTTGAAGGGTATAGTGATGCGAATTGGATCTCTGATGCTGATGAGATGAAGGCCACAACTGGGTATGTGTTTACTCTTGGAGGTGGTGCTGTTTCCTGGAAGTCTTGCAAGCAAACGATCTTAACGAGATCGACAATGGAAGCAGAATTAACAGCGTTAGACACATCTGGTGGCGAAGCAGAATGGCTTCGAGATCTTCTGATGGACTTGCCAGTGGTTGAGAAGCCGGTTCCGGCCATCCTTATGAACTGTGACAATCAAACAGTTATTGTCAAGGTGAAGAGTTCAAAGGACAACATGAAGTCCAACAAACACATAAGAATGAGATTAAAAGCTGTTAGAAAATTAAGAAACTCCGGAGTGATAGCGTTGGATTATATCCAAATGGCTAAGAATCTGGCAGATCCCTTTACTAAAGGGCTATCATGTGTTGTGATAGATAGTGCATCGAGGGAGATGGGTATGAGACCCACATGAGTTGCCATGGTAGTAACCCAGCCTATGTGATCGGAGATCCCGTGAAGTAGGACCTGGGAAAACAAGCCAGTGGTGAACTGAGGAAAGTAACTTTACTAACCCACTCCGTTGGAGATGCAATACTCTCGGAAACTGTATGGTAGGTTGACTACTGTCTTAATGTGTTCCAAGACTTATATATATAAGCAAGATGCTGCCCTACAGAGCGATCTTTGGAGGAACACACCTATATGAGCCCGATTGCTGGTCACAGTCTATGAGATTGGGGTGATCTCTAGCAAGCTCATGAATAGGCCAGGAGTGTGACTAATATGCTCCACCCGAGGGGTCAGCCTTCGGCAGTCTAGTACTAGTAAGACCTTTGGTGAAACTTCTTTACGCCAAACTGACAATTCAAGGCATAGTCCATTGTTCAGTTGTGAAGGAGTATAGCTACTTGCTCTAGGTGAAGTTCAACCTT
Organism: Elymus sibiricus; assembly: GCA_039707655.1. Taxonomy (NCBI): domain Eukaryota; kingdom Viridiplantae; phylum Streptophyta; class Magnoliopsida; order Poales; family Poaceae; genus Elymus; species Elymus sibiricus. The sequence continues at coordinate 4,522,353 of CM077670.1, read as the reverse complement.
AACCGGTCTTCGTTGAAATACTGGTATATCAAAACAGTGTTTGGAACAAAAGACAAAATGGGCCCTTGAGATCTGGTGGGGGATTGTTGAAATATGAGTTGGGCCTTGGGCCCATATAACAATTTCAGATTAATCTCTAAGGGCCCATGTGGGGTTATATGGCACTAGGTGTGGTGGGAAGTTTAGTCCCATACCGCTAGTGGAGAAGGAGTTGGACCTGCTTATAAGGGATTCTCTTCCACATGCTATTGGAACTTGAGAAGAGAAGTGATTCCCGCGCGCTCCTCCTCCGCCGCCTGCCTCGTCACGACGCGCCGCGGGTTGCGGGATTGAGCCGAGCCGAGCTCACACCTATGCGCTTCTTTTTGCCAGTCAGGAACGGAGAGTTTTTGACAGATGGGGCCACGATCTGAGACGTCAGATCGTGTGTTATCACCGACTTGGACGTGGGTTCAGCCCACGTCTCTCCACGTGGCCGCGCCTATATATGTGAGGCGCTACGAACCATAGCCGTCACGCGAAACAGATCGCATCTCTGCCTCCACGCCCCCACTGCCGTTCCATTGCTGCTGCTGCCGCTGGCGACTCCATCCCGTTCACCGCGTACACGGTTGATGGGAGAGCAGGCCTCCGAAACCCCGCCTCTCCGGATCATGTACGGGAGAGGGGCGATTAGGTTTTTGGGGAGCGATTACGCGACTGCTCGCCACCGATCCACTGCTTCCCCTACGTCTTCGTCATCACCATGTCTCAGCCAACCGACGCCGACCGTCTTGCCGCCGACAAGCTCGAGGCCGAGAAAAAGGCCGCCGAGGACGCCGATGCTGCCACCGCCGCCGTCGCGGCCTCTGCCTGGCCTACTGGAGGGTATAACTTGTTTATCCCGCTCGTGTTTATTTCCGTGTTAGCCGTACTAGCATTATGTGTAGATGTGTCTACTGTTTGCGGAGTACGTGCATGTCTAGATCGTAATCAGTATGTCATTAACTCTGTCAATGCCATGTTCATGATTATTTCCTGGATTAAATTAATCAAAAAATTGCCTATTTTCTCAACAGTACATATATCAGTGTAGAAACCAGTCTTCTCGATGCTCAGTTGGTCTACATTATGCTATCTTCATTCTTCAGATCCTCCAGAAAAAACTATGTTTTCATATGCAGAAACCAGACCACTTGATGTCCTAGGAAATTAATCAATTGTCACTGAAATATCATAAACACTTGCATTCCTTTGTAGTTTAGATGATGTGCTGGCTGGATAAAACTGGTATATCACAAAGGAACACATGAAAGAAAAAACAAATAACATAGTCAGAATTCTGCATCTATCTATCGATGGATCAATGGGAGGAACAGGAAGAAACTAAGGGAAAGGGGACTGACCAGGAAGCAGATTGTGCACTCGTCGAGGTCGGGCCTGGGGACGTCGGAGCCCGAGTGGCATGGCGCGAGCTTGACCTCTAGGATGAGCCGGCTCAGCTTCTTGAGGTCGATGTCCGGGTGCAGATAGAGCCCCTGCGACGCCGTGTAGCGCTCATCCACCGCCATGCGCGGCCGCCGACGAGAAGATGCAGGGGTGGTGCAAAAAAACATGGATCAAAAGCTTTGCCTCAGGCATCCCATTCTTTTTCTGAAGATCTTAATCTAAAATACGTATTGCCAGTGATTCTATTCCAAATCAAAGGGGCAGCAAGGCTTCACAAACTCCTACCGACGTCGTCCCTTCTCAAGTTGTCGAGAGAGAGAGAGAGAGAGAGAGAGAGAGAGAGAGAGAGAGAGAGAGAGAGAGAGAGACCTGGGCATGTGAACGACAGCGGGGAGAGACTGGGCGGAGCCTTTGGATCTCGGCTTTCTTGTCGTCGTTGTGGACTGCTTGGCTGCCGATCCAGTGCGTACGACCATGTCAGCTACCTCCATGGATATCTGGAGTTTAGGCTTGAGAGGAAGGCATTATTTTTAATAAATGACCCTTGGAGGTCCTTATTTCGCCCCTTCAAAAATTTATTTCGTGGCGTGACCCCCTTCACTCACGTCAATCCATCATATATAATACACTGCGTGACGCCAGTCAATCTGACGTCAATAAATGTCAATAAATCCATGCTGGCAGTCACACCTACGTGGCAAAAGTCAAATAAGGCTAATTGGTTGGCGTGTATCATCAGTTAAAATCGCCGATCCATATGGCGCGGCGTGCCCTCCTGCTTCCTTCCTCCTTCTGCTTCCTTCCTCCTCCCGCTCGAAGCCCGTGAGTCCACCGACCAGCTGCCGGCCGCCCGCTCGCCTCGGCCATGGCCGCCGCCATCGCGCCAAACACGCCAGACGCCAAGGCCGCGCCACCCACCGCTCGGCCCCGCCCGCGCCCGGCCCGCCGGCCGACGAGCCCCGCCACCTGCGCCGTCCTCCTCCGCTGGAGCGACCCAGCCGCCCGCTCGCCTCGGCCATGGCCGCCGCCATCGCGCCAAAGACGCCAAGGCCGCGCCACCGGCCGCTCGGCGCGTGAGGATCGGGAAGCTCGACGACGGCGGGCTGGCGTGGGAAGAAGGCACCGAGCGGGAACGACAACGACGGCGCACTCAGCGGCTGCGAGGACGAGCAGGGGCTCATGACCTCCGACGAGACCCCACCGAATGGCCCGAACGACGGCGCCTTGTATCCCTGCCATGAATCGAACTAAACAATCAAGACTAGCTAGATCCACACATCCACACATCAATCAAACCACGGCGGCTTGTATCCCTGCCAGTAGCCACGAATCGAACAAAAAATCAGTGCTTGTACTACGGATCCAGCTAGCGGACGACGGCGGCTTGTATCCCTGCCATGAATCGTTTTGACCATCTCCTCACCTTTGTCGTGCTGTTGCCTCGCGGGCGCAGCGGCGGCCGCCGCGGCTGCTTGCGCATGGTCCGACCCACCAAAGTGGAACACCGCGCCTGAAGCTGCTCACCCGAGACGGCAACGTCCACGCCGTGGCTGACTATGGTCGACAATGGCGGGAAGGGGGCTGCGTGAAGGACTGCGCGCGAGCTCTAGCCCGTTTCATCGGTGTCCAACGACCTGCGCGCGAGCGCCGCCCGTGCCGGCGGCGGGGCCGGTCACGTACTGCTGCTCGTGGCTGCTCGTGGTAGTAGTCCGCGCCGAGATCGAGGGCTGGACCTGCGCCATATAGCCGGTCGCCGAGGCATGCGAGGTGGACGACGACCGGAGGGAGAAGGAGAGAAGGAGGGCTGCGGGCGCAGCGACCTTGCCGGCGGCCATGCCCGGCGGCGGCTTCCGAGGAATTCGAGCAGGGGCAGGGGCCTTGGCGAGGCAAATGAGGTGGCCGAGCCATGTGAGATGGACGAGGGCCGGAGGGAGAAGGAGGGGAAGGAGGGCTGGTCGCCGGAGGCGGCTGGTGCAGCCGGCGGCGGCGGCTGTAGGTGGAGGAGGTCTGTAGGGGGACGGAGGGAAGGAGGGTGGCGGGCGCAGTGGCCTCTCTGGTCGCCGGAGGCAGCTGCTGCGGGGGAGGAGGGAGTCGGTCGGCAAAGCCTCGCCGTCGACGGCGATGGACGTTGGTGGAGCGGCCGGGGACAGCCGGCGAGGAAGACGCATGCTGCTGGCAAGGAAGACGAAGACTACTCGGATGGTCTGAAATAATGGACGGAGACACGCCAACCAATTAGCCTTATTTGACTTTTGCCACGTAGGCGTGACTGCCAGCATGGATTTATTGACATTTATTGACGTGAGATTGACTGGCATCACGCAGTGTATTATATAGTATGGGTTTTTTATCATGCCACTAGTTGTGTCCCACTGCTCAGTTTTGCCATTAGAAGTTACAACTGCTCAAAAATGATATCGTTCCGTGAGATGCTTACTCAAAAATGCCATTAGATATCTCAATAATGCCATTGTTCCATTAGATGCTTGCTCAAAAATGCCATTAGACATCGTTATTGTCGGGTCAAAGCCGTTGACCATGTTATATGACAAAAATACTCCTAGACCCATATGTCAGCTCTCTCTATCTCACAATGATAAGTGTGGGCCCCACTTATCAGGAGAAAGGAAGCGAATAATTTTAGAGGAAAATAAGAACGTTGTTGGGATCAAGTGGGACCCACACTTTATTGTAGTGAGATGGAGGGAGGGCTGACATGTTGGTCCATATGTATTTTAGTCATTATAACATGGCAAACATGATTTGAGCTGACAGTAATGGTGTCCAGTGGCATTTTTGAGCATGCGCCTAACGAAGCGATGGCATTTTTGAGCAGTTGAAATTCCTAGTGGCAAAACTGAGTAGTGAGACATAACCAGTGGCATAAATGATAAAAACCCTAGTATATACGTCTGATGGATTGGCGTGAGTGGAGGGGGTCATGCCACGAAATAAGTTTTTGGAGGGGTCGGTGGACGAAATAAGGACCTCCAGGGGTCATTTTTGCAAAAGAGTCGAGAGGAAGAAGGGAGAGACGGGGGAAAGAGAGAGGAGAGGGAAGGGAAGATGGGACGGCGGCGTGTCTGAGGAAGGAAGGGGAAGGGGGAGGTGTTGCGTGCGCTCGGATGAAAAGGAAAGTTGCGGGAAGTTTGCTTCGTGGGGAAGGGAAAGCAGGGGACGGTCCGGGGGAGGTGATATCTGGACCAGTTTGACCCAATGAGAACAACCAAAATGAAGCCCTTGAGGCCAATCGTTGCCATCGCTCAAACAGTGCCTGTGCCGATGTGGCATGGTCGAGAGGCTGCCCAGAAGTTCGCTCTTGGAGAGCGTAATATGGTACTAGAAAATAGGTTGGAATTTGTGTGGAAATTGCCTGACCAGGGCTGGCTGCATATTGGCACATTGCATTGTGTCCGTCGTTGCATAGAAGATAGAAGAGAAGACCTACTCTTCGCCGCCGCCGCTCTCTCTCCCCGCTCCATCTGATTTGATTCGGTTCTGTTGCCTGGCAGGGGCGTCCAGCGGGATCGGCGCGCGGGGCCCACGTCGTCATGGCCGCCGCCGAGACCGTGCGCCAGGCAGTCCTGGCCGAGACCCCCGCCGCCAGCGTCGACCTCATGGAGCTGGACCTCGCCTCCGTCCGCAAGTTCGTCGCCGCCAAGGGCCTCCCGCTCAACATTCTCGTGTACGCATGTACGTACGCCCTACCCCTTCCAATCCCCAGACTGCTACGTACTTACTACTCCCAATCATGCGCACCCCTTTCTCAAAAAAAAAAAAAAAAAAAAATCATGCGCACCCTCGGTCATACTGTCGTGGTTTGTGAGGACCATTCATTGATTCAGATTCAGTTAGAGTTAGGGGTTGTCGGCCATTTAACACTGAGGTCACTTGTCATTTTGGGGTACAACTTGATAATTTCAGGAGGTTTCAGTCAACATTGGACAGGTTTATTGATGGTACAACTTGGACTATATATAACCAGTAGATCAGTGTATGAAAGTTTCAGGTTTATTGATGGTACAACTTGGACTATATATAATTCTCTGCATCCTGGATCTATCATCACGAACCTTCTTCGCCACCACAGCATCATAGATGGTAAACATACTTTGCAGCAGCAGCAGCAGCAGCGCTCGTGCTTTCATACAAGAAACTGCCTTGATTCACGCTTCTTATGGCTTTGAGATTTGAATAACCATTGGAACCGAAAAAGAAAAGAAAACGCAGTAGATCATAAGGGGTAGTCAACACGATGCAAATAACCGTTTGCTGTGAAACTAAAATGATGATGCATTTGATTTGTTGGTTAAAATAAAATCAGATCTCCATGGTCAAGTCATGGGCTTGTTTTGATTGATATCATCTTCTTCTTTTTTTTTTGTGGTACGCAGTTCTGCATCGGACGCTTGGTAAACTGGTGCTGAAGAACGCTAAACAGGTACAGTTTTTTTTGCTTTGTTCAGTCTTGGCAGGGTTGTGTGTCCATTTTACAGCAGCACGTACAGAGACTACATCGTGTTCTAAAAAACAGGATAAAAAAGAAAAGAAAAGGCAGTAAATGTATGTAGCACTCCATGCTATGCTATGCTATGCTACTGCGTCACTCACCAGCTTGTACCCTGTGGCCAGCCAGCCAGCCAGCCAGGTGGGTCTGACTTGGCCTGGAAATGGCACATGAATCTTTAGCTTTCGGAGCACGCACACACACAGGAGATAGAGAGTTTGTGATTTTGATGGTCTTGTGCTCAAACAGGGTCTAGCGATGTACCCTATTATATATAGTTAAAGATGTACTCCCTCCGTGAAGAAATATAAGAGCGTTTAGATCAGTAAAGTAGTTTAGTGTGTAGGGTGTCTGCAAGGAGTACGTAGGTATTCGTATTGTAGTGGTGGTGCAGATCCAGATCTCAGTGAGCGAGTCATTTGTTAAACGGCTACTAGAGTAGTACGTGGTAGTTTGTTGAAAGTCAGTTTTGGCATTCCTCGTCAGAGTCTAGGCAGGTAGGTAGCTCTGAATGATGCGCTGGTCTCTGGGGTGATTTGATTTTATTTGGGTTTTGATTTGGGAATTGGAACTGAAACAGGGGGCCGCGACGCAGTGCTACGTGGCGCTGCACCCGGACGCTATACCTGGGCAAGGCCGGGTCGGGCTTTTTCGGGCCGGGCCGGGCTGCCTGTGGCCAGGTCTACCGGACGCCAAGGGGGTGTCGAGGAAGCACTGGAGCGACAGCAACCTGTACGAGCCGAGCGACAAGGCCAAGGACGCGGAGCTGGGGAAGAAGCTGTGGGACTACACCCTCGACCTCGTCGCGCCCTGACCCGAGTGAGGACCTGGGCGATGGATGGATCGATGCATCATCATCATGTATGTAATCCTGAGATGAGAGGAGGGAGTCGCAATGTAATGGACTCCCTCCGTAAACTAAACTAATATAAGAGCGTTTAAGTAGTGATCTAAACGCTCTTATATTTGTTTACAGAGGGAGTACTCTACAACAAACACATGAATGAGTGACTACTGAGACTAGTCATTAAATGGTAGTGAAACAGAGAATTTTGCAGATGGATGAAATGAAGAATATGCTGTTGCTCAGAGTCCCAGGTGGGTATCTCCTCTGGTGGTGAGATACGAGGAGGGAGGCTTTTGTCCACACGTATGTGTAACTTGACACACACTAGATCTAGATCCAGAAGGGGACACCTGTAGCTGTACGGTGGGTTCCAGACAGAAGAGACCCAGAGCAGATCGGACGGATGTGAGAGCATGGGACGTGGAGGAAGCCTCGCCGTCCGTGCCCTGCCCTGCCCTGACCTGACCTGACGGTGCCGGAGATGAGATTTTACCAGACAGACCACCTGGTGGTGCTCTGCTTTTGATGGAGTCGAGGCGAGGGTGGAGTCACTTATCCGCACGTCCACCTCTCCTTCCCTCTCTCTCTCACTCCATCCATTCCATTCCATTCCATGGCTTCTTCTCCATCTTCCCTAAGCTGAGCTGAGCTGCTTCCTGCTTCCCTAGAGCGGCTCAAGTTGCTAGACGCACGCACGCAGCCATGGCGATGGGGGCGGTGCTCTCCTCCAGCAGAGCCGCCTTCTTCGCCTCTCCGCTCTCCTCCTCAGCATCAGGTACATGCTATCAGGGTGGGTATGATTCTTTTTTACTTTCTTTCTCTATTGGTTAGGGGGAATGATATGAATCCACTAGCTAGCTAGCTAAATTACAATTACAAACAACAGCATGCTAGATTTTCCTTTTGACATTTAAATTAGAGAACCCCAGAAAAGCTAGCATGCTCTGCTCTGCTCTGCTCCAATAGATAGATAGATAGACTAGCTGGGTGAACGGGTGGTTCAAATTTACCTCTGCTCTGCTCCAATAGATAGATAGATAGATAAATAGACTATGTATGTATATGGTTGGGAGGCATCACGCTAGCTATGAATCAATCAACGGATCTTGTCTTGCTTGATTCAGTAAACAAACAACACACCAGGGGAGGGGAGGGGCAGGGAGAGAGCTTCATCGGTCGCTCGCTCCGCCTGCCTGAAATCAATGCACTCACTCACCTCAGAGTTGGTTGGTTGTGCGTAGGGCGTCTTTTTTGTTTTCTTTCCTTTCCGTTAACACACATTTCGTTGCATCCATGTCTAACTAATTTAATTTAGGGATACCCACGTGCATGCTCACTGCTGCTTTGCTTGCTATTACATGCAGGAAAGCAGCAGCATGATATGATGATCATCAGCTGCTCCTCCACATCGCCACACAGCAGGTGGATGCTCTGCTCCTTGCTTCCTGGAGGAGTCCGGCATGTTGCCAGGACCGCCCAAGCAACGAGACACCAAGACCTCTCCACCCAGGTTCACCTCAACTCCTCCATGAGCCTCTGCAACAATGCAGGCGTGAAGAGGAGGCTCATGTCCAGGGTAGACTGCTTCCTGTCCTCACACCCAGTCACCAGCGGATGGCAGAAACCGACATGGTCAGAGAGCCCCACTGGTCTGGAGAGCGCCAGTGTGCTGCAGCCCGAGTACAGAGTGCCGCCCAGGAAACGCCGAGACTGCAAGGCTGAGCAGTATGAGATGGCTGGGTCACCATCCGACATCCCCGCCGAGGCGGCTCTTCTAGTCGGAGACGCGAATGGAGGGGTTGTTTCTGCCCCTCCATGGTGGCAGCAGTTCCCCAAGCGCTGGACCATCGTCGTCCTCTGCTTCTTCTCCTTCCTGCTCTGCAACATGGACCGTGTGAGTTGCTTTGCCATAACTGCTTGTGTAACTAATTGAGCCTTTCTCTCTTTCTGTTGTTGTTGTTGTTGTTGTTGTTGTTGTTGTTGTTGTTGTTGTTGTTTCATATTTCAGTACTGATCATTTACTAACTAAATCCTGCCAGGTAAACATGAGTATCGCCATCCTTCCGATGTCAGCAGACTTCGGCTGGAGCCCAGCAACTGTTGGCCTTATCCAGTCTTCTTTCTTTTGGGGTTACCTTCTCACTCAGGTACATTGCTATATTCGTACCTAGAGATTTTTCTCTGCATTTGTGTCTTAGCTTGCGTGCACCTTCGTTTGCAGTCGCCGATGCTTGATTTTAGTTTCAGGTTCAATAAAATTTATCCGGGCACCGTCCTTGATGTTCTGTTATAAATAAATACAATAGATACTTGATCTTGTAAATTTGTCCTGCAGATTCTTGGAGGCATTTGGGCTGACCGGTTCGGAGGCAAGGTGGTGCTTGGGTTCGGGGTTGTATGGTGGTCTATTGCAACAATTCTGACACCATTTGCTGCCAAGCTTGGCCTTCCGTTCCTACTTGTCGTGCGTGCTTTCATGGGGATAGGCGAGGTTCATGTCTTCTACTGCTTCCACTCTAAATCACTTATGGCTTAAAATGGTATAAGAAATGTAGATATGGTGGTTAAAAATTGTACCATGAGAAAATTTGTACTTTCGTGGAACTTCGCACTATATCAGGTTCTTGAAATTAGTACAGATACTGCCAAGAAATCAAGTCTCTTGTTGGAGCACTACATTGTGAATTTCTGAGGTCGTCCTTTTTGGCTTATTATTCTTATATCTATGTTTTGACAGGGTGTTGCCATGCCAGCCATGAACAACATCTTATCCAAATGGATCCCGGTTTCAGAGAGGAGCAGATCTCTTGCATTAGTATACAGTGGAATGTACCTTGGTTCAGTTACCGGCCTAGCCTTCTCACCTTTCCTGATAAGCAAATTTGGCTGGCCTTCTGTTTTCTATGGATTTGGGTCCCTGGGAAGCATCTGGTTTGCAATGTGGCAACTCAAAGTAAGATATACCAATTTCTTGCACTCCTTTCTCACCTTCTGCCATGCGGTGCTATTTCTCAGTACACTTGCATATGTCATACGTACTTGCTTTGCACAGAATTTAATTTAACATGAACAGCTCTGGAAATGAGAATGCTAAACTTTTACTTGGTGACGTTCTTTTGGCTTTTAGATTCTCATCCTTGTTATTCAGCTCATTGCTGGTCTCTGTTCTAATTAGGCACGCAGCTCTCCGAGTGAAGATCCGGAAGTAACCGAAGATGAAAAGAGGCACATACTAGGTGGTAGTACCGTAAAGGAGCCTGTTAGCTCCATACCTTGGAAGTTAATCCTATCGAAGCCTGCAGTATGGGCTCTCATAGTATCCCATTTTTGCCATAACTGGGGAACATTCATTCTCCTAACGTGGATGCCCACATACTACAATCAGGTAATTTAATAATGCAAAAATGTCCTGCAGTCATCATTGCTCATATCAGTCAAGGATACCATATCATGCATGCTGTACTCGCCGAATGGTTTTATACAGGTCCTGAAGTTCAATCTAACCGAGTCCGGGCTTCTGTGTGTTTTGCCGTGGCTGACAATGGCCGTGTTTGCAAACGTTGGTGGCTGGATAGCTGACACTCTCGTTGCGAAAGGGGTTTCGATAACAAACGTTCGCAAGGTAAGTTCATTTTCAGTACCTTGTTATTTCCTCTGTATTTTTATTTTATTTTTGTTTGTGGGCAAAAGTTCGTTCTGCGCTTAGTTGCCAATCTTGACATACTTGGCAACCTGATTCCGCGCAGATCATGCAATCTATCGGTTTTCTTGGACCAGCCTTGTTCCTGACACTGCTGAGCAAAGTCCGCACACCAGCCATGGCCGTGCTGTGTATGGCATGCAGTCAGGTTTGCACTTCTGATGCACAAATAAATCTTGTGCTATAACTGCTTGCTGATATTTTTATACATCTTTTGGTAGGGGAGTGATGCTTTTTCACAGTCTGGGCTGTACTCGAACCACCAGGATATAGGACCGCGTTATGCGGTAATGTCCTCATGTGAATCGTCACTGTTCTTGTGTTCACTAGTTCAGATAATAAGGAATCGGCTATTAGTTGCTTGTTTGGGCTTGCAATCCGATGAATGCGTCTGACTAGACAGTGTCCCACAAAATTGCAGGGGGTGCTTCTTGGGCTGTCGAACACCGCCGGCGTGCTTGCAGGAGTTTTTGGTACTGCTGCCACTGGCTACATCCTTCAGAAAGGTGAAACCCAAGTTTTCACACAGAATATGCAACTCTTTCATATGCTAACCTCCTACTGTATATATCACTTGCAGGCTCTTGGGACAGTGTCTTTCAGGTGGCTGTTCTGCTGTACATAGTAGGGACAGTGGTGTGGAATGTCTTTTCGACCGGAGAGAGGATCCTCGAATAAGCCGTGGGACGGATGCTCCTATGCGTTGCTATATACGAAAAAAATAGCTGATTTTGCTGATGTCTGTCTTTTTGGTGTACAAGAAGTAAACCAGAGCGAGAGATACCCTATGAAAAAACTCTCGTTTTTTAGCAAGAGATACAGTAGCTGCATTTGATGTTTCGGCTGCGGAAAGAGTGAAGAGCACACTGAGGCGCTGCACTTGATGTTTACACTGGGTTAAATTTTTGCTGTGAAAGTCAAGATTCTAGACTTGGAACCAAAGAATTCTCTGAAGCTGAAAGCGGCTGCTGCACCAAGGGAACCAAATCCTAGCTTAGCACCTGTTTGTTTGTGGACAAGTCCAAGACTCCAAGCTACTTTCCCTGTTTCAGTTTTTGCACCAACAAAAGAATTCCACATGGTTGTTCTATTTTCGTGATGAAACCGACGGATCAACCATGTTTTCGGCTTGCTACTGCCGCGCTCATGTACTAGCATTACACAAGCATTTTTGGGAGAACAAATTGTTTTTGTTATTTTGCGGTATTTGTTGTTGTTATTATTATTTCGCACGTCATGTATGACTACTGAGTATATCGCATGACAGTGACTTTATTTTTGCAATGTGTAAAGCATATTGGCACATCTAAACGCTGACTTGGTGAATTATCGTATGATAATCCTTTGGTTAAAACTGTTTTTTTTTTCTCCTTAGAGGTTTGTCTAGTGACTGGTGTCGATTCCGGAAATATGGTACACCACCACCATCTGAACATGCAGAGTTCTGAAAATAATAGGTCAAACTGTTGGTGTACATGAGGAAGAATAATAGTATTACAAATTTACAACTGTTGTATATTGTCCTTTTACTTTCCTTTTTGTATTTTTTTTTTATCGTGCCAATACTTCTTGCCCACCGACAGCGCGAATGTTTGTTTGTTTGCACGTGAATTCTTTGAACTCTGTTGCTCCGTTATTGGAGATAGCGGGATCCGGCCTAGAGGTTTATGAACATGTTGTATTTTCTTCTTCTAGGATATATGTATTTCTGCAGTTCTCCTATAGGGCGTAAAAACGTGTTTGGCTAACAAACTAACTATAATTTGTTCCTTGCAATCTTATTTATGAAGATGTCAACCGTGGACAACACAAAATGTTTTAAATATTTAAGCTCCCCTCAAGATTTCCATTTCTTGAATGATTATTCCATATTACGAAGAAAAGAAAAGGTGAACCCTGCTTGCATCCAACCTCTCCAACCAATCATATGATAAAACTACTCTCTTTTTCGTTAGAGGTCAGCCTCAAACTAGCGACTGCTTGCCTACACCACCACCATCTATGGCTGAAAATGGTTGATTAAGCAAAGTTGATATTAAAGTATGCCAAATCCTTGGTGTACACGAGGAGAAATAGTATTTGCAACTGTTGTACATAGTCCTTTCACTATATACACTTTCCCTTTTCATGCGAGAACAATTCTTGCCCGCCGCCGACGTAGATGCAATTTGCAACGGAAATGGTTTAGAATTGGTAATAATATTTCCTTCGGTCCTTTTTAGTCTGCATATAAGTTTTGTCTGAAGTCAAAGTATCTCTACTTTGACCAAACTTATAAAAAAAATATCAACATTCACAATGTCAAATCAATATTGTTTGATTCATTATGAAATGAAGTTTCACCATATTTTCATCTTGTGGTGTGCTGGGACCCGGCTATCGGTACATATTTTTGCAGTTTTTGTTATACTCCACCCATCCCATATAATAAGAGCATTTTTTCTTCTAGATATAGGGAGTAGTTTTTTTCTAGATGTAGTTTCTGTTACAGTGGGAGGCATTTTGTAGCAGGGGGCTACCTACCAGCTAGCTAATTGAGTAATCGGTTCCTTCCTCGAAATCTTGTCAATGAAGATGCCAATGTGGACAACAGGAGAAAACAATAATGCATTTTTGTTTTGCAATATTTTAGGTTTCCCTCCACATTTCCATTTCTTGAATACGAAGAAAATGAAATGAAAAGGAAAGGGAAGAAAAATCCTGTCTTTAGCCAAACCAAAATCGTCTCCACCTTGCTTGACTTGCTTCGACTCCACCTCCGTTGGTTGCCTCCGTCCCCTCCGACCAAACCCCCCAATGCCTCGCCGCGGCCGGCGATGGCCGACGCCCCGCCGCCCGCGCCAGTGAACACGCCGCGCCGCGGAGAGCCGTCGGAGCCCCGGAGCGAGAGCGACTGGGAGGGATCCAGCAGGGAGGGCTCCCCGGGCGCCGACAGCGCCGACGGAGACGCCGTGCGCCGCGCCGCGCGCCGCTGGAGGGACGACCGGGCCGCGCGGATCTCGGGCACCGCCGCCGACGCCGGCTGGTGGCTCGGCGAGATCGAGCGCGAGCGGGTGCGCCTCGTCCGGGACTGGGTTCAGGTCCAGATGGAGGCCGCGCGCGACCGCGACCAGGGCGACGGCGACCCGCCGCATCCGCCCCCGTCGCCAGCCGCCGGACCCCGGATCCGCGGCCGCCAGGCGAGGCTCGAGCTCGTCATGCGCCTCGCCGCCGACCGCCACGCCGAGCTCCAGCGCCTCTCCCTGCGCCGCGCCGTCTCCGCCTTCCCCCACCGCAACCGAATCCACGTGCGTCCGTCGTGCTCCACGCGCTCCCCTTTCCTACAAGCCGCCGGCCACTGTTCCATTAGCTGTAGCACGATTGCTCATTTTCTTATTTTCTAACCATAGGCGCTGCTCCGGGGAAGGTTTCTGCGGAATGGGGGCTTGCCGGAGGAGGAGAGGAGGCAGCCGTCGGTGGCCGCGAGGGAGCTCGGGCAGCTGCGGCAGCGGCACCCCGTCTCCGGCCTCAGGTGTGTACTCACGCAGCAAGCTCGCTTCTTTATCCACTGCTGCTGCCCATGCTTAGTGGATAAAGGCAATAGCATTCCATTTGTTTTCCTGGAAAGAATTTATGCAAGCGAAATTATTGATTGGACTACTAATGGGTCATTGTCGGAACATTCTGTTGCTTTGGTTGGAGGAGGCCCATCTTATATATGGAGTGCCCATGCATGATTCTCTTAGTGGTTAGTTGTACTGATGCTGATATCGCTACAGTTTGATCGTTTGCACTGCATTTTGCTGATATTTGTCTCAATCAAACGTATGATGGTTGGAGTAATGATGGTTATACGATGCCCACAGATTAATCATAAGGTTCCAATAACGGAGCAATCGATGATGTTAAGCAAGCATTTACTCACTAAACTCACAAAATTTATTTTTGTCCTGTTTCATGTTGAAATTAATGGTTACCTGAAGATACAATCTAAATGAAGCGTGTGATTTTTTCTTTATCTGAAGTGAAATGCTGTAATCTCATATGCGAGTTGGGGGCCAATTTAGCTGTTGCACTTATAATGTATACTTGCATGAATGTTTTACTGTGAACTAAATAATAACTAGAGAAGCGTTCCCCTTCAGATTGGAGAATCTCGTACGAGGTCAAGCAGCTAGCCGGTCGGATTCATCTTCAGCTCAAACTGTTGAACTCTCCACCAATGACCATTCTGAATCAAGCCGTACTGCTTCCGAAGATACTCAGGACACGCATCAACAGGCAAGCGATAATGTTGATCTTCAGCGGATTGGAGATACAGCAACAGCATCAGATTATGGAAGTAATGCTCCTAGTATTGCTGAAGGATTGTCCGAACCTCATAGTCAGGAGGAGGGTTGGCAGGAAGATTTGGAAGTGGTGGATAGAAGAAGAGATTGGGATTCTATTATTACTACTAGAGAGGGATCCGAAAGAAATTGGCTTGAAAATGCGGACAGCAGTTCATCATCGTCTGATGAGAGGACAACTGAGGCCGGAGATCATCAAGAGGCGTCGTATCTTCCGGAAACAAGCGACGAGTCAACAATTAGTGATAATAATCTTCCTGAAGCACATGAAGAGCAGCTTGACGGTAACCATCTCCCCGAAGCACTTGAAGACAATAATCATCTCCAAGAAGCGCGTGGAGAGTGGAACGGGGAGGGTAATGACCCCACAGAAGTGCGTGACGAGTGGCACAGTGAAGATCATTTTCCAGAAATGAATGAAGTGTGGCACGACGACGATGAGTCCAATGGGAGTGCGCATAACTGGCATGACGATCATTCAGAGCAACCGGTTGACCAGGAGTCTACGCTCATCAGAAGAGCTAATACATTTACCCCTGGTGATGATGATAATGTGTACAGCACAGAACTAAGGGAGCTTCTAAGCAGGTTTTTCTTTCTTTCTTGCATTAACAGAAACTTAGCACCAGAAGCAACTTATGATTCAGTATGTATGTAGTCTAAATTAATGCTGATATATACATTGTTCAATAATTCTGCAGGAGGAGCGTTTCTAATCTTCTTGATAGCGCTTTCCGTGAAAACCTAGACCGGCTTATCCGGTCATACGTTGAACGGCAAGGTCGTGGTCCTCTCTCTTTGAATCTGGAAGCAACACCTGCCGCGGCAAACCCTGACCCGCAGGAGCAAGGTCAAGAAGAGCAGCATAGAGAAGAGGACGAGGAACAGGAACTTCTTCGTGATGCTAATGTTAGGCCTCGCTTAGTGATTCCACCTCCACCTATGCCTCCTCGTCAACCACTTTGGCATTCGGAGTTGCACCATAACAACTGGATGAGACAGAACATAAACCGTTCGGATATCGTGAGCTATTCTCTTTGACATTCTTACTGCACACAGTTTTAATTCACTTTTTAATTTGTTTGAATTAAAAAGACGTGGTTAAAGGGGGAAGCCCCCCCCCCCCCCCCCCCCCCTCCCCTTAACTGTATGGTGTTTGGGTAGAAGTGAGGCACCCGCGGAGGTTCCTCCTCGAACGTGGGTGGGAGAGCTCACAGGCATGCGCTCTAGCCAACCATGCTCTGCTCGGTTCTTGTTTGTATTAATTTGAACTTTTAAATTTGTTTGCATAAAAAACGTGGTTAAAAGGGGAGGTTCCCCCCATTAACTGTATGTTGTTTAGGTAGAATTGAGGCACCTGCGGAGGCTGTGCCTCGAACGCGGGCGGGCGAGCTCACAGCCGTGCGCTCTAGCCAACCGAGCACTGCTCGGTTCTTGTTTGCATTAATTTGGATTATTTTGTTATAGATAATTGGATGTACAACAACTTCCCTTATTTGTAAGGTTTAATGGGATACAATTTTACATTTTTTTTAGGGAAGTTTTGTTGGCTATATATAGTTAAAGGCTCATGTTTCTTCCGGTTTGCTTCTCCAGGAATGGGAGGCTATTAATGATTTAAGGGCTGATATGGCTAGACTTCAGCAAGGTATGGGTCATATGCAAAGGATGTTGGAAGCTTGCATGGATATGCAGCTTGAGTTACAACGTTCTGTGAGGCAGGAAGTTTCCGCGGCCTTGAATCGCTTCATCGGGGAGCCAGGTTAGTAACTCTTGTTTTCACATAAACTCGTATGGTGGATCCTGTGCTAATTTAGAAAGGAAGACATAGCCTGGGCATGCTGGGTCTGCTATTCTCACCTTCAAAAAATGCTCGTAGTAGTTATCCATCAACAGCACCTTTTATTGTTAAATTTAAGCTTGTTCTAGCATTTAAGTTGTGATGCTGACATTGCTTTGTGCTGTACATTTTCTTGTACTTGTACGGCGATTGTACACTGAAGGATGTATTTGGTGTCTCAGGGGAAACCAAGGAGACTATCGACGATGGATCGAAATGGATGAATGTGAGGAAAGGCACTTGCTGTGTATGCTGTGATACTCCGATCGACTCTCTTCTGTACAGGTTGGTTCTCTATCCATTATTATTGGATGAAAACTGTTGTGTTGAAACATATGGTTGCTTATTATTCAGTAGTGCTGAGCATGATTTTTCGTGGGTGGTGCAGATGTGGGCACATGTGCACGTGCTCGAAATGCGCGAACGAGTTGGTTCGAAGCGGAGGGAAGTGTCCGCTGTGCCGTGCACCCATTATTGAGGTGATCCGAGCTTACTTCATCATGTAACTAGATGGTAGAATATACAAGGAGGAAAGGAAGAAGAAAGGCGATGGGAGCTTTCTCTTGCAGCAAAGGATAATATAACCTGGACTATGATATGATGATGATGATTGTTCAATTTTTTTGCCACATTGGTTGGTTGGTTGGTGTGTGGGTGTGTGTATACATAATCCTTGGTCTCACCAATGTGTCGATTTCCCCACTCCTCTGATGTAGTGTAAGTATATGTGTTTCTTGGGTGGTCTTCACTGATTTATTAATGGTTTTTTTTTCTTCTTCTTACAAACAAAGTTGACCTGGTGAGATTGCTCAGCCCTCTCGAAACAATGATGCCTTACATAACATGGTCCTAATAATCGTGCTGAGATGAAATGAAATTCATATTTGGATGGAGAAGAGCATCGTCCTATAATCGCGCTTTGTCAGGATGAATAAGATTCTTTGTTGTACGACTGTGGGGTTACATTTTCACAGGAGGGTTAATTTTTTTGATTGAGAGACGACTCAAATTTGGTAGCACAAGAATTTGAGAAGTCAAATTTGAAGAGTTAGTTGGACACCTCACGGCTATAATAACTCCTCTTCGGCCTCTGATTTTTTTTTTATCATCTCTTACCTCTGCCAAGCGGGCCCACCCCTCATTGACTGACGGGCAAAAAAAAAGCAAGGCCCCAACTTCACTTCCAGCACACGAGTGGAGTGGAGTGGAGTGGCGGCGAGCCATGGCGACTCCTGCCGCCGCTTCGGCTCCGCCTCCGCCGCCGCCATTCTCCGACGCATCCGACGCGACTTCCTACTCCGACTCCGACGGGTTCGTATTCCTGCACCCTCCTTCCCCGGTCCTCGGACGATTCGTCCCCCTTCTACGCCCGTAGATAGATTAGATTACAAAAAAAATAGATCTCTTATGATGCGTCTGCGGCTGCAGGTCCGGCGACAGCGAGGAGGCATCTTCGATCGTGTGGGATTCACAAGGTAGCTACTTTTTCCCTCCCCGCCACAATCTGTAACTAATGGGATTCCTGATTTCTGCCTTTATGCGTGGGGCTAAAATTCAGTTTAACTTCATGGAGTATCATTCATTCTTTAGATAAGATGATGCAAATTTTACTTCATAGTTGATGGATGATGCATTCTTTGCCCCTCCACCCATTGTCATGTGTGGTCAGGAGATTGATTTTCTCCCTATATCTGACTTCTGACTTTGGGCGTTTCGCTCCCACGTCGTCGTTGCCAATGTTTTCTGTCTGTTCCTGCGCAGATTTACGCGGCCACGCGGAGCGTAACGAGGAGCAGCTGCTGGCCGCGATGTCGGTCGATCCTGGCCGTCTTCCGGCTCTCAACGATTTGCTCCTCGAGGTGTATGCCGTGCTGCGTCCCAAGCCCGTCGACTACCAGCAACGGAACGCCTTGGTTGATGTCTTCAACAAGATGGCCACTAGAATCTTTGGTACTAAGAGATGATATGGTTACCCTTCTTACTGATAATGTAGTCACTGAACTGAATAGCATTGCCAACTTCTCGCAGAAAAGAGAAACATAATGTCATCATAAATTTTACTCTCTTCCAATAATAGTATTCGTCATCGGTTATGCTCTTTGTATTTGAGATTTTTCGAACACTCTCGTTACTCGTTACTATAATTTGCTTATAACACTTGTCACTGTTAGAAAGAAAGGTGCATAAGCACAGTTTATATGGTGCTGTTAAGCAATAGATAATGTCACAGGCTCGCATTTTAAATATTCTAGGGTGGCATCACCACAGACCGATATTGATATCGATATGTTCCAACATATAGTTTAACAGGTGATGTTCTGATTATTGTCTCTTGCATGCATGCTGATTTGACCTCCCCTCTTAACAAATCATTGCAGGTAACGACAATGGGTTTCCAGTCGTGCAAGCATTTGGGTCATTCACAATGGATTTATTTACTCCTAAAAGTGATCTGGATCTCTCTGTCAACTTTAGTGCGGAGATCGAGGATCAGTGTCCTCGCAAGAAAAAGATGAAAGTTGTCAGGAAATTCGCCAAAGTTCTATACTCCCTTCAAAGTAACTATTTCCTTGAGCTGAACATTTTCACACTAGTCTCCTGGACTGCGTCCATTGATCGGTTATAAACTTTCAAGCTCTTCAGTCTGCATTCTTGTGTGGTTTTATCTTCATCAACGCAAGTATCACCCACTCTTATTGAGAAAAGAACTTGATACTGAAAACTCTCTAGAATGCTTATATGTACCAAATCTTCAAAGGCCTCAACATCTCATAAAAGGGGGGAAAACAAAAGGACATCGCAATAGTAATTACAGTTTGGGGCTTGACAACATGGCTTGTTTTTGGTCGTACCATGTTACCATAGTTTGTTCAGAGTTTTGTCGAGTATAGATAAAGGAAACAACCTTATATTCTCAATTTCAGGGGACGGAATTTACTGTGGAGTTTTACCTGTTGTAAGTGCTAAGGTGCCTATTGTGAATGTTATTGATCGGGGAACTGGCATCGAGTGTGATATTACGGTTGAAAACAAAGATGGCATGACAAGATCGATGATCATCAAATTGATTTCTTCACTTGATGAAAGGTTTCAGATACTAAGTTACTTGGTAATGTATCTTCATTTGATCATTTTCCTATGTGTAACATACCAACGGTTGTTGGTTATTCTAAAGCCATGTGACAACAGTAACTCTTGTTTTTTCTGTTTATGCTGCAGGTTAAGACCTGGGCTAAGATACATGATGTGAATAGCCCGACAGCGCAGACAATGAGCTCGATGTCAATCATTTCTTTGGTTGCTTTCCATCTGCAGGTACCAAGAATGTATTGATTTTATTTAGGTTCTATTATTACATCACAAGTAATTAAACCCCCAGTCTTTGGTTTGTTTTGACTAGTGACTATTGACAAGTCACCGCATATCTGGACTTAGATATCCTTTTCCTAACATCTTAGTGAGTAGTAGCTCAGCAGTCTAGGCATTTAAAACTACTTTGATTTGTTTATCTGATTCTTACTGCTTTTACAATGGGCAGCGCAGACCCGCCATCCTCCAATATTACCCGCGTTCTCTGTCTTGTTAAAAGGTTTGTGTTCTTACCTTTTCTTCTGCTGCTGTATTTTTTTACCCAGAAAGGATGATGAGATAACTATCTTGTTTTGGCCCCTTGCAGATGGTTCAGATTTCGCAAGTATTGAGAAGAACATCTCGCTCTTTAAGGGGTTTGGGAGCACAAATAAAGAATCGGTAGCTGAACTTTTTGTAACACTAATGAGTAAGGTGAGTAATTTTTATATTCACTTTCTATTCTATTCATTTTTGCGGTGTAAGTTATGTTCATCATACTTAAAGAATACCTTACAATAACACATTTACTTCAATTATTTTGGATTATATATCACCTGACCTTGACCTTGTGTCCTGCAGCTACTATCAGTTGAGAGTTTATGGGAGCATGGGCTCTGCGCTAGCAATTTCGAAGCATCGTGGATCTCCAAGACCTGGAAGAAAGGAGTTGGTAACCTAAGTGTAGGTATTCTGCACATTGACTAGTACTACTAGTAGGTAACAGAATGCCAGCCAGACTCATTGTGCCCATTATTATTTCTCTGGTCCTTCTCATCATATAGGTTGAAGACTTCTTGGACCGGTCGCAGAACTTCGCGAGGGCGGTAGGGAAGACGCAGATGCAGAAGATCTGCACATGCCTTCTAGTTTGCGCTTCGAACCTGACAGATTTCATGAAGGGCCACATCGACGCGTCGAAGCTCAAGACCCGTCTGTTTGGGCGCCTTAACCCCGACATTCTGGTCAGCAGGCCTCGTCCGAGACCCGGCAAGAGGAACCTTAGCCCGGGGGGCAGGTGCGGGATCCAACAAGAGAGGACAAAGCGTGCTGCGCGCCATGAGGAACCGGTGCACCAAGCTAATGCTACACCTGGCACTGCTCCTGCTGCCACGATTATGCCTCCCGTTCTACATTGTCGATTCCCGGGCATCCAGTCTAGTGGCCCGCAGTTTGTGCACAAGCCATGGCGGCCCTTTAGGATCGTCCCTTCAGGATTCGGCTATGGGTTATCCGTTCGGTTGCCTCCGAGAGCCCCCCATCCTGGCCAGGGAATATTGGGGCGAGCCCCGGGCGATCTGATACGATCGAATAGTGGAATTCAGCTGCCGAAGCAAGGCCCAATTCTCCCGACGCCATTGCGGGAAACGTCTGCCGGTATGCGTCGTCCTGGCAGCGGTGGAGACGAGCAGCTCCATCCAGCGCAGTGAGCAGAGGGACGGTGGAGTTCTTCTTGCTGGTCTAGGAATGGGGTTTTAGCTTGCTGTTGTTTGCGCATATGCTTTTGGAGCTGTGCTGGCTGCCAAGCCAAGCCTGTATTGGTATGTATCCTTGGTGTCATTGTAAATGCCTTTTGGTTGAAGAAAAACTGAAGCTCCCTGCTCAACTAGACTCATCTTTTGACATTATACTAGTTAACTATCATCAACTGTCGTTTCAGTTTTGCAACTTTGGCATATAACTTCCACACACAAAAGATTGCAACTTTTGACATATAGTAACTATCATCAAGCACACGCACAACAATTCCCTCCTACAGCAAATCTACGAATCCATGAGCAAGCAAGGACATATTCAAATCGAGGCAGAACAAACTACTGAAATCTGATTGATGCAATTGTATCGTGCTTAGTCTTCACTGTTACACCACGATTTCGATTTCGATTTCTCGAACGCGTGCAACATCAGACCACCTGGGCTGGGAGGGACTTGTGCTTACTTATTTACTTGCCTGGGAAGGGCTGTTTTGCGGTTTCTACGATAGCATACTGAATTTTTTTTCCATCTCAGACGCCAACAACCAAAATGCGTCAAATTTCCATGTAACACAAAACGGCCAGGTCCAGGGCCTCCCAATCGGGCCACAGAGCCTCACGAGCAAAGCTCCAAAGAACTCTTGCTGTTGTGCACGAGAAGAAGATGTGTGTCCCCGTTTCCGGAATAGCACAAAGGGGACACATCCCATTCCCAAGTCAAGATGACAACGGGGATGAAACCCGTCGGGTTTTGCTTGCCCGTCCCCGTCCCCGTGACAAAAAATCAAGCCTGTTCCCGTCCCCATCCTTGTACACGGGGATAGTTTTTTGCCCGTCCCCAGATAAGCAAAAACAACACCAACATTTCAGCAAAAACATCAATTTTCGGGGTCTTTTTGGGCCGCGCCTAGTGTTTAGATGCGAGAGTGTGGCGAGATGGCGACTATAAGTGACATTTTCGAGGGGGAGAGGCTGGATGATAAGGTTTTGGCTAGCCCAGGTCTATTTTGAGACCCAGATGTTATAGGTTTCACAGGTTTGGTGGGTTTCGGGTGCGGGTAGTAGTCGAACGGGTTTGCACCCGTGAAACTCTGCGGGTTTTAAATTTTACCCAGCAGCAACCCCATGGGGATAGAAATTGGCCCTTCCCCGTCCCCTAACGGGGTTAAAACCCGCGGGTATGCGGGTTTTGGGGCCCTGTTGCCATCTTGATCCCCAGGGTCGTGCCGCTTGATCAGCTCCGTCCCAGATGAGAGAAATCCCGTGGATGCTGTCAAACAAATATTTTGATCTTGAGAGGCAAGGGCGCTTTCCAAAGCGGAAAGGTCCAGGAAAGGGATGGCTGGCGACATAAGGCATCGAGAAAACAAAGATGGCATGACAAGGTCGATGGTCTGCAAATGTATCTCTTCGCTTGATGAAATGTTTCAGATACTAAGTTACTTGGTAATGTGATTTTCTTTGTCTTCATTTCCTTGGTTGCTTTCCATTTGCAGGTACCAATAATGTATTGATTTTAGGTTCTTTGTACATATAAGTAATTAATGCTTCAGTCTCCAGTTTTGTTTGGACTAGTGAGTATTGATCAATTACTGCATGGTACTGCATGCTGCATACTAGGACTTAGATTTCCCTCTCTTAACTTGTGGTAGTGAAAAGTAGCTCACTAGTCGATCTAGGCATTTGATACTTATATTATTTTCTTATCCAATTAGAAGTTGAATCTTCTTACTACTTTACAATGTGCAGCGTAGACCCGTCATCCTTCAATATTGCACGCGTTCTCTACCTTACTAAAAGGTTGTGTTATTACTTTTATTCTGCTACTGTATTACCCAAAAAGTATGATGAGATAACTATCTTGCTTTTGGACCTTACAGATGGTTCAGATGGTGTAAGTGTCGTTTAGGAGCACAAACATGCGGGCCAGCCTCTGACTGGGCCTGCACGTGAGCCACAGCTGGTGGACGTCCGAGTCCGACCCTATTCCCTTCCCACCCCGAACGAACCTAATCCCATCATTAAATGTGACGTCGATTACCGTTCCGGACCCCATCCCCATTAGGAGGCACTGATTTGGAATGTGTTGCGGCTAAATTTTTATACTAAACTTTTTTTCTCACCACTAAATAAATATATGTCAATTGCTTACTGATACATATTTTGATAAAAAAATATTACCATTATTATTACTAGCAAAAGGGCCCGTGCAATGCAACGGGAGATTTTTTTTTTCATAATCTCCAATGGCCATGACCACATTTTGCTGCATCACCGAGATACACTATCAGTCTCAATTTCGTGAAATCATGAATTTTTTTTGAAATCATTAACATTTTTTCTAAACTTGTGAACATATTTGAAATCATGAACATTTTTCAAATTCGTGAACACTTTTACAAATTTACGAACATTTTCTAAAATCAAGGACATTGATTGAATTCATGAACATTTTATATTATTTGCAAACATTTTTTAAAAATTGTGAACATTTTTTAAAAATTATGAACATTTTTTTAAACAAATTTCTTGAATCAACAAACATTTCTAGAATCGAGGAACATTTTTTTGGAAATTGGTGGAACAATTTTTTAAATTCATGAACATTTTTGGATTTGACAAACATTTTTATGATTTAACAAACATTTTTTGAAATGCATGATCATTTTTTGAATTAGTGAACATTTTATGAATGAATAAACTATTTTGTAAGTCACGAACAGTTTTTGAATTTTTAGGATATCTTTCCATTCATAAAAGTTTTTTGGATTGGTGAAATTTTGTTCAATTTCATTAACATTTTTTAATAAACAAACTTTTTAAAAAATCATGAACATTTTTTGATTTCCCGAGCGTTTGTTTAACATTTTTTGAATAAACAGACATTTTTTTTGCAGAATCACGAACAATTTTTGAATGCACAAACATTTTATGGTTTATTAAACATTTTATTTCAAAATTATAATTTTTTAAATTTTTGGAACTTTTTTGAAGTTCCAAATTATTTAAAGTAGAAAAAAAACAAAAAAATAAAAATAAAAAACAAAATTAGAAAAACAGGCCGCCCGGACATGGGCCGGCCCAAACGGGCGCGCTGCATCTTTTCCACGCGCGCAAAGCGCAATATAGGAGGTCCCTACCCGGCCGGCTCAAGCGAGGGATTCCCCTGGGTGAAACGTTTTTTTTATCCCTTATAGGTGGTATTGGTGGGTAATATTTTGCAACTTTGGGCGCAATTTCCGTGACGTACCGTCAGAAGCAATAGCCCCTTTATTATTAGGTATAGAATAGATTTGTTGGTTTAAATTAGTTTTTTTAATATACATGTTACTTGATTCATAGTATGGCACATGCTATCTATTACTACCAAATAATATTTTTCATTAAAAAATGGTCTATACTAGAAATATTTTTTTTCTTCATAGTAATTGAAACTTAGAATATTGAGGTAAATTATGTCATGTAATGTTTTATAATATGGTTATAAGTAGTTGCATCTAGATGTCTAAATATCTTGGTAGAGTCGTCTAGGGAGCATGCTGGGTCTCACCATACAAATATCCTGGCAAAGATTATCAAGAGTAGGTACAAGATTATTACTCAAAAAAAAAGTTGAGCCTTTGTGGATTCAACATGCGCTTTATCAATTTGTCATCGACAGTCGTAGAGCCCAGAATCAGAGACCAAGGGACATAAACCACACAAGTAGTAATTTTTTTTATTTCTTACATCAAAGAAAAATGAATACATGAAATCCTCCTATCCCACTCTTCAAATTTAAAATGCGAGGACAATGACCAAAACCACAGCTCCAACCGAATCAATCCCACTTTGCACGAGGACTCAATAGATCTCGTCCACCGCTCGACTTTCGTCTAGATCCAGAGGTACTCGGCAGCTACCTCCCTCCCACGGCCACCCGAAATTTACCCTGGCTCTCTTCTAGGCAAAGAATATGGCTGCTGCAAATATAAAACCTTTGCAAATATGATCGTTGGAAATTTAGCCATTCAAAAGCATAGCTGTTAGAGACATAGTTATTAAAAATAAAGATACTAGCAATTACAAAGATCGGTGGTAAGATTGTGGGTGCTAGAGGTGGGGGTGGGGCGAACAGGAGGTAAAGATCGACGACCCATTTATTAATTTGTCGCATGGTGAGGGTCTGCAAGCTTACTCTTCTCATGTATGTATAGTTTAGAATAATATATGGCCGTTGCAAATATGTCTCTTAGAACTTTAGCCGTACATAGGCCAGAAAAAAAGAGGCCATTGCAAGTATAAACATTGCAAATATGACCATTAAAAAACATAGCCTTTAGAGACATTGTGATTATACTAAAGAAGACAATGATTAAAAAAAGATAGCAATTACAAATTTCAACAGTTACATGAAATTAATAAAAGTTTGAGGATTCCGTTGAAACCGTGCGGTAAAATGGGAGAGGATCTTTTGAGACGGCTCAAATTTTGGTATAAGAATTTGAGAAGTCAAATTTGAAGTGTTTGTTGGACACCTCACAACGAAAATTTGAAGAGTCTGCGGCCTCTGTTTTTCCCATTCCCACCTCTATCAAGCGGGCCCCATTTCTCAGTGATGGGCGGTAAAGAAAGGAAGAAAGCTCTAGCTTCACTTTCAGCACATGGAGCCATGGCGACTCCTGCCACTTGGTCTCTGCCGCCACCGCTGCCGCCGATGAATTGAAATGATCTACGGTCATGTAGTACAAGAGCAAGTCCAACCGGTGCCCTATCCTAGTCTTTGAATGCAAAGTTCAAGGTTTATGACAAAAATCTCCACCCCTACCGGTACCCTATCCCGCTTGAAAAAATATGGACTCACCGGATCTCGTCCACCGCTCTCCTTTCATCTAGGTGTTAATAGACATGGGTGTTTACACCGTAAAGTGTAACCTCAATATCCTCCTCTCTTCCTAACGCATGTGATGTTAAGATGAGAACTAACGGTCTTAATTAACAATCGGCCACCGTCTCTCGTCTCTGGTCAATAAAAATACCACGTGGCTCTCCTTGTTGAAGAGTAAGAACACTTCAATCTTGTACATGGTATACAGAGCCAACCTCTTTGGAAACAACATATAGAAACCTCACGCCAATGCCTCCAACTCGGCAGCCGTCATCCTCAACCTCGGCCCACCTCCAACCGAAATATTGACAAGGGAGAATTACCTTCCTCTGAAAGGCTCAAGCGATGCCAGGTCTGCGTGGCGTGTAGGTCATCAGTCTCCATGATGGCTCAGAAACCGCGCCACCGAAGACGGTGGAAACACAGCAGGCGGACAAACCATGGCCATGACACCAAATCCCATATATACTACATGGATATCGAAGGATCGACAGGTTCTCAACTACCTGTTGAATTCTCTCTCCAAAGAAATTCTCGCACAAGTTGTGGGGAAGGAAACCACGTTTTGATCTGTAGGCTGTGATCACGCGTTATTCACCTCACAATCTCTTTCCCGGGTTACAAACCTGAGGATCACCATCACCAACACCAAGAAGGGTGCCATGTCGAGCCCCGCCTACATCGCCAAGATAAAGAGCCTAGGTGGTAAACAGGAATCAGGGTAGATTCTAGGTTACACTTCGATTGCGCAACTGCTCCTGCTCCTGCTCAGCACACAACATCCCGCCACTTCGATTTTGAAGCATCGGATCAAGGCACACAAGGCTCATGCATGGCAGCAGCATTTTCATCAGCGGAAAATGAGCGAGTCTGCTGCTCCAGAGCCCCATCCTCTTTGGCAACATCATTGTCAGAAGCTTTCTGCTCTTCCAGTCTTCCCACCTCTTCCTCATTGCGCAACTGCTCCTGCTCAGCACACAACATCCCGCCACTTTGATTTTGAAGCATCGGATCAAGGCACACAAGGCTCATGGCAGCATCATTTTCGTCAGCGGAAAATGGTACATCAGCAGCCACCACGGCCTCAAGCTGGTTCGAGCCATGCTCCGGTGCCCCATCCTCTTTGGCAGCAACATCATTGGCAGAAGAAGAAAACCACACACATCACCCTCATAATCACTTTGCTCCAGCGGTGCCTCCTTCTCTTCATTCACATATCCATCTCCGACCGTCCATCTCATCATCAGAATCCAGAGCCGTCGCCTCATCAGCCACAGAGGTCAAACGCAGCTCGCTGAGGCATTTTGGTCCTACTGTAGCATACTTAAAATTTCTCCATCTCGACGCCAACAACTTCAACTTGGAGCAAAATGCCTTCACCTCATCAACCGGGATGATTTGATGATCATTTCCATGTAACATCAACATTTTCGAGATCTCTTCGTCCAACTCAGAGCAGACTGTTGCCTACAATTTTTTTTATTGCAAGTTAGGCACACTGCATACAGGAAGGAATACGATTACGGCAATATGTAAATCATGTCATGTTACTTACCGCTATGTACCATGCATGATGCCCCGGCCTCCGAAGAATAGTACCCTCCATGTTTCTATATAAGTGTCCGTGCTCTGTTTTCTGGCCCAGCCACTGTTAGCTTCATACCTTCTCCTTGACCAACTAAACTAAAAGCAATCAAGTAAGGAAAGGAAAATCTGTGATAATTCCAAAGGTGACAACAGAATAGCAAGAGCTAATCTCTTTTATGTCCTCTATCTTTGAGTAGGCAATATCCATCGCATACTCGATGAGTCGAGGCTCGACGCAGTCACCATGGGTGCTGGTGAACATTACCCAGCCAAAGAGCCAGAGCACGTATATCTCTACGGCGCACTGGCTCTGCTCCTCAGTAAGTTCCTTCAGCTCGAAGAGCTTCTTGTACTGCAACAAGGAATTAATTACTGTAAGAACAACATAGCTAGGTACGCTCCCCAAGTCCCAGGCCAAAATATATATATATATATATATATATATATATATATATATATATATACAGGGTACAGACAAACTAAATTAGTTGGGCATGCTCCCTGTTAGTATGGATATGCTAGAAAATTTATTTACGTCAGGATGAAATCGGGTGTACTGATATTGGCAGGGTTAGGCGTGTTGAGGAGAGAAACCAAGAACACCAACTGATGCTTTTAAGCAGTCAACCTTAGCTTCCTGAACTTTGGTTGCACCCATGTTGTTCTTCCTGTCCAGCGTATGAAAATTAAAATTAGATGTCCTTGTGACAAACAAAGACACTAGTGTAGCTCTACTTGGATTAAATTATTAATTACCAGTTTGAAATCTGCAAGTCCTTGTGCAGCAGTGCTGTACAGTTAAGTCAATCCCTGCCTGAGTAGCGCCCGCCCGTTGGAAACATGCATGCATGGTGTTCCCTTTGACAAAACATATATACCTGGATCGATACAGGTACTTTGCCAAGAAAACCCAGTGTCGTACCTCAACCTGGGAATGGTGTGAAACCCACCCCATACCGAGACCGATCCATAGCTAATACTCCCTCCGTCCGGAAATACTTGTCCGAGAAATGGATGTATCTAGATGTATTTTAGTTCTGGATACATCCATTTTTATCCATTTGAACTTCTTAGAAGCCACACCATATCGAGACCGATCCAACCCTATCCAGAAGCAAATTCTTAGAAGCCAACCCACATGCATTTCAACTTGTCAAGAAAAGGTTTAAGCATGCAAGTCTGGGCAAGCAAATGTTCAGAAGATTATTTAAGCATGCAAGTCTCTAAAGGAAGAGGGTATGTATTAAATTGACTTTAGAAAATTAAAACAGCGAGCATATAGATATCAGTCATATATATATATATTGGTACCACTGTGGCATATATCATACCATATTAACAGTAGAACTTAACCATCAGAACAGAAGCGGCTAACTAGCTGAGCATGTCTTAGATAGATTAGTATTTATATTTTGCGACTGCATTAATGTACATTGAGTCCAGAAGCGTCTCTTTCCAAATGGCAAATCTCACTTGCTTTAATTTCTAGTAAGTATAAAAGGCAATCATAATATCTAACACATGTTGTCTTGCTACCAAGGCAGCAAGCAGCCTACCCAACAGAATATACTACTGTAGCTCTTTTAGAAGTAGTTGCAAGTACTCCCCTTCTTCACAGAGGAAGATGATTCACATATACTTGCATATTAATTTGCTGGACCACGGACTGCTAATTAAGGGTTCATTTGCTTCAGAACTTGGAATTAATCTTCTAAGCCATGAACTTTGCGTCTATTATCTGAAAGGTTGTCAGCCAGATGTATAGAGGTGAGGTGTGACCGTCTGATGGTGGAACACAGGGAGGGGATTCAGAGGAAATTAAAGCAAGGACCGGAGATGATTACAGTAGAGCGCATACATAGCTCCCAACTCAACTCCGAAGTTGAAAATAATTCATCTTCACTTGCCAAACGGAGATAAAGACGCCACAGCTTATATATGAGCAGGTAACAATCTCGATTTCGATTCGGAATTAGCCGCTCAAGGATAATAAACAGGAGCTGACATCCTAAAAATTAAAGAATAGTGTATATGTCATTTTCGGGTTAGAATCTGAAAGATATCAACAGTAGTCATTAATTGTCCTAAAAAGTCGAGGACGGCGCATCATCGGCATTACATTTAGAAAGTTATCAACATCTGAAAATTTTCAGGTAGTTAGGATTTAACATTAAAACCCATATTGTGATCTACTATGCAGGGAGGCTGGAATGAAAAATAGGAGACATAAACCCAAATTCTAAAAAGTGCAGCTGCACTCACTATTTATAGCTTCCGAGCACACTTATGAGCCATAGGATTTTAATCGCGCGCGTCAGGCCCCGTTCCCCACGAGGCCACGCCCCAACCACCTCCACGCACGCCATGGCCACCTCTCAACCAACCTCGGCAAACTCCCTCCCCTGCCACCGACCCGCACCGGCCGTCCACCTCCGCATACCGCCACCACGCACCGAACACCGCCCCGGGCTGGATCCGGCGAGATTCGCTGCGCCACGCCTCCACAGTGTCACAACCCAAACACAAGGATGGGACGAACAACCGGATCAGTACCAATATTCGGATACAAATTGGGGGTACAAGGAATTTGGGATGAGAAATCAGCAAAGCAAGGGGATGAGGTACGGTAGCAAGGGGATGAGGAACTGGAGCACGGGGTGAGAAACTTGACGATTCATTTCATTCTGTTCGCTGCCTTCTCCTTTGCCGTTGCTTCCTTTAATTAATAAGCTCACTGCCTGCTCCAAGGGGCCCAAGCCCAGTACAACTCAAGCCCATGTCATGACTTGGCCCACTGGCTTATCTGTGGCCAAGGTCATGACATTCGTCCCCCCTTGAGAATCGGCTTGACCACAAGCCGATGACTTCATAAGAATGCGTTGAACACCTGGATCCCATGGAGGCTGTCGGGGTCTTACTCCTCTGACGAGCATACCAATATGTTGCTTCGGCTGCGCAGTTATAGTTGCCAGAACTGATGGAAGATTCCAACAATTTTCTTTGCCCATCGGGTGTCCCATTTCCGTAAGGAAGGCACTGATGCTAAAGAATAGCTCCAAAGCATGGATGGACATACAAGAACATGACCACACTAGTATGCTTATTGGAATGTGTTTACCAAGATCCTGACATGTTGTGCGGGTAGTTTCGGGATAATCGAAGCAAGCTAGGTGACCCTACAAATTCTGAGCATGTAAGATAATCCCTCCACGAGCAGCAATCGAATGAGGCAGGAGAGATCGATCTATTCCACGCATCGGAGAAGGGCTCCCTCGCATCGCTCCCTCCAGGGCGATCAGGGGGCCAACCCTAGCGCCCCGGCCGCCGCCCCCTCCCCCCCTCTCCTCCACCTCGTCG
Source organism: Elymus sibiricus (assembly GCA_039707655.1). Classification (NCBI taxonomy): domain Eukaryota; kingdom Viridiplantae; phylum Streptophyta; class Magnoliopsida; order Poales; family Poaceae; genus Elymus; species Elymus sibiricus. Next base: position 4,491,069 of record CM077670.1, on the reverse strand, counting down.
TCCCCGGAGACGTGCGCCGGCTAAGCCCGGGCGCCGCCGGTGATGGGGACGGCGGGGATCTAGGCTGCAGCCCTGCGGTCTGGAGGGACCGGCGGCGCGAGATCACCCTTCGGTCTTCGTCTTTCCCGACGGTTCGGCGCTGCTTCGGCGGCTTCGTGGGGAGGGCGGATCAGGAGGGGATGTGGCCATGGTGGATTGGTCGGCGGCGCCTCCGGTCAGATCAGATCTGGCTGGTGCCGCCGGCGATGGTGGCCATCTCCTCCGTCGGAGGTGGTCGGCCTGAGGCTGGATGGTCAGATCTCGAGATCCGCCATCTAGTTCCGGCTGCGAGTCGGGAAGACATAGTTGCCGGTGAAAACCGAGCCGATGGCAGGCGATGGCGGCGTTCTGCGTCGTTACCTTGATGAAGGCATCGTCGTGTAACTACTGTCGACCCACTCGTGCTGCTCCGGGGGAAACCCTAGGATCTGGTCTTCCAGATCGGACGATAGCGGTACTGCGGTGTCGTTTTCTCTCTTGGGAGCATCGTTTGTGGAGCAGAGCCGGAAGACAGAGGCAGGAGGTGGAGCGGCTTCGTCTTGCACGGAGCTTTCGGTGGAGATGTCAAGTCATGCCTAGCCGACAGGTGCTACGCTGTGTCATGCCTGGTCGGCAGGTGCTACGCACGACAGATCTTCCCGAATCTTCGCGTCTGGACGGACGAGCGCGGGGCGGTGGCGCCGTTGGGCGCCGTGGTGGCGTCGACGGATGGACGGACTGGCAAGGATGATGCGGATCTCTCTCCTGAAGATGGGTCAGCGGTTCGATGATGATGGCGGCGTCTAAAACGTGTGCATGTGGTGTACGTTTTGGTCTGCTGCACGGCTGTGGGTTCCGATACGTTATGTGGATGGATCGGCGACGGCACCGGTTTTAGATATGGGGAGTGAGAGCACTCCACATTATCGAGTTTTGTAGGTGTGAGTGGTGGCTTCGGGTGACTTGATGTATGTTCTTGTTAGACCTATATTGAATAATAAATAAAGATGGCCGTATGCATCGATTGATGCAGAGGCTGGGGGTCTTAACCTCCTTTTCCAAAAAAAAAAAATGACATCTGTTAACCTCTCATGCACATGCTTGGAATTATTCTCAAATGTATTGATCCAGTCGTGCAACATCAGATCTTCTACCCAGGGGCTGTGTTCAGTTGTTGTAGGCCTCCTTGAGATATTGTGCTCCAATAAACACCATACTGTGGTGAGAGCAAACTCTCCCATAATTCCGAGGAGCCATACAACCAGATAGAAACACCCATTGTCAACTTGCAGAACTTCCATTGTGAGCTGTAGTGTTGTACACCACCAAGGCAAAAGATATGGCAAAGCTCCTCTATGCTGATGCAGGTTTATATATCCAACGGATGCACCACTAATGTTAAGAAGAACCCGCAGTAACTTATGGTCTCCTGGATCAAAAGGTAACTCAAGATAGGTAGGAAAAAATTCATAACCAGGAAGATAGCCACCTTGAGTGGAGAACTGAAGTACCGGTAGCTTGAGCCGCTCCAGTGAGACATAAACATTAGCTTCACCACCATAAGATATCATTCCATCAGGTTGTATGCGCCATATCTCGTAACTGAATCTTGCCGTGTGATATAAAGAGTACATCTGTTGAGCTGTAAGCCACCAAGACACTACTGCTGCACATTTTGTTTGGAGAACAGGCTTGGGATATTTAGTGCTGTAACAGAGCTCGTGAGATTACAACAGGGATAAGCGGCCATTTTTAGTTTACCAAGATTATGCACATGAACACCAAAGGGAATCTTCAGCTGCCCTTGGACTGTAATGCTTAAAATTCTAATATCCCACTGAATAACATACAGTATCATGAGAGCTTCAGGTTGCATAGTAACTGCAACATAATTAGGCGTCAGGGTATCCAACTGTTTTGCAGACCCCAAATGGAAAGTAGCATGACCAATAGCATGAGCTTGCTGTACAAATGGAATATCAGACCACCAACCCATAGTTGCAGAAAATACCGTGGAGAATCCATTCTGAAGAAACCAGAAAAATAAAGGCATGCCTTCACAACGACCATTGATTTTCCACGAGCACCATGGCTGCAACTCCATAATTAACCCCATACATTAATTCATGTACGTGCAACTCCTTTCCGGCAGCAGTTAACTTCTTCACACTTCGAAACAGTTTAGATACCCTCAGATAGCTCCAGGTGTTCCCCCTAACAAGTAGCCATCTCACTAAATCTGCACTGATAGCTCCCCTAAATAATCCCCTTATGCAGTGTTGACTCACCTGAGGGTACCCTATAACTTTCCTGCCTGCTGGACCAGTACTGGAATCCTTTGGACCGAATTGGCAAATAAAGCCAACCAATAAAGCTATTGCCAGGTGTTTGTGTGTGCCAGTGCCACACAGGGTACTACATGCGGAATTATGAACAATGGCACTGGTTAGCTTCCACCGAGACTGCATCGACTCATAGCGACGAACACCTATAGCACTGAACCGCCAAGTAAACAAAGAACTATAACCCGGGGTGTTGCCAGCGTCGCAAGATGCAATGATAATACTGCAAGTTGGCCTTTCCTGCCGTGTGTTGTGTGCAAACATAATACAAGGGTGATAGGCTTGGCTAAAAGGTTTCACTTCTGCAATCTACATAATCTTCTGCCCTGATTAGCTGCTGCACAAATATGAAAACACTTCTCTTCAACAGATTTCCTCAAGATACAGCAAGGTACATATTGTGCCCTCCATATATGTCCACCCACTGGGAACTCTGTCATCAGTGAACTAGGTGCAGCCTCACTCCAAAATAGGTTCCCAAGTGAACTGACAGCCAAGACTTGCGTAGGGATTTCAGTGCCACGTCGTTCAGCAGAAAAAAGAGCTTCAGAAATTGCACTAGTTGGCTGCACACATTGAGTATCTGACCACCATTTCATACGCCTCAAGAACACACCAGCCAGACGCCACATCACACTGCAGTTGTGCAGAGCATTGACAAGGATACTATTATGAGAGTGTGAGAGATAACTCATGAATGACAGCACCTTTGAGTCTGTTGTGGCAAGAGGTATTTCTATGGACTCATTGTAAACAAACCACTGATACACCGTGATGCTCCCACAGCTTAGTTTGTTGTCACCAATTTCTTCTGCTTGTCCACGAGGTTTGGGGCTCACGGTCTTGGAATTTGGTGGAGGCCTGAATTCGAGCTCTACTTGGCACCCCTTCTCATGGGAAATATCCTCCAGTACCATCACCTGCACCCACGCACAAGACGCAAAAGTATCCAAAAGTACGATGCTGCTGCAAGCTGTACTTGTGTGCTTGGTGACGAATGAAGGCCATGGCAACGGCCTGAGCATCTGCACCACCACGGGACTGTGGACGTCGCCATGGGTCAGATCACCCGTCGAGCAGGTGACAGGCGTTGGTGCCATGACACTGATGGTGTCGATGTCAATGGCCTTGTCCCTCACAGCAGGGGCAGCGAGCTCGGGGAAGATATCGACGGTGGTCGTGGACAAAGTAGGTGTCGCGGCCGAGGCAAGCGCTGACGTCAATGCGGCGACATCGTAGCTTGGGCATTCCGTCGAACACGTGGTCGGCGTCGGATCAGCAAGGCTGCTGACGTCGATGGCGGTGGCACGGTGGCCTGCCCCGCACTCCACCAGGGTAGCGAGCTCGGGGAAGACGTCGGTGAAGGTCTCCGTAATCGTGTGGCCATGAACTCCCTGGTCGTAGCCGTCATCAAGCTCCTCGACAGCCATCGCCGCATCCTTCACGATTTCGTCCTCCCTTATCCGAGCAAGGGACGATGCCCTGCTGATGCTGGACGGAGAGCGCGACCACACGACTGCTTGGATGTCTTCGCGCAAGCCCTCGACGTACTGGTTGACGAAGCACCCGATATGCTTAGGTCGGAACTGAGATCCAGCACACGGACGACACGCTCCCAGAACGCTGCCGTGTACTCGGCCATCGTTCCCGTCTGCTTCAGCTCGAGCAACGAGTGCATGTGCTAGTGGCAGGAAGTGAGGAGGTGATATTTGTTGGCTCTGATACCAAATTGTCACAACCCAAACACAATGATGGGACGAACAACCGGATCAGTACCAATATTCGGATACAAATTGGGGGTACAAGGAATTTGGGATGAGAAATCAGCAAAGCAAGGGGATGAGGTACAGTAGCAAGGGGACGAGGAACTGGAGCACGGGGTGAGAAACTGGACGATTCATTTCATTCTGTTCGCTGCCTTCTCCTTTGATGTTGCTTCCTTTAATATGCTCACTGCCTGCTCCAAGGGGCCCAAGCCCAGTACAACTCAAGCCCATGTCATGACTTGGCCCACTGGCTTATCTGTGGCCAAGGTCATGACACACAGGCCCGGACCTCACGGCGACCCGCCTACACCGCGTCAAATCCGACGCTGGAGCCCCTCGTTCCCCAGCCTTCTTCTCCGCCGACACACCCCGACCAGCAGCGAAGCTTCCCGCGCGAGCCGACGCGTGCCCCCCGCCCCAGACCGGCGCTGACGCGGCCCGCTTCTCCCTCCCGGCATAGTCCTGCACATCCCTCGCCGGGTGAATGCATCCCGCGGCTGGGCCCTTGGATTCCCGTCGGATCTGGACCCTTCTCGTCCAAGGATGGCATATTGCAACCGGCAACGGGACCCCTGCTCGCCCGCCCCTATGAGATCCGCTGCAGTCCTCAACTCCCTAGCCACGCAGCACATGGAGCATCATATTGCAGCCTTGCCTACAGGGGCGGGGCGGGGCGGAAGCAAGGTCAGTGGGGACAGCACGTCGACCATCGACGGGATGGCTCGATCGGCGATGTTGTTTGCTGCAGCTCGAATCGTTTCTTGCTGCTTGCCTGATTGGCCTTTCGACACTGGTATCTTGTTTTGGTTTTGCTACATAGGTGATAGATGTCAATGTAAAGCTCCTCTGTATTGTCTTCGTTTATATGTGTAATTCTTGTGTATATTGCCTGTGTGCCATCTTGCGATGTTTGCTGGTAATGGTAACGGGGCTATTGGAGCTGCGCGTGCATCTGATTTGTGAATGGCTGTTTTGATTTTGTATCTGTAGCAGATGCTCGTGCGTGCCGCTGTTTGATTTGTTTCTGCAATGTGATACACCAGAACTGCTCATGTCTCAATTCCAGAAGATGAGATGTTGTTTACTTCCTCGGAGACGCCAGTGCGTGTTGCCAGAAAAGCAGGCGCGAGTTGCTAGAGACGCGAGAGCGAGTTGCGTATTGTGTTTTTACCGACCAAAACTTGCCCAATTTTTACTAGGTAGTTGCCTGGAGATACTACAATCTTTTCTATAGCGGGCGTGTTTTGCGAGAGACGTTGGAGCGAGTTGCCAGAGACGTGGGTGCAAGTTGCGTATTGTGTTTCTTACTGACTAAAACTCGCCAAACATTTACTAGACAGTTGTTCGGTGATACTACAAGCTTTTTTCATAGCGGTCACGTGTTAAACTTACCAAACTCGAGCGATTTTGACTACATCAACGTTCTCCTCTTGTGGTTTTTTGTTTTTTTCGCACAAAAGCTCGCCCAATGCATGATAGGTAGTTCTAGAGATGCTGGCGTGAGTTGCCCAGAGATCCACTCCCGAGAGCCGAGCGAAACAGGAGCGCCACCCGTGTGTGAAGTCGTGGGTTGGGCCGGTGTTTGGCCCGCTAACCGTGTGCGAGATCCAGGGGGTTGGGACAAATTGAGTGTTTTGTGGATCGGGGGTTGGGCCTTCACGGCTTTGGGGGAGTCGACGAACCGCGAGATGCACAGGGACGAGGTGGACTGAGGTTCCATAAGGAGGTTAAATAGGAGTTTGTGGAGGAAAGCGCCCAAAACATGCCCAACACGCGATAGTTAGTTGCAGGAGATAGTGACGTGAGTTGCCTAGAGATTCGCTCCCGTGAGTGATGTGGTTTCGCCAAAAACTTGCCCAACACGTGATAAGTAGTTGCTAGAGATGCTGGCGCGAGTTGCCCAGAGATCCATTCCTGAGAGCGTTGTGTTTTTTTTTCGCACAAAAACTAGCGCGTAGTTGCTAGAGATGCTCGCGCAAGTTGCCTAGAGATCCACTCCCGAGACCCGGCAAGAGAGGGGGGGTCGGGTCGAGTCGTCTATGGATTGGAGGAGGCGAATCGATGATTTGGGTGACGGTGGGATTTCGTGGTTGGGGATGGTGGGTGCTGATGCCGGGGGCAGGGGCACGCCCGAGAGAAGCACAATTTGGGAGATAGGTTGAGTGTGGCGACCACCCCCCGCGCAAAAAAAAAACCCACAGAAATATGGGCGAGGGCCACTTGCCAGAGACGCGGGCGTGAGTTGCCAAAGACATGGACAAGTGGTAAGTTGCTTGGGCGGTTGACAACTTCACACCACTTCTGTTGTCCAGGGAAAGAGGCCAAGTTATGTGGGGTGGTAAACTTTACACCACTTTCAAAGCAACTTTCCTATTTATGGAAGGTAACTTTAGTGGAGCACAGAAGCAACTTCGTTGTATAATGTGTACTAGTAAATTTGTCTAACATTCTCCTCACTTTGGCTATCGCGGCGGGTAAGTTCTCTACCAGTTCATGCTCAGTTACCTACCATTATCTCTAAGTTGCCTATAGTACTACGAAGTCGCCTATTGTCGATGCTCAGTTGTCTGTCATTGCTAATTTTTAGTCGCCTACTGTGACTGATTAGTTGCTTGCCATCGATAATTAGTTTCCTACAATATTGTGAAAAGTTGATGTTGTTGCTAAGGTTTTCTACTTCTAAAGCTAAGATGCTTATATGCTCTAGAAATTACTTGTAGGCAAGTTAGGGTAATGCTAGGAAAACTTTAGAGATGATGTTATGCAACTGTAGAGATGGTGTTACACAACTTGACAGTCATGGTAGCAAACTTAGGGGGAGCATTAGGTTGATAGGTAATCATCATAGGCAGCTTTATAGGTGATATTAGGCAACTTGTCAGTGCTGGTAGTCAACTTAGAAGTGTTTGGATAGACATGTAGTCATGATAGGCAATCTACCACAAAGTTGCTTCTCATAGCACCAAAGTTGCCCCCCCATAGTATTAAAGTTGCCTGTGAAAAAAATGTTGATCAAAAGCAAGTTTAGAAATGATGTTAGTCAATTTGAGAGTCATGATAGCCATATTAGAAAATCATTAGTTGAATAATAGTCATAATAGGCAACTTGACAACAAATTTGCTTCTTGTAGCACCAAAATTGCTCATCATAGCATCAAAGTTGCTCGAAAAATAGTTCGTCGAAGGCAACTTCATATGTGATGCTAGGCAACTGGACGGTCATGATAGCCAACTTATGAGAGCATTGAGTTGATAGGTAGTCACTATAGGCAACATTGCAACAAAGTGCTTCATGTATCACCAAAGTTGATAGGTAGTCGTGGCAGGCAACTTACAGGTAATGCTAGACAAGTTGGTAGTCATCTTAGGCAACTCAAAAGAACATTGGGCTGATAGGCGACCATGATATATAACCTAACCGAAAGTTGCTTACTGCATTACAAAAGTTGCCTCCCCATGGCACCAAAGTTGTCTATCCGACAAGAAAAAAAGTTCATCAAAAGAAACTTCTTAGGTGGCGCTAGGCAAGTTGACGTTCATGATAGCCAACTTATAAAAGCATTGATTTGATACGTAGCCATCATAGGCAACCTGCAATGAGGTGCTTTATGTAGCACCAAAGTTGATAGGTAGTCATGGTAGGCAACTTACAGGTGATGGTAGGCAGCTTGGTAGGCAACTTACAGGTGATGGTAGGCAACTTGGTAGTCATTGTAGCCAACTCAAAAGAACATTGGGATGATAGGTGACTATGATACACAACCTAAGCGAAAGATGCTTACTGTAATACAAAAGTTGTCTCTCCATGGCACCAAAGTTGCTTGAGATTTTTTTTGTCAAAAGCAATTTCATTGGTGACGCTAAGCAACTTGACGGTCATGATAGCCAACTTTATAAGATCATTGAGTTGATAGGTAGTCATGATAGGCAACCTCGCAACAAGGTGCGTCATGTAGCACCAAAGTTGATAGGTAGTCATGGTAGGCAACTTACAAGTGATGCTAGACAATTTGGTAGTCATCGTAGCCAACTCAAAAGAACATTAGGATGATAGATGACCATGATACACAACCTAACCGAAAGTTGCCTACTTCAGTACAAAAGTTGCCTCTCCGTGGCACCAAAGTTGCTTGAGAAAAAAAAGTTCGTCGAAAGCAACTTCATAGTTGACGTTAGGAAACTTATAGGTGATGCTAGGCAATTTGGTAGTCATCATAGCCAACTCAAAAGAACATCGGGATGATAGGTGATCATGATACACAGCCTAACCGAAAGTTGCCTACTGTAGTGCAAAAGTTGCCTCTCCGTGGCAGCAAAGTTGCCCGAGGAAAAAAAAGTTCATCGAAACATATCAATATGGGATCTAGTTTTGAAGAGCTCGCCGCCAAGAATCTAACGGTGAAAACAGATCTTAATTTTGATGCTCCATTCAAAAGTTATGACTTTTTGAAATTTTTAAACACACAAAATAATTGCACATGGAACAAGATCTTTCCTTTTTGGAGTGGATTTTGCATCATAGCATTAGGACAAAACTTACCTTTTTTGGGTGTGTGCTCGGGAACGCTAGGGAGCACACGTGTGGTCCCTAGCCGCGTCCCTAAAAATGGGTCCCAGCAGTAGTGCTATCTGCTGTTTTGGGATACAAAATTCAGCACACACACAAAAAATGAAACGGCTTTAGTGCTACGTGAGCAAAAGATCAACATGCTTGTTTCGACGGCATAAAGCAGATGAACTGCACGTTTGACTGACAGGGCCAAAGGTAATGCATTAGCAGAAGTAACTTAATTTTTAGCAACTTGCAGAGAAGAATGGTTGCTTACGGGGAGAGGATGATTATCTCGGACTTGACTTGGGTGCAAGAAGACGAGGTTGAGGCGGCGGCGGTGGTCTGGCGAGGCGGCGGAAGACCACGGCGGCGGTCCGGCGAGGCGGGGGATGCAGTGCACTTGAGGCTGAGGATGGAGAGCTAGAGGCGGCGCCGCCGGTCAGCCAATGCGGCAACCATGGAACCCTAGAGAAGGGGGTGGCAGGGACAAGCCGCCCATGGAACTCTATTTAGGGAGGAAGTGTGGGGTTGGAAGTGCGGAAATTTCTAGATCTGCGGAAAGTAGAGGATGCGGAAGCAAGTTTGGAGTACCTGAGGTCGAAATGCTGCTGCGACGAACGAAAGGATATGGGTGCTGCGGTTGTGGGTGACCGGAGTTGGGTTCGGTGCGGCGGCGGCCTCCTCTTTTTTTTACAGAGAAGAGAGAGAGAGAGAGAGAGGGAGAGAGAGAGAGAGAGAGAGAGACCTGCACTGCACCGCGCACAAAGCCAATAAGCGCGCGCCAATAAGTGGAAGTGGAACCAAGCGAGATGTGCCGCGGGAACACAATTTTTTGTCTCCACTCTGGACCATGGTACACAATAACAATATGACGACGTGGGGTCCCGGGCCATGGTCAGCCCGGCCCAACAACCCAAACCCCAAGCCCGATGGTGGGGCCGGGCTTGGGCTCCAGATTTGGACCGAATTAAAAGCCAAAAATAAGCCTGAAATAATTCAAAATTGAGGTTTTAATAGTTATTACTAGTTAATTGCCCGTGCGTTGCAACGGGGGTACATATATATTCTATTGACTCAACACCTATGGTGTCTACCTTATACTTTTATAAATCCTCATGCAACACTATCGACTTTTTTTACCGTACTTCTTCCTCCTCCACCCACTATCTCCGCCCCCTCCCCACCCTTGTAAAAATCCACTCCACCCCTATCAGTGGAACATCCAATTTATAATCCCCTTCCACGTCCATCCGCCCGCACACTTTGATTTTCAAACATGTAACATACTGCTCAAATATATATCACATCGCAGTAGACCCCCTATGTCTTTGTCTCTCTCTTATACAATCCCCACTCCATATTCATCTCCCTCTGGCTCTCTTTCCATTATATGTTTCCTTTACTCACATTAGAATACTTAATTTGAGCATCCATGTTTTCAAGCGTAATAAACTGTGTTCAAGAGAACAAAATAATTGTACACAATGATAACATACTTTAAGATATATTTAATAGGCATTATACAAATCATATAATCTACATTCTATCCGAGAATCAAAATGTTGGGAACCAAATAGCCAGAATAACATAAAAACACCAACAATAATAATATATAACGTATGAGAGAGTTAACACAATTATCCATAAGCGCATTGGAGTTCACATAACTGTAATATTAGCACCTTTGAGTAACCAAAATCATAAATTTTCGCTGGGTTGGGCTCCCAGCCAGGAGGGTCTTTTGCAATTTAAGATCATGGGCAATTGAGTTTTGGAATTCTTTGCATTCATTAGTCATTGGTAGCAATATCGGAGCCAATATCTCGGTTTTTATGAAATATCTCGGTTTAAACTCAGGTTTGATGAGCGTAAAAATAACACTCATCAATCACCGTGAGCGACATGTGTGGACCTCCTCATAAACATCTCTACAAAATAATTTTTCAATCCAATAGAATGATACAATAGTGATCCTACAACAACTACAACATCATACTCCTCTAAAAACATCAACGAATCCAAGCCAAAATCAAAATTTAGATAAAAAATACGCATACCCTAGGCATGGCAATGCTAGGCACATAGAACGTGCATTCACGAAAAATAAGTTGGGGATCGGAGGAGAAACATACCGTAGATCGATCACACGGAAGGGTTTGAACTGAAATCAAACGAGTAGAGAGATCCGACGAAGTTGTGGTAGGGTTTGGAGAGCTTTGGAGGAAGAAGAAGAAGAAATAGATGAGATGGGGGCGATTTACCTCTTGCCTTGGCCTCCTTATGGCCGCCAGGGCGTCATACGAGTGTCCATACGAGCGCAAGCACTCGTATGGAATGCCGTCGTTCGCTCTGAAGCCAATTCTCTATCTGCGCATACCTCATATGGCCATTTATACGAGCGGCCGCGCTCGTATGGAATGCCATCGTCCGTTCTGATAACTTTTTCTTCTGGTCGTGGATGTCATATGAGCGCGCATATGAGCGTGGATGCTCGTTTGGAACGTCGTCTTCTGCTCTGGACTTCTCTCTGTTTCTGTCGAAGAACCATACAACCGCTCATACGAACGCAGATGCTCGTATGGAACGTCGTCCATGACTCTGTTGCCTCTGGATGAATTTTGTTGGAGCCACCCACGCCACATACGACCATCCATACGATCTTGGTGGTCGTATGCTAGGCCATCGTTTGATCTGTCTCCTCCGAGACTTCGTTTTCTCCAGTGATTCCTGCGGGGTTAGTTCCAACACAACATATAGGCATATTTCCAGGCTCTCAGACGTTAGTACGACACATAGCAATTTTGCACATGACAAAGGCCTCATTAGCACAACTTTTTCTCAACTCAACCTCCACTATAAAAACTTCAACACTCTCTTATTGAAATGAAAAGACTTAAAATAAAACTTACTCTTCTACCTTATTTGCATGGGTTGCCTCCCATGAAGCACTTGTTTTCGGTCGGATAGCTCGACCGTAGTGATGATCACTTGGGTGCAAATACACCAAGCCCATAGCTTCGAGCATTGACGACAATGCCGTCTCCGGTGTATGTCTTCATCTTCTTTTTCCTGGGGAAATGTCTCACAAAAGGATCCTTTGCAGGAAGGTAAAATCTTACATTTCCCTCAAACACATTAATAGTAGCCTTTATGGTCCTAAGAAATGACCTACCGAGAATTATAGGAGCAATGGGATCTTCAGGCATATCGACTATAACAAGATCAATCATAACAGGGAAATCATTAATTTGAATTATAACACCATGCTTAATCCCTACTGCTTGCGTAAAGGTAGAATTGGCTATATTCAACTTAATTTTAGTAGTAAGAAAAGGACCAAGATTGAGATTATCATAAACAGACTTAGGGATAGTGGAAACACTAGCACCTAGATCACACAAAGCATTGAATTTATTCAAACCAATCTCAATCTCTATAGTAGGCTCAAAGATATCTTCTTGTTTAGCAGGTAGCTTACCAAATAGCTTCTTTCTTTCATCATCCAACTCACGTACCTTAGCTGCAACATGATCAACAAAGACATTATATGCTTCAACGTTTGATACTTCCGGTAGTGGGTGTTTCATTGCTATCATCTTCACGAAGTCTGCAACTGTATATGTATACTCTGGCACATGGCTTTTATAAAGCTCTTCCGCACTATCTTTGCTACTTCTCATCATCTTGATATCTTCAACTGGGTTTGGTTCCGGTTTACGTGCAAACTTGGCTAGAATTAAAGTTTGACTCTCTGCAATTTTAGCAACGTGTGCCTCCATGCTTTTTGTTCTTCCATCTAAAGCCTGCACATCGTTAGTGAGTCCAGCAATTTTACCGGTCAATTGACCAAGTAAGTTATCATGATTCTTCAAGATATTTTTAAAGGTTTCATTTTGCTAATTTTGACTAGCAATATTTTTTTTTAGAGTTTCCTCCAAAGTATTTCTATTACCATTGTTCGTCCCATTAAAATTATTAGGTGCTCCACTATTATTAGGATAAGGCAATCTAGGAGCATACCCATTATTCTTCCAGTTGGGATTGTAGCTATTACGAGCAATAAAATTAACATCATTAACATCCTATTCCGTAATAGCATTCACGTTTACCTCTTCTTTACCTTTAACCTCGGAGATGAGTTCATCAATCTTAGCGGTCAACTCCGTGTTCTTCTCTTCAATAGCATTAAATATTTTGTTGGTAGCCCTCTCAACATGCCATTCGGCATGGTTTTCTTGCATATCATCCAGCAACTTTTTTGCTTCATCGATGGGCTTACCCATAATAGTTCCTCCTGCTACAGTGTCAAGCATAGTTTTTGACATAGGATTTAAGGCATTATAAAACATATGAAGAATTAACCATTCTACCATTCCATGATTAGGACAATTCCATATAGCCTCCTTCATGCGATCCCACGCAAGCGCTAGTGGCTCACAATCTTCCTGCTTAAAGCTTGTTATCTGCGAACACAATTGCATTATCTTTGTAGGTGGGGAAAACTTAGATAAAAACTTACTGCATCACTCAGTCCATGAAGTTATACTACCTCTAGGCAAAGCTAGAAGCCATTCTTTTGCTTTTCCTCTCAAGGAGAAAGGAAATAGACACAACTTCAAAGCATCAGGTTCATAATCCTTTACGAGTGTCATGTTACACAATTCAGAAAAATTATGCAAATGCGTGCCGGCATCCTCAGAAGCAGAGCCTCCAAATTGGTCCTGTTGAACCATAGAGACTAGGTTCGGTTTAATCTCATACTCAGCGGCAGCAACATCAGGTTGTGCAATTGGTTCATGCATGAAACTATTGCTAGGAGCAGCAAAGCTTCCAAGATTACGAGCCATGGTAATCTTTTTGGGTTTTCTAGTGACAACACTTGCAACAAAAAGTAAACTTAAAAACTGAAACAAAAAAAACTGAAATAAAACTCTAATAAAAACTCTAACACAAAGACTAGGCACACAAATCCTCCCCGGCAACGGCGGCAGAAAAAGGTTTGATTAGTCCCTTTAGTGATCTGGTAAAGGAGCAAAAAGGATTCTCGCCTTTTTCCCCAGAGGTGACCCTGAGTTATCGAACCAACGAGAGGATGGCACCCTTGAAGTCAGAGGTTTCTACCAAGCTTTTGCGAGAGAATTAATTCCAGCTTTTGATCGGATCAAAATCAAGTTGACACTAAGAACTCTTATAATAGAAATAGGCATGGGTATGAGGACTTATTCTTACAACCATATATTTGTGACGGGACCATTATGATCTTAATTTGTGCCCTGGAAGTCATCCATCGAGATGTGCTTGCTACGTATCGAAGTGGGGGATGTGTCCAAATTATGTCTTGACCGGCACGCGTCCTGCATCAAGAGTCAGTTGTCCAACCGAAGGCCCTATCCGTCGCATGGGGTTGCCCCGATAATTAAGATATAAATCAGACAAAAGCATTGGGCAGTTAATGACTACACCTCTTGTATCCCCAGAGATAGGATCCGTGTTACCGTACTAAACCTTTCTGTCACTGGTGTTCTGAATAACACATCACGGTCTCCTTGCCCTTAGCCTCTCTGTGACTCGTTCTCCATGATCCTGGGTACCTGCAGGGACGAAGAACGCGAACGAGACAAGAGACAACTATGAAGCAATTTTATGTTACACATACGGGACATTAATTCAAAGTACTTCCATCGACCCCTCTAACAAATACATTGGGTTGTAAGGCTATGCCTCAACCTATGACCTTACCGAACTACTCACACATGGAGATCAGATCACACGAAGAAATCATTGAAGAACACATCATGAAGATTGATTGATTGATAATATGTCTTACAATGGATGCCGGATGTGATATCCGATTACAAAGTATGGCTAGTTGGCTGAGTCCTACGGTGGTGGTGATGGTGACGGCTATGGAGATGTAGATGGGAAATGGCGGCGGCTAGGGTTGTTGTGGATGACGAGGATGGAGGTTTCGGCGATGATCTGTGTTGTTTCTGGCGTTGGCCCCTTCACAGTATTTGTAGTGGTGGATCAGAGGGCGCCTCTGGCAGGCCATACGAGTGCGCGTGGTCGTATGGAACGCCGTCTTTTGCTCTGGCTCATCCTGTGCGCTTCCCACTTGATCTCCTATATCTCCTCTTTACTCCTTTCCATGTATTGGCTTGATTTCGTCCATAAATAGCCCATTTCCCGTGGAAACAAAATAAAGATAGGATATTTGGAATCCTTTGCATTCATTAGTCATTAGTGGCAATATTAGAGCGAATATCTTGATTTTTATGAAATATCTTGGTTTAAACTCAGGTTTGATGAGCGTAAAAATAACAGTCATCATTTCGGCGTCCCTGTGATCAAATCATGATGTGTCTGGACAGACGATGATGGATGCCGTCACACCGAGAGGGCCCTAAGAATATCTCTCCATCGACGGAGGAGCAAATCCCAATCTTGATCTATCAAGTCCCTTGTCATACTTTTCCATGAACCCGTAAGCTGCCGTAATAGCCGCCCTGTTACAGGTGACGTTTAACAAACCCCAAAGTTCATGAAGCAAGCATGAAAGAACTCGATACTCTCATGGTCTAAGGAATTATGCAAACCTTAACTTTCTCTGTGTTAAATACTATCAACTTGTGATGAATGTATCTCATAGCATAACATCAATTGGGTCGATTCAACACAAGTGTTCTTCTAACATTGTGTCCTCAAAGTTGCCGGCATAGACATGCCCATGATCAGGAAAACGTAATCATCATGCAACACTTGAGCTAGTCTTAGAGGCACGACCAGGAATACATTTTACCGTTTATTATTCCACACGTGCATATGGGTTTTCCTCCGAGACTTTATGGATATACGGACTCAAGGATCACTGTAGTTATAGCACAAAACATAAACATTAATTATGAACTTGGAGATAGATAATAACATTTATTATTGCCTCTAGGGCATATCTCCTACAGATACAGGGACTTTTAAAGACTACAATGAGATGAGCAACAACAACAAGAACAGATGGTGCGAAGTCGAGACGAGCACATGCTTTAACTATTAGACCATCCGATGACGGAACCCACAAGGTGTACGACAACCTTTCACCAACCGACCACAACTTCACCCGAGAACGAACCGGACAAGAGCACGAAGGAAGCAAACCGACCTCAAGGAAACAGTCGGGCACCGACGAAAGAAGCAAAACCACCTTAGCCGCCTAGCAAGACCGACCGGGCAGAGAAAGACAAAACAACCATAACTCCATCAGGGCACGGTGTCGGAGTTGAATCCGGCGGATCTCGGGTAGGGGGTCCCGAGCTGGTGATCTTAGCTAGATGGTAACAGGACAAAGAGGGACACCGTGTTTTACCTAGGTTCAGGCCCTCTCGAAGAGGTAAAACCCTACGTCCTGCTTCGATTATATTGATTGTGATGGAATACAAAGTACAGGATGATCTACCTCGAGATCGTATGCCTATGAATCTTGCCCCATGGCCTAAAACCCCCTCGGTTTATATAGACACCAGGGGTACCTAGGGTTACATGTAGGTCGGTTACATTAAGGGATAAACATGCCGATAATTTGAACAGGTCTTGGAGTATGCGCCAAGTCTTCGGAGGATTCCATCTTGAGTACGCCGTGGGACATGGTGGACTTGGCCCACTTATCATTCGTCTGGGGCTCCTCAGCCCGGCCCATGACTGGGAGGCCGATGTGGTTAGTACCCCCTAGTCCAGGACACCATCAGTAGCCCCTGAACCAGTCTTCCAAGCTGAGGATTGGTCCTCGGACGGCTCATCCTCCGTTACTGATCTTCGGCCTTGCAAATTGGTTCATCATCTCCTTTTGCATCTTCCTTTATTGTAGCCGTGTTTTAGCCCGAGAAGTGATATACCTCAGACATCCGAGGAGCTCCAGCCAAGCTCCATACAGAGTGTTTTTCTTTTCCTCGGATCCGAAGATCCCATCCAGGCTTAGGTAGCTTAATAGCGAAGTTTCCCAGCACTGGTGTGGGTGAGTCGATTGGGCCGAGTTTTGACAACTTTGACCGAAAACCAAACTGTCACCACATACTGTAGAACCGAAAAGTCCCATCAGTAGTTATTACGCCGGGTTTTAGCATAGCCCGAGGCCGCTGCTATTGGCACGTCCCGTCAATAAAGGATCGTGCACCAGATTTTCGATGCTGTCATAAACAAAATCCCTCGATTTACGCGCGTGCATAATGCTCATTGCGTTGCGAACTGGCAAAATTACCGCACAGTATCGTGCCCTTTGATATTTTTTACTGGCTTATAAAGGGATGGGGATGAATCCAATCCATTTCCACGCTTTACCCCTTGCTTCCTGCGCCCAAATCCTCCAAGCTCCAGTGCCCAAAGCACAGAGCTCAGTTCCATCCTTTCCATCCTTTCCCCACCTCCTTCCAGTCCTCGATGGCTGGCAAGGGCAAGGGTGCCGCCGCGGCGGCGGCCGAGGAGAAGGCGGCTAGCAAGAGGGGGCTATGGCTCCCTTCCACTGTCACTGCCGGCAACATCGTCGAGCTTCAGGCAAGTGGCTACCTACTGTCCCAGGACGAGGTCAAGTGCCGCTCGCCGCTCGTCGGATCGGCCCTTTGTTCCACCTCCCGAGTTCCAGAACCTCGGGAGGGCGAGCGTGTTGTATTCATCTCCCACCTCATCCGAGGTTTGGGTTTTCCTGTCCACCCCTTCCTCCAGGGCCTCATGTTCTTCTACGGCCTTCAATTCCACCATCTGGCCCCCAACTCCATCCTTCACATTGCCTCCTACATCGTCTTCTGCGAGGCGTTTCTCCGCATTGAGCCCCATTTCGGGCTCTGGCTCAAGTTGTTCTGTGTCAAACCACAGACCAACAGTGGACAGATCACAGAGTGCGGAGGATCCATGATCAGCAAGCTCAACGGCATTACATGGCTGCCAGGCAAGTTCATTGAGACGGTGAAAGATTGGCAAGAGAAGTGGTTCTACATGGCCGACGTGCCATCGGGGGACAGGGAGGGAGTCCCTGCTTTCTCGGCTGCCCCCTTGAAGAGGTTGCATTCTTGGACGGCCAAGAACCTCGACTGGGGGAACAAGGAGGAGGTCGAGGCCCTCCAGGATCGGGTGAAGTTCCTCATCGATGAGGGCGTCACTCTGGTGGATGTGGTCCATGTCATGCTGCACCGCCGGGTCTAGCCCCTCCAGGCCCGAGCATCTCCTTTATGGAGGTACGAGCCGAACAGCGAGTTTTCGGTTATCCAAAGCCTCTATAGGGGGAAGGACATTGGCGAGATGTTGACGACCCTCTTCAAGCCCTCAGCCAAGGAAAATGTCTTCCGGACCGGGGCGAACGACCTCGGCTACAGCCGAGCAAGAACGGCTGCCGAGGTTTGCTTTCTATTTCTTCTTTTATTTGCGGTTGAACCTTCATTGTTATAGCCGAGTAATCAAATTTAGTTGTTCCTTCTACGAGACTGGCGCACGTTCGCCAGATCGGTCAAGTCACTGGCACCTCAAAGGGGGGAACCCGTGAGCGCCGAGCTGGGTCATCTGCTGACCGAGGACCCATATGAGGTCATGGTCAAGCCGAAGAAGACCAAGGGGACTCGGGAGACAAGG
Source organism: Elymus sibiricus (assembly GCA_039707655.1). Classification (NCBI taxonomy): domain Eukaryota; kingdom Viridiplantae; phylum Streptophyta; class Magnoliopsida; order Poales; family Poaceae; genus Elymus; species Elymus sibiricus. The sequence goes on along the minus strand of CM077670.1, from coordinate 4,472,782 downwards.
TCCTCTAAGGGTCTGTCTATTCGAGACAGCCTTCCCAAGCTCCCCGTGGGGAGCCAGTTGAGCTTGGGCTCCAACTCCGACTCTGAGCAACAGCAGGAGGAGTCTAGCGAGGCCCCACCACGCCGAGGTGGGAAGAGAATGCGGGCGGTACCGGAGGAGGGCGTGGCGGTGTCCTCCCCCCAGGTTCCCAAGCGCCAGAGGGGAGCCAATGCTTCTGCGACGGGCCACTCCTCGGCACCAAGCGCCCAAGACATTGACTCGGACTCTTCCGAGGAGTCCCGGCCAGCTGACCGCCCTCACCGTGCACGTTGTACCGGCCATAGGTAAGTTTTTGATAATGTTTTAATTTAGCAAGGTGACGTGAGTTGTAGGTTCTCACTTTCCCCTTCTTCCTTTATAGGGAGCAATGCGACTCGGTGGACGAGGAGTTCACGGGTCTCCCGGGGTCCTCGCTGGTAGAGAGCTCGGGGGATTCCTCGGAGACCAAGGCCAATCCCTCCCTCGCTCAAGCCGAGGTAACGGAGGCTCGTCACACCCTCCTCCCCCAGCGTCTGATGCCAGGGAGGGAGCCAATACTTCTGTAACCGAGGTTCAGCCCTTGGCAACGGAGAGTCGAGTTATGGACCAGGGGGAAGAACTTCCCCCTATTCATGAAGAACCAGCTATCATTCGCCCAGCGTCCCCGGATCGTGTTGTTTTAGAATCACGTGACCGACAGGCGACGCCTCCTCCTCCTTCAGCCGACGGCGGGGTGCCGAGCACTTCGATTCCGCCCCTCGGCAACGGAGAGGCCGAGCTGACGGAGCACCGACGGGCAGCGGAAGCGGCCTTAACAAGCTCCTCCATCCTCCCCGAACACCATGCTATCGTCGGCACGGCTCTAAGCCAGTTTCGGTCTGCCGAAGCTGGTTGATGTAGGGCATGGGCCAAAGTGCCCCGATTTGTCCCGATGTTCACGAATTGGAGGTGGTTTCGAGGAAGAACACGAAGAACACGACGAACACGAGGGGAAAACGGGGAGAAATCACAAGAGAAACACTCAAGAACAAGTCCAATCACACATCCACTAGACTAACAAACACACGAGATCACAAGGTACATGAACAATCAAAGGGAAATCGGTACAAGGTAGAGTTCATCCCAAATCCAAGAGGAGATGAGGTCTTGATGATCTAGATAGATCCTTCCCGTGATGGGGTCTTGAATCCCTAAGGATCTTCTCCAATGGAGGCCTTGAACTCCAATGGAGTGTCTCTCTCTCAAGAGGAATCCCACAAGGGGAGATACATGAGCTAAGCTCTAGTGTAGTTCTAATCTTAGCTAACCCTAGAAATGAGGTGGAGGTGGTCTATATATAGTCTAGGGCGAAGTGGGGTGAGAGAGGGAGGTTACAGGGCTCTCTGGGCCGAGGCAGCGCACAGGCGCCAAATGTCTGGGCGGACGCCGGATGTCCGGCCATTCATGAGGCGCCGGATGTCCGGGCTGATCGCCGGATGTCCGGCCCGACTTGGGGCAGTTTGGCGCAGGTTCTGTACTCCTCGCGCCGGATATCCGGGGAGGCGCCGGATGTCCGGCCTGTCGCATGGCGCTGGATGTCCGGGGTGTCGCCGGATGTCCGGCTGCTGATGCAGTTTGGCCGACAGTTGTTGCAGCTCCTGCGCGGCTACACAGGCGCCAGATGTCCGGCCCTTGGCCCGGATGTCCGGCCACTGTAGCGTCAGCAGCTCCGTATTCTTCCGTCTCTGCTTCCATGCTTCCTTCGCAGATGGAGTAGTTGTTCCTTGACACTTGCACTCCTCCTCTCCATCCGTGAGTCTCCGACAATACCTATGCATGCACACAAGAGGAGTGTCAAGTAGTATACCATCCTCAAAGGGGTCAAGTGAGCACGTGTAAAGGAGATGATTCACCTTTATGTATGTGAAGTAGATGTCGCACGTGTCACTTGCCGAACGGGCTCTTGACACGGTGATGTCCGTAGGATATTCCGCATCATCCCCTCCCCCTTGGGAAAGATCCGTCCTCGGATCAAAATCCAAATCACCATGGGAAAGAGATGGCATCGCCGTGTAGAAGTGGACGATCACCAAGCACTCATCGTCTTGAAGCGCTAAGTGGGCACTCTCCAATGTCGCACAATCTTGGGATTCCTTCAAAAGGAGCAAGGACAACAAACACTTGGAAAAACAAATGTGGTTAGCGTTAGTGCAAAACCAAACATTCGAGTGGTGATTCACCCAACAAGTGTCATCATCATTCATAGCATATGGTTTGATAAAGGATTGTGACATGGCATGTAAGCACATAAATTGAGCACAATCAAGGGCATCATGGAAACAAGCATGCAAATGGGGGGTAGAGATGCTAATGTGTGTGACAAGATAACAAGCATCTACCTCAAGGTCATAGCAAGCATGCAGAAAGTGCTTAATGAAAGGTCTATGGTAGGCATAGGCATCATTCACAACACCAAAGGAAATGAAGTGTCTAAACACATGGGTCAAGTGCAAGACAATCCAAGCATAACGTGCATTGGGTGTAGTGAAAATAGTGTGGCACTCAACACAAAGGAAAGAACAATTAGTCATCATGTGTGAGGCAATCAAGTCAAGCATGTAGCAAGCAATGGGGCATGGCATATGTGAAGAAATGACATTGTTGCAACCAAGCATATTATAGGAGCAATTAATCCACAAGTTGGATGCAACACACAAGGCATATATATCATGAGGCATGGGCAAGTGGCAATCATGGATGAAAACAATATCTCCAACATGGGTGCAAGCAAGTGGTCCAAGATGACCAATATATGTCATGGTGCAAGCAACACATGAAGTACGAACCACAATAGCCATGTTCAAGAAGGATGTTACCTGGAAAGCGTGTCCTTGTGCGTCCTTCACAATGCCGAAGCACGAGCAAGTGCGAAGTAGAAGCATCATGGTCGAAGGTGTACTTGGCTCGCTCTCAAGAGCTCGAATGGTCAACTCACGTGAAGTGGAAGTTGACACGAAGTCGAACAATCCTACACATGCACACAACAAAGCAAAGAACGTATGTGCATGGTAGATAAACACATCATCCATCATGATGGTTCTCTTCTCTTGCACATAACCATTAGAAGCAAAAGTGCATGAATAATATGATGCAACAATCTTTATGTTCATGGCACTAGGCATATTGTTGTGGTTTTGTCACGGCAGATGTCCTCGTGAAAGGACTTAGTCGTGAGGCCATCGCAGCTAGGTGGTAACTCGAACGGGGTTGATCAGAATCGAGAGACAAGGGTTTTACCCAGGTTCGGCCCCTCACAATGGAGGTAATAGCCTACATCCTGCTTTGATTGTATTGATGATGATGATCTCGATTAGAAGGGTGCGACTTGGCTAACCTAGTACTCGAGAACTCGTAACTTGGTCTTTTCCGTCTCAGGGGCTCGCCTTTATATACAGGTCGAGGCCCTGGGTTTACAACAGAGTCCGGGTCGTAACATGACCCGTGATCTAGTCTATTTCCTACTCACCATCCTCCTCAAGAAAGGAAAACATATCATGTCCTTGGATAAGCCGCCGCCTCAAGTATTGGGCCCTAACCCGGCCTGCACGACGAGTCGCCTGATGGGCCTCCTGAACTTTGAATGCTGCGCCCTTTATCCTGTAAGCCGCCAATCGGTAACCCGGCCCTGAACGGGCGGGTTATACCGGCGGGTTATATCCCCAACATTAGCCCCCGGAGTGAGGTGAATTTATTCGCATCAATCTCCAGAAGTCACATTGCCGGGTTATCCTTCCTTTCATCATCTAGGTTCATTCCATGGCTGAGTCATGCGAGTTCGCCGGCTCACAAAGCACTGGTAACTTAACATTTCTGATCCTTCAGTGTCATGACATCACCTTCTGGAAATCGCGGGGTTCAGGCGCCACATCATAGAGAATGTTTTGAGTATATCTGTCAAGCCCGAAAATCGAGGCGTCATCCACTCGCAAAAGTTACTGCGCTCCTCTATTTTTGCACCTGCCGCTTCCCCTTCTATTTTTTTATAAATACACCCGAGGGGGTTCCGCTTTCACTTTACCACCTCGACCGTCCACTTCTTCTTCTTCCTTGCGACGCGTCCACTCGTGTTAGGTGCTCCGCCACTGTACGACCCCGACGCGCTCCAGCGACCTCGACCGCATCCTCTTCTTCGCACGCGCCGTCGTCGAGGCTGCTCAAAATCATCTCAGAACTACTCACCGCATCCAGGTACGCCTCATTGCTTCTTTCAGATTCACAGTGACCTCGAGCGTTCTTCGCAGTTCGTCGCCATTCGTCAGTTTATCCTGCTCATTGTCGTTTTAGATCCAGATTCAAGCGCGTCTGTTGTAGAAAATCCCCCGCTGCTTGCGGTTGTACCATTTTGCATCTAAGAACCTCAGTCCTTTACTAGAAACTTGGAGTATATCAAACTGTGTTTTCATTGTATGAACTAGGTATAGTGAATATTTTTATTTTCGCATATTTTGTAGATCCATAATAATAGTCGTTCTTGTTCGAAACTTGTTTCTGCAACACTTAGGATAAATCCAAGAATCTTGGTTTTAGGATGAGCCGCCCTTACTAGTGGCGACTCATGTCCACTTATTATGATCCGCCCAATCTTGATAATTCACTCTTGGCGACTTACTGAACATGGTGACTCGCCCCTGTACCTTTGATCATATGATGTGAGCTTATCATGAACATGAGTAATCATGCCTTTACGTTTTTGCACTTCCTCGTTCATATTTAGACGACTTGCTATGGCGAAGACCACAGTCTGCAACTGGGTGTGTTCTCAAGTCTCTGACCTTGTACTGAACGATTATAAAGAGCAAGGCTTCCTACCAGCTCAGGAAATAAGTGGCTATCGAGCCCCTCAAGCAGCAGAGAACATCCCACACCCCCGCGAAGGGGAAGTCGTGATCTTTACAGACCATCTCCTCAGAGGTTTCTCTCCACCCGGGTCAAAATTCTTCCGGGATGTTCTACACTTCTTCAACCTTCATCCTCAAGATATTGGTCCAAGCTCTGTATCCAACCTGTGCCAATTTCAAGTCTTGTGTGAAGTATATCTGCAAATAGAACCCACCGTTCCTCTCTTCAGAGAGTTCTTCTATCTCAACCGCCAAATTGAGTGCGCTGATGGCCCCTGCCTAGAACTTGGCGGGTCTCAATTCAAAGACGAAGAGACGGTCCTTTTCCTTCAGCTGCTCTGCCGAGTCACCCTAAAGGTTGGAACAAAACGTGGTTCTACTGCAAGAACACAACTCCAGCTGATGAAAACCCTCTGCCGGGTTATAGACCTGAACACCTTCCCCCAACCTTTGAACTTCCTGGCTGGGCTCCTCAAGAAGAGCGTGACCAAGTCGCCCACGTATATCCAAGGTTGAGAGCTTTAATAGCCAATGGTCTGACTGGGGTTGACTTGACCCGGTGCTGGCTTACCTTTAAGATCCTGCCCTTAAGCCGCCGAGATGACTTAATGTGTAATTATTCTGGCGAATCAACCGATCCACAACGGTTCAGTCCCAATGATATGTCAGATGATGATATAAATAAGGCTACAAAGAAGCTACTCGGGGAACCTCAAGAAGTATGCAACAAGACCGGAATGAAACCGTTCTATGCCCTCAATCAAGCTCCTCCAGTAAGCATTCTTTGTAATTTGTTTTATCCGACTTATCAATCCATAACTTAAGCTTACTTGTTAATCTCGTTAAACTGCAGCTCAATTCTTCATTTTGGAACAAGAAAGCGAAGAAGGCAGTTGCCAAATCCAAAGCTGGGCCGGCTCAGAAAAAGCATAAGCCGGCCGCTGAACATGAGACGACAGCTAGGGGCCAGTCACCTTTGGCTGATGATGAATCAGAGGTAGAACTTGACTCCCTTGGCTGTCTTTTTATTGAACTTGCTGACGCCTCTTATTCCCAGGGCGATATTGATATTAGCCGGGCTGATGACGTTGAGGTAATTTCTATCTCTTCCGACTCGGACACCTTTGTTCCCCAAAAGCTAAGAAAAACTGTGAGGAAAGTGCCCTTTTCTCATCCACTTGCTTACTTAGACCTAAAATTTTCTTTAAAGAAATCACAGCACGCCGAATCAATAAGGCGCCAGACGCGAAGTGGCTCTGGAGAACTTTTGGGCGGCTTATCTGACTCGCCAAACCCCCGCAAGCGTCGAAATGAGGTGCCTCATAGTCCAACTCCATCTCACCCGCTTGCCGGTCTTTTTAAACAACCACGTAACCCGTCTGATTCGGATTATCAGGAGTCGCCACCATCATCTGGCGACTCATCTGCCACTCAATTGCCACCCATGGTCATCAAACCAGGGTAAGAGATTTTCGATGAGTCGTGCTTTGTTATATCTGTTGTATTATTTATCTGAATCTGCTTGTGCTTTCGTAGGGCCAAGGCCAAGAAAAGGAAGACTGGCGAATTACCCTCGTCCTTAGGGAAACCTGGATCCGAAACTCCAGAGTTGGTGACCCCTGAAGGTCAAGTTGAAACTGAAAAGGACCAGGCTGACGAGATTGTTGAGCCGCCGCCGCAGAATAAGCCGCCATCAACTGGAAAGGTGGACACTCAAACCTGTGCGACGGACGAGGTGGGAGACGTCAACCCGCCTAGTCCTGACCATGCATCGAGCCCAACAAAGGCGGCGGAAAATGTAGTGGTGTCGTCTCCCCAAGCCGCCGACAAGGTTACCATCACAGGAGCATCCTTTAAAACTCCAGAGCCTTCAACCACTTTGGCGAAACATGCACTCCCAAGCCTGGAAGAACTTAGCGTGGCTGACCTTCATGAGGCGTACTTGAACCGGCTATCCACAAGCCGGGATATGGAAGCCAGCATGGTTAACATGCTGAAGAGGAAATACGAGGTAAGAAAACATCTCTTGTCCACTGTGTATATCATATGAGGCCGCCAAGTCTTAGACATAAACAGACATGATTGTGTGAAAGACTTTAGAGATCCTTTTCTTTTCTTTCCTGAACCGTAGCCCCCAAGGACCAGGTTGTTATGCATATAACAAGCTGGTGCTTAAACTATGTCTCAAACTGAATTGACATGTAGCTCCCAAGGGCCGGCTTGCTTCTGTGAAATAGCCGGATCTGCAACAATTATAGAGCAAAGTGTTATGTAGCCCCCAAGGGCCGGCTTGTTTCTATGAAACAGCCGGGTCTTCAACAATCAGAGAGCAAAAGGATGTGTAGCCCCCAAGGGCCGACTTGTTTCTATGAAACAGCCGGGTCTTCATAATATTGATTTAGTATGTAGAAGAAAATTGACTGTGATAGCCGCCAAGGGCCGACTCATTGTAGTAAGATGAGTGGGAGCGTTCCCTTCGTATGTGTAATTTTTTTTTGAACTTGCATTAGTCCCCAAGTGCCATGTAGATTGCTAGCAACTGCTTGGGACTTCAGTTTAGAAAATTGTGGTTGTATCAGAGTCGCCAAACACCAAAGTCGCCAATTTTGTAGGCGCATTGTACTGATGTGACCGGGTTATGACAGGATCTGCTGAATGATGCCGAGTCGAGAGCGGCCGGCTTGCAAGAGCAACTTAAGGAGGAGAAGAAGCTTCGAGCGGATGCCGAGTCAGCAGCCACGTCGCTAGAAGAATCAGCATCGACGACCGTCGAAAAATTGAGAGTATTGACGGCCTCTCATGAGAAAGAGAGAACCTTGCTGTTGAAACGTGCTGAAGAAGCAGAAAACAAACTCAAGCCCCTTTCTGATGAGTTGGCCGGGTTAAAGCATCACGTCAATCACATGACCCAGGCCATCTTTGGTAAGTGATCCGCCACTTGTAGTTGATTCATATTTGGTACTGTTAACTCGCCTGCAAACTGCAATCCGTAGCTGAGCCATACTTGGGCAAAAATTGCAGGGAACCGGACTGTGAATCTTGGTCAAGAGCCGCTGGTCAAGCTGAAAGCGATGTACACCTTGTGTGAGCAACTCTATGCAGGGAGCTTGTTCACAATTATGTCATTGATGAGACATAAAGAGCCGCCAAAATATATCAAAGACGTGCTGAATCAGCTTTCCACCGTGCCGAAGTACATCGAGGATTTCAAGAAATCAGCCGCCCGATCAGCCAGCATGCTAGCCCTGGGCCGGGCCAAGGCGTATGTGCCGGATATGGACATGTCTGAGCTTGCTGGCGGGTTTCCAGAACTTAAGACGGACAGCAAGGAATTCACGTCGGCTGACTATTCCCGCTGTATGAAAGAAACTCGTGGCGTGGCGAGTCAGATTGTTGAAGAGGTGGACTTGAAGAGGTACCAGGCGGCTTATACTGAAGGGAACCAACGGGTTACACCGCCAATCTTCGAGCCAATCAACCTGACTCCAGCAAGGCATAAGCACATCTTTGCTCCTGATGTTGATCCATCAATTATAATAGGAGAGAACGCCGAGTTCCAAGCTTTGACCACCCTCGACTGGGACTTCGAAAATCTTCAGATAAAAGAAAAAGCAGAGCTGGAGCAGGGTAACCCGGAAACTCAAGCCGCCAAGAAACAGCAGGAGGGAGCTAACCCGGGAGCTGATAACCCGGAGGGCGCCGAAACTGGTGACCAGGAGTAGAGCTCCAAAGAACTTTGATATTATTGAGCCCAGCTGTGGCCTTGTAATAGGATAGTTGAAACACTTAGATGCTCTGTTGTGCCTTTGCGCACTTGAAAATTTTGCAGTATGTTAGATGAAACAACTGAATTGGTATGATTGTATATTAACCCGCCAGGTCTCCGTTTGAAGAAACGATGCTTCGTTGAGTATCAGAATGGCGAGTCATGTTTGTATGAACCAGCATTAACCTATCCTGTTTAGGATGTTTGTTTGACCCGGCTCATCCTTGACCCGGCGGCTCATGGCCAAAGGGAAACAAAGATAACCCCTGTAAAAATTGAACAGAAATCATGAATAGATATCAATGTTAAGTCGGCTTTCGAGGCACGACAATATAGACCGACTTTCGAGGCTCGAGTCTTGCTTCAAGGAAGCTGGCATGATAGCCCATGCTTTATCCTTGCTCTCTGTAAGCCGGCTCTCACGTGACATCCGATGTTTTAACCAAGACAAGTTCAGGGTCATAGAGATGATTGACTTGTCAAGAGTACACCGGGTCACCTAATCGGAGTAGCATCAAGCAGACAGGCAGGTTTAACCAAGATAATGTGGCGTTAATTGCCGGGTCAAGAGGGTGAGATAGCTAAACTCGGTGAGTTGGAAGCCCCCAAGTGACCAATGATCAAAAACAAAAAGACTCATGCAAAATATTTAAGATGAAATGACAGAGGCCCCGAGTTACGAGGGTGCCGGCTTATGTTTATTGATCATAATATACACAAAGGTATGTACAAGCAACTTGAGCCGGTGGCTCTAAGTGTAATAAGGACGGAGATGAGCGATGTTCCAAGGCCTGTTGGTCTCCTCCTTCGACGTACGTGATTTATTGTGCTCACGTATATCCATCAGGTAATATGAACCGTTGTTGAGATTCTTGCTGATGACAAAAGGCCCTTCCCAGGGAGGGGAGAGCTTGTGCATACCCACCTATTCTTGAATCAGACGGAGTACTAAGTCGCCCTCTTGGAAAGTATGGCTGCGAACCCGACGGCTGTGATAGCGACGTAGGTCTTGCTGATAGATTGCAGATCATGCTGCTGCTAGGTCCTGTTCCTCCTTTAATGCATCGAGAGAATCTTGACGAGCGTGCTCGTTATCCGCTTCGACATAGGCGGTGACCCGGGGGGAATCGTGGAAAATATCGCTGGGTAAAACAGCTTCTGCGCCATAGACCATAAAGAAAGGCGTAAAGCCTGTTGATCTGTTAAGGGTAGTCCTTATGCTCCAAAGGACAGAAGGAAGCTCCTCAACCCAGCAACCCGGCGTGCGCTCAAGGGGGGCCATAAGCCTTGGCTTGATACCTCGTAAAATTTCTTGATTAGCACGTTCTGCTTGGCCATTGGACTGAGGGTGGGCAACTGATACAACATCAAGCCGGATATGCTCTTTTTGACAAAACTGCTTCATAGCTCCCTTGGACAAATTTGTGCCATTATCAGTGATGATGCTATGTGGATAACCAAAGCGAAAAATCAACTTTTTCAAGAACTTGACTACTGTGGCTGCATCACAATTGCTGATTAGCTCGGCCTCAACCCACTTGGTGAATTTATCAACAGCAACAAAAAGATGGGTCTTCTTGTCCTTGGACGGCTTAAACGGACCAACCATGTCGAGCCCCCAGACTGCAAAAGGCCATGTGATAGGAATCATGCGAAGCTCTTGAGCCAGAACATGAGCCTGGCATGCAAACTTCTGGCAACCATCACACTTTTGAACGATATCCTCAGCATCTGCGTGAGCCGTAAGCCAGAAAAAACCATGGCGAAAAGCTTTTGCCACTAAGGATCTTGAGCCGGCATGATGACCACAATCGCCAGAATGAATCTCATTAAGAATCTCTCGCCCTTCATCAGGGGAGACACAACGCTGGAAAACCCCTGTGATGCTTCTCCTGTGTAACTCGCCATTGACGATAGACATAGACTTGGAGCGGCAGATGATCTGACGAGCCATGAGTTCATCTACAGGTAGCTCGCCTCGAGTCAGATAATCCAGATAAGGAACTGTCCAGTCCGGAATAGCGTGAAGAGCCGCCACCAACAGTGATTCCGGGTCAGGGATAGCGAGATCTACCTCGGAAGGCAGTTTGACAGAAGGATGATGTAGCACGTCAAGGAACACATTGGGAGGGACCGGCTTACGCTGAGAGCCGAGTCGCGACAATGCATCAGCTGCCTCATTGAGTCGCCGATCAATGTGATCAACTTGATAGCCTTTGAAGTGTCCGGCCACATTGGTTACCTCTTGCCGATAAGCCGCCATAATCGGGTCCTTGGAATCCCACTTTCCTGAAACTTGTTGAGCAACCAAATCTGAGTCGCCCAAGCACCTGACTGGGCTGAGATTCATCTCTTTAGCAAGCCGAAGACTGTGGAGGAGAGCCTCATATTCAGCTGCATTGTTAGTACAAGTAAACAGAATTCTCAGGACATAGCAGAATTTATCGCCTCGAGGGGAAGATATGACCACTCCAGCCCCGGAGCCTTCTAGCTGTCTGGAACCACCAAAATGTATAGTCCAATATGTATTATCGGGCTTCTCTTCTGGAGCTTGGAGTTCAGTCCAATCATTGATGAAATCCACGAGTGCCTGAGATTTGATGGCCGCGCGAGGCACATATTTAAGATGATGTGAGCCAAGCTCAATCGCCCACTTGGCAACCCGGCCTGAAGCTTCCCTGTTCTGAATGATGTCCCCCAAGGGTGCGGAACTGACCATAGTAATGGGGTGCTCCAGGAAATAATGCCTGAGCTTACGACTAGCCAGGAAAACGCCAAACAACATTTTTTGCCAATGTGGGTACCTCTGCTTGGACTCAGATAGAACTTCGCTGACATAATAGACTGGCCGCTCCACTGGATATTCTTTCCCTGCCTCCTTTCTCTCAACAACAACTGCAACACTTACCGCGCGATTATTAGCAGCAATGTACATGAGCATAGGCTCTTTGGCAATAGGGGCTGCGAGAATGGGAGGCTCAGCCAGCTACTTCTTAAGGGCTTCGAAGGCAGCATCAGCAGCATCGCTCCAGACAAAATCATCAGTCTTTTTCAGCATCTGGTACAAAGGAATAGCTTTCTCACCAAGGCGACTTATGAACCGGCTTAGAGCCGCAATGCCACCCGCCATGCGCTAAACGTCATTAATATTCTCTAGTTTCGCAAGCGAGGTTATTGCTTTAATCTTGTCTGGGTTAGCTTCGATGCCCTGTTCTGACACCAGGAAGCCCAGTAGCTTGCCTGCAGGAACACCAAAAACACACTTATCCGGGTTAAGCTTCATCTGGTAAGTCCGAAGATTAGCAAAAGTTTCCTTGAGATCATCCAGTAAGGTTTCCTTCTTCAATGACTTGACCACGATATCATCCACATAAGCATGAACGTTGCGCCCAATCTGCTTGTGGAAGCAATTCTGGACGCAGCGCTGATAAGTCGCCCCTGCACTTTTTAGCCCGAAAGGCATAGAGACATAGCAAAAGGCCCCAAAGGGTGTGATGAAAGCCGTCTTCTCCTGATCCTCAATGGCCATCTTTATCTGATGATAACCGGAGTACGCATCCAGGAAACACAAACTCTCACAACCCGCCATGGCATCGATGATCTGATCAATGCGAGGGAGGGCAAACGGGTCTTTGGGAAAAGCCTTGTTGAGATCTGTGTAGTCAATACACATGCGCCAAGTGCCATTTTTCTTGAGAACAAGCACTGGATTAGCCAACCACTGGGGGTGAAAAACTTCAACGATGAACCCGGCAGCTAGGAGCCGGGCTACTTCCTCTCCAATAACCTTGCGTCTCTCCTCGTTAAAACGACGGAGGAATTGTCGAACAGGCTTCATTTTCGGATCCACATTAAGGTGGTGCTCACCGAGTTCTCTCGGTACACCTGGCATGTCAGAAGGTTTCCACGTGAAGATGTCCCGATTCTCACGGATGAACTCGATGAGCGCGCTTTCCTATTTGGGATCCATACCAGTCCCGATAGTGAATGTCTTGGACGAGTCGCCACGACAAACTCAACCTGCTTGGTGTCCTCGGCCGACTTAAATTTGAGGGGCGGGTCAGACTCCGCGGTGGGCTTCTTCAAGGACGTCATATCGGCCGGGTCAACATTTGCAGTGTAAAATTTCAGCTCCTCTGCAGCGGAAGCCGTCTCGGCATAAGCTGCATCCCCCTCCTCGCACTCAAGGGCGATCTTTCGATCTCCATTAACTGTGATAGTGCCATTCGGTCCAGGCATCTTGAGTTTGAGGTAGACATAGCAAGGTCGAGCCATAAAGAGAGCATAAGCCGGCCGCCCGAACAGGGCGTGATACGGGCTCTTGATTTTGACCACCTCAAAGGTCAAAGACTCGCACCGGTAGTTATCATCAGTGCCAAATGCGACATCCAGCTTGATCCGCCCGATAGGATATGCAGACTTTCCAGGAACGATCCCGTGAAACACGGTGGAAGACGACTGGAGCTGTTTTTCAGACAGACTCATCCGCCGGAAAGTTTCATAGTACAAGATGTTTATACTGCTCCCTCCGTCCTTGAGTACCTTCATGAGTGAATAGCCGCCGACTTGAGGCGCCACCACCAAAGCCAAGCAACCCGGACTGTCGACCCGGGGCGGGTGATCCTCTCTGCTCCATGTAATGGGCTGTTCCGACCAACGTAGATATTGCGGTACTACCGGCTCAACTACACTGATGGCTCGTTTCCGGAGTTTGCGATCTCGCTTGTCAGTATGGGTCGTGAACACGTGATACTGCCCACTATTCAACTGTTTGGGATAGCTCTGAAAACCAGACTGATTGACATGTTGATTGCCCTATTGCTGATTTCCTTGCCCCGGATGCTGATTGCCTCCGTTGTTGCCAGAACCCTGGTAACCTGTACCTAAGCCGCCCGGGCCATGAAACCCCGGGTTATGAAATCCACCGGACGAGCCGGCTCTAGGCTGCCCCGGGTTGCCTCCACCGCCGCCTTGACGATTCTGAAAGAACTGCTCGCCGAAAGCTTGCATTATGTGACAGTTCTCCCAAGATTGGGTTGACGGCTTATTAGGGAGGCTGTGCTTTGGGCATGACCCTTTGAGGGCTTCCTCAAAATTACGGGGTTTGTTGCCACTATAAGATCTTCCCGAATTATTCCCCTTCGGGTATTTGTAACCAGTGTTGGTATTAGCGACCAAATCTGATCCTCCTTCCTGATTCTTACGCTTCCCTCCATTGCCATGATTTCCATTGTTCCCTGAATTGTTCTGCTGGTTACCCTTGCCACCATTGTTTTTCTTTCCTTTGCCGGTTTGATCATCATCCGGGTTAGGATCCTTCGTGGTGTCTGACTCGGCATACCTGGTGAGGACGTCCATGAGCTCGCCCATATCCTGAACTTTCCGCTTAAGCCGGCCAAGCTTCTGCACGAGGAGCTCGAAGTGACAGTTCTTTTCCAGGATCAAAACCGCTTGAGCCGCCGTGATGCTGTCAGAGGCGTGAATAATTTCCGTGACCCGGCGCGTCCAGTGATGGGCCGACTCACCCTCACGCTGGATGCAGTGCTGAAGATCGACGATCGTCATTGGGCGTTTGCAGGTTCCCTGGAAGTTCTTGATGAAACGGTCCTTCAACTCTGCCCAGGTTTTGATAGAGTTGGGGGGCAAGTTTTTCAACCATGTACGAGCCGACCCTTCCAACATCATCGTCAGGTACTTAGCGCAGACAGCGTCGCTGACATCCACATTGTCCATGGCTATCTCGTAGCTCTCAATCCAAGCAGTCGGCTCAAGGTCAGCCGTGTAATTTGGAACCTTACGAGGGCCTTTGAAGTCTTTGGGCATGCGCACATTGCGTAGAGCTGGCACCAAACACGGTATCCCAATGGTTCTGCTACTGGAAGTCAATTGGGTTGTGACAGGCGGCGCTTGACCCGCCGCGTTTGCCGCCTCCGCCGCTCGTTGAGCCCGAGATGTATCAACAATCACCTGGGCGTTAAGGGGCCCAAGGCGTGGCGGGTCATGAGGCTACTCCCGATGTCGATGAGCGCTGCTAGAGACGGCTGGCGACTCATCGTGGCGGCTCCTGCTTCGGCTTGGAAGCGGGGTAGAGTGGAGTCGCTGCTGACTGTAGGAGTAGTTCACCTGCTGGGCGACCGTAGTTTTTAACATTTCAATGGAATTCCAGGCTTCGATCTCAACCTGTGAGTTTCCCGTGATTGGGAGCGCGGCCAGATTGGTCGCTGCTGCCACCAAGTTGTCCAAAGGGTTGGTGAAGTGACCCGCCGGTGTGAGGAAACGATGCGGGGGCGTCTGAACCGGCGGGGGCCGCTGGGCCGGCTCATGCGGGCGCTGCTGAGCCGGTTGATGGGTTTGACCCGCCGGCGGCTGCCTGCCTCCACTCGGGGGTACAAACGGTGCTTCCGGGGTGCCTGCCCCGGCCCCCTGAACAGGCGTATCCTGCGGTGTGCTAAACAGGCGCATAGGCTCGTAGTTGGGCGGTAGGCGGCTCATATGACGCCTCTGATGAACCGCTTCTGAGGCACTCAGACGGAGCCCCATGCGTCAGGCTTCGGCTTTCAGGCGTTCTGCCTCGGCTTGGAATTGAGACTGTAACTCTGCCATTCGAGTGTTTTCGGCATTGATATCTGTCTGAACGTTAGCCATCTGCTCGCGAAGCTTGGCTACCTCCGTGTTGCGTTCCGCCTGGTTCTCTCCGGTCACCGGTCTCACAAGGAGAGTCGCCAAGGCGGTTGCCAATTATGTCAAGGCCTGAGCCGGCGGGATGGCTGAGCCGGCCCTTGAGGTTCCGGTTCCCGTCGCGGCGCCGGCCACCGTGGAATTAAGGACCGGGTCCGAGCCTGCCATATAGACAGGAGCCCGGGGGGGGGGGGGGGCGTGTCGAAGGAGTCTAGAGTCGGCTGATCATCGGAGTAGCCCCCAAGCCCGCCATCGTAAAGCGGGAGGATCGACTCGGTCTCGCCAACCGAGGACTCGTCATCAGAATAGACGAGGGTGTCGCCGCCGGACGTAGAGTTATCTGCGAGGTCCACCCTTTGGGTGAAGCTGACGAAGATGTGTTTCCGACTGGCTTGAGCCTGGGCGGGTTGCGCGCGCCGAGCTGGCTCGACTATTTTGGTGCAGATGTCCGGCTCGGGTTCAGATCCGCCGGCTTTGCCGATGAAGACGTGGATTTTGTCGAAGGGGACCCTGTACCCATACTCGATTGAGTCGGCCTCGGGGCCCCAGCCTGAATCGTCGATGTAGAGCTTGCCGCGGCGACTCTTGGTCATGCGGCCGATCGCGTATCCCTTGATCCCTGTGGGAGTTCCCTTCAAGTACTCAACACCACCAAGCGATAGCCCCACGGTGGGCGCCAACTGTCGTGGTTTTGTCACGGCAGATGTCCTCGTGAAAGGACTTAGTCGTGAGGCCATCGCAGCTAGGAGGTAACTCGAACGGGGTTGATCGGAATCGAGAGACATGGGTTTTACCCAGGTTCGGCCCCTCACAATGGAGGTAATAGCCTACGTCCTGCTTTGATTGTATTGATGATGATGATCTCGATTACAAGTGTGCGACTTGGCTAACCTAGTACTCGAGAACTCGTAACTTGGTCTTTTCCGTCTCAGGGGCTCGCCTTTATATACAGGTCGAGGCCTTGGGTTTACAACAGAGTCCGGGTCGTAACATGACCCGTGATCTAGTCTATTTCCTACTCACCGTCCTCCTCAAGAAAGGAAAACATATCATGTCCTTGGATAAGCCGCCGCCTCAAGTATTGGGCCCTAACCCGGCCTGCACGATGAGTCGCCTGATGGGCCTCCTGAACTTTGAATGCTGCGTCCTTTATCCTGTAAGCCGCCAATCGGTAACCCGGCCCTGAACGGGCGGGTTATACCGGCGGGTTATATCCCCAACACATATGGTGCAAAGAAGGAAGACAAGCATGCTTCACATGAAATATGTCAAAAGCTCCAAACGTATGGGAGAAAGCTATGGGGGCTATCTCATTAGCAAGACTAAAATCATTGTTGCACTCAACACATAGCATCGACATGGTAGAGGCAACTAATGGAGACATATGACAACATTCAATATTAATCATGTGCAAAGCATTGTAATGGTTGTCATCAACCGCATGAAACGAGCAAGTATGAATCATCGGTGATGCAACATAAGCAAGCATAGCAATCATGTCATGCAAACTAGTAGTGCGAAGATGCAACATACTAGAGCAAATCGTGGAAATCATGTCATGTGAGCAAATAGTAGATATAGGCAATGCACATGACATATCGCAAGCACGAACACAAAGTAATATCAAAGTATCATCATAGGCATGGGGTATAAAGCAAACATGGCAATAAGAAGCAATATGTCCACCAAGCTTGCAAACACACATACAAATAGTAGAAGCATGGATCATGTGAAATGCAAAGCATGGGTCACAAGTGCATGGTAAAGGCATAGGAATGAGCATATCATGCAAAGTGAACATGGCAATATGGGCAAAGGATATATAATGGACAATAACCCATAACCATGTGAGGGCCATGTAGAAGAGGTGCGCGAAGTCATTACGCAATGAGGGTGGGTGGAGGCTAAGCACTCCATGGTGGCGCACGTCTTCATTGCTCTCTAGAGCTCGTTTCGTCAACTCGTGCACTTGTGAGGTTGACGAGTAATTGTGATGACCTACACAAGAAAGACACAAACGAAAGAAATTGTGTGCGTGGTAAATGTACACATCATCCATCATGATGTGTATGTGCACGTGAGAGTTAGCACAAGATAAGCATCGCTCAAAGAAATTTGAAGCATGGTATAAGAACATGTCATCCATCATGAAAGAATAGTTGTTATGTATAACACGATGGGGACACAAATTCAGCATGCAAGTTTATGGCAAAACAATAGCATTGTTCACTAGTAGAAAACAGGGAATTAGTCCCGGTTCCTAAGGGCCTTTAGTCCCGGTTCTGCAACCGGGACTAAGCAATCGGGACAAAAGGCCCCCACTTTTAGTCCTAGTTGTGTTACGAACCGGGACTAAAGGAGCTCCACGTGGCCGCTATGGGGCGCCCAGGCAGGAGGACCTTTAGTCCCGGTTGGTAACACCGACCGGGACTAAAAGGCAGGCACGCGTCAGCACCTGCCAAGCGCTGGGGTTTTTGTTTTTTTTTGAAATGAGGGGTTTAGGGTTTTGGAGGGTTTAGGGGTTTCATATTGTGTTTCCCCCTTTCCTTTTTGTGTTTACCATTCAATTCTTTTACATTTAGGGTTTTCGTTTTTATTTTACGTTTTCCATTCAACTCGATGCTAGGTACTACATATAGCAATGAAGGAACCATTACACAAATCGTCATGAATATAGAGAGAAGTGACCTCTCTTTCTCCGTGCTTGGTCGAACAACAAGTTTTCGTATATCTATTCGACGCTACTACGTATAGTACACGTTCATGCATATATACAATGTAACATCTCTTACGATCCCTAATATCTAATTACCAACATTCACTTCCAATTCTCGATGGTATACTCCGGTTTTAGCTATGATCTCTTCAAGGAAGAATCCCGCCAATTCCTCTTGAATTGCTCGTATGCGAGCCTTTGGTACGAGTTCGTCCCGCTTCCATTGGATCTAATTTAAAGAAGGGGGTCAATATATATTTGTGAATATTGTTTACGTACTTCAAGTTTTTCCAAAAATCTGCCCGTCTCAGAGGTCGTCTGGCGAATGAACTCGCAAACGTAGTATCCACATAAGTTATTCCCGTGTCCCTGCCTCGAGCACTTTACGAGAATAGAGTTCAATCAAAATAATAATCAAGCATGATAGTGGTATTGAAACTAGAATCAAAGAGATGCGCAGGCCTAGCTAGTACTACTTACACTGAGTTGTTCAAATCGCAGCTCCTCTCTCCATTCACCCCTAACCTGCTTGGTGAACTCTTTCCAAGCCCGGCAAAGAAAATGAATAAAGGAGTTATTAATTACTTGATATCAGGAAATGAACGATAGTTGCCGATATAGTGCGATAATGATTGAAATTACCTCTGGAGAATTGTTTTCAGGTCCGCCCACATCTCAGGGTCTTTACATAATGAGTCCATGACAAGTACTTTTCCTGCGTCAAACTGAATGACTAGTAGAATAAAGTGGAACCTGCGCACGCATATCTCATCAATTACACTTAACATCGAGTAAGCGAAACAGAATGATGTGTACAAGACAGTAAAACACTCACTGGAAGTTGTAAGGAAATAGTATTTCCCTTTTGGTTTGTTGTTTAATTAACGCCCTTAGCAAGATCTTCTCTGTATCCTTGGGGTTCCATTTTACCGTAGCTTCATAAATAGTATTTGGGTTAATGAACCCAATGTCATAGATTTGTCCTCTTTTGCATTCGAGGATCTTCTTTCTGCATAATATATATAGTGAGGATAATTATAAATGCAATGAACGAGCTAAGCTAGAGACTTAATTACAGAAATGATACTTACAAACAATAGCAACTGACGATAGACTTGTCGATGGCGTCTTGATTGTATAACTGAAATAATTCTTCAAATTCAATGAAAATCTCCTCGTCTCCATTGAAGTAATGCTCATCTTTAATTCCCACAATGATATAGTTGCTCCCTTGCTTCGAGGCTTCCAAGTACCAGTCATGCAATCTTTGCATCATCGTTGGTAGATGCAGGAGCTCCTCAGGTCTGACGAGAGGCTGCCCGTGCTCGAATTTAAAGGCTAACTCAGCCATTTCGAACTGTACCTCATCGCCTAAGTAATCACCAAGAGTGAAACCAGGATCAGCGGCCGCTACCCCCGGATCATTAGCGATATCGGTAAACACCTTGAGCGGGGGGCACGATTGGTTTTTCTGTTCACCGAGCTGGGGAATTGTTTTCCCCCTTGCACTACTGCTACTTCCCGACGACAGCTGTGGATCTCTATATGACTTTACAATAGAGCGGTCATAGTTTGATAGCAGCGGAGGTGGCGGTGGTTTTGTAAGGTTTTCCAGCAAGCGCCTCGCTTTTACCGGATCTATTTTCTCCGTTGGATCTGGACGGGTCGGTGCAAGCTGGCGTTTCACGTCGGCAGCCACGATCTCCTTGGTTTCCTCCTCAGTCATGTCGTATGGTAACTTGGCAGGAGCCTTCTTGACGCTACCTGCCCTGGATTTCTTCGCTGTTGTACTACTAGCCGCCGGAGCGGCGGCGGATCTCTTCCGCCGGTGCTGAGGCGGCGGAGGAGGCGGAGTCAGCTGACGCGGCGGATTCTGCTGAGGGGCCTCCTCCGGCGGAGTCTGCTGACGCGGCGGAGACAGCTAAGGCGACGGAGTGTGCTGACATGGCGGAGATGGCTGAGGCAGCGGAGACAGCTAAGGCAGCGGAGATAGAGCTGGACTGTGAGGAGTCTGCTGAGGGGCCTCCTCCGGCTGAGTCTACTGACGCGACGTCCAGTATGGAAGCACGATGTGTTCCTTTCTCCATAGAATGGTAGTCCTTATGGCATCTCCCAGATGAGTCTCCCCTTCACCTGTAGGGTACTCAAGCTCCAGCTACTCAAATCCGTTGGTAATTTCATCCACCCCGACAATAGCATAGCCATCTGGAATCGGAGAGCAATGGTAAGTTCCATCAGGTACACGAGGTAAGTCATAGCCGACCGCCACCTTCAAGGTTATGTTCATGCATTTCGCATGTAGATCACAATGTTCCCTCTCCGTGATATCATCCACGGGGTAGCGATCAGGAGCCGTGATATCATCTATGGGCGGCCGAACGAGCTCCGTGGAAGCCACGCTGCTTTTCCGCTGAGATGGTGGGGTAGCTCCGTGGGAAGTATCAAATGAAGGATCTTCGTGCCGCTGAGATGATGGGCCGGTAGCTCGCTGGCTGGTAAGTGCCTCTATTTGCTTCTGTTGCAACGCTACTATTTATTCTACCTTCTGCAGCCGGTCTGCATCCTCTTTCTTCTTTCTCCCTCGGCTTCTGTAAGTGTCACTGCTGTTGGGAAACCCAACCTTCCACGGAACGGAGCCTGATGTGCCTCGTGTTCGTCCAGGGTGTTCAGGATTCCCGAGGGCGCGTGACAGCACGTCCTTCTCTCTGTCGGGATGGAACTTCCCTTCCTGCACGGCCTGGATTGCATCCTGAATGTTTTTGACGGGTGTTGCAATATGAGCTTTCGTATAAACACACTTCCCTATTTCTGGGTGCAAAGTTCCCCCATGCCCGAAGAACCAAGTCCTTGCCTGTTAGGGCTAGTTCAATGTCTCTGGATGGATCCCTTTATCAAGCAGGCCGTTCTCAGCTTTGTCCCACGTAGGCCGGGCAACCTTGTAGCCACCTGACCCCGTAACATGGTGATATTCCTTCTTTGCAGCTTTTTGCTTATTTATCAGTGACCTTTTCTTACCTTTCTCCGATGTCTTGTACGCCACAAATGCGGGCCATTGATCTTTCATCTTTTCATATTGACCGGTGAATGTTGGAGTCTTCTCTTTCAGGACAAACTTTTCGTGCAATCTTTTCTTCCAGTTCTTAAATTGTTCGGCCATCTTCTTAAGAGCCCACGCCTTGACTTTTCGCTCTACAACATTGCTATTTGGATCCACCTCTGGCGGTAGGTGGAAATTTGTCATGAGCGTATTCCAAAGCTCATCTTTGGATCTATCGTCGACATAAGAAACTCCATCGTCCGCCTTTGGCTTATTCCATTCTTGAATGTTGATCGGGATGCCGTCCCTAACAACAACTCTGCACTGACTTATCAATCGGTCTGCGGTCCGCTTGGGAGCAGTCGGTTTGCCATCTGCAGCGATTTCTTCGATCGTGAACCTTTCATTCTCGCCCAACCTTTTCTTCGGGCCTCGTATCTTTACAGAAGATTCGCTCGATCCAGAGGGCTAAAAGAAGAAAGAAGCGTTAATATATGTACATACAAATCAATTAATGCATCTAGTCAGCAAGCTTAATTAATATACCTCGCCGGACTTTGCAACAGTTAAGGCTCCAACATCGCCGGAGCCGTCATCTTCTCCCTCCATTCGATCACCGGAGCCGTCATCCTCTCTTCCCTCACCATCGGAGTCGTTGAGAAACTATGAGGTGATATCATCACCTCCGTCGCGGATTATATCCCCCAACATGTCTTCTTGTTCTAAGTCTCTGTCGTGTTCCATAGTTTCTGCAAATATTACAACATGGCAATATACAACCATGAGAGATAAGCTGTTTTTCAGACTTAATGAAATCTGGGAATGCAAAACAGTAACATTATGATGACAACTTGAGAGCAAGATTGAGTCATGCTACAACAACTTTACATGGCAATCAAGGGCATGGCATCAAAGTACACATTACATAGACCAAATCACAAGAAGGAATCATATGCATATGAGCAATGGATTAGTGGCAAACATCATGCAAAGTTAACAAGTTTTATAACAGTCAGTTTCAGACATGGACATGTCTGAGCTTGCTGGCGGGTTTCCAGAACTTAAGACGGACGGCAAGGAATTCACGTCGGCTGACTATTCCCGTTGTATGAAAGAAACTCGTGGCGTGGCGAGTCAGATTGTTGAAGAGGTGGACTTGAAGAGGTACCAGGCGGCTTATACTGAAGGGAACCAATGGGTTACACCGCCAATCTTGGAGCCAATCAACCTGACTCCAGCAAGGCGTAAGCACATCTTTGCTCCTGATGTTGATCCATCAATTATAATAGGAGAGAACGCCGAGTTCCATGCTTTGACCACCCTCGACTGAGACTTCGAAAATCTTCAGATAAAAGAAAAAGCAGAGCTGGAGCAGGGTAACCCGGAAACTCAAGCCGCCAAGAAACAGCAGGAGGGAGCTAACCCGGGAGCTGATAACCCGGAGGGCGCCGAAACTGGTGACCAGGAGTAGAGCTCCAAAGAACTTTGATATTATTGAGCCCAGCTGTGGCCTTGTAATAGGATAGTTGAAACACTTAGGTGCTCTGTTGTGCCTTCGCGCACTTGAAAATTTTGCAGTATGTTAGATGAAACAACTGAACTGGTGTGATTGTATATTAACCCGCCAGGTCTCCGTTTGAAGAAACGATGCTTCGTTGAGTATCAGAATGGCGAGTCATGTTTGTATGAACCAGCATTAACCTATCCTGTTTAGGATGTTTGTTTGACCCGGCTCATCCTTGACCCGGCGGCTCATGGACAAAGGGAAACAAAGATAACCCCTGTAAAAATTGAACAGAAATCATGAATAGATATCAATGTTAAGTCGGCTTTCGAGGCACGACAATATAGACCAGCTTTCGAGGCTCGAGTCTTGCTTCAAGGAAGCTGGCGTGATAGCCCATGGTTTATCCTCGCTCTCTGTAAGCCGGCTCTCATGTGACATCCGATGTTTTAACCAAGACAAGTTCAGGGTCATAGAGATGATTGACTTGTCAAGAGTACACCGGGTCACCTAATCGGAGTAGCATCAAGCAGACAGGCAGGTTTAACCAAGATAATGTGGCGTTAATTGCCGGGTCAAGAGGGTGAGATAGCTAAACTCGGTGAGTTGGAAGCCCCCAAGTGACCAATGATCAAAAACAAAAAGACTCATGCAAAATATTTAAGATGAAACGACAGAGGCCCCGAGTTGCGAGGGTGCCGGCTTATGTTTATTGATCATAATATACACAAAGGTATGTACAAGCAACTTGAGCCGGTGGCTCTAAGTGTAATAAGGACAGAGAGGAGCGATGTTCCAAGGCCTGTTGGTCTCCTCCTCCGACGTACGTGATTTATTGTGCTCACGTATATCCATCAGGTAATATGAACCGTTGTTGAGATTCTTGCTGATGACAAAAGGCCCTTCCCAGGGAGGGGAGGGCTTGTGCATACCCACCTGTTCTTGAATCAGACGGAGTACTAAGTCGCCCTCTTGGAAAGTACGGCTGCGAACCCGACGGCTGTGATAGCGACGTAGGTCTTGCTGATAGCTTGCAGATCGTGCTGCTGCTAGGTCCCGTTCCTCCTTTAATGCATCGAGAGAATCTTGACGAGCGTGCTCGTTATCCGCTTCGACATAGGCGGTGACCCGGGGGGAATCATGGCAAATATCGCTGGGTAAAACAGCTTCTGCGCCATAGACCATAAAGAAAGGCGTAAAGCCTGTTGATCTGTTAGGGGTAGTCCTTATGCTCCAAAGGACAGAAGGAAGCTCCTCAACCCAGCAACCCGGCGTGCGCTCAAGGGGGACCATAAGCCTTGGCTTGATACCTCGTAAAATCTCTTGATTAGCTCGTTCTGCTTGGCCATTGGACTGAGGGTGGGCAACTGATACAACATCAAGCCGGATATGCTCTTTTTGACAAAACTGCTTCATAGCTCCCTTGGACAAATTTGTGCCATTATCAGTGATGATGCTATGTGGATAACCAAAGCGAAAAATCAACTTTTTCAAGAACTTGACTACTATGGCTGCATCACAATTGCTGATTGGCTCGGCCTCAACCACTTGGTGAATTTATCAACAGCAACCAAAAGATGGGTCTTCTTGTCCTTGGACGGCTTAAACGGACCAACCATGTCGAGCCCCCAGACTGCAAAAGGCCATGTGATAGGAATCATGCGAAGCTCTTGAGCCAGAACATGAGCCTGGCATGCAAACTTCTGGCAACCATCACACTTTTGAACGATATCCTCAGCATCTGCGTGAGCCGTAAGCCAGTAAAAACCATGGTGAAAAGATTTTGCCACTAAGGATCTTGAGCCGACATGATGACCACAATCGCCAGAATGAATCTCATTGAGAATCTCTCTCCCTTCATCAGGGGAGACACAACGCTGGAAAACCCCTGTGATGCTTCTCCTGTGTAACTCGCCATTGACGATAGACATAGACTTGGAGCGGCAGACGATCTGACGAGCCATGAGTTCATCTAAAGGTAGCTCGCCTCGAGTCAGATTATCCAGATAAGGAACTGTCCAGTCCGGAATAGCGTGAAGAGCCGCCACCAACAGTGCTTCCGGGTCAGGGATAGCGAGATCTTCCTCGGAAGGCAGTTTGACAGAAGGATGATGTAGCACGTCAAGGAACACATTGGGAGGGACCGGCTTACGCTGAGAGCCGAGTCGCGACAATGCATCAGCCGCCTCATTTAGTCGCCGATCAATGTGATCAACTTGATAGCCTTTGAAGTGTCCGGCCACATTGGTTACCTCTTGCCGATAAGCCGCCATAAGCGGGTCCTTGGAATCCCACTTTCCTGAAACTTGTTGAGCAACCAAATCTGAGTCGCCCAAGCACCTGACCGGGCTGAGATTCATCTCTTTAGCAAGCCGAAGACCGTGGAGGAGAGCCTCATATTCAGCTGCATTGTTAGTACAAGTAAACAGAATTCTCAGGACATAGCAGAATTTATCGCCTCGAGGGGAAGATATGACCACTCCAGCCCCCGAGCCTTCTAGCTGTCTGGAACCATCAAAATGTATAGTCCAATATGTATTATCGGGCTTCTCTTTTGGAGCTTGGAGTTCAGTCCAATCATTGATGAAATCCATGAGTGCCTGAGATTTGATGGCCGTGCGAGGCACATATTTAAGATGATGTGGGCCAAGCTCAATCGCCCACTTGGCAACCCGGCCTGTAGCTTCCCTGTTCTGAATGATGTCCCCCAAGGGTGCGGAACTGACCACAGTAATGGAGTGCTCCAGGAAATAATGCCTGAGCTTGCGACTAGCCAGGAAAACGCCAAACACCAGTTTCTGCCAATGTGGGTACCTCTGCTTGGACTCAGATAGAACTTCGCTGACATAATAGACTGGCCGCTGCACTGGATATTCTTTCCCTGCCTCCTTTCTCTCAACAACAACTGCAACACTTACCGCGCGATTATTAGCAGCAATGTACATGAGCATAGGCTCTTTGGCAATAGGGGTAGTGAGAATGGGTGGCTCAGCCAGCTGCTTCTTAAGGGCTTCGAAGGCAGCATCAGCAGCATCGCTCCAGACAAAATCATCAGTCTTTTACAGCATCTGGTACAAAGGAATAGCTTTCTCACCAAGGCGACTTATGAGCCGGCTTAGAGCCGCAATGCGACCCGCCATGCGCTGAACGTCATTAAGATTCTCTGGTTTCGCAAGCGAGGTTATTGCCTTTATCTTTTCTGGGTTAGCTTCGATGCCCCGTTCTGACACCAGGAAGCCCAGTAGCTTGCCTGCAGGAACACCAAAAACACACTTATCCGGGATAAGCTTCATCTTGTAAGTCCGAAGATTAGCAAAAGTTTCCTTGAGATCATCCAGTAAGGTTTCCTTCTTCAATGACTTGACCACGATATCATCCACATAAGCATGAACGTTGCGCCCAATCTGCTTGTGGAAGCAATTCTGGACGCAGCGCTGATAAGTCGCCCCTGCACTTTTTAGCCCGAAAGGCATAGAGACATAGCAAAAGGCCCCAAAGGGTGTGATGAAAGCCGTTTTCTCCCGATCCTCAACGGCCATCTTTATCTGATGATAACCGGAGTACGCATCCAGGAAACACAAACTCTCACAACCCGCCGTGGCATCGATGATCTGATCAATGCGAGGGAGGGCAAACGGGTCTTTGGGACAAGCCTTGTTGAGATTTGTGTAGTCAATACACATGCGCCAAGTGCCGTTTTTCTTGAGAACAAGCACTGTATTAGCCAACCACTGGGGGTGAAAAACTTCAACGATGAACCCGGCAGCTAGGAGCCGGGCTACTTCCTCTCCAATAACCTTGCATCTGTCCTCGTTAAAACGACGGAGGAATTGTCGAACAGGCTTCATTTTCGGATCCACATTAAGGTGGTGCTCACCGAGTTCTCCCGGTACACCTGGCATGTCAGAAGGTTTCCACGTGAAGATGTCCCGATTCTCACGGATGAACTCGATGAGCGCGCTTTCCTATTTGGGATCCATACCAGTCCCGATAGTGAATGTCTTGGACGAGTCGGTAGGTAAAAACTCAACCTGCTTGGTGTCCTCGGCCGACTTAAATTTGAGGGGCGGGTCAGACTCCGCGGTGGGCTTCTTCAAGGACGTCATATCGGCCGGGTCAACATTTGCAGTGTAAAATTTTAGCTCCTCCGCAGCGCAAGCCGTCTCGGCGTAAGCTGCATCCCCCTCCTTGCACTCAAGGGCGATCTTTCGATCTCCATTAACTGTGATAGTGCCATTTGGTCCAGGCATCTTGAGTTTGAGGTAGACATAGCAAGGTCGAGCCATAAAGCGAGCATAAGCCGGCCGCCCGAACAGGGCGTGATACGGGCTCTTGATTTTGACCACCTCAAAGGTCAAAGACTCGCACCGGTAGTTATCATCACTGCCAAATGCGACATCCAGCTTGATCCGCCCGATAGGATATGCAGACTTTCCAGGAACGATCCCGTGAAACACGGTGGAAGACGACTGGAGCTGTTTTTCAGACAGATTCGTCTGCCGGAAAGTGTCGTAGTACAAGATGTTTATATTGCTCCCTCCGTCCATGAGTACCTTCATGAGTGAATAGCCGCCGACTTGAGGCGCCACCACCAAAGCCAAGCAACCCGGACTGTCGACCCGGGGCGGGTGATCCTCTCTGCTCCATGTAATGGGCTGTTCCAACCAACGTAGATATTGCGGTACTGCCAGCTCAACTACACTGACGGCTCGTTTCCGGAGTTTGCGATCTCGCTTGTCAGTATGGGTCGTGAACACATGATACTGCCCACTATTCAACTGTTTGGGATAGCTCTGAAAACCAGACTGATTGACATGTTGATTGCCCTGTTGCTGATTTCCTTGCCCCGGATGCTGATTGCCTCCGTTGTTGCCAGAACCCTGGTAACCTGTACCTGAGCCACCCGGGCCATGAAACCCCGGGTTATGAAATCCACCGGACGAGCCGGCTCTAGGCTGCCCCGGGTTGCCTCCACCGCCGCCTTGACAATTCTGAAAGAACTGCTCGCCGAAAGCCTGCATTATGTGACAGTTCTCCCAAGACTGGGTTGACGGCTTATTAGGGAGGCTGTGCTTTGGGCATGGCCCGTTGAGGGCTTCCTCAAAATTATGGGGTTTGTTGCCACTATAAGATCTTCCCGAATTATTCCCCTTCGGGTATTTGTAGCCAGTGTTGGTATTAGCGACCAAATCTGATCCTCCTTCCTGATTCTTACGCTTCCCTCCATTGCCATGATTTCCATTGTTCCCTGAATTGTTCTGCTGGTTACCCTTGCCACCATTGTTTTTCTTTCCTTTGCCGGTTTGATCATCATCCGGGTTAGGATCCTTCGTGGTGTCTGACTCGGCATACCTGGTGAGGACATCCATGAGCTCGCCCATATCCTGAACTTTCCGCTTAAGCCAGCCAAGCTTCTGCACGAGGAGCTCGAAGTGACAGTTCTTTTCCAGGATCAAAACCGCTTGAGCCGCCGTGATGCTGTCAGAGGCGTGAATAATTTCCGTGACCCGGCGCGTCCAGTGATGGGCCGACTCACCCTCACGCTAGATGCAGTGCTGAAGATCGACGATCATCATTGGGTGTTTGCAGGTTCCCTGGAAGTTCTTGATGAAACGGTCCTTCAAGTCTGCCTAGGTGTTGATAGAGTTGGGGGGCAAGTTTTTCAACCATGTACGAGCCGACCCTTCCAACATCATCGTCAGGTACTTAGCGCAGACAGCGTCGCTGACATCCAACATGTCCATGGCTATCTCGTAGATCTCAATCCAAGCAGCCGGCTCAAGGTCAGCCGTGTAATTTGGAACCTTACGAGGGCCTTTGAAGTCTTTGGGCATGCGCTCATTGCGTAGAGCCGGCACCAAACACGGTATCCCAATGGTTCTGCTACTGGAAGTCAATTGGGTTGTGACAGGCGGCGCTTGACCCGCCGCGTTTGCCGCCTCCACCGCTCGTTGAGCCCGAGCTGTATCAACAATCTCCTGGGCGTTCAGGGGCCCAAGGCGTGGCGGGTCACGAGGCTGCTCCCGACGTCGATGAGCGCTGCTAGAGACGGCTGGCGACTCATCGTGGCGGCTCCTGCTTCGGCTTGGAAGCGGGGTAGAGTGGAGTCGCTGCCGACTGTAGGAGTAGTTCGCCTGCTGGGCGACCGCAATTTTTAACATTTCAATGGAATTCCAGGCTTCGATCTCAACCGGTGAGTTTCCCGTGATTGGGAGCGCGGCCAGATTGGTCGCTACTGCCACCAAGTTGTCCAAAGCGTTGGTGAAGTGACCCGCCGGTGTGAGTAAACGATGCGGGGGCATCTGAACCGGCGGGGGCCGCTGGGCCGGCTCATGCGGACGCTGCTGAGCCGGTTGATGGGTTTGACCCGCCGGCGGCTGCCTGCCTCCGCTCGGGGGTACAAACGGTGCTTCTGGGGTGCCTGCCCCAGCCCCCTGAACAGGTGTATCCCGCGGTGTGCTAAACAGGCGCATAGGCTCGTAGTTGGGCGGTAGGCGGCTCATATGACGCCTCTGATGAACCGCTTCTGAGGCACTCTGATGGAGCCCCGTGCGCCAGGCTTTGGCTTTCAGGCGTTCTGCCTCGGCTTGGAATTGAGACTGTAACTCTGCCATTCGAGTGTTTTCGGCATTGATATCTGTCTGAACCTTAGCCATCAGCTCGCGGAGCTTGGCTACCTCCGTGTTGCGTTCCGCTTGGTTCTCTGCGGTCACCGGTGTCGCAAGGAGAGTCGCCAAGGCGGTTGCCAATTATGTCAAGGCCTGAGCTGGCGGGACGGCTGGGCCGGCCCCTGAGGTGCCGGTTCCCGTCGCGGCGCTGGCCACCGTGGAATTAAGGACCGGGACCGAGCCTGCCATATAGACAGCAGCCCAGGGGGGCGTGTCGAAGGAGTCTTGAGTCGGCTGATTGTCGGAGTAGGTCCCAAGCCCGCCATCGTAAAGTGGGAGGATCGACTCGGTCTCGCCAACCGAGGACTCGTCATCAGAATAGACGAGGGTGTCGCCGCCGGACGTAGAGTTATCTGCGAGGTCCACCCCTTGGGTGAAGCCGACGAAGACGTGTTTCTGACCGGCTTGAGCCTGGGCGGGTTGCGCGCGCCGTGCCGGCTCGACGACGTTGGTGCAGATGTCCGGCTCGGGTTCAGATCCGCCGGCTTTGCCGATGAAGACGTGGATTTTGCCAAAGGGGACCCGGTACCCGTACTCGATTGAGTCGGCCTCGGGGCCCCAGCCTGAATCATCGATGTAGAGCTTGCCGCGGCGACTCTTGGTCATGCGGCCGATCGCATATCCCTTGATCCCTGTGGGAGTTCCCTTCAAGTACTCAACACCACCGAACGATAGCCCCACGGTGGGCACCAACTGTCGTGGTTTTGTCACGGCAGATGTCCTCGTGAAAGGACTTAGTCGTGAGGCCATCGCAGCTAGGTGGTAACTCGAACGGGGTTGATCGGAATCGAGAGACAAGGGTTTTACCCAGGTTTGGCCCCTCACAATGGAGGTAATAGCCTACGTCCTGCTTTGATTGTATTGATGATGATGATCTCGATTACAAGGGTGCGACTTGGCTAACCTAGTACTCGAGAACTCGTAACTTGGTCTTTTCCGTCTCAGGGGCTCGCCTTTATATACAGGTCGAGGCCTTGGGTTTACAACAGAGTCCGGGTCGTAACATGACCCGTGATCTAGTCTATTTCCTACTCACCGTCCTCCTCAAGAAAGGAAAACATATCATGTCCTTGGATAAGCCGCCGCCTCAAGTATTGGGCCCTAACCCGGCCTGCACGATGAGTCACCTGATGGGCCTCCTGAACTTTGAATGCTGCGTCCTTTATCCTGTAAGCCGCCAATCGGTAACCCGGCCCTGAACGGGTGGGTTATACCGGCGGGTTATATCCCCAACACATATGGTGCAAAGAAGGAAGACAAGCATGCTTCACATGAAATATGTCAAAATCTCCAAACATATGGGAGAAAGCTATGGGGTCTATCTCATTAGCAAGACTAAAATCATTGTTGCACTCAACACATAGCATCGACATGGTAGAGGCAACTAATGGAGACATATGACAACATTCAATATTAATCATGTGCAAAGCATTGTAATGGTTGTCATCAACCGCATGAAACGAGCAAGGATGAATCATCGGTGATGCAACATAAGCAAGCATAGCAATCATGTCATGCAAACTAGTAGTGCGAAGATGCAACATACTAGAGCAAATCATGGAAATCATGTCATGTGAGCAAATAGTAGATATAGGCAATGCACATGACATATCGCAAGCACGAACACAAAGTAATATCAAAGTATCATCATAGGCATGGGGTACAAAGCAAACATGGCAATAAGAAGCAATATGTCCACCAAGCTTGCAAACACACATACAAATAGTAGAAGCATGGATCATGTGAAATGCAAAGCATGGGTCACAAGTGCATGGTAAAGGCATAGGAATGAGCATATCATGCAAAGTGAACATGGCAATATGGGCAAAGGATATATAATGGACAATAACCCATAACCATGTGAGGGCCTTGTAGAAGAGATGCGCGAAGTCATTACGCGATGAGGGTGGGTGGAGGCTAAGCACTCCATGGTGGCGCACGTCTTCATTGCTCTCTAGAGCTCGTTTCGTCAACTCGTGCGCTTGCGAGGTTGACGAGTAATTGTGATGACCTACACAAGAAAGACACAAACGAAAGAAATTGTGTGCGTGGTAAATGTACACATCATCCATCATGATGTGTATGTGCACGTGAGAGTTAGCACAAGATAAGCATCGCTCAAAGAAATTTGAAGCATGGTATAAGAACATGTCATCCATCATGAAAGAATAGTTGTTATGTATAACACGATGGGGACACAAATTGAGCATGCAAGTATATGGAAAAACAATAGCATTGTTCACTAGTAGAAAACAGGGAATTAGTCCCAGTTCCTAAGGGCCTTTAGTCCCGGTTCTGCAACCGGGACTAAGCAATCGGGACAAAAGGCCCCCACTTTTAGTCCTAGTTGTGTTACGAACCGGGACTAAAGGAGCTCCACGTGGCCGCTATGGGGCGCCCAGGCAGGAGGACCTTTAGTCCCGGTTGGTAACACCGACCGGGACTAAAAGGCAGGCACGCGTCAGCACCTGCGAAGCGCTGTGGTTTTTGTGTTTTTTTAAATGAGGGGTTTAGGGTTTTGGAGGGTTTAGGGGTTTCATATTGTGTTTCCACCTTTCCTTTTTGTGTTGACCATTCAATTCTTTTACATTTAGGGTTTTCGTTTTTATTTTACGTTTTGCATTCAACTCGACGCTAGGTACTACATATAGCAATGAAGGAACCATTACACAAATCGTCATGAATATAGAGAGAAGTGACCTCTCTTTCTCCGTGCTTGGTCGAACAACAAGTTTTCATATATCTATTGGACGCTACTACGTATAGTACACGTTCATGCATATATACAATGCAACATCTCTTACGATCCCTAATATCTAATTACCAACATTCATTTCCAATTCTCGATGGTATACTCCGGTTTTAGCTATGATCTTTTCAAGGAAGAATCCCGGCAATTCCTCTTGAATTGCTCGTATGTGAGCCTTTGGTACGAGTTCGTCCCGCTTCCGTTGGATCTAATTTAAAGAAGGGGGTCAATATATATATATATATATATATATATATATATATATATATATATATATATATATATATGAATGAATGAAACTCAACACAATTGATGGTAATAAAATAAATTTGTGAATATTGTTTACGTACTTCAAGTTTTTCCAAAAATCTGCCCGTCTCAGAGGTCGTCTGGCGAATGAACTCGCAAACGTAGTATCCACATAAGTTATTCCCGGATCCCTGCCTCGAGCACTTTACGAGAATAGAGTTCAATCAAAATAATAATCAAGCATGATAGTGGTATTGAAACTAGAATCAAAGAGATGCGCATGCCTAGCTAGTACTACTTACACTGAGTTGTTCAAATCGCAGCTCCTCTCTCCTTTCACCCCTAACCTGCTTGGTGAACTCTTTCCAAGCCCGGCAAAGAAAATGAATAAAGGAGTTATTAATTACTTGATATCAGGAAATGAACGATAGTTGCCGATATAGTGCGATAATGATTGAAATTACCTCTGGAGAATTGTTTTCAGGTCCGCCCACATCTCAGGGTCTTTACGTAACGAGTCCATGACAAGTACTTTTCCTGCGTCAAACTGAATGACTAGTAGAATAAAGTGGAACCTGCGCATGCATAGCTCATCAATTACACTTAACATCGAGTAAGCGAAACAGAATGATGTGTACAAGACAGTAAAACACTCACTGGAAGTTGTAAGGAAATAGTATTTCCCTTTTGGTTTGTTGTTTAATTAACGCCCTTAGCAAGATCTTCTCTGTATCCTTGGGGTTCCATTTTACCGTAGCTTCATAAATAGTATTTGGGTTAATGAACCCAATGTCATAGATTTGTCCTCTTTTGCATTCGAGGATCTTCTTTCTGCATAATATATATAGTGAGGATAATTATAAATGCAATGAACGAGCTAAGCTAGAGACTTAATTACAGAAATGATACTTACAAACAATAGCAACTGACGATAGATTTGTCGATGGCGTCTTGATTGTATAACTGAAATAATTCTTCAAATTCAATGAAAATCTCCTCGTCTCCATTGAAGTAATGCTCATCTTTAATTCCCACAATGATATAGTTGCTCCCTTGCTTTGAGGCTTCCAAGTACCAGTCATGCAATCTTTGCATCATCGTTGGTAGATGCAGGAGCTTCTCAGGTCTGACGAGAGGCTGCCCGTGCTCGAATTTAAAGGCTAACTCAGCCATTTCGAACTGTACCTCATCGCCTAAGTAATCACCAAGAGTGAAACCAGGATCAGCGGCCGCTACCCCCGGATCATTAGCGATATCGGTAAACACCTTGAGCGGGGGGCACGATTGGTTTTTCTGTTCACCGAGCTGGGGAATTGTTTTCCCCCTTGCACTACTGCTACTTCCCGACTACAGCTGTGGATCTCTATATGACTTTACAATAGAGCGGTCATAGTTTGATAGCAGCGGAGGTGGCGGTGGTTTTGTAAGGTTTTCCAGCAAGCGCCTCGCTTTTACCGGATCTATTTTCTCCGTTGGATCTGGACGGGTCGGTGCAAGCTGGCGTTTCACGTCGGCAGCCACGATCTCCTTGGTTTCCTCCTCAGTCATGTCGTATGGTAACTTGGCAGGAGCCTTCTTGACGCTACCTGCCCTGGATTTCTTCGCTGTTGTACTACTAGCCGCCGGAGCGGCGGCGGATCTCTTCCGCCGGTGCTGAGGCGGCGGAGGAGGCGGAGTCAGCTGACGCGGCGGATTCTGCTGAGGGGCCTCCTCCGGCGGAGTCTGCTGACGCGGCGGAGACAGCTAAGGCGACGGAGTGTGCTGACATGGCGGAGATGGCTGAGGCAGCGGAGACAGCTAAGGCAGCGGAGATAGAGCTGGACTGTGAGGAGTCTGCTGAGGGGCCTCCTCCGGCTGAGTCTACTGACGCGACGTCCAGTATGGAAGCACGATGTGTTCCTTTCTCCATAGAATGGTAGTCCTTATGGCATCTCCCAGATGAGTCTCCCCTTCACCTGTAGGGTACTCAAGCTCCAGCTACTCAAATCCGTTGGTAATTTCATCCACCCCGACAACAGCATAGCCATCTGGAATCGGAGAGCAATGGTAAGTTCCATCAGGTACACGAGGTAAGGCATAGCCGACCGCCACCTTCAAGGTTATGTTCATGCATTTCGCTTGTAGATCACAATGTTCCCTCTTCGTGATATCATCCACGGGGTAGCGATCAGGAGCCGTGATATCATCTATGGGCGGCCGAACGAGCTCCGTGGAAGCCACGCTGCTTTTCCGCTGAGATGGTGGGGTAGCTCCGTGGGAAGTATCGAATGAAGGATCTTCGTGCCGCTGAGATGATGGGCCGGTAGCTCGCTGGCTGGTATGTGCCTCTATTTGCTTCTGCTGCAATGCTACTATTTCTTCTACTTTCTGCAGCCGGTCTGCATCCTTTTTCTTCTTTCTCCCTCGGCTTCTGTAAGTGTCACTGCTGTCGGGAAACCCAACCTTGCACGGAACGGAGCCTGATGTGCCTCGTGTTCGTCCAGGATGTTCAGGATTCCCGAGGGCGCGTGACAGCACGTCCTTCTCTCTGTCGGGATGGAACTTCCCTTCCCGCACGGCCTGGATTGCATCCTGAATGTTTTTGATGGGTGTTGCAAGTTGAGCTTTCGTATAAACACACTTCCCTGTTTCTGGGTGCAAAGTTCCCCCATGCCCGAAGAACCAAGTCCTTGCCTGTTCGGGCTTGTTCAATGTCTCTGGATGGATCCCTTTATCAAGCAGGTCGTTCTCAGCTTTGTCGCACGTAGGCCGGGCAACCTTGTAGCCACCTGACCCCGTAACATGGTGATATTCCTTCTTTATAGCATTTTGCTTATTTATCAGTGACCTTTTCTTACCTTTCTCCGATGTCTTGTACGCCACAAATGCGGTCCAGTGATCTTTCATCTTCTCATATTGACCGGTGAATGTTGGAGTCTTCTCTTTCAGGACAAACTTTTCGTGCAATCTTTTCTTCCAGTTCTTGAATTGTTCGGCCATCTTCTTAAGAGCCCATGCCTTGACTTTTCGCTCTACAACATTGCTATTTGGATCCACCTCTGGCGGTAGGTGGAAATTTGTCATGAGCGTATTCCAAAGCTCATCTTTGGATCTATCATCGACATAAGAAACTCCATCGTCCGCCTTTGGCTTATTCCATTCTTGAATGTTGATCGGGATGCTGTCCCTAACAACAACTCTGCACTGACTTATAAATTGGTCTGCGGTCCGCTTGGGAGCAGTCGGTTTGCCATCTGCAGCGATTTCTTCGATCGTGAACCTTTCATTCTCGCCCAACCTTTTCTTCGGGCCTCGTCTCTTTACAGAAGATTCGCTCGATCCGGAGGGCTAAAAGAAGAAAGAAGCGTTAATATATGTACATACAAATCAATTAATGCATCTAGTCAGCAAGCTTAATTAATATACCTCGCCGGACTTTGCAACAGTTAAGGCTCCAACACCGCCGGAGCCGTCATCTTCTCCCTCCATTCGATCACCGGAGCCGTCATCCTCTCTTCCCTCACCATCGGAGTCGTTGAGAAACTGTGAGGTGATATCATCACCTCCGTCGCGGATTATATCCCCCAACATCTCTTCTTGTTCTAAGTCTCTGTCGTGTTCCATAGTTTCTGCAAATATTACAACATGGCAATATACAACCATGAGAGAGAAGCTGTTTTTCAGACTTAATGAAATCTGGGAATGCAAAACAGTAACATTATGATGACAACTTGAGAGCAAGATTGAGTCATGCTACAGCAACTTTACATGGCAACCAAGGGCATGGCATCAAAGTACACATTACATACACCAAATCACAAGAAGGAATCATATGCATATGAGCAATGGATTAGTGGCAAACATCATGCAAAGTTAACAAGTTTTATAACAGTCAGTTTCAGACTTAGCAGTTTTTCAACAAGTGTAAAACAGCAACAGTATCATAGCATGTTTGCAAGCTTGTTACAGTGCCTAAACATGTTTACCATGGCATGGGAAAAATACCATCAGCAAATAGACATGAAAATGCACCAAACACATGTACAAAGTTTATTCATATGATGCTTGCATTAAATCACAGAAAAATAACAAAATGGCAAGTTTTATCAGTTGCATGTTAGGTAACCCTCCGGCGATCGTCGGGGACTCCTCCGGCGATCGTCGGGGACTCCTCCGTCACTAATACATCTCGAATAATCCAGTTAATGCAACAATAATATCACATAATATCACTAAACATCTCGCCCAATCAAACTGGACGTCGACTCCCGGTTCCTGAGCCGCGGGTGATGAACACCCAAAGAGAAGGAACCATCACAGGATCATAGCTCGGGTGAGATCCCTGAAGAAACTGCCAGGTATTGGAGAAGCTGTCGTCCAACGCAACCATGTAGCGACGGACGTGCTCGTCCTCCTCCCTGACACGGCGACGTACCACCCTCTCGGGGGCCGGCTCCCTCTGCAC
This sequence comes from Elymus sibiricus, assembly GCA_039707655.1. NCBI lineage: Eukaryota > Viridiplantae > Streptophyta > Magnoliopsida > Poales > Poaceae > Elymus > Elymus sibiricus. Next base: position 4,436,076 of record CM077670.1, on the reverse strand, counting down.
CGATAGTGGCCCACGTGACCGCCACCAAAGAAGCTCCGGGTCGACGACGAGACCCCGATTCCTCACCAAGCTGCGCGCCCCGGAAGGTAGCACCGCCCAGTGCTAGCCCGGCGGAGCCCAATCCCAGACATGGCGCCTCTCAAACTGGTTGTCGCCGCCGAGTCGACGACGAGGATGCAGGCCGGGCATCATCGCAGAGAACAAATTCCTATGAAAACAAATACACAATTTCTATATTTTTCTTTTTTCTCTCACCATATGTCTATATTTTTTATACACCTATCAAATACATGATTCACATTTTTGAAATCTAGCGACAAAAAAAAGAAGAGGAGGTGAAGGGGGATTCGTAGCTCACCCTCGGCTGTAGAGGAAGTAGTTGATCAGCGGAGGGAAGATCGGGGACCAACAGCTCCGACGTCGATAAACACTCCTCGGAGATGCAGCACCACAAATCTGTAAATTGTACCGATTTAAAAATTTAGACCATCACATATCATATAGCTTTTAGCAACATCTCAAATTGCAAAATAAGCTTCATCATCAATTATTCATGTCGATCGTCGGGGACGACTCCTCCGGCGATCGTCGGGGACGACTCCTCCGACGATCGTCGGGGCCTCCTCCGTCGATCGTCGAGGACTCCTCCCCCCTCATGTTGAAGTTATACCGAAGTTATCGGGGTTATGTTTTAACGACTCCCACCCCTCATGTCGAAGTTATACCGAAGTTATCGGGGTTATGTTTTAACGACCCCCCCCCTCATATCGATAGCGTGACCCGGGCAAAAAGGAATGAAAGAAAAAGTTAAGTATCTTTAGTCACGACAGTTAATGTGGTGTTAACCGCACAATCCCTGGCAGATGAAACTATCTAAAAAAATTAACCTACATAAAACTATACATATTAAACTAAAAAACCCTATCCAATTAACCTATCCAAAAAAAAAAAAAAAGCTTAATTAACCTATATGAAACTATACATATTAACCGATATGAAGCTATCTAAAAAAATATCTATTAACCTATCTAATTAACCTATATGAAACTATCTAATTAACCTATATGAAACTATACATATTAACCGATATGAAACTATCTAAAAATATATGTAATTAACGTATATGAAACTATTTAAAAAAAACTATCTAATTAAGCTATATGAAGCTATCTAATTAACCAAATTCATACTACAAATAAAATGATACTACAAACAAAATTCATAGTAACAAAAAAATTGGCATGGAAGCTCATCGTGCGCAGGAGACGACGAAGCCGGCGTGGAGCAGGTGGGCACCGCGGCGGTGGTGGAGGGGGGCGCCGGTGGAGGAGGGGGGCATCGCGGTGGAGCGGGGGCGCCGGTGAATCGCCGCGGTGGAGCGGCGGTGGGGAGAGGCGGTGGGTCGCCGCGGATCAGGCGTGGGGAGGGGCCGACGGCGGCGGCGGCGGGGGGGGGGGGGGGATAGGAGGAGGAGGAGGGGATCGGGGCGGCGCTCCCAGCGAGGAGGCGTCGGCGATGGCGTCGGGGCAGCGCGTCGAGGCAAGGATAGGCGATGGAGAAGTTTGGGGGAGGAAAATTTTCGCTAAGTTTATATAGCCCGAGCTTTAGTCCCGGTTGGTGGCTCCAACCGGGACTAAAGGCCTACATTTAGTCCCGGTTGGAGGCACCAACCGGGACTAAAGCTAAATTTCAGCAGCCCAAAGGGCGCGAAACCCAGGCCTTTAGTCCCGGTTGGTGGCATGGACCAGGACTAAAGGGAGGCCTTTAGTCCTGGTTGATGGCACCAACCGGGAGTAATTCTCGTTCGGCACCGCCCCCCGCCAGCGCGTCGCAAGTTTAGTCCCGCCTCGCCGAGCGAAGGGTGCGCCGACCGGCTTAAATAGCCGCGTCGTGCAGACGTTTCGAACTCCTCGAAACACAATGCCCCTGCTTGACCTGTGGTTGACCCAACCGCTGGGCCGTTCGTGGGCCCGATTCACCGCCCGAGTCGCCTGCGGGCTTGATTTGGACGGTTTATTCGCTGGTTGAACGGCGGTCCAGCAGCTGCGGTCGGGCTTCTTTTTTTTATTTTATTTTACTTTTTTTAGTACTTAATGAAAACTCGTTCAAATAATCAGTATTAAAAATTAGTGAAGTAAAATCTGTTTTTGGTTTTAGACCTTTTTAGGATATTTTAGTTTTAGTTTTCTTTTAAATAGATTCAAAAACTTTTCATAACTTGACCCGATGAGGGAAGATGACGATGACGATGACTTAATGAAAACTCATTCAAATAATCAGTATTAAAAATCAGTGAAGTAAAATCTATTTTTGGTTTTAGACCTTTTTAGGATATTTTAGTTTTAGTTTTCTTTTAAACAGATTCAAAAAAAATTCATAACTTGACCCGATGAGGGAAGATGACGATGATGATGAATTAATGAAAACTCGTTCAAATAATCAGTATTAAAAATCAATGAAGTAAAATCTGTTTTTGGTTTTAGACCTTTTTAGGATATTTTAGTTTTAGTTTTCTTTTAAACAAATTCAAAAACTTTTCATAACTTGACCCGATGAGGGAAGATGACGATGACGATGAAGCAGACGTCAAAAGAAGAAGCAAGACTACATTACCTATGAAAGATCGTACTCCGTGGAAAAGAAAAAGATCGCACCCTGACAATCCTTCATCATTGCCACTGCACACGTGTACCAAGGCACTCCTCACTCTGAGTCCCTGACACGCGGGCTCGCGCTTGCCTGGCTCCACATGTCGTCGGCATTTCTCTTTTCCATGATACGTCCGCAAGCCCGTCTTTTGGTCTTTCTATATAGCATCGTCCAAGCCGCTTCAGCTCCAAAGAGGGGTTTTCTTTCTGGCTTCGCTGTCCTGTGCCACTGCCAACTCCGTAGGTAGGGTACGGACCTAGCTTGTCCATGTCTGCGCGAGGTGGAGGTGGCAGGCGCAGCGGCCACGGCCGCGGCGGCGAGTCCTCCGGAGCGTAGGAAGGTGGCTACAGATTCAAAAACAGTAGCATACATGCCTAGTTTTCATTTAATTCCTTTTTCTATTAAAGTTTTTAACAAAAAATACTTTGATCATAACTAGAGTTTTATATAGTTTAAAGTTAATATTATTTTGATCATAACTAGAGTTTTATAAAAGCTTTTTAGTTGATTCTTTTTGCTATTGAAGAATATTATAGTTTTGTTTTAGTTGATCATAACTAAAATTCTAGCATGTCACAAATGCCATATTTGATGATCTTGCCAAGTCTCATGGCTTGGAGAACAAGATAACATAATCAAATTCCCTCGAAACCATCTCTGTCCATTTTCTAATTTGAGCAACTTAACATTGCTAAACATGTCCAAATGAGCTCAAACTTGGTACACCTACTAAAATGGTCTAAATATTTGCATTGATTAACTCCTCTGTATAATTAAAATACTAAAAGGATATGAATAATTGAAATTTCATAACTTGATAAATAATTATTCTAAAATCATGTTTCAAATGCCAAAATGCCCTAGCTAGCTCTTACAAAGATTCCCTCCGGTTTGTCCGAAGTGGCACTTTCCAGCTATAAGTCCGGAAACTCACAGTAGAGACAAAGTGATGGCGGTGAAGCCGGTCACATCCCAGAGTGGGATCGTTTGGGGTATAAAACTATTTCTTCGCGTGTGTCCCTTGCTTATTGCGTCGTAACCATGGATAATCTTCATCATTTAACAGGATGCTTGGGTCAGTCTTCACTGTGAAGGGAGGAATTTCATGAAACTTTTCATAATCTTCTGACATGTCTGTTTTGTCCTCCACTCCCACAATGTTTCTTTTCCCTGAAAGAACTATGTGGCGCTTTGGCTCATCGTATGATGTATTCGCTTCCTTATCTTTTCTTTTTCTCGGTTTGGTAGACATGTCCTTCACATAGAAAACCTGCGCCACATCATTGGCTAGGACGAATGGTTCGTCTGTGTACCCAAGATTGTTGAGATCCACTGTTGTCATTCCGTACTGCGGGTCTACCTGTACCCCGCCTCCTGTCAGATTGACCCATTTGCACCGAAACAAAGGGACCTTAAAATCACGTCCATAGTCAAGTTCCCATATCTCCTCTATGTAACCATAATATGTGTCATTTGCCCTATTGGTGTTTGCTGCATCAAAGCGGACACCACTGTAACATCCTCAGATCTCAACCCTGTCATTAAGTTAATTAAGTTGCCATGTCATCATTATCATCCTAAATAAATTGCATCTAGGAAATAATTCAACTTCAAATTCAAATTCAAAACACAAGTCAAATTACAAAACTAAATCTATTATATACTAAAAGGAAAATACGGATGAAAAATAGAGAAATTAGCTAGAAAATCCCACGTTAATCAGAAACATCTGGCCGTTTATCTGGTGGGCCCTAACTTAAACCATAATTTCGAAGGCTTAGATCAGACTTGGACTCTAGAGATAGGAAAAAAAATACTTGTACACTTACGTGCTATCTGAAAAAACAATAACACATATAGATATACCAACGTAACATCTTTTCAGTGGGCCCTGTCAAATTAACGAGTACTCCTAGGGTAATACATAAAACTTCCTAGGATTCGTAAAAGCTTCATAGGGGTCCTACAATCGAATGTTCCCTTCCATCGTCATGACCTTGCTCACTGCCTAAGAGCCTACGGCACGACGGCTACACAGCATGGCCGCCTCGGTCATCTGTCGCATGCCACGCAGATGGCGGCTACGCAGCACGGGGTGCCTCTGGATGTCGGTGATGAGAGCGTCCAACAGCGGAGCTCTAGGAGAAGAGTTCCCTTAATAGGGTTCATATTATCAAAACTTCCTTCAATTACCATGGCCTTGCTCACGTGCTCCGGCACATCAGCTGCACAACACAGGCCGCCTCGGTCATCTCTCACATGCCTCGGCGGCAAGGCGGCTATGCAGAACTGGGCCGCCGCTGCATGTCGGTGTGGAGACCGGCCAACGGTGGAGAGGCACCAGGATAAGAGTTCATGAACACACCGCAAGATACATGCAGCAGCAGCAATCCGTTGGCTTCCCATCTAAAGAAGCTAGAACAGAGATATCCGTTGCATATAAGCATGCACTTTTGATGGATTTTATTTTCCTTTTTGGCTAACTACACACACCAATTGTACCAGGATTTGACTACATAATATTGGGATGTCATCAAAAACACTATGTTAGAAGATAAAGTTTCAGAGTTCAGAAAATTTCAGTGTATGACAGACAGAGTACGTGATTATAAATCTCTTATGATGTTATTTTTGTTGGCTTTTGACCACTAGATCAAATCACCCAGGACAAATACACGCACGTACAAGCTAGCAAGCAGACACACTGCTTGATCCTCGATGCACAGTGCCTGCGCACGTCTAGCCGTGGACGTACGAGCGCCTTGTAGAGCTAGCTTAGCTAGCGATCGATCTTCTCTTCGGCGGATCGTAACTCGGCGAACGAACAAACAAAACGGAGGAAATATTTGGTGATTGCCGCAGGGGCGTGTCGCTCCTGAGCTTTGTATTGCTTTTTCGTTTTTCTCGTTGGTGTATTACAATCGCTGGGTACACGTATATATATATGCCTAGGCTAGCATAAGCAAACTACTTCTAGTCGGTTTCTAATACTAGTCCTAGTCGGACACATATGTATACGTAGATTTCCTAAGCCGTGTTTAACTCTAACATTCACCCCCTTAAACATGGCGTCTTCGTTACGACCTGGATCCCAAATGCGACTACTGCTACTCATATATATTATCTTTGGCATTGCTTTTGCCGTTCTTCGTAGCATTTGAGGGACCGTCTTTACTGTCGTCGGCTCATCCATAGCTTGACGACAACACTTCTTCTTGGTCGTGTCTTCGATCTTCACCTCTTCTTCGGTACTTGATAGACCGCCTTTCGGATCTTTGAAGGGACATCTTTTGAACCCGAGCGAGACCCAACTTCGGCCTAACTTTGAGTTCCAAGCTCTTGGCGCTTGCTTCAACCCATAAAGTGCCTTCTTGAGCTTGTAAACTTTCACTTCTTCGTCTTTCTTCTCGTAGCCGAGGGGTTGTTCCACGTACACTTCTTCTGTGAGATCACCGTTGAGGAAAGCGGAATTAACATCCATATGATGAACCTTCCAATCCTCTTGTGCTGCCAAAGCTAGGAGCACTCTCACTGTCTCGAGTCGAGCAACCGGTGCAAACACCTCATCATAGTCAACTCCTTGACGTTGTACGTAGCCCTTTGCAACGAGTCTTGCCTTGTACTTCACAATGGCACCCTCCGTGTCCTTTTTTAACTTGTAAACCCACTTCAAACCGATGGCCTTTTGGTTCGGAGGTCGGGTTACCAAAGTCCACGTTCCATTGCTCTCAATCGCCTTCATTTCCTCATCCATGGCGTGCGTCCAGCTTGAACTTTTGCTCGCCTCTACAAAGTTGGTTGGCTCCTCAACTCCGAGCAAACATAGTCCGGAGTACTCGAGCGTAACTGGCTTTGTGTACTTGTAGATTTTCTTGAGGGTCTTGTAGCGACGAGGCCCGGAGGAGTCCGTTGTGACTTGTGAAGGAGGCGACACAAATTGTGTCGGCGTCGATGCACTTGAGGAAGACGGCTGAGTCTCGGGCGTGTCGTTGACATCCGCGTCGTCGGCGTAGTCGTCGTGACCGTGACCATCATCTTGATTGTCGTTGTCACTATGCGCCTCGTTGTCGATGTCGTTGCCGAGATCTCCGCCCGTGTCATGCACGTCATTGTCGCTATCACTTTGCGACCCATGTGCGTCGTCGTCGGTGTCGGCACCTTGATTGGGCGTCTTGCCAACCACCTGGACGTCTTCCCCTGCATCATCATCAGTTGGAAACTCAACTGTGAATATATTACCGTTTGGAGCATCGTCGGCTGCTGCGCTCCAATTCCACGCTTTGTTTTCTTCAAACACGACGTCACGTGAAATCCGTAGACGCTTGGTTTGTGGATCGTAGAAGCGGTATGCCTTGGTGCCGGAACTCCTCTCGTATCCGATGAACACCATCTTGGTGCTACGATCGGCAAGCTTTGAGAGATGCGGCTCCGCCGTCTTCACATGCGCCACGCACCCGAACGTCCGTAGATGAGACACATTCGGCTTACGTCCGTAAATTGCTTCATACGGAGTCTTGCCGATCACCGCCTTTGTTGGAGCCCGGTTGAGAAGATAGACCGCCGTCGAGATAGCTTCTCCCCAAAAAGTCCCCGGCAGGTTCTTGCTCTTGAGTAAACTCCTTGCCATGTCAACGACGGTTCGATTGCGCCTTTCAACAACCCCGTTCTGCTGCGGCGTATAAGGTGCCGTGAGGAACCTTTTTATGCCAATCTTCTCGCAGTAGTCGTTGAACTCGTTCGACGTAAACTCTTCGCCGCGATCTGTCCGTAGAGCGCGAACCTTCAACTTGTGTTCCATCTCCATTGCAGCCTTTAGCTTCTTGAACGCTTCAAACGCCTCATCTTTAGATCGTAGGAGAACGACCCACATATATCTCGAGTAGTCATCTACCACAAGGAAGAAGTACTTCTTTCCTGCGTGAGTTGCCGGGGTGATAGGGCCACATAGATCACCATGGAGCAGCTCGAGTGCATCACTTGCACGATAGGTAGACTGAGCAGGGAACGGCCTGCGGTGCTGTTTTCCAACCAAGCACCCGTCACATACTCGATCAACATGGTCGATAAATGGCATCCCGGATACCATCTCCATCTTTGACATCTTCTTCAAGGCGTAGAAGTTAACGTGTCCAAATCGCGCATGCCATAACCACGAATCATCATCACTCTTGGCGAGCCAACAGTCGTATTCCAGCTCGAGGAATTTCTCCTTGCACCCCGTCATGTGGTTACTGGCACCCGTGTCGAAATACCACGACACGTTCTGATCCCCGGATAGCTTTGGTGTCACTTTCTTCTCGTGAAGTAGCACCTTCCGGTTAGGTTTCACAACCACCGTTTCGACGAGATCGCAAACTTCGGCCATCAGAAGACCTGGACCTTCGCCTTCCTGCTTCGCCAAATTTGCCTTGATCTCCCGCTTGTTAGGCTTCGGACAATCCTTTGCAAAGTGACCCATCTCGTTGCAGTTATAGCACTTGACCTCGGACAAATCCAAGTTCCGTGGCTTCCGCCCTTTAGATTGGTCCGCCTTACCACGACCTTGTGGCTTGCCTTTTCCTTTGCTTTTTCCGGTTTGTCCGTCGCGCTTCGCGTTGCTTGAGCCTTCGCCACCGTCACGCCTTCCTTTGCTACTTGGGGCCTCCCAATCTGCGCGCGAGTACATGAGTTGGTCACCACCTCCTCCTTTGCCTTTCCGACAGCCACGAGCATTCTCTTCCCACGTTCGCAGGCGTCCGATCGCCTCCGTTATGGTCATGTCGTCGATGTCGTAAAGCTGCTCGAGCGTGCCGATGATGTACGTGAATTTGTCAGTCACTGAACTGAAAAATTTCTCCACAATCTCGGTCTCATTGAGCTTTGCACCAAGCGCGCGGATCTCTCCCACCAAAGTAGTAAGACGCATGGCATAGTCGTTCACCGATTCAGTTTCCTCCATCTGCAACTTGTGAAATTGGCGCTTCAGCACTTGTGCCCGGGCCTTAGTGACGCGATCTTCTCCGATCCTCATCTCCTTGAGTGCGTACCACGCCTCTCTTGCCGTCTCGAACTCCGCCAATGTCATCAGCACGGAATCCGGCACGGACTGGGCTATGGCGGCCATGGCACCTTCGTCGCACTCCTTGTCGACGTCGTCGTCCGTGATTGCCTGCCACACTCGAAGGGTTCGGAGAATAATCTTCATCTTCACCGCCCACACGCCATAGTTGACGTCGGTGAGCATCGGGTACTGGATGGGGATGTTGCGATGCGCCTGGACGTTGGCGCCACCCGTTCCGCCACCACTAGTCGCTGACTTGCCGCCCTTCTTCACTTTGTCGCCGTTCTTGTTCGCCTTGGAACCGCCGTTGCCGGACTTGACTGACTCAGCGTCGCTGTCCGTCATCGTAGATCGTCGAGGCTCTAGATACCAATTGTTGGCTTTTGACCACTAGATCAAATCACCCAGGACAAATACACGCACGTACAAGCTAGCAAGCAGACACACTGCTTGATCCTCGATGCACAGTGCCTGCGCACGTCTAGCCGTGGACGTACGAGCGCCTTGTAGAGCTAGCTTAGCTAGCGATCGATCTTCTCTTCGGCGGATCGTAACTCGGCGAACGAACAAACAAAACGGAGGAAATATTTGGTGATTGCCGCAGGGGCGTGTCGCTCCTGAGCTTTGTATTGCTTTTTCGTTTTTCTCGTTGGTGTATTACAATCGCTGGGTACACGTATATATATATGCCTAGGCTAGCATAAGCAAACTACTTCTAGTCGGTTTCTAATACTAGTCCTAGTCGGACACATATGTATACGTAGATTTCCTAAGCCGTGTTTAACTCTAACAATTTTCGTTTTCTTCCAAGGCAGGTAGGAACTTCATGCAGAGGATCAAGCAAACTAACTCAACAATCACCGGAACAACCATTCTAAAACAATCAATAGATCAGCCATAATTAGCTTCTTCCGATCACTTCCGGCACTATTAAGTAATACCTTACTATTTCTTAGATTGAAAATTGGTTCATATAATATGAAGAATTTTTTACACAGGTGAAATATGAGAGATTTTGGCTAGGTCAATGCCAGTTCCTTTGTAATACTAGAAATTTACTCGCACACCTTTTGGCTTAAATCTATTTATTTTCACAGATGATGGGATGCAGTGCATAATATGAGTCATCATTTGATAAATCATCCAAAGTTTTGTATCATGTTTTGTCAAGCCTAATCCATTACAAAATATTTGCTAAACAATTAAACCTGAAATTTATTTGTATGTTATATCATGTAGTGGACCTTTTGATGTTACGTAAATGTATAAATGACAGTGCAAAACATAAAATAGCATGATACATGAATAATATGGATATGTCACACAAAAAATCTATAAAATGTACTACAACCCTATTCCAATGAATTGAATAAAGTGGTTGACATGATAGTAGAATTTGTACAGATTGAGGAACAAAGGAAATCTATCCACGGATGTTTAGTTGTGACATTCCTACAATAACTATTTGATGATCAAGTACTAAACAAATCATACGTAATTCCAACCATGCAATGAATTTGATGATAAAATCCATACAAAATCATGATCATGGGAAATATATTTGTGAAATTTATGTGTGTGACTACTATTATATTTTTATGACTATTGAAGTCCTAATAAAATCATATGAAAACCCTACAATCTAGAGATAACATAACAATAAACATGGACAAATCATCTTATGAAGATGATGAGTATAAAGTTTCTGAATTAGATGATAATCATATTAAAGTGGAAGCATATGAAATATACACATATAAGTTTTGTGGTGTAATGCATGTAATATAGTGACCCCTACTTATTTATTTTAGGATTGCAGTCGGAAAAAACATCATATACATGAATTCAGACAATCCGAAGCAATGTACATTCATGTCCTTTGATCTAGAGAGATTTTCACATAAGGATATCGAATAGCGGTAGTCGAATGAGATCAAAAGTTTGAAAACCTTTATTTGGAATATATATGTTTGAATATATCACAGAGGTTAATTATATTATATGAATTCCCTTTATGTTTTTGAGATGAGCAAATCAACATCTTTTAGCTGAAGGGAGTAACAATGTTACACACTGTACAATTTTATCAATTCATTTAGAAAAAAAATTAGACCAACCCCGGAAATATGTATTAAAGATGTTGCCCACGTCATTGGATACCATACAGAGAAAAAAGAGAATATCAACTCACACGAAAAGACAAAACATTGACTGTTCAACTGGCGGGCCCAGCATTTAAAATACATAAATAACGGTTATATCCAGTTAACTAAAAGGATGAAATACATAAATATCTGGCGGAGGATGGTTTTGGGTGCAATAAATGACATGAGGAGCACGTGGCACTGGCCACAAGGATGAATGTCACATTTGTATAATGATTTTACTTGTCTATACTGACTTGATATCATATGCATTCAACATATTGTCACTATACGATCCACCCGCTCAATGAAATTTCATCCATTTAGAGGTAAATTTATATAATGTTGTGATTTATTTCCAATTTTCAAGATTGTGGTACAATGTCAAGTATACAATATAAACTAGGGAGTAGCTCTATGAAATTGAAAACTATGGCTTAAAAAATAATGAAGAATAGATGATGCCCGCGCAAAGGCGTGTCTGATTTAAAGGTCAGGGGAAAACCCACCTTTTTGTAGAATGAAAAATCACTAAAGAGGTTGCCCTCGCATTTGCGAGGGCCACTGTGCTAGTTGTTCATAATATTACAAATAATCCCAAAGCAATTATAAAAATAAGATCAACATTATTTGAATTATTTAAATGACCCTAGCATCCAAAACAGTACCCAAAATAGCCAATTTTAATCCTTTTGTATTTAAATAAAATCCAAATGAAATGATAATACCCCCAAACTTTTGTGGCAGAGAGGAATATTGCATACTAATTTCTGAGCCCAACTACATATGTTTCATAATTTATTTGATGGCTGAATTAAAATGCAGAACAGAGAAGAAACTAAAAATAAAACAGTAAAAGAAAAATAAAAGCCCCCCTCGGACCTCGGCCCAGCTGGCCACCAGGCCGACCAGGCCGACCCAGCCACGGCCTATATGGCCTAACCCCCCCCCCCACCAGCCCCGAACCCTACCCCCCACTTCCCTCTCTCCCTCGCCCGCCGCTCGTCGCCACGCCGTCGCCGTCGCTCGTCCCCGACGCCACCCCGCCGCCCCGTCCTCGTCGCCTCCTCGTCCCCTCCCTGACGGCCACCCCGAGCCTCGCCGTCGGACCCCTGCAACGGGGTGAGCCCTGTCCGCCTCCACCCTCCTCCCCCACTTGGTCGCCGCGCCGCCCGTGGCCTCCTCCCACTCGCCTCGCCTCCCGCGTCGCCGCGCCCGAGCCGCGCCTCGGCCGCGCGTGCCTCGCTACTGCCCTGCGCCGCCCGCACCCGCGCTCGCGCGCCCCTGCCCCGCCTGCCTACACTGCCGCCGCTGCCCGCTGCCACTGCCTGCCGCTTCCTGTGCTCCTCCAGCCGCCCGCGCCCGCCTGTGCCCGCCCGCGCCGCGGCCGGCCCTCGCTCGCTGCCCCTCTGCCGCCGCTGCTCCCCGCCGATGTCAGCCGCGCCGTGGCCGGCCTCTGCCTTGCGCGCGCGCGTTGTCTCAACCTTATGGTTGTCTCTTTATTGTATGAAATGCAAGCGCCATGTAATTGCTTTACTTTATCGCTATGCGTTAGCAATAGTTGTAGAAGCAATAGTTGGCGAGACAACCACGACGCAACGATGGAGATCAAGGTGTCGAGCCGGTGACGATGGAGATCATGACGATGCTTTGGAGATGGAGATCAAAAGCACAAGATGATGATGGCCATATCATGTCACATATTTTGATTGCATGTGATGTTTATCCTTTATGCATCTTATTTTTCTTAGAACGACGGTAGCATTATAAGATGATCCCTTCACTAAATTTCAAGATAAAAGTGTTCTCCCCAAGTATGCACCGTTGCTAAAGTTCGTCATTTCGAAGCACCTCGTGATGATCGGGTGTGATAGATTCTACGTTCACATACAACGGGTGTAAGCCAGTTTTACACAAGCAGAATACTTGGGTTAAACTTGGCGAGCCTAGCATGTACAGACATGGTCTCGGAACACTGGAGACCGAAAGGTCAAACATGAGTCATATAGTAGATATGATCAACATGGAGATGTTTACCATTGATGACTATCCCATCTCACGTGATGATCGGACATGGGCTAGTTGATTTGGATCATGTATCATTTAGTTAACTTGAGGGATGTTAATTTAAGTGGGAGTTCATTAGTAATTTGATTAATTGAACTTAATTTATCATGAACTTAGTCCTGATAGTCTTTGCAAATTATGTTGTAGATCAATAGCTCGCGTTGTAGCTCCCCTGTTTTTGATACGTTCCTAGAGAAAGCTTAGTTGAAAGATGATGGTAGCAATTACACGGACAGGGTCCGTAACTTGAGGATTATCCTCATTACTGCAGAGAAGGATTATGTCCTTGATGCACCGCTAGGTGATGGACCTGCTGCAGGAGCTGCTGCAGACGTTGTGAATGCCTGGCAGGCTCGATCTGATGACTACTCGATAGTTCAGTGTGCCATGCTCTACGGCTTAGAACCGGGACTACAAAAGCGTTTTGAACACCACGGAGCATATGAGATGTTCCAAGAGCTGAAATTGATATTTCAAGCTAATGCCCGGGTTGAGAGATATGAAGTCTCCAACAAGTTCTTTAGCTGTAAGATGGAGGAGAACAGTTCTGTCAGTGAACACATACTCGGAATGTCTGGGTACCACAACCACTTGACTCAGCTGGGAATTGATCTTCCGGTTGAGAGTGTTATTGACAGAGTTCTTCAGTCACTACCACCAAGCTATAAAGGCTTCGTGATGAACTATAATATGCAAGGGATGGAGAAGACAATTCCCGAGCTCTTCGCGATGCTGAAATCGGCGGAGGTAGAAATCAAGAAGGAGCATCAAGTGTTGATGGTTAACAAGACAACTAGTTTCAAGAAAAAGGGCAAGGGAAAGAAGGGGAACTTCAAGAAGAACGGCAAGCAAGCTGCCGCTCCCACGAAGAAACCCAAAGTTGGACCCAAGCCTGAAACTGAGTGCTTCTACTGCAAAGGAACCGGTCACTGGAAGCGGAACTGCCCCAAGTATTTGGCGGATAAGAAGGAGGGCAAAGTGAACAACGGTATATTTGATATACATGTTATTGATATGTACCTCACTAGTGCTCGTAGCAGCGTCTGGGTATTTGATACCGATTCAGTTGCTAACATTAGTAACTTGAAGCAGGAGCTGCAGAGTAACGGAGACTAGCTGAGGGCGAGGTGACGATATGTGTTGGAAGTGTCTCCAAGATTGATATGATCAATATCGACACGCTCGTAATACCTTCGGGATTAGTATTAAACCTAAATAATGGTTATTTGGTGCTTGCGTTGAGCATAAAACATTATATCTGGATATTGTTTATTGCAAGACGGTTATTCATTTAAGTCAGAGAATAATGGTTATTCTGTTTATATGAATAATATCCCTCGTGATCATGCACCCTTGTGAATGGTTTATTCTTGTTGAATCTCGATCGTAGTGATACGCATATTCATAATATTGATGCCAAAAGATGCAAAGTTGATAATGATAGTGCAACATACTTGTGGCACTGCCGTTTAGGTCATATTGGTGTAAAGCGCATGAAGAAACTCCATGCTGATGGACTTTTGGAATCTCTTGATTATGAATCATTTGATACTTGCGAACCATGCCTCATGGGCAAGATGACTAAAACTCCGTTCTCCGGAACAATGGAGCGAGCTACTGATTTGTTGGAAATAATACATACCGATGTATGCGGTCTGATGAATGTTGAAGCACGCGGCGGGTATCCTTATTTTCTAACCGTCACAGATGATTTCAGTAGGTATGGGTATATCTACTTGATGAAACACAAGTCTGAAACATTTGAAAAGTTCAAAGAATTTCAGAGTGAAGTAGAGAATCATCGTAACAAGAAAATAAAGTTTCTACGATCCGATCACAGAGGCGAATATTTGAGTTACGAGTTTGGCCTTCATTTAAGAAAATGTGGAATTGTTTCACAACTCATGCCACCTGGAACACCACAGCGTAATGGTGTGTCTGAACGTCGTAACCGTACTTTATTGGATATGGTGCGTTCTATGATGTCTCTTACCGATTTGCCACTATCGTTTTGGGGTTATGCATTAGAGACAGCTGTATTCACGTTAAATAGGGCACCGTCAAAATCCGTTGAGACGACACCGTATGAACTGTGGTTTGGCAAGAAACCTAAGCTGTCGTTTTTTAAAGTTTGGAGATGCGATGCTTATGTGAAAAAGCTTCAACCTGATAAGCTCGAACCCAAAGCGGAGAAGTGCGTCTTCATAGGATACCCTAATGAAACAATTGGGTACACCTTCTACCACAGATCCGAAGGCAAGGTCTTTGTTGCCAAGAATGGGTCCTTTCTAGAGAAGGAGTTTCTCTCAAAAGAAGTGAGTGGGAGGAAAGTAGAACTTGATGAGGTAATTGTACCTTCTCTCGAATTGGAAAGTAGCTCATCAGAGAAAACCGTTCCCGTGATGCGTACACCAATAAGAGAGGAAGATAATGGTGAAGATCATGAAACTTCAGATCAAGTTACTACTGAACCTCGTAGGTCGACCAGAGTACGTTCCGCACCAGAGTGGTACGGTAATCCTGTTCTGGAAGTCATGTTGTTAGACAACGGCGAACCTACGAACTATGAAGAAGCTATGATGAGCCCAGATTCCGACAAATGGCTTGAGGTCATGAAGTCTGAGATAGGATCCATGTATGAGAACAAACTATGGACTTTGGTGGACTTGCCCGATGATCGGCAAGCCATTGAGAATAAATGGATTTTTAAGAGGAAGACAAACGCTGATGGTAATATCACTGTCTACAAAGCTCGACTTGTCGCAAAAGGTTTTCGACAAGTTCAAGGGGTTGACTACGATGAGACTTTCTCACCCGTAGCGATGCTTAAGTCTGTCCGAATCATGTTAGCAATTGCCGCACTTTATGATCTGGCAAATGGATGTCAAAACTGCATTCCTTAATGGTTTTCTCAAAGAAGAGTTGTATATGATGCAACCAGAAGGTTTTGTCGATCCTAAGGGTGCTAACAAAGTGTGCAAGCTCCAGCGATCCATCTATGGACTGGTGCAAGCATCTCGGAGTTGGAATATACGCTTTGATGAGGTGATCAAAGCATATGGTTTTGTACAGACTTACGGTGAAGCCTGTATTTACAAGAAAGCGAGTGGGAGCTCTGTAGCATTTCTAATATTATATGTGGATGACATATTGTTGATTGGAAATGATATAGAATTTCTGGATGGCATAAAAGGATACTTGAATGAAAGACCTCGGTGAAGCTGCTTATATATTGGGCATCAAGATCTATAGAGATAGATCAAGACGCTTGATAAGACTTTCAATGAGTACATACCTTGACAAGATTTTGAAGGAGTTCAAAATGGATCAGTCAAAGAAGGAGTTCTTGCCTGTATTGTAAGGTGTAAAGTTGAGTAAGACTCAAAGCTCGACCACGGCAGAAGATAGAGAGAGAATGAAAGTCATTCCCTATGCCTCAGCCATAGGTTCTATAATGTATGCCATGCTGTGTACCACACCTAATGTGTGCCTTGCCACGTGTCTGGCAAAGGGGGTACAAGAGTGATCCAGGAGTGGATCACTGGACAGCGGTCAAAATTATCCTTAGTAACTAAAGGACTAAGGAAATGTTTCTCGATTATGGAGGTGATAAAGAGTTCGTCGTAAAGGGTTACGTCGATGCAAGCTTTGACACCAATCTGGATATCTCTGAGTAGCAAACCGGATACGTATAATGGAGTAGTCATTTGGAATAGCTCCAAGTAAAGCGTGATAGCAGCATCTACAGTATGACATAAGGATTTGCAAAGCACACATGGGTCTGAATATTGCAGACCCATTGACTAAAATTCTCTCTCACGAGCAAAACATGATCACACCTTAGAACTCTTTGAGTGTTAATCACATGGTGAAGTGAACTAGATTATTGACTCTAGTGAACTCTTGGGTGTTAATCACATGGCGATGTGAACTAGATTATTGACTCTAGTGCAAGTGGGAGACTGATGGAAATATGCCCTAGAGGAAATAATAAACTTGTCATTATTTTATATTTCCTTGTTCATGATAAAGGTTTATTATTCATGCTAGAATTGTATTGACCGGAAACTTAAATACATGTGTGAATACATAAACAAATACCGTGTCCCTAGTGAGCCTCTACTAGACTAGCTCGTTGATCAAAGATGGTTAAGGTTTCCTAACCATAGACACGAGTTGTCATTTGATAATGGAATCACATCATTAGGAGAATGATGTGATAGACAAGACCCATCTGTTAGCTTAGCATATGATCGTTCTGTTTATTGCTACTGCTTTGTTGAATGTCAAATACATGTTCCTCCGACCATGAGATCATGCAACTCCCGGATACCGGAGGAATACCTTGTGTGCTATCAAACGTCACAACGTAACTGGGTGATCATAAAGATGCTCTACATGTATCTCCGAAGGTGTCTGTTGAGTTGGCATGGATCGAGACTGGGATTTGTCACTCTGTGTTTCGGAGAGGTATCTCTGGGCCCTCTCGGTAATGCACATCATAAGAAGCTTGCAAGCAAAGTGACTAAGGAGTTAGTTAAGAGATGATGTATTACGGAATGAGTAAAGAGACTTGCCGGTAACGAGATTGAACTAGGTATGGAGATACCGACGATCGAATCTCGGGCAAGTAACATACCGACGAACAAAGGGAATTACGTATGTTATCATTGCGGTTCGACCAATAAGATCTTCGTGGAATATGTAGGAACCAATATGGGCATCCAGGTTCCGCTATTGATTATTGACCGGACAGGTGTCTCGGTCATGTCTACATCATTCCCGAACCCGTAGGGTCCGCACGCTTAACGTTCGCTGACGATATAGTGTTATATGAGTTATGTGAATTGGTAACCGAATGTTGTTCGGAGTCCCGGATGAGATCCCGGACGTCACGAGGAGTCTCGGAATGGCCGAGAGGTAAAGATTTATATATGGGAAGTCATATTTTGGGTTCCGGAAAAAGGTGCAGTTTTTTCGGTATTGTACCGGGAAGCTTCCAGAAGGTTCTGGAGGATTCCGGAGGGGTCCGGAAGTCCACAAGTGGGTCCACCACGTCCCAAGGGCTGCCATGGGCTAAGGGGAGGCGCCCTGGCCTTATTGGACCAGGCACACCAAGTCCTCAAAAGCCCACGCAGCTAGGGAAGGAAAAAAGAAGAGTCCTAGTAGGAATAGGATTGGACTTTGGAGTCCAAGTCCACGTGTGTACTATTCACGTGGTACTGTTCACGTGGCACTATTCCTTCTACTCCAAGCCCCTACACATATATAAATAGAGGAGAGGGGGCGCCCCAAACAAGACACAACATTGTCTTAGCCGTGTGCGGCGCCCCCCTCCACAGTTCCGTCCCTCGGTCATATTTTCGCAGTACTTGGGCGAAGCCATGCGGAGATAGCATCACCATCACCGTCACCACGCCGTCGTGCTGCCGGAACTCATCCACTACCTCGCCATCTTGCTGGATCAAGAAGTCGAGGACGTCACCGAGCTGAACGTGTGCTGAACGCGGAGGTGCCGTACGTTCGGTGCTCGGTCGGTTGGATCGTGAAGTTGTTCGACGACATCAACCGCGTTGTTCTAACGCTTCCGCTTACCGACTACGAGGGTACGTAGACACACTCCCCCTCTCGTAGCTATGCATCTCCATGGATAGATCTTGCGTGTGCGTAGAATTTTTTTTGTTTTCCATGCAACGTTCCCCAACAGATAATACCCCCAAACTTTTGTGGCAGAGAGGAATATTGCATACTAATTTCTGAGCACAACTGCATATGTTTCATAATTTATTTGATGGCTGAATTAAAATGCAGAACAGAGAAGAAACTAAAAATAAAACAGTAAAAGAAAAATAAAAGCCCCCCCGGGCCTCGGCCCAGCTGGCCACCAGGCCGACCAGGCCGGCCCAGCCACGGCCTATATGGCCTAACCCCCCCAGCCCCGAAACCCTAACCCCCACTCCCCTCTCCTGATCCCCTCTCTCCCTCGCCCGCCACTCGTCGCCACGCCGTCGCCGTCGCTCGTCCCCGACACCACCCCGCCGCCCCATCCTCGTCGCCACCTCGTCCCCTCCCCGACGGCCACCCCGAGCCTCGCCGCCGGACCCCTGCAACGGGGTGAGCCCCGTCCGCCTCCACCCTCCTCCCCCGTTTGGTCGCGACGCCGCCCGTGGCCTCCTCCCGCTCGCCTCGCCTCCCGCGTCGCCGCGCCCGAGCCGCGCCTCAGCCGCGCGTGCCTCGCTGCTGCCCTGCGCCGCCCGCACCAGCGCTCGCGCGCCCCTACCCCGCCCGCCTGCACTGCCGCCGCCGCCCGCTCCCGCTGCCCGCCGCTGCCTGTGCTCCTCCAGCCGCCCGCGCCCGCCTGTGCCCGCCCGCGCCGCGGCCGCCCCTTGCTCGCTGCCCCTCTGCCGCCGCTGCTCGCCACCGATGTCGGCCGCGCCGTGGTCGGCCTCTGTCGTGCACGCGCGCGCGTTGTCTCGGCCGCGCGGACATGTCCGGCCCTGGAAGGGCACAACCGTGGACATGTCCGGCTAGGCCACTGTCAGGTGGGGCCGGCCCAGAAAAAGAAAAAGAAAAGAAAAGAAAAGAAAAAGAAAAGGAAAAGAAAAGAAAAATGAAATTAAATAAATAAATTAATTAGTAAATTAATTAACTTAATTAATCTGGTTTAATTAAACTAATTAAACTTAACTAAACTAAGCACCTAATTAAACTAATTAATTATGTTTAATTAACCTGTGTCAATGACAGGTGGGACCCACTGGTCAGTTTGACCAGTCAAAGTCCACCGTTGACCGCTGATGTCACTCTGACGTCATGCTGACATCACCAATTACTGTTTCGGATAATTCTAATTTAATAATTAAAATAATTCCAGAAATTCAATAAAACTTTGAAAAATCATATAAAATAAACCGTAACTCAGATGAAAATAATTTATATATGAAAAATGATCAGAAAAATATGAAGAATCCGAATATGGCACCCACATACCTACCACCCCCCTCTAACATGATGAACATGGGATTTTCCCCTCCGATTCATATGTCTGATAAATACCCGGAGCTGGTAAAACACCTCCAGATGTTTCCCACTCCGACTAACTTGCGTAGTACTTTATTAGAGCACCCCTCGAATAGCGTGCTGCTGTGCCATGCATCTATGATTGCATTTGTTGCTTGTATTTATTGTTTCTTTCCCCTATTCTCTCCGGTAGACCCCGAGACCGACGCTGCCCAGGAGACCGACTACATCCCCGACGATCCCTCCTTTGCCGCAGAGCAACCAGGCAAGCAACCCCCCTTGACACATGCCTATATCACCTATTCCTTCTCCCTCCTGCTTGCATTAGAATTTGCTACTGCTCTGTTTTATCCTATTCTGCTGCATAGCCTATTTTTGTAACTGTTATTGATACCTGCCTGTTATCCGAGATACTTAGGATACTTTGGTTGATAATCCATCGGTGGCCCCTCTTCCTTACTCTAGTTGCCCTGCTTAGTTACTAATGCCCCGATCGATGTGATCGATGGGCTGAGACCAGCACAGCACCGCACACCCCCTAAGTTGTTCGACTCTACAGAGTTATCCTCGAGTGACGAGGGTGATACCTCTTAACTCACTCCCGATGATGCCTTTGTAGCACAGCTAGTCGGACGTGGATTACCGAGGGTGATTCCTCTTCCTCCACCTCCGATGAAGCTTCTATCGTGCAATCCCGCAAGTGTGAATACCATCGAGGGTGATTCCTCCTGGTTCGCCCTGACGGGTACCTCGAGTAGGAATCCAACGAGGGTGATTCCTCGGATTCCTCCTTGATATTCTGAACACACAGTTACCGGGATTTTACTACATTTACTGAATAAAGTCGGGTCGACCCCGAGGGGTACCCGCGAGTGATGCGAAGTCGGGTTGACCGTGAGGGTACCCGCGAGATAATTACGAGGCACGGCCGGGCAGGCAGAGACCGCCCTAGAGAGGGATGGGCCTGGCCCTTGTTGCACTTCCTCGAGACGGGGCGACAGGAGCACTGATCGTCACCGCGAGCTCCTAATAATTCGCTAACGGATTTGGGTATTTGATCTGAGTTGGCTACGTGCCTATACGCACTACCACCACGCGGGATAATGGTTTATGGGGCCCTCGGTGCCGTATGTATCAGCCAAAAGCTTTGTCAGATGTCCAGTTCAGCATTGTGGCCAGGCTGGATCGTGCCATCCAGGTAGAGTTGGCACTTTATATATGTATCCACCCTGCACACAATGACCCGGAGTGCACAGGGCGATGGCCCAAGACCCCTGAGCACTTAGGATGTAGACCGGCGGGGACCTCTCTGTTGAGCCTAGGTAGGGCTGCGGTGTGTTGATCAGCCGAGGCCGGGCATGACCCAGGAAAGTGTGTCCGGCCAGAGTTAATCGAGCGTGTTGGGTAACAGTAGTGCACCCCTGCTGGGAAGTTATCTATTCGAATAGCCGTGTCCACGGTAACAGGACGCTCAGTGTTGTATCCTGATCTACTACTACTTGAACTGGATACATGTTAATTAATTGTAAGCTCCGGGATCGCTTTCTCGCAGGGAGTCGGGGAAGGATCTCTAGGCTTTGCTCCTACTTGCTTGTTACTTTATGTTATGATACTAATCTGCACTCTTCTAATGCTGCAAGACGCTGAAGATGCTAGTCTTCGATAGGCTAGACTTTTCCCCCTCTGTTCTGGCATTTCTGCAGTTAGTCCAAAGATATAGCCCCATTCCTTTGATACCGATGCATAATTAGTATAGTTCTGATGTCAGTCTTGCGAGTACTTCGGATGAGTACTCACGGTTGCTTTGCTACTCTTTTCCCCCATACCCGATTGCTGTGACCAGATGACGGATCCCAGGAGCCAGCTGCTACCGCCGACGACTACTACTACACTTCCGGTGGAGCCTACTACTATGTGGAGACCGATGACCAGGAGTAGATTCGGAGGCTCCCAGGCAGGAGGCCTTGCCTCTTTCGATCAGAGTCATTATTTGTTTTCGCCTTCTTAAGGCATCTTTGTTTAACTTTGTGTCTGTACCCAGATACTTTTGCTTCCGCTGATGCTTGTATGTCTCGAGCTTATGTATTCGAGCCCTCGAGGCCCCTGGCTTGTAATATAAAGCTTGAATTATTTTATCCTGTGTTTAGAGTTGTGTTGTGATATCTTCCCGTGAGTCCCTGATCTCGATCGTGTGCATTTGCGTGTATGATTAGTGCACGGTCGAGCAGGGGCGTCACAAGTTGGTATCAGAGCCGACTGCCTGTAGGAAGCCCCTTTTCCAACTCCTTGGCCAAAGTTGAGTCTAGACTTTGAAAACTGTTTTACTAACATGGTTGTGTGGCTTACGGGCCCACGTCGCCAATGGGTGGTATTAGGATCTTTTATTCCTCTTCCTTACTCTGGGACTCTGAATCCCCTCCCTTTCGGGTTAAATGATTTTGTTAACTCTGACATTAGGATCTCGTAAACACATTCACCCGGTGAGCTGGAATGTCTGCAATTAATCCTTTCCTTGGTTTGTTTAATCTGATCATCACATTTTCCTTTCCATTGGTCTGTTTAACCTTTCTTGTAATCTAACTTATCTGAGCAGTGATAATTCCCTGCTTAAGTCAACACCCCTAAATAAAACCTTGTTACTATTGTGATGACATTCCGGTAACCACCGATGGACGAGAACCTTGCCTATTGGTCCGCCTTGTTTTAACGAGCAGGAAAATGGTTCAAACTTCCGCTTGCGATCGTCATATCCTGACTTATGCTCTCGTTCAGCTATGAAATCCTTGTTCACCAAAGTCTGGAAGTCAGGAAAGTCAAGCATACAAAGCAGACAGCGGAGGGTGTGATTCAGCCCTCCTAGCAATCAGTCAATCTTCCTTTCTTCGGTGGACACGTCATGAGTGGAGTACCGTGCCAGATTATTAAACTTGTTCAGATACTCACCCACTGACATGTTCCCTTGAGTAAGAGCAAGAAATTCCCTCTGCTTCACCTTCATTATGCCGGTAGGAATATGATACTTGCGAAATACCTCTTTGAATTTCTCCCAAGAAATATCTTCCCCAGAAGGCCCCATTATTTTTGTATTGTCCCACCATATAACTGTTGGTCCCTCCAGGTAGTGGGTAACGAAAGGAACCTTGTCCGACTAATCACAGCGGGCTATGTCCAACTTCTTTTCCATGGTCCTTAGCCAGTCATCAGCTTCCATAGGATCCACAGCTTGACCAAAACTGGGTGGCTTGGTTCGCTGAAAATTGGACAATTTAGAGTGTATTCCATTATTGTTACTCTGACCCATCATAGTCTGCATACTTTTCAGAAATTCCATGAGATCTTCATTTCTTTTCTCCTCAAATATTCTCATGATCTGATCAGTGGTCGGTGACTGTGGTGGTGGAGGTGGAAAATCTTTTGGTGACTGTCCTGCTTGTCTGGCGGATCGACGAACGGGAGTTCCATCGCCGCCTTGAGTACTACACCTCTTCATCCTAAATTTGTTCCCATTACAAAATACCGAATCGATGAGCAACACCCATAAGGGAAAGCATGATAGTGTGACACCAGAAAAGAAACCAAATAAAAAGTGAAGATAAAGAGAACAACATAATTATACAAGGCAACCCAACATCATACATGGCAAGCTAGTAGGGGGAATATCATGGCTGGGCTGCTCATACGGCAGTTGACATATGCAGGGATGCTATGATGCATGCACTGAAACTCAAGCCTCCACTCTAGTAACGCGGGTGGCACGAACATTGGCAAACTGAAGACTCCTCGTCGTCTGATCCTGTCTCAGAATCTGAGATGATGATGTGGATCTCAGTCTTCGGATCAAAGGTAACACGGCGACGCTGACGAGAAGGTTCCCCCTCTGAAGGAGAAGAAGCACGACGCCGCAGCATCGGAGCAGCTGGAGTAGCTAGGAGTGAGGCCCATTCTGCTGGGGTCTCACATCGGCTACCAGACGAAAAGCCTGGCGGTCCGAACGAGCTAGAAGGAGTCTCAGAAGGTGGAGCAGGTGGAGTATACATGGGTGAAAACGGAGGTGGAGGAGGAGACTGTGCTGCCGCAACAGCTGCAAGTGCCCCTCGGGCATGAGTCAGCTCCTCAGCTAGTGAAGTGATCATACGGTAACTGGCATTCAGATAATGGGATAAAACACCATTAGCACGATCACTCGCCGGGTCAACAGGTGCGAAAAGGACTCGCCTTGTCGCAGGCGACAGGGTGGGGTCGTGAAAGAAACCTGGATGAGTCTGCTTCTCGACCTCGTGGAAGCGCAAGTCAGTGAGAGCCTCCATCACAGCAAACTGGATCGCCAACTCCGGAGTAGAAGCAGTTCCGCCCTTGGAAGAACGGGAGTAGCTGCCAATATCCGAACTCGCAGTCAGAAAGGCCTCCGCGTGATACTCGTACACTGAACCAGCAAGCTTCTCTCGGAACACCTGGTACACTGGGTCTTCGCCGTTGGGATACAGCCGAAGCCAGACACTACGAAGCAGAACTGGAAAAGTGAACGGTGCCGGCTCATGGTTGTAGTGGTACGGAACTGGTGCCATCTACACTCATCAAACCAGCGGTTAGTACAACAAAAACTATATGCATGCCATGCAGCAATCAGATGCAACAAGCAAAACACACCCCAAGACTCTAAACTACTCGCGGTTCTAGCGCAGGGTTAACTAGGGTGTCCTACAGTCAGCGCGGCTCTGATACCAAGCGTTGTGGCACCCCGGCTCAGAGGACCGGTTTACCCAGTGTTTCCAACCCAGAGATCATGTCTTCTGGAAACACACAACAACTTGGAACAGAACAGAACTGAACTTTATTGATATATCTCGAGTACAAACTCATAATTTACATAGATAGCGAGGCCAGAAGCACTGCACGTGCTATGACAATATCTAAATTATTTATGGAACATAGCAGGGCCTCGATACTACTGGGTGAATCTACGGCGTAGCGGAACATAGCGCGGAAAACTCAATCCACAGGGACACTGCTGGGACACGGCCTAGTTAGCATAGCATGAACCATCGGGACCTCCGTCCTCGGCTTCTCCTGCATCTGGCATGATACGCCAGGTGAGTACTTGGAATGTACTCGCAAGTTCACGGCAACCAAAACAATACAGCAAACAATAGCATGGCAATGATCATATTAAGTGCTTAGGTGCTTACTGTTACCAACTTACTCTCCTCTGGGTTGTCCCACAACCCTCGGAATACTCATGATCCATAGAGTACCTACGAACATAAGACAAGTTCTTCCATCATTATTATTATTATGGTTGACCATTCAGTGGCCTAGTACGGACTGTCCAATACCGTGGACTCGGCTATTCGAATAGATTCATACACTCTGCAGAGGTTGCGCACTTTCCCCACACCATGAAGCTCCTGGTCCCGTACCTCGGTACACTTCCCTCTCAGGTGGACCGGTGCTGCTCCAACGAAACCTGCCTGACCCGTGACTCCTCTATCGTACCACCGACAATAATACCCTCCCAGGGTCATATCCTGGGTGGCCCCTGTGTCACCCCGTGACACCTGCCACCGTCGTGGCTAACTAAACTGTCCCAAACGGGGATGCCGGCAAAATAACTCAACTGGGCTCACAGGATTATCGTCGTCTACCTGATCAGGGCAGCACGCATGCATAACCCTCCCTATTTTGGTGGTACCGATAAAAGAGCACAAAGCCAGACCAAGTCAAGGCCGTCCCATACCGGCAAATGTGGCTGCACGGATAAGTCCGGATAGGTGGCACTTGATCAACCAATTAAGTTTAGTGTTGTCAAGTACTTATCAGGCATGGATTTCCATCATAAATAACTTAATATGACAGTAGCTATGCATTCAAGTAATTTACTATGAATATCACATATTAAAATAAAGCATATAATTCAATTAAATAACCAATGCTAATGAAATGCTTCATGAAATGGATGACATGGCTTGCCTTGCTCTGTTGGGTTGTCCACAAACTCCTGGGCTTCAAAGTCAAAAGGATTTCCCTCTGAAAATATTTTGAAAATGCAAAGGAAAATGTCACATAACACTGTTCTGTTCACCAGAAATTCTGTGAGCATGGGAAAAATACCAAATTTTACCAGAAAATAGAGGAGCTCAAGACAAACCCAATGCAACAAGAATCAATTGATTTGGACTTATGGATAAAAAGTTATGGATAGTCAAAGTTACTGGTCAAATCTGATTTAAAAACAGAAAATAGAAAATCAGCATAGGGCCACATCGAAGACGTATTTCGCCAGGGCGCCTCCACTTACCGCTTCGGCGAGCCACTGACTAGCGGGCCCCTCTGTCAGATTTAAAAGGGGAGAGAGAGAACAGAGAGTTGCGGAGCTCCGGCGATGGTCGCCGGCGACACAGACGGCGGCGAGGTCCGGCGACTACGGGGATGGAACGAGCTCGCGGAGACGAACACGTACGTACCCGTAGAGTGACGAGAGACGGCCAGACGACGTCGTCCCCTTCCTCTCCGGCGGCGGCTGCGCTCGGGTGTCGTTGGAGACGGCGATTCCGGTGGAGTTTCGGTCGGGCAGAGGTTCAGGCGGGGTCAGGAGAGCTAGCTGAGCTCGCTCATGGAGTGTGTTGAGGCTGGGGTGGAGCGAAACGGTGAGGTGGCGGAGCTCGAGTGGCGACGGATCGCCGGTGAGATGCGAGGCCAGAGGGCCTCTCGGCCTTGGATCGATGCTCGGGAGGTCGATTGAGAGGTGGTGGAGTGCGGTGAGGAGCGGAGAGAGGCCAGGGAGGCATATTTATAGGAGGGGGTGGAGCTTCTGGACTCGGGCACGCCGTGGCCACGTCGCCGGCACAAGGACGCCGCGCTGGCTGGCTTGGCACGGGCGACGGGATGGGAGAGGGCAGAGGAGTTAAGGCGTGCAGTGGCCGCTTGCGGAGGAAGACAACGGCCTACAGAGCCACTGTGCCCGCACGGGTGCCACAGTGCCCGTGTGCGTGGCGGCCACCGGGGACGATTCCGGCGAGGGGAGCATTCTAGAGAGGCCAGGTGGGTGGAGGAGAGGATGTCAGCGAGCTGGGACAAGGCGCGGTCATGCGGGGCAGCCAGATGCGTCGCATCAGACACGGGCGCGGTGCAGAGCGCGTGCAATGGCATGCCATTGCCGTGCTCACCACGGGTACTAGCATCCAGATGCCACGCAAGTCTGGCACACCATGTCTAGCATGTTCTCCTTTGATCACTTAGTTCCCCTGTGCCCTTGGTTTGGCTAGGTTCACTCTGATTCGAAGTGTAGCTTCAACTACAGTTTCTGACAGAAACTTTGAGAGAGATCTAGAGGAGAGGTGAGCTGGAGATGGAGCCAGTAGAGATGTATGGGATGATCTACTTTGGAAGGACTCCAAACTGGCCAAAATTGAGAAGTTTTCAACAAGATTTGAATGCAGTTCCTGCATGGCTGCTATTACTGGTCCAGAAAGAAGATGAGCTTGTAGCACTCATCCGGTTGATCTGCTGGAGCTGAAATTTGGTGTGGGAGGGTTATTTGGTGGATAGATGACATCATCAAAATTTCAGCTCAATTGAATACCTCTAGCTGGTACTTCCTTCACAGAGGTTTGAACTGAGCAGAAACTTGTCAGAATATTGCTGCTGAAAATTTGTACTGAACAAGATGATATTTTTGGATATTGTGGCAAGATAGGTTCCCTAGTATCTCAGGGAATTATCTGAGAGTTTTCTGAGTTGGGAAAATATGAGTTGCTTCACAAAGGGCCAGTACTGTCCAGAAGGCAAATTGAGTTTTCTGGACA
The DNA here is from genome assembly GCA_039707655.1 of Elymus sibiricus. Lineage (NCBI taxonomy): Eukaryota > Viridiplantae > Streptophyta > Magnoliopsida > Poales > Poaceae > Elymus > Elymus sibiricus. The sequence goes on along the minus strand of CM077670.1, from coordinate 4,408,354 downwards.
AAACTTTATACTGGACCATGAAATGTTTTTGAAGATTGTGGGAGTAGATGATGACAAGAAGGTGTGGTATTAATTTGGGATTTTTCTGATCACTAGAACTATAGGTTGCTTCATAACCCATAGTGATGACAGATTTTCCCAAAGGAAGAAAATGAATTATTGAGAAAGATTGAGAGTTGGAAATTGATCCAGAAGGTGTGTGACAAGATTTTGGCAAGATGATGAGGGCTTTGGATCACTTAGAGAAAGATTCAAAAGTTTCCTAAGTCCAAAGTCAACTGAAAAGATTCAGAAACCATCCAAATTGCAAATAAAGCCAGAAAGATTTTGAAAAGAAAAAGTTGTCAAAACCTAGGGTGTCACAATCTCCAACAGTGGTGTTACCCATGAGATGTGTTTGCAACCAAATGCCGAAAGTCCCCATGTGTTCACGTGTAATTCAGTCGTAAGACTGCTCCGGGTGTTTGGAGCGTAAAATATTCTTGTGTTCATTGATATACGAGGCCACCAAGGTAGAATTTTGTAGAACTGTGTAGTGTGCTTGCGCCCAAGAATGCCCGTCCCTACATATTATTGCTTTTGGTCCTAGCGTGCCTTTTCCACCCAGTCTCCCCTCATGCCGCGATTCAGGAACACCAATCGGCTTAAGGTCAGGAATAAAGTCAACACAAAACTCAATGACCTCCTCTGTTTCGTGGCCCTTGGAGATGCTTCCTTCTGGCCTAGCACGGTTATGAACAAATTTCTTTAAGACTCCCATGAACCTCTCAAAGGGGAACATATTGTGTAGAAATAAAGGACCCAGAATTGCAATCTCGTCGACTAGGTGAACTAGGACGTGCGTCAAAATATTGAAGAAGGATGGTAGGAACACCAACTCGAAACTGACAAGACATTGGACCAAATCATTTTGTAACCTTGGTAGAATTTCTGGATCGATTACCTTCTGAGAAATTGCATTGAGGAATGCACATAGCTTCACAATGGCTAATCGAACATTTTCTGGTAGAAGCCCCCTCAATGCAACCGGAAGCAATTGCGTCATAATCACGTGGCAGTCATGAGACTTTAGGTTCTGGAATTTTTTTCTCTGTCATATTTATTATTCCCTTTATATTCGACGAGAAGCCTGACGGGACCTTGATACTGAGCATGGATTCAAAAAAGATTTCCTTCTCTGCTTTGGTAAGAGCGTAGCTGGCACGACCTTGATACTGATTTGGATGCATGCCGTCTTTTTCGTTCATACGTTGCTGGTCCTCCCGTGCCTCCGGTGTATCTTTTGTCTTCCCATACATGCCCAAGAAGCCTAGTAGGTTCACGCAAAGATTCTTCGTCACGTGCATCACGTCGATTGCAGAGCGGACCTCTAGGATTTTCCAATAGGGTAGGTCCCAAAATATAGATTTCTTCTTCCACATGGGTGCATGTCCGTCAGCGTCATTCGGAATAGATTGTCCTCCATGAACCTTTCCAAAGATTGCTTTTAAATCCTTGACCATATCAAATATATCATCACCAGTACGTGGGACAGGCTTCTTCCGGTGATCTGCCTCACCTTTGAAATGCTTGCCTTTCTTTCTTAAGGCATGCTTGGTCGGATGAAATCGACGATGTCCCAGGTACACATTCTTCTTACATTTGTCCAAATATATACTTTCAGTCTCATCTAAACAGTGTGTGCATACGTTGTATCCCTTGTTTGTCTGTCCTGAAAGGTTACTAAGAGCAGGCCAATCATTGATGGTTACAAACAGCAACGCTCGTAGGTCAAATTCCTCCTGTTTGTGCTCATCCCACACACGTACACCTTTTATATTCCACAGCTGTAAAAGTTCTTCAACTAATGGCCTTAGGTACACATCAATGTCGTTGCCGGGTTGCTTAGGGCCTTGGATGAGCACTGGCATCATAATGAACTTCCGCTTCATGCACAACCAAGGAGGAAGGTTATAGTGTTGGGCAACGTCGCATGGGAAACAAAAAATTTCCTACGCACACGCAAGATCTATCCATGGTGATGAGCATCTACGAGAGGGAGAGTGAATCTACATACCCTTGTAGATCGCTAAGCGGTAGCGTTAAGAAACGCGGTTGATGTAGACGAACGTCTTCGCGATCCAAATCGCAAGTCGTCCCTCGATCCAAACACGATCTAGCGCCGAACGGACGGAACCTCCGCGTTCAACACACGTACAGCTTGATGACGCCTTCACCTCCTCGATCCAGCGAGCGATGGTGAAGTAGTAGATGAGTTCCGACAGCACGACGGCGTGGTGACAGTGTTGGTGAAGAACAATCTCCGCAAGGCTTCGCCAAGCACTACGGAAACTATGACGGAGGATGAACTAGAGGGACAGGGTTGCCGGCACACGGCTTGGGGAAATCTTGATCGCTCCCGTGTGCTAGCCCTGCCCCTCTATTTATATGTTGAGCCCTGGGGTCTAAACTTGGAGAGAAAGCCTCCACAAGGTCGGTTTTGCCCGCACAAGGTCGGTTTGGCCCGCACGGAAAGAGTCCCACTCGGATTCCAGCAGTACCGCGCACAAGCGGTAGTACCGCTCACGAGCGGTAGTACCGCTTGAGCGGTAGTACCGCTTCACACAAGCGGTAGTACCGCTTACGCGGTAGCACTGCCTTACAAGCGGTAGTACCGCTTAAGGCAGCAGCAAAACTTCCTTTTGCACTTTCCAATACCTCATGGGCTTTACCCCTTTGGCCCATATAAAGTGTTGCTGCACCCGAACACTTCCGTAAACATCCGGAACCCCTTCCGGTGAATTCCGGAACCCTTCCGGAGATCAAAACACTATTATCACATATATCAAACTTTACCTCCGGACTATTCCGGAGATCCTCGTCATGTCCGGGATCTCCTTCGGGACTCCGAACAACCTTCGGTCACCAACACAATAACTCAACTATACTAATCGTCACCAAACGTTAAGTGTGTAGACCCTGTGGGTTCGAGAACTATGTAGACATGACCGAGACACCTCTACGGCCAATAACCAATAGCGGGACCTGGATGCCCATATAGGTTCCTACATATTCTACGAAGATCTTCATCGGTTGAACCTCTATGTCAAGGATTCAGTTAATCCCGTATACTGTTCCCTTTGTTCTTCGGTATGTTACTTGCCCGAGATTCGATCGTCAGTATCTCTATACCTAGTTCAATCTCGTTACCGGCAAGTCTCTTTACTCGTTCCGTAATACAAGATCCTATGGCTAACTCTTTAGTCACTTTGCTTGCAAGGCTCATTGTGATGTTGTATTACCGAGTGGGCCCTGAGATACCTCTCCGTCAGACGGAGTAACAAATCCCAGTCTTGATCCATGCCAACCCAACAGACACCCTCGGAGATACCTGTAGAGCACCTTTATAATCACCCAGTTACGTTGCGACGTTTGATACACAGAAGGTATTCCTCCGGTGTCAGTGAGTTGCATGATCTCATGGTCATAGGAACAGATACTTGACATGCAGAAAACAATAGCAATAAACTGACACGATCATATGCTACGTTTATAGTTTGGGTCTTGTCCATCACATCATTCTCCTAATGATGTGATCCCGTTATCAAATGACATCTCATGTTCATGGCTTGGAAACCTTCACCATCTTTTGATCAACGAGCTAGTTAACTAGAGGCTTACTAGGGACATAGTGTTGTCTATGTACCCACACATGTATTTGAGTTTCCAATCAATACAATTATAGCATGGAGAATAAACGATTATCATGAACAAGGAAATATAATAATAACCAATTTATTATTGCCTCTAGGGCATATTTCCAGCAGTCTCCCACTTGCACTAGAGTCAATAATCTAGGTCACATCACTATGTGATTTACATTGTAATGAATCGAACACCCATGCAGTTCTGGTGTTGTTCATGTTTAGCCCTTGGAAGAGGTTTAGTCATCTGATCTGCAACATTCAGATCCGTGTGTACTTTGCAAATATTTATGTCATCCTCCTTGATGTAATCGCGGATGGAATTGAAACGTCGCTTTATGTGTCTAGTCCTCTTGTGAAATCTTGGTTCCTTGGCTAGAGCAATGGCACCAGTATTATCACAAAACAGAGTCATTGGGTTAAGCGCACTAGGCACTACTCCAAGATCTGTCATGAACTCCTTCATCCAGACACCTTCCTTCGCCGCCTCCGAGGCAGCGATGTACCAGCTTCGCATGTAGAATCAGCTACCACGCTTTGCTTGGAACTGCACCAGCTAACCGCACCCCCATTAAGAATAAATACGTATCCGGTTTGTGACTTAGAGTCATCCGGATCAGTGTCAAAGCTTGCATCGACGTAACCCTTTACGACGAGCTCTTGATCACCTCCATAAACGAGAAACATATCCTTAGTCCTTTTCAGGTACTTCAGGATATTCTTGACCGCCGTCTAGTGTTCCATTCCTGGATCACTTTGAAACCTTCTGACCATACTTATGGCAAGGCTGACATCGGGTCTTGTGCACAGCATTGCATACATGATAGGGCCTATGGCTGAAGCATAGGGGATGACACTCATCTTTTCTCTATCTCCTGCAGTCACTGGGCATTGAGTCTTACTCAACTTCACACCTTGCAAAACAGGCAAGAATCCCTTCTTGGACTGATCCATTTTGAACTTCTTCAAAATCTTATCAAGGTATGTGCTTTGTGAAAGTCCTATTAAACGTCTTGATCTATCTCTATAGATCTTGATGCCTAATATGAAAGCAGCTTCTCCTAGGTCCTTCATTGAAAAACTCTTGTTCAAATATTCCTTCACGCTTTCCAACATTTCTATATTGTTTCCAATCAGTAATATGTCATCCACATATAATATTAGAAATGCTATAGAGCTCCCACTCACTTTCTTGTAAATACAAGCTTCTCCGTAAACTTGTATAAACTCGAACGCTTTGATCACCTCATCAAAGCGAACATTCCAACTCCGAGATGCTTGCACCAGTCCATAAATGGATCGCTGAAGTTTGCAAACTTTGTCAGCATTCTCTGGATCGACAAAACCTTCTGGTTGCATCATATACAACTCTTCCTTAAGGAAACCGTTAAGGAACGCTGTTTTGACATCCATCTGCCAAATTTCATAATCGAAAAAGGCAGCTATTGCTAACATGATTCTGACGGACTTAAGCATCGCTACGGGTGAGAAGGTCTCATCGTAGTCAACTCCTTGAACTTGTGAAAAACCTTTTGCCACAAGTCGAGCTTTATAGACAGTGACATTACCGTCCGCGTCCGTTTTCCTCTTAAAGATCCATTTGTTCTGAATGGCCATACGCCCTTCAGGTAATACTTCCAAAGTCCACACTTTGTTTTCATACATGGATCCCATCTCGGATTTCATGGCCTCTAACCACTTCTCGGAATCCAGGCCCATCATCGCTTCTCCATAGCTCGTAGGTTCATCGTTGTCCAACAACATGACCTCTAAGACAGGGTTGTCGTACCACTTAGGAGCAGTACGCGTCCTTGTCGACCTACGAGGTTCGATAGCAACTTGGTTCGAAGGTTCATGATCATCATCATTAACTTCCTCTTCAACTGATGCAGGCTCTACAGAAACATCTTTCTGTACTGTGCTACTCTCAGGTTGAAGTAAAGGTTCAATAACCTCATCAAGTTGTTTCGAGAGAAACTCTTTCTCAAGAAATGTTCCGTTTTTAGCGACAAACACTTTGCCTTCGGATCTGAGGTAGAAGGTATACCCAACTGTCTCTTTTGGGTATCCTATGAAGACGCATTTCTCCCCTTTGGGTTCCAGCTTTTCAGGCTGAAGCTTCTTGACATAAGCATCACATCCCCAAACTTTAAGAAACGACAGCTTTGGCTTCTTGCCAAACCAAAGTTCATATGGCGTCATCTCAACGGATTTCGATGGTGCCCTATTTAAAGTGAATGCAGCTGTCTCTAATGCATAACCCCAAAACGATAGTGGCAAATCAGCAAGAGACATCATAGATCGCACCATATCTAATAAGGTTCGATTACGACGTTCCGACACACCATTACGCTGTGGTGTTCCAGGCGGAGTTAATTGTGAAACAATTCCACACTGTCTTAAGTGACTGCCAAACTCATAACTCAGATACTCTCCTCCTCGATCAGATCGTAGGAATTTAATCTTCTTGTTACGATGATTCTCAACTTCACTCTGAAATTGTTTGAACTTTTCAAACGTTTCAGACTTGTGTTTCATTAAGTAAATATACCCATATCTACTTAAGTCATCAGTGAAGGTGAGAAAGTAACGATAACCACCGCGCGCCTCAATGCTCATCGGACCGCACACATCAGTATGTATGATTTCCAACAAGTCACTTGCCCGTTCCATTGTTCCAGAGAACGGCGTTTTAGTCATCTTGCCCATGAGGCATGGCTCGCATGTGTCAAGTGATTCAAAATCAAGTGACTCCAAAAGTCCATCAGCATGGAGCTTCCTCATGCGTTTTACGCCAATATGACCTAAACGGCAGTGCCACAAGAAAGTGGTATTATCATTATCAATTCTACATCTTTTGGCATCAATGTTATGAACATGTGTATCATTACTATCGAGATTAAATAAGAATAAACCCCTCACTTCGGGTGCATGACCATAAAAGATATTACTCATATAAATAGAACAACCATTATTCTTTGATTTAAATGAGTAACCGTCTCGCAATAAACAAGATCCAGATATAATGTTCATGCTTAACGCAGGCACTAAATAACAATTATTCAGGTTCATCACTAATCCCGATGGTAATCGAAGAGCGAGCGTGCCGATGGCGATCACATCAACCTTGGAACCATTTCCCACGCGCATCGTCACTTCATCCTTTGCCAGCCTCCGTCTATTCCGCAGTTCCTGTTTAGAGTTGCAAATGTGAGCAACCGCACCGGTATCAAATACCCAGGCACTACAACGAGAGTTGGTAAGGTACACATCAATAACATGTATATCATATATACCTTGTTTGTTGTTGGCCGCCTTCTTGTCAGCCAAATACTTGGGGCAGTTCCGCTTCCAGTGTCCAGTTCCCTTGCAATGAAAGCACACAGTTTCTGGTTTGGGTCCAGCCTTGGGTTTCTTCACGGGAGGAGCAACTGCTTTGCCACTCTTCTTGGAGTTACCCTTCTTACCCTTGCCATTTTTCTTGAAACTAGTGGTTTTATTGACCATCAACACTTGATGCTCCTTCTGAATTTCAGACTCAGCGATTTTCAGCATCGCAAACAGCTCGGCGACTATCTTGTTCATCCCGTGCATGTTATAGTTCAACACGAAGCTCTTGTAGCTAGGTGGCAATGATTGAAGAACTCTGTCAGTGATAGCCTCTGGCGGAAGGGGCATCCCCAATTCAGCCAGACGGGTGGAGTACCCAGACATTCTGAGTATGTGATCACTAACAGACCCGTTCTCCTCCATCTTGCAAGCATAGAACTTATCGGAGGTCTCATACCTCTGGATCCGGGCATTCTTCTGAAAGATAAACCTCAACTCCTGGAACATCTCATATGCTCCATGACGTTCAAAACGTCTTTGAAGCCCCGGTTCTAAGCCATACAAAATTGCACATTGAACTATTGAGTAATCATTAGAGCGAGCCTGCCAGGCGTTCACAACGTCTAGAGACTCAACTGGAGCGGGTGGATCACCAAGCGGTGCATCAAGGACATAAGCCTTCTGGGAAGCCGTAAGGATAATCCTTAGATTACGGGCCCAGTCCACAAAGTTACTTCCATCATATTTCAACTTAGCTTTCTCTAGGAACACATTAAAATTCAGGAGCCATGATCTACAACATAAATATTGCAAAGAAAATTTATACTATTGTTCAAGATAATGAGTTTAGTTAATCATATTACTTAAAAAACTCCCACTCAGATTGACATCCCTCCGGTCATTCGAGTGTAACATGATCCAAATCCACCAACTCAAGTCCGATCATCACGTGAGTTGAGGTGGTTTCAATGGTGAACATCTTCATGTTGATCATATCTACTATATGACTCATGTTCGACCTTTCGGTCTCTTGTGTTCCGAGGCCATGTCTGTACATGCTAGGCTCGTCAAGTTTAACCCGAGTGTTCCGCACGTGCAACACTGGCTTGCACCCGTTGTATGTGAACGTAGAGTCTATCACACCCGATCATCACGTGGTGTCTCGAAACGACGAACTTTCGCAACGGTGCACACTCGGGGAAAACACAATTTATCTTGAAATTTAAGTGAGGGATCACCTTATAATGCTACCGACGTCCTAAGCAAAACAAGATGCATAAAAGGATTAACATCACAAGCAAATCATAAGTGACATGATATGGCCATGAACTCGTGCTTTTGATCTCCATCTCCAAAGCACCGGCATGATCTCCATCGTCACCGGCATGACACCATGATCTCCATCATCTTGATCTCCATCAACGTGTCGCCATGAGGTTGTCGCGCCGACTGTTGCTTCCACGATTATTGCTAACTCATAGCGATAAAGTAAAGAAAAACGGCGAAAATAATTAAAGAAAACTCTATGGCTCCTGCCAGTTGCCGTACTCATCGACATGCAAGTCGTGATATTCTATACAACACATGATCATCTCATACATCACATATATCTCATCATGTAATTGGCCATATCACATCACAACATACCCTGCAAAAACAAGTTAGACGTCCTCTAATTGTTGTTGCAAGTTTTACGTGGCTGCTACGGGTATCTATCAAGAACGATTCTTACCTACGCAAAAACCACAACGGTGATATAAAAATTGCTTTTCAACCTTCTCAAGGACCGCCCTTGTCAAATCCGATCCGACTAAAGTGGGAGAAACAGACACCCGCTAGCCATCTTTATGCAACGAAGTTACATGTCAGTTGAAGGAACCGGTCTCTCGTAAGCGTACGAGTAATGTTGGTCCGAGCCGTTTCATCCCACAATACCGCCGAAACAAGAAAAGACCAAGGGAGGAAGCAATCTGAATATCAACGCCCACAAAACCCTTTTGTGTTCTACTCGAGATCTCATCTACGCATAGACCAAGCTCATGATGCCACTGTTGGGGAACGTCGCATGGGAAACAAAAAATTTCCTACGCACACGCAAGATCTATCCATGGTGATGAGCATCTACGAGAGGGAGAGTGAATCTACATACCCTTGTAGATCGCTAAGCGGAAGCGTTAAGAAACGCGGTTGATGTAGTCGAACGTCTTCGCGATCCAAATCACAAGTCGTCCCTCGATCCAAACATGATCTAGTGCCGAACGGACGGCACCTCCGCGTTCAACACACGTACATCTTGATGACGCCTTCACCTCCTCGATCCAGCGAGCGATGGTGAAGTAGTAGATGAGTTCCGGCAGCACGACGGCGTGGTGACGGTGGTGGTGAAGAACAATCTCCGCAAGGCTTCGCCAAGGACTACGGAAACTATGACGGAGGATGAACTAGAGGGACAGGGTTGCCGGCACACGGCTTGGGGAAATCTTGATCACTCCCGTGTGCTAGCCCTGCCCCTCTATTTATATGTTGAGCTCTGGGGTCTAAACTTGGAGAGAAAGCCTCCACAAGGTCGGTTTTGCCCGCACAAGGTCGGTTTGGCCCGCACGGAAAGAGTCCCACTCGGATTCCAGCAGTACCGCGCACAAGCGGTAGTACCGCTCACGAGCGGTAGTACCGCTTGAGCGGTAGTACCGCTTCACACAAGCGGTAGTACCGCTTACGCAGTAGCACTGCCTTACAAGCGGTAGTACCGCTTAAAGCAGCAGCAAAACTTCCTTTTGCACTTTCCAATACCTCGTGGGCTTTACCCCTTTGGCCCATATAAAGTGTTGCTGCACCCGAACACTTCGGTAAACATCCGGAACCCCTTCCGGTGAATTCCGGAACCCTTCCGGAGATCAAAACACTATTATCACATATATCAAACTTTACCTCCGGACTATTCCGGAGATCCTCGTCATGTCCGGGATCTCATTCGGGACTCCGAACAACCTTCGGTCACCAACACAATAACTCAACTATACTAATCGTCACCAAACGTTAAGTGTGTAGACCCTGCGGGTTCGAGAACTATGTAGACATGACCGAGACACCTCTACGGCCAATAACCAATAGCGGGACCTGGATGCCCATATTGGTTCCTACATATTCTACGAAGATCTTCATCGGTTGAACCTCTATGTCAAGGATTCAGTTAATCCCGTATACTGTTCCCTTTGTTCTTCGGTATGTTACTTGCCCGAGATTCGATCGTCAGTATCTCTATACCTAGTTCAATCTCGTTACCGGCAAGTCTCTTTACTCGTTCCGTAATACAAGATCCTGTGGCTAATTCTTTAGTCACTTTGCTTGCAAGGCTCATTGTGATGTTGTATTACCGAGTGGGCCCTGAGATACCTCTCCGTCACACGGAGTAACAAATCCCAGTCTTGATCCATGCCAACCCAACAGACACCCTCGGAGATTCCTGTAGAGCACCTTTATAGTCACCCAGTTACGTTGCGACGTTTGATACACACAAGGTATTCCTCCGGTGTCAGTGAGTTGCATGATCTCATGGTCATAGGAACAGATACTTGACATGCAGAAAACAATAGCAATAAACTGACACGATCATATGCTACGTTTATAGTTTGGGTCTTGTCCATCACATCATTCTCCTAATGATGTGATCCCGTTATCAAATGACATCTCATGTTCATGGCTAGGAAACCTTCACCATCTTTTGATCAACGAGCTAGTTAACTAGGGGCTTACTAGGGACATAGTGTTGTCTATGTACCCACACATGTATTTGAGTTTCCAATCAATACAATTATAGCATGGATAATAAACGATTATCATGAACAAGGAAATATAATAATAACCAATTTATTATTGCCTCTAGGGCATATTTCCAACATATAGATACATAGAGTCACAGGCCAGGTGCTATGATTGCTGCTCTGCTCCCCAAAAGGATTAATGCCATCTGCACTTATACCAAACCATAAGTTCCTTGCGTCACCTGCAAACTCCGGCCACTTTCTGTCAATTTTTCTCCACTGTGACCCATCAGCGGGTACTCTCAACATCCCGTCTTTCTTACGGTCTTCTTTGTGCCATCGCACCAACTTGGCATGCTCTTTGTTTCTGAACAGATGTTTCAACTGTGGTATTATAGGAACAAACCACATCACCTTGGCAGGAACCCTCTTCCTGGGGCGCATGCCCTCAACATCACCAGGGTCATCTCGTCTGATCTTATACCGCAATGCACCGCATACCGGGCATGCATTCAAATTCTCATACTCCTCACCGCGATAGAGGATGCAGTCATTAGGGCATGCATGTATCTTCTGCACCACTAATCCTAGAGGGCAGAGAACCTTCTTTGCTTCGTACGTACTGTCAGGCAATTCGTTATCCTTTGGAAGCTTCTTCTTCATTATTTTCAGTAGCTTCTCAAATCCCTTGTCAGATAAACCATTCTCTGCCTTCCATTGCAGCAATTCCAGTGTGGTACCGAGCTTTGTGTTGCCATCTTCGCAATTTGGGTACAACCGTTTTTTGTGATCCTCTAACATGCGATCTAACTTCAACTTCTCCCTTTCACTTTCGCATTCTCTCTGTGCATCAACAATGACCCGGCGAAGATCATCAGCGGGCACATCTGGTGCCTCTTGATCTTCAGCTTCCCCCGTTGCAGTATCACCGTATTCATGGAACATAGGATAGTTGTCATCATCCTCTTCTTCTTCATTGTCTTCCATCATAACCCCTCTTTCTCTGTGCTTGGTCCAACAATTATAGTGGGGCATGAAACCCTTCTTAAGCAGGTGGAAGTGAAGGGTTTTCGAGGAAGAGTAATCCTTCGTATTCTCAAAGACAACACATGGACAGTACATAAAAGCATTCTGACTGTTTGCCTCAGCCACATCGATAAAATTATGCAGGCCCATAATGTACTCGGAAGTGCGTCGGTCACCATACATCCATTGCCGGTTCATCTGCATTATGTAATTAAGTATATCAAAAACCATTACAGAACATCATGAATAGAGAAATGACCAAATTAATACAAGTTCATCATCACATTAAAACCAAAGTACAGTAGTGATCAAATGTTATTACTGCAAAAATAAATACATAAAGTTCATACATAGTTCTCATAAAACAACATACAACTATGTATAACATTTAAATGCAACAACAAATGCGATCAAAATCGCAACTAAGGTAACAATTGATCCAACAGCATAATGATACCAAGCCTCTTTATCAATGGCATATTTTCTAATCTTTCTAATCTTCAAGCGCATTGCATCCATCTGGATCTTGTGTAGATCGACGACATCGGCAACATGCAACTCCAATTTCATCTTCTCTTCTTCAATTATTCTTTCAAATAATTATTTTCTTTTTCAACTAAATTTAAACTCTCGACAAGAGGGTCGGTTGGAATTTCCGGTTCACATACCTCCTAGGTAAAAACATCTATGTCAAGTTGGTCGGCATAATGGTCATAAACACTAAATGAAACAAATAGTTATAAAAGATAATATACCACATCCGAATCATAGACCGGACGAGAGCCGACGGGGGCGGATACCAAAACCATGGCACTATATAATAACAAACAATAATACAAGTTAGAAAATTATACAAGTAGCTATCTAAATCATACAAGTAAGAATTTGTTCTTTAAAAAAAAGATAAGAACAAGAGGCTCACCACGGTGGTGCGGGCGACGAGATCGGCACGGGCGATCGACGGCGGTGAGGACGGGGACGGGGACGGGACGGCACCCTACACATGTGCAAACTAAGAAGTTAATTTGAGCTCAAATTGTGCATCTAAATCAAATAAACTCCCACATACACTCCTCCACTAAAACCCACAAGAGCATATGAAATGAGCTAAACTAGCAGTGAGAGATGAAAGGATGAAGTTGCTAACCTTTTAGAACACTTGGATAGTTGGTGCACCGCCAAATCTAGACAAATCTTGGGGAAAATGGAGCTTGGAGGTCGAGCTTGGAGGAAGAACAGAGGAGAAAGCTTAAGTGTGGCTCGGGCATTTCATCGAACACCTCATGTGCATAAGAAGTGAGAACAAAGTAGCACACACACCTCACACCTTCTATGGCCAAAAAACAGAGGAGAGGGCGGGCAGGGGCGAGGATATATATAGGCATCTTTTTAGCCACGGTTGGTGTCTAGAACCGGGACTAAAGACTAACCTTTAGTCCCGGTTGGAGACACCAACCGGGACTAAAGGGAGCGAGGCCCTTTAGTCCCGGTTGGTGTCTGGAACCGGGACTAAAGGTCCCAGTCGAACCGGGACTGATGCCTGCCGAGGCCCGGCCGGCGACCTAGCCGCTCGAACCGGGACTGATGCTCACATTAGTCCCGGTTCGTAACATGACCGGGACTATTGTTCTGATCTGGCCAGAACCAAAGCCCTGTTTTCTACTAGTGGTTATACATGGGGAGCATATTGTGCACATAATTATTGGGATCATGCAATGGATGGGATGGATCAAAATTTCCTAGTATGTTTGAGGAAACTATGGGGGTCTCCTCATGAGCAATAGCGGAAGCATTATACGGCGAAAATCGAAAACTTGGCAAACAATGCATGTCCGAAGCTAGGTGGTCATGGTATGGCATATGAGATGAATTGCACAAATGTTGCAAAGGGAGCATATCAATATCATCACAAGAAAAACAAATGCCAATAACCATGGGCTTGTCATCTATGCCATATGTGCAAATTGGGTTTATTTTAATGGCATATGCATAGTTACTACGATGAGATTGTAAATATGCCATATGGTTGATCTCATGCATAGCATGTGACAAGTCAAGCGGATTGTCAAACATGATGTGACCTAGAGAATTATCACAAGAAATCCTATGGAACATAGCATCACAACTAATAGACTCCACATGAGAATCATCAAACTCATCATAAATGGGTAATTCATCACATGAGGTAGTCGAACTAGCATGAAGCATGGCAATAGGGAGATCATCATCATGCAAGCAATCAATGTCCACTAGTGGAACAAGAGCATCACCTTCACCTATGTTACCTTTGTCATTCCACTCATGTGGTGTAGGTGAGGTGGTAAAGACCAAATTGTGGTCACCTTCATCGTGATGGAACCATGTGGGGGTGCATCATATTCCACCATGGCCATCGTCTTGTCCATAGGAAGGACGAAGTCATCGAGGATCGGCGCGTCATCATATATGGGACCTAGCACCAAATGAGAAGACACAATAGAGGTAGAGGTTAAGTTGTTAGAAATCAAAATGGTCTCACATGACCTATCAACTTTCTCACTTTCTCTATGTGGTGGCTCACTCACTCCCTCAAAATAGGTGCACTCAAAGTCACATATGGTGGAGTCACTCATCTCACTCAAGTGGTGGGGTTTGTGTCTCTCTTCACATGGGAATTGGGGCATCTCATCATATATGGGGCTAGTGGTGAACTCGCTCTCACTCTCATCATGGGTGCTCATGTCGCTCAAGTTATCTCCAAACGCCAACGTGGTTGAAGGGAAAATCCCATGCTCAACCGTCTCGTCACCGTCTCCGTGGATGAATGCCGAAGATGGCACATCATCACTCGCCTCCATGACCGAAGGGAAAATCCCATGCTCGGTCATCTCACTCTCGCCTCCAAAGACGGAAGCATCATCCTTACTCGTCACCATGTCGCTCGCCTCCAAAGCATGTTCCTTGAGAGGCTCCGTAGTCGTAGTCGTCGCTGCATCGTCTTCAAAAAGAGTCATGGTAGACTCGGCATCATCAATGCCACAAAGAGGGATGGCGGTGAAGTCGAACTTGGGAGCGTCGTCTTGGAGGTCGTCAGTCTTGGACATCATGGTGGTACTATCCTCATCCTCGTTGTCGTGGAGCTTGGTCGTCGCAAAGTGTGCTTGGGGTGGAGAAGCGTTGGCCTTCATGTGTTCATGTTCCGCCTTGAGAGCACCAATGTAGAGGTTGTCGAGAGACTTGTAGTTGTTGAGGAAGATAGTCTTGGCGATGTTGTTGTTCAATCCCATGGTGAAGTGGAACTTCATCCAAATGGGGTCGTCCACATCGGCTCGTCGCAAGGCTTTCTCATCTCCATGAAGTACTCGTCTATGGACTTGGATCCTTGGATAGTGTTCTCCAATTGGCGTAGAAGATGTTCCGTGTAGGTGGAAGGCAAAAATTCTCGCCGCATAGCTTTCTTCGTCTTGGGCCAACTCATGTCAAAGCTCTTCGAAGGTGTGTGAAGCCACCATGTCGACGCATAGTCGGGGAAGTTACTTGTGGCGCACTTCACTTGATCTTTGGAGGGGACTTGATGTAGCTTGAGGTAGTCATCCATCTTCCGCTCCCACTCGAGGTACTCTTCGGGGTCGTGACTCCCATAGAAAGGAATGTCATGGTCGATGTCGAAGTCGTAGTAGCTCGTGGAAGTCGCGGACTTGAGCTTGGGGAGCTTCTCTTGAGGTGATTGTCGGCGAAGATGCCGCATATCCAAAGGTGAAGATGCCTTGAAGTCGCTTGGCGAAGATGCCAAGGTAGATGGTGAAGCCATAGAGCGGTGGTTGGTGTTGAGCTCTTGACCTTCACGTTCTTGTCGGTGATGGTGTCGATGACGATGTGCCCTTGCCGGAGATGGTAGCTCGGAAGGATGTGCACTTGAGCGTCTTCTCGAAGATGAGGAAGACCTCCTGCGGGTGTTGATGAGGGCTTTGAGCTCCTCCAAGTGCTTGTCCATCTTGGCGTCTATGTGGTCCTTCATGGCATCAAACTCGTCGTTGTTGTTGTAGACCGAAGTAGATGTGCTTTGCCTATCCATCACAAGATTCGAGCAAAGGTGAGTAGGAAATGAGATAAACAATACCAAGATACCTTTTCCCAAAGTTGAGGATGTATCCCGTGTCACTCAATGTGAAGTGAAAGAATAGTGGAATTGGTACCGGACTTGTTCACTCACACCTACAAAGTAAAGCTTATCGAGTGGCTTGGTTAGGACAAGTGGCACAAAATTCAAGCAAGTGTTAGTCCAAGATATTGAAAATGTTGAGGAAGATTCACAAAATTGCAATGTAAAGCAAATATATCAATAGCTATGGTGTGACCAGGAAACACACACACACAGATAGATAAGTGGGATCCGCGCAACCAAGGAATGAGCACAAAATATGTTACCACGGGAAAAGCTCTTGTTGCATGGATACTAGAGAGACAATAGCTCGATTGCTCAAATGGGCTAGATACGCTTGTGCACCAACCTACGAGAGTAACCGTGCCGTCTTCAATCCCAAGTATGCTATGTATGTATGATCCAAAAGTATGACGTACTATGCAAAATGGCTCAATGCTATTTCTATTGCTTACAAGCTCTTTTGTATCTCCTCTTTTGCTTAAAAGCTTTTTGCTCTTTTTTTGCTTCCTTTGCCACAATGCTTGATGCGCGAGCCAATATATGAGACAAGTATGTAAGATATGCACGGGAGTGACTTAATGGCACAATGATGATAGCACGCTAAAAGTAGCTATGCAGAGTAGGCATATCACTAAGGTGCACAAGGAGCGTGGCCCGGCAATTCTCAACTCGCTAGTTTCGATAGGTAAGTGACGCAATAGGCTCGGGGTGATCAAAGCAATGGCAAGGAAATGTACAATGGTGTCGTCGAAGTTACCGTCCTTGCTTACGGTTGTGGTGTCAAAAGGTGAAGTGGTCGTTGTCGATGTTGAACCGTTCTAATTAGCCGAAACAC
Organism: Elymus sibiricus; assembly: GCA_039707655.1. Taxonomy (NCBI): domain Eukaryota; kingdom Viridiplantae; phylum Streptophyta; class Magnoliopsida; order Poales; family Poaceae; genus Elymus; species Elymus sibiricus. The sequence goes on along the minus strand of CM077670.1, from coordinate 4,391,575 downwards.
CTTAGGAAACGGAAACCGCAAACTCAAAATCTCAAATGTGAAATGGTCAAAACTTGGGTGGTTGCGGAAGGAATGGTGGGAAAATGATCAAAATTGGGTTATGGTGGCGAAAGAGTATGGTGGGCATGGTTATGCGGAAGTTATGGTGGAGGGCTAGGCAAAGATGTCAAAATGACAAAATTATGATGGTGTCAAATGGTAGTGGAACCTATCTATATGGATGGTGGATGTCAATAGCTATCCAACGAGCCAAAGAGCGTCAAAATCGGACTCCGTATGTGAAAGTTATGGCCGAAACGGTGAAACTCTGGTGGCTGAAATCTCCAGGGGCCGGATGTCCGGGGGGTAGGCCGGAAATCCGGGGCCCAGTGTCCAGAACCGCGTCAGTTTTTGTGCTCCAGGAGCCGGATGTCCGGCCGGGAACCCGGATGTCCGGCACAATGCCCCGATGTCCGGCCTGTGGCCCGGATGTCCGGCCCGACAAATCCTGGGTCGCGATTTGGATCTCGAACTCGATTTAGGGGCGAATTTTCGTGATTTGGGGGTCAAAATTGATGCGGAAAAGAAAATTTTAGATGGATTTCGTGGTGGGAAGGTGGGGAAAGCCAAGATTCACTTGCCAAACAACAAAATCGTGGATCAAACACAACAAAATCTCACAAGAACCAAAAAATGCAAAATTTTTGGTGAGGCTATTTTTTGGTGGGGATTTTCGAATTGGGACGAAATCAAACAAAATTAGGCTAGAAAGTGGGGGGGGGGGGTAGGGCTCCAAATTCGTGTCAACGTGGCTCATGATACCAAGATGATGTAGGACACGGGCCAAAGTGCCCCGATTTGTCCCGATGTTCACAAAGTGGAGGTGGGTTCGAGGAAGAACACGACGAACACGAGGGGAAAACGGGGAGAAATCACAAGAGAAACACTCAAGAACAAGTCCAATCACACATCCACTAGACTAACAAACACACGAGATCACAAGGTACATGAATAATCAAAGGGAAATCGGTACAAGGTAGAGTTCATCCCAAATCCAAGAGGAGATGAGGTCTTGATGATCTAGATAGATCCTTCCCGTGATGGGGTCTTGAATCCCTAAGGATCTTCTCCAATGGAGGCCTTGAACTCCAATGGAGTGTCTCTCTCTCAAGAGGAATCCCACAAGGGGAGATACATGAGCTAAGCTCTAGTGTAGTTCTAATCTTAGCTAACCCTAGAAATGAGGTGGAGGTGGTCTATATATAGTCTAGGGCGAAGTGGGGTGAGAGAGGGAGGTTACAGGGCTCTCTGGGCCGAGGCAGCGCACAGGCACCGGATGTCTGGGCGGACGCCGGATGTCCGGCCGTTCATGAGGCGCCGGATGTCCGGGCTGATCGCCGGATGTCCGGCCCGACTTGGGGCGGTTTGGCGCAGGTTCTGTACTCCTCGCGCCAGATATCCGGGGAGGCACCGGATGTCCGGCCTGTCGCGTGGCGCCGGATGTCCGGGGCGTCGCCGGATGTCCGGCTGCTGATGCAGTTTGGCCGACAGTTGTTGCAGCTCCTACGCAGCTGCACAGGCGCCGGATGTACGGCCCTTGGCCCGGATGTCCGGCCGCTGTAGCGTCAGCAGCTCCGTCTTCTTCCGTCTCCGCTTCCATGCTTCCTTCGCAGATGGAGTAGTTGTTCCTTGGTGCTTGCACTCCTCCTCTCCATCCGTGAGTCTCCGACAATACCTATGCATGCACATAAGAGGAGTGTCAAGTAGTATACCATCCTCGAAGGGCTCAAGTGAGCACGTGTAAAGGAGATGATTCACCTTTATGTATGTGAAGTAGATGTCACACGTGTCACTTGCCGAACGGGCTCTTGACATGGTGATGTCCGTAGGATGCTCCGCATCACTGGTGTAATGGAGGTGTTCCTCGGCCTAGCTAAAAGCTTCGAGGTACGTTCGATACATGTTTTATTTATTATTTATGGTCAATACCAAGTATATCTAGTAGCCCACACGGACGATGTTAAAACATCGTCCGAGGACACTAAGAAAAAGACTTAACTTTGATAAAACTGCCTTGCTTCTAAACTAGGTAGAATCGCAATCATAGTAGCCCCCGAGCCTTAAGCTAGTTTACCAACCTGGCTTGAGGGTTGATTTATAGCTTGACGCCTATGCTTTTAAAGAACGCGAATATCCAGTAGCCCCCGAGACTCATGCTGGTTCTGCAAGGAACCAACATGAGGATCGATTCAAGCTTTAAATGGGTACCATCTCATTCGCTTTTGCATATTTTTTGCGTAGGTCTCTACCTCCTAAGCCTCGGCCAGCTCTTCGGAACTGGAAGAGGTAAAACGCCGGCTTTCTCAAGCCGAGGAGGAAGCTCTTCGGCTGAAGAAGGAGGCCGAGAAAGCACAAGGTAAGGATGTTTAACTCAATCCTTAAAATCTGTGCTTGTTTATCAAGTGTATGTTTTAACTCTTGTTTAATTTTTACAGCGACAGAGCAACGTCTGGCCGATATGCGGGCCGAGCTTGACAAAGCTCGGGCTGAGGCTGAGCAGTTCAAGGCGTCGACGCAGAAAAGCGCTCAGTTGCTCGCCGAGGAGCAAAAAGCGTGTCAAACTGCTCAGGCTCACGTCGCTACTGTGGAGAAGGAGCTCTCGGCTGTTGTCACTGAACATGACATGCTGAAGGCTGCCCAGGGGAGGGATGCTGCTGAGCTCAAGTGACTCGACCGAGAAAGCCAAGAGGCAGCCTCCCGAGCAGATGAAGCGAAGGAGGAACTGCGGCAGGCGACAGAGATAACCTCCGGTAAGCCTTACCTTCTGCAGTGTGTCTTCGGCCGTCAAGCTTTCTCCGAGCTGATGCGACTATGGCGCATGTCAGGTGCGTTCTCGGACCTTCCTCGCAGCATCGAGGAGGCCTGTCAGTATTTCAGCGCTAGCACCGACCCAGCCGAGCAGCATAAGTCCTTCTGGCTGCAGTTCCATGATCCGGCGCGTCCCCAGGTCTTCGGCGACAAGCTGAAGCAATTAGCGGAGCTGCAGTGGGCTGCCAAGCCTGCCATGGAGGATCTTTGCAAGGCCTTGTGGCCGCAAGATCCTCTGCCAACCAGCTTCTTCGGGCTGGTGCGCTGCCTTCAAGAGGCAAGTGCCAGGCTGAGCTATGGAAGTGGTCGGCGTGCATCGAAGTTGCGCAGCAGGCCTTTGCGGCCGTACAGGCATACTACCCGAAGCTGGACCTGGAGCAGATTGCCAGGGAGTGCCGAGAGGCACGGCAAGGCGGTGTAGCCGGAGAAGTACTTCGAGAAGGTGCTGCCCGCTACTCGGATAGCCGAGGAGAAGTGCAAGCGTGAGTCTATTTTTGAAAATCTCAATTAGACTTGTGCTAAGTATCCTCGGTATGCCGAGATGTATATGTAAAAGACAAATCATTATGTTGAAGTTGCCTATTTTGAACGGGTGAATCAAATTTGCCGCTCGTAATGTTGCTTTATGCTTTTAATTTTGATTCAACCATGACCTTTAAGATGCGTAGTTGGCCGGTCGTCGGCTTCTTCCCCTAAGTAGAAACTACTTAGGGTGTTTTCTATCTGATTATAACCCTTAGCCGATGTCTCGGTGCCCGGAGGCGGTTATTCCAATGAAAACAAGGCAATCAGACCATTAAGGCTAAAACATACACTCAGTCATAGGAGCATTTACGGTGGGTGGCAAATAAATAGCCTCCAGTGCAACCCGAGTCCTCGGGAGTTCCGAGCTCGGATTAGAAATACTTTGGCTTTTTTTGAAGAAAAGCCGCTCCCATATTACACAGGTAACCATGCTGGTTATTAGTTTAACACTTCGTCCGGCCTGCCGACCGATTTACGCATATTGTGACAGTCAGGTTTCGGCTTCACCCACCTGAGGTACTTAACCGGTTGAACCAGAAGTAACAATCGCAGAGGTGCTCCCGGTACACCCTTAGCTGAACAAAGCGGGAATGTAAGGGGTAAACATAGGAGCCAGGCAACCCAGCTATTGACCAAAGACACAAGTCGAAATTGATGCATATATTGGCGAGAGGTCCGAGGACGTTACCGAGGACTCCGTAGAGTACCTTGGTGTATTGTTGGGTTCGGCTTTTAACGCAGCCCCCTGTTCGAGGTGTCGATGCTTAAATGCACCCGTCGTGCTATCGTATAAGTTATAGCGATCGTATATTGAAACGAGAACAAGAATGCACCGTAGGTGTATACGTGGCCCGAAATTTCGGGCGTCTCTTTATTAGTATATGAGGTCTAACCTGATATCCGATCTATAACTAAAGATACATGATTTAAGGGATTTTACAAAGTCTGTCTCAAGAACTAATGCGCCGCGGTCCGATCCTCCGGCTTTATGTCCAGTGTCGTGTCGTTGTCGGTCCGATCCTCCGGCTTTATGTCCAGTGTCGTATCGTCGTTGCGCTTTCTTCACATTTCCTTGCCGAACCAAGGTTTTGCAGTCTTTGCATGTCTCCATTTAACTGTGCGGGCAGTGCCTCCTCGTCCAGACCGAGGGGTTCCACCGCCTATTCCACCACTTGTTCAATGACAATTAGTGGTGGTTGGGTGCTTCAAAAGCATTCCTTCATGGGAGGTGGCTATATCAGTCTAAGCTGATTTCTAGCCCCCGGTCAGGCTGTTGATGTTCTAAATATACATAGCCTTGTCGCCGAGGTATTGTGCCATCTAGCTTCAAACAACTTTTGACTGTACACATGTCGGCGCCATTACGGCGCGAGCCAACTCTAAGCCAGTGATTTAATGTCCTGTCTGAGTTGTGGATTTTGAGCTAGATGCTCGGGTTCCGAGGATTTTGACACATGTTTCGGTTTATCCGAAGTGTCGCCTCTGATGGGTTTGTGCTCCACTGTCCCCATGGAATTTTTAATGCAAAACTATGAACCCGAGGAACAAAATCCTCGGTCATGCAGTGGGAGAAGTGGAGCGCGTATCCCTATTTAGGGTCGTTGCCTACTGCGCCCGAGGTAGTGTCCATGTAATCCTTGTGGTGTGTCCGACGTACGCCGGAGTCGTCGTTGGATGCGCCATGAGTTGGTTTTGGACACTTTGAGGGCACTCGACTGCTTGATCCAGCTTGGGCCTTGGACGCTGCTTCGGCAGCTTGGACCTCGACCGCGAAGGCCGCGGTCTGCTCTTCTGTTCGGAGAGAGCGTTCCGTGTTACCATTTACTGTTATGACGCCGTGGGTTCCAGGCATCTTTATCTTTAGATAAGCGTAGTGTGGGACGGCGTGGAAACGAGCGAAAGCTGTTCTCCCAAGGAGTGCGTGATAGCCGCTCTTGAAAGGGATGATATCGAAGGTTAACTCTTCGTTTCGAAAATTCTCGGGTGTGCGGAAGACTACATCCAGGGTCACCCTTCCCGAGCATTGTGCTTCAATCCCTGGTATGATACCCTTGAAGGTGGTATTACTGGGCTTGATCCTTGCTGGGTCTATATGCATTTTCTTGACTGTATCTGCATATATCAAATTGAGGCTGCTGCCGCCGTCCATGAGGACTCCGGTCAGATAAAAGCCGTCAATTATGGGATCGAGTACCAACGCCGCTGTGCCGCCATGAAGGATGCTGGTCGGGTGGTCTCGTCGGTCAAAGATGATTGGGATTTCCAACCATGGGTTATACTTCAGTGCGGCAGGCTCCACGGCGTACACATCGCGGAGCGCGTGGTTCCTCTCCTTTCTGGTGACGTGCGTGACATAGATCATGTTCATGTCCTTGACCTCAGGAGGGAACTATTTCTGGCCTGCATTGCCAGGCCCTGGCTGGTCTCTATCCTCATTACGAGGTTGACCCTTGCCCTGGTTGTCGGCCGCAATCTTTCCAGCTTGCTTGATTATCCAACAATTCTTGTTTGTATGCGTGGCTGGCTTGTTGGGGGTGCCGTGGATGCCGCATGGTTTATCCAAGATCTTGTCCAACTGTGACGGACCGTCTTTGCCTCCTTGAAAGGGCTTCCTTTTGTTAATTCCATGCTGGTTGCTGAAACCAGCGTTAACCGCGGTCTCCTCGGCATCGCTGCTGCTTCCTCTATTACGGCGCTTGTTATTCCTGTTACGCCGAGGTTTCCCGTTTTCGTCACGTACTTCGGAGGTGCCGGAGTCATCGTTGTGATTGCTCTTCCGAGCCAGCCAATTATCCTTGCCCGCGCAAAATCGGGTCATGAGCTGTGTAAGGGCAGCCATTGTCCGAGGCTTCTCTTGTCCGAGCTCTCGGGCCAGCCATTCGTCACTGATGTTATGCTTGAATGCGGCTATTGCCTCGGCGTCCGGGCAGTCCACTATCTGGTTTTTCTTGGTCAAGAACCGATTCCAGAATTTTCGGGCTCACTCCCCCGGCTTTTGCATGACATGGGCAAGGTCGTCGGCATCCGGTGGTCGAACATAAGTGCCTTGGAATTTTGCTCGGAATGCATCCTCGAGGTCTTCCCAGACTCCAATTGAATCTTCGGGGAGGCTGTTAAGCCAATGCCGAGCTGATCCCTTTAGTTTTAATGGTAAATACTTTATGGCCTGGAGGTCATCTCCACCTGCCATGTGTACGGCCATGAGAAAGTCCTCGATCCATACCACGGGGTCCGTTGTTCCATTGTATTGCTCAATATTTACGGGTTTAAACCCTTCGGGGAACTAGTGCTGCATGACCTCGTTGGTGAAACACATGGGGTGAGCAGCTCCTCAGACCCTGGCGGTAGCGTGACGCACGTCGGACGTTGTCATATTGTTGTTGCGCGTGTAATCGCGCACATCGCCGTTCTTGGCTAGCCAAGCTAGGTATCCCGCCTGTCCAGCAGGTGGGCGCTCCCTAGATTTATAGATTGACCGAGGTGGATCTTTTGGCCTTAAAGGTCTTTTCTCCCTCGGGTCATATTTCTTGAAGGGCTGAGGTGGATTTACTCCGTCTCGGCGCCAAGGGGCTTCGGGAATATTCTTGTTTCCGCCTGCTGGCCTATCACGGCCCCGAGGAGGGTGGTCGGGCTTCTCGGCTCACTCGCGCTTAGATAGCACGCTGTCCTCGGCTTCCTCGTCTAGCTCCGAAAGTAAGTTCCTTTGGGGATAAGAGCGATTGGCCCCGGTTTTCTCAAGCTTGTCCTCGAGCACCTGCTCGGCTCTGAGGAGCTCGACCCATATTTCGTTAAGTTCGTCTTGCTCGGATTTAAAGCCGCTGAGACTTTTGCTTAATGCTCTTGGCTGTGCTGGCCAATCGCCTGCGGAATGCTTCGAGCTGAGGGGCCTTAAGGGGCTCCTCAATAACATCATATTCATCGGGACCGAGGCTTCTATCCTCCTCAGACTCCGGAAAATAATCGTCGTCTTCGGGGTCGTCATCGTCCCGTTGATCATATCGTTGCCGTTGTTGCTGCCGGCGCCGACGTCATTGCCAGCGTTCTGGTGGTCGATGCCATCCTGATTGGCGTCGTTGTCGGCAGCATCAGCGTTTTCAGTGCCATCATTACTTGCGCCACCATTTCCAGTGCCCCCATTACGGCGGCCCCTACGTCGGCGTTTGGGGGGCTTTCCGCTTCCTCCCCCGTCCTTGGGGGTGTCCACCATGTATACGTAGGTGGAAGTAGCGGCCCAGGTGCCGGTATGAGTGATGGCCGGCCGTGAAGTGGTGTCTAATATCTCACCGACGTCTACATCCATGTCGGTGGCCTCGTTTGAGGCGTATGCTAGAACGTCGGTTAAATCCTCGATGGTAGCGACTAGGTGGGTGGAGGGTGGGTTGAAAATTCCAGCTCCTCCAGATTTCTCCCAGATCTGATCGTAAACCAAGGTTCGATCGTCCGAGATTGCTAGGCTCTAGATCAGATCTAACATCTCGCCCAGAAGCTCTTTGTCGGCCTCGCCCATATCCTGACTGAAGGCAGGGCTTAGCTATAGTTTGCCCGAGGTCCCAGCTGACGTGGCCTCGGGGGTTTCGCCGGTCAAACTTGATGTCTGATCGGCCGAGGTAGTGTTTGGCTCTAGGCTCGAAGCCAGATCCGAAAAGTGATCCGCGCCGAGGTCCTGATCCGAGATTGAATCTGAGATCGGCATGAAGGCGCCGGCGCGGTCTTCGGACTGGTCTGACACCCAGCCTAAAAACGCAAGTTCACCGCGGGCATCCGCAGCGTACTCCAGATTTCCAAACCTGATGGTCTGGCCTGGGGTGAAATTTTCGATCTGGCCGAGGTGGCCAGTCGAATCGGCGTAAAGCATGACGTTGCCGAAGACAAAAGGCTGTTCGGGGAAGAAGGTTCTCCCACAGCCAATACTGTCGTCGATCCGAAGATGAGCCATCGAGCTATTTTGACTGCACAGCGGGACCTGTATGGGCCACCAATGTCGGAGTTGAATTCGGCGGATCTCGGGTAGGGGGTCTCGAGCGGGTGATCTTACCTAGATGGTAACAGGACAAAGAGGGACACCGTGTTTTACCCAGGTTCAGGCCCTCTCAAAGAGGTAAAACCCTATGTCATGCTTCGATTATATTGATTGTGATGGAATACAAAGTACAGGATGATCTACCTTGAGATCGTATGCGTATGAATCTTGCCCCATGGCCTAAAACCCCCTCGGTTTATATAGACACCGGGGGTACCTAGGGTTACATGTAGGTCGGTTACATTAAGGGATAAACATGCCGATAATTTGAACAGGTCTTGGAGTATGCGCCAAGTCTTCGGAGGATTCCATCTTGAGTACGCCGTGGGACATGGTGGACTCGGCCCACTTATCATTCGTCTGGGAGTCATCGGCCCGGCCCATGACTGGGAGGCCGACGTGGTTAGTACCCCCTAGTCCAGGACACCATCACACGGGCCGGATAAGGGTAACAAGGAACCAAACCAACCTCACAAAAACATTCGGGCACAGACGAAAGGAGCAAACCCAACACACGTCGGGCAACCCTCTCCGACCACCCGGCTCCCAGCCATCACGGAGCGACCCCCGCTCGCAGCACGCCAAGCTGGGCGCACAGGCATGCCCGGCTCACGCGAGCGAACTAGCCCGATAGGGGGCGACCGATGCTGACAGGTTGACCTGGCCTCACCCGACGCACGCGGGTGCGACACAAACCCCGTGAGAGTTGGCCCCGGTCGCGCCCGCGGCCCACGCGTCATGGGGCCCTAAGGAAAAGTGGCCGGGTGTAGGGCGCCCGAGGAGATTGGATGACCGTGATCGTGCCAGGGAGCCATCGGCGGCAGGCGTGCGCCAAACGGACGGCATGGTGCGTGTCCGGCTCGCGCGAACGAAACAGCACGGCTGGGGCCAAACGACGTTGACAGGCCAACCCGGCCTCCCCCGTCGCGCACGGGACAGCACACGAGCCGGGGATCGCGGGCGCAACGCAAATCCTCGCAGAGAGGTGGCCCTGGTCACGCCAGTGGCCCACGCGTCATGGGCCCCCGAGGAAAACCAACTGGGTGCGAGGCGCCAGCGTAGCTCACGCGAGCGAAACAGCCCGACAGGGGCCAAACGACGCTAACAGGCCGATCCGGCCTCCCCCAGCGCGCGAGGGCAGCGTGCGAGCCGGTGCACACGGGCGCGACGCAAAACCTCGCAGGAAGGTGGCCCAGGCTGTGGCCGTGACCAACGCGTCATGGATTCCGAGGGAAAGCGGCCGGGTGTGGGGCAGCCGCACAGATCGGACTACGCGGAGCGCCCCAGGGAGCCAGCCGTGCGAGGCCAGTGCGAAATGGATGGCGCGGAGGGCACTCTCGCGTGGCGAGGCCCCCAGGAGACGGGTACTCCAACATCTTTTATAGGAGTAATGTATAAAGATGAGCAGAACAACTAACCGCGATGGTACCGCTTGTTCAAGTAAGAGTGGAACTAAAAGTGAGGTTGAATCTGACATAAAGAAGATGGAGCTCATGAAGAAGAAACTTCAGTGATACATGTATGTTGCTTTTTTTTGTTGCCACAAAGAATGAGAAGTATCAAATGAAGAATGAAAGGAGGCAGGTAAGATGTGTTAGAAGGGATAGAGAGGGATTGGCGTAATGCGTTGGATGTATTATTGAGCCTCAAGGGTGAGTATATATTGAGTACAAGACTTGGAGGGCAAGACGCCTCCTAGAGATAAGATGGAAACAATTCCTATCTAATCCCGGACAATCTCTAAATACCAAATATATCTCTAACATCCCCCCGCAGTCGTAGCGGTAGCGTTGCGAACAACAGGAGCGTCGCGGACGGTCGGACTGGAGAGAATAGCAGCCGACGGGCTGACATCCCCCCGCAGTCGCAGCGGGAGCGTCGTGGACGGTGTCGCGTAGCGGACGCGTGGACTGTAGAGGAAGCCGTCGAGTTGGTCAAGCGAGGTGATAGCCCTTTGTGTCGTTGTCGAGGTAGCCGAGAGCGTAGAGTGGCGTAGCCGTGGTCGAGGTAGCCGTGCGAAGAACGCTGTGGTCGATGTTGAGTTGGGGTGGCCGGTGTCGAGATAGTTGCCGTGGAGCCGCGAAAGAAGAGCGGCGGCGGCGGCGGCCTGAGGAGGCGGCGGCGGCGGCTAGGGAAGGAGCGCGGCGGCCGTGCTCGAAGTAGGCGAGAAAGAACCTGACAGTGTGACGAAGACCGGCGCGGACGGTGACGTTCCCGCGCCAAGGGAGGCGATGCGGCGCATATCACGTGGAAGTCGACACGCGGGGACGGCAGAGTGGACCGCGCGCCGCGATGCTACGGCCCGAAGGGGCGACGCAGCGGCAACGCGCGGGTTGGGGCGGCGGCGGGGAAGACCTCAGGACGGTTGCAGGGACCGCGTGCCACTCTCGCTACGGCCCGACGGGGCGACGCAGCGGCAGCGCGAGGGTCAGTGCAGCCTCGGGGACGGCCTCGGGGCGGCGGTTGACCGCGGGCCGCGGCACTACGGCCCGAAGGGGCGACGCAGCGGCAGCGCGCGGGTTGGTGCAACCACGGGAACGGCCTCAAGGCGGCGGCGGGGACCATGTGCCGCGGCGCTACGGCCCGAAGGGGCGACGCAGCGGCGGCGCGGATCGGTGCAGCCACGGGGAGAACCACGGGGCGGCGGCGCTGCGGCCCGACAGGGCGATGTAGCGGCAGCCCGTTGCTCGATCGGTGGAGGGGCGCACTGAACTCGGGGACAGGGCGGTGACGCCCGGCGCAGAGCGACGGGCGGACAGATGCGCGGATGGTGGCCGTGACAGGCCGCCGCGTCGCGCGAGGAACGGCGAGAGAGAAAAACCCGGAGCAAGGGCTCGGGAAAAAGACTCTTTAGGGCAGCCGGTCAACACGACCGGTGGACGAACCCTAGGTACGGGCGGCGCGCCCCCCGGCGGCGGTCATGGAGATCGACCGCCCCGGGGGCGGCGCGGAGCGGAAGCGACGGGCGGCGGCTAGGGTTTGGATCGGTTAGGCTGATACCATGTTAGAAGGGATAGAGAGGGATTGGCGTAATGCGAGTATATATTGAGTACAAGACTTGGAGGGCAAGACGCCTCCTAGAGATAAGATGGAAACAATTTCTATCTAATCCCGGACAATCTCTAAATACCAAATATATCTCTAACAAGATGCACTGGAAAACAGCGGGTCTATAATTGCTTGGGGTCTTTCAAAAATTCAGTAGCTACTTTTTGTGGTCGTGCTCCATAGGATGGCTATTATGGTTCTTAACTCGCACATACCTAATGGCACTGGCCAAACACTACTTTTGTTAACTAAAAACATATTACAGCCGCACTATAAGATAATACCGGGTGCATGAGGTGAAGTAGCTAGCTAGCACATGATTTGCTCAAGGGATGAGATGAAATCGTTGCGTGTTGATGAGAAATATCTTGGTGTTGGGAAACTAGCTAGGCCAGAGAAGCTCCTAAATTAACTTTGTGCGCCTAACTGATGTAATGCCATGTCAGCGGCACGTACGTAGGCATGCATGCGTACGTACGTACGTACGTGGTTTAGGTCCATGGTATGGTATGGTAATACATCTATATATCTGAACGCATGGACGTAATAAGTACCAGCTGCCTCGTGCATACTACTCGCGACTTTGACTATACTAGTAGAACGTCCGTGCGTTGCCACGGGCTTTTTTTTTCCAATTGCACCTATGAATACAATGCATATCAAACTTCGCATGTGTAGCTTTTTTCTGATTGCACCTATAAATATAATGCATATAAAATTTCACATGTATGAAAAAGATAGCCTGCAACAATCAGAAAATAATTGAAATCCACTTCATTTGCATATAACTCGACAATGTATACATAGAGAGTCTTCATCCAAATAATTATATATTACAAACTAAGATCTATTTGATGCGCTTAAAATATTCTCATACAAGGTCTGGAATATTGTCTTTAGCTTCATTTGCATGGTACTTCAGCAAGTACCATCCTCCACAGGCAATATATATAATTAGCATGAAGATTTCACATGGATGATGTACCAATGTGCAACATAGAATACTCACCATGCAAACAAGACAAACCATCTATCCCTACATCCTCTACCTCACACCCTATATATTTGTCTCTGTCTCTCGCTCCCCCACTCTGCCTACCACCCTCCATCTCTCTCCCACCCCCCTCTCTCTCTCTCTCTCTCTCACACACACACACACACACACACACACTCCTCCCCCTCTCCCACGGCTCAAACTTAATTTTGGCCCAGCTTAATTTTTCTCAATGTTAACATGTGGCGACTATAGTATATCCTAGAAGCTTAAACATTAACATGAAATCCAAGGCCGGCCCTAGCGTTTCAGAGGGCCCTATGCGAACTCTTGTACTCCACCGTCGGCTCTGGGCCCTCGCCTCACCACAGCCTCGACAGTCACGCATGTTGCTGATTAGCCCCGACATCACCTCACCATAGCCTCGACAATCACGCATGTTGTTGATCGCCGCTGCAAGCTACAACGTTCACTACCTGCCTGTCGGGGACTTAGATGGAAGAACTGATGACGAGATTGCTACAACGACTATATTCGTTAGTTGCATCGCTTTGGGGTCTTATAACACCCCATGCCATCTAGCACTTGAAATGCTACCAAATACACAACTTTCGAAACTAAAGATGCCTTCATAAGAAATTTCGGCAGAGCTTCCTCTGTTTCTAAGGGCATCCACGACACGCAATTGATATAATTATCTAGCAAAGGACATGACCCATGCACAAAGAAGCACAATGCTACACTAAGTTATGAAAACATATACAATCATTACCAAGAACATCTCTCATAGTCAAACTACAATGACCGAAAGAATAACTCTCAAACTCCCATCAAACCACGACGCATAGAAGGTATAAGATATATTAAGTTCTCACAACATGGTGCTAATAAGGTAATATGTATGAGATTTGTGTAGTGAAGAAAGTTATGGTGCTACTCCCAAAATTCCCATGCATGTCGTCCTCATGTTTACCTAAAAACATAAAAACAACAAAGTTGAGTACAAAGACTCACCAAGCACATAAAGGAAAAATAAACAATGCACAGGTCAAAACACTAAGCCTCTATTAAGCATCAGACACTCATCAACACATGTATTGGTGCCTTCCATGCCTGCTTATCTCATTTCATTGCGTATACAGGTATCGCTTGAGTGGAAACCCGTCGGCATCCACTCACTCCAGTGTGTGGAGGCTGCCTGTAAAGTGGGACACAGCCCAACAGAGAAGGTCCCAAAGTGCCTACGAAAGTAGTGAACACTTCCTTTCATTATCATCATGAGTGCAAATATGCATATGCAAGCAAAGTAATTGAATAAACATCATTGACATACATCACATATGATAATGAAATGGAGTGTAAGAGATGTGAAAAGTCATTATCCCATCATGAACTTGCCACAACCGCGTGGCACAAATTATGAGTTAAATGATCACGAACCGGAAGTAATGACACTTATTAATGAAGCATATATCACAATCAATACAAACGATGGATTCATCACATAAGCATATGCTGCTACGCGCAAGACCCCAGCTCACATCTACTTTATCACATTAAATTCTCACACGAGGTTGAAGAAATCTGGTAACATAAGTCTTAATCCATCGAACCATGCCCATCATGAAATTCTGTGCAGCATAGTACAACCCTCTTTAATATTTTCATAGGATTTAATATACAAAACGAAATATAACAAATGATATGTGTTGAAGTATCAACAGAACAGCCTCTAAAACTTTCATGTTGTAAGTTTATTTTAATTCAATCTCTAACAGGGCCTAATCTGCCTAATGAAAAATACTGCACCTAGGAAAATAACTTTCTGGACAGCAAACTAAGTTGGTGGCTGCTCTCAAACCATGCATCCAAACGACGCAAATAAGTACTCTAGAGAAACCTTGGAACTTGCTTTAGGACTTATATATAGAGGCCAACTCGAATTTTTAGGCATAACTAAATCATTTTTTTTAGCTAGAAGCTTGCTGCCCAAAACGGACAGCTAGTGCAGTTTTAACTGAACCAATTTCAGTGCTGTGCAGCGAGGGATATGCAACGGTACAAAAGCAGTTCTAATCCCCATGTGTAGGCAACTACAGAAATATTGTTTACAGAACTAACCTCTCTCCCAAGTTTAATTGCTTGCACACATATAGACATGTTCATTTTCTAAAAGCACTAACAAAAGAATCCCCTCTAACTGAATCTATCTAGCACATTCATACCAGCCTGTCCAGCAGCACTAAAAGCTACAGGACTACACTTCTACTTAACAACAACGAAGGTTACCATGTCCCTAGTTAATTCACAACTAAACTTGGCATCCACGAAGAACCCAGCTTAGCCGACAACTGAATTAGGCCCATACACACAGATTGGTACAGGGGAACGACGACTACAAGAACGGATTAAGTAATTCCGAGCAAAACAGACATTCAGATTAAGTTCTCCTATGACACCAAAACGGATACATCTTTGCTTCAAGATTTCTTGCTAAATATCACAGCAACCACTGCCAAGAAATCATCCTCACATCTCCCCAGATTTTAAACTTGCAAAAAAATATGCTATCAGACTAAATAGAAGAATCAATTAGCACAAGCCTGGACACCTAAAGTTTGAACAATTTCGAATAATCACTACAAGATCCTCTCTAAACCTGCCACCATCTCCGGCGCTCGTGACCTTCCGCCCAGCCACACTCGAATATGTTAACCCCCTGCCTCTCCTCCGTTGGCAATGACCCGATGTTGCTATTGTTATTCTTCTTCCTCCCGCCACTGTCGTTTTTTCGTCCAACCTGTAAAACCGCCGACCTCTCTCTGCTTAACCCCCTGCCACCGCTGGCCGCAATTGACGAGTGCTGACGCACGCCACCTCGTTGCTTCACTGCTCGAGTCACCGCCGCTGGCGCCTGCCAACGCCACCCGCAGTTGAGGAGTGCTGACGCATGCCGCCTCGCCGCCCTCTTGCCCAAGTCGACGCCTCCATCGCCGGCGACGGTCTGCCATCCCTCTAAACCCTAGAAAAAGGGCTCGTGCATTCCAAAGGGAGACAAAATTCTCGCACGTCCTAGTTTGTGTTTCCACTTCGTTTGTTCGCAACCATCGTCGATGATGGTCACATTGTCCAGCTATTCCCGACGAATGTGATCAATCCCAAGTCGATGATCTTGGTCATCACACCAGTGGCGGAGCTTCACAGGAATGCCTGGAGGGGCAAAAGACTTTTAGGATCCCATTCACATCAAGCAGCATTGTCAATTTTTTTTTTTACCATTTTAAGTCATTTTTCTCCTTTTCTTCTTTCTCCACCCACATACCAAGTAACCAATTCTGGTTAAACATAGTATTTAACAAAAAATTATATGATTGCAAGAATGCCACTGACCGAGACATTCTACGATTTTTATATGGTGATACCTATAAATGTAGGGGCCTTCGCGACACCTCTGCTCCTGAAGAATCTAGGTCTGAGCTAATGTTGACATCTTCCGGTCTCGATATGTCTGCGAATAATCCCAAGCAGCAATAATTTAGTGAATTTAGTACATATACAAAACCTTTTCAGCATGCACAGAGCAATGATACACATCATCCCTGTAAACCTCAACCGGATCCTCTTGTGTGCATGTTGAACTTCTACTATATTATCACAAATATTTGCACACAAATAAGATGGATGTTTTAGTAGAACTGAAGTATACTAATGCCCAACAGGAAGAGTGCACCTCTTTACTCGGCAGAAATTCCTAAATAGTTGTGTATCTTTAACACAAGTAGTAGGCAAAAACCATTAAATTGTACATAGGGGAGGAGAATGGTACTGTTAACAACTTGGATAGTCCCAAACCGCAGCTAATGAAAGTCCAGCTGCGGTGGACAGTACAAAAATGGAAGGATTTTTTCTTTCCATTTACTCTCAACTGAACCACACTTAACTGAACTGCAACTCTGCAAGAAGCGAACCGAGAAGGATGGCAGAGAGCACGTCAGTTGGTGCTGAAGGTCCGGCAGAAGCGCAGACTCTGCACTCTGCCGCTGCCCAATGCCAGCATCGCCCCTGCGCCACTGCGGATGCAGTCTACCGCAGGTCCATTTTCTGATGGTGTCTTGCAATGCTTCTTCACTATGTACAAAAAACACCATCTATTTAGAAACAGATGAAGTGCATACTGCAATGCATGATCAGTTGGTCACACACCTGAAGAATCAATACATCAGGTCACCAAAACATCAGAAAATGGTCTTTTGCTGAAACACACCGACAGGTGAAAATGCATCAATACGTTGATGTTTTAAATTCTGAAACAAACTTCCATTGAATTTTTTTCATTCTGAATCTGAAGAGAAAACAGGAAACTCAGGCTATTCACCAAAACCTGACATTGAAGGCCACACCTATGCCAAGCTTATACCATGAGCATGAGGCACCTTCTCTCCCGAGGCTGAATACAGAAAGATAGACATGGTAACAAATCAAGTATCTCTATCAAGAGGTTTCTACCCCATTGGCTTTAACATTCAGAAGACGTTTTCAGTACCGATTCTTCTAACCTGCAGTTGCCCACAACCCGTCGCAAGTAACCGAAACTGGGGAGAAAGAAGGCATCTAAATATGGATTGTTAGTGAAAATAAAGAATCACGAGCGTACTTTGGCCGTTCCAAACCCATGTATATGAGGGAAAGAGAGAGGCAACCTAGCAGCTAGCTCAGCCAGCAATGGTAGCTGTCGCTGCTTCTTGCTCCTCCTAGTCGATGCTAGTCACTGCTCCTGTCCTGCCTCAAACACCTGCGCATGCAGCCAAAAAAAATTCAGAGATATAATAGGACAGATAGCAGAGAGCCAGAGAGCCAGATTGCAATTCATGTATACCAACCTATGCTATGCATTTTGGCATGAGTTGTGGAATCACGCACATATCTTCTTCCAAATAAAAGTAGTACCCAAGGTCTGAATTCAGTTTCAGAGAACAAAGCACACATGCTGAAAACGGAGGTTGTCCCCGCAGAGCACCTTGTCGGTCAGCGCCCCGGTGAACCTGTTGCCGGCGACGCTCAGGCACTGGAGGGACGGCACGGACAGCAGCGCCGGCGGGAACGGCCCGACGAAGCGGTTCCGCGACACATCCAGATGCTCCAGCAGGTAGAAGGAGCTCAGCTCGGCGGCGGGCAGGCCCGGTGAACTTATTCCGACTCAGCACCACCAACGCCTCTTTCCTCCTGAGCCTCGGGAACGCGCCGGCCCAAGCGAGTTGCCACCGACGTCGATCACCTGAAGGTTCGCCAGACCGCGCATGTCGGGGAGGTTTCCGGAGATACTGTCGGAGGCGAGCACGAGCGACCACATACGGCCCAGTGAGTTGTTCCTCAATCTGAGCACGGCCAGCGACGGCGCAAAGGATCGGGATTTCAGGACGCCGTGAGGGAGGAGGCGCTAGGGTTAGGTGGGAGGAGGAGAGAGGAGGCTGGTCTCTGGTTTTTTGTATGGGCTTCGTTGGTGCCGGATGAACGGCGCCATCGCATAAGAAGGGTCAGCCGCGTGACCCTGTGCCTGTGAGGTCGTCCCTTTCACTAGTAGAAAAACGACTTCACGTTCGCATCATTAGTCCCGGTTTGACTACGGCCCGGGACTTGGTCACGGTTCCAACGGCTAGGGGCAGGGGAATCATTAGTCCCGGTTCGTGTTGAACCTTTAGTCCCGGTTTGTGACACAAATCGGGACTAAAGGTGTGGTGGCAGGCTGGTGTCAGGCTGGGGCCTCACAATCACCTTTAGTCCCGGTTCGTGTCACAAATCGGGACTAGAGGCTAAACCTCTAGTCCCGATTTGTGACACAAACCGAGACTAAAGGTCTGGTGGCAGGCTGGTGTCAGGCTGGGCCCCACGATCCCTTTTAGTCCCGGTTCGTGTCACAAACCGGGACTAGAGGTTAATCTTTAGTCCCGGTTTGTTACATGAATCGGGACTAACAAACCGAGACTAAAGGTGTCACTATATAAACCCTTCGTCCAGCCCGAGCCGAAGCTCTCTGTTTTTCCCCTTTCCTCTCCTCTCTGTTCTTCCCCTCTTGCTCGAGCTCATCCTCCATTTTTGCAAAAATTTGTCAAGATTTGAAGGCACCCCATCAATCCAAGTGTTCACAAAGGTTAGCAACTTTGTTCTTTCACCTCTCATTGCTAGATTAGCTCTTGCAATGCTCTATAAGTATAGTGATTTGTGGGTTTTAGTTTGGGAGTAATTATATGTGGGAATTTATTTGATTTATATGCAATTTGAGCTCAAATTAACTTCTTAGTTTGCATGTGTAGGTCTGGTTTACTTAGTGCCTTCCTGTCCCCGTCCTAACCACCGTCGATCGCCCGCACCGTCCCGTCGCCGGCACCACCTTGGTGAGCCTCTTGTTCTTATCCTTTTTATAAAAAAATAATCATGTTTGTTTGATTTATATAGTTACTTGTATAGTTTTCTTACCTGTATGGTTGTTTGTTATACATAGTGGCATGGTTTTGATATCCGTCCCCATTGGCCCTTGTCCGGTTTATGATTCGGATGTGGTATATACTCTCTTTTATAACTATTTGTTGCATTTCGTGTTTATGACAATTATGCCCATCAAGTTGACATAGATATTTTTATCTAGGAGGTATGTGAACCGGAAATTGCAACCGACCCTCTTGTCGAGAAGTTAAATTTAGTTGAAAAAGAAAACGAGTATTTGAAAGAAAAATTGAAAAGAATTGAAGAAGAGAAGATGAAACTGGAGTTGTATGTTGCCGATGTCGTCGATGATCACAAGATCAAGATGGATGCAATGTGCTTGAAGATTAGAAAATTTAAAAAATATGCCGTTAATCAAGAGGCTTGGTATCACTATGTTGTTGGATCAATTGTTACCTTAGTTGCGATCTTGATCGCATTTGTTGTTGTATTTAAATGCTTTAGCTAGAGAGTTTGTATGTTGTTTTATGAGAATAAGTGTGTATGAACTATATGTATGAACTTGTATTAATTTGGTCTTTTCGGTGTTGTGTAATGAAGATGAGCCGGCAATGGATGTACGATGACCGATGCTCTCCCCAGTTCATTAATGGCGTGCGTACTTTTCTGGTTGCCGCTGAGGCAAACAAGCGGGCGGATGGTTTTATGTGTTGTCCATGTGCTGTCTGTAAGAATGATCACAATTACTCTAACTCAAGAACCATTCACGTCCACCTGTTTACGTCTGGTTTCATGTCCGGCTATAACTGTTGGACCAAGCACGGAGAAAGAGGGGTCCTAATGGAAGAGAATGAAGAAGAAGAGGATGATGACAGCTATCCTGGCCATGGGTTCCCTGAATACGATGGTACAACAATGGGGGAAGAAGTTGAGCCGGCAATGGGGGAAGAAGCTGAAGAAGAGGCATCAGATGAGCCCGCTGATGATCTTGGTCGGGCCATTGCCGATGCAAAGAGAAACTGCGCAAGTGAAAAGGAGAAGCTGAAGTTGCAGCGCATGTTAGAGGATCACAAGAAATTGTTGTACCCAAATTGCGAAGATGACAAGAAAAAGCTGGGTACCACACTGGAATTGCTGCAATGGAAGGCAGAGAATGGTGTATCTGACAAGGGATTTGAAAAGTTGCTGATAATGTTAAAGAAGATGCTTCCAAAGGACAACGAATTGCCCGACAGTACGTACGAAGCAAAGAAGGCTGTCTGCCCTCTAGGATTAGAGGTGCAGAAGATACATGCATGCCCTAATGACTGCATCCTCTACCGCGGTGAGTACGAGGATTTGAATGCATGCCCGGTATGCGGTGCATTGCGCTATAAGATCAGCCGCAATGACCCTGGTGATGTTGAGGGCGAGCGCCCCAGAAAGAAGATTCCTGTCAAGGTGATGTGGTATGCTCCTATAATACCACGGTTAAAACGTTTGTTCCAAAACAAAAAAGCATGCCAAGTTGATGCGATGGCACAAAGAAGACCGTAAGAAAGACGGGAAGTTGAGAGTACCCGCTGACGGATCGCAGTGGAGAAAAATCGAGAGAAAGTGGAAGGACTTTGCAGATGACGCAAGGAACGTATGGTTTGGTTTAAGTGCAGATGGCATTAATCCTTTCGGGGAGCAGAGCAGCAATCATAGCACCTGGCCTGTGACTCTATGTATCTATAACCTTCCTCCTTGGTTGTGCATGAAGCGGAAGTTCATTATGATGCCAGTGCTCATCCAAGGCCCCAAGCAACCCGGCAACGACATAGATGTGTACCTAAGGCCATTGGTTGAAGAACTTTTACAGCTGTTGAGTATAGAAGGTGTACGTGTGAGGGATGAGCACAAACAGCAGGAATTTGACCTGCGAGCGTTGCTATTTGTAACCATCAATGATTGGCCTGCTCTTAGTAACCTTTCAGGACAGACAAACAAGGGATACCACGCATGCACGCACTGTTTAGATGATACCGACAGTATATATTTGGATAAATGTAAGAAGAATGTGTACCTGGGACATCGTCGATTTCTTCAGATCAATCATGTCTTAAGAAAGAAAGGCAAGCATTTCAAAGGTGAGGCAGATCGCCGGAAGAAGCCTCGCCACCGTACTGGTGATGATATACTTGATATGGTCAAGGATTTAAAAGTAATCTTTGGAAAGGGTCCTGGCGGACAATCTGTTCCGAATGACGCTGACGGACACGCACCCATGTGGAAGAAGAAATCTATATTTTGGGACCTGCCATATTGGAAAGAACTAGAGGTCCGCTTTGCAATCGACGTGATGCATGTGACGAAGAATCTTTGCGTGAACCTGCTAGGCTTCTTGGGCGCGTATGGGAAGACAAAAGATACACCGGAAGCACGGGAGGACCAGCAACGTATGCACGAAAAAGACGGCATGCATCCAAAGCAGTATCACGGTCCTGCCAGCTACGCTCTTACCAAAGAAGAGAAGGAAATCTTCTTTGAATGCCTGCTCAGTATGAAGGTCCCGTCTGGCTTCTCGTCGACTATAAAGGGAATAATAAATATGGCAGAGAAAAAGTTCCAGAACCTAAAGTCCCATGACTGCCACGTGATTATGACGCAACTGCTTCCGGTTGCATTGAGGGGGCTTCTACCGGACAATGTTCGATTAGCCATTGTGAAGCTATGTAGATTCCTCAATGCAATCTCTCAGAAGGTAATCGATCCAGAAATTCTACCAAGGTTACAGAATGATTTGGTGCAATGTCTTGTCAGTTTCGAGTTGGTGTTCCCACCATCCTTCTTCAATATAATGACGCACGTCCTAGTTCACCTAGTCGAAGAGATTGCCATTCTAGGTCCTGTATTCTTACACAATATGTTCCCCTTTGAGAGGTTCATGGGAGTCTTAAAGAAATATGTTCATAACCGTGCTAGGCCAGAAGGAAGCATCTCCAAGGGCCATGAAACAGAGGAGGTCATTGAGTTTTGTGTTGACTTTATTCCTGACCTTAAGCCGATTGGTGTTTCCGAATCGCGGCATGAGGGCAGACTTGGTGGAAAAGGCACGCTAGGAAAGGACCAAGTAATATGTATGGACGGGCATTCTTGGGCGCAAGCACACTACACAGTTCTACAAAATTCCAGCTTGGTGGGTCCGTATATCGACGAACACAAGAATATTCTACGCTCTAAACACTCGGAGCAGTCTGACGACTGGATTACACGTGAACACACAGGGACTTTCGGCGGTTGGTTGCAGACACGTCTCATGCATGACGACAGTGTTGGAGATATGCTGTAGTTGCTGTCCAAGTTACCATCTTCGACTATATTGATTTTCAAAGGGTACGAGATAAATGGAAATACATTTTACACGATCGCCCAAGATAAAAAGAGCACCAACCAAAACAGTGGTGTCCGCTTTGATGCAGCAAACACCAATAGGCCAAAGGACACATATTATGGTTACATAGAGGAGATATGAGAACTTGACTATGGACGTGAATTGAAGGTCCCTTTGTTTCGTTGCAAATGGGTCAATCTGTCAGGAGGCGGCGTAAAGGAAGACCCACGGTACGGAATGACAACAGTGGATCTCAACAATCTTGGGTACGCAGACGAACCATTCGTCCTAGCCAATGATGTGGCGCAGGTTTTCTATGTGAAGGACATGTCTACCAAGCCGAGAAAAAGAAAAGATAAGGAAGCGAATACATCATACGATGAGCCAAAGCGCCACATAGTTCTTTCAGGGAAAAGAAATATCATGGGAGTGGAGGACAAGACAGACATGTCAGAAGATTATGAAAAGTTTCATGAAATTGCTCCCTTCACAGTGAAGATTGACCCAAGCATCTTGTTAAATGATGAAGATTGTCCATGATTACGGCGCAAAGGGACACACGCGAAGAAAAAGTTTTATACCCAAAGATCCCACTCTGGGATGTGACCGGCTTCATCGTCATCACTTTCTTCTCTAGTGAGTTTCCGGACTTATCTCGAAAGTCCCACTTCGGACAAACCGGATGGAATCTTTGTAATAGTTAGGGTATATATGTGTTTTGGCATTTGAAAGGCGAAGAAATATATCTTTAAGGACTAGATGCAATTTTCAACCCTTTCTGACTTCATTCGCTATTTTTCATGCATTTAATGAATTTTTGGAGCTAAATGACCCTGAAATTGAAAAACACTACAAATGAACTCTGAAAAGGTTGAAAGTTGGCATGGTATCATCATTTCACCCACATAGCATGTGCTAAAAGGTTGAGAGGGTTACGGCAAAAACTGGATGCACTTCGTGTACAAAATGGAAAATCTCTTTCGAAGTATCAGGGTTTCGGACGAAAACTCATCTGTTACAAAGGCATTTCATTTTTTTAACTTATTTCAACTCCAGACATTTTGTGAGTTCAACATGCACCATTCAAAGCCACATCATCAATTTTCAACCCTTTCTGACTTCATTCGCTATTTTTCATGCATTTAATGAATTTTTTGAGCTAAATGACCCTGAAATTGAAAAGCACTACAAATGAACTCTGAAAAGGTTGAAAGTTGGCATGGTATCATCATTTCACCCACATAGCATGTGCTAAAAAGTTGAGAGGGTTATGGCAAAAACTGGATGCACTTCGTGTACAAAATGGACAATCTCTTTCGAAGTATCAGGGTTTCGGACGAAAACTCATCTGTTACAAAGGCATTTTCATTTTTTTAAATAACCTAAGAATTACCAAATTGAATATAATGATAAAACACACTAATATTAAACAGCAGAAAAAATAATCACTGATAAATCTATTTTTAAAGTAAAGTTATTCACAAACTAGTGATTCACACAAATTTCAAATAATTCAAATTTAAACTATTCAAATTTGAAAAGTACTGGCACTAACAGAAAGTTTATAATTTTTTTGACCTAAAGCAAAAAAGATTCACTCAGAAACTCTAAATATTTGGCTGTAAGTAGAAACAAAAGAAAATAAATAAAGCAAAAAAAATGGAAAAAAAAAACCCGCCTACTGGGCCGCCACGGCCTGCATACGACTAGAAACCCAACCTCTAGTTGGGCCAGGATGTAGGCCCGCACGGCCCAATAGGCCCCACAGGGCTGCACAAGTTCGGTAGGCCCACAAAGGCCTGCTTAGAGAGGAGCTTGACACGGTAGCCGTGGCGGGGCTTATAAACCGCTGCGAGCTCCTATCAACTAGCGAGGTGGGACTAAACATTCGACACGGGAAGCCAGGCCTTTAGTCCCGGTTGGTGGCTCCAACCACGACTAAAGGCCCCCTTTAGTCCCGGTTGGAGCCACCAACCGGGACTAAAGGCCTGGCTTCCCGCCGCTTGGCCTGGGTGAATTTCACCTTTAGTCCCGGTTGGTGGCTCCAACCGCGACTAAAGGCCCCCCTTTAGTCGCGGTTGGAGCCACCAACCGGGACTAAAGGCTTTCATATATAAGCGGCACTTACGAATCCATCATCTCCATTCTCTCGACGCCAAACACAGAGACGCCGCCAGGCTGCTGCGCCGCCGCCTGCCCCGACGCCGGCCGCCCGCGCCTCCTCCCCGACGCCGCCCGCGCCTCTCCTCTCCGACGCCGCCCCTGACGCCGGCCGCCCGCGCCTCCTCCCCAACGCCGCCCGTGCCTCTTCCCCGATCGACGCCACCCGCGCCTCTCCTCTCCGACGCCGCCCGCGCCCGCCGGCCTCGACCTCGCCGTCGCTGGCCTTGATCGACCTCGCCGTCGCCGTCCTCGCCCTCGCCCGCTGTGAGCTCGCGCCGCCCCCTCCGGCGATTTTTTTTTCACTAGATATGTTTTAGATTATTATTAACTAGTATACAATGTATGTATATATGTATATATGTATGTATGTTTTGATGTTTTAGATGTTTTAGATGATTATTTTTTCACTATATGTATGTATGTTTTAGTTTTTTTTTCACTAGTTTTTTTTATACAGTGTATGTATATATGTATATGTAGATGAACGGTGGAATTTGCATAGATTTTCTGTTTTTTAGTTTTTTATACTTATAGAAAAAAGTTGCATAGAAAAAAGTTGACCATGTATTAATAATATTTTAATATTAATATATATCTTAATGTTGTATTTGCAAAAGTTTGTCATGTATTTGCAAAATCAAGTGAAAAAGAATTACAAAAATCACAATCAAGCATTTAAAAAATGTTAAATTTGCATAGAATTTGTTCTCGACGTCTACTATGCCCGGCCCGCATCCTCGTCGTCGACTCGGTGGCCAGAACCTGCTTGAGAGGCGCCATGTCCGGTACTGGGCTCCGCCGGGCTGGCACTGGGAGGTGCTACCTTCCGGGGCACGCAGCTTGGTGAGGAACCGGGCTCCCGTCGTCGACCCGGAGCTTCTTTGGTGGCGGTCGCGTGGGCCACTTTAGGTGCGGAGGCAGCCGGCCCCCGCGGAGGTGGTACGTCGCCGTGTCAGGGAGGAGGACGAGCACGTCCGTCGCTACATGGTTGCGTTGGACGTCAGGTTCTCCAATACCTGGCAGGTTCTTCAGGGATCTCACCCGAGCTATGATCCTGTGATGGTTCCTTCTCTTTGGGTGTCCACCGTCCGCGCCTCTGGAACCGCGAGTGAACTAGATTCTTCGATAATATTCGATCTGTATTAGCTAGTGATGTTATATGATAATATTCGAGATGTATTAGTGATAATTAATACTCGAGATATATTCGAGATTATATTCGATAATATTCGAGACGATGTATTCGAGATTATATTCGATGATGCATATTATCTGGATTATTCGAGATGTATTAGTGATATTATTCGAGATGCATATTATCTACTATGATTCAGTTTTTCCTTATTGATTGCATTCTAATTTGAATACTAAATTGTTTTGTCTTTCTTCTGGATTAGTTAATATAAGCTATGGACAATACCGGCAGAGACGGAGAAGAGACCATGTTCGACATCATACGCTCCCCGAGCCCAGATGAGAATGAACCCGAAGATGACGGCTGCCGGAGAAGAGACCATGTTCGACATCATACGCTCCCCGAGCCCAGATGAGAATGAACCCGAAGATGACGGCTCGCAATATCTGAACATTAATAATTCCGTGAGGGAGTATTAATATTTGATGAAGACGAACGAAGAGACGAAGACCACAACAATGATAACGAAGGAAATGTTCTTCAAATAACAAAGGCCTCTGGTGATCATTACATGTATTAATTGATTTATATATATTAAAGAATCGATCTTTCTTCTTTTAGCCCTCCGGATCGAGCAAATCTTCTACAAGCAGGGCAGTACGAGGCCCGGCCAGAAGGTTGCAGGCTGGCATAAAGTACAACATCGATGCCATCAAAGAAAATGGCGAACCGCTTGCTCCTAAAAAGAATGCGGACAAATTTACTCGTCAATGCGGAGTTATTGTCAGGGACCAAATCCCGATCTCCGTTCAAGAATGGAATAAGCCAGCAAAGGGAGATCAAGGAGTTACTTTTGTCGACGGAAGAGCAAAAGATCTGCTTTGGGAATCGCTCATGGCACATTTCACCCTACCAGATCATTTGACAGATGAAGAACGGGAGAAAGTCAAGAAGAGTGCTCTTAAGAAGATGGCGATAGCATTCAACAACCACAAGAAAAGAATATGGGCCAAGTACCAAGCAGACGGAAAGAAGACTCCAGCATTCAAGGGAACACTGGAGAAGGCAAAAGATCACTGGGACGCTTTCGTGCAGTTCAAGGAATCGGAAGAAGCTAAGGAACGGTCGAGAATAAACAAGATTAATGCTGCGAAAAAAAAGTGGCACCATACTCTGGGGCCAGGTGGCTACCAGGTCGGCCGGCCTAAGTGGGATCTCGCTGAGGAACAGATGATTGCTGCAGGGGTCACTCCAGTTACATTGAGTTGGCCCCCCAGGTGCAGGACTTGGTTTTATGTGCATGGGGGGAAGTTGGACCCAGAGACAGGGCTGGTTATGGAGCGGGCAAGTCTTAAAGAAGCCTCCGACGCTTTACTTGTTGCAATACAAGATGCTCGAACGGGAAAGTACAAGCCCGACAGAGAGAATGACGAGCTTACGCGCGCCCTGAACAATCCTAAACACCCGGGACGAACACGAGGCAAAGGCGTTGTTCCGTGGTTTGAGGGGTTTGCGGATTGGAACGCCACTTACAGAAGCCGTGCGAGAAAGAAGCAGCAGGAGGAGGAGCAGAGGAAGCAGGAAGAGGAGCAGAGGAAGCAGGCA
Organism: Elymus sibiricus; assembly: GCA_039707655.1. Classification (NCBI taxonomy): domain Eukaryota; kingdom Viridiplantae; phylum Streptophyta; class Magnoliopsida; order Poales; family Poaceae; genus Elymus; species Elymus sibiricus. The sequence goes on along the minus strand of CM077670.1, from coordinate 4,364,442 downwards.
GCAGACCGCCTTCAACTGGTAGAATCAAAGCACGCGGAGTTGGAACGCGCTTACCTAAGGCAGCAGGAGCAGATCGACTCACTTAGCCAGGAAAGGGCGTCTCAGCGGTAGCAGCAAGCAGATCCATCATTGGATACAACCGTCCCATCTATGCCGAAAAGCAGTGTGGGTTCCACCCCGGCCGATGATGCACTGCTGGATAGATACCCTGTGGATGATATCAAAGATACGACACCTTGTGAGCTACACATGAAAGTGAAGAACATATCCATGAAGGTGGCGGACGGCTATGCTTTAACAAATCCCCCTGAAGCAAACTTCCATTGCAATCCGATTCCAGCTGGCTATGCTCGTGTCGGGGTTGATGAAGTGATGTCAGGATATTACAAGCTACTGCTTGACATTCCTGGAGGTGACGAGGAGCGCACACTGGGAGAGGCCATACATCGTATCATTCTATGGAGAAAGGATTTCATCGTCTTTCCAAGGCCACCGACTCCTCCTCCAAGTCCGCCACCGCGTCAGCTGACTCCAACCCTGCCCGAGACGCAGCGCGGCGCTAGTCCGCCACCGCGTCAGCCGTCTCCACCACCCCACCCCGAGACGGAGCCCATCAGCGCGAGTCCGCCATATCGATCTCGGGCACGTCAGCCTTCTCCAAAGCGGAAGAGAGCACCAAGCAAGAAAGCCTCTCCTCCTGCCAAAAAGAAGTTGGCTTACGAGATGACTATCGAGGAAAACAAGGCCGAAGTGGCTGCCCAAGTGAAGGCCCATTTTGCACGGAAACAGCCCCCGCCGAAGGAGAAAATACCTGATGAAGTCATACAACTCTTTATTGATAATGCTCAACCGGCTGTGAAGAGGACGGACTCAGACTATGAGCGTTCTATTAAGAAGTTATATGTGGCACAAAAAGATAAGGAGTCGAGCTCGAGCCAAGCAAGGAGTAGTAAATGCGGGAAAACTATTCCCCAGCTGGGAGAACAGGCAGTGCAATCGACCCCCCCGCTCATTGTACAATCACAGGGTGTGAGTACCGCCGATCAGCCGGTAATAACCGACGCTCATAGACAGATGGCTAGAGAGGCCGGTGTCACTGTTGAACAACTCCTAGGCATCGAGGAACTCCCCAAGATTCAAGATCACGAAGTAGCATGGAAATATGTCCCCGGCCAAGATCTGGTCAGGGAGGTCGAGAATCTATCAACGAGAATGCGCAATTTGCATGACTGGTGCCTGAGAGAAGTCAAGAAGGGGTGAGATTCCCTCATGGTGAAAGTCAAGGAAGAGCATTACTTCCATGCAAAAGATTTGTGGGTTGAGTTTCAAGAATTGTTTCAGTTATTCAATCAAGACGCACTCGACAAATCTCTCGTCAGTTGCTATTGTCTGTAAGTGATTTCTTTCTGTAATTTAAGTCTCTAGCTGTGCTCGTTCGTTGCCTGTAATTATCCTCACTATATTCTTTTCTGTGGTATTATGCAGAATGAAGATTTATGAAATGAAAAGAGATGGACGCTATGGCATTGGGTTCATTGACCCAAATACCATTAATGAAATGGTGTGGTCACGTCACCCAAAAGAGACAGAGAAGTACTTGCTAGAGTTTTTGAAGCAACTAAATACCCAACTAGAAATAGTATTTCCTTACAACTTCGGGTGAGTGTTACTGTCTTGTACTACAAATTCTATTTTGCTTACTAGATGTTAATAAGTGTAGTTGATGAGTTATGCACATGCCCGCTTGATTATACAAACGTGTGCGCATGCAGTTTCCACTGGATCCTGCTAATCATTGAAGTTGACAAGGGAAAAGTTAAAGTACTAGACTCACTACTTAAAGAACCTAAAGAGTACTTAATCGTGAAGGGGACGGTCGACAGGTAATTTTAATCATTATCGCACTATGTCAGCCAGCTCTTTATTTCATTTCCTGATATCAACTAATTAATAACTCCTTTATTCATTTTCTTTGCCGGGCAGGGTTTGGCAAAGCTTCATCAAACAGGTCCCAGGCGCATGGAAACAAGAGCTGAAATGGGTGCGACCCAGGGTACGTAATTAAGTAGTACTAGCTACGTGTCCGCGCATCTCTTTAATTCTAGTTTCAATACCATTATCATGCCTGATTAATTATTATCTGATTGAATTCTATTCTCGTAAAGTGCATGGGTCAGGCGCCGGGGAATAATTTATGTGCATACTACGTTTGCGAGAACATTCGCATTATGACGTCCGAAAGGAGCAGATCTGAAAGACAACTTTGGGTACGTTTACCAGAACACTATCCACAATTTTTTTATTATGATCTAATATATATACACATAACTAATATATTCATCTTGATCTCCTTCTTTAAAGCTGAGGGAGATGCGGGAAAAGCTCCTACCAACGGACCGCATACGAGCACTTCAAGAGGAAATTGCGGGATTTTTGGTTGACCAGGTCATACATCCCAACGGAGCATACCATTACACGGCTGAATAAATTGCGGGATTTTTGGTCTACAAATTGCGGGATTTTTGGTTGACCAGGTCATACATCCCAAAAATCCTGCTTTTGCATGCATGTAATTATCTGCAAATTGTAGGAGAAATTGTATATACCAAATTGTATATATATATATGTGTGTATGCGCATATGGTCGTACGAGAAATTCTATGATATATATATATGATTGGCTACGAGAAATTCTATTTATATATGCATGACGTGTACAGTATGTATGTAGTAGCGTAAAATATGTTTGAAATGAAAAAGAATTTCTCACAAAAAAAAGAATTAAATGGAAAACACAAAATTAAAAGGAAAAATAAAACATAAACCCATATACCTTTTAGTCCCGGTTGGTGTTACCAACCGGGACTAAAGGCCCCCCAGCCCCTGGCGCGGGCTTGTGCCACGTGGTGGGCCTTTGATCCCGGGCCGTGACGAACCGGGACTGGGGGGGGGGGGGGGGGGGGGGCTTTAGTCCCGACCCTTTAGTGCCGGTTGTTGAATCGGGACTAAAGGCCCTTACGAATCGGGACTAAAGGCTGATTCTGCACTAGTGTTTCCTCAATTTTCTATATGGAATTATTGATAGATTGATTTGTAGTAATGATACAAGATCGGTTTGTAATCATACAAGATCAGTTTTGAATATAGATTGATAGATTGATTAGATTAGATAGATACATTAGAAAAGCGTCGTGAGGGATAGATTAGGAAAGCGTGGGTTTTTTTTTGGTGTTTTTCTCCCTGGTTTTATGCCCACGGGTTTTCCAGGGGAGAGGAAAAAATCGGTGGGGATGGGATCGATCGGTGGTGAAGGTATCGTTCGATGTGGAGAGGGGGGTTGACGAGACGAAACGACAACGGACTCTTCCATTAGGAGTAGAGATAGGAACTGCATGCATGCATGCTACTTGATTGATTGGTCAATTCCTCTAGAAATATTGACTTGACCATAAAGAATCACAAGAGATGTTGACTTGACATGCATTGTGGTACGCACGCACACGATCGCCATTGCGTTTCTACGTGCTGCAGCCAGAGCCATTGACCGGCCACTGTACTTCCTGTATTCTCGAATGAAGAAAAGTATGGATTGCATACTATACTAGCTAGTGTATTTCGTACAATGATTAAGACCAGAAGAGTACGTATGCATTCTACCCTCTCAAAAGAAGTCGCGAATTTGTCTTTTCTGTTTCTCCTTTCGAATTTGGATCTGAAATTTTTAGGGGCGGCACATGCCTCTTGAATATTCACACATTTTTAGAATGTTTTGAAACATTTTTTTTTAAGTTGGAAGCATGGGAGCATTTAAGAGTTGGGAGCACCTGATATTTTCCCACCATGAGAAGTTAATGGCCTGACTTAATACTCCCTCCGTCCCATAATATAAGGCGTTATTACATCCAATACACATATTGGATGTAATAACGTCTTATATTATGGGACGGAGGGAGTATTATATATGATTTCTAGATGTTGTTTAACACACAGAATTGCCCACTAGAGATAATTAAGCACCAGGTTTGATACTATGTGTCTCATTAAGTCAGGCGATGAAATTAGCAAGAGACTATATTTTCGATCAACAACGAGAGGCCTGTGATGACCTCATCAACCTCAAATTAACCTACGGTAGTGAGAGTGAGTGTGTGACAGTGTGAATCTACGTCATTAGTTGTACCCGGCGTTTATAAGAAAAACTATGCTAACAGATGCCTTTGCGCACACTAAAAAGTATTACCTCCGTCCCGAATTACTTGTCTTAGATTTGTCTAGATACGGCCATTTAGAGCACTCGACCGCGTCATTGAAAATAGTAATATATTTAGGCATCCTGCTGCTTGCTAATTAAGCTAGATAGATAGCTAGGGTTTCGGATACCGTTCATTGCACGCGCACGATCGACGACAGAGCCTTTTAACTAGTCTTAGTTAACTTGTTCGCCTTAGTGAAACCTACTTATATATAACTAAGTTAATTAGCACTAGATAGGGTTTCAGATACCGTTCATTGTATTTGCATACGCTCGATCGGAGCCTTGTTAATTAAATAGTCTTATTAGTTAAGTTAGTTTTTCAGTTACCCTAAAAAAAAGTTAGTTTTTCAGTTTAGTCAAATCTAAGCTAGAAAGGCTATAAAGCTCGATGGAGAGAGCCTTTCATGTTTGTGCTGAGACGATAGACTTTAGACGACCAAAAACAGAAAAGAAAGAAGAAGAATGAGATTAGTTTTGCCGGCCGGCACCTTTTCACTTTCTTTCTTGTCATGCGTGCCAGCTGAATTCAGTTGGCATCTCTATTTTCTTTTCTATATGTGCATGCATATTGGATCAATGCCCTGGCTAGAGCTAGATCATAGCCAAGCATAAGCTACGTACGTACGTATATCCTGTGATGACATATTTTTTGTTATTGATCATTCGGAGTACGTTATAGGTCGTCGATCTCTTGGTCATGTCATGTAGGATTTCGTTGACATGGATGAGAGCGATATCTCGCGCAGGCCTACGACTCTGAAAAATATGGAGAGCAGCCTTTAATTAAGTACTACTCCCTCTGTAAAGAAATATAAAATCGTTTAGATCACTAAAATATTATCATACTAGTTTTATATCATACGCATTTTTATTTAATTTTTTAAGAGAGGCCGTGAATAAGTGATAAGCAAATTTCATTTCAAAAAGGGAAAAAGTACTCTCAGTTGCTCTCTACCTCCGTTACAACACATTGACACCCTTGTTTCTCAAATAGAGGATGTTTTGGACACCGACATGATCTCCAGTATGCATCTTTGGCTTTTCATATTTACATGCCAGCGAAAAGATAACGAGATTCTGCATAGTGAAAATATACTATTCACGACAACCGATGCACGCTACTATTAACTAATAGTCAAAATTCAAAAAACAACAACAATTACCGCACGCTTTGTACAACGTCATCTATTTACTTCCGAAGGGATCGGGACAAAAAAAATACTCCCTCCGTCCAGAAATTCTTGTCGCGAGTGGAGTTTTGCAATTTAGTCCTCGACTTTTTCCCGACCGAACCCGAGGTCCCTCTTCTTCCTCGCTCTCTCCCGGCCGAACCCGACGACGGGCGCCGCCTTGCCACCCCACTCCGCCCCCGCCGCCCCTCTCCACCACCACCCCTCCCGCCCCACGCCGCCTGCTCCCTCCCTCCCACCCCGCCGCCGCCTCGTTCCCCACCATGAAGCATGGATTTTTTTTTTGTCGATCTGCTCTCCGACGGCCATGTGTGTACGTTGCCGGGGCACGGCGGCGGGGCGCCCTCCTCTCTCGCACTCCTGGCGCGGCGGCTGCTCGGCGGATTGCAAAGAGGCAGGTGGAGGAGCTCACCAAGGAGCCCGCCGGAGTCAAAGGCCTCCTTTTCCCCCTTCTCCTCCCTTCGATCTACTGCGAAAAGTGCATAGTGAAAATATACTATTCACGACAACCGATGCACGCTACTATTAACTAATAGTCAAAATTCAAAAAATAACAACGTCATGTATTTACTTCCGAAGGGATCGGGAGAAAAAAAATATTAACCAGAGAATCACTTAATGCTTGGAAATGTCGACACACAAAGTGTGGGGACATATAAATATACCTCCCTATAGGAAGATATATATAACAAAGTGACCGAACAAACCAAAGCAGCTAGCTAGCTGTAAAAAAAAAAAATATGCTCGCAAAGATCTTGCATGGATCCTGTCGATGGAACAAGCAAAGTGATCGGGGCGTACGTGTGTGGCGCTGCGCGGGCACACGCAGCAGCCGGAATCTGGATAATAATTTGCTAGGGCCTCAATCATTGCCGCATCTGGTGCATTTTTGCCCCCGCATGCAGATGCCATGTACTCCTATGAGCTATCCTATTGCTATATGCTACCTTTGGAAACACAAGTCACAGATTGACACAACTCCTAGTAGACAGACACTATGTGTGTGAATAGAAAAAGATCTGACCTCAAGATTGTGGTGGAGGCGATCGCACTATCTATCAATATCACGACAATCGATCTCGGTGGTCCTTATTAGTCATATGTAAGCATGACATGTAATGTCGCTTACATATACTATTATGTGCAGCGTGTATCTTACATATGCTAAGTATGTGGTATAATATTTAGCATCAACATGCTTTAAATTTATTCTCCCTTGTTAACTATACACCTCAGATCCTACGCCATCTTTGTCTAGCCACGCCTTGATTTATGTAAAAACTTAACTTCATGCCAGTTGATGAAGCAAATAAGCCAGAAGCATAAAAAAACCGCCCACAAGTTTTCAACAACAAACAAAAACAAAATTCATATGTATGTGTAGTGTAGACAAAGTGACGTGGTCAATTGGTTCAATTAGTTAGTTATAATAATTATTATCATGTATGTATATACTTCTCCTTGCATGATATGATAGTAGATGTATGAACTCTTGAAGAATTATTTTTTTTCACAAAAACAACCGGCAGGTAAAGTGGTCCGAGATGGTTTTCAAAAACAACCGGCAGGGGAAGTAAACTTTTAAAAAGAAAGAAATTCCTGTCAAAAGAAAAGAAATCGCATTTCTTTCTGGGTGAGATGGATAGACAGGTCAGGTAGTAGTAGTAGTAGTAGTAGTAGTAGTAGGAGGAGGAGGAGGAGGAGGAGGAGGAGAGAGGCGTTTTGGAGGCCGAGCTCCATGGAGGCCTTTATTTTTGAAAAATTCAAATTCAAACTTTAATGGTTCAAAAAATTCTAAAAAAAATATGCATGTATGTAAGGATGTAACCCACATGTGTGTAAAAAATTCATGATGAAATACCATGAGTTGCGACCTGTACAAAAAAGACAAATTCATGGCCTGGGAGGATGAATAGTATCATGTGTTAAACAGCCCCAGATTTGTCTTTTTTGCACAGCCCTCATTTCAATGTATTTTGAACTGAAAATTTACACACGTGTGTGTTATGCCTTCATGTATCTCTGTATTTTTTTTCAGAATTTTTTAAAATGTAAAAATATGAATTTTCAAATTTGAATTTGGAGGCCTCACTCGAGGCCGAGCTCCAAAAGGGATTTCCGTTAGTAGTAGTAGTAGTAGTAGTAGTGTAGTGTAGTGTAGGTAGGAGGTGGTCCACGTGGCGGCTCGGGAGGGGGTCTCTTCCGACGTGGACAGACAGATCAGCTCAACTTGTCCCTGGGGTGGGTCAACGACAACGCAGCAATGGAAAGCAGAGCACCTCCTACTCTGCTTTCTTCTTCCTCCCGCCTATAAATACCCTCGCCCCTCTGCTCTCCATCCAACTGATCCAAAGATCCAACCCACAGACCCCGAGACCTTCTGCTCGCTTTGATCAAATACGAACGTGCGTGCTAATCAATGGCGATCCTCGCCGCTGCCGCCGAGAGCAGCAGCAGTGCCAGCAGCCATGCTCACCATCCGCAGCAGCTCAAGCCCACCACCAGCAAGCCACCGGCGTCTTCCTCGTCGCCGTCAAAGACATCGGAAGCGGAGGAGCTGAACAAGGGCGTGCGGCACCTGTGCGAGCGCGGCGTGACGTCCCTCCCGCCCCGCTACGTGCTCCCGCCCTCCGACCGCCCGGCCCCCGCGGCCGCCCGCGGCATCCCGGTCATCGACATGGCACGCCTCCGCTCCCCCGTCCCGTCGGAGCGCGCCGCGGAGCTGGCGCGGCTCGACGCGGCGTGCCGCGACCTGGGCTTCTTCCAGGCGGTGAACCACGGCGCCGGCGACCGGGCAAAGGCGATGCTGGACGTGGCGGCGCGCTTCTTCGCGCTGCCGTTCGAGGAGCGGGCGCGGCACATGTCCCCCGACATCCGGGCGCCGATGCGGTACGGCACCAGCTTCAACCAGCTCAACGACGGCGTGCTCTGCTGGCGCGACTTCCTCAAGCTGCTCTGCAACCCGGCCAAGCTCGACGACGTCGTGCCCTCCTGGCCCCACAACCCATCCGATCTCAGGTAGTACGTAGGATATATACTACTATGATGGCAATGCTACTTACTTCTACTAAGCTGTCACTAATCATCAAGTTAATTAACACATTATTTTACTTAGTAGTAGTAGCCTAGTTCTGCAGTCAGTTCAAACAAAACTAAACTGATGATGTGTATATATGAACATATGATTTGTCGCCCTATGTATGGTGTCTGGTAATATTTGGGGCCGTGCTATTCTTCACCCCCTCTATTTTAAATTTTATCTTACGGAGGAAGTCAAACAAGAACGTAATAAAATATATATCAACTGTAAAAAATATTTTAATTACAAACCTAAAAACATAGTGTACTTATATCCATAAAAAAATTGTAATTTTTTAGGTCTAATGAATTATATTTTGATTTTCTTGTGCCAAATTTTGCGTGGCAGACCAATATGAGCGTAGCTCTTTGCATACCAAAAGTAGCATTACTAGCTGGTAATATTATTCTGCTGGTATAGTTAATTTGTGTGGTTGTGGAACTCACTTGCTTTAGTTATTAATATTTTGTAGTAGTAATTAATTTGTGTGGTTGTGGAAGAAAGTTGCTTTGGTATAGTATAAGAGCTTTGCTAGACGTACGAAGACTTTACATAAGTTTACTGGGTGATTTCTGAAATGGCAGGCTTTAATTGGATGAAGGGTGTGGGCGGGCCCCACACGGGTGAAAATCGGGAGGGGGGGGGGGGGGGGGGGGGGGATGAAAAGGATATATGGAAGGGTCCGTAGCAGCCCCGTACAAGGCCGTACGTGTAGCATTTTTGGTATAGTAATAGCATTCTTCTTGTATATTATTAGTGTGGGTAGGAGGTGCAAGCACATAAGGATTTACATGAGATCCTCCTGATAACAACAAAAGTTAACAAGATAAACTAAAGCAGTAGAAGCATCACACTGCTTTTATTCCTCTTTTAGGAATTAAAAAACAAGCCAATCTCAATCCGCAGAAATGTTACCATGGCAGTGAAAGATAGAGTTGAAGTGGACACCCACACACACATATATATATATGCTGTCTGCTGATGCAACCAAATTCAAATCCAAACACAGAAATAATTGAGAGAAACAACCAAGAGAGAGCGCAGCCTTGTGCATCGTAGGTGTCAGACTCAGTCACCAGGAGCAAACAAACTACTTTCCGGCTGGACGGCCGGCGGCATAGGAATAGGATAGATAGATAAAAACGAATCAAATCCCCAGGAAGATCCACCACTAGATATATTCACTTTGTCGCCTGCCAATCATGGATGTTACTGTTATTTTCCTTTCACTTTCTACCAGCACCCTCAGCACTGACGTGTGGGCCCTCATGTTGTTGCAGGGAGGTGATGTCGTCGTACGCCCGCGCTAACCAGGGGCTGTTCCGCGAGCTGATGGAGGCGGCGCTGGAAGCGATGGGGATCACCGGCGAAGGGGTCCTCGAGGAGCTCGACGGCGGGACGCAGATGATGATGGTCAACTGCTTCCCGGCGTGCCCGGAGCCGGAGCTGACGCTGGGGATGCCGCCGCACTCCGACTACGGCTTCCTCACCCTTCTCCTCCAGGACCAGGTCAATGGCCTTGAGGTCTGTCAGGGCGACGATGATTGGCTCCTCGTCGACCCCCTCCCCGGAGCCCTCATCATCAACGTCGGCGATCACCTCGAGGTTCGTACGTGCACACATGCATCTCTAGAGCACTTATTATATGTATTTCGTATTTAAAGACTACTATATATGTGCCTAGCAATCGTGTTTGATAACGAGAACTTTTACATTAATCTCTCGAGGCATAGGAAAATTAAAGACTATACTATATATCAATATATGTGTGTGCGCGTGCACACGTGTTCCTAGAGAGCTGGTAGTAAATTTGCATCGTGGAGATTGATGCAACCGCAAAAAAGTTTAACCCCGACCTCTGCATGCATATTTAGAATGCACACATCTAGTAGTTATAGCATAATAGACTAGAACTGGCGAAATGGCGGCTGTTTTCACCGATTAGAAATAAAGATACTTAGTTGAGCAATCAAATCAAGGCAAATCAGACCGGCCTATTTTTTCTGCTAATTAACAAATGTGTAGCCTAGATTGCTTGTTAGATAGCCCAACGATCGATGATGGGCAGACAAATATATGGTAGGAGTATGGAAGAAACTAGCTCGAAAAGTCAATCAGGTAGCCGACCTGTCTAGTTGACAAAAGTTTTTTTTTTCGAAACGGAGGCAAAGATTGCCTCATCTATTAATTAAGCAGAAGAGAATTGCCCAGTTAATTACGGAAAACCGGGCAAAAACCGGAACAACCAGGGCCAAGCCCACTCCCATAGACTGAAACACACAGGGCAAAGCCCACCCTAATCGACGACAAGTCGACCTGCGGCCAGACAACGCAGCTCCGACTTTGACGGAGAACTCAGAAGAACAAAACCAGGCACGGCTGGCGCCACGGAAGATCGTCGAACGGGCCACCTGCAGCCAGTCATCGTACACCACAGGGCCCCGCCGCCGCAGCTTCGACTCCACAGCAACAAGCAAACCGAGGCAAAACCGTGGACACGCCGGAGAAGAGCCGACTACCGCAACCATTACCGCGTCGCCGACATCGCTCCTACCATCATCGTTGCCACAGAAGTCTGGTCGCCACAGTGATTCTCTCGGGGCCGCCGCCCCGACATCCACCGCTCTGTCGCGCCCAGCGCAATCAACCGGCACCGCCTTTCGGGGCCGCCGCCCCGACATACCACCGCTCCCCTCGAGCAGCAATGCCGCACAACCCAGCTGCCCGCAGCCCACGCTGCTCAGGGCAACCGCTCGTAGACCACAAACGTCGCACCACATCCGGGGCCGCCGCCCCGACGTAAAGTCAGATCGCCCCCTCTGGGGCGCATCGACCGAGCCGACACCCCTACCGCCCAAGCGGGACAAGGATGCCACCCAACCAATGTCGAGATAGAGCCCCACCTCATAGAGCTGCCACTCACATTGTTCCCGAGATCGCCATCTCGACGCACAATCAAAAACCACCCGGAGCCGCCGCCCCGACGTCCACTGTCCCCGACGACAAACAGATCCGTGCAAACTGCAACATGCTGACTCTCCAAGGCGATGCCTCAAAGAAGGAAACGACATAGCCGCCGTCATCGCCCGCTTCGACCATCCGAAGCTAGGGATTTCTCCCGGAGAGTCGTGTAATGGAGCTCCACGACAACACCTTCAAGAAGGGGAACGACACCATGGCCATGGCGCCGCTGTTGCCGGCACCGACCCAAGGTCAGTGCTGGACTTTCGCCCGGAGCTCCTCCACACCTCTGAATCCGAGCAGATCCGAAGCATTGCACATCACACAATCCCCATGGTCGACTTCCACCAGCTCCACCTCGTCGTGCAGCTGCTGCCGCACCTCGCAACCGCGCCGGTAACCACAACAGCACCTCATGCCATGAGTGACGTGCCAACGCACATGCCGGGGCTACCACCGGACGGGGATCCGATGGCAGAGCCAAATCCGGCCACTCCCTCAGCCCGGGGCCGCTGCCCTGGCTTCCTCCATGCACCCCAAGCTCCGAGCGCCGGCCGGCAAACCACGAGGAGCATCAGATCCGCCGACGCCCCAGCACCACCTACGGCCGCCCAAAACGGGCCACCACCGCCCGTCAGGACAGCAACCACCGGCCACAGCCGCCCGTCACTAGATCCAGGCGGACCTCGATCTGCATCCACCGGTGCCGCGGGCACGCCCCACTCCAGACGCAGCCAGCCACGCCACCAGAGGAGCCCGAGCAGCACCGTCGAAGGGCCCTCCGTCGCGCCACCGCGACCCGCGAGCTCGCGGCGCCCCGGACCAGCGTCCCCGGCCCGCGCCAGGACCTGCACGCGAGGGGCGAGAAGACCCGCCACCGCCGACGACGGCAGGGCTTCGCCCGACCGCGTCCTGTGGCGGCGGCGGGGGAGGAGGGAGGGCTCGGGGAAGACTTGGGGCGGCGGCGGCGGGTTCCTCCCCCGTCGCCCACGGGAGCGACGCGGGAGGAAAAAAGGGGCACTGAGGGATGTTGACAAAAGTTTCAGTTCCAAGAAGCTAGCTACGCTAGCTAAGCATGCATGCATAGACTATAGTCTTTGATCATACTCTGGTAGTTCAACTCACATGGAAAGATAAGATAATTTAAGATACTCCCTCCATTCCTTTATACAAGGCCACTATGAAAAATACATTTTGCATCTATACAAGGCCACCAACAGTAATCGAGGCAAAAATTAATGATGTTTTCTCGTACTAGCAACCTGTTTAATATTTGCATGCATGCAGTCATAATGACACTCAGCTACTTCTTTCTCATTCCCTCCTTGCATGCATGTGGCGTATTAATGATCCCGGTTAACGAAAAGAAAAGTTGGCATGCAAAGCAGTCATTAAATTTTACCTTGGTACCTGTAATCTGAGTTTGTGGCCTTATATAAGGGAATAGAGGGAGTAAGCAATATATGTATAGCAAGTCTTTTGACTTTTGCTCCATCATATCATGTGTGCACTCCACAATATACATATGCATATATGCTCAACTTTTGCTTTCCGTAAGCAAACCAATAAGAAAATGCTTCTTCTTTTGCGCATTAAGCAAAGGTACATATCCTCGTAATTAATTTATTAATTAAGATGAAAATATTCTTACACGACCTAGCCTAGCCTATACACCAGAGAATGTATTCTTATTTCTTATTCGAAACAATGAATCCAGCATATTTTTATATTTGCACCATGTCACTCACATCTTACGGCTCACACCACTCGTCACTCGACAAGCATATACTTTGGGGGCCTTTTAGCTTGTATGATTCTTAATAAAAATAGAGAAAAAAACAAGGATTGGGATGTCATGTGCTCTTAAATCCTACGGAATCAAAAAAATACATGAATTACTAGCAGACAGTGTGTGGTACCATAGAAAAACAATGAGAGTGAATCAAGAGGATTCAAACCCTCTAAAGTTTTCCCTGAAACAAAAAAAAAACCCTCTAAAGTTTATAAGAAATACCTTTGAAGTAAACAAGCCCTGAACTTCCTTACCTGACGGTATGTTCCATAAATATATGTGTGTGCAGATATTCAGCAACGGGCGGTACAAGAGCGTGTTGCACCGGGTGCGAGTGAACTCAACGCAATCGCGGATCTCGGTGGCGTCGCTGCATAGCCTTCCACCAGAGCGGGTAATCGGTCCCGCGCCGGAGCTTCTCCTTGATGGTAGCCAACGGCGGTATATGGACACCGACTTGACGACCTTCCTCAACTACCTCGCCTCCGCCGAAGGGAAACACAAGACCTTCCTCCAGTCTAGGAGGATCACTACGTAATCATCGTCATCGACTAAGCTAACTAATTGATATCGTTCAAACCGACCGTCGAGGAGGGTTATAAAGGATTGTGATTGCCGAAGTGCCCTTAATGAATTAGGTTGGTTCGTTCTTGATTTTTAGTTATTTAATTATTATTAAGAGCGTCCATTGATTGATGAACGTTGTTATATATGTGTATGGTACTCCCTACGCAGTTAGCTAGTGTTGTGACACATTCAAGATGTACGTATTGATTTTGGTATCTATGTATCTTTTTTGTTCGAAAGGGGCCGTATCTATGTATGTGCGAATATAATGAGTCCATTCCACTTGATCATGAGTTTGTTGCAGCAAATTAACTATCAAGGTTGAACACAATTGGTTTTTTAAGGTCCATGCTCTTGTGCCAGGACTGAAGAGGTTTAAACTAGCATGGATGAATATATGAGTTCAATGGTCTAAAATGTCAGCTTCACTTTTTACGTGTTGACGTGTGTGGCAGATTCAATCTTGTGCAATTTCTTGCCTCGAGGAATGGAGAAATTAATGTTGACATGTGAAATGTGTAGATAGAGATGACTCTTCCAACGATATTGGTGTATATATCATTTGGTTCTCTCCCTCGAAAGCCATTGTGTCGTCTTTTTTTCACACGGGTTTCAGGATTAATAATATAATAATATATGGTCGTATGCAAAAAAGATAGCTTGTAGCATTGGAGCATTTCCTATTGTCTATTGATTGGCAATTTATGATAAGGGGCTTGGTAGTTTTAGTTTGTGAACGTAGTTTCTTTTTTTACAAGTGATTATTTCACAGTTAGACTTGGTGGCAGTCCTCTTCTCCATCTATACTTACACCGTTACACGAATCAAAATTTTAGATAGGACATTGTATAGAGATTGCGTCAATTAATTCGGATTGAAGGGAGTAGTTATTTATCACCAGTTGGAGAAATAGCAAAACCCTTGTTTTTAGCCTTTTTTGGAAATCTTTTTTTTCTTTCCAATTCTAGGACGTTGGGAAGTAGTTTTTTTAGGTAAAGTCACAAAGCTTTATTCAAATCGTCACATTGTTAACAAGGACGAATAAAAGATCACTTGGTTGACCTAACCAAGCATGGCAGCCAACCCCTAGAGATAAATCATGCTTTGCGAGGTTGTGAGCTTCGAAATTCGAACTTCTAAAACTCATGCACTATGCTACAAGTACAAAAAATAATAATCTTTGATCGTTCTCTGATCTCTTTAATGATGGACCCGTAGCTTGCTGACGAGTCCTGCTTGATAACATCGACGACCACTTTATAGTCAGAAGCAACATGAATCTTCTGTTCATAGAGATCACCTGCAAGTGCCAATGATTCCCTGATTGCAAGGGTTTCAGGGTCATTCATACCCCTAAACATGATCGCGACAAACAATTCGTACTGCACCAAACACACCATTCCTTGCTACAGCCGCGTCCACATTAATTTTCACTCGGTCTTCGGGTGGAGCTAGCCAGCAAGCAGGTCGAGCCTGCTGGCTACTGTTTGGTGCACTTGAGGGCTTCGAGAGTATCTGAATGTCCGCTATGAAGGATGCTATAAAGCAATGTGTAGACGCCCGGCTCTGAAAAGTTTCTTTCCTCCTCGCGCTCCAAATTGCCCAAAGTGTCACCGCCATCCGAGTAAATTCGCCGTGTGATAGCGAGTCATGCATTGCAAAAATCCAATTCTTGGCATTCATGTCTTGATTAGCACACATATGCTCAACCATCGCCTCTGAAGAGAGAGCCCATACGCTTCTTGCCATTGAACAGTTTAACAATGCATGTCGCCTTGTGTCCTCAACTCCACACAACATGCACACACATGTTGTCGGCATGTTGTGGTGATGAAGGAGTGTGGTCGTTGGTAGAGAATGTTGTGAGAGTCTCCAGAGGAAAACCTTCAACTTCGATGGCACCTTAATTTTCCAGAGAGACGTCCATCCATTACATTCAGGTGTAGTATCAGATTGTCCTTTAATCTTATCCAACCAACTCTGTCTACTGATCTTTGTTCTCACCACCATTTTGTACGCCGAACCCACAGTGAAGAAGCCCTTGCGATCCTCGCTCCAAGCCCAAAAGTCCTCTACTCTTATAGTACATAAGGAATTTTTAATATCACCTCAACATCAATTGGTAAAACTATCGAGCACACCAGATCTTCACTCCACACAGCAGAAGTAGCATCAATGAGCTCCGAGACTGGTTGTTGCGGGATCAGTGAAGTTATGGGTTTCATCAAACCCTGTCGGGGAATCGATTTGGTCATCCAAGTATTTGTAGATTCTCCCGTGTCGATTCTCTTGTTGATCCCTTCGCCCATGACATCCCTGCCATCCATAATTTTCCGCCATATTTGGGAAGGGTGATGGCCCAGATCGGCCTCCAACAAAGAATTCTCCGAAAAATAAGCAGCCTGGAGGATCTTAGCACTGAGGAATCATGCATACTTGCCAAGTTTGCCAGGCAAGCAAGAAGCATCGAGTTGAAGATCTCTAGGTCACGAAATCCGAGATCCCCATATTCTTAGGCTTGCGAGTACAGGTTTAACGTTGGGAAGTAGTGGAGCGCTTCCAGCGTTCGAGTCCGGTCAAGAATAGAGAAGACTAGCCCACACCCCAACCCAGTATATACCGTTGATCCCCAAAGAAGGATGGGCGCATTGGTGGATCCTATTCACCGCCGCAGCCGGCAAATAAGAGGAAGCAAACGCCTGCATCCGAAGTGAGGTGGCTCGCCTTGTTTGTTGCGCGCGTTGTGTTTTGTTCCCTGACTACAGTTCCTTCGTTCTCTCGTTCGTTGTTTGTTTTCTTTTTGCCTTTTCCTTTCTGGTTCTTTTGGCCATTTTCTTTCTTTTTATCGATTTTTTTTATTTTTCTTTACTTTTTTCTTCCTTAACACATGGTGAACAATGTTTTTAGTACATGATAAAAAATCATTAATATATGATGAACCTTTTCTGAATACACAGTAAACATTTTCTAACATATGTTGAACATTTTTTTAGTACACACTAACATTTTCATAAAACATGGTGAACTTTTTAAATATACATAATTTTATTATACATTGAATATATTTTTATAAACAATGAATATTTTTCTAATACATGATAAATTTTTTAAAATATACGGTGAACAAGTTTTTAATATACACTGAACTTTTTTAAAACTCATACTGAACAATTTTTAGAAATACATTTTTAATGTTTAATAAGGTTTTAAATATTGAGCTCTGTAAAAAACAACCTTTTTTTGTGGAGAGAAGCAAAGTGGAAGAAACAAAAAAAAAACTACCCAGGCCAGAGTAGGCCGTCCCATTTGCATTTCTTTCAGGTGTAGCTGCGTCTGCTCTTTGACAGCCATGGGCGTCCAACAGGAAACTCTGGTGCATCTAGGTTCCGCTTTATGTGAGACCAAGCAAGAAATGTCGGCCGCGACTATGCCTCGCTTGTAGCAACGCAGTAGGAGTGCTCGCCTGAAGCGCCCACGCTAACGGGCCGGCCCAGAGCACGGGGCCTTAAGCTCTCGTTTTATATTTCTTTTTTTTTGGCATTTTCTTGGTTTTTTATTTTAATTTTCACAGTTTTGTTTATATTCTAAAATATTCCAAATATACACATACATTTATTTATAAAATCACTTTAGAATTTTTTTGCAAAATTGTTAATCATGCATTTGAATTTTTTTAAATGTGCACCAAAAGAATTCTAACATATACGAAAAATATGCAAGGTGTATGTAAAAAAGTACAATGTGTATGAAAAAGGTAGACAACAAAATATAAAGTAAAAAATGTTAATCATATATTTATAAAGTTTTAAAAATGTATAATAAATATTTCTAATGTGCACAAAAAATGTAAAATGTTTACGGAAAAACTAGACATAAAACATAAATATGTAAAATGTTAATCATGTTTTTAGAAAATTTTAAACATGTATAAAACAATGTTCCTATTGTATAAAAAATATAGAAGGTGTATGTCAAAATGAGACTTAAAAAACATATTTTAAAAATTGTTAATTATGTGTATAAAAATATTCCTGATGTATATGAAAAATTAAATATGTGTGCGAAAAAGAAAATAATCATCAAAACACAAATTTGGAAAAATATTAATCGTGTATTCGAAAACTGTTAAATGTGTATTAAAAAAACATACATGATGTATACTTAAATTGTAGAGTTGTGTTGAAAAAACCCGAAACAGACTAAGAAAGAAACAAAAGAAAACCCCCCAAAAAACAAAACAAAACCCAGAGAAAACCAAGAAAGAAACAAAAAATCAAAGTATAATGAATAAGAAGGAAAACCCAAAGAAATTGATGAAGAAATAAAAAACGAAAGAAAAAAGCCGAAACAAGCAGCGATCAGAATGAACGCACGACCAAGAAAACACGTTACTATGCCGACCTATTCACATGGCACTACGTGAGCTTGAGGCGAGGGGAGCTACCATCTGCTATAAGGAGAGCAACTAATCAAGGGGTACCTCTTGAAGGCCCCCTACAAACGTCACTTTTTTGGTCTGAGAACGCACCAACTGGTGCCTCGGCACCTCCTCGACGATGAGGAGGCGCTTCGACGCATTCAGGTGCCTCGGTTAGCCCGAAGCCTTGAGTGGCCGGCGTGGATGACATGCCAAAACAGATCTGATGATCAGATGATGCTTCCATTGAACCCACGTGATCACATAGCGGGACCTGCATGGGCCACCAATGTTGATGCTAAAACCGACAGATCTCGGGTATGGGGTCCCAAGCTTGGTGATCTGAGCTAGATGGTAACAGGAGAAATAAGGACACAATGTTTTACCAGGTTTGGGCCCTCTTGATGAGGTAAAATCCTACGCCCTGCTTCTTATATATTGATTGAGATGGGATACAGAGTACAGTATGATCTACCTCGAGATCGTATGAAGATGTTCTAAGCTCTAAACCTTGCAATCGTGTCTCTACAGACTAAACCCCACAGCTTATATAGATGCCGGTGGTACCTAGGGTTTACACATAGTCGGTGACAATCTAGGGATAAGCATGTCGATCATTCAAATATGCTTGAAGTGTATGCCAAGCCTCCAGGAGATCTTCGTCTTGATTACACCGAGGGCCATGGCCAGCAGTGCCCATTCATTAGTCCTCGGTGGGTCGCCGGCCCGGCCCATAGCCGGCGGGCCGACATGGCGAGCACCCCCTAATCCAGGACACCGACACAGTGCAGCACCAGAGAAACTAGGGAGTGACTTTGCAAGGGATAACCCTTAAGATTTCGCGTTATAAGCGAGATATAGCTTTCGTCAGAAGTCTCGGGCGCGTCTAGGTAGCCTCGCCTTCTTAAGCGATAGGCAAGTGGGCTGGCCCAGTAGTGTGCGTATGTTAGTGGTGTGCTTCCGCTGATCTATGCTTGTTTTTTCTTTCTTTTCTTTACATGTTGAGATGTTCATAATATATGTATTTAATACATTATGTTACTTCAAAATTTGAAAACGTGTTGATTGCACATTTAAAAAATATTCATGTAGTGTAAAACAATATTCGTGCAACTTTGGAAAAATGTTAATATCTTTTAAAAACAATGTTCATGACATTTAAAAAATGTTTTGGGTGTTTAAAAAAAAGGTTGTGGCATTCTCTTAGAAAACTTATACAATGTAGAAAATGTTTGTTATATTTAAATAAATCTGCATACATTTCAATACATAGTTCATGACATTTGTAAAATCCATTTATACAATATAAAAATGTTCACGTAGTTCAAAAAAATGTTTCATGGCTCCAAAATATGTTCAATGTGTATTTAAAAACAAATTTCCTATAAAGTTCAAAATATGTGTTTGGAGAAATGTACATCATCTATTTGAAAAATGTTCTATGTGTATCTAAAAAATGTTCCACGTGTAAACTAAAATTGTACAATGTGCATTGAAAAAAGTAGACATGTCTTGAAAAAAAGAAAAAAATGAAGAAAATTGGTGAAGAAACATATACGAACGGGAAAGAAAAAAGAACCATGTAGAAGTTTCTAAAACCGGCCATAGAAGCTTCCTACACTGCCTCCCAGAGACATATACTGGGCCGACACATCTTGTGATCGTTACTTTGAGACGATGTACCGTCTTGCAATAGGTGAGATATAGTATTCGTCGGGAAGGACAGCATTTCCTATTTGACGCATTCTGTGTCAATAATCGCCCAATCGCACGGGAAACTAGAATTTGGGCTGGTACATTCAGTAGCTCCTCGTTACTCTGGTTGGGAACATTCTAACGTTTCATGTTGGTTTTTTCTTTCTCTGTTGTTTTGCTCCGTCGGTTTTCATCAGTTTTTTTAGTTTCATTTCTTTGTTGTTTGCAATTTTTAAAAGTGTTCATTTAAAAAAAGTGTTCTGAATTTTTTTTTAAATGCTTGGAATGTCAAAAAAATATTAGTGTTTTAAAAAAATGTACTAAGAAATTTCAAATTTTGTTTGTGTTTTACAAAATGTTCATAAATTGCAAAAAATAATAATTCACGTTTTCAAAAAATGTTTGGTACATTAGTTTGCTACATCGCTCGGTTGCTACATCAGCCTGTTTGCTATAGTACCTAGGCTCGCTACGGCTGTAGTCGTTACATTTTTTGAGAGTTCACCACTTTATTGAAATCTCAATAATGTATATTACATGAATAATATCAGGGATGATAGCTAGCCTCCCAGCTGCTAGGGACGATGTCGCCTTCCCAAAATCACGCGCTTTAAAATTATCATCTCTCCCTTCATGCTCAATATCAGTAACCCCAAAAGATCTCTGTCTCTCCTTGATATCCCTGATAATCATGCCCGTGGGACCAAGATCATTCTCCTTCAGGTGGCTTACTCTTGTCATACAATCATTAGCCACTTTGATCCTCTGGAGGTATAAATCAGAAGCCAAAGAGAAGGCCTCACAACAAGTATGAGCTTCAAGAATCTCGGGATTAACAAGGCCATTAAAAGTAACAGAGGCTCCCATGTATCTTCCTTGATCATCACTACAGATCGCATCACTTGCCCTTGTGTCATGATGGCGGGAGATAGAAGGCCATCAAACAAGTAACATAAGCTCCGGTTATTACAATGCTCGGTTCTCCCGCTCGTTACAATATGTGCGATGGGTCGGCCCACCCAGGATGCCCGGAGGTCCGCTAGAAGGACTACCCAATTCAAAAGGATGTTAATATCTAACGAACGTCAGATTCAGGCATCCCTCGTGCGAACGTTCGCACTGGTCTCGACCAACACGGCAACACGCGAAAAAACCCGTTCGCGTTGGGGCACCCCTCGGCGGTACCTCATCCTCGACCTTCTTCCCCATCCGCAGCCTACTCCTCCTTCTTCCTTCTTTCTCCCTTTGCCTAATCTCTTCTCCCCCACCCCACTAACGCGCTCCCTTCACCATCTAGCTCATG
The DNA here is from genome assembly GCA_039707655.1 of Elymus sibiricus. Taxonomy (NCBI): domain Eukaryota; kingdom Viridiplantae; phylum Streptophyta; class Magnoliopsida; order Poales; family Poaceae; genus Elymus; species Elymus sibiricus. The sequence continues at coordinate 4,343,183 of CM077670.1, read as the reverse complement.
GGGTGCCATCTCCATCCCTCCCTAATAGACACCATCATTTGGCTGCTAAAAGACTGCAAATTCGGCACGAACATCTGCACAAGTCGGGGCCACCCCTGCTCTTGCGGTAGAAAAAATTCGCCACTCACATGACCCCCTGCATTATGGAGAAGTTGCCATGTGCATGTGTTGTGGATTGCCCCCCCGCCCCACCCACCCACCATATCTGATCCCATCCATGAGGCCAAAACGGAAGTTGCCACCTCCATAACAGAAACTGAGTAAAATTGCAAGTTCATATGCGAAAAGTGGCCATTTTCTTGCCATCCATCTTTAGATGCCAACCTAATACACCACCTCAAGTTACCCAAATCCAAAAAATATGCAAAACTTGTCATGCTATTTATGCTAAAAAGTAGCTGATAATGTTGGACACGTGGCAACATATGTAAAAACTAGCCACCTGAAAAAAATGACCTAATAAAAAGAGTACAAACACGCTGCTCAGAGAATGATCATCCGGAACCTGCTTGCCACCTGGAGCTGCCTCATTGGCTACCTACGAGGCTACGAGCATAACTCAACACAAAGCGAGCAAAAGGTTCTTACAATTCTAAGCCAGCAGGGAGTGAGCTAGGGCCATGGCCCCCATGCTGAAAAAAAAATCTCAAATCACGTTAACTTGTGTGGATTTTCCCCGATAAAAAACTTGTGGAGGTAATCGCTAAATTTGTTTGTCTACCCCTTCAATGCTCTGCATGTTGGATTGGCCCCCTCTTATGAACTTTCTAGTTTCGTTCCTTTTTTCAAGAAAACTTTCGGTCTATTCATCATGCCATGACAGTACAAAAACATAAAAATAATAAAAATTACATCCAAGTCCATAGATCATCTACCGTGTGTGTTTTTCATTGCTAGGGATATACTCCCTCCGTCCGGAAATACTTGTCCGAGAAATGGATGTATCTAGATGTATTATAGTTCTAGATACATCAATTTTATCCATTTCGGTGACAAGTATTTCTGGACGGAGGGAGTATCTGCGTGAGAGCTTGCCTCCGGAATTGTCGGCCGGCTGGAATCCTATGGCTATGGCCTATGGGAACCGACCGGTAGAATCGAAATGGGTCACGTGCATGGTTCGACGGATCGACCAGCGTTGGACGTATACGTAGGTCCGTCCGGATCGATGCTTCCATCGGTACGTCCCCATGACCCAGTCATGCAACACTCCAATCAACATGCAACGTACACAAAGCGTACGTGGAAGCATCCAAGGTCAATCATGAACGCATGCATGGTCAGCTCAGCTCTCATCTCTCAGCAAACGGCTAGCTACATGCATGCGTGCGTGCATGGGTATCCAATGAAACGCTTCTTTGGCATGCATTCGTGCACGGTGCACCGACACCTGCGTCTGCGTGCACGTACACGCAGCTTAAATTCAGCTGGAGTACGTACTAATTCTAATTGTAGGTAGCTAGCTATCAAGCCATGGCGGCCTTACCACTGCCACTCCTCACTACCCTTGTCGAGAATCCCGCGGCCTCGCCCACGCAGCACAAGACCGACGACGGCTACCACACGCCCACCTCGCCGCCGTCTCAGGCCAAGATGATATGCCCGCCGGCGCCAAGGAAGATGAAACCGCGCAAGAGGAGGAGGCAGCTGCTTGAGATGCCGCCGGAAGCCGTCTCCGTCTCCGCGGAGGAGCTGGACGCAGTGTTCAGGGAGAGGACGAGACCACCAGCAGCAGTAGCTCGTGCTGCTGCTGCTGCTGCTCCTCCTCCTCCCCCTCCTTCTTCTTCCTCTTCTTCTTCTTGCGGTGCTGAAAGCCAAACATCGACCACCAACGGCGGCAGTTGCAAGAAGAGGAACCGATAGATCGATCTAGAGATCAGGTCCCTTACATCATCACATGGATCGAGTACATACTAGTATATTATTGTAGCTAATATATTTCTTCCCCAGCTAGATCCATCGCTAGATAAATTACGTACCTTGTTGAGTACCGTCCCGTCACAGGAGTTCAGGTCAGCTAGTGTTTTGTCTTGGTCTGAAATGAGTCATGTGTTGCAACGGGACAATAAAATGATTAAACAGTACTCTCTCTGTTCCACAAAACTACTCCCTCGGCTAGATACGTCCATTTCAGCGACAACTAATATGGAACAGAGGGGGTAGAAAAGAAAACCATCGTCGTAGATTCCTTCCCTCGCTAGCCTCTCCTCGCCGCTTCGCTCGGAGCATCCACGCTCCTCCCCGCGTGCCCCTGGGAAGCCCATCTAAGGGGCACCCTCTAACTAGTTGCTTCCAGAGAAAAAAGACCGATTGAAACAAAACTTTTTTCCGACTGAAACAAAACTTTTTTCAGGCGACTGAAAAATAGCAAGAGCACACCTTTTTTCCTCGTTCCAAGCCTCAGAAATTGGGCCATCCGTGACACTGACAGGCTCGCCTATGTCACCGCCTTGCCGCCGGAGACCAACGCGCCGACCTCCTCTACCATGGAAATGGTTCCATCTATTGCCTCACTCATTTCAGAGATGTCCACGTGCTTCGCTCGCCCGAGCACCCCCGCTGCTGCACATAACCTATCATCGTCGAGAAGAAGATATCAGCACATCCTAGACTGTATAACATGCACAACATCGTCCAAATGCACGGGATCAAACTGAACCTAAATGAGCTGGCCAGGGTCGAGCCATTGTTGTCGTCCCTGGGCAACCTTCCATTCAAAGTCGCAACCAGTTCCACCCTGCCATATGACATGGTCTCGGGTTTCACGAGGGCGGAGAACCTGACGTTCTGTAGTGGCAACATGTACGAGATTTGGAGGAATGCCAACTGCACGGTCACTTTGCAGCTGTGAGGAGGCGTTCACCGCTGTGCAACAAAGGATGAAAATTTTGTTCTAAGCTATGATCCCTGACGCCGACCATGTTGGCACGCCGTGCCCAACTTGGGGGGATACTCGGTGTCTGTCGGGAAGAAACAATACGGTGTCGATGCATGCCGAAGGTGTTTCGGGACTCAAGGGTAACTATGTCTACTAGATAGGCGGGGGAGGTAGGGATCAATGCGTGGTCTTTGACATGGGGACCAGGAGCTCTACCCCTTGCCTTCCCGTGGCTGGTGTGGTTCCGGGGCCTCAACAAAGAATAGTTTGCTAGTACTATCTTAGAAACATAGTGAATAACTGCAATACAAATGAAATAAGAGTTTATCGGATCCAAGTGATGACCCACAAGTATAGGGGATCACAACAGTCTTCGAGGGAAGTATTTCAATCTAAATTTGTTGATTTGACACAAGGGGGGTCAAAGAATATTTATAAGCTTTAGCAGTTGAGTTGTTAATTCAACCACACCTGAGAGATAACTTCCTTGTAGCAATTTACTAGTAGCACACTAATATGATAGCAGTAGCAGTAGCAATGGCAGAAATAGTAACAAGTTTGTAGCAAAGTAGAGCAGTAGTGAATTTAACGGTGACAATAGCAGAAAAACGTAGGCATGGAGTAGCGATGGAGTGTTCAAATGAGATTCAATATGCAACAGTCATAACCTAGAGCGATAGCAAACTAGGTCCAATTCATCAATCATATATGGGCATGTATTCCGTATATAGTCATACGTGCTTGCGATAAGAACTTGCATAACATCTTTTGTCCTATCCTTACGTGGCAGCGGGGTCCTAATGGAAACTAAGGGTAATTAAGGCGCTCCTTTTAATAGAAAACCGGAACAAAGCATTAACACATAGTAAATACATGTAATCCTCAAATTAAAGTCATCCCCGTAGAGTATCCCAATTGTTGTCACTTTGGGGTCTAGGGTTCAGAACGATAACAGATGCATACAACTTGCTGGTAAGATCAAGAAGACAAATATATTCATGAAAACATAATAGGTTCAGATCTGAAATCATGGCGCTCGGGCCCTAGTAACAAACATTAAGCATAGCAAAGTCATAGCAACATCAATCTCAAAACATAGAGGATACTAGGGATCAAGCCCTAACATATCTGACAACGATTACATAAGAAATCTCATCCAAATCCCATCTACCTCCATATGCCTATAGAAGATTACTCACACATGGATGTGAGCATCATGAAATTGTTGATGGAGAATGGTTGGTGATGGCGACTACGACGAATCCCTCTCTCCAGAGCCAGAAACGGACTCCAGATCAGGGCTCCCGATGAAGAACAGGAGGTGGTGGTGGCTCCGTATCGTAGAACATGATGAATATTTTCTATGATTTTTTCTGGAGGATATGTTAATTTATAGCGCTGGAATCGGGTCAAGGCGGTGGCCAGGGGCCCCACACAGGCAGGTGGCGCGCCCTGGGGGGTGGCCAGGCCACCTGGCCGTGTGGCGGCCTGGTGGCATCCCTCTAGTACTTCTTTGCTCCAAAAATCTTTATTTATTCCAAACTAAATCTCCAAAAATTTCCGTCCAATTTTGAGCACTTTTATTTCTGCACAAAAACAACACCATGGTAGTTCTGCTGAAAACAACGTCAGTCCAGATTAGTTTCACTCAAATCATGCAAATTAGAGGCCAAAACAATAGCAAAAGTGTTTGGAAAAGTAGATACGTTGGAGACGTATCAACTCCCCCAAGGTTAACTCATTGCTTGTCCTCAAGAAATTCACTTGATAAACTGAAAGTGATAAAGAAAAACTTTTACGAACTCATTTGCATTTGTAGATGCACATAAATTTAACTAGTGATCGAATTTCAGCAAAGATCATGGAGTAACCATATATATGATAACACTTAGTTGCCACATTTACTCATATCAATAACATAATCAACTAGCGAGCAATAATACTATATCTCAAACATCAACACTTTGTCAAAATGACCATGATACAACATTATAGAATGATATCTCGCTAGCCCTTTCTGAAACCGCAAAACATAAATGCAGAGCACCTCTGAAGTTCAAGCAGCGACTAAACATTGTAATTCAGCATAGAAAACATCTAGTCATGCTCCATCCAACATTAATTAGACCAAATGCATGTTAAACTAAGAATGACAATAGTGCTCTCTATGTTGGTGCTTGAATGAGAAGGTGATGACTCAGCAATAAATTAAAAGAAGGGCCCTTCGCAGAGGGAAGCAGAGATTTGCTTATGTACCAGAGCTCATTATTTAAAACAGATAAGAATTTATTTTGATAGGTGTACTTTTCAGTCAACGGTTTAACGACAGAGAATCTCATCATCTTATATGATAAACATGTGTGAGAGCGGTTCCCATGCTTAACACTCCCCCTCCACCTTTTGTCTTTCCACAAACCATGGCTAGCCGAATTCACGGGTGCCTGCCAACATGCCCCGGGTAGGAGTGCCTTTTATTTGTTTAATTAATTCAGGACTGGGCATCCCATATACCAGCTCTTTTTGCAATTATAAACAAGTAGATGTCATACTTGTCGAAAGGAATACAACATTTATCATAGAAGATGACGCTCTCCCCTACCGCTCCATGTGCTTTATGGCACACAAAACAGGTATTCATTTGAGAGTTTAGAGATGGCACATGCAAATTTACTTGGAATGGCAGAGTAATACCATATATAGGAAGATGTAGTGGACTCTTTATGGCATAACTTTGGTTTTAAGTATTTGGATGCACAAGCAGTATTTTCGCTTAGTACAGGCGAAGGCTAGCAATAGACTGAGAAGCGACCAACTAGAGAGCGACAATAGTCATAATCATGCATTTTGAATAACCAACATTGAACGGTAGCATGGTGAGGATATGAACACGCTGAACATAAATATCATAGAGGCAAGATTGGATTTGAATCAATTACATGCATGAACATGTACCAAGTCAGGCCACTTGAATTCTTCAGAGGAGGATACCATCCTAATATAGTACATCAGAATCTATTTAATGCATGTTGATACCTAAGATAACATGTTATCCACTCCTAGCTAATTAAGCATGGCATAAGAAAATATGAACTCTAATCATCATCACACATATGTTTATCCATAATATGCTGAAACAAGATCACTGAGATAAACATATGTACAAAAATAAAAACAAGTAGAGTTCATACCAGTTTTTCTTCACCATGGTCACTTCATCAAATCATCGTCATTATTGCCTTTCACTTGCACGATCGAATGATGTGGAATATATAACATAGTGCAAGTGTCGTCGTGGACTAAGCTGAAATCTGCAAACACTATATACAAGGAGAAGACATGCAAATTTTTGGTCTTTCGTTAGTTCAAAGGTAAAGCACATAAGAGCCAATTTGGAAATTCTTTTTGTCGTCTTCTCCTTTTGAAACAAGACTCAATAAGACACAAAGAAAAATTAAAAGAAACGTCGAAGAGAAAGAGCACAAAGAAACAAACAAGAAGAAATGAAAGAGAAACTAGAGAAATCTTTTTGTTCTTTACTGAATAATTTTAACAACGCAAGAAAAGTTTAGAGAAACACATAGAAATATTTTTGAAGTTTTTATTTTTTCTTAAGAAAACAAATAAATGAAAGTTCAAAGAAAAAGAGAAAAGAGAGAAAATATTTACATCAAAGAACTTCAAACAAACGACAAAAGAAGAATAGAGAAATCTTTTTGTATTTTTTTTTATAAAAACAAACCAGCAAATAAAAGAAAGAAGACCGAAAAGAGGCGAGAGAAGAATCAAAACCAAAAAGAAACAACGAGAGAAGCGAGAAATATTTTTGGATTTTTTTCAGTTTTAATAAACACACAAAAGAAACGAATGAATAAAAGCGAACACATGGATATACAAAGATAATGAAGAACACCGGCAAGTGTAGTGGATGTATATGATAACATAAATGAAATGTCGGTGAGAATACGTACTCCCCCAAGCTTAGGCTTTTGGCCTAGCTTGGCTTATTCGCAATGGTGGTGCGGATAATGAGATGGCCCTGCCGCGAAGTCAGGCTGGTACTCATATCCCTTCATCTGAGACCGATGGAAACTTCATCTGGCTCTCTGTACGTCCCTCGCAAGGCGAGCAGCCTCTAGCGCTGCCAGATGAGCATCAACTTCTCCGGAAGTGATATAGTATTGCTCCTTGCCCTGTTGGTCAAATAGAGTAGGGGCAGGCAAGGTGATAATAACAGGACACTGCATATCAAACATTAAGTTGTATTTATAATCATTAGGCTCAGCTTCATGATAAATAAATCCGTGACATTTCATAGCTTCAAAATCAAGCCAACTAGCGGGGAGCACACGGTCCTCGTCAAATCTAATAGGTATATTAAAACAAGCAGCAAGACGAGACACGTAAATACCCCCATAAATATCACCACTAGTTTCATTCTTGCTCAAACGGTGCGCAACAATTGCTCCCATATTATAAGTTCTATCACTGTAAAGAGCACTACACAAAATACTGAAATTAGGGCACAAGTAGCACTAGGGTCTTGCTTGCCAGTCACACATCTTCCTATGAATAAAGCAAAGTAGTGAACAGAAGGAAAATGACTGCTAAAAATCCTGCCCTGCGTAAATCCCCTAGTTTCACCATTACAAAGGCTCATAAGAAATTCTTCAAAGTCGCCTCGATGAGGATTACCAAGCATACCCCAATATGGAATTTTACAGACATCACAAAACTGTTTTAGGGACATGTTGATAGGCCGGTTATATAAATGAAAAGCGACTCGAGACTCAGAACGACCAGGTATGTATTTAAAGTTTTGCATGAAAGTATTAGTAAGGAGATGATACTGGGGGGACTTATCTACAAGGAAAGCGGTCAGACCTGCCCTTTCCACAAATTGTTCAAACTCCAGTTTAATACCTGCTTTGTCCATGAATGTCTCACATGGCCACTGACAGGGTCGCACATCAGCCAGACGAGGAACGTTGTAACCTGGTTCATGGTAAGTGGTTCTCGCGGTACCGTGACTTGAGGAACCCCTGGAGAATAATTTCTTCATCCTCTCCATTTTCTGATTTTTTTCAACAACTCATAAAAAGTGAACAAAACTCAATATAAATGATAGCAACTACTCCCACAAGCTTCTAGTGCCTAAACCATGCATCAAAACTACTCAGAACCAAATAAATTTGACATGCAAGCTCATTTTCAAGGTCACCTACAGTAGCAAAATAAGCAAAGTATAGACCACTAGAGGAAAAACTAATTGGACCAATGAAGGAGTCACATACCAAGGAGCAATCCCTCCAAAAAGTTTCAGAAACGGAGCTCCAAGCAAAGAGATCGAAAATTGTTCACAAAACAGCAAGAACACGAGTTGGGAACTTGGGAGAAAATTTTTTGGAGGAAGAAGAAGGCTAGGGGCATGGGCACTAAGTGAGTGGGTGCCCGTGGGCCCCACACGGCCACATGGCGCGGCCTGGGGGGGTGGCCGCGCCACCAGCGTGTGGCTGCCTGGTGCACCCCCCTGAGTTGTTTTTGCTGCCAATTTTTTAAAATATTGGGAAAAAATTCGCATTAAATTTTCAGGGCATTCGGAGAACTTTTATTTTTGCACCTTTTTATTATGTAGAAAACTCAGAAACCGGGCAAAACTGGCTATTCTAAAACATTTAAACTTTAATAAAACTAATTCAAACAGAGGGCAAAATAAAGTTACAGAAAGTTGTGCTTATGGAATTCATCAATCATATGCTTTTCAAAAAGAATCCATTAACAAGGTTGATCATGTCTTATTAATGAACTATTTTCGAGCAACATAAAATCGAAGAACTTTTGTAAAACACTATGTTACCTCAACTTGAATAGGCATGGTTCCAATCATAATAGTTTGATACTTCTTTTCTGGAACCAGAAGAGGAAATTCAAAGTCTCCAATAGTGATAGTCACAATTTTTTCAATAGAACTGAGACTATGTACTTTATTTGGCTTTCTCGGGAAATAAACCGTATGCTCATTGCCATTAACATGAAAAGTGACTTTGCTTTTATTACAATCAATAACATCCCTTGCAGTGTTAAGAAAAGGTCTACCAAGAATAACAGACATATTATCATCCTCAGGCATATCAAGAATAACAAAGTCACTTAAGATCATAACATTAGCAACCACAACCGGGACATCCTCACAAACACCAACAGGAATAGCAGTGGTCTTATCAGCCATTTGCAAAGATATTTCAGTGGGTATCAACTTATTCAAGTCAAGTCTTTTATAAAGAGAGAAGGGCATAACACTAATACCTGCTCCTAAATCACACAAAGCATTTTTAACATAGTTGTTCTTAATTGAGCAAGGTATAGTAGGTATCCCTGGATCTCCTAGTTTTTCAGGTATTTTTCCTTTGAAAGAATAATTAGCAAGCATAGTAGATATTTCAGCTTCAGGTATCTTTCTTTTATTAGTAACAATATCTTTCATATACTTAGCATATGGAGGCATCTTAATAGCATCTGTCAAAGGAACTTGAAGAAATAGAGGTCTAAACAATTCAACAAACTGATTAAACGCTTCTTCATCTCTATATTTTAATGTCTTGCTAGGAAAAGGCATAGGTTTTTGCACCCACGGTCCTCTCTCTCTACCATGTTTCCTAGCAACATAATCTCTTTTATCATATCTTTTGTTTCTAGGAGGTGGGTCATCAAGATCAACTTCAGGTTCTACTTCTACCTTCTTTTCAGGTTCATTATCATCATTAGGTGGAGCATCATTATCAACATTATTATCATCATTATTAATATTATCATTATCACTAGGTTCATGCTCTTCACCATCTTGGGTCTCAGCATCAGAAATAGAAACATTATTAGGATTCTCAGCAAGTTTTTCTATAACAGGTTCACTAGCAGCATGCAAAGTTTTAGTTTTACTCTTCTTTTTCCTCTTCTTAGGTGAACTAGGTGCACTATCATTAACCCTCCGAGAATCTTGTTCAATTCTTTTAGGATGACCTTCAGGATACAAAGGATCCTGGGTAAATTTGCCACCTCTAGTTCCTACTCCATAAGCATGTTTATTATGTTGTTTAGACATGTCCCTAAACAAATCTTGTTTTGTTCTAGAAACTTGCTCAAGATGAGTATGAACCATAGAAAAGTGCTTACATAAAACTTTAACATCATTAGAAATTCTCACTTGCACATCATTCAAGCGTTCAATAATAATAGCATTATGTTTCATATGATAACTTATTTGCATATTAAAATTATGTTGCTTAACAACAAAATTATCAAATTCTTCTAAGCATTGGCTAGGAGATTTATTATAAGGAATATCACCTTCATCATCTTTATGGAGAGAATGTACCTCCACTACTTGATTTGGAGTGGGAAGTTCATATAATTCTTCAATAGGAGGCAAATTCTTCACATCTTCAGCTTTCATAGCTTTTTCCTTCATAGATTTCTTAGCTTCTTGCATATCTTCAGGACTGAGAAATAGAATACCTCTCTTCTTCGGAGTTGGCTTAGGTGGTTGCTACTCCCGTAGGAGTTGTTGGGATTCCCCAAAGAGGATGGGTGATGTAGAATAGAAGCAAAGTATTTCCCTCAGTTAAGAACAAAGGTTTAATCAAACTAGTAGGAGTCAACTAGCTAACAAGATAAGCAGCACCAGCACACAAACAAGATAAATACTTGCACCCAACGTGGCAAGGGGGTTGTCAAGCCCCTTGTCTTACTAGCAGTTACATGGTTAAAAGCAAATAGATAGATAATAATGGTATAGTGAAATGGGAAATAGTAAAAGGCAAATGAAGAGGCAATTTTGTAGAAGAAAGTATTGATGGAGAATGGACCCGGGGGCCATAGGTTCACTAATGGTAACTCTCTCGAAAGCAGGCAAATGGCATGGTAACAAATTACAGTTGGACAGTATAGGCATTACGTCTGTGACAAGTAGACCGTTAAACTTACTAACGTCTACTACTAATACTCCACCCCAAGACCGCTATCCAGCATGCATCTCAAGATCTTAAGTTTACAAGAAACAGAGTATTGCAATAAGCAAGATGACATAATGTAGACAAAAAGAAATCTAGTAATAAGATTAAACCCCGTCGTTTTATCCTTAGTGGCAACAATACAATATGTGTCTTGGCCCTTATTGTCACTGGGTTAGAGCACCGCAAGATTGAACCCACTACTATGCACCACTTCCTCTGAAGAACTACCCATCAATCTTGGCCAGAGAAGATAAATAGGTCGAAAAACAGACATAGCTACTTAATTATACAACAAAGAAACTTCAGAAGATTCAATAATATTCAATGAACAATCTGATCATAAACTCACAATTCATCATGTCCCAACAAACACAGCATAGAATTACATCGGATTGATCCGAATCACACAAGGAAGAAGGGGAACATGGTATTGAAGATCCAAAAAGAGAGAGAGAACCATCTAGCTACTACTATGGACCCGTAGGTCCTAAAGGAACTACTCACACATGGTAATGGAGGTTGCAAGGTTGATGAAGAGGCCTCCGGCAATGGCTTCCCCCTCCGACAGGGCTCCGAAACAGGGCTCCAGATGGGATCTCTTTAGAACAGAGGCTTGTGGCGGCGATAAAATTCTTCTGGAGGAACAAAGGATGATTTTGGTATTTATAGGGATTTATGGCGGTGGAATCAGGTCAAGGCGGTTCCCGTGGACCCCACATGGATAGGTGGCGCAGCCACCCCCTGGCCGCGCCATGTGTCCATGTGGCTGCCTCGTGTCTTGTCTAGACGTCTCCCGAAGCTTCCAGTGTTTCTAGTTGCCCAAAAAAAATCATGTTAAATCGGCAACGTATTGTGACCTCCATAGATATTGATTTCCTACGAAACCAAAAACAAGCAGAAAATAGGAACTGGCACTGGGCACTAAATTAATAGGTTAGTCCATAAAAATAATATAACTTGCTATAAAAAGTACATAAAAATGGTAAAATAATAACATTAAACAATAAAAAATTATAGATACGTTTGAGATGTATCAGCATCCCCCAGCTTAATTTTTTATGTTGAATGCTACCTAGCATGATCTTGATCAAATGATGTAACAATGGTGTGAACTTAGGACAAAAGTGATTCAAAGAAATAATCTTATAATTGATAATAAGCAAGTAACATCAAAATGTGTAAACAAAATTACTATTGCTTTTCATGGATTAATGCTTTCATGTGATACCAATTAATACTCATGATGTCAAATACATGTCCCCAATCACTCAAGGCTTTATCATATTCAAACATCTTCCCATAACACAACCTAGAGCTTCAGTCAAGCAACCAAATCCGTGACGAGCCCTTTTCAACTACTTAGCACTTTGCTTAATGCTCAATTCACAAGCCTTCACTTAGGATGGCAAAGAGAATGATGATGGGGATTTAATTGAGAAGACAAAAATATAAGGAAGTCTCACATCAATGCGGCTTGATCGTTAGGCAATGGAGAGGCCTTACAATCGATATCAATGTGAGGGCTAGGGATTGCCATGCAACGGATGCACTAGAGCTATAAGTATGGTTTTCCTAATGCAACTAAGTGGGTGTGCATCCAACTTGCTTCCTTATACAGACCTCGAGCATTTGAGGAAGCTCTTCATAGGAACATGCAAGTCAAGTTCTATAATGTAAAAATCCCACTAGCATAATAAATGAATAATATGAAAACTCTCAATATGAAATACATGGTGCTACTTTGAAGCACAAGTGTGGTAAAGAGATAGTAGAGAACCCCCTCTCTCTTTTTCTCTCATTTTTTTGATCAGCTCTTTTTGGCCTCGTTTTCTTTTTCTTTTTTCTTTTTTTATTCATCATAGGTAGGGGCACACTCTAGAATGCATCATACTTTTATTTACTTACAACTCATGATATGAAACAAAATGATGACTACATCTAAATGCCTCTGGCAGTGTACCAGGATGTGCAATGATCTAGTGTAACATGTATAATAATGATGAACAGTGTCTTTGCCACAAATATCATGTCAGCTCTATATGATCATGCAAAGCAAAATGACAAAGAATGCTCAAGTCATGTAATGAATAGTAACAATGGAAGTTGCATGGTAATATATCTCGGAATGGCTGTGGAAATACCATAATAGGTAGGTATGGTCGCTGTTTTGAGGAAGATATAATGAGGCTTATGTGTGAGAGAGCATATCATCCAACAGGGTTGGATGCACCGGCGAAGCATGCACCATGTCTCTAGGTGAAAGTGGGCAATGCACGGCACCGAAGAGGCTAGCAAAATATGGATAGGTGGAAGTGCTTTAAAGACCGCAACTCATAAACCAAAACATCTCACTAATACTTCATAGTCACGAGACCGACTACTCCAAGGGGTGAGTTTGACGAACCGATGTCCGCTAGGCTTCCCGACCCATTCTACACGGCGGTTACTTACAATTTTCTTTAACTTAGGCCCTTCATAATCTGTTTCACTTAAACAACCACATGTATTAACGTGTATGACCTTATGACACATTTCCACTACTTCACGCAAGTCCTTAAGGCTACACAAAAATAAATTACTCACTCCATATCTCAGAATCATTGCAAGCAACCCAATAATCAAGTTCAATTAATCTACAAGTTCATGCAAGTTTTTATTATACCACTTCTACATACCTATTATTTTTAGGACCAACACATAATTCATGCAAATTACCAATTACTATTCAACTCTCTAAAAAGATATAAGTGAGGCAAGGGAGTCCTAATCTTTTCTACAAAAACCTAACATATCACCGTGATCTAACAAGTATAAGTGAAGTACAATAGCAATGCCTCAACTCAAATAGATATAAGTGAAGATTAATGATAATTCTATAAATAATAGACCAATGTGTATATCTCTAATAAGTATGACCAGAATATGATGATTGTAATGACCAACAAACAAAACTAAAATAAAAGGCAAAGACGCTCCAAGCAAAACACATATCATGTGGACAAATAAAAATTTAGGTCCAACCGAGACATACCGATAGTTGTTGATGACGAAAGAGGGGATGCCTTCCGGGGCATCCCCAAGCTTAGACGCTTGAGTCTCCTTGAATATTACCTTGGGGTGCCTTGGGCATCCCCAAGCTTAGGCTCTTTCCGCTCCTTGTTCATCTCATATCGCTGTCTCCCCTCGATCTTAAAAACTTCATCCACAGAAAACTTAACAGAACTCGTGAGATAGGTTAGTATATTATAAATAAATCTCCCAATCATGTACTGTCAAGACAAGATGCATATTTATTTCCAAGTAATGGATATTGTATCCTATCATTTCCACAATTTATATCCCACAATATAGGCCATGGAAACTCTAAAACAAGCAGTCAAAGAAAACATAACAGCAATCTTTCAAAAATAGAACAGTATGTAAATATCTAATTTTGAGCCATAGTTCTCTATCTCTAAAAATTCTGAAACATTAGGACGTGACAGAAAATTTTTAATACAGTATTGTGTAAAAAAATTAGCAACTGATCACGTTCCAGTACAGAATGATAATTTAGATACTGGACGCAAAAGTTTCTGTTTCTGCACAGAACCTAACAAACATGCATTTGCAACATCCCAAAGGCTAAACTAGGCACACAAATAAAAGTAAAAGATACACACATAATTACTATAGTAGCAATAATTATGTAGACTCACTAAACAGGATAAAAATTTAAGATACATATTGGGTTGCCTCCCAACAAGCGCTATTGTTTAATGCCCTTTAGCTAGGCATAATGCAAATCTATCAAGTTTTATCATCAAGAGATAGATCATATGTGGCTCTCATGATATATTCATAAGGAGGATTAATTCTCTTTCTAGGGAAGTGTTTTATACCTTTCTTCAATGGGAATTGGAACTTTATGTTGCCTTCCTTCATATCAACAATTGCACCTACAGTTCTTAAGAAAGGTCTTCCAAGTAAGATAGGGCATGCGGGATTACATTCAATATTCAAAACAATAAAGTCTACGAGAACATAATTTCTATTAGAAATAATAAGCACATCATTTATTCTTCCCATAGGCTTTTCAATAGTTGAATCCGCAATGTGCAATTATTGAACACTCACTCATAGCATCAAAAGCAAGAACATCATATAGTGCTTTAGGCATAGTGGACACACTTGCTTCTAAATCACATAAAGCATTGCATTCATAATTATTGGTCTTGATTTTAATAGTGGGTTCCCATCCATCATATAATTTTCTAGGGATGGAAACTTCAAGTTCAAGTTTTTCTTCATTAGCTTTAGTTACTGCCTCTACGATATGTTTAGTAAAAGCTTTATTTTGATCATAAGCATTGGGTGAATTTAACAAGGATTGCATCAAGGAAATACATTCGGTAAGAGAACAATTATCATAATTAAAGTCTTTGAAATCCAAAATAGTGCGTGCAACACTACCTAAAGTCTTGACCTCTCCAAACCCACTTTTATCATTTTTACCATCAAGATTTTCACCGTCCGAACAATTGGGACTCCTTCTAGCTAAAGTTGACTCTTCTCTAGTCCCTTTATCATAATTCTTAACATGCTTAATACTTCTAAACAATGATTCAATGGGTGTCACACCTATAGTTTTAACATCCTCATCATTACAATCAAGCTAACGCAATTCAGCCTCTCTTTCTTCTCGCTCTCTTCTAGATTTTACATATTAATCATTTTCCTATTATAATCAATAGAGACTTGAATTGCTTTCAAAGATTTAGGCATTTCATCCTTATTAGATGGCAAAATTTTAATCTTAAGCATATCCACCTCAGGAACAAATTTATCAATAGTTCTAGACATAACATCAATGTTACTCAATTTTCTTCTATAGTAGTATTGAAAGCCTTTTGAGAATTGATAAAATATTTAATGGTACTCTCGAGATCAGTAGGTATTCTATTATTATTGTCATAAGAATTACCATAATAATTTGAGGGACTACCATGATACGGTCTAGGATTATTACCAAAATTACCCCTATAAGCATTATTGTTGAAATTACTTCTAGAAACAAAATTCACATCAACATCTTTATTTTGCTCAATCAAATTAGACAATGGCATATCTTTTGGATATATAGTAGCACTCTTATTAGCAAGCATGGGCATAATAGCATCAACTTTTTCATTGAGAGAGGAAATTTCGTCGACAGAATTTACCTTCTTACCACTTGGAGCTCGCTCGGTGTGCCATTGGGAATAGTTTGCGGTCATGTTGTCGAGAAGCTTAGTAGCCTCTCCAAGAGTTATCCCCATGAACATACTAGATATGGCAGAATCTAGAAGAATTCTGGAAACAAAGTTTAGTCCTGCACAGAAATTTTGTACTACCATCCAAAGACTTAATCCATGAGCAGGGCAATTTTTTATCATGATTTTCATTCTTTCCCAAGATTGGGCAACATGTTCTTGATTAGGTTGTTTAAAGTTCATAATTTGATTCCTCAAAGATATAATTTTTGCAGGATGAAAATACTTGCCAACAAAAGCATCTTTACACTTAGTCCAAGAATCAATACTATTTTTCGGTAAAGACACTAGCCACTCCTTAGCTCTATCTCCAAGGGAAAAAAGGAAATAACTTTAGTTTTATAATACCATTATCCACATCTTTAGTTTTTTGCATATCACATAATTCAACAAAGGTATTAAGATGGGTAGCAGCATCTTCAATATAATTTCCAGAAAATTTATCTTTCATAATTAGATTCAACAAAGCAGCTTTAATCTCATAAGACTCCGCACTAGTGGTGGGAGGAGCAATAGGAGTACTAATAAAATCATTAATATTAGTACTAGAAAAGTCACACAACTTGGTATTTTCAGGAGTAGACATGATGGCAACAAAAGCAGAAATAGCAACATGGTATTTTTGGTATTTTGGAAAAAAATTGCAAGCAAAGCAAGAAGCAAAGATAACTAGGAAAGAAATAAAACAAGTAAAATAAGGAGTTTGTGTGAAGGCACCTAATTTGGTAGAAGAAGACTCCCCGGCAACGGCGCCAGAAATACTTTGCTACTAACGTAGGAGTTGTTGGAATTCCCCAAAGAGGAAGGGTGATGTAGAGTTAAGAACCAAGGTTTAATCAAACCATTAGGAGTCAACTAGCTAACAAGATAAGCAGCACCTGCACACAAGCAAGATAAATACTTGCACCCAATGTGGCAAGGGGTTGTCAATCCCCTTATCTGGCTAGCAGTTACAAGGTTAAAAGCAAAAAGATAGATAATAATGGTATAATGAAGAGGCAATTTTGTAGAAGAAAGTATTGATGGAGAATGGACCCGGGGCCATAGGTTCACTATTGGTAGCTCTCTCAAAAGCAGGCAAATGGCATGGTAACAAATTACAGTTGGGCAATTGAAAAGATTGCAATATTTATGACTGATCATTCATGGCATAATCTCATATAGGCATTACGTCCGTGATAAGTAGACCATTAAAGTTACTGAAATCTACTACTAATACTCCACCCCAATACCGCTATCCAGCATGCATCTCAATATATTAAGTTTACAAGAAATGGAGTATTGCAATAAGCAAGATGACATAATGTAGACAGAAAGAAATCTAGCAATAAGATTAAACCCCGTCATTTTATCCTTAGTGGCAACAATACAATATGTGTCTTGGCCCTTATTGTCACTGGGTTAGAGCACTGTAAGATTGAACCCACTACTATGCACCACTTCCTCTGAAGAACTACCCATCAATCTTGGCCAGAGAAGACAAATAGATCGGAAAACATACATAGCTACTTAATTATACAGCAAAGAAACTTCAAAAGATTCAATAATATTCAATGAACAATCTGATCATAAACTCACAATTCATCATGTCCCAACAAACACACCATAGAATTACATCGGATTGATCCCAATCACACTAGGAAGAAGGGGAACATGGTATTGAAGATCCAAAAAGAGAGAGAGAGAACCATCTAGCTACTACTATGGACCCGTAGGTCCTAAAGGAACTACTCACACATGGTCATGGAGGCAGCAAGGTTGATGAAGAGGCCTCCGGCAATGGCTTCCCCCTCCGGCAGGGCTCCAGAACAGGGCTCCAGATGGGATCTCTTCAGAACAAAGGCTTGCAGCGGCGAGAAAATTCTTCTAGAGGAACAACGGATGGTTTGGTATTTATAGGGATTTATGGCGGTGGAATCAGGTCAAGGTGGTTCCCGTGGGCCTCACATGGATAGGTGGCGCGGCCACCCCCTGGCCGCGCCATGTGTCCATGTGGCTGCCTCGTGTCTCGGCTCGATGTCTCCCAAAGCTTCTAGTGTTTCTTGTTAGCCAAAAAAAATCATGTTAAATCGGCAACGTATTTTGACCTCCGTAGATATTGATTTGCAACGAAACCAAAAACAAGTAGAAAAACAGAAACTGGCACTGTGCACTAAATTAATAGGTTTGTCCATAAAAATAATATAAATTGCTATGAAAAGTACATAAAAATGATAACATAATAGCATTAAACAATAAAAAATTATAGATACATTTGAGACATATCAGCATCCCCAAGCTTAATTGCTGCTCGTCCTCGAGTAGGTAAATGATAAACAAAGATAATTTTTGATGTTGAATGATACCTCGCATGATCTTGATCAAATGATGTAACAATGGTGTGAACTTAGGACAAAAGTGATTCAAATAAATAATCTTATAATTGATAGCAAGCAAGTAACATCAAAATGTTTAAACAAAATTACTATTGCTTTTCATGGATTAATGCTTTCATGTGACACCAATTAATACGCCTGATGTCATATACATGTCCCCAATCTGTCAAGGCTTTATCATATTCAAACATCTTCCCATAACACAACCTAAAGCTTCAGTCAAGCAACCGAATCCATGACGAGCCCTTTTCAACTACTTAGCACTTCGCTTACTGCTCAATTCACAAGCCTTGGTCTTAGCACTTAGGATGGCAAAGAGCATGATGATGGGGATTTAATTGAGAAAAAAATATAAGAAAGTCTCACATCAATGCGGCTTGATCGTTAGGTAATGGAGAGGCCTTACAATCGATATCAATGTGAGGACTAGGGATTGCCATGCAACGGATCCACTAGAGCTATATGTGTAGCTCTCCTAATGCAACTTAAGTGGGTGTGCATCCAACTTGCTTGCTTATGAAGACCTCGAGCATTTGAGGAAGCTCGTCATAGGAATATGCAAGTTAAGTTCTATAATGTAAAAATCCCACTAGCATAATAAATGAATAATATGAAAACTCTCAATATGAAATACATGGTGCTACTTTGAAGCACAAGTGTGGTAAAGAGATAGTAGTGCACCCCCTCTCTCTTTTTCTCTCATTTTTTTGATGGGCTCATTTTGGCCTTGTTTTTTTATTTCTTTTTTTATTCCTCACAGGTAGGGGCGCACTCTAGAATGCATCACACTTTTATTTACTTACAACTCATGATATGAAACAAAATGATGACTACATATGAATGCCTCTGGCAATGTACCAGGATGTGCAATGATCTAGCGTAACATGTATAATGATGATGAACAGTGTCTTTGCCACAAATATCATGTCAGCTCTATATGATCATGCAAAGCAAAATGACAACGAATGCTCAAGTCATGTAATGAATAGTAACAATAGAAGTTGCATCGCAATATATCTCGGAATGGCTATGGAAATGCCATAATAGGTAGGTATGGTGGCTGGTTTGAGGAAGATATAATGAGGCTTATGTGTGAGAGAGCGTATCATCCCATGGGGTTGGATGCACCGGCGAAGTATGCACTATGTCTCGAGGTGAGAGTGGGCAATTCACGGTACCGAAGAGGCTAGCAAAATATGGATAGGTGGAGGTGCTTTAAAGACCGCAACTCATAAACCAAAACATCTCAGTAATACTTCATAGTCTACATCAGGTAACCACGAGACCAACTACTCCAAGGGGTGAGTTTGACGAACCGATGTCCGCTAGGCTTCCTGACTCATTCTACATGGCGGTTACTTACAATTTTCTTCAACTTAGACCCTTCTTAATTAGTTTCACTTAAACAACCACAAGTATTAACGTGTATGACCATATGACACCTTTCCACTACTTCACGCAAGTCCTTAAGGCTACACAAAAATAAATTACTCACTTCCTATCTCAAAATCATTGCAAGGAACCCAATTATCAAGTTCAATTGATCCAGAAGTTCATGCAAGTTTTTATTATACCACTTATGCATACCTATTATTTTTGGACCAACACATAATTCATGCAAATTACTAATTACTATTCAACTCTCTAAAAAGATATAAGTGAGGCAAGAGAGTCCAAATCTTTTCTACAAAAACCTAACATATCACCGTGCTCTAACAAGTATAAGTGAAGTACAAGAGCAATGCCTCAACTCAAATAGATATAAGTGAAGATTAATGAGAATTCTATAAATAATAGACCAATGTGTATCTCTCTAATAAGTACGACCAGAATATGATGATAGTAATGACCAGCAAACAAAACTAAAATAAAAGCAAAACACGCTCCAAGCAAAACACATATCATGTGGACAAATAAAAACTTAGGTCCAACCGAGACATACCGATAATTGTTGATGACGAAAGAGGGGGTGCCTTCCGGGGCATCCCCAAGCTTAGACGCTTGAGTCTCCTTGAATATTACCTTGGGGTGCCTTGGGCATCCCCAAGCTTAGGCTCTTGCCGCTCCTTGTTCATCTCATATCGCTGTCTCCCCTACATCTTAAAAACTTCATCCACACAAAACTTAACAGAACTTGTGAGATAGGTTAGTATATTAAAAATAAATCTCCCAATCATGTACTATCAAGAAAAGATGCATATTTATTTCCAATTAACGTCTATTGTATCCTATCATTTCCACAATTTATATCCCCCAATACAGGCCATGGACACTCTAAAACAAGCAGTCAAAGAAACCATAACAGCAATCTGTCAAAAACAGAACTGGATGTAAACATCTAATTTTTAGCCATATTCTGTAACCCGAAAAATTCTGAAACATTAGGACGTGATAGACAATTTATAATGCAGTACTGTGTAAAAAATTTAGCAATTGATCACGTTCTAGTACAGAATGATAATTCAGATACTGGACGCAAAAGTTTCTGTTTCTGCACAGAACCTAACAAACATGCATTTCCAACATCCCAAAAGCTTAATTTGGCACAAAAATAAAAATAAAAGATACAAACATAATTACTACAGTAGCAATAATTATTTAGACTCACTAAACAGGACAAAATTTTAAGATACATATTGGGTTGCCTCCCAACAAGCGCTATTGTATAACGCCCTTTAGCTAGGCATAATGCAAATCTATCAAGTTTTATCATCAAGAGATAGATCATATGTGGCTATCATGATAGATTCATAAGGAGGCTTAACTCTCTTTCTAGGGAAGTGTTCCATACATTTCTTCAATGGGAATTGGAACCTTATGTTGCTTTCCTTCGTATCAACAATTGCACCTATAGTTCTTAAGAAATGTCTTCGAAGTTTGATAGGACATGCGGGATTACATTCAATATTCAAAACAATAAAGTCCATGGGAACATAATTTCTATTAGCAATAATAAGCACATCATTTATTCTTCCCATAGGCTTTTTAACAGTTGAATCCGCAAGGTGCAAATTTAATGAACACTCACTCATAGCATCAATAGCAAGAACATCATATAGTGCTTTAGGCATAATGGACACACTTGCTCCTAAATCACATAAATAATTGCATTCATAATGATTGGTCTCGAATAGTGGGTTCCCATCCATCATATAATTTTCTAGGGATGGAAACTTCTAGTTCAGGCTTTTCTTCATTAGCTTTAGTTAGTGCCTCTATGATATGTTTAGTAAAAGATTTATTTTGATCATAAGCATTGGGTGAATTTAAAAAGGATTGCATCAAGGAAATACATTTAGTAAGAGAACAATTATCATAATTAAAGTCCTTGAAATCTTAAATAGTGGGTGCAACACAACCTAAAGTCTTGACCTCTCCAAACCCACTTTTATCATTTTTAGCATCAAGATTTTCACCCTCCGAACAATTGGGACTCCTTCTAGCTAAAGTTGACTCTTCTCTAGTCCCTTTATCATCATTTTTAACATGCTTAATACTTCTATACAAAGATTCAATGGGTGTCACACCTATAGTTTTAACATCCTCATCATTACAAGCAAGATAACGCAATTCAGCCTCTCTTTCTTCTCGCTCTCTTCTAGCTTTTAACATATTAATCATTTCCTATTATAATCAATAGAGACTTGAATTGCTTTCAAAGATTCAAGCATTTCATCCTTATTAGGTGGCAAAATTTTAATCTTAAGCATATCCACCTCAAGAACAAATTTATCAACAGTTCTAGACATAACATCAATTTTACTCAATTTTTCTTCTATAGTAGTATTGAAAGCCTTTTGAGAATTGATAAAATCTTTAATGGTACTCTCAAGATCAGTAGGTATTCTATTATTATTGTTATAAGAATTACCATAATAATTTGAGGGATTACCATGATACGGTCTAGGATTATTACCAAAATTACCCCTATAAGCATTATTGTTGAAATTACTTCTAGAAATAAAATTCACATCAACATCTTTATTTTGCTCAATCAAAGTAGATAATGGCATATCATTTGGATCTATAGTAGCACTCTTATTAGCAAGCATGGACATAATAGCATCAACTTTTTCATTGAGAGAGGAAATTTCCTCGACATAATTTACCTTCTTACCACTTGGAGCTCGCTCGGTGTGCCATTGGGAATAGTTTGCGGTCATGTTGTCCAGAAGCTTAGTAGCCTCTCCAAGAGTTATCCCATGAACGTACCACCTGCGGCAGAATCTAGAAGATTTCTAGAAACAAAGTTTAGTCCTCCATTGAAATTTTGTACAACCATCCAAAGACTTAATCCATGAGCAGGGCAATTTTTTAGCATGATTTTCATTCTTTCCCAAGATTGGGCAACATGTTCTTGATCAGGTTGTTTAAAGTTCATAATTTGATTCCTCAAAGATATAATTTTTGCAGGATGAAAATACTTGCCAATAAAAGCATCTTTACACTTAGTCCAAAAATCAATACTATTTTTCGGTAAAGACACTAGCCACTCCTTAGCTCTATCTCCAAGGGAAAAAGGAAATAACTTCAGTTTTATAATACCATTATCCACATCTTTTGTTTTTTGCATATCACATAATTCAACAAAGGTATTAAGATGGGCAGCAGCATCTTCATTATAATTTCCAGAAAATTTATCTTTCATAACAAGATTCAACAAAGCAGCTTTAATCTCATAAGACTCCTCACTAGTGGTGGGAGGAGCAATAGGAGTACAAATAAAATCATTAATATTAGTACTAGAAAAGTCACACAACTTGGTATTTTCAGGAGTAGACATGATGGCAACAAAAGCAGAAATAGAAACAATGTTTTTTTCGTATTTTGGAATTTTTTTGGCAAGCAAAGCAAGAAGCAAAGGTAACTAGGCAAGAAATAAAACAAGTAAAATAAGGAGTTTGTGTGAAGGCACCTGATTTGGTAGAAGAAGACTCCCCGGCAACGGCGCCAGAAATTCTTTGCTACTCCCGTAGGAGTTGTTGGGATTCCCCAAAGAGGAAGGGTGATGTAGAATAGAAGCAAATAATTTCCCTTAGTTAAGAACCAAGGTTTAATCGAACCAGTAGGAGTCAACTAGCTAACAAGATAAGCAGCACCTGCACACAAACAAGATAAATACTTGCACCCAATGTGGCAAGGGGGTTGTCAAGCCCCTTGTCTTGCTAGTTACAAGGTTAAAAGCAAATAGATAGATAATAATGGTATAGTGAAATAGCAAATAGCAAAAGGCAAATGAAGAGGCAATTTTGTAGAAGAGAGTATTGATGGAGAATGGACCGGTGGGCCATAGGTTCACTAGTGGTAACTATCTCGAAAGCAGACAAATGGCATGGTAACAAATTACAGTTGGGCAATTGAAAAGATTGCAATATTTATGACTATGATCATTCATGCCATAATCTCATATAGGCATTATGTCCATGTTAAGTAGATCGTTAAACTTACTGACGTCTACTACTAATACTCCACCCCAATACCGCTATCCAGCATGCATCTCAAGATATTACGCTTAAAAGAAATAGAGTATTGCAACAAGCAAGATGACATAATGTAGACAGAAAGAAATCTAGCAATAAGATATAACACCGTCGTTTTCTCCTTAGTGCCACCAATACAATACGTGTCTTGGCCCTTATTGTCACTGGGTTAAAGCACCGCAAGATTGAACCCACTACTATACACCACTTCCTCTGAAGAACTACCCGTCAATCTTCGCCAGAGAATACAAATAGATCGTAAAGCATACATAGCTACTTAATTATACAGCAAAGGAACTTCAAAATATTCAATAATATTCACTGAACAATCTAATCATAAACTCACAATTCATTATATCCCAACAAACACACCATATAATTACATTAGATTGATCTCAATAACACAAGGAAGAAGGGGAACATGGTATTGAAGATCCAAAAAGAGAGAGAGAACCATCTATTTACTACTATGGACCCGTAGGTCCTAAAGGAACTACTCACACATGGTCATGGAGGTAGCAAGGTTGATGAAGAGGCCTCCGGCAATGGCTTCCCCCTCCAACAGGGCTCCGGAACAGGGCTCCAGATGGGATCTCTTTGGTACAGAGGCTTGCGGCGGCGATAAAATTCTTCTGGAGGAACGACGGATGGTTTCAATATTTATAGGGATTTATGGCTGTGGAATCAGGTCAAGACAGTTTCCGTGGGCCCCACATGGACAGGTGGCATGGCCACCCTCTGGCCGTGCCATGTGTCCATGTGGCTACCTCGTGTCTCATCTCGACTTCCTCCGAAGCTTCCAGTGTTTCTTGTTGCCCCAAAAAAATCGTGTTAAATCGGCAACGTATTTTGACCTCCGTAGATATTGATTTTCTATGAAACAAAAAACAAGCAGAAAACAGGAACTGGCACTGGGCACTAAATTAATAGGTTAGTCCATAAAAATAATATAAATTGCTATAAAAAGTACATAAAAATGATAACATAATAGCATTAAACAATCAAATATTATAGATACATTTGAGACGTATCAGTGGTGGTTTGGGAAGTGTTCAATCATCGGCATTCTTCAATAAATCATTTAATAGTTCCTAAGCTTGCTCAACTGTTCTTTCTCTGAAAACACAACCAGCACAACTATCTAGGTAATCCCTAGGTTCAGTGGTTAGTCCATTATAAGAGATATCAACAATTTCATTCTTTTTAACTGGATGATCTGGCAAGCCCTAAGAAATGTGCAAAGCCTCCCCCAAGCTTGAGGGAGACATTCTTCCTCAAGTTGTTTGAAATTATAGATATCCTGCAAGGCAGCTTGTTTCATATGGGCAGG
This sequence comes from Elymus sibiricus, assembly GCA_039707655.1. Classification (NCBI taxonomy): domain Eukaryota; kingdom Viridiplantae; phylum Streptophyta; class Magnoliopsida; order Poales; family Poaceae; genus Elymus; species Elymus sibiricus. The sequence goes on along the minus strand of CM077670.1, from coordinate 4,317,823 downwards.
AAAATATTTTTCAGTCAAGTAATAGATCATATCTTGGGGACTACGCACACACCTAGGAGCAAGATTATTAAACCATACTTTAGCATCACCCTTTGAAGAAAAAGGAAACAACTTAAGTATATAATAGAATTGAATCTTTTTCTCTTGAGCAAACATGGTTGGAATATCATTTAATTTAGTCAAGTGTGCAACAACCTTTTCAGATTCATAACCAAGGAAGGGATCAGATTCTACCAAAATAATAAGCGAAGGATCAATAGAGAATTCATAATCCTTATCATCGACAAAGATAGGAGAAGTAGAAAATTTAGGATCAAGTTTCATCATTTTATTCATGGCCTTTTCTTTAATTATAGCAATGAAACCCTCTAAACCATTCTCACCATCATAAGCCATAAACTCTCTAGTAAACTCCTCATCAAAGACATAAGACAGTTCAGGCACATCAAATATTTTACTTCTAATATGAGTACTAGGTGTAGTAGGTGATTCATAATTTTTAGTAGTTTCAGTTTCTTTAGCTTTAGCAATATGAGCATCCAATAATTCACCAAGTGGAACAGTAGTATCAAGCAAAGTAGAAGCATCATCACAAGTTTCATCAATAGCAGAAGTAGTGCCTACTGTGTGTGACATATCAGTATGTAAAGTATGTGGTGGTGATGGTGGTGTTGCAAGTTGACTCAAAACAGAAGACGAATGAAGAGTAGAGCTAGTTGGAAGTTCCTGTTGGGGAACATAGCAGAAAACAAAAAAATCGGTACTACGAGGACACCCAGGATCACAATGAAGATGCATACAAGGTTTGATCTGATCATTACCAACTCGTAGCAGCAGCGGAAGGAGAGTCGGTGAAGATCGTCGGTACAGATCCCCACAGCTAGGATTTTACAACCTCACAACCATGAGGATGTTCTCCCTCGGACAGCCCTTCGGGCAGGCTCTCGAACAGAAGATCGAAACTACAATCTCTCTACCGGGTTGCACACATACGGTGTCAGCTATCCGGTAGGGATTTGCTGCCCAGAACTAATTCCTATCGGAATCCAGACAGCCTTTCGGAACTACGAAACAATTTCGTCGAGGGAGACAGAGAAGTGCAGGTCATTGCATGCCTTTGAATGAGAGCTCAAGGGAGAACTTGTGTGGAAATGGAGAGCCCTCTCCACCTCTATTTATAGTGGGAGCAAGGGGCAGAGGCTTGGGGGAAAAGATCAAAAGGGGGCTAGGATCTTTTCCACCAAAAGCCACAAAAAGGAGGAAAGGGGAGCTCCATGTGATGGAAATATGCCCTAGAGGCAATAATAAAGTTGTTATTATTTTATATTTCCTTGTTCATGATAAAGGTTTATTATTCATGCTAGAATTGTATTGACCGGAAACTTAAATACATGTGTGAATACATAAACAAATACCGTGTCCCTAGTGAGCCTCTACTAGACTAGCTCGTTGATCAAAGATGGTTAAGGTTTCCTAACCATAGACATGAGTTGTCATTTGATAATGGGATCACATCATTAGGAGAATGATGTGATGGACAAGACCCATCCGTTAGCTTAGCATATGATCGTTCTGTTTATTGCTACTGCTTTCTTGAATGTCAAATACATGTTCCTCAGACCATGAGATCATGCAACTCCCGGATATCGGAGGAATACCTTGTGTGCTATCAAACATCACAACGTAACTGGGTGATCATAAAGATGCTCTACAGGTATCTTCGAAGGTGTCCGTTGAGTTGGCATGGATCGAGACTGGGATTTGTCACTCCGTGTTTCGGAGAGGTATCTCTGGGCCCTCTCGGTAATGCACATCATAAGAAGCTTGCAAGCAAAGTGACTAAGGAGTTAGTTACGGGATGATGTATTACGGAATGAGTAAAGAGACTTGCCAGTAACGAGATTGAACTTGGTATGGAGATACCGACAATCGAATCTCGGGCAAGTAACATACCGACGGACAAAGGGAATTACGTATGTTGTCATTGCAGTTCGACCGATAAGATCTTCGTGGAATATGTAGGAACCAATATGAGCATCCAGGTTCCGCTATTGGTTATTGACCGGAGAGGCGTCTCAGTCATGTCTACATCATTCCCGAACCCGTAGGGTCTGCACACTTAACGTTCGTTGACGATATAGTGTTATATGAGTTATGTGAATTGGTAACCGAATATTGTTTGGAGTCCCGGATGAGATCCCGGACGTCACGAGGAGTCTCGGAATGGTCGAGAGGTAAAGATTTATATATGGGAAGTCATATTTTGGGTTCCGGAAAAAGGTGCAGTTTTTTCGGTATTGTACCGGGAAGCTTCCAGAAGGTTCCGGAGGATTCCGGATGGGTCCGGAAGTCCACAAGTGGGTCCACCACGTTGCAAGGGCTGGCATGGGCTAAGGGGAGGTGCCCTGGCCTTATTGGGCCAGGCGCACCAAGTCCTCAAAAGCCCACGCAGCTAGGGAAGGGAAAAAGGAGAGTCCTAGTCTCTACTCCTAATGTCTCAGTTGGTAGGATTGCGTCCACGATTTTTTTTCATCCCACCACTTTCGTCCGGTTTTTTTTCAACTGGTTTTTTTTCGTCCCCTGCAACCCACCCCACCCACGCACGATCCCCTTGCCCCCCAACCCTCCACCCACTAGTCTGTCGATCCCCTCGCCGCCGCCCCGAGACCAACGCACGTCTCTCCATCGATCCCCTCTCCGGATCGCCGCCTCCGCCGTTTCTCCGGATCGCCGCCGCCGCCGTCTGGATCACCGCCCCCATCTGGATCGCCGCCCCCATCTGGATCGCCGCCGCCGCCGTCACACAGAAGACGCCGCCGGGATCGCGTCCACGTACGGGACCGCCGCCGCCGCCGTGTGCCGCAGGAACATCGAAGCAAGACTGCGGCGCGGCTGGTCCATCATGCCCTCGAGCGATTGCGGTGGAGACAAACTGAGGGGCGCAGGGGAGGCAGACTGGAGGCACGGCCCACGGTGGGCTACTCTGTCATGCCGCTCTTCCTCTCCCCTTGTGTGTGCATCTTCTTCCAGCTGCTAAAGGCCGCTCCACTCTCCTCTATTCCGGTTAGTGCACCTTAATTTTTATATGCCTTACCAACTTGCCGTCGGGGATCCGCACCATTGCGATGTGAAGTAATCTCTCTTCCGTGCGACTTGCTGGCCAGCCGGAGCCCAAGTCAAACTCATCAGCAGCACTTCACGACAGGTTGAGTCAATCGGTCGATGGGATCAAGTGCTGATGTAGACCCGCTGCGTGAGGTGCTGCCGGATCAACGCACGTCTCTCCATCGATCCCCTCTCCGGATCGCCGCCTCCGCCGTTTCTCCGGATCGCCGCCGCCGCCGTCTGGATCGCCGCCGCCGCCGTCTGGATCGCCGCCCCGTCTGGATCGCCGCCGCCGCCGCCGCCGCCATCACACATAAGACGCCGCCGGGATCGCGCCCACGTATGGGACCGCCGCCGCCGCCGTGTGCCGTAGGAACATCGAAGCAAGACTGCGGCGTGGCTGGTCCATCGCGCCCTCGAGCGATTGCGGTGGAGACAAACTGAGGGGCGCAGGGGAGGCAGACTGGAGGCACGGCCCACGGTGGGCTACTCTGTCATGCCGCTCTTCCTCTCCCCTTGTGTGTGCATCTTCTTCCAGCTGCTAATGGCCGCTCCACTCTCCTCTGTTCCGGTTAGTGCGCCTTAATTTTTATATGCCTTAACAACTTGCCATTGGGGATCCGCACCGTTGCGATGTGAAGTAATCTCTCTTCCGTGCGACTTGCTGGCCAGCCGGAGCCCAAGTCAAACTCATCAGCAACACTTCACGATAGGTTGAGTCAATCGGTCGATGGGATCAAGTGCTGATGCAGACCCGCTGCATGAGGTAATAAGACTTATGCACATACACAACCCTGAGCTAGAAACTTGATCTACTCTTATGTTAGTATTTGTTCAAAGCTAACGTACCGCTTTATTTGGACTGCTGCAGTGATGTCTTAGAATTTGTTCATCACAGCACATAGTGTGAACAATTGATTTAGTTCATTGGTTCGGTGAACTGGTGCTGGTGTGGTCATGTCGGTGCCGCCATCACCCTTGGAGGTTTGAAGGAACAACTGGATGTGATGGCGAATGGATGCAGTTGTATGCTTCTTTCTTGTTCTTGGTGTTCAGTAGAAGTTGTAAGTTTATGCCTGGAGGTGCTATTTTTTGTATGTACTATAGTCTATATATTTGCCAAACTGGGTGAATTGGCCTATGACCCGGTATAAATTTTAGCTATCATTTAGTTTATCAATTCAGAACTGATTTTTTTATGTTGGTTTTGTCAACGCAATTGCTCTTGTCAGGTGGAGCTGTTTTGTTGGAGAAGTTTTGTGGCTGGGACAATGTCACCAATGATGAGGGCGTCCATCCTGGTAGATTATCTACTGCTGACTAGATCCTCTAGAGCCTAGGTTGGCTAGAAGATACCTAAGGCTGACAGAGATTTCAACCTCGATGGGTCCAACATATTGCTCCTGACAATGATACGACATATATGTTGGGCGATTGGGTCTTGATGTTACAGACTTCATGCTACACCACATCTTCGGAAATTACTATCCATCAGTTAGGAGGGCAACATTTGTATGGGGTGGTTTTGCTAGACCATCACGACCTCTATAGCCACAAACGAAATAGTTTGCAAATGAATTTTCACAGCTGCCAAGCTGTGAGATTTGACTCTCAGACTTATATACCTCCTTACCAGTGCAAATATGTTTGTATGGTTTTGTTTTCGACAGGTTGCACTTCTTAAAGTTTTTGTACTGCTGCACATGTTATGTCTCCCATATGGTTTATCTTTACTGGCATCCTATTGAATATTGGGTTTTGATGGAAGAATGTGGGGGATCGAAATTTAGAGGTGAAATATTTTGTGATAATTATTACTTTGCTAAGTCATATTTGAAGCTCTATTGCTTCTTAAACCTAATCATAGCTTTGTGCATGTTGAAGTTCCAGTCTTATTGGTAGTTCCAATGCAGCGACCTTGCTATGTAAATTCAAAGAAGTTACTACCTAATAATTCTCTCTTGCTATTCCAGCTACCAGAGAAGTTTAAAGAATGCTAAACGGATATACTCTAAACCCGGGGAGAAGTGAGCAGCCATTCATCTCATCAATGTATTTTTTCTTGGTTGCATTTGGTTTGGCAGACCTAAAATAATCACAGTTACTCACTAGGTTTTTGCAGACTGAACCTGTATATAATGTGGTAGATGCTACAATAGAGTTATATTCCCTCCCGGGTTGTGTGTCATACAGCTAGAGTAGTAATGTTGCAATTGGACATCTGTTGTGGAACCATTACCAGTTATTGGTATTCAAATACATGATTTCTACTGCAAATATTTATGCTAATGCTTCCTTATCATGTTTTCTAAGCTCAAAAACCTTAATTTCTTCCATTTAAATTTTCCCATCCATAATGGACCTTTACGAAAGGAGGCAATTTGTCTATCTCCATTGCACATGAAGCGTCTATAATGTTGTTACGTTTTTGTGTGTATGGGGAGATACTAAAAGGACTAGAATTGTTGGTAATATTGCTGCACAAATGTTTTGCGATTTCCTAAATCACTATCAAGTTTTTGTTTCCTAACTCCACGTTTATCTAGAAATCACTTGATTAAATGTATTACAGTGTCAAAAATAACAAGTCCAAATTTTTTTCTAATCTATGTGATGACATGTTTGATTTGTAGGGCATGGAGAGTGCTTGTGGAAATTGTTCAGTTAGCTGATGAGATGTTTGATTTGCAGGGCTTATGTTGCACGAAGAAACAAGAAACATGTTTGATTTGCAGGGTGATGCTGCACTAATTATTCATTTTGTTGTCTTTCCAATCCAGAAGAACTAAGTTCTTGATTTGGACAAGCCATGGTGACACCAGCTCCCAGCCATAGTGATATGTAATTTGACAGAACTTATCCCTGGTTGTGTAATGGAGAAATCAGGGATGCCTGAGATCAGCGATGAGGCGGAGGCATGCGCTTGTCCTCTCAGCCCATGTTTTGCTGCCATGGTGACTTTCACTTCCGTCCGCCTCTAGCTGGCGCTGGCAGCACCTATCCCTTTCCGCAGCGCATCCATGTCGCAGTACAACACCACTAATGTGAGCACTGCTGAGTTAATTGTTGCTTTTATTCTTGAAGTCATCTTTGCTCCCTAATTCTAAGCATGACTCTATTTGTTTGAATTATGCTTGCTACTTCATGTACTGCTAGCAGTATTCTTCTTCTTCTTTTCCTTCACGAAAGTGGTTTCATGAACTCATAAGTGCTACACTTTGGTGGCCATGATATTTCCATGTGGCATCATGTCTTTTTCTATTCAGATCTCATGAAATTGTTGGACCAGTTCTAAACTTGATTAGTGGTCGAAGACCTATAACTTTGACTCATGTTCACAACCTTGGAGGAGGGAAACATCAAAAGTTCGTTAGTGCAGGACTGTGCCGGGCAGCATGTGAGGCCCCAACCGACACGGTCGTGCACCAAAGGCCAGTACACATAGACGCTACGTCCTGGACTGTGGCCACTGCGTCTCCTGGGACTATTTAGGTAATTTGAATTACCCTTGTCTAAAATAAAGGCAAATTGAATTTTCTGCCAATCCCACATGAATGTCAGTAATAAGTAAGCTACTGGTAATGCAAATCTTCAGTGTCCAGTTTTTTTGGTAATGGAACATTTAGACCTACATAATGGATTCCAGGAGAACATGATGCGAGCAGCACTGGCACAAGCATGTGTGGTTAGATATTTGTTCGGAGGAATCATTACAAGAAAATGTGAAAGAACAAGGTTTGGGAAGGATATGAAAGGAAGCATTGATATTCACGACGGAGTGCTGGTTATAGGATGACAGCCGGCTAGAGGATGAGGGTCGCTTTCTGTTGGTTAAAGATCTGGTGGATTCTCCCGACGCCAACTATGTCTATTATTGGTATGTGACCTGCACATGCTATGCTTAGATGCACTTCTAATTTTCTCTCATGCGTATACATATTTTATTTATCGATTTACCACTAATTTCTACTACAGCCTGAGTATTGATCTCATGCATGCTTATACATAATTACTATTGATTTACAACCATTTGTGATATTACTTTGCACTGTAATACAACAACAACAAAGCCTTTAGTCCCAAACAAGTTGGGGTAGGCTATTACTTTGCACTGTAATCAGGAAGATATATCTTGACGATGATCTCATTAGTTGACACGAAATTGGGATATATGAGATGGTCTATGTGAGACTTGCGGAGACTGATGTATGATTATTTCATTTCATTTTGATTTCCAGAAAGTGTTCTTGCAACAATATGATAGCCTATGACTCTATTTTACCTTTGCTTATAAAAAAATGTTCTAAATTAGTTCATAATTTTATGTGTTAATTTTTTTTAAATATCATATGTGTTTTCAGTATTAGTTTGGTTTTTCTCAAATGTGACAACAATTAGAAAATGGTGTAAACGATAAATGATGACGGCCCGTTCAGAGAAGATAGTTACTATATAACTTACATGTACGGTGGTGCCTCCCTTGAGTTGGAGAATATTTTAGAATTCATCAACTTGCAGCTATAGCAATAACCAACACAATTTCGCCTACGAAACTGCCATTCTTCCCCTGTTCTGTTTAGTACTGGTGTAGATTTTCTTCTTATATAAGATAAGACATAGATTTTTTTGTTACAAGCAAATTAGATTGGTCATGAGAACATGTTATTTCAGCAGCAGTTACTGTTTCAATTGATATCATCTTTGCTTACTGGGAGCTAGCTATCCCCGACAATAGATTTACGCTTCAGTTATATTCGAGCAGTAATATGACGCAATGGTTTTGTTCTCTCCTTGCATTTGCCTCTGCTTTCTTGATTTTGTCCTTAAATGATGACTAGATATGTCCATTGATAAAGTTATCTGATGTACATGAGGATCGTGAAGTTATATGTTCCTCATGATTGGTGTTGACTAGCTACAGAACCTGGGTACTACTCAGTACACCCACCACTTCAACAATGCAACAGATGCACCAACATCCCACTGTGCATAACACATTTGTGCAGTCACTTTTTATATTACAACAAGGTTTACTCAGACACTACACGTATGGCTTCAAACCTGGGCTGAATTTGTGTTGGCCTGAAGGAATGCAAAAAATACTACTTTGGCATATTGATTGGTTGGTAAGCATTGTATTTGAGTTTTGCAAAATCAGTAGCATGTTTAGCATAACATTTTTGGTATCTAGGAACACTATTGTAGGGATCCTTGTTCAGTGTTGTTCGTTTACACAAGAATTTGTGGAACAAAATTATTTGTCAGGCCCCTTGCAGCCTACATGGTCGGGACAGGCGCTGGCAGGACGGATAGATGCTGTTTTGGTGCCAGTGGCGAGCTGCCGGGGTCGCGGTTCCTCGGCCAGGATGAGATGGGCATCTTGGTGCTGGCCTGGAGGAGAAAGACGAAGGTTGGCCCAGCCAACGACGGCCTGGCAAACGAACTGATTTGTCTAGGTTAAGGTTCTCACTGCCTTTCTTTTCCTACCGTGTCTTCTTCTTTGCCATGTAGGTCACGTGCCTAGATTGCTTGCTAGATCTTGCTAACTCAACCACTTGATGTTAACTTTGTATGTGTCTGCCTAGATTGCTTACTAGACCTTACTAACTGGGCCATTTGATGGTAAACTGAAGTACAATCAGGCTTCAGTTGTGTGGTTGAAGAACTGATTTTTTTTTCGACTCCTAATAGGGCAGTGACTTCACTGCGTTAGGCTGGATGGTCCGATATTTATGCGCAAACCGTTCAATAATTGTCCCAAAAAAACAGCAACTAAATACATGAATTATACAGTAGTTCTCAAATTATGTTTCCGATAAGATCACCCGCTATATACATAATTTGATAAAGCTCTAATTTACCTAAAGAATAAAAGGCCTATGATGAGAGCATAGCATCCAGAAAAAAATACAACTAGATTATGAGACAATTTCATATGGGGGAATAAAAAATTAGAGAGCTTAAACATTAAGTTGTTTCCTAAACTTTGCCCTTCACAATGGTAGAAAACTAAGTTCGGTTCTTACTAGTTTCTTACTGCATGAAGAACTCTAGCCGTTACCATTTTACGAAACTTGTAGCAAGCAATGCATTAGATGACAATGATGGTTAGTGGACATCAAAACTGTTGAGAATCATTATTGTAACAAACATGCCAAGAGCTTACATTGACATCACCATCCCCATCCCTCTTACTTTTATCTCTTTGTTCAGGTGTCAACCAGTTTGCCATTTGGTGAAAGACAGGTCCAGGGGGAGAGCCAGGAGGGCGGGCTGCCACCCAACCGCACCAAGCGGGCGAGCCGCCAGCAGAAGCAGCGGTCACCACTGACGCAGACCTAGCAGAGCTTCAACCCAAGCCCCCAGCCGCCGGAATCGCGCCGCAGGGACGAGCAAATGCGCAGCCGGAGCTCACGCCGCACATATTGGGAAGGGCCCATGCCTCCCCTGCCGCGAACAGCACCATTGCGCGAGATGAATCCCTACTGCCACATTGCAACCACTGCGAGCAGGCGCGCAATGCACCGCCACCACGCCGTAGAGTGCCCCCAACACCAGCCCGGGCCCGCTGCCCCGGCAGACATGCTCCGCCGCGCAAGGACGACCGGCGATCCCCATCCCCTGTGGGAACGGGGTCCGCCGCCACCGCGACAAGGTCCGGCGGTAGCGGTCAAGGGAGGAGCCAGCGAGGGGAAGGGACGGCGGCGCGGCTAGGTTTCCCTCGAGCCGCCAGAGCTAGGCAACGCGTGGGTCGGGGGAAACTGCTAAGGAACAAAATGAATGTCGAGAAATGTGCGTTTGGTTTTTTGGAATAAAGGTATAGTTGTTTTTATTGTGCTGTGAGAGATGCCACGTACTTTTTTTATTTAATGAAAATATCACATGCCCCAAGTAATTTCCTGAGAATAATCACCAATAAGTGATCTCAATGTTACATATTGGGCCGTGTAAACCAGATTCATAAGTCAAATGCAAACTGATGGGTAAACACTTGTCAATCTCAAAAATTAAGTTTATATTCATCAACACAAACTTATTATGTTACATGAACTCTTGAGAAAGCAAAATTGATAAAAGGTAGGCTTGTTAATCGTGTGTATGATATACTAAAGCAAATTTTTGATTTCTTTTGATGATATACTAAAGAATCTTTTTTGTAATATTTATTGTGCATCGTGCGTATTATTCATGGTAAATTTTATGAAATATTGGACAGGAGAAGTGTGTCTAATCATGTGACCCGAGTATTTTAATTTTATACATGACCTCATTATTTCATCTTAAGCTTTCTCCTAGATTTGTTTTTATTAATTTTTTGCAGGAGGATATGAAACACTTTCGACGGAAATTAGTTGTCATGTTGATCGAGTCATACCTGCATAAGATAAAAGGACGTTCGATACTGCCAACCTGACGATGAAGAAAGTTTATCTAATTCTGACGCCATGCTCCTGGAGAATCCACATGAATTATTTGACTACCTATGCAAATACATCTTGTCGATCCATTATGCCAATTGTTTGGAGTAAGCAACATTTAAAAATTTATTATGCATCAATATACATGATTGTGATTCTTACTAATTATTTTTCAAAAAGTAAAAGGTGCGAATCTCGATGCCACATCCAATGGGCTTAAGTCTCAAAAAATTAAGGAGTACTTAACAGGGAGCACTCTATGGATATGTTTCAACATGGCCATATATATGCTTGCATGCGATGAGGTCTTCTTGGTTCTAGACCCTCCTATACACTTTATGGATCTACAGTTTTGTGTAAATTATCATAATCATATATTGAATTATAATAACCTTACGTGCTAGAATCATGCAAATGAAAGCTAAAGACAACCATTCCTAACGTTGTACGGGGATATCTTAAACGCATCAAGTAGATTTTAGTTTGTAACAGATAATTAGTTGAATCATTGCTCTCTATGTATAAATCGCCATATTGTAATTTTTGTCAACTTATACATTGCAAGTGAAGTAAATTTTATTTATTTTCTGATTGTATTGGTCATCTTTTCTATACATGCATAAATTTGACATGCATTATATTTATATACGCAACCAGCAAAAATATAGAAATGCCCGTGGCAACGCACGGGCATTCTACTAGTAGGAATAGGATTGGACTTTGGAGTCCAACTCCACGTGTGTACTGTTCACGTGGTACTGTTCACGTGGTACTGTTCACGTTGCACTATTCCTTCTACTCCAAGCCCCTACACATATATAAATAGAGGAGAGGGGGCGCCCCAAACAAGACACAACATTGTCTTAGCCGTGTGTGGCGCCCCCCTCCACAGTTCCGTCCCTCGGTCATATTTTCGCAGTGCTTGGGCGAAGCCCTGCGGCGATAGCATCACCATCACCGTCACCACGCCGTCGTGCTGCCGAAACTCATCCACTACCTCGCCGACTTGCTGGATCAAGAAGTCGAGGACGTCACCGAGCTGAACGTGTGCTGAACGCGGAGGTGCCGTACGTTCGGTACTCGGTCGGTTGGATCGTGAAGTTGTTCGACGACATCAACCGCGTTGTTCTAACGCTTCCGCTTACGGTCTACGAGGGTACGTAGACACACTCCCCCTCTCGTAGCTATGCATCTCCATGGATAGATCTTGCGTGTGCGTAGAATTTTTTTTTGTTTTCCATGCAACGTTCCCCAACAGTGGCATTAGAGCCAGGTCTATGCGTAGATGATATGCACGAGTAGAACACAAAGAGTTGTGGGCGGTGATCGTCATACTGCTTACCACCAACGTCTTATTTTGATTCGGCGGTATTGTAAGATGAAACAGCAAACTTGACAAATCACCGTTGTGGTTTTGTGCCGTAGGTAAGAACGGTTCTTGCTAGAAGCCCGTATCAGCCACGTAAAACTTGCAACAACAAAGTAGAGGACGTCTAACTTGTTTTTGCAGGGTATGCTGTGATGTGATATGGTCAAGACATGATGTGATATACGTTATTGTATGAGATGATCATGTTTTGTAATTTATCGGCAACCAGCAGGAGCTTTATGGTTGTCTCTTTATTGTATGAAATGCAAGCGCCATGTAATTTCTTTACTTTATCGCTATACGTTAGCAATAGTTGTAGAAGCAATAGTTGGCGAGACGACCACGACGCAACGATGGAGATCAAGGTGTCGAGCCGGTAACGATGGAGATCATGATGATGCTTTGGAGATGGAGATCAAAAGCACAAGATGATGATGGCCATATCATGTCACATATTTTGATTGCATGTGATGTTTATCCTTTATGCATCTTATTTTCCTTAGAACGACGATAGCATTATAAGATAATCCCTTCACTAAATTTCAAGATAAAAGTGTTCTCCCCGAATATGCACCATTGCTAAAGTTCGTCGTTTCGAAGCACCTCGTGATGATCGGGTGTGATAGATTCTACGTTCACATACAACGGGTGTAAGCCAGTTTTACACAAGCAGAATACTTGGGTTAAACTTGACGAGCCTAGCATGTACAGACATGGTCTCGGAACACTGGAGACCGAAAGGTCGAACATGAGTCATATAGTAGATATGATCAACATGGAGATGTTCACCATTGATGACTATCCCATTTCACGTGATGATCAGACATGGGCTAGTTGATTTGGATCATGTATCACTTAGTTAACTTGAGGGATGTTAATTTAAGTGGGAGTTCATTAGTAATTTAATTAATTGAACTTAATTTATCATGAACTTAGTCCTGATAGTCTTTGCAAATTATGTTGTAGATCAATAGCTCGCGTTGTAGCTCCCCTGTTTTTGATACGTTCCTAGAGAAAGCTTAGTTGAAAGATGATGGTAGCAATTACACAGACTGGGTCCGTAACTTGAGGATTATCCTCATTGCTGCACAGAAGGATTATGTCCTTGATGCACCGCTAGGTGATGGACCTGCTGCAGGAGCTGCTGCAGACGTTGTGAACGCCTGGCAGGCTCGATCTGATGACTACTCGATAGTTCAGTGTGCCATGCTCTACGGCTTAGAACCGGGACTACAAAAGCGTTTTGAACGCCATGGAGCATATGAGATGTTCCAAGAGCTGAAATTGATATTTCAAGCTAATGCCCGGGTTAAGAGATATGAAGTCTCCAACAAGTTCTTTAGCTGTAAGATGGAGGAAAACAGTTCTGTCAGTGAACACATACTCAGAATGTCTGGGTACCACAACCACTTGACTCAGTTGGGAATTGATCTTCCGGTTGAGAGTGTTATTGACAGAGTTCTTCAGTCACTGCCACCAAGCTATAAAGGCTTCGTGATGAACTATAATATGCAAGGGATGGAGAAGACAATTCCCGAGCTCTTCGCGATGCTGAAATTGGCGGAGGTAGAAATCAAGAAGGAGCATCAAGTGTTGATGGTTAACAAGACCACTAGTTTCAAGAAAAAGGGCAAGGGAAATAAGGGGAACTCCAAGAAGAACGGCAAAGCAAGCTGCCGCTCCCATGAAGAAACCCAAAGTTGGACCCAAGCCTGAAACTGAGTGCTTCTACTGCAAAGGAACTGGTCACTGGAAGCGGAACTACCCCAAGTATTTGGCAGATAAGAAGGATGGCAAAGTCAACAAAGGTATATTTGATATACATGTTATTGATATGTACCTCACTAGTGCTCGTAGCAGCGTCTGGGTATTTGATACCGATTCAGTTGCTAATATTAGTAACTTGAAGCAGGAGCTGCAGAGTAACGGAGACTAGCTGAGGGCGAGGTGACGATATGTGTTGGAAGTGTCTCCAAGATTGATATGATCAATATCGACACGCTCGTAATACCTTCGGGATTAGTATTAAACCTAAATAATGGTTATTTGGTGCTTGCGTTGAGCATAAAACATTATATCTGGATATTGTTTATTGCAAGACGGTTATTCATTTAAGTCAGAGAATAATGGTTATTCTGTTTATATGAATAATATCCCTCGTGATCATGCACCCTTGTGAATGGTTTATTCTTGTTGAATCTCGATCGTAGTGATACACATATTCATAATATTGATGCCAAAAGATGCAAAGTTGATAATGATAGTGCAACATACTTGTGGCACTGCCGTTTAGGTCATATTGCTGTAAAGCGCATGAAGAAACTCCATGCTGATGGACTTTTGGAATCTCTTGATTATGAATCATTTGATACTTGCGAACCATGCCTCATGGGCAAGATGACTAAAACTCCGTTCTCCGGAACAATGGAGCGAGCTACTGATTTATTGGAAATAATACATACCGATGTATGCGGTCCGATGAATGTTGAAGCACGCGGCGGGTATCGTTATTTTCTAACCTTCACAGATGATTTGAGTAGATATGGGTATATCTACTTGATGAAACACAAGTCTGAAACAGTTGAAAAGTTCAAAGAATTTCAGAGTGAAGTAGAGAATCATCGTAACAAGAAAATAAAGTTTCTACGATCTGATCGCGGAGGCGAATATTTGAGTTACGAGTTTGGCCTTCATTTAAGAAAATGTGGAATTGTTTCACAACTCACGCCACCTGGAACACCACAGCATAATGGTGTGTCTGAACGTCGTAACCGTACTTTATTGGATATGGTGCGTTCTATGATGTCTCTTACCGATTTGCCACTATCGTTTTGGGGTTATGCATTAGAGACAGCTGCATTCACGTTAAATAGGGCACCGTCTAAATCCGTTGAGACAACACCGTATGAACTATGGTTTGACAAGAAACCTAAGCTGTCGTTTCTTAAAGTTTGGGGATGCGATGCTTATGTGAAAAAGCTTCAACCTGATAAGCTCGAACCCAAAGCGGAGAAGTGCGTCTTCATAGGATACCCTAAAGAAACAATTGGGTACACCTTCTACCACAGATCCGAAGGCAAGGTCTTTGTTGCCAAGACTAGGTCCTTTCTAGAGAAGGAGTTTCTCTCGAAAGAAGTGAGTGGGAGGAAAGTAGAACTTGATGAGGTAATTGTACCTTCTCTCAAATTGGAAAGTAGCTCATCAGAGAAAACCGTTCCCGTGATGCCTACACCAATAAGAGAGGAAGATAATGATAAAGATCATGAAACTTCAGATCAAGTTACTACAGAACTTCGTAGGTCGACCAGAGTACGTTCCGCACCAGAGTGGTACGGTAATCCTGTCCTAGAAGTTATGTTGTTAGACAACGGCGAACCTACGAACTATGAAGAAGCTATGATAAGCCCGGATTCCGACAAATGGCTTGAGGCCATGAAATCTGAGATAGGATCCATGTATGAGAACAAAGTGTGGACTTTGGTGGACTTGCCCGATGATCGGCAAGCCATTGAGAATAAATGGATTTTTAATAGGAAGACGGATGCTGATGGTAATATCACTGTCTACAAAGCTCGACTTGTCGCGAAAGGTTTTCGACAAGTTCAAGGGGTTGACTACGATGAGACTTTCTCACCCGTAGCGATGATTAAGTCTGTCCGAATCATGTTAGCAATTGCCGCATTTTATGATTATGAAATCTGGCAAATGGATGTCAAAACTGCATTCCTTAATGGTTTTCTCAAAGAAGAGTTATATATGATGCAACCAGAAGGTTTTGTCGATCCTAAGGGTGCTAACAAAGTGTGCAAGCTCCAGCGATCCATCTATGGACTGGTGCAAGCATCTCGGAGTTGGAATATACGCTTTGATGAGGTGATCAAAGCATATGGTTTTGTACAGACTTACGGTGAAGCCTGTATTTACAAGAAAGTGAGTGGGAGCTCTGTAGCATTTCTAATATTATATGTGGATGACATATTGTTGATTGGAAATGATATAGAATTTCTGGATGGCATAAAAGGATACTTGAATGAAAGACCTCGGTGAAGCTGCTTATATATTGGGCATCAAGATCTATAGAGATAGATCAAGACGCTTGATAAGACTTTCAATGAGTACATACCTTGACAAGATTTTGAAGGAGTTCAAAATGGATCAGTCAAAGAAGGAGTTCTTGCCTGTATTGTAAGGTGTAAAGTTGAGTAAGACTCAAAGCTCGACCACGGCAGAAGATAGAGAGAGAATGAAAGTCATTCCCTATGCCTCAGCCATAGGTTCTATAATGTATGCCATGCTGTGTACCACACCTAATGTGTGCCTTGCCACGTGTCTGGCAAAGGGGGTACAAGAGTGATCCAGGAGTGGATCACTGGACAGCGGTCAAAATTATCCTTAGTAACTAAAGGACTAAGGAAATGTTTCTCGATTATGGAGGTGATAAAGAGTTCGTCGTAAAGGGTTACGTCGATGCAAGCTTTGACACCAATCTGGATATCTCTGAGTAGCAAACCAGATACGTATAATGGAGCAGTCATTTGGAATAGCTCCAAGTAAAGCGTGATAGCAGCATCTACAGTATGACATAAGGATTTGCAAAGTACACATGGGTCTGAATATTGCAGACCCATTGACTAAAATTCTCTCTCACGAGCAAAACATGATCACACCTTAGAACTCTTTGAGTGTTAATCACATGGTGATGTGAACTAGATTATTGACTCTAGTGAACTCTTGGGTGTTAATCACATGGCGATGTGAACTAGATTATTGACTCTAGTGCAAGTGGGAGACTGACGGAAATATGCCCTAGAGGCAATAATAAAGTTGTTATTATTTTATATTTCCTTGTTCATGATAAAGGTTTATTATTCATGCTAGAATTGTATTGACCGGAAACTTAAATACATGTGTGAATACATAAACAAATACCGTGTCCCTAGTGAGCCTCTACTAGACTAGCTCGTTGATCAAAGATGGTTAAGGTTTCCTAACCATAGACATGAGTTGTCATTTGATAACGGGATCACATCATTAGGAGAATGATGTGATGGACAAGACCCATCCGTTAGCTTAGCATATGATCGTTCTGTTTATTGCTACTGCTTTCTTGAATGTCAAATACATGTTCCTCAGGCCATGAGATCATGCAACTCCCGGATATCGGAGGAATACCTTGTGTGCTATCAAACGTCACAACGTAACTGGGTGATCATAAAGATGCTCTACAGGTATCTCCGAAGGTGTCCGTTGAGTTGGCATGGATCGAGACTGGGATTTGTCACTCCGTGTTTCGGAGAGGTATCTCTGGGCCCTCTCGGTAATGCACATCATAAGAAGCTTGCAAGCAAAGTGACTAAGGAGTTAGTTACGGGATGATGTATTACGGAACGAGTAAAGAGACTTGCCGGTAACGAGATTGAACTAGGTATGCAGATACCGACGATCGAATCTCGGGCAAGTAACATACCGACAGACAAAGGGAATTACGTATGTTGTCATTGCGGTTCGACCGATAAGATCTTCGTGGAATATGTAGGAACCAATATGAGCATCCAGGTTCCGCTATTGGTTATTGACCGGAGAGGCGTCTCAGTCATGTCTACATCATTCCCGAACCCGTAGGGTCCGCACACTTAACGTTCGTTGACGATATATTGTTATATGAGTTATGTGAATTGGTAACCGAATATTGTTCGGAGTCTCGGATGAGATCCCGGACGTCACGAGGAGTCCCGGAATGGTCGAGAGGTAAAGATTTATATATGGGAAGTCATATTTTGGGTTCCGGAAAAAGGTGCAGTTTTTTCGGTATTGTACCGGGAAGCTTCCAGAAGGTTCCGGAGGATTCCGGATGGGTCCGGAAGTCCACAAGTGGGTCCACCACGTTTCAAGGGATCGCATGGGCTAAGGGGAGGCGCCCTGGCCTTATTGGGCCAGGCGCACCAAGTCCTCAAAAGCCCATGCAGCTAGGGAAGGAAAAAAGGAGAGTCCTAGTCTCTACTCCTAATGTCTCAGTTGGTAGGACTGCGTCCACGATTTTTTTTCGTCCCACCACTTTCGTCCGGTTTTTTTTCAACAAGTTTTTTTTCGTCCCCTGCAGCCCACCCGCGTTGTTCTAACGCTTCCGCTTACGGTCTACGAGGGTACGTAGACACACTCCCCCTCTCGTAGCTATGCATCTCCATGGATAGATCTTGCGTGTGCGTAGAATTTTTTTTTGTTTTCCATGCAACGTTCCCCAACACCATGGAGGAGCTCCTCCTTGGCATGACCATGTATGTGTGGGCCCCCTTGTGGGGGCCCCCACCTCCCCCATGTCATCCTCCACAACTATTTGGGAAAGCCCCAAAAGGTGGCTTTCCAAAAAGCCACCAAAAGGGGCTTGTACCCTAATAGTGTTCACCCCACGATTCGTGGGATCTTGTCCCCTCAAACTGGGACAAGATTTTTCCGCGACCGTTTTCTCCAAAAAAAATCCCGAAGGTCCAAAACATTTCCGGCACCCCCTAAAATAATTCTATATGCATTTCGAAACATTTCGGGTATGATGATTTTATCTCTAAAACATTTCCGGTTACTCCAAAACACTTCCGGTTTTCTCTCTGAAACTTTTTTGTCATCTCCGAAACTTTTCCGGTGACTTTCTCTCGGACTCCCTAACTAGTACTCAGCAGATAGATGACCCTTAAGTGTGTGACCCTGTAGGTTCGGTGAAGTATAGACATGACCGGAACACTTTCTGATCAATGATCAATAGCGGAACCGTGGACATCCATATTGACCCCTATACCCACACGAATAAATATTCGAGCGAACCTGTAGTTACCGAATGTTGTTCCTGTTGCTTTATGATATGTTACAAATACCCGAGGTGAGATTTAATGGCATCCCCGTGAATCAACAACTTGTTCACTATGCCAGTTACCTCGTTACCGGGTTTGTTCTCTTTTCTCATTCCCGCATTTTGGCATCCCTGTGATCAAATCACACTGTGTCTGGCCAGACGATGATGGATACCCTAACATAGAGAGGCCCCTAAGAATATCTCTCCATTGTCGGAGGAGCAAATCCCAATCTTGAGCTATCTAATTCCTTGTCATACTTTTCTGTGAACCCGTAAGCCACCGTAATAGCCACCCCATTACAGATGACGTTTAACAAACCCCAAAGTTCACGTAGCAAGTATGAAGGAACTCAATACTCTCACGGTCTAAGGAATTATGCAAATGTATAACTTTCCTTGTGTTATAAAACCATTGACTCGTGACGAATGTATCTCATAGCATAACATCAATTGGGTCAATTCATCACAAGTGTTCTCCTAACATTGTGTCCCCAAAATTGCCGGCATAGTCATGCCCATGATCAAGAAAACATGATCATCATGCAAAACTTGAGCTAGTCTTAGAGGCATGACTAGGAATACATTTTACCGTTTATCATTCCACACGTGCACATGGGTTTTCCTCTAATCCTTTATGGATATACGGGCTCAAGGACCACTGCAGTTATAGCATAGAACATAAACATTAATTACAAACTTGGAGATAGATAATAACTGATTATTATTGCCTCTAGGGCATATCTACTACAGACTCCCACTTTGTGATGCCCTCTGCTCGACCGTGCACTAATCATACAGGCAAACGTGCACGCTCGAGATCAGAGACGCACGGGAAGATATCACAACACAACTCTAAACTCAAACTTAAACATAAATCTCATATTACACACCAGGGGTCACAAGGACCCGAATACATAAGTCATACACACAAATAATATCTGAGTACAGACATAGTTAGTCAAGTCTGCCTTAAGAAGGCTAGCACAAACAACGATACTGATCGAAAAGGCAAAGGCCTCCTGCCTAGGGCCTCCGAACTACTCCTGGTCGGTTGGCTCAACCCAGTAGTAGTGGCCTCCGGGGCTCTCCTGGTAGTAGTCTCCTGTGGTGGCGTCTGGCTCCTGGGCTCCATCGTCTGATTTCATCAAGTGGGTATGGGGGAAAAAGATAGCAAAGCAACCGTGAGTACTCATCCAAAGTACTCGCAAGACTGACATCAGATCTATACTACATATGCATCGGTATCAAAGGAATGGGGCTATATCTTTGGACTGAACTACAGAATGACAGAATAAAGGGGGAGAAGCCTAGCCTATCAAAGACTAGCATCTTGAAGCCTTTCTTGCAGCATCAGAAGAGAGTAGAGCAAGATAATATATAATCAAACATATTTTAGTAACTCCCTGAGATCCTTCCTCGACTACCCTGTGAGAAAGTGATCCCGAGAGAAGTAGTAGCAGTTTATCATTGTGACAGTATCCATTTGTAGTTGTAGCGGATCAAGATACAACTCCGAGCGTCCTGTTACCGTGGACACGGCTATTCGAATAGATAACTTCCCTGCAGGGGTGCACTACTGTTACCCAACATGCTCGATCACATCTGGCCGGACACACTTGCTGGGTAATGCCCGGCCTCGGGAGATCGACACGACGCAGTCCTAGCTTGGCTCAGCAGAGAGGTCAGCACGCCGGTCTAAATCCTAAGCACGAAGGGGTCTTGGGCCATCGCCCTTTGCACTCCTGCACGTTGCGTGACTGGCCGGGGCCCAGGCGTGACACTGAATACACCAGTGACGTAACCAGCCCACCCCAGCAATCAGCCCGCATCTCTGAGCTGTGACGTCTGAAGAGCTTTCGGCTGATACTACGACGTAGAGGGCCCCATTAAAACATTATCCCACGTGGTGGTAGTGCGTATAGGCACGTAGCCAACTCAGATCAAATACCCAAATCCATTAAGCACGTTTAGTAACTCACAGAGACGAACAGGGTTCCTGTCGCTCCGACTTAGTAAAACATGACGCGCGGGTGCTCTTGGAGCCGACCCGTCTTAATGTTATTCACTCGCGGGCACCCTTGGGGCCAGCCTGACTTTAACAGTTTCAAATATTGCAATAAGTAAACATTTATGTGCTCATCACCCAGAGTGATCACGGCCCGATATCAAGCATGGCAAACGGACAAGGGTGAAGGGCCACAGATGAATCAATAGCATAGCTAACTAAGCATCATGGGGCAACAGGTAGGTATAAACAGTAGGCGACGAAATCAGGCTATGCATCAGAATAGGAGCTATCGGAGCAACATCAGAAGCAATACTAATGCAAGCATAAGGGAGAAAGGAATGGGCGATATCTTATGATCAAGGGGGTTTCCTTGCCTGGAAGCTCTGCTGAAGGGGGTTGGTCATCGGCGACGTCGTCGTACACGGCAGTGTCGTCGGCAGTCTCGGGGGCTATCGGGAGAGAAGGAGGGGGAAGAAACAATAAATACATGGCAATAATGCAACAGCGATGCATGACATGTCTAAATGGTATGCAAAGGTGATATATTGCCTAACTAACAGCTTTAGTTAATTTAGGAATTTATTTTATTAAAGTTATGCACTATTCATTTATCAAATACGGGCAAAAAGTCCCATGTTTAGTATGTTAGAGGGGTGTGACGGGTATGTGGGTAGGATATTCGGATTCTTCATATTTTTCTGATCATTTTTCATATATAAATTATTTTCATCCGAGTTACGGTTTATTTTATATGATTTTTCAAAGTTTTACTGAATTTCTGGAATTTCTGAAATTATTTTAATTAGAATTATCCGAAACAGTACAGGGTGACGTCAGCATGACGTGGGTGTGACGTCATCGGTCAACAGTCCGGTTGACCAGTCAAACCTGACCAGTAGGACCCACTGGTCAGTGGCTGATTTAATTAAACAGAGTTTTATTTAACTAATTAACCTAATTAGCAGGTGGGCCCCATTAGTCAGTGACTAATTAACTAATTAATTTAATTAACATTTTATTTATCTAATAAATCATTTTAATCTGGCGGGACCCACATGTCAGTGACATGGGACCGCCCAGTCAGTGGTTGACCCGGTCAACAGGTCAACCGGGCCCCACCTGGCGGCGGCACAAGGCGGGCTCGAGGCGCCCAGGTGGCAGCCACGTCGGACGCCGGCCACCGGAGCTCTCCGGCGAGCCCGAGGTGGCGATGAACTCCGGTGAGCTCGGGATTTGCGTACGGTGCATAATTTGCGACACAGTTGGCGGCATTCGATCGAGGAGACCGAGCCGTGGCGATCTACGGTGCTAGCGCGAGGCGGGGCGATCGGAGATGAGTGCTACGACGGCAACGGTGGACGGCGGCATTCGGTCATGATGGTAATCGGCGATGCGGGCGCGCTCGACTCGAACGGATAGGCCAGAGAGCATCTACGCGCGCGGGTGAACACAACGGGCACAGCCACGTGACCAAAAGGTCACCGGGAGGTCGCCGGCGACGAGGTCAGGCGGAGGCAGGCTCGGGCATGTCGGGGGATCGGGGCTAGGGGTCAAATCCGACGGCGAGAGGAGAGGGGAGAGGTAGAGATGCTCACGGGGAGCCGGTAGAGGAAGGCAGCGGGCTCGGGGGAGGCTCGAGGTGGCCGGAATGGTGAGGAAGACGGCGGCGTCCGAGGAGGAAGAAGGAGTCGCCGACGTCGCCTCGGTGCTCTTCCGGCCGAACGGTTGCGCGGGGACGATGCAGTCGAACACGGGGAGGCTGCCGGACCACTTGGCACGACGAGAGGAGGGCGGTAGCTACGGCTACGAC
This sequence comes from Elymus sibiricus, assembly GCA_039707655.1. Taxonomy (NCBI): domain Eukaryota; kingdom Viridiplantae; phylum Streptophyta; class Magnoliopsida; order Poales; family Poaceae; genus Elymus; species Elymus sibiricus. Next base: position 4,295,269 of record CM077670.1, on the reverse strand, counting down.
GACGACGCGGCCATGGCGCCATTCGGGCTAGCGAGGCAGAGAGGGAGAGAGGAAATATCTCGGGGGGGGGGGGCGGCTAGGGTTCGCGGTGGCATTCTTATCCTCCCCGCCTTCCTCCTATAGCGACGCGAGGAGCAGGCACGGCTGCGACGGCTCCCCGGCGACGGGGTCGGACGTGCGCGGGCGACCGAGGAGGAACAGTAGGAAGGGGGAGAGCGAGGCGCGGGCTGGGCTGGCGCGGTGACTTAGGCCCAGTAGTGATGGGCCTTTTCCTTTTTCTTTCGTTTCTTTTCTGTTTTCTATTTTTCTTTCTGTTTTGCATTTTCTTCCAGCTCCAATTCAATTTTGTAAAATGTGATTCTTGCCCAATTAAATACAGTGCAATTTATCCCACTGCCAGAAATTGGTTTGAGCTAAAAGCGATTTCATTTGAATTTTAATCTATCTATCTATCTATCTATCTATTCTATCTATTATATACTAAAAGGAAAATACGGATGAAAAATAGAGAAATTAGATAGAAAATCCCACGTTAATCAGAAACATCTGGCCGTTTATCTGGTGGGCCCTAACTTAAACCAAAATTTCGAAGGCTTAGATCAGACTTGGACTCTAGAGATAGGGAAAAAAAAATACTTGTACACTTACGTGCTATCTGAAAAAACAATAACACATATATAGATATACCAACGTAACATCTTTTCAGTGGGTCCTGTCAAATTAACGAGTACTCCTAGGGTAATACATAAAACTTCCTAGGATTCGTAAAAGCTTCATAGGGGTCCTACAATCGAATGTTCCCTTCCATCGTCATGACCTTGCTCACTGCCTAAGAGCCTACGGCACGACGGCTACACAGCATGGGCCGCCTCAGTCATCTGTCGCATGCCACGCAGATGGCGGCTACGCAGCACGGGGTGCCTCTGGATGTCGGTGATGAGAGCGTCCAACAGCGGAGCTCTAGGAGAAGAGTTCCCTTAATAGGGTTCATATTATCAAAACTTCCTTCAATTACCATGGCCTTGCTCACGTGCTCCGGCACATCAGCTGCACAACACAGGCCGCCTCGGTCATCTCTCACATGCCTCGGCGGCAAGGCGGCTATGCAGAACTGGGCCGTCGCTGCATGTCGGTGTGGAGAGCGGCCAACGGTGGAGAGGCACCAGGATAAGAGTTCATGAACACACCGCAAGATACATGCAGCAGCAGCAATCCACTGGCTTCCCATCTAAGGAAGCTAGAACAGAGATATCCGTTACATATAAGCATGCACTTTTGATGGATTTTATTTTTCTTTTTGGCTAACTACACACACCAATTGTACCAGGATTTGACTACATAATATTGGGATGTCATCAAAAACACTATGTTAGAAGATAAAGTTTCAGAGTTCAGAAAATTTCAGTGTATGACAGACAGAGTACGTGATTATAAATCTCTTATGATGTTATTTTCGTTTTCTTCCAAGGCAGGTAGGAACTTCATGCAGAGGATCAAGCAAACTAACTCAACAATCACCGGAACAATCATTCTAAAACAATCAATAGATCAGCCATAATTAGCTTCTTCCGATCACTTCCGGCACTATTAAGTAATACCTTACTATTTCTTAGATTGAAAATTGGTTCATATAATATGAAGAATTTTTTACACAGGTGAAATATGAGAGATTTTGGCTAGGTCAATGCCAGTTTCTTTGTAATACTAGAAATTTACTCGCACACCTTTTGGCTTAAATCTATTTATTTTCATAGATGATGGGATGCAGTGCATAATATGAGTCATCATTTGATAAATCATCCAAAGTTTTGTATCATGTTTTGTCAAGCCTAATACATTACAAAATATTTGCTAAACAATTAAACCTGAAATTTATTTGTATGTTATATCATGTAGTGGACCTTTTGATGTTACGTAAATGAATAAATGACAGTGCAAAACATAAAATAGCATGATACATGAATAATATGGATATGTCACACAAAAAATCTATAAAATGTACTACAACCCTATTCCAATGAATTGAATAAAGTGGTTGACATGATAGTAGAATTTGTACAGATTGAGGAACAAAGGAAATCTATCCATGGATGTTTAGTTGTGACATTCCTATAATAACTATTTGATGATCAAGTACTAAACAAATCATACGTAATTCCGACCATGCAATGAATTTGATGATAAAATCCATACAAAATCATGATCATGGGAAATATATTTGTGAAATTTATGTGTGTGACTCCTATTATATTTTTATGACTATTGAAGTCCTAATAAAATCATATGAAAACCCTACAATCTAGAGATAACATAACAATAAACATGGACAAATCATCTTATGAAGATGATGAGTAGAAAGTTTCTGAATTAGATGATAATCATATTAAAGTAGAAGCATATGAAATATACACATATAAGTTTTGTGGTGTAATGCATGTAATATAGTGACCCCTACTTATTTATTTTAGGATTGCAGTCGGAAAAAACACCATATACATGAATTCAGACAATCTGAAGCAATGTACATTCATGTCCTTTGATCTAGAGAGATTTTCACATAAGGATATCGAATAGCGGTAGTCGAATGAGATCAAAAGTTTGAAAACCTTTATTTGGAATATATATGTTTGAATATATCACAGAGGTTAATTATATTATATGAATTCCCTTTATGTTTTCGAGATGAGCAAATCAACATCTTTTAGCTGAAGGGAGTAACAATGTTACACACTGTACAATTTTATCAATTCATTTAGGAAAAAAATTAGACCAACCCCGGAAATATGTATTAAAGATGTTGCCCACGTCGTTGGATACCATACAGAGAAAAAAGAGAATATCAACTCACACGAAAAGACAAAACATTGACTGTTCATCTGGCGGGCCCAACATTTAAAATACATAAATAACGGTTATATCCAGTTAACTAAAAGGATGAAATACATAAATATCTGGCGGAGGATGGTTTTGGGTGCAATAAATGACATGAGGAGCACGTGGCACTGGCCACAGGGATGAATGGCACATTTGTATAATGATTTTACTTGTCTATACTGACTTGATATCATATGCATTCAACATATTGTCACTATACGATCAACCCGCTCAATGAAATTTCATCCATTTAGAGGTAAATTTATATAATGTTGTGATTTATTTCCAATTTTCAAGATTGTGGTACAATGTCAAGTATACAATATAAACTAGGGAGTAGTTCTATGAAATTGAAAACTATAGCTTAAAAAATAATGAAGAATAGATGATGCCCGCGCAAAGGCGTGTCTGATTTAAAGGTCAGGGGAAAACCCACCTTTTTGTAGAATGAAAAATCACTAAAGAGGTTGCCCTCGCATTTGCGAGGGCCACTGTGCTAGTTAAATAAAAAGGTAATATAAGTTGTTGTTTTGTTACTCCTTTAGGATGATAGAGTCACTTAGTTATTTATAGTGATGTTGTTTTTCTTAACATAATTAGTTATAGATTATTTGCTAATTAATGAACATTTTAGTTCTCAAATTGGAACAACTTTTACTTTCACTTTAAATTTGAATTTCAATTTGATTTGGAATTTGAAATGAGATATGATGCAAATGATGATCAAGCACTAATAAGCATGGTGACTTGGCATTATCAAGATGTGATTACTGTTGCTAATACAAGGGGGTGTTACACACTTGCACTAGAGTCAATAGTCTAGTTACATGGCTTCCTTAACACCAATGGCTATCCGGTGCTGCTCATGCTTTGCTCGTGGTAGAGGCTTTGTCATCGGGTCTGATACGTTCAGATCCATGTGAACTTTGTGTACTTTCACAAGACCGTCTTCGACATGATGTCGGATGATGTGATATTTGCGTGCAATATGTCTTGTCTTATGGTGGGATCTTCACTCCTTTGCCTGAGCCCGGCGCCACTATTATCACAATAGATCTCCACCGGGTCCAGCGCACTTGGAACCACACCAATCTCTTCAAGAAACTTCTTGATCCAGACAGCCTCTTTCGAGGCTTCTGAAGCCGCAACATATTCCGCCTCCATCGTAGAATCCGCCACAGTGTTTTGCTTGTACCTCTTCCAGCACACCGCGTCTCCGTTCATAATGAAAACATAGCCTGATTGAGATTTAAAGTCATCTGGGTCAGTCATGAAGCCTGCATCAGTGTAACCATTTACAATGAGCTCTTCATCACCTCCGAACACAAGGAGCAAGTCCTTGGTCCTCCTGAGGTACTTAAGAATATTTTTAACTGCGGCCCAGTGTTCCAATTCTGGATCACTTTGGTACCTGCTGCTAACACTTAGCACATTGGAAACATCTGGTCTTGTACATAGCATGGCATACATAATGCAACCAACTGCTGAAGTATATGGAACATCATTCATTTGTACCCACTCATCAAGAGTCCGACGACCCTGATTCTTGCTGAGCACTGTGCCAGGTGACATTGGGAGTAGGCCCTTCTTGGCATTCTCCATATTAAACCTTTTTAATACCTTGTCAATGTACGTGCTTTGGCTAAGCGCTATCAGGCGTCCTGATCTATCTCTATAGATTTTGATGCCCAATATATATGCCACTTGTAACACCCCTGATGTCATGCTATAGTGAACCCATGATAATGATGCCATGTCATCATGTTTTACTAAGCCACATTGCCACTTGACAAAAATCAAATTCAAAACACAAGTCAAATTATTATTTCTGCAAACAGTCTAACAAAATTGTTGGCATGATTCTAAATAATTCCCTAGCATTTTTCATGTTGAAACCAACAATGGTTGACTTATCATTTTGACCCTAGCCTCAATTAAAGTGGACCTATAACGTTTAATTTAACCATTTGAAATAAAACAATTATTTAACATTTCCAAAATATTTGGAAGTTTGTGAGTGGCCTTGGTATGTGGTGTTTGATTTGTGTGCTAAGTATCATGAGTAGCAAAATTCGTTTGACAACTAAAAAAATAGAAAACGGTCCTAGAAAAATATCACAGAAAAGAATAAAAGGAAAAAGAAGCAAACTACTGTGTCACTGGGCCTAAGTGCCACAGTGCACCGAAGCCTAGCCCACCTACGGCCTTCTTCCTCTGTACAGAGGAGGAGGCACAGCCTTCTGCGTGGCGTGCATCCACGCCTGCCATGGCCTCGGCTGTCGTCGTGTCGATCATCTAGCGACTCCCCGAGATGGATAAGGCCACTCCCGACGCAGTGGACAAACCTAGCACGCCAACCCCCCCCCCCCCCCCTCATTCGTCCTCTCCCTCTCTATCAAGCTCACCCAAGCGAGCTCGTCGACGCGCCGTTGCCATTGATGCGGCCACCGGCCACCTCGTGCCACCGGAGCATGTCCAGGAACTCCCTCGTCGTCGACTCCTTCGCCTACCCCCGCTGATTCAAGCCGGGCCGCGCCGTATGCTCGGCATCGAGTAGGTCTTCCGCCACGGTCGTCGTCTCTCATCGTCGAGCTCGTCGCAACCGGTCGTCCCCGCGCCACCAAACCATGTCTAGGAGCTTCGCGGTGAGCTCCTCGACCGGTTACCCTTGTTTTCCCCTTCGATCCGTGCCTTTGTACGCCGTCATTCGCCGTGTACCGAGCTCCTGTGTGTGCGTGCGCCCGCGTATCTGCTGCTGCTCCTAGCGAACTGCTGCTGCGCTGCTCCTTGCGCTTGCTGCTGCCCTTGCTGCTGCTGCCTGCTGCTGCTAGGCGCTGCTGCTGCCGCCGGCAATGGCCGCGCGTGTGTGTGTGTGTGCAGCGTGTGTGTGTTTCGTGTGTGTGTGAGTGTGTGTGGCTGGCTGGGCTTTGTCCAGTGAGCCGGCCCTTGTTGAGTTTAGATTAGGACTAATTTAGTTAGGTTAGTTTAGTGCTACTTAACTAGTATGTCTATGACATGTGGCCCCATTTTAATTCTAGCACTAGTTTAATTTCTGTGCCTATGACATGTGGGCGACACTGTCCCTGTTGACTAGTCAAAAGTTGACTAGGTTGACTGGGTTGACTGCACTTTAGAATTTAATATTTGAATTTAAAACAATTCCAGAAAATTTCAGAAAATGATTAAAACTTTGGAAAATCATATAAAATAAACCGTAACTCGGATGAAAATAATTTATATATGAAAAATGATCAGAAAAATATGACGAATCCGAATAAGCGATCAAAATGCTTGACCATCACTCCTATCTAGATGAACATGGAACCTTCCCCTCCGGATCCATAGACCGATAATCATCTGGAGCTGGGAAAATATTACCGCATATTTTCCCGCTCTGTTTAAAATACTTAGTACAGCGTTAGGGCACCCCTAGCACAACCTATTGCCATGCCACGCACCTGTGTGCATTTGTTTGGTTTATATTTACTGTTTCTTCCCCCCTCTTCTCACCGATAGACCCCGAGACCGACGTGGCATCCGAGTTCAACTACGTCACTGACGACCCTTCCTCCTTTTCAGCAGATCTTCCAGGCAAACAAACCCCCTTGATCATTCCTATATCACCTATTCCTTCTCCCCCGTGCTTGCATTAGAATTAGCTACTGTAATTGCTTGCTCCTATTCTGATGCATAGCCTGTTTTTGTAACCAGCTGTTGTTACTTTACCTGTCATCCTAAACTGCTTAGAATAGGTTGGTTAGTGATCCATCAGTGACCCCATCCTTGTTCCAGTTGCCCCGCTTTAGTACCAGTTCCTCGATCTTTGTGATCAATGTGCAGAGACCAGCACATCACCACACACCCCCTAACTTATTCGACTCTGCAGGGCTACCATCGAGTGACGAGGGTGATACCTCTTATCTCACTCCTGATGTTGCCTCTGTAGCATAGCTAGTCGGTTGTGGGTTAACGAGGGTGATTCCTCTTTCACCATCTTCAATAAAGCCTTTGTCGTGCAACTCCCCAAGAGTGATTCCCACGAGGGTGATTCCTCCGGGTTCACCTTGACGGATACGTCGAGTGGGAATCCAACGAGGGTGATTCCTCGGATTCCTTCTTGATGTTATGAACACACGGTTACCTGGGTTTTACTACAGATACTTGATAAAGTCGGGTCGACCCCGAGGGGTACCCGCGAGAGATGTGCAGACGGGTTGACCATGAGGGTACCCGCGAGATAATTACGTGGCACAGCCGGGCATTCTGAGCCCTTGCCGTAAGTCCACGAGACGGGATGACGGGGACTCATGTTTCGTGGATCTCTGCTCGTATCCGCGAGCTCTCAATACACTTAATGGATTTGGGTGTTTGATCTGAGTTGGCCACTGGCCTATACGCACTACCACCACGCGGGATAATGGTTTAATGGGGCCCTCTGCACCGTATGTATCAGCCGAAAGCTCTGTCAGATGTCCAGTTCAGCATTGCGGCCGGGCCGGGTCGGCGCCATCCATGACAGAGGTGGTGCCTGGATCGCCCTGCTCGCAACGACCCGGAGTGCAAAGGGCGATGGGCCCAGGACCCCTGAGTACTTAGGATATAGACCGGCGGGGACCTCTCTGCTGAGCTCTAGGTAGGGCTGCGGTGTGTCGATCAGCCGAGGCCGGGCATGACCCAGGAAAGTGTGTCCGGCCAGAGTTAATCGAGCGTGTTGGGTAACAGTAGTGCACCCCTGCAGGCAAGATATATCTATTCGAATAGCCGTGTCCACGGTAACAGGACGCTCAGTAAAGTATCCCGATCTACTACTTGAACTGGTTACATGTTAATTAATTGTAAGCTCCGGGATCGCTTTCTCGCAGGGAGTCGAGGAAGGATCTCTAGGCTTTGATACTACATGTTTGTTTCTTTATGTTATGATACTAATCTACACTCTTCTAATGTTGCAAGACACTGAAGATGCTAGTCTTCGATAGGCTAGGCCTTCCCCTCTATTCTGGTATTTCTGCAGTCCAGTCCACATATATAGCCTTTCTTTGATACCGATGCATAATTAGAATAGTTCTGATGTAAGTCTTGCGAGTACTTTGGATGAGTACTCACGGTTGCTTTGCTTCCCTTTTTCCCCAATACCCGATGCTGCGACCAGATGACGGAGCCTCGGAGCCAGCTGCTAGCACCGACGACTACTACTACCCCTCTGGAGGAGCCTACTACTACGTGGAGACCGCCGACGACCAGGAGTATTTAGGAGGCTCCCAGGCAGGAGGCCTGCGCCTTTTCGATCAGTGATTTTATTTTGCCCCACCTTCTTCAAGGCCTATCTGTTTAACTTTTATATCTGTACTCAGATATCTGATGCTTCTGCTGATGCTTGTATGACTCAAGCTTATGTATTCGAGCCCTCGAGGCCCCTGACTTGTAATATAAAGCTTGAATTTTTTTATTTTGTTTTAGTGTTGTGTTGTGATATCTTCAAGTGAGTCCCTAGGCTTGATCGTGTGCATTTGCGTGTATGATTAGTGCACGGTCGAGTCGGGGGCATCACAAGTTGGTATCAGAGCCGACTGCCTGTAGGAACCCCCTTTCCAACTCCTTGGCCGAAGTTGAGTCTAGTCCTTGAAAAACGATTTTTCTAACATGGCTGTGTGGCTTACGGGCCCACGTCGCCAATGGGTGATATTAGGATCTTTTATTCCTCTCCTTTACTTTGGGACTCAGATCTCTTTTCTATTCGGGTTAAAGATTTTGCTAACTCTAACATTTGGTTCTCATAACCGCTTCCTCCCGGAGAGCCCTCCCCTCATTCCAGATGATCGCCTATTTCACCAAAAGATCCCGAAGACACTCTCCGATGTTCTGAGACCCTTGTGTCCACCGCCTTTGCAATTCTCTACCACCGATAAGTCCTTATGGATAACTACCTATGCTTGTCGTTCATATATTCATCCCCAATTGCTCTTGTTATTACAAGATGCCCCGAAATACTCTCCGTTGTCCCGAGAATCATTTGTGCCTACTGCCTTGCAGCTCCTTTTCGCATGAGTACCCCTACGAATAATCCCTATTACCGGGGATTTGCTCATCCCCAGCTGTTCATGTGTTTCACAAAAATTCTTTGAAATGCTATTCGATCTTCTGAAAATCCTCAACACCCTATTGCTCCTGAAGATTGTTGACTTCCTGCATTATGGTTAATTCCGTATGTCTAGTAATCTTCGTTGACATCCTTTGTCATTGTCATTCTGATCCTATTGATTCATCATGTGTGCGAACGCACTCAATCATCAGTTGATACCTAGAATTCATCCTTCCGGCTCAGATGTCATTCAGACATGAGCATGTTTTCAGCCAATCAATCCTTGGTTGGTTGTGCAACTACGTTTGTTCATCTTGATCATCCTTTGATCAAAGCGTCTGCTTCTCATATCACATTATTGGGAGAATTGTATTTCCTATATATCTTATATATTGGGTTATTCAGATGTTTCTATAATCTGATGCCTTGCATTCTTTCTTCTACTGATTAAGTACCGATACTCACATCAGATCCTTTGCGGGCTGCTAGATCCTTTGGTGGATTATTATCCGACCGTTCCTGCATATTCTAAACCCTTGAGTTCTTCCCTTGATACAAATTGCCTTTTTCGAGTCGTATCATCTACTTTGACTTCAGTACTCTACTTTCAAAGTTGTATCCCTTTCTTCTGTTGTTTATGGTATAAGTTCCTAAAATGCCCCAAAGGGTTGTATCAATGTTTTTGCCATCCGTGTGAACCCAAAAGTTTTCACGGGTCATACTCCACTGGTGTTACGCCGGAGAAAACTTGAACACTACAACTTCATCAAAAGCGAGAAGTAAATGAAAGGTTATGCGTTGAAAAAGTGGGAGTCGACCTTGAACTTTGTGTTCATGCCCATGGAAACGATGTATACCATCACAGAAGCTTCTTGTAAAATATTTAATCATTTGAATAATTCTTTCGGTATCATTAAATTTGATTCCTTGCAGTTATGGTTCCGACCATGCTGTCCTTATTCAATATATCTGAAAGGAATCTATTCCAGTGCCTCGCCTATTTTTTCGACAAGGTTAAAGTATCAGCTGTCCGCGGGTCAACGATCCAGTTCAGCTTTTATGATGTTTTACCTTCGAGTATTACCCTCTGGTATCTCAAAGATATCATGCCATTGCACTACATCTTATGATTTTTTGATGAAGTAATACCTTTCCCTGTCTTAGTCATTCCACGGGTTCTGGGTTGTTGTCAACCGAGAACACCGATTAGTAAATTGAATCCTCACTGCAATTCAAAATCCCTAGTAATTTGTTGCTGGGAAATTTAAATTCAATCTTGTCATTCCTAGACTACCGGCTACATCCTTACCATGCTACCTTTGACCGTGCTACCTCGTCCTTCTTTGGTGCACGAATTCTTCAGACCGTGAGCAAGGCTTACGTCAAGTTTTCAACATCATATTGTTTGTCTTGAAAGGCAACTCTGATTCTGAGAGTGCATCTTATCAGTGGTTCCAGTAACTTTTCGCTTCACCATTTCTTTTGCTTGATGGCATCACTGATTGATTACATCTTCATGAAACTTCTCGACAAAATGTGTTGTGATCATCGTCAACATTTTGACTTCTTCCAAGATATGAATTGAATTCGTGATGAGAAATACCATCCTTGCACATCAGTAAATTGTGTTGTCATCGACAACATCCTTGCCTTCCTTCTAACACCGACTTGGTCCTATGTTTGGTTATACCTTAATTTCCTTGCTACTCCTGGAATTGTTCCTTGTGTATTCTTGTGATCTTCAGACCCAACCCTTACTTGAAACACCATATTATAGCTACCCCGATGCGTGACGGTGGTACTCCGATTATCAAAAGGAACATTGGAAGCGCAATGCTAAATGTTTCTCGATCAATTATCCAAACACCATTGTATGGGTAACATCATGAATCTCCTCGCCCCTTTACCTAAATGATTTTGTACTTGCTGTCCTATCGTGTATATCATGCTCTGCTTTTCCTTGGGAAGGATATACACCTAATTCCTGTGTATAAACACATTTTCCTTTCCATTGGTCTGTTTAACCTTTCTTGTGATCTATATGATCTAAGCAGTAATATTTTCATGCTTGTGTAAACACCTTGGTGTACAAGTCAGTTAGTAAAACCCCGTTACTATTGTTGTTGACATTCCGGTAACCGCCGGTGGACGAGAACTTTGCCTATTGGTCCGCCTCATTTCAACGAGCAGGAAAATGGTTCTCTTCGTCCCCCGCCCTTGGTACCGACGTAGTTGCCAACATAGCTGACAAGCTATCCTCTGACATGCCTTGCTAACATGACCGTGCAAGATGTCACCGCCCCTTCCTACACTTAATCCACACTAACCACAGTTCCACAGGATCGAAACCTGACTCTCCTGTACAACCTTGATTCTGAAGTATCCTTTGCACTTGGCTTCGTATGTAATTCACGAGCTAATTTCCTTACCACGTTTCACTCCGGTATCAGATGCAACATTATTCTTCATTGCTCTGAACCCCTTCATCACATGTTTTAGGCATCAGCTGGATGCCTGCATGGTTGAAACTTGTTGAACCTCCTTATATCACTCTCGATATGTTTCCTGGTGCTACTAAAATCTCCTTCCCTGAGATAATTACCGGGTGCCAATCCTTCCAGACATCCGTCCTTATAGTTTCCCCCTTATACTTTTCGTAAGTACGATGAAGATTCTGAAGAAAGGATGACAGCTCCGTCACGATGCACTAATGCAGAGAAGTGAAGACTTGAACGCATTGGACCGACCTCTTCGGGAAGAGCAACCAAGACTGAGAAGACTCGTTAGAATTTCGTAACCAAATCTTCCCCCTTACTCTACCTCTTAAATCTCGGCACGAGATTTCTTTTAGTGGAGGAGATTTGTAACACCCCTGATGTCATGCTACAGTGAACCCATGATAGTGATGCCATGTCATCATGTTTTACTAAGCCACATTGCCACTTGACAAAAATCAAATTCAAAACACAAGTCAAATTATTATTTTTGCAAACAGTCTAACAAAATTGTTGGCATGATTCTAAATAATTCCCTAGCATTTTTCATGTTGAAACCAACAATGTTTGACTTATCATTTTGACCCTAGCCTCAATTAAAGTGGACCTATAACGTTTAATTTAACCATTTGAAATAAAACAATTATTTAACATTTCCAAAATATTTGGAAGTTTGTGAGTGGCCTTGGTATGTGGTGTTTGATTTGTGTGCTAAGTATCATGTGTAGCAAAATTCGTTTGATAACTAAAAAAATAGAAAACGGTCCTAGAAAAATAACACAGAAAAGAATAAAAGGAAAAAGAAGCAAACTACTGTGTCACTGGGCCTAAGTGCCACAGTGCACCGAAGCCTAGCCCACCTACGGCCTTCTTCCTCTGTACAGAGGAGGAGGCAGAGCCTTCTGCGTGGCGTGCATCCACGCCTGCCATGGCCTCGGCTGCCGTCGTGTCGATCATCTAGCGACTCCCCGAGATGGATAAGGCCACTCCCGACGCAGTGGACAAACCTAGCACGCCAATCCCCCCCTCGTTCGTCATCTCCCTCTCTATCAAGCTCACCCAAGCGAGCTCGTCGACGCGTCGTTGCCATTGACGCGGCCACCGGCCACCCCGTGCCACCGAAGCATGTCCAGGAGCTCCCTCGTCGTCGACTCCTTCGCCTACCCCCGCTGATTCAAGCCGGGCCGCGCCATATGCTTGGCATCGCGCAGGTCTTCCGCCACGGCCGTCGTCTCTCGTCGTCGAGCTCGTCGCAACCGGTCGTCCCCGCGCCACCAAACCATGTCTATGAGCTTCGCGGTGAGCTCCTCGACCGGTTACCCTCGTTTTCCCCTTCGATCCGTGCCTTTGTACGCCGTCGTTCACCGTGTACCGAGCTCCAGTGTGCGCGTGCGCCCACGTATCTACTGCTGCTCCTAGCGAACTGCTGCTGCGCTGCTCCTTGCGCTTGCTGCTACCCTTGTTGCTGCCCTTGCTGCTACCGCCTGCTACTGCTAGGCGCTGCTGCTGCCGCCGGCCATGGCCGCGCGCATGTGTGTGTGCAGCGTGTGTGTGTGTGTGTCGTGTGTGTGTGTGTGTGTGTGGCTGGCTGGGCTTTGTCCAGTGAGCCGGCCCTTGTTGAGTTTAGATTAGGACTAATTTAGTTAGGTTAGTTTAGTGCTAATTAACTAGTATGTCTATGACATGTGGCCCTATTTTAATTCTAGCATTAGTTTAATTTCTGTGCCTATGACATGTGGGCCACACTGTCCCTGTTGACTAGTCAAAAGTTGATGTAACACCCCAAAAATCGGGTTATCGATTTTTGTGCTGTTAATCCTTCCTAGCTTTCCTCTCCCAAATTTTTCCTCTGGAATCTGGTGAGTGACCAGGTGAATCCAGACTATCCTCAATCTCTCCATGCCTTTCCCATGCTTTTGTGCCAGCCAAGCTTTCGTCAGTAAACCCCGAATCTCATTCAAACCCTAGTTCCAAATTTTGGAACTGGAAATCCTGCCTTTGTGTTTACAAAGGAGCTATCATTTTCCTTGCTCTGTTAATCCTCCCAAAATTTCCAGAGACCCTCCTTCATCCATAAACCCTAGATGTGCAAAAATATTGCCAAGTCATATGCAATATTTCTCATCTAGAATTAATTCCTCTTTCTGCCTTTTTGAGGAATTAAATCCAGAAAAATATCTATCCATCTCCAAAGTTCGTGAAAACTTGTGGAGATATTCTTTGTGATCCTATTGAGCTCTCACAAAAATATTGGCCATAATTAAATAAGGGAAATTCCATTTTCCTATTTAAAGCCAATATTTCAATTTGGGGCCTTTCCAAAGGAACTACCATTTTGGTAGCTAGGAAAAATCCCAAATAATTTGTGGAGCTTATCCTATCCATATATTCACCATTTCCATCAAGATCTCCAGTTCCACCAATTAAATTTTGAGCACAACATCCATTTGCAAATTCTGTCCAGATTTCTAGTTTGCAAAGGAAGTGCTTGTTCCCATGATCTTTTTGGGCTGATACTTTTCAGGGTGGTTAACATTGATAAATCACCTCTGGATACCAAAAACCAGCCCATTTCATTTAGCCAATTTTCCCCAGTAAATTATCTAAGTTTCTGTTCAGATTGAATCTCTGTGAAGGAAGTACCCTCATGGATGATCAATTTGAGCTGAAACTTTGCTAGCTATCTCTAATGACCAAATCATGACTCTACACCAAAACTCAGCTAATTCCATTTAGCCATTTGACCCCTACTTTCTCATTTGCATTTCTGGTCAGATTGGTGCTTTGTGAAGGAAGTACCCTCTAGATTTGTCCAATTGAGCTGAAATTTTGTCAGCATGGTCACCTTGATAGATGATTGACCCATGCCAAAGATCAGGCCAAGATGAGCTCTGTGCTGACCACACCATATGTCAACAGTTTGCTGCTCGAAACTATTTGACCATGGTGTAGTCACACCAGCCCTCTTCTGACCCATCCAGATGCATAGGTCAACTCGGTGCTGAAAGGAGAAGACCCCAGACATGTTTTGGCAATGAGTGCGGCGTGGCAACGCCGTGGCCACGCGGTGACCGCATGCAGTGCACGCCAAGGCAGTGCACTGCCTGCCAAAAGGCTCCCCGGGAGCCCTCTCCAGTGGGTTCCGGCCTGTCCGCGAGCGCCGGCGAGCTCTCCACCGCGCTCGTGAACCGCCTGGAGTCTTCTCCCCCTCGTCCTCTAGCTCGCGGCCGCCTCTGCCGACAGTGATTCGCCACCGGATCGCCGCCACGGCGACGAGCTCTGGAAGCTCCGGCCGTCGTCGTCTAGCCCTTCCCGCGGCTATATAAGGCGCCCTCAAGCCTCCCTGCATCCTCAGCCAGCCCCGCCCCCTTCCCATTCGAGCTCCTCGAGCTCTTCTCCTCGCCAATGGCAGAAGCTCTGCCGCCCGTCTCCCCTCGACCCCTCCCTGCTCGTGGCCCTCCCCCTCCTCTCCGTTCCTGTCCCCGGCCTCCTCCAGATTCCACCGAGCCGCCGCCCCTTCCAATTTCCGCCGGAGCAGCCCGCCCCTCCCCAAGCGCCGCCGCGGCCGACTTCTCTGCCGCCGAACCCCTCGGCCGGTTCCTCCCCATAGCCTTCCCCCTCCCTTCCTTCTGCGTCCGCGGCCACTCCAGGAGTCTATTGAGCCGCCGCCGTCCTCGTTTTCACCGGGGAAGCGCTGCCGGAGTGGCCTCCCTGCTGCCCGTCAGCCGCCGCGCTCCTGCCAGTGTCGAGAGCGCCGTAGGCCACCCCAGGCGAGGCTGCAACAACCCGCGGGTGCGGGACGGCGCCACGATGCCGCCTGGCTCGCCGGAGGGTGCAACTGTGCAGAGGAGCGCCGGCAGCCGGCGAGGCCCGAGCCGCCGTGGCCTTCCTCTGTTTCTATCGGGGGGAGGAGATGACCAGAGGAGAAGAGAAGAGAGAGAGAAGGAGATAAGGGTGGGCCCCGCGTGTCAACCTCACGGCGTTGACTCTGCCCGGGCCCAGCTGAGTAAGTGGAAAAGGTTTTCGGCTGAACCGTTTTCAGTTGTGGAAGGCGTATTCCCAAAAATACGTTTTCACTTTCTCAGCCGCCGGCCGAAACCACTATATAGTGGACGTTCATCCGTTAAGAGCCCAAACGAACAGTTTTCTGTTTGTTTATCAGCTTAACGAACGAACGGACGTTTCTCCGCGACCGTAACTCCGATTGAGGTAAATCCAACGCCCACGTCTTCAACTCGTCGAGCCCGTTCCGATGGCATCATTTGTCATAATGTGTTCACACTATGAAAATGACCATTTTGCCCTTGCCCTTAATCAGCCCCCTTCGAGAGGGAAACTTTTCCGGCAAATCTTTCCGGAGTTTCATCGCACTTCCTCCCGGTGTATTCCTCTACCCCAAGGCAAGCCAACCTCTTATCATGAGCTCCGGACTTGCGTGATGACTTTGCTTGCACCCTGTGTGTGTGTGTGTTGCATTATATTTCAGATCATCTGTTAGTCTGCACTGCCGTAGCCCTGTTATTTCATCTGTGCTAGATACTAGTGTTATTTACCATGTGATATCCTGAATTGCTGTCATGTCATATTTTCCCATGCTAGTAACATTATTTTAGTACCATAATCATGTTAGTGCTATGATTTGATCTCATGCCATGATTGTCAGTACCGTTATGATTTTGCCATGCTGTTGTTAAGTAATTGTTCTTGCTCATAAATGTTGATGTTATGGTGTGATGACGGAAATATTAAATTGAACTTAAAAATTAAACCTCCTCCGTCGTCGATGGGATCGAGTCATAGTGTCACCTATCCGGACTTACCCGTGCAGCCACATTTGCCGGTATGGGACGGCCTTGACTTGGTCTAGCTTTGTGCTCTCTTACTGGTACCACCAAATAGGGAAGGTTATGCGTGCGCGCTACCCTGGCCCGGTAGGTGGCGGTAACCTTGTGAGCCCAGTAGTTTGTTTAGCCCGGGAGTCCCCGTTTGGGACAGTTTTGTTTGGCCACGACGGTGGCAGGTGTCACGAGGTGACACAGGGGCCACCCAGGACATGACTCTTGGAGGGTATTATTGTCGGTGGTACGGTGGGGAAGTCACGGGTTAGGCAAGTTTCGTTGGAGCAGCACCGGTCCACCCGAATGGGAACATGTACTAAGTTCGAGGCCGGGAGCTCCATGGTGTGGGTAAAGTGCGCAACCTCTGCAGAGTGTAAATCTATTCGAATAGCCGCGTCCTCGGTCATGGACAGTTCGTGTTAGGCCACTATTTGGTCTTTGTCGGTCTGGAGGGCAAACCTGTTATTATAAACTTGTTAAAGAATGTGCTACTAAGTGAATGTGGTAATTGGATAATTGTGAGCAGTCACCATGTTGTTCTGACATGATCACGAGATGGGATCTCGGTGAGTCATGAGATAGCCCAGAGCGGCAGTAAAACTGAATGGTGTCTCAACATGGTATTTTAATACTTCACAGGGGGTAAGTGTAGTGTAGGCTTCAGTTTAAGCTTAGATGCCATGCTTCGTAGAAATAGCTATGCCATGCCATGATATGTAGTCGTTATGCCTGGTCCATGTTATGCCATGCTTGATCCATGTTTTCCAGTTAATTCCATGCCATGTTTAGCGTAGATTCTTACATGAGCATAGGGCTTGCTTTGTTATCTGCTTGTTTGGATGCTATGTATTTGGTTGTCTTGAGAGTACATTCAAAGTACTCACCTGGCCTTGCACGTGGCCAGTTGCAGGAGAAGATCCGTCGTGCTAGATCGTAACCCAGCCAGTCCTGTGAGTTGTGGAGGCCAGCCAGAGATGTCGATGTCGCTGAACCAAGACCTCCGCTACCATTTAGTTAGCCTTGGAGCTAGGTAATATTGTTGTAAGCAACAGTATTGTAAAACTCCATTTCATATAATAAAGCCATTTTTGTGCCTGGAATTGCTGTATCATGTCTCAGACGTGCGCCAGGTCTTATCCTGGGACTGGCTTGCGTCGGCCCTCTATCGGGGTGCCACAAGACTTGGTATCAGAGCCAGGCTGGCTGTAGGTTACCCTAGCCTCAGACCACCCCTATTTTCAACCGGTAGCGAGCCCAATAGAGTTGACCCATCCCTGGCATCCGACACGGCCACTGTTGATCAACAGACGGCGCAGTCGGAATTGAACTGTCCCTACCCAGCTGTCCGCCTGCCCAGCCATCCCTGGATTGGACCGCGACCCTACCCAGATGTCGGCCGTGCCAGCATATCCTTTACCCGGCATGAGCAGGATCCACGCCATGCTGGTATGTCCCAGCCTGGCTGCCTATTTAAAACCCCTCCCACCTGCGAGTCACAGCCCTCTCCGCAGGAGAACCCAAGCCGGAATCTCCAAACCAGCAGCCATGGCCAGTTCTTCCAGAGCACCCACTTTAAATATCCGAACCTTGGCTAATGGTTATCCCGGCTTTCCGCCCATTCTTTCGAGCATGCTCACCCAAGACCTTGGTTGTAATACTAGCCCGGTGTATCTGGTGTTCCAATCGGAACCCGTCTCTCACCTTTGCCGATTCTATGCGAATGCGCATATCTGCCCAGGTCCAGCAGAGGATGGGAAGCCCTTGACTTTTCAGGGCAAACCCATGCCCACCCCCGCATTGGCTGTTCAGACAGCTGCTGCGGAAGCCATCGCCCATCTTCGTTTCTAGTTTCCGAAAGTAGCAGAGATGCGGGAGTACCGCTACTTTCCCTCTGCGTCCAGCACAGGTTGCGAGTTCTTCAGCGCAGCCGAGGATACCGACTCGGCAATGGCTTGCCTAGTTCAGTTCATTGCTGCCCAGGGACTGCTGATCTCCGGCATCCTTGGAGAGTTTAAAGCCATTGACCAAAGCACCACTCGGGTTGTTACGGAAGCATACCGTGAGGCCCGTCAATCTGCATCCCAGGCCACCAGTTCCATGATGCCAAACCCAGTGCCACCTTCGCAGCTAGTGCTACCCTCGAAGCCAGTGAACCCGTGGAACTCTGGCTCCGTCCACCCAAATTCTATTCGAGGAGCTATCCGACGTCTTCGACGTCGGGATGTGTTTCGTCAAGCTCCAGCCGTAGCTCCAGCAGTTGAGCCCCAACCCATAGAGGTGTCCGACGATGAAGACGGAAGTTGGCTCAGCATGCGTCCCCCAGGAGAGCCCCAGCAAGAGTAGAACCCTGTAGTTCGGAGTGAGTTGTTCACTGCCTAGTAAGATTGCGTGTTGTCGTATGCTTGTACTGCTTGTAACTTGTGTGCTGTTGTAACATTATGTATGTCTGTTTGCTCTGTGTGTTTGGTTCATTTGTCTCTCTGTTAAGCAGAAATGTTTAGCAGAGCTGGCAATGGTTTCTTAACAAGATTTCGATCAGTAGGACACTTACACCTAATAACAACGGACTCGCTTGGAGTCCCTAATGAAATGCGAGCTGGTGTAGGTGTATGTATACCAGGAGTACATACACCCACTAGCATTAAAACACCGTAGTGTAATATGTTGGATGTGTTCTTTTCCTTTGCATGTATGTTGCATGTATGCATTTGCCTGCATTTTGGTTTGAGTAGATTGCATGTGTATTGTGTGAGCAATGTCCGCACGCCAAGTTCATCCCACTGAGTACAGACGCAGCAGTACTCAGGAGGAACGCAAAAATTCATAGCCGCATCCATTCGTGCTTTTTTCCGTTTGCTAGCCTCTCAAACCCAGAACTCCGGAGAGCCAACTCTACCCAATAACTCCCCGGTCCCAAAATCTTTTTCCCAAAGCCCAGCTGCAAACTCGTAGAAATTCTGAGAAATTTTATTGCAGCATAAACCGTTACAACCCCTCCAGTCCGAGATTTAACCTCGATTCTACTCCAACACCCACTCGTACCCGGCACAGATGCCTAGTCTTCATGATCATCGCCACCTCGGAGAGCCACCACTCGAGCAGCAGCATCACGGCGATCATCGAGGATCATCGTGCACAGTAGCAGCGAGGAGCCAACCAATGCCGCCAGCAGACCAACCAGGAGGATCGTGATCAGCTCCGAACCTACGTCTGCCATTAACGCCTCGCCTCGAGCTCCTGCAACCAAAAGGAGAAGGAGAAGGAGAAGGAGAAGAGGTGAGGTGAGGTGCGAGGTAGAGGTAAGAAACCGCTGTCGTTTTTATAGCCCAAGTCCGGTGTACGGTGAGCGAGGTCCAGGAGAACCGCGCATCGCTCGATCACCGGCGTCCAGGAGGCGAATCCGCAAGCAGTGCCGACCAGCGTTGGCCCGCGACGGGAGTGCTCTCTACGTTGACCTCGTGCACGCCATGCACTACCAGCGTAGGGTGCTTTATGCCCTAGGAGCTAGGCGCATGCTGTGCCCGGCCGCATGCGGAACAGCGCGGGAGCGAGAGAGAGCAATTGGCCAGAGAAGGAAGAAGGAGGCTGCCAGTGGGCCCTAGGTCCACCTGTCAGCAAGAGAGGCCACTGTTCACTGGGATGTCCCTAGCGCTTTTGAAAAAGGAAAATTTTCTTTTTCAGAGCCACGAGAGAACCCAGCGACCCCTACCCGTGGAGTAGATCCCGCGATATCCGTATCTCGATCTGGGTGTACCAATTTTCGGTACTTTTAACTCGGTTGTTTTCAACCGCAAGGTTGCAACCCAACCCAGAGATTTTTCCAGGAGGCGTAGTATTTGTTTTGAGCTAACCCTAGGAATCTCGAGGACGAGATTCTCTTAAGGGGGGAAGGTTTGTAACACCCCAAAAATCGGGTTATCGATTTTTGTGCTGTTAATCCTTCCTAGCTTTCCTCTCCCAAATTTTTCCTCTAGAATCTGGTGAGTGACCAGGTGAATCCAGACAATCCTCAATCTCTCCATGCCTTTCCCATGCTTTTGTGCCAGCCAAGCTTTCGTCAGTAAACACCGAATCTCATTCAAACCCTAGTTCCAAATTTTGGAACTGGAAATCCTGCCTTTGTGTTTACAAAGGAGCTATCATTTTCCTTGCTCTGTTAATCCTCCCAAAATTTCCAGAGACCCTCCTTCATCCATAAACCCTAGATGTGCAAAAATATTGCCAAGTCATATGCAATATTTCTCATCTAGAATTAATTCCTCTTTCTGCCTTTTTGAGGAATTAAATCCAGAAAAATATCTATCCATCTCCAAAGTTCGTGAAAACTTGTGGAGATATTCTTTGTGATCCTATTGAGCTCTCACAAAAATATTGGCCATAATTAAATAAGGGAAATTGCATTTTCCTATTTAAAGCCAATATTTCAATTTGGGGCCTTTCCAAAGGAACTACCATTTTGGTAGCTAGGAAAAATCCCAAATAATTTGTGGAGCTTATCCTATCCATATATTCACCATTTCCATCAAGATCTCCAGTTCCACCAATTAAATTTTGAGCACAACATCCATTTGCAAATTCTGTCCAGATTTCCAGTTTGCAAAGAAAGTGCTTGTTCCCTTGATCTTTTTGGGCTGATATTTTTCAGGGTGGTTAACATTGATAAATCACCTCTGGATACCAAAAACCAGCCCATTTCATCTAGCCAATTTTCCCCAGTAAATTATCTAAGTTTCTGTTCAGATTGAATCTCTGTGAAGGAAGTACCCTCATGGATGATCAATTTGAGCTGAAACTTTGCCAGCTATCTCTAATGACCAAATCATGACTCTACACCAAAAATCAGCTAATTCCATTAGCCATTTGACCCCTACTTCCTCATTTGCATTTCTGGTCAGATTGGTGCTTTGTGAAGGAAGTACCCTCTAGACTTGTCCAATTGAGCTGAAATTTTGTCAGCATGGTCACCTTGATAGATGATTGACCCATGCCAAAGATCAAGCCAAGAGGAGCTCTATGCTGACCACACCACATGTCAACAGTTTGCTGATCGAAACTATTTGACCATGGTGTAGTCACACCAGCCCTCTTCTGACCCATCCAGATGCAGAGGTCAACTCAGTGCTGCAAGGAGAAGACCCCAGACTTGTTTAGGCAATGAGTGCGGCGTGGCAACGCCGTGGCCACGCGGTGACCGCGTGCAGTGCACGCCAAGGCAGTGCACTGCCTGCCAAAAGGCTCCGGGAGCCCTCTCTAGTGGGTTCCGGCTTGTCCGCGAGCGCCGGCGAACTCTCCACCGCGCTCGTGAACCGCCTGGAGTCTTCTCCCCCTCGTCCTCTAGCTCGCGGCCGCCTCTGCCGACAGGGATTCGCCACTTGATCGCCGCCACGGCGTCGAGCTTTGGAAGCTCCGGCCGTCGTCGTCTAGCCCTCCCCGCAGCTATATAAGGCGCCCTCGAGCCTCCCTGCATCCTCAGCCAGCCCCGCCCCCTTCCCATTCGAGCTCCTCGAGCTCTTCGCCTCGCCAATGGCAGAAGCTCTGCCGCCCGTCTCCCCTCGACCCCTCCCTGCTCGTGGCCCTCCCCCTCCTCTCCGTTCCTGTCCCCGGCCTCCTCCCGATTCCACTGAGCCGCCGCCCCTTCCAATTTCCGCCGGAGCAGCCCGCCCCTCCCCAAGCGCCGCCGCGGCCGACTTCTCTGCCGCCGAACCCCTCGGCCGGTTCCTCCCCATAGCCTTCCCCCTACCTTCCTTCTGTGTCCACGGCCACTCCAGGAGCCTACTGAGCCGCCGCGGTCCTCGTTTTCATCGGGGAAGCGCTGCCGGAGTGGCCTCCCTGCTACCCGTCAGCCGCCGGGCTCCGGCCAGTGTCGAGAGCGCCGTAGGCCACCCCAGGCGAGGCTGCAACCACCCGCGGGTGCGGGGCGGCGCCACGAGGCCGCCTGGCTCGCCGGAGGGTGCAGCTGTGCAGAGGAGCGCCGGCAGGCGGCGAGGCCCGAGCCACCGTGGCCTTCCTCTATTTCTATCGAGGGGAGATGACGACCAGAGGAGAAGAGAAGAGAGAGATAAGGAGATATGGGTGGGCCCCGCGTGTCATCCTCACGGCGTTGACTCTGCCCGGGCCCAGCTGAGTAAGTGGAAACGGTTTTCGACTGAACCGTTTTCAATTGTGGAAGGCGTATTTCCAAAAATACGTTTTCACTTTCTTAGCCGCCGGCCAAAACCACTATATAGTGGACGTTCATCCGTTAAGAGCCCAAACGAACAGTTTTCTGTTTGTTTATCGGCTTAACGAACGAACGGACGTTTCTCCGCGACCGTAACTCCGATTGAGGTAAATCCAATGCCCACGTCTTCAACTCGTTGAGCCCGTTCCGATGGAATCATTTTCATAATGTGTTCACACTATGAAAATGACCATTTTGCCCTTGCCCTTAATCAGCCCCCTTCGAGAGGGAAACTTTTCCGGCAAATCTTTCCGGAGTTTCATCGCACTTCCTCCCGGTGTATTCCTCTACCCCAAGGCAAGCCAACCTCTTATCATGAGCTCCGGACTTGCGTGATGACTTTGCTTGCACCCTGTCTGTGTGTGTTGCATTATATTTCAGATCATCTGTTAGTCTGCACTGCCGTAGCCCTGTTATTTCATCTGTGCTAGATACTAGTGTTATTTACCATGTGATATCCTGAATTGCTGTCATGTCATATTTTCCCATGCTGGTAACATTATTTTAGTACCATAATCATGTTAGTGCTATGATTTGATCGCATGCCATGATTGTCAGTACCGTTATGATTTTGCCATGCTGTTGTTAAGTAATTGTTCTTGCTCATAAATGTTGATGTTATGGTGTGATGACGGAAATATTAAATTGAACTTATAAATTAAACCTCCTCCATCGTCGATGGGATCGAGTCATAGTGTCACCTATCCGGACTTACCCGTGCAGCCACATTTGCCGGTATGGGACGGCCTTGACTTGGTCTAGCTTTGTGCTCTCTTACTGGTACCACCAAATAGGGAAGGTTATGCGTGCGCGCTACCCTGGCCCGGTAGGCGGCGATAACCTTGTGAGCCCAGTTGTTTGTTTAGCCCGGGAGTCCCCGTTTGGGAAAGTTTTTTTTGGCCACGATGGTGGCAGGTGTCACGAGGTGACACAGGGGCCACCCAAGACATGACCCTGGGAGGGTATGATTGTCAGTGGTACGGTGGGGGAGTCACGGGTTAGGCAAGTTTCGTTGGAGCAGCACCGGTCCACCCGAATGGGAACATATACTAAGTACGAGGCCGGGAGCTCCATGGTGTGGGTAAAGTGCGCAACCTCTGCAGAGTGTAAATCTATTCGAATAGCCGTGTCCTCGGTCATGGACAGTTCGTGTTAGGCCACTATTTGGTATTTGTCGATCTGGAGGGCAAACCTGTTATTATAAACTTGTTAAAGAATGTGCTACTAAGTGAATGTGGTAATTGGATAATTGTGAGCAGTCACCGTGTTGTTCTGACATGATCACGAGATGGGATCTCGGTGAGTCATGAGATAGCCCAGAGGGGCAGTAAAACTGAATGGTGTCTCAACATGGTATTTTAATACTTCACAGGGGGTAAGTGTAGCGTAGGCTTTAGTTTAAGCTTAGATGCCATGCTTCGTAGAAATAGCTATGCCATGCCATGATATGTAGTTGTTATGCCTGATCCATGTTATGCCATGCTTGATCCATGTTTTCCAGTTAATTCCATGCCATGTTTAGCATAGATTCTTACATGAGCATAGGGCTTGCTTTGTTATCTGCTTGTTTGGATGCTATGTATTTGGTTGTCTTGCGAGTACATTCAAAGTACTCACCTGGCCTTGCACGTGGCCAGTTGCAGGAGAAGATCCGTCGTGCTAGATCGTAACCCAGCCAGTCCTGTGAGTTGTGGAGCCCAGCCAGAGACGTCGATGCCGCTGAACCAAGACCTCCGCTGCCATTTAGTTAGCCTTGGAGCTAGGTAATATTGTTGTAAGCAACAGTATTGTAAAACTCCATTTCATATAATATAGCCATTTTTGTGCCTGGAATTGATGTATCATGTCTCAGACGTGCGCCAGGTCTTATCCTGGGACTGGCGTGCGTCGGCCCTCTATCGGGGTGCCACAGTTGACTAGGTTGACTGGGTTGACTGCACTTTAGAATTTAATATTCGAATTTAAAACAATTCCAGAAAATTTCAGAAAATGATTAAAACTTTGGAAAATCATATAAAATAAACCGTAACTCGGATGAAAATAATTTATATATGAAAAATGATCAGAAAAATATGACGAATCCGAATATGCAATCAAAATGCTTGAAAATCACTCCTATCTAGATGAACATGGAACCTTCCCCTCTGGATCCATAGACCGATAATCATCTGGAGCTGGGAAAATATTACCGGATATTTTCCCGCTCCATTTAAAATACTTAGTACAGCGTTAGGGCACCCCTAGCACAGCCTATTGCCATGCCACGCACCTGTGTGCATTTGTTTGGTTTATATTTATTGTTTCTTCCCCCTCTTCTCACCGATAGACCCCGAGACCGACGTGGCCTCCGAGTTCGACTACGTCACCGATGACCCTTCCTCCTTCTCAGCAGAGCTTCCAGGCAAGAAAACCCCCTTGATCATTCCTATATCACCTATTCCTTCTCCCCCGTGCTTGCATTAGAATTTGCTACTATAATTGCTTGCTCCTATTCTGATGCATAGCCTGTTTTTGTAAACTGCTGTTGTTACTTTACCTGTCATCCTAAATTGCTTAGAATAGGTTGGTTAGTGATCCATCAGTGACCCCATCCTTGTTCCAGTTGCCCCGCTTTAGTACCAATGCCTCGATCTTTGTGATCGATGTGCAGAGACCAGGACATCACCACACACCCCCTAAGTTGCTCGACTCTGTAGAGCTACCATCGAGTGACGAGGGTGATACCTCTTATCTCACTCCTGATGTTGCCTCTGTAGCATAGCTAGTCGGTTGTGGGTTAACGAGGGTGATTCCTCTTTCACCATCTCCGATAAAGCCTTTGTCATGCAACTCCCCAAGAGTGATTCCCACGAGGGTGATTCCTCCGGCTTCACCTTGACGGATACGTCGAGTGGGAATCCAACGAGGTTGATTCCTCAGATTCCTTCTTGATGTTATGAACACACAGTTACCTGGGTTTTACTACAGATACTTGATAAAGTCGGGTCGACCATGAGGGGTACCCGCGAGAGATGTGCAGACGGGTTGACCATGAGGGTACCCGCGAGATAATTATGTGGCACGGCCGGGCATTCTGAGCCCTTGCCGTAAGTCCACGAGACGGGGCGACGGGGACACATGTTTCGTGGATCTCTACTCGTATCCGCGAGCTCCCAATACACTTAACGGATTTGGGTATTTGATTTGATTTGGCCACTGGCCTATACGCACTACCACCACGCGGGATAATGGTTTAATGGGGCCCTCTGCGCCGTATGTATCAGCCGAAAGCTCTGTCAGACGTCCAGTTGAGCATTGCGGCCGGGCCGGGTCGGCGCCATCCATGACAGAGGTGGTGCCTGGATCGCCCTGCTCGCAACGACCCGGAGTGCAAAGGGCGATGGGCCCAGGACCCCTGAGTACTTAGGATATAGACCGGTGGGGACCTCTCTGCTGACCTCTAGGTAGGGCTGCAGTGTGTCGATCAGCCGAGGCCGGGCATGACCCAGGAAAGTGTGTCCGGCCAGAGTTAATCGAGCGTGTTGGGTAACAGTAGTTCACCCCTGCAGGGAAGATATATCTATTCGAATAGCCGTGTCCACGGTAACATGATGCTCAGTAAAGTATCCCGATCTACTGCTTGAACTGGTTACATGTTAATTAATCGTAAGCTCCGGGATCGCTTTCTCGCAGGGAGTCGAGGAAGGATCTCTAGGCTTTGATACTACATGCTTGTTTCTTTATGTTATGATACTAATCTACACTCTTCTAATGTTGCAAGACGCTAAAGATGCTAGTCTTCGATAGGCTAGGCCTTCCCCTCTATTCTGGTATTTCTGCAGCCCAGTCCACATATACAGCATTTCTTTGATACCGATGCATAATTAGAATAGTTCTGATGTAAGTCTTGTGAGTACTTTGGATGAGTACTCACGGTTGCTTTGCTTCCCTTTTTCCCCAATACCCGATGCTGCGTCCAGATGACGGAGCCCCGGAGCCAGCTGCTACCACCGACGACTACTATTACCCCTCTGGAGGAGCCTACTACTACGTGGAGACCACCGACGACCAGGAGTAGTTACGAGGCTCCCAGGTAGGAGGCCTGCGCCTTTTCGACCAGTGATTTTATTTTGCCCTGCCTTCTTAAAGGCCTATCTGTTTAACTTTTATATCTGTACTCAGATATCTGATGCTTCTGTTGATGCTTGTATCACTCAAGCTTATGTATTCGAGCCCTCGAGGCCCCTGACTTGTAATATAAAGCTTGAATTTTTTTTATTTTGTTTTAGAGTTGTGTTGTGATATCTTCAAGTGAGTCCCTAGGCTTGATCGTGTGCATTTGCGTGTATGATTAGTGCACGGTCGAGTCGGGGGCGTCACACCACTTCACCCAAGTCTTTCATTGAAAAACTCTTCTTCAATGACTCTTTTATTACACTAAGAAAATTCATGTCATTGCCAATCAATAATATGTCATCCACATATAAGATTAGAAATGCTTTTGCGCTCCCAGTAAACTTCTTGTAAACACAAGATTCTTCGTCATTCCTGATGAAGCCAAACTCTTTGACCACTTCATCAAAACGAATATTCCAGCTCCCTGATGCTTGCTTCAGACCATAAATGGCCTTCTGAAGCTTGCACACCTTTCTAGCATCCTTAGGATTAACAAAACCTTTAGGCTGTATCATGTATACATCCTCATTGAGATTTCCATTTAGGAAAGCTGTTTTGACATCCATCTGCCATATTTCGTAATCGAAATAAGCAGCAATTGCTTGCATTATCCGTACAGACTTAAGCATAGCTACGGGCGAGAAAGTCTCGTCGTAGTCAACTCCTTGAATTTGCCCGAACCCTTTTGTGACAAGTCTAGATTTATGGATAGTAATGATACCATCCGCATCTGTCTTTCTTTTGAAAATCCATTTACAACCAATGGGCTTTACGCCTTTTGGAGGTTCTACCAAGTTCCAAACTTGGTTTTCGTACATGGATTCTATTTTGGATTTCATGGCTTTGTGCCATTCTCTTGAGCTAGGCCCTGCCATTGCTTCGTTGTAATGCGCAGGTTCATCATCTTCGAGGATGAATATCTCATTATGAAACCACTCAGGTGGCATGATGGCCCTACCTGATCTGCGCGGTTCAGTAACAAACTTGTCTGAAGTTTCCGCATCACATGCGACAACTTCTGGCTTGATTGTAGGGATAATTTGTGGAATTACTTCTGGTTCCTTAGCCCTATCAACGGTTGTCGAAGATTCACTAATCTCATCAAGTTGTACTATCCTCCCACTCACTTCTTTAGCGAGAAACTCTTTCTCGAGAAAGACTCCATTTTTAGCGACAAACACTTTGCACTCGGAAGGTTGGTAGAAAGAATACCCAATTGTTTCCCTGGGATAACCTACAAAGTAACATTTGTCTGATCTGGGATCGAGTTTGGTAGGTTGTAAACATTTTACATATGCCTCACAACCCCAAATTTTAAGATGCGACAAACTGGGTTTCTTCCCACGCCATATCTCATATGGTGTCATATTAACAGACTTAGACGGTACACTGTTTAGTGTATGAGCAACAGTTTGTAGCGCAAGACCCCAAAAAGATATCGGCAGTTCTGTAAGGGACATCATCGATGTTACCATGTCCAACAAGGTTCGGTTACATCGCTCATACACTCCATTTCTCTATGGAGTTCTGGGAGGCGTCAGCTGTGAAACGATTCCACTGTCACTCAGATGTTGGCTAAACTCATGACTAAGATATTCGCCTTCACAATCTGATCATAGAAACTTAATCTTTCTGTCATGATGATTCTCTACCTCATTCTGAAACTCCATGAATTTTTCAAAGGTCTCTGACTTATGCTTCATCAAGTAGATATATCCATACCTACTTAAATCGTCAGTAAAAGTCACGAAGTAGAAATATCCACCGTGGGTGTGTTCATTGGACCACATACATCACTATGTATTATTTCCAATAATTCTCCTGCTCGTTCAGGATGATCCGTGAACGGCGTCTTGGTCATCTTCCCCATCACACAAGCTTCGCATGTGTCAAATGATTCAAAATCAAAAGACTGCAAGATTCCATCTTTATGAAGTCTTTGCATGCGTTTCTTTCCAATGTGGCCAAGACGGCAATGCCACATGAAAGTGGTGGTGGTATCAGCCATCTTAAGGCGTTTAGCTTCTACATTAAAGACATAATTTCCACATTAAAGATTTAGGATGAATAGGCCCCCAATAATGGGTGCAAATCCATAAAGCATGTCCTTACAATAAATCGAACAACCATTGTTCTCGGACTTATAAGAACATCCATCGCGTATCAGACATGATCCGGAGATAATGTTTCTACACAATGACAGAACAAAATAATAGTTATTTAGTTATAAGATAAATCCTGAAGGGAGACGGAGAGGCATGATGCCGATGGCTTGAGCGGCGATTCCAGCACCGTTCTCGACGCGCATCACGACTTCATTCTTTGCCAGCTTGCGCATTCTCTGAAGTCCCTACATTGAGTTGCAAATGTGAGCAACCGATCCGGTATCAAATACCCATGACTTAGAGTTTTTTCTAGCTAGTAAAACGTCAATGACATTAACATGTATAACAGTTATACCTTTGCCGGACATTCCGGACTTCTTCTTATCTGCCAGGTACTTCTTACAGTTCCTCTTTCAATGTCCTGAGCCCTTGTAGTAGAAGCACTCAGTTTCAGTCTTGGCTCCGCCCTTAGACTTGCTTTGGGAGCCGGTCATACCGGCGCCCTTGCCTTTCTTGGACTTGCCCTTCTTTTTGAAACTGGCAGTCTGATTGACAAGCATCACATGCTTCTGATTCTTCTGCAATCCTGCTTCACTAGTTTTCAGCATAGCGAGCAACTCGTTTGGTGTCTTGTTCATCCCATTCATGTTGTAGTTCATGATAAAACCGTCATAAGACGGGGGGACTGAAGCAAGTAACATGTCCACTGCGAGTGCTGGTGGAATTGGAAATTCCAAGGCTTTAAGCCTTTCAGCGTAGCCAATCAAGGTGACCACGTGTTCGCCAACTGAACCTCCTTCAGCCATCTTGCACTCAATCATGGTCTTCATTATCTCATAACGTTCAGACCCGGCATTGAGTTTGTACAGAGCATCCATTGCCCGGATCATATCACGGGCGGATTGAAATTCAAAATGCCTTTGAAGTTCTGGACTCATGCAACTTAGCATAAGGCACTGCACCATAGTGCAATCATCATTCTTAGTGGCCCAGACATTTCTCTCATCTTCCAGGGCAATTGCCGCCGGTTCCTGAGGAAGAGGTGTGTCTAGCACATACTCTTTCTTAGCAGTCCTAAGGACGAGCCTCAGGGTACGGACCCAGTCCGCATAGTTGTTTCTAGATGCAGCTAACTTCTCTTTCTCTAACATCAGGGCTAAGGTGAATGGGGTGTTGCGAGCCATTTGATCTACAACGGTAAACACAAGTTTCACTTAGACTTTGTTCATAATTAAACTGCACTAGCAATTAAAAAAAATTAGTTCTAAAGTGCGCTCTCACTCAAATCAATATCTCTCATAATTGATTGTGAGAGATTCAAAATCTGCATTTCAATTCAATGTCATTGATGTGGACATCACTGATGACGCGAATTTCAATCGGTAGGCCAACTTGCCGATCACATCTCTATGTGACTCTTGTCCATGTTTCAATGGGCGTGTTCCGAGCTCAGGACAATCCTGCCTGAACGTCAAGACAACCAAGTGTTCTTGTTGTGAGGTCTGACCATCACCTACCTCATATCTCTCAATTCGTTCATACCCATATGGACATGGCGCACCCCGAAAAAATACGTATTTCAGACGGTGCTATACTTGGGAGAACACTAACTATTTGATATTTTTAAGTGAGAGATCACCCTAATAAAAGCAACTACCGCGCAATCAAAAGGGTGCATAAAAAGGGATAAACATCTCAGGCAATTCATAATAGCATGATATGGTATAGCCGTTTCTTTTGGAGAAGGATTCTTCGTCTTCTCGAAAATCCAAAAAAACGTTGCCGTGGCAGCAGGTTAGAAAACTGCTGCCGTCGCAGAACTTTTCTGCCAAGTCCTGTTTCTTTTCCTTTTTCTCCGTCTTCTACTTTTGCATCGCTCTCCACCTTCGCAAAGCTTGTCAACTCCTTGTGGATGCATCAAATAATATTGCTATCTCTATAGCTAATAAAATAAATGCATTACATTAAGGTTGACACGCAGGTCATTTAAAGTGACAATCATATGGCTCCAGCCATCATGCCGAATCATGACACGCAGGTCATGTTAATTAATTTATATCATATAGTCATCTCATACATAATCAAATTAAATATGACGAAGACTATACCACATCACATGCACATGCATCCTGCAAAACCAAATCAGACGCCTCTAATCGGTTCATACAAGATTTTATTTTACGTGGCTTCTAAGGTTTCGAAACAAACCGAAGCAACCAACGTCCATCATCAAGTATGATTATTCAAGTTGCTAGATTAACTTTGCGGGGCGTATGAAACACGAGATAAAAAATCTCGAGCCCCGTAGTAAACTTCGTCATACGCAAGAACCCCGTGCAGATCATATCTGCATGACCTTTAGTTTGCGAAACATTCATCTTTCTTAACTATGGCGGAACCCAAAGAACTGAAGCACATCATTGATCTGTCAACCAGCAAACTCAGGAGTTGCATAGAAGGATCGCGGATAGCCAGAACTTTGTACCAAAATTCCACCATGCCATCAAGATCAGAACTACGCAAATTCAAGGGAAGCAACAAGAACATCAGGTAATAGATTTCATCTACTACCCGCACACATAATTTTCAGCAATAGATCTCATCTACTACAAAATTATATTGTGCAATACCCATACATCTCATATATTCTAGATCGGAACTTGCATCTACGCATAGCACGGCTCATGATGCCACTGCTGGGGAATGTAGCAGAAAACAAAAAAAATCGGTACTACGAGCACGCCCAGGATCACTATGAAGATGCATACAAGGTTTGATCTGATCATTACCAACTCGTAGCAGCAGCGGAAGGAGAGTCGGTGAAGATCGTCGGTGCAGATCCCCGCAGCTAGGATTTTACAACCTCCCAACCGCGAGGATGTTCTCCCTCGGACAGCCCTTCGGGTGGTCCCTCGGACAGCCCTTCGGGCAGGCTCTCGAATAGAAGATCGAAACTACAATCTCTCTACCAGGTTGCACACATACGGTGTCAGCTATCCGGAAGGGCTTCGCTGTCCAGAACGAATTCCTACCAGAACCCAGACAGCCTTTCGGCACTACGAAACTATTTCGTGGAGGGAGAGAGAGAAGGGCAGATCATTGCATGCCTTTGTATGAGAGCTCAAGAGAGAACTTGTGTGGAAATGGAGAGCCCTCTCCACATCTATTTATAGTGGGAACAAGGGGTAGAGGCTTGGGGGAAAAGACCAAAAGGGGGCTAGGATCTTTTCCACCAAAAGCCACAAAAAGGGGGAAAGGGGAGCTCCATGGAGGAGCTCCTCCTTGGCCCGGCCATGTATGTGTGGGCCCCCTTGTGGGGGGAACCACCTCCCCCATGTCATCCTCCACTACTATTTGGGAAAGCTCCAAAAGGTGGCTTTCCAAAAAGCCACCAAAAGGGGGTTGTACCCTAATAGTGTTCATCCCATGATTCGTGGGATCTTGTCCCCTCAAACTGGGACAAGATTTTTCCGCGACCGTTTTCTCCGAAAAAATTCCTGAAGGTCTAGAACATTTCTGGCACCCACTAAAATAATTCTGGATGCATTCCGAAACATTTCCGGTATGATGATTTTATCTTCGAAACAATTCCCGTTATTCCGAAACACTTCCGGTTTTCTCTCTGAAATTTTTTCGTCGTCTCCGAAACTTTTCTGGCGACTTTCTCTCGGACTCCCTGTCTAGTACTCAGCAGATAGATGACCCTTAAGTGTGTGACCCTGCAGGTTCAGTGAAGTATTGACATGACCGGAACACTTTCCGATCAATGATCAACAGCGAAACCGTGGACATCCATATTGGCCACTATACCCACACGAATAAATATTCGAGCGAACCTGTAGTTACCGAATGTTGTTCCTGTTGCTTTGCAATATGTTACAAATACCCGAGGTGAGATTTAATGGCATCCCCGTGAATCCACAACTTGTTCACTATGCCAGTTACTTCATTACCGGTTTTGTTCTCTTTTCTCATTCCCCCGTTCCGGCATCCCTGTGATCAAATCCCGCTATGTCTGGCCAGACGATGATGGATACCCTAACACTGAGAGGGCCCTAAGAATATCTCCCCATCATCAGAGGAGCAAATCCCGATCTTGAGCTATCTAATTCCTTGTCATACTTTTCCGTGAACCCGTAAGCCTACGTAATAGCCACTCTGTTACAAATGACGTTTAACAAACCCCAAAGTTCACGAAGCAAGTATGAAGGAACTTGATACTCTCATGGTCTAAGGAATTATGCAAACGTATAACTTTCTTTGTGTTATAAAACCATTAACTCATGACGAATGTATCTCATAGCGTAACATCAATTGGGTCGATTCAACACAAGTGTTCTCCTAACATTGTGTCCTCAAAATTGCCAGCATAGTCATGCCCATGATCAGGAAAATGTGATCATCAAGCAATACTTGAGCTAATCTTAGAGGCACGACTAGGAATACATTTTACCATTTATCATTCCACATGTTCACATGGGTTTTCCTCTGATCCTTTATGGATATACGAGCTCAAGGAC
This sequence comes from Elymus sibiricus, assembly GCA_039707655.1. Taxonomy (NCBI): domain Eukaryota; kingdom Viridiplantae; phylum Streptophyta; class Magnoliopsida; order Poales; family Poaceae; genus Elymus; species Elymus sibiricus. Next base: position 4,261,983 of record CM077670.1, on the reverse strand, counting down.
CACTGCAGTTATAGCACAGAACATAAACATTAATTACAAACTTGAAGATAGATAATAACTGATTATTATTGCCTCTAGGGCATATCTCCTACAGTTCCTTACCTCCTCTTGTCTTAGAGTGTCGGTATAGTGGCTAACGGGTACCCACTAACCCGTCCACGGACGGGCCGCAGTAGCCCTTGCCGGGGCAGGGACAGGCAGTTGCTCTGGCAATGCAAGCCACCTCACCTATTCATAAGGAAGAAGACCTCTAGGCAGGTCAACTACAAGGTCTAGTATATCTTCTCTGGGCTTCCACACCAACAAGAAGGTAAAGGACAGAGGAGAGTTGCTCGATCAGATCGGCAGCACTGCAAGGCAAGGAGGACCCGTGAACGATCATGGGTTCCCGGGAACGCATCTCACCCGCCAACAAAGGTTGATTTTCCACCACATGTTACCTACCATCCCACTCACTGTGGGGCGTGGCAGGGCATGGCGTGGCTCGCAGGCTTTTTTACCGCCTGCGTGTCACTCTCGACTGGGGAGTTGGTAGCGTAGTGGGTAAAAGGACCGTGACTCACCCTGGTCAATCCCACGTGCAAGCCACCTACTCCCATACGTGGCGCCGTAATAACAGGTGGGTGCAGCATTCGATGCACCAAGTCCAGCGCTCGCTTCCGGGTGCCGAAAGGAGGCGCCACTTAATGGAGCCATTTAATGCATTTGACCTACTCTGTCAGGGTTAGGTTTGGACTACTATAGCCACTGTGGTACCCCTTGAGCTATAAAAGGAGGGGCATGGCTACTGTTAGAAGGGGTCGACTCAATCGATACCTGGAGAGATCAACATTTAGAGGGGCACAGAGCACGTAGCGGGCCAAACCCGTTCTCGGGGACAAGCTGCCACCTTGTATTGTGCAATCTTCTTCCACCCCACATAATCAAAACAGCAGGACTAGGGTGTTACGCATCCGTGTGGCCCGAACCTGGGTAAACCCATTGTGTATGTGTGATCGTCGTGGTTGATCTACGTCCGCCGCACCACCCTCCGAATCGGCAAAGGGGCCTTCTCCGGCCTTTGGTGTCCCATGTCTTGCACGCCGTGACATAGAGGGCATGATCTTAAGTTTGGAATCCCTGAGATTCTTCACAGTAAAGATAAATTGCAGCGGATAATTGACTCCCAAGTGAACTTAATAAATAGAGCTATGGTCCCCGGCAACAGCACTAGAAAATAGTCTTGATGACCCACATGTATAGGTGATCGCAATAGTCTTTGAGGGAAGTATTTCAACCCAAATTTATTGATCCGACACAAGGGGAGCCAAAGAATATTTATAAGCTTTAGCAGTTGAGTTGTCAATTCAACCACACCTGAGAGATAACTTCCTTTCAGCAATTTATTAGTAGCACAGTAATATGATAGCAGTAGTGATAAAGTAGCAGTAGCAATAGCAGAAATAGTAACAAGTTTGTAGCAAAGCAGAGCAGTGGTGAATTTAACGGTGACAATAGCAGAAAAGCATAGGCATGGAGTAGCGATGGGGTGTTCAGATGATATTCAATATGCAAAAGTGATAACCTAGAGAGATAGCAAACTAGCTACAATTCATCAATCATATGTAAGCATGTATTCCGTATATAGTCATACGTGCTTGCGATAAGAACTTGCATAACATCTTTTGTCCTACCCTCCCGTGGCAGCGGGGTCCTAATGGAAACTAAGGGTAATTAAGGCACTCCTTTTACTAGAGAACCAGAACAAAGCATTAACACATAGTGAATACATGTAATTCTCAAATTAAAGTCATCCCCGTGGAGTATCCCAATTGTTGTCACTTTGGGGTCTAGGGTTCAGAACGATAACAGGTGCATACAACTTGCAAGTAAGATCAAGAACACAAATATATTCATGAAAACATAATAGGTTCAGATCTGAAATCATGGCACTCGAGACCTAGTGACAAGCATTAAGCATAGCAAAGTCATAGCAACATCAATCTCAGAACATAGTGGATACTAGGGATCAAGCCCTAACAAATCGGACAACGATTACATAGGAAATCTCATGCAAATCCTATCTATCTCCATATGCCTACAGAAGATTACTCACACATGGATGTGAGCATCATGAAATTGTTGATGGAGAAGGGTTGGTGATGACGACGGCTACGAATCCCTCTCTCCGGAGCCAGAAACAGACTCCAGATCAGGGCTCCCGATGAAGAACAGGAGGTGGCCGCGGCTCCGTATCGTAGAACGTGATGAATATTTTCTATGATTTTTTCTGGAGGATATGTGAATTTATAGCGCTAGAATCAGGTCAAGGCGGTGGCCAGGGGCCCCACACGGGAAAGTGGCCGCGCCACCTGGCCGTGTGGCGGCTTGGTGGCACCCCTCCGGTACTTCTTTGCTCCAAAAATCTTTATTTATTCCAAAATAAATCTTCAAAAATTCCCGTTCAATTCTGAGCACTTTTATTTCTACACAAAACAACACCATGGTAGTTCTGCTGAAAACAGCGTCAGTCCAGGTTAGTTTCACTCAAATCATGCAAATTAGAGGCCAAAACAATAGCAAAAGTGTTTGGAAAAGTAGATACATTGGAGACGTGTCACCAAGCAAGGGTTCCGGGCTGAACGTGCACAAGGCATGGAACAATGGTATGTCGTCAGAGCAGCTTGGCGACATAGCGAGCACCACCAGCCACATTTAGTGGAACTGATGTTTTCATGCACGAGAAGATATCTGCTATGACCAAGCCTAGCGGTCGAGCAAGGAGGATGAAGCCATACTACATTTGCATTGAATGGTGTAAAAATAGTCAGAGCTTCATTAGGAGCCAAAGAGAGGAGAAAATATGCAGAGAAGTTTGAGAAGAATTTTGTATTTATGTCTAAGATGACCGGTGCATATTTTGATGTCTTGAGAATAACAAAAGAAGAGTGAAGAAGTAGCAGGAACAACAATACACTGTATATGTTATGTTGCATTTTGGTTCAATTTCCATGCTTTGAAGATGTCTTATGTAGTGAAGTAATTTTGTTTACAAATTCCATCTGGTTTCATCAATCCAGTAGTTAGTTAGGTAGGAGAGTTTGCTATAAACTTACTTGTTCTTGTAACACCATTTCTAATTTGACCTCTCACCTGCCTTTGTACATCCTCTCTTTTCTTATCTAGAGAGTTAAACATACTTGATTTTCATCGCATACACTATAGAGCATATTCAATTGAATCCAAGCTCACGGAAAATTCCCTTTGTTTCTATGACAACAATGGCATGCACATAGTCCTATAGGAAAATTCCTCCATTTTTTTGTGGTGCAACTAGACAACTTCTATTACGCATTCTCGATTTTAAATTCTTGTAGGCTTCAATATGCCATACCATCTCAATCCTATGTTTTTCTATTCCTGCATTTTTACAATCCAGCGAACCAAACATGCCAACTAATGAACTATAAGATCAAACAATAAAGGCATATTTTCCCATGAAAACCAATAAACGAGAAATGCCAATTGTACAAGGACACAACTATATTAAAGGATATTTAATGCACTCTATACTTTTTATTTATTTATGGTTAAGATTAAAAAAATCATACACTACGCAACCACATATAAAAGAGAAATGTGAATTGTCCAAGGACACAGACATTCTAGAGCTCTCTATCAATATGATTAAAGATGCCAAAAACAAATGCATAGAAATACATATGACATATATAATGGTATGTATTAATAATATAAAATGCAATTGGGTGACTAGTATTGTTTTACATTTAAGAAAGATTCAACTCAACCAAGATTTTCTGACCAATCTTTTAAAAATTATTTTACGAAACAAAACATAATGTTTCCTGCAAAAATATAATTTTAATTTAGGGCAAATGTACTTTTTTAATAGTCCGAAGATTGCTAACCACACCCGCCTGCCTGGTAGGGTGGCAAAAATAGATTTCGGAATTGTAACCTAGACTATTTATAAGATTTAGCTGCACCATCATGTGTTAATTGTGCCGAATATACTATGAATTGTACAAATAAAGATTTTATATTGATGAATTAATCAAAATAAGCAAAAAAGTTCAATATAAATAACCAAAAAATGGAGGAGCCGCTGACTAAAGAGAGCAGGAAATTGTGCTTTACTCCCTCCGTCCGGGTTTAAAAGACCTGCAGGCACAAAAGGCTAGTCCGTTTTTACAAGGAGGCTTACCCCTATTAACTCGACCATGAGTGTGGTACATGCGATGAGTTCTTGTCAAGCATGCACACGGTAGATTGCGAGGAGGAATTAGAGGTATCAAATGCAATAACTGCCGTTGTTTCGGACTGTAGGAGAGGTGGCGAATGGATTGATTACTGAACCGTTCGGCAAGTTAAGGGTGTGGAACAACCGGATTTAGAGTTGAGGGTTGAAACTTAAACCGAGTGGTTAGTTCAGGGTTGCAATGTGGACTTTTCTCAATGGATAATTCACAGTCGGCATATCGATCGGGCGGACAACGAGCTCCTAACGCTTGCACTCTTCCTCAACTCGGTATATCTCCAAGAGGGGTCTCTGGACAAGCGAGCCCTTCGTATGAATCACCATTCTCTATTGGAAAATGCTACAAACTCATGAACTTTGGAAGGGTTAAAGAGCTAGCTTGCAGTAACATTTGGAGCTTTTCGGCACCCAAAATATGCAAAATCTTTGCCTGGTTACTTGTCAAACACATGATTAAAGTTAGGGTGGTTCTGAAAAAACAAGAAATCGTCGATAATGACAACTGCCCATTTGGCTGCAGCAACCATGAAATTGTGTCTCACATGGCTCTGGAATGCGGTAGAATGAAACGTATTTGGGAACTCCTCGGCAGACGAATGCGTGATGTGGATCAACCGGCGGACATTTTCACAGACGAAAGAAAATTCATCCCTGAAGACAAAAGAAAATCTTGGGAGCTGATTGCAATCGCTGTACTTTGGTCTATCTGGCTAGCAAGGAATTGAAGGGTCTTCGATGGAATAACTATCCCCCTAGTGTAGTTGCGAAACAATGCACGGCCATGGTTAGACTCTGGGCGAGCAGGGCTAAAAAAAGAGGAACTTTTGTCTATTCACAAATGGATTGCCAGCTGGCCAAACTAGTCACCGTTTTTCATTCCCCTTTTGTTCTCCTTTTCTGCATTTCTATGTTTATCTTCACCCCTCTCCCTCCCCTTCTCTCTTGTTATGTACCCTGGTTTGTAAGAACTTTGCCCCAGTAAGCATTTTGTTTATGGTTTTTCATTAAAAAAAATGTAGGCAGGGGTCTCCCCTCCCGTTCTCCTTCAAAAAAAACTGCCGTGATTTTTAAGAGATGATAGCTTTACATGCGTTGATTTCTTGCCATAACCGAAGACTGGCATTGGTTGTTGCCACGGTTAAGTATATCATTAATTTCGTCCTGGACCTGTTGATTTGGTCTTTCGGCCCTTTAAACCCGGACAGAGGGAGTACACAATCTAGTTTCGTGAGGTACCATGAGATATGTAATTGATTGTCTCCTGATGCACCCTCAGTCCAACATCACAATGTATTATAAAATTAAAATTTGTTTAAAGATTGGTAATTGTATTTTTGCGGGTTAGGATGAACTTGACGCAATCACGGATCTCAGTGGCATCGCTGCACAGACCTTGGTATCTCTTGGACTACCTCATCTCCAGCAAGGGAAAACTCAAGATTTTCCTCTAGTTCAGGAAGATCACCATCGCCGATCGAACGATCTGATTAATTAACCGGTCAAATTGGTCGCTCGTTTCGTCAAATTAACACAATATTATAAAAGACTGCTATCATTCCCCGTCCTATTAATTAGGTAAATTTATTCATAATTTTAGTCATTTAATTACTATCAAAATCATTCATTGATTTATGAACATGCTTATGTATGTATGGTAGCTAGCTAGTGTCCCCTACCGCAACAAATCAATTATGAAATCTTACCAAATCAAATCACCATATGTAGTCCTAGCAGATTCCCTACCGCAACAAACATGTCGCTGATTTGTTTCCTTGTCGATACCCCTGACGTCTCTTAGTTTCTGATTCTTTCCTTGTTATCTATTTCCACAGTGTTTCATTTGGTATGTCGTCTCTCCACATAGATGCAATCCCCTCCTTCCACGTCTCTCCAAGAAAAAAAAACACCTTCCTTCTGTTTCCTCTTCCTCGGTTGATCCATCCTAACCGGAAACGTCCTCCTCTGCCGCTTCCATGCCTCCGTGCGGGTGGACTCGGCGTGAGTTATCTCAGCAACTACGCCGGGAGTTGAGGAAGGCCACCATCGCCACGGCCGCCGCGGGTAGCAGCGACTCATGGGAGGAGTCCGGCGTGGGCACGGCTGGAGCGTGGTTCATCCCGTGAACCCAGGCAGCCATCCCGAGGAACCCATGCTCCTGTCCTTCGCTAAGTCTCTGTCACGACCTCTCTGTCTCTCCCGTTCCTTCAGGATTTTTTTTCGATCTGCCGCGTATTTTGGTTCAGTATTCAGCTTGGTGATCTGGTGCTTGTCCGTTCTTTGTGCAGCTGCCACCACGGCAGCGAGATACCTTGGTTTTGTCATTCCAAGACTATGCAGAGTGTGTGCTGCAACTTGCAGAACTTGTATCTTCAGTGGCAGTGAATACAACATCAATTATTTCTTCGGTACGATGCTCAAGGTTCGGTGCGTATTTGTAAAATTGAGTTTAACTGTTTTCAGTTTACAGAAAAGTATACTGCCTCGTATTTTTGGTCCTTTAATTGTTGCTTCTTGCTTGTATATTAGGTGTACGTCTCGACAGTAGGGTTTCTGATTTTCTGAACTAGGAATTAAGTTCCCCTGTAGTAGTATCCATCGGCTCTTTCTACTTTTTTCATCCAGCTTAAATCGTCTGGCACAAACATACACACAAGAGAAGAAGGGAGCTACTAAAGTATGAGTCGGGGATTAGAGAAACAGAACAATAAATTTACTCATCGATTTGATCTTGATCTCAATGGCAGCTTGCTCTTTTTGAAATATACACATATATATACTTACATGATCACCATTGAGATTCCTTTAGGTATGCATGTTATGTAAAGATTGTACGCATCTTTTGACCCTTTGTTTATGATACAGACTACCTTTCCTTTTCATTATAGCCCACTAATTTTCCTGCGTTGGGTTTTGTACTATAATGGATGATTCATCTATCTGGGAACAAGATATATTTTTTCAGACAAGTGAATGTCTCCATGTCACTGGATTTATTTTCTTGGAGTTGTTTGCACCGAGTGATTACCCGCATGGCAGGGGCTTCTACCTAAACTGCGCTTTATAGAGTGTGGTGATTAAAAGTCAAGGAATTTTGCTGTGGTAACTAGCATGTAGTATGCATTACCTCATTAGTGTTTGTATTGTGCACCAAGAATAAATTTTAGTAACTAGCTTTTTTTAGATTGATATTTATCTCCAGTCTGATGGGTGTTGGACAGAAACATCATAGATCCTACCAAAGATAATGAGCAGTCGGAAGTTGTCACCAAGGCAGCAACTACGAAAGGTACCATATGCAATTTTTTTGTTGTTTTCTTCAAACAAGACATGGCAAACAATTTTGCCTTGCTTCAATTCTATTTTGTGAATACACTTTTTGTTTCTGAATCACACAAATCAAAACCCGCATGTAGAAGGATGTATGACTTGCAAAATCAATACTACGAAAGTTCAATAGAGATGTGAGTTAAGCAATTGGTCTATGCCTGGGACTTTTACCAACTAATACAAGAGACGTATGCTGCATGCATAGTAATCCAATAGTTTTGTCTATTTGATGTATTCTTCTTCATTATGAATAATCAAACACTCTTCATGTTTCTCTTTAAAACAATTTTCCGACAGATAAAAGTCGGGCTTTGGCAAGGGCTCACGCAATGAGCTTGGACTTCAATGATTATGCTCCTTCTGCTATTATCTTGCCATGTCCGGTGTGAAAGTTGACGGACCTAAAGGCCGGTGATGGGTCCGCCGCCGCCGCACCGTCTCTGAACTTGGTGGAGACGCGGAAGGAGAGCGGTGGCGCCGTGAAGACCTCGACGCCTGCTGCCGTGACCACGACCATGACCATTCCGTCAGTAATAAAGGTACTAACTGTTACATATCCCCTAGCTTCAGAAACATTAGATAAATATCCAGCTTATTATTGAAAAATCTTCATTCCAGATAAATGCAACCTTTCTATATACATTCAGCTTATTATTGAAGGTTGCATCGATGGTGCTATTATTGTTGAAATAAGAGGCACATTAAAAGTCTAAGGAATTGTCAAACTTTGTGTACCTTGTAATAGTGACACGCATGGATGCGTGAAGTTGAGTGATACTAATATTATTTAGTCATGGACGATATATATCCAGTTATACGTTCTTGGGTGGCGAGCCATTTGGCTGGTTAAGAAGATAGGAAGATTGCCGAGAAGGAAAAAAGTGGAAGAGAGTTTGTATGTGTCGTTGTATGATGAAAACTGGATGCCATCATGCTTAACACGTATTTCTAAATTAAAAGAATAATTTGATTAATGTGTCCATATTTTTATTATTCCGTGACAACGCATGTGTATTCAGCTTTTGCCTGTAGCAACGAACGGCTACTGTTGAGCTGCAACCAGGTTGCGGAATGTTGGAACCTTCGCCGATGAAGTTGCCACCGCAGACGATTTTTTCCTAGGACCGGCTACACTGGAGCTGCAACCTGGTTGCTGGATGCTCGAACTGGCAGAGGATTTTGCTGCATCCGTGCCACAACGGCGGGTGAAGGACCTGCCATCGCTGCCGACTTTGTTGCGACAATGGTCAACGGAGCTGTAATCATCGTCGGCGGTTCTATGGTGGCAGGGGGAGGGGGCGTTTCTCCTGTGCGTGCTGCAAAGACTTCATCGACATTTTCCGTATCTGCCATGGCCAACACGATGCAGCGGGAAGGGAGGGGGAGGGAAGAGTTGCGGCAACAATGAAGGTGGCGAGGTGCGACCTGCGGTGAGGTAGGTGGACGGTGGGGGCGGCCCGTGAGGGGCGGCGACCCATGCTGGACGCGTGCATGAGGGGAGCGTCGTTGACGCAGTGCGGGAAACGTCTCGCGGAGGGAGGGGAGGGTGAAAAAGTGGTGGATCACAACTGTTTGGATGTGCTCGATCTAACGACTGGTATGCATGCTTGAACAATAGTACTTATGTTACGTGAGGAGTAATGTAAGATGAAGTGAAACATGGTGGACATAGCTTCGTGACGGAGTTGGCGGGGAGATGTCAGGGTGATGTTGAGGCTGGGGGCGGAAGAAATGGCCAAATGGGATTTCTTAGCGCTAGCGAGGAGGCTGATGGGTTCCGTGGAGCAATGCAATGTTGTAGCAACAGCGTATTGGGTTCCATTTTCTGGTGGAGAAGAACTAATGAACGGCATGTGTGCGATTCGTTTGTTCATTCATTTGATCATTCCTTATTTCACTCAACTCAGATTCATTTACTTTTGCACTTACCCATGGTTTGATGGATCGAGAAATTTAGTCACATTAATTGCAATGAGGAATATCATATATACATAAACCTCAGATTTTTTTTTTTCAGTAGAACATGATCATGATGAACCAGGAAGATTTTTAAAATGCCCGTGGCAACGCACGGGCATTCTACTAGTAAAATAAAATTGTACACATTGTTTTTGGTATATATATATCTGCCAATATATATAATGGTCGAATCCATTTTGGTTATGAGTTTTTCTCTATAAATTAACTAGCGAGGTTGTTGAACTGAGTTCAGGTTTTAACAAGCAATGCTTTTGCACTGGGATTGAATGAATTTAAACTAGTTATTCTTTATGAGATATTATTTCTCAGTGGACTTATGTGACGCCCCCATTCATAATCGTGCACTAATCATACACGCAGCATGCACGATCACGAACAGTGACTCCACGTTAATATCACAACACAACTCTACGACACAAATTTAAATATAAATTTTTATATTACAAACCAGCGCACGGGGACCATTAATACATCAGTACAGAAGCAAATATGTCTGGGTACAGACGAGTTAAACAAGTTTGCCTTAAGAAGCACTAGTGGAGAAACGGCCTTTAGTCCCGGTTCACCAACCGGGACTAATAAATCGGGACTAAAGGCCCCCACCCTTTAGTCCCGGTTGGCCACGACCCGGGACTAAATTCCTGCCACGTGGCCGGCAGCGCGCGCCAGGGGCTGGGGACCTTTAGTCCCGGTTGGTGCACCAACCGGGACTAAATCCCTGCCACGTGGCCGGCAGCGCGCGCCGGGGGCTGGGGACCTTTAGTCCCGGTTGGTGACACCAACCGGGACTAAAGGTTTAGGGGTTTAGGGGTTTAGGGTTTATTGTTTATTTTTCCTTTTCATTTTGTGTTTTCCATTTAATTCTTTTTCATTTCAAACATATTTTACGCTACTACATACTGTACACGTTATGCATATATAATAGAATTTCTCATAGAACCAATCAAATATCATAGAATTTCTCGTAGGACCATGCATACACATATATATATACAATTTTTCCTACAATTTGCAGATCATTACATGCAGGCATTTGGTGAAATGGTATTCTCCGTCGGGAGATATGACCTGCTCAAGCAAAAATCCTGTCATTTCCTCTTAAAGTGCTCGTATGCGGTCCTTTGGTAGAAGCCTATCCCGCATCTCCACCATCTTTAAAGAAAGAGATCAATATGAATATATTAGTTGTGTGTATATATATTAGATCATGATAAAAAAAATTGTGAATAGTGTTTACGTACCCAAAGATGTCTTGCATCTCCGCTCCTTTCGGTTTTAAATCGAATGTTCTCGCAAACGTAGTATGCACATAAATTAGTCCCCTTTTCCTGCCTCATACACATTACGAGAATAGAATTCAATCAGATAATAATCAAGCATGATAATGGTATTGAAACTAGAATTAAAGAGATGCGCGGACGTAGCTAGTACTACTTAATTACCTTGGACCGTCGCCATTTCAGCTGTGGTTTCCATTCACCGACAACCTCTTTGATGAACTTTTTCCAAACCCTGCCCGGCAAAGAAAATGAATAAAGGAGTTATTAATTACTTGATATCAGGAAATGAACTAAAGAGGTCGACATAGTGCGATAATGATTGAAATTACCTGTCGAGCATCAAAAACAGGCTGATGTATTCTTCAGAGTCTTTACCTAGTGAGTCCAGTACTTCAACAGTTCACTCGTCAACTCTAATGATTAGCAGGATCCAGTGGAATCTGCGCACACGTTTGTATAAGCGGGCATGCATAACTCATCAACTACACTTAACATCGAGTAAGCAAAAATAGAATTTGTAGTACAAGACAGTAACACTCACCTGAAGTTGTAAGGAAAATGTATTTCTGGTCTGGTATTTAGTTCCTTCAAAAACATTAGCAAGTTATTCTCTGTGTCTTGTTTGTGGTTATTTAACACATTTTCATTAACGGTATTTGGGTCAATGAACCCAATGCCATAGACTCCATCTCTTTTCAATTCAAAAATCTTCATTCTGCATAATACCACACAAAAGAATATAGTGAGGATAATTACAGACAATGAACGAGCTGAGCTAGAGACTTAAATTACAGAAAGAAATCACTTACAGACAATAGCAACTGACGAGAGATTTGTCGAGTGCGTCTTGATTGAATAACTGAAAATTTTCTGGAAATTCAATCCACACATCTTTTCCATGGAAGTAATGCTCTGGCTTGACTTTCACCATGAGGCTCTCTCGCCCGGCCTTTATTTCTCTCAGGTACCAGTCATGCAATCTGTGCATTTGCGTTCATAGAAGCTCCTCCTCGTCAGGTCTGACCAGAGGGTTCCCGGGGACATATTTCCATGCTAGTTCCTTCGGATCCATCGTGGGGACTTCCTCGTTGCCTAGGAGTTGTTCAACAGTGATACCCATCTCTCTAGCCATCTCTCTATCAGCGTCGGTTACCGCCTTATCGGTACTCACCTTGAGCGGGGGGGTCGATTGCACTGCCTGTTCTCCGAGCTGGGGAACAGTTTTTCCCGCTTTTATTACTACCTGTAAGGCTCGACTGCTGCTTTTTTTGTTGATAATATGACTTGCTAATAGAGTGTTCATAGTCTGATCGCCTTTTCTCCACAGCCGGTTTAGCAAGATCCACAAAGTGTTGTACGACTTTCTCAGGTATTTTCTCCTTCGGCGGCGGGGGCGGTTTCGGTGCAAAATGGGCCTTCACTTGGGCATCCACGACCCCTTTGTTTTCCTCCTCAGTCATCTCGTAAGCTAACTTCTTTTTGGCAGGAGGCTCGGGTTTCTTCTTTGGTGCTCTCTTCTGCTTTGGAGTCGGCTCACGCGGCGGAGATCGATATCGTGTACTCGCGCTGGGCTCCGTCTCGAGGTGGGGTGGATTCGGCTGACGCGGCGGAGATCGATATGGCGGACTCGCGCTGCGCTCCGTCTCGAGGTGGGTTGGAGTCGGCTGATGCGGCGGACTTGGAGGAGGAGTCGGTGGCCTTGGCACCGAGTTTGGAAACACGATGCATTCCTTTCTCCATACAATGAGACCACGTATGGCTTCTCCCAGTGTCTGCTCCCCTTGACCTCCAGGAAAGTCAAGCTCTAGTGAGTCATATCCCGACAGAACTTCATCCACCCCGACACGAGCATAGCCAGGTGGAATCGGATTGCCGTGGATGGTTGCTTCAGGTGCATTCGGTAAAGCAAAGCCGTCCGCCACCTTCATGGATATGTTCTTCATTTTCATGTGTAGCTCACAAGTTGTCGTCTCTTGGATATCATCCACGGGGTAGCGAGCTAGCAATGCATCATTGGCCGGGACCCTCGTGGAACCCACGTTGCTTTTCGGCATAGATGGGATGGTACTATCCAATGCTGGATCTGGTTGCTCCTGCCGCTGAGACGCACTTTGCTAGCTAATTGTGTCGATCTGCTCCTGCTGCCGCATGAAAGCGCGTTCCAACTCCGCGTTCTTTAATTCTACCTTTTGAAGCCGGTCTGCATCCTGCTTCTTCTGGTCTACATCCTGCTTCTTCTTTCTCGCACGGCTTCTATAAGTGTCATTCCACTCCGCAAACCCCTCAACCCACGGAACAACGCCTTTGCCTCGTGTTCGTCCCGGGTGTTCAGGATTCTTGAGGGCGCGTGTAAGCTCGTCGTTCTCCCTCTCGGGCTGGAACGCCCCCGTTCGAGCCTCTTTTATTGCTTCAAGTAATGCGTCCGAGGCTTCTTTAAGACTTGCCTGTTCAATAATCTCCCCTGTCTTTGGGTCCAACTTTCACCCATGCGCATAAAACCAAGTCCTGCACCTGTCGGGCCAACCCACTGTTTTTGGAGTGACCCCTGCAGCAATCATCTTTTCCTCAGATTCATCCCACTTAGGCAACCCAGTCTTGTAGCCACCTGGCCCCAGAACATGGTGAAACTTTTTTTTCTCAGCATTTATCTTGTTTTTCCTCGACCGTTCCTTAGCTGCTTCCGATTCCTTGAACTCCACAAATAAGTCCCAGTGATCTTTTACCTTCTCTAGTGGTCCAGTGAATTCTCGAGTCTTCTTTTCTGCATTGACGTAGTTGGCCCATAATCTTTTCTTCCAAGTCTGGAATTGTGTGGCCATCTTCTTAAGAGCACACTTCTTGACTTTCTCCTGTTGGAGATTTGTGAAACCCTCTGATAGGGTGAAATGTGACATGAGCGTATCCCAAAGCAGATTTTTTGCTCTTTCGTCGACAAAACTAACTCCTCGATCTTCCTTTGGCTTATTCCATTCTTGAACGGTGATCGGGATTTGGTCCCTAACAATAACTCCGCATTGACGTATAAATTTGTCCGCATTCTTTTTAGGAGCAATCGGTTCGCCATCTTCTTTGATTTCATCGATGTTGTACTTTAGGCCATCGGGCAACTTTTTGGCCGGGCCTCGTACTACCCTTGTAGAAGATTTGCTCGATCCGGAGGGCTAAAAGAAGAAAGATTCGTTAATATATATATATATATATATATATATATATATATATATATATATATATATTAATATATATATATATATATATATATACCTCGCCGGACTTTGTTAATTGAAGAACATTTCCTTCGCCATCATTGTTTGTGTGCCCTTCGTCTATTGGTTCTTCCTCAATTCCCTCACCAGACTCGTTAAGATATTGTGAGCCGTCATCTGGTTGAATCTCTGGGTTTTGGGAGCGTATCATGTCGAACATGATATCCTCTTGATCATGGTCGTCTCTGCCGCTATAGTCCATAGCTTAACTAATCCAGAAGAAAGATAAAATAATTTAGTATTCAAATTAGAATGCATTCAATAAGCAAAAACTAATACATTTCGAATAATCCAGTTAATGCATCATCGAATATTATCACTAATACATCTTGAATATTATCATATAACATCACTAATACAGCTCGAATATTATCAAATAATCCAGTTGACTCGCGGTTCCTGAGGCGCAGGCGGTGGACACCCAAAGAGAAGGAACCATCACAGGATCATAGCTCGGGTGAGATCCCTGAAGAACCTGCCAGGTATTGGAGAACCTGACGTCCAACGCAACCATGTAGCGACGGACGTGCTCGTTCTCCTCCCTGACACGGCGACGTACCACCTCCTCGGGGGCCGGCTGCCTCCGCACCGATAGTGGCCCACGCGACCGCCACCAAAGAAGCTCCGGGTCAACGACGGGAGCCCGATTCCTCACCAAGCTGCGCACTCCGGAAGGTAGCACCTCCCAGTGCCAGCCCGGCGGAGCCCAGTCCCGGACATGGCGCCTCTCAAGCAGGTTGTCGCCGCCGAGTCGACGACGAGGATGCGGGCCGGGCCTCGTCGACGTCGAGAACAAATTCTTATGAAAACAAATTTCTATGCAATAATTATCATTTTATTATGCTACTCATATTTAATAAACTTTTACAACTATAGTAGATGAGAAAATTTGAACAACATTTTATATCATTGATCCAACCATTCTTTTTATAGAGAACCCACACTTGAACAACATTTCTATTCATCCATTTAACATCCATCTATCTAACATTTCTATTCATCCATCATTCTAACATACATCAATATAACATCTATCCATCTACATATCCATCTAACAATCATCTACACACAAAAATACATAATAAATCCATCTAATTAACATTCATCTACACACAAAAATTACATACTCCCAAAATCTCATGTCTCATCCACAATGTCGTTATCAAAATTAACCATCTGCTCACACTAATAATTAACATTAACATGACTTGAAAAATACAAGGACATTTTCAATCTCATCGATCATTGGTTGTCCATGGCGGCGGCCGAGCTCAGGGTGTGCGGGGGGGTAGTTAGAGGCCGTGCGCGGGCCAGGGGAGAGCGGGGGAAGACAAGGGGGGCTCACAGCGAGGTCGTCGCGAGCTCGGGGAGGGCTCAGGGAGGTCGTGGACGCGTCGGTGCTCGAGGGCGAAGTCGAGGCAGTGGCGGCGACCGGCGAGGAGGAAGACGATGGTGCGGGCGCTGTGGGGCTCTTCGCTCGCTCCCGTGGTCGAGGAATATGCAGCGGGCTGCGGGCTCGGGGAGGGGCCAGAGCGAGCGGGACGGCGTCGGCGATCTCCGGCGTCGGAGGTTGAAGATGAGCGGCCTGGCGGCGTGTGGTGTTCGATCTGTCTCCTGGGCGGTGGAAAACGCTAAGTGACAGTTATATAGGATCGACCTTCAGTCCCGGTTGAATCCACGCCCCAGGACTAAAGGACCTTTAGTCCCGGTTCGTGGCTGCAACCGGGACTAAAAGGTTGGCCTTTAGTCTCGGTTACAGCCACGGGCCGGGACTAAAGGTCTGTTTTCAGGGCCCAAATTAAGCGCGGGAGGAGGACCTTTAGTCCCGGCTGGTTGTGCCAACCGGGACTAAAGGTTTTTTTTTTCATTTTTTCTGTTTTTGCTTTATTTTTTTATTTTGTTTCTACTTATAGCCAAATATTTAGAGTTTTTGAGTGAATCTTTTTGCTTTAGGTCACAAAAATTATAAACTTTCTGTTAGTGCTAGTAGTTTTCAAATTTGAATAGTTTAAATTTGAATTCTTTGAAATTTGTCTGAATCACTCGTTTGTGAATAACCTTAGTTTAAAATAGATTTTTGAGTGATTCTTTTTCCTGCTGTTTAATATTAGTGTGTTTTATCAGTATGTTCAATTTGGTAATTTTTAGGTTATTTTAAATAGGTGTTTTAATCAAAAACAGATTATGTTTAGCTCTTTTAGTTTTATACCTTCATTTGTTTTAAATATTTTAGTTTATATGTTTTTTTCTTATTATTTTGCCAAATTATATTATGTTTCTATTAGTCAACATGAGGAGTTTTAATTTTCAACCCTTACTTACTTCATTTGTTATTTTTCATGCATTTAATGATTTTTTTAAGCTAAATGACCCTGAAATTGAAAAGCACTACAAATGAACTCTAAAAAGGTTGAAACTTGGCATGGTATCATCATTTCGCCCACATAGCATGTGCTAAAAAGTTGAGAGGGTTACGGCCAAAACCGGATGCACTTCGTGTACAAACTTGACCATCTCTTTCGAAGTATCAAGGTTTCGGATGAAAACTCATCTGTTACAAAAGCATTTCATTTTTTAAAACTTATTTCAACTCCAGACTTTTTGTGCATTCAATATGCACCATTCAAAGCCACATCCTCAAATTTCAACCCTTTCTAACTTCATTTGCTATTTTTCATGCATTTAATGATTTTTTTGAGCTAAATGACCCTGAAATTGAAAAGCACTACAAATGAACTCTGAAAAGGTTGAAACTTGGCATGGTATCATCATTTCACCCACATAGCATGTGCTAAAAAGTTGAGAGGGTTACGGCAAAAACTGGATACACTTTGTATACAAACTGAACCATCTCCTTCGAAGTATCAAGGTTTCGGACGAAAACTCATCTGTTACAAAGGCATTTCATTTTTTTAAACTTATTTCAACTCCACACTTTTTCTGCATTCAATATGCACCATTCAAAGCCACATCCTCAAATTTCAACCCTTTCTAACTTCATTTGCTATTTTTCATGCATTTAATGATTTTTTTTTTGAGCTAAATGACCCTGAAATTGAAAAGCACTACAAATGAACTCTGAAAAGGTTGAAACTTGGCATGGTATCATCATTTCACCCACATAGCATGTGCTAAAAAGTTGAGAGGGTTACGGCAAAAATTGGATGCACTTCGTGTACAAACTGGCCTATCTCGGCTACTCACTAGAGAAGAAAGTGATGACGGTGAAGCCGATCACATCCCAGAGTGGGATCTTGGGGTATAAAACTTTTTCTTCACGTGTGTCCCTTTGCGCCGTAACCATGGACAGTCTTCATCATTTAACAGGATGCTTGGGTCAGTCTTCACTGTGAAGGGAGGAATTTCATGAAACTTTTCATAATCTTCTGACATGTCTGTCTTGTCCTCCACTCCCACGATGTTTCTTTTCCCTGAAAGAACTATGTGGCGCTTTGGCTCACCGTATGATGTATTCGCTTCCTTATCTTTCCTTTTTCTCGGTTTGGTAGACATGTCCTTCACATAGAAAACCTGCGCCACATCATTGGCTAGGACGAATTGTTCGTCTGTGTACCCAAGATTGTTGAGATCCACTGTTGTCATTCCGTACTGCGGGTCTACCTTTACCCCGCCTCCTGCCAGATTGACCCATTTGCACCGAAACAAAGGGACCTTAAACTCACGTCCATAGTCAAGTTCCCATATCTCCTCTATGTAACCATAATATGTGTCCTTTTTCCCTATTGGTGTTTGTTGCATCAAAGCGGACACCACTATTTTGGTTGGTGCTCTTTTTATCTTGGGCGATCGTGTAAAATGTATTCCCATTAATCTCGTACCCTTTGAAAGTCAATATAGTCGAAGATGGTGACTTGGCCAACAAGTACATCTCATCTCCAACACTGTCGTCATTCATGAGATGTGTTTGCAACCAACCGCCAAAAGTCGCCATGTGTGTACGTTTAATCCAGGGGTCAGACTGCTCCGGGTTCTTGGAGCGTACAATTTCCATGTGTTCCTCGATATACGGAGCCACCAAGGTGGAATTTTGTAGAACTGTGTAGTGTGCTTGGGCCCAAGAATGCCCGTCCCTACATATTACTGAATCCTTTCCTAGCGTGCCTTTTCCACTCAGTCTCCCCTCATGTCGCGATTCAGGAACACCAATCGGCTTAAGGTCGGGAATAAAGTGAACACAAAACTCAATAACCACCTCTGTTTCATGGCCCTTGGAGATGCTTCCTTCTGGACTAGCACGGTTATGAACATATTTCTTTAAGACTCCCATGAACCTCTCAAAGGGGAACATATTGTGTAGAAATACAGGACCCAGAATGGCAATCTCTTTGACTAGGTGAACTAGGACGTGCGTCATGATATTGAAGAAGGATGGTGGGAACACCAACTCGAAACTGACAAGACATTGCACCAAATCATTCTGTAACCTTGGTAGGATTTCTGGATCGATTACCTTCTGGGAAATTGCATTGAGGAATGCACATAGCTTCACAATGGCTAATCGAACATTTTTCGGTAGAAGCCCCCTCAATGCAACCGGAAGTAATTGCGTCATAATCACGTGGCTGTCATGAGACTTTAGGTTTTGGAATTTTTTCTCTGCCATATTTATTATTCCCTTTATATTTGACGAGACGCCAGACGGGACCTTCATACTGAGCAGGCATTCAAAGAAGATTTCCTTCTCTTCTTTGGTTAGAGCGTAGCTGGCAGGACCTTGATACTGCTATGGATGCATGCCGTCTTTTTCGTGCATACGTTGCTGGTCCTCCCGTGCCTCCGGTGTATCTTTTGTCTTCCCATACAAACCCAAGAAGCCTAGCAGGTTCACGCAAAGATTCTTTGTCACGTGCATCACGTCGATTGCAGAGCGAACCTCTAGGACTTTCCAATAGGGTAGATCCCAAAATATAGATTTCTTCTTCCACATGGGTGCGTGTCCGTCAGCGTCATTCGGAACAGATTGTCCGCCAGGACCCTTTCCAAAGATTACTTTTAAATCCTTGACCATATCAAGTATATGATCACCAGTACGGTGGTCAGGCTTCTTCCGGTGATCTGCCTCACCTTTGAAATGCTTGCCTTTCTTTCTTAAGAGATGCTTGATCGGAAGAAATCGACGATGTCCCAGGTACAAATTCTTCTTACATTTATCCAAATATATACTTTCGGTCTCATCTAAACAGTGCGTGCATGCGTGGTATCCCTTGTTTGTCTGTCCTGAAAGGTTACTAAGAGCAGGCCAATCATTAATGGTTACAAACAGCAACGCTCGTAGGCCAAATTCCTGCTGTTTGTGCTCATCCCACACACGTACACCTTTTATGTCCCACAGCTGTAAAAGTTCTTCAACTAATGGCCTTAGGTACACATCAATGCCGTTGCCGGGTTGCTTAGGGCCTTGGATGAGCACTGGCATCATAATGAACTTTCGCTTCATGCACAACCAAGGAGGAAGGTTATAGATACATAGAGTCACAGGCCAGGTGCTATGATTGCTGCTCTGCTCACCAAAAGGATTAATGCCATCTGCACTTATACCAAACCATAAGTTCCTTGCGTCACCTGCAAACTCCGGCCACTTTCTCTCGATTTTTCTCCACTGCGACCCATCAGCGGGTACTCTCAACTTCCCGTCTTTCTTACGGTCTTCTTTGTGCCATCGCAACAACTTGGCATGCTCTTTGTTTTGGAACAAATGTTTCAACCGTGGTATTATAGGAGCATACCACATCACCTTGGCAGGAATCCTCTTCCTGGGGCGCTCGCCCACAACATCATCACCAGGGTCATCGCGGCTAATCTTATAGCGCAATGCACCGCATACCGGGCATGCATTCAAATTCTCGTACTCCTCACCGCGGTAGAGGATGCAGTCATTAGGGCATGCATGTATCTTCTGCACCTCTAATCCTATAGGGCAGACAGCCTTCTTTGCTTCATACGTACTTACTGTCGGGCAATTCGTTGTCCTTTGGAAGCATCTTCTTTAACATTTTCAGCAACTTTTCAAATCCCTTGTCAGATACACCATTCTCTGCCTTCCATTGCAGCAATTCCAGTGTGGTACCCAGCTTTTTCTTGTCATCTTCGCAATTTGGGTACAACAATTTTTTGTGATCCTCTAACATGCGCTGCAACTTCAACTTCTCCTTTTCACTTTCGCAGTTTCTCTTTGCATCAGCAATGGCCCGACCAAGATCATCAGCGGGCTCATCTGATGCCTCTTCTTTAGCTTCTTCTTCTTCATTCTCTTCCCCCATTGTAGTACCATCGTATTCAGGGAACCTAGGATAGTTGTCATCATCCTCTTCTTCTTCATTCTCTTCCATTAGAACCCCTCTTTCTCCGTGCTTGGTCCAACAGTTATAGCCGGACATGAAACCGGACGTAAATAGGTGGACGTGACTGACTTTTGGGCTAGAGTAATTCCTATCATTCTTACAGACACCACATGGACAACACATAAAACCATTCCGCTTGTTTGCCTCAGCCGCACGCAGAAAACTATGCACGCCATTAATGAACTGGGGAGAGCGTCGGTCATCGTACATCCATTGCCGACTCATCTTCATTACACAACACCGAAAAGACCAAATTAATACAAGTTCATACATAAAGTTCATACACACTTATTCTCATAAAACAACATAAAACTATCTAGCTAAAGCATTTAAATGCAACAACAAATGCGATCAAAATCGCAACTAAGGTAATAATTGATCCAACAGCATAATGATACCAAGCCTCTTTATTAACAGCATAATGATCTTGTCATCATCGACGACATCGGCAACATACAACTCCAATTTCATCTTCTCTTCTTCAATTCTTTTCAATTTTTATTTCAAATACTCATTTTCTTTTTCAACTAAATTTAAGTTCTCGACAAGAGGGTCGGTTGCAATTTCCGGTTCACATACCTCCTAGATAAAAATATCTATGTCAACTTGATGGGCATAATTGTCATAAACACGAAATGCAACAAATAGTTATAAAAGAGAATATACCACATCCGAATCATAAACCGGACGAGGGCCGGCGGGGACGGATATCAAAACCATGGCACTATGTATAACAAACAATCATACAAGTAAGAAAATTATACAAGTAACTATCTAAATCATACAAATAAGATTTTTTTATATAAAAAGGATAAGAACAAGAGGCTCACCAAGGTGGTGCCGGCGACGGGACGGTTCGGGCGATCGACGGTGGTTAGGACGGGGACGGGAAGGCACTAAGTAAACCACACCTACACATATGCATACTAAGAAGTTAATTTGAGCTCAAATTGCATATAAATCAAATAAACTCCCACATAATTACTCCCAAACTAAAACCCACAAATCACTATACTTATAGAGCATTGCATGAGCTAATCTAGCAATGAGAGATGAAAGGACAAAGTTGCTAACCTTTGTGAACACTTGGATAGATGGGGTGCCTCAAATCTTGACAAATCTTGGCAAAAATGGAGGATGAGCTCGAGCAAGGGGAAGAGAACAGAGGAGAGAAAGGAGAAAACAGAGAAAGGAGAGCTTGGGCTCGGACTGGACGAAGCACTATATATAGTGATATCTTTAGTCCCGGTTGGTGATACCAACCGGGACTAAAGGTCCATCTCTAGTCCCGGTTGGTGATACCAACCAGGACTAAAGGGGCTCGCAGGGGCCCCAGCCTGCCACCACCCCTTTAGTCCCGGTTGGTAACACCAACCGGGACTAGAGGTCACAAATGAACCGGGACTAAAGCCTAGCCATTGGAACCGGGACTAGTGGTCACATTAGTCCCGGTCCAAAACCCGACCGGGACTAATGCTTCGGACGAAAGGCCTGTTTTCTACTAGTGAAGGCTGAACATAACAGCGACACTAAACCCAAAAGGCGTAGGCCTCCTGCCTGGGACCGTGAAAGATCGGGATACAACTCCAAGTCGTCCTGTTACCGTGGACACGGCTATTCGAATAGTTTAACTTCCCTGCAGGGGTGCACCACATTTCCTGATACGCTCGATTACCCTATGGCCGAACACAATTTTCCGTGGGTCTGCCCGGCCTCAGGCAATCGACATGCCGAAGTCCTGCCTCAGCTCTTCAGAGAGGTCACCCGTCAGTCTACATCCTAAGTGCAAAGGGTTGTTCGGCCGCTCGTCCTAAGCGCTCCAGCACGTTGTGAGGATGGCCAGGGCCAAGCCCACCTATGACTACGCAGCAGGCAGTATCCGCTCACCTGGGCGCATGCTGCATCTCTGAACTGTGACATCTGGGTAACTTTCGGGAGGAACTGACGACGTGGAGGGCCCCATAACCATTATCCCGCATGGCGGTTAGTGCGTATATGCCAGTGGCAGTCTCGGATCAAATACCCAAATCTCGTTAGCCATGTTATTGTTAAGTGACCGCGGACAACGACCAGGGCCAGGCCCACCTCATCCTGGATGGTCTCCGCCTGCCCTATCATTCCACCACAGTGAATCACTCGCGGGCTGTCGGAAACCCAGGTCCATCTCATCCGGAATGGTACCACCCGTCCTTTCAGCCCCCATCCGAACATATTCATATGTAGTATAACAATGTAAAATATATCCGCGATCATCGCCCTGAGGGATCACAACCTGACTACAGCATAGCAAACGGACAAGGGTGTAGGGCCAACTGATGAAACATAAGCATAGCTATACAAGGCATGCTAGGATAACAGGTAAAGTATTTATATTAGGCGACAAAATCAGGCTATGCATCAGAATAGAAACTACCGAAACAACATAGCCGAACCAGTATCTAATGCAAGAAGTAGAGGGAAGGAATGGGCGATATCGGAATGATCAAGGTGGGGTTGCTTGCCTAGAAGCTCTGCTGAGGGGAACTGATCGTCGGGGGCATAGTTGTCCTGAGGGGCTACGGCAGTCTCTGGGTCTACCGATAAGCAGAGGAGGGGGAAACAAAATAAATAACAGAGCAAACAAATGTAACACAATGCAGGGCATGCCAAAATGGGATGATCATGTGCTCTAGTGCGTTACTATACATTTTAATTAAAGTGGGAAAATATTTGGAATATTTTCCCAGCTCCAAACACTATTCATTCAGCTGATCTGGCAGCAAATTATCAATGTTCAGTATGATGGAGAGGTTTGTCATGTATGCAGATGACATATTCGGATTCGTTATATTTTTCTGATCATTTTTCATCTATAAATTATTTCCATCCGAGTTATGGTTTATTTTCTATGATTTTTCAAAGTTTATATGATTTTCTAGATTTAATTTAATTCAAAATTATTTAAATGGAATTTTCTATGGGTACACAAAAGTGTACCCTGCAATGTGCTACAGAGACTGACAGTGGGCCCAGTTGACCAGGTCAACTGCCCAGTCAGCAGCCCAGTCAGCAAAGGGCTGACTGGTCATACCTGACCAGTGGGACCCACTAGTCAGTGACTCGTCTATTTAACTGAGTTTAATTAGTTTAGTTAATTGATAATTAGCCGGTGGGGCCTACTGTCAGTGACTAAGTTAATTAACTGGACTTAATTAGATTAAGCTAATTACTACAATGCCTGGCCCCACATGTGAGTGGCTATTTAGTGCGGTTAATTAGTGGCTAATGACCAGGGCCCACACGTCAGTGACCCAGGTCACATTTAAACTGCGCGCGCGCCGGTGGCGATGCTCCGACGACCACCCGAGACGGCGGCGACGCGCGAAAATCGCCCACAGGCGACCAAATCGAGCATGGCCAGGCGCGTTCGAATGCGGGCGACGAGCCGCATCGAACGGTGGCATGGGTTCGACCGGAGGTGGCCTAAAACGATGGCGGCGTCGACGGCAGCGACAGCCGGAGTTCGGGCGAGCACGGATTCGGGGATAGGGGCACGGCACGACGAGCTGGTGGGCTCGTTGGCCTCCTAGGAAGCCCAGGAGCACGGTGCAGTGCTCGGACGCGAGCGGCAGCGGCTGTGAGCACAGCGGTGACATGAACGGCGGCAGCGAGCTTCGGGGGCGATGACAACGATGGCTACGGGCACGGATTCTAGCGGGGCAAAGAGGGGAAAGACGCGGGTGCTCACCGAGAAGGCGCACTGTGGCCTGTTGGTGGCTTAGGAGCGGCAGGGTCACCGAAATTGTCAACGAAGGTGGCGGTTCCCAAGTGTTGGAAATATGCCCTAGAGGCAATAATAAATTGGTTATTATTATATTTCCTTGTTCATGATAATCGTTTATTATCCATGCTATAATTGTATTGATTGGAAACTCAAATACATGTGTGGGTACATAGACAACACTGTGTCCCTAGTAAGCCTCTAGTTGACTAGCTCGTTGATCAAAGATGGTTAAGGTTTCCTAGCCATGGACATGAGATGTCATTTGATAACGGGATCACATCATTAGGAGAATGATGTGATGGACAAGACCCAAACTGTAAACGTAGCATTTGATCGTGTCAGTTTATTGCTATTGTTTTCTGCATGTCAAGTATCTGTTCCTTTGACCATGAGATCATGCAACTCACTGACACCGGAGGAATACCTTGTGTGTATCAAACGTCGCAACGTAACTGGGTGACTATAAAGGTGCTCTACAGGTATCTCCGAGGGTGTCTGTTGGGTTGGCATGGATCAAGACTGGGATTTGTTACTCCGTGTGACGGAGAGGTATCTCAGGGCCCACTCGGTAATACAACATCACATTGAGCCTTGCAAGCAATGTGACTAAAGTGTTAGCCACGAGATCTTGTATTACGGAACGAGTAAAGAGACTTGCCGGTAACGAGATTGAACTAGGTATAGTGATACCGACGATCGAATCTCGGGCAAGTAACATACCGAAGAACAAAGGGAACAGCATACGGGATTAACTGAATCCTTGACATAGAGGTTCGACCGATAAAGATCTTCGTAGAATATGTAGGAGCCAATATGGGCATCCAGGTCCCGCTATTGGTTATTGGCCGTAGAGGTGTCTCGGTCATGTCTACATAGTTCTCGAACCCGCAGGGTCTACACACTTAACGTTTGGTGACGATTAGTATAGTTGAGTTATTATGTTGGTGACCGAAGGTTGTTCGGAGTCCCGGATAAGATCCCGGACATGACGAGGATCTCCGGAATAGTCCGGAGGTAAAGATTGATATATGTGATAATAGTGTTTTGATCTCCGGAAGAGTTCCGAAGTTCACCGGAAGAGGTTCCGGATGTTTACCGAAGTGTTCGGGTGCAGCAACACTTTATATGAGCCAAAGGGATAAAGCCCACGAGGTATTGGAAAGTGCAAAAGTAGTTTTGCTGCCACGTAAGCGGTACTACCGCTTGGTGAAGCGGTACTACCGCCCGAGCGGTACTACCGCTTGTGTGAAGCGGTACTACCGCCCGAGCGGTACTACCGCTTGTGTGAAGCGGTACTACCGCCCAAGCGGTACTACCGCTTGTGTGAAGCGGTACTACCGCTTGTGCGCGGCTGTGCACGGTTCGGCAGGGATCCGAGTTGGACTCTTTTCCTGCGGGCCAAACCGACCTTGTGCGGGCAAAACCGACCCGGAGGAGGCTTTTACTCCAAGTTTAGACCCCAAGGCTCAACATATAAATAGAGGGGCAGGGCTAGCACACGGGACACATCAAGATTTCCCCAAGCCGTGTGCGGCAACCCTAACCCTCTAGTTCCTCCGTCATAATCTCCGTAGTGCTTGGCGAAGCCCTGCAGAGATTGTTCCTCACCACCATCACCACGCCGTCGTGCTGCTGGAACTCGACCACTACTTCATCATCGCTCGCTGGATCGAGGAGGTGAAGGCGTCATCAAGCCGTACGTGTGTTGAACGCGGAGGTGCCGTCCGTTCGGCACTAGATCGGAAGGATCGTGATTGGATCGCGGGACGCTCGGCGATTTGGATCGCGAAGACGTTCGACTACATCAACCGCGTTTATTAACGCTTCCGCTTAGCGATCTACAAGGGTATGTAGATTCACTCTCCCTCTCGTAGATGCTCATCACCATGGATAGATCTTATGTGTGCGTAGGAAAATTTTTGTTTCCCATGCAACGTTCCCCAACAGTGGCATCATGAGCTAGGTCTATGCGTAGATGAGATCTCGAGTAGAACACAAACGAGTTGTGGGCGTGGGTGTATACATATTGCTTGCCGTTACTAGTTGATACTTGATTCAGCGGTATTGTGAGATGAAGCGGCCCGGACCGACATTACGCGTACGCTTACGCGAGACTGGTTTTACCGCTGCGTGCACTTGTTGCATAAAGGTGACTGGCGGGTGTCTGTCTCTCTCACTTTAGTTGAATCGGTTCAATGAAGAGGGTTCTTTTAGAAGATCAAAAAGCAATCACTACACCACGTTGTGGTTTTGCGTAGGTAAGAACGGTTCTTGCAAACCCGTAGCAGCCACGTAAAATTTGCAACAACAATTAGAGGACGTCTAACTTGTTTTTGCAGGGTATGTTGTGATGTGATATGGCCAATTACATGATGAGATATATGTGATGTATGAGATGATCATGTTTTGTATAGAATATCACGACTTGCATGTCGATGAGTACGGCAACTGGCAGGAGCCATAGAGTTGTCTTTAATTATTGTATGACCTGCGTGTCAATCATTAAGCGCTATGTAATGCTTTACTTTATCGCTAAACGTTAGCTATAGTCGTGGAAGCAACAGTCGGCGCGACAACCTTATGGCGACACGTTGATGGAGATCAAGATGATGGAGATCATGGTGTCATGCCGGTGACGATGGAGATCATGCCGGTGCTTTGGAGATGGAGATCAAAAGCACAAGTTCATGGCCATATCATGTCACTTATGATTTGCATGTGATGTTAATCCTTTTATGCATCTTATTTTGCTTAGGACGACGGTAGCATTATAAGGTGATCCCTCACTTAAATTTCAAGATAAATTGTGTTCTCCCCAAGTGTGCACCGTTGCGAAAGTTCGTCGTTTCGAGACACGCCGTGATGATCGGGTGTGATAGACTCTACGTTCGCATACAACGGGTGCAAGCCATGTTGCACGTGCGGAACACTCGGGTTAAACTTGACGAGCCTAGCATGTACAGACATGGCCTCGGAACACAAGAGACCGAAAGGTCGAACATGAGTCATATAGTAGATATGATCAACATGAAGATGTTCACCATTGAAACCACCTCAACTCACGTGATGATCGGACTTGAGTTGGTGGATTTGGATCATGTTACACTCGAATGACCGGAGGGATGTCAGTTTGAGTGGGAGTTTTTAAGTAATTTGATTAACTAAACTCATTATCTAGAACAATAGTCTAAGTTGTCTTTGCTATATTTATGTTGTAGATCATGGCTCGCGCAGTAGCACCCCTGAATTTTAATGCGTTCCTAGAGAAAGCTAAGTTGAAAGATGATGGAAGTAACTTTGTGGACTGGGCCCGTAATCTAAGGATTATCCTTACGGCTTCCCAGAAGGCTTATGTCCTTGATGCACCGCTTGGTGATCCACCCGCTCCAGTTGAGTCTCTAGACGTTGTGAACGCCTGGCAGGCTCGTTCTGATGATTACTCAATAGTTCAATGTGCAATGTTGTATGGCTTAGAACCGGGACTTCAAAGACGTTTTGAACGTCATGGAGCATATGAGATGTTCCAGGAGTTGAAGTTTATCTTTCAGAAGAATGCCCGGATCGAGAGATATGAGATCTCCGATAAGTTCTATGCTTGCAAGATGGAGGAGAACGGGTCTATCAGTGATCACGTGCTCAGAATGTCTGGGTACTCCACCCGTCTGGCTGAGTTAGGGATGCCCCTTCCGCCAGAGGCTATCACTGACAGAGTTCTTCAATCATTGCCGCCTAGCTACAAGAGCTTCGTGTTGAACTATAACATGCACGGGATGAACAAGTCAGTCGCCGAGCTGTTTGCGATGCTGAAAGTCGCTGAGTCTGAAATTCAGAAGGAGCATCAAGTGTTGATGGTCAATAAAACCACTAGTTTCAAGAAAAATGGCAAGGGTAAGAAGGGTAACTCTAAGAAGAGTGGCAAAGCAGTTGCTCCTCTCGTGAAGAAACCCAAGGCTGGACCCAAACCAGAAACTGAGTGTTTTCAATGCAAGGGAACTGGACACTGGAAGCGGAACTGCCCCAAGTATTTGGCTGACAAGAAGGCGGCCAACAACAAACAAGGTATATATGATATACATGTTATTGATGTGTACCTTACCAACTCTCGTTGTAGTGCCTGGGTATTTGATACCGGTGCGGTTGCTCATATTTGCAACTCAAAACAGGAACTGCGGAATAGACGGAGGCTGGCAAAGGACGAAGTGACGATGCGCGTGGGAAATGGTTCCAAGGTTGATGTGATCGCCGTTGGCACGCTCGCTCTTCGATTACCGTCGGGATTAGTGATGAACCTAAATAAGTGTTATTTGGTGCCTGCGTTAAGCATGAACATTATATCTGGATCTTGTTTATTGCGAGACGGTTACTCATTTAAATCAGAGAATAATGGTTGTTCTATTTATATGAGTAATATCTTTTATGGTCATGCACCCAATGTGAGGGGTTTATTCTTGTTGAATCTCGATAGTAATGATACACATGTTCATAACATTGATGCCAAAAGATATAGAATTGATAATGATAATACCACTTTCTTGTGGCACTGCCGTTTAGGTCATATTGGCGTAAAACGCATGAAGAAGCTCCATGCTGATGGACTTTTGGAGTCACTTGATTTTGAATCACTTGACACATGTGAGCCATGCCTCATGGGCAAGATGACTAAAACGCCGTTCTCTGGAACAATGGAACGGGCAAGTGACTTATTGGAAATCATACATACTGATGTGTGCGGTCCGATGAGTATTGAAGCGCGCAGTGGTTATCGTTACTTTCTCACCTTCACTGATGACTTAAGTAGATATGGGTATATTTACTTAATGAAACACAAGTCTGAAACATTTGAAAAGTTCAAACAATTTCAGAGTGAAGTTGAGAATCATCGTAACAAGAAGATTAAATTCCTACGATCTGATCGAGGAGGAGAATATCTGAGTTATGAGTTTGGCAGTCACTTAAGACAGTGTGGAATTGTTTCACAATTGACACCGCCTGGAACACCACAGCGTAATGGTGTGTCCGAACGTCGTAATCGAACTTTATTGGATATGGTGCGATCTATGATGTCTCTTGCCGATTTGCCACTATCGTTTTGGGGTTATGCATTAGAGACAGCTGCATTCACTTTAAATAGGGCACCATCGAAATCCGTTGAGACGACGCCATATGAACTTTGGTTTGGCAAGAAGCCAAAGCTGTCGTTTCTTAAAGTTTGGGGATGTGATGCTTATGTCAAAAAGCTTCAGCCTGAAAAGCTGGAACCCAAAGCGGAGAAATGCGTCTTCATAGGATACCCAAAAGAGACAGTTGGGTATACCTTCTACCTCAGATCCGAAGGCAAAGTGTTTGTCGCTAAAAACGGAACATTTCTTGAGAAAGAGTTTCTCTCGAAAGAATTGAGTGGGAGGAAGATAGAACTTGATGAGGTTATTGAACCTTTACTTCAACCTAAGAGTAGCGCAACGCAGAAAGTTGTTTCTGTCGAGCCTACATTAGCTGAAGAGGAAGTTAATGATGATGATCATGAAGCTTTGGATCAAGTTGCTATCGAACCTCGTAGGTCGACAAGGACGCGTACTGCTCCTGAGTGGTACGGCAACCCTGTCTTAGAGGTCATGTTGTTAAACAACGATGAACCTACGAGCTATGGAGAAGCGATGATGGGCCCGGATTCCGAGAAGTGGTTAGAGGCCATGAAATCCGAGATGGGATCCATGTATGAAAACAAAGTATGGACTTTGGAAGTATTACCTGAAGGGCGTAAGGCCATTCAGAACAAATGGATCTTTAAGAGGAAGACGGACGCGGACGGTAATGTCACCGTCTATAAAGCTCGACTTGTGGCAAAGGGTTTTTCACAAGTTCAAGGAGTTGACTACGATGAGACCTTCTCACCCGTAGCGATGCTTAAGTCCGTCAGAATCATGTTAGCAATAGCTGCCTTTTTCGATTATGAAATTTGGCAGATGGATGTCAAAACAGCGTTCCTTAACGGTTACCTTAAGGAAGAGTTGTATATGATGCAACCAGAAGGTTTTGTCGATCCAGAGAATGCTGACAAAGTTTGCAAACTCCAGCGATCCATTTATGGACTGGTGCAAGCATCTCGGAGTTGGAATCTTCGTTTTGATGATGTGATCAAAGCGTTCGAGTTTATACAAGTTTACGGAGAAGCTTGTATTTACAAGAAAGTGAGTGGGAGCTCTATAGCGTTTCTAATATTATATGTGGATGACATATTGCTGATTGGAAACAATATAGAAATGCTGGAAAGCGTAAAGGAATATTTGAACAAGAGTTTTTCAATGAAGGACCTAGGAGAAGCTGCTTTCATATTAGGCATCAAGATCTATAGAGATAGATCGAGACGCTTAATAGGACTTTCACAAAGCACATACCTTGACAAAGTTTTGAAGAAGTTCAAAATGGATCAGTCCAAGAAGGGGTTCTTGCCTGTATTGCAAGGTGTGAAGTTGAGTAAGACTCAATGCCCAGTGACTGCAGAAGATAGAGAAAAGATGAGTGTCATCCCCTATGCTTCAGCCATAGGCTCTATCATGTATGCAATGCTGTGCACAAGACCCGATGTCAGCCTTGCCATAAGTATGGTCGGAAGGTTTCAAAGTGATCCAGGAATGGAACACTGGACGGCGGTCAAGAATATCCTGAAGTACCTGAAAAGGACTAAGGACATGTTTCTCGTTTATGGAGGTGATCAAGAGCTCGTCGTAAAGGGTTACGTCGATGCAAGCTTTGACACTGATCCGGATGACTCTAAGTCGCAAACCGGATACGTATTTATTCTTAATGGGGGTGCGGTTAGCTGGTGCAGTTCCAAGCAAAGCGTGGTAGCAGATTCTACATGCGAAGCGGAGTACATCGCAGCCTCGGAGGCGGCGAAGGAAGGTGTCTGGATGAAGGAGTTCATGACAGATCTTGGAGTAGTGCCTAGTGCACTTAACCCAATGACTCTGTTTTGTGATAATACTGGTGCCATTGCTCTAGCCAAGGAACCAAGATTTCACAAGAGGACCAGACACATAAAGCGACGTTTCAATTCCATCCGCGATTACATCAAGGAGGACGACATAAATATTTGCAAAGTACACACGGATCTAAATGTTGCAGATCCGATGACTAAACCTCTTCCAAGGGCTAAACATGAACAACACCAGAACTGCATGGGTGTTCGATTCATTACAATGTAAATCACATAGTGATGTGAACTAGATTATTGACTCTAGTGCAAGTGGGAGACTGTTGGAAATATGCCCTAGAGGCAATAATAAATTGGTTATTATTATATTTCCTTGTTCATGATAATCGTTTATTATCCATGCTATAATTGTATTGATTGGAAACTCAAATACATGTGTGGGTACATAGACAACACTGTGTCCCTAGTAAGCCTCTAGTTGACTAGCTCGTTGATCAAAGATGGTTAAGGTTTCCTAGCCATGGACATGAGATGTCATTTGATAACGGGATCACATCATTAGGAGAATGATGTGATGGACAAGACCCAAACTGTAAACGTAGCATTTGATCGTGTCAGTTTATTGCTATTGTTTTCTGCATGTCAAGTATCTGTTCCTTTGACCATGAGATCATGCAACTCACTGACACCGGAGGAATACCTTGTGTGTATCAAACGTCGCAACGTAACTGGGTGACTATAAAGGTGCTCTACAGGTATCTCCGAGGGTGTCTGTTGGGTTGGCATGGATCAAGACTGGGATTTGTTACTCCGTGTGACGGAGAGGTATCTCAGGGCCCACTCGGTAATACAACATCACATTGAGCCTTGCAAGCAATGTGACTAAAGTGTTAGCCACGAGATCTTGTATTACGGAACGAGTAAAGAGACTTGCCGGTAACGAGATTGAACTAGGTATAGTGATACCGACGATCGAATCTCGGGCAAGTAACATACCGAAGAACAAAGGGAACAGCATACGGGATTAACTGAATCCTTGACATAGAGGTTCGACCGATAAAGATCTTCGTAGAATATGTAGGAGCCAATATGGGCATCCAGGTCCCGCTATTGGTTATTGGCCGTAGAGGTGTCTCGGTCATGTCTACATAGTTCTCGAACCCGCAGGGTCTACACACTTAACGTTTGGTGACGATTAGTATAGTTGAGTTATTATGTTGGTGACCGAAGGTTGTTCGGAGTCCCGGATAAGATCCCGGACATGACGAGGATCTCCGGAATAGTCCGGAGGTAAAGATTGATATATGTGATAATAGTGTTTTGATCTCCGGAAGAGTTCCGAAGTTCACCGGAAGAGGTTCCGGATGTTTACCGAAGTGTTCGGGTGCAGCAACACTTTATATGAGCCAAAGGGATAAAGCCCACGAGGTATTGGAAAGTGCAAAAGTAGTTTTGCTGCCGCGTAAGCGGTACTACCGCTTGGTGAAGCGGTACTACCGCCCGAGCGGTACTACCGCTTGTGTGAAGCGGTACTACCGCCCGAGCGGTACTACCGCTTGTGTGAAGCGGTACTACCGCCCAAGCGGTACTACCGCTTGTGTGAAGCGGTACTACCGCTTGTGCGCGGCTGTGCACGGTTCGGCAGGGATCCGAGTTGGACTCTTTTCCTGCGGGCCAAACCGACCTTGTGCGGGCAAAACCGACCCGGAGGAGGCTTTTACTCCAAGTTTAGACCCCAAGGCTCAACATATAAATAGAGGGGCAGGGCTAGCACACGGGACACATCAAGATTTCCCCAAGCCGTGTGCGGCAACCCTAACCCTCTAGTTCCTCTGTCATAATCTCCGTAGTGCTTGGCGAAGCCCTGCAGAGATTGTTCCTCACCACCATCACCACGCCGTCGTGCTGCTGGAACTCGACCACTACTTCATCATCGCTCGCTGGATCGAGGAGGTGAAGGCGTCATCACGCCGTACGTGTGTTGAACGCGGAGGTGCCGTCCGTTCGGCACTAGATCGGAAGGATCGTGATTGGATCGCGGGACGCTCGGCGATTTGGATCGCGAAGACGTTCGACTACATCAACCGCGTTTATTAACGCTTCCGCTTAGCGATCTACAAGGGTATGTAGATTCACTCTCCCTCTCGTAGATGCTCATCACCATGGATAGATCTTATGTGTGCGTAGGAAAATTTTTGTTTCCCATGCAACGTTCCCCAACACCAAGGAGGAAGACGACGGTGGATCCGGTGATGCAGGGGGTCCCGGCTTGAGCTCATGGGTGCAGTCGACACAGCTGTCGATGGCAGAGTGGCTGGACACGGTTCTAGCCCGAGGGGATGGCGGGGAGCGTGTGGGCAACGATGGCCATGGCAACTATAGTTTGGCCGAGCTCGAGATCGAGCGAGAGGGGCGAGGGAGAGGGGCAAATGGCGGCTAGGGTTCGCCAAGGGGTCGAGGGCGACGCCCTTATCCATCCACGGCGGCCTGTAGCACTGCGGTGTCGTGCATCCCCTGACGCCATCGCGCTCTGGCCACGGGCGCGGCGACAGCGCGATGAGGAAGACGACCAGTGCTGGCTGGGCTGGGCCTCTCCTATGCACTAGAGGCCCAGGTGCACAGTGGGTCTCTTTCTTTTTTTCTTCTCTTTTTCTGTTTCCTTTTTTTCTCTGTTTTCTATTTATTTTGGCTAGGAAATGATTTTAGTTATGCATGAAACTTTGCATATAATTACATTACAATATTCTGAAGATGCTCACAAAGTTTGAGGCCATTGTGAAAAGTTTAAATATTGGTTTGAATTTAATGGCTCAATTAAGTGTTGTTGGTTCACTATAAATAATTCCAGGGGCATTTTGGGAATTTAGGTGATGTTGTTTTCCTTAAGATATTTCCTAAGGGATTATTTGCAATATTACCAACATTTTTGTTTCTCTGTTTGAAGAAATAATTTTATGACTTGCATATTTAAATTGGAGTTTGAATTGAATTTGGATCAAGTGGCATTTAGTATTGCAAAATATGATGACCTGGCATTAATTAGAGGGGAATCAATGTAGCTTAATTACAGGGGTGTTACAACTCTCCTCCTCTAAAAGAAAATCTTGTCCCGAGATTTAAGAGGTTGATTGAAAGAGAGCGGGGTATTCATCACAAAGATGATCTTCATGTTCCCAAGTGGCTTCATTTTCAGAATGATTCGGCCACTAAACCTTTAGGAACTTGATTGCCTTCTGATGAGTGCGACGTTCAGCTTGATCAAGAATGCGGACCGGATACTCTTGATATGAGAGGTCTTCTCGCAAATCAAGCACTTCATGATCCACTGCTCGGATAGGATCCTTGAAGCAGTGGCGGAGTTGCGACACATGGAAGACATCGTGAACCTAAGAAAGGTTCGACGACAGCTCCAACTGATATGCCACTTTTCCACGTCTGGCGAGAATACGGAAAGGACCAATGTAGCGAGGAGCTAGCTTGCCCTTGATTCCGAAACGGTGAGTGCCCTTCATCGGGGTCACGCGAAGGTAAGCTGGTTCACCTGGTTGGTACACCATCTCTTGGTGATGACGGTCATACTGGCTTTTCTGACGAGACTGAGCAGTCTTCAGATGTTCACAAACAATGCGGACTTGCTCTTCGGCATGTTGGATAATATCCGGACCAAAGAGTGGCCATTCCCCAGTTTCTGACCAATTCAGAGGAGTTCGGCACTTACGTCCATACAGTACTTCAAACGGTGCCATCTTCAGACTAGTTTGATAGCTGTTGTTGTAAGAGAATTCAGCATACGGGAGAGATTCCTCCCATTTCTTGCCAAATGAGATTACAAAAGCTCGGAGCATATCTTCGAGCACTTGGTTGACTCGTTCAACTTGACCACTAGACTGGGGGTGAAAAGCTATGCTAAAGGACAAATGAGTTCCCATAGCTTCTTGAAAGCTTTCTCAGAACCTGGAGCTGAAGAGGCTACCACGATCTGAGTTGATCTCTAGCAGAATACTGTGGAGTGACACAATTCTGGAAACATACAAGTCTGCCAGCTGACTAGCAGTGATAGTTTCCTTGACGGGCAGGAAGTGAGCAACCTTGGAAAACCGGTCAATGATGACAAGAATAGCATCATGACCCTTCTGTGATCTGGGAAATCCAGTGATGAAGTCCATTTCCACTTTGTCCCATTTCCATTCGGGAATAGCAAGTGGCTGCAGAGTTCCAGCAGGCTTCTGATGTTCTGCTTTGATGCGACGGCAAACGTCACACTCGGCAACATATCGAGCAATATCCTGCTTCATATTAGACCACCAGAATCTCTGACAAAGGTCTTGGTACATCTTGGTTCTACCAGGGTGAATCGAGAGAGGCGTATCATGTGCTTCTTTCATCACCTCCTCTTGCATACCCTTGAACTTGGGTACCACAAGGCAATTTTGAAAGAATACAGTGCCCTGATCATCGATGGTGAAGCATGAGGGCTTGCCATCAGAAATATATCGCTTGATGCGGTCGATTTCATTGTCATACCGCTGCATATTACTGATGGTTCGCTCGAGATTTGGTTCAGCAACCAAGGTATTCAGGTAACCCTGAGGAACAATATTGAGGTTCAGCTTGCGAAGTTCTTCACAAAGAAGTGGTTGTTCTTGCTGCACCATAAGGTTATTGCAGTAGGACTTGCGACCCAAGGCATCAACCATCACGTTAGCTTTGCTAGGGGTATAGGATATACCCAAGTCATAATCTACAATCACCTCCAACCATCTTTCCTGACGAAGGTTCAGATCTGGATGAGTGAACAAATACTTTAGACTTTGATGGTCTGTGTAGATCTCGCAACGATTACCTAGAAGGTAATGTCGCCATAACTTCAGAGCATAAATTACTGCTGCAAGTTCGAGATCGTGGGTTGGATAGTTCTCCTCGTGCGGACGCAACTGGCGAGAACCATAAGCTATCACTTTGCACTCTTGCATCAGGATACAGTCTAATCCTTGACGGGACGCGTGGCAATAGATTACGAAGTCCTTGTGCGTATCTGGGGGAGCAAGCACTGGGGCAGAAGTCAATTTGTCCTTCAAAGTTTGGACGCATTCCTGACATTTAGATGTCCACTCGAACTTCTTGTCTTTGTGGAGAAGATCAATCAGAGGCTTAGCAATCTTGGAGAAGTTCTCGACAAAGCGGCGGCAATAGCTGGCGAGTCCGAGAAAACTTCTGACTTGCTTGACAGTCTGTGGAGGAGTCCAGTTAAGAATAGCCTGAACTCATTTTGGATTGACAGCAATGCCTTCAGCGGAAATCACGTGACCAAGATAAGTCACCTCAGATAACCAGAATTCACACTTGGAATATTTGGCATACAACTGATGTTCATGAAGCTTCTCCAGAACAAGACGAAGATGTTCGGCATGTTCTTCTTCGTTCTGGGAATATACTAGAATGTCGTCGAGATAAACCACGACGAATTTGTCGAGGTATTCCATGAAGATGTAGTTCATCAATCGAGAGAAGGTGGCTGGAGCATTGGTTAGGCCAAAAGACATGACAGTGTACTCGTATGAACCATAGCGAGTAACGAAGGTTGTTTTAGGAATGTCCACTTCACGAACTCTGTTCTGATGGTATCCTAACCTCAAATCAAGCTTAGAGAAGACAGATGAACCAGCAAGCTGATCATATAAGTCATTGATTCTGGGAAGTGGATACTTGTTTTGGATTGTCACCTGATTAACGGGACGATAGTCAACAACCAAACGATTTGTTCCATCCTTCTTCTTATCAAAGAGAGAAGGGGAACCCCATGCAGAAGAGCTTGCGCGGATGAAGCCCTTGCGAAGTGACTTATCGATTTCCTCCTTGAGCTTGAGAAGTTCATGTGACGGCATCTTGTATGGGCACTTAGTGATAGGAGTGGTGCCTGGTTTCAAGTCGATAACAAACTCGACATCTCGAACGGGGGGAATTCCAGGAAGTTCTTCGGGGAAGACATCCTGGAAGTCACGAACGACCGAAATGTTCTCAATGTTATCCAGCGGGGATGCATTCAGAGCATTCAAAGCATATATCTGGGCTTCGGCATTCTGGATGGCTTGGGTTGAATAGTTGATTATCTGGCCAGAAAAGTGTGTAAGCTAGACTGTTTTAGCAGCACAGTCGATCAAAGCATTATGGGTTTTCAGCCAATCCATACCAAGAATGACATCTATGTTGGACTTGAGAGCAATGAGGGTAGTAGGAAATTGTAGACCTCCGATCAGGATGTTGTTGTTAAGGCTCACCATGGAGGTACGGCATTGGGATCCGGGGGTACTAACGACTAATGGGGAATGCATCTCTTCACAAGATATGCCATGCATGAATGCAAATTTTTGGAGATGAATGAATGCGATGCTCCTGAATCAAAAAGAACAGAAGCTGGTACTGAATTAACAGGAAGGGTACCCATCACGATGTTCAGTTCCTACTGAGCTTCTTCAACATCAACATGGTTGACACGACCATGACCGATTGCAAGTGGTCTGGCATTGAAGTTTCTGGGCTGAGGGTTGCCACGGCCATTTCCATGACCAGTGGAAGGAAGCGCAAGCTGATTCTGACGGAAGTCTCTGGCATAATGTCCGGGGCATCCACACTTGTAGCATTCTCCTTGAGTTTGACGAGGAGCCATAGTGTTGGGCTGTCCACCTTGAACTCGAGGCTGTCTCAGCGGTGGAGGTGGCAGACGAGGGGTAACATAAGAAGGCCTCGGTGCTGGGGTAGCTTGGCGGTACACATTGTGAGGAATCCACACTCGACGCTTCTGAGCAGACGGGCCCGAAGATGAGCCAACGTCTCGAGTGCGCTTGAGCGACTCCTAGAGTTCAGTCTGACTAGTCTCAGCCTGAATAGCCTTGTTGACGAGCGTGGCAAAATCTGCGAACTCGTGGAGGCTAAGTGCATGCATCAGTTCAGGGGCCAATCCTTCCTGAAACTTCTCCTGCTTACGTGCGTCAGTGGAGACGTCATCTTCAGCATAGCGGGACAGATCGAGAAATTCCATCTGGTAGGCATCCACTGTCTTCTTGCCTTGAGTGAGATTGCGGAATTCCTTCTTATTGTCCATCAGACCTTGTGGAATGTGACGAGCACGGAAGGCAGCCTGGAACTCAAGACAAGTGGTGACTGTTCCAGCAGGCAGCATACGCCTGTGGCTGTCCCACCATTGTGCAGCTGGACCCTTCAGATGGTACGCCGCAAAGGTGACGTAGTTGGCAGGGGCAACTTGGGCTGACTCCATCTCGAAGGTGATGTCGCGGAGCCAATCATCAGCATCCAAAGGCTCAGATGAGCTGCGGAAAATGACTGGGTTGAGGCGCACAAAATCCCGAAGTGTGATCGGGCCTAGCTGCTATTGATTATTGTTGTTGTGGTTATTTTTGTTCTCCATACGGGTCATCGCCCCTTCGAAGAACTGGCGGTTCAGCTCAAACTGTTGCATCATGGCGGCGACATAGGGTGGAGGTGATGGGTTGTCAGCATTGGCACCACGGCCACGACCACGAGCACCACCTCTGGCCATCCTGCTTAAGGCAACAGGGGCAGTTTAGCAATGCAACGGCATAAAAGTATGAATGACAAGTGTATGGGATTACTCATAGATGTATACAACAACAAGGAATAGAAGTGCGGTAGATACATAGTGGTAACGATGTCTTGCATATGGATTCATACATAGAGTTTAGTACAATCTCAGAAGTAGGACAAGTCATGTCACAGGCGGCACGCAGGCACGCGATGAATACAACTACTACATATAGCAAGGCTACAGCAGTCTCAGTAGAATCCATGGAATCCTGGCAACTGCTGGTGACAAATCGGGAAGTCCTCCACAAAAGGCTCCTATGGTCCGTGAATACTCGGATGTGGAAGCTGAAGCTCTGGTGGCAAACGAGGACCACGTGCGGGAATGTAACCTCCAACTGCAGGCCAACCAACACCCGGAGGCATCACAGTCCTGGCAGGGTAAATCACGGACTGGGGAAGTTGCCGAGATATGACGAAAGGGAGCAACTGCATCAGAGCATCGTAAAGGCGTACACGAGTGGCAAACAACTCGCAGCGAAGAGCTCGGTTAGCACGATCCAGACCATCAGCATGCTGAACCATAATATGTGGATCAAACGGCTCACGCGAGAGAGGGGTGTATATACCAGTGCAGTATCCTGCTTCACCCTCACTGGAGGCAATCGGAATGTGCCTGAAAGGGGAATCATCCAACTCGCGGTACTCTCCACGAAGGCGTGTCAGACAAGCATAAGCAGCATCATGGACTGCCATATCAACAGTCACTCTGACACCATAGGCGGTGTGTAGCACAGAAGTGGAGTAATGCTCAAAGGAAAAGATCTGGACATCGGCCCGGTACTGCTCCTGGTTAAAGTCGTGGTACTGCTCGTAGACAGTGTACTCAGGGTGCCAGCGATAACCCAAGTGGGTCAGAAGCTCGACCAGCACAGCAGGAGCTCCCGTCACTGCAGCAGACGAAGTCTAGCGCATGACCTGTCTCATAGGAAGCATCTGAAAGAAAAGGAGGTTTCAAAGGAATCAAACTCCGTAAATTGAATGTATCATGAAAATAAAGGAAGTAACTGGAAATGACCAGATCTCCGGAATGAACTCATCGCGAGAACCTAAAGTTAGAGTTAGCAAAATCTATAACCCAAAGAGAAGAGAAGTTCAGAACCCAGAGTAAGGATGCGGAATAAAAGAATCCTAGTCCCATCCATATGCGATGTGGGCCCATAACCCATAGGTCCCAGGATCGAAACCTCTGATACCAACTTGTGACACCCCCATTCATAATCGTGCACTAATCATACATGCAGCATGCACGATCACGAACGGTGACTCCACGTAAATATCACAACACAACTCTACGACACAAATTTAAACATAAATCTTTATATTACAAACCAGGGCATGGGGACCCATTAATACATCAGTACAGAAGCAAATATGTCTGGGTACAAACGAGTTAAACAAGTTTGCCTTAAGAAGGCTGAACATAACAGCGACACTAAACCCAAAAGGCGCATGCCTCCTGCCTGGGACCTCCGAACTACTTGTCGGCATCGATCTCCACGTAGTATCCACCCTTGGGATCACCTGCCTCGACACCGCTACCATCTGAACACAGCAACCGGTTTGTCGAAAAGAGTAGCAAAGCAACAGTGAGTACTCATCCAAAGTACTCACAAGTCTTACATCAGATCTATACTAAGTATGCATTAGTATCAAAGAAATGGGGCTATATCTTTGGACTATACTGCAGAAATGCTAGAATAAGGGGGAGAAGCTCAACCTATCGAAGACAATCTTCATCTTGCAGCAATAGAAGAGAGGAGCGTAATTGATACCATCTTGTACCTACATATTGTAACAACCTACCCAGAGATCCTCTCTTGGCTCCCTGCGAGAAAGCGATCACCGGGCATTCCTATCTATTAACTTGGTGTATTTTAATCAGTATCCGGTTTAAGTTGTGAAAGATCGGGATACAACTCCAAGTCATCCTGTTACCGTGGACACGGCTATTCGAATAGTTTAACTTCCCTACAGGGGTGCACCACATTTCCTGATACGCTCGATTACCCTATGGCCTGACACACTTTTCCGCGGGTCTGCCCGGCCTCAGGCAATCGACACGCCGAAGTCCTGCCTCAGCTCTCCAGAGAGGTCACCCGCCGGTCTACATCCTAAGCGGGAAGGGTTGTTCGACCGCTCATCCTAAGCGCTCCAGCACGTTGCGAGGACAGCCGGGACCAAGCCCACCTCTGACTACGCAGCATGCAGGATCCGCTCACCCGGGCGCGTGCCGCATCTCTGAACTGTGACATCTGGGTAACTTTTGGGAGGAACTGACGAC
Organism: Elymus sibiricus; assembly: GCA_039707655.1. NCBI lineage: Eukaryota > Viridiplantae > Streptophyta > Magnoliopsida > Poales > Poaceae > Elymus > Elymus sibiricus. The sequence continues at coordinate 4,220,912 of CM077670.1, read as the reverse complement.
GCGGGGGCCCCATAACCATTATCCCGCGCGGCGGTTAGTGTGTATATGCCAGTGGCAGTCTCAGATCAAATATCCAAATCTTGTTAGGCGTGTTATTGTTAAGTGACCGCGGACAACGACCAGGGCCAGGCCCACCTCATCCTGGATGGTCTCCGCCTGCCATGTCGTTCCGCCACAGTGAATCACTCGGGGGCCGTCGGGAACCCAGGTCCACCTCATCCGGAATGGTACCACCCATCCTTTCAGCCCCCATTCGAACATATTCATATGTAGTATAACAATGTAAAATATATCTGTGATCATCGCCCAGAGGGATCACGGCCCGACTACAGCATAGCAAACGGACAAGGGTGTAGGGCCAACTGATGGAACATAAGCATAGCTATACAAGGCATGCTAGGATAACAGGTAAAGTATTTATATTAGGCGACAAAATCAGGCTATGCATCAGAATAGGAACTACCGAAACAACATAGTCGAACCAGTATCTAATGCAAGAAGTAGAGGGAAGGAATGGGCGATATCGGAATGATCAAGGTGGGGTTGCTTGCCTGGAAGCTCTGCTGAGGGGAACTGATCGTCGGGGGTGTAGCAGTCCTCAGGGGCTACGTCAGTCTCGGGGTCTACTGATAAGCAGAGGAGGGGGAAACAAAATAAATAACGGAGCAAACAAATGTAACACAATGCAGGGCATGGCAAAATGGGATGATCATGTGCTCTAGTGCATTACTACACATTTTAATTAAAGTGGGAAAATATTTGGAATATTTTCCTAGCTCCAAACACTATTCATTTAGCTGATCTGGCAGCAAATTATCAATGTTCAGTATGATTGAGAGGTTTCTCATGTATGCATATGACATATTCAGATTCGTTATATTTTTCTGATCATTTTTCATATATAACTTATTTCCATCCGAGTTACGGTTTATTTTCTATGATTTTTCAAAGTTTATATGATTTTCTGGTTTTTCTAGATTTAATTTAATTCGAAATTACTTAAATGGAATTTGCTATGGGTACACAGAAGTGTACCCAGCAATGTGCTACAGAGGCTGACAGTGGGCCCAGTTGACCAGGTCAGCAGCCCAGTCAATAGAGGGCTGACTGGTCAAACCTGACCAGTGGGACCCACTGGTCAGTGACTGGTCTATTTAACTGAGTTTAATTAGTTTAGTTAATTGATAATTAGCCAGTGGGGCCTACTGTCAGTGACTAAGTTAATTAACTGGATTTAATTAGATTAAGCTAATTACTACAGTGCCTGGCCCGACATGTCAGTGGCTATTTAGCGCGGTTAATTAGTGGCTAATGACTTGGGCCCACACGTCAATGACCCAGGTCACGTTTAAATTAACTGCGCGCGCGCCGGCGGCGATGCTCCGACGACCACCCGAGACGGCGGCGACGCGCGGAAATTGCCCACACTCGACCAAATCGAGCGCGGCCAGGCGCGTTCGAACGCGGGTGACGAGCCGCGTCAAACGGTGGCATGGGTTCGACCGGAGGTGGCCTAAAACGACGGCGGCGGCGACGGCAGCGACGGCTAGAGTTTGGGCGAGCACGGATTCGGGGATAGGGGGCAAGGCACGACGAGCGGGTGGGCTCGTTGGCCTCCTGGGAAGTCTAGGAGCACGGTGCGGTGCTCGGACGCGAGCGGCAGCGGCTGTGAGCACGGCGGCGACATGAACGGCGGCAGCGAGCTTCGGGCACAATGGCAACGACGGCTACGGACACGGATTCGAGCAGGGCAGATAGGGGAAAGACGCGGGTGCTCACCAAGAAGGCGCACGGTGGCCCGTTGGTGGCTTAGGAGCAGCAGGGTCGCCGGAATCATCGACGAAGGCGGCGATGCCCGAGGAGGAAGACGACGGCGGATCCGGTGATGCAAGGGGTCCCGGCTTGAGCTCGTGGGTGCAGTCGACGCAGCAGTCGACGGCGGAGTGGCTGGACATGGTTCTAGCCCGAGGGGACGGCGGGGAGCGCGCGGGCGACGATGGCCATGGCGACGGCAGTTCAGCCGAGCTCGAGATCGAGCGAGAGGGGCGAATGGGGGCTAGGGTTCGCCAAGGGGTCGAGGGCGACGCCCCTTATCCATCCATGGCGGCCTGTAGCGCCGCGGTGTCGCGCATCCCCTTATCCATCCGCGGCGACAGCGTGACGAGGAAGACGACCAGCGCTGGTTGGGCTGGGCCAGGTGCACAGTGGGTCTCTTTCTTTTTTTCTTTTCTTTTTCTGTTTCCTTTTTCTTTCTCTGTTTTCTATTTATTGTGGCTAGCAAATGATTTTAGTTATGCATGAAACTTTGCACATAATTACATTACAATATTCTGAAGATGCTCACAAAGTTTGAGGCCATTGTGAAAAGTTTAAATATTGGTTTGAATTTAAATGGCTCAATTAAGTGCTGCTGGTTCACTATAAATAATTCCAGGGGCATTTTGGGAATTTAGGTGATGTTGTTTTCCTTAAGATATTTACTAAGGGATTATTTGCAATATTACCAACATTTTTGTTTCTCTGTTTGAAGAAATAATTTTTGACTTGCATATTTAAATTGGAGTTTGAATTGAATTTAGATCAAGTGGCATTTAGTATTGCAAAATATGATGACCTGGCATTAATTAGAGGGGAATCACTGTATCTTAATTACAGGGGTGTTACAACTTAGAAGTTGCCATTTTTTCAGTTAGCATTGATAGACATCTGATGGCAATCTAACTAAAGCATGAATGGTCCTGCGGCCGGCAGGAGGAAGGGCCGGCAGGAGGAAGGGAAGGGCACATGAAGGGAATGCAGCGGAGCAGCCAGAATGGAGCGACCACCGGATGATACTCCGGATGCATAGTATTCTTCCCTTTTTTTTCTACGGTTAGTTCTTTTTTTCATAGGGATGATCTACATCATTTAGTTACTCATCAGTGTGAAATAGTTGAACACACTTACCACGTGGTTTCTAGTGTTATTTTAGTTTGTGTTGGTTGACGGTTTAGTTCTTTCATTTTGACCTTTTTTGAAAGCTTCGCCCTAAGACTCTTTATTCATTTGGCTGAAGCTTCTCTGAATGCACAATTGCAGTCAGAAAGCCAGGGATAACATCATAGTTTGTTAGATAATCAAATGAAAGTAAAGCTAGTTAGGTACGAGGGTTTGCTATAATCTTCAAGCTTCTCTGAATTTTGGTAGCTAGTTAGGTAGGAGTTTGTTATAAATGACTAATAACAAACTATGATGGTCGACTGGTGATGCGGCGCGCTGAGCGGCAGCTTGTGGGCTCAACAGTGTGGTGGTCGGCTGGTAGGTGGGGAGGCTCGCCGGCCTTGGTGGCCGCTCCCTCTGTCAATTTACTTAACTAGGTAGGAAGTGCGGCTTGCCGCGCTGCCGCTGCCGGGTACAGTCATATCCAATCCGGTAATATAGTCATAGGAGCATTGCAAATATAAAAAATAGCAATGATATTGGTTCAGTATAGTGCCATACACCTAATCATTATCTATGAATAAGATATGAAATTTAAGATGGGTTTTAGACGTGGATAACATATTGGATAGAACATATTGACAAAGATGATGAACAGTTCAGACATAAGCATCCTCAGAAAGAGAATTCTGATTTATAACATTGGTAGTCACATGAAAATTTATCCGAAAATGAGCAGATGTGCTAAGTCAAAGAAGAAGAACAGTACAAAGGATACATTGAGCTTATATAAGCATTCGAAGGCAGGCTAGTAGACAAAACTCGACATCATCGATATAATAGTTCATAGAATAATAGTTCATAGATTCAGATAAAGACCGGATATGTTCTCCTTATAGACACCACCAGTAAATACATAGTACATGACTTAGTTGTCTCATCCTGATCTATTCTCATACGGTATGGTAGACAAAAGATAGTACTCGGCGTACATAAGGACCTTGATCGCCATCGTGCCATCCTGTTGCCTTTGACTTAATCAAATGCCTGCAAAGAAGCAACAAAGAACCACATTAGTGGCTACATAAGCGAGTAGAATAATAGTACTGACAAATATAGCCACAAGAAAGTAATACTACTTTAGGGCGTGCTACCTGTCTCGTAATGAAAGAGGTAGGAGCAAGCAGAATACATGCATCTCACAGAAAATGGTAGTACCAAGGTCGATTACATATGGTGATAGGTTTTCTTCATCCAGTTCAAAGATACACTGATACACCAAAAGCAAGCTATAGTGGCAGTCCAGGATAACAGATTTATACAGTTCTTCTATGTCATATAGTGATAGCAGTACATTATATTACGGAGAGACGACATTTTAGGAAACGCGCCTAGGCGCGCAGTGCCTGGCTCAACAATTTGCCTAGTCGTGTAAACAAAGTATCTACTATTGCAAGAGTAGTTGTTAAAAATGGATCAGTTCAATGCATCAATCTAACATCAGAAGTATGCCATTGCCTTTATATATAACATAACTGTGCCCAATACATAGTATCTGTCCAAGCAGCCAAAGGGCAGTGCAATCGTTCATTAACAAAAACAAAGCAACAATTTTGCTCCAAAGGCAAACCAGCATGATGGGTCGTCACATAGTACATACAATAGTTGAGTCATTATGTAGACAAAGGGAGCCACAGGGGCGGTGCGAGATAAAGAACCTAAGTAGTTGTGTTACAACTTCATATTTGATAGCTTTGCCGGGTTGTCCTGTTGCCCAGCTCCTTTGATGTCATGATATATGAACCTGTCATAATTATATGGTTTAGCTAACGGAATCACAGGAAGCATTTGCATAATAGTATTGAGTACGACTTTGTAATCAACCCTCTCAAAGCGGGTAGACAGTGAGAGATAGTCTGCTCTTTCTAGCCTTGTTAATGGAGATAATAAAGAATGAAAACAGGAAGCATGTGATTGTCAAGATCACTGGTAAGCGGGGCTCATTTGCGTCAAGGAGAACGTGCAGGCAGAAATCTCACCATCCGTTGTCCGGGAGCGGTGGAAGTCTTATTCATCTCACAAATGTAGTACCTGATGGCTGGCATTGATGTACCAACAAATTGCTTGAGTCGATCAAAGCTCACATGGAGATATTTTTATCTTCTTTCCATAGAAGCACTTGCGTCCAAGGGCTGTGCCATACCAGACACGTGGTCCTGTGTATCGAGTATAAGAATTTGACATTCGAGAAGTACGAAGCAAGGGATATGTGTTTGATAGCAAGAGACGGGATTATATGACAAATTAATATACCTTATAAACTGCTATATTGTTCTCTTAGTTTTACTAACTCGCCCTGCTATCTATGCTGGAAATTTTGAGCTATTATATTTCAGACAACAAGACCTGCTTCTGTTTAGTTTATATGTTCAGGTTGTTTACTTCGTTGATCTACATTTCTATATTGCCAATAGCCGATCCAAACAGAGGAAAGCTGAAAATTAGACATGATATATTCATATTGTTTTCTGACGATTACTGATAATAAAGTCCGATGATAACTATAGGTCATTATAACCAAAGAACTACCGCATGCTACTACGCCATGCCAGTGTGTTACCTCTTGTCTTGGTCCTTTCAAGAAGGCATGGTTCAGTGTTAACCTTTGGGCGTCTACCTGAATAACCAAACCAACCAGCATGTCAAATACGATATCATAATATAATTCAGAGGTAGCGGAGTTGATATTCAATGTATACATGTGTACCTTCGTCAAAACTGATGTAGATTGGGTCGTCGACTCTCGCCCCTTTCATACTGTGACTATCACTTGAGCCCTGGTAAAAGCCAAATTTAAATGCAAGAGGATTGTTATTTGCATGGACCTAGCAAGATCAGTCATAGTTTAAATACCAAGCAATCACATTGGCAACCAAAACTGGAGGGTACATCAGGACCAAATTTATACATGTTTCTTAATCTATCCATACAATTGGTACAGCTTCTGTAATGATATGTGTATCAATCATCAGGAAATTAATATTGGCAAACCAATCGGACGGTCCAGAGTACAGGTGCCGCCCTGAGGCACCTCCATTTCTTGCGTGGTTCTCATTATTGGATACCCAATCACCACATGTGGTTGTTTTAAGGATTAAATCCACAACACTGATGGCATATGATGATCTTAACATTTTCCAAAAGATTTCACATTCAGTAATAACTCATCTAATCCTATCGCGAAGATAAATGATTTTGCAAAATCATGCACTTCATTCACTACATCACCAGAGAAGATAAATGAATGAGGAGAGAGGTATGTTACTCACAAACTTGTGAGCTCTATTGTAGGCAGAGAGGTGGGGGATAATAATCATGTATACTGCAGATGTAGAGTAGTAAAATAAACTTGTAAGGATGCAAGGCTAAAAGGAAGACATTTCATCACTTCCAAGTTAGAGATTCACCATGGGATGCATGGATCTGGGGGAGAGAGAGAGAGAGAGGAGCTGATAGCCTGCCGTCTCCCAGCAATAGCTAAAAGAAACACATTTGTAGATCAGGGTACAGATCTTTGGGATTTCTGGTTTTTTAAAAAGTTCACGACTCAAAACAACTTGAACTGGACAATCCATGGCAAAAGCAGAAGAAAATCAAGCATTCATCAAAAAAGGACCAGGCACAAGCAGTGAGCAATCGCTAAGATAATTTTAGCCTGACAATGTAAGCATCCGGCATAAAAATATATGTCAAGACACCTCCTGCTTCAACATTTCTAGGATATGAACGAAAAGACGAGAAAACAAACGAAAAGACAGGAAGCAACCTATTCCCTAAAATTACGGTTCATGGACATCCTGAATAAAATGATCTCTAATTGTTCAATAAGTCTATGCATGCTTAAAGCAAGATATCTTTTTTAACATGAGAGCTTATTTATCATCAGCACAACAAAGTTTTTAAGGTACCTAATGAATGTACAATGCATAAAAACAATGAAATATGCGATGATACAACTGCCAAGTAATTTATCCGAACAAAAAGGAAGATCCTAAACTCTCAAATGAACTGATCCTTTTGGCCTCCCTGTCAGATTGCACACATGAGCTACAATTAAATATGAATAAGTAACACTGGGTACTTCTGTACTAACAATGCTTGGGGCATTGATGGCAAGAAGGGATGGTTCATGACCTGTAGGAACAAAATGGAGTAAAAAGAAACAGAACTAATGGCATGATAAAAATCCAGAGAGAAATCAAACTGGAACTACACAAAGGTGTAGATTATGAGCTAGTGCCATAGCACTATTAGAGAAGTTGGGACATACACATGAGGCAAAGGCAAGCGAAAATACCTTTTGTGGCAATCGGCACTGACTCGCCTCGGCTCGATGTCAAACTCTGTCTCTATGGTGGCGGCCACACTGCTCCATTTGAGTGCTACTTCTACTACCGTCGAAGCAGAGTGCTAGAGTCTAGTGCATGGTGATGACTGGATGGGCACATCAACCATGAACAAAATAATAATGAATCAAATCCGACATTAATTAATTTAATCTAAATAATGACGAATCAAATCACGAACAAAATAAAACTAAGATGAACAAAAATAAATCTCAACATATCCCAAGTCGATCCGCAACCTCATAAGCCAAGCATCGGCATGAAAATAACAGGAGGAACAAAATATTTGATATTTCTAACAAAGGGCATATAGTGCACAAAACAAATATGTTAACTTCTTGAAAGCACATGAACCAATTTCAGGGTTCAGTAGCAAAGCAGCACTACAGAGTACAGACTAAATATCAGGGAACAAACAACTGGTGTAGAAAAGAGTCATTAACAACTTGAAAGCACTTAATTACACTACTCATTTATTCACATTCACATATGCAGATGAGAAAAGTTCAAATAAAACATTATTGGCAGCATTCTCCAAAAAGGCGAAGAAATGAATCGTTCTCAATAGCATCGGTCACCTAATTAAGATAACATGTATAGGTTTATGCAGTTGTACACGCGTGTGAATAGAAATCAAGTTCATTATGGAAACTTGGAAAGTATAGGTTCATCATATGCCACCAATATGTTTTTTGCATCCAATGAGGCACATCAGTTCAAAAACTTTTCATGCAACAGTGGAAGTAAACGGCCTTAAAATGTTAATTTTAGTAGGACAAACAGCATGCAAATGAGCCCATTGCTTGCATGATGACAACACTGAACTGACAGTGTTCTTGACAATAACTGCATCAGCTTGTAGAAGGTACAAATTAGAACTGATGACAATTTATTGATAAAACATGGGTTCTCCATTGTCATGGACCAGTAAAAGCTACATTGTGTTGCTGATTTACATAGAAAGCCATGAGAACTTCCATTCTAGTGCACACAAGCGTCGAGCTTCAAATATCTCACCGTCAAGGACCAATAAATTATATACATTCCTTGATTGAATACAAAAAGGGGAGAGCAGAAATCTGCAGTTAATCAAGAGAATGAGGCTACCAAGCATGCATTTTCAAGCAGTAAACCATGATGCACACAACAGATTATGGATAACAATCAGTGGCAGTACATAATAGCAGCCAAGGATCAAAGCGCCTATGCCGTACTTCACGAAGCATAACAAAAGGTAGTAGACCCCACAAATATATATAGGAAGTGATCAAAATACATAGCTTCTTATAAGAAAAGACAAGTGGACAGTAAACAAGTCTGAATGTACAACGGTGGGTAAGCTCAGGTTACCAGGGTTATCGATCAAAGGAGCTTTCCATTTGCCCTTGTAGTTCGGATTCTTAATTTTCTAAATACACAAAAACTCTCATGTCAAAACTTGAAATGCACATTGATGCTTGTCTAGCACAATTAGATATCTAGTGTACTGTCATGGTTATACCTTTTGTGTCCATGGTCCCTTGTAATCCACGTTTGGAATGGTCGGAGCTGTCCATTCGCCATATTCCTCCTCATCCCAGTCCTCATGCTGCCATAGGTATTAAACGATGTGAAAGTGCAGATACTGGAGGCAACAAAATTGTTCGAAGAATGGGTGAATAGGCACCTTTGTTACATCAGGATAAATAATTTCCTTGGGAATGTCATCATAACCCTGCCAGGAACAATCGATGTGAGAAAAGAAATCATAACACCAAATCTAATGTTGGTGCTGCTAGAGTTACAATGGCCATCTTAATTTAATTTAGAGCTTTGTGAAACAATAATAGATAATGCAGAATCTGATGTCCACTCTGGCTTTGCTCAGTTTTATGACATCAAGACTCATACTAAAAATAAGATGATCATCATCATATAGATTTTGTAGCAGAAAAATGTAAGGCCACCTCTGGCTTCTTGTCCTCAGGGCCAGGAATGTACTCCTGGTCATCCCAGTCCTGTGGCTGCAACCATCAGCACACATCACACTATCACGTCAGTCAAAAAATAGAACAACCATGGCTATTCAGAACAGTAATCTCTGAACCTCACCTTCTTGGCGTTAGGATCCCTCTTCTTCTTTGCAGAGGCATCCCGTGGTCCATGGTGTTCGGCAACCACGACGGCATGCCCTTCAAGTGACCCCCCGAGTGGTTCTCTCCCGCCGGCATGCCGCCGGTCCACTGCCCACCTGCAATTGTGTCAACTTTAGGTTCAGGTAAAACGAACAGGTCAAATCCCTTTGAATTCGGTATTGGTCCAGTGTGCAGCTTCTGACGGACGCCGCGAATTGAGCGGCCGACTGCCGAGCTCAACCGCAGAGTTGTTGGATTTGAAGCACTTAGCTTGGATCCACCAGAGAAATACACGTACGTACAAGTGAAAAGTTAAGCAAGCTGCTTGATTGATTTTATTACTGGAACCAATACGTGAGCGTATGTATACGACCCTGAACCTTGCTCCTGGCTGGTTGTCTCTCTGTCTCTCTGTCTCTCTGTCTCTCTCTCTGTCTCTCTCTCTCCGGAAAGGAGGAGGGGGCTCACCTTGGCTCGATGCCAGTCTGGCGTTCCTCCCATCGATGGCGACAGCGCGCTCCTCCGGGTGAAGCAGATGCGCAAGCGGCAACCTCCACTCCTCCCGATGATGGCAACGCAGCGAGCTCGACGGGGCCTCCGCCCGGTGAACGCGACGCGTCGAACTTACCGCCGCCCTGCCGCATCTCTCCTTCCTCTCTTTTCCTTCTCCTCCCCTGGCTCTCTCTCTCTCTCTCGTAGAGGAAACCGCCGGCCGCCGCCGTGACCTCGTCGGATCCGCAGCCCCACGCCGCCTAGCGACCGGATCCGCCCGGATGTGTCCATGTCCGGACGGCGCTAAGAGTGCGGCGAGCTCGGCGGGGAGAGCAGCGGCGGCCAGCTCGGTTGTAACAATATTATAACTACAAATGACTTATTATATTTGATTATGTATAGTTGTAACAATATTTATTGAATATAAATAGAATAATTTACTGAAAAATATTTTCCCATGCAATAGGGGCGGAGCTAGTGTACAACCATTGGGTTCAGATGAACCCAACGATCTTTTTGCTGCACGTACCTGTATATAGGTAGCCATTTGTTATGAACCCAATGGAGACTCACGATTGAACCCATCGAACTTAAAATGCACCAGCCTAAGCCTTTTAGTCTCTTATAAAAAATTGTAACGTGAATATCCAACCAAAAGCCCACAAATAGTTGTCAAAACCCAAAATAAGCCCATAACTAAATGTGATGCCCTATGCTCCCATCTATGCAGCAGGCTCTCATGTTCGACAGGCTCGACAGCCACATGCCTATCGTCGCCTCCCGAGTACCAACTTAGCGCCCTCGTCACGATCTCTTTCCTCTCATGTTTGCCCATCATCCGGCCGCCAGAATCAAGCATGTTCACCCATCATCCGGCCGCCGGAATCAAGCCGACATCGAGAGGTCGGTAGCGGCAAGCCGGTAATTGCAGTACAAATTCAAGGTAATCAAATCACATCCATGTCTCTTCCCTCTTGCATGTCCTATTTAACCTAGTATCCTAGTGCCGCAATTTCTTTGCCCTAGTTTTCTAATTGATTTTTCCCCAAACTTTGATTGATATAGACTATGTAACGACATTTCTTAAAGAGAAATCAATCACCAAATGCATATGGTACCCGTCATATGTGTTCTCCACGTAAAAGGGGACGGGGATGGGGCAATTTTAATCCAGACGAGGATGCCACTAGGTCAAATATAATACTCAACGAGTTTCACAAGGACAAGCATAGGACAAGTGATAACCATACCGGTATCCATCTTACCCATGAAAATCGAACATGTGGGCCCCTAAAATCATTAGCCCATGGCTAATCCTGTCCATCTCACCCAAATTTTACAGTCGTCCTCCGCCTAAAAAACGCTTGATCGGCCCCAAGGACCACAAAAAAAACCTAACCTAGCCACCAAAAGAATCGGGTTCCCACCGGGATGAAAAACCCTGATGGAAACGGAGATAGGATTTCTTTTGACCCTGCTGGCGGGGATGGGCACGGAAAAGGTGTCACTGGGATGGGTTTGGGAAAGCAATAGCTGGCTGGGTAATCCCCACTGCCATCTTGAAACGAGTGAACCCAACGGCTAAATTTTCTGGCTCCGCCCCTGCCATGCATGATTGAATTTTGTGGTCTTTTCCCATGCATGATTATATGTTGAGGTGGGCTTTACCCATTCATAATTGTATGGCGAGGTGGCATGCTTGCATGTTTAGATAAATACGTTAGTGGGGATGACTCTCTTAGGTATATAGTATATGTACATGGTGGTCAGAGATGGTTTGCTTGGGATTATATTGGATTCAATTTTGAAGCCCTTGTAAGATAAAAGGATCCTCCTGTGAAAGTTTCGACGATGAAATTATGGAAAGTTGTGGTTGTGCTGCCATGCAGGTACACCTCTTATCTAGACCATTCATTTTTGCATCAAAATTCCTGCGTACAAACTTCTCGTTTTTGTTTCTCCCAAATAAGAAAACAATTGAACTTGAAACTTTGCAGGTCAACATCACACAAGTACTACTATGTGAAGATTTTCTTTCGGATTTTTTTTGACGCAACACAAATATATAAAATGATAAAAAATCATTGGAAATTTATAATTTGACAAATTTCTGTTGCATAAAAAAATAGAAACATTTTATTCATAGAGTGGTACTTGTGTGCCGTTGACCTACAAAGTTTCAAGGTAAATGCTCTCTTGCTTGGAAGAAACAAAAAAAAGAAATTCCTATGTAAAGATAACACAGATCTTGATGCAAAGCTGGATAGCCTAGATAGAAGGTGTAGCTACATGGTAGGATAAAAAAACCACACTCTGAAATTACTTCCACGGTGGACCTTTTCTCTGAAGTTCCATGCTTGCTTCATGTAGCTGTCAGGAGTCTAGGTTTATTTGCAGGTGTGGACTCTTGATTGAACAAGAACTTTGTGCAGTTATGTCAGCACTAGTAGAAAACAGGGCATTAGTCCCGGTTTCAAAGGGCCTTTAGTCCCGGTTCTGCAGTCGGAACTAAGCAATCGGGACTAAAGGCCCCCACTTTAAGTCCCGATTGTGTTACGAACCGGGACTAAAGGAGCTCCACGTGGCCGCTGTGGGGCGCCCAGGCAGGAGGACCTTTAGTCCCGGTTGGTAACACCGACCGGGACTAAAAGGCAGCCACGCGTCAGCACCTACCAAGCGCTGGGGGTTTTTTTTTTTGAAATGAGGGGTTTAGGGTTTTGGAGGGTTTAGGGGTTTCATATTGTGTTTCCCCCTTTTCTTTTTGTGTTTACTATTCAATTCTTTTACATTTAGGGTTTTCGTTTTTATTTTACGTTTTCCATTCAACTCGACGCTAGCTACTACATATAGCAATGAAGGAACCATTACACAAATCGTCATGAATATAGAGAGAAGTGACCTCTCTTTCTCCATGCTTGGTCGAACAACAAGTTTTCGTATATCTATTTGACGCTATTACGTATAGTACACGTTCATGCATATATACAATGTAACATCTCTTACGATCCCTAATATCTAATTACCAACATTCACTTCCAATTCTTGATGGTATTGTCCGATTTTAGCTATGATCTCTTGAAGGAAGAATCCCGCCAACTCCTCTTGAATTGCTCGTATGCGAGCCTTTGGTACGAGTTCGTCCCGCTTCCGTTCGATCTAATTTAAAGAAGTGGGTCAATATATATATATATATATATATATATATATATATATATATATATATATATATGAATGAAACTCAACACAATTGATGGTAATAAAATAAATTTGTGAATATTGTTTACGTACTTCAAGTTTTTCCAAAAATCTGCCCGTCTCAGAGGTCGTCTGGCGAATGAACTCGCAAACGTAGTATCCACATAAGTTATTCCCGGATCCCTGCCTCGAGCACTTTACGAGAATAGAGTTCAATCAAAATAATAATCAAGCATGATAGTGGTATTGAAACTAGAATCAAAGAGATGCGCGGACCTAGCTAGTACTACTTACACTGAGTTGTTCAAATCGCAGCTCATCTCTCCATTCACCCCTAACCTGCTTGGTGAACTCTTTCCAAACCCTGCCCGGCAAAGAAAATGAATAAAGGAGTTATTAATTACTTGATATCAGGAAATGAACGATAGTTGCCGATATAGTGCGATAATGATTGAAATTGCCTCTGGAGAATTTTTTTCAGGTCCGCCCACATCTCAGGGTCTTTACGTAACGAGTCCATGACAAGTACTTTTCCTGCGTCAAACTGAATGACTAGCAGAATAAAGTGGAACCTGCGCACGCATAGCTCATCAATTACACTTAACATCGAGTAAGCGAAACAGAATGTTGTGTACAAGACAGTATAACACTCACTGGAAGTTATAAGGAAATAGTATTTCCCCTTTGGTTTGTTGTTTAATTAACGCCCTTAGCAAGATCTTCTCTGTATCCTTGGCGTTCCATTTTACCGTAGCTTCATGAATAGTATTTGGTTTAATGAACCCAATGTTATAGATTTGTCCTCTTTTGCATTCGAGGATCTTCTTTCTGCATAATATATATAGTGAGGATAATTATACATGCAATGAACGAGCTGATCTAGAGACTTAATTATAGAAATGATACTTACAAACAATAGCAACTGACGATAAATTTGTCGATGGCGTCTTGATTGTATAACTGAAATAATTCTTCAAATTCAATGAAAATCTCCTCGTCTCCATTGAAGTAATGCTCATCTTTAATTCCCACAATGATATAGTTCCTCCCTTGCTTTGAGGCTTCCAAGTACCAGTCATGCAATCTTCGCATCATCGTTGGTAGATGCGGGAGCTCCTCAGGTCTGACGAGAGGCTTCCCGTGCTCGAATTTAAAGGCTAACTCAGCCATTTCGAACTGTACCTCATCGCCTAACTAATCACCAAGAGTGAAACCAGGATCAGCGGCCGCTACCCCCGGATCATTAGCGATATCGGTAAACACCTTGATCGGGGGGCACGATTGGTTTTTCTGTTCGCCGAGCTGGGGAATTGTTTTCCCCCTTGCACTACTGCTACTTCCCGACCGCTGCTGTGGATCTCTATATGACTTTACAATAGAGCGGTCATAGTTTGATAGCAGCGGAGGCGGCGGTGGTTTTGCAAGTTTTTCCAGCAAGCGCCTCACTTTTACCAGATCTATTTTCTCCGTTGGATCTGGACGAGTCGGTGCAAGCTGGCGTTTCACGTCGGCAGCCACGATCTCCTTGGTTTCCTCCTCAGTCATGTCGTATGGTAACTTGGCAGGAGCCTTCTTGACGCTACCTGCTTTGGATTTCTTCGTTGTTGTACTACTAGCCGCCGGAGCGGCGGCGGATCTCTTCCGTCGGTGCTGAGGCGGCGGAGGAGGCGGAGTCAGCTGACGCGGCGGATTCTGCTGAGGGGCCTCCTCCAACATGTACTCCTACAACATGAAATTTTTTACATGTACTCCTACAACATGAAAATTTCTAAGTGATTGCTAAACTTTTATGCTTCATTTATATGAAGATCAATTATCGAATATAACTATGTTCGCGATATGAGGCATTGGACATCTATCTATCACATTGAGTATATGTATCTAAAAACCTAGTAAAACTACACAAAACAAACAAAAAAAATCAGCCATCTCCATCTCATCTCATCCATCTCCATCTCATCTCATCTCAATGAACAAAAATATCTCTAATTAAAAAAAACGCCGGCGTCGGCCAGCAGAGCGGCGCGGGCGGCGTCGGGGTCGGCGTCGGCCAGCAGCGCGGGCGGCGTCGGGGTCGGCGCCCAGCAGGGGGGGGGGGAATAGGAGGAGGAGGAGGGGATCGGGGCGGCGCTCACAGCGAGGAGGCGTCGGCGACGGCGTCGGGGCAGGGCATCGGCGATGGCGTCGGGGTAGCGCGTCGGGGCGAGGAGAGGCGATGGAGAAGTTTTGGGGACGAAAAATTTCGCTGCGGTTTATATAGCCCGAGATTTAGTCCCGGTTGGTGGCTCCAACCGGGACTAAAGGCCTACATTTAGTCCCGGTTGGAGGCACCAACCGAGACTAAAGCTAAATTTCAGCAGCCCAAAGGGCGCGAAACCCAGGCCTTTAGTCCCGGTTGATGGCACAGACCGGGACTAAAGGGAGGCCTTTAGTCCCGGTTGGTGGCACCAACCGGGACTAATTCTCGTTCGGCACCGCCCCCCGCCAGCGCGTCGCAAGTTTAGTCCTACCACGCCGAGCGACGGGCGCGCCGACCGGCTTAAATAGCCGCGTCGTGCAGCCGTTCCGAACTCCTCGAAACACAATGCCGCCGCTTGCCCTGTGGTTGACCCAGCTGCTGGGCCGTTCGTGTGCCCGATTCACCGCCCGAGTCGCCTGCGGGCTTGATTTGGACGGTTTATTCGCTGGTTGAACGGCGGTCCAGCAGCTGCGGTCGGGCTTCTTTATTTATTTATTTTTTACTTTTTTTAGTAATTAATGAAAACTCGTTCAAATAATTAGTATTAAAAATCAGTGAAGTAAAATAAACAGTATAGAATATCTGTGAACTAAAATAACCTCATTCAGAAAACAGCCTCATTCACATAACATCATAAAAATATGCCATAAGAATATAAATAATAATTCCGAAAGAGTGCCATTACAAAATCAAAATTGTACGAAGTACCGAGCACGACACTTTTATTTAGTTGCCAATAATGAAAAATCATCTGCCATTACAATATCAAAATGGTACAAAGTACCGACCACGACACTTTTATTTAGTTGCCAAAAATAAAAAATCATGTGGCATTACAATAAAGAAAGAACGTAATATCCAACACCACATCCTCCCATTCATTCCTTGGGCATGATTTTAAGAATCTTTTCCTTCACCGTTTCCATCGTGTTGCACTCTGAAAATAGTATTTCAACGAGAATGCGTCCCCTTAAAGAATTAATCTCGTTCTGGTCAAAGTCATATGTCCACTCATCTCCGTCCCAGTGTTCAACGCATTTGATCGTGAATAGACCACAAGAGAGTCTGAAAAAATAACGCAAGTCAAGTAATGATGGAGCACACAATTACATATGCTTCTGAAACTGTATTTGCATTCTGTTTTTGGTTTTAGACCTTTTTAGGATATTTTAGTTTTAGTTTTCTTTTAAACAGATTCAAAAACAGTAGCATACATGCCTAGTTTTCATTTAATTCTTTTTGCTATTAAAGTTTTTAACAAAAAATACTTTATGAAAAATTTAGTTGCATAAATTTTATATAGTTTTAAGTTAATATTATTTTGATCATAACTAGAGTTTTATAAAAGCTTTTTAGTTGATTCTTTTTCTATTGAGCTCAAACTTGGTACACCTGCTAAAATGGTCTAAATATTTGCATTGATTAACTCCTCTGTATAATTAAAATACTAAAAGGATATGAATAATTGAAATTTCATAACTTAATAAATAATTATTCTAAAATCATGTTTCAAATGCCAAAATGACCTAGCTAGCTCTTACAAAGATTCCCTCCGGTTTGTCCGAAGTGGCACTTTCCAGCTATAAGTCCGGAAACTCACAGTAGAGAGAAAGTGATGGCGGTGAAGCCGGTCACATCCCAGAGTGGGATCTTTTGGGGTATAAAACTATTTCTTCGCGTGTGTCCCTTGCTTATTGCGCCGTAACCATGGATAATCTTCATCATTTAACAGGATGCTTGGGTCAGTCTTCACTGTGAAGGGAGGAATTTCATGAAACTTTTCATAATCTTCTGACATGTCTGTCTTGTCCTCCACTCCCACAATGTTTCTTTTTCCTGAAAGAACTATGTGGCGCTTTGGCTCATCGTATGATGTATTCGCTTCCTTATCTTTTCTTTTTCTCGGTTTGGTAGACATGTCCTTCACATAGAAAACCTGCGCCACATCATTGGCTAGGATGAATGGTTCATCTGTGTACCCAAGATTGTTGAGATCCACTGTTGTCATTCCGTACTGCGGGTCTACCTGTACCCCGCCTCCTGTCAGATTGACCCATTTGCACCGAAACAAAGGGACCTTAAAATCACGTCCATAGTTGTGGCACCCCGGCTCAGAGGAACCGGAACACCCCGTATTCCAGCCCAGAGATCAAGTCTTCTGGAATACGGCACTGCTTGGCATAGAACAAATCAGCTCTTTATTACGAATGATCGGGGTACAAGGGTCCGATATTACAAAGGTTACAGGGGCACGGCGACACTCTGCCTGCTAAGGTAGTTCTATGCTAGCAGCGAAACATCTCGAAGCGGAATAAATTCTAACAGCGGAACAACGGCGACGGTGATGAACTCCACTCCGCAGGGACTCTGGCTGGGACGCATCCTAGAGCGCAACCTCGGGATCCTCGACAAACAAGCAATCACGGCATCACCTGCAATCTGGCATGACACGCCAGGTGAGTACTTTGAATGTACTCGCAAGCTCACAGCAACCAAAGCAATCAAGACAAACAACAGCATGGCATTTACAAGTTAATCATCAATGATGAACACAATACTACTAGAACAACATGAACATGGCAACAACATGAGCATGACATGTACATATAATTCATGATAGGAACAGGATGATACTAGCACTAGCATGCAAGGGGGTCGACATTTAAGGTCTCATGGACCAACTTACTCTGCTCGGAGATGATCTCGTAACCACAAACTTACCTTCGTGATCATCACACGATCACCTCAGGATCAACCAAGCTCGGTATCAACTATACCATCGTGATCATCACATGACCACACGGAGCTTGATCTCTACCTGTGATCATCGCATGACCACATAAAGATCAACCAACTTCTTTTCTCATCGAACCGGGGTTGTTTATTATTCAGCTTATTATTTCTGTTGACCCATAGTGTGACCTACTACGAACTGTGTCCATGACCGAGGACGCGGCTATCGATAGATTATACACTCTGCAGAGGTTAGTACACTGTACCCACACTACGGAACTCATGGCCTCGTGCTCCCATTCGGGTGGACCAACGACGTTCCGACAAAACCAGTCTATTGCATGACACTCTCCCGGCCACTCCGACAAACTCCCCTTTGGGCTATGTCCTGGGTGACCCCGATGCCAACATGTGACACCCGCCACCTCTGTGGCTGCCACCGTCGTGGCCAAACATAAACATCATCCCAAATGGGGACCTTGGATCCATACAACTCGGGTCCTCAAGGTTATGACTGCCTACCGGGCCAGGGTAGCGCCAGTGCACAACCTTCCCTCGTAGGAGGCACCGGAGAGAGGCATGACAATAGACCGCATTTGGGCCTCCCCATCCAGGCAAATGTGGCTGCACTGGTTAGCTCGATTCGGTGGCACCATGACTCAGCCGACAGATTTGTTCAAGTTCGATTAATGTCAGGTTCACTTGAAGGGTGATGAGCTGAGTCATAATAAAATGATAATGCATATGAGCATGATATCAACATAAACATGGATGGGCAACATAACCATTTAACAACATAACATCAACAATGATAAGTCATCTATTCTACGGGATGCAAATGCACATGGCATAATGACGATCGTGAATATAACAACTATTTTCATATCCATCCATAATGATTCATATGAGCATATCGTTATCACTAGCATCTGAAAATAAATCCGAGAACTAACATGATAATAATAATCATTCAACTTACTAGATGCAAATGAACAAGGCATAAGAACGAGCATGGATTCACAAGCATATATTATTCACGAAATAATTAAATGAGCAAACAATCATTTAAATATTTGAGTGGAAACCATGGCTACTGCAAGGCCATCATGCAAGTGGCTGTCGTGGCTTGCTTGGGAATGGAGGAACCACCGGGGAGGGGTGCGATGAACTCGCGGAAAGAATCGCCGGAAAAGTTTTCCTCTCGGCGGAGCTGTTTTAAGGGCAAGGGCAAAATGGTCATTTTCACAGTATGACAACCTCATGAAAATGATACCATCGGAACGGGCTCGATGAACTGAGATCGTGGGCTTTGGAATCACCTGAATCGGAGTCACGGTTGTCGAGATACGGCCGTTCGTTCGTTAGGCAGAAATCGAATAAAAATCTGTTCTTTTCTGCTACTAACGGACGAACGTCCGCAATATAAAAGTTTCGGCCGGCTGGGTTTAAAACAGAAGGCGTATTCCGAAGAATACGCTTTCTGGCAAAGGAAAGCGCACTCTCGCCCGCAGCCGCGACCGAATACGTCTTCAGTAAGCGAAAATGTATTCTGGTGAATACGTCTCCACTTAAATCTGCGCGGGCCCAGGGTTGAATCCTTTGTTCGGCTGACAAGTGGGACCCGTGGGGAGGTGGGACCTGCCTGGCTTGGTCATCTCCTTCCTCTCGATGGGAGACAGAGGAGGCGAGGCTGGGCACGGCCGTCGCCGGCCCCGACGCCACCGGCCACCTCCGGCCATCGGCGGGCTCGGGAAGAGACGTCGCGCCCACCTGGCCCAATCTCGACCGCCGAGGAGGAACAGAGCGGCGGCGGCTCACGCTCCCGTGGATGAGGCTGTCGGCCGGTCTTGGGGAACGAGCCCAAGGTCACTCCGGGGACGAGGCGAACGGGGTGGGGAGGCTTGCGGTGGCGAGGGGAGGGCAGTGGTGAGGTCTGGGCGGAGGGAGAGAGACCAGGGCGGTCGGATTTTGGCCGAGGCCGATGGTGGCCATGGTGGCCATTGGGGGGCAGGAGAGCTCCTCGAGCTCATTCGAGTGGCTAGGCGGGGCTAGAGGAGGTGGAGAGGGAGGCTGGAGAGCTCGATGGGTCTCGGGGAGGCTTTAAATAGCCGAGGCGAGGTGCTCCCTCCGGATGACGACGGGAGCTCGCGGATGATGCTTCTGGCACGACCGCGTGCACGAGCGCACGCGCGGAGGGGTTGAGGGCGATGGGAGAGAGCTAGTGGAGTGGCAGACACGGGCGGTGCGGTGTCCGGTCGGCCACCGGCTACTGTGCTCACGCGTTCACGGCCACCGTGGCACGAGGAGGGCGAAGGAGGAGGGGGCCCAGGCACGAGCGGACGCGGGGGACTGTGGGCGACGCGGTAGACACGGTGAGACGAGCGAGAGCGGACGGGAGGGCAGTGCTCGGAGCTAGCCGACGCGCAGAGCGCGCCAAACGCATGCCAACGGCGTGGTCACCGCGTGGCATGGCGAGGAGAGGGCACGATGGCCTGCAAAAAGATGTCTACCGTGTTGTCCCTCCAACCTACAGCCCCACGGAAGTGATGGATCGACCAAAGTGACTGTGATATGATGGGAAGGGTCGACTGAAGGTTGCTGTTGCAAACTTAGGCATGAAGTAGTGACCAAATTAGAATGGATAAGAGCTAACCAGGATGTCTCAGGGTTTTAGGGTAGGAAGGTCTATGATCCTGTGAATTATGAGGGGATTTGGACAAGTATTTAACCTAGTTGCTTTGCAACTGCAAAACTGGTCCAGAAACTAGATCAGGAAGTAGCACTCACATGGTGTGTTGGGTTGAGCTGAAAATTGGTGGAGGGTTGTAATTTGGGCATATGAAGGTACCATAAAAATTTCATCCCATTTGGATAAGTATAAATGGTACTTCCTTCACAATGCTCCTCATTGGACAGAAACTTGGGGGAATTTCGGGGAGAAAATTACTTGACAAAATGATGTGAATTTTGGCATGCTCAAATGATATAGGTATATTTAGGTCCTGGATTAAGTTCAGAATTTTTGAAGCAATATAAAATATAGTTGCTTCACAAACTGAAATTGTGACCAGAAAACAAGATTTGAAGGTGTGCTCACATAGATTGTTTGATGGAGATGAAATTTGGTGGAGAGTAATTATTTGATCATATAAATTATCTACCAAAATTTCAACTCATTTGGATTAGCCTAGCTAGTACTTCCTTTACAAAGCTTCTCTCTGGACAGAAACTTTGGAAATTTGCTGAGAAAGATTACTAGGCAAATGAAGCTGAATTTTGGCACGTGGCAATAATTTGGATAGGAAAGAGTGCCCGAAATTTTTGAGGGCAATCAAGAAAATATAAATAGCACTTCCCTCACAAAGTGCCATTCTGGACAAAATGGAAAATGAATATTCCTGAATTATTTTTGAACTAGGCAAGGATGGATTTTGGAACATTTGCGGAAGATATGATCCAAAGAATTTATGAGAATTTTGTGGGATTTTTGTGGAAGACAAAAATATAGGTTGCTTCACAACCTAGGGCAAACAGGGTTATTCCTTTAATAGAAAAAGGAATATTCCCAATAAATGAATATTGGAGTTGGGCTAAGATGGAAATGACTTGGCCTTGGGATAGATTTGAGAATGCCAAGCCACTTGGAAGTGGCAGGAGAGAAGATCTTCCCAGGTTTTAAGACCACATAGCCACGGAAAAAGAAATCCGAATAAAAATTCGAAGAAATCCAAAAGAAAAAGAAAGGGCCAAAAATCGGGGTGTTACAATAGTCAAGTTCCCATATCTCCTCTATGTAACCAGAATATGTGTCCTTTGCCCTATTGGTGTTTGCTGCATCAAAGCGGACACCACTGTTTTGGTTGGTGCTCTTTTTATCTTGGACGATTGTGTAAAATGTATTCCCATTTATCTCGTACCCTTGGAAAGTCAATACAGTCGAAGATGGTGTCCTGGCTAACAAGTACAGTTCATCTCCAACAGTGGTGTTACCCATGAGATGTGTTTGCAACCAACCGCCGAATGTCCCCATGTGTTCACGTGTAATCCAGTCGTCAGACTGGTCCGGGTGTTTGGAGCGTAAAATATTCTTGTGTTCATTGATATACGGGGCCACCAAGGTAGAATTTTGTAGAACTTTGTAGTGTGCTTGCGCCCAAGAATGCCCGTCCCTACATATTATTGCTTTCAGTCCTAGCGTGCCTTTTCCACCCAGTCTCCCCTCATGCCGCGATTCAGAAACACCAATCGGCTTAAGGTCAGGAATAAAGTCAACACAAAACTCAATGACCTCCTCTGTTTCGTGGCCCTTGGAGATGCTTCCTTCTGGCCTAGCACGGTTATGAACATATTTCTTTAAGACTCCCATGAACCTCTCAAAGGGGAACATATTGTGTAGAAATATAGGACCTAGAATTGCAATCTCGTCGACTAGGTGAACTAGGACGTGCGTCATAATATTGAAGAAGGATGGTGGGAACACCAACTCGAAACTGACAAGACATTAGACCAAATCATTCTGTAACCTTGGTAGGATTTCTGGATCGATTACCTTCTGGGAAATTGCATTGAGGAATGCACATAGCTTCACAATGGCTAATCGAACATTTTCTGGTAGAAGCCCCCTCAACGCAACAGGAAGCAATTGCGTCATAATCACGTGGCAGTCATGAGACTTTAGGTTCTAGAATTTTTTCTCTGTCATATTTATTATTCCCTTTATATTCGACGAGAAGCCGGACGGGGCCTTCATACTGAGCAGGCATTCAAAAAAGATTTCCTTCTCTGCTTTGGTAAGAGCGTAGTTGGCAGGACCTTGATACTGCTTTGGATGCATGCCGTCTTTTTCGTTCATACGTTGCTGCTCCTCCCGTGCCTCTGGTGTATCTTTTGTCTTCCCATACACGCCCAAGAAGCCTAGCAGGTTCACGCAAAGATTCTTCGTCACGTGCATCACGTCGATTGCAGAGCGGACCTCTAGGACTTTCCAATAGGGTAGGTCCCAAAATATAGATTTCTTCTTCCACATGGGTGCATGTCCGTCAGCGTCATTCGGAACAGATTGTCCGCCAGGACCCTTTCCAAAGATTGCTTTTAAATCCTTGACCATATCAAATATATCATCACCAGTACAGGGGACATGCTTCTTCCGGTGATCTGCCTCACCTTTGAAATGCTTGCCTTTCTTTCTTAAGGCATGCTTGGTCGGAAGAAATCGACGATGTCCCAGGTACACATTCTTCTTACATTTGTCCAAATATATACTTTCAGTCTCATCTAAACAGTGCGTGCATGCGTTGTATCCCATGTTTGACTGTCCTAAAAGGTTACTAAGAGCAGGCCAATCATTGATGGTTACAAACAACAACGCTCGTATGTCAAATTCCTGCTGTTTGTGCTCATCCCACACACGTACACCTTTTATATTCCACAGCTGTAAAAGTTCTTCAACTAATGGCCTTAGGTACACATCAATGTCGTTGCCGGGTTGCTTAGAGCCTTGGATGAGCACTGGCATCATAATGAACTTCCGCTTCATGCACAACCAAGGAGGAAGGTTATTGATACATAGAGTCACAGGCCAGGTGCTATGATTGCTGCTCTGCTCCCCAAAAGGATTAATGCCATCTGCACTTATACCAAACCATAAGTTCCTTGCGTCACCTGCAAACTCCGGCCACTTTCTCTCGATTTTTCTCCACTGCGACCCATCAGCGGGTACTCTCAACATCCCGTCTTTCTTACGGTCTTCTTTGTGCCATCGCAACAACTTGGCATGCTCTTTGTTTCTGAACAGACGTTTCAACCGTGGTATTATAGGAGCATACCACATCACCTTGGCAGGAACCCTCTTCCTGGGGCGCACGCCCTCAACATCATCAGGGTCATCTCGTCTGATCTTATACCGCAATGCACCGCATACCGGGCATGCATTCAAATTCTCGTACTCCTCACCGCGGTAGAGGATGCAGTCATTAGGGCATGCATGTATCTTCTGCACCTCTAATCCTAGAGGGCAGAGAACCTTCTTTGCTTCGTACGTACTGTCAGGCAATTCGTTATCCTTTGGAAGCTTCTTCTTCATTATTTTCAGTAGCTTCCCAAATCCCTTGTCGGATAAACCATTCTCTGCCTTCCATTGCAGCAATTCCAGTGTGGTACCGAGCTTTGTGTTGCCATCTTCGCAATTTGGGTACAACCGTTTTTTTATCCTCTAACATGCGATCTAACTTCAACTTCTCCCTTTCACTTTCGCATTCTCTCTGTGCATCAACAATGACCCGGCGAAGATCATCAGCGGGCACATCTGGTGCCTCTTGATCTTCAGCTTCCCCCGTTGCAGTATCACCGTATTCAGGGAACATAGGATAGTTGTCATCATCCTCTTCTTCTTCATTGTCTTCCATCATAACCCCTCTTTCTCCGTGCTTGGTCCAACAATTATAGTGGGGCATGAAACCCTTCTCAAGCAGGTGGAAGTGAAGGGTTTTCGAGGAAGAGTAATTCTTCGTATTCTCACAGACAACACATGGACAGTACATAAAACCATTCTGCTTATTTGCCTCAGCCACATCGATAAAATTATGCAGGCCCGTAATGTACTCGGAAGTGCGTCGGTCACCGTATATCCATTGCCGGTTCATCTGCATTATGTAATTAAGTATATAAAAAACCATTACAGAACATCATGAATAAAGAAATGACCAAATTAATACAAGTTCATCATCACATTAAAACCAAAGTACAGTAGTGATCAAATGTTATTACTGTAAAAATAAATACATAAAGTTCATACATAGTTCTCATAAAACAACATACAACTATGTAAAACATTTAAATGCAACAACAAATGCGATCAAAATCGCAACTAAGGTAACAATTGATCCAACAGCATAATGATACCAAGCCTCTTTATCAATGGCATATTTTCTAATCTTTCTAATCTTCAAGCGCATTGCATCCATCTGGATCTTGTGTAGATCGACGACATCGGCAACATGCAACTCCAATTTCATCTTCTCTTCTTCAATTCTTTTCAATTTTTCTTTCAAATAATTATTTTCTTTTTCAACTAAATTTAACCTCTCGACAAGAGGGTCGGTTGGAATTTCCGGTTCATATACCTCCTAGATAAAAACATCTATGTCAAGTTGGTCGGCATAATTGTCATAAACACTAAATGAAACAAATAGTTATAAAAGATAATATACCACATCCGAATCATAGACCGGACGAGAGCCGACGGGGGCGGATACCAAAACCATGGCACTATATAATAACAAACAATAATACAAGTAAGAAAATTATACAAGTAGCTATCTAAATTATACAAGTAAGAATTTGTTCTTTAAAAAAAAGATAAGAACAAGAGGCTCACCACGGTGGTGCCGGCGACGAGATCGGCGCGGGCGATCGACGGCGGTGAGGACGGGGACGGGGACGGGACGGCACCCTACACATGTGCAAACTAAGAAGTTAATTTGAGCTCAAATTGTGCATCTAAATCAAATAAACTCCCACATACTCTCCTCCACTAAAACCCACAAGCCACTCTACTTCTAGAGCATATGAAATGAGCTAAACTAGCAGTGAGAAATGAAAGGATGAAGTTGCTAACCTTTTAGAACACTTGGATAGTTGGTGCACCGCCAAATCTAGACAAATCTTGGGGAAAATGGAGCTTGGAGGAAGAACAGAGGAGAAAGCTTAAGTGTGGCTCGGGCATTTCATCGAACACCTCATGTGCATAAGAAGTGAGAACAGAGTAGCACACACACCTCCCGCCTTCTACGGCCAAGAAACAGAGGAGAGGGCGGGCAGGGGCGAGGATATATATAGGCATCTTTTTAGCCCCGGTTGGTGTCTAGAACCGGGACTGAAGACTAACCTTTAGTCCCGGTTCCAGACACCAACCGGGACTAAAGGGAGCGTCGAACCGGGACTGATGCCTGCCGAGGCCCGGCCGGCGTCCTAGCCGCTCGAACCGGGACTGATGCTCACATTAGTCCCGGTTCGTAACATGACCGGGACTATTGCTCTGATCTGGCCAGAACCAAAGCCCTGTTTTCTACTAGTGCAGCATCTGGACCATATTTCTGTAACAGGTCCGCATGTCCTATTTTCTAGCATATATAAAACAACAAAGAAACACTATACTTGGAGAAAGTGAAGATATACAAACAAAATAAAAAAATATACTGTGTATTTGATTTTGATTACATCCCCATATTTAGTATAGCTAAACTACAAGCTTTTTGTTCAGATTGTAATACCTTTTTGCCCAGTTTGTATGTGTTCAATCGTAAGTCTTTCTTGCTCATTTTTTCATAAGTTCTGTCATGTGCATTTTACCTTTGCTTGAGATGTAGATGCCAATCACTAGTTTTAGGACATTACGTTGCGCCCATATCATTTCACTATCTGGTATGTTGTGCAAAAAAGAAGTTCAGAATGTAAAGGTCATTGTGTTGAGTGCCATAGTCTACAAGTATGCACACTAGAAAACAAATTCAGAAATTGCAAAAGGCAGAAATGAGTTCTTCCCCATAACAATTCCAGGAAACAATGGCTATATCATGGTGATCTTTGGCAGGACAATCGGGAAAAACTTGCAATAACTAGTAGTGTTCTCTAGTGAAAGAGTACATTGAATATACATGGACATATAACGGGAAGTGCTCGTCTGCACACGGTGGCAGCTGCACCGGACTATCCACGGATTTGCCTGCTTCAAGATTCAATCCCCTGGCAACATTACTTAGGGCATCTCCAACGCTGACCCGCAAACCGGACACCGCATCCGTCCGCGGACAGGGGGACCAGTCCGCGGACACGGATGCGGGAGGCGGCCATCCAAAGCTACCCGCATACATATCAAACCGGGTTTCAACTAACCGGACGAATTTCATCAAACACGACGGAATTCATCAAAGTTCGGATAGAAAATAGCACAAATCATCCATGCATAGCATGCAAATAGGTCAAGTACAACAATAGTTCAAATTCAACGAGAAATAGTTCAAATTTAACGAGATTAACCGAATGTTCAACAAGTTTTTCATGGATGAATCATGTTGTCCCACACATACTGCCCCTTGAGCTTCATCCAACAATGTGTGTGCGTGAATGGTCTGCCCTCTGCCCTGTGGTACATCACGGCAGCGCGTACAGGCTACATAATGTGTAGAGCAACATTGAGTGAATGAATGAATCAATCAACAAGTTGAGCAAGAAGAAGCAAAACTTACGATCTCCATGGTTGCCGCATGCAATGGCCACATTGCCTCCAGCCGATCAACCGCACCACAAAACTTTGTGACGGAGTTTTGGATGGTGTACCAACGATACGCTAACAACTTCACACTGCGTTCATGGATGATGTGCATGTCGTAGGGCGCAATGTGCTTTCGCGCATGAAACGAACCATGCACGCACTGCCAAAAGAGCCCCCTTCTGCTCCTGCCTACGAAGTCCGCAGATACGGCCAACCAGGCATCGCACAACAACTCATCCTCCATGGTCGAGTACCCCGCCATCCTTCTTACTCTAAAAAAATGACATGAAGTTCGAAAATAAGTTCAATGGCATTTGACCGAACACCTGCCGGGCGTGGTGTCCGCGCCATGGCCGTCGTCGACAGGGGGGCGGAGGGTACCTGGCTACGGAAGGATCCTGAGTGGATGGCGCCGTAGTACAAGACGAGCGGGCTCATGGGTGGTGGCTGCGGACGTCCAGCAATGCATGGGTGGTGGCCGGAGAGGTACAGCGGCGGCGGCGGAGGAGGAGGGCACGTATGCAAAGCAAGGGGGGTAGGGGCGGAGTGGAAGAGAATGGGACCGGGAGGGGGATTTCAGTGGGCCGGGGGTGTCGGAGTCCTACGTGGTGGCGGTCTGGACTTCCGCAAAGCCCCCTCCCCCCCACCCCCAGTTTGCTTCCAATTTGCGGGAAAAATCATGTCCGGACCGGTCGGCGGACCGATACAGGCCCGCGTTGGATGGCAAAACACGTTCGGACCGCGCGGTCCGGACGGTTGCGGGCGGTTTGAGGGTCGGCGTTGGAGATGCCCTTACGCTCCGTTTGGATGTAGACATTCGAGGGCTTGGCATTGAATTGGCTCCATTGCCAATATCTCAAGACATTGATATTGATCTTCAATGCCAATATTAGTGTTGGGATGTTCATATATTTGATGCTTGGAATCCAAAGGGAGCACCAATTCCAATTTGTGTTTGGTTGAACAGAGTTTGGAATTTCTCACTTTCTTAACATTCACAGTTACTCATTGTCTATACAACACATAAACACATGGAAAGATGCATCAGTTTTAAAACCGGACCAAGGTGTGTACACACATGAAAATTATAGTAAAAAAATATATAGTCACTACTAAGCCCTGATAACATAAGCAAGACTACGATTTGGGTCCAATTAACATTTGTAGACTACATAATTCTAGTTAGCTACTCCTACTATCTTGCACCATACCTACATGCCATACGTCGAGCTGAATGGGTTGGCATCATCAGTATTAAAATTTGACAACTGTAGAGGGTCACGATACGCCGCACTGAATGGGTTGGCATTCAACCGAGCAGCTCATGGGCGTGGCGGCCTTACTCCACGGCGGACAACTGCATGTGGTGGCCGAAGTGAGAGGAGGAGGCAGTGGCTGGAGAGGGTTAGGATCCTCTGCAGTAGCGCACCATGCAGTACAGTACTGCAGAGGATCTCAACCCGGCTGGGGTTAGAATCCTCTGCAGTAGCGCACCATGCAGTACAGTACTGTAGAGGATCTCAACCCGGCTGGGGTTAGAATCCTCTGGAGAAGATGCGTGGTACGTGCGGCGCAGGTGCAGCTTGTGATGCCGCAGAAGCTTGTGTACGCTGAGGCCTGCAACGCTCGTCTCCGAGCCACTGGCTTCCGCGCTCACCATTGCCACGCATGGATCGGTTCTGCCAAGAAGGTTGTGCCGCTCATCGGGAAGAGATGGAGAACCAGCGGAGGTAGGGATCCGGCGGATGCCGTGGTGAGGAACAGGGCGGCGGTCAGCGGCAAACTCCAGCGATGGCGGTTGCCAGCGGAGAGGTCGGGGATGGACGGAGGAGTGTTGCGCCGGTGGCTTGTTCGGCGAAGCCGTCGGCCGGGGAGGCGGCGGCAGGGCGGGTCGACCTCGATCTCCTGGCACTGATTAGATGACGAGTCGATTCACTCCATTTTCTTTTTCACATGCGAGAACGACGAAGAGGTAAGCCAGCCAATTCAACCGAATGCGGAGGGTCGGGTTGGCCTCTCGATATTGGGCCCGAATTCCACAGACGAATGTCTAGACCATCCAAACGGTGGCATTCAGGCCAGACAATGCCAATTCCGAATACTGGTTGTAATTTCTTTTACTGCTGAGGTGCTTTGTACTGCAGGTGAAACTTCAATATAATCCAGGGACCTTTTCACAAAAAAAAAAGAATGTCTACATCCAAACGGGCCGTGTATAGATGAGAATGCTCGATTTCTTCCAGGTATAGGACATACTAGCAAACATGCCCGTGCATTGCAACGGAAAAAAAAAATATTACTCACCTTAGGCCAATAAACATGGCTCAAGATCCACATAGGTTAACGTCCTCTACTTGAAACACGGCACCCCATTTTTTAAATAGTAGCACAATGGTGATGCTTCGCTATTTTTCTCGTCAAATTTCATATATAGCATGATTAATTTGGGACTATAAATTACTACTGGGCCGAATTACTTTTTAAATGCATTTGAACCTGACAGAAGTAAAAAAGGGAAAGGATCAACAGTGGCTACTGGGCCAAATTCCACTCAATACTGCGTTGCAACAGAAGGAAAAAAATAGTGTGTATTCAAGTCTTGTTAGACTTATATGTGTAAAACGCATATGCATTTCATGCAAAATTCTGCAGAACAACAACAACGCCTCATGATCAGGCTTTCTGGAATGAAGCTTGGAAGATTAGGCATGGGTAAGGGCATGAGTCAAGCAATAGAAGCTTTTTCTATAGCACTGTATAAAGCACAGTTAGCATGACAACTAACTGAAACTGTTCAAAAGTTCCTAGTTTACTGAAGGAGGAGTGCAGGACACTATAGTTACCTACCTCAACGTATTGCTCTAACAAAAGAAAATAAGGTTAGCAAATCAACCAAGTTCAGCATTTTTTCATCTGGAATTCCTAATTGAGCAGGGATATATGACTCACAAAATTTGGAAATTTGGAGAGAGAGCATACCCTTGGCGGCAACTAATAGTTTTTTGGGCTTCTTGGTGTGTGTGGGTGAACATTTACATTCAAGGGAAGTGATATATCTGGAATTTTTCTGTTTATACCATACCATGAAGTAATACAATAGCGTAGGGGCCTCCTCACAGTTCACGTAAAAAATAATGTGATCTACCTGTTAGAGAGGACCCCTTCGTTTGATGATGAACACTGAATATATGCACACTATACAATATATCTAGGGCACACAACATGATGAGAGATATATACAGAAAAGCATCAGACATCTAAGCTTGCAAACTGTTAGATGGACTCATGCTCTAAAAAAGGTGAATTAACCAGTCAGGGAGCCATGCAACAAAAGAAAATCAGTAGATTCAAGAAAAGCACTACCCATATATAACAAAAGCACATGCATATTAGTAATCAAACACTCTGGCCGGTTCGCCGTTGTCTTTTTGGATCAATAAACATCTACACAGTCACTGTGAGCTAACTAAAAGCTAGATATTTCTGTCATATGACGTATTGATCTTTGAAGGGTTAGTTTTGCTAAGCATACTTAATGTTTGCCATTGGAGTGTCTAAAACTCAAATGCATGGTGCTACTGAAAATAATACAGTAGCGCTTATACGAATGTTATGAGAAGCAAAACCTGGACGTGCTCATGCGAATGCATGGTGTCACCTCTTCTCAGTTAGTATGCTACTAGCAACCAGCCCATGCTTCTTCAATGGATCTTCCCAGGCAAGTGTGGCACCTTTAGTGTGGTAATTATTGATCATACTAATCAGAGGAGTAACATTCTGACAATTGAAGATAAAAACAGAGGATGTCAACTGAACCAGACCTTGCAAGCACCATGGACTTATCAGGGCACATGCTGTACTCTGAGACCAGGCAAAGAGTTCAGTTAATGTATTTGTATCTTAATATGATGCTTACACTATCTCACAAGTTTGTTTAGGAATAAAAAACGTTACTAGCTTTTTTTCTGTCTGGACTAATTCCAGTATCCATCTTATAATTAGCATTTTTTCTACGAGTAGTCTCAGTCAGTCAGGTGTTTGTTGTACATTACATAGATTACATTGCATTCCTCCCATCCTTCATCTCATCTCCTCTGCATCTATCGACCATCAGGCGACGAGGTCGAGGGTGTAGTCCCACAGCTTCTTGCCCAGCTCCGCGTCCTTGGCCTTCTCGCTCGGCTCGTAGAGGTTGCTGTCGCTCCAGTATTTCCCCGACACCCCCTTCGCGTCCGGGTGCAGCGCCACGTAGCACTGCGTCGCAGCCCCCTGTCGTTCCAATTCCCAAATCCAAACCAAATCAAATCACCGTGAGAGATCCTAGTAGTAAGTCAAACAAGAGATCCAGGAGGCAAGCTACAATGGACAATGCCAAAATGACTTCCAACATAGCCCATGTAACAAATGACTCACTCACTGAGATCTCTAGATCTGTACTACCAATACAATAATACTCTAGTCACCTAGCAGACCGTACATGCTAAACTACATCTTTACCTAGCAGACCAAGTGCAGTGCAGTTCAGGTCCCTCGTAAGTAGTAGTACATCGCTAAACCTAGGAGGAGATGACCGACAGACAAAATCATACTAGTACTATATCAAACTCTGTATCTCTAGTGTCAGTGTCTGTGTGTGTGTGCTCTAGAACTAAACATCCATGTGCCATTTCCAGCCAAGTCAGACCCACCGGGCTGGCTGACCACACGATCCAAGCTGGTGAGTTACACAGTAGTACAGTGACTAAATCAACGGTTGACAAGGCCATACCATAACATGGAGTGCTACATTCATTGCCTTTTGTTTAACATGATGGAGACTCTGTAATAATACTGTACAATTGACACAACACCCTGTGAAGAAGACTGAACATAGTGCCAAAGTGTACCTGTTTGGCGTTCTTCAGCACCAGTTTACCAAGCGTCCGATGGAGAACTGTGTACGACAAAAAAGAATTATGATGATATCAGTCACTACAATTTCAAAAAGCAGAACTTGGCCATGGAGATCTGATTTCAACAAACATACCGAATGTATCGTTTTATTAGTTAACAAATATTGACAAAAAATGATGATGATATTAGTTGCTGCAATTTCAAAAAGAAGCCCTTGACTTGACCATAGAGATCTGATTTCGACCAACATAACGAATGTATCATTTTATTAGTTTAACAGCTAACGGTTATTTGCATCGTTTTGACTGATGCCTGCCATTTCTGCCTCTCATCCTTGCCATCTACTGCGTTTCCTTTTCTTTTTCGGTGCCATGAGTTATTCAAATCTCAAAACAAGAGGAAGCGTGAATCAAGACGATTTCTTGAATGAAAGGAGAAGCGCCGCATGATATCTGCTGCCAAGTATCTTTACCATCTATGATGCTGTGGTGGCGAAGAAGGTTCGTGATGATAGCTCCAGGATGTAGAGAATTCGCAGTGATGTTAACACCCTCTTCCTGTTCGACAAAATATTGAATCATGATTTGAGATACTTGGGCTGAAACAAAGCTATATATCATATTGATAAAGAACTGAAAACAGACAAAACCAGTTATTAAGAACAAACAGTTCAGCTTTCAAACAATGGGTTTGGATGCCGATTGTTCTCCGACAATTTCAGACCCAGATAAACAGTGAAACAAATGAATTCGTCTCATGAAGATCGTGTGGAACAACCGCTAAACTTTCTTTTATTTCAGAAAGTGGTGTGATTTTAGAGTCCAACTGCAGACTCTTCGAAAAAATGCAACTGACAGTGCTTGCTAGCGTAAGTACTCATGTTGGAATATACATGGACATAGAGCCCGCTGGACCTAACAAACTTGAAATAAAATACTAGTAAACCAAGACATGGCGCAATGTCACAACCACAAAATCTTAATGGAACGAGGCATACCTTAAATCTCCTAGCAAGTTCGTTAGCATGCAAAATGTTGGCAAGCTTTGACTGCCCATATGCTGCAATGGTGCTATACCTGCACAAGTACAACGCAAGGTTGAAACAGCAAGTGACTCGTTTGTCTTCAAATAAAGTAAATGGTAGGGGAAAACATAATGACTGCACGGAAATTACATACTCTTCCTCATCATTTAGCTTGGCGAAACGGATGCCTTCCTTGTATGCAAACCTGTGCCCCTCTGACGAAACATTAACAATTCTTCCTTCCACGTTTGATTCCCGAGAGGTCTTCTTCATGGTCTCCAACAGAAGATGTGTCAAAAGAAAATGCCCTGGATATTATGACATGAGAGTTGGTGAAACTGAAACGAACTAGGAGGGTTAGGAGAAGTACAAACGAACTACGAGGGTTAAGTGAATTAGAAATTGCAAGTTTGCAACTGTCTACCGATATAATTTTCAGGTTTTGTACTGTTCTAGGATTGGCAGCAAATAAATTTTTTGGTGGTCATAGGTTTCAGTGTTCGGAATGGCTAGGCAGCAGCAGCACACCAATGTTGAGGCATTAAGGGACCATCCAAACTTATATTAAGGCAGACAGCATTTGAATTTCAAACTTGGAAAAAAGCCAACCTCACTGCGCAAGGAATGCAATTGTAACGATAATGAGAAGACTGCAGTGTCCAAATGAAGCGCTATGTATCAGGGTACATGAATTGGTTCATCAAGTAAATGGGAGTTTGTTTGTAATCATACCGACATGGTTAGTTGCAAACTGCATCTCAATGCCATCCTTTGAGAGGATGAAAGGAGTTGCCATTACCCCTGCGTTGTTGCTGCCAGAAAAAGCATCATGCAATCAGGGAATGTGATGATCTATTATAGTACGTGTCAGCAAACGTGCAAATCAGCAAGCATGAAAATTACTAGACTTCAATACACGAGATCAGTTACTGAAAAAAATGCACTCCAACTTATGGCAATACATGATATGTGGGCACAATGCTTCAGTAACACTATGACTAACTTATGGCAGGACACTTCCACTGTTACAACTAACCAATACGGAGTGTACGTTATAAACCAATTGCCCCTCGACGAAATTCCCCATGCCTATAGCCTACTTAAAATTTACTCCAACTAACATGTCACAGTTGAAGTTGGAGTACAAAACCCAGAATTAAATCGGCTTGATGTCAACAGAAACCTGGTGAAACTATCCAGCTGCAACCAAACTGATAAGCCATCTCGCTGTTGTACTAGTCATGATGCAGATGTTGAGAATTCAATGGCCGACAGCCCCTAAACTAACTGAACCTGAACCTGAATGAATGGTCCTCAGAAATCGCGATGGGGCCAAGTGCGTGCGCATGCTTGGGACTAGTAGTAGTAAGTAGTTGCTGCCTTACACGAGGATGTTGAGGGGGAGGCCCCTGGCGGCGAAGTCGGCGGCGAACTTGCGGACGGAGGCGAGGGAGGAGAGGTCCAGCTCCATGAGGTCGAGGCTGGCGGCGGGCGTCTCGGCGAGGACGGCCTGGCGCACGGCCTCTGCGGCGGCGAGGTTCCTGACGGCCATGACGACGTGGGCCCCGCGCGCCGCCAGCACCCGCGCCGTCTCGGCGCCGATCCCGCTCGACGCGCCTGGCAACCGAAGTGAATCAAATCAGATGGATGGAACGGGGGAGAGAGCGGCAAAGGCGGCGTGGGAGAAGAAGGGTGAGAAGGGGTGGGTACCGGTGACTATTGCGGTGAGGCCGGAGGCGGAGATGCCGGCGGTGACCTGGTCGGCGGTGGAGGCCCAGGAGAAGCCCGAGGCGCCCTTGCGGCTGAAGATCCACGGCAGCATCTTCGCTTCTCTTCTCTTCTTTTCTCCCACGAATCGAATGGAATGATCAAATCACGCAGAGGATGAGGCGGAGGCGGAGGCCCGCCGGCGGAGAAGAATAAGAGGGAAGGAGAGGGCGGCGACGCGGGCGGAGTCCACCCGCC
Organism: Elymus sibiricus; assembly: GCA_039707655.1. NCBI lineage: Eukaryota > Viridiplantae > Streptophyta > Magnoliopsida > Poales > Poaceae > Elymus > Elymus sibiricus. The sequence continues at coordinate 4,185,661 of CM077670.1, read as the reverse complement.
AGCCCTGGTCAGGCAATTTCCATACCAATTTCTACCCCGTGAAAAAGACTGGTCATTCATTTCTCTATAGAAATGAACTAGACACGTCCTTTTTTTAACACAGTATAGACGTAAGCGCTAATATATTCACATATGAATCAAAATGTGCATGTCAACGGGAAGATAATCGCATACATGTCGGCCGGGAAATCCGTTATCATCATCGCCCGTGGTGGTGGAGATGACTTATGACGGGTTTGGTAGGCTGCATTATCCTTAGCTAGGTCCGTGCGGGATGAAATCGGCCTGTTTGGTTGCCTGGGTTGCATCTGTTTTCTGGCCGCACGAAACTTAAAGCAGCCTGCATCCAGGCGAAAGGGAACGGCCGAATCGGCTATTTTTCATGAGCCAGGCTCTCGCTACACGTGGGGAAGCGCGGGAGACGACGGGACATCTCTTACCTCCCCATGCTCTCCAGTCACCTCCCACGGCAGTTCACACACACTCGCTCTCTCTCCTTTCACCGCCCCTTCGGTGTCTCCGATGGCAGAGCCACCCTCGCGCAGCCCCCTACTCCCATCATCGCTGGTAGCGACCCCATACAAGAGAGGTGGATTGCCGGCCTCGTCTCTTCCAGCCGGGATCTCGTCCATGGTTTTGGGTACCGCCCGGAAAATTCGGATACCGGGCGGTATCCGTGTTTCTCGCCGCCCCACGAGAAAGATGTATGCCGAGCAAAAAAATTCCGAAATTTTTGAATTTAAACGCTTAAGGTATACTAAAATAGAATAGCATCTCACTGAGCTAGTAGCACCACCCCCACCGCGCGCTCCGGCTCCGCCACCGGTGCCGGACCTCTTCATCCTGGCTCGACGATGGCCGGGTTACAACCCCCACCGCCTGGGATGGTGGCAGACCCGGCTTATGGGGGCATTTTTACCCCCATTCAAGGGTTTTCTCCCCTGCGTTCGGTGAAGGAGGGGGGGGGGGCTCGAGGACGACACGCTCGTCCTCCAGCCGGCGCGCGATGAGGACTACGGCCGCGGCCCTCGGAATGGCCGGCTCATCTTCGGCGGCGGCAGCACCCCAATTCCTGCCAGGGTTTTCTCCTCGGAATGGCAGGTTATGCAGACGGCAAAATTGTAGGCGAGGAAGGCGACGAGTGGCATCATGAGCAGCCACACACAGAGCGCCGGGGCGACGGCACCTGCCACCATGGAGGGCGAAACCGCGATGAGAAAGAAAGAAAGCAGGACGCACGCGAGGAGAAGGCACATCATCCATCCTTCCAACAGAGCTCCGCCCATGAGATCGTTGGCCACGAAAACATTCAACGCTGGAGCGTACATGCGCGCAGCCCATGGACGAGAGGAACACGACGATCACCAGCTCGTCCACCATTTTGGTTTTGCCGCCGAAGATAACCGCCTCAGTCGCCAGCGAGATTGCCGTCGCCGAGAGCGTGGTGGCCGCGATCACGCGGGTGGGGGACCGGGCCTCGGCGCCGGGGTGGGGCACGGGCCGCCCGATGGCCCGCTCGGTCCCGGCGTGGAGGCGGTGCAGGGCGAGGGCGTAGCCGAGGTACGCGGCGGCCACTACTAGGGAAAAGCTTATAGGTGGAGGCTTAATAGTAGCGCGGGGCACGGGAGAGCGCTACTGCTATTTAATAGTAGCGCGTGCCCCAACTACGCGCTGCTGCTATAACGTTAGCAGTAGCGCCGGGGGCCAAACAGGCGCGGCTGCTAACCGGGCCCATGGTGTCCCCCGGGTGGAGCCTTTGTAGCAGCGTGGGGATACAACCCGCGCTACAACTAACTAACCCGGGTGAGAGCCGTTTTACAGAGGCCGCGCTACTGATAAGTTTAGTCCCACCTCGCTCCACGAACAGGGTGTTTACCACCTTAAATATGTTAATTCTCCAACTATCACAAGCACTTGGTCTTCATTGTACTCTATGTGTAGGATCTGTGGCAATATGAATCTTCACCTGTTCCTACAGGTGAAGATTCATACCGACAATTTAGATTCTACACAAAAAGATCATTGATGACCGATGTATTTTATGATGTTTTTTTTACATGCTTCAAATTGGATTGTGTTAATAAGAAAATTACATTGTTAAAAAGAAAATGAAAATGAAACAGAAAAAGAAAAGAAAATTGGGCTGTGTTAAAAAGAAAATTATATTGTTAAAAAGAAAATGAAAATGAAACAGAAAAATAAAAGAAAATTGGGCTACCACCCCATTTAGCAGCAGCGCGTGACCCACGACCCGCGCTACAGGTATTGGGCTTAGCAGTAGCGCTGGCCCTCTACCCCGCGCTACTACTAATCTTATCTTATCCCATAGCCGTCTGTTCCTCTGTCTCATCACTCTCACTCCTCACTCTCTCGCGCTCTCCTCTCCTCGCCGCCGTCGCCCGCCGCCGCCGACGCTCCCGCTCCTCCTCCACCGAGGTAGCTCCTCCCTCCACCTCCCTCCCTCCCTCCTTCCCTCCCTCCTCCTGCTCCAGCCGCCGCTCCACCTCCATCCGCCGCCCCTCCCCCATCCTCCTCCTCCCTCCTTCCCCCCCTTCATCTGCTTCCCTCCTCCCTCCAACCGCCGCCCTTCCCCTCCTCCATCCACACAGCCCCTCCTCCCCCCTCCTCCATGCACAGCCCCTCCTACATTTTGATTAGTTGATATGTAACACTTTGATTTAGTTAATAGTTTTTAGGGTTTAGCGTGAATTAGTAAAAATTTAGACATAGTTGATAGATTTAGTCATTTTGATTAGTTGATATGTAACACTTTGATATAGTTAATATTTTTTAGGGTTTAGAGTGAATTAGTAAAAAATTAGACATAGTTAATATATTTAGTTGATATGTAACACTTTGATTTAGTATGCTTCTAGGGTTTAGTTGATAGCTTATAGGGTTTCACTAAGTCCTAAAATTAGCATAATAATCTTTTTTTTATATTTTGTTTTCACAGAAATCAAGTATTTGCCCCTGCATCGTCCCCGCCATCGTCCCCGTCATCGACCCCCTCCGACCTCGAGGTGAGACCAACCAAATCCCCATGTCGTTGATGTCGATGATGATGTGTTGTGAATGTCAATGATGAACATGCATAGAGGTCCTGTTATATGCTAGTTTTCATAGATGTTTTTATAGATGTAGTAGTAGTAGATGAGTAGCTGTGACAATGCGAAGCTAGTTTTTTTTTTGAAATGATAATTGATTCGGATAGCATTTCAAGTTTAAACTTTTCTGTATAAAAAAGAACTTGACTCTGTTCATGCTTAAAAAAGAACATGTGTATGTGTATGGACATCTCGATCTTGAGCTGCTGTGTATATGGTGCCAAAGATGGCCACATTTGACTCTTTGTATCGCAGGGAAAATCCGAGTGGCCTATGTTTTGCCGGAGTGTTGATTCATTTCCGTTCCGGCAAATTTCAGGCGCTCGATATGTCCTATTTTAGCGAAGGTCATGCCGGATTTTGCCGTGAATTTTAGCATGACTTGTGCTAGAATATATAGGAAATATCGAGTGCCCTGGATTTGCCGGAAAGAGAATTAAATTTTAGCATGACTTGTGATAGAATTTTAACACCACGTGAGATGAGAGTTTTCAAGGAAAGACTCGACAGACCGACAGTCAACCCGTGATGAATAATAATGATCTGTGTGTTGAGTTCCTGTTAGTTGCCGTCGATTTATAATCTTTGAATTTTGAACACAGGAAATGTCCGATGATGATAAGATCCCGGAGTGCGACTACTGCTGCGATGACCGGGGTTTATGCGACAGGGAGCCTCACCTGCAAAATGATAGGTTCTTCACCGTGAAGTTGGAAGAGACCTTCGATGTTTGTATGGTACGCAACGACAAGTATTTCATCGTAATTAATCATGACTTGTGATTCTTTGCTTCAACGTGTAATTTTTTTTTTCAATTCGACTAGTACATCCCGTGCCATGCAAGACCGTTTGTCTTGCAGAAGCTCGGTTTCCAAGACCTTGAGAATATGGAGACGAGGAGGGCTCACCTCAGGACTAAACACGGTTATGCTTTTCGGGTTAAGCTCTACAATGCGCTTAATCACTCACATTTCGGCTGCTCTAATTGGGAAGCTTTCTGCAAGACCTATGAATTTGAGGAGAATATGCAAATAACTTTTGATATTCGTCCCGAAGATGAAGATATTGAAGATAATATCGATATTTGGGTCGATGTGGATATGCCTCCTGTTTTGCCTAAATGTGAGTTTGTCAAACTAATTTGTTAAGTAATTTATATTTTTTATTTAAAAATATTTGGTGTTCATCGCTACTAAACTCGTTTATTTATAATTATCAGCTTATTTCTTATCTTCAAAAAATACTCGGAGAGCTGTGGACATGACGTACTATAGTTATGGCTCCGAGCTTAATTGTGAGGAGAAAGGATATCTTGTCTCATTTATAGATGATGTTGAGAATTTTAAGACCAATTAGTTTATCAGCCCAAATTATACTGGATACGTGCCACTAGTCCATCAGTTGCTTGATGGTAATCTCATTGCGAAAAACTTGGTATGATTTTGTTAATGATGGTAACTTCGTTGCATACATTCTTCTTAAGTAAACTACATTGCTAACTATATATGTTACTATATTGTTCAACAGAAACTCCCTAGCGAGGTTGTGCCTCACATGATGCTTACCGAAGGGAGTATGTACATGGTAAGCTTACGACCGTTTCCACCGACGGCTTACCAAAGTGCATACTCTATTTCTTTGAAAGATGGAAGGCTCAATATCAAAGATTGGAGCAAAGTAATGAAGGCGCGCACGCAACCGATTGGAGACAACATGCGTGTGCGCAAGCCAGAAGTTGGCGACAGGTGGATCTCCATTCTCCATTTTGGAGATGGACCGGTTTACCTGTTTTATGCTATTTTACCTAGGAGAGAGGACTAGGTCCTAGGTAGTAAGAACAATTAGCTAGTTTTGATATGACTATGATGATGATGATTAGTTATTATGATGATGATGAGTTATATGTGCTACAATGTGTTAGCTAGAATGATGAGTTGTTATATGACTAATAGATGATGATCATGAGGAGTTGTTTTGATGATGAGTTGTTATGATTATGATGCTGATGATGATGAGTTATATATTACGATGATGATGAGTTGTTATTATGATCATGATGACTTATTATATCATTGGGTGAAAGAAACGCGGATTAGATTCAAGTGGATGGATCCAAAGTGACCATGTTGGATTAGTAGGACGGACCAATCCGCGTTTATTTCACCCGCCGATATAATAATTCATCATGATCATGAAGTCATATGATGAGATTACTGTATAAAACCTGTACAAATACAGGGCCAATATGCTGCAGAAAAAAAATACAGAAAAAATTAGCAGTAGCGCGGGCATGCATGTAGCAGCAGCGTGCTATTATCAGCAGCGCGCTCTGAAAAGAGGCGCTGCTGCTATTAGCAGTAGCGCGGTTTAATGAGCACGCTACTGCTATGTATAGTTAGCAGTAGCGCGGGTAAACCCACGCTACTGCTAAAGTTTAGCTGTAGCGCCTTAGCAGTAGCGCCGGTGCCCGCGCTACTGATAAGGTAAAACCCCGCGCTACTGCTAGCCTTTTCCCTAGTAGTGGGCGTAGACGGTGCTGAGGTGGAGGGCCAAGACGGCGGCTAGGAGGAGGCCGTAGGAGAGGCGGGCCAGGTCGGTGTAGAACGGCCAGCTGCGCCAGATGCACTGGAGGAGTAGGAACACGTAGATGCACAGGGTGACGGCCATGATCCACACCTGGGACATGGGGTGCCCGTCGTACCGCACCAGCAGTGCCACTGCCACGGCGATCACCGCCATGGAAGCCAGGAGCGCCATGGCGCGGATCAGCTGCCCACGGAGGCCGGGGTCCAGCTGCCTGAATGGCTCCAGCCAGGTGGAAGGCATCCTCATGTCGACGGCGGCCATGGAATGGAAATCGATTGATGGATAATATTGCGTACGTACGTACGTACCCCTAAACCCTAAACCTCCTCCTCGCGATTCTTTCCTACGTACTATTTATTTATTTTTCCTTACTCAAGGAAATATAGAATAGATATTCCTTTGTGGTCAAAAAGAAGAAGGAAATAATTAAAGAAGGGATTGATTTTAGGGACTACTTTTTTTGAGGGAAGGCCTTCATGGCATGCTTTGTTGATCGCAAAATACACTTACATCGAGCAAAAACTCAGAAAACAGTTTGATTTGGTTTAGCTTTTTTTTTCCAGAGAAAGCAACAAGCCAATTACAGGCCGACTTTATAAATAAAAGTCATCCCGACAGGTAGCACCGAGTCACATAAAAAAAAAAGAGTAGCAGTTGCAAATCCGGCACAGAAGCCAATTACTGATCGCATGGATGAGAGTGAGAGGCTTGAATGCCAGGCCAAAAGAGAAAGCAACAAAATCAACGTCTAGCTGATGCAGGGGCGGCACTTGAAGGGCGATGGGCGCGGATCTTGGAGATCATCATGGAGACGGCATCCACACCTTTAGTGAGAGGGCTCCACTGTTGTACATAGGCATCCATTTTAAGCAGACAATCATCAAGGTCTCCGTGAGCTCTTGAAGGTACGATTTGAGCACCGGATCCATTGTCATGAACAGCTGCTGGTGCTCGCTCACCTGCGCGCCTCCAGTGTGCCGCATGAAGGGTGTGGTGGGGTGGTCTCTGATACCACGTGATATATAGCTACCTACTAGTATTACTCCAGATCCCAGTGAAGCTTGCGGCAATGGAGATTACAACGGTGGGAGGAGAGGTATGAGGTAGCTAGGTAAACTGACACAAAACGCAACACCGGCGCCGCCGATTCAGTCTGATCCTCTGGATGCTTCTCACCTCTCTAGAGACACGACTACGTACTCTTCTCACTTACACACTCTTGGGCTCGAGCATGTACGAGACCCACTGCGGCCCAGTGAACTTGTGATTGGGCCGTCTCTCCCTTCTTCTTCTTCTTGGGTGTTGTTGGTTCCTTCGTCAGGTTGCTGACAAATAATGTTCATGAAATGGGCAAAATTGCATTTCGGTGCTTGGGCGACATTGAGCCCAGTATCCCTCCCACCCATCCCACCTCATAATCATGAACTAGCCCATACGACCAGCATGTATTCGGTACAACTTACAACACTATCATATACTTATATGATGGGATGCTATATTTCTGTTATTGAAAAAAAATTGTTGATTTGCCCCACCCCAGGGCCAGGGTAAAATCCTAGATCCGCCACTGAGATTAGTTGTCCTTGGCCCTGCATCACCTTAGTTATTATTTGAACAAAAAGATCAGAATAAACTTTTGATAAAAGTTCTGCCTCGAGTCTACCTGATATGTATTTTTTTTTATCCCATGGATAAATTGAGTTTATGGTATAGGCACTTATGAGTCTATGTTTTGTGTGGTAATGATATTAATTCCTACCAACACGTATGTATTGATAAACTGGTTGTTTGCTTCCCTTGTCTAGGACTTGAACCATGGTGGGCTGGAGATACCGCTGTCCTCCTAACCATCCAATCACATGTTGGCTCACTGCAAATGTTACTAGATATGTCTATTTTGTCGTATATAATCTGTTTTGCTAGCAGCCTTGTCATGTTGCTCATCCGGAAATTCCTTTTGTTTTCCAACAGTGTCTTTGGGTCCAAATATGAACTATAATATGCTTATTGATTAACACTGGAACCGCAATTGTAAAATATAACATGAAATGAATAGAGTAGTGCACTATAAGGTTACACTACTCCCATGGTTTTGGGTAATTCTACCACCATTACAAAACCAACCTATATTATATCACTACTAGTCACCTTAATTATCTACTATTTCTGTGAGCATCAGAATTTGGTCTCCTTACGTGGTTGGTGGTCGATGATAATCTCACACCATGCATGCATGGTATCTACTCCATCCGCAGCAGCAGCAGGATGACGAGGAGGGTGTAGGTTGACGGCAGCTCTGTACCAAACAGAAGCAGTCAATCCCAGCAGCAGCAGCCACTGGGACAAGGCGGCACCGAGCCAACCCGCCACAACGCCAACCCGCCACAACCCGCCACAACGCAGCACCCAAGAGAAGCAGGATGATAATCTCACCACCGTGGCGTGGCTTACTCCTAACATCATCCAGGCCATCACGTTAGTCAAGCCGCCCGCGTACGAGGGAAGGAAGACCGTCATAAGCTCGTCCAACCTCTCCGTCTCCACGTCGGGGCCCATGTCAGACACGTAGAGGATGATCGCCATCACCGCCGTCCAGAACGCCGTCATGGCGAGCGACATGAGGGCCATCGCGCGGCCCTCGCCTCCTCGGGGTCGGGGTGAGGGACGGGCCGCGCCGCGCCACGCTCGGTGCCGGCGCGGAGGCGGTGCAGGGCGAGCGCGTAGCCGAGGCGCGCGGCGGCGTAGAGGGTGGCCAGGTGGAGGGCAATGGCCTCGGCTCGCGGGCCGACGTGGGCGGCGGCGGCGGCCAGGAGGAGGCCGTAGGAGACGCAGACCAGGTCGATGTAGAACGGCCAGCTGCGCCAGATGCAGAGGAGGAGGAGGAACGCATATGCGCAGAGGGTGACCGCGACGATCCACACCTGGGCCATGGGGTGCCCGCCGGCCCGCGCCAGCAGCACGACGGGGACGGTCACGGCGAGCGCCGCCGTGGAAGCCAGCAGCGCCACGGGGCGGATCACCTGGCCACGGAGGCCGTGGTCCAGCACCCTCAAGGGCTCCAGCCAGGTGGAAGGCATCCACATTCTCATCTCCACGGCGGCCATGGAAGTCGATCTGTCCATGGATCGTACGCACCTGCCTCCTTCTCCCCAATCTTCTTTCTCTTTTTTATTTTATTTTATTTTGCCGGGATTCTTTCTTATTTATTTACCTTGCAAGAAGAAGGAAATAATAAAGAAGACCAACAGAAAGAAGGAATCAATTAAATTTACTTTAGTTTTGTTTAGTTTTCTGGTAAAATCTATGCATGCAGAAATCACATTAAAAAATGGGAATTGCCATTTCACATGTAGACGTGAAATACTTACCTCACATCTAAATCCCTCACCGTCCGATCTATCATTGCTTGTTTTTTGGTGCGAGCTGCTGATTCCCGTTGCTGCCCGCGTCCGCAATGTCGTTGCGTTTTCAGTTTTCACTCAGCCCGTTGTTGATTCCCGTTGTCGCCAGGTTTTTTGTCGGCCCACTATCCCTGCGTCCAGGCTTTTTTAGCCTGTTTTTATGTGCGTTCTCCCACTCCTTTAACCCATCGTGTCACTGTTTCCACCCTGGTTTTAGTTTTGTGTTGTTTTTTCATGTATGTAAGCTACAGAGAGAACGTGAAGAGCAGTGTTCAAAAAAAGAAAGAACATGAAAAGTATGTGCGCACGAGGAGAACGGGATCACACTCATCGCCATGAGACTATTTGTCTCATTCTTTTTTTTCCTTGTTTCTTTTCTTTCTTTCTCATTTATTCGTTTGAAATTTATGATTTTTTTTTTCAATAGGATTTGCTAAATCTTATCTAGACCAAGTTTATCAATGTCTTATCTAAGGTGATGCCTGTTGGATTTTATTGCTGTAATTTTTCGTGCAAACACTTTATCTCGTGCCGCCAGCCGATGTATTCCCGTGCCGTCTTGTTTTGTTTGTTCACTATAGGCCCGTTCACGTCGTGCGTCTATTTTTTTGTCGGACCTTTTTTTTCTTGTACATTTTGTTACAAGTCCATCCTAGAGAAGGGGGCGTAACTAGATTTTTTTTTTGTATTGTTTTTTTGCAAATGGACACCATCAGTTTTGCGGTTTGGGGTGTTTAACGAACGCTGTTCAAATTTTTCAAAAGTTATCTAAAATTGTGAATATTTTTTAAATTTCATGAATAATTTTTATTCTTCGTCATTTATTTGTATTGATGAACAATTTGTGAATATACGCCTCAGTTGCAAGTCCACCACCGACTCGTAATCGGGTTAGACTTTTTTTGTTCCAGTTGCAAGTCAACCATCGACACGCAACTGGGCCCGACCTTTTTTTATTTCAGTTGCAAGACAACCATCGATTCACAACTGTCCCTTTGATCTTTTTTAGCTGCAGTTGCAAGTCAACCATCGACTCGCTACTGAGACTGGCCTTTTTTTTCATCCTAGTTGCAAGTCCACCATTGACATGCAACTGTGTTCTCGATCTTTTTTTTGCCCCGGTTACAAGTCCACCCATGACTCGCAAATGGACCCAACATATTTGACCCAATTGCACGTCCACCATCGACTTGCAACTGGGTCCGACCAATTTTTTTATCCAGTTACAAATCCACTATCGACTCACAACTGGGCCGACAATTTTCTTTTTCAGTTGTAAGCCCACCATTGACATGCAAGTGGGCACTTGATCATATTGTTTTATTTTGATAAACATTTTTATTGATGAAAAATTTGTGAATACACGCCTTAGTTGCAAATCCACCAGATACTCGCAAATAGGGGTTGACTTTTTTTTGTTCTAGTTGCAAGTCAACCATCGATTCGTAACTGGGTCCACCCTTGTTTTATTCTAGTTGCAAGACAACCATCGGTTCACAACTGGGCCCCTTGATTTTTTTGCTGCAGTTGCAAGTCAACTATCGACTTGCAACTAGACTAGACCTTTTTATCTGTCCCAGTTGCAAGTTCACCATTGACATGCAACTGGGTCCTTGATCTTTTTTGCCCCAGTTGTAAGTCCACCCATGACTCGTAACTGGACCCAACATTTTTTTTGACCCAATTGCAAGTCGACCATCGACTTGCAACTAGGTTCGACCTTTTTTATCTAGTTGCAAACCCACTATCGACTCGCAACTTGGCCGGCAATTTTCTTTTCCAATAGCAAGTCCACCAATTACTTTCAAGTGGGAATTTGCTCATATTTTTTATTGATAAACAATTTTTGAATACGCGCCTCGGTTGCAAGTCCACCACCGACTAGCAATTAGTGGTTAACTTTTTTGTTCCAGTTGCAAGACAACCATCGATTCATAACTGGGCCGCTTGATCTTTTTTTGCTACAGTTGCAAGTCAACCACCAACTCGCAAGTAGGCCCGAGCATTTTTCTGTCTCAGTTGCAAGCCCACCATTGACATGCAGCTAGTCCTTGATCTTTTTTTGCCCTAGTTGCAAGTCCACCCATGACTCCAACTGGACCAAACATTTTTTGGCCCAATTGCAAGTCCACCATCGACTTGCAAATGAATTCTACCCTTTTTTCTATCCAGTTGCAAATTCACTATCAGCTCGCAACTGGGCCAACAATTTTCTTTTTCAGTTGCAAGTCCTCCGTTGACATGCAAGTGGGCACTTGATCATTTTTTGCCTCAGTTGTGAGCCGACCCTTTTGGCTCATAACTGGGCTCGACTTTTTCCGCCTCAATTGCAAGTCCACCATTGACTCGCAACTAGGGCTGACTTTTTTGTCACAATTGCAAGTCAATCATCCACTCACAACTGGGTCTGGCAATTTTTTGCCATAGTTGCAAGTCAACCACCGACTCGCAACTAGGCTCGAATATTTTTTTCCGTCCTAGTTGCAAGTCCACCATTGAAATGCTACTGGGCCATTGATCATTTTGTTTGCCCCAGTTGCAAGTACACCTTTGACTCGTAACTGTCCCCGATGTTTTTTTGACCCAATTGCAAGTCCACCATCAACTCGCAACTATGCTCGACCATTTTTTTGTCCCAATGTAGATTTTTAAAATTCATGACTTTTTTTTGAATTCATGAACATTTCTTTTATTCATGAATATTTTTAGAAAATTGTGAAAATTAGCAAATTCATGAACATCATTTAATCATGAATATTTATTGAATTTGTGAATAATTTTTAAGTTCTCAAACATTGTTCAAATTATATTGCGAATATATTTCCCTAATTTGTGAAGTTTTTGAAAACATTTTTTGAATTGATGAACACTTTTTATGTTGCCAGACATTTTTTTAATTCTTAAGTTTTTTTTTTCTCAAATTTGTGATTTAAAAAAAACAAACATTTTTCATGTTTGCGGATGGGGTAAATTGATCTAAAAGATGTCAAACTAGAGACAAGCTAGAGGGCACTTTTGCAAAAAAGCTGAAGGATACGAGCCTTATCAAAAATAGGGCTGCTTTTTTTTATTGCATACAGACTTGTATCAATCAAGTCAAAGGCCGGCCTGGGAGCCGAGCCTAGCTCGTGTAGCTAGCGCTGGTGTTGGCCAGGTAGCCCGCGTATGTTAAACCCGACAACAAACAACAACTAACAAGGACAGAAAACAAACAACAACGAAAAAGGCTAGCAGGAGGATTACAAAACACATGACATCATCTTAGACGTGACTTAGATGTGATGTGAGGTATTATATCTCACATCTAGATGTGACATAGTCGGACCCAATAGAAAATAGTAGTACTTATTAATTAACACCGAAACCGCAGCCGTAAATATAACATCAGTACTGTATAGTACTCCTTCCGTCTCAAAATAAGTGTCTCAAATTTGTACTAACTTTAGTACAAAGTTATACTAAGCTTGAGAAACTTATTTTATTTTGGGACGGAGGAAGTAATAGCCTAGTAGGCGATCATGATCAGAGTATATATGCATCAAATTTAGTCTCCGTGGTTGGTCGACGAGTACAAACCAGCAGCCCTATTGTATATCACTAGTCACCTTATTTAACTATCTATATATCTCCGTGAGCAGCGGATCATATATATCATGCATGCACCCAAATTTAGTCTCCGTCATGGTGTGGTTGGTCGATGATCATCATCTCTGATCCGCAGCAGCAGCAGCAGTAGGATCACGAGGGTGCAGGTTGACGGCAGCTCTGTACGCAAGAGAAGCAATCCATACGAGCAGCAGCAGCCACTGGAACGTGGCGGCGACGAGGCAACCTGCCACTAGTACAAAACAGGGCTTTGGTCCACCCTGAAAAGCCCATTAGTCCCGGTTCACTCACGAACTGGGACCCATGGGGGCATCGGTCCCGGTTCGTGAGGCCAGGGCGCCGGCCGGGCCTCGTCTGACCCCTTTGGTCCCGGTTCCAGACACGAACCGGGACCAATGCGCCTCGTGGGCCATTGGTCCCGGTTTGTGGCTGGAACCGGGACCAAATGGTGAGGCTTTAGTCCCGGTTGGTAACACCAACCGGGACTAAAGGGGTTGAGGCTTTAGTCCCGGTTGGTGTTACCAACCGGGACTAAAGGTTGGACCTTTAACCTTTAGTCCCGGTTGGAGACACCAACCGGGACTAAAGGGTTCTGAAAGTTTTTTTTTCCTGTTTTTACATTTGTTTTCTGTTTTTAGTTTCTGTTTTAAATTGCTTATATCTTTTAAGATATTTGATGTTTTTGAGTGATTCTTTTTTGCATTAGATTCAAAATTTTGTCTAGTTTCTGTTTGTGCCATTAGTTTTCAAATTTGAATGGTTTAAATTTGAATTTGTTCAAATTTGCTTCAAACCCTAGATTGTGAATAACTTGAGTTTACAAATTGTTTTTAATTTAATTCTTTTTGCTCCTAGTCACGTGTTAGATTGTTGTCACAGTAAGATTTATTTGGTTATTTTTAGAATAATTTAAATTAGGATTTTAATTAAAACAATACTGTTTTGCTTATATAGTTGTTTTAGTCATTTAATTGTTGTTTTTTATTATTTTTAGTTAGTTCTTTCTGTAGATTTTAACATGTTGTAGTATGGTGCATATTGAATACACAAAAAGTCTGGAGTTGAAATAAGTTTAAAAAAATGAAATGCATTTGTAACAGACGAGTTTTCGTCCGAAACCTTGATACTTCGAATGAGATGGTACAGTTTGTACACGAAGTGCATCCAGTTTTTGCCGTAACCCTCTCAACTTTTTAGCATATGCTATGTGGGTGAAATGATGATACCATGCCAACTTTCAACCTTTTCAGAGTTCATTTGTAGTGCTTTTCAATTTCAGGGTCATTCAGCTCAAAAAAATCAGTAAATGCATGAAAAATAGCAAATGAAGTCAGAAAAAGTTGAAATTTGAGGATGTGTCTTTGAATGGTGCATAATGAACACAGAAAAAGTCTGGAGTTGAAATAAGTTTAAAAAAATGAAATGCCTTTGTAACAGACGAGTTTTCGTCTGAAACCCTGATACTTCGAAAGAGATTGTCCATTTTGTACACGAAGTGCATCCAGTTTTTGCCGTAACCCTCTCAACTTTTTAGCACATGCTATGTGGATGAAATGATGATACCATGCCAACTTTCAACCTTTTGAGAGTTCATTTGTGGTGCTTTTCAATTTCAGGGTCATTTAGCTCAAAAAAATCAGTAAATGCATGAAAAATAGCAAATGAAGTCAGAAAGGGTTGAAAATTGATGGCGTGGCTTCGAATGGTGCACACACAAAAAGTCTGGAGTTGAAATAAGTTTAAAAAAATGAAATGTCTTTGTAACAGACGAGTTTTCGTCTGAAGGGGTTCTGAAATTTTCAAACTCTACCCCCCCGTGGATCGCCTTTTTTAGTTTTGTAGAAAATAATAAAAAATGATAAAATCTTCAAAAAATAAAATCCTTCGAGATGTAGTTAGGTTTTAGTGTCTAGTTGGTATAGAAATTTTGAAATATGAATTTTGACCTTTTTTGCAAAAAAACGAAAAAAAGTAAAACAGTCATAACTTTTGCATACGACGTCGAAAAAAAAAGTTTAATATATCAAAAAAAACTAGAGAAAAATTGGGACTCGATTTCACCGGGTTTACCCGGTGAAGTTTTCTCAGATTCTCAAAATTCCAAAAGTAAAAAAAGTTATTTCAAATCAAAAAAAATAATTTTAATAATTTTAAAAATTAATTTTATTTAAAATAAATAAATGATGTCATATTTGGATTCCTCACATTTTTCTGATAATAATGGATATATTATTTGTCGAATTTCGATTTACAGATTTAAAGATATTAATTATGTCATATTAAATGATTAAATGGCAAAAAAAATTAATAAAAAAATATTATTACTTATTTTATTTTCATTGAAATTCAATATTATTAGTACTTATTTTGTTTATTTTAATAATTGTTTAGAATTCAAAAAATTAAATCATGTGACATCAAGACCTAAGGGTTAACAGGATTGATAGCTTAAGATTGTTAGGAAAACAACAAGTGCAGACTTGGAAACTAGGGGAGATAGAACCTGAAAGTTAAGCGTGCTGGGGCTGGAGTAGTGAGAGGATGGGTGGCCGGCCGGGAAGTTAGACGATTTGGAATGAGTGCTGATTAGAGACTAGAGATTAAATTCTGAAGCAGTGAGGAGGGGTGATTAGAGATTAAAACTTAAAAACAAATCAAAAAAATAATCAAAAAAATAATGAAAAAAAAAATTAAAAAAAATTCAAAAAAAAATTTCATTTTTTTCCCCGGCAAGGCAGCCCCCGGCAAGGACCTTTAGTCCCGGTTGGTGTTACCAACCGGGACTAAAGGTGGAGCCTTTAGTCCCGGTTGGTAACACCAACCGGGACTAAAGGTCCTCCCTCCCCCGCCCCAGGCAGCGCCACGTGGAGGGCCTTTGGTCCCGGTTCGTAAGCAAACCGGGACTAAAGGTTTTGGGCTTTAGTCCCGACCCTTTAGTCCCGGTTCCAGAACCGGGACTAAAGGCCCTTACGAACCGGGACAAATGGCCATTTTTCTACTAGTGTGCCTCAACGCCGATGAGGCAACTTGCCACAAGGCCGAGGAAGGGGCAAAACATGATGCAGGGGAGGAGAGAGTCCGGCATCCATTGTGGCTGTGGGTGGCACATCCAGAAAAACACGTGCATCAAGCAGCCCACGGCCGAGAGATACAAGACGGTCATGAGCTCGTCGACGCCGGCCATGTCCATCACCAGCACCGCCATCAGCCCCGTGCAGAGCACCGTGAAGAAGAGAGTCACAAGGGCCCTCACTCGTTCCTGGTCCTCCAAGTCCAAGGAGGAGGGGTGAGGGACGGCCGGCGCGGCGCCCCGATCGGCGCCGGTGCGGAGGCGGTGCAGGGCGACCGCGTAGCCGAGGTGCGCGGCGGCGTAGACTGTGGCCAGGTGGAGGGCGATGACGGCGGCGGCCACAGCGGCGGCGAGGAGGCCGTAGGAGAGGCAGACCACGTCGATGTAGAACGGCCAGCTGTGCCAGATGCAGAGGAGGAAGAGGAACACGTAAGCGCAGACGGTGACGGCCATGATCCACAGCTGGGACATGCGGTGTCCGCCGGAGCGCAGGGCCGGGCCGGCAAAATCCGGGACCCTGTGCCAAACTAAAAATTGGGGCCCTATCTCAGAAAAAACCCAATGAGCAATTATAATATATATATATATATATATATATATATGTCGCAGAAAAAATATATAATTTATGTAATATAATGTCTTACATAACAATTGGACGTATAAAAAAATCATACCTATTCAACTCCCGGTTGCTATTTTTTGAACATCCTCATTCTTTTAGTATTCTTTGAAATGAAATCTTCAATGATATCCTCGTAATCAATCTTCTCCAGCACTTCACTCTCAAGTGCTATTGTGGCCAAATCATTGAGTCTTTGTTGTGCTTTTCTCTTGAGTTTATAGGCACCAGACTGATGTTTTCCCATGATGACTCAAATCTGCATTATTAAAACATAAGATAAGGAAGATGAATTAAATAAACTTGAACTTATATAGTAGCATATATCAATTGGATATCATTTATCAATGTTTGGCAATTAGACGAACCGTCTAACTCACTTAGTTTTGGGTCTTGTTCGATAAAACGGCTACACTGTGATCTTTAATCGAGGAGGTAAAAATTAATCTGTAACGAAGAAACGATTCCTGTCGATAGCTAATTACAGAATTAGAATTAGAAGTACGACCCGAGTTAATAAAAAAAATCGCTAAGCACCTGGAGCTGGAGGCTGGAGCGGCATGAATCTAAATTTCCAATTAACGGGGACAACGGCTGAGCGGCAGGAACGAGAGCACCGGGCACGAACCTTGAGGCGACAGGACGAGGAGTGGAGGATGAGGCCACGAGCCCACGACCCACGAGCGTACTAGGTCTAGGCGACGAGAGGAGGAGGCGGCGACGTTCGGCTTCGGTTCCTATAGCCACGATCCGTCGATCGTGTGCCCGATTCCTGATTCCTGTCGTAGGATCCGGAGACAGCGCAGAGCCCTCGATGGCCTCGCCTGCGCCCTCATCGCTCGAGCGGTCACTGACTCGCTGCTTCGGCCCAACTCACAGCGGAAGGACTGCCCACCGGCCCAGTACTACTAGGCCTATCTAAATTTTTTGGGGCCCCCCAGAATCGTGGGCCCTGTGCGGGCCGCACAGATGGCACCACTGTGGGCCCGGCCCTGCCGGAGCGCTCCAGCAGCACGAAGGGGACGGGCACGGCGAGCGCCAGCGTGGAAGTCAGGAGCGCCACGGAGCGGACACCTGCGCACGGAGGCCGGGGTCCAGCACCCTCAAGGGCTCCAGCCAGGTCGAGGGCATCCACATCCTCATGTCCACGACGGCCATGGAACTATTCAAGTCGATGGATCGTACGGTACGTACGCCTCCTTATATATAATCTTGCCGGGATTCTTTCTTTCTTATATATTTACCGGCCTTGTTCGTTCAAGGAAAGATGGAAGGGATTTTCCTTATCTTGTGTGGTGAAAAGAAGAAGGCAAGGAAATAAAGAAGGAAGCAAGGAAATAGGTAACCAATTCAAATTTTGTTCGGTTTCGTTTGTTCTTGTCAAATCAATACAGAAATTACTGCAACAAAATTTTCCTACTTGAGCAACATACAACACCCCGGTACAACAAATCCCAAAGCATTATCATGTCACAAATGACAAATCCAACAAAAAGTGGTATAATGATTGTTTGATACCACAGGAAAACAAATGTAACTACAATAAGAGATGATTCAAATCCTCTAAACTTTCTGTGAAATCCATCTGAATCAAGGTGGAAGGGTGCGTAGCCGAAGCCCGTGCGATCCCGGTATCAACTCCTCTCAACACCAACAATTTTTTTAGCTAATAAACTAACGGGTAGCAAAAAAGAAGTGCAACAGCTTAATTCAATCGGCAACCCGGGGAGCATGGGAAGTGATCCTCCTATTCAATTACATCAACCATTTTGGAGCACCTCCCTAGATCCCGTGTAAATGGTAATTTCATTTATCTGTGAGCTGATTAGTAGAACGCAGAATTGTATATGTCTCAGATGGGTCAAACTTTGTATATTTTGACGCAAAAAATATTAAATCCAAATTTATTTCAATTCTTCCGGAAGAAAAAAATCCAAAATTTCTGAGATTTACTGAAACACGGTGACTTCGGCCCATCTTGGAAAAAAAACGGAATCAAGAAAAACAAAACCTAGCTCTGAATTAAAGAATCCCTTAGCTTGCTTTGGTTGATCATGACTTGATTTTACATGTTCCAACTAGATCCAAGCATCACCGAAGCCGTAGATTATATCTCAAAATGAATATTTCGTCTTACACTATACAGTAGTGGCCACCTCCTGGGTGCATCTCTTGTTCTTCCTGACTTTGCACATGTTGTCGTCATAGAACACAAGGTGCATGGCACCGAAGAAATCCTACACCGTGTTGTATGCCGGGGGAGGCCGGTGGCGGCGTCGAACAGAAGGTTGCCTTCGAGGGTAAGGAGTGCTCCACAATGGCCAACTCGTTTAGGCCCGGTCCTCTGGTGCATTTGGATGATGCGTTGGTCATGCAGTGAAAGACGACAACCTGGCTCTAGATGATGATAGGCTCCGATAGGAGCATGTCGATGTCTCCTTGTTGAGTGAGGAAGTAGAATGTACCTTCTCCATTGAAGACGAGGTCATCGAGTTTGGAGGGGGTCGAGGATATCCCACTTCCTCCCCTGCCGTGGTGACATAGGCGAGCATGTCGGAACCGCAGATGGCGCAAAAGGCTGTCTTGAGTGGAGCCCACTCCATGGTTCAATCCTCTGGAGACCAAACCTTATCCAAAACCCCCACTGATGGCATGCCGTCGACTCGCAAGCTCTTCCTCGAAAAACCAAGAGTGGAGTTACGAACAAAGACCGTCACGTTAGAGCAATTACTTCGTTCGTCGTGAGTTGGTGCTCTTTGGCGAAGAACGTTGGATTTGTTGTGATGGAATGCTCTCCTCGAAACAGGCTTTCGCCCCGCTTTATATATAAAGCAACAACCCCAAGTTACATGGCGAAACGATACAATATGATGAGGTAGCCCTCTGATACAGCAGATCCTGAAATGACTGGCCAACATAACCACACAGGACTACGTGGACGAACACCTAAGCACGGCGACCAAATTACAACGCGATGACACGACCTAAGATACTTAGCTTCCACGACAACGCCCTCAGGAGGGGAACGCAAGCACCGCCGCTGCCGGGCCCAAAAGGCCAAGGTTTTCACCTGGAGACTCGCCACGAAGAGAAGAACCATGACGACGTCTTCAAGAAGATAACGACACCCGCAGATGTCGTCGCCGTCGGCGCCAGAGCGCGGAGCTTTCGCTCGGCAACTCACCGTGTCACCATGAGCCCCCCAGGTCAGTCGCCACGAGAACCGGCCTCCAGATCCGGATCCGGGCAACGCCACTGCCATCAAATTAGCTGGTGGCCTAACTAGATGTCCACACCATTAATTAGCTGGTGGCCTTTTGATCCATTGTGAAATTTCTGATTTACTAGGTAGCAATGCAACAATAGTGAAAACATTAGACGATGAAGTTCTTTTACAAAAGAAAAGACAATGAAAATAATTGTTGGACCGACAAGGCCATGCATAGATTTAAGTGTATTCTATCTCTATCACTAGAGTTTGTATAGAATACCACTTTATCTCCAACCATACACGTTTATATCATGGAGAAGCATTGACATTGAACACCGTCAAATTTCTAAACTTATTTCCCGTGCTGCAAGAGCTTGTCTTGATTGCACCTTGCTCCATGGCTCAACCCCTCTATGGAGACCAAACATTCGACTAAACCCTCGCCGATTGTGAGCAGTCTTCAACCCAGCCGCTCTTCTTCGAAAGCCCAAGGGCTGACATAAATACTGCAATATTTACTTTGTTCATGAGTTCTCGGTGGTTTTGACTTTTGACAAAGATTTTATTTTCCAGATCTGTTGCAATTATTGGCATGGTGTATGTTGCTGAAGTAGAAAAAACAGTTTGGGATTTGCTGCAATGGGATGTTGTATATGTCGCTAAAGCAGGGGAATTTTGTTGCACGCGTCGTTTTTTTTTTCTGTTGTTGTTAGAAATGGAATGTCGTCCTTATCTTT
This sequence comes from Elymus sibiricus, assembly GCA_039707655.1. NCBI lineage: Eukaryota > Viridiplantae > Streptophyta > Magnoliopsida > Poales > Poaceae > Elymus > Elymus sibiricus. The sequence goes on along the minus strand of CM077670.1, from coordinate 4,165,324 downwards.
TCTTGAACAAAGGTAAAGTGAAAAAAAAAAAAACGAGGAGGAGGAGCACGTAGTAGTAGTACGATCTCGATCGACTTCCGTGGCCATGGCCGCCGTCGACATGAGGATGCGCTCCACCTTGCTGGAGCGCTTCAGGCGGCTGGACCCCGGCCTCGTGCAGGTGAAGGTGATCCTCGCCGTCGTGTCGCTGGGCTTCATAGCGGTGCTCGCCGTGGCCGTCCCCGCCGTGCTGCTGGTGCGCTACGACAGGCACCCCATGTCCCAGGTGTGGATCATGGCCGCCACCATCTGCGCGCACGTGTTCCTACTCCTCCAGTGCATCTGGCGCAGCTGGCCGTTCTACACCGACCTGGCCCGTCTCTCCTACGGCCTCCTCCGCCGCCAGCGAGATCAGTCCCCGCGCCGCCATCTTGGCCCTCCACGTGACCACCGTTTACGCTGCCGTGTACTTCGGTTACGCGCTCACGCTGCACCGGCACTGAGCGGACCATCCGCGGCGGCGCACTGCCCCTCCCCCACCCCACCTGCCGCACCAGGGCCCAGGCCCGGAGCGCCACCCGCACGGTCGCCCTCACGGCGCTTGGCGTGACGGCGGTCTGGATGGCGCTCATGTACCTGATCACCAGCATAGATGCTTCCGACGAGCTCGTGACCGTGTTCATCCTCTCGTTCATGGGCTGGCTGCACGCCACGCTCTGGGTGGTGACCGTGGGCGTAGTGCTCCTCCGCGGCGCCCTGTTCCCAGCCTGGATGGAGCCGGAGATGTCGTTCCTCATTGGGTGCGGTGGCGTGGTTTCTAGATGAATCCCCAGGCTCCTGGTTGGAATAAGAGGTGAGTGGAACTGAATTTAAATTGAGGTGTGGTATGAAGAATTTCAGTACAGTAGCATTTTCTTCATGCTGTGTGTGGCCGTGCAGTGTTCTTTTGAGCTCTGTTCCCGGCCTGGATGGAGCCGGAGATGTTGTTCCTCATTGGATGCAGGGCACACACTTTTCTTTCTTTCGTTTTATTCCCACACACAAATTTTCCAACAAAAGGTATGTTGCAAGGATTTGCCGTCCACCTTATATGTACTAACTAATTGCCATGCGTTGCGACGGGCGCATACATATTCTAGTAGTTCAACACTAATCGTGTCCACACATTATCTCACACCTACCATATTCTAGATTTTGGTAAGATTTGAGTATGGATAGGGGAAGACAAGAAAATTTTGGATTTATTTAAGGTTTTAGTAACAATTGATTTGATTTGGGTATGTGTAGGGAAACACAAGTAAAAGTTAGGTTTAGTTGAGGTTTTGGTCATATTTTGATTTGATTTGTTTTGGTCATAGTTGTTACAAGTGTTGGACTTTTAGTAACATGATCAATTTATGTGCCTCTTGCGACTCTCGGGCGATTACGGCTTCCTTGACTCTTGTTGGCGCCACCGCAGGGTCTCCTGTGGCCTTAGGGCGATGGGAGGGCTCGTGCTCCGTTCTTGGGTGTCTTTTGTATTTGTTTAGAATTTGTGTTTGAGCAAGGTGACAGCGGCTCACTGAATATTGAATAAGGTTCTCCCCGTCTAGCCATGTTCTTGCGGTGCATCTAGCATCGTTGGAAGACGTGTGTCCCCGGCGGATCTAGTGGGACTCGGTTGGCGTTTGTATTTGGTGGATCTACTTGGGACCTAGTCTTCATTCGTCTACATTTGCGTGTCCATAGATTATATCCTTCTAATCTATGCTTCTCTTCATCGCGCGGTTGTTGCTCCCGTGTGCTGGTGCTGTGAGGTTTTACCACGATGACTTTCCGACTGTCTACTATAATAAGATTTTTCTTGCTCAGGTGAGGAACATGAGAGACCATGACAGAGGCGTGCCCTGGACTTGCTCCAATGCTTGTAGTGATCACTGGTGGTCTGTAGACCTCGTTGTATTTTTTTTTAGTGTTTCATATAATACCATGATAAATGATAAATAGATTGAAGTTTTTCTAAAAGAAAAATGGAAAGCTAAGTAGCATAATCCAATGATGTGTTGGTCGATGCTTGTTTTATACATGTGACCTCTACTATCTAGGCTCTACTACCTCCGTCCTGGTTTACTAGTCCCTATCGTATTTCGGGAAAGTTTAACTACATATTTGACTAACAAAATGTTAATGCATGTCACTGAAAATTATATTGTTGGAGTCGTAATTGAATGTGCTCTCTCTGTAAAGAAATGTGAGAGCGTTTTTCTTTACAGAGTGAGTAGTTTTCAATGGTATCATTTTTGCTATGCATAACATATATTTTATTACTTACAAATATGGTCAAAATATGACCCGGAATACGAGGGCTAGTAAATCAGGACGGAGGTAGTAGCTGAAGGGCAACACACCATACACGTACCTACGATTTCACTTTGTTTAAGAGTATACTTAATAAGAGTGAGGGAGGATGGCACATTTATTTGGTACATATATACATACATACATACATGGGGATAATATATCCTCTCTCCCGGCCGTATCTTTGCCATCATCCATCCTCAGATTATTATGCCACAACAACTACATAACCTACCTGCACATTGCCACCGCCGCGGATGCTGCCGTGGATGAACAGCATGGCGGTGAAGAGATGGTGATTCAGCAGGGGGAGCTTCCTCTTGAGCATGGAAAGTAAATTTGATGCATCAGATGATCTGCTGTCTGATCATAGTCCTCAGATTTTACATATTTGACTTGCTCTTATACTACACGACTACAAATCGTTTCAATTCATCGTCTCAAACAACCTCTTTTTAGTCGATAATCTTGTGGCACGTTTGGTTTACACGATACTAAAGACATAGAAATGAAAAAAAATAATATCTAGCATACAAATGCCATGACATTTTGAATCCTATGGAGGAACCAAAAACATGGAAATATATGTGACACCAAAACTTTCCTAAAATATTAGGCACTTATGACTGTTGTCATGAAAATAAAGAAAAAGTTTCAACCAAGGACCATATATAACACCAAACCCAATTTTTTTTTCCTACAACATAAGTCCCATATCGCAATTGTCACAGAAACAAAGGAAACTTCCTTTTGGTCCTCAACGACAATTTTCCTTTGAAATTGCATGCAAAGTACTATCTCCGTCCAGAATTGACTTTCGCTGAAATGAGTGAATTCACCCATTTCAGTGACAGTTAATTCCGAATGGAGGGAGTAGGACATAGAAAATGTCCGTACGGTTTTTCCAATTTTGCAAACAATACAAGTTGACATATCCTCCTATGAAATCCATCAGCTCGTAGAAAAAAAGTGGGATTATAATGCCACCTTCCGATCGATGGGAGGGTAAACTTCAGCAATAAATAAATACTCTGGCATGGCTTCTACTGCAAATACTGGTTGACAAGGAGGCATAGGTGGATGTGGAATCACTAAACGAGGCCTAACATTAGCACCACGAAGTTCCTGTTCCTCGTCATCTCTATTCTGCTCTTGACCTTGCTCCTGCGGGTCAGGGGTTGTTGTTGCCGCAGGCGTGCCTTCCAGATTCAGAGAGAGAGGACCTCGACCTTGCCGTTCAACGTATGACCGGATAACATGGTCTAGGTTTTCACGAAGAGTGCTATCAAGAAGATTAGAAACACTCCTCCTGCAGAAGCCTCCTGCAGAAATATTGAACAATGTATCAGCATTAATTTAGACTAGCTACATGCTGAATAAATTGCTTGTGCTAATTTCCTCTGTGCAAGAAACAAAAACAAGGGTAAATTGCTTAGCAGCTCCATTAGTTCTGTGTTGTACACATTGTCATCATCACCAAGGGTAAACAACCTTTCACTTTAGATAAAGGAAAAAATTACATACTATATTTAGATTGTATCTTCAGGTAACCATTTCTACATGAAACATGACAATTGTTTTTGAGAGTTTAGTGAGTAAGCGCTGCATAACATCATCGATTGCTCCGTTATTGGAAGCTTATCATTAATCCGTGTGCATTGCGTAAGCATCATTACTCCAACCAAATAACACGTTGATTGGGACAAATATCTGTTGGAATATTAGGCAAGTTCATGATTAATTCCAGTAAACAATTGATGACTAGAACGAAAACTAGCATGCAACAATCTAGCAAACTAGACGAACATCAGAATATGCACATCATCATCGCAGACGAAGTAGCAACCACAGAGAGAGACATGAACAGATCACGAAGAACATACTGTTCGTTAGCCGTTGTAGGCGCGATGGTGTTGATGACGATGTTGGCAACGATCTGTTGTTGATGGCGATGGAGACGACGATGAGTAGCACCGCCCGACTTGGACGGTAGACGACCCGTGATGACGAATTTGAGCAGTCATGCAAAAGCGCTTCCCAAAAACCTAATTCGTCCTCTCCCGGTGCAGGATCGCAAGGACGAACGGTTCCGGAGACCTGCTCTCCCACACGCCGATGCACGCCGGCGTTCGAGATGAGGTAGACTACGCTGGCGGCGCAAGTTGCGAGAGGAGCCAAAAACCCTTAGTGTTTTCGGTGTGTCTTTGGCCGAGGCCAATAAGCAGTATATATAGGAGGACCAGAGGCGGATTTCGGCAGACCATTCACGCGCATGTCGCACGTACATGCCGCCCCGCCCCGCCCAGGCGAGGCGAGCGAGCGCGCGTGTGGTCTTCCCCTTTCTCTTCTCAACACACACTTAGAGTGGTGGAGAGAACCCACTATATAAAGAGGTCCAACTCTTCCTCAACTAGCGGTATGGTACTAAACTTTAGCACCACCACACCACCACTTGCCATTTTATTCATGGGCTCATTTGAGATTTCAGAATTTGTTAATGGGCCAAGCCCATTAATTCTAACAATCCCCCACCAGATCTCAAATACCCATTTAGAGATTTGCCTTTTCTCACCACTTGTATAATATACAAGTGTTTCGACAGAGACTGTTAAGTTGAACTTCTGCCTAGAATTTTAAGTTACATCCATCCACAACTTGACAATGGACTATGCCTTGAATTGCTAGTTTTGTGTGAACAGGTTTCACTCAAAGTCTTGACCAGTACCTTGCTGCCAGTAGACTACCCCGCGGTTTGGAGCATATATGTCGTACTCCCTGGTCTCTTCGTGAGCTTACTAGAGATCACCCAAGTCTCATAGACTGCGACATTTACAATCGGAGCTCTGCTACTTGTAGTCTGCGTTGGTATTTCCCCGAAGAGGAGAGGATGATGCAGTACAGTAGAGATAAGTATTTCCCTCAGTTAAGAACCAAGGTTATCAATCCAGTAGGAGAACCAAGCAAAATTCCGTTAAGCGCACCTGCACACACAAGAGCAAACACTTGCACCCAACGCAAATAAGAGGGTTGTCAATCCTCTTAGCGGTTATTTGCAAGGATTAAATCTTATTGAGATAAATAGATAAACTAAAACACTAATTAAAATAAAAGTAAATAAATTGCAGCAAGGTATTTTTAGGTTTTTTATATGATAAAGATAGACCCGGGGGCCATAGTTTTCACTAGAGTCTTCTCTCTTGAGCACAGAAACATACGGTGGGTAAACAAATTACTGTTGGGCAATTGATAGAAAAGCAAATAATTATGACGGATTCATGGCAATGATCATGTATATAGGCATCACGTCCGAGACAAGTAGAACGACTCCTGCCTGTATCTACTACTATTACTCCACTCATCGACCGCTATCCAGCATGCATCTAGAGTATTAAGTTAATAAAAATAGAGTAACGCCTTAAGCAGGATGACATGATGTAGAGAAGCAAATTCAAGCAATATGAATAAACCCCATCTTTTTATCCTTAATGGCAACAATACAAATGCGTGTCATGTCCCCTTCTGTCACTAGGATTGAGCACCGCAAGATTGAACCCATCACAAAGCACCTCTCCCATTGCAAGATAAATCAATCTAGTAGGCAAACCAAATCGATAGATCGGAGAAAAATACAAAGCTATAACAATCATGCATAAAAGAGTTCAGAGGAGACTCAAATATTTCTCATGAATAATCTGATCATAAACTCAAAATTCATCGGATCCCAACAAACACACCGCAAAAGAAGATTACATCGGATAGAACTCCAAGAACATCGAGGAGAATATGGTATTGAAGATCAAAGAGAGAGAAGAAGCCATCTAGCTACTAGCTATGGACCCGTAGGTCTGTAGTAAATTACTCACGCATCATCGGAAGGGCAGCAAGGTTGATGTAGAAGCCCTCCATGATCGATTCCCCCTCCGGCAGAGTACCGGAAAAGGCCTCCAGATGGGATCGCGGAAGAACCGAGGCTTGCGGCGGCGGAAAGGTTTTTTCTTCTGGCTCTCTGGGGGTTTCCCAATATTTGTGAATTTATAGAAGTGAAATTAGGTCAAACAGAGTCACGTGGGCCCCACAAGGCAACACGGCGCCCCCCTAGGGCGCGCCCTGTTGCCTTGTGAAGCCTCCGTGAGGCTTCTGGCCTCCTCCCGAAGCTTCCAAGGTTTCTTTTGTCCAGAAAAAAATCTCCAAAAAGTTTTGGTGGCATTTGGACTTCATTTGGTACTGTTTCTCTGAAAGCCAAAAACATGCAGAAAACAGCAACTGGCACTGGGCACTGGGTTAATAGGTTAGTCCCAAAAAATGATATATAATTGCATATAAAAACATCCAAGATTGATACTATAATAGCATGGAACAATCAAAAATTATAGATACGTTGGAGACGTATCAAGCATCCCCAAGCTTAATTCCTGCTCGTCCTCAAGTAGGTAAATAATAAAAACAGAATTTTTGATGTGGAATGCTACCTATCATGTTTCATCATGTAATCTCTCTCTTACGGTATGAATAATAAGATACAAATGATTCAAAGCAATAGTCTATAATTTGATATAAATACATCAATACTCAGGCATACCAGCAAACAATCATGTCTTTCAAAATAAAATGCTAAAGAATGTTATCCCTACAAAATCATATAATCCTGTCATGCTCCATCTTCTTCACACAAAGTATTTATCATGCACTTCCCTGATGACAAGCCGAGCAATTGGTTTCATACTTCTTAACGCGCTTCAGCTTTTTCAACTCCCACTCAATACATGAGCGCAAGCCATGGATATAGCACTATGGGTGGAATAGAGTATGATGGTAGAGATAAATAAGAGAAGTCAAAAATAGAGAAAGTCTCACATCGACGAGGCTAATCAACGGGCTATGGAGATGCCCATCAATTGATGTCAATGCGAGGAGTAGGGATTGCCATGCAACGAATGCACTAAGAGCTATAAATGTATGAAAGCTCAACATGAAAACTAAGTGGGTGTGCATCCAACTTGCTTGCTCATGAAGACTTCGGGCATTTGAGGAAGCCCGTCATCGGAATATACAAGCCAAGTTCTATAATGAAAAATTCCCACTAGTATATGAAAGTGACAAAATAGAAGACTCTCTATATGAAAAACATGGTGCTTCTCTGAAGCACAAGTGTGGAAAAGGATAGTAACATTGCCCCTTCTCTCTTTTTCTCTAATTTTTTATGGCTCTTTTTCGCCTCTTTTTTTTTAGAACGATCTCATGGACCTCATCCCCACTTTTTCGAGGACTCATTAGTCTCCATCATTCCTTCCTCACTAGGACAATGCTCTAATAATGATGATCATCACACCTCTATTTACTTACAACTCAACATTACAACTCGATACTAGAACAAAAATATGACTCTATATGAATGCCTCTGACAGTGTACCAGGATGTGCAATGATGCTAGCGTAACACGTATAACAATGATGAACGGTGGCTGAGCCACAAATACTATGTCAGCTATATGATCATGCAAAGCAATATGACAATGATGATGTATGCCATAAAAACGAAACGGTGGAAGTTGCATGGCAATATATCTCGGAATGGCTATGGAAATGCCATGATAGGTAGGTATGGTGGCTGTTTTGAGGAAGATATAAGGAGGCTTATGTGTGATAGAGCGTATCATATCACGGGGTTTGGATGCACCGGTGAAGTTTGCACCAACTCTCGATGTGAGAAAGGGCAATGCACGATACCGAAGAGGCTAGCAAATTGCGGAAGGGTGAGAGTGCGTATAATCCATGGACTCACATTAGTCATAAAGAACTCACATACTTATTGCTAAAGTTTATTAGCCCTCGAAGCAAAGTACTACTACGCATGCCCCTAGAGGGATATATTGGTAGGACAAGGTCCATCGCTCGTCCCCGACTTCCACTCATAAGGTAGACAATCAATAATAAATCATGCTCCAACTTCTTAGCATAACGACAGATCATACGTGCATGCTTTGGGAATCACAAACCTTAACACAATTATTCTTACTAAACCACAATTATCTACTAATACCTCCCCCATATAACCATCTTAATATCGCAAAACTATTGCAAGGAATCAAATTTATCATATTCAGTGATCTACATGAAAGTTTTTATTATATCCCTCTTGAATACCTATCATATCATGACCAAATTCATAACCCGTGCATATTACCATTGCTATCATGAGGTTCTCAAAAATATATAAGTGAAGCATGAGAGTGCAACTATTTCTTTAAAATATAACCACCGCCGTGCTCTAAAAGATATAAGTGAAGCATTAGAGCAACTGCCTAGCTCAAAAGATATAAGTGAAGCACATAGAGTATTCTAACAAATCACGAATAATGTGTGTCCCTCTAAAAAAGGTGTGTTCAGCAAAGATGATTGTGACAAACTAAAAAGCAAACAAACTATATCACAAGACGCTCCAAGTAAAACATATATCATGTGATGAATAAAAATATAGCTCCAAGTGAGTTACCGATAGATTGCAGACGAAAGAGGGGATGCCTTCCGGGGCATCCCCAAGCTTAGACGCTTGAGTCTTCCTTGAATATTACCTTGGGGTGCCTTGGGCATCCCCAAGCTTAGGCTCTTGCCACTCCTTATTCCTTTATCCATCGTAGTCTCACCCAAAACTTGAAAACTTCAGCACACAAAACTCAACAGAAACCTCGTGAGATCCGTTAGTATAACAAGCAAATCTTTAACTTTAGGTACTGTAGTAAATTGATTCATATTTAATATTTTCATAATTCTACTGTACTCCAACTTCTCCATGACTCATACCCCCGATACGATCCATAGATTCATCAAAATAAGCAAACTATGCAACAAAAATAGAATCTGTCTAAAACAGAACAGTCTGTAAAGATCTATTTAAAAGCCATACTTCTGTAACACCAAAAATTCTGAAAAATTAGGAAAACGTGGGAAATTCATATACCAATACTGTGTAAAAAATTCAGATTTTTCTTACACTCCAGTACAGAATTAAAATTGCAGCACTGGACGCAAAACTTTCTGTTTTCCAAACAGCATCAATTATACTATCTTCCAAATCATCCCAAAGGCATTACTTGGCACAAACACTAATTAAAACATAAAAACACAATCATAACAGAAGCTATAATTATGCAAACACTCAAAACAGTAGGTAAAAGCAAAAAATTATTTTATTCATTGGGTTGCCTCCCAACAAGCGCTATTGTTTTATGCCCCTAGCTAGGCATAATGCATAGTTTCAAGTGTTGTCATCCTTCAAGTTAATTCCATAAGTGGCCCTCATAATGGACTCATAGTGTGCTTTAATTCTTTTCCTAGGGAAGTGTTCCATCCCTTTCTTTAGTGGAAATTGAAATCTTATATTACCTTCTTTCATATCAATAATAGCACCAATAGTTCGAAGAAAAGGCCTACCAAGTATTATGGGGCAAAAAGGATTGCATTCAATGTCAAGAACAATAAAGTCCACGGGCACATAATTTCTATTTGCAAGAATAGGCACATCATTTATTCTACCCAATGGCTTTTTAATAGTGGAATCCGCAAGATGCAAATTAAGGGAGCAAGGATCCATGTCGGTGAGACCTAGCACATCGCACAAGGACTTTGGTATAGTGGAAACGCTAGCACCAAGATCACAAAGAGCATTACATTCATAATTTTTAATTTTTACTTTAATAGTAGGTTCCCATTCATCTTGTAATTTTCTAGGAATTGATACTTCCAACTCAAGCTTTTCTTCATGTGCTTTCATCATGGCTTCTACGATATGTTTAGTGAAAGCCTTATTTTGTTCATATGCATTTGGTGAATTAATCATGGATTGCAACAAGGAAATACACTCAATTAAAGAACAACTATCATTATTAAAGTCCTTGTAATCCAAAGTAATGGGTGCATTACTATTTAAAGTTTTGACTTCTCCAAACCCACCTTTTTCATTTTTATGATCAAGATTATCACCCTCCAAGCAAGTGGGACTCCTTCTATCACTAGTAGAAAACATGGCTTTGGTTCAAGCTCGATGTACACATTAGTCCCGGTCGCATTACAAACCGGGACTAATGTGAGCATTAGTCCCGGTTCGAGCGGCTAGGGCGCCGGTCGGGGCTCGGCAGGCAGCAGTCCCGGTTCAAATGGGACCTTTAGTCCCGGTTGGAGACACCGACCGGGACTAAAGGGGTGCGATGCCCTTTAGTCCCGGTTGGTGTCTCCAACCGGGACTAAAGCTCCAGTCTCCAACCGGGACTAAAGCTCTGGAGCTTTAGTCCCGGTTGGAGACACCAACCGGGACTAAAGGGCATCGCACCCCTTTAGTCCCGGTCGGTGTCTCCAACCGGGACTAAAGCTCCTCTGCACAACGCCGACTGCACGCCCTAGTTTAGTCCCACCTCGCCTACGGAAGGACGCCCGCACCTGCTTATATACTGCCATCCCCCGTACCTGTCGAACTCCTCTTTACACTTGCCTCTGCCTGACTTGTGCACTCTGTTGCGGCCCCTGTTGGGCCTCTGGGCCGTGTGTGGCCGAAAGGTCTGCCCCTATCGGGATGGGCCGATTAGGCCGCACTCGGTACATGGGCCGGGGTGTATTTTTTTAATTTCCTTCAACAGGCCTTTAAAAAAACAGCGTGGCGGCCTTTTAGTCCCGGTTGGTGTTACCAACCGGGACTAAAGGTCCTCCTGCCTGAGCGCTGCGCAGCGGCCACGTGGAGCCCCTTTAGTCCCGGTTCGTAACACGACCGGGACTAAAAGTGGGGGCCTTTAGTCCCGATTCCTTAGTCCCGGTTACAGAACCGGGACTAAAAGTGGGGGCCTTTAGTCCCGATTCCTTAGTCCCGGTTACAGAACCGGGACTAAAGGCCCTTACGAACTGGGACTAATGCCCTGTTTTCTACTAGTGTATCTAAAGTTGACTCTTCTCCAGTTCCTTTTTCATCAAGTTTTATGTTACTAAATAATGATTCAATAGGAGTGACACCAATCATTTTAATATCTTCATCATTACTACGATAGAAACCGGGTGGAATCGCTTTTTCTAGAAATTCTCGCTTAGCTCTCAACCTCGCGGTCCTTTCTTTACTTTCATTAATGGAGACATAGATAGCTTTAATAGACTCATTTATATCATGCTTGGATGGCAAAATTTTAGTTTTAAGGTTTTCCACATCATGAGCAATTCTATCCATGTTCCTAGCCAATTCATCAACTCTATTCAATTTTTCTTCTATCATAGTATTAAAATTCTTTTGCGAACTAATAAATTCTTTAATATTACTTTCAATATCAGAGGGCATCCTATTATTATTATTATAAGAATTACCATAAGGATTGCCATAATTATTAGAGGAATTTCCAGGAAACGGTCTAGGATTGAAATTACCCCTATAAGCATTGTTGTTGAAATTATTTCTAGAGACAAAATTCACATCAATAGCATCATTATTTTGCTCAATCAAAGTAGAAAATGGCACATCATTAGGATCATTGTGAGCATTTTTACTAGCAACCAATTTCAATAGAGAATCCATGTTATCACTCAAAGTATTAATTTCTTCAACAGAATTTACCTTCTTACTAGTTGGAGTTCGTTCAGTGTGCCATTGAGAATAATTTGCCATAATATTATCAAGAAGTTTTGTAGCTTCTCCCAATGTAATTTCCATAAAGGTGCCACCTGCGGCAGAGTCTAGCAAATTTCTAGAGACAAAGTTTAGTCCCGCATAAATTTTTTGTATGATCATCCATAAATTCAAACCATGAGTTGGGCAATTTCTTATCATTAATTTCATTATCTCCCAAGATTGTGCAACATGTTCATGCTCAAGTTGCTTAAAATTCATAATTTGATTTCTTAAAGAAATAATCTTAGCGGGAGGAAAATACTTGGTAATAAAAGCATCCTTACACTTATCCCAAGAATCAATACTATTTCTAGGCAAGGATGAAAACCAAGTTTTCGCACGGTCTCGTAGTGAGAACGGAAATAATTTTAATTTGACAATATCATTATCCACATCTTTATTCTTTTGCATATCACAAAGTTCAACGAAAGTATTTAGATGAGATGCATCATCTTCATTAGGACTACCAGAAAATTATTCTTTCATAACAAGATTAAGCAAAGCAGCATTAATGTCGCATGACTCCGCACTAGTGGCGGGAGGAGCACTAGGAGTACTTATAAAATCATTATTATTAGTATTGGAAAAGTCACACAATTTTGTATTTTCTTGAGACATCACGACAAAGCAAGCAAACTAGCAAACAAGCAAATAATTTTTTTGTGTTTTTGTAAAAAAAAAATTAGAAGTGGGGGAGATGAAAACGAGAGGCAACGGCGCCAGAAATTCTTCCTGCAACGGTGCCAGGTACTTAATTTGTGCGAAGGTACTTGGTAATTTTGATGATGTCTCCCCGGCAATGGCGCTAGAAATTCTTCCTGCTACTTGTAGTCTGCGTTGGTATTTCCCCGAAGAGGAGATGATGATGCAGTACAGTAGAGATAAGTATTTCCCTCAGTTAAGAACCAAGGTTATCAATCTAGTAGGAGAACCAAGCAAAATTCGGTTAAGCGCACCTGCACACACAAGAGCAAACACTTGCACCCAACGCAAATAAGAGGGTTGTCAATCCTCTTAGCGGTTATTTGCAAGGATTAAATCTTATTGAGATAAATAGATAAACTAAAACACTAATTAAAATAAATTAAATAAATTGCAGCAAGGTATTTTTAGGTTTTTTATATGATAAAGATAGACCCGGGGGCCATAGTTTTTACTAGAGGCTTCTCTATTGAGCGCAGAAACATACGGTGGGTAAACAAATTACTGTTGGGCAATTGATAGAAAAGCAAATAATTATGATGGATTCATGGCAATGATCATGTACATAGGCATCACGTCCGAGACAAGTAGACCGACTCCTGCCTGCATCTACTACTATTACTCCACTCATCGACCGCTATCCAGCATGCATCTAGAGTATTAAGTTAATAAAAATAGAGTAACGCCTTAAGCAAGATGACATGATGTAGAGAAGAAAATTCAAGCAATATGAATAAACCCCATCTTTTTATCCTTAATGGCAACAATAGAAATGCGTGTCATGTCCCCTTCTGTCACTGGGATTGAGCACCGCAAGATTGAACCCATCACAAAGCACCTCTCCCATTGCAAGATAAATCAATCTAGTAGGCCAAACCAAATCGATAGATCGGAGAGAAATACAAAGCTATAACAATCCTGCATAAAAGAGTTCAGAGAAGACTCAAATATTTCTCATGAATAATCTGATCATAAACTCACAATTCATCGGATCCCAACAAACACACCGCAAAAGAAGATTACATCGGATAGAACTCCAAGAACATCGAGGAGAACATTGTATTGAAGATCAAAGAGAGAGAAGAAGCCATCTAGCTACTAGCTATGGACCCGTAGGTCTGTGGTAAACTACTCACACATCATCGGAAGGGCAGCAAGGTTGATGTAGAAGCCCTCCGTGATCGATTCCCCCTCCGGCAGAGTACCGGAAAAGGCCTCCAGATGGGATCGCGAAAGAACAGAGGCTTGTGGCGGCAGAAAGGTTTTTTCTTCTGGCTCTCTGGGGGTTTCCCAATATTTGTGAATTTATAGAAGTGGAATTAGGTCAAACGGAATCACGTGGGCCCCACAAGGCAACACGGCGCCCCCCCTGGGGCGCACCATGTTGCCTTGTGAAGCCTCCGTGAGGCTTCTGGCCTCCTCCCGAAGCTTCCAAGGTTTCTTTTGTCCAGAAAAAAATCTCCCAAAAGTTTCGAGGCATTTGGACTTCATTTGGTACTGTTTCTCTAAAAAGCCAAAAACATGCAGAAAACAACAACTGGCACTAGGCACTGGGTTAATAGGTTAGTCCCAAAAAATGATATATAATTGCATATAAAAACATCCAAGATTGATACTATAATATCATGGAACAATCAAAAATTATAGATACGTTGGAGACGTATCAAGCTCATATAGGTGCGTTCTTTCAAGACTGCTTTGTAGGACAGCATCTTTGCTATAATAGCTAATAGAACCACATTAAGGCATGTTGCCAACTTGCCTTATAGCTCTGAGCCTTACAGCTCTGAGAGTTTTGCATCTTCACCTAGAGACGGTCACTTATCACCCTCCTCTGTTAACCAATAGCTTGTTCTTCCCAGGTCCTAATTCACGGGATCTCCGATCACAAAGGTTGGGTTACTACTATGGTGTAACATCTATGGGTCTCATACCCATCTCCCTCGATGCAATATCTATCACATTTCGTGATAGTCCCTTTGTAAAGGGATCTGCCAGGTTTTTGTCTGTTCGAATATACGTAACAGTTATTACTCCGGAGTTTCTTAACTTCCTGACAGATTTCAAGCGTTTCTTCACGTGTCTTGATGACTTCGCATTATCCTTAGAATTATTCACTTTAGCGATAACCGTTTGGTTGTCACAATTCATAAGAATAGCCGGTACAGGTTTTTAAACCACAGGCAAGTCCATCAAGAGTTCATGCAGCCATTCTGCCTCAACAGTGGCTGTGTCTAAAGCAGTTAGTTCTGCTTCCATAGTTGACCTCGTCAATATGGTCTGCTTGCAAGACCTCCATGACAATGCGCCACATCCATGAGTAAACACATACCCACTTGTGGCGTAGAGTACATCAACATCGGAGATACAGTTTGAATCACCATATCCTTCTAGCACAGCAGGATGCCCTGAATAGTGAATTCCATAACTCATAGTACCTCTCAGATAGCGCAAGACCCTTTCTAGTGCATGCCAATGATCATCACCCGGGTTGGACATGAACCTACTCAGTTTGCTCATGGCAAAAGAGATATCTGGCCTTGTAGCGCTAGCTAAGTACATGAGTGAACCAACAATTTGAGAGTATCTTAATTGATCTCTCGTTTCTTTCTTGTTCTTTCTAAGTGTCACGCTGGGATCATAAGGTGTTGGAGAAGGCTTGCTATCCATAAAGCCGAAACGGGTCAAGACCTTCTCACCATAGTGAGATTGCATTAGAGTAATCCCACTCTCATCCTTAATAAGTTTGATGTTTAGAATCACATCGGCTTCTCCCAGATCTTTCATGTCAAAACTTTTTGATAGAAAAGACTTAACCTCATTGATCGCATTAATGTTTGTACCAAAGATCAATATGTCATCCACATACAAACATAATATGACACTGTTGCCCCCACCATGGCGATAGTAAACACACCTATCAGCCTCGTTAATGACAAATCCCACAGAAGTCAAAGTTCTCTCAAACTTCTCATGCCATTACTTAGGTGCCTGTTTCAGACCATACAAAGATCTTAACAACTTGCACACCTTTCTCTCTTCACCTTTGACCACAAACCCATCAGGCTGATCCATATAGATTTCCTCTTCCAACTCTCCATTTAGGAAAGCTTTCTTTACATCCATTTGATGAATGATAAGACCATAAGAGGCAGCCAGGGAAAGTAGAACCCGAATGGTGATCATTCTAGCAAAAGGTGAATAAGTGTCAAAGTAATCTTCGCCTTCTTTCTGAGTGTAGCCCTTGGCCACTAGCCACGCCTTGTACTTATCAATAGTACCATCAGGCCTTAACTTCTTTTTGAACACCCACTTACAACCCATAGGTTTACAACCAAAAGGTCGTTCAGTTAGCTCCCAAGTTCCATTAGAAAGAATTGAGTCCATCTCATTATGAACAGCTTCTTTCCAATCATCTACATCCAGAGATGCATATGCCTTTGCAATAGACTTGGGAGTATCGTCCACAAGGTATACAATGAAATCATCACCAAAGGATTTTGAAACCCTTTGTCTCTTGCTCCTCATAGGAGCTTCATCGTTATCCTTCTCACGGACTTCCTCAGGTGATTGTTCAAAATAATCATCAAATGTACTAGATTCAGAATTCATCTCAGAAGAAAATCTAGCAATACTATGCATATCTTTCATAGGAAATATATTCTCAAAAAATGTTGCATCACGATATTCCATTATAGTATCTACATGCATATCAGGTACCTCAGATTTAACCACTAAAAATCTATAAGCAATGCTCCGCCGAGCATAACCTAGAAAGACACAATCCACTGTCTTTGGTCCAAGTTTGCGTTTCTTAGGAATAGGAATATTGACCTTTGCCAAACATCCCCAAGTGCGCAAATAAGAGAGTGATGGTTTTCTCCCAAGCCACTCTTCATAAGGGGTTTTCTCTTTATTCTTGTTAGGAACTCTATTCAGGACATGCCATGAAGTCAACAAAGCCTCCCCCCACCATGCCTTAGATAAACCAGCAGTGTCTAACATGGCATTCACCAAGTCAGTCAACGTGCGGTTTTTCCTCTCGGCAACCTCGTTTGATTGGGGCGGATAGGGAGGCGTCCTCTCATGAATAATACCATGTTCCTCACAAAATTCATCAAATACTTTGGGAAAATACTCTCCACCACGATCCGACCTAAGACGCTTGATCTTTCTCTCTAGTTGATTTTCAACTTTAGCTTTATAGATCTTAAAGTAGTCTAAAGCTTCATCTTTAGTTTGCAACAAATAAACATAGCAAAATCAAGTCGCATCATCAATCAACGTCATGAAATATCTCTTTCCACCTTTTGTTAACACACCATTCATCTCACATAGATCAGAATGTATGAGTTCTAGAGGTGCCAAGTTTCTCTTCTCGGCAGCCGTGTGAGGCTTTCGAGGTTGCTTCGATTGCATACAACTATGGCACTTAGAACCTTTGGCAACAGTGAAATTAGGAATTAAACTCATACTGGATAGCCGAGACATTAAACCAAAATTAATACGACATAAACAAGAGTGCCAAACACTTGCATCATCATTAACACTAGCACAAATTTGGTTTACCGACTTATTGCAAAAATCTGAAAGGGAAAAGCGGAACAAGCCTCCGCACTCATAGCCTTTTCCTATAAATTGTCCAAATCTCGACACGATTACTTTATTCGACTCTAAAACTACTTTAAACCCATCTCGACATAGAAGGGAGCCGCTAACTAGATTCTTGTTCATAGTAGGGACATGCTGCGCGTTCCTTAGTTGCACGATCTTCCCTGAAGTAAACTCCAGATCCACCGTGCCAATGCCACGAACAGAAGCATGTGACCCATTGATGTCTACTACACAACTTATTCTTGTAGACTCGTGTTGGGCCTCCAAGCACAGAGTTTTGTAGGACAGTAGCAATTTTCCCTCAAGTGGATGACCTAAGGTTTATCAATCCGTGGGAGGCATAGGATGAAGATGGTCTCTCTCAAACAACCCTGCAACCAAATAACAAAGAGTCTCTTGTGTCCCCAACACACCCAATACAATGGTAAATTGTATTGGTGCACTAGTTCGGCGAAGAGATGGTGATACAAGTGTAGTATGGATAGTAGATATAGGTTTTTGTAGTGCGAACAATAAAAAAACAGCATGGTAGCAAGTAACAAAAGTGAGCATAAACGGTATTGCAATGCTTAGAAACAAGGCCTAGGGTTCATACTTTCGCTAGTGCAATCTCTCAACAATGCTAACATAATTGGATCACATAAGAATCCCTCAACGTGCGATAAAGAATCACTCCAAAGTTCCTATTAGCGGAGAACATAAGATAGAAATTGTTTGTAGGGTATGAAACAACCTCAAAGTTATCCTTTCCGATCGATCTATTGAGCTATTCCTATAAATGTCACAAACAGCCCTAGAGTTCGTACTAAAATAACACCATATGATACACATCAACCAACTCTAATGTCACCTAGATACTCCAATGTCACCACAAGTATCCGTGAGTTGATTATACGATATGCATCAAACAACTTCGTAATCATAATATTCAATCCACACAAAGAACTCCAAGGAGAACCCCAAAGTTTCTATCGGAGAAAAGATAATGAAAACGTGCATCAACCCCTATGCATAGATTACCCAAATGTCACCTCGGGAATCCGCGAGTTGAGTGCCAAAACATACATTAAGTGAATCAATATAATACCCCATTGTCACCACGGGTATTCATATGCAAGGCATACATCAAGTGTTCTCAAATCTGAAATATTCAATCCGACAATAACGAAACCTCAAAGGGAAAAGATTCGATTCATCACAACAAGGATAGAGAGGGAAGAAACACCATATGATCCAACTATATTAACAAAGCTCGCGATACATCAAGATCGTGCCATATCAAGAACACGAGAGAGAGAGAGAGAGAGAGAGAGAGAGAGAGAGAGAGAGAGATCAAACACATAGCTACTAGTACATACCCTCAACCCCGAGGGTGAACCACTCCCTCCTCGTCATGGAGACCGCCGGGATGATGAAGATGGCCTCCGGTGATGATTTCCCCCCACCGGCAGGGTGCCGAAAAAGGGCTGTAGATGAGATCGTGGAGGTACAGAGGCTTGCGGCGGCGTAAAAACTCATCTAGGTTAACTTTCGGGGGTTTCTAAATATATATGATTTTTCAGCGTTGGAATCACGCAAAGAGGTGCCACAGGGGGCCCACAAGGCACCAGGGTGCGCCTGGGGGGGGCAGGCACGCCCAGGTGGCTTGTGGGGCCCCTGTGGCTCTTCTACTCCTCCTCCGAAGCTTCTTGGGTCCGTTTCCTTCCAGAAAAAATCGTCAAAAAGTTTCGCTGCATTTGGACTTCATTTGATATGGATTTTCTGGAAAACCAAAAACAAGCAGAAAATAGCAACTGGCACTGGGCACTAGGTCAATATGTTAGTCCATAAAAATCATATAAAAGCCATATAAAAGTGCACCAAAATCATACAAAACTATAATAAACATGGCATGAATACTTCATAAATTATAGATACGTTGGAGACGTATCAGCATCCCCAAGCTTAATTCCTGCTCGTCCTCGAGTAGGTAAATTATAAAAGAAATAATTAATGAAGTGTGAATGCTAGCATAGTGCATAAGTTTGATCAATGATAATTTCAATCACTTTTCCTAGCATCATAACAGCAACTTTTCCTCATAAAACTCATCATGATAATGTAGCAATCAATTCACATGTTATGGTTCAAACAATGCAATCTCTTGAAACTTAACAACCTATGTTCTTAGTCACCAAACAATTGCAATTCAACTTAATTTCAACAAAGTCTAAGTAAGAGCTCCACATACTCAATTATCATATAGTCTTCTATGATTGCTAGTACTCAAAGCATATTTTTAGAACAAATGGCATCCATCGAACACAGAGAAAGATAGGGGCTTAATGTTTCGCCTCCCAACTTATTTATCATAGAGATAACTATCAACAATAATAATTCATGATCAAATATATTTGACTGGCCATATGTGCCTGGATCTTTCCCCACCACATGATGCTTGCCAACTAGAGAATAATTAAGGTTGAAATAAGAATGAATACTTATTGACTCTTGCATAAAAAGTAAATACATAAAAGTAAAAGATAGGCCCTTCGCAGAGGGAAGCAGAGGTTGTCATGCGCTTTTTGTTGTTGGATGCACAAGCTCTTAATGCAAAGGAACGTCACGTTATATTGCCCCTTGTGATATCAACCTTTATTATGCAGTCCGTCGCTTTTATTTCTTTACCATCACAAGTTCGTACAACGCTTATTTTCCCTTTCAATAAAAGATCATACATATTTTAGGAGCAATTTTTATTGCTTTTTGCACCGATGACAACTTACTTAAAGGATCTTATTCAATCCATAGGTAGATATGGTGGACACTCATGGGAAGAAACTGGGTTTAAGGGTTTTTGGATGCACAAGTAGTATCCCTACTTAGTACGAATTTTTGGCTAGCAAAAGATCCTAAGCAAGCACCACATGTTGGAGGATCCATAACAATATAACTTCTATGCAAATATACCCAAACATAACTCATTACGTTGTCTTCCTTGTCCAACATCAACTAATTTGCTCAAGTTTGAAAATAATTAATGGGTATTCACAATCATAAAAGATGTCCAAGATAATATATTTATATGTGAAAGTTCTCTTCCTTATACTAATCATTCATGACTTGCTTGTATGACCAATATTGTGATTGTCAAGCTTCAATAGATTTCACTTTCTAAACCAAATGTGAAGCTACTACTAGGCATGATACAAGCATATGAAGCTCATATTATCTCAACTTCATGATATTCAATTTATTCAACAATTTACTCATAGGATATAAGTGAAGCATAAGAGTAAATGATAAACTACTCCAAGAAGATATAAGTGAAGATCAAATGAGTAGTTAAGTAATTAAGTAGCTATGTGAGGACTCTCTCTCATTTGAAAATTTCAGATCTTAAGTATTTTATTCAAACAGCAAAGAAAACAAAATAAAATGACATTCCAAGGATAGCACATATCATGTGAAGAAGCAAAAACTTAGGCTAACTGATAGGTGTTGATGAAGAAAGGTGGGATGCCTAACGGGGCATCCCCAAGCTTAGTTACTGGAGACTTCTAGGAATGTTATCTTGGGGTGCCTTGGGCATCCCCAAGCTTGAGCTCTTTTGTCTCCTTAATTCCTCTCATATCATGGCTTCTCCTAAATCTTAAAAACTCCATCCACACAAAACTCAACAAGAACTCGTGAGATAAGTTAGTATAAATCAACTCAAAACCTCAAAATTCTCTACTGTAGCAAATCACAAAAATTATAATAAAACATTGCATACTAAATGCCTCTGCATATTTAATACTCCTATCCACAAATAGAAACATTAAACACGCAAACATATGCAAGCAATGCAACTATAACAGCAATCTGCCAAAACAGAACAGTCTGTAAAGGGTGAATAAGAATTCATACTTCCCTAATTCCAAAAGTTCTGAAAACTTACCACGTGACAGAGAACTCATGCATGCTTACTGTGTAAAAAATTCAAATTTTTATCATGTCCTGACTATTCAGGAATATTCTAGACATAACAGAAAACTTTCTGTTTTCAAACAGCAACACATGAACTTGCAAACTGAGCATGGTAAAGGCTATAATTGGCATTTTATTGAACTAAAATATACAAAACATGATTATTGATAACAGCAAGCAAATATCAACAGAAGAAAATGACGCTCCAAGCAAAACTCATATTATGTGACGAATAAAAATATAGCTCCAAGTGAGGTTACCGATAGTGTTGAAGACGAAAGAGGGGATGCCTTCCGGGGCATCCCCAAGCTTAGTTGCTTGGGTCTTCCTTTAATATTACCTTGGGGTGCCTTGGGAATCCCCAATCTTAGGGTCTTGCCACTCCTTATTCTCCTCATATCGATATCTCACACAAAACTTGAAAACTTCAATCACACAAAACTTAATGGAACTTGTGAGATAGGTTAGTATGATAAAAATAAATCATCCACTTAGGTACTGTCAAGACAAGATTCATAATTGTTCTCACATAATTCCTACTGTATTATATCATTTCCACATTTTATATTACTCAATATAAGCTATGGAAACACTAAAACAAGCAAACTATGCACCAAAAACAGAATCTGTCAAAAACAGAACAGCATGTAGTGAGCGATTTAAAAACCATACTTATGTACCTCCAAAAATTCTGAAAAATTATGTAAACGTAAAAAATTTGTAACCCAATACTGTGTAAAAATTTCAGAATTTTTTCACGCTCCAGTACAGAATAGAAATTCCAGCACTGGACGCAAAAGTTTCTGTTTTTGCACAGAATCAAATCAACAAGCATCCACACTATCCCAAAGGCTTTACTTGGCACATTATTGAAAGAAAACATATAAAACATGATTACCACAGTAGATTAATCATGTGAACACACAAAAACAGTAGGTATAAATATTGGGTTGTCTCCCAACAAGCGCTTTTCTGTAATGCCTTTTTAGCTAGGCATGATGATTTCAATGATGCTCACATAAAAGTAAAGAATTGAAACACAATGGGAGCATCATGTAGCATATGACTAGCACATTTAAGCCTAACCCACTTCCTATGCATAGGGATTTCATGAGCAAATAGTTTATGGGAGCAAGAATCAACTAGCATAGGAAGGCAAAACAAGTATAACTTTGAAACTTTCAACACATAGAGAGGAAACTTGATATTATTGCAACACCTACAAGCATATGATCCTCTCTCATAATAATTTTCAGTAGCATCATGAATGAATTCAACAATATAGCTATCACATAAAGCATTCTTTTCAAGATCCACAAGCATAGAAATTTTACTACTCTCCACATAAGCAATTTTCTTCTCATTCATAATAGTGGGAGCAAACTCAACAAAATAACTATCATGAGACACTTGATTGGCATAATCCAATTGAAAATTAAAATCATGATGACAAGTTTGATGGTTATCATTATTCTTTATATCATACATGTCATCACCATAATCATCATAGATAGCAACTTTGTTGTCATAATCAATTGAAACCTCTTCCAAAATAGTGGATTCATTATTAAATAAAGTCATGACCTCTCCAAATCCACTTTCATAAATATAATCATCATAAATAGGAGGCATGGTTTAATCATAACAAATTTTCTCATCAAAACTTGGGGGACTAAAAATTTCATCTTCATCAAACATAGCATCCCCAAGCTTATGGCTTTGCATATCACTAGCATCATGGATATTCAAAGAATTCATACTAGCAACATTGCAATCATGCTCATCATTCAAAGAGTTTATGCCAAACATTTTATTGAATTCTTCTTCTATCAATTGAGCACAATTTTCCGCACCATCATTTTCAAGAAAAACATTATAAAGACGAATAATATGAGGCAACCTCAATTCCATTTTTTTGTAGTTTTCTTTTATAAACCAAACTAGTGATTAAACAAGAAACTAAAAGATTCGATTGCAAGATCTAAAGATATACTTTCAAGCACTCACCTCCTTGGCAACGGCGCCAGAAAAGAGCTTGATGTCTACTACACAACTTATTCTTGTAGACTCGTGTTGGGCCTCCAAGCGCAGAGTTTTGTAGGACAGTAGCAATTTTCCCTCAAGTGGATGACCTAAGGTTTATCAATCCGTGGGAGGCGTAGGATGAAGATGGTCTCTCTCAAACAACCCTGCAACCAAATAACAAAGAGTCTCTTGTGTCCCCAACGCACCCAATACAATGGTAAATTGTATTGGTGCACTAGTTCGGCGAAGAGATGGTGATACAAGTGTAGTATGGATAGTAGATATAGGTTTTTGTAGTGCGAATAATAAAAAAACAGCAAGGTAGCAAGTAACAAAAGTGAGCATAAACGGTATTGCAATGCTTAGAAACAAGGCCTAGGGTTCATACTTTCTCTAGTGCAATCTCTCAACAATGCTAACATAATTGGATCACATAACAATCCCTCAACGCGCGATAAAGAATCACTCCAAAGTTCCTATTAGCGGAGAACATAAGATAGAAATTGTTTGTAGGGTACGAAACCACCTCAAAGTTATCCTTTCCGATCGATCTATTGAGCTATTCCTATAAGTGTCACAAACAGCCCTAGAGTTCGTACTAAAATAACACCATATGATACACATCAACCAACTCTAATGTCACCTAGATACTCCAATGTCACCACAAGTATCCGTGAGTTGATTATACGATATGCATCAAACAACTTCATAATCATAATATTCAATCCACACAAAGAACTCCAAGGAGCACCCCAAAGTTTCTATCAGAGAAAAGATAATGAAAACGTGCATCAACCCCTATGCATAGATTACCCCAATGTCACCTCGGGAATCCGCGAGTTGAGTGCCAAAACATACATCGTGTGAATCAATATAATACCCCATTGTCACCACAGGTATTCGTATGCAAGACATACATCAAGTGTTCTCAAATCTGAAATATTCAATCCGAGAATAACGAAACCTCAAAGGGAAAAGATTCGATTCATCACAACAAGGATAGAGAGGGAAGAAACACCATATGATCAAACTATATTAACAAAGCTCGCGATACATCAAGATCGTGCTATATCAAGAACACAAGAGAGAGAGAGATCAAACACATAGCTACTAGTACATACCCTCAGCCCCGAGGGTGAACTACTCCCTCCTCGTCATGGAGACCGCCGGGATGATGAAGATGGCCTCCGGTGATGATTTCCCCCCCTCCGGCAGGGTGCCGGAAAAGGGCTGTAGATGAGATCGTGGAGGTACACAGGCTTGCGGCGGTGTAAAAACTCATCTAGGTTAACTTTCAGGGGTTTCTGAATATATATGATTTTTCAGCGTTGGAATCACGCAAAGAGGTGCCACAGGGGGCCCACAAGGCACCAGGGGCCCCTGTGGCTCTTCTGCTGCTCCTCCGAAGCTTCCTAGGTCCGTTTCCTTCCAGAAAAATCGTCAAAAAGTTTCGCTGCATTTGGACTTCATTTGATATGGATTTTCTGGAAAACCAAAAACAAGCAGAAAACAACAACTGGCACTGGGCACTAGGTCAATATGTTAGTCCATAAAAATCATATAAAAGCCATATAAAAGTGCACCAAAATCATACAAAACAATAATAAACATGGCATGAATACTTCATAAATTATAGATACGTTGGAGACGTATCACCCATTCCCCATTAGGACGGAAGAATCCCTTGCGACCTGATAAGAAGTAAACAAAGAGACGTCAGCACACACATGAACGATAGCACCTTAATCAATTCACCATGAAGATGACTAAAATACTGAAAGCACAATAGGTAAATTACCATACCCACCAGTATTGCTAGCGGTCACCATGTTGACAGTCTTGGAGCTTGTTTTCCCTCTGCGGTCTGCACGTTCTGGGCATTCCTTGGAAAATTGTTCGGGCTTCCCATAGGCATAGCACTCTAGCTCAGCCTTGTTGAACTTCTTCTTCTTGAAGGTAGTAGTCTTTATAGGCTTGTTGAAAACAGACTTGTTCTTCCCTTTGTTCTTGTTCTGTGGGTACCTCTATACCATATTGGCGGTAGGCTAAACCTCACCTCCTTTCTCAGTAGTGTCTTTAGCCCGAGCTTTCTCTTCAACATCAAGAGTTGCAATCAGATTTTCAACTGATATCACCTGTCTCTTATGTTTCAGAGTAGTGGCGAAGTTTCTCCATGAAGGAGGTAACTTTGCAACCATGCACCCAGCCATGAATTTATCGGGTAGATCACACTTAAGGAGTTCCAATTCCTTCACAATACACTGTATCTCATGAGCTTGTTCAACCACAGAACGGTTATTCACCATCTTGTAGTCGTGAAAATTCTCCATGATGTACAGTTCACTGCCTGCATCTGTCGCACCGAATTTAGCTTTCAGTGCATCCCACAATGTCTTTCCATCTTGCATGTGCATGTACACATCACATAGACGGTCAGCACTCAAAACATATCCCACAATGATAGTGTTGGCTTCCTGGAACTTTCTCTGATGTTCATCAGAAGCTCCCTCTGGCATGCCATCACTAACATGGAAAACTTTCAGAGGGGTAAGCCAGAGCGTGGACCTCACTTGCCACCTCTTAAAGTGCACACCGGTAAACTTATCCGGCCTCAGTGCATCAGCGAATCCAGCCATAGTTAACTCAGGAAATTGCCTACAATTAGGTTATTGGATTGTTGGAATATTAGGCAAGTTCATGATTAATTCCAGTAAACAATTGATGACTAGAACGAAAACTAGCATGCAACAATCTAGCAAACTAGACGAACAACAGAATATGCACATCATCATCGCAGACGAAGTAGCAACCACAGAGAGAGATATGAACAGATCACGAAGAACGTACTGTTCGTTAGCCGTTGTAGGAGCGACGGTGTTGATAACGATGTCGGCAATGATCTATTGTTGACGCCGATGTAGACGACGACGAGTAGCACCGCCCGACTTGGACGGTAGACGACCCGTGATGACAAATTTGAGCAGTCGCGCAAAAGCACTTCCCAAAAACCTAATCCGTCCTCTCCCGGTGCAAGATCACAAGGATGAACGGTTCTCGAGACCTGCTCTCCTGCATGCCGATGCACGCCGGCATTCGAGATGAGGTAGACTACGCTGGCGGCGCAAGTTGCGAGAGGAGGCAAAAACCCTAAGTGTTTTCGGTGTGTCTTTGGCCGAGGCTGATAAACAGTATATATAGGAGGACCAGAGGCGGTACCGTGTCGTGATCACGATCTCAAACTGACTTAGTTTCTAAGTCGTATACTTACCGGACAAGAAATAATTAACTTGTCTGCCAAGACATAAAAAAATAAAACGGCAAAAGGAAGCCGTGCCCCCGCAAGGCAACAGACTGGATTTCGGCAGACCATGCACGCGCATGTCGCACGTACGAGCCGCCCCGCCCCGCCCCGGCCAGGCGAGGCGAGGCAAGCGAGCACGCGTGTGGTCTTCCCCTTTCTCTTCTCAACACACACTTAGAGTGGTGGAGAGAACCCACTATATAAAGAGGTCCAACTCTTCCTCAACTAGCGGTATGGTATGATACGTCCATTTTGCATCATGTTTTCCTACTGTTATTTATTATGTTTTTGATTATTATTTCACTTTATGATGCAATTCTTATGTCTTTTCTCTCTTAATTTGCAAGGTTTACATGAAGAGGGAGAATACCGGCAGCTGGAATTCTGGACCTGAAATGGCCACATCAGAGATACCTATTCTACAGAGCTCCAATTGACCTGAAATTTCACGGAGATTTTTTATTGAATATATAAAAAATACTAGAGAAAAGAGATATCAGAGGGGACCCACCAGTTGCCCACAAGGCAACAGGGCGCGCCCTGATGCCTTGTGGGGCCCCTGGCTGGCGTCTGACCCCCTCCTTCTACTATATAAGCTCATTTGCCCTAAAACAAATAGGGAGAAGAATTTTGGGACGAAGTGTCGCCGTCTCGAGGCGGAACCTGGGCAGGAGCAATTTTGCTCTCCGGCGGAGCGATTCCGCCGGGGATACTTCCCTCCGGGAGGGGGAAATCGAAGCCATCGACATCACCAACGATCCTCTCATCGTGGGAGGACCAATCTTCATCAACATCTTCACCAGCACCATCTCATCTCAAACCCTAGTTCATCTCTTGTATTCAATCTTTGTCTCAAAACCTCAGATTGGTACCTGTGGGTTGCTAGTAGTGTTGATTACATCTTGTAGTTGATGCTACTTGGTTTATTTGGTGGAAGATTATATGTTCAGATCCTTAATGATATTGAATACCCCTCTGATCTTGAACATGAATATGATTTGTGAGTAGTTACTTTTGTTCTTGAGGACATGGAAGAAGTCTTGTCATAAGTAATCACGTGAATTTGCTATTCGTTCGATATTTTGATGATGTGTATGTTGTATCTCTTCTAGTGGTGTTATGTGAACGTTGACTACATGACACTTCACCATCATTGGGCCTAGAAGAATGCATTGGGGAGTAATAAGTGGATGATGGGTTGCTAGAGTGACAGAAGCTTAAACCCTAGTTTATGCATTATTCCGTAAGGGGCTGATTTGGACCCATATGTTTCATGCTATGGTTAGATTTATCTTAATTCTTCTTTCATAGTTGCGGATGCTTGCGAGAGGGGTAATCATAAGTGGGAGGTTTGTTCAAGTAAGAACAGCACCCAAGCACTGGTCCACCCACATATCAAATTACCAAAGTAGCGAACGCGAATCAAACAAACATGATGAAAGTGACTAGATGAAATTCCCGTGTGTCCTCGAGAACGTGTTGCTTATTATAAGAGTTTGCTCCGGATTGTCCTTTGCTATAAAAAGGATTGGGCCACCTTGCTGCACCTAAGTTACCGTTACTATTTGTTACTTGTTACGAATTACCTTGCTATCAAACTATCTGTTACCGATAATTTCAGTGCTTGCAGAGAATACCTTGCTGAAAACCGCTTATCATTTCCTTCTGCTCGTCGTTGGGTTCGACACTCTTACTTATCTAAAGGACTACGATTGATCCCCTATACTTGTGGGTCATCAAGACTCTTTTCTGGCGCCGTTACCGGGGAGTGAAGCGCCTTTGGTGAGTGGAATTTCATAAGGAAACATTTATATTACGTGCTGAAATTTACTGTCACTTGTCACTATGGAAAGTAATCCTTTGAGAGGCTTGTTTGGGGTATCTTCACCTCGACCGGAAGCAATAAGAGTTGCTCCTCAACCTACTGAACCTACTGAAAATATTTATTATGAAATTCCTTCGGGTATGATAGAGAAACTGCTAGCTAATCCTCACTGGTGCAGAGACGTCCTATACAAACGGTTTTTACCCCCTTTCCATGACAAATTTTTAAACCGGCGCCTTGCCTGTGTGTGCGATAGGGGGGGTCCGACCCACACGACTCAGAAACCGTCTGCGATGGAGGCTCCGATCACACACGCGGGGCAAAAAGAGCTCATGTGCGATCGGGCGAGCCATCGCAGACAATTATACAGGCCCAATCGTTTTCGTTCGTATGTACATCCCACACGGTGAATTCTAGACAAACGTTTCCATTCGTATGTACACCACACACAATTTTTATGTGGAAACGTTTGTTCAAGGTGGCCTAACGCAAATATTTGTCGGGCGGAAGTCGTGTGTGATTGTTCATTGATCCAACACGCCTACTTTCTAGAAATTGTGTGGGTTGTTTCAGTTCATCGCCCACGTTGTTGCCTAAGAAACCGTCTGCAATAGAAAAACCCAATAAGCAGGCTAATTGGCCAATTATTGATAATCCATTTAGTAATCAAATTGACATTTCATATCAAACACACCATATATTTCATATCCGTATTACGGCAACCAGGATTTCATAATTGAATTACATCAGATAGCTTCAGCACTCAGTTACACCATATAGGCATGTAGCTACCTACGGCATTACACAACAGCGCCAAGTTTCACGTGCAACATCTAAAACCTTTCGAAAGTAGCATCATACACGGTA
This sequence comes from Elymus sibiricus, assembly GCA_039707655.1. Lineage (NCBI taxonomy): Eukaryota > Viridiplantae > Streptophyta > Magnoliopsida > Poales > Poaceae > Elymus > Elymus sibiricus. Next base: position 4,136,087 of record CM077670.1, on the reverse strand, counting down.
AATAGACAGATGAATCTCATCTGGAAAATTGCTGAAGCGGAAGGTGAATATTGAGCCTTCAGTGATGTTGAATGTCCTTGCAACTTTAGGCCAGTGGATGTGGATAATTGCCCGCCCAACCTTCGTCCTCTTGAGGAAGACTTCAATATTGTACCGTGGGTGTTGAATGAATACCTTCCTCGCCTCTTGACCATGCAGGTGGTCTGAGAGGTAATCATCAGTGAACTGCTTTGGAAAGGACTGGAAACAAAGATATGCATAAATATTTGTTCTAAATTTTGAAATGGCGCAAAGGAAAAAAACAAGGTAAAAGAGTTAGTACCATCCTATAGTTGACTGATGTCTTCTTCATTGTGCAAACAAAGATCTTGCTGTTATTCGTCGCTAGTTTCTTTATCCTAACAATCTTTCTGAGTTTCTTGACTTGACTGATATTCATGGACATCTCATTTCCCCATATGCAAAATGGGTCAAACAGTGGGTCTAAACCTCTGACAGCAGGACCTACATGTGCAAGACCAAATTGTTAAAAACCTAAATATTAGAATGGTTCCTGCAATTGCACAATAATGTGCTATTAGACAAAGGACCATTGATACGTCTCCGTCGTATCTATAATTTTTTATTGTTTCATGCCAATATTCTACAACTTTCACATATTTTTGGCAATATTTTATATTATTTTTGGGACTAACATATTGATCCAGTGCCCAGTGTCACTTCCTGTTTTCTGCTTGTTTTTTGTTTCACAGAAAATCCATATCAAACTAAGTCCAAATGCAATAAAATTTTACGGAGAATTATTTTGGAATATATGTGATTTTTGGGAGGTGGAATCAACGGAAACGGAGGCCCACAGCCTCCACAAGCCACCTGGGCGCGGCCCCCCTGGCCGCACGGTGGTGCCTCGTGGGCACACCGTAAGTCGGATGGGGCCCTTCTTTCGCTGCAAGAAAGATAATACCGGGAAAAAATCGTGTTAAAATTTCAGCCCGATCGGAGTTACGGATCTCCGAGAATTTAAGAAATGGTGAAGGGCCAGAAAACAGGAGCGCGAAACAGAAGAGAACAGAGAGAGAGAGATCCAATCTCGGAGGGGCTCCCGCCCCTCCGGGTGCCATGGAGGCCAAGGAACAGAGGGGAAAACCTCCTCCCATCTAGGAGGAAGTCTAAGGAAGAAGAAGAAGGAGGGGGGCTCTCTCCCCCTCTCTCCCGGTGGCGCCGGAACGACGCCGGGGCAATCATCGTGACAGCGATCTACACCAACAACTTCGCCGCCGTCAACACCAACTCTCTCCCCTCTATGCAGCGGTGTAACACCTCTTCTCCCCGCTGTAATCTCTACTTAAACATGGTGCTGAATGCTACATATTATTATCCAATGATGTGTTGCCATCCTATGATGTTTGAGTAGATCCGTTTTGTCCTATGGGTTGATTGATGATCGTGATTGGTTTGAGTTGTATGTTTTATTTTGGTGCTGTCCTATGGTGCCCTCCGTGTCACACAAGCATGAGGGATTCGCGCTGTAGGGTTTGCAATACGTTCATAATTCTCTTATAGTGGGCAGCTAGAGTGACAGAAGCTTACACCCGAGCAAGGGGGTTGTTGCGTATGGGAGTAAAGAGGACTTGTTACTTAATGCTATGGTTGAGTTTTAACTTAATTATCTTTGGTAGTTACGGATGCTTGCTAGAGTTCCAATCATAAGTGCATATTGTGACGACCCGTGTCATTATTAATTTAGATAATGACACTAGTCCTTGGATTATTTCTTGACAAAATCTTGTCTTGTCAAATAATAATCCATGTCAGAGATATGCAACAGGGAAATAGCTAGAGATGGTCATTTATATTATGATACCATGCCACGCAGGGCTAAAGTCTCAAGTAGGCTTCTCACATATTCGCCAAATTATTACATCTCCTAACACCGGAGTTTCAACTAGCAATACTAGATATATAGTGATAAAATAGTTCCTGGATTACATAGCTAGCTCATAAGCTACTTATTCATCCCAACCCCCATAGGTGGCCTCCAGATCATACATATCACTAGCTGGGTCCACATTAAGACCATCTGAGTAGTTGTAGCCGTCAATGTTGCTCCCCTCACTTGGTCCCGTAGGGTTCTCATACAAGCTTTGCTCTAAGAAAGAGAGGATTAATAGCAAGAGTGAGTACAAAGTACTCAACAAGCTCAAATGGCAGAATGCAATACTCATGATAGCTCAATATAAATCAACAAGTCCTACCTCAACTCACACCTTTCAAAATAAACATTTGTTGTAGAAAGTCCATTTCAATTTATAAATTCTATCAAACACTCGTATTGCGAAATCTAACCACCAATAGGTCCTCGTAGTCTCCAATCCAAGAGACTGACATGAATTCATGTTTTCCTTTAACTCTGCAGAGTTTGTATCACTTTACCCATAGAGCTCGAAATAATAATTGCCATTTGCATTTCCTTAGATGCGAGACATGGTTCAGAACATAAAGCTTTTTCCCCATTTGTGTATATTATATCTCCACCCGGCTAGTCACTAGCCGTTGTGTCGGGTTTCGGAACCCGCACTCCACCAACGCTTAATATATAGCGCTTGGCTAATGCACCCATCCGGCATTAGCATGGGAACTCATCGCCCATCCTAGTACTACTTACCCATGTGGAGAGTATAATAACTTGTTGGGTAATGGGCTTAACCCGTCTTAGACAAGACCATGGTTGATACGGTTGTAGTACGGCGCATAAGACGAGTGAAAGTTCTTAAATCTCAATATAATAGCCATATGTAGACGGCCCCACCTTCCAGTATGTCCATCCCGGGCACCCTCTACCCACCAAATACTTATTTAAATGGATTAGCTGCTCCATCAGCTAACCCAACATATCACAACAGTCACTTTCACACAATTTACTCCAAAACATTTTATGCATGTTGATGGTAAGATATAGTAGAAAACAGCCTTTTTTGGAAAATAGTTCTACTCAACATGTTCAAGGAGAGCTTGCCTGAGTTTTTATACTCAAACTCGGACTCAGTTTGCTTCGGTAGCGCCTTGTTCTCCGGACTGTACTCGCTTCCTGCAGTTCGACGAATATATATACCGAGACTAAGTTGAGTGAATACTAGGGAAATAAAAATATACGTTGGTGCAGTGTGGTCATCCTACAGTCACCAGGTTTTAAACTTGTAAAATCTTATACAAAAATTTGATATCTATCAGTGTAGTGTGTACTGGGTAGCTAGCATTATTTTGATGTCATCTAATTAGCTGATTAGTACTAGTAGTCTGAGAGTGCACGTGTTGCTCCATCCTAGGCTATGCCTTTCTCTCTTCTCTAGTACGAGTACTAGTTCTGAACCGAGGGAATTGCACAAAACACAACCTTCAGGAGCCCTTATAACAGTTTACACCACCTTTTGGGGAAGTTTTCACAAAACCACAACTTATGGGCTAACTACCAACGCACAGCCCAAATCCTCGTATTAGGCAAACTAACAAGTTGGGCCTACCACACAGGCATTGTAGATCGAGCGGTTGCTCTTGTTGCGTGCGGTCTCCTCCCGACCCGCCACCGCTGCCACCACCGCCGCCACCTCACTTCTCACCGGCAACCCCGCCATCCCCTTCGCCCCGGAGCTTGCCCGCCGAATACTCCACCCCGGCGACGTCTCCTACAGCAGCACCTTGTCCTCTGACTCACCACCAGCTCGTCCGCCCAACGTCGTCGTCTCCGCGTGGTGCTTCTCTGCTCGACGCTGCCGGCTGTCCTCTACGGAGCTCCTCCCCGATGACGCCCGCCTCACAAATGAGCTCGGCATAGCCTGACAATGGAGTGAGCGTGCGCCTGGAAGTGAAAGAATCAGAGGATTTTTGTTTCTTCAGTGAACTGGCTGCAGGACCTTCACTACAAGCAATTTTTGGGTTGTTGTGTTTGTGCTCTGTTTCTTCAGATTTTTGCAGTGAATAGCTACAGATTTTCCTCAGTGTAATCTAGTGATGTAATTTGCTGGGTATGTGTGAAATTTGAATATATGAAACTGAACCAAGTTCTGTACTATCTGTACTCTTTGAAATATGAAGTTTTTGACATATTAACAAAAGCTACAGAATTGTCTGTCACACTATATTGGTAAATAGCTACAGAATTGAACCAAAAACTACAGAAATGACATCTGATTGTAAAATAACTGCTGAAATGGAGCATATGCTACCCTTGTACTATTATCTATGATCACAATAAACAAATATTTAGAACTAAAACATATACCAAAATGGACAACATTTGCGGTAATCCAGAAGTTTGCAACTTTCATAAGTTGTCTTACAGGCACAAAATATATGTTGTAACATAAGCATCCACATAGTTATGTGCTTAAGTCACCTAAACCTGACATTTACAAGTCAGTGTGCCTAGATCCCCAAAATATGTAATGTAACATAAGCATCCATCCAAGTCTGAGCTTTAGTTACATAAACCTGACATTTACAAGTCAGTTTTCATAAAGATGTAAACTTTTCATTCACAAAAAAAGCCTTCGACATAGGATTTTCTTCAATAGTTGCCACTGGCAGTGAAGTATTCCATGAACCTGCCCCCTGCTGAACCTGATCCCCTCATTATTGGCAGCTTCTCCGCTATTAGCTGCAGCTGGTTGTGAGGCAACTTCTTCTATGTCAAACCCGTAAAAAGGATCATGTGCTTGGAATACAGCATGTGAATGAAAAGAATCTTGAATTGCAGCTTTAGCTTGTCCTCTGCCTCTACCTTTTTCACGTCCTCTTCCTCTTCCATTTACTTGTGCTCTTCCTCTCCCTCTGCCTCTGGCTGCACCCGTTGTTGTATCTACTTCAGCTTGAACATGAACATGTGTTGCTTCATCTTGAACATGACCAGGTGTTGCTTCATCTTGAACATGAACTGGTGTTGCTTCAACTTGAACATGAACTGGTGTTGCTTCGGCTTGACCATGAACTAGTGTTTCTTCAACTTGAGCATGGGTTGGTCCTTCTTCAAATATTCTTCTATTACTCTGAGCAACCAGTACAAGCACTCAAAGTTGTGTTAACAAGCAGAAATATATGCTAATTACATTTATGAATATGTGAATTACCTTGTGCTTGTTTTTTCTTATCGCCAAGTTTGCTCTCAGTGGTGTGGAACAACTGGTATACTTGTGACCAGGTTTGTGGCAATTCGAGCATGTCGTTGTTTTCATCGTATGTCTAGAACCTGGTTGAGGCACATCATGCACCCCCTTCCTTCTGCTCTTCTTAGGTCTTCCAGGGTGTCTAGTGAAAATTGGTGGGTCAATATTGGGTGTTTCAGTCTTTTGCCCAGCTATCTTTGCTAGGAACAGGATATATAACATTGTTGTAGGCAACCTGGTACATAGGCCTTTTGAAGAATGCACTCATATAATCTTCACGATGCTCTTTTTTCTTATAAATGCATGACACTGCATGTTTGCATGGCACGCCATTAATGTCCCACCTTCTACATCCACATGTATTAGCATCGACATTAACAACATATGTTTTCAATCCAGAAGTAACTTGCCACAGCTCTTTACCTGCACATACTGGCCTACAATGCTTTGCCCTGGTCTTCTCAAGTTCCAACTTCTCTGCATAGTTTCGTGTGATCTCCCAATTTGAATTAACGAGCCCCTCTCTGTTGCTGTTGTATCTGACCATTAGCTTTGTCCTAATGCTGTCTATCATGGTTTGAATGGGCTTGTCTCTGGTTTCCAGGATATACTTGTTGAATACTTCACTTAAGTTGTTCACCACTAAATCTGTTTTGCAATTTGTGTCCATGGCATGCCTTGCCCAATGCCTAGGTGGAATTTTGGACAACCATTCCCATGAACTTTCGCTCTCAGCCTTCAAGTCACTCATAGAAGCCTCATAGTCAGACTTTTGGTAAGCATATGCAGCACTATCCATGTGTTTTTTAAGATCACCACCCTTGTGACCAGCAGTTTGGAAATTTGCGTAAATATGCCTAAGACAATATCTCTGATCACAATTAGGAAATACTTTGTCTATGGCATTGAGCAGGCCCTTTTGTCTATCTGACATGATAGTCCACTTTCCAAATGGCCCTGAGTCGCCACCAAGAGCATACTTGAGTTGTTCAAGGAACCAACACCAATTAGGAATATCTTCTTTACCAACAACTCCGAATGCAATGGGGAACAAGTTCTTGTTGCCATCCCTTCCAGAGCCGGCCAACACTTGTGCTCCTGTAGTCAGCTTAACAAAGCATCCATCAACACCAATGAATGGCCTACATCCAAGCAAAAATCCCTCCTTAGCTGCATTCACACAGAAGAATAAGCCATGAAACCTAGGATTCATTGCAGGTGGTGGCTGTTGAACCGTGGTCACAATGCAGCGGCTGCCTGGGTTTGTATCAAGTACTGTTTGCAAGTAGTCCCGGATCCTCACATACTGCTGTTTGTGATTTCCTAACACAATATCCGCTGCTTTATTCCTTGCCCTATATGTCATCATGGGAGTGATGTCTACACCATGATTTCTCTTGGTAGTGTCTATTAATGCACTTATCTTCCAATCTGGATCGCCTCTGAAGTTGTTCTCATATCTGTTGCTCAACCATGTGCTGTCCACTCTAGAAGTATCATAGGTAATGCCACAAGTATGAGGTAACACCATCTTACTAATGCAAACAGTCTCTTCTCTCTTGATAGCTGAAGCTGTCATATAGAATTGGCAATGTTCATTCACACAACAAACATTGACCCTATCTCTATCATTTCTAAGATACATATAGTCTCTGCTTTGAAGTATGTGATAATTCTTCAAGGCTCTTCTGTATTGATGCATGTTCACAAAACACATATGCAAACAGAGTTGTTCGCCTCCAAGCAACCTGCCCTCATCAAACCACACTCTAGTTGGAAGTGGTTGTGCTCTACTCTTCTTGCATTTTGGCACAACTGATATTGCAGGTTCAAAGCCATCATCGTCGCTTGGTATGATATCCATTCCAATGTCCTCACTTCCTGCATCTGAAAGTTCACAAGCTTGAGTGTTGGTTCCATCTCGCGACTTTGCTAGTGAACTGAGAATAACATCCTTCCTCTGTTTCTTCTTCTTCCATGCTTCTGCTCTCTTCTTTGATGGATTGCAAGAATCAAGTGTGATAACAGGTGCATCATCTAGTAGTGGATAAAGGTCCTCAATATCTGTGTCGCCCTCCATGTGCTCCGTGGGATCTTCTTTCTGCCTCTTTAACCGAGCAAGATTTTCCAAGTCTTCATCATCATAATTCTCTGCCACTACTATCTCTTCTATTTCCTCTGCCAATGCCGCCTTTCCTTTTTCCTCTACCACATTTTCTTGCTCAACTATGACTTGGTTAATGCCCTCTTTGGTTGGCTGCTCTATCGACAATGCTTGCTTCCTCGTTCTTTTCTTGCGACGGGTAGGTGCGGGTCTCCTCAAAATTGACAGATTCAACATCTTAATGCTCTTGTACTGATTTACCATTGATGTCACCTTCTTATTACTGTCCAATAGCTCCATGCCAACTAATCCTCCGCACTGATAATAAATGGTATCCTTTTTGTTGTAGCCAACAGAGCACACCAAGCTCACTAACTTCAGAAAAGTGATATAAGACAGTCCAATTATCCTTTGCACATTATCCCCTCGACCATCAATTGGCAGCACATTAACCACCCAAAGTTCATCATCTACGCTGCATAATGAAACAAACTTGTATATCAGAGAAAGAAAAGCAACAAAAAATAATGAAATTGTTGCTTCAGTTGGAACCCTAGATAGCTCGAACCTGACTTAAAATTTAATTAGCTAATACCAATATTGCAACAAATTAGGTCCTGCTGAAAAACTAGAAAAATCTACCAACAAAATCACATCGATCATCAACCATTACTGAAATCACTACCTGTTTTGTTACAACCAACCCTAAATCCCCCCCCCAAAAACCAATTTGTCAATGCCAGGAGGTGCAGGAGAGTGGGTGCGTACTCGATGCCGGTGTTGTTGAAGCTCCACTCCATGTTGCCGCGTCGGCGAGTCGCCGCAGCCCGCCGGCACGAAGTTGCCGCGTAGCCGCCACCTCGGTCGAAGGAAGAAAGATGAAGAGGCGCGCACGAGCTGGGTGGGGGTGGAGAACGACTGAATCGGGACCATATAGGTTTGATTGATAGCCATGTTGTGCTGCCTGGTGGGCCAAGTACGTCAGTTCGACTATCAATTTGAGGATTTGGGCTGTGCGTTGGTAGTTAGCCCATAAGTTGTGGTTTTGTGAAAACTTCCCCAAAAGGTGGTGTAAACTGTTATAAGTGCCCCTGAAGGTTGTGTTCTGTGCAATTCACTCTTCTGAACCGAACCAACACACACACTAGTACTAGTCCAGCCAGAACACAAGTACTCCTAGTAGACGCCATGCCCTCTGTTTCTTCTACTCCTTGCCTAGATTGACCACGCCGCCAGCGACGGGAAAGATGCTACTCCGCCGCTGCCGGATTCTCAACTCTCTCTCTCTCTCCCCCGATGTAAATCCCTAGATTTTTTCCCCATGATTTTCAGCCTCTAACTATCTAATCCCCCTCTGATTTGACTTGCAGGTTAGGTTCTTGTTGGGGCTACTCTTCCTCTGCTGCTCCAGATCGAAGTCGCCGGCGTTGGTGGCCGCGGTGCCGCTGGATGATGCAGGTCAGAGCTCCAGTGCGTGGCCGTGGAGCAGATCCCTCATGTTTGCAGGTTAGTGGCGCCCTTGTTCCTCTCCCTAATTTGTTTCAACACAAAGTTCTCAGATTTGTAAATTAATTTACTCTCATGTGTGTGTGTGTGTATACTGAACAAGTTCACCCCTGTGAATAATCTTGATGTATTGCCGTTGCCTAATTAATCTGGAACATTTTATGTCACTTGCTTAAGGCATTATCCATGTTTCCTAGTACTGTTGCTTCCAAGATCTGGGATAGATGAAACTACCGTGATTTAGCCTTTGTGTGCATCTGTGAAGAACTAGTGAGGAATATTGTGTGTGCAACTGGGGTGGCTTCTCCATGTATGTGAGGGCTAAAGAAATGGCAGAAGAAGAAGAACTCACCTTTCTTCTTTTGTACTCCTTGCTGGTCCTACTAGTGTTGTTCCTACCTCCAGACTCCACTCCAGTAGACTAGCTTCTTGCTCTAGCCTGTCCCCTTCGATCTACTATGATTTCTTAGGTCACCATATTCACCTATGTTTCTTGGATCTTTGTTGATAGTGGACAGGGGAATGGAAGTACTGCTGAGAAGAAGAAGAGACCTTGGTCTGGCTATTTGGGGAAAAATGGAGACGTGTGAACCTTGGCAGTTGCTTACTCTGCCCCCCTCTCCATCTAATATCTGATATCCATCTCCCTTGGCTGGTATGGCTGCCCATCCCCTTCTCCATTGTTCTCACAGGTGCTAGCTTCTAATTGGCTGAAAGTTGAAGCCCATACATAGACTTTACTGTTGACCAATTGACTACTTAGTCCAGTGGGTAACTTATTGTACATGGTGGTCAAAAGTGTGTCTCACACGTGTGCTTATCCTTTGTGTAGGGCAGTCTGTTGCTAGCTTTGTATACTTGTACCATTGTACAACTATGTAGGCATGAATAGAAGTATTAATTGAGGGACTATTTTTGTTGTTGTGAAATTTGAGATGTATTCATTTAATTTATATTATCTTCCTAATTGTAATTAACTGGGTAATGATTAATAATAAAGTATGGGTCGTTACACATATGATCCAAGTATGGAAAGTATGTTAGCTCATGTACGGGAACGCGACAGAAAACAAAAAAATTGTGAAGGCTGCCCAGCTTGAATTCTTCTTGTTTCCTCTTTGATGAATGCATCAGTTGCTTGTTTTTCCTTAATCCGATCTAGCAACGTGGGATGAAATGTCATGGCTGCTATATTGACCCTAGATGTGGCCTCTCTCAGCTCTATTCCCATTTTGCAAGCTCTTGCAATAACTCTTTGCCATACCATTCAATTGATATGTCGTTGCATTGTTTCTTTCTACTGAGTGCATCCGCCACTACATTTGCTTTACCAGGATGGTAATTTATTGTCAGGACATAATCTTTGATTAGTTCCAGCCACCACCTCTGCCTCATGTTCAATTCTTTTTGCGTAAATATATATTTGAGACTCTTGTGGTCACTGTACAGTGTGCACTTAGAACCATATAAGTAGTGCCTCCAAGTTTTCAGTGCAAATACAACGGCTCCCAACTCCAAGTCATGGGTAGGATAGTTTACTTCATGTGTCTTTAATTGCCTAGAAGCATAGGCTATCACTCTATCATTTTGCATCAGAACACATCCTAGTCCAGATTTTGAAGCATCACAATACACCACATAATGTTGTCCACTTTCAGGTAATGCCAACACTGGTGCGGTAGTTAACCTTTTCTTTAGTTCCTGAAAACTTCTCTCACACTCTTCAGTCCAAATAAACTTAGCTTCTTTCCTAAGAAATTTGGTGATTGGTGCTGTAATCTGAGAAAACCCTTTTATAAATCTGCGGTAGTATCCAGCAAAGCCCAGAAAACTCCTTATCTCACTTGGATTGGTCGGACGAGCCCAACACACAACTGTCTCAATTTTTGACGGGTCTACCTCAACTCCTCTTCCTGAAATTACATGCCCCAAGAAAGCTACTTGGTCCAGCCAAAACTCACACTTACTAAATTTTGCATACAACTGATTCTCTCTTAAGATTCGTAGTGCTATCCTCAAGTGTTCAGCATACTCTTCCTTGCTTCTTGAATATATTAATATGTCATCAATAAAGACCACTACAAACTTGTCCAGATATTTCATAAAAAAATTGTTCATCAGATTCATGAACATAGCTGGGGCGTTAGTAAGACCGAATGGAACCACGGTATACTCATGGTGTCCATACCAAGATACAAATGCCGTCTTCTCAATGTCCTCTTCCCTCACCTTCATTTGGTGATATCCAGATCTCAAGTCAATTTTTGAAAAGACACATGCACCCTTGAGTTGGTCAAATAAATCATTTATCCTCGGTAGTGTATACTTATTCTTTATAGTTACCTTGTTAAGGTCCCGAAAATCTATGCATAGCCTCAGCCCTCCATCCTTTTTCTCTGCAAATAATACCGGTGCTCCCCATCGTGACATGCTTTCCCTGATGAATCCTTTTTCCTTCAGCTCATCCAATTGTTTCTTTAGCTCCACTAACTCTGGTTGTGACATCTTGTAGGCTCTTTTTGAGATAGGTGATGCCCCAGGCATTAAAACAATACTGAACTCTAACTCCCTATCAGGCGGCATACCCGGCAGCTCATCCGGAAATACATCAGGAAACTCACGAACTACCGGTATATCCTTTATTTCTTTCTTTTGTTCACTTGCTGCCATTACTAAGGGATTGTTGGGTCTGGTTCTACTTCCAAAATATATCAGCCTAGAGCCATCAGATTTCCTTATAGATACACTTGTAAGTTCACAATCTACTTTCACTCCATTAGCAGCTAACCAATCCATCCCGAGGATTACCTCTAACCCTAACATCTCTATGACATACAGGTTTGCTGAAAATTTGGTGTTGTGGATTATTATCGGTTGATTTACGCGCACTTCCTCTACTGAAATCTTCCCTCCAGGTGAGTTAACTCCTAAAGCTTTCCCCAACCGTGTGCATGTTAATCCATTCTTACTCACGAATTCTTGGGAAATAAATGAGTGTGTGGCACCGGTATCAAAAAGAACCGTACCAACTGAAGGAGGAATGAGTAGTTTACCGATGACAACATCTGTAGCTTCTCCTAGTTGCTCTGCAACCACATAATTCAGCCTTGGCTGTCCTCCCACTTGTCCTCCACGCCCAGCTCCTCTTGCTGCATAGTTCATAGGCCCCCCTTGTCCTTGCCCAGCTGGTGGACGATGCACTTGAGTCTGCTGCATAGGTGGCCTTGTAGGATTTGCGGGAGGAGAGGTGCAATTGATCTTGTGGTGTCCTGGTCTCCCACAATTGAAGAAACTCCTGTACCCGTCATACAATCTTGAGTAGCATGACCTTTTCCACACTTCCCACATTTAGGAACAAAGGTTGGCTGAGTAGGAAATCTAGGCCGTGGTGGTGGCATATGAGGACGCATTGGTCCATGCATCATAGGGCGTGGGTGCTGCATCATGGGGCGTGGGTCTACCCTTGCTTTCTTCCTTCTCTCTTCACTTAGGTTGGCATGCTCATTCTCAAGTATGAAGGCCCTGTTGACAAGGTCTTGAAACTGGGTTATCCCGTGGATCGAGAGGTGCATTTTCAGGAATGGATGCAGCCCCTCCATAAACTTCTCCACTTTCTTGGCTTCAGTGTTCACATCATCTGGAGCATACCTTGCCAAATCATTAAACTGGTTTAGGTAGTCGTTTATCCTCTTGCTACCTTGAGTCAGATGGCGGAACTCCCACTTTTTGATATCCATCTTCCCCTTTGGAATATGGGTCCGACGGAAATTCTCCTTGAACTCCTCCCAAGTCATAGGCTGATCATTAGCTCGGTTAAGATTGAAATTCCTCCACCAAGCTACTACTGGTCCGGTTAGCTGGTGCGATGCATATCTCACCTTCTTTTCATCTGAGCACCCTACGGTTTCCAGATTATGTTCTACTTCTAGCAGCCAATCATCTGCGTCCAGTGGATCCACTGCCTTGGAGAATGTGGGTGGTTGAGTTTTCAGAAACTCTCCCAAACTAACCCCTGCACCGGGTAGATGTGCTCCTCCAGGAACTAGCCTTGTCAGTATAGCCTCGAGGAAGCGGTTTTGGTTCTCTTGGGACTCCGTTCGAGAATTCTCCATGAACTTAAGGACATCTCCCAAATTGCCTTCTCCACCCGTAAGTCCAGAAGTTCCAGCATTGCCAACTTCTGGGTTGCGTGGAAGTTGCGCCGCTCTGGGTAGTGCACTTTGATTTTCTGAAGCTGGAGTACCCCCATGCTGATCATGGGCGCTTGATCCCAACCGAAAGACAAGGTCTTGCTCGGTTAAGCCATTGTTATCCATCCTGCATTTTTTTTCTTCAGTTAGTTGGTTACTTCTTTGCATGATTATTGATTCAAATCAGCAAGCACAAGTGCAAGTGATACCAATAAATAGCATCCTATCCTTAATTTGCAGTAACCAAACATAAAGTGCAATCATGGCGTCAAATAGTACATCACATAGGTCTTGATTAAGGGCATAACTGCATTACAACCAGTACATCACATAGGTCTTGATTAAGGGCATAACTGCATTACAACTACAGCACACACCACATAGGGTTCAGTCCCTACTAGTACATAGGAGACATACTCCGGCATTGCAGTTCACACATATCTTACATAAACACTCATGCTCAGGCTGCTACAACACTAACTACTACCGATCCCAAAAGACTAGTCTAAGGCCAAGGCGTCCCATGCCTAAGAGTCTGGCAGATTGTAACTTGATTGGGCGATGCCGCTGCCACCGCCATTGTTGCTACCGCTGCCACTTCCAATGCTTCCGCCGCTGCCACTCGCGCCAAGCCCAAGTACCCTTGCATAGGTAGCAGCCTCTCTGTACTACCTCGAGGTGACACTCATGTGTGGGTGGACAAAGTCGGGTTGGTGTGGTCGTGGAATAGGGAAGTGGGGTAGCTGCTGCTGCTCTATATTTGGCTGTAGGGCTGGTTCTGGTTCAGCTATATATTCAGGTAATGGCTGGGGTGGTGTAGGTGGTACGTTTGGTGAGGGTGGAACTAGTGGCTCATCTGGGTTCTCTACTCCCTCAACTTCTTCCGGTTCCTCTAGTTCTACTTCCTCTAGATCCTCCTCTTCTTCCTCTTCAACATCACCTGGTACATTTATAGGATTAAGAGGACCTCCAGGCATAACATATAGTGCTCCCTGAAGCATAATCCTATCATGTTCGCTCAGTTGATAGCATTGGTACCAGAATTGGGTTGCTTCCTGGTGTCTAATAAGTTCTTCCTTCATTGTATGGTACATCATTGTATCATCAATCATTGCCATGCTAGAAGTGATGCTAACGGTTGAAGCGGCAGGTGCAGGCTAAGTTGATGAAGACCCGACACCCAGGCTTGTTTCGCTAGGTCCTTGCTGATGGCTCTGACCAAAACTTCCAGAATCAAGTGCTGGCAAGTCACGGTATCCGGTGGTGCACAATTTCTCTCCAAAGCATGCTCGCAGTCCAAGCATAGCTTCCTTGGCAATCTCCTGCATGGGTAGGGTGTCATCGGATGACCGCTGCATTGTGGAGAGCTCCGCGTGGAAGTCCATATCTGATGGAACACCGCTGAGCACCACAACTACGCGTCTGTAGGAGTATGTTCCATCATCTGGCATCTCTTCAAAGAATTGTGGACATGGGGCTCCAAGCTCCTGCATCATTTGCCAAAGTAGTAGGACATGCTGGCCACGAACCCTTGATGGTGGAATTCTAATTCGAACCATCCTGCAACAGGCTTCTAATTAGCATGGTAGTCATCTAAAGTTACTGGACAGAATAATTATGATGTGGGATTAATTAGTACTGCAATATAGCAAGTATGGGTTCCAACTAAAGTATTCCAACCGTCTCTCACTATCTGCGTGGCCCTCGAAACCATTGCTCTGATACCACCTGTGACGACCCGTGTCATTATGAATTTAGATAATGACACTAGTCCTTGGATTATTTCTTGACAAAATCTTGTCTTGTCAAATAATAATCCATGTCAGAGATATGCAACAGGGAAATAGTTGGAGATGGTCATTTATATTACAATACCATGCCACGCTGGGCTAAAGTCTCAAGTAGGCTTCTCACATATTCGCCAAATTATTACATCTCCTAACACTGGAGTTTCAACTAGCAATACTAGATAGATAGTGATAAAATAGTTCCTGGATTACATAGCTAGCTCATAAGCTACTTATTCATCCCAACCCCCATAGGTGGCGTCCAGATCATACATATCACTAGCTGGGTCCACATTAAGATCATCTGAGTAGTTGTAGCCGTCAATGTTGCTCTCCTCACTTGGTCTCGTAGGGTTCTCATACAAGCTTTGCTCTAAGAAAGAGAGGATTAATAGCAAGAGTGAGTACAAAGTACTTAGCAAGCTCAAATGGCAGAATGCAACACTCATGATAGCTCAATATAAATCAACAAGTCCTACCTCAACTCACACCTTTCAAAATAAACATTTGTTGTAGAAAGTCCATTTCAATTTATAAATTCTATCAAACACTCGTATTGCGAGATAGAACCACCAATAGGTCCCTGTAGTCTCCAATCCAAGAGACTGGCATGAATTCATGTTTTCCTTTAACTCTGCAGAGTTTGTATCACTTTACCCATAGAGCTCGAAACCATAATTGCCATTTGCATTTCCTTAGATGCGAGACATGGTTCAGAACATAAAGCTTTTTGCCCATTTGTGTATATTATATCTCCACCCGGCTAGTCACTAGCCGTTGTGTCGGGTTTCGGAACCCGCACTCCACCAACGCTTAATATATAGCGCTTGGCTAATGCACCCATCCGGCATTAGCATGGGAACTCATCGCCCATCCTAGTACTACTTACCCATGTGGAGAGTATAATAACTTGCTGGGTAATGGGCTTAACCTGTCTTAGACGAGACCATGGTTGATACGGTTGTAGTACGGCGCATAAAACGAGTGAAAGTTCTTAAATCTTAATATAATAGCCATATGTAGAGGGCCCCACCTTCCAGTATGTCCATCCCGGGCACCCTCTACCCACCAAATAATTATTTAAATGGATTAGCTGCTCCATCAGCTAACCCAACATATCACAACAGTCACTTTCACACAATTTACTCCAAAACATGTTATGCATGTTGATGGTAAGATATAGTAGAAAACAGTGTTTTTTTTGGAAAATAGTTCTACTCAGCATGTTCAAGGAGAGCTTGCCTGAGTTTTTATACTCAATCTCGGACTCAGTTTGCTTCGGTAGCGCCTTCTTCTCTAGACTGTACTCGCTTCCTGCAGTTCGACGAATATATATATCGAGACTAAGTTGAGTGAATACTAGGGAAATAAAAATATACGTCGGTGCAGTGTGGTCATCCTACAGTCACCAGGTTTTAAACTTGTAAAATCCTATACAAAAATTTGATATCTATCAGTGTAGTGTGTACTGGGTAGCTAGCATTATTTTGCTGTCATCGAATTAGCTGATTAGTACTAGTAATCTGAGAGTGCACGTGTTGCTCCATCCTAGGCTATGCCTTTCTCTCTTCTCTAGTACGAGTACTAGTTCTGAACCGAACCAACACACACACTAGTACTAGTCCAGCCAGAACACAAGTACTCCTAGTACACGCCATGCCCTCTGTTTCTTCTACTTCTTGCCCAGATTGACCACGCCGCCAGCGACGGGAAAGATGCTGCTCCGCCGCTGCCGGATCCTCAACTCTCTCTCTCTCTCCCCCGATGTAATTCCCTAGATTTTTTCCCATGATTTTCAGCCTCTAACTATCTAATCCCCCTCCGATTTGACTTGCAGGTTAGGTTCTTGTTGGGGCTACTCTTCCTCTGCTGCTCCAGATCGAAGTCGCCGGCGTTGGTGGCCGCGGTGCCGCTGGATGATGCAGGTCAGAGCTCCAGTGCGTGGCCGTGGAGCAGATCCCTCATGTTTGCAGGTTAGTGGCGCCCTTGTTCCTCTCCCTAATTTCTTTCAACACAAAGTTCTCAGATTTGTAAATTAATTTACTCTCATGTGTGTGTGTGTGTATACTGAACAAGTTCACCCCTGTGAATAATCTTGATGTATTGCTGTTGCCTAATTAATCTGGAACATTTTATGTCACTTGCTTAAGGCATTATCCATGTTTCCTAGTACTGTTGCTTCCAAGATCTGGGATAGATGAAACTACTGTGATTTAGCCTTTGTGTGCATCTGTGAAGAACTAGTGAGGAATATTGTGTGTGCAACTGGGGTGGCTTCTCCGTGTATGTGAGGGCTAAAGAAAAGGCAGAAGAAGAAGAACTCACCTTTCTTCTTTTGTACTCCTTGCTGGTCCTACTAGTGTTGTTCCTACCTCCAGACTCCACTCCAGTAGACTAGCTTCTTGCTCTAGCCTGTCCCCTCCCCTTCGATCTACTATGATTTCTTAGGTCACCATCTTCACCTATGTTTCTTGGATCTTTGTTGATAGTGGACAGGGGATGGAAGTACTGCTGAGAAGAAGAAGAGAGCTTGGTCTGGCTATTTGGGGAAAAATGGAGATGTGTGAACCTTGGCAGTTGCTTACTCTGCCCTCCTCTCCATCTAATATCTGATATCCATCTCCCTTGGCTGGTATGGCTGCCCATCCCCTTCTCCATTGTTCTCACAGGTGCTAGCTTCTAATTGGCTGAAAGTTGAAGCCCATACATAGACTTTACTGTTGACCAATTGACTACTTAGTCCAGTGGGTAACTTATTGTACATGGTGGTCAAAAGTGTGTCTCAGACGTGTGCTTATCCTTTGTGTAGGGCAGTCTGTTGCTAGCTTTGTATACTTGTACCATTGTACAACTATGCAGACATGAATAGAAGTATTAATTGAGGGACTATTTTTGTTGTTGTGAAATTTGAGATGTATTCATTTAATTTATATGATCTTCCTAATTGTAATTAACTGGGTAATGATTAATAATAAAGTATGGGTCATTACACATATGATCCAAGTATGGAAAGTATGTTAGCTCATGTAGGGGAATGCGACAGAAAACAAAAAAATTCGGTACAGCGAGCACGCCAGGATCACTATGGAGACTGCATACAAGGTTTGATCTGATCATTACCGACTCGTAGCGCAGTGGAAGTAGAGTCGATGTAGATCGTCGGTGCAGATCCCCGCAGCTAGGATTTACAACCTCCGAACTGCGAGGATGTACTCCCTCGTCTGCCCCTTGGACAGTCCCTCGGATAGCCCTCCGGGAGGCGGTCGAACAGTCCCCCGGTCGATGTCACGGACAGCCCTTCGGGAGGACCCTCGAAACTCGGACAGTAACTCGGATAGTAACTTGGACAGCCCTTCAGGAGGACCCTCGAAACTCGGACAGTAACTCGGACAGCCCTTCGGGAGGACCCTCGAACAGCCCCTCGGGAAAAAGATCGAACCTACGACCTCTCTACGGTGTTGCACACATACGGTGTCATCTATCCGGCAGGGCTTCGGGAGGACCCTCGAAACTCGGACAGCCCTTCGGGAGGAACCTTGAACAGCCCCTCGGGCAAAAGATCGAACCTATGACCTCTCTACGGGGTTGCACACATACGGTGTCATCTATCCGGTAGGGCTTCGCCGTCCAGAACTAGTTCCTGCCGGAACCCAGACAACCTTTCGGCTCTACGAAACTATTTTGTGGGAGGGAGAGAGAAAGCCAGATAATGCATGGCATGTGTATGAAAGTTGGAGTGAGTGTGGAGAGCTCCTCTCCAGCTCTATTTATAGGAAAACCAAGGGGTAGGGTTGGCACATTAAAATACCAAAACACCCACACTTTATGTCACACATAAAGGGCATAAAGGGCATAAAAGGATGGCATGTGGAGCTCCATGGAGGAGCTCCACCCTTGGCCGTCCACCCTCATGGGGGCCCCTAAAGGGGTTTCCTTGGTCCCTAAGTCCTTCGAGAAGCCTTTTGGGAAAAGCCCTAAAAGGTGGCTTTCCATAAAATAACCAAAAAGTGCTTTTTCACTATTCACGAAGACATTTTTCTGCGACCATTAAATCCGAAAATATTTCTGTGAGCCTTAGAATAATACTAGTACCCATTAAAACAATTCAGGATGCATTCCGAAACATTTTCGGATCAATGATTTTCTTCAGCAAAAAGCAACAAAAGCGGTTCGGCAGCTCAGGAACATTTCCGGTTTTTATCCCGAAAAAATCCCAGAAGTTTCCAGAACAATTCTGGCACCCTCCAAGAATTTCCAGGCATGTGCCGAAACCAATTTGGCTTAATGGTATACTCCGAAACAACTTTTCAGTCTTACCGAAACTATTTCGGTGTTCTCTCCGGAACGTTTCCGTTGTCTCCGAAACTTTTCCGGTGACTTTCTCTCAGACTCCCTGTCTAGTATTCAGCAGATAGATGACCCTTAAGCGTGTGGCCCTATAGGTTCGGTGAAGTATAGACATGACCCGGAAAACTTTCCAATCAATGATCAACATCGGAGCCGTGGACACCCATATTGACCCCTATACCCACACGAATAAATATTCGAGTGAACCTCCGGTTGCCGTGTGCTATTCCTGTTGCTTCGCGATATGTTACAAAACCCGAGGTGAGATTTATCGGCATCCCCGTGGATCAACAACTTTGTCCACTATGCCAGTTACCTCGTTACCGGTTTTGTTCTCTCTTCTCGTTTCCGCATTCCGGCATCCCTGTGATCAAATCACATTGTGTCTGGCCACCGTAACACCGAGAGGGCCCAAAGAATATCTCTCCATCGTCGGAGGATCAAATCTCAATCTTGAGCTATCAAGTCCCTTGACATACTTTCCCATGAACCCGTAAGCCACCGTAATAGCCACCCAGTTACGGATGACGTTTAACAAACCCCAAAGTTCATGAAGCAAGCATGAAGAAACTCGATACTCTTATTGTCTAAGGAATTATGCAAATGTTAACTTTCTCTGTGTTATAAACCATTAACTTGTGACGAATGTATCTCATAGCATAACATCAATTCGGGCCGATTCAACACAAGTGTTCTCCTAACAATGTGCCCTCAAAGTTGTCGGCATAGACATGCCCATGATCAGGAAAACGTGATCATCATGCAACACTTGAGTCAGTCTTAGAGGCTTGACTAGGAATACTTTTTACTGTTTGTTATTCCACACGTGCATATGAGTCTTCCTTCGAGCCTCGTGGTTATTTTAGACTCGAGAACCATAGCAGTTATAGCTTGGAACATAAACATAATTAGCAACATGGGGATAAATAATAACATTTATTATTGCCTCTAGGGCATATCTCCTACAGCCACTTGCACTAGAGTCAATAATGTAGTCAATGCTGATGCACTTTACACCTATGGCATACCGGTGTAAAAAATGCATCGCTTGTGGTATAGTCTTTATCCAACAGACCTGACAACTTCAGGGCCGTGTGTATTGTTGCATATCCTCGCGTTTTTACGCTTTCACAAAATACATATTTTGTGTGGACTTGGCTTTGTATATGTGTGAATCACAGGTCAAAACTTGATTCCTCAGACTGAGCTATGGAGCAACTATCTGCAATAGTGTCCCATTGACCAAAGCCATCTTGGAACCATACTAAGTTCATGAATGAACTATATGATTCAACATCTTCTTTGTCGCTTCTAAAGTGTCAACATACTTAGCCTTTGTTATAGAATTCGCCACAGTAACCTGTTTAGAACAATTCTAACTTACTGTGTCACCATATCGTGTGTTACACAAAACCCTTAACTTAAATCGAAAATCGCATGGAGCATTAATGAAGACTGTATTGATGTAATTACTTACAACGAGCACTTCATAATCTCTGCTTGCGAGAAAACATGTCATTAGTGCTACTTTAGTACTTAATGACATTTTTCACTGTTGTCCCATGATCAGTACTTTAATCACTTTGGTATCTATACTCGCAACAGCTTGGGAGTATCGGACATATCTGGTTGTTTTACATACCATGGAATACATGATTAATCCAAACACAAGAGTGTGTGGAATCTCCATCACGTATTTTGCTCATCAGTGTTTTGGGACACCGAGTCTTGCAAAAACTCTTTCCATGTGACTTTGGCAAAAATCACTCCTTGTCGTTTTTTAATGCTAGACTGTTATAGCATCTTGTCAATATGTATTTTGGCTTAGCCCTATTAGGCAATTCTATCTTCGTAGATAATTATGCCTAATATCGAGGCTACCTAGCCCAAGCACTTCATTGAAAAACTATTTCTCAATGAAGTCCTAATTCATGTCAAGAAATTTATATTATTTCCAATTAACAATGTGTCAAGCACACAAGGTTTTTAGAAACATTATTATGCTCCCACTTACTTTCTTGTAACCACAAGCATCTTCGTTATCCATTTATGAAATCAAACTCTTTTGACTATTTCATCAAAAACGAAGATTCCAACTCCATTTTGCTCTCTTCTGTCCATTGCTGGAACTCTGAAGTTTGCACATTCACTAGCATCCTCTGGATTGACAAAATACCACGGACTGTATCACATGCAAGTCCTAGGTTGTATTTCCATCACATGGAAATCCTTTTGGCATCCATGTATCATATCTCAAGATTGAAATATGTATTAATTGCTAGTTTAACCCGAACCGACTTTAAGCATCGCTACAGAGAGACAATCTCGCCGTAGTCAATTCCTTGAATTTGTTATAAGCAACAAGTCGAGCTTTATGGATCAAACATTTTTATCCATATCAGTTTATAGTTCCATTAATATTCGTTAGACTTCAAGTCTTCTGAAGGGTTTATCAAGATCTAATCTTGAATCATTTATATGGAAACTATCTCGGATTATATTGGCATTTAGCCAATTCCAGAGTCAGGGCCCATCAACGCTTCCTTGTGTATCGTAGGTATACTGTTGTCTAACAACAATATCTTGTTTGCGCACCTAAGAGGTTTGCACGAGTTTTGCCTACGTGGTTCAGTTGCAAGTTCGACCGAAGTCCATACATCTCATGTAGAGGCTTCCGTATCAGTCGCAGTAGGAAACTCTGGAATCACTTCCAAGGTTTCTTTCCTTTGAATTGATAACGAAGATACTGTTATCTCATCGAGTTGCACTGTCCTCCCACTCACCTTTTTGCAAGAACCATTTTCTTCAAAAGCATACCGTTCTTTGTGGCAAAACTTTTTGCCTCGGTATAGTGGTGGGGAAATACCCAATACCTTGGGATAACCTACAAAATAGCACTTGTTTGATTTGGAATAGGTTTGTAAATATTTTACACAAGCTCCATATTCCAAATGTTAAGAAAAGATATAACATGGTTGGGG
Source organism: Elymus sibiricus (assembly GCA_039707655.1). Taxonomy (NCBI): domain Eukaryota; kingdom Viridiplantae; phylum Streptophyta; class Magnoliopsida; order Poales; family Poaceae; genus Elymus; species Elymus sibiricus. Next base: position 4,114,013 of record CM077670.1, on the reverse strand, counting down.
TTACCATACCATGGCGTCATTTCAACAGATCTGAGGGCGCTGTTTTCAGTGTAAAAGCCGTAGTCTCTAAAGCATTACTTTTAAAAGGGATAATGGTAATTTGATTTATGTCATCTTTGATCTTACCATGTCATAAATGGTTTGATTACATCTCCACGGACATTCCACTCACAGTGGCATTCCGGGAGGTGTAAGTTATGAAACCCCTTTCATAACTCATCAGACATTCTTTAAACTTGTAACTCAAAATATTCCTTTCCGCAATCTAATTGTAGAAACATAATTTTCTTGTTACAATAACTTCTACTTCATTTTTGAAAACCTTTTGAATGATTTCAAAAGATCCAGACTTATGTCTCATCAAGAAAATATCCATATATCTTCTTGAGTCAATTTTTGAAGATAGATAAATCCACTGCTGGCAACAACATTTATCAGACTGCATACATCAAAATGTATGATCACCAATAAGTTCGTTGCTCGTTCCTTATGGCCCATGAACGGTATTTCAGTCACTTCACTTCTCGGACGAAAGTTGCAAGTGTCAGATGATTCATAATCAAATGACTTCAAAACCCATCATAATGGAATTTCTCCATGCGGGTTTCTCCAATGTGACCAAATGCAGTGCCACACATATGTGGTATTCTTTTAGTCTTGCGACATTTAGCGTCAGTGTTATGGATGTATCATATTACCATCAATATTCATAACATACATCCCATCCATGATGGAAGCATGGCCCTTATGTTATTCATGATACCGAACAACAATTGTTCTTTTATGAACAACCCTCTTGCAACAAACATTGTGCAATGGGCTAGAGTGTATAAAACTCTAAAATGAATTATAAAAGTAAACACAGAGGTAATATATTGTTATCAATATTCATAACATACATCTTATTCATAATGAAAGTATGGCCCTTATGTTATTCATAACACCGAACATCAAAAGTTCTCTTATGAACAACCTTCTTGCAAGATACTTTATGCAATGGGCTAGAGTGTATAAAAACTCTAAAATGAATTATGAAAATAAATACATAGGTAATGTACCGAGTATAGCAACTTTTACTATGTTCCCAGCGCATATCCAAACCTCATTACTCGCAAGTCTTTTAGGCCATAGTAGTTCTTGCATCGAGTCGCAACAGAATGCAATCGAGTGGGTATCTCTGTGATCAACTCACAATACCCAAGAATCAGTGATTAACATGTTTAGTCATAATTCCCAAGAACTATTTCTTTGACCAGCCTTCCATACATCAATAACTTGTTGTATGACATTAATACATGAGCTGGATATTCCAGTCTTCTCTCCTTTTTGCCTTTATACTTCTAACAGTTTAACTTTTAGTATTTCTCCTACTCTCAGAAGAAGCACACAGCTTTAAGAGTGGCGTTAGCCTCGGACTTCCTAGGCGTGCAAGTCACACTAACACCCTTTGGACATTTCCTTTCTCTTTAAGTTGTTGTTTTATTCACCATCATCATATGACCGGCGTTCTTCTGGATCCCTCTCTCATCAGTCAAATGCCCAGTAAACACTTTACTAATACTTTGAAAACAAACATTGCTTTGGATATCACATATCTTTTAGCCTTTGTCTGTCTCTGAAAATGATTTTCAGTTTCCATGAATATCACATAACTATCCCAAACTTTTGAAGTTTGGGTCTCATGGAAGCAAACGTTTTGCACTTGCCGTAACAGAATTCTAGTTTTTGGATCGAAGGACGAGAGTCACATCATCCATAGCATTTGTGGGAGAATATCGAAAGCATGCGATAGGACAAAGTCCTTCTCGGCACTCTTGAGGACAATCCTCACATTACGTTACCAACCATAAAGTTTTAACCAAATATTTAACAGCTATTCAATTTTAATAGGGAAGGTGGAAATGCGAGCCATTCTTCTATAACTATTATGCATATAACACTTAGACAGTGTTCATAATTAATTGCACTGAGAATTAAACAAGTTAATTCTACAGTGTGCTCCCACTCAAATCAATATCTCTCATAATTGATTGTGAGTGATACAAGACCCACGTATCAATTGTTCGCCATTGATGTAGATCATCACTGAAGACGAAAATCTCAATCAGTAGGCCAACTTGCCAATCACATCTCTATGCGACTCTTGTTCATCTTTCGATGTGTTTGTTCCGAGCTCAGGACGATCCTGCCATGAACGTCAAGACAACCAAGTGATCTTGCTGCGAGGTCTGACCTCACCCGCCTTACACCCGTACAATCATTCGTACCCATGTAGGTCATGGCGCATCCCAAAAGGAAAGATGTTGTGACGGTGCTACACTTGGGAGAACACTAACTACTTGATATTTCAAGTGAGGGATCACCCTAATAAAAAGCGACTACCGCCCAATCAAGAAGGGTGCATCAAGAGGGATAAACATCTCAGGCAATTCATAATAGCATGATATGGTATAACCCCTTCTGACGGAGAAGTCTAGTATTTCTTCGTCTTCGGCATTTGCGTCGATGTTCACTATCGCGAAGATTGCCACCACCTTGTCGATGCACCAGATAATATTGCTATCTCTATAGCTAATAAAATAAGTGCATTACTTAAGGTTGACACGCAGGTCATTAAAGTGACAATCATATGGCTCCAGCCATCATGCCGAATCATGATATGCAGGTCATGTTAGTAAATTTACATTATATAGTCATCTCATACATAATCAAATTAATATGAGAACTGCTATACCACATCACATGCACATCTCATGTCATCCTGCAAAACCAAGTTAGATGCCTCTAATCGGTTTATGCAAAATTTTATTTTTTGTGGCTTCTATGGTTTCGAAACAAACCGAAGCTACCAACGTTCATCATCAAGTATGATTATTCAAGTCGCTAGATTAACTTTGCGGGATATATGAAACACGAGATAATAAAATCTCGAGCCCCATACTGAACTTCGTCATACGCATGACCCTCGTGCAGATCATATCTGCATTGCCCTTTTGTCTATGAAATTTCATCTTTCTTTTAACTATGGTGGAATTCAATGAACTGTTAGCACTTCGTTGATCACTCAGGATCGCGGATTGCCAGAACTTTGAAACTCCACCATGCCGTTATCAAGATCAGAAATACGCAAATTTCAGGCAAGCGACAAGAACATTGGGTAACAGATTTCATCTGCTACCCGCACAAATAATTTTCAGCAATAGATCTCATCTACTCCAAAATTATATTATGCAACACCCATACATCTCATGTATTCTAGATTGTAACCAGCATCTACGTATAGCACTGTTCATGATGCCACTGTAGGGGAACGTGATAGAAAACAAAAAAATTCGGTACAGCGAGCACGCCCAGGACCACTATGGAGACAGCGTACAAGGTTTGATCTGATCATTACCGACTCATAGCGCAGCGGAAGTAGAGTCGATGTAGATCGTCGGTGCAGATCCCCGCAGCTAGGATTTACAACCTCCCAACCGCGAGGATGTACTCCCTCGCCTGCCCCTCGGACAGCCCTCCGGGAGGCGGTCGAACAGTCCCCCGAACGATGTCACGGACAGCCCTTCGGGAGGACCCTCGAAACTAGGACAGTTACTCAGACAGCCCTTCGGGAGGACCCTCGAAACTCGGACAGCCCTTCGGGAGGAACCTTGAACAGCCCCTTGGGCAAAAGATCGAACCTATGACCTCTCTACGGGGTTGCACACATACGGTGTCATCTATCCGGTAGGGCTTCGCCGTCCAGAACTAGTTCCTGCCGGAACCCAGACAACCTTTCGGCTCTACGAAACTATTTTGTGGGAGGGAGAGAGAAAGCCAGATAATGCATGGCATGTGTATGAGAGTTGGAGTGAGTGTGGAGAGATCCTCTCCACCTCTACTTATAGGAAAACCAAGGGGTAGGGTTGGCACATTAAAATACCAAAACACCCACACTTTATGTCACACATAAAGGGCATAAAGGGAATAAAAGGATGGCATGTGGAGCTCCATGGAGGAGCTCCACCCTTGGCTGGCCTTCTCATGGGGGCCCCCCAAAGGGGGTTCCTTGGTCCCTAAGTCCTTCTAGAAGCCTATTGGGAAAAGCCCTAAAAGGTGGCTTTCCATAAAAGAACCAAAAAGCGTTTTTTCACTATTCATGAAGACATTTTTCTGGGACCATTAAATCCGAAAATATTTCTGTGAGTCTTAGAATAATTCTAGTACCCACTAAAACAATTCAGGACGCATTCCGAAACATTTCCGGATCAATGATTTTCTTCAGCAAAAAGCAACAAAAGCGGTTCCGGCAGCTCCGGAACATTTCCGGTTTTTATCCCGGAAAAATCCCAGAAGTTTCCAGAACAATTCTGGCACCCTCCTAGAAATTCCAGGCATGTGACGAAACCAATTTGACTTAATGGTATACTTCGAAACAACTTTTCAGTTTTACCGAAACTATTCCGGTGTTCTCTCCGGAACGTTTCCGTTGTCTCCGAAACTTTTCCGGTGACTTTCTCTCGGACTCCCTGTCTAGTATTCAGTAGATAGATGACCCTTAAGCGTGTGACCCTATAGGTTCGGTGAAGTATAAACATGACCCGGAATACTTTCCAATCAATGATCAACATCGGAGCCGTGGACACCCATATTGACCCCTATACCCACACGAATAAATATTCGAGTGAACCTCCGGTTGCCGTGTGCTATTCCTGTTGCTTCGCAATATGTTACAAAACCCGAGGTGAGATTTATCGGCATCCCCGTGGATCAACAACTTTGTCTACTATGCCAGTTACCTCGTTACCGGTTTTGTTCTCTCTTCTCGTTTCCGCGTTCCGGCATCCCTGTGATCAAATCACATTGTGTCTAGCCAGACGATGATGGATACCGTAACACCGAGAGGGCCCAAAGAATATCTCTCCATCGTCGGAGGAGCAAATCCCAATCTTGAGCTATCAAGTCCCATGACATACTTTCCCATGAACCCGTAAGCCGCCGTAATAGCCACCCAGTTACGGATGACGTTTAACAAACCCCAAAGTTCATGAAGCAAGCATGAAGAAACTCGATACTCTCATGGTCTAAGGAATTATGCAAACGTTAACTTCCTCTGTGTTATAAATCATTAACTTGTGACGAATGTATCTCATAGCATAACATCAATTCGGGTCGATTCAACACAAGTGTTCTCCTAACAATGTGCCCTCAAAGTTGCCGGCATGGACATGCCCATGATCAGGAAAACGTGATCATCATGCAACACTTGAGCCAGTCTTAGAGGCTTGACTACGAATACTTTTTACCGTTTGTTATTCCACACGTGCATATGAGTCTTCCTTCGAGCCTCATGGTTATTGTAGACTCAAGAAACCATAGCAGTTATAGCATGGAACATAAACATAATTAGGAACATGGGGATAAATAATAACATTTATTATTGCCTCTAGGGCATATCTCCTACAGCTCATGCCTCTCCCTCATATAAAATTGCAATAATGATTACCGGTCTAGTTATCAATTGCCTAGGGACAAATCTTTCTTTTGTGTTACAAAAAGCTTTCTACGAAACAACTAACTTTTATTATCTTGCAAATTACTCATAGTTTTATTCTCGCAAAGTACTCCTAGTTTTATTCTTGCAAAGTAGTTCTTGCATTACACCTACAAAATACTTCTAGTTTTATTCTTGTTCTAGGTAAAGCGAACGTTAAGTGTGTGTAGAGTTGTATCGGTGGTCGATAGAATTTGAAGGGAATATTAATTCTACCTTTAGCTCCTCGTTGGTTTCGACACTCTTATTTATCGAAAAAACTACAATTGATCCCCAATACTTGTGGGTTATCAACCATGCATGTGCGAACCTCGATGGTAAAGCTCAGGGCCTCCCATTGTTTCCCTGCAACAAATATAAGGCAGTTATTGATCAGGTTAAGTGAAAGTTGGCATACTATCAGTAGAATATGTTAATGAAAAATAAACAAATTACAGATCCAGCAGATTAATTCGAGCCGCGTGGAAAAGCTAGTTAACCAAACCAAGCATGCTTAAGAACTAGGAAATATGGTAAATGTATATGTTTCTCATGTACTAGGTATTTTGTACAGCCAAATTCGATGTATTTCTCACATGCATAACAATAAAAAATTGTACCCACAACAAATGAACATCACATTGTAGAATTGAACCAAACAGTTAACTGGACAGCACAACAAATGAACCAAACAGTTAACTGAGCACCGTATTGCATAATAGAACGTATACTAGAAGTCAGACAGTTAACCAAACCAAGCATGCTTAAGAACTACTGGGAAATATAGCAATTGTTGTACAAAACTGTTAACTGAACATCACATTTCAGTAGATCAGATTGCATATTAACATTATAGAGGACAATTCACTAGAAGGCACCGGCGGTGGCCTCGAGAAAACACCACGAACTGTCATTTAAAGCAGCCAACCGCGTGGCGGCGTCCGCGCGCGAGGCGTCGACGGTGGCCTCGACGGCGAGGTGCTCCTCCAAGATCTGGTGGTCGGCACGCATGGCAGCCATCGCGACCTCATCCGCACGTGTGGCCGCGATTTGCTACTCCGCTGCCAGATGCTCCTTGAGCTCCTGGCTATACTGCGTGCAAAATGGCTATGGGCGGCGCTTATTTGGAGGATGGGGCAGTGATATGGGTGGAAGGTGTCAAGCCGGCGGTCGGGGCATGTGGGATGGAGAAGGAGGAGGAGGTTGGGGGTGGGTTGGCGGCGCTGCAAGCAACCAGTGAAGGTTTGAACTTGGAAAGGAAGGAGGAAACAGTGCAAATGTGGCTTTTGGTCGGGGGGGGGGGGGCAGGGAACTAGATATTTCCGCCAAATTTTCGCTCGGTGCAGTGAAAAACTGGCGCACAAGTGTGGTTGCCGCGCTGGCGGTGGACTATAGCCGACGAAACTTCCGGCGTAAGCCATACATGAGGGTGCCCCTAGATATTTTATACTCCATCGCACATGATTCTTGCTAATAAACTGTTTGTGGTATACTTGATTTTTTCATTGTGATTTGAAAAACAAAATGGGGTTACGGCGGGAAAGGACGATGTTTGAATTGCTAGACCACTTATATACAGTGAACATGCAACTATAGGAGTTTCGTGTTACAATTTAGAATTATTCAGGGTTCGTTTGGCCTTTTTTATACATTAATTGAGTTTCTGGGCATTTAATGTGCATAATTCAAATTTGAACTACAGACACATGCTCCAATGCACCAAAATGGGTTGAAAAATCATATATGTGTCCTTGGGTGAATGTTTAGGTCCCATGCAAGAAATTGGAATGAATTTCAAACATCTGGGCATCATGGTTCGTCCGGAAACATTGAGAAACTTGGTTTTAAAATTCCTGTAAATCCAAAACTCGCCTGAAAATCATGAAACTTGGCATGGTGTCATAACATGGCACCAACATGCTGTGGTAAAAAAATTGGCCGATTTGGGACAACTTTTGGTCTAAGCTTCTTACAAACCATAGCTTCTCTCGAGAAGCCTCATGGTTCCGTGAGGGAACGTGTCACCTCTGTGTGCGAAATGGCATACGCTGCCTCTTGCCGTGTTGATTTATTTTATAGAGGCAACATGCAACTATATGAGTTTCGTGTTACAATTTGGAATTATTCTGGGTTTGTTTGGCCTTTTTTATACATTAATTGAGTTTCTAGGCATTTAATGTGCATAATTCAAATTTGAACTACAGACACATGCTCCAGTGCACCAAAATGGGTTGAAAAATCATATATGTATCCTTGGGTGAATGTTTAGGTCACATGCAAGAAATGAGAATGAATTTCAAACATCTGGGTATCGTGGCTCGTCCGGAAACATTGAGAAACTTGGTTTTAAAATTCCCGTAAATCCAAAACTCGCCTGAAAATCATGAAACTTGGCATGGTGTCATGACATGGCACCAACATGCTGTGGTAAAAAAATTGGCCGATTTGGGACAACTTTTGGTATAATCTTCTTACAAACCGTAGCTTCTCTCGAGAAGCCTCATGGTTCCGAGAGGGAACGTGTCACCTCTGTGTGCGAAACGGCATACGCTGCCTCTTCCCGTGTTGATTTTTTTACAAAGGTAACATGCAACTATAGGAGTTTCGTGTTACAACTTGGAATTATTCCGTGTTCGTTTGGCCTTTTTTGTACATTAATTGAGTTTCTAGGCATTTAATATGCATAATTCAAATTTGAACTACACGCACATGCTCCAGTGCACCAAAATGGGTTGAAAAATCATATATGTGTCCTTGGGTGAATGTTTAGGTGCCATGCAAGAAATGAGAATGAATTTCAAACATCTAGGCATCGTGGCTCGGCCGAAAACATTGAGAAAGTTGGTTTTAAAATTCCTATAAATCCAAAACTCGCCTGAAAATCATGAAACTTGGCATGGTGTCATGACATGACATAGGAGTGTCGTGCTAAAATATGAAATTATTCAGCATTCGTTTTGCCTTCCTTTTACATTATTTGAGTTTTTTAGGCATTTTGGAACAAATAGCTGCCATGTTATTATCGCAAACGGTTGTATTCTTCCAATCGTGGGCGTTCCACTAACCATTTACTACCGCGGGCAGCTGTTTGATTAGACGGGACGCGTGCGAGCTGTTCGCCGTGCAGGCTCGACGGGACGTCTGCGAGCAGTTCGCCGCGCAGGCTCACCAGGAAGCGAGCCCTTTGACCTGCCAGTGAGCAAAATTTATTGATGGCCTTGGTTTCGGCCGCCTCGGGAAGGTACGTAGAACAGTTTCCAGTGCTCCTTCTACTCCTCCGTTCTTATCTATAAGCACCGCCGCCGAGGATCGCCGCCTGCTGCAATGGAGGACGAGTCGGCCAACAAGCGGGGGCGGGTTGAGCCAGAACCGCAAGAGCCTCCTGCGAGCGTGGACTTCATCAGCAGCCTCCCCGATGAGATGTTGGTAACCATCATATCCCTCCTCCCCATCAAATCTGGCGTGCGGACCACTGTCCTCTCCCGGCGGTGGCGCCCCCTCTGGCTCTCCACCCCCCTGGACCTCATCGAGGATGACGAGCTCTGCAGAGGGGAGCGCAAATGCTTGGACGCATTGTCCCACATCCTCGCCACGCACCCTGGGCCGGTCAGACGCCTTGTCATCGGCAAGTTCCGTTCCAACTGCAAGGGCGAACGCAAGTTTCACGCGTGGTTCGTATCCCCCGCCCTAGATCGGCTCGAGGAGCTGAGCTTTCATGCAGGACATCCGCGTTCGCTGCTGCCGTCCGCTCTCCGCCTCGCGCCCACGCTGTGCCGCGCTATGTTCAGGCAGTGCCTTTTCCCCCAGATTGATGCCGCACCCGCTCTTCAACTCCCTAAACTAAAGCACCTCGAGCTCATGGGCGTCCGCATCTCGAGGGAGGATTTGGAGCACCTCCTCAGCGGCTGTACAGCGCTCGAGTACCTTCGTCTTCAGGTGATGGATGGGTTTAGTAGCCTCTGCATCGCCTCGTGACGAATGTCCATACGATTTATGTGCATTGCTGGTGCCGCAACAGGATGTCATTTCAACTGTTTCACGAAATGGTCATTGAGAATGCACCTTTCCTTGAGAGATTGATTGTATTTGATAAAGAAGGTCCAACAAGAATCAGGGTCAACGACGCACCAAAATTGACAGTGTTGGGCTATTCGTGTGCTGAATTCTCCGGACTTGTTGCTGGATCATTACCCGCTCAGGTACAACAGTCTTATTCTTCTCATTCTTCTTATTGGACATCACATTTTATCTAAGTTTTGTTGATCTATGTTCAGCTGTCATCCAGAAAATGATTCCCACAAGCTTGACCCCGTCTCCGCGCACAGTGAAGATCTTGGCACTACAATCTGTCGGCCCCGATCGGGATGAAGTTGTTAGATTCCATAGATGCTTTCCGTGCACGGAGAAGCTATACATCGAGGTGATGCTCCTTTCCGGTTAATTGTTAACCACAACGGAGTTCAATTTGTTGTTACTTTTACCCATGATTACAATGACAAATGTAGTATGATTTCTAAAGGAAATTTGGAGGATTTCAATACATATATTTTTTGAGATGTTAATCATGAACGATTGAAGATGTCATGTCACTCTATTCGTGTATTTTAGAAATCCTGCAAATCAAAGAGGCCCGAAGTTTTCAAAACTGCAGCTAGGCACTAATATGTTGTCTTCGTTTGCAGATAGAAGCAGGCCCGAAAGTGGAAAATGTGGCGCAATATAACAATCCTATTGAATGCCTTGATCTTCATCTCACATAAATTACTTTGAACCAGTACCGAGGCACCACACCAGAGATTAAATTCGCCAGGTTCCTTGTTCAGAGAGCACGTGTGCTCAAGGTAATGAGGTTTGCACTATATTTAGTGCACAGAAGTGAATGGTTTGCTGATCAGTGCAGTCGTCTACAACTGAATGGAAAAGTCTCTACAGAAGCTGAATTTCAGTTTAGAACTACAAATGACAGATTATTGGGAAGTCATCCTATCAAACCGATATATGACTTCTCGGTGACCGATCCATTCGCACAAATAGTGCATGGCTCAGATTCTGAAGAAGATGAATCTGATTTGTAAGAACAGTTTGAACCTTGTAATTTTTGAAATTGGGCCTTGTAATGCTGGAATTTGAACCTTGCAATTTTTCTCGTATCTATGATATAACGTCATTGGATGTTAAATTTGGTTATGCAATCAAGTCCTTATAAGTATATATGTTTGTTGTTCTGTAGACAGAGCATAGATGTTGTGCAGACAGAGCAAATCACATCGCACACGGACTAAACTACAGAACCCGTCGATGATGAATTCATCAATCGCTGACAATTATTTACCACCAACCGTTTGCCCACAACACAGACGGCTCATTCGAAGGAATCGTCCGTGTTGTTATCCGTCTTCCCACACATTTCGGATTACTGACCTGTTTGCCGCGTATCTCAGACATCTTGTTAAGCTGAGCCCTTTCTGTTGTGTTTGGTAATCGCAAACAGTTCATCCGAGTGAACAGTATGCCGTGTATCGCGCACAACTCGAACTGGCTACCCGTTTCTGTTGTGTTGGGTAATCACAAACAGTTTATCCGAGTGAACCGCATGTCGTATATCACACACACCTTGATCTAGCTAACCGTTTCTGTTGTGTTGGGTAATCACAAACAGTTCATCCGAGTGAACTGTATGTCGTGTATCACACACACCACGAACTGGCTGACCGTGTTTGTTGTTCTGGCTTATCACAAACAATTCGTATGGATCAACTGTATGCCACGTATCGCACACGCGTCCCTAATCTGAATCGTTTTTGATGTCTCCGGCATCGCAAACAGTTCGTCTTACTTGCGACGGTTTTATTACGACACCGTTTGCGATGCATGCATCGCACACAGTTTGGTCGCGGGGTCTCTGATTCATGTGTCGCGTTAGCGGTCGCCTGCAGTAGTGCCTTATGCATGAGATGGAACGGTGCATCCTGATGTGCACTTGATATATGTGGATGAAATTTGTGGATTGTTTAAGCTTGCAGGTTTATCCTGAGATGGAGTTAAGAAGAAGGTATTCCCTTTATCTTTGGAGGGAAAGGCATTGACATGGTATAGGCTATGTGATGATACTGGAACATGGGATTGGAACCAGTTGAAGCTGGAATTTCACCAGAAATTTTATCCTATGCATTTGGTTCATCGTGATCGGAATTATATATATAATTTTTGGCCTCGTGAAGGAGAAAGTATCGCTCAAGCTTGGGGGAGGCCTAAGTATATGTTGCATACATGCCCCAATCATGAGCTCTCAAGAGAAATAATTATTCAGAACTTTTATGCTCGGCTTTCCCATAATGATCAATCCATGCTCGATTCTTCTTCTATTGATTCCTTTATGAAGAGAACTATTGATTTTAAATGGGATCTTCTGGAAAGAATTAAACGCAACTCTGAAGATTGGTAAATCGACAAAGGTAAAATGTCAGGTATAAATCTTAAGTTTGATTGTGTTAAATCTTTTATGGAAACTGATGCTTTTCATAAGTTTAGTACTAAATATGGACTTGACTCTGAGATAGTAGCTACCTTTTGTGAATCATTTGCTGCTCATGTTGATCTCCCTAAGGAGAAATGGTTTAAATATCATCCACCTATTGAATTAAAAGAAGAACCCATAATAGTTAAAGAAGAAACAATTGTTTACAATGTTGATCCAGTTGTGCCTACTGCTTATATTGAGAAACCTCCTTTCCCTGTTAGGATTAAGGAACATGCTAAAGCTTCAACTGTGGTTAATAAAAGTAATATAAGAATACCTACACCTTCTGAACAAATTAAAGTGGAATCTGATATTGCAATGGTTAAAGATCTTTTGGTTGATAATATTGATGGGCATGTTATTTACTTTTGCGATGAGGCTGCTAGAATTGCTAAACCTGTTAGAAATGAACAAGATATGCTAGATAAGAACAAGCCCGTAGTTGGCATGCCTGTTGTTTCTGTTAAGATTGGAGATCATTGTTATCGTGGTTTATGTGATATGGGTGCTAGTGTGAGTGCTATTCCTTTCTCTTTATATCAAGAAGTCATGAATGATATTGCACCTGTTGAAATTGAAGATATTGATGTTACTATTAAGCTTGCAAACAGAGATACTATTACACCACTTGGGATTGTTAGAGATGTTGAAGTCTTGTGTGGTAAGATCAAATACCCTACTGATTTCTTAGTACTTGGTTCACAATCAACAAGATAATTTTTGTCCCATTATATTTGGTAGACCTTTCTTGAATACCGTTAATGCTGAGATTGATTGTGTTAAAGAGAAGGTTAGAGTTAAGTTTGGTGATGTATCTCATGAATTTAATTTCTCTAAATTTGGTAGACAACATCATGATAAAGAATTACCCAATAAAGATGAAATTATTGGTCTTGCTTCTATTGCTGTACCTCCTACTGATCCTTTAGAACAATATTTGCTTGATCATGAGAATGATATGCATATGAATAAAAGAAATGAAATAGATGAATTATTATTTAAGCAAGCACCTATACTTAAACATAATTTGCCTGTTGAAACATTGGGAGACCCACTCCCACCTAAGAGCAATCCTGTGTTTGAATTAAAGTAATTACCTGATACACTTAAATATGCTTATCTTGATGAAAAGAAGATATATCCTGTTATTATTAGTGCTAACCTTTCAGAGCATGAAGAAAAGAGACTACTTAAAACTCCGAGGAAGCACCATGCAGTTATTGGATATACTCTGGATGATCTTAAGGGCATTAGCCCCACTCTATGTCAGCATAAAATTCATATGGAGCCAGACGCTAAACCCATTGTTGATCATCAAAGAAGGTTAAATCCTAAAAAAAAGGATGTGGTAAGAATTGAAATATTAAACTTCTGGAGGCAGGTATAATTTATCCCATAGCTGATAGTAGATGGGTAAGTCCTGTTCATTGTGTTAATAAGAAAGGAGGTATTACCGTTGTTCCTAATGATAAAAATGAGCGTATTCCACAAAGAATTGTAACTGGCTATAGGATGGTAATTGATTTCAAGAAATTAAATAAAGCTACTAGGAAAGATCATTACCCCTTGCCTTTTATTGATCAAATGTTAGAAAGATTATCTAAGCATACACACTTTTGTTTCCTAGATGGATATTCTGGTTTCTCTCAAATACCTATATCGCAAGAAGATCAAGAAAAAACTACCTTTACTTGTCCTTTCGGAACTTATGCTTATCGTCGTATGCCTTTTGGTCTATGTAATGTGCTACTTGTAGTCTGCGTTGGTATTTCCCCGAAGAGGAGAGGATGATGCAGTACAGTAGAGATAAGTATTTCCCTCAGTTAAGAACCAAGGTTATCAATCCAGTAGGAGAACCAAGCAAAATTCCGTTAAGCGCACTTGCACACACAAGAGCAAACACTTGCACCCAACGCAAATAAGAGGGTTGTCAATCCTCTTAGCGGTTATTTGCAAGGATTAAATCTTATTGAGATAAATAGATAAACTAAACTACTAATTAAAATAAAAGTAAATAAATTGCAGCAAGGAGTTTTTAGGTTTTTTTATATAATAAAGATAGACCCGGGGACCATAGTTTTCACTAGAGGCTTCTCTCTTGAGCACATAAACATACGGTGGGTAAACAAATTACTGTTGGGCAATTGATAGAAAAGCAAATAATAATGACGGATTCATGGCAATGATCATGTATATAGGCATCACGTCCGAGACAAGTAGGCCGACTCCTGCCTGCATCTACTACTATTACTCCACCCATCGACCGCTATCTAGCATGCATCTAGGGTATTAAGTATGAAACAGAGTAACGCCTTAAGCAAGATGACATGATGTAGAGAAGCAAATTCAAGCAATATGAATAAACCCCATCTTCTTATCCTTAATGGCAACAATACAAATATGTGTCATGTCCCTTTCTGTCATTGGGCTTGAGCACCGCAATATTGAACCCATCACAAAGCACCTCTCCCATTGCAAGATAAATCAATCTAGTAGGCCAAACTAAACCGATAGATCGGATAGAAATACAAAGCTATAACAATCATGCATAAAAGAGTTCAGAGAAGACTCAAATATTTCTCATGAATAATCTGATCATAAACTCACAATTCATCGGATCCCAACAAACAGATCGCAAAAGAAGATTACATCGGATAGAACTCCAAGAACATCGAGGAGAACATTGTATTGAAGATCAAAGAGAGAGAAGAAGCCATCTAGCTACTAGCTACGGACCTGTAGGTCTATGGTAAACTACTCACACATCATCGGAAGGGCAGCAAGGTTGATGTAGAAGCCCTCCGTGATCGATTCCACCTCCGGCAGAGTACCGGAAAGGCCTCCAGATGGGATCGTGGAAGAATAGAGGCTTGCGGCGGCGGAAAGATTTTATCTTCTGGCTCTCTGGGGGTTTTCCAATATTTTTGAATTTATAGAAGTGGAATTAGGTCAAACGGAGTCACATGGGCCCCACAAGGTACCACGGGGCGCCCTAGGGGGCATGCCCTAGTGCCTTGTGAAGCCTCCGTGAGGCTTCTGGCCTCCTCCCAAAGCTTCCCAGGTTTCTTTTGTCCAGAAAAAAATCTCCAAAAAGTTTCATGGCATTTGGACTTCATTTGGTACTGTTTCTCCGAAAAGCCAAAAACAAGCAGAAAACAGCAACTAGCACTAGGCACTGGGTTAATAGGTTAGTCCCAAAAAATGATATATAATTGCATACAATTGCATATAAAAACATCCAAGATTGATACTATAATAGCATGGAACAATCAAAAATTATAGATACGTTGGAGACGTATCAAGCATCCCCAAGCTTATTTCCTGCTCGTCCTCGAGTAGGTAAATGATAAAAACAGAATTTTTGATGTGGAATGCTACCTATCATGTTTCATCATGTAATCTCTCTTTTACGGTATGAATAATAAGATCCAAATGATTCAAAGCAATAGTCTATAATTTGATATAAAGACATCAATATTCAGGCATACTAGCAAACAATCATGTTTTTCAAAAAAAAAATGCTAAAGAACGTTATACCTACAAAATCATATAATCCTGTCATGCTCCATCTTCTTCACACAAAAATATTTATCATGAACAACCCCGGTTTTAGCCAAGTAATTGGTTCATACTTTTTAACGCGCTTCAGCTTTTTCAACTCCCACTCAATACATGAGCGCAAGCCATGGATACAGCACTATGGGTGGAATAGAGTATGGTGATAGAGATAAATAGGAGAAGTCAAAAATGGAGAAAGTCTCACATCAACGAGGCTAATAAACGGGCTATGGAGATGCCCATCAATTGATGTTAATGCGAGGAGTAGGGATTGCCATGCAACGGATGCACTAAGAGCTATAAGTGTATGAAAGCTCAACATGAAAACTAAGTGGGTGTGCATCCAACTTGCTTGCTCATGAAGACCTCGGGCATTTGAGGAAGCCCATCATCGGAATATACAAGCCAAGTTCTATAATGAAAAATTCCCACTAGTATATGAAAGTGACAAAATAGGAGACTCTCTATATGAAAAACATGGTGGTACTCTGAAGCACAAGTGTGGAAAAAGATAGTAACATTGCCCCTTCTCTCCTTTTCTCTCATTTATTTTTTCTTTTTCTTTTTTCTTTCTTTTTTTCTTTTTTTTCTTTCTTCTCTTTCATTTTTTTTCATGGCTCTTTTTCGCCTCCTTTTTATTTTCTTTTTTTTATATTTTCGTCCGGAGTCTCATCCCGACTTGTGGGGGAATCATAGCCACCATCATCCTTTCCTCACTGGGACAATGCTCTAATAATGATGATCATCACACCTCTATTTACTTACAACTCAAAATTACAACTCGATACTAGAACAAAAATATGACTCTATATGAATGCCTCTGGCAGTGTACCAGGATGTGCAATAATGCTAGCGTAACATGTATAAAAATGATAAACGGTGGCTGAGCCACAAATATTATGTCAGCTATATGATTATGCAAAGCAATATGACAATGATGATGTGTGTCATAAAAACGGAACGGTGGAAGTTGCATGGCAATATATCTCGGAATGGCTATGGAAATGCCATGATAGGTAGGTATGGTGGCTGTTTTGAGGAAGATATAAAGAGGCTTATGTGTGATAGAGCGTATCATATCACGGGGTTTGGATGCACCGGCAAAGTTTGCACCAACTCTCGATGTGAGAAAGGGCAATGCACGGTACCGAAGAGGCTAGCAGATTGCGAAAGGGTGAGAGTGCGTATAATCCATGGACTCACATTAGTCATAAAGAACTCACATACTTATTGCTAAAGTTTATTAGCCCTCGAAGCATAGTACTACTACGCATGCCCCTAGGGGGGAGGTTGGTAGGAGTTAACCATCGCGCACCCCCGACCGCCACACAAAGGAAGTCAATCAATAATAATTCATGCTCCAACTTCTTAGCATAACGACAGACCATACGTGCATGTTTCGGGAATCACAAACCTTAACACAGTTATTCTTACTAAACCACAATTATCTACTAATACCTCCCACATATTACCATCTTAATATCGCAAAACTATTGCAAGGAAGCAAATTTATCATATTCAGTGATCTACATGAAAGTTTTTATTATAGGGACATTTACATCTGTGCCCCTAACTCGAACCCACTACTCAAATTTGCCCCTAATTTTGAAGCATGCTCAAATTTGCCCCTCTGTCGTTAAGTCACCTTATAGAAATGTCCTTCGATACAGTTTTCGTCCTGTACTGTAGCACTTTCCGTCTGCTACAGTACACAGAGGCCTCTGACTGTCAAAGGCCTTTGACTGGACAGAAACTGTACGAAAGGGCATTTCTATAAGGTGACTTAACGGCATAGGGGCAAATTTGAGCATGCTTCGAAATTAGGGGCAAATCTGAGTAGGTGGTTCGAGTTAGGGGCAGAAATGCAAATGGCCCTTTATTATATCCCTCTTAAATACCTATCATATCAGGACCAAATTCATAACCCGTGCATATTACCATTGCTATCATGAGACTCTCAAAAAGATATAAGTGAAGCATGAGAGTGCAACTATTTCTTTAAAATATCATCACCGCCGTGCTCTAAAAGATATAACTGAAGCACTAGAGCAACTGCCTATCTCAAAAGATATAAGTGAAGCACATATAGTATTCTAACAAATCACGAATAATGTGTGTCCCTCTGAAAAAGGTGTGTTCAGCAAAGATGATTGTGACAAATTAAAAAGCAAACAAACTATTTCACAAGACGCTCCAAGTAAAACACATATCATGTGATGAATAAAAATATAGCTCCAAGTGAGTTACCGATAGATTGTAGACGAAAGAGGGGATGCCTTCCGGGGCATCCCCAAGCTTAGACGCTTGAGTCTTCCTTGAATATTACCTTGGGGTGCCTTGGGCATCCCCAAGCTTAGCCTCTTGCCACTCCTTATTCCTTTGTCCATTGTAGTCTCAGCCAAAACTTGAAAACTTCAACACACAAAACTCAACAGAAACCTCGTGAGATCCGTTAGTATAACAAACAAATCTTAAACTTTAGGTACTGTAGTAAATTGATTCGTATTTAATATTGACATAATGCTACTGTAAACCAACTTCTCCATGACTCATACCCCCGATACGATCCATAGATTCATCAAAATAAGCAAACTATGCAATAAAAACAGAATCTGTCTAAAACAGAACAGTCTGTAAAGATATATTTAAAATCCATACTTATGTAACTCCAAAAATTCTGAAACATTAGTACAACGTGGGAAATTCATATACCAATATTTTGTAAAAATTTCAGATTTTTCTGACGCTCCAGTACAGAATTAAAATTCCAGCACTGGACGCAAAACTTTCTGTTTTCCAAACAGCATCAATTATACTATCTTCCAAATCATCCCAAAGGCATTACTTGGCACAAACATTAATTAAAACATCAAAACATACTCATAACAGAAGCTATAATCATGCAAACACTCAAAAACAGAAATAAAAAGTTTATTGGGTTGTCTCCCAACAAGCTCTTTCTTTATAGTCATTATGATAGGCTTGAGATTTCAATGATGCTCACATGAAAGATAGTAATTGAAACACGAAGAGAGCATCTTGAAACATGTGAAAAACATATTTAAGTCTAACATACTTCCTGTGCATAGGCATTTTATAGGAAAACAAATTATCAAGACAAGCAATATCTAGCATATGCAAATAGGAAGAATGAAGCATTAAAAATTTCAACACAAAGAGAGGTAATTTAGTGACATGAAAATTTTTATGACCATATTTTCTCTCATAATAATTACATGTAGGATCATAATCAAATTCAATAATATAGCTATCATATACAATTTTATCTTCATGATACACATGCATAAAAGTTTTATAATCTTGCAAGATAGTGGGATTAACATAAACTAAAGTCATGACCTCTCCAAATCCACTTTTATCAAAAATTTCATAGGATTGATAATTCTCCAAAGTAGTGGGATCATTATTACCTAAAGTTGACATTGTTCCAAACCCACTTTTAATAGTTTTGCAAACATTATTATTAATAACATATTCATCATGAGGCTTAAATAAATTTTCAAGATCATAAGAAGCATTATCACACCAATCATGATCATTGCAATAAATAGTGGACATAATAAAATTATCATCCCCAAGCTTGTAGTTTTGCATATTATTAGCACAATTCACATTAATAGAATTTATAGTAACATCATTGCAATCATGCTTTTCAATCAAGGAGCTATCATGAATCACTTTATAAATTTCTTCTTCTAACACTTCATCACAATTTTCAGATTCATGATTTTAAAGCAAAACTTCATAGAGAAAATCAAGAGCACTCAAATCACTAGCAATTGCACTAGTACAAAACAGGGCATCGGTCCACCCCTGAGAAGCCCATTAGTCCCGGTTCACTCACGAACCGGGACCCATGGGGGCATCGGTCCCGGTTCGTGAGGCCAGGGCGCCGGCCGGGCCTCGTGGGCCATTGGTCCCGGTTCGTCTGACCCCTTTTGTCCCGGTTCTAGACACAAACCGGGACCAATGCACCTCGCTCCTGGCCCACAACCATTGGTCCCGGTTTGTGGCTGGAACCGGGACTAAAGGTGACCCCTTTTGTCCCGGTTCCAGCCACGAACCGGGACCAATGCGCCTCGCTCCTGGCCCACAACCATTGGTCCCGGTCTGTGGCTGGAACCGGGACCAATGGTTGGCCTATATATAGCCCCCGCCCGCGAGCAGAGCAATGCATTGCTCTGTTTTTTTGCCCGGCCGTGGGAGAGCTTTTGTGGTGCTCTAGCTCACCTCCTATGCACATGAGGTGTTCGATGAAATGCCCGAGCCACACTTAAGCTTTCTCCTCTCGAAGCTCCTTGTCCAAGCTCCATTTTCCTCAAGATTTGTCTAGGTTTGGCGGTCCGTCCTGTCCCGTCCCCGTCCTCACCGCCGTCGATCGCCCGCGCCCATCTCGGCGCCGGCAACACCGTGGTTAGCCTCTTCTTCTTATCTTCTTTCTAAAAGAAAAAAGTTCTTACTTGTGTTTTTTAATTAGATGCTCTAGAGATTTATATGTTGTTCAATAATAAGAACTATATAACGCACGCAGATGAACCGGCAATGGATGTACGGTGACCGACGCACCTCCGAGTATATTAAGGGCCTGCATAATTTTCTCGAAGCGGCTGAGGCAAACAAGCAGAATGGTTTTATGCATTGTCCATGTACTGTCTGTGAGAATACAAAGGCTTTCTCCAACTCTAAAACCCTTCACTTCCACCTGCTTGAGAAGGGTTTTATGCCACACTATAATGTTTGGACCAAGCACGGAGAAAGAGGGGTTATGATGGAAGACAACGAAGAAGAAGAGGATGATGACAACTACCTGCCCCCTGAATACGGTGATGCTGCAATGGGGGAAGCTGAAGATCAAGAGGAACCAGACGATGTGCCCGATGATGATCTTCACCGGGTCATTGTTGATGCACAGAGAGAATGCGAAAGTGAAAGGGAGAAGTTGAAGTTCGATCGCATGTTAGAGGATCACAAAAAAGGGTTGTACCCAAATTGCGAAGATGACAACAGAAAGCTCGGTACCACACTGGAATTGCTGCAATGGAAGGCAGACAATGGTGTATCTGACAAGGGATTTAGTTCGCTGCTGAAAATAATGAAGAAGAAGCTTCCAAAGGATAACGAATTGCCCGAAAGTACGTACGAAGCAAAGAAGGTTCTATGCCCTCTAGGATTGGAGGTGCAGAAGATACATGCATGCCCTAATGACTGCATCCTCTACCGCGGTGAGTACGAGGATTTGAACGCATGCCTGATATGCGGTGCATTGCGGTATAAGATCAGACGAGATGACCCTGGTGATGTTGAGGGCGAGCGCCCCAGGAAGAGGGTTCCTGCCAAGGTGATGTGGTATGCTCCTATAATACCACGGCTGAAACATCTGTTCAGAAACAAAGAGCATGCCAAGTTGATGCAATGGCACAAAGAGGACCGTAAGAAAGACGAGAAGTTGAGAGCACCCGCTGACGGGTCGCAGTGGAGAAAAATCGAGAGAAGGTGGGGGGACTTTGCAGGTGACGCAAGGAACGTATGGTTTGGTTTAAGTGCAGATGGCATTAATCCTTTTGGGGAGCAGAGCAGCAATCATAGCACCTGGCCCGTGACTCTATGTATCTATAACCTTCCTCCTTGGTTGTGCATGAAGCGGAAGTTGATTATGATGCCAGTGCTCATCCAAGGCCCTAAGCAACCCGGCAATGACATTGATGTGTACCTAAGGCCATTAGTTGAAGAACTTTTACAGCTGTGGAATGGAGAAGGTGTACGTGTGTGGGATGAGCACAAACAGGAGGAATTTGACCTACATGCGTTGCTGTTTGTAACCATCAACGATTGGCCTGCTCTCAGTAACCTTTCAGGACAAACAAACAAGGGATACCACGCATGCACACACTGTTTAGATGACACCGACAGTATATATTTAGACAAATGCAGGAAGAATGTGTGCCTGGGGCATCGTCGATTTCTTCCGACCAACCATCAATGTCGAAAGAAAGGAAAGCATTTCAAAGGTGAGGCAGATCACTGGAAGAAGCCCGCCCTCCGTACTGGTGATCACATACTTGATATGGTCAATGATTTACAAGTAATCTTTGGAAAGGGTCCTGGCGGACTATCTGTTCCGACTGACGATGCGGGACGCGCACCCATGTGGAAGAAGAAATCTATATTTTGGGACCTACCCTATTGGAAAGACCTAGAGGTCCGCTCTGCAATCGACGTGATGCACGTGACGAAGAATCTTTGCGTGAACCTGCTAGGCTTCTTGGGAGTGTATGGGAAGACAAAAGATACACCGGAGGCACGGGAGGAACAACAACGTGTGCATGAAAAAGACGGCATGCATCCAAAGCAGTATGAAGGTCCTGCCAGCTACGCTCTTACCAAAGAAGAGAAGGAAATCTTCTTTGAATGCCTGCTCAGTATGAAGGTCCCGTCTGGCTTCTCGTCGAATATAAAGGGAATAATAAATATGGCAGAGAAAAAGTTCCAGAATCTAAAGTCTCATGACTGCCACGTGATTATGACGCAACTGCTTCTGGTTGCATTGAGGGGGCTTCTACCGGAAAACGTTCGATTAGCCATTGTGAAGCTATGTGCATTCCTCAATGCAATCTCTCAGAAGGTGATCGATCCAGAAATCCTGTCAAGGTTAAGGAGTGATTTGGTGCAATGTCTTGTTAGTTTCGAGCTGGTGTTCCCACCATCTTTCTTCAATATCATGACGCACGTCCTAGTTCATCTAGTCGACGAGATTGTCGTTCTGGGCCCTGTATTTCTACACAATATGTTCCCCTTTGAGAGGTTCATGGGAGTCTTAAAGAAATATGTTCGTAACCGCGCTAGGCCAGAAGCAAGCATCTCCATGGGCCATCAAACAGAGGATGTCATTGGGTTTTGTGTTGACTTCATTCCTGACCTTAAGAAGATTGGTCTCCCTCAATCGCGGTATGAGGGGAGACTGACTGGAAAAGGCACGCTAGGAGCGGACTCAATAATATGTAGGGACGGGCATTCTTGGTCTCAAGCACACTACACAGTTCTACAGAATTCTACCTTGGTGACCCCGTATGTCGATGAACACAAGAATATTCTGCGCTCCAAACACCCGGAGTAGTGTGACGACTGGATTACATATGAACACATCAGGACTTTGGGCAGTTGGTTGCAAACACGTCTCATGGGTGACAACACTGTTTCTGATGAGCTGTACTCGTTGGCCAGGGGACCATCTTCGACTGTATTGACTTACAAAGGGTACGAGATAAATGGGAATACATTTCACATGATCGCCCAAGATCAAAAGAGCACCAACCAAAACAGTGGTGTCCGCTTTGATGCAGCAACCAAGAGGGGAAAGGACACATATTATGGTTACATAGTGGACATATGGGAACTTGACTATGGACATGATTTCAAGGTCCCTTTGTTTCAGTGCAAATGGGTCAATCTGTCAGGAGGCGGGGTACAGGTAGACCCACAGTACGGAATGACAACAGTGGATCTCAACAATCTTGGGTACACAGACGAACCATTCGTCCTAGCCAATGATGTGGCGCAGGTTTTCTATGTGAAGGACATGTCTACCAAACCGAGAAAAAGAAAAGATAAGGAAGCGAATACATCATACGATGAGCCAAAGCGCCACATAGTTCTTTCAGGAAAAAGAGACATCGTGGGATTGGAGGGCAAGACAGACATGTCTGAAGATTATGAAAAGTTTCATGAAATTCCTCCCTTCAAAGTCAAGGCTGACCCAAGCACCCTGTTAAACGATGAAGATTATCCATGGTTACGGCGCAATAAGCAAAGGACACAAGCGAAGAAAAAGTGAAGACTTTCTCTACACAACTATATCATTGCAGTTACATGTGAAGAAATTAAATGCCTTTTGTAACAGATGAGTTTTCGTCCGAAACCCTGATACTTCGAAAGAGATTGTCCGTTTTGTACACGAAGTGCATCCAGTTTTTGCCGTAACCCTCTCAACTTTTTAGCACATGCTATGTGGGTGAAATGATGATACCATGCCAACTTTCAACCTGTTCAGAGTTCATTTGTAGTGCTTTTCAATTTCAGGGTCATTTAGCTTAAAAAAATCAGTAAATGCATGAAAAATAGGAAATGAAGTCAGAAAGGGTTGAAAATTGATGATGTGGCTTTGAATGGTGCATTTTGAACACACAAAAAGTCTGGAGTTCAAATAAGTTCAAAAAAATGAAATCCCTTTGTAACAGATGAGTTTTCGTCCGAAACCCTGATACTTCGAAAGAGATTGTCCATTTTGTACATGAAGTGCATCCAGTTTTTGCCGTAACCCTCTCAACTTTTTAGAACATGCTATGTGGGTGTAATGATGATACCATGCCAACTTTCAACCTTTTCAGAGTTCATTTGAAGTGCTTTTCAATTTCAGGGTCATTTAGCTCAAAGAATGAACTAATAGCAAAAAGAATGAACTAGAAAACCTTTATGAAACTCTAATAGCAAAAATAATGAACTAAAAATAATTAATTAAAAAATTATGTTATGATCAACTAAAATAAAACTATAATATTCTTCAATAGCAAAAAGAATCAACTAAAAAGCTTTTATAAAACTCTAATAGCAAAAGGAATCAACTAAAAATATTTTATAAACCTCTAGTATTTATGAAACTAAAATTATATAAAATTTATGCAACTAAAGTTATCAAAGTATTTTTTGTTCAAAACATTAATAGCAAAAAGAATTTTCATAAAGAATTTTTTTAGAAACTTTAATAGCAAACTAAAAGAACAAAATCTGTTTTTGGTTAAAACAAACATTTAAAATTACCTAAAAATTACCAAATTGAATATAATGATAAAACACAGTAATATTAAATAGCAGGAAAAAGAATCACTCAAAAATCTATTTTTATAGTAAAGTTATTCACAAACTAGTGATTCACACCAATTTAAAAGAATTCAAATTTAAACTATTCAAATTTGGAAACTAATGGCACTAACAGAAAGTTTATAATTTTTGTGACCTAAAAGCAAAAAGAATCACTGAAAAACTGTAAGTAGAAACAAAAGAAAATAAATAAAGCAAAAAAGAAAACAAAAAAAGTAGAAAAAAATTAAAAAAAAATGCCGCCTAGTGGGCCACCACGGCCTGAATACGACTAGAAACCCAACCATCTAGTTGGGCCCGGATTCAGGCCCGCAGAAGGCCCAGAAGGTCCACAGGCAGAGGTGTGCGCGATTAGGCCCGTAAGCCTGCAGTTGAGAGGAGCTCGAGAGGGCTGGCACAGCAACGCTTATAAACCACTCTCGAGCCCTCTCAGCTAGCGAGGTGGGACTAAACTTTTGGCCCCGGGCAGCACCACCCTTTAGTCCCGGTTGGTGGCACTAACCGGGACCAATACCAACCTTTGGTCCCGGTTGGTACCACCAACCAGGACCAATGCCACCCTTTAGTCCCGGTTGGTGCCACTAACCGGGACCAAAGGTCTCTGCTTCCCGCCCTTTGGGCTGACGAAAAGGGACCTTTGGTCCCGGTTGGTGGCACCAACCGGGACTAAAGGTGGGCATTGGTCCCGGTTGGTGGCACCAACCGGGACCAAAGGTCTCCCTATATAAGCGGGAGTTGGGAAAATTTGCCAGTTTCCCCCGACGACGCCGAGCACATCGACGCTGCCAGGCTGCCCGAGCTCGCCGTCGACGCCCTCGCCGCCCTCTGCCCCGTCGACGCCGTCAGGCTGATCCTCGTCGCCATCGCCGCCGAGCCCCCGCTGCCCCGACGCCCTCGACGCCCTCTGCCCCGACGCCGGCGCCGCTCCCCGCGCCCCTGCTGCCCCGACGCCGCCCGCCGTGCCCCCCTGCCCCTGCCCCGACGCCGCCCCGAGTGAGCCCCCCCCTTCCCCCGCGCCGCCGCCACTGCTCTGCTTGCCGCGCCGTGCCCCTGCTCTGCTTGCCGCGCCGGCGCCGCCACCGCCGCCCTGGCCGGATCTGCCTTTTTTTTGTATGTATATGCAGTATGTATGTATGTATGTATGGATGTTGTATGTATGTATGTATATGCAGTATGTATGTATGGATGGATGATCCATAGAAAGTTTTTATATATGCATTGATACAATTTTATTTTTGTTCATAGATTTTTTTTTGTTCATAGATGTATGTTTTTTTTTGTTTATAGAAAGTTTTTATATATGAGCAATGATGATCCATAGAAAGTTTTTATATATGCATTGATATATGAGCAATGATGATCCATAGAAAGTTTTTATATATGCATTGATACAATTTTATTTTTGTTCATAGAATTTTTTTTCTTCATAGATGTATGCTTTTTTTTTAATAGAAAGTTTTTGTCATGAGGGGGGACGTCGGACATGCATGAGAGAGAGGCGGTCCGCTCGTCGGACATGTCATGTGGATTTTTTTTGTTCATATAGAAAACTCCGGTAACTTCGACATGAGGGGGGGAGACGTCGATCAACCCCCTCCCGCCCCTACCCGTAAAAGTTAAAATGTTCATATATTCAAAATGAGTTAAAATGAGTTAAAAGTTACTTACTCCCGGTCCGCTCGCCCGACCAACTCTTGAGGCCACCTATACCCCCTCCCCGATAACTTCGACATGAGGGGGGACGTCGGACATGAGGGGTGAGCGTCGTTGTTGTCTACCCCCTCCCCGATAACTTCGACATGAGGAGGGACGTCGGACATGACATGAGGGGTGAGCGTCGTTGTCGTCTACCCCCTCCGGTAACATAGATAACTCCGGTAACATAGATTTATCAAGAATACCCCCATTATGGATGTGCACAAGTTGATCCAATTTTTTTCTGATCTCATCTATATATATATTCTTCTATATTTGCAGAAACTATGGATCAAAGAGACTTGGAACAAGAACAGTTGTTGGGGGAGATAATCCTCGCCGGAGGTGATGCTGTCTTGTCGTTTCTCAACGACACGGATGGAACAATGGAGGAGGAAGGACATGATCATGATGGCTCCGGTGACATGATCATGATGGCTCCGGACGTGCTGACTAGCTAATTGATGCATTAATTGTTTTGGTATGTACATATATTAACTCTTCTTTCTTCTTTTATAGCCCTCCGGATCGAGCCAAACTTCGGTAACGAGACGAGGCCCGAAGAAGAGTTTGCGCAAGGATGAAAGGTTCACGATCACAGCACTCACGGACGATGGCCTACCGATTGAACCCAAGCGGACCAAGGACGTATTTTCTGCTCAGTGCGGAGCTATTGTTAGGGACAACATCCCGATCAGCATCAAGCAATGGAATAAGCCTAAGGACGACGCCCCTGAAGGTGATTATGTCACCGATAGACAGAAAGATGATCTTTGGACCTTGCTGAAGGCAAATTTCACCCTACCGCCAGAGGAGGATCCGAATAAGCCCGTTATAGAGCCACTGGTCAAGGCGTGTGCTCTTAAGAAGATGGCAGATCTATTCAGGAGGTGGAAGAAGGAGTTGAAATCAAAGTTTGTCGACAAAGGTGAGACTCCAGAATTCATCGGCCGATTTGAGAAGATAAGAGATCACTGGCCCGCATTTGTGGCCTACAAGACATCAGACAAGAGTAAGAAAATGTCAGAGACAAACAAGAACAACGCTGCAAAGAAGTAGTATCAACATCACACGGGGTCAGGTGGCTACCTCAAAGCCCGGCCGTTGTGGGACAAAGCTGAGAATGACCTGATTGCTAAAGGGGTCGAACCAGAGACATTGAACTGGCCAGACCGTTCAAGGACTTGGTTCTTCGGGGTTGGGGGAACTTTGGACCCTGAAACAGGGAAGTGCCGTTGGACGGACGAGCAACTTGCAATACCCATCACGAAGCTTCAGAAGTATATCACCGCAGCGCAGGAAGGGACGTTCATTCCCGACAGAGAGAAGGACGAGCTGACTGAGGCCCTAGGGAATGCTGAGCACCCTAGACGAACACGAGGCACACCAGGCTCCGTTCCGTGGAAGTTTGGGTTTCCCGACGCAGGCGGTTACAGAAGCCGGGAGAGAAAGAGGAAAGCGGAGCTGAGCGACATGCAGAAGATGAGTGCAAGACTACAAAAGCTAGAGGAAGCTGAGAGCCAGCGAGCTGCCGGCCAACTATCTCAGCGGCACGAAGCTACCCCAGAAGCTACCCCGCCATCTCAGCGGAGAAGCAGTGTGGCTTCCACGGAGCCCGTTCAGACTGACTTCACGGAGCCTATCTACCCCGTGGATACTATCACGGAGGCTCAAAATTGCGAGCTTATGACGAAATGCCATAACCTCACTTTCAAGGCGGCTCTCGGCTCTGTTGCACCTCCTCAACCCAACGGAACTTTTCACTGCCTTCCGATTCCACATGGCTATGCTGTTGTGATGGTGGATGAAGTAATGGAGGGATTTGAGGAGCTCCAGCTTTACCACTCTACAGGTGAAGGGGAGAATCAGCTGGTTCGTGCTCTGAGGAGTACATGTCTATGGCAGAAGGAGTACATCAAGCTTCCAAACTGGACGCCTCCGCCTCCTCCTCCTCCTCCGGCGAGTCAGGGCACTCCGCCTCCTCCTCCTCCTCCTCCTTCGGCGAGTGATCAGGGCACTCCGCCTCCTTCTCCGGCTCCTCCGACGCGTGAGGGCACTCCGCCTCCTCCTTCGCCTACTCCGGCGCGTCGGAGCACTCCGCCTCCTTCTCCGCCTCGTCAGCAACGACGGAAGAGAGACGCCGCCGCTCCGGCGGCTAGTAGTACAAGCAGAGGCGGGAGGCAATTCAGATACGGTCCATCTCTCAAGCCTGTGGAAAAGTTACCATATGAGAGGACCGAGCAGGAAAACGAGGACATATGTCGTGCCCAAGTGAGGGACCATTTTGCAAAGAAAACTCCACCTCCGAAGGAGAAGCTAGATCCGGTGAAAGTGAAGCGCACTATCGATGCCCTGAAGCGACCACCACCGCCTCCGCCGGATTCCAACTATGACCGCATAATTACTAAGACACATGCTAAAGCGCAGCAGTCGGGAAGTACTTCCAGTGCTGCAAGAGCGAAAAAACAAAGAAGTGGGAAAACAATTCCCCAGCTCGGCGAACAGGAGAAGCAATCGTGCCCCCCGCTCAAGGTGTCTAGCGATATCGCTAATCATCCGGTGCTACTGCCCGGTACCACTCTTGATGATTACCTGCCCGATGATGTACAGTTTGAAACGGCTGAGGTAGTAGACGTCTTTAGATACGAGCACGGGAAGCCTCTCGTCAAACCTGATCATCCTCATCTAACAACGATGATGCAAAAATTGCATGACTGGTACATGGAAACCTGCAGGAAGTCTGGGAAAGATAGTTTGTTAGTCGGAATTAAAAAAGAGCATGACTTCCCTGGAGTCGACCTGCTGCCTGTTGAATTTGTGGAGTTATTTCAATTATACAATCAAAAGGCCCTCGACAAACAACTCATGACTTGCTACTGTCTGTAAGTATTACTTCTATAATTAAGTCTCTAGCTCAGCTCGTTCATTGCATGTATATATAATTATCCTCACTATATTATGCAGATTGAAGATGGTCGAATGCCAAAAAATAGGAATCTTCGACGTTGGGTTCATTAGCCCAAATACCGTAAATGAATGGTCGGTACGAAAGGCGGCTGAAGATACCGAGAACAACTTACTACAAACGTTCCTTACACATCAAAACAAAAGGGAAATACTCTTTCCTTACAACTTCAAGTGAGTGTTACTGTCTTCTGCATATTCGGTTCCGCTTACTCGTGGTTAAGTAATGTAATTGATGAGTTATGCGTGCGCAGCTTCCACTATATTCTGCTATCCATTAACCTTGACGGGGCATTAGTAACTGTCTTAGACTCCCTCCGTAAAGATCCCAAGTATTATGCGGACATGACTGCAATGCTCCAGAAGTAAGTTCAATCAATACCGGGACCATATCGGCAACTTTCGTTCATTTCCTGATATCAAGTAATCATTTTCTTTGCCTGCCAGGGTTTGGAAAACGTTCACCGCTAAGGTTCCGGGTCTGAAGAAGGAGCTGCGATTTACACACCCCAAAGTAAGTAGTACTAGCTAGTTCCGCGCATCTCTCATTGATTCTAGTTTCATCAATACCATTATCATGCTTGCTTATCAATTTGATTGAACTCTATTCTCGTAAAGTGCTTGTTGCAGGCACCCAACACTCATTTATGTGGATACTACGTATGCGAGTTCATTCGCTACTATACCTCTGAACGGGCCTCCTCTGAGAAACAATTTGAAGTACGTAAACAATATTCACAATTTTATTTTATATATTACCATCAATTGTGTTGAGTTTCATTCATATATATGTATTGACCCCTTCTTTAAATTAGATCTGGCAGATGCGGGATGAACTCCTACCACATGATCGCATACGAACAATTCAAGAGGAATTGGCGGGATTCTTTCTTGACCACGTCATACCTGAACAAGGAGAATACCATGTGAAATTAAAATTGTTGTAAGGGATGTTATATATTGTACATATGTAGCAGCGTCGGATAGATATACGAAAACTTGTTGTTCGACCAAGCACGAAGAAAGAGATGTCACTTCTCTCTATATATGTTCATGACGATCTTGTGTAATTAATGGTTTCGTTTATTTGCTTACTAGCTAGCGTCGAGTTCTCTCTATATGTGTAGTAGCTAGCGTCGAGCAAGCATGGAAAAAGAGAGGTCACTTCTCTCTATTAGCTCGCTAACACAATATGAAACCCCTAAATTAACCCTCCAAAACCCCAAAACCCCCCCTTCCAAAAAAAAAACAAAACCCCCAGCGACTGCGAGCTGCTGACGCGTGGCCGCCTTTTGGTCCCGGTTGGTGTTACCAACCGGGACCAAAGGTGGAGCCTTTAGTCCCGGTTGGTAACACCAACCGGGACTAAAGGTCCTCCCTCCCCCGCCCCAGGCAGCGCCACGTGGAGGGCCTTTGGTCCCGGTTCGTAAGCAAACCGGGACTAAAGGTTTTGGGTATTAGTCCCGACCCTTTAGTCCCGGTTCCAGAACCGGGACTAAAGGCCCTTACGAACCGGGACAAATGGCCCTTTTTCTACTAGTGTTGGTTCATTATAATTGGATCTTTTTAAAAGATTAGCAAGTGGATGAGGATTCATAGTGATCTTAAATTTTTGTTTTACTTACTGTTCTTGAGTGTTGTCATGGCAATAAAAGCAAGCAAGCAAATAATTTTTTTTTTGGGTTTTTGTAAAAAAATTAGAAGCGGGGGAGATGAAAATGAGAGGCAAATGCAAATAAACGGTAAATAAAGTAAATGCAAGTGAATGATAATTTGTGCGAAAGTACTTGGTAATTTTGATGATGTCTCCCCGGCAACGGCGCCAGAAATTCTTCCTGCTACTTGTAGTCTGCGTTGGTATTTCCCCGAAGAGGAGAGGATGATGCAGTACAGTAGAGATAAGTATTTCCCTCAGTTAAGAACCAATGTTATCAATCCAGTAGAAGAACCAAGCAAAATTCCGTTAAGCGCACCTGCACACACAAGAGCAAACACTTGCACCCAACGCAAATAAGAGGGTTGTCAATCCTCTTAACGGTTATTTGCAAGGATTAAATCTTATCGAGGTAAATAGATAAACTAAACTACTAATTAAAATAAAAGTAAATAAATTGCAGCAAGGAGTTTTTAGGTTTTTTATATAATAAAGATAGACCCGGTGACCATAGTTTTCACTAGAGGCTTCTCTCTTGAGCACATAAACATACGGTGGGTAAACAAATTACTGTTGGGCAATTGATAGAAAAGCAAATAATTATGACGGATTCATGGCAATGATCATGTATATAGGCATCACGTCCGAGACCTTTTTTTATCTTTTTTTTAGAAAGGGCAATATGGTAATATTTTAAAAATTGGAAACGCTTTCTGTGAGCTGGCCGATCCACGAAAATCATCTGCCACGCGCGCTTTCATTGGATCTACATCGACCGCAAGGGTGTTGCAATGCTCCCGCAACATGGATGGTGTTAGAGTGCTTCTGCAACAGAAGTGTTGTTACTAACAAGAGGGACAACCACGGCAATGCTTTCGCAACATGGATGGTGTTGCGATGTTTTTTCCACAACAACTTTAAGAAAAATGCAGTTGGACCCATCATGCATCCAGGCAAGTAAGACAACATTTAAGAGGATCATACCATCAAGGATATCCAAAGCACGGGACGTGCCACGTTGGACGTGGTATTCAGAACTCCTGATAACGATCCTACCTAAGCCCTCCACTGCTCGCCCCTGGCCCCGCCGCTTGACGCCCTCCACTGCTCGCCCCTGGCCCCGCCGCTCGACGCCCTCCACTAGATCATGTCGGGGACCTGAACCACGCCAGAGGAAGGAGCTGGTGCGACCTTGACTTGTATCCAACGAAAAAGTAGCACACCATTTCTTTGTTATAGCATCGCCATAGCATATCCGGAAGGGGCCGGGTACGTTTAGGCAAATTTGCTCGCTATGGCACTAATCGCGTCATATAGTGTTATGTAGTAATTTGTTTTTTAGCAAAGTGTTATAGGATTTTTTTTTCCCGAGGATTGTGATAGGATTTTGTAGCGTGCAGCCCATCGGCCCAAAGCCCCTCAGCAGACAGTGTTAGACGTAAGCACCACGGCCCAACCTAACCAGGCACGCACTTCCCCGATCCTCCCCGCCGGGTCGTGAGCGGCGGCGGCGACATCTTCACCGGTGAGCGAAGGCGGCGGCGACATCTCATCTGGTGAAGTCGTGAGCGAAGGCGGCGGCGGCGGCGTGTCTTGAGCGGCAGCGCCCGCGCCTCACACTTGAGCGCCGACGGCCAGTACCAAGTCAGCGGCTGCGCCGGGTAAGCAGAGCAACCTCTCTCTTCCTACTCGTGCGCAAGGCAAATCAGCGGCTCCATCTTCCATGGCATTCACAATATCTTGAGATTTCTTTTGCAACTTTTTGACACATTCACAGTTTCTTACCGCTTCAATGTCAGCGCCAGTGAGACGTCGCGTCCGCTCTGGGCAGGCCGACGTCATTGCTGAGCGACCGCTCTACAGAAGCATGAATACGGGCAGCTGACGAAAAGGTGGGAACACGCGCAAGCGCGGGTGGATGGTTTACGATAGGCCAGGTCAGTTAGAAGCGGGTGCGGCAGCGGTCTGGAAACCCGCAAGTCCACTTCGTATCCGGTTTACGAAAAAAGTGCGTCTAAGCCCCAAACGAACCGATACAGGCCCGTGTTGCACCCGGCAGCGGTCCGGAAGCCCGTGTTGCACCCGGCAGCGGTCCGGAAGCCCGCAAGTCCACTTCGTATCCGGTTTACGAAAAAGTGCGTCTAAGCCCCAAACGAACCGATACAGGCCCATATTGGATAGCTTCGGAAGCCCGCAACTCCCACTTTGTATCGTGTATGTGGGAACCCACTTTATATTGTGTATGCGGGGACAACTTCTATGTGGGAACCCACTTTATATCGTGTATGCGGGGACAACTTCTAGGGTCTGGACAGCCGAGCTCCATGAAGGCCTTCAAATGCAAACTTCAAAATACATAAAAATTCATATTTTTCACATTTTAAAATTCTAAGAAAAATACATGAAGGCGTAAAGCACAAGTGTGTAAATTCACAGGACGAAATATGTTGAAATGAGGGTTGTGCAAAAGAAAAGAACAATCTCGTGTTCTTTTACAACGAAGAAGATAAGAACAAATCTCGTCTTCTTTTACAAAGAAGAAATCTTGTCTTCATTTACAGATCACATTTCAATGTATTTCATCCTGAAAGTTTACGATCATACACCTCACATCCTTGTTTACTTAAAAAAAACTCCTTTTTTGAAACCAAAAAATTTGAATTTTGAATTTTAAAAAAATTCGGCCTCCATATGGAGGCAGAGATCCAAAACGTGAACCAGCTTAACTTATGTCTATATGTTTGTTCACGTGTGTAGTTCTAGTGTCGGTAGCCACTCACATAAAGTAATTAAGGGCTCATCCTGCTAGAACACATGTATACAACCGTTAGATCGAAATGTAAACGAGCTGTTAATTTAACTTACAACCAACTTACTAGTGGTCATCTAGCACCAACTGAACCCATGCATCTAACTACACTACGTACCAAAAGTAAGTCCAGACTGAACCATACATGCACGGATGCACCCCACGGAAAGACAACTAAACTGAACTACAGTAGTAACTAGCATGCACACCGCTGCGCGCCCTGCTTCTGATGGATGGATGGATCTTCACTTGAGCCTCCAGGACGACGTGTACATGGTGACGGCCTTGGTGCCCTCGGAGATGGCGTGCTTGGCGAGCTCGCCGGGGAGCACCAGCCGCACCGCGCTCTGCACGTCGCGGGAGGTGAGCGTGGCGCGCCCGGCGTACTGCGCCAGCCGCGACGCCTCCGTGGCCAGCCGCTCGAACATGTCCGCCATCATCATGTCCAGCGCCTGCATTGTCTTCCCCGACGCGCCCAGGTCCGGGTGCACTTGCTTCAGCACGCGGTACACGTACATCTTGTACCCCATGTCCACGTTGCCGCCCAGCCGCCGGCGGCGGCGGCGCCCGCCTTGCCCTTTCCCCGCCGCCGCGGACAGCTTCTTCCTCGCCGCCGCCTCCGCCTTCCTCGTCTTGGCCTTGTCGTCGCCCCTGGCCCTCTTCTGCGTCGGCGTCTCGGGGCCCTCCGGCTTAGACGGCGCGCCGTCCTCCTCCTGTGGCCTCTTCTTGGTGGTCTCGTCCTGGTACGCGTAGGGCTCCTCCTGCGTCTCCTGGCTCTGCAGCGACGCCGGCGTCTTGCTGGCGCCCCTCTTGCGCTGCTGCTGCTCCGGCTGCTCCTCCGGCTCGCCGTCGCCTGCTTCCTGCTGGACCTCCTGGTTGTTGGGGCCCTGCGGGGACGGTGACGCCGGCACCACCAGCGGCCCGGCCGGCGACTTGGCGGGCTGCTTCTTGGCGCCGGTGGTAGGCTGGGCTTCGGGGGTGGTGACGACCTGGACGTGCACGTCGCGGGAGCGGGAGACGTCGACGACCTCCGGCTGGTCGTCCTGGGTGCCGGAGTCGGGAAGGATGGCGGTGGCGACCTCCACGGTCTCCTCGACCACCTTGGTCTTGACGACGGAGCTGACCACCTTGCTGCCACGGCGCTTGGGAGCCATGGCTAGGTACTAGTCCTACCTACTGCTTTGCTAGTGTGGACTGCGGAGTGGACTGAGACTGAGAGTGAAGTGAAGTGGCTTGCACAAGTTTGTTGGGTTGGGTGGAGTGAGCTTCGGAGCTGGCCGGAGCTCGTATAGTTATGGAGGAAGGCGGGAGAGGCACGTGTAGGTGTAGGGTGGTCGGACACGCGGCAGGGGTGAGGGTGAGACCGGCGACGTGGTAACACGCGGAGGGACTGAGGCGGTAAGAAACTGTCCAGAACACTCCACTGTCTTGGGCTCTGTGTGTGAGACACCCGGCTGCATTGCATTGCATTGCATGGCATGCACGGTGGCCTCTTTCTGGAACTTCCTTGGTTGGGAATTGGGATAAGAAGAGCGCGCGGGAGCAATTCAAATCTTGGATGTCTCAACTAATCTTGGATGTTCCTTCGAGACCACTCGTTGCTGTCTGATCTGGTGTTGACGGTAACGCCATGCAAGCAACAGCAAGCTCTGGACGCTCTGCATTACATTATATGCTCCGACCTTCTACTTCCTTCTCTTTTTCTATTTCTCTATGAATGAATGCTCCAAGGTTTTACTTGCCTTACGTGCACTGGGCTTCACATGGGCCTCCGCACCCCGGCCTGGCCCAAGCCGCCGCTCTTAGCAACTTCAAAAAAGGGACAGATTATTAGGGACAAATCGTCTGAAAAAACAATTTAGTTAAGTCGATTTTTTCATATAATAAAAAATGACTTACACCGATTTGTTCAAGTCAATTTTTTCTTAGATTCAAAATCGGCTTGCATCAATTTGGGTAAGCCAATATTTTTTAGAGGAACACTCAGCCTTTGCAATCACAAAACAAAAACCACCAGATATAGTATTATTTTTTATTGAGCAGATCCCAAAAACTACACACAAGTCTTGGAGTTCATAGATACATCTTCTACGTGTAAGTTTCAATCGATTGATCTAATGGAACCTAATTACGTGTAACTTTTAATCGATCGATCTAATAGAACCTAATTACATGTAAGTTTCATAATAAGGAATGAATTAGAGTGGCATTGATATTACCATTCAAGAAGAAAAATAAAATAAAATAAAAACTAAAACAAAATAATAAATTTTCTAATAACAAATGAATTAGTGGCATTACTATTTACCCTTTGGAAAGAAAGAAAATGAAAAAATGAAAAATTTGCACATAATTTACATAGAAATGACGCTTTTTTATAATATGCAAAAATAAACATATAATAGTGGAACTTTCGCAAGAAAAAAAGTTCCCTAAGAAGGAATCAGTTAGTGGCATTGATATTTAACCTTAAAGAAAGAAATACAATGAAATAAAAACTAAACAAAATCAACCTAATAAAGTTTTGTAAGGAAAAATGAATTAGCAACATTGGTATTAACCTTTAAGAAAAAATAAAATAAAAAAATAAAGCAAATAGTGAGAAAACTTACACAAAAAATGTGTTTTTTTGTCATATGCAAGAAGATGCATATAACAGTGGAATTTCTCAAAAATAAGTTTCATAATAAGGAATGAATTAGAGTGGCATTGGTATTACCCTTAGAGAAGAAAGAAAATGAAATAAAAACTAAAACAGAAAAAACAAAATAATGAAATTTTCTAAGAACGAATGAATTAGTGGCATTACTATTACCCTTTGGAAAGAAAGAAAATAGAAAATGACAAAATTTGCACATAATTTAAACAGAAATTATGATTTTTCATAATATGCAAGAATAAACATATAATAGTGGAATTTTCGCAAAAAAAAAGTTCCCTAAGAAGGAATCAGTTAGTGGCATTGATATTTAGCCTTAAAGAAAGAAATACAATGAAATAAAAACTAAACAAAATCAAACTAATAAAGTTTTGTAAGGAAAAATGAATTAGCAGCATTGGTATTAACCTTTAAGAAAAAAGTAAAATAAAAAAATAAAGCAAATAGTGAAAAAAATTACAAAAAAAATGTGTTTTTTTTGTAATATGCAAGAACATGCATATAACAGTGGAATTTCTAAAAAAGAAGTTTCATAATAAGGAATGAATTAGAGTGGCATTGGTATTACCCTTAAAGAAGAAAGAAAATGAAATAAAAAATAAAACAAAAAATACAAAATAATGAAATTTTCTAAGAACAAATGAATTAGTGGCATTACTATTACCCTTTGGAAAGAAAGAAAATAGAAAATGACAAAATTTGGACATAATTTACACGGAAATTATGTTTTTTCATAATATGCAAGAATAAACATATAATAGTGGAATTTTCGCAAAAAAAAAGTTCCCTAAGAAGGAATCAGTTAGTGCCATTGATATTTAACCTTAAATTTCAAAATTGTCAGTTGGTGGCATGGAAAATAGTGAAAGAATTACACAAAAGTTGCGTTTTTTCATATGCAGGAACAAGCATATAACAGTTGAATTTCTCAAAAATAAGTATCATAATAATGAATGAATAAGAGTGGCATTGATATTATCTTTAAAGAAGAAAGAAAATGAAATAAAAACTAAAAGAAAAAAACAAAATAATGAAATTTTCTAAGAACGAATGAATTAGTGGCATTACTATTACCCTTTGGAAAGAAAAATAAAATAAAAAAATGATAAAATTTGCACATAATTTACATAGAAATTACGCTTTTTCATAATATGCAAGAATAAACATATAATAGTGGAATTTTTGCAAAAAAAAGTTCCCTAAGAAGGAATCAGTTAGTGGCATTGATATTTAACCTTAAAGAAAGAAAGAAAATGAAATAAAAACTAAACAAAATCAAACTAATAATTTTTCTAAGGAAAAATGAATTAGCGGCATTGGTGTTACCCTTTAAGAAGAATTAAAATAAAATAAAATTTCCATGGCAAACACATGATAATTAACATGTCATAATATTTTTTTATTATCTGTTTAATCTTTTTTTATGGTCAATTACTACACTTACCGTGGTCAATATCAAGAAAGTGTCGTGATCCATAAACTAAATTTGCCTTGGTCAACTACTAAATTTGCCATGATTCATTAACTAAATTTGCCATGATCAATTAACTAAATTTGCCATGGTCAATTATTAAATTTGCCAAGGTCCATTAACTAAATATGCCATGGTCAATTACTAAAATTTGCCATGGTCAATTACTAAATTTTGCCATGGTCCATTAAGTAAATTTGCCATGGTCAATTACTAAAATTTGCCGTGGTCCATTAACTAAATTTGCCATGGTCAATTACAAAATTTGCCATGGAAAAACTAGTTGTTCTTTGCCATGCTATTAAAAAATTACCATGCCCAAAAAAAATAAAAAGATAGATAACAAAAAAAAAGAGGAAGTATGAAGTAAATTTGCCATGGTTCGAAAATAAATTTGCCATGGGTCAAACAGTAGAAATGTCATGGTCAGAAAATATAACTTTTCCATGGTTAAAAGAGTAAATCTGCCATGGCAGAAAAAAAACCATCTTTTAGAAAATGTCGTGTATAAAAAAGAAATATAAAAGTTGCCATGGCAAAACAACTTAAGTTGTAATATGGCTATAATTGCCAATTTGCCATGGTCGACGTGTGGGAAAAACATCTACACTTGCCATGGCAGCACATGTTAAGTTGCCATGGCAGCACCAACGGCTAAAGCGATGAGCTAGCCGCCCTCTCGATCCCCGCTCTGCTGCAAGGCCGCACGGCTAGCCATCACACCACGCGTGCCTAGAGGTCGTGCGCCGCGCCATTCAATTGGCCACCGCCGCGTAGCCATCCAGGTAGCCTCCCTCGCGCGGTCGCGTGTATCTGTGCAGCCCAGTACACCTGCCCGTCGTCGTTCGGCCCGTAGCCGACCACCCTCACAGCGTAGTTCAGCCTCTGCCCGCACGACGAGCTGCCGGCGACGGGACGCGGCTGCCGAGCCCAAGCTTGTGATTCAACACCGGGGAGTTTGCGCGACGCAAGCCGCGACTCTGGCGAGGACAGAGTACCCCGCCCCGTCTCCGCCGCGCGACGTCCCGATGTGGGTCCGGTGGAGCTCCTCCCCGCCGCCGCCTGCCTCATCTCCGCCGCGCCGTGACTCCAGCGAGGACAGAGCAGCCCGCCCCGTCTCCGCCGCGCGACATCCCGATGCTGGTCCGGTGGAGCTCCTCCCCACCGCCGCCCGCCTCGTCTTTGCCGCTCCGTGACTCCATCGAGGACAGTGCAGCCCGCCTCGTCGCCGGCGCATGGCTGCCTCGCCGCCGATGCTTGGCCGCTTTTTCTCCGTGTCCCGCATCGAGGAGTGGGGTGGGATTTAGTTTTGCTTGGAGTGGGCGGTGTGGGCGAGAGAAATAGATAAGGTAGTGCGCTTGTGTGGGGTGGGGGGGGGGGGGATGGAAATGTCCACGACAGCGCCTGCTTTTCCGAACGGAAAAAATAGATGACGTGGCTGGGGTGATATGCTTTAAGATCCGTGTTGTCATCCTACGGTCAGAAGGGCGTTCGGGACGAGAAGCTATAGTGCACTACTGTATTGGTGATCCAATTACCCAAAACCATGGGACTAGTATAACCTATAGTGCACTACTGTATTGATGTTATATTTTACAGTTGCGGTTTCAGTGTTAATCAATAAGCATATTAGTTCACATTTGGACTGAAAAGACACTGTTGGGAAACACAAGGAATTTCCGGATGAGCAACATGACAAGTGTGCTAGCAAAACAGATTAATTATACGCTAAACTAGACATATCTAGTACATTTTTTTTGCATGGACATATATATCTAGTACAAGGACGGCAAACAATCAGTTTATCAGCACATACGTGTTGGTAGGAATTAATCATTACCACACAAAACATATGTTAACCTGCGACATGTATATTGTACTTGTGTATTGTACGTACACCAGCCCTAGTCTAGCTGTAGTACGCGTGTGTGCGGTTTTGTAGTCAGTGCACACGTCCGCCATCTCTCGAACATGGCTGAACCACGATGGCGATCGTGGCCTCTCGCCCTCTGTTCCCTCTGTATAAGTACACGCGTGATTAATGCAATGAGTGTGTTCGATCTCTTCCCTCCATCTGGTATCAGACGCATAAGAAACCAACCACTTTGCGCCCGATCACCCCTCCCCTTCCGCTGCCATGGACAACAATCCTCTCGCCTCTCCTGTCTCCTCTGACAACGACGAACCCATCCCTGCCGGCGTGCTCCATGATGCCCTTGCGAGAGCCCCACCGGCATCGCAGCTGCTCCGCGGCGCGTTGTGACAACCGACAGAGAAGAATCGATCGCACGGAGGGAAATTGGGGAGGAGCAGAGGTAGAGGACGGGAGTAGGTAGGAGAAGGGGAGAGAGATCCGAATTGACCTGTTCATTCATTCGATAGATAGTACACTGGAGGGGATCGGTTAAGTAACCCACGCACGCCACACGCTGATTACAAATGGGTCACAGCCGGCCCTAGGACTCACTGGGCTCAGCCCAACTACCCCTTCTCCCTAATCAGTCCACCACTACGCAGTAGCAGGTGTGACACGCGTTCCCCTCGTCGGTTCTGCAAACCATCGATATCAGGCACCACGTCCCCGTCACCTTGGACCTCCACGCCGGCAACTACGCACAGTGGCACCACTTCTTCCTCACCGTCGTTAGTATGTTCGGCAAGTTGATAGGAGTCTCAGTACACTTGCAAAACAAAGCTCCCCTCCAACGGCGCTAGAATAAGACATGCTTCCTTTAAATTAGGCA
Source organism: Elymus sibiricus (assembly GCA_039707655.1). Lineage (NCBI taxonomy): Eukaryota > Viridiplantae > Streptophyta > Magnoliopsida > Poales > Poaceae > Elymus > Elymus sibiricus. Next base: position 4,073,532 of record CM077670.1, on the reverse strand, counting down.
TGTGTTGGGCCCCCAAGTGCAAGGGTATGTAGCAACAACAATTTTCACTCAAAGTGGATGACCTTAAAGTTTATCGAACCAATAGGATCTTGCAGTGCAGCCAATGATAAGTAAAAGCAAGAATTGTAAAGAGCGTTGGTCGAGGTTGAAAGCAATGGAAGAAGAATGGACTGGGATCCATAGATACTTATGAGTTTAGATGCGAGACTAGGAATCTATTTACCATTTATTATTCCACATGTGCTAATGAGCTTTCCTCTGAGCCTCGTGGTTATTACAGACTCGAGAACCATTGCAGTTATAGCATAGCACATAAGCATTAATTACGAACATGGAAATAAATAAAAACTTTTATTATTATCTCTAGGACATATTTCCTTCGGTAGCGATCTTAACTAAATGCCACAGGAGAATGCTGGAGTTTGGAAGCTATTCGGGGCAATTATATAACCGTGAAGCCAATGAAGGTTCTGACAAACTTGCCAAAATTGAGATTGCGGCTAGATCCGATGTTGTTTGTGTTTGGGATGAAGATCCATCCAACTTTGTTCAACTCCCTTACTGTAAACGACGTTGATGTACTTTAATGAATAAAGAGGATCACCAGTAAAAACAACTCAAGGTTGTCGGATGATTGTTAGGTCAAAATGGCTAAAGAAAAACCAATCTACTAATGGAATTTAGAAAATATAAATTTATCTAGCTACGAAGAAAATGGCTGTGTGCATCACAATGATGTAGAGGCCGGGGGTTTAACCTCCTTTTCGAGAAAGAAAAAAAATCTAGCTACGAAGAATCAATCTAATCTACATGTGATCTGGAGAAGCTAGCTAGATTACTACATGTGACACTCCTAGGGAGAAGAATTCAATTTTCCTAGGGACGACACGATGATGAAGTGGTGGATGAATCTAGAATCGATGATGTTAGTCTAACCACTTGATACCATGTTGAAAACTAGAAACCCTAAATTTTATTTTGATGTATTGATCATACCCTCATGCTTCTACACTTTGTGGTAATGATCCGTACCAACATGTATGTGTTGACTAACTGATTGTTAGCGCTTGCAGTTGCCACATATGCAAATGTACTAGATATGCCTAGTTTGTCGTATAATCTGTTTTGCTACTATACTTGTCGTGTTGCATTCCTGGATTACGGTTATCCAGAAATTGCTTGTGTTTCCAACAGTGTCTTTGAGTCTGAATGTGAACTAATTTGCTTATTCATTAACACGGAAATGAGAGTTGTAAAATATAACATCATTACTTCGATATAGTGGGTAAGTCACGAGAGAGAATTTTCTAGCGGAATCGATTTCTACTGGTGTCCTCCTAGCCAATCGAAGTGTGCCATGTGTGCACGTACACATATCACATACGAAATATTTGATTCATTTACTTTATTATACTCCCTTCATCTGGAAATACTTGTTGGAGAAATGAATAAAAATGGATGTATCTAGAACTAAAATACATCTAGATACATCCATTTCTCATACAAATATTTCCGGACGGAGGGAGTATTTGATTTCTCCTTTATTTTTCTTGGGACCACTCACCGTTTAGGAGCAGGACTTTATTGCACTCAGCATATTTTATTCTTTCACCCAACGGTCCATCCACCCATACTTTTAGTTTGATCCTAAAATTTGTAACACTTTTAACTTTTGAACCAATGATTCGATTTTCAATCCGTTTGCAGATTTTTTTTATAGTATCTTGAGATTTTACGAAGTCACCACGGACGCCTCGCAGTCGACGAGAACATCTCCTCCCACTGAACAAACATTGCCGGAAGCCTGAAATAAATCCAGGAATAATATGAGCACCAATGAGTCTAGGACTTGAACCCAGGTGGACTGGGGATACCACTGTGCGCCTAACCATCCAACCATAGGTTGGTTCGCAATCCGTCCAACCACAGGTTGGTTCGCAATCCGTTTGCAGATTTGTGTTCGCGACACTTAAATCTTTAAAACAAGATCAAACTTGGACATGTTTTGAACAAGTTTAAATTCAAATTTTTATACCATAATGGAACTTATATGAAATATGAGATGATACCATAATGCAACCGGAATGAACCAATAATGAAAACACGCAAAAGAAAATGTTTTAAACCATAATGAAATTTATATCAAAACCGACATGAAACATTGATGAATTGTGGAATGAAACAATAACGAAAACATGCAAAAGGAAATGTATGATTTTTTTTTTGAAAACATGTAAAAATGCGATGGCACGGAAATGAAATCATATAGAAAATATGTGAAAAGAACACTTTTAGACTCCAGCCCAACCATGAAAGATAATTTGACAAAATGATATGAAAACTTATTTTAAAACTATAAAAATAGAAATGAAACATGAATGAAATAGTACTGAAATCCGAAATGAAAAAGCAATGAAAAGATGTAATGAAAAAAATAAAACATGTAAAAATATGATAAAACACACATGAAATAGTTTCATATAAGTTTCAATATAGTTTCATAATTTGAATTTGATTTTCTTTTCCAAATGTGTTCAAAATTGATCTTATTTGAAGATTTCAATATCGTGAATACTAATATCCAAACGGTTCGTCAATCGAATATTTGGTTCAAAAGATATAATAGATACAAACTATGTAATCAAACTAAAAAAGCATGGGTGGGCGAGATGTAATACTATCTTTTGACTCCAAACATACCCACTAGTCACTCTGCTGTGGGGCCTTCTCGCTAACCGCCCCACATGTCACAGGGCTGGGTAAGAAAGTTAAATGGATTGAAGGAGAGAGAATGTAGATCTATATGTGTCTGACAATGCATGTATAGCAATTGATAGAGTATACATGCACACATACCAAGCAATAATGATGGACTGCAGCAACCTATTCGGTAGTAACCAGTTCCACTAGAGAAAAAAAAGGAAAAAAAAGAGATTCAGAGTGTGCTTCTCCCTTGTTTTCGTGCAGTGCCGTGATTTTGTTAGTGCTCTAGGCTCGCGTATCTAGTACGGTCTAGCCTAGGACCAGCACAGTAACGTCGTTGAGCGTTTATTCAACTTTGCATCTCTGAATTGATTATTGCTGACCCTTTTTGCTACCATATTATAAGCCTTCCCAGCTCCACATACATCTACGTCATGCGTTGGACACCACCTGGCAATCGCTCTATCCTAGCTTTGAGAGTTTTGACTACAACGGTTGCCGATCATCGCCTGCTCCTTGGTAAGAACGGGTAAGAATTGTGATTAGCTTGACGGATTTGTGACCATCCACCACACCCCATCCTATTCGTAGTCTGTAGGACATCTTCTTGTGTGTTTCTATTGCTGCTAACCATGCCAGGATCACAAGCGGACGAGCTGGATTGGGAGAACATGACGAACAAGGAGATACATGATAAATGTGCACAAATGATGGGAGAAAAGGTGCAAGACATTATGAACAGATTTGGAGATGCAATGGAAAGGATAGATGGTTTTGAGAAGACACTCGACACCAAGCTGGACAAAAAATTTAATGAGATGCTCTCACGTCTACCACAACCACCACCAGCTGCTGCACCTGTTGCTCCTCTACTACAACAACCAACACCTCCTCCACGCTGCAACCCAAACCCAAACCCAAATCAGTCAGGAAAAGCCCAGCGTATTCCCCTCACACAAGGCCAACATTCTGGTGCTGCTGCTGTTTCTGCTGTTCTTGCTGCTGAGCAGTATGAGGACTATGACTATGAGGGCGAGTACGAGGATGAGGTTGCTACACATCAGGCCTACGTGCAACATCCTGGTCGTCCACGCGCCTACAATGGAAACACTAGTGGAGAAACGGCCTTTAGTCCCGGTTGGGAAGGGCCTTTAGTCCCGGTTCACCAACCGGGACTAATAAATCGGGACTAAAGGCCCCCACCCTTTAGTCCGGTTGGCCACGACCCGGGACTAAATCCCTGCCACGTGGCCGGCAGCGCGCGCCGGGGGCTGGGGGCCTTTAGTCCCGGGTCGTGGCACCAACCGGGACTAAATCCCTGCCACCTTTAGTCCCGGTTGGTGACACCAACCGGGACTAAAGGTTTAGGGGTTTAGGGGTTTAGGGTTTATTGTTTATTTTTCCTTTTCATTTTGTGTTTTCCATTTTTTTTTCATTTCAAACATATTTTACGCTACTACATACTGTACACGTTATGCATATATAATAGAATTTCTCGTAGAACCAATCATATATCATAGAATTTCTCGTACGACCATGCATACACATATATATATACAATTTGGTATAGACAATTTCTCCTACAATTTGCAGATCATTACATGCAGGCATTAGGTGAAATGCTATTCTCCGTCGGGAGATATGACCTGCTGAAGCAAAAATCCCGCCATTTCCTCTTGAAGTGCTCGTATGCGGTCCTTTGGTAGGAGCCTATTCCGCATCTCCACCATCTTTAAAGAAGGAGATCAATATGAATATATTAGTTGTGTGTATATATATTAGACCATGATAAAAAAAATTGTGAATAGTGTTTACGTACCCAAAGATGTCTTGCATCTCGGCTCCTTTCGGTCATAAAGCGAATGTTCTCGCAAACGTAGTATGCACATAAATTAGTCCCCTTTTCCTGCCTCATACACTTTACGAGAATAGAATTCAATCAGATAATAATCAAGCATGATAATGGTATTGAAACTAGAATTAAAGAGATGCGCGGACGTAGCTAGTACTACTTAATTACCTTGGACCGTCGCCATTTCAGCTGTGGTTTCCATTCACCGACAACCTCTTTGATGAACTTTTTCCAAACCCTGCCCGGCAAAGAAAATGAATAAAGGAGTTACTAATTACTTGATATCAGGAAATGAACTAAAGAGGCCGACATAGTGCGATAATGATTGAAATTACCTGTCGAGCATCAAAACCAGGGACTTGTATTCTTCAGAGTCTTTACCTAGTGAGTCCAGTACTTCAATAGTTCCCTCGTCAACTCTAATGATTAGTAGAATCCAGTGGAATCTGCGCACACGTTTGTATAAGCGGGCATGCATAACTCATCAACTACACTTAACATCGAGTAAGCAAAAATAGAATTTGTAGTACAAGAAAGTAACACTCACCTGAAGTTGTAAGGAAAAAGTATTTCTGGTCTGGTATTTAGTTCCTTCAAAAACATTAGCAAGCTATTCTCTGTGTCTTGCTTGTGGTTATTTAACACATTTTCATTAACGGTATTTGGGTCAATGAACCCAATGCCATAGACTCTATCTCTTTTCAATTCAAAAATCTTCATTCTGCATATATAATACCACACAAAAGAATATAGTGAGGATAATTACAGGCAATGAACGAGCTGAGCTAGAGACTTAAATTACAGAAAGAAATCACTTACAGACAATAGCAACTAACGAGAGATTTGTCGAGTGCGTCTTGATTGAATAACTGAAAAATTTCTGGAAATTCAATCCACACATCTTTTCCATGGAAGTAATGCTCTGGCTTGACTTTCACCATGAGGCTCTCTCGCCCGGCCTTTATTTCTCTCAGGTACCAGTCATGCAATCTGCGCATTTGCGTTGGTAGAAGCTCCTCCTCGTCAGGCCTGACCAGAGGGTTCCCGGGGACATATTTCCATGCTAGCTCCTCCATGCCTGAAAGAACTATGTGGCGCTTTGGCTCACCGTATGATGTATTCGCTTCCTTATCTTTCCTTTTTCTCGGTTTGGTAGACATGTCCTTCACATAGAAAACCTGTGCCACATCATTGGCTAGGACGAATGGTTCGTGTGTGTACCCAAGATTGTTGAGATCCACTGTTGTCATTCCGTACTGCGGGTCTACCTTTACCCCGCCTCCTGTCAGATTGACCCATTTGCACCGAAACAAAGGGACCTTAAACTCACGTCCATAGTCAAGTTCCCATATCTCCTCTATGTAACCATAATATGTGTCCTTTTCCCTATTGGTGTTTGTTGCATCAAAGCGGACACCACTGTTTTGGTTGGTGCTCTTTTTATCTTGGGCGATCGTGTAAAATGTATTCCCATTAATCTCGTACCCTTTGAAAGTCAATATAGTCGAAGATGGTGACTTGGCCAACAAGTACAGCTCATCTCCAACACTGTCGTCATTCATGAGATGTGTTTGCAACCAACCGCCGAAAGTCGCCATGTGTGTACGTTTAATCCAGGGGTCAGACTGCTCCGGGTTCTTGGAGCGTACAATATCCATGTGTTCCTCGATATACGGAGCCACCAAGGTGGAATTTTGTAGAACTGTGTAGTGTGCTTGGGCCCAAGAATGCCCGTCCCTACATATTACTGAATCCTTTCCTAGCGTGCCTTTTCCACTCAGTCTCCCCTCATGCCGCGATTCAGGAATACCAATCGGCTTAAGGTCAGGAATAAAGTCAACACAAAACTCAATAACCTCCTCTGTTTCATGGCCCTTGGAGATGCTTCCTTCTGGCCTAGCACGGTTATGAACATATTTCTTTAAGACTCCCATGAACCTCTCAAAGGGGAACATATTGTGTAGAAATACAGGACCCAGAATGGCAATCTCTTCGACTAGGTGAACTAGGACGTCGTCATGATATTAAAGAAGGATGGTGGGAACACCAACTCGAAACTGACAAGACATTGCACCAAATCATTCTGTAACCTTGGTAGGATTTCTGGATCGATTACCTTCTGGGAAATTGCATTGAGGAATGCACATAGCTTCACAATGGCTAATCGAACATTTTCCGGTAGAAGCCCCCTCAATGCAACCGGAAGTAATTGCGTCATAATCACGTGGCAGTCATGAGACTTTAGGTTTTGGAATTTTTTCTCTGCCATATTTATTAGTCCCTTTATATTCAACGAGAAGCCAGACGGGACCTTCATACTGAGCAGGCATTCAAAGAAGATTTCCTTCTCTTCTTTGGTAAGAGCGTAGCTGGCAGGACCTTGATACTGCTTTGGATGCATGCCGTCTTTTTCGTTCATACGTTGCTGGTCCTCCCGTGCCTCCGGTGTATCTTTTGTCTTCCCATACACGCCTAAGAAGCCTAGCAGGTTCACGCAAAGATTCTTCGTCACGTGCATCACGTCGATTGCAGAGCGAACCTCTAGGACTTTCCAATAGGGTAGGTACCAAAATATAGATTTCTTCTTCCACATGGGTGCGTGTCCGTCAGCGTCATTCGGAACAGATTGTCCGCCAGGACCCTTTCCAAAGATTACTTTTAAATCCTTGACCATATCAAGTATATGATCACCAGTACGGTGGTCAGGCTTCTTCCAGTGATTTGCCTCACCTTTGAAATGCTTGCCTTTCTTTCTTAAGAGATGCTTGATCGGAAGAAATCGACGATGTCCCACGTACACATTCTTCTTACATTTATCCAAATATATACTTTCGGTCTCATCTAAACAGTGCGTGCATGCGTGGTATCCTTGTTTGTCTGTCCTGAAAGGTTACTAAGAGCAGGCCAATCATTGATGGTTACAAACAGCAACGCTCGTAGGTCAAATTCCTGCTGTTTGTGCTCATCCCACACACGTACACCTTTTATGTCCCACAGCTATAAAAGTTCTTCAACTAATGGCCTTAGGTACACATCAATGTCGTTGCCGGGTTGCTTAGGTCCTTGGATGAGCACTGGCATCATAATGAACTTCCGCTTCATGCACAACCAAGGAGGAAGGTTATAGATACATAGAGTCACAGGCCAGGTGCTATGATTGCTGCTCCGCTCCCCAAAAGGATTAATGCCATCTGCACTTATACCAAACCATAAGTTCCTTGCGTCACCTGCAAACTCCGGCCACTTTCTCTCGGTTTTTCTCCACTGCGAGCCATCGGTGGGTACTCTCAACTTCCCGTCTTTCTTACGGTCTTCTTTGTGCCATCGCAACAACTTGGCATGCTCTTTGTTTTGTAACAAACGTTTCAACCGTGGTATTATAGGAGCATACCACATCACCTTGGCAGGAATCCTCTTCCTGGGGCGCTCGCCCTCAACATCATCACCAGGGTCATCGCGGCTGATCTTATAGCGCAATGCACCGCATACCGGGCATGCATTCAAATTCTCGTACTCCTCACCGCGGTAGAGGATGCAGTCATTAGGGCATGCATGTATCTTCTGCATCTCTAATCCTAGAGGGCAGACAACCTTCTTTGCTTCGTACGTACTGTCGGGAAATTCGTTATCCTTTGGAAGCGTCTTCTTTATCATTTTCAGCAACTTTTCAAATCCCTTGTCAGATACACCATTCTCTGCCTTCCATTGCAGCAATTCCAGTGTGGTACCCAGCTTTTTCTTGTCATTTTCGCAATTTGGGTACAACAATTTTTTGTGATCCTCTAACACGCGCTGCAACTTCAACTTCTCCTTTTCACTTTCGCAGTTTCTCTTTGCATCAGCAATGGCCCGACCAAGATCATCAGCGGGCTCATCTGATGCCTCTTCTTCAGCTTCTTCTTCTTCATTCTCTTCCCCCATTGTAGTACCATCGTATTCAGGGAACCCAGGATAGTTGTCATCATCCTCTTCTTCTTCATTCTCTTCCATTAGAATCCCTCTTTCTCCGTGCTTGGTCCAACAGTTATAGCCGGACATGAAACCGGACGTAATCAGGTGGACGTGAATGACTTTTGAGCTAGAGTAATTCTTATCATTCTTACAGACACCACATGGACAACACATAAAACCATTCCGCTTGTTTGCCTCAGCCGCACGCAGAAAAGTATGCACGCCATTAATGAACTGGGGAGAGCGTCGGTCTTCATACATCCATTGCCGACTCATCTTCATTACACAACACCGAAAAGACCAAATTAATACAAGTTCATACATAAAGTTCATACACACTTATTCTCATAAAACAACATAAAACTATCTAGCTAAAGCATTTAAATGCAACAACAAATACGATCAAAATCGCAACTAAGGTCATAATTGATCCAACAGCATAATGATACCAAGCCTCTTTATTAACGACATATTTTCTAATCTTTCTAATCTTCAAGCGCATTGCATCCATCTTGATCTTGTGATCATCGACGACATCGGCAACATACAACTCCAATTTCATCTTCTCTTCTTCAATTCTTTTCAATTTTTCTTTCAAATACTCGTTTTCTTTTTCAACTAAATTTAACTTCTCGACAAGAGGGTCGGTTGCAATTTCTGGTTCACATACCTCCTAGATAAAAATATCTATGTCAACTTGATGGGCATAATTGTCATAAACACGAAATGCAACAAATAGTTATAAAAGAGAATATACCACATCCGAATCATAAACCGGACGAGGGCCGACGGGGACGGATATCAAAACCATGGCACTATGTATAACAAACAATCATACAAGTAAGAAAATTATACAAGTAACTATCTAAATCATACAAATAAGATTTTTTTTTATAAAAAGGATAAGAACAAGAGGCTCACCAAGGTGGTGCAGGCGACGGGACGGTGCGGGCGATCGACGGTGGTTAGGACGGGGACAGGAAGGCATTAAGTAAACCACACCTACACATATGCAAACTAAGAAGTTAATTTGAGCTCAAATTGCATATAAATCAAATAAACTCCCACATAATTACTCCCAAACTAAAACCCACAAATCACTATACTTATAGAGCATTGCACGAGCTAATCTAGCAATGAGAGATGAAAGGACAAAGTTGCTAACCTTTGAGAACACTTGGATAGATGGTGTGCCTCAAATCTTGACAAATCTTGGCAAAAATGGAGGATGAGCTCGAGCAAGGGGAAGAGAACAGAGGAGAGAAAGGAGAGCTTGGGCTCGGGCTGGACGAAGCACTATATATAGTGATATCTTTAGTCCCGGTTGGTGATACCAACCGGGACTAAAGGGGCTCGCAGGGGCCCCAGCCTGACGCCAGCCTACTACCACCCCTTTAGTCCCGGTTGGTAACACCAACCGGGACTAGAGGTCACAAATGAACCGGGACTAAAGCCTAGCCGTTGGAACCGGGACTAGTGGTCACATTAGTCCCAGTCCAAAACCCGACCGGGACTAATGCTCCGTACGAAAGGCCTGTTTTCTACTAGTGAAACGGTAGGCATGCACCGGCCCCTCAGATACGCGACGATGAACATGTTACTAAACTGAAATTGAATATTCCGCCATTTGAGGGTAGATACATTCCTGACACATATCTTGCTTGGGAATTAGAAACTGAACAACGTTTTACATGTTTACAATATCCTGAGGATAGACGTGTTACTGCTGCTGTGTGTGAATTTACTGGGTTTGCATCTATTTGGTGGTCCACACATTGTACAACACATCCTAATAATATTCCAACTACTTGGGCTGCTTTAAAATATGTTATGCGTACTCGTTGGGTTCCTCCATATTATCAACGTGAATTGCTTCAAAAATTGCAGTGGTTAAGACAGGGCAAAAATTCTGTAGAGGAATATTATCAGGAGTTACAAACTGGCATGCTTAGATGTGGTATTCAAGAAGATAATGAAGCTCAACTTGGACGTTTCATGGGTGGGTTAAATAGAGAGATTCAAACTATCTTAGAGTATAAGGAGTATAACAATATCACTCGTTTATTCCATCTTGCTTGCAAAGCTGAACGTGAAGTGCAGGATCGACAAGCTATGGCACGGACTAACTTTTTTGCAGGTCGATCTTCATCATGGACACCGCGTGCATCTTCTACTACCACACGTCCTGCTGCACCCATGACTGCTTCTGCCGCCAACTCCAGCCGTGATACAAGAAAACAGGCACCACCAACACCATCTGCCAAGAGCACACCTTCCGGTCCCGCACAGAGCTCTTCTTCATCCATGGCATCAACAGGGCAAACACATGATATTATATGTCATCGTTGCAAGGGTGGAGGTCACTATGCGAGAGAATGTCCATCCAACCGTGTGATGATTGTTACTAAGGATGGTGGGTATGAGTCCGCTAGTGACTATGATGAGGAGACATTGGCTCTTATTGCAAGTGAAGAACACGGTGGAGATGATTCTGAACAAGAGACACAATATATGGCTACTGAAGATGCTGACAGGTATGAAAGTTTAGTTGCTCAACGTATTTTGAGTGTGCAGGTAACACAGGCTGAGCAAAATCAGAGGCACAATTTGTTCCATACAAAGGGAGTTGTGAAGGAACGTTCTGTCCGCGTCATCATTGATGGAGGGAGTTGCAACAACTTGGCTATCATGGAGATGGTGGAGAAGCTGTCTCTCACCACTAGACCACATCCTCATCCTTACTACATACAATGGTTCAACAACAGCGGCAAGGTTAAGGTAACATGTACTGTTCGTGTGCATTTTAGTATTGCTACATATGCCGATTCTGTTGATTGTGATGTGGTACCCATGCAAGCATGCTCCCTATTACTTGGTAGACCATGGCAATTCAATAAAAATTCTGTCCACCTTGGTAGGAAGAATCAGTATACTCTTGTTCATAAGGATAACCATATTACTTTGCTTCCTATGTCTCCTGAACACATTTTGAAAGATGATATTAATAGAGCTAGTAAAGCAAAACAGGAGCAAAACAAGAGTGAAAATCAGATTGTGGCAAAAGAATTTGAGCAACAAATGAATCCTAATAACAAACCATCATCTCATGTTGCCTCTGAAATTAAATTGAAAAGTGGATGCTTACTTGCAACCAAATCTGATATTGATGATCTAGATTTCAGCAAATTTGTTTGCTATGCTTTTGTGTGCAAAGAGGCATTATTTTCATTCGAGGACGTGCTTCCCTCTTTGCCTCCTGCTGTCACTAACATTTTGCAGGAGTTCGCTGACGTCTTTCCACAAGACGTACCATCGGAATTACCACCTATTCGAGGGATTGAGCATCAGACTGACTTAATTCCCGGTGCATCACTGCCCAACCGTGCGCCATACCGTACCAATCCAGAGGAGACGAAGGCGATTATGCGTCAAGTACAGGAGCTGCTCGACAAAGGTTATATACACGAATCTCTTAGTCCTTGTGATGTTCCTATTATACAAGTGCCGAAAAAGGATGATACATCGCGTATGTGTGTTGATTGTAGATCCATTAATAATATTACAATTTGTTATCGTCATCCTATTCCTAGGCTAGATGATATGCTTGATGAATTAAGTGGCTCTACCATATTCTCCAAAGTTGATTTGCGTAGTGGATACCATCAAATTCGTATGAAATTGGGAGATGAATGGAAAACTGCATTTAAAACTAAGTTTGGCTTATATGAGTGGTTAGTCATGCCTTTTGGGTTAACTAATGCACCTAGTACTTTCATGAGATTAATGAACGAAGTTTTACGTGCTTTCATTGGACGATTTGTGGTAGTCTATTTTGATGATATACTGATTTATAGCAGATCTTTGGAAGAACATTTGGAACATTTACGTGCTGTTTTTATTGCTCTACGTGATGCACGTTTGTTTGGTAACCTTGAGAAGTGCACCTTTTGCACCAACCGAGTATCTTTTCTTGGCTATGTTGTTACTCCACAAGGAATTAAAGTTGATAAAGCCAAGATTGAAGCTATTGAGAGTTGGCCGCAGCCCAAAACGGTCACACAAGTGAGGAGTTTTCTTGGCCTCGCTGGTTTCTATACGCGATTTGTGAGAGATTTCAGCACCATTGCTACACCTCTCAATGAGCTTACAAAGAAGGATGTGCCTTTTGTTTGGGGTATCGCACAGGAAGAAGCCTTCACGGTATTGAAAGATAAGTTGACACATGCTCCTTTACTCCAACTTCCTGATTTTAATAAGACTTTTGAGCTTGAATGTGATGCTGGTGGAATTGGATTAGGAGGTGTGTTATTACAAGATGGTAAACCTGTTCATACTTTTCTGAAAAATTGAGTGGGCCTAGTCTGAACTATTCTACTTATGATAAAGAATTATATGCTCTTGTTCGGACTTTAGAAACATGGCAACATTATTTATGGCCCAAAGAATTTGTTATACATTCTGATCATGAATCTTTGAAATATATTAAAAGTCAAGCAAAACTGAACCGTAGACATGCTAAATGGGTTCAATTCATTGAGACTTTTCCTTATGTCATTAAACACAAGAAGGGTAAAGAAAATGTTATTGCTGATGCATTGTCTCGTCGCTATACTATGCTTTCCCAACTTGACTTTAAAATATTTGGTTTGGAGACCATCAAAGATCAATATGTGCATGATGCTGATTTTAAAGATATAATGCAGAATTGTAAAGAAGAAAGAACATGGAACAAGTTCATCATTAATGATGGATTTGTGTTCCGTACTAACAAGCTATGCATTCCAGCTAGCTTCGTTTGTCTTTTATTATTGCAGGAGGCGCATGGAGGAGGATTAATGGGACACTTTGGCGTGAAGAAGACGGAGAACGTACTTTCTACACATTTCTTTTGGCCAAAGATGAGACGAGATGTTGAGCGTTTTGTTGCTCGCTGCACTACATGTCAAAAAGCTAAGTCACGACTCAATCCTCATGGTTTATATATGCCTTTGCCTGTACCTAGTGTTCCATGAGAGGACATATCTATGGACTTTGTTTTAGGTTTACCTCGAACAAAGAAGGGGAGGGATAGCATATTTGTTGTCGGGGATAGATTTTCGAAAATGGCACACTTTATACCATGTCATAAAAGCGATGCTGCTGCTAATGCTGCTGATTTGTTCTTTCGTGAAATTATTCGTTTGCATGGTGTGCCAAATACTATTATTTCAGATCGTGATACTAAATTTCTTAGCCACTTTTGGAGATGCTTATGGGCTAAGTTGGGGACGAAATTGCTTTTTAGTACTACATGTCACCCCCAAACTGATGGACAAACTGAAGTAGTCAATAAAACATTGTCTACTATGCTTAGGGCTGTTTTGAAGAATAACCTTAAAATGTAGGAAGAATGCTTGCCTCATATTGAATTTGCTTATAATCGTTCGCAGCATTCTACTACTAAGATGTGTCCTTTTGAAATTGTGTATGATTTCCTACCTCATGCACCCATTGATTTGTTGCCTCTTCCATCTTCGGAGAAGGTTAATTTTGATGCTAAGCAACGTGCTGAATTGATCTTAAGAATGCATGAGTTAACTAAAGAAAACATTAAGCGCATGAATGCTAAATACAAACTTGCTGGCGATAAGGGTAGAAGACATATTGTGTTTGAACCTGGAGATCTTGTTTGGTTACATTTACGCAAAGATAGGTTTCCTGATTTGCGCAAATCTAAGCTAATGCCACGTGTTGATGGTCCTTTTAAGGTGTTAGAGAAAATAAATGATAATGCATATAAACTTGAGCTGCCTTCAGATTTTGGGGTTAGTCCCACTTTTAACATTGCAGATTTGAAGCCTTATGTGGGTGAGGAATATGAGCTTCCGTCGAGGACGACTTCAATTCCAGAAGGGGAGGATGATGAGGACATCAGTACTACAGTTACACCCACAACCCCTGCTGCTACATATACTAGACCAATTACTAGAGCTCGCGCACGCCAATTAAATTACCAGGTACTTTCGTTTTTTGGTAACGATTCTAATGTTCATGAGAATATGATGCTGCCTAAATTGGATACATTTGTTTTTCTTACAAATGAAGGGCCCAGCATGGACAAGAAGGATGAACATTGGAGCATGATCAAGCATGGAGGGGATGGCGTGCGCAAGGGGAACAAGAAGGAAGTTTCCAGTGGAGTTTTCAGCACTTTGTAGCCACCATGATGACATAGAAGGACATGGACGAAATATACAAGAAGGCCTTTCATAAATTTCATCCATAGCTTAATATAGGTGCTGCGCCACCTTATTTTTGGGCCAGGCCCATGTATTTTCGAAATACATTTAATAGGCTGTTTTTTAGAGTCCGTATTAATAGAGAAAACGACTTAGGATAGAATTTAGTCCCACCTTGCCAAGGGTGGACGAAATTCCCCTCTGTCTCCTTATAAATACAACCCTTAGGGCATCGTTTTAGAATTGGGTTTTGTTTAGATTAAAGTTTGTCATAGTGCACCGCGCGTACTTCGTTTGTGTTCAACGACCAGGCCAAGACGTTTCAGAACCCCACTTTGATCAATAAAGCTTTCCTCTTAAATTCGCAATATCCAGATTGCAATCTCAGTTTCTTGCTTGTTCTTCGTTTGCCTGCAGGAAATAGGCCCTCGTGGTCAGGTTGATCATGCTCCGGCGTGATCAATAACCTCTCGGAGTTGGTTTAGCGATTGCTAAGGTGCGACGTCTTCGTACGTTGTAGTCGGATCGTCAAAGTCTACTCCACCGAAAACGATAGTTACCATCTCATCGAAAGACGGGACACATTCGCCTCTATCAAGTGGTATCAGAACTTAAAAAAAGGAAAATCTTTTCACCGTAGTAAGTCACAAGTACAAACCAGCCCTATAGTATATCACTAGTCACCTTAATTATCTATCTCCATGAGCAGCAGATCATATATATATAATGCACAAAAATTTAGCCTGCTCGGTTGGTCGATGTTCATCTCTCATCCGCAGCAGCAGCAGCAGGACGAGGGTGTATGTTGACGGCAGCTCTGTACGCAAGAGAAGCAGTCCACCATCCCAGCAGCAGCAGCCACTGGAACGTGGCGGCGACGAGGCAACCTGCCACAACGCCGACGAGGCAACTTGCCACAACGCCGAAGAAGGGGCAAAAGATGACGCACGGGATGAGAAAGTCCGGCATCCATTCTGGTTGTGGATGGCACAGCCAGAAAAACACGTGCATGAAGCAGCCCATGGCCGAGAGATACAAGACGGTCATGAGCTCGTCGACCCCGACCATGCCCATCACGAGCACCGCCATCAGCCCCGTGCAGAGCGCCGTCAAGAAGAGCGTCATGAGGGCCCGGGCGCGTTCCAGCTCCTCCAAGGAGGGGTGAGGGACGGGCAGCGCGGTGCCCCGATCGGCGCCGGTGCGGAGGCAGTGCAGGGTGAGCGCGTAGCCGAGGTGCGCGGCGGCGTAGACAGTGGCCAAGTGGAGGACAATGACGGCGGCGCGCGGGCGACATAGGCGGTGGCGACGGCGGCAGCGAGGAGGCAGTAGGAGAGGCAGAGCAGGTCGATGTAGAACGGCCAGGTGCACGAGATGCAGAGGAGCAGGAGGAAGACGTACGCGCAGACGGTGACGGCCATGATCCACAGCTGGGACATGGGGTGTCCGCCGGAGCGCTCCACTAGCACGAAGGGGACAGCCACGGCGAGCGCCACCGTGGAAGCCAGGAGCGCCACCGAGCAGATCACCTGCGCACGGAGGCCGGGGTCCAGCTGCCTGAAGGGCTCCAGCCAGGTGGAGGGCATCCACGTCCTCATGTCCACGGCGGCCATGGAACTATTGAAGTCGATGGATCGTACTAGGTACGTACGGCTCCTTCTCCTCAAGGCTTCTTTCTTCCGTATTTTACTTTATCTTGCCGGGATTCTTTCTTATTTATTTACAACATTTGATAAAGGAAAGATGGAAGGGTTTTTCCTTATCTTGTGTGGTGAAAAGAAGAAGCAAATAAAGAAGAAGGCAAGGAAACAAGGAAATAAAGAAGGAAGCAAGGAAAGAAGGAACCAATTCAAATTTAGTTCGGTTTTCTTGTCAAAACAATACAGAAATTACATTTGCAAAGAGAAGGAGAACAAGATGACTGCAACAAAATTTTCCAACTTGAGCAACACACAACACCCCGGTACAACAAATCCCGAAGCATTATGTGACAAATGACAAATCCAACAAAAAGTGGTATAATGATTGTTTGATAACACAGGAAAACAATGTAATAACTATAATAAGAGA
This sequence comes from Elymus sibiricus, assembly GCA_039707655.1. NCBI lineage: Eukaryota > Viridiplantae > Streptophyta > Magnoliopsida > Poales > Poaceae > Elymus > Elymus sibiricus. Next base: position 4,056,741 of record CM077670.1, on the reverse strand, counting down.
TGGTTCAAATCCTCTAAAATTTCTATGAAATCCCTCTGAATCAAGGTGGAAGGGTGCGTAGCCGAAACCCGTGCGATCCCAGGATCAACTCCTCCCTGTTGGGGTCAATCCGGTCTCCTGGCAAGCTCTGTGTACAGCCATACACAGGGTAGCCCCACGTAGGGCCCCATGTGCTGTTCACGCACATGGGGTGGCTCGTTCGGCATGCCTGTGTCAAGAAAGTCTTGACACAGACGTGCATAGCAGGGATCACCTGCTCTCTGCTGCGCGAGAGCAGTAGAGGTCTAGTCGGAGCACTGTTGAGCCCCTAGATAGTAGTAGTTTAAGGCTATGTACAAATCCATATAAGAAATGGAACGCTCACAGTGGTAAGTGAGAGAGCGAGTTCCAAAAATATCCAAGGGAAAATATGTTCTTCTCCTCCTCCCTTGCTTCGTCTCCTCTGTCGCGAAAGGTTCAGATCTGCGCACCGCACGTGGGCTGGCCAGCAATGAGGGGTGAGGTTGGGCTAACAATTGGCATCAGAGCCCCAGGTTATGCCGAAGCATATGCCGAAAGACGGCGCAGCCGGCGGCTCCAAGACGGCCGAGGAAATCTCGGCTGAGGAGACGCGCGCGGCTGACGCGCTCGCACGACAGGGGAGACCCGAAGGTGAGCTGGGCGCACCGCGCTCCGTGCGCGACGTGGGTATGTCCAGCACCTCCTTCCCTCTCCTCACGCGGACCAACTATCCCAGTTGGTCGCTCCTGATGAAGGTCATCATGGAGGCGCGGCATATGTGGAAAGTCGTGGAAACCGGCGAGGTCGAGTACGCCGAGGATCGGCTGGCGATGGAGGCAATCCTGCGCTCCGTCCCACTAGAGATGGTGCCTACTCTTGGCATGAAGAAAACCGTGAAGGAGGCATGGGACACCATCAAGATCTTGCGCATCGGTGTGGATCGCGTACGGGAGTCGAAGGCTCGGACGCTTCGCCTCCAGTACGAGGAGCTCCGGTTCAAGGCCGGTGAGCTTGTCGACGACTTCGCCATGCGGCTGCAGGGTCTCATCAACGAGCTCAGCACGCTCGGAGATCCCATCGACGGCAAGAGAGTGCTCCTCAAGTTCCTCCGCGTCGTCCCCAAGCAGTACAAGCAGCTAGCCTGGTCCATCGAGAGCTTGGTGGATCTCTCCACCATGACATTTGAGGAGCTGGTAGGCCGGCTCAAGGTCGTCGAGGAGCGCGGTGACAAAGCCGACGAACGCGCTGGCGGCCAACTACTGCTCATGGAGGAGCAGTGGAACGCGTGCCTTCAGCAGCGCGGCCGCCATGGCTCTTCTGGCAGTGGGGGAGGCACCTCCACGGGAAGCAGAGCTCGCGGCAGAGGCAGAGGCCGTGCCCAAAGCGGTGGAGGCAACCGCGGCCGTAAGCCAGGTCAGTCCCAGCAACAGGGCGGGCCTGGGCGAAGTTCTGGCAGCAGTGGCGACCGGAACAAGCACCACTACTGCGGCAAGCCTGGTCATTGGACCCGGGAATGCCACACGAGAATAGCCGACGAGGTAGCTGATACGTCTCCAATGTATCTATAATTTTTGATTGTTCCATGCTGTTATATTATCAATCTTGGATGTTTTTATATACATTTACAACAATTATATATCATTTTTTGGGACTAACCTATTAACTTAGTGCCCAGTGCTAGTTGCTGTTTTCTGCCTGTTTTTGGTTTTATAGAAAATCTATACCAAACGATGTCCAAATGCTACGAAACTTTTTGGAGATTTTTTTCTAGACATAACAAACACTAGAAGCTTCCGGAGGAGGCCAGAAGACCCAGGAGGTGGCCACGAGCCACCAGGGCGCGCCTGGGGGGGGGGGCAGGTGCGCCCTGGTGCCTCGTGGGCCCACCTCTGACCCTTTTGACCTAATTCCACCACTATAAATTCCCAAAAATCAAAAAACCAACAGAGGAGTCCACGAAATACTTTTTCCGCCGCCGCAAGTTTCTGTTCTCGAGATATCCCATCTGGGGGCCTTTTCCGGCACTCCGCCGGAGGGGGAATCGATCACGGAGGGGCTCTACATCAACCTTGCTGCCCTTCCGATGATGCGTGAGTAGTTTACCACAGACCTTCGGGTCCATAGTTAGTAGCTAGATGGCTTCTTCTTTCTTTTTGACCTTCAATACAATGTTCTCCTCGATGTTCTTGGAGTTCTATCCGATGTAATCACTTTTTGCGGTGTGTTTGTTGGGATCCGATGAATTGTGAGTTTATGATCAGATTATCCATGAATATTATTTGAGTCTTCTCTGATCTCTTTTATACATGATTATTATAGCTTCGTATTTATTCTCCGATCTATTGATTTGGTTTGGCCAACTAGATTGATTTATCTTGCCATGGGAAGAGGTGCTTTGTAATGGGTTCGATCTTGCGGTGCTCAATCCCAGTGACAGAAAGGGACATGACACGCATGTATCGTTGCTATTAAGGGTAAACAGATGGGGTTTATTCACGCGTGAGTTACTTTGTCTACATCATGTCATCTTGCTTAAGGCGTTACTCCGTTCTTTATAGACTTAATACACTAGATGCATGCTGGATAGCGGTCGATCTGTGGACTAATAGTAGTAGATGCAGGCAGGAGTCGGTCTACTTGTCTCGGACGTGATGCCTATATACATGATCGTTGCCTTCGATATCGTCATGATTATTTGCTTTTTTATCAATTGCCCAACAGTAATTTGTCTACCCACCGTATGCTATTTTCTTGAGAGAAGGCTCTAGTGAAGACTATGGCCCCCGGGTCTATCTAAATCATATATTAAAAACCCTAAAAATACTTGCTGCACTTTTTCTTTATTTATTTTATTTTGTATTTTTGTTTCAATCAATCTATCTATTACATACAATTTAATCTTGCAACTTACCGCCGAGGGATTGACAACCCCTCGTTTGCGTTGGGTGCAAGGATTTGTTGTTTGTGTGCAGGTACTGCTAACGAGGTGTTGCGTGATTCTCCTACTGTATTGATAACCTTGGTTTCATAACTGAGGGAAATACTTACCTCTACTGTGCTGCATCATCCCTTCCTCTTCGGGGAAAATACCAACGCAAGCTACAAGTAGCAGGAAGAATTTCTGGCGCCGTTACCGGGGAGACATCATCAACATCTATCAAGTACCTTTGCATAAACTCTCATCTCCTTGCATTTATTTTATTTGCCTCTCATTTTCATCTCCCCCACTTCTAAAAAGTTTTTACAAAAATACAAAAATATTTTCCGTTTACCTTTTTCTTGTTTGCTTGTTTGCTTGCTTGTTAGCTTGTTTGCATAACCACGATGTCTCAAGAAAATACAAAATTGTGTGATTTTTCCAATACTAATAATAATGATTTATTAGTACTCCAATTGCTCCTCCCGCCACTAGTGCGGAGACTTGTGATATTAATGCCGCTTTGCTATATTTTGTCATGAAAGAACAATTTTCTGGTAGTCCTAATGAAGATGCTGCATCCCATCTAAAGACCTTCGTAGAATTGTGTGATATGCAAAAGAAAAATTATGTGGATAATGATATTGTGAAATTAAAATTATTCCCATTCTCATTGCGGGATCGTGCAAAAATTTGGTTTTCATCTTTACGACGAAATAGTATCGATTCCTGGGATAGGTGTAAAGATGCTTTTATTACTAAGTATTTTCCTCCCGTGAAAATTATTTCACTTAGAAATCAAATTATGAATTTTAAGCAACTTGATCATGAACATGTTGCCCAATCTTGGGAAAGGATGAAATTAATGATAAGAAATTGCCCTACTCATGGTTTAAATTTATGAATGATCATACAATTTTTTTATGCGAGATTAAATTTTGTCTCTAGAAATCTTTTAGATTCCGCCGCGGGTGGTACTTTTATGGAAATTACTTTGGGAGAGGCTTCTAAATTGCTTGATAATATTATGGAAAATTATTCACAATGGCATACTAAAAGAGTTCCCATTAGTAAAAAGGTGAATTTGGTTGAAAAAATTAATACTTTGAGTGATAAAGTTGATGCGCTTATGAAATTGGTTGCTAGCAAAAATGCTAATATTGATCCTAATGATGTGCCCTTGTCCACTTTGATTGAGCAAAATAATGATGCCAGAGAGAAATAATTCAGGAGGTGAAGACCAGGAGTTTTGTGACCCTCCATTTGAGCAAGGCAAGCCACCACATCCACATGCTTGATGGCAATGCAAGGCCATGGGTTCAAACTTGCAATTTTATTTATTTATGTTGGATTTTCTTGCATTACTTTTAGTGCTTGTTTTAGTTGTTGTTGTAGTCTTTGTGTTGAAGTTTGTGGTCACACTAGTGTTGCACCAAGGAGTACTTAGTTGGGCAGTAGCTTTCACTAAGGGAAAGAATAGACAAGAATATCTTGAACCGGTAATTTCTTTCGACAAAAATAAACCCTAATAAAAGTGGTAACGTCATCTCTAGATAAAGAGGTTACTTTGGGGAAAGACTTTAGCATAGTAGTGATCCTCTCGGGAATCACTCAACTAGTGTAATGATCACCGCGGAGGAATAACTTTAGAATTGTAATGATCATAATCAGGGAAAGACTTTAGCACTAAGGAATTGATCTAGGTCAACTAAAATGCTTAGGGTTAATTTCTTTTGAGTTAAGTTCTCGTAACTCAACCCTAAGGACTAGTCAATTCACAGTGCCACGGAACCGAGCCTTTTCTGTACGACCATATTTGCCTGAATGGCAAGGCCTTACTTCGTTTGTAGCTATGCCGTGTTCCAGAAGACACAGATCCCTGGGCTGGAACACGAGGGCTCAGGTTCTATAAATCGGGGTGCCACAAGACTTGGTATCAGAGCCACGCTAACTGTAGGACACACTAGATAGCACAACGTTAGAATGAGAGCCGGTAGATAGGATATAGGATTGTTGCATTTGATTGCGCACAACATAACTATTATTTATCATCTGCACTAATCCCCTTAATCATGTTGAGTGTAGATGGCTTCCACCCTCATCTCCCACACCCCGGACCTCACACCCTGCAACTTCCCGTACCTGCTTAATGGTGTTTGGTGCCGCTTCTATCCCAACAGAGAGGCACCAAGGTACTACGTGTTCCGGACAACACTGACAGAGACAATCTTTGAGTATCATGCCAGTGTACTCCTAGCAGTCAACTTACCTACGTGCAGACGCACTTATCGGTTCAGTGGCACACATACGTCCACTCCGGAGTTGACTGTCCAGTTGGCAGCTCAGACATCCATCATCGGCTTTCACCACCAGGAACCGCAAATGCAAGAGCATCCTGCTTTTCGCTATTACCCCACCTTATCACCAGATCGATGACATGTACAGTTTCCACCCGCCCACCGGGATGGCAACGCCGCCGCGGCACTCATGTCCCACTACATGATCGCCGAGTACATCCTCGTCACTAGACTAGTCAGAGATGCTACCCTCAACCGAAGATCCCTCGCCTCGGCCGTAAACACAACCACCACTCCGCCACCCCCTCCTCCGATTAAACCGGAGTAGAAGTTGTAGTAAGAATTGCATTGCATGCATCAGTTTAGAAGTCCAACGTAGTTTGGCTTGCGTGAAGTAGCAATAATAGTCTTAAACCGCTCGTGTAAGTTTCCTTTGTTGTAAGATTGCTTGTCTATGCTGATTGGCTTTATTTTCTCTTGTTGTTATTTGATTCTTTGGTGTTACCCTACGTTTAAGTATGGATGATGACCAACCCTTTTGCGTTGAAACGGATTCAGGATGGGGAATCTCAACTGCCATGGAGTTCCCTCAGAGTATAGCCCCGATGGTCAGACAAGGGAGGAGTCGGGACTTCCTCCGTTTCCTCCACACCTAGGATCACCACCGACCAACTCATGGAATTAGTGGGGGAAGCAAATCACCTTGATGCTGCAAGAGGACTGAATGGGATGCAGCTACTGAATGGACATGATTACTACCACTAGCAACATGCCCAAAGGTTAGAATTTTCATAAGGAAGGGCAACCTCAGACCTGGTCAGTACCAACACAGCTATGGAGACCGATACAATACCAATCACATGCGAGTTCCCAGACGTATTTGCAGAGAAACCACCAGCAATGCCGCCAATCCAAACGGTAGAGTTCGCCATTGAATTGAAACCAGAAGCAAGACCCTCAAGCTCACCGCACCCCCGCATGACTCCTGAGGAATTGGTCCAACTGAGAGCACAATTAGATGAGCTACAATTAAAGGGATTTATTCGTCCAAGCAACTCCCCATGGATGTCACCCATATTTATACAGAAAGAAGCCAAAGGCCACGGAGAGATGCGTGTGAACTACCGCATCTTGAACAAATGTACCACCAAGCCGGATATGGGTCTGCCACGAATCTCCAACATATTCACCCCATTGAAGGATGCACGAGTATTCTCCAGAATCGACCTTCAACATGGATATTATCAGCTAAGGATCAAGGAAGAAGACATTTACAAGACCGCCTTCGCCACCAAATTCGGCACTTTCGAGTTCACAGTCATGCCACCCGGATTGCCAGGCTCCCCTGCCTAGTTCCGAACCCTGATGGATGAAGTACTTTGGGACTTCCAGTGTAAGTTCGTATTAATATCCGCCGACGACATCATAATCTACTCCAACAACGAAGAAGATCACCATCAGCATCTCCGCGCAATCTTGGGGAGCTTGCGAGCCCACCAATTATATGTCAACCTCAGGAGGAGTGCGCTCTGGCATACGGAAGTGAAGGCTTTGGGACACATTATATCCCCACTCGGAGTAACCATCAACCCAAGAAAGATTGAAGAAGTGCTAAGTTGGGAGACCCCACTCACCCCTCATAGAGTACGTAGATTCCTACGTGAGACCGGCAACTACATCTGCTTTGTCAGAGGATTCAGCAAGATAGCCAACACACTGACCGCACTATTGGTGGAAGATCAACCTTTCCTGTGGACCGAAGCCTACGAATCAAGCTTCTTGGAGATAAAGACCCGATTAGCCATGGCCCCAATTCTGCGCTACCTAACATCTGCAAGCGCTTCATCATCCACTACGATGCCTCCCCACAAGGTATGAGGGAGAAAGGTGGCCGTGTGGGCAGCATGGGTGCCGTTCCATGGGCACTGGCATTACCACAAGACCCGAATGCACCGCGCCGCGTGAAAAGGACTAGGGATGAATTGCGGGAAGAGGTCTTGCGATTGGCGGCCCAAACTTTTAGTGCTTTTACAACAGAGGTGAGGGTAGTATTGAAGGAAGAGATACTGCAGGAGATGGGTGCTACTCCAAGTGTGGAACGCCAGGGAGGCCCAAATACTTTCATACCTCCTGGATGGCCGAGTAGCCAAGGCTCCGACTCTGACAGCCTCATGGGCGCACACCCTATTGACAACTTAGAAGTAAGCTTTCGCACTTTGTACAAATGTACCCTTATTACATCCTTGTTACATAATTTGTATAGATTCTAACAGAGCCACACATTTGTGTCAGGGAACTCATCGGCTAGATGCCGCCTAACATATAAATTACCTGGCTTGGAACGAACTTGTGAGTATGCCAAAGTCTTCAGAACTAAACCAGGGGACCTATGTGACCATAAGCTTATACAGCCGGACATGGTGAAGGTCCAAGTGTTCAGTGTAGAGCTAGGTTGGGGGAGATTGGTAGTGCGTGAACCAACCGAAAGAGGAAGCCACGTACCTCTGGCAGTGTCAAAGTCACTACATGCTCTGGCCAAAGCACCAGATAGTTCTCGATGGGGTGTCCCCATGTCGCAGTTTTCTACTGGGCATGACCGTTAGCCCCCATCCGACCCAACCTTCTCCTCTTTGACCGAGGTCAGATGAGCGGATATTCGATGACTTGGAAGATATAGGCATCGATGCCGACCTTCTCCTCGATCAGTATGAGCCGCCAATCCATCAACCTGCTGAGGTGGATAGAAACAACACAAATCCTTGTAAGGATGGGCCAGCCCAGAAGGGTCTGCCTGCTGATGCCTTTTAAAAAGCTAGGATGAAAGCGTTTGTTTCGCAAAATGTAACCGAACCACCTCCAGCCAGGGCTAAGGACGTCACGGAGAAAAAGAAAAGGAAAAGAGACGAAAGTACCCTCACAAGCTATAAGAAAGGCAAAGAAGTGGAACAATCAAACAAGCTCCCCAATAAAGCCTTATCCTTTACGTCCACTGAACCAGCCATCGAGTAGAAATACATGAGAGGTGAGCCCATGCTCTCTGAAGAAGCACGAGAATCCCTTGGAACGGACGCAATTTTTTTGCATTCGATGTACATGGAACAATGTAGTGGCTCAAAGGGATTGGTCGACCAGTTCATGGCCAAACTGCTGACTAACTACCCTTTCTACCATGAGTTTGACTACGATATATACGAAGTTGATTACTTCAATTTGTACCATTTGTACAACAGGGAAGAACTAGACATGTCCATGATCAGACTGTGGACACTCTTCCAAGCCACAGCGGCCGACCGCATCCCTGTGAGTGTTGGAGTTATTGATCCCTGCTTAATAAACTGGAGGCTTATGAAAGATTCCAAGACTACGGTAGCGAACTTCATTGGAAGGGCATGGGCAGCACGAAAGTACAAAAATTTCATCCTCTTGCCCTACAATATGGAGTAAGTCCTTAAACTTAGCCAGATTACTTTTTTATGAACCTATACGAGTCTATCTTAATGTCTCCTTTTCTCCGGCATATGCAGAAACCATTGGGTTCTTCTGGTAATCGTCCGGTCTTGGGCCACAGTTTTTTTTACTTTGATTCCTTGCCATACCAAAAAGACAAGGGAAAGAACATCCGAGACTTCACTGATATCAGGAACATAGTGGACGATGCTTTTATCGTGTTCAAAACCGTCAGAGGAGGCGGTGTTGTAAACAAGAAAACATCCAAGCTGACCCACGTAATCCAATTCCCCGCCTTGCAACAGCACGATGGCAGGTCGTTTGGTTTATACGTGTGCATCCATATGGATGAGATTGTTCGTCACTTTCACTCATTTAAATCTGAAGCCGAATTCAGAAGAAACTTGATCTCCTTGAAGGTGGGATTCGACCACAACAAAGAGCTAGCATGCATCATACAACTTCTGGCTCGTTTCATTAATGTTGAAATAATGCAGCCATCAGGTAGATTTTATGTTGCCCCTACAGAGCCGAGGGATACCACACCGAGTATACATGTGCCGCCGAAGGTGCCATCTGTTTCAGCAAAGCCATCTACCAGCTTGTACAAAAAAAATCTTTGGGGAAGTCGTCATCTTCGTTGAAGAAGCAATCTTCGATGAAGGACCCATCTGGCACGAACGACCCATCTACGGCGAACAGGAAGCCTACCTCTTTGGTGAAGTAGCGGAACTTAGGGCATTGGCGCGAAGTGGCAATAGTTTCCACCGAATTAGACCAGTTTTTTGTGCAAACTTATGATCATATTTTGTAGTCTGTGACGTGGGTGCATATAAGTTGTTTCGTTATATATCTCTATGTCACCGTGGGATAACATATATATTGTGTTGAAGTCTCATGTTGTTGGTCCACATGATAATTTAATGATCTTAATGAAAATCGCAGGCTTTATCTTCTCTTTGAATCTTCGGAAAATGGTTGCACGCGATCAAAAAAGCACAAAGGTAACTTTTATCTCATGTTCATTGATGTACACATGTATGTGATGATGGATATGTATATATGCAAGATTCATGTAACTGATGACATGAAATGAATATAATGGAGGAATGTGTATCGGTTGTATATGTTTTGTCTGTCATATATGATATGCAATATATATGTTTGCATGTGACTATTTATGTGCCTGTGTATGGTGCAGCTGGGGCTGCAGTGTCCAGTAGTGCAGTTGGGGCTACACTGTCCAGCAGTGCAGCTGGGTCATCACTGACTGGCCTCTATGGGAGAGCGGTTAGTACTATACTACCCAATGGTCTCCACAACCAATCACCACTGACTAGCCACCACTGACCGGTCAAGCATGAATTTGGGCCTTCTCTATGTAGCCATCACTGACCGGCTGGCCGGTCTGTGATGAAACTCATCACAGATGGGTCAATTGGGCCATCTCTGATGAAATAGTCATCACTAACCCAGACACTGACGGGCCGCTTGTGCATCAGTGATTTTGGCCGGTCAGTGCTATCTCGACCTGTAGTAGTGATATACCCACAAATTTTGTGACTGGAGAAACAGAACACGTGATTTTTTTGTACTGGTCACAGATGGTCATATCGAAAATTTGTAGGAATATATTTAGTCCGAACATCCCATAATACACATGTATGATTTTTTGATTTTTTTCAAACTTTTTTGTGTGTCTGTTAAGGACCTGGTGCAAAATGCAATATTATTTTTTACCGGGCATAGTGCATAGAAAAAACTTATGTGGAACCTGGTGCAAAGTGACATAAGTGGTGATTCAGTAGGTGCAAAAATGCAATTTACTTTTTTATTTTTATATTTCGATAGTCAAAGATAATGATGTTTAACTAAAATTGACTCCACCCTTTTCGAGATGCCATTTATTTTGGAACGGGTCTATTTAACTAAAATGATTTAGTACTAGTTTAGGTCGTATTTTTCAAACAGACTAGTTAGATCTTATTGTTATAGCTTAATCGCCGATTATACTGAAGGATTTGAAGATGGCTTCTTCCATTCACGGGAGCATGAAAACACATAAATATGGCAAAATGTAGTATTGCAATATGGTGACTTCTTGAATTTTACTGGACTGAGAACCATAACAGTGTCTAATTTTGAGCTAGGGTGGCATGCACTACATATACATGCAGTATATCGAAGAGAACTATTTTGTACCCAGTGTACTATGCATTCTCTATCTATATGTAGGCATACCCCTACACAAAACCACAACTCTTCTACAATTACTGTTTGATTGGACCATATAAAAACCAGATTAATTTAAACAAAATGTGTGAAGCAACATAAATTATTCTATAAAGTACGCAACAAAATTCTTAGTAAAAACTATAATCCCTCAAATCAAACAACCCACCTAAAACCAAGCAAAGCATTGTCTTGAGAGTCTGGTATGCATGCTAGTCACTCCAAAATAGCTGATATCAACAAACCTTTAGCCACGCAGAATCAAATATTCAACTTCTATTACCCGCCAATATTCAACTTCCAGGTTTCAACAACACTTTTTAGGGGATCAACTTCCAACTACCAATAAACACATGTTTTAACCATACTAGTAATATACCCATGAGTTGCCATAGAACAATAAAAAGATGTATGGAACTATTGATCAACATGATGTTCTACATTCAACTACATTCTGTAAGTGTGGGGTCTTCGTCCTCTACCCTCTTTATCAACCACTACATGTACGGAGTATTCATCCCTCTCACTCTCTTCGTCAACCTCTGTGTACCTCCCAAGCAGCCAGGATCCCTTAACTCCATGTCATCCTCTCTCAACTTTTTGGTGCACGACATGTCTTCTCCAACTTCACCAAATTTCTAGCATGACTGCAGTGGAGCCATTCTAGCCTCTACATTCGGCGTGGTGACTACGCTCATTAGAAGCGACCGGCTTTGCCCCCGCACTAGCCTCAACCACCGTGATCCGCCTCTTACATCGCATATACCGGAATTGGAATAAGATTCTTATCCATAAGATAGACGATAGCCCTTCATTTGCCTTCGCCCAGCTTCCTCAATTTTTTATGTGCTCCTCGTCTTAGACTTGTGCTCACACGGCGCATTTACCTCCCACCAGGCACACACAATTGGAATTTTTTATTTGTAGAACATATTCCTAATTCTAAAGGAGGGGTGTAAGCTCTGCCACCTCCATCTCCGGTTGCTACACTTGACTTCTTGGCATGTTGTTGTAGGAGATATGCCCTAGAGGCAATAGTAAATGTTATTGATTATCTCCCTGTTCATAACTAGGTTTATGTTCCATGCTATAACTGCTATGGTTCTCGAGTCTACAATAACCACGAGGCTCGAAGGAAGACTCATATGCACGTGTGGGATAATAAATGGTAAAATGTATTCCTAGTCAAGCCTCTATGACTGGCTCAAGTATTGCATGATGATCCTGTTTTACTGATCATGGGCATGGCTATGCCGACAATTTTGAGGGCACAATTGTTGGTAGAACACTTGTGTTGAATCGACCCAATTGATGTTATGCTATGAGGTACATTCGTCATAAGTTTATGGTTAATAACACAGAGAAGTTAATGTTTGCATAATTCCTTAGACCATGAGAGTGTCGAGTTTTTTCATGCTTGCTTCATGAACTTTGGGGTTTGTTAAACGTCATCCGTAAATGGGTGGCTATTACGGCGGCTTACGGGTTCATGGAAAAGTATGTCAAGGGACTTGATAGCTCAAGATTGGGATTTGCTCCTCCGACGATGGAGAGATATCTCTGGGCCCTCTCGGTGTTACGGTATCCATCATCGTCTGGCCAGACACAGGGTGATTTGATCACAGGGATGCCGGAACACGAGAACGAGAAAAGAGAACAATACCGGCAACGAGGTAATTGGCATTGTGGACAAGTGTTGATCCACGAGGATGCCGATGTTTCTCACCTCGGGTAATTGTAACATATCGTGAAGCAACAGGAATAGCTCACGGCAACTGGAGGTTCACTCGAATATTCATTCGTGTGGGTATAGGGGTCAATATGGGTGTCCACGGCTCCGATGTTGATCATTGATCGGAAGGGGTTCCGGGTCATGTCTATGCTTCACCGAACCTATAGGGTCACACACTTAAGGGTCATCTATCTGCTGAATACTAGACAGGGAGTCTGAGAGAAATTCACCGAAAAAGTTTCGGACGAAACGGAAATGTTCCGGAGAGAATATCGGAATAGTTCCGATGAAACCGAAAAAGTTGTTTCGGGGTATTCCATTAAGTCAAATTGGTTTCGGGACATGCCTAATAATTCTTGGAGGGTGCCAGAATCATTCTAGAAACTTTCTGGAATTTTCTGGGATGAAAACCGGAAATGTTCCGGAGCTGCCGAAACCGCTTCAGATGCTCTTCGCAGATGAAATCACTAAACCGGAATTGTTCCGGCTCGCGTTGAAAATTATTTTGGTGGGTACTAGAATTGTTCTAAGCCCACATGAATATTTTCAGTTCGACCAGACGCTGAAAAATGTTGTCGTGAATAGTGAAAGCACTTTTTGGATATTTTTGAGAAAGGCATATTCCTTTTGAGAAAGGGATATTCCAAAGGCATATTCCTTTTGAGAAAGGGATATTCCCCTTGGGATTTCCTATAAATAGGAAGGGAGATGGCTGCCATCCTCACACTCTTACTCTCATACACAAGCCATGCATGATCTGGCATTCTCTCTCCCTCCTAGCGAAATAGTTTCGTAGAGCCGAAAGGCTGTCTGGGTTCCGGCAGGAACTAGTTCTGGACGGCGAAGCCCTGCCGAATAGATGACACCGTATGTGTGCAACTCTGTAGAGAGATCGTAGTTTCGGTCTGAGTTCGAGAGTGCCTCCCGAAGGGCTGTCCGTGTGACCGTCCGAGTTTTGGAGGTCCTCCCGAAGGGCTGTCCGAGTGACAGTCCGAGTTTCGGAGGTCCTCCCGAAGTGCTGTCCGCGACACCGTCCGGGGGACTGTGTGACCGCCTCCCGGAGGGCTGTCCGCGGGGCAGATGAGGGTATACATCCTCGCGGTTGGGAGGTTGTAAAATCCTAGCTGCGGGGATCTGCACCGCCGTTCGTCATCGACTCTACTTCCGCTGCGCTACGAGTCGGTAACGAAAGAGATCAAACCTTGTATGCAGTCTCCATAGTGGTCCTGGGCTGGTGCGTAGGTCGGAAATTTTTTGTTTTCTGCTGCGTTTCCCTACAGTGGCATCAAGAGCCGTGCTATGTGTAGATGCAGGTTGCGATCTAGAATACATAGAGATGTATGGGTGTTGCACAATAATTAGGTAGTAGATGAGATCTATTGCTGAAAATTATTTGTGCGGGTAGCAGATGAAATCTGTTACCCGATGTTCCTATTGCTTCCCTAGAATTTGCATATTTCTGATCTTGATAACAGTATGGTGGAGTTTCAATGTTCTGGCAATCCGCGATCCTGATTGATCAACGAAGTGCTAATAGTTCATTGAATTCCACCGTAGTTAAAAAGAAAGATGAAATTTTGCAGACGAAAGGGCAATGCAGATGTGATCTGCACGGGGGTCACGCGTATGACGAAGTTTAGTATGGGGCTCGAGATTTTATTATCTCGTGTTTCATACACCCTGGAATGTTAATCTTGCGACTTGGATTATCATGCTTAATGATGGACGTTGGTAGCTTCGGTTTGTTTCGAAACCTTAGAAGCCACGTAAAATAAAATTTTGCATGAACCGATTAGAGGCGTCTAACTTGGTTTTGCAGGATGGTTTTCCATGTGCATGTGATGTGGTATAGCAGTGTTCATAATAATTTGATTATGTATGAGATGACTATATGATGTAAATTGATTAACATGACCTGCGTGTCATGATTCGGCATGATGGCTGGAGCCATATGATTGCACTTTAATGACCTGCGTGTCAACCTTATGTAATGCACTTATTTTATTAGCTATAGAGATAGCAATATTATCTTGTGCATCAACAAGGTGGTGGCAATCTTTGCGAAGGTGAACACCGACGTGAATGCCGAAGACGAAGAAATACAAGACTTCTCCGTCAGAAAGGGCTATACCATATCATGCTATTATGAATTGCCTAAGATGTTTATCCCTTATGATGCACCCTTCTTGATTGCGCGGTAGTCGCTTTTATTAGGGTGATCTCTCACTTTAAAAATATCAAAGTAGTTAGTGTTCACCCAAGTGTAGCACCGTCTGAAATTCGTATCTTTTCGGGGTGCGCCATGTCCACATGGGTACGAACGAATCGAGAGGAATGAGGCGGGTGAGGTCAGACCTCGCAGTAAGATCACTTGGTTGTCTTTGACGTTCAGGCAGGATCGTCCTGAGCTCGGAACACACCCATCGAAAGATGAACAAGAGTCACATGGAGATGTGATCGGCAAGTTTGCCTACCGATTGAAATTCTCGTCATCAGTGATGTCCACATCAATGGCGTTGAATTGAAATGTGGATCTTGTATCACTCACAATCAATTATGAGAGATATTGATTTGAGTGGGAGCGCACTGTAGAATTAATTCTTTTAATTCTCAGTGCAATTAATTTTGAACACTGTCTAAGTGTGATTTGCATAATAGTTGTAGAATAATGGCTCGTGTTTCCACCTTCCCTGTTAAAATTGAATAAACTGTTAAATATCTGGTTAAAACCTTACGGTTGGTAACGTAATGTGAGGATTGTCCTCAAGAGTGCCGAGAAGGACTTTGTCCTATCGCATGCTCTCTGTATTCTCCCGCTAATGCTATGGATCATGTGACTCTCGTTCTTCGATCCAAAAGCTAGAATTCCGTTTTCAGTCAAGTGCAATACGTTTGCTTCCATGAGACCCGAACTTCAAAAGTTTGGATAGTTATGTGATATTCATGGAATCTGAAAATCATTTTCAGAGACAGACAAAGACTGGAAGATATGAGATATCTAAAGCCATGTTTGTTTGCAAACTATTAGTAAAGGTGTTTACTATGCATTTGACTGATAAGAGAGGGATCCAGAAGAACGCCTGTCATATGATGAAAGGTGAATAAAACAACAACTTAAAGAGAAAGGAAGTGTCCGAAGGGTGTTAGTGAAACTTTCACGCCTAGGAAGTCCGAGGCTAACGCCACACTTAAGTTGGGTGCTTCTTCTGAGAGTAGGAGAAATACTGAAAGTTAAACTGTTAGAAGTATAATGGCAATAGGAAAGAAGACTGGAATATCCAACTCATGCATGAATGTCATACAAGTTTTTGATGTATAGAAGGCTGGTCAAAGATATAGTTCTTGGGAATTATGGTTAAACATGTTAATCACTAATTCTTGGGTATTGTGAGTTAATCACAAAGATACCCGCTCGATTGCATTCTGTTGCAGCTCGATGTAAGAACTACTAAGGCCTAAAAGACTAGCCAGGAATGAGGTTTAGATACACACAGGGAACATAGTAAATGTTACTATACCTTCCAACGGTGTATTCCCTATGTATTTACTTTCATAATTCATTTTAGAGTTTCACACTCTAGCCCATTGCATAAAGTATTTTGCAAGAAGGTTATTCATAAGAGAACTTTTGATGTTCGACGTTATGAATAACATAAGGGCCATACTTTCATTATGAATGAGATGTATGTTATGAATATTGATACATTACCTCTGTATTTACTTTCATAATTCATTTAGAGTTTCATACACTCTAGCCCTTTGCATAAGGTATTTTGCAAGAAGGTTATTCATAAGAGAACTTTTGATGTTCGATGTTATGAATAACATAAGGGCCATACTTTCATTATGAATGAGATGTATGTTATGAATATTGATGATAATACATTACCTCTGTATTTACTTTCATAATTCATTTAGAGTTTCATACACTCTAGCCCTTTGCATAAGGTATTTTTGCAAGAAGGTTATTCATAAGAGAACTTTTTGATGTTCGATGTTATGAATAACATGAAGGGCCATGCTTCCATACAGGATGTGATGTATGCTATGAATATTGATGGAAATATGATACATCCATAACACTGACGCTAAATGTCGTAAGACTAAAAGAATACCACACAAGTGTGGCACTGCATTTGGTCACATTAGAGAAACCCGCATGGAAAATTCCATTATGATGGATTTTGAAGTCGTTTGATTTTGAATCATCTGACACTTGCAACTTTCCTCTGAAAAGTAAAGTGACTGAAATACCGTTCACAGGCCATAAGGAACGAGCAAAGAACATATTGGTGATCATACATTATGATGTGTGTAGTCCAATAAATGTTGTTGCAAATAGTGGATTTATCTATCTTCAGAAATGACTCAAGTAGATATGTGGATATTTACTTGTTGAGACGTTAGTCTGGATCTTTTGAATTCATTCATAAGGTTTTCAAAAATGAAGTAGAAGTTGTTGTAACAAGAAAATTATGTTTCTACAATTCGATTGCAGAAAGGAATATTTGAGTTACAAGTTTAGCGAATGTCTGATGAGTTGTGAAAGGGGTTTCATAACTTGCACCTCCCGGAACACCACTGCAAGTGGAGAGTCCGTGTAGATGTAATCGAACCATTTATGACATGGTAAGATCAAAGATGACATAAATAGATTTGCCATTATCACTTTTAAGGTGATGCTTTAGAGACTGCGGCTTTTACACTGAAAAGAGATCCATCAGGTCTGTTGAAATGACGCCATGGTATGGTACGCCCAACCATGTTATATCTTTTCTTAACATTTGGAATATGGGGCTTGTGTAAAAGGTTACAAACCTATTCCAAATCAGACAAGTGCTACTTTGTAAGGTTATCCCAAGTCATTGGGTATTCGTCCCTCACTATACCGAGGCAAATAGGTTTGCCACAAAACGGTATGCTTTTAAAGAGAATAGTTCTTACAAAAGTTGAGTGGGAGGACAGTGCAACTCGACGAGATAACCGGTATCTTCGTCATCAGATCAAAGGAAAGGAACCTTGGAAGTGATTCCGGAGTTTCCTACTGCGACTGATACGGAAGTCTCTACAATAAAATGTATGGACTTCAGTCGAACTTGCAGCTGAACCCCGTAGGCAAGGCTCGTGCAAACCTCTTAGGTGCGCAAAAGAGATATTGTTGTTGGACAACAGTATACCTACGATACACAAGGAAACGTTGATGGGCCCTGACTCCGGAATTGGCTAAATGCCAATACAATCCGAGATAGTTTCCATATATGTGCTTCAAGATTAGAACCTTGATACACCTTTCGGAAGACTTAGAGTCTAACGAATATTTATGAAACTAAAAACCGATACGGATAAAATGTTTTATCCATAAAGCTCGACTTGTTGCAATGACAAGTTCAAGGAGTTGACTACGATGAGATTGTCTCACCGTAGCGATGCTTGAAGTCGGTTTGGGTTGAACTAGCAATTAATACATATTTCAATCATGAGATATGAAACATGGATGACAAAGGGATTTCCATCTGATGGAAATGAAACCTAGGACTTGTATGTGATACAGTCCAAAGTAATTTGTCGATCCAAAGGATGCTAGTTAGTATGCAAACTTCAGAGTTCCAGCAATGGACACAAGAGAGCAAAATGGAGTTGGATTCTTCGTGTTTTGATGAAATGGTCAAAGGGGTTTGACTTCATCAATGGGTAACGAAGATGCTTGTAATTCAAGAAATTAAGTGGGAGCATAATAATATTTCTAAAAACCTTGTGTGCTTGACACATTGTTAATTGGAAATGAATTTCTTGACACTAATTAGGACTTCATTTGAAAATAGTTTTTCGATGAAGTGCTTGGGCTAAATAGCCTCAATATTAGGCATAATGATCTATGGAGATAGATTTACCTAATAGGGCTAAGCAATGAATACATATTGACAAGGTGCTAAAACCTTTTAGCATTTAAAATGCCAAGGAGTGATTCTTGCCGAAGTCACATGGAAAGAGTTTTGCAAGACTCGGTGTCTCAAAACACTGATGAGCAAAATACATGATGGTGATTCCAGACACTCTTGTGTTTGGATTAATCATGTATTCCATGGTATGTAAAACCAAACAGATATGTCCAATACTCCAAAGTTGTTGCGAGTATAGATACCATAGTGATCAAAGTACTGATCATGGGACAACAGTGAAAGATATCATTAAGTGCTAAGAGTAGTGCTGATGACATGTTTTCTCACAAGTAGAGATTATGAAGTGCTCGTTGTAAGTGATTACATCGATACAGTCTTCATCAATGCTCCATGCGATTTTCGATTTAAATTGAGGGTTTTGTGTGATACACAATATGGTGGCACGGTAGTTGGAAATTGTTCCAAACAAGATACTGTGGCGAATTCTATAACAAAGGCTAAGTATGTTGATGCTTAAGAAGCGACAAAGAAGTTGTTGAATCATATAGTTCATTCATGAACTTAGTATGGTTCCAAGATGACTTTGGTCTATGGGACACTATTGCAGATAGTTGCTCCATAGCTCAGTCTGAGGAATCAGGTTTCGACCAATGATTCACACATATGCAAGGCCAAGTCCAGACAAAATATGAATTTTGTGAAAGCGTGAAAACGCAAGGATATGCAAAGTTACACACAGAGCTGAAGTCGTCAGATCCGTTGGACATCAGGCTATACCACATGCGAAGCATATTTTACACCAGTATGCCATAGGTGTAAAGTGCATTAGCATTGACTAGATTATTGACTCTAGTTCAAGTGGGAGTCTGTAGGAGATATGCCCTAGAGGCAATAATAAATGTTATTGATTATCTCCCTGTTCATAACTAGGTTTATGTTCCATGCTATAACTGCTATGGTTCTCGAGTCTACAATAACCACGAGGCTCGAAGGAAGACTCATATGCACGTGTGGGATAATAAACGGTAAAATGTATTCCTAGTCAAGCCTCTATGACTGGCTCAAGTATTGCATGATGATCCTGTTTTCCTGATCATGGGCATGGCTATGCCGGCAATTTTGAGGGCACAATTGTTGGTAGAACACTTGTGTTGAATCGACCCAATTGATGTTATGCTATGAGGTACATTCGTTATAAGTTTATGGTTAATAACACAGAGAAGTTAATGTTTGCATAATTCCTTAGACCATGAGAGTGTCAAGTTTTTTCATGCTTGCTTCATGAACTTTGGGGTTTGTTAAACGTCATCCGTAAATGGGTGGCTATTACGGCGGCTTACGGGTTCATGGAAAAGTATGTCAAGGGACTTGATAGCTCAAGATTGGGATTTGCTCCTCCGACGATGGAGAGATATCTCTGGGCCCTCTCGGTGTTACGGTATCCATCATCGTCTGGCCAGACACAGGGTGATTTGATCACAGGGATGCCGGAACACGAGAACGAGAAAAGAGAACAATACCGGCAACGAGGTAACTGGCATTGTGGACAAGTGTTGATCCACGAGGATGCCGATGTTTCTCACCTCGGGTAATTGTAACATATCGTGAAGCAACAGGAATAGCTCACGGCAACTGGAGGTTCACTCGAATATTCATTCGTGTGGGTATAGGGGTCAATATGGGTGTCCACGGCTCCGATGTTGATCATTGATCGGAAGGGGTTCCGGGTCATGTCTATGCTTCACCGAACCTATAGGGTCACAAACTTAAGGGTCATCTATCTGCTGAATACTAGACAGGGAGTCTGAGAGAAATTCACCGAAAAAGTTTTGGACGAAACGGAAATGTTCCGGAGAGAATATCGGAATAGTTCCGATGAAACCGAAAAGTTGTTTCGGGGTATTCCATTAAGTCAAATTGGTTTCGGGACATGCCTGATAATTCTTGGAGGGTGCCAGAATCATTCTAGAAACTTTCTGGAATTTTCTGGGATGAAAACCGGAAATGTTCCGGAGCTGCCGAAACCGCTTCAGATGCTTTCGCAGATGAAATCACTAAACCGGAATTGTTCCGGCTCGCGTTGAAAATTATTTTGGTGGGTACTAGAATTGTTCTAAGCCCACATGAATATTTTCAGTTCGATCAGACGCTGAAAAATGTTGTCGTGAATAGTGAAAGCACTTTTTGGATATTTTTGAGAAAGGCATATTCCTTTTGAGAAAGGGATATTCCAAAGGCATATTCCTTTTGAGAAAGGGATATTCCCCTTGGGATTTCCTATAAATAGGAAGGGAGATGGCTGCCATCCTCACACTCTTACTCTCATACACAAGCCATGCATGATCTGGCATTCTCTCTCCCTCCTAGCGAAATAGTTTCGTAGAGCCGAAAGACTGTCTGGGTTCCGGCAGGAACTAGTTCTGGACGGCGAAGCCCTGCCGAATAGATGACACCGTATGTGTGCAACTTTATAGAGAGATCGTAGTTTCGGTCTGAGTTCGAGAGTGCCTCCCGAAGGGCTGTCCGTGTGACCGTCCGAGTTTTGGAGGTCCTCCCGAAGGGCTGTCCGAGTGACAGTCCGAGTTTCGGAGGTCCTCCCGAAGGGCTGTCCGCGACACCGTCCGGGGGACTGTGTGACCGCCTCCCGGAGGGCTGTCCGCGGGGCAGATGAGGGTATACATCCTCGCGGTTGGGAGGTTGTAAAATCCTAGCTGCGGGGATCTGCACTGCCGTTCGTCATCGACTCTACTTCCGCTGCGCTACGAGTCGGTAACGAAAGAGATCAAACCTTGTATGCAGTCTCCATAGTAGTCCTGGGCTGGTGCGTAGGTCGGAAATTTTTTGTTTTCTGCTGCGTTTCCCTACAGTTGTTACACTAATACGCTTCTGACAATGTCACGACGAACCAACAATCTTGTTATAGTGGTAAGCATGCTTGACATAGTGTCTACGGAATCACATATTTAATGCAATAATAATAAGCAAAGGTTAAACGCAATGCTACATAAATATATCTGATAACATATAAACGAATATTGTTTCGAGGGCGCCGCTGAGCTGCAAATTCTTCTTGTGGCTGGCCATGAAGAACAGTTGGACATCCGATCGCCTTGCTCGTCGTGGGCTGACTCATCTGGCGGCTTTCCCCTTCTGTGATCAGTGTGAGGAAGACATCGACCACATTCTCATTGGATGTGTGTTTGCCCGCTCTGTCTGGTCCGGGGTTCTGCAGGCATGGGGGAAGTGGGAGTGGCTACCGAGCGCTGATCATAAGCTTCTAGACTGGGCCACACGTTGAATGCGGCGTGATCTCCACTCCATCCTCATCTTGGTGGCATGGGAGCTCTAAAAGCATCGCAATGCGATCGTCTTCGACCATGCCACTCCATCGATGTCGAAGGTGTTGGCGCGTGTGTGCGAGGAATGTGAGACTTGGAGATTGGCTAGCCTCCTGCGTGGGGACCATGATGCCTTCTTTTGGGCGTTAGAGACGTGGATAGACCGTGAGGGTATGTAGTAACTCAACTGGGTCATTCATAGGTTAACAAAGCTTGTATATAGATCAGCCGATCTAGTTAGGCCATACGATATATGCATTAATCTACTCCTACTATTCCTTTCCTCCCCACCATTTAGGCATTTACTCCACATAAGCTAGAGAGGAGGCAATTATTTACTTAATCAATCTTCATCCAACGCAAGCTAATTAACCTGCCCACGGTGCATCAACTGTATTAGGTAAGTGTCAATTTTCATGTGCCGCCAATCAACCTGCTTTTTGATAACAGTACAATTAGCTCACTACAGGAAAAAATCCTTGTTGCCTAGTATATAGCCGTATGCCGAGTGTAAAATATCGGGGGCTCGGCATACAGAGTGCATGCCGAGCGTCGAGGAAAAACAACTCGCCAACCACAGCACGCTTGGCAAAGTGTGGTATATGCCGAGTACATCACATAATACACTCGGCAACAACAGCATGCTCGGCGAAGAGAGAAAAAAACACTTGGCAAACCATGGGGTCTCAGCAAAGGCCGAGGACACGTGTCCATTCCAACCGTGCTTAACGTGCCGTGACGGCAGGAGTTGTTTGCCGAGTGTCTACTAACGACAACTTGGCTTACAATATGGCATTTCGTTTTTTTTAAATGCGGCTACATGTAAGCCGAGCACCGATAGATGACACTCAGCTTACTTTTTTTGCATTTTGTTTTTTTAAATGCGGATAAGTGTAAGCCGACTGCCCGACATATGACACTAGGCTTAAACTTTGCATTTCTTTTTTATTTCTTCCATTTCTTAATGCAAAAAATATTTTTTCCTTTTCCCTTCCATTTGTGTTTCTTTATTGTATTTTCTTTCTTTCCCCTCTGTTTCTCACCCGTTCTCTCTTGCCAAGTTTTCGCCACCCTTTCTATCCCCTCAATTTCCCTCTCTCTCTCTCTCTCTCTCTCTCTACCACCACTTTGCCACTTCAAAGTTGTGGTATTGCCTATGTACTCTTCACACCACCCTAGTGTACCCATATTAGAAACCATGCAAAAGAAGTGGTTCCGACCCTTACTCGTGCGATTTGATGCATTCCCTGTTCGGCAAGCCCCGCAACGTCTGCTCCCTATCTTTTCTTCAAAAGAGGTGATTCCATGTGGACTTTACTCTTTGTTTGTGTTATAATATGTCACAAGATCATAATCAACCAAAAAGAGGCCAAGTACTTACAAGAATTGGGTCGGGGGCACCGGAAAGGGGGAGGTTCGCCCGGAAGCCCTGGATCTTCCTGCGGGATGTTCCGGTTTGTGATGGAGGTGCCACGTCAAAGTTGTGTATTGACCTTTCCCTCACCAGACCACCCTTGTAAACCCATGTGAGGACCCCATGCAAAAGGGGGGCTGGTTCCGACACTTCCTCACGTGATTTTGTGCCCGCCCTCTCCGGCAGGCCCCGCGTCGTCTAGCCCTAGCTTTTCTTCGGAAGGGGCCACCACATGCGAGTTTTACTCTTTGTTTGTGTTTGAGTAGGTGATAGGATCATGACAAACCCTAAGAGAGGCCAACTCCTAGCAGGAGTTGGGTCGGGGGCACCGTAAGGGGGGAGGTTCGCCTTGAAGCCCAGGATCTTCCAGCGTGATGTTCCAGTTTGTGAAGGAGGTGCCACTTCAAAGTTGTGTGTTGAACTTTCCCTCACCACACCACCCTTGTATACCCATGTTAGGACCCAATTAAAAAAATTGAGAGCATTTCACAAAAGCCTTCACGGAGGCTGTGTGGAAAGTGGACCATCTCCCAGGAAGGATTTAGCTATCGACAGAGAATGCGTCCGGTTTGTGAAGGGAGTGCGGGGCCCGTTCCTCTATTGGCCTTGAAACTTTTTCTGCGGTCAACAGAGGCCATATTGGAAATATGCCCTAGAGGCAATAATAATTGTGTTATTATTTATTTCCAGGTTTTTGATTAATGTTTATATTCTATGCTATAACTGCTATGGTTCTCGAATATGTGATTCGAAGGAAAACTCATGAGCACGTGTAGAGTAATAAACGGTAAAACAAGATTCCTAGTCTTGCCTCTAGGACTAGCTCAAAGTGTTGATTGATGATTCTATTTTCCTGATCATGGGCATGACCATAATGCCGGCAACATTTGAGAGCACGATGTTGGAAGAACACTCATGTTGAATTGACCCAAGTTGTTTGTTATACTTAGAGCTTATATCGTCTGAAGTCTATAGTGCATAACACGATAGTTAAGGTATGTATGATTCCTTAGACCATGAGAGTATTGAGTCATTCCATACCAGACGGTGCGCTTTGGGGGTTGTTCCAACGTCATCCGTAACAGGGTGATCATGATGGCAACTTACAGGTTCATCGGAAATGTATGACGAGGACTAGATAGCTCAAGACTGGGATTTGCTCCTCCGACGATGGTGAGATATTCTTAGGGCCCTCAGTGTGACGGCATCCATCATTGTCTGGCAAGACACAGCGTGAATTGATCACGGGGATGCCGGAACACGAGAACGAGAAAAGAGAATGAAACCGATAACAAGGACACCGGTATAGTGAGCATGTGTTGATCTCACGGGGATACCGATATATCTCACCTCGGGTTTTGTAAAGTATCATGAAGCAAAAGGAATGACATATGATAACCAAAGGTTCACTCAAAATCATTCGTGTGAGTATAGGGGTCAATATGGATGTCCACGGTTCCGCTATTGATCATTGAATGAAAGGTGTTTTTCATTCATGTCTATATTTCACCGAACCTGCAGGGTCACACACTTAACGTTTAGTGGTTTGTTAGAAAGCTAGAAGAAAGGTGAATGAGAGAATGGGCTCCAAATGAGTTTCGGATAGTTCCGAAAGAGTTTTGGATGTTTTCAGAAATGTTCTGGGAGGTCTCAGGAAGGTCCTTGGAACTTCTGGTAATGTCCAGAAGGTTACGGAACCTTCTAGACAAATCCAGAGGGTCCCTGGTGTGAGTACATGTTAGATGGGCCAAGGGGTAAGGCCCACGTGGCCTTAGGTCGGAAGACAAAGGGGTTGCTTGGAGGGCTGGGGCTAGACGCCAGGGTCCCTGGCGTTGACCCCCTGGGCCAGACACCGGAGTCCGTGGCGTTTACGTAAACACCAGGATCCATGGCGTTTCATGCTGGAGTCCGAGGAGGACTCTTCCTCATGATCCAAAACGGACTTTGGGGAGGCCCCTTCCCCAAGTTGCGACCCCAGGCTTCAACATATAAATACAGGGGTAGGGGCAACCCCTAGAACACACCAGACGCTAGTACATGTTGGTTCGAGGGACTTCAAGAATTATCTACACCAATTCTTCTTCTGCTGCAACTCAAAGTTGGTAACGATCCGATCTAACCTTGTATGCATCTTCATAGTGATCCTGGGATCTTGATCGTCGGCCAATTTTTTTTGTTTTCTACTACGTTTCCCAATAGTGGCATCATGAGCGGTTCTATGAGTAGATGCAGGTTGCGATCTAGAACACATGAGATTGTGTGGGTATTGCACCAAAGTTTTTATTAATGAATTGGATTTATTGCAAAAAAGAATTAAGAACTAGATGAGTTCTATGTCTTAATAAAACTTGTTCGAGTAGAAAATAAGATCTATTGTGTTAGATGCAATCTTTTACTTGATGTTCTTGCTTGCTTCACTCGAGTTTTGCTTCGTTTCTGTTCTTGGCAGCATGGTGTAGCTTTCTTACAATGTTCTGGCAATCGACGATTCTGGCTATCAACGATTTGCTATCTCAGTTCATTGGGCTACACCTTAGTCAAGAAAGTTCAATCATCGCAAAACAAGAGGGCGTGTAGATTTTGATCTACACGGGGGTCATGCGTATTGATGAAGTTTAGTGTGGGGCTAGAAATTTTTAATTAAGTCTCTTCCCTCACACACCTCACAAAGTTAATCTAGCAACAAGGATAATCATACTTGATGATGAACGTAGGTAGCTAGTGTTCTCCAAAATCCTAGAAGCCACGTAAATTAAATTTTTATTAAACCGATTAGAGAACGGCTAACTTGGTTTTGCAGGGAGCATGTGATGTGGTATAGCCTTTGTCATGCTAATGAGTTTATGTATGAGATGGTTATATGTTGTAATTATTTAAGTGACCTGCGCATCACAGTACGGCATGATGGTTGGAGCCACAGGATTGTCACTTTTATGACCTGTGTATCAACTTTGATGTAATAGAGTAGCTATAGAGATAGTGGTGAGTTTACAGACGGCGGTGACAAGCTTGCAAAGGAGGACCCCGGCGCAAGGAGGCTGTTCAAGACTACCGAGAAGAAAAGCTGAAGAAAAAGTTGCCATGGCAGTGATTTTCGAAATTGCTGCCACGGCAGCGTTTTCAGGTTGCCACGGCAAGTAGTTTTGACAGAAATCTATTTTCGTTAAAACTGCTGCCACGGCAGTGATTTTCGAAATTGCTGCCATGGCAGCGTTTTCAGGCTACCACGGCAAGTAGTTTTGACAGAAATCTGTTATGTTAAAACTGTTGCCACGGCAGCATTTTTCTGCTGCCACGGCAACATTTTTGGCTGAAATTTTGTGAAGACCATGAAGACTTCTCCGGCGCAAGGGCTATACCATATCATGCTATTTTCAATTGCCTGAGATGTTTATCCCTTTTTGTTTGCACCCTTTTGATTGTGCTCTAGTTGTTTTTATTAGGGTGATCTTTCACATAAAATATCAAGTAGTTAGTGTTCTCCCAACTGTAGCGCCGTCTAAAGCACGTAGCTTTTCGGGGTGCGCCATGTCGACATGGGTACGAATGATCAGTGATGTGTAAGGCGGGTGATGGTCAGACCTCACTGCAAGATCACTTGGTTGTCTTGACATTCAAGCAAGATAGTCCTGAGCTCGGAACACAAGCATCGAAAGATGAACAAGAGTTACACGGAGATGTGATCGGCAAGTTGGCCTACCGATTGAAATTCTCGTCATCAGTGATGTCCACATCAATGGCGTCGAATTGCTTTATGGGTCTTGAATCACTCAATATCAATTATGAGAGATGTTGATTTGAGTGGGAGCACACTTTAGAATTAAATTAGTTTAATCACTAGCGCAATTAATTATAAACCTTGTCTAAGTGTTATTTGCATTATAGTTGTAGAATTATGGCTACCGTTCCACCTTCCCTGTTGAAATTGATTAGCTATTTTTATTATCTGGTTGAATCTTTACGATTGGTAATGTAATGTGAGGAACGTCCTCAAGAGTGCCGAGAGAGATTTTTGTCCCATTGCATGCTTACAATACTCTCCCGATAATGCTATGGATGATGTGACTCACGTCCTTCAATCCAAAAGGCTAGAATTCTATCACGGTCAAGTACAGTATGCTTGCTTCCAAGAAACCCGAACTTCAAAACGTTTGGGATAGTTATGTGATATTCTTGGAACTGGAAATTATTTTCAGAAATAAACAAAGGCTAAAAGATATGTGATATCCAAAGAAGTGTTTGCTAGCAAGTTCGAGTGAAGTGTTCACTATACTTAAAGACTAAAATGAGTTGAATCCAGAAGAACGTCAGTCATGTGATGATGGTGAATAAAACGATAACTTAAAGAGAAATGACAAGTCTGAAGGGTGTAATGAGACTTACACGCCTAGGAAGTTCGGGGTTCACGCCACTCTTGAAGTTGGGTGCTTCTTCTGTGAGTAGGAGACACATTGGAAGTAAAACTATAAGAAGTACAAAGGTAGAGAGAAAGAAGACTGGAATCCCCATCTCAGTTGTGAATGTCATACAAAGTTATAGATGTAGAGAAGGCTGGTCAAGTAAATGTAATTCTTGGGAATTATGATTAAATTGTTAATCGCTTATTCTTTGGTATTGTGATTAAATGTTGATCACAGGAATACCGATTCAAGTGCATACTGTTGCAACTCGATGCAAGAACTACTACGGCCTAAAACGACTAGCTGAAAATGAGGTAGAAATATGTGCTACAAACTTTGTAAAAGTTACGATACTTTCCATCAGCATATTACTTTTGTATTTAATTTCATAATTCATTTTAGAGTTCTGTACACTCTAAACCCATTGTACACAGGATGCAAGGAGGTTGCTCATAAAAGAACAATAGTTGTTTGATGTTATAAAAAACATACAGGGTCATACTCCAATTATGAATAGGATGTATGTTATGAATGTTAAGGATAAATTTAAACATCCATAACACTGACGCTAAATGTCACAAGACTAAAAGAATACCACAAGTGTGTGGTAGTGCATTAGGTCACATTTGAGAAACCTGCATGGAAAATTCCATAGTGATGGATTTTGAAGTCATGTGATTATGAATAATCTGACACTTGCAAGTTTTCATCCAAAGGTAGAGTGACTAAAATATGGTTCACAGGCCATAAGGAATGAGCAACGAAATTATTGACAAACATACATACTGATGTGTGTAGTCCAATAAGTGTTGTTGCAAGTGGTGGATTTATCTATCTTCAAGGATGACTCAAGTAGATATATGACTATTTGCTTAATGAGACATAAATTCCAGATCCTTTGAAATGGTTCAAAAGTTTTCTAGAATGAAGTAGAAATTTATTGTAACAAGAAAATTATGTTTATGCAATTAGGTTGTGGAAAGGAATATTTGAGTTACGAGTTTAGCGAATGTTTGATGAGTTGTGAAAAGCGTTTCATGACTTGCACCTTACAGAACGCCACTGAGAGTGTAGTGTCCGAGAAGATGTAATAGAATCATGTATGACATGATGAGATCAAAGATGATGTTGATCAATTTGCCATAATACTTTTAAAGTGATGCTTTAGAGACTACTGCTTTTACACTGAAAAGAGCGCCATCAAATCTGTTGAAATGACGCCATATAAGATATGGTATGATTAGCCAAACCATTTCTGTCTTTTCTTAACATTTGGGAATATGAGAGATACTTCAAATGTTTACATGCTTATAAGCTAATGTCCTGAATTAGATAAGTGCTACTTTGTTGGTTATCCCATAAGATTGGGTATTCCTCTATCACTACCCGAGGCAAAGTGTTTTGCCACATAGTGCGGTATATTTTGAAGAAAATGTTTCTTGCAAAAGAGTGAGTGGGAGGACAGTGCAACTCGACGAGATTACAGAATCTTCGTCATCAGGTCAAAGAAAAGAATAATTGGAAGTAGTTCCAGAGTTTCCTACTGCGACTGATATGGAAGCCTCTACATGAGATATAGAGACTTCAGTCAAACTTGCAGTTGAACCACGTAGGTTAGGCAAAAAATCGTGCAAACCTCTATGGTGTGTAGACGAGATATTGTTGTTAGACAAACAACCTACGATACACAAAGATGCATTGATGGGCCCTGACTTCGGAATTGGCTATATGCCGAAGTAATCCGAGATAGTATCCATATACATGAATCAAGTTGAGAACTTGATGAACCCTCCAGGAGACTTAGAGTCTAAACATATAGTAATGGATCTATAAACCGACGAAGATAAAAATGTTTTATAAAGCTCGACTTGATACAAATAGTTTATGACAAGTTCAGAGGAGTTGACTACGATGAGATTGTCTCATCGTAGCAATGCTTAAAGTCAGTTCGGGTTAAACTTGTGCAAACTTCATAGATCCAAGAATGGACTGAAGCAAGCATAATGGAGTTGAAATCTTCGTTCTGATGAAATGGTCAAAGGGTTTGATTTCATCAAGGGAAGTGAAGATGCTTGTGTTTACAAGAAAGTAAGTGGGAGCATGATAATATTTCTAAACACTCTGTGTGCATGACACATTGGTGATTGGAAATAATATAAATTTCTTGACACGAATTACGACTTCATTGAAATTGTTTTCCGATGAAATACTTGGGCAAGATAGCCCTTGGTGTTGGGCATAATTATCTATGGAGATAGTAGTGCCTAATAGGGCTTAGCCAAAATACATATTGACAAGATACTAAAGTGGTTTGGTATGGAAAACGCCAAGAAGAGTTTCTTGCCGAGGTCACATGGAAAGAGTTTTAAGCAAGAATCAGTATCCTGGAATACTGATGTGCAAAATATATGATTGAGATTTCATTCACATTTGTGTTTTGAATTAATCAGATATTCCATGGTATGTAAACAACCAGATATGTCCAGTACTCCAAATAAGTTGCGAGTAAGTTACCAAAATGATCAAGGTGATGATCATAGGACAGCAGTGAAAATGTCATCAAGTACTAATGTAGGAATAATGACATGTTTATAGCATACGGAGAAAATGAACAGATTGTTGTAAGTAGTTACATCGATGTGGACTCGTTGTAAGTAGTTACATCAATGCAGTCTTCATCAGTGCTCCAAGTGATTTTTGATTTCAATTAAGGTTTTGTGTATTACTTTAAGTGGTGGCGCAGTAAATTGTTCCAAACAGTTACTGCAACAAATTTTATAACAAAGAGGCTAAGTATTATGTTGCTTCAGAAGCGTCAATGGAGGGTGCTAGATCAAATAGTTCATTTACGAACTTGGTATGGTTTCAAGAAGGCTTGTGCCAATGGAACACTATTGTAAATAGTGGCTCTATAGCACAGTATGCGGAATCAAAGGTCCTACAAGTGATTCAAATTTATACAAAGCCAGTTCCGCACAAATTATGAATTTTGTGAAAACATGAAGATGCATGGATATGCAAAGTTACACACGGACCTGAACTTGTCAGATCCGCTGGACGAAGTCTATACCACAAGCGAAGCATAATTTACACCAGTATGCCATAGGTGTAAAGTGCATTAACATTGGCTAGATTATTGACTCTAGTGCAAGTGGGAGACTGTTGGAAATATGCCCTAGAGGCAATAATAATTATTTTATTATTTATTTCTATGTTTTTTATTAATGTTTATATTCTATGCTATAACTGCTATGGTTCTTGAATATGCGATTCGAAGGAAAACTCATGAGCATGTGTAGAGTTATAAACGGTAAAACAAGATTCCTAGTCTTGCCTCTAGGACTAGCTCAAAGTGTTGATTGATGATTCTGTTTTCCTGATCATGGGCATGACCATAATGCCGGCAACATTTGAGAGCACGATGTTGGAAGAACACTCGTGTTGAATTGACCCAAGTTGTTTGTTATACTTAGAGATTATATCATCTGAAGTCTACAGTCCATAACACGAGAGTTAATGTATGTATGATTCCTTAGACCATGAGAGTATTGAGTCACTCCATACCGGACGGCGTGCTTTGGGGCTGTTCCAACGTCATCCGTAACAGAGTGATCATAACGGCAACTTACGGGTTCATCGGAAATGTATGACGAGGGACTAGATAGCTCGAGCTGGGATTTGTTCCTCCGACATTGGAGCGATATTCTTAGGGCCCTCTCAGTGTGACGGAATCCATCATCGTCTGGCCAGACACAACGTGAATTGATCACGGGGATGCCGGAACATGAGAACGAGAAAAGAGAACGAAACCGATAATATGGAGACCGGTATAGTGAGCATGTGTTGATCTCACGGGGATACCGATATATCTCACCTAGGGTTTTGTAAAGTATCGTGAAGCAAAAGGAATGACATATGATAACCAAAGGTTCACTCAAATATCATTCGTGTGAGTATAGGGGTCAATATGGATGTCCACAGTTCCGCTATTGATCATTGAATGAAAGGTGTTTTTCGTTCATGTCTATATTTCACCGAACCTGCAGGGCCACACACTTAACATTTAGTGGTTTGTTAGAAATCTAGGAGAAAGGAGAATGAGAGAATGGACTCCGAAAGAGTTTCAGATCATTCCGAAAGAGTTTTGGATGTTTCCAGAAATGTTCTAGGAGGTCCCGGGAAGGTCCTGGGAACTTCTGGTAATGTCGAGAAACTTACGGAACCTTCCGGATAAATCCAGAGGGTCCCTGGTGCAAGGACACCTTGGCTAGGCCAAGGGGTAAGGCCCACGAGGCCTTAGGTCAGTGCACAAAGGGGTTGCTTGGAGGGCAGGGGCTAGACGCCAGGGTCCCTGACATTTACCGCCTGGGCCAGATGCCGGAGTCCGTGGTGTTTACGTACACACCAAGATCTGTGGCGTTTCATGCTGGAGTCAGAGTGGGACTCTCCCTCATGATCCAAACTGACTTTGGGGAGGCCCCCTCCCCAAGTTGTGACCCCAGCCTTCAACATATAAATACAGGGGTAGGGGCAACCCCTAGATCTCTTGGAGGTTGCCCTGCTACTGCCCTGCACCCAGTTTCATTCTCGCGTCTAGCTGAGCTAGACGTCGACACCGCTAGGCTACTTCTCCCTCTAGTTTTCTCAGCGGTTCTTAGCTCAGGACGGCGAAGCTCTGCTGAACCACTACTTCAGTACGTGTGCAATCCATAGAGAGATCGTTCTTTCGATCTTTGTTCGAGGGATCATTCGTGGGACGGTTCGAGGGACTTCCAAAATGATCTACACAAATTTTTCTTCCGCTACAACTCGAAGTTGGTAACGATCCGATCTAACCTTGTATGCATCTTCATAGTGATCCTGGGATCTTGATAGTTGTATGATTTTTGTTTGTTTTCTACTACGTTTCCCAACAGGCCATTCCAAGGCACATGCCGGGTCCTCGCCTTTTTCGGGGCCCGCCTGCCATATTCCGGACATTTACTGCATTTCTAGGGTTTTAATGCCGGAAATTCAAGATCTGACCTGCGACCACGTGAAATCATGGCCAGAAATGGGAGCGAGTCCGGTTTGTGAAGCTAGTGCCTGGCCCGTTCCTCCGTTGGCCTCGAAACTTTTTCTACAGTCAAGAAAGGCCATTCCAAGGCAGATGCCAGGTGCTCACCTTTTTTGGGGTCCGCCTGCCATATTCCTAACATTTACTACATTTCTTGGATTTTAATGCCAGAAATTCAAAATCTGACCTGCGGCCACATGAAATTTAGGCTGGAAATGGGCTGGAAGTCCCTATCTATGGTCCTTGGTCCATGACTAGGCGTTGTGTAGCCAAATGGGAGGAAGGGCCCGGCACCGGGGGGGGGGGGGCAAGGCTAGGCCACCGGTGTGCGGTTTGCTCCCGTTTAAATTCAAGCGAGAAAGGAAATACATGAACCTGGCGCGGTGTCATCATACGGCCCCTGGAGGGTGTGGTAAAAATTTGAGGGCATTTCGTAGACGCCATCACGAATGCTGTGTGGAAAGGGGAACATCTCCAAGGAAGGATCTAGCTATCAAGAGGGAACATGTCCGGTTTGTGAAGGGAGCGCGGGGCCCATTCTTCCATTGGCCTCAAAACTTTTTCTGTGGTCAACAGAGGTCATTCCAAGGCACATGCCATATTCCAGACATTTACTGCATTTCTAGGGTTTTAATGCCGGAAATTCAAGATCTGGCCTGTGGCCACATGAAATCATGGCCGGAAATGGGATGGAAGTCCCTATCTCTAGTCTTTGGTCCATGACTAGGCCCTGTGTAGCCAAAGGGGAGGGAGGGCCCAGCACCGGGTGCCAAGGCTAGGCCGCCGGCGTGCGGTATGCTGCCGTTTAAATCCACATAAATTCGAAGTTGTGGTATTACCTTTGTACTCTTCACACCACCCTAGTGTACCCATAATTGGACCCCATGCAAAAGAAGTGGTTCCGACTCTTACTCACGCGATTTGACGAATTCCCTGTTCGGCAAGCCCCGCAATGTCTGCCCCCTAGCTTTTCTTGAAAAGGGGTGATTCCTTGTGGACTTTACTCTTTGTTTGTGTTATAATTGGTCCCAAGATCATAATCAACAAAAAAGAGACCAAGTACTTACAAGAATTGGGTCAGGGGCACCGAAAAGGTGGGAGGTTCGCCCGGAAGCCCTGGATCTTCATGCGGGATGTTCCGGTTTGTGAAGGAGGTGACACTTCAAAGTTGTGTATTGACCTTCCCCTCACCAGACCACCCTTGTATACCCATGCTAGGACCCCATGCAAAAGGGGGGTTGGTTCCGGCACTTCCTCGCGTGATTTCGTGCGCCCCTCTCTCTGGTGGGCCCCGCATTATCTAGGCCTAGATTTTTTTCAGCAGGGGCCACCACATGTGAGTTTTACTCATTGTTTGTGTTTGAGTAGGTCATAGGATCATGAAAAACCCTAATAGAGGCCAACTCCTAGCAGGAGTTGGGTCGGTGGCACCGTAAGGGGGGAGGTTCGCCCTGAAGCCCAGGATCTTCCTGCGGGATGTTACGGCTTGTGAAGGAGGTTGATGTCTACTATGCAACTTTATTCTTGTAGACTCGTGTTGGGCCTCCAAGCGCAGAGTTTTGTAGGACAGTAGCAAATTTCCCTCAAGTGGATGACCTAAGGTTTATCAATCTGTGGGAGGCGTAGGATGAAGATGGTCTCTCTCAAACAACCCTGCAACCAAATACAAGAAATCTCTTGTGTCCCCAACACACCCAATACAATGGCAAATTGTATAGGTGCACTAGTTTGGCGAAGAGATGGTGATACAAGTGTAGTATGGATAGTAGATATAGGTTTTTGTAATCTGAAAATAAAAAAACAGCAATGTAGCAAGTAACAAAAGTGAGCACAAACAGTATTGCAATGCTTGAAAACAAGGGCTAGGGTTCATACTTTCAGTAGTGCAATCTCTCAACAGTGCTAACATAATTGGATCATATAACAATCCCTCAACGTGCGACAAAGAATCACTCCAAAGTTCCTATTCGCGAAGAACATAAGATAGAAATTGTTGTAGGGTACGAAACCACCTCAAAGTTATCTTTTCCGATCAATCTATTGAGCTATTCCTATAAGTGTCACGAACAGCCCTAGAGTTCGTACTAGAATAACACCATATGATACGCATCAACCAACTCTAATGTCACCTAGATACTCCAATGTCACCACAAGTATCCGTGAGTTGATTATATGATATGCATCAAACAACTTCAGATTCATAATATTCAATCCACACACAGAACTTCAAAGAGTGCCCCAAGATTTCTACCGGAGAAAGTAGGAAGAAAACGTGCATCAACCCCTATGCATAGATTACCCCAATGTCACCTCGGGAATCCGCGAGTTGAGTGACAAAACATACATCAAGTGAATCAATATAATACCCCATTGTCACCACGGGTATTCATATGCAAGACATACGTCAAGTGTTCTCAAATCCATAAAAGTATTCAATCCGATAATAGTGAAACCTCAAAGGTAAAAACTCAATTCATCAAAACAAGATAGAGAGGGAGAAACACCATATGATCCAACTATATTAACAAAGCTCGCGGTACATCAAGATCGTGCCAAATCAGGAACACGAGAGAGAGAGAGATCAAACACATAGCATCTAGTACATACCCTCAGCCCCGAGGGTGAACTACTCCCTCCTCGTCATGGAGACCGACGGGACGATGAATATGTCCTCCGGTGATGATTCCCCCCTTCGGCAGGGTGCCAGAAAAGGGCTCCAAATGGGATCTCCTTGGTACAGAGGCTTGCGGCGGCATAAAAACTCATCTAGGTTAACTTTCGGGGGTTTCTGAATATATATATATATGATTTTTCAGCGTTGGAATCACGCAAAGAGGTGACATAGGGGGCCCACGAGGCACCAGGGCATGCCTGGGGGGGGGGTGGCGCACCCTGGTGGCTTGTAGGGCCCCTGTGGGTCTTCTGCTGCTCCGCCGAAGCTTCCAAGGTCTGTTTCCTTCTAGAAAAAATCGTCAAAAAGTTTCGCTGCATTTGGACTTCATTTGATATGGATTTTCTAGAAATCCAAAAACAAGCAGAAAATTGCAACTAGCACTGGGCACTAGGTCAATATGTTAGTCCATAAAAATCATATAAAAGCCATATAAAAGTGCACCAAAATCATACAAAACTATAATAAACATGGCTTGAATACTTCATAAATTATAGATACGTTGGAGACGTATCAGCATCCCCAAGCTTAATTCTTGCACGTCCTCGAGTAGGTAAATTATAAAAGAAATAATTTATGAAGTGTGAATGCTAGCATAGTGCATAAGTTTGATCAATGATAATTCAAATCACTTTTTTTCTAGCATCATTATATATCATAAACAGTAGGTCATCTCATAAAACTTCTCATGATCAAGTAGCAAGCTATTAACATGTTAAAGTATAGACCATAAACTTTCTTGAAAACTGACAAACTATGTTTTCAGTCATCAAACAATTGCAATTCATCCTATTTTCAGGAAGGGTCTATGTAAGAGCTTTGATTTAGCAAATTCCACATACTCAACTATCATTTAGTTTTCCATGATTGCTGACACTCAAAGCATATTTTTAGAACAAACTGTTTCAGTCAAACACATAGGAAGATAGGGGCTTAATGTTTTGCCTCCCAACTTATTTATCTCATGGATAATGTCAACAATAATAACTCATGATCACCTATATTCAACTGGATATATGTGCCTGGATCATTCCCTACCACATGATGCTTGCCCACTAGAGAATAAATAGAGCGGAATAGGGATGAACATTACTGACTCTTACATAAAAGTAAATACAGAAAAGTAAATACAGAAAATTAAAAGATAGGCCCTTCACAGAGGGAAGCAGAGGTTGTCATGCGCTTTTGACTTTTGGATGTGCAAACTCTTAATGCAAAGGAACATCACATTATATTGCCCCTTGTGATAGCAACCTTTATTATGCAGTCCGTTGCTTTTATTTCTTTACCATCACAAGTTCGTACAACGCTTGTTTTCCCTTGCAATAAAAGATCATGCATATTTTAGGAGCAATTTTTATTGCTTTTTGCACCGATGACAACTTACTTGAAGGATCTTATTCAATCCATAGGTAGATATGCTGGACACTCATGGCAAGAAACTGGGATTAATGGTTTTTGGATGCACAAGTAGTATCTCTACTTAGTACGAATTTTTGGCTAGCAAAAGATCCTAAGCAAGCACCACATGTTAGAGGATCCATGACAATATAACTTCTATGTGAATATAAACAAACATAACTCATTACGTTGTCTTCCTTGTCCAATGTCAACTACTTGATCAAGTTTGAAAATAATTAATGGGAGCTCACAATCATAGAAGATGTCCAAGATAGTATATTTATGTGTGAAATCTCTCTTCCTTCAATATTCTTTCATGAATTGTTCAAGTGACCAATGCTATGTTTGCTAACTTTCAATAAATTTTACCACTTATACTTCTTATTTGTGAAGTCACTACTCCCCATGGGACAAGCATATGAAGCTCATATAATTTCAACTTTATGATATTTAATTCATTCAACAATTTACTCTTAGGATATAAGTGAAGAACGAGAGTAAACGAGAAACTACACCAAAAGGTATAAGTGAAGATCAATGAGTAGTTAAGCAAATAAGTAGCTATGTGAAGACTCTCTCAAAATAAATATTTCAGATCTTGATAATTTTATTAAAACAGCAAACAAAATGAAAATAAAAGGACACTCCAAGAATAGCATATATCATGTGAAGAAGTAAAAACTTAGGCTAACCGATAGGTGTTGATGAAGAAAGGTGGGATGCCAACCGGGGCATCCCCAAGCTTAGTTGCTTGAGACTTCTTGGAATATTATCTTGGCGTGCCTTGGGCATCCCCAAGCTTGAGCTCTTGTGTCTCCTTAATTCCTCTCATATCATGGCTTCTTCTAAATCTTAAAACTTCATCCACACAAAACTCAACATGAACTCATGAGATAAGTTAGTATAAATCAACTCAAAACCTTAACATTCTCTACTGTAGCAAATCAAAAAAATTATAATTAAACATTGCATACTAAATGCCTCAGCATATTTAATACTCCTATCCACAAATAGAATCATTAAACAAGGAAACATATGCAAACAATGCAACTATAACAGCAATCTGCCAAAACAGAACAGTCTACAAAGGGGGATTTAAAATTCATACTTCCCTAACTCCAAAAATTCTGAAAAATTACCACGTGACAGAGAACTCATGCATGCTGTATTCTATCATTTCCACAATTTATATTACTCAATATAAGCTATGGAAACACTAAAACAAGCAAACTATGCATCAAAAAGAGAATCTGTCAAAAACAGAACAACGTGTAGTAAGCGATTTAAAAACCATACTTCTGTGCCTCCAAAAATTCTGAAAGATTAGGAAAACGTAAACAAATTGTAAACCAATACTGCATAAAAATTTCAGAATTTTCTCACGCTCCAGTGCAGAATAGAAATTCCAGCACTGGACGCAAAAGTTTCTGTTTTTGCACAGAATCAAATCAACAAGTATCCCAAAGGCTTTACTTGGCACATTATTGCAAGAAAACATATTAAACATGATTACTACAGTAGATTAATCATGTGGACACACAAAAACAGTAGGTACAAATATTGGGTTGTCTCTCAACAAGCGCTTTTCTTTAATGCCTTTTTAGATAGGCATGATGATTTCAATGATGCTCACATAAAAGTAAAGAATTGAAACACAATGGGAGCATAATGAAGCATATGACTAGCACATTTAAGCCTAACCCACTTCCTATGCATAGGGATTTTGTGAACAAACAATTTATGGGAGCAAGAATCAACTAGCATAGGAAGGCAAAACAAGCATAACTTCAAAACTTTCAACACATAGAGAGGAAACTTGATATTATTGCAACACCTACAATCATATGATCCTCTCTCATAATAATTTTCAGTAGCATCATGAAGAAATTCAACAATATATCCATCACACAAATCATTATTTTCATGATCTACAAGCATAGAAATTTTATTACTCTCCACATAAGCAAAATTATTCTCATAGATAGTAGTGGGAGCAAACTCAACAAAATAGCTATCATGTGATACTTGATTGGCATAATCCAATTGAAAATTAAAATCAAGATGACAAGTTTCATGGTTATCATTATTCTTTATAGCATACATGTCATCACAATAGATAGGAGGCATGCAATCATCAGAATAAATTTTCTCTTCAAAACTTGGGGGACTAAAAACATCATCTTCATCAAACATAGCATCCCCAAGCTGATGGCTTTGCATATCATTAGCATCATGGATACTCATAGAATTCATACTAACAACATTGCAATCATGCTCATCATTCAAAGATTTATGCCAAACATTTTATTGAATTCTTCTTCTATCAATTTAGCACAATTTTCCGCTCCATCATTTTCAAGAAAGACATTATAAAGATGAATAATATGAGGCAACCTCAATTCCATATTTTTTGTAGTTTTCTTTTATAAACCAAACTAGTGATAAAACATGAAACTAAAAGATTCGATTGCAAGATCTAAAGATATACCTTCAAGCACTCACCTCCCCGGCAACGGCACCAGAAAAGAGCTTGATGTCTACTACGCAACTTTATTCTACTAGGAAACCACCTCAAAGTTATCTTTTCCGATCAATCTATTGAGCTATTCCTATAAGTGTCACGAACAGCCCTAGAGTTCATACTAGAATAACACCATATGATACGCATCAACCAATTCTAATGTCACCTAGATACTCCAATGTCACCACAAGTATCCATGAGTTGATTATACGATATGCATCAAACAACTTCAGATTCATAATATTCAATCCACACAAAGAACTTCAAAGAGTGCCCCAAGATTTCTACCGGAGAAAGTAGGATGAAAACGTGCATCAACCCCTATGCATAGATTACCCCAATGTCACCTCGAGAATCCGTGAGTTGAGTGCCAAAACATACATCAAGTGAATCAATATAATACCCCATTGTCACCACGGGTATTCATATGCAAGACATACATCAAGTGTTCTCAAATCCATAAAAGTATTCAATCCGATAATAGTGAAACCTCAAAGGTAAAAACTCAATTCATCACAACAAGATAGAGAGGGAGAAACACCATATGATCCAACTATATTAACAAAGCTCGCGGTGCATCAAGATCGTGCCAAATCAAGAACACGAGAGAGAGAGAGAGAGATGAAACACATAGCTACTAGTACATACCCTCAGCCCCGAGGGTGAACTACTCCCTCCTCGTCATGGCGACCGCCGGGATGATGAAGATGGCCTCCGGTGATGATTCCCCCCTCCGGTGGGGTGCTGGAAAAGGGCTCCAGATGGGATCTCCTTGGTACAGAGGCTTGCGGCGGCGTAAAAACTCATCTAGGTTAACTTTCGGAGGTTTCTGAATATATATGATTTTTCAGCTTTGGAATCACGCAAAGAGGTGCCACAGGGGGCCCACGAGGCACCAGGGCGCGCCTAGGGGGGAGGGGGGTGGCGCTCCCTGGTGGCTTGTGGGGCCCCTATGGGTCTTCTGCTGCTCCCCCGAAGCTTCCTGGGTCTGTTTCCTTCCAGAAAAAATCATCAAAAAGTTTCTCTGCATTTGGACTTCATTTGATATGGATATTTTGGAAAACCAAAAACAAGCAGAAAACAACAACTGGCACTGGGCACTAGGTCAATATGTTAGTCCATAAAAATCATATAAAAGCCATATAAAAGTGCACCAAAATCATACAAAACTAATAAACATGGCATGAATACTTCATAAATTATAGATACGTTGGAGACGTATCAGAGGTGCCACTTCAAATTTGTGTGTT
Source organism: Elymus sibiricus (assembly GCA_039707655.1). Taxonomy (NCBI): domain Eukaryota; kingdom Viridiplantae; phylum Streptophyta; class Magnoliopsida; order Poales; family Poaceae; genus Elymus; species Elymus sibiricus. Next base: position 4,016,165 of record CM077670.1, on the reverse strand, counting down.
GACCTTTACCTCACCACACCACCCATGTATATCCATGTTAGGACCCCATGCAAATATTAGAGAGCGTTTCATAGAAGCCTTCAGGGAGGCTGTGTGGAAAGGGGACCATCTCCTAGGAAGGATTTAGCTATCGAGAGGGAACGCATTCGGTTTGCGAAGGTAGTGCGGGGACCGTTCCTCTATTGGCCTTGAAACCTTTTTTGCGGTCAACATAGGACGTTGCAAGGCACATGTCGAGTCCTCACCTTTTTCGGGGCCCGCCTGCCATATTCCGGACATTTTCTACATTTCTAGGGTTTTAATGCCGGAAATTCAAGATCTGACCTGCGGCCACAATAAATCATGGCCACAAATGGGCTGGAAGTTCCTATCTGTGGTCTTTGGTCATGACTAGGCCTTGTGTAGCCAAAGTGGAGGAAGAGCCCAGCACCGGGGCCAAGGCTAGGCCTCCGGCATGTGGTTTGCTACCGTTTAAATCCATAGAAATTCACTTGTGGCCGGATATTCATGGGACCTGGAGCGATGTCATCATACGGCCCCTAGAGGGTGTGGTAAAAAATTGAGACCATTTCACAGAAGCCTTCACATAGGCTGTGTGGAAAGGGTACCATCTCCCAAGAAGGATCTAGCTATCCAGAGGGAACACGTCCGGTTTGTGAACGGACCGCGGGGGCCATTCCTCTATCGGCATCAGAACTTTTTTTGTAGTAAACATAGGCCATTCCAAGTCACATGCCAGGTCCTCGCCTTTTTTGGGGCCCGCCTGCCATATTCCATACATTTACCACATTTCTAGGATTTTAATACCGGAAATTGAAGATCTGACCGGCGGCCACATGAAATCATGCCCAGAAATAGGCCGAAAGTCCCTAACCGTGGTCGTTGGTCCATGACTAGGGCCTGGGCAGCCAAAGGGGAGGAAGAGCCCAGCACCGGGGGCCAAGGCTAGGCCACCGGCATGCGGTTTGCTGCCGTTTAAATCCACAAAAATTCACGCAAGGCCGGAAATTCATGGGACCTGGTGTGGTGTCATCATACGGCCCCTGGAGGGTGTGGTAAACATTTGAGAGCATTTCATTGAAGCCTTCACGTAGGCTATGTGGAAAGGGGACCATCTCCCAGGAAGAATCTAGCTAACGAGAGGGAACGGGTCTGGTTTGTGAAGGGAGTGCCTGGCCCGTTCCTCCGTTTGCCTCGAAACTTTTTCTGCGGTCAGGTGAGGCCATTCCAAGGCACATGCCAGGTCCTCGCCTTTTTTGTGTCCCGCCTTCCATATTCCAGACATTTACTGCATTTCTAAGATTTTAATGCCGGAAATTCAAGATCTGACCTGGGGCCACATGAAATCTTGGCCGGAAATGGGTTGGAAGTCCCTATATATGGTCTTTGGCCCATGACTAGGCCTTGTGTAGCCAAAGGGGAGGGACGGCCCATCAATGGGGGCGAAGGCTAGGCTACCGGCGTGCGGTTTCCTTCCGTTTCAATCCACGAAAATTCACGTGAGGCCAGAAATTCAAAGGACCTGGCTCGGTGTCATCATACGGCCCCTGGAGGGCATGGTAAAAATTTGAGAGCATTTCGTAGAAGCCTTAACAAAGGTTATGTGGAAAGCGGACCTTCTCCCAGGAAGGATCTAACTATCGAGAGGGAGCGCGTCCAGTTTGTGAAGGGAGTGCGGGGCCCATTCCTCCTTTGGCCTCAAAACTTTTTCTGCGGTCAACATAGGCCATTCCAAGGCACATGCTAAGTCCTCACCTTTTTTGGGGCCCACCTGCCATATTCCGGACATTTATTGTATTTCTAGGGGTTTAATGCCGGAAATTCAAGATCTGACCTGCGGCCACATGAAATCATGGCTGGAAATGGGCTGGAAGTCCCTATCTGTTGTCTTTGGTCCATGACTAGGCCCTGTGCAGCCAAATTGAAGGGACGGTCTGACACCGGGGCGAAGGCTAGGCCGCCGGCGTGCGGTTTGCTGCCGTTTAAATGCACCAAAATTCACGAGAGGCCGAAAATTCACGAGACCTGGTGCGATGTCATCGTACGGCCCCGGGAGGACGTGATAATTTTTTAGAGCATTTCGCAAAAGCCTTCACAGAGGTTGTGTGGAAAGGGGACAATCTGTCGGGGCCGAATTTCCGGGACACAATATCCCAGCAAATGACCCCTCGTGTCATCACCAGCCCCAGGATTACTGTTACTGGTGGACACGTCCTTGTTACAGATTACCAAGCAATTACAAGAATTGGATACAAGACCATAAAGGTCTAATGATACATCAATGATTTCTAACAGTGGATGGCGGAAGCGGGTAGCGGATCTCCAATACTGGTGGAAGCTCCAATCCCACAGGAATGGCTGACCGGGATAACTCCTATCTCGTGTGACCGCTATCTTAGGCTCCTAGTCTGCATGGACGTCGTTGTAGTACTCCTCGTTGAAATCCTGACCTGGCCAATTAAATAGCCAGGGACAAGCCAGTGAGTACGTTTGAATGTGCTCGCAAACATTATGAACAAAAGATATACCGAATGCATATGCTCAAGATGGATTAAATTATATGCATATGCTAACCGAAATTAAAGCATGGTATGATAAATATTGATACGGTGCAGAGGAATAAATATAAAATTTTGGTGACAAACAAAGAAAGTTAATGGAACATCGGGCGCTGGACCGCCCGAGAATCCAAAAGAAAATATAAAAGTGGAGAATCGGCCGAGACAGGACCGCCGGAGAATCCAAAAGAAAATATAAAAGTGGAGAATCGGATGAGACATGACCGCCCGAGAATCCAAAAGAAATGCCAAACGAGTGTCTAAAAGTGACGCCTCGAGAGTTCTTGAAAAGAAATGCCAAACGGGTGTCTAAAAGCGACGCCTCGAGAAGTCTTGAAAAGAAATGCCAAATGGGTGTCTAAAAGCGACGCCTCGAGAGGTCTTGAAAATAAATGAGTATCCGGGTAGTCTAGCCATCCCATGAGATACTCAGAAAAGAAAATAAAACTGAGTGCCCGGGTAGTCTAGCCAGCCCATGAGACACTCAGAAAAGAAAATAAAAACTGAGTGCCCGGGTAGTCTAGCCAGCCCAAGAGACACTCAGAAAATAAAATAAAAACTAAGTGCCCGGGTAGTCTAGCCAGCCCATGAGACACTCAGAAAAGAAAATAAAAACTGAGTGCCCGGGTAGTCTAGCCATCCCATGAGATACTCAAAAAATAAAATAAAACTGAGTGCCCGGATAGTCTAGCCAGCCCATGAGACACTCAGAAAAGAAAATAAAAACTGAGTACTCGGGTAGTCTAGCCATCCCATGAGATACTCAGAAAAGAAAATAAAACTGAGTGCCCGGGTAGTCTAGCCAGCCCATGAGACACTCAGAAAAGAAAATAAAAAACTGAGTGCCCGGGTAGTCTAGCCAGCCCATGAGACACTGAGAAAATAAAATAAAAACTGAGTGCCCGGGTAGTCTAGCCAGCCCATGAGACACTCAGAAAATAAATTAAAAACTGAGTGCCCGGGTAGTCTAGCCAGCCCATGAGACACTCAGAAAATTCATATAAGAGAAACGGGTTAGTCCACAATAATATTTAGGATGACAATAATATTCATGATGACATCAGTAGTAACAACAATTATCCTGCAAAATTCAATCATAATCGATTTAGTTATTTCCTCCGGAGACCGACACTTGACCAACCCAGACTGTAGTCCTTAACCGCGGACACGACTATTCGAATAGGTATAACTCTGCAGAGGGTGTAATCTTTACCCACAAGTAAAGGATTTCTTTAGCCAGCATCGAGACACTAACTAATTCCTATTACGGCCTTTCGGTTGAAAACACACCTGACCAACACACACCAGATTAACTTTCCTGATGCCAGGAATCACCCAAGGCATCGTTCAAGATAAACTCTAAGACGGGAAGACTACAATCTCGAATAGCATGGGATCACAATCTCATATATAATGTGCGTGAAGATCTGGGGCGCTACCCCTCTCGGCCCAGCCGAATACACCCATGCCCCCTAACCAAGTGACATGCCTACCAGTGATCAATGGTATCTTTCCCTATGGCCTCTCTGTACGGTGTGTGCGGGAAAGAGGTTAACAACTTACTGAACCATACCCCACCTGCGGCAGGGACATGTGGTAGCATAGATCAAGTTTGGGGGTTACCGGAACAAAACTCGATCTACGGTCGACTCAGGAGGCTTATGTATTTCCTGCAGTGGTTAGCGCAATAAAGTGTTCTTTCCACAGTAACACCAAAACAGGGCCACAACCCTTGCATGTCCCAACATGCATAACCAACAAAGCATGATCACGCTCCGATGTGATCACCCTTCTGCCGGTAACGGTATTTCTCTTATACCTGCTCCTACAAGTTAGTCATGACAAGCACACGTTGCACGGTACGAGGAAACATGCCAACACTACATGAATGCAAATTTTATTTGAATTCAACATATGCATGATTCAATTATTTCTTGCAAACATTTAACCATGCAATCACCATATCAAGTGTTCAAGATGCTTGCCTTGAGCATGCAGAAGTGTTGGGTGCATTCCATAACTTTGAAAATTTTATGTTCCCTCCATTTCCTATTTTCAAAAATATTGGAAATTACCACACAATTTGATAACAGTACCAAAAAGTTATTTGGAAAATTTTAAAATAAATACAAAATAAACTAGAGGAAAAATGAGGAATTTCAGAAAAAGAATCAATTTATTTGGAGTTCATCTGATTTACTTAGAGAATTTCTAAGTTGAAATAAATAAGGAAATGGACTATTTAATAAATCTAGTAGAGACAGAGCTTAGGAAAAATGTTCACCCAAGCTAGATTAATAGAGTATGATTTTACGAGTATTTAGAAATTTGAATCATCAAATTTGCTTTTGAAATGAATGCTGTGGAAATATTTGAAAATTACTGGAAAAGAAAAAGAGGAAAGGCAAAAGCGCGCCCTGAGCGCTGTATAGCCGTCTGGCGCTACTGGACCAAGCCTGGCCACTCAACCGCGCAGAAGGGCAGCCGACGTCGAAGGCGTATTTACTGGGATACGCTTTCCTGGCGCTAAGACGGCTTTCGGGAAACCCGCCTCCACTTAGCCGACGCGGCGCGACTTCCATTCACTGACGGTGGGTCCCGTGGGCCCACCAGTCAGGTTTGACTGGTTTTCGTCGTCCCACGTGCGGGAACAGGGGAGGAAGCGGCTGTCGGTGGTGATTGCCGGCGAACGACAGCGAACCACGGTGAGCTGAGCCCACCGTTGAGTCCAGGAGGCCGAGGCGGTCTCGTGGGTACCCTCCTTGGTCGCCGGAGTGGACGGAGTCGCCGACGGCGAGCCTCCCGAGGGACGGCGTCGTCGGGCAGGGTGGGGCCTTTGCCCACGGTGGCTCTCGAGCAAAATTGAGAGCGGGGATGGATTCGCGGGACTGTGGGGAGGCTCCTGGTGCAGAGAGTGGAGAGGAGGAGGCACTGGAGAGGTGGGAGGCTTCGTGGAAATGGCGGCGGTAGTGGGTGCCGAAGACGGAGAGGATGACCCTGTCCGCGCTTCTTGGGCGCTCTGCGAGGTTCGTAGGGGAGGGGGAAGTGATGGTGATCAGCGGAGTGAGCTTAGGTGGCCTTATATAGGCGAGAGACGTCGGTGCCCGCCGTATCCAGAAGGTCATGGTGGCGGGCGCCATTGATGGTGCCGCTAAGGTAGTTGAGGCCATTGCGGTCGGTGGCAGGGTAGCTGAGGTCGGTGGAGGGGGCGATGGTCAGCAGTTATGAAGAGGGCGAGCTGGCGGGGTCGGGCGACTCGGGCGGTGCCGTGCCCGAATGGAAGACGGCGGCAGCGACTCGGGACAGTGGCTGGCCGGCGCTAGAGGCCAGGCCAAGGTGTCGGCGAGGCTCTGGGGTGACGCGGTGACCAAGGGAGAGATCAAAACGAGCGAGGGAAGCAGCGGAGTGAGTGGCAGGAGCTCGATGCTAAAGGCTGCAGTTCGGGCGCTCTGCTCACGCGTTGGGCATGCACATTAGCTGCTCGACAAAATGTCAAGGTGCCCTAGGTAGCTCTATTTGAGTTGATTTTTGGCTGGGTGGTGCCACCTGGTGTGTTGAGAGTGATGGACATGTCAGTGTGGCCGGATGATCAAGTGTTCAGTGCAGTTTAGAGAGAGGCAAGATTTCTGTCATGCACACAGTGTGTTTGATGAAATACTAAGACTAGCTAGGAAACTTTGTTGACTATGGAAATTGGCAGAATGATGCCTCTTTGAATGATGGATAAGGTGGTATAGTTGGATAAACCAGAGGAGAAACTTGAAAGTGCAAGTTTTGGAGAAATACAGTTCTGGACCCAAAATTGGAGGATTTATTTGGTGCATTTTGAAGATGCAAATGGAGTTGATCTACTGTACTTAAGAGTTTGGTTGGAAGGACTATAGGTGGGAAATTTTTTAGAATTATTTGGTGGAGGAAAATTGGGGTTGTAGTTATAACCTAAGAATGGGACATAATTGAAAAGAGGAAGTTTTACTGAAAATTTTCAAAAGTCTAAGTTGGGTTTTTGCATAAAAGTGATCCATAGGCATCACATGAGCCCTCATGATTTTTGTGGAATTTTTAATGAATTATTTAAAATAGTTGTAGTGCAAGAGAAGCATTTCAGAGTTTGAAAATGCTATTAAAATGATTATCTTGGCCAAAATTTTATTATGAAAATATTTCCTACTGTTATTTAAAATATGAAAGAATTGATTTAGAAAAACTACCAAAGCCCACAATATTCTACAAAAAATAAAATTATATGGAGGGAAGGATTTTGAAAAATAGGACAGAAAAGATTCTGAAAATAATAAAAGACCTAGTAAAATTCAAAAAATTTATTTCTGGCCAAATTTTACTTAATAAAAATATGGTTAAATTTTTGGGGTGTTACAAACTCTACCCCCCTTAAGAAAATCTCGTCCCCGAGATTTGTTAAGGGCGGAAGAACTAAATGCATATCACAACAACAATCATATGCAGAATGCAATCATAGCAATGCACTTTTGACATACGCCCTAAAATACGATACAAAGGTTGCGTTATGTAAACTAGCGTTAGACACAGCAACAAACATGCTTATGGTCATCTACGGCATGAAGGTGGGATCTACAGGGTCTTGCGGAAGAGTTCCTGGTGCTGGAGCACATTCTTCTTCTTCCGGAGGAAGTGGAGGAAGTGGAGGGAGCAAACGAAGAACACGTCCTTCCTGGGTTGGCAGAGGTGGTCCGCCAATGGCGATCTGGGGATTCAGGACAGAAAGATAATGGAGATAATCCATTAGTTGCTGGGTGAAGCGCTCCTGGGCCATCACATACTGAATGAGATAAACCAGAGCTGGATCTTTTTCCATACGTTCACAGCGGAACGTAGCTTCTGCTCCAAAAGCTGCACTGCTCGGGAAATAGCAGTATTGGCTTTCGCTGGCGTAGGGTACCGCAAATCGAATACGGGTAACTGCCTCGTAAGCAGCAGCCTCAATGGCCATGCCTGAGGTTGGCATGGATCTCTCGATGAAGACAACATTCGGAGGGCCTTGGTTCAAATCCGCTGGTGGGATTTGCACAATTGCCCAGTATTTTGAGGAATCAGAGGTGATCCTCATCTTGTACAACTCATACTAGGGTGGGTGGATGGAACCAAGGGTATTGGGGGTAAGATCCCACAAAATCTTAACAAAACTACCAGGGCTTGCATCTGGGGTTCTTAGATAGGCTCCGGGGGAAAACATAGAGTGGTGGAGTGATGGATGCGGTGCTCAAGGTTGATGGTGGCTGGTGTGGAGTGGAACATGGCCGCTTATAAGGTACCTGGGTTAGGAAACATGAGGCGTCGTCGGTACGACTTGTGCACCGGCTCCGGCGCAGGGCTGTCTAGGTCAAAAACTCAGACCCCACTCCCCGAACGGAATGTGACGTATTACTGTGCGTGTCGGTTAGGGGTTTGGCAGTCACGTCTTGAATTTACTCTGCCACCACACGCCAATAATTTATGCGAGATTACGCATACTACTATTACGGCAATGGTACACAAGTAATTTACAGACTTACTACGCCATACAACTGCTACTACAGGAATACAAGTAAACCGGGCCACTGAGGCTCGACAACAATTCTGGTGGACTCAATCCACCTCGTTGACATCTAGCCAAGCGCGTCTTGTGGATGTCGAGGCCTCTCCTTGAGCTTCGGTGTCAGAGCTGGCCGGGGCCGGATGGGGAGCTACAGGGCTGGGGTAGCGGTGGTGTCCCACGCGGGGTGTCGAGGTCACCGTCCCGTTGGAGTGGGTTTCCATGAGATGACGGAGTTCCCCTGGGGAGGCGAAGGCATCGCCCAAAAAGATAACCGGGACAGACCTCGGGGGCTCAACTGGCCTCCCTAGTAGTACCATCGCGGCGTCGGTGGAGGGTGCAGCTTCACTCCTCACCGGGGTCAGGAGAGCGAGCGTCCTGCGGGTCACAATCAGATCAAGGGTGACCTGATCGAATAGTGCCTCTTGCGCTCTCAGGTAGTGCACCAGATGCACTAGGGCAGGATCCGTCTCATGGTCTCCGTTGGCGACTTAGGTCGGGCTACCATAGCCTTCACGGCTAGGGTAGTAGTAGAAGGGGCGGATGTTAACTCTCGGCGACAGATGCCGGAGTTGAACTACAGCCTCTTGGGCTGCAAGTTGGATGGCTTGGGGCTCGTCGGAGGTCGTCCTCCCGGTGAACCGGTAGGGGCGTTCGTGTGTGGTGCCCCTCCCGTAGATGTGCACCGTGGCCCAGAAGTGATGGATGGCATCACTCGTGTGCTCCTGGTACACAACATACTCCGGGGGCTCTTCTATGCCAAGAGCACGACGGGTGAGATTGGAGAGGATGGCTACAAAGTCTCCCAGCTCGGCTGCGGTGGTCTCGTTGCGAACGATGGGGCCAGGCATCTTGGTGGTTGGGTATCGAATTGAGAGTGAGGCTGTGATGTGCTGAGTTGGGGCAAGGCTTCCTTTATAGGCCAATGGAGTCTTCCATCGCAAGCTTGTGGATGGGACAACTTAGGTGTCGGCCATAGGCACACGGCCTATGGACAAGGCCGATAGGTTAGGCACCGACTGTCAAAAGATGTCGGCTGGCCACTGTGTAGGCTTATCGGGTGAGATGGGCTTGGCTACGGACAGGGAGGATTTGGACGGTGTGGAAACCTAAGGATAATGACCAGGCTAAGATAGGATTAGCCAATGGTCAGCCTGGCTCTGATACCAAGGCTGTCGGGGCCGGATTTCATGGACACAATATCCCAGAAATGACCCCACGGGTCGTCACCAGCCCCAGGATTACTATTACTGGTGGACACGTCCTTGTTACAGATTACCAAGCAATTACAAGAATTGGATACAAGACCATAAAGGTCTAATGATACAACAATGATTTCTAACAGTGGATGGCGGAAGAGGGTAGCGGATCTCCAATACTGGTGGAAGCTCCAATCCCACAGGAATGGCTGACCGGGATAACTCCTATCTCGCGTGGCCGCTATCTTAGGCTCCTAGTCTGCATGGACGTCATTGCAGTACTCCTCGTTGAAATGCTTACCAGGCCAATTAAATAGCTAGGGACAAGCCTGTGAGTACGTTTGAATGTACTCGCAAACATTATGAACAAAAAATATAAAAGTGGAGAATCGGGCGAGACAGGACCGCCCGAGAATCGAAAAGAAATGCCAAACGGGTGTCTACAAGCGATGCCTCGAGAGGTCTTGAAAAGAAATGCCAAACGGGTGTCTAAAAGCGACACCTCGAGAGGTCTTGAAAAGAAATGCCAAACGGGTGTCCAAAAGCGACGTCTCGAGAGGTCTTGAAAATAAATGAGTATCCGGGTAGTCTAGCCATCCCATGAGATACTCAGAAAAGAAAATAAAACTGAGTGCCCGGGTAGTCTAGCCAGCCCATGAGACACTCAAAAAAGAAAATAAAAACTGAGTGCCCAGGTAGTCTAGCCAGCCCATGAGACACTCAGAAAGAAAATAAAAACTGAGTGCCCGGGTAGTCTAGCCAGCCCATGAGACACTCAGAAAAGAAAATAAAAACTGAGTGCCCGGGTAGTCTAACCATCCCATGAGATACTCAGAAAAGAAAATAAAATTGAGTGCCAGGGTAGTCTAGCCAGCCCATGAGACACTCAGAAAAGAAAATAAAAAACGGAGTGCCTGGGTAGTCTAGCCAGCCCATGAGACACTCAGAAAAGAAAATAAAAACCGAGTGCCCGGGTAGTCTAGCCATCCCATGAGATACTCAGAAAAGAAAATAAAACTGAGTGCCCGGGTAGTCTAGCCAGCCCATGAGACACTCAGAAAAGAAAATAAAAAACTGAGTGCCCGGGTAGTCTAGCCAGCCCATGAGACACTCAGAAAAGAAAATTAAAACTGAATGCCCGGGTAGTCTAGCCAGCCCATGAGACACTCAAAAAATTCATATAAGAGAAACGGGTTAGTCCACAATAATATTTATGATGACAATAATATTCATGATGACATCAGTAGTAACAACAATTATCCTGCAAAATTCAATCATTATCAATTTAGTTATTTCCTCCGGAGACCGACAGTAAGACCGACACTTGACCAACCCAGACTGTAGTCCTTAACTGCGGACACGGCTATTCGAATAGGTATAATTCTGTAGAGGGTGTACTCTTTACCCACAAGTAAAGGATTTCTTTAGCCAGCATCGAGACACTGACTAATTCCTATTACGGCCTTTCGGTTGAAAACACACCTGACCAACACACACCAGATTAACTTTCGTGATGCCAGGAATCACCCAAGGCATCGTTCAAGATAAACTCTAAGACGGGGAGACTACAATCTTGAATAGCATGGGATCACAATCTCATATATAATGTGCGTGAAGATCAGGGGCGCTACCCATCTCGGCCCAGCCGAATACACCCATGGCCCCTGACCAAGTAACATGCCTACCAGTGATCAATGGTATCTTTCACTATGGCCTCTCCGTACGGTGTGTGCGGGAAAGGGGTTAACAACTTACTGAACCATACCCCACCTGCGGCAGGGACATGTGGCAGCATAGATCAAGTTTGGGGGTTACCGGAACAAGACTCGATCTACGGTTGACTCAGGAGGCTTATGTATTTCCTGCAGTGGTTAGCACAATAAAGTGTTCTTTCCACAGTAACACCAAAACAGGGCCACAGCCCTTGCATGTCCCAACATGCATAACCAACAAAGCATGATCACGCTCCGACGTGATCTCCCTTCTGCCGGTAACGGTATTTCTCTTATACCTGCTCCTGCAAGTTAGTCATGACAAGCACACGTTGCATGGTACGAGGAAACATGCCAACAGTACATCCATGCAAATTTTATTTGAATTCAACATATGCATGATTCAATTATTTCTTATAAAAATTTAACCATGCAATCACCATATCAAGTGTTCAAGATGCTTGCCTTGAGCATGCAGATGTGTTGGGGTGCATTCCATAACTTTGAAAATTTTATCTTCCCTCGATTTCCTATTTTCAAAAATATTGGAAATTACCACACAATTTGATAACAGTACCAAAAAATTATTTGGAAAATTTTAAAATAAATACTAAATTAAACTAGAGGAAAAATGAGGAATTTTAGAAAAAGAATCAATTTATTTGGAGTTCATATGATTTACTTACAGAATTTCTAAGTTGAAATAAATAAGGAAATGGACTATTTAATAAATCTAGTAGAGACAAAGCTCAGGAAAAATGTTGACCCTAGCTAGATTAATAGAGCATGATTTTAGGAGTATTTAGAAATTTGAATCATCAAATTTGCTTTTGAAATGAATGCTGTGGAAACATTTGAAAATTACTGGAAAATAAAAAGAGGAAAGGCAGAAGCGTGCCCTGAGCGCTGTATTGCCGTCTGGCGCTACTGGGCCAAGCCCAGCCACTCAACCGTGCAGAAGGGCAGCCGACGTCGAAGGCGTATTCACTGGGATACACTTTCGTCGCGCTAAGACGGCTTTCGGGAAACCCGCCTCCACTTAGCCGACGCGGCGCGACTTCCAGTCACTGACGGTGGGTCCCGAGGGCCCACCAGTCAGGTTTGACTGGTCTTCGTCATCCCACACGCGGGAACAGGGGAGTACGCGGCTGTCAGCGGTGATTGCCGGAGAACGACGGCGACCCACGGCGAGCTGAGCCCACCGTTGAGTCCAGGAGGCCGAGGCGGTCTCGTGGGTACCCTCCTTGGTCACCGGAGTAGACGGACTCGCCGACGGTGAGCCTCCCGACGGACGGCGGCGTCGGGCAGGGTGGGGCCTTTGCCCACGGTGGCTCTCGAGCAAAATTGAGAGCGGGGATGGATTCGTGGGACTTTGGGGAGGCTCCTGGTGCAGAGAGTGGAGAGGGGGAGGCACTGGAGACGTGGGAGGCTTCGTGGAAATGGCGGCGGTAGTGGCTGCCGGAGACGGAGAGGATGAGCCTGTCCGGGCTTCTTGGGCGCTCTGCTTGATTCGTAGGGGAGGGGGAAGTGATGGTGATCAGCGGAGTGAGCTTAGGTGGCCTTATATAGGCGAGAGACGTCGGTGCCCGCCGTATCCAGAAGGTCACGGTGGCGGGCGCCATTGATGGCGCCGCTAAGGTAGTTGAGGCCGTTGCGGCCGGTGGCAGGGTAGCTGAGGTCGGCGGAGGGGGCGGTGGTCAGCAGTTAAGAAGAGGGCGAGCTGGCGGGGTCGGGCGACTCGGGCGGTGCCGTGCCAGAGTGGAAGACGGCGGCGGCGACTCGGGACAGTGGCTGGCCGGCGCTAGAGGCCAGGCCATGGTGTCGGTGAGGCCCTGGGGTGACGCGGTGACCTAGGGAAAGATCAGAACGAGTGAGGGAAGCAGCGGAGTGAGTGGCAGGAGGTCGATGCCAAAGGCTGCAGTCTGGGCGCTCTGCTCACGCGTTGGGCATGCACATGAGCTGCTCGACAAAATGTCAGGGTGCCCTAGGTAGCTCTATTTGAGTTGATTTTTGGCTGGGTGGTGCCACCTGGTGTGTTGAGAGTGATGGACATGTTAGTGTGGCCAGATGATCAAGTGTTCAGTGCAGTTTAGAGAGAGGCAAGATTTCTGTCATGCACACAATGTGTTTGATGAAATGCTAAGACTAGCTAGGAAACTTTGTTGACTATGGAAATTGGTAGAATGATGCCTCTTTGAATGATGGATAAGGTGGTATAGTTGGATAAACCAGAGGAGAAACTTGAAAGTGCAAGTTTTGGAGAAATACAGTTCTGGACCCAAAATTGGAGGATTTATTTGGTGGATTTTGAAGATGCAAATGGAGTTGATCTACTGTACTTAAGAGTTTGGTTGGAAGGACTATAGGTGGGAAAATTTTCAGAATTATTTGGTGGAGGAAAATTGGGGTTGTAGTTATAACCTAAGAATGGGACATAATTGAAAAGAGGAAGTTTTACTCAAAATTTTCAAAATACTAAGTTGGGTTTTTGCATAAAAGTGATCTATAGGCATCACATGAGCCCTCATAATTTTTGTGGAATTTTTAAAGAATTATTTAAAATAGTTGTAGTGCAACAGAAGCATTTCAGAGTTTGAAAATGATATTAAAATGATTATCTTGGGCAAAATTTTATTATGACAATATTTCCTACTATTATTTAAAATATAAAATAATTGATTTAGAAAAACTACCAAAGCACACAATATTCAACAAAAAAAAATTATATGGAGGGAAGGATTTTGAAAAATAGGACAGAAAAGATTCTGAAAATAATAAAAGACCTAGTAAAATTCAAAAATTTTATTTCTGGCCAAATTTTACTTAATAAAAATATGGTTAAAATTTTGGGGTGTTACACCATCTCCCAAGAAGGATCTAGCTATCGCGAGGGAACACGTCCGGTTTGTGAAGGGAGTGTGGGGCCCATTTCTCCGTTGGCCTCGAAACTTTTTGTACAGTCAACATAGGCCATTACATGGCACATGCCAGGTCCTAGTCTTTTTCGGGGCCTGCCTGCCATATTTCGGACATTTACTGCATTTCTAGGGTTTTCTTGCCGAAAATTCAAGATCTAACATGCAGCCACATGAAATCATGGCCAGAAATGGGCTGGAAGTCCCTATCTGTGGTCTTTGGTCCATGACTAGGCCCTGTGTAGACAAAGGAGTGGGAACCCCCAGCACTGGGGCCAAGGCTAGGCTGCCGGCATGCGGTTTGCTGCCGTTTAAATCCATAGAAATTGACGTGAGGCCGGAAATTCATGGGACCTAGAGCGGTGTCACCATGCGACACTCCTAGGGAGAAGAATTAAATCTCGCCCTAGGGATGACGCAATGATGAAGTGATGGATGAATTTAGAATCGACGATGTTGGTCTAACTGCTTGATACCGTGTTGAAAACTAGAAACTCTACATTTTATTTCAATGTATTGATCTAACCCTAATGGGGTATATATAGAATACATATGAGTGAGAGAAACTTGGAGTGCAAGGCAACACCGGTATAGCTACATAGAGGCGAAACTGGGCCACGCCCCACCCCCCAACCCCCAAAAAAGTGAAAAAAATTGAGGTATATTCGGCACTCCGACCTACCGCATCAGCAGATTACTCTTCTTCCTAGTCCTCGTCATTGCCCGTCGCCTCGCCAGGTGAGTTCGTGACCTTACGCCTCCATGCTCCATGCACTACAGAAAAAATCACAAGTTGCCTAGTCTTTCAGCATAAGACGAGTGTAATTTATCGGGGGCTCGGCTTACGCAGGTGTAAGCCGAGTGCGCACCAAAATGTTCAGGGCAAAAGAACAAACTTGGCTTAGACACCTATACGCCGAGCACCAGGGAAAAACTCTCGGCGTACGCAGCCATCTCGGCATGTTCGACAAAAAGGACTCGGCTTACACTTGAGGGTCGGCAAAGCGACTGCCACGTGGCCGTCATCGCCGCGCTTAACGACTGCTGTGACGGCGGTCGATATAAGCCGAGTACGCTCCAACGGTACCCGGATTATGTTTCCACTTTTCTTTTCTTTTTTTAAATACGAAACACTTCACCTCCTCTATAAGCCGAGTGGGTGACAGAAAGGGCTCGGCATCTGTTTGGAAAGTATCCCACCCACACCCCCTTCGTCTTCCTCACATATAACGCACTCCTTCGCCGGCCCAAACCGTACAACAATGCCGCGCCCCCGCCGCCCTCCTCCGCATCAACCCGAGCGCGCAGCCGTAACCCAAACTCCCCACCAACCTGTCGCCACCAGAGATCTGCAGCCGTGCCGCCGCCGGCTCTCCTCCATCCCACCGGCCGCCACCCCAGCCGCCACCGTCGCAGGCTCCACCAACTTGACGCGCCGGCCGTCGCCACCAAGCCCGACGCCGGCCCAACTGGACGCCGGCCGACCTCCCACATCCCACCGATCGAGGTAAGCTCGATCAAGCTCCACTTCTTTTCTTTTCTCTTTCTATATTTTTGATGAATAATATGCATGGATCCAAATAGCTAGAGCTATGTTAATATATATTATATATGGATGATATGGATCTATACTAGATAGGTTTCGGATCGATGATCGATATGAATTATGATATTTTGTTTTATATATGGATATGATAAATGCATGTGGATGCAATCGGATCGATGATCGGTATAGTATATATTGAAATTTGATATGGATATATGATGGATTGTATGAATAATATATATGTGTGAGTTCAGCAATATTGATTTTTTATAACATGGATGATATATGTTTTCTTTTTTATTTTCTTCATGTATGATAGCATTTTGTAATTTGTATAGATGATAAGCCTAGTAGTGGCGCGGGGTAAAAGGGTAGTAGTAGCGCGGGACGCGCTACTACTAGCACGTTATAGCTAACTGGGTAGTAGTAGCGCGGGGTGATACCCCGCGCTACTACTACTTATGTTAGCAATAGCGCGGGTCCAACACGCGCTACTACTAAATATCTGTAGCGATGCTCTGTACCCCGCGCCACTACTAACTCTGTGTATTTCTTTTCTGCATATTTATGCAGTATTTATACAGCAGTTATACAGATTCTTATACAGTCCAACATATACATACATCATTGATAGTATATGATACAACAATGTCTCATCATCATCATCATAGTGATATAACATTGTCTCATCATCATCATAGTGATATATAACAATGTCTCATCATCATCATCATCATCATCATCATCATACGTTAACCACTAGCTAATTGTTATCAATCATGACTAAAAATGCACAAACTAATTGTTATCATCCTAGGTAGATAGCTTCCCAGCACATAGTAGTACCGATCATGACAAGTACTAGGATCTACTCCTCTCTTTTAGGGAAAATATAAAAGAATAGGAAAACCCCTCCATCTCCATGATGGAGCACAGAGATCCACCGGTCTCCAATTTGTGGCCTGCACTCATTCACTATTTGCCTCCATCCTTCAATTTTGAGGCATCCATCTGGTAGGCGTTCAGTCGAGTATCTATATTTGAAATTGGTCTTCTCAAGGCAAATAATTGTCATCTCACCTTGCACATCCATCAGCGCGGGCACAACAACATTTGGGAGCTTCTGTTGAAGAACATAATAGTAACATAGTAAGCAATGTAGTTTACTTACGAAGAATGTATGAAAAAGATGTACTAGTGACACAATAGTAAAAAATCTTACCATGCATTTTCTATGAATGTTAGTATCGCTCAACTTGTGGACTAGTGGCACGTATCGTGTAGTATTTCGGCCAGCTCCATAAGTGCCCTTAAATGACAGAACATCATTAACAAAGGAGACAAGATAATTCTTCTCCTCCCAAGTAAGCTCTGAGCCAGCAGTGTAATAGGTCTTGTCTACTATATTCTGTGTATTTCTTGAATATAGAAAATAAGCTGTCAATTATAAATAAACAAGTTAAGTTAGAGGTGAATAACAACTATTTTTAAATAAACAATACAGATTATTTAACAAATTTGTTTAACAAACTCACACGGAGGAAGAATTGGAATCATGTCCAGATCCACCCAAATGTCTTTATCATATTGAGGAACGATGCCAATATCGAAGGTTATGCTCATACCCTCCTCAAATTTGTAAGCCTTGCATAATCCTCTCCAATTTGCACAAGCAAAATATGGGTGACCTACTTCATTGTAGATCGTAGCCTCGAAAATGAAACCATGTTTCGTCTTAAGGTAAGTTGTCCTCTAATCCACCTTATCCATGTCATCGAAATAGAGCTTCTCTAGGACATAATGTCTTTCATAGCAGGGGATGCACTAGTCGAATCTATCTATCTATCTATTATATACTAAAAGGAAAATACGGATGAAAAATAGAGAAATTAGCTAGAAAATCCCACGTTAATCAGAAACATCTGGCCGTTTATCTGGTGGGCCCTAACTTAAACCATAATTTCGAAGGCTTAGATCAGACTTGGACTCTAGAGATAGGAAAAAAAAATACTTGTACACTTACGTGCTATCTGAAAAAACAATAACACATATAGATATACCAACGTAACATCTTTTCAGTGGGCCCTGTCAAATTAACGAGTACTCCTCGGGTAATACATAAAACTTCCTAGGATTCGTAAAAGCTTCATAGGGGTCCTACAATCGAATGTTCCCTTCCATCGTCATGACCTTGCTCACTGCCTAAGAGCCTACGGCACGACGGCTACACAGCATGGGCCGCCTCGGTCATCTGTCGCATGCCACGCAGATGGCGGCTACGCAGCATGGGGTGCCTCTGGATGTCGGTGATGAGAGCGTCCAACAGCGGAGCTCTAGGAGAAGAGTTCCCTTAATAGGGTTCATATTATCAAAACTTCCTTCAATTACCATGGCCTTGCTCACGTGCTCCGGCACATCAGGTGCACAACACAGGCCGCCTCGGTCATCTCTCACATGCCTCGGCGGCAAGGCGGCTATGCAGAACTGGGCCGCCGCTGCATGTCGGTGTGGAGAGCGGCCAATGGTGGAGAGGCACCAGGATAAGAGTTCATGAACACACCGCAAGATACATGCAGCAGCAGCAATCCACTGGCTTCCCATCTAAAGAAGCTAGAACAGAGATATCCGTTGCATATAAGCATGCACTTTTGATGGATTTTATTTTCCTTTTTGGCTAACTACACACACCAATTGTACCAGGATTTGACTACATAATATTGGTATGTCATCAAAAACACTATGTTAGAAGATAAAGTTTCAGAGTTCAGAAAATTTCAGTGTATGACAGACAGAGTACGTGATTATAAATCTCTTATGATGTTATTTTCGTTTTCTTCCAAGGCAGGTAGGAACTTCATGCAGAGGATCAAGCAAACTAACTCAACAATCACCGGAACAACCATTCTAAAACAATCAATAGATCAGCCATAATTAGCTTCTTCCGATCACTTCCGGCACTATTAAGTAATACCTTACTATTTCTTAGATTGAAAATTGGTTCATATAATATGAAGAATTTTTTACACAGGTGAAATATGAGAGATTTTGGCTAGGTCAATGCCAGTTCCTTTGTAATACTAGAAATTTACTCGCACACCTTTTGGCTTAAATCTATTTATTTTCATAGATGATGGAATGCAGTGCATAATATGAGTCATCATTTGATAAATCATCCAAAGTTTTGTATCATGTTTTGTCAAGCCTAATCCATTACAAAATATTTGCTAAACAATTAAACCTGAAATTTATTTGTATGTTATATCATGTAGTGGACCTTTTGATGTTACGTAAATGTATAAATGGCAGTGCAAAACATAAAATAGCATGATACATGAATAATATGGATATGTCACACAAAAAATCTATAAAATGTACTACAACCCTATTCCAATGAATTGAATAAAGTGGTTGACATGATAGTAGAATTTGTACAGATTGAGGAACAAAGGAAATCTATCCATGGATGTTTAGTTGTGACATTCCTATAATAACTATTTGATGATCAAGTACTAAACAAATCATACGTAATTCCGACCATGCAATGAATTTGATGATAAAATCCATACAAAATCATGATCATGGGAAATATATTTGTGAAATTTATGTGTGTGACTCCTATTATATTTTTATGACTATTGAAGTCCTAATAAAATCATATGAAAACCCTACAATCTAGAGATAACATAACAATAAACATGGACAAATCATCTTATGAAGATGATGAGTAGAAAGTTTCTGAATTAGATGATAATCATATTAAAGTAGAAGCATATGAAATATACACATATAAGTTTTGTGGTGTAATGCATGTAATATAGTGACCCCTACTTATTTATTTTAGGATTGCAGTCGGAAAAAACACCATATACATGAATTCAGACAATCCGAAGCAATGTACATTCATGTCCTTTGATCTAGAGAGATTTTCACATAAGGATATCGAATAGCGGTAGTCGAATGAGATCAAAAGTTTGAAAACCTTTATTTGGAATATATATGTTTGAATATATCACAGAGGTTAATTATATTATATGAATTCCCTTTATGTTTTCGAGATGAGCAAATCAACATCTTTTAGCTGAAGGGAGTAACAATGTTACACACTGTACAATTTTATCAATTCATTTAGAAAAAAAATTAGACCAACCCCGGAAATATGTATTAAAGATGTTGCCCACGTCATTGGATACCATACAGAGAAAAAAGAGAATATCAACTCACACGAAAAGACAAAAATTTGACTGTTCATCTGGCGGGCCCAACATTTAAAATACATAAATAACGGTTATATCCAGTTAACTAAAAGGATGAAATGCATAAATATCTGGTGGAGGATGGTTTTGGGTGCAATAAATGACATGAGGAGCACGTGGCACTGGCCACAGGGATGAATGGCACATTTGTATAATGATTTTACTTGTCTATACTGACTTGATATCATATGCATTCAACATATTGTCACTATACGATCCACCCGCTCAATGAAATTTCATCCATTTAGAGGTAAATTTATATAATGTTGTGATTTATTTCCAATTTTCAAGATTGTGGTACAATGTCAAGTATACAATATAAACTAGGGAGTAGCTCTATGAAATTGAAAACTATAGCTTAAAAAATAATGAAGAATAGATGATGCCCGCGCAAAGGCGTGTCTGATTTAAAGGTCAGGGGAAAACCCACCTTTTTGTAGAATGAAAAATCACTAAAGAGGTTGCCCTCGCATTTGCGAGGGCCACTGTGCTAGTTATAAAAAATGGAAATTACATGTTAAAGCAAAAATCTTAAGCCATGGTTAGTTAAGAAGAAATACGTGCAGAAATATATACCGTATAATATTCGCAGCCCTCTTTAAGCGTGAGGGAGAAGCACCTATCGTTTTCCAAGTGAGGATTGTCGCACATACCCCCCTCGTCGGTACAGTCATCGCACTCGGGGATCCTATCCTCATCATCCATTTGCTATGTTCATAATTGAAAGATTAAAAATCGACGGTAAATTCCAGGAAGTCAACACATAGATCACTATTTAGCATGGGTTGACTTTCGGTTTGTTGAGTCTCCCTTGAACAACTCTCATCTCTGGTGGTGTATATGGTGGGAACTCCCTCACTGATATTTTGACTGTCGGTGATGGTCGCTTCTCCTTCTTCCCTGAGTGCATTACCGAAAGGTCTACCACAAGGAGAAGAAGGAAAAGCGACCCCCACGACAACAGTCGGGATTCTTCCCTCAAGAACATCGATCTACACTAGTACTAATAATGTTGGTGTATATATGGTGGACACTCCCTCACTGATATTTCGACCGTCGGTGATGGTCGCTACTCCTCCTTCCCCTAGTGCATTACCAAGGTATAGCACAAGGAGAAGAAGGAGAAGCGACCCCCACAACAACAGTCGGGAATCTTCCTTCAAGGACATCAATCTATCACACAGGGAGCCCCATCATACTGAAAGTCAACCTTAAGCATCAATCAACATTACATATATCGAATAATGACATAATTTTTTTTTAAATTTATGAGTTCCAAACTTCATCATCCACGGAAAATTTCCTCATGACCTTTTCTAAATATAGGATATATCGAGTGCCCGAAATTTGTCGGAACGGAAATTAATCAACATTCTAGCAAAACATAGGAACTCATGCATCGCTACACCAATGCTAAACTGATGACCACACACACATGCATTGCTACACCAATGACCACACACACATGCATCGCTACACCACAAGCTCACACTTGCATCGACAATAGGAAAATTTTATGTCTTTTGCCCACCAATCACCAAGCTTCAATAGTATTGATCATCATCGCTACACTTCCAGCGCAGAGCCCCTACCCGCGCTGCTCCTACGCCGCAGCTGGAGGGAGCGCTGCAGCAAACGTTGGGGAGCAGCCCGCAGCGGCACACCGGAGAGTGCCCACCAGGCGCCTGCTCCGGAAGGGAGTAAGGAGGGAGGAGGGAGGAGGGAGGAGACTTACCTCGAAGGGAGGCCGGGGACGTGGGGACGGCGGCAACGGCGGGCAGGTCCGAGGCGGTGGCGGGATGGGGACGGGCAATGTTTGTGCACTGAGATAGGTGGGATGGGGACGGGCGGCTGCTGGTAATAAGCGCAACTTAGTAGTAGTGCGGGGCACGGGGGCCGCACTACTACTAAGCCCATTAGATGTAGCGCGTCCTCGTGCACCTGCGCTACCCTAGCCGCACCAAGCTAGGCTTATGTGCCAAGGCTAGGGGGTTGCCTCCCTAATGGGCCTCTAAGGCCCATACAACTGGCCACCTATAGGCCTTGCCTATTGTGGCTGGCCCATGGCGCCCCTATGTCTCCGGGGGGTTCCGGAAAATTCTGGAACCTTCCCATAAACTTTTTATTCCCTCGAAACATTTTCCGGTCCCCCGATTTTATCCTGTTTTCTCCGAAACACTTCCGGTTCTCTCTCGAAAGTATATTCAACATCTCCAAAATTTTTCTGGTGATTTTCTCTCAAGTTTCTAACCCATCTAGTACTCAACAGATTCATGACCCTTAAGCGTGTGTCCCGCATGTTTGGTAAAGTACAGACATGACCAGAACTCCTTCCATTCAATGATCAATAGCGGAACCGTGGGCATCCATATTGACCCCTATACCTACACGAATTATTATCAAGTGAACCTATAGTTACCGTGTGCTATTCCTTTTGCTTCGCGATACATTACAAAACCCGAGGTGAGATTTCTCGGCATCCCCATGAACAACAACTTGATCACTATGCCAGTTTCCTCCTCAGCCGATGGATCATTGTTTGACCCTGTCAATTGTGCCACTGGTTCCGGTTCCATCAGGCGCTGCATCTCCGGGGCAGGGCTTGTCTGGTTAATGGAGGGATAGAGAGAAATGCGCCAAGGTCCTACAATACATCAATGAAAAATCAGACTAAACTAGCCAGAAAACAAAGAGACAAGGCCAGGCCGAAAACACTTAGATTCATCGGAGGGTTGTCATGGTGGAATGACTCGATGACAGTGTGGAGTGAGATATCCTTGATTGGCACATGAATTACGTAGTGCATGTACTTCAGGTCCTCTTCGCTCATCACGTCACGCTTCAACTGGGTGTCATTTGTCGGGCCCTCGTATTGGAACACTGGATGGGCTCGTGCCACCATGACCCCATCGTCCTTAAGCCGCTTCACCTCGGCTATAAAGGTCTTCACCTCTTCTCACGGATCATCGACCGGCTTCCAAGACACCAGCTTCTTAGGGGGCCGTGTTTGAGTATGGCGGCAAGCCCTTCTCCACTGGGAGGTCTGGGGCATAGAACCAAGCATGCTGCCAGGCTCGGACTGACTTCGGGAGTGGGAGCTCGACATAATCAGAGTTCGAGTGCTGCTGGATGTTGGCGCCACCGCAATGACACCCTGCATCACTATTCTTCTAGACTTTAACTCGAAAGCAATACTGCCACAACTTGAAATGCAGCTGAATGCCCATGAAGCACTCGCACATCGCGACAAAATTAGCAATATGGAGTTGGCACCCATAGAATCAGAGGAGCCCGTGCATGAAGTCATGCAAGGGCAAAGAGAGGCCTCTGGAGCTGAACGGTGTGGGAATCACACGGTCCCAGTTGTTCAGCGCCGTCATGGTGTGCTCGTTGTTTGCGGGCCACCATAAAAGAACTTCTCGCCACGGGAGAAAACCATCCGCGCCGAGGTCTTGCAGGTGCCTGACCGACGTAGTGGAGGGGAACAATTTTCCCTTAGTGCCGTTGGCGATGGGTGGCTTCCTCGCCTAGCCAGCAACACTGCCCCCGGCCACCGCTGCTCCTGCCCGCTCCGCCGCGACCACTGTTGCCATGGCACTGGCTTGCCTCGCCATGTGCCATTGCACAGGTTTTTTGGTCTTGCGGTGGTGATTGGGGAGAGATGAGAAAGAAACAAGCTCGCAAAGATCTCTGTCAATGGCACGTAAGTGCTTGCGGGATGAAGAAGAAGAAGAAGAGGAAGAATGTATGTTGGCATTCCCATGGCGTCACGCTACCTTTATCAACTGCTATGGGATGCCGAAACGGTGCTTCGCCCACCGTGACACATGTGCCCTAACCTTGGCCAAAATCGCCCACTACAAGCTTGACTGGCATGGGAACCGAGGCGTGATAATGGCATGCATGAGTCAAATTGTCAGCATTAATCGACCACATCATTGCCACAGTAGCAAGCGATGGGATGCAACCTGTAGTCGAGTCCTACATTCCCTCAATCCCCGCACCTGACCTATCCAAACCCGATTTGGGTGGATACGCTGCATCTGCGCGAAGGTTGAACTGGACAAAGTTTGATCGATGGTTAAGCCTGAAGTCCCCTGATCACATCACCAAGATTCGCGGCGCCTCGAGCTTCACCCAGGCCATCGCCGCGGAAGCCGGTTCTATGTGAAGCCGGATATATCCTCCGCATCCGATAAATCACCTCATCTATGATGTCTTCAAGGCAAGCCGACACGAGAGCTTTTTCTGTCCTTTCAGGAACATGGGGGAGCCAGTGAAGATTTTGTCAAGCAGTCCAAGATGGCGTGCAAGGTATGGCCTTAACCCGGATGCAGCCGAACTCCTGACAAGCTCGTGGGCTACTCACGGTACAAGGTACCGGGGGTATCCGACTTGCAGGGAAGCCGTCCCACCAGGCCGACTTCAGGGCCCAATAGGCCAAGGCATGGCCCAGCCCCTCGCTCCGCAAGTGTACCTCCTTCCAGAAGGCCGTCAACATGGCGAGGAAGGTGAGGCCTCCCATTCGGAGCCAGACTCTTAGGTCAGCAGGCTCTAGCTAGGATCCATATAACCCTAGGGCGCGTCCCCCTTTATAAGGCGAAGCCAGGGGCTAGTCCAGGGTATCAAATCATTAAACCCTAGTCTCGATAGAATCTACATCGACTCCATTGTAACGCCCTCATACGAGGCGTGTAGGAGATATGACCTAGAGGCAATAATAATAGTTATTATTTATCTCCATGTTCGTAATTATGTTTATATTCCATGCTATAACTGCAATGGTCCTTGAGTCTATCCATAAAGTCTCAGAGGGAAACCCATATGCACGTGTGGAATAATAAATGGTAAAATGTATTCCTAGTCGTGTCTCTAATACTAGCTCAAAGTGTTGCATGATGGTCACGTTTTCCTAATCATGGGCATGACTATGCCGGCAACTTTGAGGACACAATGTTAGAAGAACACTTGTGTTGAATCGACCCAAATTGATGTTATGCTATGAGACACATTCATCATGAGTTAATGGTATATAACACAGAGAAAGTTAACGTTTGCATAATTTCTTAGACCATGAGAGTATCGAGTTTCTTCATGCTTGCTTCATGAACTTTGGGGTTTGTTAAACGTCATCCGTAACAGGGTGGCTGTTACGGCTGCTTTCGGGTTCATGGAAAAGTATGACAAGGAACTAGGTAGCTCAAGATTGGGATTTGCTCCTCCGACAATGGAGAGATATTCTTTGGGCCCTCTTAGTGTTACGGTATCCATCATCGTCTGGCCAGACACAGCGTGATTTGATCACGAGGATGCCGGAAAGCGGGAACGAGAAAAGAGAACAAAACCGGTAACGAGGAAACTGGCATGGTGAACAAAGTTGTTGATTCACGGGGATGCCATTAAATCTCGCCTCGGGTATTTGTAACATATCGTGAAGCAACCGGAACAACATTCGGTAATTATAGGTTCGCTCGAATATTCATTCGTGTGGGTATAGGGATAAATATGGATGTCCATGGTTCTGCTATTGATCATTGATCGGAAAGAGTTCCGGTCATGTCTATACTTCACCGAACCTGCAGGGTCACATACTTAAGGGTCATCTATCTGTTGAATACCAGGTTAGGAGTCAGAGAGAAAAGTCACCGGAAAAGTTTCGGAGACACTGGTATAGTTCGTGAGAGAAAGTTGACGAAAAGTTTCGGAGACGACGAAAAAGTTTCATAGAGAAAACCGGAAGTGTTTCGGAGTTACCGGAAATGTTTCAGAACACGTCCAGAATTATTTTAGGGGGTGCCAGAAATGTTCTGGACCTTCGAGAATTTTTTCGGATAAAATGGTCGCGGAAAAATATTTCATGAATAGTGGCAACACTATTATGAATACTGGCACCACTATTGGCTTCTTGGAGAAGCCACCTTTGAGGGCATTTTGGTATTTTCATCTCATGAATAGTGGGATGAATAGTGGCAACACTATTATGAATAGTGAATGAATAGTGGAAACACTATTGGCTTCTTGGAGAAACCATCTTTGAGGGAATTTTGGTATTTTCCCCATAGCCTCTCACCCTATAAATAAAGGTGGAGAGGGCTCTTCATGAGCATCCCAAGTGCTCTCTTGAGCTCTCATACACCGGCATGAAATGATCTGCCCTTCTCTCTCCCCTCCACGAAATAGTTTCGTAGAACCGAAAGGCTGCCTGGTTTCCGGCAGCGCCTAGTCCTGGACGGCGAAGCCCTGTCGGATAGCTAACACCGTATGTGTGCAACCCGATAGAGAGGTCGTAGTTTCGATCTTAGTTCGAGTGACATGCCGAGGGTCTGTCCGAGAGACTCCCGAAGGGCTGTCCGAGGGACTATCCGAGGTTCTGTCCGAGAGCCTCCCGAAGGGCTGTCCGAGGGACCGCCTGAGGGGCTGTCTGAGGGAGAACATCCTCGCGGTTGGGAGGTTGTAAAATCCTAGCTGCGGGGATCTGCACCGATGATCTTCGCCAACTCTACTTCCACTATGCTACGAGTTGGTAACGATCAGATCAAACCTTGTATGCATCTTCATAGTGGTCCTGGGCTGGTGCGTTGATCGGATTTTTTTCATTTTCTGCTGTGTTTCCCTACAGGGCGACCCATAAATCAATCAAATTCAAGCAGGAGTAGGGTATTACCTCAACCATGCGGGCCCAAACCTGGGTAAACACTTCGTGTGCTCTCCCTTCTGGTACTTCCGGTCACGCGCACGACCCTATCGGGACTACTGGCGGCTTTCAGTACCAACATCAACGGTGTTAGCAGATCGCGAATCAGACTAGCGGTTCAGTGTGCAGAACACTTTTTTTATCATTTTCTTTTCTCTATCCTCGAATACATGCATGCAGCTGCCCATGCTGATAATTCTCTGATCACATGCTAGGAGGACATCGCGTGTAGCGACTAATGAACGAATGTTCCCTCAATATATTTTCCGTTTTTCTAGTTTGTAGGTAGGGAAAAGGGATAAATCTAGATGGTTTTAGGAAGTGAGAGGCTAAGTCACTTAGTTGTGGAAGAGGATGTATAATTCCACCGCCTAGGTTCAAGTCCTGATAGACAGGAACCTCTATTCACATTTATATTTTCGAGGACTACCTTATAGTTTTTTTTCTAACATAAATCTATATGGTTTTGGCACTTGAGAGACTGTAAGTTCCATCCTAGTAATGAAATGAATTAGAACACAACCTCTAAAATAAATTAAAACTTTGGCAGTAATCGAGAGACCAGAACATCTTTTTCTCCTTCCATTTATCCATACATATGTAAAATTAGGATCACATTGTCGTCTACTTGTTCTAGAACGTGTAAAGTGGAGAACTGGTAAGCTGTTGTTCTATCAAGTTGTTCTAGCTGCTTTTAGCATTATCGTCGAGTATACGTGTCACGTTAAGGAACAAAGCTTAATCTAAAATATCAAACCAGCAGGATTAATTACACAAACAAACCATGCATGACGATGACGGCCAGGATCATCGATCTTTGATTAGTACTTAGCCTGGTTAATTAGTAATAGATCAGGGATCAGTACACTACTAGTATTAGTACTTGGCAACTTGTGCTTAGAACCACCATTAACATAGCCAAATGGAATGTCATCACTACTTCTCGGTCAGTAGTAGCTTTTAGTATAGTATGGCCACTCCTAATGCATTGACTATTAACGCGTTATCCATGGTGGTGGAATTTTTTTTGGAGACAACCAACTCAATGCATTGTCTATTAGGTGTTGTATCCAAATGATGTTGCATTTAATTGGTTTAGCGATCATGTTTGTATCTCAACATTGTGGCCTAGTTGTGGAGAGAAGGGAAAGAGAGAGAAATAAGGAGCGAAGCCACACCGGACCAGATCATTAATTTAACTGCATAGGGAAAGGAGCTAAGAGCCATATCTCCACTAAGGGCATCTCCAATGGTCGTATGATCATCGTTGGTAAAATTGCCACATAGACGGTTTTGATGACATGGCACGTAATAAAAGAAGAGAGAGAGGAAAGCTGTATGTAGATTAACCAACAGCTCTTGCACAAGCTCCAAGGCTATGTAGAGAGCAATTGCATTTATTCTCTCTTCTCCTATTGGATAGTATAGATGCAACCATTGGAGTAGTTGTATGATCCTTTGTTGGTTGATGACATGGACAATTTTACCAACAAGACTACATACAAACTATTGGAGATGCTCTAATATACAACTTCCTTCTCTCTCTTCTTTAATTACTATGCCACCTCAGCATTTTACCTATAAAACCGTTCTATAAGTCAAGCATTGGGAGTGACCTAATTAACCAGGGATTAAAGCTAATTGAGACTTGCATGCATGTTCATGTAATTAATTAACATCACTCGATCGAGCTCACGCCGCCATCCCCATGGTACGAGTAGATTAGCATTTGCTCTATAGTCTATTTTAGTATACTAATTACATTATGTGTACGGTCCATGGACACCTGGATCTTGGCTTCTGTTCTCATGTTTAATTGGTTGGAATATATTTCAGGTGCTGTTCAAAATTCCTAGCAAGCTACTGAGTACTTGCTCTGGTCTAAAATGTAGATCTTTCAGGACATAACATATTTTTTTAAATGGTACTTTGAACATTGATTTATCTACTACTATAGAAGACCCAGTTGATGTTGATGATGTGTCTGTCATCCGTCATTTCTGACCATCAAATCTGCATCTATCACATGTGAGATAAACTGTGGTATTGCAAAAGGACCCCGCCACTCTGCTCCAGATTTGCAGAACCCCCCTTAATCTCTCCATACCAGCCCCATTCCTCCACCCACATCATCAATAAGGGTATAAACTTTGGGTGAAACCTAAAAGATTGTTAGTGATATATATATACCAAAAATAGAGAGATTCTTTATCAAGTTTGTGAACATGTATCAGTCTATTTTAGATCTGTTGCAACGCGCGGGCACTTTGCTTGTGTATAACATGTAGGTTTGCACAAAAGATAATTATACGCTGCAAAATTATATTTTATGATAAATCTAGTGGTATCAATTTGATGTTTCAGATGCTAATGTTTTTTTCCTTATAGGTAGTCAAACTAGCTTTAAAATGTTGCCCACAAAAAGAACTTCAAAATGACTGGTAAAATTTCACACACACTTGCATTTTGGGTCAGAGGTGTGATGTCACAATTGTTCGAGAGGAAAATGATTTCATGTCACTCTAGCAACGGTATGCCAATACTCTCGTGATCAATGTGATATCCCCCCACCCCCCCACTCCCGGTCTGGAGGATGGCAAGTACTTGCGAGATCGAGAGTTGTTACATCGGGACAGAAGGAGAAATCGACAATGAAAGAATCATGGTGAATGCAATTGTAGGCACAATCGCAGTCGATGATGACATTCGTGCTTGCAATATTATAAGCTGATCATAACTTTGTCTACACGGATGATGTTGAATGGTGCAATGATGGCATTGATCGAGAGGCAACGACAAAATTGGAAAAGTCGGTAGGTCTAGTGGGCCAGTTTGAAGGAATGGAGATGTGAGGTGGTATAGGTAGCGAGGTTAACATGTGGTTGGAAAAGACAAAACAAAAGAGGGAGAGAAAGTGAAAAGAACCATTTGAGTGGGGTAGGTGATTTTGAATTGTTGAGACAAGAGACTGTTACGGGAGTAACATCTTGCGCAACAAACCGAACAGCATTTAGATCCGAATTATAGAATTTCAAAGAGAGTAGCCAAGAGGAAGAAGAAAGGGGAAAGCAAGCTACAGGCTCCTGGTCGATGCCTTTTGGCTACCAAATGTCGACATCTTTACTACTCACGTCACCTCGCTGGGCAGTTATCAACGAGCAGCTTCACTTTCCTTGCGGGCCTGGGCTTTCAGTCTTTTCTCACCGGCCTCCTCATGCGTTGGCCGGGCCTGGTCTTTTCTCTGCTTTGGCTCGCTGGGCAGTCTTTTCTCATGCGTTGGCACCTCATGCGTTGGGCCTGGTCGTCTTGTGCGTCGTCAGGTTTAGTGTCCGTGACAGAGACATGCATATGTGAGTGAGTAATACACACGACAATTAATATGGAAACCAAGTAGTACAGAGAGCCCTATAGCTATTGGGCACCATACGTAGTCTAATTAGGGGATTAAGTTTAGTTAAACAAGTAGCTAGGCCAGATTCTTGGAAGTGTTGAATGGTTAAAATCTTCTTGTGGTATCTTCGTAGGGGAGTTGTGCTAACCAACGAAATGTCGTGCATATGCATGCGCTCTTGCGAGGAACCCTAATCTCCAACATCCTCGACCTCCTACCCAGCCTAAATGCATGCAGTCTTCCGGTGGTAAATTAAACTTGTTTAATCGACCTCACCAACACCAATTAATGATCTTTCGTCTATAATTACATTTATTTGGGTTTCTATTAATAGAAATCGGAGAAGATCCTTTTATAAAAAATATATAATTACATTTCAATCTCTGAAATTAATTTATTATTAAGACACATGCAATCTGGCATTTCCACTATATATATTAAAATTACTGATGAGTGAGTTGTATATATTTTGATACTCTATTGCTGTTACCTAATGTGTTGCCCTCTCTCAGCGCACTTTCAGTTAATGAATAAATGGCTCCGTGCATTGATTGATGCAGAGGCCGGGGGTTTAATCTCCTGTCTGGAAAAAGAAGTTGACCATTGTATATCGTAGATTTCTCTACTTGGATCGATGATCGTTTCCGTTTTTATATACGAATCAGCATACGTAACGTATTCAAAATCACGGCATTGAAAAGTATACGTTACAATATTTTAACATAAATAAACCGGTCAGTTGGGCGGGTAACATATGCCAATCCACATTAATTTGATGGTAGCAGGATGACTTATTTCAAAATCACGTCGTTGAAACGTATACGTTACAATCAACACACCTCATGCACCCTCTCCATGACAAAGCTTGTTTAGTCAGCTTGCAACAAGCAAGTCTTCCTCTTCGTCCTCTAGCCAGCTTGCCTGATTCCCATATATATAACACATTAGCTGAGGTCTGGTTCTTCCTGGTTCGATTAGCTGCAATTTCACCGCGCATAAGGTACTCATATAATTCTCCTTCATCTATCTCCTAGCTAGATCGATTCCCCTGTAATTAGTTTCATCATCTTCTTGTTCATGAAATCAAAAGCTAACAAGGAGCTGATTCCCAATCCCCACACATATGCCAATGTAAACACCTATCTCATGCTCATCTATGTATGGCTCGATAAATTTCTTTGATCTCTTGCAAGTGTGTTGACAAGAATTAAGCTTGTTTGATATTCATTTGCACGCACAAATTAAGATCGAGGGCATGGTGAAGCTAGCTGGGCAAGAAAACAACTAATCAGGAAGCTAGCTAACTACTTGTTACCAAGGAGAAGAAGGAGGACAGATCGAGAAAGGAAAGCAAGCACAGAGTTAGCTTAGGTAGAGATCGAGTTGAAGATGGCGAACAGGTGGTGGGACGAAGGGCGGCTGGCGGAGGCGCCGCGTTCAGGCCTCGCCTGCAACCCAAACCAGCAGCTGGACGACGACGCCATGGCGGCGCCCAAGGTCGACGGCGAGAGCAGCCACAGCGGCGGAGGGAGCGGGCAGGATGACGAGCCCAAGGAGGGCGCGGTGGTGGTTCCGGCGACCCGGCGCCCGCGCGGCCGGCCCCCGGGGTCCAAGAACAAGCCCAAGCCGCCCATCTTCGTCACGCGCGACAGCCCCAACGCGCTGCGCAGCCACGTCATGGAGGTGGCCAGCGGCACCGACGTCGCCGAGTCCATCGCCCATTTCTCCCGCCGCAGGCAGCGCGGCGTCTGCGTGCTCAGCGGCACCGGCACCGTCGCCGACGTCGCGCTCCGCCAGCCAACCACGCTGGGCGCCGTCATCGCACTCCGTGGCCGCTTCGACATAATCTCCCTCACCGGCAACTTCCTCCCCGGGCCCTCGCCGCCGGGCTCCACGGGGCTCACCGTGTACCTCGCCAGCGGGCAGGGGCAGGTGGTCGGGGGCAGTGTCGTGGGCGCGCTCACCGCGGCGGGGCCCGTCATGGTGATAGCGTCCACCTTCGCCAATGCCACGTACGAGCGGCTGCCGTTGGACGAGGCCGACGAGGATCACCAGGAGGCCGCCCGAAGGCAGATGCCGCACAGCGCTGTTCCTCAGATGATGGCCGGCGACCCATCGGCGGCGGCGATGCCGATGTATGGCTCGCCGGCGAATCTGATGCCGAGAGGCGGGCATGCGGCGGCGGAATGGGCGGCGCATGCACGGCCGCCCTACTAGCTGGCATCAATCAGGATTCCGGAGTCCATGTGTCGACACCAATGCCAAATAACTCAAGCACTTGCATTGCATCTATCTACCAGCTGGTAATTATTAACTAGAATATTTACTTTTTTTTGCGAATGAACTAGAATATTTACTTATCTGTGAAAAATCATGTGGAGTTAGTTGCTCCGGTTCATGTTTTTTTTTTAATTAAAGGGATTTTCTCCCCTGATTTCATATAAAGAAACCATGTTTTTACAGCCAGAACACACCTCCACCTTACACAGCCAAAAGACTGAGAGAATCACTGCCCAAGCTGCAACCAGAGCAGAAACTCAGAGCAGCGACAAAAGAAGAAGCAAACGAGATGAAGAGAACTACTAAAACGTTTACACACGCTTCCAGGTGACGCGGCCATCAAGCTACAGGAACAGCAACTACAACCAAAAGATACTACAGCTCAGAAGCAACAACTACAGCAAATCACCACCATATCTGCCAAACCCTGCATCCATCCTTTTTCCTCTTTCAGCTCATCAGTTTTGGGACCCACGAAGACCAGCTCTTCCAGTAGTTTTGCGCTGCGTTGTAGCGCCAGCTTTGCGTCCTCCATCCCCTGCAAGTTACTCCACAAATTAATCCAATATGTCACCCTAAATAAAACGTCAATGGGTTCAACATGCCATTTTTGCTGAAAACATGCTAAATTGCAAGCTTTCCAAATGCTCAAAGTACTGCTGCAATACCCACAGAGACAAGTTTCCTTTTACTGTCCCCCATCCCTTTCAACCACACATCAAATACACAACTTTGATGTGGCACTTGCTTCACAAGCAGGATTATCGTCCACGAAGGTTCTGAACTTAAGAGTGCGAGTACCGCACTTCGAGGCGAGGCGAGGCGGGGGAATCTTATGAAGACTTGGGCTCAATTTTGGTTTTCCGTGTTCATATGACCTACCGTAACACAAACAAAGAGAAAATGCCCATGGTCTATCCCCTTTCGAGGTCGGTCAAAGGCTTAGACCAAGCGGGGCCCACGGATCAGCGTTTCGTCCGACACCGCGCGAGGCGCGAGGGAGGGTCAGAAAACCTCCCCACTTGCATGTGGACCTAATATATGTATACAAGGGTGGTGTTATGTGGAAATATCCAATACACAACTTTGATGTGGCACTTCTTTCATAAAACAGGACTATCGCCCACGAAGGTTCAGGACTTAGAGTGCGAGTCCAGCACTTCGAGGCGACGGGAGGGAATCTTGTGAAGACTTGGGCTAAATTTTTGTTTTCCATGTTCCTATGACCTATCCTAACATAAACAAAGAGAAAATACCCGTGATCTATCCCCGTTCGAGGCCGGTCAAAGGTGTACACCAAGCGGGGCCCATGGATAAACGTTTCGTCCGAAACCGCGCGAGGGAGGGTCAGAAAACCTCCCCCACTTGCATGTGTCCCTAATATATGCATACAAGGGTGGTGTGATGTGGAAATATCCAATACACAAGTTTGATGTGGCACTTGCTTCACAAACAGGACTATCCGGCACGACGCCACGGGTCCCGCCGGAGGGAGGCGCATGAGTTCGTTCATTGAAGTGTTGGATGGAGGCACATTGAAATTGGTATCTAGTATTTATATCCCTGACAAATAATGTAAGAAAATTAAAAGGAATGGAAAAAGAAATATATGTTTGCCGACATCCGTACTTATGGCTCTCAGCAAAGGTCTTGACCTAGATCTATATGGACGTACACATTCCCGAGACGTACTGTTGGGATCTCGGGAAAGATTCCTTTCCGCCGAGTTTCCACGTCTTGAACACGGGATAACTTTCGCGCGCGCGGGGCGGGGGGGGGGGGGGGGGGGGGGGAGGGGGGGAGTGGGGGTGGACTTAACAAAATTTCCCTGCGTACAGCCGCGCGCGGTTCATTCTTCGTCCACCCCCAAATTTCCCCTCGTGCGTGCACCACTGCCGCCGCCGCGCATCCTGGCCTCCCCTCTCCTCGCCGGTCGCCGTTCGCGGCCTCCACTCCTCACCGGTCGCCACACTCGAGGCCGCCTCCTCCCCGAGCAACTGTCACTTCCGGCCTCCCCGAGCCACCTCCACCTCAGGCCTCCCCGAGCCACCGCCACCTCCGGCCTCCCGGAGTCGCCGTCCTCCCCGAGCTCGCCGACGACCTACTTCTTCCCGATGCCGCCGGTGGTGAGCCTCTCCTCCCCTCTTTTTTTTTCCATGTGTTTTAGCTATTGTAGTTTTTTCCATGTGATTTGTTTAGTTTAGAGTAAACGTGTTTTAGCTAGTGTATTTTGTAGTTTAGCTAGCTAGTGTATTTTTTAGTTTAGCTAGCTAGTTTATTTTTTAGTTTAACTATGTGTGTGCTGGTGGTGTGTTGATGTGTGTGTGTGTGAGTGTGTGTGTGTGTGTGTGTGTGTGTGTGTGTGTGTGTGTGTGTGTGTGTGTGTGCTGGTGCTTTGTTGGTGTGTGTGTGAGTGCGTTTGTGAGTGTGTGGGTGTGTTGTTGGTGTGTTGGTGTGTGTGTGCATGAGTGTGTGTGTGCTGGTGGGGTGTGTGTGTGTGTGTGTGTGTGTGTGTGAGGCATGAAAGAAAGAAAACAATAAGAAAAGTAAAAGGCATTTATTTTTAGAAAGAGATAATAAATTGAGATGCTTCTATATATAAATGGAATGCCATGGTCATATATGCTTGTGTTATTTTTTTTTCATTTTTCCACTTTTGATCGTCACATGCTTGCCTGCAGAATTTTTGCTAGTGTGTGTGCTCGACAATATGCAAGGTGTTTGTGAGAGTTACATACATATGATTGATGCAATGCTTGACACCACTCTTTTCCTTCGTGCAGGATATACACTGGCCATCCTAGTATGGAGGGTATGACCTCTCAGTTGGTCTCCAAGACAGATCAGTTCTTAGATCAAGCATTTGCTGGAGAAACACTACCTGGTGGAATTTGGTGCCCCTGCAAACAATGCGATAACCATTCCAGAAAGGATAAGGAGACTATGACTTGTACACCTAGGCACACATGGGTTTACGCCAGGCTATTACCGGTGCATCTTCCACGACGAGCCAGAACAACACAGAGTGCAGGTGGTCCGACAACGCACCAATGAATATGATACTGGGGTTAACTTCATGTTGGAAGAAATCCGCAATGCACATGCGCCTGAAACTCCACCTACGAGGGAAGAGGAAGAGGATGAGCCGGAGCAGAGCCCGACTGATTTCATGAAGCCTTGTTTGCGGCACAGAAACCCCTTCACAGGCATATAGAGGTTACTCAACTGGATGGCATCGCACGCCGAATGGCCCTCATGGCCCAGTTCGCCCTGAGCAAATCTGCATTCGATGCATTTTTTACCGTTATTGGCACAATTTAACCGGAAGGACACCTTTTGCCAAAAAACATGTACGAGACGAACAAACTCCTCAGTTCACTTAAGATGTCGTATGAGAAGATACATGCTTGTCCAAAGGGATGCATTTTATTTAGAAACGAATATGCAGATGCAAAATACTGTGTCAAGTGCAATTCCTCGAGGTATTTTGAAGTCGACGATGGTGAAGGTAAGAAGGAGCAGCTCGACATGGCCGTCAAGATCTTTCGGTATCTTTCATTCATATGAAGTATCCAACGGCTTTTTATGAACGAGGAATCTGCCCAACAGATGAGATGGGCTGTAGAAGGAACGAGATACCATCCTAATAAGATTATACATCCGTCGGATGCTGAAGCATGGAAGAATTTCGTTAAACTTCATAAAGATAAAGCGGGTGACCCGCTGAGTGGAGCAATTGCGATAACAACCAATGAGCTACAGTGATCCTCATCATTAAGCTAAGCTACTTTGGTTTGCAATGCTTGATCACTATGGATTCATACCTCATTTCAAATTCCACCACTGCAATCAAATTCAAATCGCAAGTGAAATTTAAAGTTTCACAAACATGTCTGAAAAATAGTTCATGTTTTAGCAAATATTCCATATGTAATTAATGTTAAGAAAAACAACATCCCTTGCTTACTCATTTGGAATCTAGCATCCATAAACAGAGCCAAAACAACACCATTTAATTCATTACTGTTTAAATAAAATGCAAATGGATTCATTTAAATCCCAAACTCATTGTGGCAGTGCAGAATATTGCAGAGTATTTATTGAGACTAGTTTCTCATTTTCCAAAAGTCATTTAATGGCTACACAAAATGCAAAACAGAAAGAATAAAAGAAAACAGAGAAAGAAATAAAGAAAAAGGGAAAAGGGGCACCGTGGCACTGGGCTCTAGTCCACAGTGCCACGTCCGGCCCAACTCCCCCGGTCGTCTTCCTCCTCTTGTTCACCCCCGCTCGCTGTCGACCACAGCACGCGCGCACGCCCTGGCCCCCCTCGCGCGCGCTCGACAGCGGCCCTGCCGTCGCTGGGTGGATAAGGGCCACGCCCTGCCCCTCCCAGACCTCTCTGGCCTCACTCATCCCCTCTCCCCTCGCCTCTCGCGCTCGTTCCCGAGCTCACCGAGCGCCGCCGTCGCCATGGCCACGTCCTAGCGCGGCCACCGAGCTCCTCCCGCCGTCTCTCCGAGTCCAGACGCACCGCCGACGACCGCTACGTCCTCCCCTGCCTCTCATTCGTGCCGGGGATCACTGCACCGAGCCCCTCGACGCCATCTTCTTCCTCGGGCGCCGTCATCTTCGCCATCGATTCACCGCCGTCGAGCCTTCCCCGAGCCCATTTTGCACCCCTACCGGCTCACGGTGAGCATGCAGATCTTTCCCCTCTCTTCCCGCCGTCCGACGCGCTCGGTAGATAGCTCTCCCGCCGTGGCTGTACCCATCGCCGTAGTTGAACTCGCCGCCATGGCAACTGCCGCTGTCACACGCGCCTGAGCACCGCATCATGTTCCTGGGGTTCCCAGGAGCCCAACGCGCACGTGCACGCGTTTCCCCGAGCTCGCTAGCGCCGTTTACACTCACACCCGTACTCCGGCGTCCGCCGCGGAGCTCGCCGCCGTCGCTGTGGGTCGTCTCCGGCCACGCCACCACCATGGTTCGACGCGGTTTCGTCTGCCCGATCGAACGAGCCCAACCGCATGTCAAATGGACCACCGTAGGAGAAACCCGACCACGTCCCGTGCGTGCCGCCGCGTGATTTGGTCGCCGGAGCCGCTCCGGTCGCCGGCGCTGACGTGGGCGCCTTTGGGCCCCACCCCTGTGTCGCTGCCACTGGGCCCCACGGCCCCGTTGACCAAGTCAACCGTGCTGACTGGGCTCGCCCCTGGGCCCAGTTGACCAGTCAACGGTCACAGTTGACTGCTGACTGGGCAGTCAACTGGGACCCACTGTCAGCCTCTGATGCACATTTCTGGGTACACTTCTGTGTACCCATAGCAATTAATATGTAAATGATTTTCGAATTAAATTAATTCCAGAAATTCTAAAAAATGATTAAAACTTTGAAAAATCACATAAAATAAACCGTAACTCGGATGAAAATAATTTATATATGAAAAACGATCAGAAAAATAAGACGAATCCGAATATACCATCCACATACCTGTCACATGCCTCCAACACTGCAAACATGGAACCTTCCCCTCCAGATCGTCTGTCCGATAATTGCCCAGAGCCGGGAAAATATTCCCAGATATTTTCCCGCTCCGTCTGTAACGTGTAGCACTGCGTTAGGCCACCCCCAGCACAGCATATTGCCATGTCATGCATCTGCGTTGCAATTGTTTGCTTGTATTTATTGTTTCTTCCCCCTTTTCTCTCCGGTAGACTCCGAGACCGACGCTCATCCCGAGTACGACTACGTCGTCGACGACCCCTCTTTCACCGTAGAGCTTCCAGGCAAGCAAAACCCCCTTGATCATTCCTATATCGCCCATTCTTTCTCTCCCATGCTTGCATTGGATTTTGCTACTGTATTTGATTGCTCCTATTCTGATGCATAGCCTGATTTTGTAACCTGCTGTTGATACTTTACCTGTTGTCCCATATGCTTAGTATAGGCTGGTTAGTGAACCATCAGTGACCCTACACCCTTGTCCGTGTTGCCTCGCTTTGTTACCAGATGACTCGGTCAGTGTGATCGATGGACAGAGACCGACACAGCACCGCACACCCCCTTAATTGTACGACTCTGCAGAGCTACTCTCGAGTGCCGAGGGTGATACCTCCTACCTCACTCCTGATGATATCTCTGTAGCGTAGCTAGTCGGTTGTGGGTTATTGATAACCCACAAGTATAGGGGATCAATTGTAGCTTTTTCGATAAATAAGAGTGTCAAACCCAACGAGGAGCTAAAGGTAGAATTAATATTCCCTTCAAGTTCTATCGACCACCGATACAACTCTACGCGCACTTAACGTTCGCTTTACCAAGAACAAGTATGAAACTATTTTGTAGGTGATAGGATAGGTTTGCAAGAATAAAACTAGAAGTACATTGCGAGAATAAAACAACGAGTAATTTGCAAGATAATAAAAGTTAGTTGTTTAGTAGAAAGCTTTTGTAACACAAGAGAATGATTTGTCCATAGGCAATCGATAACTAGACCGGTAATCATTATTGCAATTTTATATGAGGGAGAGGCATGAGCTAACATACTTTCCATACTTGGATCATATGCACTTATGATTGGAACTCTAGCAAGCATCCGCAACTACCAAAGATCATTAAGGTAAAACCCAACCCTAGCATTAAGTATCAAGTCCCCTTTACTCCCATATGCAACAACCCCCTTACTCGGGTGTAAGCTTCTGTCACTCTAGCCGCCCACTATAAGAGAATAATGAACGTATTGCAAACCCTACAGTGGGAATCCCTCACACTTGCGCGACACGGAGGGCACCATAGGACAGCACCAAAATAAAACATACACTCAAACCAATCACGATCATCAATCAACCCATAGGACAAAACGAATCTACTCAAACATCATAGGATGGCCACAAATCATTGGATAATAATATGTAGCATTAAGCACCATGTTTAAGTAGAGAATTACAGCGGGAATTGAGAGGGTACACCGCTGCATAGAGGGGGAGAGAGTTGGTGTTGACGGCAGCGAAGTTGTTGGTGTAGATCGCCGTCACGATGTTTCCCCCGGTGGCGCTCCGGCGCCACCGGAAGAGAGGGTGAAAGGATCGATATGGTTGACTAGAGGGGGGGTGAATAGGCAACAACCAATTTTTAGCTATTCTTAACAAATTGGGGTTAGCAACAAAATAGGTTGTCTAGATGTGCAACTAGGTGAGCAACCTATATGATGCTAACAAATACAACTCAAGTAAGTAAAGGATACAATATGAGTAAATCGAACACAAAGTAAAGGTAAGAGATAACCACAAGTGGAACCGGTGAAGACGAGGATGTGTTACCGAAGTTCCTTCCCTTTGAGAGGAAGTACGTCTCCGTTGGAGCGGTGTGGAGGCACAATGCTCCCCAAGAAGCCACTAAGGCCACCGTATTCTCCTCACGCCCTCACACAATGCGAGGTGCCGTGATTCCACTAGTGGTGCCCTTGAAGGCGGCAACCGAACCTTTACAAACAAGGTTGGGGCAAGCTCCACAACTTAATTGGAGGCTCCCAACACAACCACGGAGCTTCACCACAATGGAATGTGGCTCCGAGGTGACCTCAACCGTCTAGGGTGCTCAAACACCCAAGAGTAACAAGATCCGCAAGGGATTGGTAGGGGGAATTAAATATCTCTTGGTGGAAGTGTAGATCGGGGCCCTCTCCTCCAAACCCTAGAGCAACAACAAGATTTGATGGCTAGGGAGAGAGATCGGGCTAAAATGAGCTTTTGGAGTAACAATGGAGCTTGGGGGAAGAGGTCCACCTTAGGAAGAAGAAGACCTCTCCTTTATATAGGGAGACAAAATTCCAACCGTTATCTGCCCTCTGCCCGCAGTCAAGCGGTACTACCGCTCCTAGGAGCGGTACTACCGCTTAGGCGGTACTACCTCGAACTGGTCAAAAACACACTAGGTGTGCCACGGTAGTACCGCCGGAGCGGTACTACCGCTGCCCCCTTACGGTACTACCGCTAAGGGAGTTTCGACCAGAACAGGCAGCAGTAGTAGAGGCGGACAGGGCGGCAGTACCGCACAAGCGGTACTACCGTTCTAGTACCGCTCTACTACCGCTAGAGGGAAAAGTGGTAACAGAAACTCGCACAGAGGAAAAACCCCAAGCGGTAGTGGAAGCGGTAGTAGGGGCGGTAGTACCGCTGGAGCGGTACTACCGTACTACTACCGTGCTACTACCGGTTAAGACAAACCGGCAACAGAAAGTTGCACGCTCGGGGAAACCCCAAGCGGTAGTGGTGCGGTAGTACCCAGCGGTACTACCGCTCCTTGGAGCGGTACTACCGTGGGTCCAAGCGGTACTACCGCTTGCAAACTTCTGAAACACCACAGACAACACAGGAAATGCTCCAGAGAAGGGAAAGGAGGTTGTGGGTGCATATGGGGCTGTGTACGTGTTGATTCCACCCATACCTTTCCAATGCGGACCCCCTCTTAATAGTACGGGTTTCCTACGACTCAATTCACCAAAAAGAAATCGTCGGAAAATAACCGTCTTCACTCTTT
This sequence comes from Elymus sibiricus, assembly GCA_039707655.1. Taxonomy (NCBI): domain Eukaryota; kingdom Viridiplantae; phylum Streptophyta; class Magnoliopsida; order Poales; family Poaceae; genus Elymus; species Elymus sibiricus. The sequence continues at coordinate 3,975,521 of CM077670.1, read as the reverse complement.
ATCATCGAGGGGAGATAAACCGTCTCGTGCCTATCAATATAATCTCTGAAAAGGTCAACGCACACGATTAGTCCGCAAAGCGCATTGTCATCAATTATCGAAACTACTGGGGTAAAATATGCCCTAACAATCTCCCCCTTTTCGGTGGATTGATGACAACACGGGGTTTGCACAAGTATATACGAGATAATAATGCAAACCAACTATCTACAAAATATAGACGGGCTCCCCCTAGATGTGTGCACTAATTGAATATGCCATTGAAATGCAAAGTGCACACCCTAGGATCAACACTCCCCCTATATTTTATAAATAGGGCAATACTTGCAACAACATAATATATAACGCTAAGCATGGTTGCAATACGAACAATGAGTCATAAACTCACACATATCAAGACATAATTAAGATAACATGGGTAGCATATGTCTTACACCATATGATAGAGTCTCAGACCAAACCAAAATAAACGAAGATAAAAGAGTTCACAAGCAAGAAATCGAAGCAGATAAAAGAAAGCTTGTGACTCGGCAACACCCTGCAGAAAGCAAATGCAAACCCCGGTCCTAGACTCTCTCCCCCTTTGGCATCGAGACACCAAAAGGGCAAAGAGTGACACTACGCGCCGACAGGTGGTAGCACTAGTCTCCTCCCATGGACTCGTCGGAGGCCACAACATCGGACTTCTCATCAGACGACTCCTCCGATTCTTCAGGATCCTCAGACTCCTCCTCTGCGTGCTCCTGCTCCGGAGCGGGTGCCGACGCACCGGTGTTGGAATCATCAGAATCAGTCCAGCGGGAGTGAGAAGAAATCCAGTGGTCTTCAGGAGTGATGACAGCCTCAGAACCGCTCTCAACTGGAATATCAAGCTTCCTCATGATGGCCTTCCTCTGCTGACGTGCCTTCTTGGCATCCACATGTGCCATGTACATCTTGTGCTGCACATCCGTCTGAAGACAAAACAGCTTCTTCACCTTGTTCTTGAGCTTGGCAGCCCAACCAGACGACCCAGACGAGTGCTCGGGGTCAGGCACATAGTCAGTATCCTCCACATCCTCCTCAGAGGCAAGTGGCACGCTCGCAGCACGACGAGTGGGAGCCCAGAGCTCCTTCTGGCGCAAGTTGATCGTCTCATGAGAAGTCAGAGGCCCGGTCTCAAGCTGCTCTCCAGGGAACGTGGCAGTCCAGGTGGTCACAATGAGTTTGAAGATGAAAGGAGCATAGATCGGCACGTGATCACCATATGCTGCATTCACAAGCTCCTTCCACATGACATGAGAGACGTCCAAAACAGCCCCCGTGCCCTTCTCAGAATGGCACAGACAAAGCATATCCACCAGGTGTCCGTGCACCATATCCAAGTTGCCAACACGAGGAAAGAGAGTGTGCCGGAAAATGCGATGCATGATATCAAAGAATGGTTTCAGCTCCTTCTTGGATCCCTTATCAGTCGGAATGATGGTCATATGGGAAAGCAGATTGTCCTTGTGAGAAGGTCCACCCTCATGGTGAGGGCGCAGACCAAGGGGCTTCTCCAGCCCCTCATCGGGATAGCCCAGAAGATCCATGAACTCACCCCAAGTGGCACGAAGCTGTCTACCATGAGTCATCCATATCATAGTCCTGTTATCCTTAGTCCCAAACCACACGGTTGCAAAGAACTGTGCCACCAACTCTGCATCAAAGTCATAGTTGAAGGACATGATGGGCACAATGTTGAACTGCGCACAGAGGTCAAGAGCTTCTCCAAAGTATGCACGGTCCTTCTCCATATGCTCAATGTTGATGGACTTGGTCTTGACAAACAGATTTTTCTTGGCCTTGATTCTGTCAAAGTATACCAAAGATTGATCCCTGTTCCAGAAGGGACGGCCCACAAGAGTTGCGTCTTGAGGACGACAGTAGGGATTCCTCTCGCGGTACTGCCAATACTCATTTTGCTTCATCTCAGCTGCAGTCTTGACAGGAGTCTTCTTTTTGCGAGCAACAGACTTGGCCTTGCTTCTGACTGACTGACGACGCACTGGAGGTGGTGTCGGGGCAGCCTCTTCTTGTATCTCATCATCAGAATAGACAGGCCTGGCGTAATAGGTGCGCCCACGTTTGGACGGAGCAGATGCATTCTTGCGACGACCCTTGGAGCTACTACCACCTGAACCAGACACAAAAACCATAGGAAGCGGGTGTAAAAGGGTATGCATAAGCCAAGAATTACAAGTGAGGGAGAGGAACCAGTTGTACAGATTCAGAAAAGCTGGGTCTCACGCGGTAGTACCGGTCCTGACAACGGTAGTACCGCCTGGGAGACGAGCGGTAGTACCGCTGGCCAGTGGGCGGTAGTACCGCTTATGCGGTAGTACCGGCCATGGACGAGCGGTAGTACCGCTGTCTGCACAGTCGCACAGCCGTGTCAGATCCGGTAGTACCGGAGATCCAATCCTTCGAAATCGATACAAAGAGTTCCTACCCTCCTATCTAGCAGTCATTCTACATCCTACTCAAGCCTCGATTTGGTCAAAAATCGAAGAAACGCCACGCATTGCCCTAAGTCCAAGATTCAAAAACTAGAACCAATGGAGAGAAGAACGGGGGCAATACCGGGTTCCATAGCGAGAGGAGATGGTGGGGATCGATTCCACCGGGCGGAAATGCAGAAGACGGCACGGAATCGGAGGACCGGAGACGGCCTCCGAAGCAGTTCTTCGTCGCCTGTGAGAGAGGGAGTCGTGGGGAAGAAAGGTGAATGGGTATGGGGGAGTTAGAACTCCCCCTGCCCGACACTTAACCCCACAGAATCCATCTAAGCGGTAGTACCGCTAGGAGTAGCGGTAGTACCGCCCCGGTACTACTGCCGGGCAGGAGGCCCAGTAGTACCGCTCAAGCGGTAGTACCGGTGGCAGGAGCGGTAGTACCGCTTAGAGCGGTAGTACCGTTCCTAGCCAGCGGTAGTACCGCGTGCAAGAGACAGAACTGCCCAGATCAAAAGGATGGCTTATACAAAATCTATGGGTTGGAGAGAGGAAAGGCTTAGGTTGGAGACTCGAAAACACCGCAAATGGGAATGGACACTCCAAGGTTTAAAAGACAATAAAACGAAGAGCAAACTTGGAGTGGACCAAAACACGAAAAGACCAACAAGTCAAGATAAAAGCAATGAAAACCATAGAAGAACCAAACCCTCCAAAAGAGAGGGTCGGTGGTCGAAGCCACCATTGTTTGAGTCGAATGGTTTGGCACCGCGAAGATTTTAACCTTGGGCCCAAGACCAAAACTCATCTTTGAGGCACAATTACCATCATAAATGGCTAATGTGAAAGATTTTGATTAATTTTGGCATAATAGGGGGATGGAGAGTTCATTGAGAGAACAACACTCCCCCTAAATCCATGCCTACACCTAGAACAAGGTAAACATGATGAGTGCGGTGGGATGTGACGAGAATCAAGCCACGTTGCTCGAATCAATGATATTTAGCTCATGCCTTAACTCGCGAAACCTTGCTTCATCCAATGGCTTCGTGAAAATATCCGCTAGTTGCTCTTGAGTGTTAAGATGAATAATATCAATCTCCCCACGCTTGACGTGATCTCGAATAAAATGATGACGAATCTCGATGTGCTTCGTCTTGCTATGTTGCACCGGGTTGTAGGAGATTGCAATTGCACTTTCATTGTCACAGAAAAGAGGCACTTTGTCACAAGTGACACCGTAATCCTTTAAAGTTTGCCTCATCCAAAGCAACTGAGCACAACAACTTGCGGCAGCTACATACTCGGCCTCGGTGGTGGAGAGAGACACACAATTCTGCTTCTTCGAAGACCAACTCACCAAAGAGCGACCAAGGAATTGGCACCCTCCGGAAGTTGACTTCCTATCCACACGGTCTCCAGCCCAATCCGAATCCGAATAACCCATTAGATCAAAGCTTGCTCCTTTGGGATACCATAAGCCAAAGTTTGGGGTATGAGCCAAATATCGAAAGATTCGCTTGACTGCCACATAGTGACTTTCCTTAGGCGCGGCTTGAAACCGTGCACATATTCCCACACTCAACATGATATCTGGTCTAGATGCACAAAGGTAAAGCAAGGATCCAATCATGGAACGATATACCTTTTGATCCACCGCTTTACCATTGGGATCTATGTCAAGTTGGCACTTGGTAGGCATTGGAGTCTTGGCCGGCTTGACATCATTTAACTTGAATCTCTTGAGCATGTCTTGGGTGTATTTGGCTTGGTTGATGAAGGTTCCTTCTCTTCTTTGCTTGACTTCGAATCCAAGAAAGAACTTCAACTCTCCCATCATAGACATCTCAAATTTCTCGGTCATTAGTGCGGCAAACTCATCATTGAAAGCTTTGTTAGGAGAACCAAAGATAATATCATCAACATATAGTTGGCATATGAACAAATCCCCTTTAACCCTCTTAGTAAAAAGAGTGGGATCGATTTTCCCAATTTCAAACCCACGGTCTTGCAACAACTCGGTAAGGTGCTCATACCACGCACGTGGAGCTTGTTTAAGGCCATAGAGTGCCTTATCGAGCTTGTATACATGATTGGGGAACTTGGGATCCTCGAACCCCGGAGGTTGTTTGACATATACCAACTCATTAAGAGGACCGTTAAGAAATGCACTCTTCACATCCATTTGTTGCAATTTAAAATCATGATGAGAAGCATATGCAAGCAACATACGAATAGATTCAAGACGAGCAACGGGAGCAAAAGTTTCACCGTAGTCGATACCCTCGACTTGGGAGTAGCCTTGTGCCACCAATCTTTCCTTGTTTCGAGTGACAACACCGTTCGTATCTTGCTTGTTCTTGAAGATCCATTTGGTTCCAATGACATTATGATTCTCCGTTGGCCTTGGCACCAATGTCCACACTTTGTTGCGCTCGAAGTTGTTGAGTTCATCATGCATGGCTTCAAGCCAATCCGTGTCCTCGAGCGCCTCATGTACCTTTTGGGGTTCAACATACGAAACAAATGCGTGATGCACACAAAAGTTTGATAATTGTTTACGAGTGGTTACCCCTTTCTTTAAGCTTCCATAAACATTCTCCAAGAGATGTTGTTGACGTTTGAGTGTACATGCATTCTTGGCGAGACGACGCTCCAATAACTCCTCCGGAGTCAATTGAGGAGGATCATTTTGAACATCTTGAGCATCATCTTGAGCTTGCTCTTGATCAAGAGCTTCCCTTTGATCTTGAGCTTGCTCGGGGTCGTGATCTTGATCTTGGGCATCATTTGGTGCATCACCATCATCTTGATGTTGATCTTGCCCTTGATCTTGATCACTTGGTTGAGGGCCTTCGGTTTGTTCTTCGGAAGCGTGTGGGTCTTGTGTCGGTGATGGTTCCACATGAGTAGAACATTGTCCTTCTCCTTCCACCACAAGGGGTTCCTCAATGGGTAGGATTTGACCCACACCCATTCTTCTTATGGCTTGAGGAGGAATTTCATCACCTACATCACAAAGACCACTTTGCTCCACTTGGGAGCCATTATTCTCATCAAACTCCACGTTACACGTCTCCTCAATGAGTCCGGTGGACTTGTTGAGAACACGGTAAGCATGAGAGTTTGTGGCATAACCAACAAATATGCCCTCTTGAGCTCTAGAGTCAAATTTAGACAAGCGAACACCTTTCTTGAGAATGAAACACTTACAACCGAATACCCGGAAGTACTTGAGGTTTGGCTTGTTGCCGGTAAGTATTTCATATGGAGTCTTGTTCAAGCCTTTGCGGAGGTAGAGCCGATTGGATGCATGACAAGCGGTGTTGATGGCTTCGGCCCAAAAGTTGTATGGAGACTTGAACTCCGCCATCATGGTCCTTGCCGCGTCCATCAACGTCCGGTTCTTCCTCTCCGCTACACCGTTTTGTTGAGGGGTATATGGTGCGGAATATTGATGCTTGATCCCCTCATCACTAAGAAACTCATTCAAGGTGTAGTTCTTGAACTCGGTGCCGTTGTCGCTTCTAATAATCATTATCTTTGCATCATGTTGACGTTGAGCTTCATTTGCAAAGTCGATCACGGTTTGTTGGGTCTCGCTCTTCCTCTTGAAGAAATATACCCAAGTGTATCTTGAATAATCATCCACAATCACCAAGCAATACTTTCTTCCCCCAAGACTATCAAAAGATGGCGGTCCAAAGAGATCCATGTGAAGGAGCTCCAAGGGCCTCTTCGAGTAGATGATAGTCGTGGGTCGGTGAGCCGTCTCATGTAGCTTTCCTTCGATACAAGCACTGCAAGCACGGTCTTTGGCAAAGCTCACATTTGTTAGTCCTCGGACGTGTTCCCCTTTGAGGAGACTTTGCAAAGATCTCATATTGACGTGGGCTAAACGACGATGCCAAAGCCATCCCACGTCAACTTTAGTCATTAGGCAAGTCGCGGTCTTAGTGGGTCGCTCCGAGAAGTTAACCACATAAAGACCGTTCTCGACATGCCCAACAAAAGCTACTTTAAGAGTCTTGCTCCACAAAAGGGCCACGGTATCAATATCAAAGAACGTTGCAAAGCCCATAATAGCAAGTTGACGAACAGAAAGTAAATTGTATGCAAGGGTCTCAACAAGCATGACCTTCTCAATGGACAAGTCCGGTGAGATGACCACTTTGCCAAGACCCAATACCTTTGACATTGAAGCATCACCATATTGGACATGGGTGGGCATAGATGAATTTGCTTGAACGTCCACCACCAAGTCCTTGCTTCCGGTCATATGATTTGTCGCTCCACTATCAAGCAACCATGACACCCCACCGGAAGCAAACTCCTACATAAGATTAATGCTTGGTTTTAGGTACCCATTCTTTAATGGGTCCTTTCATGTTAGTAACAAGGGTCTTAGGAACCCAAATAGACCATTCAATGTACTCATAAGAAGAACCAACAAATTTGGCATAAACATGCCCATCACTAGCACGGCATAAAACATAAGAAGGGTTAAAATCGCCGGCTTTGTTGGGATGGGTGGTCTTGCCCCTATTGACATTACCACCCACCACCTTGTTCTTCTTCTTCTTAGGAGCACCCTCTCCCTCTTTCACAAAAGTTTCTTTGAGAGGGAGAGCTTGCTTGGTCTTACTCTTCTTATTTGACTTCTTCTTCTTCTTTGACTTGGGTGCAAATCCAAGTCCCTCCTTGGCCACAACTTCCTTTTGATTGCTCAAAAGTTCATTGAGGTTTTTCTCACCTTGAATGCACGAGACAAGGCCTTTCTCAATTTGCTCTTTCAACTTGGCATTCTCCTCAACAAGATGTGCATGCTCACAACAAGGGTTAGTTGCACGAGCATTATCAATTAAAACAAACGGAGGACAAGTAGCAATCTCTTTAGTTAGCTTCACTTGGAGTTGATCATGAGACTCCTTGAGTGTAGCGTGAGCACTTTTCAAGGCCTTGTGAGCCTTGTCAAGTAACTCAAACTCCTCTTCGAGTCTAGCATGGCCAACCCCAAGTTCGGCCTTCTCATTTTTAAGCACATTAACGAGAACTTGAGCATGATCACGATCTTTCTTTAATTTAGCAAGATCTAGATTATGTGTCTCCTCAAGAGCCACTCTAAGACATTGCTCTTCCTCAAGAGCATTAGAAAGATCGGCAATCTCATCGGCATAATCTCTACTATGCCCTTCCAACTTAGAGATGGTCTCTTCATGAGAATCTATGATTTCATTTGCCTCACCTAATTGTTCCAAAAGAGCCACAAAGTGCTTCTTGGTCTCACCTTTGAGTTTGGCCATGAACTTGTCAAACACATTTTCCTCCACCCTAGCCTCCTCATTTTCTTCCACACAATTCATCAAGGAAGGAGTGGAAGTAATGCTAGTTTTGATGTTGGAGGTTACCTTGTTGGTGGCCTTGGCCATGAGGCACTTGTGGGTGGTGATGGAGTTATCGTTGGGGGAATCGAAGAGGGACACCTTTGGTGATGGAGAGGTGGCAATGGCGACGGAGGCCGTAGCAATCCCTTCACCACTCGCATCTTCATCATCATCGGAGTCATACTCTTCTTGCACCACCAAACTCTTTTGAGGCACCTTCTTGTTGAACTTGTTCTTGCTTGGGAAGGACTTGCCCTTGTCTTTGCGGATAAGCTTGCCACCATTTTCTTCCCTATTCTCATATGGGCAATCGGCGACGAAGTGACTCACATTACCACAGTTGTAGCAAGTCCTTACACGTTGACCTTTGCCTTTAGAGCCATTAGTCTTGTTTCTTGAGAAGTTGGGCTTGGAGTTTCTTTTGTTGCCCCAAAATTGTCTTGATGCAAGAGCCATGTGCTCGTGGTAAGCATATTTGGTGTCTTCGGGGCAATCTTCATCCTCACAGTCTTCATCTTCTTCTTCCTCTTCATGAACTACCTTGGCCTTCAAAGCAAGGTTGGGCTTCTTCGAGCGTTGAACACGAGCAAGTGCGTTGTCGGCGGTCTTGTTCAAAATGTTCATTGCAATAAACTCATCCAACACATCGCTAGAGGACAAGGTGTGGAAGTCCGGTCTTTGACGAATCACGGAGGACATGCTCTTGTTGTAAGGCATAATGGCCTTGAGGAATTTGCGCTTGATCCAATTGTCATCCGTGTCCTTGCTCCCGTGATCTCGGAGTGAGACCGCAAGAGTAGTCAATCTCCGGTAAAGCTCACGAGGATCTTCATCTTCATTCATAACAAACTCATCGGCCTCATCAAGAATAACCTCAAAGTTGGAGCGTTGAATGCTCGAGCTTCCCTTGTACAATGAATTGATATGCTCCCATGCATCTTTGGCAAGAGTGAATGGGCGCAAATGAGGAAGCTCTTCGGGAGGCATGGCGGCTTGAAGAATGAACAAGGCGGATGCATTGAGTTGGTTGTCCACTTCTTCTCTTGGGGACAAGTTGCTTGGGTCATGCGGATAATAGCCTTGTTCAATGATTCTCCAAAGTTGAGTTGAGCTATAATTCAAATGAGACTTAATACGAAACACCCAATTAGCGAAGTTAGTCAAATCAAGCTTAGGAGGAGGACCATGATTGTTTATATGAGGCGAGGGGACCGGTCCTCCATACACCGGGGGAGGGGGAACCGAGGCGTGTGTTCCCGTCCCATTCTTACCATGAGGGGAAGATGTATGAGAGTCTTTAGCCGTTTCCTTGCCGGAATTGGCCTCCAACGCCGATGCGGTGGGATTAACCACAAGCAGCGGATCGGGAGTAAACTTCAACCCCTCAAGGAGCTCTTTCATCATGGACTTAACCTCGGCCGTCATAGACGTCTTTAGTGAAGCCATAGCTTCATTCAAAACGTCTATAGTGACCGTGGTCAACTCCACGGCCTCGGGAACATTCCCAACACGCTCCCCGTCGTCAACCATACTCTTCGGGTGGTGAAACCCTTAATAAAGAAACCTGGCTCTGATACCAATTGAAAGGATCGATATAGTTGACTAGAGGGGGGGTGAATAGGCAACAACCAATTTTTAGCTATTCTTAACAAATTGGGGTTAGCAACAAAATAGGTTGTCTAGATGTGCAACTAGGTGAGCAACCTATATGATGCTAACAAATACAACTCAAGTAAGTAAAGGATACAATATGAGTAAATCGAACACAAAGTAAAGGTAAGAGATAACCACAAGTGGAACCGGTGAAGACGAGGATGTGTTACCGAAGTTCCTTCCCTTTGAGAGGAAGTACGTCTCCGTTGGAGCGGTGTGGAGGCACAATGCTCCCCAAGAAGCCACTAAGGCCACCGTATTCTCCTCACGCCCTCACACAATGCGAGGTGCCGTGATTCCACTAGTGGTGCCCTTGAAGGCGGCAACCGAACCTTTACAAACAAGGTTGGGGCAAGCTCCACAACTTAATTGGAGGCTCCCAACACAACCACGGAGCTTCACCACAATGGAATGTGGCTCCGAGGTGACCTCAACCGTCTAGGGTGCTCAAACACCCAAGAGTAACAAGATCCGCAAGGGATTGGTAGGTGGAATTAAATATCTCTTGGTGGAAGTGTAGATCGGGGCCCTCTCCTCCAAACCCTAGAGCAACAACAAGATTTGATGGCTAGGGAGAGAGATCGGTCTAAAATGAGCTTTTGGAGTAACAATGGAGCTTGGGGGAAGAGGTCCACCTTAGGAAGAAGAAGACCTCTCCTTTATATAGGGAGACAAAATTCCAACCGTTATCTGCCCTCTGCCCGCAGTCAAGCGGTACTACCGCTCCTAGGAGCGGTACTACCGCTTAGGCGGTACTACCTCGAACTGGTCAAAAACACACTAGGTGTGCCACGGTAGTACCGCCGGAGCGGTACTACCGCTGCCCCCTTACGGTACTACCGCTAAGGGAGTTTCGACCAGAACAGGCAGCAGTAGTAGAGGCGGACAGGGCGGCAGTACCGCGCAAGCGGTACTACCGTTCTAGTACCGCTCTACTACCGCTAGAGGGAAAAGTGGTAACAGAAACTCGCACAGAGGAAAAACCCCAAGCGGTAGTGGAAGCGGTAGTAGGGGCGGTAGTACCGCTGGAGCGGTACTACCGTACTACTACCGTGCTACTACCGGTTAAGACAAACCGGCAACAGAAAGTTGCACGCTCGGGGAAACCCCAAGCGGTAGTGGTACGGTAGTACCCAGCGGTACTACCGCTCCTTGGAGCGGTACTACCGTGGGTCCAAGCGGTACTACCGCTTGCAAACTTCTGAAACACCACAGACAACACAGGAAATGCTCCAGAGAAGGGAAAGGAGGTTGTGGGTGCATATGGGGCTGTGTACGTGTTGATTCCACCCATACCTTTCCAACGCGGACCCCCTCTTAATAGTACGGGTTTCCTACGACTCAATTCACCAAAAAGAAATCGTCAGAAAATAACCGTCTTCACTCTTTATCATCGAGGGGAGATAAACCGTCTCGTGCCTATCAATATAATCTCTGAAAAGGTCAACGCACACGATTAGTCCGCAAAGCGCATTGTCATCAATCATCGAAACTACTGGGGTAAAATATGCCCTAACAGAGGGGCAGAGAGCCCCGCTCCTTCTTCTTCTTCCTTGGCCTCCCCACTAGATGGGAGGAGAGTTTCCCCTCTGGTCCATGGCTGCCAAGGCGGCGGAGGGGTAGGAGCCCCTCCTAGATTGGATCTCTCTCTCTATTTTCTTCTGTTTCGCGTTCCTGTTTTCTGGCCTTTCACCGTTTATTAAATTCCCGAAGATCCATAACTCCGATTGCACTGAAATTTTGACACGATATTTTTCCGGATATTAGCTTCCTTGCGGACAAAGAATAGCACCAACCGACCTATGATGGCCTCACGGGGCACCACGGCGCGTTGGGCCCCCCTGGTGCGCCCTGGTGCCTCGTGGGGCCCACCATCACCGCCTTGTTTTTAATCCACCTCCCAAAAATTACATATATTCCAAAATATTCTCCATAAAATTTTATTGCATTTGGACTTCGTTTGATATGGATATTCTGCGAAACAAAATAATGCAACAAACAGGAACTGGCACTGGGCACTAGATCAATATGTTAGTCTCAAAAATAATATAAAATGTTGCCAAAAATATGTGAAAGTGGTAGAATATTGGCATGAAACAATCAAAAATTATAGATACGACGGAGACGTATCAGCATCCCCAAGCTTAATTCCTGCTCGTCCTCGAGAATTACCAATATTTTCCATGCTAGACACATCATAGGCGGTTCCCAAACAGAAAATAAAGTTTATTTCCTTTCCACCATTCTTTCACAATCCATGGCTAGCCGTATCCACGGGTGCCCTCCATACCAAGACTTTCCAAGGAATTTTGTTGTTATTAATTTTTGATTCATTGTGGGACTGGGCATCCCTATATGACAAGTGAATAAACACTCGTCGTGAGAATAACACACATAGCATGGAAAATATTGGCCACCCCCTGCCGCTTCATGAGCGGTATGGGCACACAAAACAGAAAATTATTTTGAAAATTTTGGAGTTGGCACATGCAAATTTACTTGGAACGGCATTGAAATACTGCATATAGGTAGATATAGTGGACTCATTTGGCACAACTTGGGTTTAAGGTGTTTGGATGCACAAGCAGTATTCCCGCTTAGTACAAATGAAGGCTAGCAAATAGATTGAGAAGCAACCAACCAGAAAATGCAAACGGTCATAAGCATGCATTGAGAATAACTAACACTGAATAATGCACCATTAGTAGGATATAACTTCGTTGCATAACTATTGACTTTACGTGCATGCATAGGGAATCACAAACCTTAACACCAATATTCTTAATAAATAACAATTAGTCACTAGCATAACTCACATATTATCATCTCCATATCGCAAAACTATTGCAAGGAATCAAACATATCATATTCAGTGATCTACAAGGTTTATGTAGGATTTTCTGACTAACCATGTGAATGACCAATTCCTGTTGACTCTCTAAATAGATATAAGTGAAGCAAGAGAGTTTAATTCTTTCTACAAAAGACCATGCTCTAACAAATATAAGTGAAGCAAAAGAGCATTCTACAAATAACGGTTTTCTATATGAAGAGAAACAGGCATCCATACTTCAAATGATATAAGTGAAGCACATGAAGCATTCTATAAAGCCATACTCAAAAGATATAAGTGAAGTGCAAAGAGTATTCTATAAATCAACCAAGGACTATCTCATACCAGCATGGTGCATAAAAGAAAAGGGAAAAATAAACACAAAAGACGCTCCAAGAATTTACGCATATCATGTGAACAAAACAAAAACCGAGACATACCGATAATTGTTGAATAAAGATGGGATGCCTTCCGGGGCATCCCCAAGCTTAGATGTTTGAGTCTCCTTGAATATTTACTTGGGGTGCCTTGGGCATCCCCAAGCTTGAGCTCTTGCCTCTCCTCATTCTTCTCATATCAATACCTCCTCGATCTTTGAACACTTCATCCACACAAAACTTAACAAAACCTTCATGAGATCCGTTAGTATAATAAAGCAAATCACTACTTTAAGTACTGTTTCAAACCCATTCATATTTTATTTTTGCATTATACCTACTGTATTCTAACTTCTCCATGGCTTATACCTTCCGATACAATCCATAGTTTCATCAAAACAAGCAAAACAATGCATCAAAAACAGAATCTGTCAAAAACAGAACAGTCTATAGTAATCTGAACATTGACCATACTTACGTAACTCCAAAAATTCTGAAAAATTAGGACAAAATAAACAATTTACATAGCAGTACTCTTTTTGCACCGCACAAACCAAACAAGCAATTTAAACATCCTAACGGTAAATCTTGGCACATTATTTTTATAATACAATGGATTTGTACAAGAGGATAATTATTTTTGTTGAAAAGTTTATGTAATTCAAGATTCACAAAGTTTCCATGGGCATGAACAAAGTTCAAGGAGCTCCCCCACTTCAACGGTGCTCGTCTTTCTTACTTTCACTTTCCTTTTTGAAAAGTTTTAGGTTCCCCTCTATATTTTTTTTGTTTTTAAACTTTATAAAAGCACTCAACAGAAATAAATGACTCTCTAAAACTTCCGTGTTGTCTCCCTGGCAGCGCTATCTTTAAAACCATTAAGCTAGGCATAAAGTGCTCAAGTAATTGATCCACCCGGATCCCAAGGTATATCAAAGCCAATTTTAATTAACAATGATTTGTATTTTAGTAGTGAGCACAAAGCATCATATATCATGCAATGACGAAGTCTAACTCTCTTCCTATGCATCAGCATGTCATAAAAGAACAATTCATGCACATCAAGTAAAGGACAATGCATATCATAAGTAGTTTCTTGCAATTTTATCGTATTGGAAACATAGAGAGGTAGAGATGTAGTTCCTCTCTCATAATAATTGCAAGTAGGAGCAGCAAGCACATGCATATTATATCCATCAAAATCATCATGTGTAGTAGTAAAACGCAACCCATCAATATAATCCTTAATAAGCACAAACTTCTCCGATATAGTGTAGTTTGGAGAATTCAAAAAGATAATAGGACTATCATGTGTGGGTGCAATAGCAACAATTTCATGTTTAACATAAGGAACTATAGCAAGTTCATCTTCATAAGCATAATTCAAATTGGCATCATGGCCACAAACATAGCAAACATCAATTTCATCAAAAAGGGATATTTCAAATGAATCCAAGGGATCATAGCAATTATCATAGCATTCATCCTTCGGTAAGCACGAAGGGAAATTAAACAATGTATGGGATAAAGAGTTACTCTCATCATAAGGTGGGCACGGGTGATCAATCCGCTCTTCCTCCTTTTGTTCTTCGCTCTCCTCAATTTTTTCATCTAATGAGCTCACAGTGTCATCAATTTCTTCTTCCCTAGATTCCTGCAAAATATTAGTCTCTTCTTGGACAGCGGAGGTGTCCTCAATATATTCTTTCACATAAGCATTAGAAGCATAGTTTTCATAACAATATTTAAGTATGACAAAATTTTCAGATTTGTAAAGAGTAGCATCACACTTTTCAATCAAAGAAGCAATTTCATAAGCACCCTTAAAAGCAACAAATTCTTCTATTTGTTCAATATCATAGTAACTATAAACACCTTTGGCATAAGAAGATACGATTCCATTATTACTAAACTCACATTGGTACTGAAGGTCTTTTTTAGGGTCTTCAGAACAACAAGTAAAATCATGTATTTCACATAAATTCCAAGCATAGCAATTCAAAGTATTGATATGATGCCATAAAAGTTTCCCTTTTTGAGATAAGCGGTGTCGCACAAAATAAGCATGCTCATTTAATGATTTTCCCTCAACTAAGCTAGCTGGGTTTTCAGCACGAGCACATAGGGATCGAAGATGATCCAAGTAGAAAGCTTCAGCAGTATGATAGATTTTGGGTGGTTCCTCAACCATTGGTTTAGCAGGTACAACTAATTTTTTTGGTATTTTATGTTTCCTACCCATAACTAAAGATAGAAAACAAGAGAACAAAATAAAAACTACTTAGTGATAAAGCAAACAAGCACACACAAGAATATCAACCCCACGCTATTGCTCCCCGGCAACGGCGCGAGAAAAAGGTCTTGATAACCCATAAGTATAGGGGATCAATTGTAGCTTTTTCGATAAATAAGAGTGTCGAACCCAACGAGGAGCTAAAGGTAGTATTAATATTCCCTTCAAGTTCTATCGACCACCGATAAAACTCTACGCGCACTTAACGTTCGCTTTACCTAGAACAAGTATGAAACTATTTTGTAGGTGATAGGATAGGTTTGCAAGAATAAAACTAGAAGTACTTTGCGAGAATAAAACTACGAGTAATTTGCAAGATAATAAAAGTTAGTTGTTTAGTAGAAAGCTTTTGTAACACAAGAGAATGATTTGTCCATAGGCAATCGATAACTAGACCGTTAATCATTATTGCAATTTTATATGAGGGAGAGGCATGAGCTAACATACTTTCCGTACTTGGATCATATGCACTTATTATTGGAACTCTAGCAAGCATCCGCAACTACCAAAGATCATTAAGGTAAAACCCAACCATAGCATTAAGTATCAAGTCCCCTTTACTCCCATACGCAACAACCCCCTTACTCGGGTGTAAGCTTCTGTCACTCTAGCCGCCCACTATAAGAGAATTATGAACGTATTGCAAACCCTACAGAGGGAATCCCTCACGCTTGCACGACACGGAGGGCACCATAGGACAGCACCAAAATAAAACATACAACTCAAACCAATCACGATCATCAATCAACCCATAGGACAAAACGAATCTACTCAAACATCATAGGATGGCCACAAATCATTGGATAATAATATGTAGCATTAAGCACCATGTTGAAGTAGAGAATTACAGCGGGAATTGAGAGGTTACACCGCTGCATAGAGGGGGAGAGAGTTGGTGTTGACGGCAGCGAAGTTGTTGGTGTAGATCGCCGTCACGATGTTTCCCCCGGCGGCGCTCCGGCACCACCGGAAGAGAGGGGGAGAGAGCCCCCCTCCTTCTTCTTCTTCCTTGGCCTCCCCCTAGACGGGAGGAGAGTTTCCCCTCTGGTCCATGGTTCCATGGCGGCGGAGGGGCAGGAGCCCCTCCTAGATTGGTTCTCTCTCTCTCTGTTTTTTTCTGTTTCGCGTTCCTGTTTTCTGGCCTTTCACCGTTTCTTAAATTTCCGGAGATCCGTAAATCCGATTGTGCTGAAATTTTAAAATGATTTTTTTCCGGATATTAGCTTCCTTGCGCCCGAAGAATAGCACCAACCGACCTACGAGGGCCTCATGAGGCACCATGGCGCACCGGGGCCCCCCTGGCACGCCCTGGTGCCTCGTGGGGCCCACGAGCACCGCCTTACGTTGATTCCACCTCCCAAAAATCACATATATTTCAAAATAATTCTCTGTCAAAATTTTATTGCTTTTGTACTTCGTTTGATATGGATATTCTGCGAAACAAAAAACATGCAATAAATAGGAACTGGCACTGGGCACTGGATCAATATGTTAGTCCCAAAAATAATATAAAATGTTGCCAAAAATATGTGAAAGTGGTAGAATATTGGCATGAAACAATCAAAAATTATAGATACGATGGAGACGTATCAGTTACGGAGGGTGATTCCTCTTTCATCACCTCCGATGATGCCTTTGTCGTGTAACCCCTCAAGTGTGACCCCATCTAGGGTGATTCCTCCAAGTTCACCTTGACGGTAACATCGAGTGGGAGTCCATCGAGGGTGATTCCTCGGACTTCCCCCTTGATGATAAAACACACGGTTACCTTTAACTGTTGCCCCTTTTTAATTGTTATTGCGGGACTGAAGCGACAGGCGGTACCACCCCGGTAGAGGTGGACCTGAGTTTCCAATAGTCCCTTGAGAGTCGGGTTGACCTGGAGGGTACCCGCGAGATAATTACGAGGCACAGCCGGGCAGGCAGGCCGCCCTAGAGAGGGATGGGCCTGACCCTTGTCGTAAGTCCTTGAGACGGGGCGACAGGAGCACTGATCATCACCGCGAGCTCCCAACACATTAATGGATTAGGATATGTGATCTGAGTAGGCCTCTGGCCTTTTCGCACTAACCACCACGCGGGAATAAGTATGGGCACTTGGTCTCGTACGATCCTTCCAAAAGCTCTCAGAAGTCAGCAGTTGAGCGGCACGCGCTGGGTTGGACTGGGTACGCCCGCTTGTCTATACAGGGGGCTAGGTCTGCTCCCGGCTGTCCTCGCAACGCGCAGGAGTGCAAAGGGCGATGGGCCCAAGACCCCTCAGCACTTAGGATTTAGACCGGCGTGCTGGCCTCTCTGTTGAGCCTAGGTAGGACTATGGCGTGTCGATCAGCCGAGGCCGGGCATGACCCGGAAAAGTGTGTCCGGCCGGAGTTAATCGAGCGTGTTGGGTAAATTGGTGCACCCCTACAGGGAAGTATATCTATTCGAATAGCCGTGTCCACGGTAACGGACGCTCGGAAAGTATCCCGATCTACTACAACTAGAACTGGATACCCATGTTGTTTAAATAATATGTTAGCTCCGGGATAGCTTTCTCGCACGGAGTCGATGAAGGATCTCTGGGCATGGCTACTATTACTCATTACTTATGTTATATGCTAATCTGCACTCTTCTAATGCTGCAAGACGCTGGAAGATGCTAGTCTTCGATAGGCTAGGTCATCTCTCTATTCTGGCAATTCTGCAGTCCAGTCCACAGATACAACCCCTTTCTTTGATAACAATGCATACTTAGCATAGATCTGATGTAAGTCTTGCGGGTACTTTGGATGAGTACGCACGGTTGATGTCTACTACACAACTTGTTCTTCTAGACTCGTGTTGGGCCTCCAAGCGCAGAGGTTTGTAGGACAGTAGCAATTTTCCCTCAAGTGGATGACCTAAGGTTTATCAATCCGTGGGAGGCGTAGGTTGAAGATGGTATCTCTCAAACAACCCTGCAACCAAATACAAGAAATCTCTTGTGTCCCCAACACACCCAATACAATGGTAAGTTGTATAGGTGCACTAGTTCGGCGAAGAGATGGTGATAAAAGTGTAGTATGGATAGTAGATATAGGTTTTTGTAATCTGAAAATATAAAAACAGCAAGGTAACGAAAAGTAAACGGGCATAAAAAACGGTATTGCAATGCTTAGAAACAAGGCCTAGGGTTCATACTTTCACTAGTGCGATCTCCAAACATTGTTGACATAGTTGAATCATATGTAAATCCCTCACGTGCGACAAAGAGTTCACTCCAAAGTCACAAATAGTGGAGAACAAACGAAGAAATTGTTGTAGGGTACGAAACCACCTCAAAGTTATTCTTCCCGATCAATCTTATGAGCCATCCCCATTAATTGTCATGAACAGCCCTAGAGTTCGTACTAGAATAACACCTTAAGATACACAATAACCAAAACCCTAATGTCACCTAGGCACTCCAATGTCACCACGAGTACCCACGGGTTTGATTATACGATATGCATCATACAATCTTAGATTCATCTATTCAAACCAACACAGAGAACTTCAAAGAGTGCCCCAAAGTTTCTACCGGAAAGTCAAGATGAAAACGTGTGCCAACCCTTATGCATAAATCCCCAAGGTCACGGAACCCGCAAGTTGATCACCAAAACATACATCAAGTGACTCAAGTGAATATCCCATTGTCACCACAGATATCCATATGCTAGGCATACATCAAGTGTTCTCAAATCCTTAAAGACTCAATCCGATAAGAAAACTTCAAAGGGAAATCTCAATTCATCACAAGAAGATAGAGAAGGGAAAACTCCATATGATTCATCTATATCAACAAAGCTCGCGATACATCAAGATCGTGCCATCTCAAGAACACGAGAGAGAGAGAGATCAAACACATAGCTACTGGTACAAACCCTCTGCCCCGAGGGTGAACTACTCCCTCCTCGTCATGGAGACCGCGGGATGATGAAGATGGCCTCCGGTGATGACTTCCCCCCTCCGGCAGGGTGCCGGAAAACGGCTGTAGATGAGATCATGGAGGTACAGAGGCTTGCGGCGGCGTAAAAACTCCTCTAGGTTAACTTTCGGGGGTTTCTGAATATATATGATTTTTTGGCGTTGGAATCACGCGAAGAAGGGCCAAAGGGGCCCACGAGGCACCAGGGCGCGCCTGGGGGGGTGGCGCGCCCTGGTGGCTCGTGGAGCCCGTGTGGGTCTTCTGGCCTCCTCCCGAAGCTTCTAGTGTTTATCTTGGCTAATAAAAAATCTCCAAAAATTTTCGTGGCATTTGGACTTCGTTTGGTATTGATTTTCTGTAAAAAAAAATAGGGCAGAAAACAGCAAATGGCACTGGGCACTAGGTCAATATGTTAGTCCATGAAAATCATATAAAAGCCATATAAAAGTGCACCAAAATCATACAAAACTATAATAAACATTGCATGAATACTTCATAAATTATAGATACGTTAGAGACGTATCAACGGTTGCTTTGCTACCTCTTTTTCCCCATACCCGATTGCTGCAATCAGACGACGGAGCCTCGGAGCCAGCTGACCCCGTCGACGACTACTACTACCCCGACGGAGCCTACTACTACGTGGAGACCGACGACCAGGAGTAGTTTCATAGGCTCCCGAGCAGGAGGCCTGCGCCTTTTCGATCTAGTGTCGTTGTTTTGCTCAGCCTTCTTAAGGCAAACTTGTTTAGTCCTTATGTCTGTACTCAGATGATGTTGCTTCCGCTAGCGCTTGTACTCAAGCTTATGTATTTGAGCCCTCGAGGCCCCTGGCTTGTAATATAAAGCTTGTATGACTTTAGTTTGTGTCTAGAGTTGTGTTATGAAATCTTCCCATGAGTCCCTGGGCTTGATCGTGCGCATTTGTGTGTATGATTAGTGCACGATTGAGTCGGGGGCATCACAAGTTGGTATCAGAGCCGACAGCCTGTAGGAACCCCCCCTTTCCAACTCCATGGCCGAAGTTGAGTCTAGTACTTGGAAAATTGTTTTACTAACATGGTTGTCTGGCTTACGGGCCCACGTCGCCAATGGATGGGTTTAGGATCTTTTATTCCTCTTCCTTACTCTGGGATTCTGATCTCTCTTCTATTCGGGTTAAAGATTTTACTAACTCTAACATTAGGTTCTCGTGATCACATCAACCCGGAGAGCTGGATTATCTGCGATCATTCCATTCAATGCTATCATATGCTTCTCACACTGTCATTTGACATCTTGCACTCCCTTGTTTCAGATGCATCCCGCAAGACAGCTCGTACGCCAGACTGTGGCTATTGATGCGACTGGGTTCCCTGCCATTCTGGTCGACCTCTTGACCAGGCTGGGATATCGCTGGTACCCCGAGTACACTGTTTACGAGGGTTACCACGAGTTCAACCAGGAGCAGTACCACGTTGTGGTTCGTATCTTTGATCAGCAGGACATATCCGTCACTGAGTTACACACCTTTCACGGTGTTGGAGTGACTATTGACATGGCAGTCCATGATGCTGCCTATACTGCTATTGCCCATCTCCGTGGAGAGCACCCTCACTTGGATGAGTCTGGATTCCGCTACATCCCGTATGCGCCCGCTGGGGATGAGAGTGGGTACTACACTGCTGTCTGTACCCCTTACGTGCGACGTCATTATGACCAGCAGGTTTTGGTCCAGTACACTGAGGCTCTGGATCACACTGCTCGAGCTCTTGCTGTTGAGTTGTTCGCTACTCGAGCTTGCCTTCAAGACGCTCTGACACAGTTGCTGCCAGCAGTCAGTTCAGGGATACATCCTCAGTATATCCTTTACCCGCGCAGGACAGAGATGCCACCAGGTCTTGAGTGGCTTGCTGTTGGAGGTTGTACTCCTCCACGTGGTCCTCTTCTTCCAGTTTGGGACCAGGTTCTGCACCAGAGTGTTCACGGAGCACAGGATCCTCATGTCGAGGGCACCCTGCGTCGTCACTTGCAGTTGCCTGGCTTCAGTGGTTTTCCTCGACGTTGATGTAGCTATCGCTATGTCCCGTTGTTGTATAGCTCCAACGTGTGCCTGTGTGCCGCCTAGTGTGTCTAGCTTTTCCTTTCGAACTTGTACCGCTGGCTTGTAACCGAATCTATGTATGGATCAGTATGTCATGTTTGACTATGATGATGTATATATTGCACTTCCTTTGTTGTGCGTATTACTTCATGAATGATTCCATGCATCTGCAAATGCTCATTACTAAACTGCCCGACTATCTGGTGCCAACAATCCACCACTGCCCGACTATATGGCTGCAATGATGCAACAGTTTGAAATGAATCGTCAATTCATGCAAGGGATAATGGACCAGTTTTCACGTCCGAACATGAACCAGCAGCCAGCCCCAATAACCTTGCAAGACTTTGTGCACCTCAACCCAACTGTCTTTCGCAACTTAGTTCAGCCGCTTGACGCTGATGACTGGCTCCGTGACATCACTTATGAGATGGAGTCTGCTAATGTTGCCCCTGCCAGCTATGTCACTTTCGCATCCTACTTTCCGAAGTGTCCTGCAGCTCAATGGTGGGACAGTCACAGGCCTACTCTAGCCGTTGGGATTTTCATTACTTGGCCGGAGTTCCAAGTTGCCTTCCGTGCCTGCTACTTTCCTCAAGGAATCATGGACCGGAAGAAACGTGAGTTCCGCAACCTTGTTCAGGGAAGTAAAACTGTGGATGTGTACCAGTGGGAGTTTCTTGAATTGTCTCGCTATGCTGAGTAAGACATTGCTACTGATACCCGCAGACAGGAGAAGTTCCGCGAAGGGCTCAACCCTGATATCAAGCTAGCACTCCTTGTCCAAGACTTCGCCAACTTCGCCACCTTGGTAAATAAGGCCATTCAGGTTGAGACTGGTCTAAAGGATTGCAAGGACGCTCTCAAGCGCACCCGTGACGCAGGCTCATCTTCGGGCTCGTCTTCGCAGAAGCCCCGTATTTGGATTCCTCACAGCATGTACCATCCGACTGCACCTCCACCAAGGCCATCCTATGTTGCGCCTCGCCTGCCTCCTCCTCCACTGAGGCAGCCGAGACCTCAAGCTCCTGCTTCCTGTCCCAATGACGGGTTGTGCTTCACATATGCATGTCTAGGTCATCGTGCCAAAGACTGCCGTCAGAATCAGAATCAGTTGGCACTTCCGTCTGCTGGCCGTGGTAACAATCAGCCTCGCACGATCAATGCCAGACCTTCTTATGGTCGTGGTCTGGCGTATCATGTTAATATGACTGAAGCTCAAGACCAACCAGCTACTGTGATGGGTACTCTTCTTGTTAATTCAGTACCAACTTCTGTTTTGTTTGATTCAGGAGCATCACATTCTTTCTTATCAGAAGAGTTTGCATACATGCCTGGCATTAAATATGAAAATCTGCACCATCCGTTAGTGGTTAACACTCTCGCGGGCCAATGTCGAACCTCCATGTTCAGCCCCAATGTTACCATTGATATTGAAGGGTTGGAGTTCCACGCTTTTCCCATTATTTTGAAGTCTTCCAAAATTGACGTCGTTCTGGGTATGGATTGGTTGAAGGCTCATACCGCCTCAACCGAATGTGCCACTAAAGTTGTTCAACTCCTGCACCCCTCGGATGAGATAGTAAACTACCATGCTCATCTCATTCAAAATGCCGAAACTCAGATTTACGCCCTGAATGAGTTGAACGCTTCTCCTCTTGAGGGGACCGAAAACATTCCAGTAGTTCGTGACTTCCAAGATGTTTTCCCAGAAGAACTTCCAGGAGTACCCCCTGTTAGAGCTGTCGAGTTTGTCATTGACTTAAAACTAGGCACTACTCCTATTGCGAAGCGTCCCTACAAAATGCCGCTGCATGAACTCTTGAGCTTAAGGCGGAAATCAACAAATCACTCCGCAAGGGTTTCATTCGTCCAAGTTCCTCTGCTTGGGGAGCACCTTCTCTCTTTGTTAAGAAGAAAGATGGTACGAATCGTTTGGTCCAAGATTACCGACCCATTAACCAGGCAACAATTCAAAACAAGTATCCGCTTCCTCGAATCAATGATCTGTACGATCAACTAGCTGGTTCCTCGGTATTCTCTAAACTCGATCTGTGGTTGGGTTACCACCAGATTCGAGTTCGTGAAGAGGATATTCCGAAGACTGCCTTCGTTACTCGCTATGGTTCATACGAGCACACCGTCATGTCCTTTGGCTTAACTAATCCTCCAGCAACGTTCTCCCGCCTGATGAACTATATCTTCATGGATTACCTCGACAAGTTTGTCGTGGTTTATCTAGATGATATCCTGGTATATTCCAAGAATAAGTAAGAACATGCTGAACATCTTCGTCTTGTACTGGAAAAGCTTCGAGAGCATCAGCTATATGCCAAATATTCCAAGTGTGAATTCTGGTTATCCGAAGTGACCTACCTTGGTCATGTGATTTCCAAGGATGCTATTGCTGTTAACCCAGAGCGAGTTCAGGCTATTCTTGACTGGACTCCCCCAAAGAATGTCAAACAAGTGAGAAGTTTTCTCGGACTTGCAAGCTATTGCCGCCGTTTTGTCGAGAACTTTTCCAAGATTGCCAAGCCTCTGACCAATCTGCTTCACAAAGGCGTTAAGTTCGAGTGGACAGACAAGTGTTAGGAAAGTTTCCAAACTCTCAAGGACAAGCTGACTTCTGCTCCAGTGCTTGCTCCTCCGGATTCTAGCAAGGAATTCATCATTTACTGCGACGCCTCTCGTCAAGGATTAGGCTGTGTCCTGATGCAAGAGCGCAAAGTGATTGCTTATGCCTCAAGACAATTGCGTCCTCATGAAGAGAACTACCCAGTTCATGATCTCGAACTTGCTGCAGTTCTATATGCACTAAAGTTGTGGCGACATTACCTTCTCGGTAATCGTTGCGACATCTACACTGATCATCAAAGTCTGAAGTATCTGTTTACCCAGCCGGACCTGAATCTCTGTCAACAGAGATGGATGGAAGCAATTACGGACTATGACTGCGGCATTTCTTATACCCCTGGCAAGGCTAATGTAATGGCCGATGCTTTGAGTCGCAAGTCTTATTGCAACAACCTCATGGTTCGACGAGCTTAACCCCTTCTTCATGAAGAACTTCGCAAGTTGAACCTCGACATCATTCCAAAGGGTTCTCTTAATACCCTTGTTTTCGATCCAACTCTTGAGAAAGCTATTAAGTCTGCGCAAGCAAAAGACGCTGAAGTTGATTAGATGAAAAGGGATCTTGCCTTTGAAAAGGCCAGAGATTTCTCACTTGCTGAAGATGGAACCTTGTACTTCAGAGATCGCCTTGTGTTACCTCGGTTCGAACTTATGACACACAAAGTAATGAAGGAAGCACATGATACACCACTGTCTATTCATCCGGGTAGTACCAAGATGTATCAAGACCTTCGTCAAAGGTACTGGTGGTCTAAAATGAGGCAAGACATTGCTCGCTATGTTGCTGAATGTGACATTTGTCGTCGCGTCAAAAGCCTGCTGGACTTCTGCAACCGCTTCCTATCCCTGTATGGAAATGGGATAAGGTTCAGATGGACCTCATTACTGGCCTTCCCAAGTCGCAGAAGGGTCACGATGCTATTCTTGTCGTCGTAGACCAATTCTCCAAAGTTGCACACTTTCTGCCAGTCAAGGAGACGATCACTGCTAGTCAGTTAGCAGACTTATATATCTCTAGAATTGTGACACTCCATGGTATTTCGAAGGAGATCAGTTCAGACCGTGGCAGTCTCTTCACCGCAAAGTTCTGGGAAAGTTTCCAAGAAGCTATGGGAACTCATGTAACCTGGAGCTCAGCTTATCACCCCCAGTCCCAACGCTAAGTTGAACGAGTTAATCAAGTGCTTGAAGATATGTTGCGTGCTGGTGTCATCTCATTTGGCAAGAAGTGGGAGGAATCTCTCCCGTATGCTGAATTCTCGTACAACAATAGCTATCAAGCTAGCTTGAAGATGGCACCTTTCGAAGTACTATCTGGACGTAAGTGTCGAACCCCTTTGAATTGGTCAGAAACTGGGGAACGGCCGCTCCTTGGTCCGGATATTATCCAACAAGCTGAAGAGCAAGTCCGTATTGTTTGGGAAAATCTCAAGGCGGCCCAGTCCCGCCAGAAGAGCAATTATGATCGTAAACATTGGGGATCGAACTATCAACCTGGTGAACAAGCTTATCTGTGTGTCACTCCTATGAAGGGCACTCATCGTTTTGGAATCAAGGGAAAGTTAGCTCCTCGCTACATTGGTCCTTTCCGCATTCTCGCCAAACGTGGACATGTGGCATATAAATTGGAATTGCCGCCGCAGTTATCTCACATCCATGATGTCTTCCATGTGTCCGAACTTTGCCGTTGCTTCAAGGATCTGCACCCTGTAGTGGATCATGAAATGCTCGAATTGCAAGATGATCTATCTTATAAAGAGCTTCCGATCCGCATTCTTGATCAAGCTGAATGCCGGACCCATCAGAAGACAACCAAGTTCCTTAAAGTGCAGTGGTCGAATCATACTGAAGATGAAGCCACTTGGGAACGCGAGGATCGTCTTCGTGAAGAATACCCCGATCTTCTTCCTTCTCCCTGCGAGAATTCTCAGGACGAGAATTTCTTTTAGAGGAGGAGAATTGTAACACCCCTGTGTAATGAGCTACAGTGATCCTCATCATTAAGCTAAGCTACTTTGGTTTGCAATGCTTGATCACTACGAATTCATACCTCATTTCAAATTCCACCACTGCAATCAAATTGAAATCGCAAGTGAAATTTAAAGTTTCACAAACATGTCTGAAAAATTGTTCATGTTTTAGCAAATATTCCATATGTAATTAATGTTAAGAAAAACAACATCACTTGTTTTCTCATTTGGAATCTAGCATCCATAAACAGAGCCAAAACAGCACCATTTAATTCATTACTATTTAAATAAAATGCAAATGGATTCATTTAAATCCATAACTCATTGTGGCAGTGCACAATATTGCAGAGTATTTACTGAGACTAGTTTCACATTTTCCAAAAGTCATTTAATGGCTACACAAAATGCAAAACAGAAAGAATAAAAGAAAACCAAGAAAGAAATAAGGAAAAAGGGAAAAGGGGCACCGTGGCACTGGGCTCTAGTCCACAGTTACCGGTCCGGCCCAACTCCCCCGGTCGCCTTCCTCCTCCTGTTCACCCCCGCTCGCTGTTGACCACAGCAAGCGCGCACACCCTGGGCCCCCTCGCGCGCACTCGACAGCGGCCCTGTCGTCGCTGGGTGGATAAGGGCCACACCCCGCCCCTCCCTGACCTCTCTGGCCTCACTCATCCCCTCTACCCTCGCCTCTCGCGCTCGTTCCCGAGCTCACCGAGCGCCGCCGTCGCCATGGCCACGTCCTAGCGTGGCCACCGAGCTCCTCCCGCCGTCTCTCCGAGTCCAGACGCACCGCCGACGACCGCTACGTCCTCCCCTACCTCTCATTCGAGCCGGGGATCACTGCACCGAGCCCCTCGATGCCATCTTCTTCCTCGGGCGCCGTCATCTTCGCCATCGATTCGCCGCCGTCGAGTCTTCCCCGAGCCCATTTTGCACCCCTACCGGCTCACGGTGAGCATGCAGATCTTTCCCCTCTCTTCCCGCCGTCCGACGCGCTCGGTAGATAGCTCTCCCGCCGTAGCCGTACCCGTCGCCATAGTAGAACTCACCGCCGTGGCCACTGCCGCTGTCACGCGCGCCTGAGCACCGCATCGTGCTCCTGGGGTTCCCAGGAGCCCAACGCGCATGCGCACGCGTTTCCCTGAGCTCGCTAGCGCCGTTTACACTCACACCCGTACTCCGGCGTCTGCCGTGGAGCTCGCCGCCGTCGCTATGGGTCGTCTCCGGCCACGCCACCGCCACGGTACGACGCGGTTTCGTTCGCCCGATCGAACGAGCCCAACCGCGCGTCAAATGGACCACCGTTGGAGAAACCCGACCACGTCCCATGCGCGCCGCAGCGCGATTTGGTCGCCGGAGCCGTTCCGGCCGACGGCGTTGATGTGGGCGCCTCTGGGCCCCACCCCGGTGTCGCTGCCACTAGGCCCCACGGCCCCGTTGACCAAGTCAACCATGTTGACTGGGCTCGCCCAGTCATTGACGTGTGGGACCCCCTGGGCCTAGTTGACCAGTCAACGGTCACAGCTGACTGCTGACTGGGCAGTCAACTGGGACCCACTGTCAGCCTCTGATGCACATTTCTGGGTACACTTCTGTGTACTGATAGCAATTAATATTTAAATGGTTTTTGAATTAAATTAATTCCAGAAATTTGAGAAAATGATTAAAACTTTGAAAAATCATATAAAATAAACCGTAACTCGGATGAAAATAATTTATATATGAAAAACGATCAGAAAAATAAGACAAATCAGAATATACCATCCACGTACCTGTCTCATGCCTCCGACACTGCAAACATGGAATCTTCCCCTCCGGATCGTATGTCCGATAATTGCCCAGAGCCGGGAAAATATTACCAGATATTTTCCCACTCCGTCTGTAACGTGTAGCACTGCGTTAGGCCATCCGCAGCATAGCATATTGCCATGTCATGCATCTGCGTTGCAATTGTTTGCTTATATTTATTGTTTCTTCCCCCTTTTCTCTCCGGTAGACCCCGAGACCGACGCTGCTCCTGAGTACGACTACGTCGTCGACGACCGCTCTTTCACCGCAGAGCTTCCAGGCAAGCAAAACCCCCTTGGTCATTCCTATATCACCCATTCTTTCTCTCCCATGCTTGCATTAGATTTTGCTACTGTATTTGATTGCTCCTATTTTGATGCATAGCCTGATTTTGTAACCTGCTATTGATACTTTACCTGTTATCCCATATGCTTAGTATAGGTTGGTTAGTGATCCATCAGTGGCCCGACACCCTTGTCCGTGTTGCCTCGCTTTGTTACCGGATGACTCGGTCAGTGTGATCGATGGACAGAGACCGACACAGCACCGCACACCCCCTTAATTGTACGACTCTGCAGAGCTACTATCGAGTGCCGAGGGTGATACCTCCTACCTCACTCCTGATGATATCTCTGTAGCGTAGCTAGTCAGTTGTGGGTTACCGTGGGTGATTCCTCTTTCATCACCTCCGATGATGCCTCTGTCGTGTAACCCCTCAAGTGTGAACCCATCGAGGGTGATTCCTCCAAGTTCACCTTGACGGTAACATCGAGTGGGAGTCCATTGAGGGTGATTCCTCGGACTTCCCCCTTGATGATAAAACACACGGTTACCTTTAGCTGTTGCCCCTTTTTAACTGTTATTGCGGGACTGAAGGGACAGGCGGTACCACCCCGGTAGAGGTGGACCTAAGTTTCCAACAGTCCCTTGAGAGTCGGGTTGGCCTGGAGGGTACCCAAGAGATAATTACGAGGCACGGCCGGGCAGGCAGACCACCCTAGAGAGGGATGGGCCTGACCCTTGTCGTAAGTCCTCGAGACGGGGCGACAGGAGCACTGATCGTCACCGCGAGCTCCCAACACACTAATGGGTTAGGATATGTGATCTGAGTAGGCCTGTGGCCTTTTCGCACTAACCACCACACGGGAATAAGTATGGGCACTCGGCGTCGTACGATCCTTCCGAAAGCTCTCAGACGTCAGCACTTGAGCGGCACGCGCCGGGTTGGACTGGGTATGCCCGCTTGTGTATACATGGGGCTAGGTCTGCTCCCGGCCGTCCTCGCAACGCGCAGGAGTGCAAAGGGCGATGGGCCCAAGACCCCTAAGCGCTTAGGATGTAGACCGGTGTGCTGGCCTCTCTGTTGACCCTAGTTAGGACTACGGCGTGTCGATCAAGCGGGGCCGGGCATGACCCGGAAAAGTGTGTCCGGCCAGAGTTAATCGAGCCTGTTGGGTAAGTTGGTGCACCCCTGCAGGGAAGTATATCTATTCGAATAGTCGTGTCCACGGTAACGGACGCTCGGAAAGTATCCCAATCTACTACAGCTAGAACTGGATACCCGTGTTTTTTAAATAATATGTTAGCTCCGGGATAGCTTTCTCGCAGGGAGTCGAGGAAGGATCTCTGGGCATGGCTACTATTACTGATTACTTATGATATATGCTAATTTGCACTCTTCTAATGCTGCAAGACGCTGGAAGATGCTAGTCTTTGATGACCCACAAGAATAGGGGTTCAATCGTAGTCCTTTCGATAAGTAAGAGTGTCGAACCCAACGAGGAGCAGAAGGAAATGACAAGCAGTTTTCAGCAAGGTATTTTTTGCAAGCACTGAAATTATCGGTAACGAGTAGTTTGATAGCAAGATAATTTGTAAGAAGTGACAAGTAGCTATAGTAACAAAGAGTGCAGCCAGGTGGCCCAATCCTTTTTATAGGAAAGGACAAGCCGGAACGATCTCTTATAATAAGTAAAGCGTTCTCGAGGACACATGGGAATTTCATCTAGTCACTTTCATCATGTTGGTTTGATTCGCGTTCGCTACTTTGATAATTTGATATTTGGGTGGACCAGTGCTTGGGTGTTGTTCTTACTTGAACAAACCTCCCACTTATGATTACCCCCTTTCGCAAGCATCCGCAACTACGAAAGAAGAATTAAGATAACTCTAACCATAGCAATAAACATATGGATCGAAATCAGCACCTTACGGAATAGCGCATAAACAAGGGTTTAAGCTTCTGTCACTCTAGCAACCCATCATCTAATTACTACTCCACAATGCATTCCCTTAGGCCCAAAGATGGTGAAGTGTCATGTAGTCGACGTTCACATGACAGCACTAAGAGAATCAACAACATACATATCATCAAAATATCGAACGAATACCAAATTCACATGATTACTTATGACAAGAGTTCTCCCATGTCCTCAAGAACAAAAGTAACTACTCACAAATCATCTTCATGTCCAAGATCAGAGGGGTATTAAATAGCATAATAGATCTGAACATATAATCTTCCACCAAATAAACCAACTAGCATCAACTACAAGATGTAATCAACACTACTACCAACCCACAGGTACCAATCTGAGGTTTTGAGACAAAGATTGAATACAAGAGATGAACTAGGGTTTGAGATGAGATGGTGCTAGTGAAGATGTTGATGAAGATTGGTCCTCCCACGATGAAAGGATCATTGGTGATGTGGATGGCTCCGATTTCCCCCTCTCGGAGGGAAGTATCCCCGGCAGAATCTCTCCGCCGAAGAGCAAAAGTGCTCCTGCCCAAGTTCCGCCTCGAGACGGCGGCACACCGTCCCAAAAGTCTTCTCCCTATTTTTTTAGGGCAAATGGGCTTATATACCAGCAAATGGGGGCCAGAGGCTGGCCAGGGGCCCCACGAGCCACCAGGGCGTGCCTGGGGGTGGTGGTGGCGTGCCCTGGTGCCTCGTGGGCACCTGGGTGGCCCCCTCTGGTACTTCTTGCTTCTAGTATTTTTTATTTATTCCAAAATAAATCTCTGTGAAATTTCAGCTCATTTGTAGATGTGCAGAATAGGAATCTCTGACATAGCTTTTTTAGGTCCAGAAATCCAGCTGCCGGCAATCTCCCTCCTTGTGTAAATCTTGCATATTAAGAGAGAAAAGGCATTAGAATTGCTCCACAAAGTGTTATATTGATTAAAAACACTATAAATAACAGTAGGAAAACGTGATGCAAAATGGACGTATCAACTCCCCCAAGCTTAGACCTCGCTTGTCCTCAAGCGAAAGCCGATATCGATAATCATGTCCACATGTTTAGAGAGAGAGGTGTCGATAAAAACAAAATACGGACATAGTAGCATCATGATCATTATTATAATAGCAATATTTATTATCATAAAACTTCTCATGAGCATGTAACAATTCATCACAACAATGAAGTATAAGGCATAAACTTTCTTGAAAACTAACAAACTATGTTCTCAGTCAACAATGCAATTGCAATTCATCATATTTTCAGGAAGGGTCTCATGTAGGAGCTTTAAAGCAAGTCCACATACTCAACCATCATATAGTATTCTATGATTGCTAACACTCACAACATATATATGGAGCAAAAAGTTTCAGCCAGACACATAGAAAGATAGGGTCTTATAATTTCGCCTCCCAACTCATTCACCTCAAGGGTGATGTCAACAATAATGACTCATGATCACTCATATCCAACTGGATATATATGCCTAGATCTTTCCCCACCACATGATGCTTGCAAAGGAGAAAAATAAAAAGGAATAGAGGAGAACATTATTGACTCTTGCATAAAAAGTAAATACATAAAAGTAAAAGATAGGCCCTTCGCAGAGGGAAGCAGAGGTTGTCATGCGCTTTTTGTTGGTGGATGCACAAGCTCTTAATGCAAAGGAACGTCACTTTATATTGCCCCTTGTGATAGCAACCTTTATTATGCAGTCCGTCGCTTTTATTTCTTTACTATCACAAGTTTGTACAAAGCTTATTTTTCCTTACAATAAAAGTTCATACATATTTTGAGGCAATTTTTATTGCTTTTTGCACCGATGACAACTTACTTGAAGGATCTTATTCAATCCATAGGTAGATATAGTGGACTCTCATGACATGAAACTGGGTTTAAGGGTTTTGGATGCACAAGTAGCATCTCTACTTGGTGGAGATTCTTGGCTAGCAAAGATATTGGGCAAGCACCAAATGTTGGAGGATCTATAACAATATAACTTCTATGTGAATATAAGCAAACATAAATCATTACGTTATCTTCCTTGTCCAACGTCAAAAATTTGACATAAAATACTTAACGGGGGCTCACAATCATAAAAGATGTCCAAGATAGTATATTTGCATGTAAATCTTCTCTTCCCTTATTAATTCTTTCATGAATTGCATCATTGACT
This sequence comes from Elymus sibiricus, assembly GCA_039707655.1. NCBI lineage: Eukaryota > Viridiplantae > Streptophyta > Magnoliopsida > Poales > Poaceae > Elymus > Elymus sibiricus. Next base: position 3,943,685 of record CM077670.1, on the reverse strand, counting down.
AATGCTATGTTTGTTAACTTCCAATAAATTTTACCACTTATAATTTTCTTATGTAATGTCATTACTTTCCATAAGATTAGCATATGATCTCTTTCATTATTTTCATTGCTAAGATTGAAACATGAAAGTAAAGAAGCAAAAACTCAAACTACTCTTTATTATATAACTCTCAACTCGAGTACATAGATAGATAGATAGATCACGAAACTAGCACTCGAAAATAGATCATACTAAACTTTTATTCAACTAAGTCACGAAATAACTAAGGATGGAACTAAAAATAGGTAAAGATAGCAAAAGTGATGGTGATACGATACCGGGGCACCTCCCCCAAGCTTGGCACAAGCCAAGGTGAGTTCCCATACCCATGTACTGAAGTTTCCTTCTTCGGTGATGGCGGTGGTGATGAAGTGGCGAGCTTGTCCTTCAGCTCAAGCAGATACATCAATCTGCGATTGATGCTCCGAAGGGCGATGTTTTGATCTTCCAACAAAATAACTTCACGAGTGAGAGATGTATTCTGAGCACTAACTATTTCAAAGACTCTTAGGGCTTCAATTACGGATGGGGAGAGATGATCATATAAAGGTTGAAGGATATCTCCCTTCTCTGCGGTCTCCTCCATGGGGATGGCTTGCCCTCCTTCCGGAGCCTGGGCTCCTGCAACTTCCTCAACCTTGTCCTCCTTGCCATTGTCTTCTTCTCCTGATGACAACTCATAGTAAACCTCTCTGTAGGGGCATTTGCCCGACGATGGTTGCACAATGCAGTGCTTGGCACGGAGTTTTTGGGGAGCCATGGCGATCTAGATCTGTCAGAAAAATAGCACGAAACAAGAACACAGGAGATTTCTGCGATACGGTGGTCAAACCGTCCGGGAGTATATATAAAGAATTTTTATCTTGCAAAACAAGTAATCCAGAAGAAAAACGGAGTCGAGAAGGCTCACGAAGGGCCCATGAGCCACCAGGGCGCGCCTGGGGGGGGGGGGTGGCGCGCCCTGGTGCCTCGTGGGCACCAGGTCGGTCCCCTCGGCTGTTTCTTATTTTTGTATTTTTTCTAATATTCCAAAACTGACAGAAAGTATTTTTATGGAATTTTTGGAGTCGGTTTACTTACCGTATCACGTACCTCTTCCTTTTCAGGGTTCTGGAGCGTTCTAGAAGGTCTCTCTTATGTATTCTTCCAGTGTAATTGTGTCAATAATATTAATTTCAACATTAATAGGAGTACCTGAAATATAGTGCTTGATTCTTTGCCCATTCACCACTTTTGGATTAGTGCCGTCGGAGTTGTTTATTTTGATGGCTCCGGAGCGATAAAGTTCTTCGATGATATACCGTCCTTCCCATTTAGAGAGAAGTTTTCCTGCAAAGAATCTCAAACGAGAATTTTACAATAGAACTTGCTCACCCACTTTAAATTCCCATTTTTGAATTCTTCTATCATGCCATTTTTTAACTTTTTCTTTAAACAAATTGGCATTTTCATAAGCTTGGGTTCTCCTTTCATCTAGTGAGCTAATATCAAATAACCTCTTTTCACCAGCAAGTTTAAAATCATAATTGAGTTCTTTAATTGCCCAATATGCTTTATGTTGTAACTCAAGAGGTAAATGACATGCTTTTCCATAAACCATTTTATAAGGAGACATACCCGTAGGATTTTTATAAGTAGTTCTATAAGCCCATAATGCACCGTCGAGTTTCTCAGACCAATTCTTTCTAGACCTATTGACGGTTTTTTGCAAAATTAATTTTATTTCTCTATTGCTCAATTCTACTTGACCACTAGTTTGAGGGTGATAGGGAGATGCAATCCTATGGTTCACATCATATTTAGCAAGCAATTTACGGAATGCACCATGAATAAAATGTGAACCACCATCAGTCATTAAATATCTAGGGACTCCAAACCTCAGGAAAATAACATCTTTAAGCATTTTAATAGAAGTGTTATGATCAGCACTACTAGTTGGAATAGCTTCTACCCACTTAGTAACGTAATCAATAGCAACTAAAATATGAGTATACCCATTGGATTTAGGAAAGGGTCCCATATAATCAAGTCCCCAAACATCAAATGGTTCAATAGCAAGTGAATAATTCATAGGCATTTCCTACCGTCTACCAACATTACCAATTCTTTGACATTCATCACAAGATAAGACAAACTTACGAGCATCCTTGAAAAGAGTAGGCCAATAGAAACCAGATTGTAATACCTTATGTGCAGTTCTGTCTCCCGCATGGTGTCCTCCGTAAGCCTCGGAATGACACTTCCGTAGGATTTGTTCCTGTTCATGCTCAGGTATACAACGTCTAATAATACCATCTACTCCTTCTTTATGAAGGTGTGGGTCATCCCAAAAGTAATGTCTTAAATCATAGAAGAACTTTTTCTTTTGTTGGTATGTGAAACTCGGTGGTATAAATTTAGCAAGAATCTAATTAGCATAGTCCGCATACCATGGAGTATTACGAGAAGCATTTATGACAGCTAATTATTCATCAGGAAAATCATCATTAATAGGTAGTGGGTCATCAAGAACATTTTCCATTCTAGACAAATTATCTGCTACGGGATTCTCAGCTCCCTTTCTATCAATAATATGCAAGTCAAATTCTTGTAGCAATAAAACCCACCTAATGAGTATAGGTTTAGCATCTTTCTTTTCCATAAGATATTTAATGGCAGCATGATCGGTGTGAACAGTTACTTTAGAATCAACTATATAAGATCTAAATTTATCACATGCAAACACAACTGCTAGAAATTCTTTTTCAGTAGTAGCATAATTTCTTTGGGCACTGTCTAGAGTTTTACTAGCATAATGGATAACATTTAATTTCTTATCAACTCTCTTTCCTAGAATAGCACCAACAACTTAATCACTAGCATCACACATAATTTCAAATGGCAAATTCCAATCAGGTGGTTGAATAATAGGTGCAGTGGTTAAGGCTTTCTTAAGTGTTTCAAAGGCTTCTAGACAATCATCATCAAAAACAAATGGAACATCTTTTTAAAAAAGATTGGTAAGAGGCCTAGAAATTTTAGAGAAGTCTTTAATAAACCTTCTATAGAAACCAGCATGACCTAGGAAACTCCTTATACCTTTAATATCTTTAGGACATGGCATTTTCTCAATAGCATCAGCCTTAGCTTTATCAACTTCAATACCTCTTTCAGAAATTTTATGCCCCAAGACAATACCTTCATTGACCATAAAGTGGCACTTCTCCCAATTCAAGACAAGATTAGTTTCTTCACATCTCTGCAAAACTCGATCATGGTTGCTTAAGCAATCATCAAAAGAAGTTCCGTAAACGGAAAAATCATCCATGAAAACCTCAACAATCTTTTCACAAAAATCAGAGAATATAGCAGTCATACATCTTTGAAAGGTAGCAGGTGCATTGCATAAACCAAAAGGCATACGTCTATAAGCATAAGTTCCTAAAGGACAAGTAAAGGTGGTTTTATCTTGATCGGGTTGTGATACAGGTATTTGAGAGAAACCAGAATAACCATCTAGGAAACAAAAGTGTGTATGCTTAGATAATCTTTCTAACATTTGATCAATAAAAGGTAAGGGGTAATGATCCTTTCTGGTAGCTTTCTTTAATTTTCTAAAATCAATTACCCTCCTATAACCGGTTACAATTCTTTGTGGAATGAGTTCATTTTTATCATTAGGAACAATGGTGATACCTCCTTTCTTAGGGACACAATGAACGGGGCTTACCCATCTACTATCAACTATGGGATAGATTATACCTTCTTCCAGAAGTTTTAATATTTCAGTTCTTACCACCTCTTTCATCTTAGGATTTAATCGTCATTGGTGGCCAACAACTGGTTTACCATCAGGCTCCATATTAATTTTGTGCTGACATAGAGTGGGACTAATGCCCTTAAGATCATCAAGAGTATATCCAATAGCAGCTCGGTGCTTCCTCAGAGTTTTAAGTAATCTCTTTTCTTCATGCTCTGAAAGGTTAGCACTAATAATAACAGGATATATCTTCCTTTCATCAGGATAAGCATATTTCAATGTATCAGGCAATTGCTTCAATTCAAATACAGGATCATCCTTAGGTGGAGGAGGGCCCCCAAGAGTTTCAACAGGCAAATTGTGTTTAAGGATAAGTGGTTGATCAAAGAACATCTTATCTATTTCATTTCTTTAATTCATATGCATATCGTTTTCATGGTCAAGCAAATATTGTTCTAACGGATCAGTAGGAGGTACGGCAATAGAAGCAAGACCAATAATTTCATATTTACTAGGCAATTGTTTATCATGAGGTTGTCTACGAAACTTGGAGAAATTAAACTCATGAGACATACCACCAAAATTAACACTAACAATTTCTTCAGCGCAATCAATCCTGGCATTAACAGTGTTCAAGAAAGGTCTACCAAATATAATGGGACAAAAATCATCTTGCGGAGAACCGAGGACTAGAAAATCAGTAGGGTATTTTATTTTTCCACACAAGACTTCAACATCTCTAACGATCCCAAGCGGTGTAACGGTATCTCTGTTTGCAAGCTTAATAGTAACATCAATGTCCTCTATTTCAACAGGTGCAATATCATTCATAATTTCTTGGTATAAGGTAAATGGAATAGCACTCACACTAGCACCCAAATCACATAAGCCATGATAACAATGATCTTCTATTTTAACAGAGACAACAGGCATGCCTACTACAGGTGTGTTTTTATCTTTAGGGTCTGGTTTAGCAATTCTAGCTGCTTCATCACAGAAGTAAATAACATGCCCATCTATATTATTGACCAAAAGATCTTTAACTATAGCAATATGAGGTTCAACTTTAGTTTGTTCAGAGGGTTTGGGTGCTCTAATATTACTTTTGTTAACCACAGTTAAAACTTTAGCATGTTCCTTAATCCTAACAGGAAAAGGTGGTTTCTCAATACAAGCAGTAGGCACAACTGGATCAACATGGTAAACAATTGTTTCTTCTTTAACACTAACGGGTTCCTCAATCTTTTCTTTAATAGGGGGATGATATTTAAACCACTTCTCCTTAGGGAGATCAACATGAGTAGCAAATGATTCACAAAAGGAAGCTACTATCTCAGAGTCAAGTCCATATTTAGTGCTAAACTTATGAAAAGCATCGTTATCCATAAAAGATTTAACACAATCGAACTCAAGTATTATACCTGACTCATTACCTTTGTCGAGTTCCCAATCTTCAGAGTTGCGTTTAATTCTTTCCAGAAGATCCCATCTGAATTCAATAGTTTTCTTCATAAAGGAGCTAGTCCAAGAAGAATCGAGCATGGTTTGATTATCATGAGAAAGCCGAGCATAAAAATTCTGTAAGATAATTTCTCTTGAGAGCTCATGGTTGGGGCATGTGTACATCATGTACTTAAGCCTCCCCCAAGCTTGAGCGATGCTTTCTCCTTCACGAGGCCAAAAATTATATATATAATTCCAATCACGATGAACTAAATGCATAGGATAAAATTTCTGATGGAATTCCAGTTTCAATCGGTTCCAGTCCCATGTATCAGTATCATCACATAGCCTATACCATGTCAATGCCTTTCCCTCCAAAGATAAAGGGAATACTTTATTCTTAACTCCATCTCCGGATAAACCTGCAAGCTTAAACAATCCACAAATTTCATCCACATAGATCAAGTGCATATCAGGATGTACCGTTCCATCTCCTGCATAAGGATTAGCTAGCAGTTTCTCTATCATACCCGAAGGATTCTCATAATAAATATTTTCAGTAGGTGCAGTAGGTTGAGGAGCAACACTTGCTGCTTCCGGTCGAGGTGAAGATACCCCGAACAAACCCCTCAAAGGATTACTTTCCATAGTGACAAGTGACAGTAAATTTCAGCACGTAATATAAATGTTTCCTTACCAAATTCCACTCACCAAAGGCGCTTCACTCCCCGGCAACGGTGCCAGAAAAGAGTCTTGATGACCCACAAGTATAGGGGATCAATCGTAGTCCTTTCGATAATAAGAGTGTCGAACCCAACGAGGAGCAGAAGGAAATGACAAGCGGTTTTCAGCAAGGTATATTCTACAAGCACTGAAATTATCGGTAACAAGTAGTTTGATAGCAAGATAATTTGTAACAAGTGACAAGTAGCAATAGTAAGAAAGAGTGCCGCAACGTGTCCCAATCCTTTTTATAGCAAAGGAGAAGCCAGAACGATCTCTTATAATAAGTAAAGCGTTCTCGAGGACACATGGGAATTTCATCTAGTCACTTTCATCATGTTGGTTTGATTCGCGTTCGCTACTTTGATAATTTGATATGTGGGTGGACCGGTGCTTGGGTGCTGTTCTTACTTGAACAAACCTTCCACTTATGATTACCTCCCTTCGCAAGCATCCGCAACTACGAAAGAAGAATTAAGATAACTCTAACCATAGCATTAAACATATGGATCCAAATCAGCCCCTTACGGAATAGCGCATAAACTAGGGTTTAAGCTTCTATCACTCTAGCAACCCATCATCTAATTACTACTCCACAATGCATTCCCTTAGGCCCAAAGATGGTGAAGTGTCATGTAGTCGACGTTCACATGGCACCACTAAGAGAATCAACAACATACATATCATCAAAATATCGAACGAATACCAAATTCACATGATTACTTATGACAAGACTTCTCCCATGTCCTCAAGAACAAAAGTAACTACTCACAAATCATCTTCATGTCCAAGATCAGAGGGGTATTAAATAGCATAATAGATCTGAACATATAATCTTCCACCAAATAAACCAACTAGCATCAACTACAAGATGTAATCAACACTACTAGCAACCCACAGGTACCAATTTGAGGTTTTGAGACAAAGATTGAATACAAGAGATGAACTAGGGTTTGAGATGAGATGGTGCTGGTGAAGATGTTGATTAATATTGGTCCTCCCATGATGAGAGGATCGTTGGTGATGTCGATGGCTCCGATTTCCCCCTCCCGGAGGGAAGTATCCCCGACAGAATCTCTCCGTCGGAGAGCAAAAGTGCTCCTGCCCAAGTTCCACCTCGAGATGGCGGCGCACCATCCCAAAAGTCTTCTCCCTATTTTTTAGGGCAAATGGGCTTATATACCAGAAAATGGGGGCCAGAGGCTGGCCAGGGGCCCCACGAGCCACCAGGGCGCGCCTGGGGGGGGGGGTGGCGCGCCGTGGTGCCTCGTGGGCACCTGGGTGGCCCCCTTTGGTACTTCTTGCTTCCAGTATTTTTTATTTATAGGTATCTCTGACATAGCTTTTTCAGGTCCAGAATTCCAGCTGCCGGCAATCTCCCTCCTTGTGTAAATCTTGCATATTAAGAGAGAAAAGGCATTAGAATTGCTCCACAAAGTGTTATATTGATTAAAAATACTATAAATAACAGTAGGAAAACATGATGCAAAATGGACGTATCAGTCTTCGATAGGCTAGGTCTTCTCTCTATTCTGGCAATTCTGCAGTCCAGTCCACAGATATAGCCCCTTTCTTTGATAACAATGCATACTTGGCATAGATCTTATGTAAGTCTTGCGAGTACTTTGGATGAGTACTCACGGTTGCTTTGCTACCTCTTTTTCCCCATACCCGATTGCTGTGATCAGATGACGGAGCCCCGGAGCCAGCAGACCCCGTCGACGACTACAACTACCCCGACGAAGCCTACTACTACGTGGAGACCGATGACCAGGAGTAGTTTCGGAGGCTCCCAAATAGGAGGCCTGCGCCTTTTCGATCTACTGTCGTTGTTTTGCTCAGCCTTCTTAAGGCAAACTTGTTTACACTTTATGTCTGTACTCAGATGATGACGCTTGTACTCGAGCTTATGTATTCGAGCCCTCGAGGCCCCTGGCTTGTAATATAAAGCTTGTATGACTTTAATTTGTGTCTAGAGTTGTGTTGGGATATCTTCCCGTGAGTCCCTAGGCTTGATCATGCGCATTTGCGTGTATGATTAGTGTACCATTGAGTCGGGGGCGTCACAGGATGGCTGCCACATACAACTGTTGGCCTGTGTATGTTATTCCCCCCCCCCCGGCGCCTGCATGCAACAGCATGACATGTTCCGGTCGCTGATAATTCTAGGGCCCAACTCTCCGGGGAAGAATATGAGTGTGTACATGGAGCCATTGGTTGATGACTTGCGCATTGCCTGGTCTGACAGGGTACCAACATATGACGCCGTAACAAAGAAGCACTTCGATATGCGTGTTTGGTACCACACATCCTTGCATGACCTGCCGGCACGTGCGATATTCTGAGGTTGGTCTGTACATGGGAATTGGCCTTGCCCAGTGTGCCGGCAGTCTGTGACTTTCATCTGGCTGCGGAAGGGTCACAAGTATTCCTGCTTTGACCAACATCTGCAGTTCCTTCGTCTTGATCACCCATTCAGACAAGACACTGTGAACTTCCAGAGAGGTGTTGTTGTCGATGCTCCATCACACCACATGTGTTGACCGGTACCCAGATTAAAGACAAGTTAAAAATAGGTGCTCTCCAAGAAAATGCCATAGGGCCTGGTTTTGTGCGATATGGAGAGACACACCAGTGGACTCATAATCCAAGCTTGTGGAGGCTCCCTTACTTTAAGGATCTTGAACTTCCACATAACATTGATGTAATGCACACTGAAAAGAATATCGCCGAGGCCCTTCTTGGCACACTCCTTGACACTAAGAATTCAAAGGATAATGTTCCGGCTAGAGTCAATCAATACGAGCTGTGCGGTAGAGAAAACCTAAAGATGGTTCCTCCTGGACGCAGGAAAAATTGGTATAGGCCACTGGCCCCGTTCTGCCCTACAAGGAAGCAAAGGACGAAAATACTCCAGTGGGTTATGAACAAGTTGTTCTTCCCTGATGGGTACATAGCTAATATCATGAGGGGAGTGAATGTGGGTACGGGGCGAATAGGGGGGGCTGAAGAGTCATGACTATCATGTATGGATTGAGCGGATAATGCCTGTGATGATTCAAGGCTATGTCGATGAGGATACTTGGCGAGTGCTGGTGGTGTTGATCTATTTTTCCACCAGCTTTGTGCTAAAGAATTAGACATAGAAGTGGTTGAAAAGTTGGAGCAACAGGCACTTGAGTTGCTATGCAAGCTAGAGAAGATATTTCCGCCAGGCTTCTTTAATCTGATGCAACATACGATCTTGCATCTCCCATACGAGGCACGAATGTGGGGGTCATGTGCAGTAGCGTTGGCAGTATCCAGCCGGGAGAGAACAGAAGAATCTTCGGGGAAAATGTCACTAGTGGAAAAACGGGATTTAGTCTCGGTTGGAAAAGACCTTTAGTCCCGGGTCACCAACCGGGACAACTAAATCGGGACTAAAGGCCCCCACCCTTTAGACCCGGTTGGCCACGACCCGGGACTAAAGTCCCTCCACGTGGCCGTGAGCGCGCGCCGAGGGCTGGAGGACCTTTAGTCCCGGTTGGTGACACCAACCGGGACTAAGGCCCCTCCACGTGGCCGCGAGCTAGCGCAGGGGGCTAAAGGACATGTAGTCCCGGTTGGTGACACCAACCGGGACTAATGATTTTGTGTTGGGGTTTAGGGTTTTAGGGTTTAGGGTTTATGGTTTATTTTTCCTTTTCATTTCGTGTTTTCCATTCAATTCTTTTTCATTTCAAACATATTTTATGCTACTACATACTGTACACGTTATGCATATATAATATAATTTATCATACGACCATACATATATCATATAATTTCTCGTACGACCATACATATATATACAATTTGGTATATACAATTTCTCCAATAATTTGCAGATCATTACATGCAGGCATTAGGTGCAATGGTATTCTCCGCTTTCAGATATGACCTCCGTAAGAAAAAATCCCATAATTTCCTCTTGAATTGCTCGTATGCGGCTCTCTGGTAGGAGCTTATACCGCATCTCGTGAATCTTTAAAGAAGGAGATAAATATGAATATATTAGTTTTGTGTATATATATATTAGATCATCCTAAAAAAATTGTGAATAGTGTTTACGTACCTGAAGTTGTTTTACATCTCTGTGCCATTCGGTCGTAATGTGAATGTTCTCGCAAACGTAGTATGCACATAAATTAGTCCCCTGTTGCTACCTCATGCTCTTTGCGAGAATAGAATTCAATCAGATAATAATCAAGCATGATAATGGTATTGAAACTAGAATTAAAGAGATGCGCGGACCTAGCTAGTACTACTTAATTACCTTGGTCTGTCGCCATTTTAGCTTCGGTTTCCATTCACCGACAACCTCTTTGATGAACCATTTCCAAACCCTGCCCGGCAAAGAAAATGAAGAAAGGAGTTATTAATTACTTGATATCAGGAAATGAACGAAAGAGGCCGATATAGTGCGATAATGATTGAAATTACATGTCGAGCATCAAAACCAAGCTGGTGTATTCTCGAGGGTCTTTACCTAGTGAGTCCAGGATTTCAACAGTTTCAGCGTCAACTCTAATGATTAGTAGGATCCAGTGGAACCTACGCACACGTTTATATAAGCAGGCATGCATAACTCATCAAGTACACTTAACATCGAGTAAGCAAAATAGAATTTGTAGTACAAGACAGTAACACTCACTTGAAGTTGTAAGGAAATAGTATGTCTGTTCTGGTATTTTGTGCCTTCATAAACCTTAGCAAGTTTACCTCTGAGTCTCGGGGGTGGTATTGTATCATTTTTTCATAAATGATATATGGGTCAACGAACCCAATGCCATAGATTCCACCTCTTTTGCATTCGAGAATCTTCATTCTAAATAATAGCGTACAAAAGAATATAGTGAGGATAATTACAGGCAATGCACGAGCTGAGCTAGAGACTTAAATTACAGAAAGAAACCACTTACAGACAATAGCAACTGACGATATATTTGTCGAGTGCGTATTGATTGTATAACTGAAAAATTTCTGGAAACTCAATCATTATCTCGTTTTCATAGAAGTAATGCTCTACCTTGACTTTCACAATGAGCATCTCTCGCCCGTTCTTTACTTCTTTCATGTACCACTCATGCAATCTTCGCATTTGTGTTGATAGATGCGGGACCTGCTCAGGTCTGACCAGAGGGTTCCCGGGGACATATTTCCATGCTAATTCAGCCATGGGGACTTCCTTGGTGCCTAGGAGTTGATCAACACTGATACCAAAGTCTTTAGCAGCGTCGGTTACCTTATCGGTAATCACCTTGAGCGGGGGGATCGATTGCATTGCCTGTTCTCCGAGATGGGGAACTGTTTTCCCGCTTTTATTACTACTTGTACGTCTCGACTGCTGCATTTGTTCCTGATATGACTTCCTAATAGAGCGTTCATAGTCTGATGGCCTATTCTGCACATGTGCCGGGGCTCGCTCTAGAAGTTCCACAAAGTGCTCTATGGTTTTTGCAGGCATTATCTCCTTTGGTGGCGGGGGCAGTTTCGGTGCAAAATGGGACTTCACTTCGGAAGCCAGGACCGCTCTGGTTTCCTCATCAGTCATCTCGTATGCTAACTTCTTTTTGGCAGCAGGCTCGTCGTTGGCTTTCTTCTTTGGTGCTCTCTTCCGCTTTTGGCCCTGCTGCTGGGACATAGGGGGTGGAGTCGGCTGACGCGGCGGAGATTGATATGGCGGACTCGCGCTGGGCTCCGTCTCGAGGTGAGGTGGAGTCGGCTGACGCGGCGGACATAGAGGTGTATTGCTACTCGGTGGAGTCGGTGGCCTTGGCGCCGAGTTTGGAAACACGATGCATTCCTTTCTCCATACAATGAGACCACGTATGACTTCTCCCAGTGTCTGCTCCCCTTCACCTCTAGGAATGTAAAGCTCTAGTGAGTCATATCCCGACAGAACTTCATCCACCCCGACACGAGCATAGCCAACTGGAATCGGATTGCCATGGATGGTTGCTTCAGGTGCATTCGGTAAAGCAATGCCGACCGCCACCTTCATGGATATGTTCTTCATTTTCATATGTAGCTCACAACTTGTCCTCTCTTTGATATCATCCACGGGGTAGCGAGCCAGCAGTGCATCATCGGCCTAGACCCTCGTGGAACCCACGCTGCTTTTCCGCATAGATGGGTCGGTACTATCCAATGCTGGATCGGCTTGCTCCTGCCGCGGAGACGCCCTTTGCTGGCTAATTGTGTCGATCTGCTCCTGCTGCCGCATTAACATGCGTTCCAACTCCGTGTTCTTTGTTTCTACCTTCTGAAGCCGGTCTGCATCCTGCTTCTTTTTTCTCTGACGGCTTCTATAAGTGTCGTTCCACTCCGAAAACCCCTGAACCCAGGGAACAACGCCTTTCCCTCGTGTTCGTCCTCTGTTTTCAGGATTCCCGAGGGCGCGTGTAAGCTCGTCGTTCTCTCTCTCGGGCTAGAACAACCCCTTTCGAGCATCTTCTATTGCTTCAAGTAAAGCGTCCGAGGCCGTTTTAAGATCTGCCTTTTCAATAATCTGCCCTGTCGCTGGGTCCAACTGTCCCCCATGCGCATAAAACCAATTCTTGGACCTCTGTGGCAATCCGCTGTAGCTGGAATGACCCCTTCAGCAAGCATCTTGGCCTCAGCTATTATCTTTTTTTTCTCGACCTTTCTAGAGCTTCATCCGATTCCTTGTACTCCACAAATGCATCCCAGTGATCTTTTATCTTCTCTAGTGCTCCAGTGAATTCTGGAGTCTTCTTTTTACCTTGATGTAGTCGCTCCATAATCTTTTCTTCTAGCTCTGGAATTGTGTGGCCATCTTCTTAAGATCCCACTGCTTGACTTTCAACCATTTGGCATCTATGAGACCCTCTGGTAGGTTGAAATGTGACATGAGTGTATCCCAAAGCAAATTGTTTGATCTTTCGTCGACATAACTAACTCCTCGATCTTCCTTTGGCTTATTCCGTTATCGAACGGTGATCGAGATGTTGTCCCTAATAATAACTCCGCATTGATTTATAAATGTACGGGCATTCTTTTCAGGAGCAATCGGTTCGCCATCTTCTGCGACTTCATCGCTGTTGAACTTTCTGCCATCGCCCAACTTTTTGGCCCGGCCTCGTACCCTTCTAGGAGATTTGCTCGATCCGGAGGGCTAAAAGAAGAAGGATTCGTTAATATATATATACAAATCAATTAATACATCTAATGATCACCAGAGGCCTAATATATATATATATACCTCGCCGGACTTTGTTAATTGTCTAGCATTTTCTTCGCCATCATTGTTTGTTTGCCCTTCGTCTCTTGGTTCTTCCTCAAGTCCCTCACCGGAGTCGTTCAGAAATTGTGAGCCGTCATCTGGTTCATTCTCTTGGTTCTGGGAGGAGCATATCATGTCGAAGATGATAGCCTCTTCATGGTCTCTGCCGCTATCGTCCATAGCTTAACTAATCCAGAAGAAAGATAAAACAATTAGAATGCATTCAATAAGCAAAACTGAATCATAGTATCAAGAAAAACAATACCGGAGATGCAATCAATACACAGCAATGCAACAATATGATGATGTGGATTGTCCTAATGCAACTAGCAACAAGTGCAATGAAGTCCATTTGAACCAAGAGTTCAAATGGAAACTCCAATTTAAGTATTTTAAATGCCATTTAGATGTTTTCACTTATACAGCAAGTATAAGTTGGTTTTTCATGCATGAAAATTTTATAGATGTATTCCTTAAATTTTTCTGATAATTTTTCATATATAAATTATTTCATTCTGAGCTACGGTTAATTTTCTATGAATTTTTGAAGTTTAAACAATTTTCTGGAATTTATAAATCATTTCTAAAATATAATTTCGCCAGAATAGGATTATGACGTCAGCATGAGGTCATCACTGCGTCAGCAGGTCAACTGGACTGCCTTGGTCAAATCTGACCAGTGGGGCCCACTGGTCAGTGACTCAGTCACTAACTAAGTTAATTAGGGTTAAACTAAACCTAAACTAAAGATTAGCCAGGGCAGGGCCCACATGTCAGCGACCCGGGGTGGTCAAACCTCCGGTCAAAAGGGATCAAACCCACCGGCGACTTGACGCCGGCGGGGGCAGACGCGGCGGCGAGCTGTGGGAATCACCATCCGGCGTCCAAATGGACGGCCGAAGCCATCTACGTGAAGCCCAGGCCCGTGTGCATCCAACGGGACGAGCGGGGCTAGCCGGGGTGGCCGGAAATGTCACCGGCGTCGACCCAGGCGGCTGCCGGAGCTCTGATGAGCTCGGGGTCGAGGCTACGGTGGCTGTGGCGTTGCGTGCGCGGCACCTAGGGCATCTACGCGGAGCAGCGAGCGCGTTGGACGTGCGCCCTGGACCAAATGGTCACCGGAGCGTCGGCGGCGGCGAGTGTAGGAGGCGGCGGGTTCGGGCGCAGGTGGTGCGATGACTACGGCGTGCGACAGAGGAAACAGAGAGGGGGGTTCGAGGGAGAGTCTCACGGCGATTCCAACGGTGCGGACGGCGAGCTCGGAGGAGGACCGGAGCGAACGGGGCGGCGGAGGCGATCTCGGCGGTCGGAGGTTGAAGACAAGCGGCCTGGCGGCATGGTTCTGTTTCCTTCTCCCGGGCGGTGGCTGGCACCGGGACACCAGTTATATAGCTGCGACCTTTAGTCCTGGCTCCAGCCACGAACCATGACTAAAGGTCCTTTAGTCCCGGCTCCAGCCATGAACCAGGACTAAAGGCCAACCTTTAGTCCCGGCTCCAGCCACAAACCGGGACTAAAGGTCCTTTAGTCCCGGCTCCAGCCATGAACCAGGACTAAAGGCCAACCTTTAGTCCCGGGTCCAGCCACGAACCGGGACTAAAGGTCCTTTTCAGCGGCCCAAATTCCGCGCGGCAGAAGGAACCTTTAGTCCCGGCTGGTGGTTGCAACCGGGACTAAAGGTGTCTTTTTAAAGTGTTTCTTTTTGTGTAGAAAACTTTAGGTAAAACTCTTAGAATATTTAGAATTTTTGAGTGAACCTTTTTTGCTTTAGGTCACAAAAATTATAAACTTTCTGTTAGTGCGAGTAGTTTTCAAATTTGAATAGTTTAAATTTGAATTCTTTGAAATTTGTGTGAATCACTAGTTTGTGAATAACTTTAGTTTAAAAATAGATTTTTGAGTGATTCTTTTTCCTGCTGTTTAATATTAGTGTGTTTTATCAGTATGTTCAATTTGGAAATTTTTAGGATATTTTAAATAGGTGTTTTAATCGAAAACAGATTATGTTTAGCTCTTTTAGTTTTATACCTTTTTCCTTTGTTTTAATTATTTTAGTTTATGTTTTCTTGTTATTCTTTTGCCAAATTATATTATGTTTCTGTTAGTCAACATGAGGAGTTTTAATTTTCATTTTGAAGAAATTATTTGATAGATACAATTTGTCCATATATAAGAGTTTCAACACATGGTCATGTTCAAAATATTGGTCAAAACCCTCAATTACCCTTTCTGGATATTTCAAGCTTTTAAAATATTTACAAAGGAAATATTCACCATAAATTCCAAGAAAATTCTAGCTTGTCATCTCTGTCAGTTTTCTAGTTTGAGCAACTTTACATTGCTAAACATGTCCAAATGAGCTCAAACTTGGTACACCTGCTAAAATGGTCTAAATATTCATCTAGGCCAAGTGGTGCATCAAGGAGAACAAATTAGCTTGGTCAAAGTATGCCAAAACCAATTCTGCCCATTTATAGGGTTTGACAAAGTTACATTGGCAACTTTCTCCCATTGACCTCAAATTTTTACCACATTGCCAGATGGTCATGAGCATCACCCCCATCAAGTGGCACAAGTTGGAGAACAAGTTAACTTGATCAAAGCTAGTCAAAACCATTTCTGCCCATTTCTAGGGTTTGAAATATTTACATTGCCAAGTTTCTTCAAATGAGCTACAAATTTGCACCCTAGCTCAAACTGATACCAACCTCATTCCTGTTAAATTCCAAAGCCATTGGATTCCTCTAAGTACCTCTATTCATCATCAAACACCTTCTGCCAAAATCTTGTGGTCACTGATTGGGGTACCAAATGGATTCTCCTTTAGCTCAAATTTTTACCAGAGCTCACCCTAGTCATATTCTACCTCCAGTAACTCTCTCTCTTTCATAGCTCAATAATTGATAGGTGAAAACCCTCACTTTACCTCTTTGGACAACCACTATAATTAAAATACTAATAGGACAGGCATAATTGAAAATTCATAACTTAATAAATAATTATTCAAAAATCATGTTTCAAATGCCAAAATGCCCTAGCTTTTTGGTTGGATTCTGACGCCCCGGAGTCCACCTAGGAACACCCAAAACACATATATACCCTAACTCTTACAAAGATTCCCTCCGATTTGTCCGAAGTGGGACTTTCCAGCTATAAGTCCAGAAACTCACTAGAGAGAAAGTGATGACGGTGAAGCCGGTCACATCCCAGAGTGGGATCTTGGGGTATAAAACTTTTTCTTCGCGTGTGTCCCTTGCTTATGATTGCGCCGTAACCATGGAGAATCTTCATCATTTAACAGGATGCTTGGGTCATCTTCACTGTGAAGGGAGGAATTTCATCAAACTTTTCATAATCTTCTGACATGTCTGTCTTGTCCTCCACTCCCACGATGTTTCTTTTCCCTGAAAGAACTATGTGTTGCTTTGGCACATCGTATGATGTATTCGCTTCCTTATCTTTTCTTTTTCTCGGTTTGGTAGACATGTCCTTCACATAGAAAACCTGCGCCACATCATTGGCTAGGATGAATGGTTCGTCTGTGTACCCAAGATTGTTGATATCCACTGTTGTCATTCCGTACTGCGGGTCTACCTTTACCCCGCCTCCTGTCAGATTGACCCATTTTCACCGAAACAAAGGGACCTTAAAAGAAGGTCCATAGTCAAGTTCCCATATCTCCTCTATGTAACCATAATATGTGTCCTTTTTCCTATTGTTGTTTGTTGCATCAAAGCGGACACCACTGTTTTAGTTGGTGCTCTTTTTATCTTGGGCGATCGTGTAAAATGTATTCCCATTTATCTCGTACCCTTTGAAAGTCAATATAGTCGAAGATGGTGACTTGGCCAACAAGTACAGCTCATCTCCAACAGTGGTGTTATTCATAAGATGTGTTTGCAACCAACCGCTGAAAGTCGCCATGTGTGTACGTTTAATCCAGGGGTCAGACTGCTCTGGGTTCTTGGAGCATACAATATCCATGTGTTCCTCGATATACGGAGCCACCAAGGTGGAATTTTGTAGAACTGTGTAGTGTGCTTGAGTGAAAGAATGCCCGTCCATACTTATTACTGAATTCTTTCCTAGCGTGCCTTTTCGACTCAGTCTCCCCTCATGCCGCGATTGAGGAACACCAATCGGCTTAAGGTCAGGAATAAAGTCAACACAAAACTCAATAACCTCCTCTGTTTCATGGCCCTTGGAGATGCTTCCTTCTGGCCTAGCATGGTTATGCACATATTTCTTTAAGACTCCCATGAACCTCTCAAAGGGGAACATATTGTGTAGAAATACAGGACCCAGAATGGTAATCTCTTCGACTAGGTGAACTAGGACGTGCGTCAAAATATTGAAGAAGGATGGTGGGAACACCAACTCGAAACTGACAAGACATTGGACCAAATCATTCTGTAACCTTGGTAGGATTTCTAGATCGATTACCTTCTGAGAAATTGCATTGAGGAATGCACATAGCTTCACAATGGCTAATCGAACATTTTCCGGTAGAAGCCCCCTCAATGCAACCGGAAGTAATTGCGTCATAATCACGTGGCAGTCATGAGACTTTAGGTTTTGGAAATTTTTCTCTGCCATATTTATTATTCCCTTTATATTCGACGAGAAGCCAGACGGGACCTTCATACTGCTCAGGCATTCAAAAAAGATTTCCTTCTCTTCTTTGGTAAGAGCGTAGCTGGCAGGACCTTGATACTGCTTTGGTTGCATGCCGTCTTTTTCGTTCATACGTTGCTGGTCCTCCCGGGCCTCCGGTGTATCTTTTGTCTTCCCATACACGCCCAAGAAGCCTAGCAGGTTCACGCAAAGATTCTTCGTCACGTGCATCACGTCGATTGTAGAGCGGAACTCTAGGACTTTCCAATAGGGTAGCTCCCAAAATATAGATATCTTCTTCCACATGGGTGCGTGTCCGTTAGCGTCATTCAGAACAGATTGTCCGCCAGGACCCTTTCCAAAGATTACTTTTAAATCCTTGACCATATCAAATATATCATCACCAGTACGGTGGCCAGGCTTCTTCTGGTGATCTGCCTCACCTTTGAAATGCTCCTTTCTTTCTTAAGAGATGCCTGATCGGAAGAAATCGACGATGTCCCAGGTACACATTCTTCATACATTTATCCAAATATATACTTTCAGTCTCATCTAAACAGTGCGTGCATGCATTGTATCCCTTGTTTGTCTGTCCTGAAAGGTTACTAAGAGCAGGCCAATCATTGATGGTTACAAACAGCAATGCTCGTAGGTCAAATTCCTGCTGTTTGTGCTCATCCCACACACGTACACCTTTTATATCCCACAACTGTTTCAGCAACTTTTCAAATCCCTTGTCAGATACACCATTCTCTGCCTTCCATTGCAGCAATTCCAGTGTGGTACCCAGCTTTTTCTTGTCATCTTCGCAATTTGGGTAGAACAATTTTTTGTGATCCTCTAACATGCGCTCCAACTTCAACCTCTCCTTTTCACTTTCGCAGTTTCTTTTTGCATCAGCATTGGCCCGACCAAGATCATCAGCGGGCTCATCTGATGCCTCTTCATCAGCTTCCCCCATTGTAGTACCATCGTATTCAGGGAACCTAGGATAGTTGTCATCATCCTCTTCTTCTTCATTGTCTTCAATTATAACCCCTCTTTCTCTGTGCTTGGTCCAACAGTTATAGCCGGACATGAAACCGGACTGAAGTAGGTGGCTGTGAAGGATTTTTGAGGTAGAGTAATCCCTATCATTCTTACAGACACCACATGGACAACACATAAAACCATTCCGCTTGTTTGCCTCGGTACACTCAGAAAACTTTGCACGCCATTAATGAACTCGGGAGAGCGTCGGTCATCGTACATCCATTGCCGGCTCATCTTCATTACACAACATCGAAGTGACCAAATTAATACAAGTTCATACATACTTCTCATAAAACAACATACAACTATCTAGCTAAAGCATTTAAATGCAACAACAAATGCGATCAAAATCGCCACTAAGGTAATAATTGATCCAACAACATAATGATACCAAGCCTCTTTATTAATGGCATATTTTCTAATCTTTCTAATCTTCAAGCGCATTGCATCCATCTTGATCTTGTGATCATCGACGACATCGGCAACATACAACTCCAATTTCATCTTCTCTTCTTCAATTCTTTTCAATTTTTCTTTCAAATAATCGTTTTCTTTTTCAACTAAATTTAACTTCTCGACAAGAGGGTCGGTTGCAATTTCCGGTTCACATACCTCCTAAATAAAAATATCTATGTCAACTTGATGGGCATAATTGTCATAAACACGAAATGAAACAAATGGTTATAAAAGATAATATACCACATCCGAATCATAAACCGGACGAGGGCCGACGGGGACGGATATCAAAACCATGGCACTATATATAACAAACAATCATACAAGTAAGAAAATTATACAAGTAAGTATCTAAATCATACAAATAAGATTTTTTTTACAAAAAGGATAAGAACAAGAGGCTCACCAAGGTGGTGCCGGCGACGGGACGGCGGTGAGGACGGGGATGGGAAGGCACTAAGTAAACCACACCTACACATATGCAAACTAAGAAGTTAATTTGAGCTCAAATTGCATATAAATCAAATAAACTCCCACATAATTACTCCCAAACTAAAACTCACAAATCACTATACTTATAGAGCATGAAACGAGCTAAACTAGCAATGAGAGATGAATGGATGAAGTTGCTAACCTTTTAGAACCCTTGGATACACTACTAGGAGAAAGCTTATAGATAGAACCTTAGCAGTAGCGTGGGATTGGGCTGTGGCGCTACTGCTATTTAGCAGTAGCGCGTGGAGTCAGCCAGCGCTACAGGTATACCTGTAGCAGTAGCGGTGGGCAGCCGACCAACGCTGCTGCTAAGTGGACCCATCCTCACCCACCGGGGCCGACCGTAGTAGTAGCGGCGGTCAAAAATCGGCGCTGCTAGTAATCGATTAGTAGTAGCGCTTGTCGGAGTCCCACCGCTACCGCTATTTGTGCACGGTGCTAGCAGGTGGGCCGCACTTAGCAGCAGCGCCGGTCGACAGGCCAGCGCTACTGCTACAGAATTTAGCAGTAGCGTTGTTTCCTATCCCGCGCTGCTGCTAATCCAACTTATCTTCATCCCACGGCCCTCACTCTCCCTCACTACTCTCTCCATCTCCATCTCCCCCATCGCTGCCGCGCTGCCGCCCCCGCATTGCCGCCCCCGCCGCCCGCCGCTGCCGCCGTCGCCCCCCCGGTATGTCTCCCTCCCTCCATCCCTCCCTCCTCCCTCCCTCCCTACCTCCGACCCTCTCCCTCCTCCCTCCCTCCCTCGCACCCTCTCCCTCGGACCCTCAACCTCCATCCCTACCTCCCTACCTCCTGCATTGCATAAATGGATGGATGAAATTAGGTTTTTTTCGGTAATGCTTGGATAGATAGATGGATAGACAGATGGATTGAACTAGGTTCTTTTTAGTAATGCTTGGATAGATAGATGGATAGATAGATGGATGGATGGATAGATGTTAGGGTTAGAACTAGGGTATTTTTGGTAATATAAATTTTTAGTAAAAAAACTAGTAATACAAATTTTTAGTAAATGTAGGTCTTTTGAATCAGCATAATAATGTTTAGTTGATAGTTTAGTAAATTAGTTTATAGTTTCTACTTTATACTTTCTAGTTTACTTAATTAGTTAAAAATTTAGTTGGTAGAAACATGTATTGGACACTTGGTAGAGATTATTACTAGTAATAGAATAGAAAATTTAGTAATAGAAATGTATTGGAATGCTATATGAGAAATTTTTAGGTATCACATTTAGTAATAGTAGTTTGTAGTAACAAAATTTAGGTATAGCAATTATAGTAATAGAAATTTTTAGTAAGGGTATTTAGTTATGTCAATCTCACATTGCCAAATTTAGAGAGAGAGAGAGAGACCTATTTAGTTATGCTTCTTGTCCCAATGAAATGTTCGGATTATAAGATATATATTGAAATGTTTTTGTTAATATTTTGAACCATTGAAATGCAATGAGCACCAAGTTTGAATGCTCATGTGTGAATGCTCATGTGGCGCAGGGGTAGATCACCGACGAGCCGGTCGACGACGCCCACAAGATCACCGACGACACCCGCGCTCGGTCGACAACCATCGTCTATAGTGAGTAAACATGATGTTTTTATAGATGTAGTAGATGAGTAGCTGTGACAATGTGAAGCTAGTTTTTTTTAAATGATAATTGATCCGGATAGAATTTCAAGTTTAAACATCTCTGTATGTGTATGAACATCTTTGTATCGCATGGAAAATCCAAGTGGCCTATGTTTTGCCAGAGTGTTGATTCATTTCCGTTCCGGTAAATTTCAGGCGCTCGATGTGTCCTATTTTAGCAAAGGTCATGCCGGATTTTTCCGTGAATTTTAGCATGACTTGCGCTAGTATGTAAGAAATATCGAGTGCCTTGGATTTGCCGGAAAGAGAATTAAATGACATTTCGGGTTGACTTTAACTCTGTTGGGGCTCAAGTGCCTTGGTGTATTTGCCGGAAATATCAAGTGCCTTGGTGTATTTGCCGGAAAGAAAATTAGAGAGGGAGAGTGTCCACCATATATGAGAGAAGAAGAATGCCAACTGTTGTCGTGGGGGTCGCTTCTCCTTCTTCTCTTTGTGCTAGACCTTTGTTATGCACTACGGGGAGGAGGAGTAGCGACCATCACCGTCGGTCGAATATATCAGAGAGGGAGTGCCCACACTATACACCACGTGAGATGAGAGTTTTCAAGGACTCGACAGACCGAAAGTCAACCCGTGATGAGTAATAATGATCTGTGTGTTGAGTTCCTGTTATTTGCTCTTGATTTTTAATCTTTGACTTATGAACACAGGAAATGTCTGACGACGATATGATTCCTGAGTGCGACTACTGCGAAGACGACCGGGGTATGTGCGACAGGATGCCTTATCTGCAAAACGGTAGGTACTTCACCATCGTGCTGAAGGAGACTTTCGACGTTTTTACGGTACGTAACGACAACAAGTATTTTTCCATAATTATGCATGACTTGTGAATTTTGGCTTCAACGTGTAATTTTTCAATTTTTTTCAATTGAAATAGTTCATCCCATGTCATGCAAGACCGTATGTCTTGGAAAAGCTAGGGAGAGAACAAAGACGAAGATTGCTCACCTTAGGACGAAGCATGGTTTCACTTTTTTGGTTAAACTATTTAATGCACCAAATAGCTCGCATTTCGGTTGCTCAACTTGGAGAGGATTTTGCAAGGCCTATGAATTTAAGGAGGATATGCAAATCACCTTCGATCTTCGGCCCGAAGATGAAATTGACGATAATATCGACATTTGGGTGGATGTCGAGACGCTTCCAGTTCTACCTCTTTGTGAGTTTGTCAAATAAATTTGTTAAGTAATTTATATTGTTTATTTAAAAATCATTAACGGCTTATTTCCATTGACAGCTTATTTCCATTCTTCAAAAAATGTACGGAAGATAGTAGACAGAACCTACTACACTGATGGCTCTGAACTAAGTTACCAGGAGAAAGATCATCTTATCTCATTTATTATTGATGTTGAGAATTTCAATATCAATTATGAAACTCCTCCATATTATGGTCAATACGTGCCACTAGTGCACGTGTTGAACTACGGTAACATCCATGGAGATGGCATGGTAAGATTTTTTACTATTACGACATCAGTGCATCTTTTGCATACATTCTTCTAAAGCTAAACTACATTGCTAACTAAGTTATTATTATGTTCTTCAACAGAAAATCCTGAAGGATTGTGTGCCTCATCTGATGTTTACGAAAGGTCGCATTGATGTTATTAGATTACGGCCAAGTCCGCCTCGGGTTCACCGCTGTTCATACAAGATTTCTCAAACCGATGAAGACATCACAATCAAAGAATGGAAAAAAGTTATGAATAATGAAAGGGAGCTACTTGGAAGCAACATTGTGCGAAGCGCACGAATTGGAGACAGAATAATCTCCATTCTTCATAATGGAGAGTCAGGGGCTATGTTGTTTTATGCTATTTTAGCTTAGAGAGCGTAGCAGGTCCTAGCTAACACTCATGATCATGTGCTAAGAACAATTAACTAGGGTTGGTTATGACTATGATGATGATGAGTATGACTTGTTATTATGATAACGAGTAGAAGTTGTTAGATGACTATATATGATGATGATGATGAGTATGACTTGTTATTATGATAACGATGATGAGTTATTATTATAATGATGATGCTGAGTTGTTATATGAGCATGATGAGTTATTATATATATCAGTGGGTGAAATAAACGTGGATTAGATTCAAGTGGAGGCAACATGGTGCAGATCGAAAGTATTACTAATCCAAACTAAAGTGATCAAGTTTGGATTAGTAGTACTTTCGATCTACACCATGTTGCCTCCACTTGAATCTAATCCATGTCTCTTTCACACACTGATATAATAACTCATCATGATCATCAAATCATATGATGAAACTACTGTATAAAACCTGTACAAATACAGGGCCAATATGCTGCAGAAAAAAAAATACAGGAAAAATTAGCAGTAGCGCGGGCATGCATGTAGCAGCAGCGTGCTATTATCAGCATCGCGCTCTGGAAAGAGGCATTGCTGCTATTAGCAGCAGCGCGGTTTAATGAGCACGCTACTGCTATGTATAGTTAGCAGTAGCGCGGGTAAACCCATGCTACTGCTAAAATTTAGCTGTAGCGTCGTAGCAGTAGCGCGGGCACCCGCGCTACTGCTAGCCCAAAAACCAGCGCTACTAGTAGGCTTTTTCCTAGTAGTGATAGATGGGGTGCCTCCAATCTTGACAAATCTTTGCAAAAAAGGAGGATGAGCTCGAGCTAGGGGAAGGAAACAGAGAGGAGAGAAAGGAGAAGCTTGGACTCGGGCTGGACGAAGCAGCTTTATATAGGGATATCTTTAGTCCCGGTTGGTGATACCAACCGGGACTAAAGTTCTATCTTTAGTCCCGGTGGGTGATACCAACCAGGACTAAAGAGGCTCACAGGGGCCCCAGCCTGCCACCGTGCCCCCGTCCGCTCCTAGCCGTTGGAACCAGGACTAACGCTCAGATTAGTCCCGGGCCCAAACCCGGCCGGGACTAATGCTCCGGAGCAAAGGTAGGTTTTCTACTAGTGCGTAAGAATAAAGCCCGCATCGAAGCCTCCATAACTGAGGCATACATGCACAAGGAGGTGTCAAACTACACGACAAAGCACTATCATCAAAGTCTTCACACTAAGCATAATCCAGCTCATCGTTACCATGACGACAACACCGATGATGCAACCGAGCTTAGCCTCTTCATAGGGCAAGGTGGCAAAGCAAGTGGCTCGACTCCGAAGAACTTTTCAAATATTGAGTGGAACACTATTATGATGTATGTCTTGACCAACATGGAGGAAGTGCAGCCGTACATACAGTAAGTGCACACCATATTATTTCACAACTACTCACTAGTTTGTGTCTAACACCCCTTCTTCTCACTGCTATAGGGAATTCACGAGCGAATTCTGGAAGCTACCAAGGGACCCCACCGACCTGGAAGTAATGGACCTTCTTAAAAATGTTGGTGGCACTTTAATTTCTTGGTTCTCGTCAAAAGTAATTCTTCTAACTTGGCTTCTAGTGTTGACATCTCAAGTCTTGCATATTTGCAGCTAATGCACTAGACCATCTCTTCCCTTAAACTTGTAGGCACACAAAAAGGTTGATATGGGAGCCGATTTGAGATAAGTAGCCGAAGGTTTTGAATACGAGGGCAAGTCATTTAAGGCAAACGACGTGAATGGGTATCGCTTCCACACCGAGACTCACACGCATGATCGACCCAATCAAAGGAAAATAAACAGTGGGGTGTATTGTCCAGGGACAGATGGACATGACTACTATGGAAGAGTCGACGAAATATTCGAGCTTGATTACAGTGGGATCAGTCATCAAAAGCCCGTCGTATTCAGATGCAGTTGGCTCGATCCAGACAAAGTGAGATGAACCCCTGATATTGGCTAGGTCGAAGTCGAAAGCGCATCTGTCTACAAAGGAGATGATGTCTATATTATGGCTCAACAGGCCAAGCAAGTGTTTTTTCTCAACTACGCACGCGCATCTATGAAGCATATGAATCTCCTGAAATGGGATGTTGTGTGCAGGGTATCGCCACATAGCAAAGTACGTACCCCAAATGATGAAGATTACCACTTTAACCCCAACACATACGAGGGAGAGTTCTTTCAAGAACCCGCTAATGAATTAGACGAAGATGAGGACATGGAAGACGGATAAGAGGGCATGGTAGGCGAAGATGAGTGCATGCAAGATGGAGATGAGGGAATGGAAGCCGAAGATGAGGGAATGGAAGAAGAAGATGATGAAGAGGAATATGATGATGTTGAGGACCCTCAAGACTTGGCATTACTTACCCGACTACAACTGGGCCTTGAAGATGATGATGAAGGTCCACCTGATGGCTTCCAGGATGAATGTATGAACGGCGTGATAGCGATGATGACACTCCTGCTCCAAATAATGATCCTAATAATGACGAGTATTTCTAACAACTCCATGTATTCGTGTGTGTGACAACTCCATGTATTCATATTCGTGTCACACCTCCATGTATTTATATTCGTGTGACAACTCCATTTATTGGTATTCGTGTGTGTGACAACTCCATGTATTCGTATTCGTGTGACACCTCCATGTATTCATATTCGTGTGACAACTCCATGTATTCGTATTCGTGTGACAACTCCATGTATTCGTATTCGTGTGACAACTCCATGTATTCGTATTCCTGTGACAACTCCATGTAACTTGTATTGTTGCTTATGCATTATTGTTTTACTCTTATTTTTATTAAGGTTCATCTTTTTATATCAAGTTGTATAATCCGTACTAATTCATTTACTCTTTCTCATATCAGGTGACTGAACAAATGCCAGCCGGCGGCAGCAGCAAGGGCCTTGGCAAGCTGGTGAAGAAACCCGTGTCCGTTCTATATGATACTACTAAAGTTGTTGTTCCTGCACCGCTTGGCATGACCATGAAGAAGGGCAAATAGATGGCGCTGGCTTTTCGTGAGTCTACTGCTGCCAAGAGGGCCAAAAAGCTGGCGGCTGCAGATCCTGGAGTGAAATGATCAAGAGGGGTGTGCAACAAACGCCAGGGAAGGTCACGTAGTTAGCATGCTGAGGATGAGGAGCCTGCTGAGGAGGAGCATGCTGAGGAGGAGGAGGCTGCTGAGGAGGAGGAGGTTACCGAGGAGGAGGAGGCTGCTGAGAAGGAGCAGGACGTGCGGCGGTTGGAGGGCGGGGAGGATAGGCAGGAGGAGGAGGATGGAGGGAGACGACGGAGGGGAGGATGAGCGGCAACTGGATGTTCGTTAGGATCCACAGGGTGAGGATGTGCCCTCACGAGCCGAGCGTTGATGAGGACGACGAGGTGGAGGTGGCCGAGCAGGGGGGTTCGTGTGTCACCACTACGATGACGAAAGTGTGGTTGCGTGGGCCTTCGAGGCTGCCCGGGCGACCATATGCGCATAAACACGTGGTGCTTAAACCAAGAGGACAAAAGTAAGTGGTTCGCTCGACTCTCACGAATTACTAGATTCTGCACCTAGAAATTTCATCACATAAAAAATGACTTGGCTTCCCATTGTGCAGGAGCTTCACACACCTTGGAGAGACTGCTCCGCCACGTCTGCTGAGCGGCATTATTGGCCTTCTTTGTAAGTTATATTACCCTGGCCTAGTCACTTTGCCGGACAACACTGAGGAACCAGCCTGGTCATGGAAGCACTATAAATACGGGAAGGATTTCCTGGACAGAAAGAAAAGGGTGTATGGCAACGTCGCCGTGCGGGTGGTCAAGGATTTCTGGGTGAGTTCCTTTGAAACACCGCAATTATGTTTGCAAAAGCTTGAAAATTGATGTTCTCATGACTTCATCCTTAGCGCCTGACTGCACGATTGTAGGATTTCTTTACTTGTGCCCCGGGTGAGCAGAATCACGCAAATCAGGTCGTGGAAAATATCGCAAAGAAGCTAGTCAAAGACATGCACTATGAGGGGCGCATCAGGTGCATGGTCCAGTATCACGCGGAACAACTCAACACCAAGATTGCAAAAAAGGATGCCCGACAGAAGCATCGTACGCGTGAAGAGTACATGAAGGTAAGAGAGTTGCTTGTTATTCCCTACATGACCGCAACTTAGCTTCCTCCCTAAGATGTATTTCTTTACTTAGGTGATTCCTTGATGGTGCGCCGACAAAAGGCCGTGCTGGGAGAAGATCGTCGAAAGGTGGACAAGTCCAGAGTGGCAGCCTGAACACGAGATAATAGCTAAACGGCGTCGAATGATGGGTGCTCCAGCACACCGTCAAGGCAACCTCACCATCACGGGTGTCATGGATAGACATGTAAGCAACAACCTTCATTCATTCCTATGAATTTGTCCTTCATGCGCGAGCGTGCCCTTCATGGTTCTCACCGCTTTCTTTTGCAGAAGAGAGTAGCAGGCGTATTTGCATATTATTGTATAGTACTAGCTACTTTCTTTCTTACGGGCATGGAGCTCGAAACGTATGAAAGCGGACAAGGACAAAGACCCTAATAACCCAGATAATGACTGGATCAGCCCTAAAGCCCGTATAAAGGGGAACAAATACACCGAGAAGTACAAGGAGACGCACGGAAAGTAGTCTGATCCCATGGTCGGGGACTTTGACCGTAAGGTGGCTATTATCGCTGGAGGCGAAAGACCGGGTGGGCGGATGGGTGTTCACGTCGATTCTGTCCATGCCTCCAACCTTCCCAGAATATCGGCGATCCGAGGTATGAGTACAAGCTGAAGTCCTACCACAGAGCCTCGCCTAGTGCATTCCGTGGTCATGTTTGAGGCATTTCTGGTCAGTTCTTCCTCATTGGTCAATACAATGGTCATGCATGTTTGCATTGCAATGCTTATGACATTTGTGTTACATGATGTAGGCCCAGCTGGATGAAGAAAAGAGGCTGTGGGAGGAGGAACAGAGATCGCGGGCTCAAGACCGGTCCATCATCGAGGCACAAAATGCGGAAGTGCAGTCGTTGAAAGAGCTGGTGGCCAAACTTTTTGCCATGAACGGCAAAACTATGCCACCGACACCAACCCCTCCTCCACATGCTAGTGGCTTGAACTTGGTGACTTCTCTTTGAACTTTTTTAATCAATATCTTCGTCCTTACCATTCATCTTATTCTTTCATGTGCTTACAGGTTAATCCATCGATTGGGTCGAACAATGTGCCGGTAGCTGCATCTGGAGTTGGGCAACCAAACCCAATGACTATTCTTGATGTTCCATCTCCGAACTCCAAAACCGTGTGAACTCCCAGTTATGTTGATGAACTTCGTGCTTGTGAACTTCTATGCATGTACTTGTGCTTGTGAGCTTGCTATGCATAAACTTGTGCTTGTGTGCTTGAGAACATTGTGTTTGTGTACTTGAGAACATAGTTTTGCTATGTATGTTGTGGAATGGTGGTTTGGCTGTAATGTGGCACTAGTTGAGACATGTGGGAAGAGATATTATTGTTATATATGTCGGATATTATTTATATATGTGTTTTGTTGCAAGGCTAATTGAAAAACAAATTTTAAAAAACACCTGGCAGAGGCTTTGCCGAGTACATCACTCGGCAAAGTACCGTTGCCGAGAGCCATACTCGGCAAAGGTGCCACGCGGCGCGACCTGGTTGCTCGGTGGAGGCTTTGCCGAGAGAGAGAAATATGATCTCGGCAAAGCGGGGGCGCTGGGACATGCAGTAGTGCTAGCATGAGACGGTGCCGTGTTCAACACGGTAGTACAATTTGGATCACAATTTAACACTGCAAAATTATATTTTATGATAAATCGAGCGATATCAAATTGATGTTTCAGATGCTAATATTTTTTTCTTAATAGATAGTCAAACTAACTTAAAAATGTCTCTCCGCAAAGAAAAACTTAAAAATGTGTGAGTGGTAAAATTTCAAAAGCACTTGCATTTTGGATCAGAGTTAGTATGTTACAATTGTTGGAGAGGAAAATGATTCCATGTCACTCTAGCAACGGTATGCAATGCTCCTCATGATCTCTGTGATATATTATTTGCCACTGGACACGATGTTTGCTTATTTGTTATATACCAGCTTTGCAATTTTAGCCTTTTTGAGTTGGTTCCACGCTCTCTGTCTTCTCTT
This sequence comes from Elymus sibiricus, assembly GCA_039707655.1. Lineage (NCBI taxonomy): Eukaryota > Viridiplantae > Streptophyta > Magnoliopsida > Poales > Poaceae > Elymus > Elymus sibiricus. The sequence continues at coordinate 3,914,185 of CM077670.1, read as the reverse complement.
CCCCTCCTTGTCTAGAGGATGGCAACTACTTGCGAGATAGAGGGCTGTTACAGCGGGACGGATGGAGAAAACGACAATGAAAGGATTACGGTGAATGCAACTCTAGCTACAATTGTAGTCGATGATGACTCTATCCGCAAGGATGATAGTGAATGGTGCAACGATGGCATTGATCAAGAGGCAACGACGAAATTGGAAGAGTCGGCAGGCCTATTGGTCCAGTTTGAAGGAATGGAGATGTGAGGTGGTATGGGTAGCGAGGTTAACATGTGGTTGGAAAAGACAAAACAAAAGAAGTGGGAGAGAAAGTGAAAAGAACCATTTGAGTGGAGTAGGTACGTCCAATAAACAGTGTACCTTTCAACAGAGTAAATTCTGCGTAAACTTCCGAAATAGATGTAACTTGGTCCAACAAACACAAAATTGTACTACATCTTTTTTCATGGAGTCGTGAATCGACGAGACCTTCAAAGGTGATCTTGAATTGTTGAGACAAGAGACTGTTAACATCTTCGGCAACACACCGAACAGCATTTGGATCCGAATTACAGAATTTCAGAGTAGCCAAGAGGAAGAAGAAAGGGGAAAGCAAGCAATTTACAGGTTCCTGGTCGATGCCTTTTGGCTAAAAAATGTCGACATCTTAACCACTGCCGTCACCTCGCTGGCCAGTCTTTTCTCATGCGTTGGCTGCTCATGCGTTGGGCCTGGTCGTCTTGTGCGTCGTCAGGTTTAGTGTCTGTGACAGAGACATGCATATGTGAGTGAGTAATACACGACAATATGGAAGCCAAGTTGTACAGAGTAGCCCTATAGCTATTGGGCGCCGTACTACGTAGTCTAATTAGGGGATTAAGTTTAGTTAAACAAGTAGCTATAGGCCGGATTCTTGGAAGTGTTGAATGCTTTAATCAACAATAGTAAATCACATGATTAATTTATTAAAAAATGAATTACATTTCAATCTCTCAAATTACATTTCAATCTATAATTACATTTATAAAAAAAATGAATTACATTCCTGGATGATCCTTTTATAAAAAAAAATTATAATTACATTTCAATCTATCAAATTAATTTATTATTAAGACACATGCAATCTGGCATTTCCACTATATATGTATTAAAATTACAGATGCGTGAGTTGTATATATTTTGATACTCTACTGCTACTACCTAGTGCGGCGTTGCCCTCAGCGCACTTTCAGTTAATGAATAAATGGCTCCGTGCATTGATTGATGCAGCGGCCGGGGGTTTAATCTCCTGTCTGGAAAAAGAAGTTGACCATTGTATACCATAGATTTCTCTACTTGGATCGATGATTGTCTCCGTTTTTATATACGAATCAGCGTAGGTAACGTATTCAAAATCACGGCGTTGAAAAGTATATGTTACAATATTTTAACATAAATAAACTGGTTGGTTGGGCTGGTAACATATGCCAATCCACATTAATTTGATGGTAGCAGGATGACTTATTTCAAAATCATGGCGTTGAAACGTATACGTTAGAATCAACACACCTCATGCACCCTCTCCATGACAAAGCTTGTTTACTCAACTTGCAACAAACAAGTCTTCCTCTTCGTCCCAGCTTGCTCGATCCCCATATATATAACACACTAGCTGAGGCCTAAGCTAGTGTACACCAAAATCATACTAGATCGATTGATGGGGAGCTAGCTAATTCTCGATCTTCCTGGTTCGATTAGCTGCAATTTCACGGCGCATAAGGTACTCATATAATTCTCCTTCATCTATCTCCTAGCTAGATCGACTCCCCTGTAATTAGTTTCATCATCTTCTTGTTCATGAAATCAAAAGCTAACAGGGAGCTGATTCCCAATCCCCACACATATGCCAATGTAAACACCTATCTCATGCTCATCTATGCATGGCTCGATATATTTCTTCGATCTCTTGCAAGTGTGTTGACAAGAATTAAGCTTGTTTGATCTTCATTTGTATGCACAAATTAAGATCGAGGGCATGGTGAAGCTAGCTGGGCAAGAAAACAACTAATCAGGAAGCTAGCTAACTACTTGTTAGCAAGGAGAAGAAGGAGGACAGATCGAGAAAGGAAAGCAAGCAGAGAGTTAGGTTAGGTAGAGACCGACTTGAAGATGGCGAACAGGTGGTGGGACGAAGGGCGGCTGGCGGAGACGCCGCCTGCAGGCCTCGCCAGCAACCCAAACCAGCAGCTGGACGACGACGCCATGGCGGCGCCCAAGGTCGACGGCAAGAGCAGCCACAGCGGTGGAGAGAGCGGGCAGGATGACGAGCCCAAGGAGGGCGCGGTGGTGGTTCCGGCGACCTGGCGCCCGCGCGGCCGGCCCCGGGGTCCAAGAACAAGCCCAAGGCGCCCATCTTCGTCACGCGCGACAGCCCCAACGCGCTGCGCAGCCACGTCATGGAGGTGGCCAGCGGCGCCGACGTCGCCAAGTCCATCGCCGACTTCTCCCGCCGCAGGCAGCGCGGCGTCTGCGTGCTCAGCGGCGCCGGCACCGTAACCGACGTCGCGCTCCGCCAGCCGGCCGCGCCGGGCGCCGTCGTCGCGCTCCGCGGCCGCTTCGAGATACTCTCCCTCACCGGCACCTTCCTCCCCGGGCCCTTGCTGCCGGGCTCCACGGGGCTCACCGTGTACCTCAGTAGCGGGCAGGGGCAGGTGGTCGGGGGCAGCGTCGTGGGCGCGCTCACTGCGGCTGGGCCCGTCATGGTGATCGCGTCAACCTTCGCCAACGCCACGTACGAGCGGCTGCCGTTGGACGAGGCCGACGAGGATCACCAGGATGCCGCCGGAAGGCAGATGCCGCATGGCGCTGTTCCTCCGATGATGGCCGGAGACCCCTCCGCGGCGGCGATGCCAATGTACGGCTCGCCGGCGAACCTGATGCCAAGAGGCGGGCATTCGGCGGCGGAATGGGCGGCGCATATACGGCCGCCCTACTAGCTAGCATCAATCAGGAGTCCATGTGTCGACACCAATGCCAAATAACTCAAGAACTTGCATTGCCTCTATCTACCAGCTGGTAACTATTAACTAGAATATTTACTTTTTTTTCGAATGAAGTAGAATATTTACTTGTCTGTGAAAAATCATGTGGAATTAGTTGCTCGCGTTCATGTTTTTTTTTTGAATTAAAGGGATTTTCTCCCCTTATTTCATATAAACAAATCAAGTTTTTACAGCCAGAACACACACCTCCACCTTGCACAGCCAAAAGACTGAGAGAATCACTGCCCAAGCAGCAACCAGCGCAGAAACTCAGAGCAGCGACAAAAGAAGAAGCAAACGAGATGAAGAGAACTACTAAAACGTTTTCACACGCTTCCAGGTGACGCTGCCATCAAGCTACAACCAAAAGATACTATAGCTCAGAAGCAACAACTAGAGCAAATCACAACCATATCTGCCAAACCCTGCATCCATCCTTTTTCCTCTTTCAGCTCATCAGTTTTGGATCCACGAAGACCAGCTCTTCCAGTAGTTTTGCGCTGCGTTGTAGCCCCAGCTTTGCGTCCTCCATCCCCTGCAAGTTACTCCACAAATTAATCCAATATGTCACCCTAAATAAAACGTCAATGGATTGCTCAACATGCCATTTTTGCTGAAAACATGCTAAATTGCGAGCTTTCCAAATGCTCAAATTACTGCTGCAATACCCACAGAGACAAGTTTCCTTTTACTGTCCCCCATCCCTTTCAACCACACATCAAATACACAACTTTGATGTGGCACTTGCTTCACAAACAGGATTATCGTACACGAAGGTTCTGGACTTAGAGTGCGAGTACCGCACTTCGAGGCGAGGCGAGGGAATCTTATGAAGACTTGGGCTCAATTTTGGTTTTCTGTGTTCATATGACCTACCCTAACACAAACAAAGAGAAAATGCCCATGGTCTATCCCCTTTCGAGGTCGTTCAAAGGCTTAGACCAAGCGGGGCCCATGGATCAGCGTATCGTCCGAAACCGCGCGAGGCGCGAGGGAGGGTCAGAAAACCTCCCCACTTGCATGTGGACCTAATATATGTATACAAGGGTGGTCTTATGTGAAAATATCCAATACACAACTTTGATGTGGCACTTGCTTCATAAACAGGACTATCGCCCACGAATGTTCAGGACTTAGAGTGCAAGTCCAGTACTTCGAGGCGACGGGAGGGAATCTTGTGAAGACTTGGGCTAAATTTTTGTTTTCCATGTTCCTATGACCTATCCTAACATAAACAAAGAGAAAATGCCCGTGATCTATCCCTGTTCGAGGCCGGTCAAAGGTGTACACCATGCGGGGCCCATGGATCAACGTTTCGTCCGAAACCGCGCGAGGGAGGGTCAGAAAACCTCCCCCACTTGCATGTCACTAGTCGAGAAACGGCCTTTAGTCCCGGTTGGGAAGGGCCTTTAGTCCCGGTTCACCAACCTGGACTAATAAATCGGGACTAAAGGCCCCCACCCTTTAGTCCCGGTTGGCCACGACCCGGGACTAAATCCCTGCCACGTGGCCGGCAGCGCGCGCCGGGGGCTGGGGACCTTTAGTCCCGGTTGGTGATACTAACCGGGACAAAATCCTGCCACTTTAGTCCCGGTTGGTGACACCAACCAGGACTAAAGGTTTAGGGGTTTAGGGTTTATTGTTTATTTTTCCTTTTCATTTTGTGTTTTCCATTTAATTCTTTTTCATTTCAAACATATTTTATGCTACTACATACTGTACACGTTATGCATATATAATAAAATTTCTCATAGAACCAATCATATATCATAGAATTTCTCGTACGATCATGCATAGACATATATATATACAATTTGGTATATGCAATTTCTCTTACAATTTGCAGATCATTACATGCAGGCATTAGGTGAAATGGTATTCTCCGTCGGGAGATATGACCTGTTGAAGCAAAAAATCCCGCCATTTCCTCTTGAAGTGCTCGTATGCGGTCCTTTGGTAGGAGCCTACCCCGCATCTCCACCATCTTTAAAGAAGGAGATCAATATGAATATATTAGTTGTGTGTATATATATTAGATCATGATAAAAAAATTGTGAATAGTGTTTACGTACCCAAAGATGTCTTGCATCTCGGCTCCTTTCGGTAATAAAGCGAATGTTCTCACAAACATAGTATGCACATAAATTAGCCCCCTTTTCCTGCCTCATACACTTTACGAGAATAGAATTCAATCAGATAATAATCAAGCATGATAACGGTATTGAAACTAGAATTAAAGAGATGCGCGGACGTAGCTAGTACTACTTAATTACCTTGCACCGTCGCCATTTCAGCTGTGGTTCCCATTCACCGACAACCTCTTGGATGTACTTTTTCCAAACCCTGCCCGGCAAAGAAAATGAATAAAGGAGTTATTAATTACTTGATATCAGGAAATGAATTAAAGAGGCCGACATAGTGCGATAATGATTGAAATTACCTGTCGAGCATCAAAAACAGGCTCATGTATTCTTCAGCGTCTTTACCTAGTGAGTCCAGTACTTCAACAGTTCCCTCGTCAACTCTAATGATTAGCAGGATCCAGTGGAATCTGCGCACACGTTGGTATAAGCCGGCATGTATAACTCATCAACTACACTTAACATCGAGTAAGCAAAAATAGAATTTGTAGTACAAGACAGTAACACTCACCTGAAGTTGTAAGGAAAAAGTATTTCTAGTCTGGTATTTAGTTCCTTCAAAAACATTAGCAAGCTATTCTCTGTGTCTTGTGGGTGGTTATTTAACACAATTTCATTAACGGTATTTGGGTCAATGAACCCAATGCCATAGACTCTATCTCTTTTCAATTCATAAATCTTCATTCTGCATATATAATACCACACAAAAGAATATAGTGAGGATAATTACAGGCAATGAACGAGCTGAGCTAGAGACTCAAATTACAGAAAGAAATCACTCACAGACAATAGCAACTGACGAGAGATTTGTCAAGTGCGTCTTGATTGAATAACTGAATTTTTTTTGGAAATTCAATCCACACATCATTTCCATGGAAGTAATGCTCTGGCTTGACTTTCACCATGAGGCTCTCTCTCACGGCCTTTACTTCTCTCAGGTACCAGTCATGCAATCTGCGCATTTGCATTGGTAGAAGCTCCTCCTTGTCAGGCCTGACCAGAGGGTTCCCGGGGACATATTTCCATGCTAGTTCCTTCGGATCCATCGTGGGGAGTTCCTCGATGCCTAGGAGTTGTTCAACAGTGATACCCATCTCTCTAGCCGCCATCTCTCTATCAGCGTCGGTTACCGCCTTATTGGTACTTACCTTGAGTGGGGGGATCGATTGCACTGCCTGTTCTCCGAGCTGGGGAACAGTTTTCCCGCTTTTATTACTACCTGTAAGGCTCGACTGTTGATTTTTTTGTTGATGATATGACTTGCTAATAGAGCGTTCATAGTCTGATCGCCTTTTCTCCACAGCCGGTTTAGCAAGATCCACAAAGTGTTGTACGACTTTCTCAGGTATTTTCTCCTTCGGCGGTGGGGGCGGTTTCGGTGCAAAATGGGCCTTCACTTGGGCATCCACGACCCGTTTGTTTTCCTCCTCAGTCATCTCATAAGCTAACTTCTTTTTGGCAGGAGGATCAGGTTTCTTCTTTGGTGCTCTCTTCCGCTTTGGAGTCGGTCCACGCGGCGGAGATCGATATCGTGTACTCGCGCTGGGCTCCGTCTCGAGGTGGGGTGGATTCGGCTGACGCGGCGGAGATCGATATGGCAGACTCGCGCTATAGTCTGTCTCGAGGTGGGTTGGAGTCGGCTGACGCGGCGGACTTGGAGGAGGAGTCGGTGGCCTTGGCACCGAGTTTGGAAACACGATGCATTACTTTCTCCAAACAATGAGACCACGTATGGCTTCTCCCAGTGTCTGCTCCCCTTGACCTCCAGGAAAGTCAAGCTCTAGTGCGTCATATCCCGACAGAACTTCATCCACCCCAACACGAGCATAGCCAGGTGGAATAGGATTGCCGTGGATGGTTGCTTCAGGTGGATTCGGTAAAGCAAAGCCGTCCGCCACCTTCATGGATATGTTCTTCATTTTCATGTGTAGCTCACAAGTTGTCGTCTCTTGGATATCATCCACGGGGTAGCGAGCCAGCAATGCATCATCGGCCGGGACCCCCGTGGAACCCACGCTGCTTTTCGGCATAGATGGGATGGTACTATCCAATGCTGGATCTGGTTGCTCCTGCCGCTGAGACGCCCTTTGCTGGCTAATTGTGTCGATCTGCTCCTGCTGCCGCATGAAAGCGCGTTCCAACTCCGCGTTCTTTGATTCTACCTTTTGAAGCCGGTCTGCATCCTGCTTCCTCTGGTCTGCATCCTGCTTCTTCTTTCTCGCACGGCTTCTGTGAGTGTCGTTCCACATCGCAAACCCCTCAACCCACGGAACAACGCCTTTGCCTCGTGTTCGTCCCGGGTGTTCAGGATTCTTGAGGGCGCGTGTAAGCTCGTCGTTCTCTCTCTCGAGCTGGAACGCCCCCGTTCGAGCCTCTTCTATTGCTTCAAGTAAAGCGTCTGAGGCTTCTTTAAGACTTGCCTGTTCAATAATCTCCCCTGTCTTTGGGTCCAACTTTCCCCCATGCGCATAAAACCAAGTCCTCCACCTGTCGGGCCAACCCACTGTTTGTGGAGTGACCCCTGCAGCAATCATATTTTTCTCCGATTCATCCCACTTAGGCAACCCAGTCTTGTAGCCACCTGGCCCCAGAACATGGTGAAACTTTTTTTTCTCAGCATTTATCTTGTTTTTCATCGACCGTTCCTTAGCTGCTTCCGATTCCTTGAACTCCACAAATAAGTCCCAGTGATCTTTTACCTTCTCTAGTGGTCCAGTGAATTCTAGAGTCTTCTTTTCTGCGTTGACGTAGTTGGCCCTTAATCTTTTCTTCCAAGACTGGAATTGTGTGGCCATCTTCTTAAGAGCACACTTCTTGACTTTCTCCCGTTGGAGATCTGTGAAACCCTCTGATAGGGTGAAATATGACATGAGCGTATCCCAAAGCAGATTTTTTGCTCTTTCGTCGACAAAACAAACTCCTCGATCTTCCTTTGGCTTATTCCATTCTTGAACGGTGATTGGGATTTGGTCCCTAACAATAACTCTGCATTGACGTATAAATTTGTCCGCATTCTTTTTAGGAGCAATCGGTTTGCCATCTTCTTTGATTTCATTGATGTTGTACTTTATGCCATCGGGCAACTTTTTGGCCGAGCCTCGTACTACCCTTGTAGAAGATTTGCTCGATCCGGAGGGCTAAAAGAAGAAAGATTCGTTAATATATATATATATATATACAAATCAATTAATACATGTAATGATCACCAGAGGCCTTATATATATATATATATATATATATATATATATATATATATATATATATACCTCGCCGGACTTTGTTAATTGAAGAACATTTCCTTCGCCATCATTGTTTGTGTGCCCTTCGTCTATTGGTTCTTCCTCAATTCCCTCACCGGACTCGTTCAGATATTGTAAGCCGTCATCTGGTTCAATCTCTGGGATTTGGGAGCGTATCATGTCGAACATGATATCCTCTTGATCATGGTCGTCTCTGCCGCTATAGTCCATAGCTTAACTAATCTAGAAGAAAAATAAAACAATTTAGTACTCAAACTAGAATGCATTCAATAAGCAAAAACTAATACATTTCGAATAATCCAGTTAATCCATCATCGAATATTATCGAATATTATCACTAATACATCTCGAATATTATCATATAACATCACTAATACAGCTCGAATATTATCGAATAATCAAGTTGACTCGCGGTTCCTCCGTCACTAATAAATCTCGAATAATCCAGTTAATGCAACAATAATATCACTAAACATCTCGCCCAATCAAACTGGACGTCGACTCCCGGTTCCCGAGCCGCGGGCGGTGAACACCCAAAGAGAATAAATCATCACAGGATCATAGCTCGGGTGAGATCCCTGAAGAAACTGCTAGGTATTGGAGAAGCTGTCGTCCAACGCAACCATGTAGCGACGGACGTGCTCGTCCTCCTCCCTGACACGGCGACGTACCTCCCTCTCGGGGGCCAGCTCCCTCTGCACCGATAATCGCCCACGCGACCGCCACCAAAGAAGCTCCGGGTCGACGACGAGACCCCGATTCCTCACCAAGCTGCGCGCCCCGGAAGGTAGCACCTCCCAGTGCCAGCCCGGCGAAGCCCAGTCCCGGACATGGCGCCTCTCAAACTGGTTGTCGCCGCCGGGTCGACGACGAGGATGCGGGCTGGGCATCATCGACGAGAACAAATTCCTATGTAAACAAATACACGATTTCTATATTTTTCTTTTTTTCTCTCACCACATGTCTATATTTTTTATGCACCTATCAAATACACGATTCACATTTTTGAAATCTAGTGACAAAAAAAAAGATGAGGAGGTGAAGGGGGATTCATAGCTCACCCTCGGCTGTGGAGGAAGTAGTTGATCAGCGGAGGGAAGATCGGGGACCAACAGCTCCGACGTCGATAAACACTCCTCGGAGATGCAAAACCACAAATCTGTAAATTGTACCGATTTAAAATTTTAGACCATCACATATCATATAGCTTTTAACAATATCTCAAATTGCAAAATAAGCTTCATCATCAATTATTTACTACATATTCGCATGAGAAAAATAGCTCCAAAAATTTGACCAACATTCCATCCATCTATGAATCTAACAACATCCATGCATCCATCTAACAGAAATTCATCCATGCATCCATCCACCTAACAAACAGTAGTTAACAGTAGCAAGAAACTGAAAAAAAACATGAAAAAAATTAGATCATCACATCACATCCATGCTCACCGGCCTGCAAATTCCACCGAGTGAAAAAAAATTAGATCATCACATCACATACAACATTGACACATTATCCATACTTCATAACATCAATCCATTTGCATTTCTTGCATTCTTGTTAAATTAGATCATCACATCATACATTTACATTTCTTGCATTATTCTTGCATTCTTGTTAAATTTTTTTTTGCATTTTTGCATCACAATTATCATCACATCACATCATCACATCATAACATCAATCCATTTTGCATCACATCACATACAAAAAAAATTAGATCATCACATCGCGAGGTCGTCCATGGCGGCTGCCGAGCTCGGGGTGTGCGGGGGGTAGTTAGAGGCCGTGCGCGGGCCAGGGGAGAGCGGGGGAAGACAAGGGGGGCTCACAGCGAGGTCGATCGCGAGCTCGAGGAGGGGCCAGGGATGTTGTGGCAGTGGCGGCGACCGGCGAGGTCGAGGCAGTGGCGGCGACCGGCGAGGAGGAAGACGATGGTGCGGGCGCTGTGGGGCTCTTCGCTCGCTCCCATGGTCGAGGAAGATGCAGCGGGCTGCGGGCTCGGGGAGGGGCCGGAGCGAGCGGGACGGCGTCGGCGATCTCCGGCGTCGGAAGTTGAAGACGAGCGGCCTGGCGGCGTGTGGTGTTCGATCTGTCTCCTGGGCGGTGGAATATGCTAAGTCAGTTATATAGGATCGACCTTTAGTCCCGGTTGAATCCACGACCCGGAATAAAGGACCTTTAGTCCCGGTTCGTGGCTGCAACCGGGACTAAAGGGTAGGCCTTTAGTCTCGGTTACAGCCACGGGCCGGGACTAAAGGTCTGTTTTCGGGGCCCAAATTAAGCGCGGGAGGAGGACATTTAGTCCCGGCTGGTGGTGCCAACCGGGACTAAAGGTTTTTTTTTCATTTTTTCTGTTTTTGCTTTATTTTTTTTCTTTTGTTTCTACTTACCGCCATATATTTAGAGTTTTTGAGTGAATCTTTTTGCTTTAGGTCACACAAATTATAAACTTTCTGTTAGTGCCAGTAGTTTTCAAATTTGAATAGTTTAAATTTGAATTCTTTGAAATTTGTGTGAATCACTCGTTTGTGAATTACTTTAGTTTAAAAATAGAGTTTTGAGTGATTCTTTTTCCTGCTGTTTAATATTAGTGTGTTTTATCATTATGTTCAATTTGGTAAATTTTTGTTTATTTTAAATAGGTGTTTTAATCAAAAACATATTCTGTTTAGCTCTTTTAGTTTTATACCTTCATTTGTTTTAAATATTTTTGTTTATATGTTTTCTTGTTATTCTTTTGCCAAATTATATTATGTTTCTGTTAGTCAGCATGAGGAGTTTTAATTTTCAACCCTTACTTACTTCATTTGTTATTTTTCATGCATTTAATCATTTTTTAAGCTAAATGACCCTGAAATTGAAAAGCACTACAAATGAACTCTGAAAAGGTTGAAACTTGGCATGGTATCATCATTTCACCCACATAGCATGTGCTAAAAAGTTGAGAGGGGTACAGCAAAAACTGGATGCACTTCGTGTACAAACTGGACCATCTCCTTCGATGTATCAAGGTTTCGGACGAAAACTCATCTATTACGAAGGCATTTCATTTTTTTAAACTTATTTCAACTCCAGACTTTTTGTGCATTCAATATGCACCATTCAAAGCCACATCCTCAAATTTCAACCCTTTCTAACTTCATTTGCTATTTTTCATGCATTTAATGATTTTTTTGAGCTAAATGACCCTGAAATTGAAAAGCACTGCAAATGAACTCTGAAAATGTTGAAACTTGGCATGGTATCATCATTTCACCCACATAGCATGTGCTAAAAAGTTGAGAGGGTTACGGCAAAAACTGGATGCACTTCATGTACAAACTCGACCATCTCCGGTGGAGCACGAGCAGAGCGGCACACGCTAAGGATGACAACACGGTGCATGCAAGTGCCACAGAGTTCACTTGGGTTTCCAGCTGTCGCCGAAGCGGCGGGAGAGAGCCCCCAAGAAAGTGATGACGGTGAAGCCTGTCACATCCCAGAGTGGGATCTTGGGGTATAAAACTTTTTCTTCGCGTGTGTCCCTTTGCGCCGTAACCATGGACAATCTTCATCATTTAACAGGATGCTTGGGTCAGTCTTCACTGTGAAGGGAGGAATTTCATGAAACTTCTGATAATCTTCTGACATGTCTGTCTTGTCCTCCACTCCCACGATGTTTCTTTTCCCTGAAAGAACTATGTGGCGCTTTGGCTCACCGTATGATGTATTCGCTTCCTTATCTTTCCTTTTTCTCGGTTTGGTAGACATGTCCTTCACATAGAAAACCTGCGCCACATCATTGGCTAGGACGAATGGTTCGTGTGTGTACCCAAGATTGTTGAGATCCACTGTTGTCATTCCATACTGCGGGTCTACCTTTACCCCGCCTCCTGTCAGATTGACCCATTTGCACCGAAACAAAGGGACCTTAAACTCACGTCCATAGTCAAGTTCCCATATCTCCTCTATGTAACCATAATATGTGTCATTTTCCCTATTGGTGTTTGTTGCATCAAAGCGGACACCACTGTTTTGGTTGGTGCTCTTTTTTATCTTGGGCGAACGTGTAAAATGTATTCCCATTAATCTCGTACCCTTTGAAAGTCAATATAGTCGAAGATGGTGACTTGGCCAACAAGTACAGCTCATCTCCAACACTGTCGTCATTCATGAGATGTGTTTGCAACCAACCGCCGAAAGTCGCCATGTGTGTACGTTTAATCCAGGGGTCAGACTGCTCCGGGTTCTTGGAGCGTACAATATCCATGTGTTCCTCGATATACGGAGCCACCAAGGTGGAATTTTGTAGAACTGTGTAGTGTGCTTGGGCCCAAGAATGACCGTCGCTACATATTACTGAATCCTTTCCTAGCGTGCATTTTCCACTCAGTCTCCCCTCATGCCGCGATTCAGGAACACCAATCGGCTTAAGGTCAGGAATAAAGTCAACACAAAACTCAATAACCTCCTCTGTTTCATGGCCCATGGAGATGCTTCCTTCTGGCCTAGCACGGTTATGAACATATTTCTTTAAGACTCCCATGAACCTCTCAACGGGGAACATATTGTGTAGAAATACAGGACCCAGAATGGCAATATCTTCGACTAGGTGAACTAGGACGTGCGTCATGATATTGAAGAAGGATGGTGGGAACACCAACTCCAAACTGACAAGACATTGCACCAAATCATTCTGTAACCTTGGTAGGATTTCTGGATCGATTACCTTCTGGGAACTTTCATTGAGGAATGCACATAGCTTCACAATGGCTAATCGAACATTTTCCGGTAGAAGCCCCCTCAATGCAACCGGAATTAATTGCGTCATAATCACGTGGCAGTCATGAGACTTTAGGTTTTGGAATTTTTTCTCTGCCATATTTCTTATTCCCTTTATATTCGACGAGAAGCCAGACGGGACCTTCATACGGAGCTGGCATTCAAAGAAGATTTCCTTCTCTTCTTTGGTAAGAGCATAGCTGGCAGGACCTTGATACTGCTTTGGATGCATGCCGTCTTTTTCGTGCATACGTTGCTGGTCCTCCCGTGCCTCCGGTGTATCTTTTGTCTTCCCATACACGCCCAAGAAGCCTAGCAGGTTCACGCAAAGATTCTTTGTCACGTGCATCACGTCGATTGCAGAGCGGACCTCTCGGACTTTCCAATAGGGTAGGTCCCAAAATATAGATTTCTTCTTCCACATGGCTGCGTGTCCGTCAGCGTCATTCGGAACAGATTGTCCGCCAGGACCCTTTCCAAAGATTACTTTTAAATCCTTGACCATATCAAGTATATGATCACCAGTACGGTGGTCAAGCTTCTTCCAGTGATCTGCCTCACCTTTGAAATGCTTGCCTTTCTTTCTTAAGAGATGCTTGATCGGAAGAAATCGATGATGTCCCAGGTACACATTATTCTTACATTTATCCAAATATATACTTTCGGTCTCATCTAAACAGTGCGTGCATGCGTGGTATCCCTTGTTTGTCTGTTCTGAAAGGTTACTAAGAGCAGGCCAATCATTGATTGTTACAAACAGCAACGCTCGTAGGTCAAATTCCTGCTGTTTGTGCTCATCCCACACACGTACACCTTTTATGTCCCACAGCTGTAAAAGTTCTTCAACTAATGGCCTTAGGTACACATCAATGTAATTGCCGGGTTGCTTAGGGCCTTGGATGAGCACTGGCATCATAATGAACTTCCGCTTCATGCACAACCAAGGAGGAAGGTTATAGATACATAGAGTCACAGGCCAGGTGCTATGATTGCTGCTCTGCTCCCCAAAAGGATTAATGCCATCTGCACTTATAGCAAACCATAAGTTCCTTGCGTCACCTGCAAACTCCGGCCACTTTCTCTCAATTTTTATCCACTGCGACCCATCAGCGGGTACTCTCAACTTCCCGTCTTTCTTACGGTCTTCTTTGTGCCAACGCAACAACTTGGCATGCTCTTTGTTTTGGAGCAAACGTTTCAACCATGGTATTATAGGAGCATACCACATCACCTTGGCAGGAATCCTCTTCCTGGGGCGCTCGCCCTCAACATCTTCACCAGGGTCATCGCGGCTGATCTTATAGCGCAATGCACCGCATACCGGGCATGCATTCAAATTCTCGTACTCCTCACCGCGGTAGAGGATGCAGTCATTAGGGCATGCATGTATCTTCTGCACCTCTAATCCTATAGGGCAGACAGCCTTTCTTTGCTTCGTACGCACTGTCGGGCAATTCGTTGTGCTTAGGAAGCTTCTTCTTCATTATTTTCAGCAACTTTTCAAATCCCTTGTCAGATATACCATTCTCTGCCTTCCATTGCAGCAATTCCAGTGTGGTACCGAGCTTTGTGTTGCCATCTTCGCAATTTGGATACAACAATTTTTTGTGATCCTCTAACATGCGCTGCAACTTCAACTTCTCCTTTTCACTTTCGCAGTTTCTCTTTGCATCAGCAATGGCCCGACCAAGATCATCAGCGGGCTCATCTGATGCCTCTTTTTCAGCTTCTTCTTCTTCATTCTCTTCCCCCATTGTAGTACCATCGTATTCAGGGAACCCAGGATAGTTGTCATCATCCTCTTCTTCTTCATTCTCTTCCATTAGAACCCCTCTTTCTCCGTGCTTGGTCCAACAGTTATAGCCGGACATGAAGCCGGACGTAAACAGCTGGACGTGAATGACTTTTGAGCTAGAGTAATTCCTATCATTCTTACAGACACCACATGGACAACACATAAAACCATTCCGCTTGTTTGCCTCAGCCGCACGCAGAAAACTATGCACGCCATTAATGAACTGGGGAGAGCGTCGGTCATCGTACATCCATTGCTGACTCATCTTCATTACACAACACCGAAAAGACCAAATTAATACAAGTTCATACACACTTATTCTCATAAAACAACATAAAACTATCTAGCTAAAGCATTTAAATGCAACAATAAATGCGATCAAAATCACAACTAAGGTAATAATTGATCCAACAGCATAATGATACCAAGCCTCTTTATTAACGACATATTTTCTAATGTTTCTAATCTTCAATTGCATTGCATCCATCTTGATCTTTTGATCATCGACGACATCGGCAACATACAACTCCAATTTCATCTTCTCTTCTTCAATTTTTTCAATTTTCTTTCAAATACTCGTTTTCTTTTTCAACTAAATTTAACTTCTCGAGAAGAGGGTCGGTTGCAATTTCCGGTTCACATACCTCCTAGATAAAAATTTCTATGTCAACTTGATGGGCATAATTGTCATAAACACGAAATGCAACAAATAGTTATAAAAGAGAATATACCACATCCGAATCATAAACCGGACGAGGGCCGACGGGGACGGATATCAAAACCATGGCACTATGTATAACAAACAATCATACAAGTAAGAAAATTATACAACTAACTATCTAAATCATACAAATAAGATTTTTTTTATAAAAAAGATAAGAACAAGAGGCTCACCAAGGTGGTGCCGGCGACGGGACGGTGCGGGTGATCGACTGTGGTTAGGACGGGGACGGGAAGGCACTAAGTAAACCACACCTACACATATGCAAACTAAGAAGTTAATTTGAGCTCAAATTGCATATAAATCAAATAAACTCCCACATAATTACTCCCAAACTAAAACCCACAAATCACTATACTTATAGAGCATTGCACGAGCTAATCTAGCAACGAGAGATGAAAGGACAAAGTTGCTAACCTTTGTGAACACTTGGATAGATGGGGTGTCTCAAATCTTGACAATTCTTGGCAAAAATGGAGGATGAGCTCGAGCAAGGGGAAGAGAACAGAGGAGAGAAAGGAGAAAACAGAGAAAGGAGAGCTTGGGCTCGGGCTGGACGAAGCACTATATATAGTGATATCTTTAGTCCCGGTTGGTGATACCAACCGGGACTAAAGGTCCATATCTAGTCCCGGTTGGTGATACCAACCGGGACTAAAGGGGCTCGCAGGGGCCCCAGCCTGACGCCAGCCTGCCACCGCCCCTTTAGTCCTGGTTGGTAACACCAACCGGGACTAGAGGTCACATATGAATCGGGACTAAAGTCTAGCCGTTCGAACAGGGACTAGTGGTCACATTAGTCCCGGTCCAAAACCCGACCGGGACTAATGCTCCGGATGAAAGGCCTGTTTTCTACTAGTGTGTGTCCCTAATATATGTATACAAGGGTGGTGTGATGTGGAAATATCCAATACACAACTTTGATGTGGCACTTGCTTCACAAACAGGACTATCCGGCACGACGCCACGGGTCCCGCCGGAGGGAGGCACATGAGTTCGTTCATTGAAGTGTTGGATGGAGGCACAATGAAATTGGTATCTAGTATTTATATCCCTAACAAATAATGTAAAAAAAATAAGAAAATTAAAAGTAATGGAAAAAGAAATATATGTTTGCCGACATCCGTACTTATGGCTCTCGGCAAAGGTCTTGACCTAGATTCCGAGGCGTACTGTTGGGATCTCGGGAAAGATTCCTTTCCGCCGAGTTTCCACGTCTTGAACTCGGGATAATTTTCGCGCGCGCGAGGGGGGGGGGGAGTGGGGTGTGGACTTAACAAAATTTCCCTGCGTACAGCCGCGCGCGGTTCATTCTTCATCCACCCCCAAATTTCCCCGCATGCTTGCGCCACTGCCGCCGCCGCGCATCCTGGCCTCCCCTCTCCTCGCCGATCGCCGTTCACGGCCTCCACTCCTCGCCGGTCGCCACACTCGAGGCTGCCTCCTCTCCGAGCAACCGTCACTTCCGGCCTCCCCGAGCCACCTCCACCTCCGGCCTCCCCGAGCAACCGCCACCTCCGGCCTCCCGGAGTCGCCGTCCTCCCCGAGCTCGCCGGTGACCTACTTCTTCCCGATGCCGCCGGTGGTGAGCCTCTCCTCCCCTCTTTTTCATGTTGTACTTTGATCCAAGACAGAGTTTCGACAGTGTCTCCCTGTTGTTCTCCGGATACACATTCTCTCGGCTTTTTGCCGAGACAAGTATTTGGAGAACAACGGGGAGGTGCTTCTAAAATTTTGTCTCGAATCGGAGTACAGCATGAAAACGAACCAGCCTACACATCCTCGGGTGGGATTATGACCGATCCTTACCTATTAGATAGCTCAGAGCATGACGTAAATTTGATGGAAACCGCCTGTTGCATAAAAAACATTATATGTGTGTTTTCCAATATATCAGAGGATGGAAGATCGTGAGTGGATGTACACTGGCCATCCTCGTATGGAGGGTATGACCTCTCAGTTGGTCTCCAAGACAGATCAGTTCTTAGATCAAGCATTTGCTGGAGAAACACTACCTGGTGGAATTTGGTGGCCCTGCAAACAATGCGATAACCATTCCAGAAAGGATAAGGAGACTATGACTTGTACACCTAGGCACACATGGGTTTACGCCAGGCTATTACAGGTGCATCTTCCACGACGAGCCAGAACAACACAGAGTGCAGGTGGTCCGACATCGCACCAATGAATATGATATTGGGGTTAACTTCATATTGGAAGAAATCCACAATGCACATGCGCCTGAAACTCCACCTACAAGGGAAGAGGAAGAGGATGAGCCGGAGCAGAGCCCGACGGAGTTTCATGAAGCCTTGTTTGCGGCACAGAAACCCCTTCACAGGCATATAGAGGTTACTCAACTGGATGACATCGCACGCCTAATGGCCATCATGGCCCAGTTCACCCTAAGCAAATCTGCATTCGATGCATTTTTTACCGTTATTGGCACAATTCTACCGGAAGGACACCTTTTGCCAAAAAACATGTATGAGACGAACAAACTCCTCAGTTCACTTAAGATGTCATATGAGAAGATACATGCTTGTCCAAAGGGATACATTTAATTTAGAAACGAATATGCGGATGCAAAATACTGTGTCAAGTGCAATTCCTCGAGGTATTTTGTGGTCGACGATGGTGAAGGTAAGAAGGAGCAGCTCGACATCGCCGTCAAGATCCTTCGGTATCTTTCATTCATATGAAGTATCGAACGGCTTTTTATGAACGAGGAATCTGCCCAACAGATGAGATGGGCTGTAGAAGGAAAGAGATACCATCCTAATAAGAATATACATCCGTCGGATGCTGAAGCATGGAAGAATTTCATTAAACTTCATAAAGATAAAGCGGGTGACCCGCTGAGTGGAGCAATTGCGATAATAACCAATGGGTTCAATCCATATGGTGGGACGGCTACCACATACAGCTGTTGGCCTGTGTATGTTATTCCCCAGAATCTCCCCCCACGGCGTCTGCATGCAACAGCATAACATGTTCCTGTCGCTGATAATTCCAGGGCCCTACTATCCGGGGAAGAATATGAGTGTGTACATGGAGCCATTGGTTGATGACTTGCCCATTGCCTGGTCTGACAGGGTACGAACATATGATGCCATAACAAAGAAGCACTTCGATATGCGTGTTTGGTACCACACATCCTTGCATGACCTGCCGGCACGGCCGATATTCTATGGCTGGTCTATACATGGGAAGTGGCCTTGCCCAGTGTGCCGGCAGTCTGTGACTTTCATTTGGCTGCGGAAGGGTCACAAGTATTCCTGCTTTGACCAACATCGGCAGTTCCTTCGTCTTGATCACCCATTCAGACAAGACACTGTGAACTTCCATAAAGGTGTTGTTGTCGATGCTCCATCACCACCTGTGTTGACCGGTACCCAGATTAAAGACAAGTTAGGTGCTCTCCAGGAAAATGCCGTAGGGCCTGGTTTTGTGGGATATGGAGAGACACACCAGCGCACTCACATTCCAAGCTTGTGGAGGCTCCCTTACTTTAAGGATCTTGAACTTCCACATAACATTGATGTAATGCACACTGAAAAGAATATCGCCGAGGCCCTTCTTGGCACACTCCTTGACACACTCCTTGACACTGAGAAGTCGAAGGATAATGTTCCAGCTAGAGTCGATCAATACGAGCTGTGCGGTAGAGAAAACCTAAAGATGGTTCCACTTGGACGTAGGAAAAATTGGTACAGGCCACTGGCCCCGTTCTACCCTACAAGGAAGCAAAGGACGGAAATACTCCAGTGGGTCATGAACAAGTTGTTCTTCCCTGATGGGTACGCAGCTAATATCATGAGGGGAGTGAATGTGGGTACGGGGCGGATAGGGGGGGCTGAAGAGTCATGACTATCATGTATGGATTGAGCGGATAATGCCTGTGATGATTCAAGGCTATGTAGATGAGGATACTTGGCGAGTGCTGGTGGTGTTGATCTGTTTCTTCCGCCAGCTTTGTGCTAAAGAATTAGATATTGAAGTGGTTGAAAAGTTGGAGCAACAGGCACCTGAGTTGCTATGCAAGCTAGAGAAGATAATTCCGCCAGGCTTCTTTAATCTGATGCAACATATGATCTTGCATCTCCCGTACAAGGCACGAATGTGGGGGTCATGTGCAGTACCGTTGGCAGTATCCAGCTGGGAGAGAACAGAAGAATCTTCGGGGGAAATGTAAGAATAAAGCCCGCATCGAAGCCTCCATAACTGAGGCATACCTGCACGAGGAGGTGTCAAACTACACGACAAAGCACTATCATCAAAGTCTTCACAGTAAGCATAATCCAGCTCATCGTTACCATGACGACAACACCGATGATGCAACCGAGCTTAGCCTCTTCATAGGGCAAGGTGCCAAAGCTAGTGGCTCGACTTCAAAGAACTTTTCAAATATTGAGTGGAACACTATTATGATGTATGTCTTGACCAACATGGAGGAAGTGCAGCCGTACATACAGTAAGTGCACAATATATTATTTCACAACTACTCACTAGTTTGTGTCTAACTCCCCTTCTTCTCTCTGCTATAGGGAATTCATGAGCGAATTCTGGAAGCTACCAAGGGACCCCACCGTCCAGGAAGTAATGGACCTTCTTAAAAATGTTGGTGGCACTTTAATTTCTTGGTTCTCGTTAAAAGTAATTCTTCTAACTTGGCTTCTAGTGTTGACATCTCAAGTCTTGCATATTTGCAGCTAATGCACTAGACCATCTCTTCCCTTAAACTTGTAGGCACACACAAAGGTTGATATGGGTGCCGATTTGAGACAAGTAGCCAAAGGTTTTGAATACGAGGGCATGTCATTTAAGGCATACGACGTGAATGGGTATCGCTTCCACACCGAGACTCACACGCATGATCGACCCAATCAAAGGACAATAAACAGTGGGGTGTATTGTCCAGGGACAGATGGACATGACTACTATGGAAGAGTCGACGAAATATTCGAGCTTGATTACAGTGGGATTAGTCATCAAAAGCCCGTCGTATTAAGATGCAGTTGGCTCGATCCAGACAAAGTGAGACGAACCCCTGATATTGGCTAGGTCGAAGTCGAACGCGCATCTGTCTATAAAGGAGATGATGTCTATATTATGGCTCAACAGGCCAAGCAAGTGTTTTTTCTCAACTACGCGCGCACATCTATGAAGCATATGAATCTCCTGAAATGGGATGTTGTGTTCAGGGTACCGCCACATAGCAAAGTACGTACCCCAAATGATGAAGATTATCACTTTAACCCCAACACATACGAAGGAGAGTTCTTTCAAGAACCCGCTAATGAATTAGACGAAGATGAGGACATGGAAGATGAAGAAGAGGGCATGGTAGGCGAAGATGAGTGCATGCAAGACGGAGATGAGGGAATGGAAGTCGAAGATGAGGGAATGGAAGAAGAAGATGATGAAGAGGAATATGATGATGTTGAGGACCCTCAAGACTTGGCATTACTTACCCGACTACAACTGGGCCTAGAAGATGATGATGAAGGTCCACCTGATGGCTTGTAGGATGAATGTATGAACGGGCGTGATAGCGATGATGACACTCCTGCTCCAAATGATGATCCTAATAATGACGAGTATTTCTAACAACTCCATGTATTCGTGTGTGTGACAACTCCATGTATTCGTATTCATGTGACACCTCCATGTATTCATATTCGTGTGACAACTCCATGTATTCGTGTGTGTGACAACTCCATGTATTCGTATTCATGTGACACCTCCATGTATTCATATTCGTGTGACAACTCCATGTATTCGTGTGTGTGACAACTCCATGTATTCGTATTCGTGTGACACCTCCATGTATTCATATTCATGTGACAACTCCATGTATTGGTATTCGTGTGTGTGACAACTCCATGTAATCGTATTTGTGTGACACCTCCATGTATTCATATTCGTGTGACAACTCCTTGTATTGGTATTCGTGTGACAACTCCATGTATTCATATTCGTGTGACACCTCCATGTATTTGTATTCGTGTGACACCTCCATGTATTCGTATTCGTGTGACAACTCCATGTATTCGTATTCGTGTGACAACTCCATGTAACTTGTATTGTTGCTTATGCATTATTGTTTTACTCTTATTTTTATTATGGTTCATCTATTTATATCAAGTTGTATAATCCGTACTAATTCGTTTACTCTTTCTCATATCAGGTGACTGAACACATGCTAGCCGGCGGCAGCAGCAAGGGCCTTGGCAAGTTGGTGAAGAAACCCGTGTCCGTTCTATATGATACTACTAAAGTTGTTGTTCCTGCACCGCTTGGCATGACCATGAAGAATGGCAAATAGATGGCGCTGTCTTTTCGTGAGTCTACTGCAGCCAAGAGGGCCAAAAAGCTGGCGGCTGCAGATCCATCGACACAGAAAGGTGGAGTGAAATGATCAAGAGGGGTGTGCAACAAACGCCAGGGAAGGCCACGTACTAAGCATGCTGAGGATGAGGAGCCTGCTGAGGAGGAGGCTGCTGAGGAGGAGGAGGTTACTGAGGAGGAGGAGGCTGCTGAGAAGGAGCAGGACACACGGCGGTTGGAGGGGGAGGAGGATAGGCAGGTGGAGGAGGATGGAGGGAGACGACAGAGGGGGAGGATGAGCGGCAACTGGTTGTTCGTTAGGATCCACAGGGTGAGGATGTGCCCTCACGAAAGCCGAGCGTTGATGAGGACCAGGAGGTAGAGGTGGCCGAGCAGGGGGGTTCGTGTGTCACCACTACGATGACGAAAGTGTGGTTGCGTGGGCCTTCGAGGCTGCCCGGGCGACCATATGCGCATAAACACGTGGTGCTTAAACCAAGAGGACAAAAGTAAGTGGTTCGCTCGACTCTCACGAATTACTAGATTCTGCACCTAGAAATTTCATTACATAAAAAATGACTTGGCTTCCCATTGTGCAGGAGCTTCACACACCTTGGAGAGACGGCTCCGCCATGTCTGCCGAGCGGCATCATTGGCCTTCTGTGTAAGTTATATTACCCTGGCCTAGTCACTTTGCCGGACAACACCGAGGAACCAGCCTAGTCATGGAAGCACTATAAATACGGAAAGGATTTCTCGGGCAGAAAGAAGAGGGTGTATGGCAACGTCGCCGTGCGGGTGGTCAAGGATTTCTGGGTGAGTTCCTTTGAAACACCGCAATTATGTTTGCAAAAGCTTGAAAATTGATGTTCTCATGACTTCATCCTTTGCGCCTGATTGCACGATTGTAGGATTTCTTTACTTGTGCCTCGGGTGAGCAGAATCACGCAAATCTGGTCGTGGAAAATATCGCCAAGAAGCTAGTCAAAGACATGCACTATGAGGGGCGCGTCAGGTGCGTGGTCCTGTATCACGCGGAACAACTCAACACCAAGATTGCAAAAAAGGATGCCCGACGGAAGCATCGTACGCGTGAAGAGTACATGAAGTTAGGACGGTTGCTTATTATTCCCTACATGACCGCAACTTAGCTTCCTCCCTAAGATGTATTTGTTTACTTAGGTGATTCCTTGATGGTGCGCCAACAAAAGGCCGTTCTGGGAGAAGATCGTCGAAAGGTGGACAAGTCCAGAGTGGCAGGCTGAACACGAGATAATAGCTAAACGGCGTCGGATGATGGGTGCTCCAGCACACCGTCAAGGCAACCTCACCATCACGGGTGTCATGGACAGACATGTAAGCAACAACCTTCATTTATTCCCATGAATTTGTCCTTCATGCGCGAGTGTGCCCTTCATGGTTCTCACCGCTTTCTTTTGCAGAAGAGAGTAGCAGGAGTATTTGCATATTAGTGTATAGTACTAGCTACTTTCTTTCTTTCGGGCATGGAGCTCGAAACGTATGAAAGCGCACAACGACAAAGACCCTAATAACCAAGATAATGACTGGATCAGCCCTAAAGCCCGTATAAAGGGGAACAAATACACCGAGAAGTACAACAAGACGCACGGGAAGTAGTCTGATCCCATGGACAGGGACTTTGACCGTAAGGTGGCTATTATCGCTGGAGGCGAAAGGCCGGGTGGGTGGATGGGTGTTATTGTCGATTCTGTCCAGGCCTCCAACCTTCCCAGAATATCGGCGATCCGAGCTATGAGTACGAGCTGAAGTCCTACCATAGAGCCTCGCCTAGTGCATTCCGAGGTCATGTTTGAGGCATTTCTGGCCAGTTCTTCGTCATTGGTCAATACAATGGTCATGCATGTTTGCATTGCAATGCTTATGACATTTCCGTTACATGATGTAGGCCCAGCTGGATGAAGAAAACAGGCTGTGGGAGGAGGAACAGAGATCGCGGGCTCAAGACCGGTCCATCATCGAGGCACAAAATGCGGAAGTGCGATCGTTGAAAGAGCTGGTGGCCAAACTTTTTGCCATGAACGGCAAAACTATGCCACCGACACCAACCCCTCCTCCACATGCTAGTGGCTTGAACTTGGTGACTTCTCTTTGAACTTTTTTAATCAATATCTTCGTCCTTACCATTCATCTTATTCTTTCATGTGCTTACAGGTTAATCCATCGATTGGGTCGAACAATGTGCCGGTAGCTGCATCTGGAGTTGGGCAACCAAACCCAATGACTATTCTTGATGTTCCATCTCCGAACTCCAAAACCGTGTGAACTCCCAGTTATGTTGATGAACTTCGTGCTTGTGAACTTCAATGCATGTACTTGTGCTTGTGAGCTTGCTATGCATAATTTTGTGCTTGTGTGCTTGAGAACATTGTGTTTGTGTACTTGAGAACATAGTTTTGCTATGTATGTTGTGGAATGGTGGTTTGGCTGTAATGTGGCACTAGTTGAGACATGTGGGAAGAGATATTATTGTTATATATGTCGGATATTATTTATATATGTGTTTTGTTGCAAGGCTAATTGAAAAACAAATTTTAAAAAACACCTGGCAGAGGCTTTGCCGAGTACATCACTCGGCAAAGTACCGTTGCCGAGAGCCATACTCGGCAAAGGTGCCACGCGGCGCGACCTGGTTGCTCGGTGGAGGCTTTGCCGAGAGAGAGAAATATGATCTCGGCAAAGCGGATGCGCTGGGACATGCTGCAGGATGGTGCGCCGAGAACAGGAACTCGGCAAAGACAAGAACACGGCAAAGACGTGTGCCGAGATCCTGCTGAAGCACACGGCAAAGATATTTGCCGAGATCCTAGGGTAGCAACTCGGCAAACATCCTAGACCTTTGCCGTGTGGTCACCGAAAGATCTCGGCACAGAAGGGGCCTCGGCGTACACGTCAGGCCATGTGTCGGCCTCTCGTGCGTACGTGTTTGCCGTGTACGGTCCCAGAGCTCTCGGCGAAGTCGACATCTTGGCAAATCTGGGAGGCCACGTGTCGTCCTCGTGTGCGTCCAGATTCGCCGAGTTCTGTTACGCAGCTCTCGGCAAACCCATGTGCCACGTCGCAGCCGCCGTCTCCATCCGGCCCGTCAAGTGCCTTTTTTCTACCGAGTACCTTAGTTAGGTCTCTGCAACGTGTTTGCCGAGTCCCCGACGGTTGGCCCTCGGCAAAATAGCCTTTGCCTGAAGGGTTCGGACCGAGTACCCTTAGCCGAGATCTGAACTTGCCGAGGTGGAAACGGCTTTCGCCGAGGTTTCCAGTGACTCTGGAAACCTGGAAATTGCAGTAGTGCTAGCATGAGACGGTGCCGTGTCCAACACGGTAGTACAATTTGGATCACAATTTAACACTGCAAAATTATATTTTATGATAAATCTAGCGATATCAAATTGATGTTTCAGATGCTAATATTTTTTTCTTAACAGATAGTCAAACTAACTTAAAAATGTCTCCCCGCAAAGAAAAACTTAAAAATGTGTGAGTGGTAAAATTTCAAAAGCACTTGCATTTTGGATCAGAGGTAGTATGTTACAATTGTTGGAGAGGAAAATGATTCCATGTCACTGTGATATATTATTTGCCACTGGACACGATGTTTGCTTATTTGTTATATACCAGCTTTGCAATTTTAGTCTTTTTGAGTTGGTTCCACGCTCTCTGTCTTCTCTTCCCCTCCTTGTCTAGAGGATGGCAACTACTTGCGAGATAGAGGGCTGTTACAGCGGGACGGATGGAGAAAACGACAATGAAAGGATTACGGTGAATGCAACTCTAGCTACAATTGTAGTCGATGATGACTCTATCCGCAAGGATGATAGTGAATGGTGCAACGATGGCATTGATCAAGAGGCAACGACGAAATTGGAAGAGTCGGCAGGCCTATTGGTCCAGTTTGAAGGAATGGAGATGTGAGGTGGTATGGGTAGCGAGGTTAACATGTGGTTGGAAAAGACAAAACAAAAGAAGTGGGAGAGAAAGTGAAAAGAACCATTTGAGTGGAGTAGGTACGTCCAATAAACAGTGTACCTTTCAACAGAGTAAATTCTGCGTAAACTTCCGAGATAGATGTAACTTGGTCCAACAAACACAAAATTGTACTACATCTTTTTTCATGGAGTCGTGAATCGACGATACCTTCAAAGGTGATCTTGAATTGTTGAGACAAGAGACTGTTAACATCTTCGGCAACACACCGAACAGCATTTGGATCCGAATTACAGAATTTCAGAGTAGCCAAGAGGAAGAAGAAAGGGGAAAGCAAGCAATTTACAGGTTCCTGGTCGATGCCTTTTGGCTAAAAAATGTCGACATCTTAACCACTGCCGTCACCTCGCTGGCCAGTCTTTTCTCATGCGTTGGCTCCTCATGCGTTGGGCCTGGTCGTCTTGTGCGTCGTCAGGTTTAGTGTCTGTGACAGAGACATGCATATGTGAGTGAGTAATACACGACAATATGGAAACCAAGTTGTACAGAGTAGCCCTATAGCTATTGGGCGCCGTACTACGTAGTCTAATTAGGGGATTAAGTTTAGTTAAACAAGTAGCTATAGGCCGGATTCTTGGAAGTGTTGAATGCTTTAATCAACAATAGTAAATCACATGATTAATTTATTAAAAAATGAATTACATTTCAATCTCTCAAATTACATTTCAATCTATAATTACATTTATAAAAAAAATGAATTACATTCCTGGATGATCCTTTATAAAAAAAATTATAATTACATTTCAATCTATCAAATTAATTTATTATTAAGACACATGCAATCTGGCATTTCCACTATATATGTATTAAAATTACAGATGCGTGAGTTGTATATATTTTGATACTCTACTGCTACTACCTAGCTAGTGCGGCGTTGCCCTCAGCGCACTTTCAGTTAATGAATAAATAGCTCCGTGCATTGATTGATGCAGAGGCCGGGGGTTTAATCTTCTGTCTGGAAAAAGAAGTTGACCATTGTATACCATAGATTTCTCTACTTGGATCGATGATTGTCTCTGTTTTTATATACGAATCAGCGTAGGCAACGTATTCAAAATCACGGCGTTGAAAAGTATATGTTACAATATTTTAACATAAATAAACTGGTTGGTTGGGCTGGTAACATATGCCAATCCACATTAATTTGATGGTAGCAGGATGACTTATTTCAAAATCATGGCGTTGAAACGTATACGTTAGAATCAACACACCTCATGCAGCCTCTCCATGACAAAGCTTGTTTACTCAACTTGCAACAAACAAGTCTTCCTCTTCGTCCCAGCTTGCTCGATCCCCATATATATAACACACTAGCTGAGGCCTAAGCTAGTGTACACCAAAATCATACTAGATCGATCGATGGGGAGCTAGCTAATTCTCGATCTTCCTGGTTCGATTAGCTGCAATTTCACGGCGCATAAGGTACTCATATAATTCTCCTTCATCTATCTCCTAGCTAGATCGACTCCCCTGTAATTAGTTTCATCATCTTCTTGTTCATGAAATCAAAAGCTAACAGGGAGATGATTCCCAATCCCCACACATATGCCAATGTAAACACCTATCTCATGCTCATCTATGCATGGCTCGATAAATTTCTTCGATCTCTTGCAAGTGTGTTGACAAGAATTAAGCTTGTTTGATCTTCATTTGTATGCACAAATTAAGATCGAGGGCATGGTGAAGCTAGCTGGGCAAGAAAACAACTAATCAGGAAGCTAGCTAACTACTTGTTAGCAAGGAGAAGAAGGAGGACAGATCGAGAAAGGAAAGCAAGCAGAGAGTTAGGTTAGGTAGAGACCGACTTGAAGATGGCGAACAGGTGGTGGGATGAAGGGCGGCTGGCGGAGGCGCCGCCTGCAGGCCTCGCCAGCAACCCAAACCAGCAGCTGGACGACGACGCCATGGCGGCGCCCAAGGTCGACGGCGAGAGCAGCCACAGCGGTGGAGAGAGCGGGCAGGATGACGAGCCCAAGGAGGGCGCGGTGGTGGTTCCGGCGACCTGGCGCCCGCGCGGCCGGCCCCTGGGGTCCAAGAACAAGCACAAGGCGCCCATCTTCGTCACGCGCGACAGCCCCAACGCGCTGCGCAGCCATGTCATGGAGGTGGCCAGCGGCGCCGACGTCGCCAAGTCCATCACCGACTTCTCCCGCCGCAGGCAGCGCGGCGTCTGCGTGCTCAGCGGCGCCGGCACCGTAACCGACGTCGCGCTCCGCCAGCCGGCCGCGCCGGGCGCCGTCGTCGCGCTCCGCGGCCGCTTCGAGATACTCTCCCTCACCGGCACCTTCCTCCCCGGGCCCTTGCCGCCGGGCTCCACGGGGCTCACCGTGTACCTCAGTAGCGGGCAGGGGCAGGTGGTCGGGGGCAGCGTCGTGGGCGCGCTCACTGTGGCAGGGCCGGTCATGGTGATCGCGTCAACCTTCGCCAACGCCACGTACGAGCGGCTGCCGTTGGACGAGGCCGACGAGGATCACCAGGATGCCGCCGGAAGGCAGATGCCGCATGGCGCTGTTCCTCCGATGATGGCCGGAGACCCCTCCGCGGCGGCGATGCCAATGTACGGCTCGCCGGCGAACCTGATGCCAAGAGGCGGGCATTCGGCGGCGGAATGGGCGGCGCATATACGGCCGCCCTACTAGCTAGCATCAATCAGGAGTCCATGTGTCGACACCAATGCCAAATAACTCAAGAACTTGCATTGCCTCTATCTACCAGCTGGTAACTATTAACTAGAATATTTACTTTTTTTTCGAATGAAGTAGAATATTTACTTGTCTGTGAAAAATCATGTGGAGTTAGTTGCTCGCGTTCATGTTTTTGTTTTTGAATTAAAGGGATTTTCTCCCCTGATTTCATATAAACAAATCAAGTTTTTACAGCCAGAACACACACCTCCACCTTGCACAGCCAAAAGACTGAGAGAATCACTGCCCAAGCAGCAACCAGTGCAGAAACTCAGAGCAGCGACAAAAGAAGAAGCAAACGAGATGAAGAGAACTACTAAAACGTTTTCACACGCTTCCAGGTGACGCTGCCATCAAGCTACAACCAAAAGATACTATAGCTCAGAAGCAACAACTAGAGCAAATCACAACCATATCTGCCAAACCCTGCATCCATCCTTTTTCCTCTTTCAGCTCATCAGTTTTGGATCCACGAAGACCAGCTCTTCCAGTAGTTTTGCGCTGCGTTGTAGCCCCAGCTTTGCGTCCTCCATCCCCTGCAAGTTACTCCACAAATTAATCCAATATGTCACCCTAAATAAAACGTCAATGGATTGCTCAACATGCCATTTTTGCTGAAAACATGCTAAATTGCGAGCTTTCCAAATGCTCAAATTACTGCTGCAATACCCACAGAGACAAGTTTCCTTTTACTGTCCCCCATCCCTTTCAACCACACATCAAATACACAACTTTGATGTGGCACTTGCTTCACAAACAGGATTATCGTCCACGAAGGTTCTAGACTTAGAGTGCGAGTACCGCACTTCGAGGCGAGGCGAGGGAATCTTATGAAGACTTGGGCTCAATTTTGGTTTTCTGTGTTCATATGACCTAGCCTAACACAAACAAAGAGAAAATGCCCATGGTCTATCCCCTTTCGAGGTCGTTCAAAGGCTTAGACCAAGCGGGGCCCATGGATCAGCGTATCGTCCGAAACCGCGCGAGGCGCGAGGGAGGGTCAGAAAACCTCCCCACTTGCATGTGGACCTAATATATGTATACAAGGGTGGTGTTATGTGAAAATATCCAATACACAACTTTGATGTGGCACTTGCTTCATAAACAGGACTATCGCCCACGAAGGTTCAGGACTTAGAGTGCAAGTCCAGCACTTCGAGGCGACGGGAGGGAATCTTGTGAAGACTTGGGCTAAATTTTTGTTTTCCATGTTCCTATGACCTATCCTAACATAAACAAAGAGAAAATGCCCGTGATCTCTCCCTGTTCGAGGCCGGTCAAAGGTGTACACCAAGCGGGGCCCATGGATCAACATTTCGTCCGAAACCGCGCGAGGGAGGGTCAGAAAACCTCCCCCACTTGCATGTCACTAGTCGAGAAACGGCCTTCAGTCCCGGTTGGGAAGGGCCTTTAGTCCCGGTTCACCAACCGGGACTAATAAATCGGGACTAAAGGCCCCCACCCTTTAGTCCCGGTTGGCCACGACCCGGGACTAAATCCCTGCCACGTGGCCGGCAGCGCGCGCCGGGGGCTAGGGACCTTTAGTCCCGGTTGGTGATACTAACCGGGACTAAATCCCTGCCACTTTAGTCCCGGTTGGTGACACCAACCCGGACTAAAGGTTTAGGGGTTTAGGGGTTTAGGGTTTATTGTTTATTTTTCCTTTTCATTTTGTGTTTTCCATTTAATTCTTTTTCATTTCAAACATATTTTATGCTACTACATACTGTACACGTTATGCATATATAATAAAATTTCTCGTAGAACAAATCATATATCATAGAATTTCTCGTACGACCATGCATACACATATATATATACAATTTGGTATATACAATTTCTCTTACAATTTGCAGATCATTACATGCAGGCATTAGGTGAAATGGTATTCTCCGTCGGGAGATATGACCTGCTGAAGCAAAAAATCCCGCCATTTCCTCTTGAAGTGCTCGTATGCGGTCCTTTGGTAGGAGCCTACCCCGCATCTCCACCATCTTTAAAGAAGGAGATCAATATGAATATATTAGTTGTGTGTATATATATTAGATCATGATAAAAAAATTGTGAATAGTGTTTACGTACCCAAAGATGTCTTGCATCTCGGCTCCTTTCGGTAATAAAGCGAATGTTCTCGCAAACATAGTATGCACATAAATTAACCCCCTTTTCCTGCCTCATACACTTTATGAGAATAGAATTCAATCAGATAATAATCAAGCATGATAACGGTATTGAAACTAGAATTAAAGAGATGCGTGGACGTAGCTAGTACCACTTAATTACCTTGCACCGTCGCCATTTCAGCTGTGGTTCCCATTCACCGACAACCTCTTGGATGTACTTTTTCCAAACCCTGCCCGGCAAAGAAAATGAATAAAGGAGTTATTAATTACTTGATATCAGGAAATGAATTAAAGAGGCCGACATAGTGCGATAATGATTGAAATTACCTGTCGAGCATCAAAAACAGGCTTCAACAGTTCCCTCATCAACTCTAATGATTAGCAGGATCCAGTGGAATCTGCGCACACGTTTGTATAAGCGGGCATGCATAACTCATCAACTACACTTAACATCGAGTAAGCAAAAATAGAATTTGTAGTACAAGACAGTAACACTCACCTGAAGTTGTAAGGAAAAAGTATTTCTGGTCTGGTATTTAGTTCCTTCAAAAACATTAGCAAGCTATTCTCTGTGTCTTGTGGGTGGTTATTTAACACAATTTCATTAACGGTATTTGGGTCAATGAACCCAATGCCATAGACTCTATCTCTTTTCAATTCATAAATCTTCATTCTGCATATATAATACCACACAAAAGAATATAGTGAGGAAAATTACAGGCAATGAACGAGCTGAGCTAGAGACTCAAATTACAGAAAGAAATCACTCACAAACAATAGCAACTGACGAGAGATTTGTCAAGTGCGTCTTGATTGAATAACTGAATTTTTTTTGGAAATTCAATCCACACATCATTTCCATGGAAGTAATGCTCTGGCTTGACTTTCACCATGAGGCTCTCTCTCACGGCCTTTACTTCTCTCAGGTACCAGTCATGCAATCTGCGCATTTGCATTGGTAGAAGCTCCTCCTCGTCAGGCCTGACCAGAGGGTTCCCGGGGACATATTTCCATGCTAGTTCCTTCGGATCCATCATGGGGAGTTCCTCGATGCCTAGGAGTTGTTCAACAGTGATACCCATCTCTCTAGCCGCCATCTCTATATCAGCGTCGGTTACCGCCTTATCGGTACTTACCTTGAGTGGGGGGATCGATTGCACTGCCTGTTCTCCGAGCTGGGGAACAGTTTTCCCGCTTTTATTACTACCTATAAGGCTCGACTGTTAATTTTTTTGTTGATGATATGACTTGCTAATAGAGCGTTCATAGTCTGATCGCCTTTTCTCCACAGCCGGTTTAGCAAGATCCACAAAGTGTTGTACGACTTTCTCAGGTATTTTCTCCTTCGGCGATGGGGGCGGTTTCGGTGCAAAATGGGCCTTCACTTGGGCATCCACGACCCGTTTGTTTTCCTCCTCAGTCATCTCATAACCTAACTTGTTTTTGGCAGGAGGCTCAGGTTTCTTCTTTGGTGCTCTCTTCCGCTTTGGAGTCGGTCCAAGCGGCGGAGATCGATATCGTGTACTCGCGCTGGGCTCTGTCTCGAGGTGGGGTGGATTCGGCTGACGCGGCGGAGATCGATATGGCAGACTCGCGCTACGCTCCATCTCGAGGTGGGTTGGAGTCGGCTGACGCGGCGGACTTGGAGGAGGAGTCGGTGGCCTTGGCACCGAGTTTGGAAACACGATGCATTCCTTTCTCCAAACAATGAGACCACGTATGGCTTCTCCCAGTGTCTGCTCCCCTTGACCTCCAGGAAAGTCAAGCTCTAGTGAGTCATATCCCGACAGAACTTCATCCACCCCAACACGAGCATAGCCAGGTGGAATCGGATTGCCGTGGATGGTTGCTTCAGGTGGATTCGGTAAAGCAAAGCCTTCCGCCACCTTCATGGATATGTTCTTCATTTTCATGTGTAGCTCACAAGTTGTCATCTCTTGGATATCATCCACGGGGTAGCGAGCCAGCAATGCATCATCGGCCGGGACCCCCGTGGAACCCACGGTGCTTTTCAGCATAGATGGGATGGTACTATCCAATGCTGGATCTGGTTGCTCCTGCCGCTGAGACGCCCTTTGCTGGCTAATTGTGTCGATCTGCTCCTGCTGCCGCATGAAAGCGCGTTCCAACTCCGCGTTCTTTGATTCTACCTTTTGAAGCCGGTATGCATCTTGCTTCCTCTGGTCTGAATCCTGCTTCTTCTTTCTCGCACGGCTTCTGTGAGTGTCGTTCCACATCGCAAACCCCTCAACCCACGGAACAACGCCTTTGCCTCGTGTTCGTCCCGGGTGTTCAGGATTCTTGAGGGCGCGTGTAAGCTCGTCGTTCTCTCTCTCGGGCTGGAACGCCCCCGTTCGAGCCTCTTCTATTGCTTCAAGTAAAGCGTCTGAGGCTTCTTTAAGACTTGCCTGTTCAATAATCTCCCCTGTCTTTGGGTCCAACTTTCCCCCATGTGCATAAAACCAAGTCCTCCACCTGTCGGGCCAACCCACTGTTTGTGGAGTGACCCCTGCAGCAATCATATTTTTCTCATATTCATCCCACTTAGGCAACCCAGTCTTGTAGCCACCTGGCCCCAGAACATGGTGAAACTTTTTTTTCTCAGCATTTATCTTGTTTTTCATCGACTGTTCCTTAGCTGCTTCCGATTCCTTGAACTCCACAAATAAGTCCCAGTGATCTTTTACCTTCTCTAGTGGTCCAGTGAATTCTGGAGTCTTCTTTTCTGCGTTGACGTACTTGGCCCATAATCTTTTCTTCCAAGACTGGAATTGTGTGGCCATCTTCTTAAGAGCACACTTCTTGACTTTCTCCCGTTGGAGATCTGTGAAACCCTCTGATAGGGTGAAATGTGACATGAGCATATCCCAAAGCAGATTTTTTGCTCTTTCGTCGACAAAACTAACTCCTCGATCTTCCTTTGGCTTATTCCATTCTTGAACGGTGATCGGGATTTGGTCCCTAACAATAACTCCGCATTGACGTATAAATTTGTCCGCATTCTTTTTAGGAGCAATCGGTTTGCCATCTTCTTTGATTTCATCGATGTTGTACTTTATGCCATCGGGCAACTTTTTGGCCGAGCCTCGTACTACCCTTGTAGAAGATTTGCTTGATCCGGAGGGCTAAAAGAAGAAAGATTCGTTAATATATATATATATATATATATATATATATATATATATATACAAATCAATTAATACATGTAATGATCACCAGAGGCCTATATATATATATATATATATATATACCTCGCCGGACTTTGTTAATTGAAGAACATTTCCTTCGCCATCATTGTTTGTGTGCCCTTCGTCTATTGGTTCTTCCTCAATTCCCTCACCGGACTCGTTCAGATATTGTAAGCCGTCATCTGGTTCAATCTCTGGGATTTGGGAGCGTATCATGTCGAACATGATATCCTCTTGATCATGGTCGTCTCTGCCGCTATAGTCCATAGCTTAACTAATCCAGAAGAAAAATAAAACAATTTAGTATTCAAACTAGAATGCATTCAATAAGCAAAAACTAATACATTTCGAATAATCCAGTTAATGCATCATCGAATATTATCACTAATACATCTCGAATATTATCATATAACATCACTAATATAGCTCGAATATTATCAATAATCCAGTTGACTCGCGGTTCCTCCGTCACTAATAAATCTCGAATAATCCAGTTAATGCAACAATAATATCACATAATATCACTAAACATCTCGCCCAATCAAACTGGATGTCGACTCCCGGTTCCTGAGCCGCGGGCGGTGAACACCCAAAGAGAATGAATCATCACAGGATCATAGCTCGGGTGAGATCCCTGAAGAAACTGCCAGGTATTGGAGAAGCTGTCGTCCAACGCAACCATGTAGCGACGGACATGCTCGTCCTCCTCCCTGACACGGCGACGTACCTCCCTCTCGGGGGCCGGCTCCCTCTGCACCGATAATGGCCCACGCGACCGCCACCAAAGAAGCTCCGGGTCGACGACGAGACCCCGATTCCTCACCAAGCTGCGCGCCCCGGAAGGTAGCACCTCCCAGTGCCAGCCCGGCGGAGCCCAGTCCCGGACATGGCGCCTCTCAAACTGGTTGTTGCCGCCGGGTCGACGACGAGGATGCGGGCCGGGCATCGTCGACGAGAACAAATTCCTATGAAAACAAATACACGATTTCTATATTTTTCTTTTTTTCTCTCACCACATGTCTATATTTTTTATACACCTATCAAATACGCGATTCACATTTTTTAAATCTAGTGACAAAAAAAAAGATGAGGAGGTGAAGGGGGATTCGTAGCTCACCCTTGGCTGGAGAGGAAGTAGTTGATCAGCGGAGGGAAGATCGAGGACCAACAGCTCCGACGTCGATAAACACTCCTCGGAGATGCAACACCCAAATCTGTAAATTGTACCGATTTAAAATTTTAGACCATCACATATCATATAGCTTTTAACAATATCTCAAATTGCAAAATAAGCTTCATCATCAGTTATTTACTACATATTCGCATGAGAAAAATAGCTCCAAAATTTTGACCAACATTCCATCCATCTATGAATCTAACAACATCCACGCATCCATCTAACAGAAATTCATCCATGCATCCATCCACCTAACAAACAGTAGTTAACAGTAGCAAGAAACTGAAAAAAAAAACATGAAAAAAATTAGATCATCACATCACATCCATGCTCACCGGCCTGCAAATTCCACCGAGTGAAAAAAAATTAGATCATCACATCACATACAACATTGACACATTATCCATAATTCATAACATCAATCCATTTGCATTTCTTGCATTCTTGTTAAATTAGATCATCACATCATACATTTACATTTCTTGCATTATTCTTGCATTCTTGTTAATTTTTTTTTTGCATTTTTGCATCACAATTATCATCACATCACATCATCACATCATAACATCAATCCATTTTGCATCACATCACATACAAAAAAATTAGATCATCACATCGCGAGGTCGTCCATGGCGGCTGCCGAGCTCGGGGTGTGCGGGGGGTAGTTAGAGGCCGTGCGCGGGCCAGGGGAGAGCGGGGGAAGACAAGGGGGGCTCACAGCGAGGTCGATCGCGAGCTCGAGGAGGGCTCAGGGATGTTGTGGCAGTGGCGGCGACCGGCGAGGTCGAGGCAGTGGCGGCGACCGGCGAGGAGGAAGATGATGGTGCGGGCGCTGTGGGGTTCTTCGCTCGCTCCCATGGTCGAGGAAGATGCAGCGGGCTGCGGGCACGGGGAGGGGCCGGAGCGAGCGGGACGGCGTCGGCGATCTCCGGCGTCGGAGGTTGAAGACGAGCGGCCTGGCGGCGTGTGGTGTTCGATCTGTCTTCTCGGCGGTGCAAAATGCTAAGTCAGTTATATAGGATCGACCTTTAGTCCCGGTTGAATCCACGACCCGGGACTAAAGGACCATTAGTCCTGGTTCGTGGCTGCAACCGGGACTAAAGGGTAGGCCTTTAGTCTCGGTTACAGCCATGGGCCGGGACTAAAGGTCTGTTTTCGGGGCCCAAATTAAGCGCGGGAGGAGGACCTTTAGTCCCGGCTGGTGGTGCCAACCGGGACTAAAGGTTTTTTTTTTCATTTTTTCTGTTTTTGCTTTATTTTTTTCTTTTGTTTCTACTTACCGCCAAATATTTAGAGTTTTTGAGTGAATCTTTTTGCTTTAGGTCACACAAATTATGAACTTTCTGTTAGTGCCAGTAGTTTTCAAATTTGAATAGTTTAAATTTGAATTCTTTGAAATTTGTGTCAATCACTCGTTTGTGAATAACTTTAGTTTAAAAATAGATTTTTGAGTGATTCTTTTTCCTGCTGTTTAATATTAGTGTGTTTTATCATTATGTTCAATTTGGTAAATTTTAGTTTATTTTAAATAGGTGTTTTAATCAAAAACAGATTCTGTTTAGCTCTTTTAGTTTTATACCTTCATTTGTTTTAAATATTTTTGTTTATATGTTTTCTTGTTATTCTTTTGCCAAATTATATTATGTTTCTGTTAGTCAGCATGAGGAGTTTTAATTTTCAACCCTTACTTACTTCATTTGTTATTTTTCATGCATTTAATGATTTTTTTAAGCTAAATGACCCTGAAATTGAAAAGCACTACAAATGAACTCTGAAAAGGTTGAAACTTGGCATGGTATCATCATTTCACCCACATAGCATGTGCTAAAAAGTTGAGAGGGGTACAGCAAAAACTGGATGCACTTCGTGTACAAACTGGACCATCTACTTCGATTTATCAAGGTTTCGGACGAAAACTCATCTGTTACGAAGGCATTTCATTATTTTAAACTTATTTCAACTCCAGACTTTTTGTGCATTCAATATGCACCATTCAAAGCCACATCCTCAAATTTCAACCCTTTCTAACTTCATTTGCTATTTTTCATGCATTTAATGATTTTTTTGAGCTAAATGACCCTGAAATTGAAAAGCACTACAAATGAACTCTGAAAATGTTGAAACTTGGCATGGTATCATCATTTCACCCACATAGCATGTGCTAAAAAGTTGAGAGGGTTACGGCAAAAACTGGATGCACTTCATGTACAAACTCGACCATCTCCGGCGGAGCACGAGCAGAGCGGCACACGCGAAGGATGACAACACGGTGCATGCAAGTGCCACGGAGCTCACTTGGGTTTCCAGCTGTCGCCGAAGCAGCGGGAGAGAGCCCCCAAGAAAGTGATGACGGTGAAGCCGGTCACATCCCAGAGTGGGATCTTGGGGTATAAAACTTTTTCTTCGCGTGTGTCCCTTTGCGCCGTAACCATGGACAATCTTCATCATTTAACAGGATGCTTGGGTCAGTCTTCACTGTGAAGGGAGGAATTTCATGAAACTTTTCATAATCTTCTGACATGTCTGTCTTGTCCTCCACTCCCACGATGTTTCTTTTCCCTGAAAGAACTATGTGGCGCTTTGGCTCACCGTATGATGTATTCGCTTCCTTATCTTTCCTTTTTCTCGGTTTGGTAGACATGTCCTTCACATAGAAAACCTGCGCCACATCATTGGCTAGGACGAATGGTTCGTGTGTGTACCCAAGATTGTTGAGATCCACTGTTGTCATTCCATACTGCGGGTCTACCTTTACCCCGCCTCCTGTCAGATTGACCCATTTGCACCGAAACAAAGGGACCTTAAACTCACGTCCATATTCAAGTTCCCATATCTCCTCTATGTAACCATAATATGTGTCATTTTCCCTATTGGTGTTTGTTGCATCAAAGCGGACACCACTGTTTTGGTTGGTGCTCTTTTTTATCTTGGGCGAACGTGTAAAATGTATTCCCATTAATCTCGTACCCTTTGAAAGTCAATATAGTCGAAGATGGTGACTTGGCCAACAAGTACAGCTCATCTCCAACACTTTCGTCATTCATGAGATGTGTTTGCAACCAACCGCCGAAAGTCGCCATGTGTGTACGTTTAATCCAGGGGTCAGACTGCTCCGGGTTCTTGGAGCGTACAATATCCATGTGTTCCTCGATATACGGAGCCACCAAGGTGGAATTTTGTAGAACTGTGTAGTGTGCTTGGGCCCAAGAATGACCGTCGCTACATATTACTGAATCCTTTCCTAGCGTGCATTTTCCACTCAGTCTCCCCTCATGCCGCGATTCAGGAACACCAATCGGCTTAAGGTCAGGAATAAAGTCAACACAAAACTCAATAACCTCCTCTGTTTCATGGCCCATGGAGATGCTTCCTTCTGGCCTAGCACGGTTATGAACATATTTCTTTAAGACTCCCATGAACCTCTCAACGGGGAACATATTGTGTAGAAATACAGGACCCAGAATGGCAATATCTTCGACTAGGTGAACTAGGACGTGCGTCATGATATTGAAGAAGGATGGTGGGAACACCAACTCCAAACTGACAAGACATTGCACCAAATCATTCTGTAACCTTGGTAGGATTTCTGGATCGATTACCTTCTGGGAACTTTCATTGAGGAATGCACATAGCTTCACAATGGCTAATCGAACATTTTCCGGTAGAAGCCCCCTCAATGCAACCGGAAGTAATTGCGTCATAATCACGTGGCAGTCATGAGACTTTAGGTTTTGGAATTTTTTCTCTGCCATATTTATTATTCCCTTTATATTCGACGAGAAGCCAGACGGGACCTTCATACGGAGCAGGCATTCAAAGAAGATTTCCTTCTCTTCTTTGGTAAGAGCATAGCTGGCAGGAACTTGATACTGCTTTGGATGCATGCCGTCTTTTTTGTGCATACGTTGCTGGTCCTCCCGTGCCTCCGGTGTATCTTTTGTCTTCCTATACACGCCCAAGAAGCCTAGCAGGTTCACGCAAAGATTCTTTGTCACGTGCATCACGTCGATTGCAGAGCGGACCTCTCGGACTTTCCAATAGGGTAGGTCCCAAAATATAGATTTCTTCTTACACATGGCTCCGTGTCCGTCAGCGTCATTCGGAACAGATTGTCCTCCAGGACCCTTTCCAAAGATTACTTTTAAATCCTTGACCATATCAAGTATATGATCACCAGTACGGTGGTCAAGCTTCTTCCAGTGATCTGCCTCACCTTTGAAATGCTTGCCTTTCTTTCTTAAGAGATGCTTGATCCTAGGTACACATTATTCTTACATTTATCCAAATATATACTTTCGGTCTCATCTAAACAGTGCGTGCATGCGTGGTATCCCTTGTTTGTCTGTTCTGAAAGGTTACTAAGAGCAGGCCAATCATTGATTGTTACAAACAGCAACGCTCGTAGGTCAAATTCCTGTTGTTTGTGCTCATCCCACACACGTACACCTTTTATGTCCCACAGCTGTAAAAGTTCTTCAACTAATGGCCTTAGGTACACATCAATGTCATTGCCGGGTTGCTTAGGGCCTTGGATGAGCACTGGCATCATAATGAACTTCTGCTTCATGCACAACCAAGGAGGAAGGTTATAGATACATAGAGTCACAGGCCAGGTGCTATGATTGCTGCTCTGCTCCCCAAAAGGATTAATGCCATCTGCACTTATAGCAAACCGTAAGTTCCTTGCGTCACCTGCAAACTCCGGCCACTTTCTCTCAATTTTTATCCACTGCGACCCATCAGCGGGTACTCTCAACTTCCCGTCTTTCTTACGGTCTTCTTTGTGCCAACGCAACAACTTGGCATGCTCTTTGTTTTGGAGCAAACGTTTCAACCGTGGTATTATAGGAGCATACCACATCACCTTGGTAGGAATACTCTTCCTGGGGCGCTCGCCCTCAACATCTTCACTAGGGTCATCGCGGCTGATCTTATAGCACAATGCACCGCATACCAGGCATGCATTCAAATTCTCGTACTCCTCACCGCGGTAGAGGATGCAGTCATTAGGGCATGCATGTATCTTATGCACCTCTAATCCTATAGGGCAGACAGCCTTTCTTTGCTTCGTACGCACTGTCGGGCAATTCGTTGTCCTTAGGAAGCTTCTTCTTCATTATTTTCAGCAACTTTTCAAATCCCTTGTCAGATATACCATTCTCTGCCTTCCATTGCAGCAATTCCAGTGTGGTACCGAGCTTTGTGTTGCCATCTTCGCAATTTGGGTACAACAATTTTTTGTGATCCTCTAACATGCGCTGCAACTTCAACTTCTCCTTTTCACTTTCGCAGTTTCTCTTTGCATCAGCAATGGCCCGACCAAGATCATCAGCGGGCTCATCCGATGCCTCTTCTTCAGCTTCTTCTTCTTCATTCTCTTCCCCCATTGTAGTACCATCGTATTCAGGGAACCCAGGATAGTTGTCATCATCCTCTTCTTCTTCATTCTCTTCCATTAGAACCCCTCTTTCTCCGTGCTTGGTCCAACAGTTATAGCCGGACATGAAGCCGGACGTAAACAGGTGGACGTGAATGACTTTTGAGCTAGAGTAATTCCTATCATTCTTACAGACACCACATGGACAACACATAAAACCATTCCGCTTGTTTGCCTCAGCCGCACGCAGAAAACTATGCACGCCATTAATGAACTGGGGAGAGCGTCAGTCATCGTACATCCATTGCCGACTCATCTTCATTCCACAACACCGAAAAGACCACATTAATACAAGTTCATACATAAAGTTCATACACACTTATTCTCATAAAACAACATAAAACTATCTAGCTAAAGCATTTAAATGCAACAATAAATGCGATCAAAATCACAACTAAGGTAATAATTGATCCAACAGCATAATGATACCAAGCCTCTTTATTAACGACATATTTTCTAATGTTTCTAATCTTCAATTGCATTGCATCCATCTTGATCTTGTGATCATCGACGACATCGGCAACATACAACTCCAATTTCATCTTCTCTTCTTCAATTCTTTTCAATTTTCTTTCAAATACTCGTTTTCTTTTTCAACTAAATTTAACTTCTCGACAAGAGGGTCGGTTGCAATTTCCGGTTCACATACCTCCTAGATAAAAATTTCTATGTCAACTTGACGGGCACAATTATCATAAACACGAAATGCAACAAATAGTTATAAAAGAGAATATACCACATCCGAATCATAAACCGGACGAGGGCCGACGGGGACGGATATCAAAACCATGGCACTATGTATAACAAACAATCATACAAGTAAGAAAATTATACAACTAACTATCTAAATCATACAAAGAAGATTTTTTTTATAAAAAAGATAAGAACAAGAGGCTCACCAAGGTGGTGCCGACGACGGGACGGTGCGGGTGATCGACGGTGGTTAGGACGGGGACGGGAAGGCACTAAGTAAACCACACCTACACATATGCAAACTAAGAAGTTAATTTGAGCTCAAATTGCATATAAATCAAATAAACTCCCACATAATTACTCCCAAACTAAAACCCACAAATCACTATACTTATAGAGCATTGCACGAGCTAATCTAGCAACGAGAGATGAAAGGACAAAGTTGCTAACCTTTGTGAACACTTGGATAGATGGGGTGTCTCAAATCTTGACAATTCTTTGCAAAAATGGAGGATGAGCTCGAGCAATGGGAAGAGAACAGAGGAGAGAAAGGAGAAAACAGAGAAAGGAGAGCTTGGGCTCGGGCTGGACGAAGCACTATATATAGTGATATCTTTAGTCCCGGTTGGTGATACCAACCGGGACTAAAGGTCCATCTCTAGTTCCGGTTGGTGATACCAACCGGGACTAAAGGGGCTCGCAGGGGCCCCAGCCTGACGCCAGCCTGCCACCGCCCCTTTAGTCCCGGTTGGTAACACCAACCGGGACTAGAGGTCACATATGAATCGGGACTAAAGCCTAGCCGTTCGAACAGGGACTAGTGGTCACATTAGTCCCAGTCCAAAACCCGACCGGGACTAATGCTCCGGATGAAAGGCATGTTTTCTACTAGTGTGTGTCCCTAATATATGTATACAAGGGTGGTGTGATGTGGAAATATCCAATACACAACTTTGATGTGGCACTTGCTTCACAAACAGGACTA
Source organism: Elymus sibiricus (assembly GCA_039707655.1). Taxonomy (NCBI): domain Eukaryota; kingdom Viridiplantae; phylum Streptophyta; class Magnoliopsida; order Poales; family Poaceae; genus Elymus; species Elymus sibiricus. The sequence continues at coordinate 3,871,864 of CM077670.1, read as the reverse complement.
TCCGGCACGACGCCACGGGTCCCGCCGGAGGGAGGCGCATGAGTTCGTTCATTGAAGTGTTGGATGGAGGCACAATGAAATTGGTATCTAGTATTTATATCCCTGACAAATAATGTAAAAAAATAAGAAAATTAAAAGGAATGGAAAAAGAAATATATGTTTGCCGACATCCGTACTTATGGCTCTCGGCAAAGGTCTTGACCTAGATTCCGAGGCGTACTGTTGGGATCTCGGAAAAGATTCCTTTCCGCCGAGTTTCCACGTCTTGAACTCGGGATAATTTCCGCGCGCGCGAGGGGGGGGGAGTGGGGTGTGGACTTAAAAAAATTCCCTGCGTACATCCGCGCGCGGTTCATTCTTCATCCACCCCCAAATTTCCCCGCGTGCTTGCGCCACTGCCGCCGCCGCGCATCCTGGCCTCCCCTCTCCTCGCCGATCGCCGTTCACGGCCTCCACTCCTCGCCGGTCACCACACTCGAGGCTGCCTCCTCTCCGAGCAACCGTCACTTCCGGCCTCCCCGAGCCACCTCCACTTCCGGCCTCCCCGAGCAACCGCCACCTCCGGCCTCCCGGAGTCGCCGTCCTCCCCGAGCTCGCCGGTGACCTACTTCTTCCCGATGCCGCCGGTGGTGAGCCTCTCCTCCCCTCTTTTTCATGTTGTACTTTGATCCAAGACAGAGTTTCGGCAGTGTCTCCCTGTTGTTCTCCGGATACACATTCTCTCGGCTTTTTGCCGAGACAAGTATTTGGAGAACAACGGGGAGGTGCTTCTAAAATTTTGTCTCGGATCGGAGTACAACATGAAAACGAACCAGCCTACACATACTCGGGTGGGATTAGGACCGATCCTTACCTATTAGATAGCTCAGAACATGACGTAATTTGATGGAAACCGCCTGTTGCATAAAAAACATTATATGTGTGTTTTCCAATATATCAGAGGATGGAAGATCGTGAGTGGATGTACACTGGCCATCCTAGTATGGAGGGTATGACCTCTCAGTTGGTCTCCAAGACAGATCAGTTCTTAGATCAAGCATTTGCTGGAGAAACACTACCTGGTGGAATTTGGTGGCCCTGCAAACAATGCGATAACCATTCCAGAAAGGATAAGGAGACTATGACTTGTACACCTAGGCACACATGGGTTTACGCCAGGCTATTACAGGTGCATCTTCCACGACGAGCCAGAACAACACAGAGTGCAGGTGGTCCGACATCGCACCAATGAATATGATATTGGGGTTAACTTCATATTGGAAGAAATCCGCAATGCACATGCGCCTGAAACTCCACCTACAAGGGAAGAGGAAGAGGATGAGCCGGAGCAGAGCCCGACGGAGTTTCATGAACCTTGTTTGCGGTACAGAAACCCCTTCACAGGCATATAGAGGTTACTCAACTGGATGACATCACACGCTGAATGGTCATCATGGCCCAGTTCGCCCTGAGCAAATCTGCATTCGATGCATTTTTTACCGTTATTGGCACAATTCTACCGGAAGGACACCTTTTGCCAAAAAACATGTACGAGACGAACAAACTCCTCAGTTCACTTAAGATGTCGTATGAGAAGATACATGCTTTTGCAAAGGGATACATTTAATTTAGAAACGAATATGCGGATGCAAAATACTGTGTCAAGTGCAATTCCTCGAGGTATTTTGTGGTCGACGATGGTGAAGGTAAGAAGGAGCAGCTCGACATCGCCGTCAAGATCCTTCGGTATCTTTCATTCATATGAAGTATCGAACGGCTTTTTATGAACGAGGAATCTGCCCAACAGATGAGATGGGCTGTAGAAGGAAAGAGATACCATCCTAATAAGATTATACATCCGTCGGATGCTGAAGCATGGAAGAATTTCATTAAACTTCATAAAGAAAAAGCGGGTGACCCTCTGAGTGGAGCAATTGCGATAATAACCAATGGGTTCAATCCATATGGTGGGACGGCTACCACATACAGCTGTTGGCCTGTGTATGTTATTCCCCAGAATCTCCCCCCACGGCGTCTGCATGCAACAGCATAACATGTTCCTGTCGCTGATAATTCCAGGGCCCAACTATCCGGGGAAGAATATGAGTGTGTACATGGAGCCATTGGTTGATGACTTGCCCATTCCCTGGTCTGACAGGGTACGAACATATGATGCCATAACAAAGAAGCACTTCGATATGCGTGTTTGGTACCACACATCCTTGCATGACCTGCCGGCACGGGCGATATTCTATGGCTGGTCTATACATGGAAAGTGGCCTTGCCCAGTGTGCCGGCAGTCTGTGACTTTCATTTGGCTGCGGAAGGGTCACAAGTATTCCTGCTTTGACCAACATCGGCAGTTCCTTCGTCTTGATCACCCATTCAGACAAGACACTGTGAACTTCCAGAAAGGTGTTGTTGTCGATGCTCCATCACCACCTGTGTTGACCGGTACCCAGATTAAAGACAAGTTAGGTGCTCTCCAGGAAAATGCCGTAGGGCCTGGTTTTGTGGGATATGGAGAGACACACCAGCGGACTCACATTCCAAGCTTGTGGAGGCTCCCTTACTTTAAGGATCTTGAACTTCCACATAACATTGATGTAATGCACACTGAAAAGAATATCGCCGAGGCCCTTCTTGGCACACTCCTTGACACACTCCTTGACACTGAGAAGTCGAAGGATAATGTTCCAGCTAGAGTCGATCGATACGAGCTGTGCGGTAGAGAAAACCTAAAGATGGTTCCTCCTGGACGTAGGAAAAATTGGTACAGGCCACTGGCCCCGTTCTGCCCTACAAGGAAGCAAAGGACGGAAATACTCCAGTGGGTCATGAACAAGTTATTCTTCCCTGATGGGTACACAGCTAATATCATGAGGGGAGTGAATGTGGGTACGGGGCGGATAGGGGGGGCTGAAGAGTCATGACTATCATGTATGGATTGAGCGGATAATGCCTGTGATGATTCAAGGCTATGTAGATGAGGATACTTGGCGAGTGCTGGTGGTGTTGATCTGTTTCTTCCGCCAGCTTTGTGCTAAAGAATTAGATATTGAAGTGGTTGAAAAGTTGGAGCAACAGGCACCTGAGTTGCTATGCAAGCTACAGAAGATATTTCCGCCAGGCTTCTTTAATCTGATGCAACATATGATCTTGCATCTCCCGTACGAGGCACGAATGTGGGTGTCATGTGCAGTACCGTTGGCAGTATCCAGCCGGGAGAGAACAGAAGAATCTTCGGGGGAAATGTAAGAATAAAGCCCGCATCGAAGCCTCCATAACTGAGGCATACCTGCACGAGGAGGTGTCAAACTACACGACAAAGCACTATCATCAAAGTCTTCACAGTAAGCATAATCCAGCTCATCGTTAGCATGACGACAACACCGATGATGCAACCGAGCTTAGCCTCTTCATAGGGCAAGGTGCCAAAGCTAGTGGCTCGACTTCAAAGAACTTTTCAAATATTGAGTGGAACACTATTATGATGTATGTCTTGACCAACATGGAGGAAGTGCAGCCGTACATACAGTAAGTGCACACCATATTATTTCACAACTACTCACTAGTTTGTGTCTAACTCCCCTTCTTCTCTCTGCTATAGGGAATTCATGAGCGAATTCTGGAAGCTACCAAGGGACCCCACCATCCAGGAAGTAATGGACCTTCTTAAAAATGTTGGTGGCACTTTAATTTCTTGGTTCACGTTAAAAGTAATTCTTCTAACTTGGCTTCTAGTGTTGACATCTCAAGTCTTGCATATTTGCAGCTAATGCACTAGACCATCTCTTCCCTTAAACTTGTAGGCACACACAAAGGTTGATATGGGTGCCGATTTGAGACAAGTAGCCAAAGGTTTTGAATACGAGGGCATGTCATTTAAGGCATACGACGTGAATGGGTATCGCTTCCACACCGAGACACACACGCATGATCGACCCAATCAAAGGACAATAAACAGTGGGGTGTATTGTCCAGGGACAGATGGACATGACTACTATGGAAGAGTCGACGAAATATTCGATCTTGATTACAGTGGGATTAGTCATCAAAAGCCCGTCGTATTCAGATGCAGTTGGCTCGATCCACACAAAGTGAGACGAACCCCTGATATTGGCTAGGTCGAAGTCGAACGCGCATCTGTCTATAAAGGAGATGATGTCTATATTATGGCTCAACAGGCCAAGCAAGTGTTTTTTCTCAACTACGCGCGCACATCTATGAAGCATATGAATCTTCTGAAATGGGATGCTGTGTTCAGGGTACCGCCACATAGCAAAGTACGTACCCCAAATGATGAATATTATCACTTTAACCCCAACACATACGAGGGAGAGTTCTTTCAAGAACCCGCTAATGAATTAGACGAAGATGAGGACATGGAAGATGAAGAAGAGGGCATGGTAGGCGAAGATGAGTGCATGCAAGACGGAGATGAGGGAATGGAAGTCGAAGATGAGGGAATGGAAGAAGAAGATGATGAAGAGGAATATGATGATGTTGAGGACCCTCAAGACTTGGCATTACTTACCCGACTACAACTGGGCCTAGAAGATGATGATGAAGGTCCACCTGATGGCTTGTAGGATGAATGTATGAACGGGCGTGATAGCGATGATGACACTCCTGCTCCAAATGATGATCCTAATAATGACGAGTATTTCTAACAACTCCATGTATTCGTGTGTGTGACAACTCCATGTATTCGTATTCGTGTGACACCTCCATGTATTCATATTCGTGTGACAACTCCATGTATTCGTGTGTGTGACAACTCCATGTATTCGTATTCGTGTGACACCTCCATGTATTCATATTCATGTGACAACTCCATGTATTGGTATTCGTGTGTGTGACAACTCCATGTAATCGTATTTGTGTGACACCTCCATGTATTCATATTCGTGTGACAACTCCTTGTATTGGTATTCGTGTGACAACTCCATGTATTCATATTCGTGTGACACCTCCATGTATTCGTATTCGTGTGACAACTCCATGTATTCGTATTCGTGTGACAACTCCATGTAACTTGTATTGTTGCTTATGCATTATTGTTTTACTCTTATTTTTATTATGGTTCATCTATTTATATCAAGTTGTATAATCCGTACTAATTCGTTTACTCTTTCTCATATCAGGTGACTGAACACATGCTAGCCGGCGGCAGCAGCAAGGGCCTTGGCAAGTTGGTGAAGAAACCCGTGTCCGTTCTATATGATACTACTAAAGTTGTGGTTCCTGCACCGCTTGGCATGACCATGAAGAATGGCAAATAGATGGCGCTGTCTTTTCGTGAGTCTACTGCAGCCAAGAGGGCCAAAAAGCTGGCGGCTGCAGATCCATTGACACAGAAAGGTGGAGTGAAATGATCAAGAGGGGTGTGCAACAAACGCCAGGGAAGGCCACGTACTAAGCATGCTGAGGATGAGGAGCCTGCTGAGGAGGAGCATGCTGAGGAGGAGGAGGCTGCTGAGGAGGAGGAGGTTACTGAGGAGGAGGAGGCTGCTGAGAAGGAGCAGGACACACGGCGGTTGGAGGGGGAGGAGGATAGGCAGGTGGAGGAGGATGGAGGGAGACGACGGAGGGGGAGGATGAGCGGCAACTGGTTGTTCGTTAGGATCCACAGGGTGAGGATGTGCCCTCACGAAAGCCGAGCGTTGATGAGGACCAGGAGGTAGAGGTGGCCGAGCAGGGGGGTTCGTGTGTCACCACTACGATGACAAAAGTGTGGTTGCGTGGGCCTTCGAGGCTGCCCGGGCGACCATATGCGCATAAACACGTGGTGCTTAAACGAATTTCTAGATTCTGCACCTAGAAATTTCATTACATAAAAAATGACTTGGCTTCCCATTGTGCAGGAGCTTCACACACCTTGGAGAGACGGCTCCGCCATGTCTGCCGAGCGGCATCATTGGCCTTCTGTGTAAGTTATATTACCCTGGCCTAGTCACTTTGCCGGACAACACCGAGGAACCAGCCTAGTCATGGAAGCACTATAAATACGGAAAGCATTTCTCGGGCAGAAAGAAGAGGGTGTATGGCAACGTCGCCGTGCGGGTGGTCAAGGATTTCTGGGTGAGTTCCTTTGAAACACCGCAATTATGTTTGCAAAAGCTTGAAAATTGATGTTCTCATGACTTCATCCTTTGCGCCTGATTGCACGATTATAGGATTTCTTTACTTGTGCCTCGGGTGAGCAGAATCACGCAAATCTGGTCGTGGAAAATATCGCCAAGAAGCTAGTCAAAGACATGCACTATGAGGGGCGCGTCAGGTGCGTGGTCCTGTATCACGCGGAACAACTCAACACCAAGATTGCAAAAAAGGATGCCCGACGGAAGCATCGTACGCGTGAAGAGTACATGAAGTTAAGACGGTTGCTTATTATTCCCTACATGACCGCAACTTAGCTTCCTCCCTAAGATGTATTTCTTTACTTAGGTGATTCCTTGATGGTGCGCCAACAAAAGGCCGTTCTGGGAGAAGATCGTCGAAAGGTGGACAAGTCCAGAGTGGCAGGCTGAACACGAGATAATAGCTAAACGGCGTCGGATGATGGGTGCTCCAGCACACCGTCAAGGCAACCTCACCATCACGGGTGTCATGGACAGACATGTAAGCAACAACCTTCATTTATTCCCATATATTTGTCCTTCATGCGCGAGTGTGCCCTTCATGGTTCTCACCGCTTTCTTTTGCAGAAGAGAGTAGCAGGAGTATTTGCATATTATTGTATAGTACTAGCTACTTTCTTTCTTTCGGGCATGGAGCTCGAAACGTATGAAAGCGCACAACGACAAAGACCCTAATAACCAAGATAATGACTGGATCAGCCCTAAAGCCCGTATAAAGGGGAACAAATACACCGAGAAGTACAACAAGACGCACGGGAAGTAGTCTGATCCCATGGACAGGGACTTTGACCGTAAGGTGGCAATTATCGCTGGAGGCGAAAGGCCGGGTGGGTGGATGGGTGTTATTGTCGATTCTGTCCAGGCCTCCAACCTTCCCAGAATATCGGCGATCCGAGCTATGAGTACGAGCTGAAGTCCTACCATAGAGCCTCGCCTAGTGCATTCCGAGGTCATGTTTGAGGCATTTCTGGCCAGTTCTTCGTCATTGGTCAATACAATGGTCATGCATGTTTGCATTGCAATGCTTATGACATTTCCGTTACATGATGTAGGCCCAGCTGGATGAAGAAAAGAGGCTGTGGGAGGAGGAACAGAGATCGCGGGCTCAAGACCGGTCCATCATCGAGGCACAAAATGCGGAAGTGCAGTCGTTGAAAGAGCTGGTGGCCAAACTTTTTGCCATGAACGGCAAAACTATGCCACCGACACCAACCCCTCCTCCACATGCTAGTGGCTTGAACTTGGTGAGTTCTCTTCCAACTTTTTTAATCAATATCTTCGTCCTTACCATCATCTTATTCTCTCATGTGCTTATAGGTGAATCCATCGATTGGGTTGAACAATGTGCCGGTAGCTGCATCTGGAGTTGGGCAACCAAGCCCAATGACTATTCTTGATGTTCCATCTCCGAACTCCAAAACTGTGTGAACTCCCAGTTATGTTGATGAACTTCGTGCTTGTGAACTTCAATGCATGTACTTGTGCTTGTGAGCTTGCTATGCATAAACTTGTGCTTGTGTGCTTGAGAACATTGTGTTTGTGTACTTGAGAACATAGTTTTGCTATGTATGTTGTGGAATGGTGGTTTGGCTGTAATGTGGCACTAGTTGAGACATGTGGGAAGAGATATTATTGTTATATATGTCGGATATTATTTATATATGTGTTTTGTTGCAAGGCTAATTGAAAAACAAATTTTTAAAAACACCTGGCAGAGGCTTTGCCGAGTACATCACTCGGCAAAGTACCGTTGCCGAGAGCCATACTCGGCAAAGGTGCCACGCGGCGCGACCTGGTTGCACGGTGGAGGCTTTGCCGAGAGAGAGAAATATGATCTCGGCAAAGCGGGGGCGCTGGGACATGCTGCAGGATGGTGCGCCGAGAACCGGAACTCGGCAAAGACAAGAACACGGCAAAGACGTGTGCCGAGATCCTGCTGAAGCACACGGCAAAGATATTTGCCGAGATCCTAGGGTAGCAACTCGGCAAACATCCTAGACCTTTGCCGTGTGGTCACCGAAAGATCTCGGCACAGAAGGGGCCTCGGCGTACACGTCAGGCCATGTGTCGGCCTCTCGTGCGTACGTGTTTGCCGTGTACGGTCCCAGAGCTCTCGGCAAAGTCGACATCTTGGCAAATCTGGGAGGCCACGTGTCGTCCTCGTGTGCGTCCAGATTCGCCGAGTTCTGTTACGCAGCTCTCGGCAAACCCATGTGCCACGTCGCAGCCGCCGTCTCCATCCGGCCCGTCAAGTGCCTTTTTTCTACCGAGTACCTTAGTTAGGTCTCTGCAACGTGTTTGCCGAGTCCCCGACGGTTGGCCCTCGGCAAAATAGCCTTTGCCTAAAGGGTTCGGACCAAGTACCCTTAGCCGAGATCTGAACTTGCCGAGGTAGAAACGGCTTTCGCCGAGGTTTCCAGTGACTCTGGAAACCTGGAAATTGCAGTAGTGCTAGCATGAGACGGTGCCGTGTCCAACATGGTAGTACAATTTGGATCACAATTTAACACTGCAAAATTATATTTTATGATAAATCTAGCGATATCAAATTGATGTTTCAGATGCTAATATTTTTTTCTTAACTGATAGTCAAACTAACTTAAAAATGTCTCCCCGCAAAGAAAAACTTAAAAATGTGTGAGTGGTAAAATTTCAAAAGCTCTTGCATTTTGGATCAGAGTTAGTATGTTACAATTGTTGGAGAGGAAAATGATTCCATGTCACTCTAGCAACGGTATGCAATGCTCCTCATGATCTCTGTGATATATTATTTGCCACTGGACACGATGTTTGCTTATTTGTTATATACCAGCTTTGCAATTTTAGTCTTTTTGAGTTGGTTCCACGCTCTCTGTCTTCTCTTCCCCTCCTTGTCTAGAGGATGGCAACTACTTGCGAGATAGAGGGCTGTTACAGCGGGACGGATGGAGAAAACGACAATGAAAGGATTACGGTGAATGCAACTCTAGCTACAATTGTAGTCGATGATGACTCTATCCGCAAGGATGATAGTGAATGGTGCAACGATGGCATTGATCAAGAGGCAACGACGAAATTGGAAGAGTCGGCAGGCCTATTGGTCCAGTTTGAAGGAATGGAGATGTGAGGTGGTATGGGTAGCGAGGTTAACATGTGGTTGGAAAAGACAAAACAAAAGAAGTGGGAGAGAAAGTGAAAAGAACCATTTGAGTGGAGTAGGTACGTCCAATAAACAGTGTACCTTTCAACAGAGTAAATTCTGCGTAAACTTCCGAAATAGATGTAACTTGGTCCAACAAACACAAAATTGTACTACATCTTTTTTCATGGAGTCGTGAATCGACGAGACCTTCAAAGGTGATCTTGAATTGTTGAGACAAGAGACTGTTAACATCTTCGGCAACACACCGAACAGCATTTGGATCCGAATTACAGAATTTCAGAGTAGCCAAGAGGAAGAAGAAAGGGGAAAGCAAGCAATTTACAGGTTCCTGGTCGATGCCTTTTGGCTAAAAAATGTCGACATCTTAACCACTGCCGTCACCTCGCTGGCCAGTCTTTTCTCATGCGTTGGCTCCTCATGCGTTGGGCCTGGTCGTCTTGTGCGTCGTCAGGTTTAGTGTCTGTGACAGAGACATGCATATGTGAGTGAGTAATACACGACAATATGGAAGCCAAGTTGTACAGAGTAGCCCTATAGCTATTGGGCGCCGTACTACGTAGTCTAATTAGGGGATTAAGTTTAGTTAAACAAGTAGCTATAGGCCGGATTCTTGGAAGTGTTGAATGCTTTAATCAACAATAGTAAATCACATGATTAATTTATTAAAAAATGAATTACATTTCAATCTCTCAAATTACATTTCAATCTATAATTACATTTATAAAAAAAATGAATTACATTCCTGGATGATCCTTTTATAAAAAAAATTATAATTACATTTCAATCTATCAAATTAATTTATTATTAAGACACATGCAATCTGGCATTTCCACTATATATGTATTAAAATTACAGATGCGTGAGTTGTATATATTTTGATACTCTACTGCTACTACCTAGTGCGGCGTTGCCCTCAGCGCACTTTCAGTTAATGAATAAATGGCTCCGTGCATTGATTGATGCAGAGGCCGGGGGTTTAATCTCCTGTCTGGAAAAAGAAGTCGACCATTGTATACCATAGATTTCTCTACTTCGATCGATGATTGTCTCCGTTTTTATATACGAATCAGCGTAGGTAACGTATTCAAAATCACGGCGTTGAAAAGTATATGTTACAATATTTTAACATAAATAAACTGGTTGGTTGGGCTGGTAACATATGCCAATCCACATTAATTTGATGGTAGCAGGATGACTTATTTCAAAATCATGGCGTTGAAACGTATACGTTAGAATCAACACACCTCATGCACCCTCTCCATGACAAAGCTTGTTTACTCAGCTTGCAACAAACAAGTCTTCCTCTTCGTCCCAGCTTGCTCGATCCCCATATATATAACACACTAGCTGAGTCCTAAGCTAGTGTACACCAAAATCATACTAGATCGATCGATGGGGAGCTAGCTAATTCTCGATCTTCCTGGTTCGATTAGCTGCAATTTCACGGCGCATAAGGTACTCATATAATTCTCCTTCATCTATCTCCTAGCTAGATCGACTCCCCTGTAATTAGTTTCATCATCTTCTTGTTCATGAAATCAAAAGCTAACAGGGAGCTGATTCCCAATCCCCACACATATGCCAATGTAAACACCTATCTCATGCTCATCTATGCATGGCTCGATAAATTTCTTCGATCTCTTGCAAGTGTGTTGACAAGAATTAAGCTTGTTTGATCTTCATTTGTATGCACAAATTAAGACCGAGGGCATGGTGAAGCTAGCTGGGCAAGAAAACAACTAATCAGGAAGCTAGCTAACTACTTGTTAGCAAGGAGAAGAAGGAGGACAGATCGAGAAAGGAAAGCAAGCAGAGAGTTAGGTTAGGTAGAGACCGACTTGAAGATGGCGAACAGGTGGTGGGACGAAGGGCGGCTGGCGGAGGCGCCGCCTGCAGGCCTCGCCAGCAACCCAAACCAGCAGCTGGACGACGACGCCATGGCGGCGCCCAAGGTCGACGGCAAGAGCAGCCACAGCGGTGGAGAGAGCGGGCAGGATGACGAGCCCAAGGAGGGCGCGGTGGTGGTTCCGGCGACCTGGCGCCCGCGCGGCCGGCCCCCGGGGTCCAAGAACAAGCCCAAGGCGCCCATCTTCGTCACGCGCGACAGCCCCAACGCGCTGCGCAGCCACGTCATGGAGGTGGCCAGCGGCGCCGACGTCGCCGAGTCCATCGCCGACTTCTCCCGCCGCAGGCAGCGCGGCGTCTGCGTGCTCAGCGGCGCCGGCACCGTAACCGACGTCGCGCTCCGCCAGCCGGCCGCGCCGGGCGCCGTCGTCGCGCTCCACGGCCGCTTCGAGATACTCTCCCTCACCGGCACCTTCCTCCCCGGGCCCTTGCCGCCGGGCTCCACGGGGCTCACCGTGTACCTCAGTAGCGGGCAGGGGCAGGTGGTCGGGGGCAGCGTCGTGGGCGCGCTCACTGCGGCAGGGCCCGTCATGGTGATCGCGTCAACCTTCGCCAACGCCACGTACGAGCGGCTGCCGTTGGACGAGGCCGACGAGGATCACCAGGATGCCGCCGGAAGGCAGATGCCGCATGGCGCTGTTCCTCCCATGATGGCCGGAGACCCCTCCGCGGCGGCGATGCCAATGTACGGCTCGCCGGCGAACCTGATGCCAAGAGGCGGGCATTCGGCGGCGGAATGGGCGGCGCATATACGGCCGCCCTACTAGCTAGCATCAATCAGGAGTCCATGTGTCGACACCAATGCCAAATAACTCAAGAACTTGCATTGCCTCTATCTACCAGCTGGTAACTATTAACTAGAATATTTACTTTTTTTTCGAATGAAGTAGAATATTTACTTGTCTGTGAAAAATCATGTGGAGTTAGTTGCTCGCGTTCATGTTTTTTTTTTGAATTAAAGGGATTTTCTCCCCTGATTTCATATAAAGAAATCAAGTTTTTACAGCCAGAACACACACCTCCACCTTGCACAGCCAAAAGACTGAGAGAATCACTGCCCAAGCAGCAACCAGCGCAGAAACTCAGAGCAGCGACAAAAGAAGAAGCAAACGAGATGAAGAGAACTACTAAAACGTTTTCACACGCTTCCAGGTGACGCTGCCATCAAGCTACAACCAAAAGATACTATAGCTCAGAAGCAACAACTAGAGCAAATCACAACCATATCTGCCAAACCCTGCATCCATCCTTTTTCCTCTTTCAGCTCATCAGTTTTGGATCCACGAAGACCAGCTCTTCCAGTAGTTTTGCGCTGCGTTGTAGCGCCAGCTTTGCGTCCTCCATCGCCTGCAAGTTACTCCACAAATTAATCCAATATGTCACCCTAAATAAAACGTCAATGGGTTGCTCAACATGCCATTTTCGCTGAAAACATGCTAAATTGCGAGCTTTCCAAATGCTCAAATTACTGCTGCAATACCCACAGAGACAAGTTTCCTTTTACTGTCCCCCATCCCTTTCAACCACACATCAAATACACAACTTTGATGTGGCACTTGCTTCACAAACAGGATTATCGTCCACGAAGGTTCTGGACTTAGAGTGCGAGTACCGCACTTCGAGGCGAGGCGAGGAAATCTTATGAAGACTTGGGCTCAATTTTGGTTTTCTGTGTTCATATGACCTACCCTAACACAAACAAAGAGAAAATGCCCATGGTCTATCCCCTTTCGAGGTCGTTCAAAGGCTTAGACCAAGCGGGGCCCACGGATCAGCGTATCGTCCGAAACCGCGCGAGGCGCGAGGGAGGGTCAGAAAACCTCCCCACTTGCATGTGGACCTAATATATGTATACAAGGGTGGTGTTATGTGAAAATATCCAATACACAACTTTGATGTGGCACTTGCTTCATAAACAGGACTATCGCCCACGAAGGTTCAGGACTTATAGTGCAAGTCCAGCACTTCGAGGCGACGGGAGGGAATCTTGTGAAGACTTGGGCTAAATTTTTGTTTTCCATGTTCCTATGACCTATCCTAACATAAACAAAGAGAAAATGCCCGTGATCTATCCCTGTTCGATGCGGGTCAAAGGTGTACACCAAGCGGGGCCCATGGATCAACGTTTCATCCGAAACCGCACGAGGGAGGGTCAGAAAACCTCCCCCACTTGCATGTCACTAGTCGAGAAACGGCCTTTAGTCCCGGTTGGGAAGGGCCTTTAGTACCGGTTCACCAACCGGGACTAATAAATCGGGACTAAAGGCCCCCACCCTTTAGTCCCGGTTGGCCACGACCCGGGACTAAATCCCTGCCACGTGGCCGGCAGCGCGCGCCGGGGGCTGGGGACCTTTAGTCCCGGTTGGTGATACTAACCGGGACTAAATCCCTGCCACTTTAGTCCCGGTTGGTGACACCGACCAGGACTAAAGGTTTAGGGGTTTAGGGGTTTAGGGTTTATTGTTTATTTTTCCTTTTCATTTTGTGTTTTCCATTTAATTCTTTTTCATTTCAAACATATTTTACGCTACTACATACTGTACACGTTATGCATATATAATAAAATTTCTTGTAGAACCAATCATATATCATAGAATTTCTCGTACGACCATGCATACACATATATATATACAATTTGGTATATACAATTTCTCTTACAATTTGCAGATCATTACATGCAGGCATTAGGTGAAATGGTATTCTCCGTCGGGAGATATGACCTGCTGAAGCAAAAATCCCGCCATTTCCTCTTGAAGTGCTCGTATGCGGTCCTTTGGTAGGAGCCTACCCCGCATCTTCATCATCTTTAAAGAAGGAGATCAATATGAATATATTAGTTGTGTGTATATATATTAGATCATGATAAAAAAATTGTGAATAGTGTTTACGTACCCAAAGATGTCTTGCATCTCGGCTCCTTTCGGTAATAAAGCGAATGTTCTCGCAAACGTAGTATGCACATAAATTAGCCCCCTTTTCCTGCCTCATACACTTTACGAGAATAGAATTCAATCAGATAATAATCAAGCATGATAACGGTATTGAAACTAGAATTAAAGAGATGCGCGGACGTAGCTAGTACTACTTAATTACCTTGCACCGTCGCCATTTCAGCCGTGGTTCCCATTCACCGACAACCTCTTGGATGTACTTTTTCCAAACCCTGCCCGGCAAAGAAAATGAATAAAGGAGTTATTAATTACTTGATATCAGGAAATGAATTAAAGAGGCCGACATAGTGCGATAATGATTGAAATTACCTGTCGAGCATCAAAAACAGGCTCATGTATTCTTCAGCGTCTTTACCTAGTGAGTCGAGTACTTCAACAGTTCCCTCGTCAACTCTAATGATTAGCAGGATCCAGTGGAATCTGCACACACGTTTGTATAAGCAGGCATGCATAACTCATCAACTACACTTAACATCGAGTAAGCAAAAATAGAATTTGTAGTACAAGACAGTAACACTCACCTGAAGTTGTAAGGAAAAAGTATTTCTGGTCTGGTATTTAGTTCCTTCAAAAACATTAGCAAGCTATTCTCTGTGTCTTGTGGGTGGTTATTTAACATAATTTCATTAACGGTATTTGGGTCAATGAACCCAATGCCATAGACTCTATCTCTTTTCAATTCATAAATCTTCATTCTGCATATATAATACCACACAAAAGAATATAGTGAGGAAAATTACAGGCAATGAACGAGCTGAGCTAGAGACTCAAATTACAGAAAGAAATCACTCACAGACAATAGCAACTGACGAGAGATTTGTCAAGTGCGTCTTGATTGAATAACTGAATTTTTTTTGGAAATTCAATCCACACATCATTTCCATGGAAGTAATGCTCTGGCTTGACTTTCACCATGAGTCTCTCTCTCACGGCCTTTACTTCTCTCAGGTACCAGTCATGCAATCTACGCATTTGCATTGGTAGAAGCTCCTCCTCGTCAGGCCTGACCAGAGGGTTCCCGGGGACATATTTCCATGCTAGTTCCTTCGGATCCATCGTGGGGAGTTCCTCGATGCCTAGGACTTGTTCAACAGTGATACCCATCTCTCTAGCCGCCATCTCTCTATCAGCGTCGGTTACCGCCTTATCGGTACTTACCTTGAGTGGGGGGATCGATTGCACTGCCTGTTCTCCGAGCTGGGGAACAGTTTTCCCGCTTTTATTACTACCTATAAGGCTCGACTGTTAATTTTTTTGTTGATGATATGACTTGCTAATAGAGCGTTCATAGTCTGATCGCCTTTTCTCCACAGCCGGTTTAGCAAGATCCACAAAGTGTTGTACGACTTTCTCAGGTATTTTCTCCTTCGGCGATGGGGGCGGTTTCGGTGCAAAATGGGCCTTCACTTGGGCATCCACGACCCGTTTGTTTTCCTCCTCAGTCATCTCATAACCTAACTTGTTTTTGGCAGGAGGCTCAGGTTTCTTCTTTGGTGCTCTCTTCCGCTTTGGAGTCGGTCCAAGCGGCGGAGATCGATATCGTGTACTCGCGCTGGGCTCCGTCTCGAGGTGGGGTGGATTCGGCTGACGCGGCGGAGATCGATATGGCAGACTCGCGCTACGCTCCGTCTCGAGGTGGGTTGGAGTCGGCTGACGCGGCGGACTTGGAGGAGGAGTCGGTGGCCTTGGCACCGAGTTTGGAAACACGATGCATTCCTTTCTCCAAACAATGAGACCACGTATGGCTTCTCCCAGTGTCTGCTCCCCTTGACCTCCAGGAAAGTCAAGCTCTAGTGAGTCATATCCCGACAGAACTTCATCCACCCCAACACGAGCATAGCCAGGTGGAATCGGATTGCCGTGGATGGTTGCTTCAGGTGGATTCGGTAAAGCAAAGCCTTCCGCCACCTTCATGGATATGTTCTTCATTTTCATGTGTAGCTCATAAGTTGTCGTCTCTTGGATATCATCCACGGGGTAGCGAGCCAGCAATGCATCATCGGCCGGGACCCCCATGGAACCCACGCTGCTTTTCGGCATAGATGGGATGGTACTATCCAATGCTGGATCTGGTTGCTCCTGCCGCTGAGACGCCCTTTGCTAGCTAATTGTGTCGATCTGGTCCTGCTGCCGCATGAAAGCGCGTTCCAACTCCGCGTTCTTTGATTCTACCTTTTGAAGCCGGTCTGCATCCTGCTTCCTCTGGTCTGCATCCTGCTTCTTCTTTCTCACACGGCTTCTGTGAGTGTCGTTCCACATCGCAAACCCCTCAACCCACGGAACAACGCCTTTGCCTCGTGTTCGTCCCGGGTGTTCAGGATTCTTGAGGGCGCTTGTAAGCTCGTCGTTCTCTCTCTCGGGCTGGAACGCCCCCGTTCGAGCCTCTTCTATTGCTTCAAGTAAAGCGTCTGAGGCTTCTTTAAGACTTGCCTGTTCAATAATCTCCCCTGTCTTTGGGTCCAACTTTCCACCATGCGCATAAAACCAAGTCCTCCACCTGTCGGGCCAACCCACTGTTTGTGGAGTGACCCCTACAGCAATCATATTTTTCTCAGATTCATCCCACTTAGGCAACCCAGTCTTGTAGCCACCTGGCCCCAGAACATGGTGAAACTTTTTTTTCTCAGCATTTATCTTGTTTTTCATCGACCGTTCCTTAGCTTCTTCCGATTACTTGAACTCCACAAATAAGTCCCAGTTATCTTTTACCTTCTCTAGTGGTCCAGTGAACTCTGGAGTCTTCTTTTCTGCGTTGACGTAGTTGGCCCATAATGTTTTCTTCCAAGACTGGAATTGTGTGGCCATCTTCTTAAGAGCACACTTCTTGACTTTCTCCCGTTGGAGATCTGTGAAACCCTCTGATAGGGTGAAATGTGACATGAGCGTATCCCAAAGCAGATTTTTTGCTCTTTCGTCGACAAAACTAACTCCTCGATCTTCCTTTGGCTTATTCCATTCTTGAACGGTGATCGGGATTTGGTCCCTAACAATAACTCCGCATTGACGTATAAATTTGTCCGCATTCTTTTTAGGAGCAATCGGTTTGCCATCTTCTTTGATTTCATCGATGTTGTACTTTATGCCATCGGGCAACTTTTTGGCCGAGCCTCGTACTACCCTTGTTGAAGATTTGCTCGATCCGGAGGGCTAAAAGAAGAAAGATTCGTTAATATATATATATATATATATATATATATATATATATATATATATATATATATATACAAATCAATTAATACATGTAATGATCACCAGAGGCCTTATATATATATATATATACCTCGCCGGACTTCGTTAATTGAAGAACATTTCCTTCGCCATCATTGTTTGTGTGCCCTTCGTCTATTGGTTCTTCCTCAATTCCCTCACCGGACTCGTTCAGATATTGTAAGCCGTCATCTGGTTCAATCTCTGGGATTTGGGAGCGTATCATGTCGAACATGATATCCTCTTGATCATGGTCGTCTCTGCCGCTATAGTCCATAGCTTTACTAATCCAGAAGAAAAATAAAACAATTTAGTATTCAAACTAGAATGCATTCAATAAGCAAAAACTAATACATTTCGAATAATCCAGTTAATGCATCATCGAATATTATCACTAATACATCTCGAATATTATCATATAACATCACTAATACAGCTCGAATATTATCGAATAATCTAGTTGACTCGCGGTTCCTCCGTCACTAATAAATCTCGAATAATCCAGTTAATGCAACAATAATATCACATAATATCACTAAACATCTCGCCCAATCAAACTGGACGTCGACTCCCGGTTCCTGAGCCGCGGGCGGTGAACACCCAAAGAGAATGAACCATCATAGGATCATAGCTCGGGTGAGATCCCTAAAGAAACTGCCAGGTATTGGAGAAGCTGTCGTCCAACGCAACCATGTAGCGACGGACGTGCTCGTCCTCCTCCCTGACACGGCGACGTACCTCCCTCTCGGGGGACGGCTCCCTCTGCACCGATAATGGCCCAGGCGACCGCCACCAAAGAAGCTCCGGGTCGACGACGAGACCCCGATTCCTCACCAAGCTGCGCGCCCCGGAAGGTAGCACCTCCCAGTGCCAGCCCGGCGGAGCCCAGTCCCGGACATGGCGCCTCTCAAACTGGTTGTCGCCGCCGGGTCGACGACGAGGATGCGGGCTGGGCATCGTCGACGAGAACAAATTCCTATGAAAACCAATACACGATTTCTAAATTTTTCTTTTTTTCTCTCACCACATGTCTATATTTTTTATACACCTATCAAATACACGATTCACATTTTTGAAATCTAGTGACAAAAAAAAGATGAGGAGGTGAAGGGGGATTCGTAGCTCACCCTCGGCTGTAGAGGAAGTAGTTGATCAGCGGAGGGAAGATCGGGGACCAACAGCTCCGACGTCGATAAACACTCCTCGGAGATGCAACACCACAAATCTGTAAATTGTACCGATTTAAAATTTTAGACCATCACATATCATATAGCTTTTAACAACATCTCAAATTGCAAAATAAGCTTCATTATCAATTATTTACTACATATTCGCATGAGAAAAATAGCTCCAAAATTTTGACCAACATTCCATCCATCTATGAATCTAACAACATCCATGCATCCATCTAACACAAATTCATCCATGCATCCATCCACCTAACAAACAGTAGTTAACAGTAGCAAGAAACTGAAAAAAAAACATGAAAAAAATTAGATCATCACATCACATCCATGCTCACCGGCCTGCAAATTCCACCGAGTGAAAAAAAATTAGATCATCACATCACATACAACATTGACACATTATCCATACTTCATAACATCAATCCATTTGCATTTCTTGCATTCTTGTTAAATTAGATCATCACATCATACATTTACATTTCTTGCATTATTCTTGCATTCTTGTTAATTTTTTTTTTTTTGCATTTTTGCATCACAATTATCATCACATCACATCATCACATCATAACATCAATCCATTTTGCATCACATCACATACAAAAAAAATTAGATCATCACATCGCGAGGTCGTCCATGGCGGCTGCCGAGCTCGGGGTGTGCGGGGGGTAGTTAGAGGCCGTGTGCGGGCCAGGGGAGAGCGGGGGAAGACAAGGGGGGCTCACAGCGAGGTCGATCGCGAGCTCGAGGAGGGCTCAGGGAGGTTGTGGCAGTGGCGGCGACCGGCAAGGTCGAGGCAGTGGCAGCGACCGGTGAGGAGGAAGACGATGGTGCGGGCGCTGTGGGGCTCTTCGCTCGCTCCCATGGTCGAGGAAGATGCAGCGGGCAGCGGGCTGCGGCGTCGGCGATCTCCGGCATCGGAGGTTGAAGACGAGCGGCCTAGCGGCGTGTGGTGTTCGATCTGTCTCCTGGGCGGTGGAAAACGCTAAGTCAGTTATATAGGATCGACCTTTAGTCCCGGTTGAATCCACGACCCGGGCGTAAAGGACCTTTAGTCCCGGTTCGTGGCTGCAACCGGGAATAAAGGGTAGGCCTTTAGTCTCGGTTACAGCCACGGGCCGGGACTAAAGGTCTGTTTTCGGGGCCCAAATTAAGCGCGGGAGGAGGACCTTTAGTCCCGGCTGGTGGTGCCAACCGGGACTAAAGGTTTTTTTTTCATTTTTTCTGTTTTTGCTTTATTTTTTTTCTTTTGTTTCTACTTACCGCCAAATATTTAGAGTTTTTGAGTGAATATTTTTGCTTTAGGTCACAAAAATTATAAACTTTCTGTTAGTGCCAGTAGTTTTCAAATTTGAATAGTTTAAATTTGAATTCTTTGAAATTTGTGTGAATCACTCGTTTGTGAATTACTTTAGTTTAAAAATAGAGTTTTGAGTGATTCTTTTTCCTGCTGTTTAATATTAGTGTGTTTTATCATTATGTTCAATTTGGTAAATTTTAGTTTATTTTAAATAGGTGTTTTAATCAAAAACATATTCTGTTTAGCTCTTTTAGTTTTATACCTTCATTTGTTTTAAATATTTTTGTTTATATGTTTTCTTGTTATTCTTTTGCCAAAATATATTATGTTTCTGTTAGTCAGCATGAGGAGTTTTAATTTTCAACCCTTACTTACTTCATTTGTTATTTTTCATGCATTTAATGATTTTTTTAAGCTAAATGACCCTGAAATTGAAAAGCACTACAAATGAACTCTGAAAAGGTTGAAACTTGGCATGGTATCATCATTTCACCCACATAGCATGTGCTAAAAACTTGAGAGGGGTACAGCAAAAACTGGATGCACTTCGTGTACAAACTGGACCATCTCCTTCGAAGTATCAAGGTTTCGACGAAAACTCATCTGTTACGAAGGCATTTCATTTTTTTAAACTTATTTCAACTCCAGACTTTTTGTGCATTCAATATGCATCATTCAAAGCCACATCCTCAAATTTCAACCCTTTCTAACTTCATTTGCTATTTTTCATGCATTTAATGATTTTTTTGAGCTAAATGACCCTAAAATTGAAAAGCACTACAAATGAACTCTGAAAATGTTGAAACTTGGCATGGTATCATCATTTCACCCACATAGCATGTGCTAAAAATTTGAGAGGGTTACGGCAAAAATTGGATGCACTTCATGTACAAACTCGACCATCTCCAGCGGAGCACGAGCAGAGCGGCACACGCGAAGGATGACAACACGGTGCATGCAAGTGCCACGGAGCTCACTTGGGTTTCCAGCTGTCGCCCAAGCGGCGGGAGAGAGCCCCCAAGAAAGTGATGACGGTGAAGCCGGTCACATCCCAGAGTGGGATCTTGGGGTATAAAACTTTTTCTTCGCGTGTGTCCCTTTGCGTCGTAACCATGGACAATCTTCATCATTTGACAGGATGCTTGGGTCAGTCTTCACTGTGAAGGGAGGAATTTCATGAAACTTTTCATAATCTTCTGACATGTTTGTCTTGTCCTCCACTCCCACGATGTTTCTTTTCCCTGAAAGAACTATGTGGCGCTTTGGCTCACCGTATGATGTATTCGCTTCCTTATCTTTCCTTTTTCTCGGTTTGGTAGACATGTCCTTCACATAGAAAACCTGCGCCACATCATTGGCTAGGACGAATGGTTCGTCTGTGTACCCAAGATTGTTGAGATCCACTGTTGTCATTCCATACTGTGGGTCTACCTTTACCCCGCCTCCTGTCAGATTGACCCATTTGCACCGAAACAAAGGGACCTTAAACTCACGTCCATAGTCAAGTTCCCATATCTTCTCTATGTAACCATAATATGTGTCATTTTCCCTATTGGTGTTTGTTGCATCAAAGCGGACACCACTGTTTTGGTTGGTGCTCTTTTTTATCTTGGGCGAACGTGTAAAATGTATTCCCATTAATCTCGTACCCTTTGAAAGTCAATATAGTCGAAGATGGTGACTAGGCCAACAAGTACAGCTCATCTCCAACACTGTCGTCATTCATGAGATGTGTTTGCAACCAACCGCCGAAAGTCGCCATGTGTGTACGTTTAATCCAGGGGTCAGACTGCTCCGGGTTCTTGGAGCGTACAATATCCATGTGTTCCTCGATATACGGAGCCACCAAGGTGGAATTTTGTAGAACTGTGTAGTGTGCTTGGGCCCAAGAATGACCGTCGCTACATATTACTGAATCCTTTCCTAGCGTGCATTTTCCACTCAGTCTCCCCTCTTGCCGCGATTCAGGAACACCAATCGGCATAACGTCAGGAATAAAGTCAACACAAAACTCAATAACCTCCTCTGTTTCATGGCCCATGGAGATGCTTCCTTCTGGCCTAGCACGGTTATGAACATATTTCTTTAAGACTCCCATGAACCTCTCAACGGGGAACATATTGTGTAGAAATACAAGACCCAGAATGGCAATCTCTTCAACTAGGTGAACTAGGACGTGCGTCATGATATTGAAAAAGGATGGTGGGAACACCAACTCGGAACTGACAAGACATTGCACCAAATCATTTTGTAACCTTGGTAGGATTTCTGGATCGATTACCTTCTGGGAAATTGCATTGAGGAATGCACATAGCTTCACAATGGCTAATCGAACATTTTCCGGTAGAAGCCCCCTCAATGCAATCGGAAGTAATTGCGTCATAATCACGTGGCAGTCATGAGACTTTAGGTTTTGGAATTTTTTCTCTGCCATATTTATTATTCCCTTTATATTCGACAAGAAGCCAGACGGGACCTTCATACTGAGCAGGCATTCAAAGAAGATTTCCTTCTCTTCTTTGGTAAGAGCGTAGCTGGCAGGACCTTGATACTGCTTTGGATGCATGCCGTCTTTTTCGTGCATACGTTGCTGGTCCTCCCGTGCCTCCGGTGTATCTTTTGTCTTCCCATACACGCCCAAGAAGCCTAGCAGTTTCACGCAAAGATTCTTTGTCACGTGCATCACGTCGATTGCAGAGCGGACCTCTAGGACTTTCTAATAGGGTAGGTCCCAAAATATAGATTTCGTCTTCCACATGGCTGCGTGTCCGTCAGCGTCATTCGGAACAGATTGTCTGCCAGGACCCTTTCCAAAGATTACTTTTAAATCATTGACCATATCAAGTATATGATCACCAGTACGGTGGTCAAGCTTCTTCCAGTGATCTGCCTCACCTTTGAAATGCTTGCCTTTCTTTCTTAAGAGATGCTTGATCGGAAGAAATCGACGATGTCCCAGGTACACATTATTCTTACATTTATCCAAATATATACTTTCGGTCTCATCTAAACAGTGCGTGCATGCGTGGTATCCCTTGTTTGTCTGTTCTAAAAGGTTACTAAGAGCAGGCCAATCATTGATTGTTACAAACAGCAACGCTCGTAGGTCAAATTCCTGCTGTTTGTGCTCATCCCAAACACGTACACCTTTTATGTAACACAGCTGTAAAAGTTCTTCAACTAATGGCCTTAGGTACACATCAATGTCATTGCCGGGTTGCTTAGGGCCTTGGATGAGCACTGGCATCATAATGAACTTCCGCTTCATGCACAACCAAGGAGGAAGGTTATAGATACATAGAGTCACAGGCCAGGTGCTATGATTGCTGCTCTACTCCCCAAATGGATTAATGCCATCTGCACTTATACCAAACTTTAAGTTCCTTGCGTCACCTGCAAACTCTGGCCACTTTCTCTCAATTTTTATCCACTTCGACCCATCAGCGGGTACTCTCAACTTCCCGTCTTTCTTACGGTCTTCTTTGTGCCAACGCAACAACTTGGCATGCTCTTTGTTTTGGAGCAAACGTTTCAACCGTGGTATTATAAGAGCATACCACATCACCTTGGCAGGAATCCTCTTCTTGGGGCGCTCGCCCTCAACATCTTCACCAGGGTCATCGCGGCTGATCTTATAGCGCAATGCACCGCATACCGGGCATGCATTCAAATTCTCGTACTCCTCACCGCGGTAGAGGATGTAGTCATTAGGGCATGCATGTATCTTCTGCACCTCTAATCCTATAGGGCAGACAGCCTTTCTTTGCTTCGTACGCACTGTCGGGCAATTTGTTGTCCTTAGGAAGCTTCTTCTTCATTATTTTCAGCAACTTTTCAAATCCCTTGTCAGATACACCATTCTCTGCCTTCCATTGCAGCAATTCCAGTGTGGTACCGAGCTTTGTGTTGCCATCTTCGAAATTTGGGTACAACAATTTTTTGTGATCCTCTAACATGCGCTGCAACTTCAACTTCTCCTTTTCACTTTCGCAGTTTCTCTTTGCATCGGCAATGGCCCGACCAAGATCATCAGCGGGCTCATCTGATGCCTCTTCTTCAGCTTCTTCTTCTTCATTCTGTTCCCCCATTGTAGTACCATCGTATTCAGGGAACCCAGGATAGTTGTCATCATCCTCTTCTTCTTCATTCTCTTCCATTAAAACCCCTCTTTCTCCGTGCTTGGTCCAACAGTTATAGCCGGACATGAAACCGGACGTAAACAGGTGGACGTGAATGACTTTTGAGCTAGAGTAATTCCTATCATTCTTATAGACACCACATGGACAACACATAAAACCATTCCGCTTGTTTGCACGCCATTAATGAACTGGGGAGAGAAAAAGGCCATGCCCGAGAGCGTCGGTCATCGGACATTAATGAACTGGGGAGAGCGTCGGTCATCGGACATCCATTGCCGACTCATCTTCATTACACAACACCGAAAAGACCAAATTAATACAAGTTCATACATAAAGTTCATACACACTTATTCTCATAAAACAACATAAAACTATCTAGCTAAAGCATTTAAATGCAACAATAAATGCGATCAAAATCGCAACTAAGGTAATAATTGATCCAACAGCATAATGTTACCAAGCCTCTTTATTATCGACATATTTTCTAATGTTTCTAATCTTCAATTGCATTGCATCCATCTTGATCTTGTGATCATCGACGACATCGGCAACATACAACTCCAATTTCATCTTCTCTTCTTCAATTCTTTTCAATTTTCTTTCAAATACTCGTTTTCTTTTTCAACTAAATTTAACTTCTCGACAAGAGGGTCGGTTGCAATTTCCGGTTCACATACCTCCTAGATAAAAATTTCTATGTCAACTTGATGGGCATAATTGTCATAAACACGAAATGCAACAAATAGTTATAAAAGAGAATATACCACATCCGAATAATAAACCGGACGAGGGCCGACGGGGACGGATATCAAAACCATGGCACTATGTATAACAAACAATCATACAAGTAAGAAAATTATACAACTAACTATCTAAATCATACAAATAAGATTTTTTTTATAAAAAGGATAAGAACAAGAGGCTCACCAAGGTGGTGCCGGCGACGGGACGGTGCGGGTGATCGACGGTGGTTAGGACGGGGACGGGAAGGCACTAAGTAAACCACACTTGCACATATGCAAACTAAGAAGTTAATTTGAGCTCAAATTGCATATAAATCAAATAAACTCCCACATAATTACTCCCAAACTAAAACCCACAAATCACTATACTTATAGAGCATTGCACGAGCTAATCTAGCAACGAGAGATGAAAGGACAAAGTTGCTAACCTTTGTGAACACTTGGATAGATGGGGTGTCTTAAATCTTGACAATTCTTGGCAAAAATGGAGGATGAGCTCGAGCAAGGGGAAGAGAACAGAGGAGAGAAAGGAGAAAACAGAGAAAGGAGAGCGTGGGCTCGGGCTGGACGAAGCACTATATATAGTGATATCTTTAGTCCCGGTTGGTGATACCAACAGGGACTAAAGGTCCATCTCTAGTCCCGGTTGGTGATACCAACCGGGACTAAAGGGGCTCGCAGGGGCCCCAGCCTGACGCCAGCCTGCCACCGCCCCTTTAGTCCCGGTTGGTAACACCAACCGGGACTAGAGGTCACATATGAACCGGGACTAAAGCCTAGCCGTTCGAACAGGGACTAGTGGTCACATTAGTCCCGGTCCAAAACCCGACCGGGACTAATGCTCCGGATGAAAGGCCTGTTTTCTACTAGTGTGTGTCCCTAATATATGTATACAAGGGTGGTGTGATGTGGAAATATCCCATACACAACTTTGATGTGGCACATGCTTCACAAACAGGACTATCCAGCACAATGCCACGGGTCCCGCCGGAGGGAGGCGCATGAGTTCGTTCATTGAAGTGTTGGATGGAGGCACATTGAAATTGGTATCTAGTATTTATATCCCTGACAAATAATGTAAAAAAATAAGAAAATTAAAAGGAATAGAAAAAGAAATATATGTTTGCCGACATCCGTACTTATGGCTCTCGGCAAAGGTCTTGACCTTGATTCCGAGGCGTACTGTTGGGATCTCGGGAAAGATTCCTTTCCGCCGAGTTTCCACGTCTTGAACTCGGGATAATTTTCGCGCGCGGGGGGGTGGGGGGAGTGGGGTGTGGACTTAACAAAATTTCCCTGCGTACATCCGCGCGCGGTTCATTCTTCATCCACCCCAAAATTTCCCCGCGCGCTTGCGCCACTGCCGCCGCCGCGCATCCTGGCCTCCCCTCTCCTCGCCGATCGCCGTTCACGGTCTCCACTCCTCGCCGGTCGCCACACTCGAGGCTGCCTCCTCTCCGAGCAACCGTCACTTCCGGCCTCCCCGAGCCACCTCCACTTCCGGCCTCCCCGAGCAACCGCCACCTCCGGCCTCCTGGAGTCGCCGTCCTCCCCGAGCTCGCCGGCGACCTACTTCTTCCCGATGCCGCCGGTGGTGAGCCTCTCCTCCCCTCTTTTTCATGTTGTACTTTGATCCAAGACAGAGTTTCGGCAGTGTCTCCCTGTTGTTCTCCGTATACACATTCTCTCGGCTTTTTGCCGAGACAAGTATTTGGAGAACAATGGGGAGGTGCTTCTAAAATTTTGTCTCGGATCGGAGTACAGCATGAAAACGAACCAGCCAACACAGCCTCGGGTGGGATTAGGACCGATCCTTACCTATTAGATAGCTCAGAGCATGACGTAAATTTGATGGAAACCGCCTGTTGCATAAAAAACATTATATGTGTGTTTTCCAATATATCAGAGGATGGAAGATCGTTAGTGGATATACACTGGCCATCCTAGTATGGAGGGTATGACTTCTCAGTTGGTTTCCAAGACAGATCAGTTCTTAGATCAAGCATTTGCTGGAGAAACACTACCTGGTGGAATTTGGTGGCCCTGCAAACAATGCGATAACCATTCCAGAAAGGATAAGGAGACTATGACTTGTACACCTAGGCACACATGGGTTTACGCCAGGCTATTACAGGTGCATCTTCCACGACGAGCCAGAACAACACAGAGTGCAGGTGGTCCGACATCGCACCAATGAATATGATATTGGGGTTAACTTCATATTGGAAGAAATCCGCAATGCACATGCGCCTGAAACTCCACCTACAAGGGAAGAGGAAGAGGATGAGCCGGAGCAGAGCCCGACGGAGTTTCATGAAGCCTTGTTTGCAGCATAGAAACCCCTTCACAGGCATATAGAGGTTACTCAACTGGATGACATCGCACGCCGAATGGCCATCATGGCCCAGTTCGCCCTGAGCAAATCTGCATTCGATGCATTTTTTACCGTTATTGGCACAATTCTACCGGAAGGACACCTTTTGCCAAAAAACATGTACGAGACGAACAAACTCCTCAGTTCACTTAAGATGTCGTATGAGAAGATACATGCTTGTCCAAAGGGATACATTTTATTTAGAAACGAATATGCGGATGCAAAATACTGTGTCAAGTGCAATTCCTCGAGGTATTTTGTGGTCGACGATGGTGAAGGTAAGAAGGAGCAGCTCGACATCGCCGTCAAGATCCTTCGGTATCTTTCATTCATATGAAGTATCGAACGGCTTTTTATGAACGAGGAATCTGCCCAACAGATGAGATGGGCTGTAGAAGGAAAGAGATACCATCCTAATAAGATTATACATCCGTCGGATGCTGAAGCATGGAAGAATTTCATTAAACTTCATAAAGATAAAGCGGGTGACTCGCTGAGTGGAGCAATTGCGATAATAACCAATGGGTTCAATCCATATGGTGGGACGGCTACCACATACAGCTGTTGGCCTGTGTATGTTATTCCCTAGAATCTCCCCCCACGGCGTCTGCATGCAATAGCATAACATATTCCTGTCGCTCATAATTCCAGGGCCCAACTATCCGGGGAATAATATGAGTGTGTACATGGAGCCATTGGTTGATGACTTGCTCATTGCCTGGTCTGACAGGGTACGAACATATGATGCCATAACAAAGAAGCACTTCGATATGCGTGTTTGGTACCACACATCCTTGCATGACCTGCCGGCACGGGCGATATTCTATGGCTGGTCTATACATGGGAAGTGGCCTTGCCCAGTGTGCCGGCAGTCTGTGACTTTCATTTGGCTGCGGAAGGGTCGCAAGTATTCCTGCTTTGACCAACATCGGCAGTTCCTTCATCTTGATCACCCATTCAGACAAGACACTGTGAACTTCCAGAAAGGTGTTGTTGTCGATGCTCCATCACCACCTGTGTTGACCGGTACCCAGATTAAAGACAAGTTAGGTGCTCTCCAGGAAAATGCCGTAGGGCCTGGTTTTGTGGGATATGGAGAGACACACCAGTGGACTCACATTCCAAGCTTGTGGAGGCTCCCTTACTTTAAGGATCATGAACTTCCACATAACATTGATGTAATGCACACTGAAAAGAATATCGCTGAGGCCCTTCTTGGCACACTCCTTGACACTGAGAAGTCGAAGGATAATGTTCCAGCTAGAGTCGATCAATACGAGCTGTGCGGTAGAGAAAACCTAAAGATGGTTCCTCCTGGACGTAGGAAAAATTGGTACAGGCCACTGGCCCCGTTCTGCCCTACAAGGAAGCAAAGGACGGAAATACTCCAGTGGGTCATGAACAAGTTGTTCTTCCCTGATGGGTACGCAGCTAATATCATGAGGGGAGTGAATGTGGGTATGGGGTGAATAGGGGGGGCTGAAGAGTCATGACTATCATGTATGGATTGAGCGGATAATGCCTGTGATGATTCAAGGCTATGTCGATGAGGATACTTGGCGAGTGCTGGTGGTGTTGATCTGTTTCTTCCGCCAGCTTTGTGCTAAAGAATTAGATATTGAAGTGGTTGAAAAGTTGGAGCAACAGGCACCTGAGTTGCTATGCAAGCTAGAGAAGATATTTCCGCCAGGCTTCTTTAATCTGATGCAACATATGATCTTGCATTTCCCGTACGTGGCACGAATGTGGGGGTAAATTGCAGTACCGTTGGCAGTATCCAGCTGGGAGAGAACAGAAGAATCTTCGGGGGAAATGTAAGAATAAAGCCCGCATCGAATCCTCCATAACCGAGGCATACTTGCACGAGGAGGTGTCAAACTACACGACAAAGCACTATCATCAAAGTCTTCACAGTAAGCATAATCCAGCTCATCGTTACCATGACGACAACACCGATGATGCAACCGAGCGTAGCCTCTTCATAGGGCAAGGTGCCAAAGCTAGTGGTTCGACTTCAAAGAACTTTTCAAATATTGAGTGGAACACTATTATGATGTATGTCTTGACCAACATGGAGGAAGTGCAGCCGTACATACAGTAAGTGCACACCATATTATTTCACAACTACTCACTAGTTTGTGTCTAACTCCCCTTCTTCTCTCTGCTATAGGGAATTCATGAGCGAATTCTGGAAGCTACCAAGGGACCCCACCGTCCAGGAAGTAATGGACCTTCTTAAAAATGTTGGTGGCACTTTAATTTCTTGGTTCTCGTTAAAAGTAATTCTTCTAACTTGGCTTCTAGTGTTGACATCTCAAGTCTTGCATATTTGCAGCTAATGCACTAGACCATCTCTTCCCTTAAACTTGTAGGCACACACAAAGGTTGATATGGGTGCCGATTTGAGACAAGTAGCCAAAGGTTTTGAATACGAGGGCATGTCATTTAAGGCATACGACGTGAATGGGTATCGCTTCCACACCAAGACTCACACGCATGATCGACCCAATCAAAGGACAATAAACAGTGGGGTGTATTGTCCAGGGACATATGGACATGACTACTATGGAAGAGTCGACGAAATATTCGAGCTTGATTACAATGGGATTAGTCATCAAAAGCCCGTCGTATTCAGATGCAGTTGGCTCAATCCAGACAAAGTGAGACGAACCCCTGATATTGGCTAGGTCGAAGTCGAACGCGCATCTGTCTATAAAGGAGATGATGTCTATATTATGGCTCAACAGGCCAAGCAAGTGTTTTTTCTCAACTACGCGCGCACATCTATGAAGCATATGAATCTCCTAAAATGGGATGCTGTGTTCAGGGTACCGCCACATAGCAAAGTACGTACCCCAAATGATGAAGATTGTCACGTTAACCCCAACACATACGAGGGAGAGTTCTTTCAAGAACCCGCTAATGAATTAGACGAAGATGAGGACATGGAAGATGAAGAAGAGGGCATGGTAGGCGAAGATGAGTGCATGCAAGACGGAGATGAGGGAATGGAAGTCGAAGATGAGGGAATGGAAGAAGAAGATGATGAAGAGGAATATGATGATGTTGAGGACCCTCAAGACTTGGCATTACTTACCCGACTACAACTGGACCTAGAAGATGATGATGAAGGTCCACCTGATGGCTTCTAGGATGAATGTATGAACGGGCATGATAGCGATGATGACACTCCTGCTCCAAATGATGATCCTAATAATGACGAGTATTTCTAACAACTCCATGTATTCGTGTGTGTGACAACTCCATGTATTCGTATTCGTGTGACACCTCCATGTATTCATATTCGTGTGACAACTCCATGTATTTGTGTGTGTGACAACTCCATGTATTCGTATTCGTGTGACACCTCCATGTATTCATATTCATGTGACAACTCCATGTATTGGTATTCGTGTGTGTGACAACTCCATGTAATCGTATTTGTGTGACACCTCCATGTATTCATATTCGTGTGACAACTCCTTGTATTGGTATTCGTGTGACAACTCCATGTATTCATATTCGTGTGACACCTCCATGTATTCGTATTCGTGTGACAACTCCATGTATTCATATTCGTGTAACAACTCCATGTATTCGTATTGTTGCTTATGCATTATTGTTTTACTCTTATTTTTATTATGGTTCATCTATTTATATCAAGTTGTATAATCCGTACTAATTCGTTTACTCTTTCTCATATCAGGTGACTGAACACATGCTAGCCGGCGGCAGCAGCAAGGGCCTTGGCAAGTTGGTGAAGAAACCCGTGTCCGTTCTATATGATACTACTAAAGTTGTTGTTCCTGCACCGCTTGGCATGACCATGAAGAATGGCAAATAGATGGCGCTGTCTTTTCATGAGTCTACTGCAGCCAAGAGGGCCAAAAAGCTGGCGGCTGCAGATCCATCGACACAGAAAGGTGGAGTGAAATGATCAATAGGGGTGTGCAACAAACGCTAGGGAAGGCCACATACTAAGCATGCTGAGGATGAGGAGCCTGCTGAGGAGGAGCATGCTGAGGAGGAGGAGGCTGCTGAGGAGGAGGAGGTTACTGAGGAGGAGGAGGCTGCTGAGAAGGAGCAAGACACACGGCGGTTGGAGGGGGGGGAGGATAGGCAGGTGGAGGAGGATGGAGGGAGACGACGGAGGGGGAGGATGAGCGGCAACTGGTTGTTCGTTAGGATCCACAGGGTGAGGATGTGCCCTCACGAAAGCCGAGCGTTGATGAGGACCAGGAGGTAGAGGTGGCCGAGCAGGGGGGTTCGTGTGTCACCACTACGATGACGAAAGTGTGGTTGCGTGGGCCTTCGAGGCTGCCCGGGCGACCATATGCGCATAAACACGTGGTGCTTAAACCAAGAGGACAAAAGTAAGTGGTTCGCTCGACTCTCACGAATTACTAGATTCTGCACCTAGAAATTTCATTACATAAAAAATGACTTGGCTTCCCATTGTGCAGGAGCTTCACACACCTTGGAGAGACGGCTCCGCCATGTCTGCCGAGCGGCATCGTTGGCCTTCTGTGTAAGTTATATTACCCTGGCCTAGTCACTTTCCGGACAACACCGAGGAACCAGCCTAATCATGGAAGCACTATAAATACGGAAAGGATTTCTCGGGCAGAAAGAAGAGGGTGTATGGCAACGTCGCCGTGC
Source organism: Elymus sibiricus (assembly GCA_039707655.1). Classification (NCBI taxonomy): domain Eukaryota; kingdom Viridiplantae; phylum Streptophyta; class Magnoliopsida; order Poales; family Poaceae; genus Elymus; species Elymus sibiricus. The sequence goes on along the minus strand of CM077670.1, from coordinate 3,840,138 downwards.
GGGTGGTCAAGGATTTCTGGGTGAGTTCCTTTGAAACACCGCAATTATGTTTGCAAAAGCTTGAAAATTGATGTTCTCATGACTTCATCCTTTGCGCCTGATTGCACGATTGTAGGATTTCTTTACTTGTGCCTCGGGTGAGCAGAATCACGCAAATCAGGTCGTGCAAAATATCGCCAAGAAGCTAGTCAAAGACATGCACTATGAGGGGCGCGTCAGGTGCGTGGTCCAGTATCACGCGGAACAACTCAACACCAAGATTGCAAAAAAGGATGCCCGACAGAAGCATCGTACGCGTGAAGAGTACATGAAGTTAAGACGGTTGCTTATTATTCCCTACATGACCGCAACTTAGCTTCCTCCCTAAGATGTATTTCTTTACTTAGGTGATTCCTTGATGGTGCGCCAACAAAAGGCCGTGCTGGGAGAAGATCGTCGAAAGGTGGACAAGTCCAGAGTGGCAGGCTGAACACGAGATAATAGGTAAACGGCGTCGGATGATGCGTGCTCCAGCACACCGTCAAGGCAACCTCACCATCACGGGTGTCATGGACAGACATGTAAGCAACAACCTTCATTTATTCCCACGAATTTGTCCTTCATGCGCGAGTGTGCCCTTCATGGTTCTCACCGCTTTCTTTTGCAGAAGAGAGTAGCAGGAGTATTTGCATATTATTGTATAGTACTAGCTACTTTCTTTCTTTCGGGCATGGAGCTCAAAACGTATGAAAGCGCACAACGACAAAGACCCTAATAACCAAGATAATGACTGGATCAGCCCTAAAGCCCGTATAAAGGGGAACAAATACACCGAGAAGTACAACAAGACGCACGGGAAGTGTCGTGGGAACGTGCCTGACAGTAGATGGTAGGGGTACGAAAGGAGAGGGCAGAGTCCTAGCTACGGCGAGGGTGTACACACAGATGTATGAGTTCAGGCCTCACTCGGAAGTGATAACAGCCCTACGTCTCAAGTGCTCCGGGGAGCTTACTCTGTCGAGTGATACGTGCGTTGTGTTTACAAAGGATCGCGAACCCCTGTGCCAGTGGGGAGGGGTGGCTTATATAGAGTGCGCTGCCCCTCATCAACGTCTGGCATTTAGGGGTTTGATTGTTGGTAATAAAGGGGGGGGGACGTTACTGGTAACGTATACAATAAATGCCAGTTAAGGCGGCGAGCGTAACGCCTGCCCGTTGGCCTCCCTGGGGAGACTCTTGGTCTTCTGCGGTCGAGTGATTGGCGGCCCCTCCGAGTGAGAGCTGACCGTCGAGTGGAGGGGGGGGCATTCCGAGTGACTCATATGCCGTGGCTAGTTCAGTCGGAATCTCTCTCGTAGTCTTGTAGTCCTCCAATGTGGTGTCCTTAGGTGGGGTATGTAGAACGGGCCTAGCACCCTACCCTAAGTACATATCCTCGTCATTAGCCCCCGAATGGATCAGGGCTCGAGTGGAGAAGGTGCAGTGCAGGTTTTGTTGAACTGAGCGTTCTGAATGAGCTTCGGGATCTTTCCGATACCTGTGACGACTGGGCCTTCCAACGTCTGCCTTGATCTATTCAGCTTGTCATTTCTTCCGAGTGAATTTAGATGCAGGTTCGAGTCCGAATGGTCAACAGGATCTTCAGATGTGACAGGACGCTCTGTCCGGCACGGACCTCGCGGGATTCGAAATTTTGAGGAACGCGCGCCGAGCAGGGATGACGCAACCGATGGGGAAGCGGCTCCTCGATCCTCGCGCCACCTTTATCGCCACATATCGCGGCTCCTCCGTTAGTGGGATACACAGGGATTTGGCGGGACCACGAGTCAGTGACTCTGGTCGACGGACATAAAAAACGAGAGGGGAGGGGAATTTGCGACAGTGCGCTCATTTTCCCCTCGTCTCCTCCGCTTCTTCTGCTCCGCCGCCGCGCTGCTCAGATCGAATCCGCTCGTCGCTGCGACAATGGCGCCCAAGAAGACGACGAAGGGGAAAAAGCCCTCGAGCGCCCGGGCCGCAGCGCCACCCAGATGGATGCAGGGCGATTTCCTGCCGTCAACCGTGACGGCGTTGTACGTGGAGAAGCTCGTCGCTGACGGCCTAGTTGCGGCCGGGTCGTGGAGGTTGCCGGGGACGGAAGCGGAGCCGGAGCCGCGCGAGGGCGAGCGGGTCCTCCTGACCACCCATTTGGAGAGAGGTTTTGCTCTGCCCCCGCATCCCTTCTTCCGCGGTTTTCTGAATTTCTTCGGGGCTCAGTTGCATCATTTTCCTCCCAACGCAATTGCGTATCTCGCTACGTTTGTGACGATGTGTGAGTGTTTCTTGGGTTGTCCCGCCCACTGGGGTCTGTTCAAGCACATCTTTACCATCCGATCTCAGTCGGTAAAGAAGGCCCACACTAGTGATAATAGGACCAACGTCATCCAGCTATGCGGGGGTTTGGGTCTTCAGAAGAGGACGGGGAGTGCATTCCCAGCGCTCACCCTTCCGGAGTCGGTGCGGGGCTGGCAGTCGACCTGGTTCTACTGCCACGACGTCGCGTCCTCAAACATGTCGACCGGCCTTCCTCCCTTCACGCTGGATCGACCCACTGCACCCCCGTCTCTGACCGTGGCCGAGGAAGAGAAGGCCAATGTGGGGATCTTGATGAACAGTGTTGTGAATCTGATTCGTGATGGAGTGACCGGCTTGGATCTGTTGGAGGTGTTCTTGGGTCGACGGATCCAGCCGCTCCAGGCGCGGGACCATCCGATGTGGCATTACTCAGGAGTCAACGATACCACTCGTACCCACCCGGAAGATGTCTCAGAGGAAACCATCACGCTATGGCTGCGCGGCATCACTGGTGCGCGAGACAACCCCCGGGGTTCCAAAAGAGTATCGCCTTTCTAAGCTGCGAACCCGCCGAATGTGGTGAGTCATGTCATTGTCGATTGCTTTTGTATCTTGTCGAGTGAATATGTCTTCAGCTGACTGACTTGAATCTTTCCAGGAGCTCACGAACATGTATTCACCCGTGTCGAATGGCGGTCAGAACTTTGAAGGAGCGGGGAGCGAGAGCGACAGCGACAGCATCAGCTACGCCGAGGACAGCGAAGGCAACGGTGACGACTCGTCGGGGAGCGATGAAGTTGAAGTCGTGTCTCCTCCGCGTACTGAAGGGCGTTCCAAGCAGCGTCACGACCCAACACTCGACCGGGGTCGGGCCGGGGGGTCGACCACCAGGAGCTCCAAGCGCAGTCGGACGTCGACGCCAGAGCCGATTGAAAAGGTTGCCAAGCAGCCCAAGGTCACCACCAGCAAGCCCCGGAAGGCTCTCCCCAGAATCAAGGTTGACGTGCTGATTGCTTCAACGTAAGTATCCTTGCTCTTCGCTTAACTTGTTGCTGAACTTCATATTTTTGCTGACCGAGTGGATCTTGATCGTCAGGGCCGCTACCTCGGTGACATCGCCGGGGCGAGGAGAGGAAAGCGCGGAGAAGGACACGCCGGACGCAGCTACTTCTCGCCAAGGTATGGCATATTGCCATTTGACATTCTTCTCAAACCATTCGACAGTCATGTGATATGTCGACTGGTGACATGCAGAGCCAATGGATACCGACCCCGCAGCCCCGTCTTCGACTGAACCGATTACAGCACCGACCCAGATGGCCGTGGAGCTCGCCAGTCCGCCACAAGCGCCTGTCTCCCAAGCGCCAGCCTCGCAAGCGCCAGTCCTTCCGACTACATCGCCGCTCCCTTCACAGACCATCTTCTCTCTGCACCGTGTTCCAGAAGATCAGACTGGAGCTGCTAAGGAGGCGATGATGCAGGCCGAACATATGATGCGGCGTACGAAGGAGGCGTACGAGGCCAGCAAGCTGGCTTACGACGCTAGCTCAGCGCTTCGGGCGAATGTCCAAGTAAGTGCACTTGTAAGTGCGCTTTTTGATTGTGTCGCTTTCCGTCTACCATGATTTGACTTCTGCACCCGCTGGGAGTTTTTTGTCTGTCGACTGGTAATCGCTTGTCACGCACTCGGCTAGGGCTGACCTGGTCGAGTGGACAATCTTTTTTTTTGTTCGGCCGTCACTCGGATCGGGCGGACCGTTCCGAGTGGATACCGTTCCGGTGGGGGCACGCTGAGTGCACCCACTGGGTGTAGTCCCCAAGACTGCCGTCGACTGCGGGCAGTCGGCGGGAGTCTTAGAACTTTTGCCTTGTTTTTTTTTATGTTTGGCCATCACTCGGATCGGGCGGACCGTTCCGAGTGGATACCGTTCCAGTGGGGGCACGCTGAGTGCACCCACTGGGTGTAGTCCCCGAGACTGCCGTCGACTGCGGGCAGTCGGCGGGAGTCTTAGAACTTGGACTCGGAGCCCATATTTCTGTCCACTGAATTGTTTTTGTCGTTGATCTCAGAAGGCCTGCGAGCTCGGTACTCGATACGCTGACTTGGAGAAGGAGAAGACTCAGCTTCAGCTCGACTTGGAACTGGCGAGGAGAGACCTGGAGCGTCTGCAAGCTGATCTGAAGGCTTCAGGAGGTAAACTTTGTTGATCGAGTACTTCATTATTTGTTTCTTCTATCTTTGAACCGAGTGACTCCACTCGAGCAGACGTGCGTGCTGAAAACAGTCGACTCCGAGCGCGACTCAACAATGCTATTTCTTTAGATATCATGAAGAAGGCGCTGGAGGACAAAGACAGATCACTCGCCGATGCTCAGAAGACGGCGAGGGAGAAGACTGAAGCTGCCGAGAAGAAGCTCGCCGCGGCCAGCAAGCTTGAGGAAGAGAACACGAAGCTGAAGCAGGAGCGAGCTGACTGGAGCAAAAGGCTTGACCATGCAACCAAGAGAGCAAAGGGCTTGGAGACCTATCTGGGGGATTACGCCCAGAAGATGTATGTTTTGCTTGAAGGTAATTTTCTCCAGTCGAGTGAATTCCGTTAATCCCAACTTCATCCAGTCGAGTGAATTCCGTTGATTTTCAGGGAACAGTATCATGACTAATTCTTTCCATCTTCTTCATGTAGAATTCTGCAAGGACTTCGAGAAGGAGACCGAGGCGGTCGAGCCCAATCTGGACCCTTCCAAGACACCTGTCGGAGATGCTGTGGCTATGAACATGTTCCGGCTTGAAGCTCGAGTCGCAGGCGTCCGGGAGTACGTCGCTCGACTGCGAGGTGCAATGGAGAAGGTCGACAAGGTGCTGTGGCCGGAAGACTCACTTCAGGCTGACCTCGAGTCAATAATGACTCGGCTTGACGAGCTCCCTGGTCGAGTGCAGGCATGGAAGAAATCTGCTGCATGCTGCGGAGATGACATAGCGCTCTCACTCGTCAGGGTCCATTGCAAGGAGGTCAAGGAGGACAAATTGAATGGACTTCAGGTGGCCAACACAAAGAAGCTCCAGTTCTAGGACTTCATGGAGACCTTCATCGAAGCGGCCACTCGGATCGCTGACGGGATCGACCTGGACACCTTCGTCGAGCCTGCAAGTCCCGCTGGAGCTTGAAAAAACTTTGCTGGTGATCAAAAACTTTAATTTGCCTCGGTATGCCGAGTGGTGGTGTATCGTTAAAACTTCTTTCGGGTCTTGGGCCCGAGTACTTTCGTCATTTGCATGGGCAACTTTTATCCATGCTGAATACTCTGGATTTATCTGAATTTGCTTTTCAGTCCTTTGCTTGATTTCCTCTCGAGTAGATCAGGTCTTGTCGAGTGGTTTCTGGTCCAGTGGGGGCACGCGGAGCGCACCCACTGGGTGTAGTCCCCGAGACCGCTGTCGAGTGGCGGCGACATCGGCAGGGGTCTTAAATTTGTTTGATTGATTTCGGACTTAGGCGAGGACTGACTCGCAGCTAAGCCCCCCGAGTGAGAGTACCGCTCGTCATGCGGGAGTGAGTATCAGAACTTAGGAGAAGACTGGTTCGCAGATAGCCTCCGAGTGAGAGGATTGCTCGTCACTCGGAGTAGTTTATAACTTAGGTGATGCGGAATCACGGCTAAGCCCCCGAGTGTGAGGATCGCTCATCACTCGGAGTAGCGTTTTAACTTGGGTGAAGCGGATTCGCAGCCAAGCCCCCGAGTGAGAGGATCGCTCATCACTCGGAGTAGCGTTTTAACTTGGGCGAAGCGGATTCGCAGCCAAGCCCCCCGAGTGAGAGGATCGCTCGTCACTCGGAGTATGTTTATAACTTAGGCGAAGCGGATTCGCAGCTAAGCCGCCGAGTGTGAGGATCGTTCATCACTCGGAGTAGAGTTTTAACTTGGGCGAAGCGGATTCGCAGCCAAGCCCCCGAGTGTGAGGATCGCTCATCACTCGGAGTAACGTTTTAACTTGGGCGAAGCGGATTCGCAGCCAAGCCCCCGAGTGAGAGGATCGCTCGTCACTCGGAGTACGATTTAACTTGGGCGAAGCGGATTCGCAGCCAAGCCTCCGAGTGGGAGGATCGCTCGTCACTCGGAGTAGCATTTTAACTTGGGCGAAGCGGATTCACAGCCAAGCCCCCGAGTGAGAGGATTGCTCGTCACTCGGAGTAGCGTTTTAACTTGGGCGAAGCGGATTCGCAGCCAAGCCCCCGAGTGAGAGTATCGCTCGTCATTCGGAGTACGTTTATAACTTAGGCGATACGGAATCGCAGCTAAGCTCTCGAGTGAATGCGATGTTATTCACCCGACGAGGTTCTGAACTTAGGCGACACGGAGTCGCAGCTAAGCCCCCGAGTGTGAGGATCGCCCATCACTCGGAGTAGATTTAAACTTAGGCGATGCGGAATCGCGGCTAAGCTTTCGAGTGAATGCGATGCTATTCACTCGACAAGGTTCTGAACTTAGGCGACACGGAGTCGCAGCTAAGCCCCCGAGTGTGAGGATCGCCCATCACTCGGAGTAGATTTAAACTTAGGAGACGCGGAATCGCGGCTAAGCTTTCGAGTGATGCTATTCACTCGACGAGGTTCTGAACTTAGGCGACACGGAGTCACAGCTAAGCCCCCGAGTGTGAGGATCGCCCATCACTCGGAGTAGATTTAAACTTAGGCGATGTGGAATCGCGGCTAAGCTTTCGAGTGATGCTATTCACTCGACGAGGTTCTGAACTTAGGTGACACGGAGTCGCAGCTAAGCCCCCGAGTGTGAGGATCGCCCATCACTCGGAGTAGATTTAAACTTAGGCGATGCGGAATCACGCCTAAGCTTTCGAGTGAATGCGATGCTATTCACTCGACGAGGTTCTGAACTTAGGCGACACGGAGTCGCAGCTAAGCCCCCGAGTGCGAGGATCGCCCATCACTCGGAGTAGATTTAAACTTAGGCGATGCGGAATCGCGGCTAAGCCCCCCGAGTGGAAAATCGCTCGCACTCGGAGTATTCTTGAACTCAGAATTGTGCGATCGGAATCGACAAAAAACTGCGGGAGTCGTATCCTTGATAATCAAAACAGTTTACTCTTATTACATCAGACAGATCAACCTTCAGGTATAGAACCGACGAAGCAGATCCGCGTTCCAGGCCCGTGGCTCGTCAGCGTTCTTCTTGAGATTGAAGAGGTGGTAGGCTCCATTGTTCAGCACCTTGGTGACGACGAAAGGGCCTTCCCACGCGGGGGCTAGCTTGTGAGGCCGCTGCTGATCCACTCGGAGCACGAGGTCACCTTCGTGGAAGGTCCGACTCCTGACGTGCCTTGCATGAAAGCGACGCAGATCTTGCTGGTATGCAGTCGACCGGATCAAAGCCATTTCCCGCTCTTCTTCAAGGAGATCCACAGCATCCTGGCGTGCTTGCTCAGCTTCAACCTCCGAGTAAAGGTCCACCCGAGGAGAATTGTGAAGAACATCACTCGGCAGGACAGCTTCAGCCCCATACACCATGAAGAAAGGAGTGCGATCAGTTGACCAATTTGGAGTTGTCCTCAAGCCCCACAGAACAGACGGTAATTCCGTAACCCAAGCTCCAGCTGCGTGATCGAGTTCGCGCATGAGTCGAGGCTTCAACCCTTGAAGGATAAGGCCATTTGCTCGCTCGGCCTGACCGTTTGACTGGGGGTGCGCAACGGATGCGTAATCCACCCGAGTGCCTTGAGAGGAGCAAAAGGCTCTGAACTCTTCCGAATCAAAATTAGAACCATTGTCCGTGATGATACTATGGGGAACTCCGTATCTGAATATTATTTCCCTCATGAATTTGATGGTTGTGCGAGAATTCAGCTTCCTGATAGGCTTGGCCTCAATCCATTTAGTGAACTTGTCGACTGCTACCAGAAGGTGCGCGAAACCACTCTGGCCCGTGCGGAGAGGTCCGATCATATCCAATCCCCATACAGCGAACGGCCAGACGAGTGGGATGGTCTTCAAGGCAGACGCAGGCTTGTGCGACAAGTTTGCATAGAATTGGCATCCTTCACAGTGCTGCACAATATCCTTAGCCATCTCATTGGCGCGTGGCCAGAAGAAACCAGCTCGGTAGGCCTTGGCAACAATCGTCCGAAAGGACGCATGATGGCCGCAAGTTCCCGAGTGAATTTCCTCCAGAATCAGTCGACCTTCTTCGGGAGAAATGCATCGCTGAGCCACGCCGGTTACGCTCTCTCTGTAGAGCTGCCCATTCATAACAGTGAAAGCTTTGGATCTGCGGACAATCTGTCGAGCTTCAACTTCGTCTTCTGGGCACCGTCCAATCAGGAGTTATCACCAGAATCTCACTGACCAGATCTATGACTGCTGGGACATCAACTTTAGTCAGATTGGAGGCGCTTATAGGCTGCGGGGGCTCTTCGGTGAAGGGGTCCTCTTGTACCGAAGGAGAGTGCAAATGCTCCAGGAACACATTGCTGGGCACAGGCTTCCGAGTGGAACCGATTTTTGCCAGTTCATCAGCTGCCTGATTCTTCACTCGGGGAACGTGATGGAGTTCCAAACCCTCAAACTTCTTCTCAAGCTTTCTTACTGCATTGCAATATCCGGTCATGGCGGGGTTTCTGACATCCCACTCCTTCATCACTTGATTGACCACCAAATCTGAGTCACCGTATACCATCAGGCGACGGACGCCGAGCGAGATGGCCATACGCAACCCGTAAAGGAGTGCTTCGTACTCAGCTTCATTATTGGAGGAATCAAAGTGAATCTGGAGGACATAGCTGAGTTTATCGCCCTTGGGAGACACCAATACCACACCAGCACCAGAACCGTTCAGCATCTTCGAGCCGTCAAAGAACATGGTCCAGTGTTCCGAGTAGATCTGGACTGGCTGCTGCTGTTCGATCCACTCGGCCATGAAGTCGGCAAGTGCTTGAGATTTAATGGCTTTCTTCGCTTCAAACTTGATATCAAAATAAAGAAGTTCAATGGCCCATTTGGCCACTCGACCAGTCGCGTCTCGATTGTTGAGGATTTCATTCAAAGGCGCATCACTGACGACTGAGACTGAGTGATCTTGAAAATAGTGCGCCACTTTCTTCGCTGACAGATATATACCATAGACAAGCTTCTGGTAATGTGGGTACCTTTGCTTAGAAGGAGTCAACACTTCAGAGATGTAATAAACTGGGCGCTGGACTTTGTAGGCCTTGCCCTCTTCTTCTCGCTCGACAGTAAGAACTGTACTGACGACCTGATTGGTGGCTGCAATGTACAGGAGCAGGGGTTCTTTGCTGTGTGGAGCGGCAAGCACCGGCTGGGTGGAGAGCAGGGCTTTGAGCTGGACAAACGCTGCTTCTGCCTCTGAATTCCACTCGAACGTATCGGATTTCTTCATCAGTCGGTACAAAGGGAGTGCCTTCTCTCCGAGACGAGAAATGAATCTACTCAGCGCTGCCACGCAACCAGTAAGCTTCTGGACATTGTGAATACGCTCGGGGCATTTCATTCGGACGATGGCACCGATCTTCTCGGGGTTGATGTCGATTCCTCGTTCGGAAACGAGATAACCGAGTAACTTTCCACCTGGAACTCCAAAAGTACACTTGGTTGGATTCAGCTTGAGGTCATATCTTCTTAAGTTGGCGAATGTTTCTGCCAAGTCAGTCAGCAGGTCGGAACCTTTGCGAGACTTGACTACGATATCATCCATGTAGGCCTCGACATTCCGACTGATCTGGTCGAGGAGACACTTCTGAATCATGCGCATGAAAGTAGCGCCAGCATTCTTCAGACCAAAAGGCATGGTGATGTAACAGAAACACCCGAAAGGGGTGATGAAGGCCGTTTTTATTTCATCTGGACCAAACAGACGGATCTGATGGTAGCCAGAGCATGCGTCGAGAAAAGACAAACGCTCGCACCCCGCAGTCGAGTCCACAATCTGGTCGATGCGGGGGAGCGGGAAATGATCTTTCGGGCAGGCCCGATTGATATGCTTGAAGTCTATACACATTCGGAGCGACTTGTCCTTCTTGGGGACCATGACGACATTCGCAAGCCACTCGGAGTGGTAGACCTCGCGAATGAACTTGGCCTCCAAGAGTCGAGCCACCTCCTCGCCGATTGCCTTCCGCTTCTCTGTTGCCGACCGGCGCAAGTGTTCTTTTACAGGCTTGGCCTTCGGATCAACTCTCAGACGGTGCTCAGCTAGTCCCCTGGGTACACCAGGCATGTCAGCGGACTTCCATGCAAAGATGTCCCAGTTCTCACGGAGGAACTGGATGAGCTCGGCTTCCTATTTGCTGTCGAGTGTGATTGAGATGTTGGTCGGAGCAGCGGTAGGATCTGTCGGGTGAATGTGCACTTGCTTCAAGTCTCCTGCCGACTGAAAAGCTGACTCGGTGGTGGGCTTCTTGGAACGTAACAGATCAGCGGGATCAGCAGTCTTCTTGTGCTCTTCTAACTCGACTACAGCCATCTGCATGTCGGCGATCTTGGAGCCCTGTTGGAGGCACTCCTCAGCCCTCTGTCGATTGCCTGTGACTGTGATCACACCCTTGGGCCCGGGCATCTTCAGCTTGAGATACATGTAACACGGGCGGGCCATGAAACGTGCATACGCTGGACGGCCAAGGATGGCATGATATGCACTCTTGAAGTCTACAACCTCAAATGTCAGCTTCTCTTTGCGAAAGTTCTTGTCAGTGCCGAACACCACATCCAGCGCAATCTGTCCGAGTGACTTGGCCTTCTTCCCAGGGATGACCCCGTGGAATTGCATATTGCTTTCGCTGAGCCTGGACATCAGAATGCCCATCCCTTTGAGGGTATCAGCGTACAGAATATTCAGGCCACTTCCTCCATCCATGAGAACTTTGCGGAGCCGAGTGCCTCCTACCACCGGATCCACCACCAGCGCCTGTCGACCTGGGGTAGGGACATGAGCGGGATGGTCCGACTGATCGAAGGTGATAGCTGTCTGGGACCACTTGAGGTACTCGGGGGTAGCTGGAGCAGCCATGTTGACCTCCCTGTTGATGACCTTCAATCGACTCTTGCTTTCTACATCGGCGAAAATCACCAATGTGGCATTGACCTCAGGAAAGTCTTCTTTATCTTCGTCCTCTTCTTTCTCAGGATCTTTGTCACTCGACTGCTCTCCCTTGAACCCTTGGATCAGCAATCGGCACTGTCGAGTGGTATGCTTTGACAGGATCAAGTTGCCTTCTTCATCCTTCCGTGAGTGAATGGGACATGGCATATCCAGGACATCTGTCGACTGGTTCTTGGACTTCTTCTGAACAAACTGCCCCTTTGGCTTCACTTTCCCTTTCGCCGCCAGAGCGGCTACTTCTGCTTGGACAAAGCCGTCAGCTTTACGCTTTTGCTTCCGACTGGAATTTCCGCCGCCGGGATTACTGTCGACTGCTTTACCCTTGCCACTGCGAAGGCGATCCTCCTCCTCGCCGTTGGCGTATCGGGCGGCAATCTCCATCATCTAGCTCAGGGACATATCTCCTGTCCGACCAAACTTCAAATAGAGCTCTCTGTATCTGACTCCGGCCTTGAAGGCGCAAACAGCCTGGTGCTCGGAAACACCTTCCACCGTGTGATGAAGAGTGGTCCACCGCTGAATGTAATCCCTCAAGGTCTCATTCGGATTCTGGACACAGTGCTGCAACTCGAGCAAACCGGTAGAGCGCTTGCAGGTGCTTTCGAAGGTCTTGACAAACACTCGGGCAAGATCCTCCCAGCAATAGATGCTAGAAGGAGCCAACTGATTAAGCCACGCCCGGGCCGGGCCATCCAACATCAGGGGCAGATGCTTCATAGCCACGTTGTCGTTGCCTCCGCCGATCTGAACAGCCACTCGATAATCGTCTAGCCATGTTTCCGGCTTCGACTCGCCAGTGAATTTGCTAATCCCAGCCGCCAACCTGAAGTTGGGGGGGATCTCAGCAGATCGGATGGCTCTGCTGAAACACTCTGTACCAGAAACAGCTGTACCACTGCCACTCGGAAAATCTCTGTCATAGCCACCTCTGTTGTATCTGCCTCTGTCGACCCGGTTCTGAACGAGAACGGATCTCGCGTCAAACCCAGGGTCCCGCTCATCACCGTACGGGCGCCTGTCTTCATAGTGCCGAGGCACGTATGGACCGCTCCGCGGAGGAGTAGGCACTCGACGGTGGTCATCACGGTGACGCCGAGGAGCAAACTGATCTCTCCTCTGATCTCTGTACTGATCGTTGCGGTAATCTCTGCCTCTGCGACGCTGAGGTGACCCTGGACTGTGGGCCGATTGGACAGTGTCTGCTCTAACTGATTTGCTGTGAATCCTGTTGCGCGACTGAGAGACAGCGGAGTTCTGCTGTTGAGCCGCCCCAAGCAGGGTTCGGATCTGCTCGAGTCCTCTGCCGGCCTCTGAATCGGACGGCTGTATAGAATCTGCAATCCTAGCCGCCGCTGCAACGTTCTGGATCGGAGTACGGTATACCTGACGATTGTCGTCGACTGGAGGGAACAACTGACGCTCGCGGCGCTGTCGAGTGCGCTCGTCGAGTGACCTCTGCATCTCCTCGAGGCGCGTGCGCTCTGCCAAGGTGGCGAGACGCGCAGCCTCCAAAGCCTGGGATTCTGCAGTCGTGCCGACGATGGGGGTTTGGAGGACCTCCTCATCCCTGCGCTGCTGATCATTCGACGGGCCGCCACGCTCGCGGCCGCCACGGCCATAGCCGGGTGGGCTCTGATGAGAACCCGCCATGAAAACTTCTGCTGCAGGATCGCAGCTCTCGCACTCGGAAGGGAGCTCGGATGAATCTGATGCCGAGTCGAACGCGCCGTGAAGTGGCTCGGCGAGCTCGATAGCCGCGATCTGCGGAGTCGACGCCTGGCGCGCCGCCGCGTGCCTCACCCATCGCTGGAGCCGCGAACGACCGGATCGCTTGCGGCGATGAACAGCGGGGAGAGTGGCCGACGCTGGAGCCGACATGTACGGGGTCGACGGCTGACGAAGGAGAACGCCGCATGAACTCGCGCTGAAGTGCGTCGCACCGCGGACGGGGAGAGCCTCAACGTCGAGAGGGGCTTCCTGGAGCCATGCGGAGTCGTCGGCGATGAAGGTGAACGCACCAAGACGGATCTCGCAGCCCAGGATCAAACCGCCGTCGGGAGACATGGTGAAGATGAAAAACTGCAACCTCGCCGGAAGTCGCTTAGACGCCGGCCCCACGGTGGGCGCCAACTGTCGTGGGAACGTGCCTGACAGTAGATGGTAGGGGTACGAAAGGAGAGGGCAGAGTCCTAGCTACGGCGAGGGTGTACACACAGATGTATGATTTCAGGCCTCACTCGGAAGTGATAACAGCCCTACGTCTCAGGTGCTCCGGGGAGCTTACTCTGTCGAGTGATACGTGCGTTGTGTTTACAAAGGATCGCGAACCCCTGTGCCAGTGGGGAGGGGTGGCTTATATAGAGTGCGCTGCCCCTCATCAACGTCTGGCATTTAGGGGTTTGATTGTAGGTAATAAAGGGGGGGGGACGTTACTGGTAACGTATACAATAAATGCCAGTTAAGGCGGCGAGCGTAACGCCTGCCCGTTGGCCTCCCTGGGGAGACTCTTGGTCTTCTGCGGTCGAGTGATTGGCGGCCCCTCCGAGTGAGAGCTGACCGTCGAGTGGAGGGGGGGGACATTCCGAGTGACTCATACGCCGTGGCTAGTTCAGTCGGAATCTCTCTCGTAGTCCTGTAGTCCTCCAATGTGGTGTCCTTAGGTGGGGTATGTAGAACGGGCCTAGCACCCTACCCTAAGTACATATCCTCGTCAGGAAGTAGTCTGATCCCATGGACAGGGACTTTGACCGTAAGGTGGCTATTATCGCTGGAGGCGAAAGGCCGGGTGGGTGGATGGGTGTTATTGTCGATTCTGTCCAGGCCTCCAACCTTCCCAGAATATCGGCGATCCGAGCTATGAGTACGAGCTGAAGTCCTACCACAGAGCCTCGCCTAGTGCATTCCGAGGTCATGTTTGAGGCATTTCTGGCCAGTTCTTCCTCATTGGTCAATACAATGGTCATGCATGTTTGCATTGCAATGCTTATGACATTTCCGTTACATGATGTAGGCCCAGCTGGATGAAGAAAAGAGGCTGTGGGAGGAGGAACAGAGATCGCGGGCTCAAGACCGGTCCATCATCGAGGCACAAAATGCGGAAGTGCAGTCGTTGAAAGAGCTGGTGGCCAAACTTTTTGCCATGAACGGCAAAACTATGCCACCGACACCAACCCCTCCTCCACATGCTAGTGGCTTGAACTTGGTGACTTCTCTTCGAACTTTTTTAATCAATATCTTCGTCCTTACCATTCATCTTTTTCTCTCATGTGCTTACAGGTTAATCCATCGATTGGGTCGAACAATGTGCCGGTAGCTGCGTCTGGAGTTGGGCAACCAAACCCAATGACTATTCTTGATGTTCCATCTCCGAACTCCAAAACCGTGTGAACTCCCAGTTATGTTGATGAACTTCGTGCTTATGAACTTCTATGCATGTGCTTGTGCTTGTGAGCTTGCTATGCATAAACTTGTGCTTGTGTGCTTGAGAACATTGTGTTTGTGTACTTGAGAACATAGTTTTGCTATGTATGTTGTGGAATGGTGGTTTGGCTGTAATGTGGCACTAGTTGAGACATGTGGGAAGAGATATTATTGTTATATATGTCGGATATTATTTATATATGTGTTTTGTTGCAAGGCTAATTGAAAAACAAATTTTAAAAAACACCTGGCAGAGGCTTTGCCGAGTACATCACTCAGCAAAGTACCGTTGCCGAGAGCCATACTCGGCAAAGGTGCCACGCGGCGCGACCTGGTTGCTCGGTGGAGGCTTTGCCAAGAGAGAGAAATATGATCTCAGCAAAGCGGGGGCGCTGGGACATGCAGTAGTGCTAGCATGAGACGGTGCCGTGTCCAACACGGTAGTACAATTTGGATCACAATTTAACACTGCAAAATTATATTTTATGATAAATCTAGCGATATCAAATTGATGTTTCAGATGCTAATATTTTTTTCTTAACTGATAGTCAAACTAACTTAAAAATGTCTCCCCGCAAAGAAAAACTTAAAAATGTGTGAGTGGTAAAATTTCAAAAGCTCTTGCATTTTGGATCAGAGTTAGTATGTTACAATTGTTGGAGAGGAAAATGATTCCATGTCACTCTAGCAACGGTATGCAATGCTCCTCATGATCTCTGTGATATATTATTTGCCACTGGACACGATGTTTGCTTATTTGTTATATACCAGCTTTGCAATTTTAGTCTTTTTGAGTTGGTTCCACGCTCTCTGTCTTCTCTTCCCCTCCTTGTCTAGAGGATGGCAACTACTTGCGAGATAGAGGGCTGTTACAGCGGGACGGATGGAGAAAACGACAATGAAAGGATTACGGTGAATGCAACTCTAGCTACAATTGTAGTCGATGATGACTCTATCCGCAAGGATGATAGTGAATGGTGCAACGATGGCATTGATCAAGAGGCAACGACGAAATTGGAAGAGTCGGCAGGCCTATTGGTCCAGTTTGAAGGAATGGAGATGTGAGGTGGTATGGGTAGCGAGGTTAACATGTGGTTGGAAAAGACAAAACAAAAGAAGTGGGAAAGAAAGTGAAAAGAACCATTTGAGTGGAGTAGGTACGTCCAATAAACAGTGTACCTTTCAACAGAGTAAATTCTGCGTAAACTTCCGAGATAGATGTAACTTGGTCCAACACACACAAAATTGTACTACATCTTTTTTCATGGAGTCGTGAATCGACGAGACCTTCAAAGGTGATCTTGAATTGTTGAGACAAGAGACTGTTAACATCTTCGGCAACACACCGAACAGCATTTGGATCCGAATTACAGAATTTCAGAGTAGCCAAGAGGAAGAAGAAAGGGGAAAGCAAGCAAGCTACAGGTTCCTGGTCGATGCCTTTTGGCTAAAAAATGTCTGACATCTTAACTACTGCCGTCACCTCGCTGGGCAGTCTTTTCTCATGCGTTGGCTCCTCATGCGTTGGGCCTGGTCGTCTTGTGCGTCGTCAGGTTTAGTGTCCGTGACAGAGACATGCATGTGATGAGTATACACACGACAATTAATATGGAAACCAAATAGTACAGAGTAGCCCTATAGCTATTGGGCACCGTACGTAATCTAATTAGGGGATTAAGTTTACTTAAACAAGTAGCTAGGCCGGATTCTGGGAAGTGTTGAATGGTTAAATTCTTCATGTGGTATCTTTGTAGGAGAGTTGTGCTAACCAAAGACAACCTCACACGGCGTAACTGGTCAGGGAGTAAGAAGTATTGTTTTTGTTCTCGTGACGAGACAATCAAACACCTCTTTTCCAATGCAAGTTTGCACGTTCTACGTGGTCAGTCATCCAAATAGCGTCAAATTTTTATCCGCCCACAAGTGTTGCCAACATTTTTGATCATTGGTTGGACGGTATTCCAAATAGGTTCAAAACGCTAATAAGGGTGGGAGCGTATGCCTTAATTTGGTCGCTTTGGCTATGTAGAAATGATTTGGTTTTTAATGACAAAACTGCTTCTCCTCTGCAGGTTATTTTTCAGTGTACGCACTCGCTTCGTACGTGGTCTACGCTACAACGAGCGGAGTACCAACCGCTATTCAAGGCGGTGCGTAAACGGTTGGAACAGGTGGCTACAGAGGTTTTTTCCCAACATGGGTGGCAGCATAACCTCCGGATAGATCCATCACCACTTTCGACATAGGCATAGTGTCGGTCTATAGGACTCTACTATCGCCGTTTGTCGGTTTTGACTAGACAGCTATCCAGTAGGGCTTCGCCATCCAGAACTATTTCCTACTAGAGACTAGACAGCCTTTCGGCAGAACAAAACTATTTCATGGAGGGAAGGAGAGAAAGCCAGATCATGCATGGCATGTATTTGAGAGAGAATTTCTGATTTTTGGAGAGCCCTCTCCACCTCTATTTATAGGGTGAGCAAGGGGTAGAGGCAAGGGTGAAAAGACCAAAAGGGGCTTGGATCTTTCCACCATGCCACATAAGGAGGGCTTGATCTTATTCACCAATTTCTCTCTCCAAAATGGGGAATTCCTTCTAGAAGAAAACCCCATTAAAACTAGTTCTCTCCGGAAAAAATCTGGAAGGTTCCAGAACATTTCCGGCACCCTCCAAAAAGTTTCAGGCGCGTGCCGAAACCTTTTTGGCTCGATGGTTTACTCCGAAAGAACTTTTCGGTTTCACCGAAACTTTTCCGGTTTTTCTCTCTAAAACTTTTTCGTTGTCTCCGAAACTATTCCGGTTTCCTTCTCTCGAACTCCCTGTCTAGTACTCAACAGATAGATGACCCTTAAGTGTGTGACCCTGTAGGTTCGGTGAAGTATAGACATGACCGGAACACTTTCTGATTAATGATCAATAGCGGAACCGTGGACATCCATATTGACCCCTATACCCACACGAATGATTATCCGAGTGAACCTTTAGCTTCCGTGTGCTATTCCTGTTGCTTCGTGATATGTTACAAAAACCCGAGGTGAGATTTATCGGCATCCCCGCGGATCAACAACTTTGTCTACTATGCCAGTTTCCTCGTTACCGGTTTTGTTCTCTTTTCTCGTTCCCGTGTTCCGGCATCCCCGTGATCAAATCACATTATGTCTGGCCAGACGATGATGGATACCGTGACACCAAGAGGGCCCAAAGCATATCTCTCCATCATCGGAGGAGCAAATCCCAATCTTGAGCTATCAAGTTCCTTGTCGTACTTTTCCATGAACCCGTAAGCCGCCGTAATAGCCACCCTGTTACGGATGACGTTTAACCAACCCCAAAGTTCATGAAGCAAGTGTGAAGGAACTTGATACTCTGATGGTCTAAGGAACTATGCAAACGTTAACTTTCTCTGTGTTATATACTATCAACTTATGACGATTGTATCTCATAGCATAACATCAATTTGGGTCGATTCAACACAAGTGTTCTTCTAACATTGTGTCCTCCAAAATTGCCAGCATAGATATGCGCATGATCAGGAAAACGTGATCATCATGCAACACTTGAGCCGGTCATAGAGGCTTGACTAGGCATACTTTTTACCGTTTATTATTCCACATGTGCACATGGGTTTTCCTCAGAGCCTTTATGGATATACGAGCTCGGGAACCATAGCAGTTATAACACGGAATATAAACATAATGACGAACATGGAAATAAATAATAACATTTATTATTGCATCTAGGGAATATTTGCTACACCGACCTGAGTCACGGGGGCTACTGCACACCGGTTCGATCTAGTTCAAGTCTACGAGGAGGATTTCGATCCTCAGGTCGGCTTTTCAAACCGGCCTGAGTCTCGGGGGTTACTAGATCAGCGGTTTAAATAATAAGCTATAACCTGAGGAGATTCGATCTTCAGGTCGGCCATTCTGCCCGACCTGAGTCTCGGGGGCTACTGCACCAGCGGTTTTTCTGCAAAGTCCAAATTACTACGAGCTGTAGCCCAGTTTGTGCCAAACTGAACTGCAGCTTGGGGGCAAGGATGCGCGGAGGTGCGGGCTACTGGCTATATAACTCGGCAGAGAATAAATTGCACCGATCAGAAACTTATGAAAAATCGGCTCGCGGAAGCCGGCTTGGCGGGAAAACTTTTTCCCACGGAGGCCGGCTATCTTCATCGACAAGACAAGACCGGTCTGGCTCGTCAGAGCTGGACAGGACGACTTTCGAGACGCAATGCGGGAACTTATCCCACCAAGCGTCTGGCTGCGCGGGAAATCCTTCCTGGTCGCAGGTCGGCCAACTCCTTCGACATTTCCAAGACCGAGGTGGTTTACGTCACCTCAGAGGCAGCTCAGAAGATGGAGGCCGGCTGCATGAAGACATTGTTCGGGGGAAGCTTCGTTGAACCTGTTTGAAGCCCGGCGACCAAAGACGACGTGCAGCTCGGAATGACCGAGGTGCAGCCGAGTTTGAAGACTTGTTCAGGGGCTACTGTAGGTGTCCCTGCTTTAGGGGTCTCTTACCATGTCGGTTCCTGGCCTGGTGGGCCGGGCTGAGGACCCCTAGGTCGGTTCCATCCTGGGCCATATTGGGTGGCCCATGATGCATTATACGAAGACTCTGGAGGCCTTGCCATTCAAGACAAGGAAGCTGTATCCGTGGAGGACTCCCCTTCACCAACGTAGCCAACTAGGACTCTTGTAATCCTAGGACCCCGGTATCTTATATAAGCTGGGGCCGGGCTAGTCGATAGACAACTTACAATCCCTTGGTACTTTGTACTCTGTATGCACCCCAACGCAATAAACAAAGAGCAGGACGTAGGGTATTATCTCCTCCGTGAGAGCCCGAACCTGGGTAAAACCCTTTGTCCCTGTTACTATCTTGCCAAGTCACCTAGCTAGGATACCCTACCGAGGGATCTGCCGGATTTAGCTCCGACACTCTAATTAATGGAAAGTGGTGATGGAGAGATCAGTAATCATTAGTAATGCACACTAATAGTAATTGGACCCATTCAGTGCTGTTGACCGTTTGCATCTACATGATTTATTTATATTATTGCCAACATTTTCCTCCTCCTCCTCTTCTTCTAGGCAGGCCAGGAAGCTCAGTACTTGCAGGCTTAGGTTAATCGGGCTTGGTCTCCCACCGTACCCTTGGGCCGGGCTAGCTGCGAGTTCATATAGCTAGCTGCGAGTTCTCAAAAAAAAAAAGAGGAAGAGAGAGAGAGAGAGAGAGCTAGATGCACCCCACCTCAAAATATGCTCTCAATTCTCTTCTCTCCTTCCCCTTTTCCTCTTGCTACAGTTTTTTCGTGAGTGAGTTCGGCCAGGTGCCATTAATCTCGACCGCCTCTCTTCCTCTCTCCTACGCCGGTGCCGCCGGCCGGAGTGGGAGGGGAAGGGGGGTATCCGCTCATTGTTGCTGTAGGTTTTCTTTTATGTATTCTGCTATGTATGATTTTTGTCATGAAGCACCCGAGCTGCGTATGGCATAGGCGAGACCCCTCCCAGGCGTTCCTCCATGGTGGAAGACGATGGCTGGGGATGGATCTGCTGGATCCTAGTCCAATAAGCTCGTCGGTTCTGAGGTTAGCTCTCCTTTCTCTGATCTCTACAAGGTGCCGTGATGGTGCTAAGAGGGAAGTGGAGGACAGGAGATCTGGCTCCTTTTGGTCCTTGTGCTTATCATCGGTGGCCAACGCGGAAGAGCTACGCCGCCCGTGGCTGCCATCCCGGCGCGACGGTCGATGGGCTGTCTTTTTTGCCTCACTGCTGATTCTTCTTTCCGAATGGCAGCTGTTGGGAGCTATGGCGTCGGCTGAACGACAACATCCACATCGGCGTCATCTCCGCTTCTTCCTCCCGACCTCGAGGTCTATAGGGAGGTAGGTGGACTTCTGCTCTACGTCCGCGGCTTCTGCCTCCAGATGGTGCCGGTGGTGGAGCGGTGGCGACCTCGTCGCCCTAAGTGGCCCCGTCCCTGGTGACGGTGAGGCTGGTCTAGGGTTGGAGTTTTTTGTTCCGGGAAGAACCCAATTGCAATCTAATCTATCAGTTAAGGGTTCTTCTTGCAAAAATCATGGACCAAGTTGTAATTTTCTTTTTAGCTTGGGTCTTCTTGTAAGATGTACTGCTTGTCAGTTAAATACTGAATAAATCTGGGTCCTTCGGGACCCTCCTCCTGTTCAAAAAAAAAATCTGCTCTCCTTGTCCTAAAAAAAAATCAACTCCCCCTCGTTTTCAGAGATAACAAAAATAATCTCGTCATAAACAACACTAGATCATTGAAGGCGCGCGTTGCCGCGCCCGTCCATTTTTGAAATATAATGGTAGTAATTGTAGTAAGTATGCATGAAACATGTAAGTTAAATTTGCATAAATTTACACATATACTTGTTTTTTTTATATATAACAAGTTTGCAGGGAAATTATACAGTGCTAGGACCATAAACCTTGCAAACACAAAATATTAGGAATAATTGTCTAAAATAATCTTACAGGCACAAAAGACATATGTGCTGACAAAATACACATTACCAACTGGAAACAAGTTTCTCAATATCACAGAGAAAGAAATAGCCACCTTCATTCTTAGAGGCCTCCAGGAGACAGAACAAAGACATGTTGGCAGCCGCCACAGGATCTCATCAGACCATACCGGCAACACAGTGCTCCCTGTCCCTTACAGATGCCATCAGGAGAGACAAGGGGCAACGTAAATGGACGAGACCATGGGAAAGAAAATAACTAATACTCTGCTTGAGTTCTACATCAAATCATGACGGCTAGGTCATGTACAATCAACCCCATCAAATATATAGGGAAATAAATCAAAACTTTCTGGATCAAACTCTGCTTCCTTCCAACTATCTAACACCAAACTTAAGCAAGCAATGGAAGTTTTGGATGGATATAAAGTGGTAAGAAGAATGGCAGTAGAATTGACAAAAGCATAACCTGTAATTTTGTTATGTTTACAACAAAATACTATTTGATAACTATGGAATTCCATACATGGATTAACCCAAAAGTGACATACAACTTGATGTTCCTACAGTGAGCACTTACCTTGGTAGCATCCAAGAATGGTACAAATGAGAACATTATACTAAAGTTTCACCAACATAATCTTCACTGTCCAATAGAACGCACAAATATAGGGTGCACTATTAAGTGTGATTAAGTTGCGATAACTGGTTTATAATATATTAACTAAACCCAATAAATGAATACCGTACAGCCACTTTCAAATAGGTCGAATCACAAAAGCACAGAAATTTTGTATCAGACGATGGTCCCTAAAAGTCACCAGTCTATTTAATGGTTTACTCATGGTCAAAGAATCTCCACAGTTCCATTCAGGATGTCATCCTTTGCTTCCATCCCTATGAAGATGCATTTCCATGGCATCCATAAGGATTTTGCCAACATCTCATAAATTCGATCAGAACTCTATAACATCAGCATTTAGCAAGTCATGAAAGTGCAAACAAGATTGTAGAAAGAAAATGAAGGAAAATAAAACCTCACTTTACGTTGTACATTACAAACTTAATTATGTGGAAGGTTGAAAGAAACTGCGTAAATTAATGATACAACTTGCGTAAATTAATGTTATGACGAGGACAACTTGCGGATTAATGGTACTTTCAGTTGATTAATTAGATGCATAACAATCACCACCACTCAGAGCTACATCATCAATCTGATGAACAAAAAACAGAATAGATGTGCAGACTGAACTAAATTTTGGGTTTCTATAAACTATAATATGCCCATTACTTATAAGAAATAATACCACATCTCTTAACGGATGTTTGGCTAGCTATACATTTATCTGACATCATGCAGGATATAGAATACATATTATCTAAGAACTGTATTATATCCATTCAGAATTTTTTGAAGAATGGTAACTCCAAAGAACTGCAGTAGAGAAATTCACTCTCACTCACCAGAGCTCTTCCGATTTTGATTCGACTTAACATTCAATGTCCTTCATACCATCAGTATAATATCAGTCAACACAAGGAGCAGAAATTATATAAGGTCAATGAATTATCTCTAACATGAACAATGGTGAAATGATGTTGAGCACACGTGTAACTCTGCAACTTTTGTATTCCCTTGTTTTGAAGGCTTGCCTTATACGCCTATTCTCATGAAAAATGCCAATTCTGAACATCGCTCACTGCAAGGAATCAAAACAGCGACATCAAATTAACACCTGCGTTGACCATTTCAAGTGGCATAAGGGTATGATTGTAAAAGTATATATACCCTGTAAATTACATTTCTTACTTACGCGAGCAACCAATTTTTTCATGTATTATAAATCCTAACTTACAACTATACCATCATACACCCATAGTGATAATGGGATGAATTGTGTTCTGTCACCTTGACCCATGCATTGTGTTCTTTCACCTTGACCCAACACGCGGTAGACATTCTTGATCTGCCCAGAAAAACATGTTGATGCCCATGGTGCCCATGGTGCATCGACAGTGATATAAAGAATCCGATGAGGATCACATGACTAACACTGTAATCTCCATAAGCATTTCTAAATTGTAAACTATTGTTTCTCGTGATGAACAAAGAGGCCATTTCCCTATTGCATACAAAGGGAAGTACGGAAGCATTTTTTTACACAAGAACAAAGTAGAGATTCAACTACTAATATGATGAGAAATTAAGCAATGGATATTAAGTAGGAAAACTACAGTTGATAGCTTTGGTTCCGTATTGTGGCTTCTCAATACAACAAAGTATATAACATTAGGTGGCGAGAAATTTTCTTATGATAATACTGTCTGTACAAAACATACTCCGTCAACGAAACAATGTAGAAATCAGTACCTCGCCTTCCAAATGGCTAGTGCCTGAATCAGCCTCAAATCCGTCAAGCTAGAAAATATAGAATAGGTAAGAAGATCAACCACCCAAATTTGGGTTAGCTTTGGAAAAAAAATAGGATAATGAGCGATAGAGTGTTAAATAGAAAAGGTTCTTGTCTTATTCTAGTACCTCTATAGACTGCTAAAGATGGATGCCCTGCCAATTTTCGCTGCTGGAGCTTGTTTGTTTAGATTTACCATTCAGATAGGGGCAGTTCTGCATGGGCACTGAAATTATTAATGTTGCAGTATACCTTTGAACATGAGAAAGCAATTATGTTTCAATTTTTTTATAAAGCTTTGAACTTTATCATGCCACAATTTGTTATTACCAAAATAATTTCACACTGTAGCCATTAGCACTTTCAGCAAGGATGGTGTGGGCGTTCAAACATAATAATCTCAGGTAAAAAACATTACATCAGAAATCAGTGCCTCACCTTCCAACCAAGCAGAACCAAGCTAATCCATCACAATCGAGCTTGAACCCATCAACCTACATTCATTTTTTTTAGTAGAGAGAACATCATGAATAAAAATAGTCTAAATATGGTGCCAATCCATGATGTTGCCTCCGACAAAATTTCAATCGATACATACGAAAGAACTAACAGCAAGCACATACCAATAATTTAATAGTAGCCCAAGAACAACCACAAGGAAAATGTTGGAATGGTAAAACACAGTTGCCGTGTGGCAAATAAATAGAAGCAAGAAATGTAAATGTGAGGGCACTTGACTGCAGGCCATCAAAATTAGATCAAGGCAAGACAAATCTTAGCATGTGAATAGATCAAAAATACGAATTGTCAAAGGAGGCGTGGACCTTGATGTACCCACAAATTGGTTATCCTGGTACTCCTCGATCAGCATGTCACGGTGCGCCTGCAAGTGGACATGCGCCGGATCCGCCCCCTCCATTGCTCTTCGGAACACCTTCAGCGTCCACCGCTTGTTGTGCACCGAATAGCATCGTGTCCACCTAACCGGCGCCCCAAAAATCAGATGTCACACATCCACACATCAGGCAGCGGCGGTGCGACCATAAGAGGGGGGGGGCAATATACCTGCTGATGAAGTGGTCACGGGCTTGGTTACCGGACGGCTGGCAGTGGATTCACGAGCAGGAGGTCTTGGCGTCGGCACCTAGGGTTCGCCCAAGGTCCAGGAGGTACGCCAGCTTCGAGGGAGTTTGTCTACCATTCCCTTGATGGCAGCCGTGCGAGGACGCCGGTTCTAGTGGTGCCGCCTTCGGGAAAACCATCGCGGAGGACACCGCTGCCTTCGTCCCCGACCTTTCTCGACCGGGCGGCGGCTGCAGAACAGGGATAGACGAACAGAGGAAGAGGATCCCCTTTAGCGAACACAACACGGGCTAAAATGGGCTGCCCAACAGCCAGTTAATCAGAGGGCTTGCTTTCGGCCTCTGGAGCAGCAGCCCATAGGACAGCTGGGCCAGATTATACACAGTGCGATACAGATTGTTTTTCGCATGAGATCTGACGGCCAGAAACGTCCAGATCGTGAAACGGACGGCCGAAAACACTAATCGCTGAGAGAGCTCGGTTTAGGCTCAGTTTTACTGTCCTTAATTGACTTGAGGAAAGTTTTCCTTGCCCTCAAAAAATAAAAAATCATCTCAAGTCAAACAGAAACATATACATGACCAGCTATACTGTTGTGTAAAAAAAGGCAAAATCACTAGTTAAGGGATGCACGGTTGCACGTGCGATACTTGTCGCAACCTCTTGTGGTAACAAGTGGCGCGTTGCATGTGCGATACTTGTCGCAACCTGCGTGTTTTTTTGAGATTTGTTCCCACGTACGGGATGCACGGTTTGGTTCGTTTATGTTTTTTTTTCGTAGATTCGTTCTTTCAAAACGTTTTGTCTCTTGAACCGTGCGTCCAAATCACGAATCATTTTAATTGTTGCGTTTCTCGCGTCGAGAACTTCGAAACTAGATCACATATTGATAGGTTTCGACGAACTTTCTTTCGGACGAAATATGTGCTCCAAAACTGTACTAACCCATGCTTCAAAACTGTACTAACCCATGCTTCTAAAATAGTACTCACTATGCTTTACTTTTGTGAAAGCATAGTTGTGCTTTCACGCGAGAACAACTGTGCTTCACTTTTTGAGGAAGCACAACTGAGCTTCACGCGGAAGCATAACTGTGCTTCACTTTTGAGAAAGCACAACTGTGCTTCACGTGGGGAAGCACATGCTCCTGCCAGACGTAAACAAAAAAAACCAAAGAAAAGGAAAAAAATCAAGAAAACCTAGATAAACCCAAGCAAAATAAAAAAAGAAAAGAAAAAAATAACCCCAAATACGCCCGTAAAAAACGGTGCGCCTAGCACACGACACGTGGTGGCGGCTGGGCGCATCACTTGGCGCGCTCGCGTGCTGTCCCCGCCCAGCAAACTGCCCGCTGCAAAGGCCCTTCCAAGGGGCACCCTGATTAGTTGCTCCAAAAAAAGGACACCCCTCTCCCTCCTCTATGGGGTCACATCTATACCAAAGCGTTTTCTCCCTACCACCGAGATTGCGCCTCTAACAACCATTGTGGCGTCAGGAGGTGAGGGTTCGTGTCCGAAAGGCGCCACTCTAGCCGTGGAGGCGTTGTCGAGTACGAATGAATAAGAAAAAGTAAAAGAGGACGACGGCGACGCAGGGTGGGGGGTGTCGTGAAAGACGGCCGGCCCATCACTATCACTCTTTTCGCTTTTGCTTTACAATCAAATCAAATAAAATAAAGAAGGAGAGGAAGCCCAACACGAGGGATGTCCAGTCAAAGATCTTCTTGTGCTTTTTTTGAGAGAAAGATCTTCTTGTGATGTAGACGGGAAAAAGAAGGAAGCAGGCCAAGCCCACCACGGCACCACCGACTTCTCTCTTTCTTCGTCTTATTCTTTTCTACTCTGCCATCATCAACCAGCAGCCATTAATCTATCTATCTTTTTTTTTTCAAAAATGAGGAATACCCCCGGCCTCTGCATCAAAGCGATGCATACTGCCATTTTATTATATTATTGCACAGAACCCAAAAAAACAAATACTCCCTCCGTTCCAAAATATAGCGCGTCCTCGGTTTCCGCGCTTCAACTTTGACCATAAATTTAACCAACGAGACCGACTGCGGCGGGAGCAAAAATTATACCAGTGAATTCGTATTCGAAAGAAGTTTTCAATTATATAATTTTTGCTCTCGCCGCAGTCGGTCTTGTTGGTTAAATTTATGGTCAAAGTTGAACCTCGGGAAGCGCGGGCGCACTATATTTTGGAACGGAGGGAGTACATTGATCAATCCGAAGCCACCTTCCTGGCAACTACTGTCGCTACACTTACAATCTTGATGACGTGCCCTGACCGCATATCAACACCCAACATCTCTTCCGGTGGCCTCAACAAGCCGCCTGCTGGCAGGCCGAGAGCACCACCGGGTTTAGCTAGAACCTCTGCGCGCACCGTATGCGCACACTCTAGGATCAGCTGCCCCCATCTTCCGCCGTCCCACCTTCAGGACTGATCAACGTATCCACCTCGTCATGCCATACTGCCGCCGACGTCACCGCGACGCCAGAGAACACAACCATCCTGCACGTATCCATCCACACGCACCCGTCGCCGAAACTCCGCTGCGCCATGCCGCCGAGATCCGCCTTCGGCCTTGCGGTAGATGTAACACCGCTCCTCCTCTTCTCCCCTCCAGCCAACACTTGCTCCAAAACGATGCCCCCAGGACGGAGAACGACACCGAAGGCGCCGTCATCGTCCGATCCGGGAGACCCAAACCTAGGGTTTCCCCCGGAACATCCCGATCGAGGTGACGTAACCTGCATCGACGATGCCTCGAGAAGGAAACGACGTCAGAGACGCCGCCATCATCCGCCAAGACCGTAGTCAGGCACGATTTTCACCGGAAGCCACGTCGTCCCGATCTCGCGGCTAGCTGGAACCACGCGGAGCCTCGCCATGAAGACGTATACCACCGCCGGTACTCCGACAGAGAGCCTCCAGCCACCCCTCACCAGTCCCTCCACGCGCCGCCGGCCGGTGCAAGGCCACACCGCGGCGGATCCGAACAGGACACCGGATCCGCGGCAACCGCCGCCAGCCATCTCCAATCAGAACAACCCACCCTGCCAGATGGGGCGCCTGCCACCGCCGCCATCCATCTCCAGGGCCACCGCTCCGCTGGCCATGGAGCTCCGGTCACCCCCACGCAGCATAGGGGCGCCGCCCTAGCTGCCGCCCCCGGATTCCCCACGAGAGGTGCCCCTGCCACCTCAGGGGAGATCCCGCTGCTACCGCCCGCCCTGGTGACTTTGGCGCCGGGCCCGCCGCCACCACGGCCCTCACCGGCGGCAGGAGAAGGCGCGATCTGAGGCTGGCGGCGCTAGGTTTCGGGAGCCCCTGGCATCGCCCAGGGGAGGCGACGCGAGGGGGTATGAGCGCTCAGGGCTTTATGTGCTTAGTTCTTTCAGTCAAAATCCAATCTATCTATCTATGGAGTATTATTTTTGTTGTCAGTTCGAAAATAGATTCATCTTTCAAGTTTAAAATATGGCAGGTAGTACAGTATGCCATGATCATCACACTCTTCCCAAGCTCTTGCCTCTGTGATCTTGTTTAATGGGTTTATTCCATCTCAGGCGCTATGGTTTGCTTGATTTGAATGGCTGCGGAAAGTCCTGCCTTCTTAAAGCAATAGGATGCAGGGAGCTTCCTATCCCTGAACACATGGATATATACCCCCTCAGCCTTGAGATAGAGGCTTCAGACATTTCTGCACTGGGAGCAGTCATTAGTTGTGATGAAGAAAGGGTCAAGTTGGAAAAGGAAGCTGAAGTTTTGGTTGCTCTAGTATGCGGAAAACCAATTTGGCTCCCGGGAGCATATGCTCCCGGGTCGATTTTTTTTTTAAATGTCAAAAAAATGAAGATTTTTTTTTTATGTGTTCTTAGTCACATCCAAATGCCACCTGCAAATTTTGAGACAAAAAGTTTAAGCATTTTGGCCTGTGCAAAAAAAAACAAATTGAAACATCAAATGTTACCCCCAAATTTGTTTTTTTCACCGACGAAACACCGCCGCTCCGTTTCGAATGAAAATTGTCAAGCATGCTTCCGATACTAACACGAACATCCACACAAAAATTCAGAATTTTTTGAAAATATTTACTATATTTTTTCGTGTTACTGTTAATCCAGGTGCAAATGCATCCGGGAGCCAAAACGCCCTTCCCGTATCAATCAATTTTGTTATTATCATCTTCCTAGCTAAACTTGTTCCTTTTGCCATGTCGGCTGTGTTGTACTACTTATAAGCTCTAACTGACTGATTTCTGAAGATGTCCTAACGAAGATCCTTGCTGCCATATTTAGGATGATGGCGGTGTTGCAGCTTTGGAGCGCGTATATGAGCGGTTAGAAGCAATTGATGCATCCACCGCTGAAAAGCATGCTGCCGAGATTTTGTTTGGCTTAGGCTTTAACAAGCAGATGCGGGCCAAGAAAACTTCACATTCTCTAGTCCCATGTTTCTGTCACTCAAGCTGGACATCGAGAGGCATGAACCCATTATCTAGCATAACGCTCCCTCTTGGAGTCACAATCTACTACTTGGCCAAAGCAATAAATTACAACGGAGAACATGCAAGAACAATCAAGAACAAGATATAAAAGAGATCTAAATATATTACTTTCACAATCTGAACATAATCTCATAATCCATCGGATCCCAGCAAACACAGCATAACAACACAGTAACTATAACATAGATGCCTTGATCATGATAGGCAGCTCACAAGGACTAAACATTGAAGCACAAGAATTGGAGAGAATACATCAACTAGCTTGTTGCCATGAACCCTAGGTCTAAGGTGGAACTACTCACGGCACATCACGGAGGCGATCATGGTTGATGAAGTGGCCTCCGGAGATGAAACCTCCCTCCGGCAGGGTGCCGGGACAGAACTTCTGCTGATCCAAATCTTGGGATCGCGACGGCGGCGGAACAGAGATGAAAACTTGGAAAAGGACTCCTCTTTCAGGGTTTCTGGAACACGAGGAATCAATAGACGCAAAGGAGGGCACCGGGGGTGGCCCCACCTGGCCAGGCGGCCAGGGGGCGCGGCCCCCTCCTGGCCGCACCAGGGAGGCGCCTGGCCAGGGGGTGGGCCCCCTCCGGTTGTCCTTCGGGCTTCTGGAGTCTTTCGGGAAATAAGAATTTCTGGAATTTTCTGGCAGTATTGATTTTTCACCTTTTTCTGCGATGCACAGACAATAACAGACAGAAACTGGCACTGGACACTAGGTTAATAGGTTAGTCCCAAATATGTTGTAAAAGGATATGAAAGTGCATCAAAACATATAGCAAAGTCACACAAACAAGCATGGAACAAGCAAAAAATTATAGATATGTTTGAGACGTATCACACCGCCGCCGCACTACTCCTGGCCACCGCCGTGGCCCCTCACGGGCTACTGCCACCACCCCGCTCCTCCCGGCCCGCCGATAGACGGAGTCCACAAGGGCTACCTCTCGTACCGCCGACCACCTCACCGTCGACCTCTTCGCCTTCCGCCAGTACCAGTTGTCGCCGTCGCCTTCCCCGACCTCATCATCTCGCTCTGACAACTGCGACATCTTGGCACCTGTACCTTCTAACCCCGCCGAGTTGCGCCGCAAGCGTCGGCGAGCCCTTCTCTGTTGGTCCCCTGTACCTTAGACGTGCACCTGTACTGGTTCCCCGTCTCCGCATGCCCGGTGCTGGCAACACCGACGTGTGCCTTCGTCTATGATGTGTCCCCGGGCCTGGCAAGCTTGGTGCGGCGCCTCATCAATATCGACTAACTTACCATCATCGCGCCGCTGCAGCTCAGCGAGCCACGCTGCCTCTTCCGCTGCACCACTGCGACTCGCCGAACCACGCCGCATCCTCTCACCGCCCCAACGCATGCCCGGTGTCGGCAACACCAATGCGTGCCTTCGTCCATGACATCTATCTACATAGCGCCTTGCACCCGCGGCCCCTCGGTGACTTCCTCGACACCAGCTACTCCGACTCGACATCGACCACGACATTCCTCGCATGGCTACCTCGACTACGGCTTCACCACCCTACGCTCTCGGCTACTTCGACATCGGCAAAAAGGGCTACCGCCTGCTTGGGGACCTCATTGGCTTCCACTCCAGCCACAACTTCTGCGATGCGTTGACCATTACGACTGTGATGGGGATGTCCGTCGGCTCCGCCTTCAGATTCTTCTTCAGTCTCACCATCTGCATCACTACGTTGTGACTGCGGGGGGATGTTGAGTATCATGATTGTATTAGGAAAGTTATGATAGCGTAGGATTTATTCTACCTTGAGTTGCACTCCAACTTGATCATCATGTACTCCTATATATATATGCCCATGAGGCTCAAGCAATACAACAATGATTCCACCAATCCCTTCTATCCTTCTACATAAAGGATCGATGAATACCTCAAAATCGTTTGTTCTTTGATGGTCGAACAAATGGGACACGGGAATCGTTCTAACACCCAATTGAATGCTTTAGGCTAAAAATCCGTGTCAGAAAGGTTCTACCAGATCAGCGAAATTAATTTATCAAATACGCAATTGAAGAACAAGTGGAACAAGTTAAAAGAATAATTGGGGTTGTTGAAATAAATGACTGAGGAGGCAAATTGGAACTTGTTGGGACAGTTCAAAGGGAGTTCCAGGTTCTTTCTTCCACTGATAATTTCCATCACCACTACACCAAAGAACTTTGTAAATCTTTGTTCTAGAACTTTGTTGTTTACAACTTTTCCATTTGAAACCATTTACTGTTTCAAAATGCTGTTTGAAATTTAATTTTTAATTGTTGAAGAAGTGAAGTTTTCCTAAAAAATTATAAAATCATGCTCTATCAATTTATTGTTTTCTTACAGCTATTGTTTTGGTCATCTTTTCATGTGACTTTGTTTTATAAATTTAATATTTGAATTTCATAAAATGGCAACTTGAAACAACATTTTTAATGAGTAAATGATTTCAGCTGAAAAGGTCATGAACATAAAAGTTGCAGAACTCATCAAGATCTATACCTTTTATTTTAGTCATTTGTTTCATCCGACAAAGTGGTGGTATACATTGTTCACAAGCTTTCAATGTTTACTATCACTTTCTCGGATGAACAAATGACCAAAATAAAAGTTGTAGATCTTGATGAGTTCTGCAACTTTTATTTTCATGACTTTTTCAGCTTAAACCATATACTGTTTCAAAATGTTGTTTGAAGTAGTCATTTTTTGAAATTCAATTTTTGAATTGTTCAAACAAAGTCACATGAAAAAATGACCAAAATGAAAGTTGTAGATCTCGAATAGTTATAGAATTTGGTAGTTGACAACTTTTTCATTTGAAATCGTTTTGTCAAGGGAAACTACGTTTGAATTTCTCAAATTTGAAATTTGAAATTTTCAAACGACCTTGGATGGAGAAACAACCAAAATGAAAGTTGTAGATCTCGAAATGTTATAGAACTGCGTAGTTGACAACTTTTCATTTGAAATCATTTTGTCAAGGAAAATAAAGTTTGAATTTCTAAAATTTGGTTTTTTTAAACGACATCGGATGGACAAACAGCAAAAACGAAAGTTGTAGATCTCAAAAATTTATACAACTTTGTAGTTGACAACTTTTTAATTTGAAATCATCTTGTCAAAGAAAACTATGTTTGAATTTCTCACATTTGAAATTCAAATTTTTTAAATGACCTCGGATGGACAAACAACAAAAATGAAAGTTTTATATCTCATAAAGTTATACAACTTTGTAGTTGATAAGTTTTTCAGTTGAATTCATTTAGGGTCTCAAGCAATCAATTTAAATTCGGTTGAGGATAATACGAGGAGAAAGAAAATCCATTTCAGACACTAGTGAGCATGAGGTGCTGTGGAAGAGTTCCGCACGAGGGAAAGTCCCGGGTTCGATTCCCGAAGCGACACGACAATAGCTTGATGCAGTTGAAGATATTTGGCATAAGGCTGCAACAAAAAGAGTAGCCATCTCCGTTTCCCACCTCCAACCAAGGGAAGAGAAGTGGACCCTCCAACCTTAAGGGTTGAATCAGTACCAGACCCTCCAATAGGCCGTCGGAGGAGCCATTTTTTTCTTGCGAATTACACAATATAGATGTAGACGTGAGGAGGCAAAACCGAGGGCTAGAGAACCAGATCGGCTCCTTTAGCAAGATGAGGAATTGAAACATCCACTAGTTGAGAAGAGAGATTATTGTACTAACATCACCGATGCCATTTTTTTCTTGCGAATTACACAGCATAGATGTAGATGTGAGGAGCCAAAACTGAGGGCTAGAGAACTAGGCCGGCTCCTTCAGCAAGATGAGGAATTGAAACATCCACTAGCTGACAAGAGAGATTATTGTACTAACATCACCGATGCCATTTTTTTCTTGTGAATTACACAACATAGATGTAGACGTGAGGAGCCAAAACTGAGGGCTAGAGAACCAGATCAGCTCCTATAGCAAGATGAGGAATTGAAACCTCCACTAGGTGAGAAGAGAGATTATTGTACTCCTGCACTAGGAGTACTAACATCACCGACGGCGAGGTGGAGACAATGACTTTTTCTAGGAGTGCGGACGTCCTGCACATGGCGGCACCTGCTCCGGGCATGTGTCAAAACATTATTGATCCAGGACAGAAATTGGTCCCAGGCAGCTACAAGTATTTCTCCAAATATAAAACCAAGAAATAAACAGATAATACATGGGTCCCTTGTGAGGAGTTATTTCTCTTCACATCCTCATCCCTTTCTCGTCAACCGTCTCTCTCCGCGCCACAGTCCTCCATTGGTGTCCGCTGTGAGCTTGCCGATGACGCGTGCGCTGCTCCCACATCTCTATCAACTCTAGTTGCTATACATCCAGTCCCGTGGTTCGGGACTCAATGACTGTGCGCCAGGCCGCTCCCCATCCATGGACAAGGAGTACCTTGTTCTCATCCCAATGGTGACATGGATGGCTCATACTCCCTCTGTTCCATAATATATTATCATTTTCAAGCTATGTTAGCTTGAAAAACGATACTATATTATGGAACGGAGGGAGTACGTCCCAAACGTATCTATAATTTTTGCTTATTCCATGCTTATTTGGTTGACATTGCTATATGTTTTGATGCACTTTCATATCCTTTTGCAATATTTTTGGGAACTAACCTATTGACCCAGTGCCCAGTGTCAGTTTCTGTCTATTTTGTCTGTGCATTGCAGAAATAGGTAAAAAATCAAAGTGCTCAGAAAAATCCAAAAAAATTCCTAAAATTCTTATTCACCGAAAGACTCCTGGAGCCAGAAGGACTTCCGGAGAGGGGGCACCCCTGGTCCAGGCGACCTGAGGGCGTGACCGGGGGGTTACCCGCGCCCCCTGGCCGCTTGGCCAGGTGGGACCTCCCCTCGGGCCCTCCTTTGGCCTATATTTACCCCCGATCGCGAAAACCCTGAATATCTAGACAATTTTCCCAGAAGCAACTCCGATCTCCGCCGCCATCGCCAGCAAGCTTCGGAGGACCAGAAGTTCCTATTCCGGCACCATGCCGGGACGGGAAGTCACCCCCGGATCCATCTTCATCAACCATGCTTCCTCCCTCCTTATGCAGGATTAGTTCCTCCTCGGGGCTGAGGTCTTCTACCAGTAGCTATGTGGTTATCTCTCTCTCCCATGATGTGATCTTGATTGTGATCATTGGCTATGTTAATCTAGTTGAATCCCATGATGTTTCCCCTCTCTATCTCTTTTATGTATTGGATATGATGTGCTCCTTTGATGATATTTCCGAAGTCAACGGTGACGCGGGGACTCCATTATTAGTGGAATATTGATCATGGGTTTGTTCTTCTTGTTGGATTGAATAATGGATTTGAGTGCTCTTGATGCTTGTGTTGAGTATAGTTTTCATAGTGCTTCGGTGACAGGATGGACACTTTGTTATATTAGAAGAGACTATTCAAGAGAGATATTGTGGTGTTTGTTAGTACTATCTTTGGATGCTTGCGTTGACATTGGGGTGTCCATAGATGTGAAATACGAACTCTAAGGTGTGCTTTTGTAGCCCTACACAATTCTCATCCTCTTTTGATCCACGAAAAGAATGGTCTCCGAGTAACGTCTTCCTTGCATGCTTTTGGAGGAAATATCATGAGTTTCAATTATGTTAATGTTGTTTAGAGTTGCCACTAGTGAAAGTATGAAGCATAGGCCTTGTTTCCAAGTATTGTTACATCGTTTTTAGTCACTTTTGCTACTTGTTACCTTGCTGCCATTTTTATTATAGATTTATATTACCTTGTTCTACCATCCCTATCACCCATATTTTACCATCTCTTCATCGAACTAGTGCACCTATACAACTTACCATTGTATTAGGTGTGTTGGGGACATAAGAGATTTCTTGTATTTGATTGCAGGATTGCTTGAGAGAGACCATCTTCAACCTCTTCTTCCCTGATTTCAATAAACCTTAAGTCATCCACTTGAGGGAAATTTGATGTTGTCCTACAAATCTCTGCGCTTGAAGGTCCAACATAGTCTACACGAATAGAAGCATGTAGTAGACATCAATGGCATGCTCAGCCTGTGCACAAGCTAACAGAGATGGCATCCAACCACTAACTAGCTAGTACTAGTGTTGCACAACCGTATCTTCATGTCAATTCATACTTCATAGTGATTTTGCACACAAACATTTAGTGAAAACTGTAACGAGCTGTCTGGTAATGTCCCCGGCACCGCGGGGCTCGTCCTGTGCTGCCGCTCGACCGCGCAGCCCATGACGTGCGTGCTGAGCTCAATAACAACTCCATCCTGATCCCCATCGAAATCCGCGAGCACACTAGCGTCGAGAGCTCCTCGAGCTCGCGTAGAACAACCTTGCCGTTGACTGCCATTGCCATGGCTCGTGCATCCGCTACCACCACCTTTGTCATTGGTGATATCAGATCAGAACAGATAGGATGGGACATGGGAGAGAGAGAGAGGGGCTCGCGAGATAGGAGCGGCGACGGAATGAAAACTGGAGAGCTGCGTGACCAAGTTCTCCGCCGAGATTCTCCTTGCCTTACGCCGGCGCTACCCACTTGCTATGAAAACCAGTTCGTCGACAGTCCGGCATGGAGTCATGAAGAGAAGCAAGGAGAGAGGCACGCATGATTTAGGAAAGAGATGTATAGAAGAGAAAATGATTTTTGTGCCAACGGTCGTCCAGCGTGCTAAAAAGTCTTCATGTGGGGCAATCCCATGTCAGAGTGGTTAGACTAGCCCACCACAATATACATATGTGCTGTGTCAGATACGGTTGATATGTGGTATTCCTTTGTTATATACATTCAAAGTCTACTGTGGAGCCTAACGATGAAGACCAGTAAAAAGATGACACCTGCCCGAAGCAGGTGCCGCTCGTTTCAGCTGATGAATTCCCCTTTTTCTAGATCATATCGAAATCACTAATTAGCGAGTACTCCTTCCAACGAACGCGCCCACCGCTTCCGCGCTTGACAAGTGGCGCTTTGTACGCGTGCCACTTGTCGCGATGTGGAGGTTCCCTTTCCCCCTTTTTAGAGACACGCGGTGTGCCTTTCGTGAAAGCATACTCGTGCCTCTATGAGAAGCACGTTCGTGCTTTTCTGGAAGGCACGAGGTGTGCCTCTTTTTTTAGAGGCACATGACGTTGCCTCTTTTTTAAGGCACACGGCGTGCCTTTCGCGGAAGCAGATTCGTGCCTCCATGCGAAGCACGTTCGTTCTTTTTTTGGAAGGCACAGAGCGTGTCTTTTTTTAAAAACACACGGCGTGCCTTTCGCGGAAGCAGATTTGTGCCTCCATGCGAAGCACGTTCGTGCCTTTCGCAGAAGCAGATTCGTGCCTCCATGCGAAACACGTGTGTGCCTTTTTTTTAATTTTTTTCACCAAAATGTAAGAAAACCACGTGGAAACCGAAAAGCAGAAAAAAATATAAAAAATCTATCTAAACACCAAAAATGCATACAAAAAAAATTAAATAACGAAATTCCGAGGGAAACGCTCAGCACGTGACACGTGGTGCGCTGTCAACCCACCAAAATGATCTTTGCGCGGGCCTCCGAAGGTGTGCTCGCTAACTAGTTGTCCTCCCTAATCACTAGTTGAAGGGTACCCCTTGCAGAGGTCAGTCGCGCGCGCTCCGAGCGTGCCAAGTGTCGCGATCTGGTGCGTTTCGGGGTTTTCCTTTAGTCTTCCGCGGTCAACACGTGGCGCCTTCTGGACGCACAGCCACAGCCACAGCCACAGCGTGCAGCCACAGACACAGCCACAGCCACGGACGCAGCCACAGCCACAGCCACAGGTGCAGCCACAGTTTTCCGCGCAGCCACAGTTTCCGCGCAGCCACAGGTGCAGCCACAGTTTTCGCGCAGCCACAGGTTCAGCCACAAGCACAGCCACATGTCCAGCCACTGTTGTAGCGCAGCCACAGTTGTTGCTTCGTGCGAGACGCAGTCAGAACACGACACGTGGCAACTCCGGAGTGCACCAAAGTGATCTGCGGAGGCGCGCGGGAGGGTGCCCTCCAAATAGTGATTCCCGTTGTCCTCAGATGATACTATTTACGGGACACACTAGTTTCAGGGGCCGATATGGGCCGGCGCGTGGCCCAAACTTTCTTTCTAAGAAGAGAGAGGGGAGAGTAGTAACTCTCCAAAGCAGCCCAACATAGCCCCTCTCGCGGTGTCTCCAGCCCAGCCTCGGCCTGCCGTCCGTCTAAGCGGCAGTCTCCGTGATTCCGTGGCAGCCAGGCGAGAAGCCCCGAGCTCTCCTCTCCGCGGTGGCGTAACCTGTCGACCGCCGCCCGCGCCCCCAGCCCCCAGCCGGCAGCCGCCCCGAGCCCCCGACCCAGCCCGGCTGCCTCTGCTGAACGCCAACCTGGCGCCGCTCTGTTCCGACTCTTCTTCCACGACTACTGGGTCTATGTAAGTAAACATTGCTAGTGCAACTGTGCAAGATGGATATATATTACTGTCCTTGCTTCCTTCAGACACATTACGTTGTTATGTTTTATTTATACAAGTCTCCACAACACAAATTTGACTATAAATTTTAGTCACAAAATATGAATTTTAGTCCCCGCCCCTACCCCTGGCTGTATCAGATATCCAAACTTTGCATACAAAAAGCAAATATGCAGCATTCAGGCTTAAAATGTTTGACTCGATCATATTGGTAACCCCAGAAACACGAAAATGACACTTTTTTCTGACCGAAATAAGTAGTATCAAGTATGTAGCTACATACCCTCCTGTATTTCTCCCGTTACACTAGTAGAAAACAGGGCATCAGTCCCGGTTTCAGAGGGCCTTTAGTCCCGGTTCTGCAACCGGGACTGAACAATCGGGACTAAAGGCCCCCACTTTTAGTCCCGGTTGGGTTACGAACCGAGACTAAAGGAGCTCCACGTGGCCGCTGTGGGGCGCCCAGGCAGGAGGACCTTTAGTCCCGGTTGGTAACACCGACCGGGACTAAAGGGTCTCCACGTGGCCGCTGCGTAGCGCTCAGGCAGGAGGACCTTTAGTCCTGGTTGGTAACACCAACCGGGACTAAAAAGCCGCCACGCGTCAGCCCCTGCCAAGCGCTGTTTTTTTTTTTGAAAGGAGGGATTTAGGGTTTAGGGGTTTCATATTGTGTTTCCCCCTTTTCTTTTTGTGTTTACCATTCAATTCTTTTACATTTAGGGTTTTCGTTTTTATTTTACGTTTTCCATTCAACTCGACGCTAGCTACTACATATAGCAATGAAGGAACCATTACACGAATCGTCATGAATATAGAGAGAAGTGACCTCTCTTTCTCCGTGCTTGGTCGACAACAAGTTTTCGTATATCTATTCGACGCTACTATGTATAGTACATGTTCATGGATATATACAATGTAACATCTCTTACGATCCCTAATATCTAATTACCAAAATCGCATTGCCACTCCCGATGGAATTCTGCGTCTGTAGGTATGCCATGGTCAACAAAGAATCCCGCCAATTCCTCTTGAATTGCTCGTATGCGATCAGTTGGTAGGACTTCGTCCCGCTTCCGCTTGATCTAATTTAAAGAAGGGGGTCAATATATATATATATGAATGAAACTCAACACAATTGATGATAATAAAATAAAAATGTGAATATTGTTTACCTACTTCAAATTGTTCTTCAGATCTGCCCCGCTCAGAGGTCTTGTGGCGAATGTACTCGCAAACGTAGTATCCACATAAATTATTCCCGGGTTCCTGCCACAAGAACTTTACGAGAATAGAGTTCAATCAAAATGATAATCAAGCATGATAATGGTATTGAAACTAGAATCAATGAGAGATGCGCGGAACTAGCTAGTAGTACTTACTTTGGGGTGTGAAAATCGCAGCTCCTTTTTCCATTCACCCCTAACCTGGTTGGTGAACTTTTTCCAAACCCTGCCCGGCAAAGAAAATGATTACTTGATATCAGGAAATGAACGAAAGTTGCCGATATGGTGCGATAATGATTGAACTTACTTCTGGAGCATTTGACTCTTGTCCGCCCACTCCTTAGCCTCTTTACGTCTCGAGTCCAAGACAACTACTAGTCCCGCGTCAAGCTGAATGGCTAGCAGAATAAAGTGGAACCTGCGCACGCATAACTCATCAATTACACTTAACCTCGAGTAAGCGAAACAGAATGTGCACAAGACAGTAACACTCACTTGAAGTTGTAAGGAAATAGTATTTCCCTTTTGTTTTATTGTCCAAGTAACGCCTTTAGCAAGTAATTCTCTGTATCATCGGGGCTTGTTTGTACCGTATATTCATTTACGGTATTTGGGTTAATGAACCCAATGTCATAGATTTTTCCTCTGCATTCGCGGATCTTCAATCTGCATAATATAGTGTGAGGATAATTATACATGCAATGAACTAGCTGAGCTAGAGACTTAATTATAGAAAAAATACTTACAGACAATAGCAACTGACGATAGTTTTGTCGAGGGCGGCTTGATTGTATAACTGAAATAATTCTTCAAATTCAATGTACAACGCCTCGACTCCATTGAAGTAGTGCTCATCTTTAATTCCCACTAAGATACTATCGGTCCCTTCCTTGCAGGTTTTCAAGTACCATTTATGCAATGTTCGCATCATCGTTGATAGACGCGGGAGCTGCTCAGGTCTGACGAGAGGCTTCCCGTGCTCGTATCTAAAGACTACCTCAGCCATTTCGAACTGTACGTCATCGCCTAAGTAATCAGCAAGAGTGTAACCAGGATGAGCAGCCGCTACCCCCGGATCATTAGCGATATCGGGAAACACCTTGAGCGGGGGGCACGATTTTTTTTCCTGTTCGCCGAGCTGGGGAATTGTTTTCCCACTTCTTGCAGCACTGCTAGTACTCCCCGACCTTTTCGCTCCATGAAATGTCTTTACAATACAGCGGTCATAGTGTGAGAGCGGCGGAGGAGATGGTGGTCGCTGAAGGGCATCCAGACAGCGCTTCGCTTTTACCGGATCTATTTTCTCCTTTGGATCTGGACGTTTCGGTGCAAGCTGGCGTTTCACATCGGCAGCCACGATCTCGTTGTTTTCCTCCTCAGTCATGTCGTATGGTAACTTGGGAGGAGCCTTCTTGACGCTTGGACCTGCTCTGGATTTCTTCGTTGTTGTACTGCTAGCCGCCGGAACGGCGGCGGGTCTCTTCCGCCGTTGCTGAGGCGGCGGAGGAGGCGAAGTCCGCTGAGGCGGCGGAGACAGCTAAGGCGGCGGAGGATTCTGCTGAGGGGCCTGCTCCAGCGGAGTGCACTGACGCGGCAGAGACAGCTGAGGCGGCGAAGGATTCTGCTGAGGGACCTCCTCCGGCGGAGTCCGCTGACGCGGCGGAGACAGCTGAGGCGGCGGAGTGTGCTGACGCGGCGGAGACGACTGAGGCAGCGGAGGTAGAGCTGGACTGTGAGGAGTCTGCTGAGGGGCCTCCTCCGGCTGAGTCTGCTGACGCGGCGTCCATTGTGGAAGCACAATGTATTCTTTTCTCCATAGAATGGTAGTGCTTACGGCATCTACCAGATGAGTCTCCCCTTCACCTGTAGGGTACTCAAGCTTCAACCCCTCGAATCCGTTGGTAACTTCATCCACCCCGACAATAGCAAAGCCATCTGGAATCGGATTGCAATGGAAAGTTGCATCAGGTCTAGGAGGTAAGACATAGCCGACCGCCACCTTCAAGGTTAGGTTGATGCATTTCGCCATTAGCTCACAATGTTCCCTCTCCGTGATATAATCCACGGGGTAGTGAGGAGCCGTGATATCAGGCCGAACGAGCTCCGTGGAAGCCACGCAGCTTTTCCGCTGAGATGGTGGGGTAGCTTCGTGGGTAGTATCGAATGAAGGATCTTCGTGCTGCTGAGATGGTGGGTCGGTAGCTCGCTGACTGGTAAGTGCCTCTAGTTTCTTCTCCTGCAACGCTAATCTTTCTTCTACCTTCTGCATCCGGTCTGCTTCCTCTTTCTTCTTTCTCCCTCGGCTTCTATAACCAGTGCTGTCGGGAAACCCATGCACCCACGGAACGGAGCCTGATGTGCCTCGTGTTCGTCCAGGGTGTTCAGGATTCCCGAGGGCACATGACAGCACGTCCTTCTCTCTGTTGGGATGGAACGTTCCTTCCTGCACGTCCTTGATTGCTTCCTGAATCTTTGTGACGGGTGTTTCAAGTTGTTCTTTCGTGTAAACACACTTCCCTGTTTCTGGGTCCAAAGTTCCCCTATGCCCGAAGAACCAAGTCCTTGCCCATTCGGGCCAGTTCAATGTCCCTGGTTCGATCCCTTTAGCAAGCAGGTCATTCTCAGCTTTGTCCCACGTAGGCCGGGCAACCTTGTAGCCACCTGACCCCGTAACATGGTGATACTGCTTCTTTGCAGCATTTAGCTTATTTGTCTGTGACCTGTTCTTAGCTTTCTCCGATTTCTTGTACGCCACAAATGCGGGCCAGTGATCTTTTATCTTCGCATATTAACCGGTGAATTGTGGAGTCTCGTCTTTCTCGACAAACTGTTCGTTCAATCTTTTCTTCCAGTTCTTGAATTGTTTTGCCATCTTCTTAAGAGCCCATTTTTTGACTTTTCGCTGTATAACTGGGTTATTTGGATCCTCCTCTGGCGGTAGGCTGAAATTTATCATGAGCGAGTTCCAAAGCTGATCTTTGCATCTATCGTCGACATAAGAAACTCCATCGTCCTTCTTCTTATTCCATTCTTGGATGCTGATCGGGACGCTGTCCCTAACAACAACTCCGCACTGATGTCTAAATCGGTCTTGGGTTCGCTTGGGAACAGTCGGTTTGCCATTTGGATCAACTTCTTCGATCGTGAACCTTTCATTCTCGCCCAACCTTTTCTTCGGGCCTCGTCTCCTTATAGAAGTTT
The DNA here is from genome assembly GCA_039707655.1 of Elymus sibiricus. Lineage (NCBI taxonomy): Eukaryota > Viridiplantae > Streptophyta > Magnoliopsida > Poales > Poaceae > Elymus > Elymus sibiricus. Next base: position 3,797,877 of record CM077670.1, on the reverse strand, counting down.
GGCTCGATCCGGAGGGTTAAAAGAAGAAAGAAGTGTTAATATATGTACATACAAAACAATTAATGCATCTAGTCAGCAGAGGCTTAATTAATATATATACCTCGCCGGACTTTGCAACAGTTAAAGCTCCAACACTGGCGGAGCCGTCATCTTCTCTTCCCTCACCATCGGAGTCGTTGAGAAACTGTGAGGTCATGATATCATCATCTCCCTCGCGGATTATTTCCTCCAACGCCTTTTCTTGTTCTAAGTCTCTGTCATGTTCCATAGTTTCTGCAAATATTACAACATGGCAATATACAACCATGAGAGATGGATTAGTGGCAAACATAGACCTAATCACAACAAGGAATCATATGCATATGAGCAATGGATTAGTGGATTATCGGGGTTATGTTTTAACGACCCCCTACCCCCTCATGTCGAAGTTATACCGAAATTATCGGGATTATGTTTTAACACGACCCCCCCTCATGTCGAAGTCAATGAACAACATGAAAATTTGTAAGTGATTGCTAAACTTTTATGCTTCATTTATATGAAGATCAATTATCCAATATAACTATGTTCGCGATATGAGGCATTGCACATTATCTAGAATCATATCTGATGATGAGTCGTCCTATCTTTCGGGAGAGGATATATATTCTTTGCGGACCGCCTCTCTCATGCCTGTCCGACGTGCAAATTAGGTTTTCATATGCCTCAAAAACAAAGTTATCGGGGTTATGTTTTAACGACCCCCCCCCCTCTCATGTCGAAGTTACGACGATATTTGTACAAGATGAATACAAGATTTATACACAAGATGAATACAAAATGAATACAAGATTTATACACAAGATGAATACACAACTCAACAAATGAACCAACCATCATCCTATGAACAAAACTCAACATACGACAAATGGACACCTTTTGTCGAACAGCGGAGGGACGATCAGGGACCAACTCCACGGAGATGCAACACCACAACCTGTAATTCCACCGAGTGAAAAAAAATTAGGCAAACACAAGTATACCACTGGATAGAATGGAAGATTTTAGTTGAAATGGACCTATAAAGATCATGGCAAACGGATGCACGGAACTCAAATGGTGATCAAAGCAATATGCAATGCAAATCTGTCCATTATAGCTAGATACCAATTTGAAAGCAAGATTTGAACATGCTACAGAATTTCTACATGGCAACAAATGGCATGACATGAATGTACATGTAACACATGGCAAAACATGCTTGCTGATAATTCAAATGACCCCTAGATCAATGGCAATCATCATGACAAGTTGACAAGTATTAACAGATTTTCAGACTTAGTGATATTTGCATGGCATGGCAGAAATGAATACATAGCAAGTTTACAAGCTTGTAGCACTCACTACAGGTCCTAACATGGCATGAACTAAAATGTAGCAGCAAGATGCATCAAAATGCTCCTACTTCATGTTCAAAGATTGCCCAAAAGATGCTTGCATTAAAACATAAAAAAAAGACAAAATGAACTCTCATGCAAAAAATTTGTTCTTTGATTTGCAAAGGAGCTATATTCTCCCCAATTCTTTTGCACCCACAAAAATTACTCCATCTATTTGACAGTACCCACAACCCATTCCACCAAAAACATTTGGTTCCATAGTTCAAAATTTTCAAATTTCATTCAGTTCAAATTTGAACCAGATTCAAACTCCATGGTCAAAGCCCAATTTAAATTGCTCCAAAAATTCTGAAACTTGGCCAGACTCTCTTTTGTGCATCAACACCTCACCACAAAATTCTCAAAAATTCCTAAAATTCCTAGAGCCCTCTGGCATTTCATCATACACTTGATGTGCACTGTCAAAAACTTCAGAAAAAAATGTGTTCTTCAATTTGTTTTAGCAAGATCATCATCTAACATCCATCCATGAATCCATCCATCCATCCATTTGGGGAAGAGGGGGAGGAGGGGGAAAGGTTGCTCACCGTGGGGCGGCGACGACGAGGAGGGCTCGATCGGGGGCGGCGACGAGGAGCGGGCTCGGGGGCGGCGATGCTCGGGGAGGACGGCGAGGAGGTCCGGCGGCGGTCAGCAGGCTCGGGGACGGCTCGGGGCAGGGCGTCGCGGCAGCCTGGCGGCGGCGTGCGGTGGTTCGGCGTCGGGGCAGAGGAGCGCACGAGAGAGAAAGAAGAGTGGGGAGGAAGAAGGCAGCGCGCGGTTTATATAGCCCGAGCTTTAGTCCCGGTTGGTGGCTCCAACCGGGACTAAAGGCCTACCTTTAGTCCCGGTCCGAGCCACCAACCGGGACTAAAGGTGAATTTCACCAGCCCAAAGGGCGCGAAACCCAACCCTTTACTCCCGGTTGGTGGCTCGGACCGGGACTAAAGGGGGACCTTTAGTCCCGGTTGGAGCCACCAACCGGGACTAAAGGGTTGGTCCTGGCGTGGTGGAAGTTTAGTCCCACCTCGCCAAGCGAGCGGCACTCGCACCTGTTTATAAGCCCCGCTGCGATATCCGTCTCGAGCTCCTCTCTAAAGCAGGCAGTACATGCCTAACATTCCTCTCTGCCCTGTTGGGCCTACGTGCCCTGCGGGCCTGCATTCTGGCCCATAGAAAGTTGGGTTTCTAGTCGTATGCAGGCCGTGGTGGCCTAGTAGGCGGGCATTTTTTTATTTTTGCATAATGTTATATTTTTTGTTAACCTAATAATGTTATATTTTCTTTTCTGTTAAGGTATTAGTTTAGTATTTTGTTTTGTTTTCTATTTGCTTTGTTTAACTCCTCTGTATAATTAAAATACTAAAAGGATATGAATAATTGCTTTTTTTTCTTTGAATTTTTTTTGCATATGTTACATGTAAATTTTTCGACCTTCTCCAAATCACCTCTAAAATTTTGTACATGGTCACTTACATGTAATACACATGTAAATCAAAGGATATTTTAAATAGGTGTTTTAAAATTATTTTAATGTTTTGATTTAATTCTTTTTGCTATTAAAGTTTTTAACAAAAAATACTTTATGAAAATTTTAGTTGGATAAATTTTATATAATTTTAAGTTAATATTATTTTGATCATAACTAGAGTTTTATAAAAGCTTTTTAGTTGATTCTTTTTGCTATTGAAGAATATTATAAAATACTTTTTGTTAACCTAATAATGTTATATTTTCTTTTCAGTTAAGGTATTAGTTTAGTATTTTGTTTTGTTTTCTATTTTCTTTGTTTAACTCCTCTGTATAATTAAAATACTAAAAGGATATGAATAATTGCTTTTTTTCTTTTTAATTTTTTTTGCATATGTTACATGTAAATTTCTCGACCTTCTCCAAATCACCTCTAAAATTTTGTACATGGTCACTTACATGTAATACACATGTAAATCAAAGGATATTTTAAATAGGTGTTTTAAAATTATTTTAATGTTTTGATTTAATTCTTTTTGCTATTAAAGTTTTTAACAAAAAATACTTTATGAAAATTTTAGTTGGATAAATTTTATATAATTTTAAGTTAATATTATTTTGATCATAACTAGAGTTTTATAAAAGCTTTTTAGTTGATTCTTTTTGCTATTGAAGAATATTATAAAATACTTTTTGTTAACCAAATAATGTTATATTTTCTTTTCTGTTAAGGTATTAGTTTAGTATTTTGTTTTGTTTTCTATTTGCTTTGTTTAACTCCTCTGTATAATTAAAATACTAAAAGGATATGAATAATTGCTTTTTTCTTTTAATTTTTTTTGCATATGTTACATGTAAATTTTTCGAACTTCTCCAAATCACCTCTAAAATTTTGTACATGGTCACTTACATGTAATACACATGTAAATCAAAGGATATTTTAAATAGGTGTTTTAAAATTATTTTAATGTTTTGATTTAATTCTTTTTTCTATTAAAGTTTTTAACAAAAAATACTTTATGAAAATTTTAGTTGGATAAATTAAAATACTAAAAGGATATGAATAATTGAAATTTCATAACTTAATAAATAATTATTCTAAAGTCATGTTTCAAATGTCAAAATACCCTAGCTAGCTCTTACAAAGATTGCCTCCGGTTTGTCCGAAGTGGCATTTTCCAGGTACAAGTGATGGCGGTGAAGCCGGTCACATCCCAGAGTGGGATCTTGGGGTATAAAACTATTTCTTCGCGTGTGTCCCTTGCTTATTGCGCCGTAACCATGGATAATCTTCATCATTTAACAGGATGCTTGGGTCAGTCTTCACTTTGAAGGGAGAAATTTCATGAAACTTTTCATAATCTTCTGACATGTCTGTCTTGTCCTCCACTCCCACGATATTTCTTTTCCCTGAAAGAACTATGTGGCGCTTTGGCTCATCGTATGATGTATTCGCTTCCTTATCTTTTCTTTTTCTCGGTTTGGTAGACATGTCCTTCACATAGAAAACCTGCGCCACATCATTGGCTAGGACGAATGATTCGTCTGTGTACCCAAGATTGTTGAGATCCACTGTTGTCATTCCGTACTGCGGGTCTACCTATACCCCGCCTCTCGACAGACTGACCCATTTGCATCGAAACAAAGGGACCTTAAAATCACGTCCATAGTCCCATATGTCCTCTATGTAACCATAATATGTGTCCTTTGCCCTATTGGTGTTTGCTGCATCAAAGCAGACACCACTGTTTTGGTGGGTGCTCTTTTTATCTTGGGCGATCGTGTAAAATGTATTCCCATTTATCTCGTACCCTTGGAAAGTCAATACAGTCAAAGATGGTGTCCTGGCCAACAAGTACAGCTCATCTCCAATAGTGGTGTTACCCATGAGATGTGATTGCAACCAACCGCCGAAAGTCCCCATGTGTTCGCGTGTAATCCAGTCGTCAGACTGCTCCGGGTGTTTGGAGTGTAGAATATTCTTGTGTTCATTGATATACGGGGCCACCAAGGTAGAATTCTGTAAAACTGTGTAGGGTGCTTGCGCCCAAGAATGCCCGTCCCTGCATATTATTGAGTTCGGTCCTAGCGTGCCTTTTCCACCCAGTCTCCCCTCATGCCGCGATTCAGGAACACCAATCGGCTTAAGGTCAGGAATAAAGTCAACACAAAACTCAATGACCTCCTCTGTTTGATGGCCTGTGGAGATGGTTCCTTCTGGATTAGCACGGTTACGAACATATTTCTTTAAGACTCCCATGAACCTCTCAAAGGGGAACATATTGTGTAGAAATACAGGACCCAGAATTGCAATCTCGTCGACTAGGTGAACTAGGACGTGCGTCATAATATTGAAGAAGGATGGTGGGAACACCAACTCGAAACTGACAAGACAATGGACCAAATCATTCTGTAACCTTGGTAGGATTTCTGGATCGATTACCTTCTGAGAAATTGCATTGAGGAATGCACATAGCTTCACAATGGCTAATCAAACATTTTCTGGTAGAAGCCCCTCAATGCAACCGGAAGTAATTGCGTCATAATCACGTGGCATCATGAGACTTTAGGTTCTGGAATTTTTTCTCTGCCATATTTATTATTCCCTTTATATTCGACGAGAAGCCAGACGGGACCTTGATACTGAGCAGGCATTCAAAAAAGATTTCCTTCTCTGCTTTGGTAAGAGCGTAGCTGGAAGGACCTTCATACTGCTTTGGATGCATGCCGTCTTTTTCGTTCATACGTTGTTGGTCCTCCCGTGCCTCCGGTGTATCTTTGGTCTTCCCATACACGCCCAAGAAGCCTAGCAGGTTCACGCAAAGATTCTTTGTCACGTGCATCACGTCGATTGCAGAGCGGACCTCTAGGTCTTTCCAATAGGGTAGGTCCCAAAATATAGATTTCTTCTTCCACATGGGTGCGTGTCCGTCAGTGTCATTCGGAACAGATTGTCTGCCAGGACCCTTTCCAAAGATTACTTGTAAATCCTTGACCATATCAAATATATCATCACCAGTATGGAGGACAGGCTTCTTCTGGTGATCTGCCTCACCTTTGAAATGCTTGCCTTTCTTTCTTAAGGCATGCTTGGTCGGAAGAAATCGACGATGTCCCAGGTACACATTCTTCTTACATTTATCCAAATATATACTTTCGGTCTCATCTAAACAGTGCGTGCATGCGTGGTATCCCTTGTTTGTCTGTCTTGAAAGGTTACTAAGAGCAGGCCAATCATTGATGGTTCCAAACAGCGATGCTCGTTGGTCAAATTCCTGCTGTTTGTGCTCATCCCACACACGTACACCTTTTATGTCCCACAGCTATAAAAGTTCTTCAACTAATGGCCTTAGGCACACATCAATGTCGTTGCCGGGTTGCTTAGGGTCTTGGATGAGCACTGGCGTCATAATGAACTTCCGCTTCATGCACAACCAAGGAGGAAGGTTATAGATACATAGAGTCACAGGCCAGGTGCTATGATTGCTGCTCTGCTCCCCAAAAGGATTAATGCCATCTGCACTTAAACCAAACCATAAGTTCCTTGCGTCACCTGCAAAGTCCAGCCACTTTCTCTCGATTTTTCTCCACTGCGACCCATCAGCGGGTACTCTCAACTTCCCGTCTTTCTTACGGTCTTCTTTGTGCCATCGCAACAACTTGGCATGCTCGTTGTTTCTGAACAGACGTTTCAACCATGGTATTTTAGGAGCATACCACATCACCTTGGCAGGAACCCTCTTCCTGGGGCGCTCGCCCTCAACATCACCAGGGTCATCTCGTCTGATCTTATACCGCAATGCACCGCATACCGGGCATGCATTCAAATTCTCGTACTCCTCACCACGGTAGCGGATGCAGTCATTAAGGCATGCATGTATCTTCTGCACCTCTAATCCTAGAGGGCAGAGAACCTTCTTTGCTTCGTACGTACTGTCAGGCAATTCGTTATCCTTTGGAAGCTTCTTCTTCATTATTTTCAGTAGCTTCCCAAATCCCTTGTCAGATACACCATTCTCTGCCTTCCATTGCAGCAATTCCAGTGCGGTACCGAGCTTTGTGTTGCCATCTTCGCAATTTGGGTACAACCCTTTTTTGTGATCCTCTAACATGCGATTGAACTTCAACTTCTCCCTTTCACTTTCGCATCCTCTCTGTGCATCAACAATGACCCGGCAAAGATCATCATCGGGCACATCTGGTGCCTCTTGATCTTCACCTTCCCCCGTTGCAGTATCACCGTATTCAGGGAACATAGGATAGTTGTCATCATCCTCTTTTTCTTCGTTGTCTTCCATCATAACCCCTCTTTCTCCGTGCTTGGTCCAAACATTATAGTGTGGCATGAAACCGTTCTTAAGCAGGTGGAAGTGAAGGGTTTTCGAGTCAGAGTAATCCTTCGTATTCTCACAGACAGTACATGGACAATACATAAAACCATTCTGCTTGTTTGCCTCAGCCACATAGAGAAAATTATGCAGGCCCGTAATGTAGTCCGAGGTGCGTCAGTCACCGTACATCCATTGCCGGTTCATCTGCGTGCATTATATAATTAAGTATATCAAAAACCATTACAGAACATCATGAATAGAGAAATGACCAAATTAATACAAGTTCATCATCACATTAAAACCAAAGTACAGTAGTGATCAAATGTTATTACTGAAAAAATAAATACATAAAGTTCATACATAGTTCTCATAGAACAAAATACAGCTCTCTACACATGTGCAAACTAAGAAGTGCAGACTAAGAAGTTAATTTGAGCTCACCACGGTGGTGCCGGCGACGAAATCGGCGCGGGCGATCGACGGCAGTGACGACGGGGACGGGGACGGGACGGCACCCTACACATGTGCAAACTAAGAAGTTAATTTGAGCTCAAATTGTGCATCTAAATCAAATAATCTCACACATACACTCCTCCACTAAAACCCACAAACCACACTACTTCTAGAGCATTTGAAATGAGCTAAACTAGCAGTGAGAGATGAAAGGATGAAGTTGCTAACCTTTTTAGAACACTTGGATAGTTGGTGCACCGCCAAACCTAGACAAATCTTGGGGAAAATGGAGCTTGGAGGTCGAGCTTGGAGGAAGAACAGAGGAGAAAGCTTAAGTGTGGCTCCGGCATTTCATCGAACACCTCATGTGCATATATAGGCAAAAAACAGAGTAGCCCACACCTCCACCCTTCCACGGCCAAAAAACAAAGGAGATGAGGGGGGGGGGGCGTCGATATATATAGGCAAAACTTTAGTCCCGATTTGTGTCTAAAACCGGGACTAATGGCCTACCCTTTAGTCCCGGTTCCAGACACCAACCGTGACTAAAGGGGTTGCGCCAGGAGCGAGGCCCTTTAGTCCCGGTTGGTGGTTGGAACCGGGACTAAAGGTCCCAGCCGAACCGGGACTGGTGCCTGCCGAGGCCCGGCCGGCGTCCTGGCCGCTCGAACCGGGACTGATGCACGCATTAGTCCCGGTTCGTAAGTCGACCGGGACTGTTGCTCTGATTTGGCAAAAACCAATGCCCTATTTTCTACTAGTGTTGATCTATTATATCTATTAGTGATTAGCTAGTAAGTTTTTTAGTTTTCTATTATTACCCCCCCCCCCCCCTCCCCAACTGTACACAATACAATGGGCAGCAACACAGTTTTTTGCCTCACATGGATGGATAGAATTGAATTTTGGGGTGAAACCCTTTGGCAAACATCGATAGTGTTTGGGTGGTACGTGCCACTGAGCACTGAATGTAAAACATTAGATTGATTCGTCTTCTTCAAAAGGGATGAAGCCAAAATTTCTGTCCATTATAGAAAAAAAAACATGTCTAACTTACAGAATCATAGACTACTGTTTCAAATCTTGATCAGCCTACTGGATGGGATTCTTTGGTTTGTGCTAACCCAATTCAGTATGGACTAGCTACTACAAGGCCTGAAATTTGCATCTTAACAACACGTATATACTTGTAGGAAACCATCATGTATCAGTTAGGAATACAAATAATTTAAATAATGGAGCATGGTATATTGATATATGCCGCGCTTGATTGAGGCCAGCAAATTGGCCTTGTTAACTGAAAAAGGAGCAATCAGTACAAGTCCTGTTATCTAGTTTAAGCATTTGAAACATTTGAGCGGCGAACACCATGGATCAAGGTAGTGATAAGCGTTATCGCTAGCAGGACCTTCAGCAGGATGGCCAGGTACCTGGCATGAGGAGTAAGAACCTCATCCCTCACCGTTGTGACCATCATCAGATATAGCCCGAGAGCAATAGTATAGAAGAACAAGAATCCAACTGCGCTGACTGGCCCTATTATAGAGTTTCCAAAGACCACAATGATGAGGCCGCCACAGTTGACAGTATCAGCTGATAATTCGAATATACAGTCAAATTGCTCTTCATCTTCTTCGCCATTGTGGTGATCTTGACCAGATACCTCGGTATCGACATTCTGCTGTCCAGACCGCAATTTATGTTGAAGGAGAGCAGCGACGGTAGGGAGCGGCACCGGGAGTATGGCGTAGCCATAGTACTTGTTGAACGAGCCAAGTAGAAGGTATGACACTAACACTAGAAGGAAGCATGAGAGGTAGACGAAGGCACTGCCCAGCTTTGGTGGCATCATTATTGAGAGCGTGGCATAGGCGATGAAGAAGGCTCCAATAGAGATCTTGAAGACCATGTTTCCGGTGGAGAATAATGTTGATGCTGAACCCATATAAGTAGCAAACGCAGTAATCGCGAACACGAGAGCCTTGACAGAGTATTTGGAGTTTTGGACCAACGTATCTTCTTCTGCTTGATAAGCTGATCATCCGGGAGCGCAGTATTGTTGACGCCCACGCCCTATGTATTTTAGAAAGGAAAAAAAATGAAGTTTTAACCACGTTGAGAATGAGAAAATTTGGGCATTTTTGCAGTCAAGCAACAAAATCAATATCTGGAGTGTGTATCTTTTTATGGTTACCCAACCCACCATGTTTTCGGTGGAGAATAATGTTGATGGTGAGCCCACCAGATAAGTAACGAACGTAGTAATCGCGAGCACGAGAGCCTTGACAGAGTATTTGGACCAACGTATCAATAATGTTGATGCTGAACCCACCAGATAAGTAACGAACGTAGTAATCGCGAACACGAGAGCCTTGACAGAGTATTTGGACCAACGTATCTTCTTCTGCTTGATGAACTGATCATCCGGGAGCGCAGTATCGTTGATGCCCATGCCCTATGTATATATTTTAGAAAGGGAAAATAATGAAGTTTTAACCACGTTGAGAATGAGAAAATATGGGCATTTTTGCAGTCAAGCAACAAAATCAATATCTGGAGTGTGTATCTTTTTATGGTTACTCAACCCACCATGCTCGGTGTCTCCTCCATAATCTCGCTGCTCGCCTCCATTATTTGCTCGCTTCTGCCCTCATGATGATAAAGCACCGGAGGCTGGGACTGGGACCCGGAGGACTGCTGGTCGTGGCTGCTTCCCTCGTTGATGACAGCCGCAGGATAGGTGCCCGCAGCCTGTCCAGTCTTGACCAATCCGTCTTCGTCCTTGGAGAGAGGCTAAAGATTAAAATGAAAGATCCATGAGAAACCTCAACCAGTGTTTAATTTTAAAATTTAACTAGATTCTTTTCAAGCATAAGCACTGCAGGACCGGAAACCAACCAAGAAGGGAGAGGTTTGCTAACAGGATCGTCGCTACATGAATGGAAATTCTAGCTAACCAAGGATGGTGACAGTCGCTACACTACCTCATGAAGACCGCTGTTGCCGCCACATGGGCCTGGAGCCAAATGGAGGGTCGAATTCTCCTGGATGTTGTAGTCGGCCAGGGTTCTGTCGTGGTCCAGTGGCTGCCCGCAGAAGACGAGGTGCTGTTGTGTCTGCCGAATGCCCTCCTGTTCACGGATCATGCGCCTGACTTCATAGATGGGAGTCGTGAGGCTCCACAACCTGACCGTGAAAGTCTCGCCGTCAAGCTTCGTGACAAATATATTAATCTTAGGGTCAGGGCCACCGCCGCCACGGAGACGCTGGACCAGAATGATATATGTTCCATACTGGAAGCCGTATTCCTCCAAGGTATACCACTCCTTGCGGGTGTCCACTCCATTGAATACCAATCTCTGACATGTCGGAGGAATGCCTGTCTTCTCATAAATCATATCCTTGACACCCTCGATGGTTTCTGAGAGGTAAACTTCTTCTAGCTTGATAGTTCTACCCGATAATGTCTTTACAATGATCGACTTCGCTCCTTGGCTGGGGCGCCGAAGCCCTTCTGAGGCCATGGCCTCCATGCAATGTGATCCGGTGCCCTCTTTCTGATGAAGGGTGAAACAATACAGAGGTTTATGAATCAGTACCGAACGAATCAGACATACAGGGCTCAGTTCCAATTATTTGATAACTAGTCTATAAAGAAAACATATAAGTATTAAAAGTTTGTAAACAAATTTAGCACATGCAAACAAGTAATGAACTTAATTATCATTGATCTCTTTTTCTAACATAATCTGCCATTGGTATGCCATTGGTATGATGGGTAATTCAAGTAAATATGCCATTGGTATGATGGGTAATTCAAATACGAATTTAAGATGCTATTTTATGTTATTTTTCATAATGGAGAATGTAGGCAGCCTTGTAAAAAAAACAGGTCCCATGGTTATTAATTATTATCAATAAGGTTTCAAGTCCATGAAATCGATGGCCTGACTGTTTTTATTTTTATCAGAATTGTAATATTTTTTTCTATCATATCTTGTGAGATTAACATGAAGACTTAGCTGGAGGCTTCCAAGTCCAATTAGCAATAGTAAAATGCGCTTCTAGGAGGAATGTGACCATGATTGCGCTATATAAAAATATGCCTTTTTCACTTTTTCTTATATATTTTTAAAGTATGATTATACGACCTTCTCTTTAGCCAAAACTGTCTTGCCTAGCAGCTGGAGTCGGAGCACTCCAAAATTCTTTGCTAAGAATCTTCATCAGTTAAATAACATCAATCTCTTTTTTTTTTCTTCTAAAACCAGCAATAAAGATGATTGTAGTAGAAAAGCATGCTCGACCAGATCCCCTTTTCAATTATTATTTTCCTAATTTTTCCCCTCAATTGAGAAAATCATCAACCAGTAAGTTTTCTCAATCCCCATTCTTCCCACACCTGTCACTGATATATCGGGCCCAAGTCTATGCTAAACTGCAATGCATTGACAAAATTCTACATGCAGTTGTATTTGGAAAGAAAGCAAGAATGGTGATATGATAATTGTTGTATTACCTCCAGAGGATCGCGGGCATGGAGGCGTGTGTCCAGAAGGAGAGATGAAGACGGCCCGTGCTGGACGCCATAATCAGCCAAGGTACGGTGGTCGTTGTTGAGCCGCTGTTGTCTGAATATCAACACCTGTTGCGTCGGGTGAGTGCCCTCCTGCTCATAAATCATAGCCTTGACCTTGGCGATGGTTTCCGTGAGATCCAGCTTGAGACTGAAAGTCCGATGACCCGAGAGACTCTCGACACGGATCGTCTTCGCTTCGGTGCGGTGGGGGCGTCGATGCCGGGGCCGGAGGCCATCGGAGGGCATGGCCTCCATGCCATGTGCTCCGGTGCTCTCCATCTGAGGCTGCATATGGATGAGTAGCGAGACCAATATCATCCATGTTAGCTAGCTTCAATAGAAGGTCGTCTAGAGACAAGAGGAGAATTACATACATACATACCGTGATTGCCTTGGGAGGGTGCTTGCTTGCGATATGGCTTTGATTTTTGGTCGGAAGACGAGACGGTTGCATTGGAGGAGTACTGTCCTTGGCAGGTGTCCGAAGTTAATGAAGGTGAAGCCTTCAGAACTGTCCTTGGCAGGCCCACTAATAGTTAAATTAAACAGCCTATATATACCTCGAACAAGAAATAAAGAAACGAACAAGAAGACTTAGAAGTCGTCTCCCGTGCAAGGTTTTGGATACCGAATGGTCCTTTTTTCTCGTGGGTGGGCGAAATTCTCGGTTACCGCGGTAACCAAAAAAGTTTGGATTAATTTTGGACGAAATTTAAAATTAAAATTTGAATTTTTTTAACACTTGTATAGATAAATAACGAAGTTGATTGATACAGCAAAGGTTCCTCGTTGTAATGGTTACGTCCTACCCGTCTTCTGCTTCTTTAGGTCTTGAGTTCGAATCACACCTCACGACTAGTACGAGAGCGTAGTAGCTACCACTACGCCGAACGATATTTTTTGCTCGGTACAAGATTTTCTCGTGGGGTAGCGAGAAGTGTGGGTACCGGTCTCGTGGGGTAGCGAGAGGTGTGGGTACCGGGCGGTAATCGATTTTCTCGCCCGGTACCCTAAACCTTGCTCCCGTGTCTACCGCTCAACGAGAAATGTAAAGCTTGTCGCCATATGAATCATGGAGACCGTTTCCTCCTACGACACAAAAGGCAGGGGTATGCTTTGGACACTTGCATGTCGCATTCAAATTCCCAAGAAATATATATATACTCTCGTGCCGGCACACAATTCATAATTGTTCTGATACTCCTAGGCAACGTTTTGGAACTACTCAGCATAGTGTTTTGCTCCACACGGCGCTGCTACATAACAGACCAATGACCATCAGTGCCGGATAATTTTAAACTGACAAATTACCCAGCATAGTGCTGCTTGAAGACATTCTTCAGTAGTGGTACGTAGTTGGCTAATTCATTTAAACCAGCTGCTCTTAATTTGTAGGATCACCTCCATCTCATATTCATTACCTGCAGAAAAGAAAAAGGAATATTTTTTTGCATACAGGACTACTCATCAACTAGTTTCTGGTCCAGGTCCAGGTCCAGTATTGATGAGCAGTATGAGTATCTTAAATACACGAGCTGAGGAGGGAAGGCAGCAGTACCTGTAGACTCTAGACTATCACGTACGTACCAACAATTCAGCACTAGATTTATATACTATTACTAGTTCTTCACTCCATAACTGAATGATGCCTTCTTCAGCCCATGCTCTGTTCATCCCCTACCCGGCGCAGGGCCACGTCCTTCCACTGCTTGAGCTCGTGCACCACTGCGCCGCCACTTTCGTCAACACGGATCACATCCATGACCAGCTCGTAGCCGCATCACCGGATCTGCTGGCAGGACAAGATGGACTGCCACCTGAATCGGGTGAGGTGCGCTTGGTCTCCGTCTCCGACGGCTTCCCACCGGACGGTAACCAGCGTGCTGATGAGCTACTAAAGAAACGATTTGTAGGAACGGCAACTTTTTTTAGTAGGGGCAGCTCCATCACCAGCCGCCCCTACAGTGGGCGTGCCCGGGACCCATGGTATAAGCCGCCCCAACAAATCGAAACAGTAGGGACCATTGTTTATAAGGCGGTAAGGCGACCTAAGGCGAGCATCACCCGCCTTGCCGGCTAAGCGACGCCTAAGCACCTAAAGCGGACGCCTAAGCACTTAAAGTGGGCATAAATGCAAGGCGCTGCCAGGGCACCTTGCCGCCTAAGCGTTCAAGGCGGGACGCCGTGGACGCTTACTGTTTGATTTGTAGGGGCGGCTCAATCATTAGTCTACTGTAGCCCGAGAGAGGAAGGAAGGGAGGCCTTGGGCACCTCCCAAAAATTCTCTACTAAGAGGGGAGGTTTTGATTTCAAATCCTTTGGTGGAGAGGCTGTAAAAGGTAAGAAAATGCTATTCCAAACATTTTTTGAAGTTTTAATGGTTGGTTAGTGAGTAATTAGAATTTTGCTTTTCTCTCTCTTCTATGGTGCTTGAGCCATTTATGAAGCAAATTGGACCAAAGTTTTGAAGGCACTAGGGTAAATTAGTTATAGGAATAAGATTACACCCTTATTTAGTGGATCTTGCTTGATTTTAGTGGACTATTAGTTTGTTTTATGGATGTTTCATGTACATCTAGATCTAGAACTAGAATTAGGGTTTGGTTTCTTTTATTAATTACATTTTTGTAAATTTTTGTTTGACAAAATGGGATTAACTTTGCATGAAGGATAGTGGGTAAAATATTAATTGTTGCTAATTGTTGTCTTTGCAGGGTAAAATATTGTTAATGGGATTAACTTTGCTATTTGTGCGGTCCGACAGGGCCCTTGATTTGTAGGGGCCCCAGATTCCAGTGCAGTATAAGTAGGCACACCAATGACATGCGATACAATTCAGGATGAAAAAGAATTTGTACCTTAATATAGTTCATTTTCCATGTTTTTTATATGAAAACTCATCAAAAGACCAAAGATCAATTATCTAAGCTGATTTTTCTAAACCACAACTTAAATATAAGCCTAGGTCATTTTTAATCGCTTTTGATTGACAACCATATTATAGTGAAGACGTCTAGTCCTGAAGACCACTTTAGCCGTTACGTAGCTTTTATAGCGTAGGCCTAAGTATGGTACCTATAGCCTATGTGTGGATGACAAGTTGGTTCAGCCTACAATACGTCGCTTTATCTGTTCGTCGGATCTTTTTTACTAACAGGATATGCCCATTTTAAAATTTGGCACAGGCCCCTGATTTTGCTGGCCCGGCCCCGTGTCTTTGAAATTGTTTATTGCAACCGAGAAATATTTTTTTAAAATTAGTTATGGCTAAATAGGTCATTAATTATTCTCTAGAATGGTTTCCCATGAAACTGCTAGTTATATTCTTTAATTATTAACTTGATTCCTGTGTGTGTGTGTCTATATATATATATATATATATATATATATATATATATATATATATATATATCTGTGAATAATTAGTCTTTTAATTTATTTTTCTTTGATTGTTGTCCTAAAAGATGGAGTACAGGAAGTCTTGGATGTATGGTGCATTAAGATACAAGTCAGGTTTCCGTGAAGAAGTGGATAAATTTCTCGAAGCCGCAGAGAAGCATGCAAAGACGTTGACACAAAATAAAGATTCAATTATTTGTCCGTGTAGCGATTGCAAGACCATCTCGCATGGAAAGATGTGACGATCATCAGATCACACTTGATTATGTGAGGATTTGTTAAGGACTACACAGTGTGGATTCATCATGGTGAAACGGTTGTTGACGACGTTGATCTAGAAGAAGATGACGCCGAAACTCTAGATTACCTGGACCAATATGTAGCAGCGCTTGATGCACAAATGGTTCATGATGAGCATGAACAAGGTGGCGATGCTGGTGATTGAGATGGTAACGACGAATGTTGTGCCAATAATGATGGCAGAGGACGTGTCGGGGATGAAGATGATTATGATTATTTGGAGGATATGCTTCGGATGAAGATGATTATGATTATTTGGAGGATATGCTTTGGTCCGTTGGACCAGAGATTTTACTAAAGAGCCCGAAAGGTCTAGAAAATTTGGAAAGGTTGAAAAAAGCATCGATGGAGACTATGTATTGTAAGGACAATGAATGGTGGAAAAAGGAGAGAAGGATGAGTATTGTGAAATATTCCATTACGGTGATAATTATAGTTCATACATGTTATGATGTTATGTTGATGTTTTTTTTTCTTCTTCTATAGGATATTACTGGATGTGATAAATTTGAAAAAAAAATCATTTTCAAAATCAGGAGTTCCTTTCATAATGTTTGGTGATATTTTGAATGATGAACAAGATCATTGGAATCCCATGAGTGAGAACCCAATTATACCCCCAATTCAAGAGCAGTGGGTTGATGTTGATAAAGTTTTTGAAGTTGGAGAGGAAGAGGTTCATGACATCCCTGATGGTGTTGGTAACGTGGTTGTAGATAGGAGGATGAGGTTCAGGAGGTTTCTCCTTGCATTGCTAATGCAAATAAAAGACCGCATCTTCTTCTTGACAAAAACAAGAAACCTAAGTTAAGCACAACACTTGTTATCAAAGATAAAACCACTAAGATAGCCAAATCTAACGCCTCTTTGACATCAATGAAGCAAGGAAGACGTCATGGATATGCTTTTGCAATGTGGGGTCAAGAACTGTTTTAAGAGGAGGTACAACTAGAAGTATGGAATTCGAAGACGTAGTGTGTTAGTGGGTGGATTTTCTTATTTCATGTCATTTGAACTATTTTGATGTGTGTTGGCGTGAACTATCTTCTCATTGTACGTCACTTGAACTATTTGCTCTATGTGTGTTGGTGTGAACTATTTTATCGTTGTATGTCACTTGAACTATTCGCTATATGCATCCCATTTGAAATATTTGTTGTATGCATATCACTTGAAATATTCGCTCTATGTATGTTACTTGAATTATTTTTATTTTTATGTGTCAACTAAAATATTTGGTGTATGTATGTCAATTAGTTTTTATTGGGTTTCGTTATTACTAGATAGGAAGTGCGGCTTGCCACACCACACGTGGTCTCGTTTAGCTAACCCCGGTGAACTATTTTTCGCAAAATCAATAATAAACAATATATACCTCAGGATGGAAATGCAGAGGGGGGCTATTACTCAATATATCTCAAGCGTAAATTTATATGGTATTAATAAAAGAGTAGAAGATGGTAAATGCTCATTGTAGTAGTGACCCATCGATGCATTCATTATAAAACGGAGAATCAAATATATATGGTTCGATACAACATATCAAAACAATTTGTACAACATTCCATAGAGGTTCGGTACAATATATCAAAAGTTCAAAACAAGCCATTTGTACAATATATCAAAACAGGTTCGGTAATAGCATGGTGCATCAAGTCAGAAGAAGAACATAAAAGTGTGGAAGTAAGACGTTCCTACAAAAGACCATGGACAACCAGGCAACAACCAACACAAATACGAATGGAAAGGCAGTGACGTAGCTAGGACAAAGGACATATATTTGATATATCATAGAGAATGCAACATAATAGAACAGGATTAGTAGTACATCACATTACATAGGTCAAAGGATTCATAACTACTACACCATGTCATTTGTACACAGAAGAGTGAGCATTGAGCAGTGCATAGCAGAATAATAACACAAATGTATTGAATCAAAGCGTTCCTACAAAAAAAAATTAACATTCAGGTAGCAACGCAGATACGAAATGAAAGGCGGCGACATAGCCAAACACGCACAATCTTCTCGTTGGAAACATGCGATTTCCAATACCAATCGTCGATCAACGGCGAGTTGCATGTGGAACGAACATAGACAACATGAGTGAACAATAGGGTCTCATGTAGGAACATGCAAGCAAAAATACTCACATGTGTGTGTGCCTGTTTATGATGCACCCGTGTTTTCCTTATTGTGTATAGTTTCTTCTCCACACGATAGCCTCATGGGCTGGGCTGCAGACCCCTTATCGAATTTCATCTTGGGTCACATTGGGCGGCGCATGGCGGATAAAAAGGAAGATTCCAGAAGACCTGACGTAGAAGACAAAGCTGACGGCATCGTGGAGGATCCTACACCTCCTCATACTTAGCAGACTACGATTCATGTAACCCTAGGACCCTCCCCCCCCCCCTCCCCTCGTCGTGTAGTATATAAGTCGAGGGGACCAGGCTCGTAGAAGATATCTCAACGTACAATCTCTTGATATTTGTACCATGTGCACACTCCAACGCAGTAAAGCACAAGCAGGAAGTAGGGTATTTCTCCACATAGAGCCTGAACCTGGATAAACAATGCGTCTTTGTTACCATCGATTACTGGACACCTAGCTCGGGATACCCTACCGAGGGATCTGACGGAATCAACTTCGATAGTCATTGGGCAGGCTGTTGGAATTATGCCGTAGAGGCAATAATAAAATGTATTATTATAATTCTAGGTTTATTATTAATGTTTATATTTCTGTGCTATAACTGCAATGGCATTATGCGGAGGTTTGCAAAGTGCATGTTAACTGCCTTCGGAGGAAAACCCATATGCAGGTGTGGAGGTATAAACACAAAGTGTTCTTAGTCTTGCCCCACGACTAACCTGTGTGTTTCAGATGGTCATGTTTAACTGACCATGGGCATTGGATATGACTCGTAACATATGGGAGTACATTGTTATCAGAACAAGGGTACTAAACCGATCCAATTGTATGATTTGCTTTGAGATTTCATCATCAATGTATTATGAGTTAAATCATCAGATAAGTTAACATTTGCATGTATCCTTATAGACCATAAGAATGTTGAGTACCTACATGGTGGAGGGTGTACTTTGACTTTGTTCAAATACCAACCGTAATAGGGTGGCTATAAAGGCACTGCTCCTGTACACTCGAGAGTATGTCTAGGGACTTGATGATTCAAGTTGGGATTTGCTCCTCCTATTTAGGAGAGATATTCTTTTGGGCCCTCTCGGTATTACATATCCACCAAACATCGGGCCGGATACTTTGTGAATAGATCACAGGGATACGGAATACGTGAACGAGAAAAGAACAAAACCGGTATGAGGATAATTGGTATAGTGATAAGAGTTGATCACGAAGATGCCTATATAATCTCACCTAATTTTTTGTAAAGTATCGCGAAGCAAAGGGATTGGCATGTTAACTAACGGTTCACTCAAATTTATATTCGTGTAGGTGCGAGAACCATTATGGGTGTCCATGGCTCTGCTATTGGTTATTGATCCAAGAAAAGTCAGTTTCTGGTTCATGTTTGTATCCTACCGAACCTATGGGGTCACACACTTAAGGGTGGTAGATTTGTTGAGTATTAGAGTGATAGGAGCACGAGTATAACACATCAGAAAAGTTTCGGAGTAATCGGGATTTGATCGGAGAGAAAACCAGAATCGTTTCGGGACGCCGGTAAAGTACCGGGAAGAGTTTTGTGAAAACCGGGTAAAACCGGAGGACCGGAAAAGTTCCGGATTGGTCTAAATATGTTCAATATTTAATTTTTATGAATTTCTGGAATTTTTGGAATTATTAAAAGGATTAAAATATCAATGGTCCCCCTCTCTCTTGGAAGGCCCAAGAGGGGGGAGCCACTTGGACCAAAGGAGTCACAAGGGGGGTGGCGCCCTAGGAGGGGGCCTCCACCCCTTGGCCACCGGCCCTAGAGGGAGGGGAAACCCTAGGGCGCCCCCTAGGGCTTCCCCCTCCTCCAAGATGGCCTCCCCCCTCCTTCCTCTATAAATAGAGGTGGAGGGGCACCCCCCCTTTGACAGATAATTGATTGTGTCTTTGCCTCTGGGCTGCCACTCCCTCCTCTATTTAGATCTAATCTCCATCGAAGCCCCGAAGGTCTTCTTCTCCCTCCTCTCTATACTCCGGTGGCGCCGAGCTTTGGACGGTAGAGCCCTACTGAAACTACTACACCGTACATGTGGATCAACCATAGAGAGATCGGTGTTCGATCTTTCGTTCGAGGGACTTCTTCTTCTACTGCGGATTAGATCTGTTCGAGGGACTTTTCCGGATTAGATCTGTTCGAGGGATTGTACACCTTCACGCCTCACCAACTCTTCATCAACTTCTTCCGCTGCGAGAGAGAACATTCGTTGAATGGTTGTAAGGTAAATAGATCGCTAACCTTGTATGCATCTAGCTAGATCTTCTTGGGACTTGGTTTCGTAGTGCCAATTTTTGTTTGTTTTATACTCCGAATCCCAACAGCGGTATCATGAGCTAGTTCTAGTAGTAGATGCAGGTACGATCTAGAGTTCATAGTGATGAGCGAGCATTGCACAAGATTTTCATTGTGCGCGGTTTTTTGATAATAGATCTAAATTGAATCTTCTAGTTGCTTCCTCTCTAATTGCACAAGTTGATCCCACCTGTATTGCTTGATTTTGTTACAAACATCTTGCCCCTCGGGGTCCTTCTATGCTGCTCCTGAGTATGTTAGTCGCGCAAAGATGATTTGGGTCTTGCTTTTGGTGTGGAGAAATGGTGTAACAAAAGGGGCATGTTAGATTGTTGATCTAGCACGGGGATCACGCGCATTGCCGAAGTTCAGTATGGGCCATGAGATTAAACAGTAGTCTCATGGCTGATACGCCCCGAGTGTTAATCTAGCAACTTGAAGATTGTGCTTTATGTGATTACGTAGCTAGCTAAACGTTTTGCCATACAAACCCTAGTAGCCACGTAAAAGATGCAAAGAACGAGTAGAAGAGCGTCTAACTTGTTTTTGCAGGAACATGTGATGTGGTAGTCTTTGTCATAACAAGTTTGTATGAGATGATTATATGTTGTAATATTATGTTGCATGACTTGCATGTCATGGTACGACATGATGGCTGGAGCCATATGATTGTCAATTATTCGGCCTGCGTGCCAAACTTCATGTAATTTTCTTTTTAGTAGAATAGATGCTAGCAATAGTTGTAGTATCTACATGAAGATGATGATCATACGTCATGGTGCTTGACGACATGCCGTGAGTGGAGGCGATGCTCTCCGCCAAAAGAAGATGAAGAAAAAGAAGTTAAGTACTCGGAGTTTCTTCGGGAAAAGGCTATACCATATCACATACATTAATCTGCCTGTGATGTTAATCCTTTTCATTACCTGATCGAATGCGCAAGTAGTCGTGTTTTAATAGGTAGATCTCTCACAAAATATCAAGAAGTTAGTGCTCTCCCAAGCGTGAAACCGTCTGGAATAAATGCCATCCGAGGTGCGTCGTGTCACAGAAGTACAAACGGGAAAGGAAACAAAGAGGCGGGTGAATTGACACTTCACAGCAATAGCATTTGGTTGTCTTGACGTTCTAGCCTATTCGATCTGAGATCGGAGCACAAGTGTCGAAAGACTAATACAAGAGTCATAAAATGGTTGTGATTGGTTTTGTTAGACCTACCGGGTCAATCACGTGACATGGCGGTGTCACACTGGTGGCAGGTGTATTGATCTGGATCTTGATTACCCTAAGATCAATTTAGAGAGATATTGGTTTTAGTGGGAGCATTAGATTAAACTTGTTAAGATTAATGGAATTAATATTGAACCATGTCTAAATCAATCTGCTTATGTCGTTGTAGAGAGATGGCCCTCAACAACAATGCTTTTAGCTTAGGACCGATGCTTGAAAAAGAAAAGCTTGCTGCAAATGGAGGCAACTATGCGGACTCGTTCTGCAATTTGGGTTTTGTCCTCAAAGTTGCTAAGAAGGACTATGTTCTCCAAGAAGCTCTTCCAGAAGCTCCCGCAGAGGATGCGTCGCAGGACGATAAGAACGTCTATGCAACTAAAGTGGATGACCACACCACAGTGAAGTGCTTGATGCTTACATGCATGGATACTGAGATCCAGAAACATTTTGAGAATGTCGCCGTTTTTTACATGGTGACACAACTGAATGCTCTGTATCTGAAGTAGGCTAGAGCTGAACGCTATGAGATAACAAAGCAGCTGTGGGAATGCAAGATGGCTGAAGGTAGCTCAGTAAGTGAGCACGTGATCAAACTCGTTGATTACACACAGAGGTTGAGTGCTCTGGGATTTGCGATCTCTACGACACTCGGCACTGACATTCTCCTTGCATCACTCCCCCCGTTTTACAACGGTTTTATCATGAATTACAACAGGAATGGGCTTGACAAGACCACAGACGGATTGTTCGCTATGCTGAAGACTGCGGAAGCATCTATGCAGAAGAATCCAAACCATGTGATGGTGGTGATGAAAACTACTAGTTTCAAGAAGAAGGGCAACGGCAGAAATGCCAAGAGTGGTGGTAAGACCAAAACTCAGGAAAAGTCCAAGAATGGCCCGACTAAAGACACCGAGTGTTTCTACTGCAAGAACAAGGGGCATTGGAAGAGGAATTGTAAGAAGTATCCAGGAGATCTGAAGAATGGTCTGATCACCAAAGGTATAAATAAGTTATACTAAGTTAATAGACAATTTCATTATTCACCTTCATATGTATTATTGATACCATATCGATTGCTCATGTTTTGCAACTCGGTACAGGGAATTCTCAGAATTCGAAGGAGAAGAGCGAATGAAGTGCAAGTCCGCGGCGGAAGTGGTGCCCAAGTCGTCACCAAAGGCCGTCGGCGTTTGTCTATCAATATTTATCTTAGAGTTTAAATAAACGTTATTTGATTCAGAGGTTGTGTAAACATTAATACCGTATTATGTCGTCTACACGGTGGATATCTCATCCACGGTTTGAATAATGGTTGTTCGAAGTTAATACTCTCTGAATTTCACCCTTCGTGGTGAATTAGTTAAGTTTAAATCTTGATGCTATGTCTATTTCCTTGAATGCTAAATAAATTATGTTATGTGATGATAATGCTAAAATTGTAGTAGCATAAATGACTTAGTCATATTAGAACAAAGCGCAGGCGGAAGCTTCATATTGATGAAGTCATTCAATCTCTTGACTTTGAATCATTTGACACATGCAATGTTTTTTTGATAGACAAAATTATTGATTAAATGAATTGTTCAAGTGTTTAGTAAACTATTGGTAATAACACATAATGATGTGTGAAGGACCAATAAATAGTACTTTACATAAAACTTTGTGATAATGACTTGTATAGATATACCGATATTTAGACAAGACATAAAGTCTGAAATTTTGAATAGGTTCAAAACTATTTCACCACAAAGAGAATCATCATCACACATAGATCAAGTATTTCACAATCTGATCGTGAAAATGAATGAATTAAAGAATTTAGCGGACACCATAGAGTGTATGATATCAATTCATAAAGTGGCGTCACCCGAAACCCCATATAGCTATGGAGTATCACGACGCACAACCAAACCCTGTATAACATGTTGGAATTAAATTTTGATTCGAATCCCAGCATGACTTGGTAAGGTCGATGATGTACTTGACCAAACTCCCATTTACTTATTGCTAGATGCTTTAGAGATAACCACTTACGAACTAAATAGAGCGCTGTTATATGACTGTTGAAACAGTGCCCTATAAGAATATGGCATGGATAAGAACTCCACTTACTGTTTCCCAGTTTTGGGGATATATTTAGAATATACTTAACTCCAAACAAATGTATTGTAGGACATCAGAAAATGTTACAAACAACACTTCCACCACCATGTGATACGTCCCAAACGTATCTATAATTTTTGCTTATTTCATGCTTATTTGTGTGACATTGCTATATGTTTTGATGCACTTTCATATATTTTTACAACATATTTGGGACCAACCTATTAACCCAGTGCCCAGTGCCAGTTTCTGTCTGTGCATCGTAGAAAAAGGTGAAAAATCAATATGCTCAGAAAATTCCGGAAAAATTCCTAAAATTCAATTTCAACGGAAGACTCCAGAAGCCCGAAGGAGGGCCAGGGGGACCCACCCCCTGGACAGGCGACCTGAGGATGCGGCTAGTGCTGGGTCGCGCCCCCTGGCCGCCTGGCCAGGTGGGACTTCCCCTGGTACCCCTCTTTTGCCTATATATTCCGATGTTTACTGAAAACCCTCGGGGCAGAGTTATTTTTCCAGAAGCCATCGTCGTTCCGCCGCCACCGTGATTCCCATATCGGGAGTTCCAACAGTACTGTTCCGGCACCCTGCCGAAGGAGGGATTCATCTCCGGAAGCCTCTTCATCAACCATGCTTGCCTCTCGGATGAGCCGTGAGTAGTTCCACCTTGGACCTAGGGTTCATGGTAGTAGCTAGATGATGATCTCTCTCCAATATTGTGCTTCACTAATTAGTTCTTGGTCTTCATCTTCGATGATCAAGGCACATATGTTATAGTTACCATGTTGTTATGCTGAGTTTGCTGGGATCCGATGGATTCTGAGATTATGTTCAGATTGTGGAAGTTATATATTTGATCTTCTTTTATGTTGTGTTCTTGATTGTTCCTGCATGCTCTCTGCTATAATTTATTGCTTTCGCCAAGTAGTGTTTTATAACTCCAAGAGGAGCGTTGTGCTAGATAGTAGGTTCATGCCTCCCTATGTCGCGCTTGAGTGACAGAAACATGCTGATGAGGGAATGTGCTATTGCTACTAAGGGTAAAACAGTGGTATTTGTGACTGCGTGTTGCAAGTGTTGCTTACATTACACATTGAGTGTTAAAGCATTTGTCTGTTGCTTTGAGTTTTCAGCTTATAGTTGTTGCTCGCAACTTAATACCAGCGAGATGTTCTGGATCAGACTTCTCAAGGTGGATATTTAGTAGTAGATGCTTTGGATTGAGGTCTACTTACTTTGGTGTAATGCCTACATGACTGAACCTTGCACTCTCTGTAGCATAATTAGCATTGCGGTATGTTTATAATTCTGTCAATTGCCCAACTATAATTTGTTCACCCAGCATAAGTTTTATCGTCTTTTGGGAGAGAGACATCACTAGTGAATGCCGTGACACCCCGGTCGATATCCTCATTATAAGTTTATACCCGCTGCAATTTATTTCTTTTATTTACTTTTCTTGTTTACTTTTATTATTTTATCTATCATATACGTGTAACCTTTCGTAAACAACAAGATAGGGGGATTGACAACCCCTCTGCCTCGTTGGGTACGAGAGTATTTGTGTGCTTGTGTGCAGGTCTAGGCCAATCTCTGGCGCCGTAGTTGGTGGTCACCTACTTGAAAGCATTTGGAGTCCTTCTGGATTCGATGACCTTGGTATCTTTGCCGAGGGAAATTTGCTGCTACCTACATCACCACAATCCACTTGGGGTTCCCAATGAGAGTGTGTGATCCACACCATCACCATACCCAAGAGAAATGTTTATCACGGAACATGGGATTTTTCTTGAGAAAATAGCTCTCTTGAAACAATTAAGTGGGAGGACTAATGGCTTGATAAAGGTTATATTGAATCATTTGGTTCTACAGGGTCAAACTCGGAAATACGTTCTAGAGATAAATTCTGTGACCAAACCAAGAAATTCCTACATCTGATGAAAAAGAATGATGAAACTCAGAAATACATTCTAGAGATGAAATGATCAAGTCTGATGTTGTACCACACACCTTTATAAATTCACGTTGAACCAACGTGGTTCTATAGTGCGATAAACCTGTGATCTACAAGAAACCATGACGGGCACTAACTCCACTATATGGTTTTAACACCATGAAAATGATATGAAAGTCATCCACCAAAATCAGGTTTAGAACTTGGTAAAACCCTCCTAAAGATGCTTGATCATTGGAATGGATTGGATTTTCATAGATATGAACATAGACAATAGTTTCATCGTTAATAACACTCGGCTTATCGTAAAAGAGGTTTTACGACATAGTTCAAAAGGGTTGACTACAACTTATGTAGTGCTGCAAATGTTCATATGAAAATTACTGATAATCGCGGCATACTTTTGAAGTATGACATATGGATTTTTCTTCTAAGAAAATTAAACAAAGGATGTATAGATGATACAACCCGAAAGGATTTAACGACCTATACGATATTAGTAAAAGTGAGAATGCTTCAAAGGATAGTCCATAGTTGAAGCAAATATCACAGAGCTAGAGTAAAAGTTTTGATGAAATTATAAAGGTTATCAATTCGTCAATAATCTTATAATATATGAAATTAAGTGGGATCATGATTCTAGTCATATATGTGAATAACATATGAGTGATTAAGAATAAATATTTTAGCAACAAGGGAAGCACTAAGGCATTAGATGTCCTGAAAATGCAACAAGCACCAAAGTAATCTAAATAGTAGATTAATTCTCTTGAAGTACCTCAGAGAAGAAGGATTCTTAGAGGAAGACTCAAGAGTTCATTACAAATAAATGAAAGAAAGTTTCATAATGATTTGTAGTATTTTTAGTCGGACTACAGTTAATTAGCAAAATATGATGCTGAAAACTATTTTTAAGCCAAGGAGCAAAGAATTGTAAAAATGTTTGATCGAGGTTGAAAGCAATGAAAATCCAATAGACCGTTATCCAACTGCATCTATAGCTAATATTCCACCCCAAGACTGCTATCCATCATGCATATCAAAGTATTAAGTAAAACAGAGTATTGCAGTATGTATGATGACACGATGTAGATAGTATATTGTCTTCACCCTGCGTTTAAAGGACAACTACTCAACTATCTTTTTATCCTTAGTACCAACAACACAATACAAGCCTTTTCCATTTTCTATCACTGCGGTAGATTACTTGCAAGATTGAACCCAACTAACATACACAACTCCCTCTTGGAGATCATTCATCTAAACATGGCCAGTGCAAGACTAATAGATCGGAGAGCATATGTGTCTATAAATTATGCAGCAAAGAACTCAAAGATTCCAACAAAGAATCATCTATAGATCTGATCATAAAGTGACTATTTATCACACCGCAACAAACACACCAATAAAGATTACATCAGATGGATCACAATCATGTAAGGCAGCGCATGTGATCATTGTATTGAAGAACAAGGGAGAGATTGCCATCTAGCTACTGCTATGGATCCGTAGTCCAAAGGAAACTACTCACGGGCGATCATGGTGGCAGCAAGGTTGATGTAGATGGCCACGGTGATGAATTCCCCCTCCGACAGAGTACCGGAAAAGGCCTCCAGATTGAATCGTGGCGAAACAGAGGTGTGCGGCGGTGGAAAAATTCATCGATAATTATTTTCAGGTGTTTCAGAGCAATAGAAAGAGGCGGTGGAACGGAGCACCAAGGGGCCCACGCGTGGGGCACACAGGGATCCCCCAGGCGGGGCCAGGTGACGGTGTATTGAACCGAGGGTGGCCCGTCAGCTGGGAGACCCATCACTGGCCGGCCTCAGGGCCCAACAGGCTAAGGCACGACCAGGGCCCATCGCCCTATGAGAACCCCACCTTCTGGAAAGTTCTCCGTCTTAGTGTGCAAGCCAAGGTCCCCTCATCTGATCGGGGTTCTAGGTCGGTTAGTAAAAACGTGTAACCCTAGGCCTCATCCCCCTTTATAAGGCAAGGCCAGGGAGTAGCTCGAGATCATCTATCATCTAGTCATCGTCTCGGTAGTTCATATCCATGCATATTGTAACCCCCTCACACGTGGTGTTTCCCCCACAATCTATCAAAGCAAAAGTAGGAGTAGGGTATTACCTCAACCATGAGGGCCCAAACCTACGTAAACCCCCCGTATGCAATACCTTCTGGAACTTCCGGTAGCACGCTCCACCCTACCGGGACTACTGACGATTTTCGGTACCGTCAGTTGGCGCGCCAGGCATGGGCTGTGCCGATTGGGGATCTAACCCCGATTGGATCTCAACTTCAAGCCGGTAACTTCCCGCCGGGCCAAAGCTTCGTCTTTGGCTCCTTCACCTTTGTCGCGGATGAGATGGGTAGGCTCTACACCAGCCCGCCGTCCACCCCCGTCCAAACCCTCTTCTTCGGCACTCTCAAATTCATCATCAACCGCTACGGTGACATTCGACTTCGCGTCCCACCACTCCTTCGAGCAATAGATGCGACTTCCATGCATGCTCCAGAGACCGCGCCCACAGCTCCTGCTCCAGCTTTGAGCTTGGAGCTCGACGCGCAATCATCACCAGCTTGCGCTCCTGAAGCCCGCGCTTCCGCCCTGGCTTCACCACCGAGGCATTGCGTGGATACAACAAAAACAAACTAGCTCACCCCGACATCCCATCTGGTCGCCATGGAGTGCTCCCACTACCCTCTACTGGACGATCACGAGGCGAAGGATTGCATCTGGGACGGGAACTTTTCGGAAAACGAGGACAACTCCGCAAGCTACTCCTCAGCAACAGAATCTGAAGACGAGGACCCTCCCCAGTCCATTGCCCTGGAACAAGTCCTCATGATGGCTCCCGGTGGATCCGAGAACGCGGGGTAAACTGCCAACAATACTGCCCGCGTCACCGACTCCAACGCTACGACTGTCGTCACCAATCCTAGCAGCGCCACCCCTTCTAGTACCATCCCTCCCGGTCCCACCGCTCCGGGAATCACCTCTCCGGGCCCCACCCCTCTATGTACAGGCCCTCCAGGCTTCACCTCCTTGGGCACCAGCCCCCCGTGTTTCATGGCTCCCGTCACCACCCCCCGGGGCTTCTCCGCGCCAGCCACATCTCTACCGGTAGTTATGGAAGATGCGCTTCAGTTGCTTAGTACGCCCCTTATAGGGGAAGACCCAACCATCAGGGCGATGGAAACCTTGCGGCTGCCCACTTTGGCTGCCCACCTACAGCTACAGAGGGAAAAAGAGAAGGCTGCAGCACGACAGGCACGTTGAACGGAAACAATGGCACATAAGCAATGCCGTCAGCCACGATGCCCACCCCGCTCAACAATGGTCACCTTGGCAGCTCGAGGACCTGAGGTCCGCAAAGATATCAACAACATCGACGAGGCTGAGTTTTTTCAAACTCCGGCTAGCAATCTCAGGGCGGCAACTGCCCTTGCAGACAGGCTCCAAGCCACCCCAGGCCAGCCAGGTGTTGACATTATCGCGCCCCTCAAAACCCTGCTCCGCAACGCTGTCGAGCTCCAGGAGAATATCAGTGAGTAGCGGCTTCGCCTTGGCAAAACCGACGACGTGCTTTCTGTGGTAGGTCACCCTTGGCAGCACAATCGCCCTGGCTCGCAGCCCAGAGCAATGACTCCGCACCATGACGAACCCAGCAACCTGCATCAACCAATCCGGTTCGCCTCGGCCATCACTGGCCACCACTCTGACCTCCCCCCGTGCACGAGTGTCTGGGCCATCAGCCCGATCTACGTGATCACATCCGGGCATGGGAGAAGGAAAGATACGGCTATAAGTACGAGCCGGCATCAGGAACTTTAACACCTCTCACTACAAGCATCGCCCCACCATGCTTCGTCTACGAAGTAATCACACATCCCTTCCCAAAGCCGTTTATTGTACGCGGCGTCGACAACTACTCGGGCGACTCGAAGCCGTACCATTGGTTAAACGATTACCTCAGGGCGGTCGACATGGCAGGAGGCGACATGGGGAATACCCTTCGATACAGGCCTCTGTGTTTACCCGGATCAGCAAGGACGTGGCTCAAGGGGCTCCCTCCAAGTACGATCCGCGAGTGGACGGACTTCGAAAACACTTTTATCAACAACTTTGAGGGGACATATCAGCGTCCCGGCAGTGCGTACGACCTCCACAACTGCATCCAAGGAGACAAGGAGTCAGTCCGCAATTTCATCACTCGCTGCCTCAAGAAGCACAACTCCCTAAGCAGTGTCTCGGATGAGCAGGCTATCCACGCGTTCATCAATGGAGCACAAGATCAAGGCATGCGTCATAAGCTCGGTCGAAAGCAAGCAGATGGAATGCTCACCACCATGGCACAACTTATGAAGGTGGCAAATAACTAAAAAACAGGTGACGAGACCGCGCGCGCAGGCCGTCGGCAGAGCGCAGCAACTAACGCCCAAGAGTCATCTGAAGCTGAAGCCGGGAGGAATCGGAACCATAACCGCAACTGGGACCGCAGGAGAAGGGAGGAAGAGCACGAGACTTACCTCGTAGCTGCAACCAATGAAGCCGGTTCCAACAAGGACGGCGGCGGTGGCAAGAGGCAGAAGTGGGATAACAAGACTAAACGTCCAAGACGGACTCACGAGGAGATCATGAGTGGCCCCTGCAAGTATCACAGCCTCACACTCAACCAGAGACTGCATCATGAATGACAAGTTGCCCAAAGAGAAGAAATCCATGCCAGACGAGGATGCCGATGGCGACGAGGGAGGAAGCCCACCCCCGCCGGCTCCCAGTTCAGGATACACTGGGCGAGGTGCTGGTGGGGGAGCCAAGAAAACCTTCTCAAAAGATATCCGTAGGGTCAATATGATCTTCAGGGGGCTTGAATCCAAGCGCGCCCGGAAGCAGACAGCTAGAGAAGTTTATGCCCTCGTACCTGGAGTACCTGGATTGATCCGACTCCACCATCTCTTTTGGTAGGTCCGTCCACTAGAGTTCATTCCCAACCCCGGCAAGTCCACCCTTGTGCTTGATCCAATCATCGGAGGATGCCAGCTCACCAAGGTGCTTATGGATGGCGGGAGTGGTATCAACATCATCTACGCAAATACAATGAGGAAGATGGGCCTCCCCTTTGACCGGCCTCCGGCCTTCGCCAACACACTTCCAGGACATTGTACCAGGAAAGAAGGCGGAGCCCCTTGGCCAGATCTAGCTGGAGGTCATCTTCGGCACACCCAATAATTTCTGGGCTAAGACACTTTGCTTCGAGGTTGTACCCTTCAAAGGAGGCTACCACGCTCTCCTGAGCCGCCCCGCCTTTGTAAAATTCCTGGCCATCCCCTGCTATGCATATATGAAACTAAAAATGCCCGCCCCAACGGTGTCATAACAGTCAGCGGGGATGCCAAGAACGCGCTCGAGGCGGAGGTCGCCAACCTCGAGCTCGCCGAGGCAGAAATCGCAACAACCGGCCTCACGGACATCAGCACTATAACAGACGAGGGTGCCTCGGCGCCACAAAAGAAGGTGCTTCCTAGCCTGGATGAACAGGAGACCAGCTCGGCTCCCCAGGATCCATCAAGCTGCAACAGCGCGGCGCCAGCAGGAGCCGGTTAGAAGCACGACGTACGGTGATGACGGCCGACTTCAACAAGCCAGCACGATGTCATCAACCACAAGCGGAACACCACCCCAGCTGCGTCGTTTTTTTACCTTAGAATTTTTATACAAACTTTCTAGTATCGTGTTCTCGTTATTAGGTCGATCAGACAATTATGAATAAAGGTGTTCCGCCTTCATTGAAATTTTGCAATTACCTTTATTCCAGTAATTTTGATTGCTATAATTGAGAACGATTTATCTGATCTCCCCGAGGTAGACTTTGAGGTCGCATCCTAAGTGACCCCTCTAATACAAGACTCGGGGGCTGCATCGCGTAAAGTGGCCCCCCCGCAGTCAGTTTAGAGGCTGTATCCAAAGACCCCTCAAATTGTCCCCACCCGGGGGCTGCATCCAAAGACCCCTCAAATTGTCCCCACCCGGGGGCTGCATCATATATACGGCTTCCCCTCGTGGGTCAGGCTTTACATAATAAAAATCCGGTCTCCCGTTTTAACATCGCGAACATTTTATGCATACCACACTGAAACTGCTACCCAGGGACCGATGTGAGTCAGCACAATGCTGATAAACAGCCGGCCCCCCAAGGGAGCTCCTTTTATCCAAACCTAAGGCCTTCCACTATGTGTCCGATGCCATACTTCTGAAAAGTATGCCACATACGCATCAATGCCAAATAAAAAACTTTTGGCACCGCTCTTACAACGTGAGAGAGTTTGTCACCGCTGTGCACACAGGACCACATGTATAAACAAATCAATCAACCCAACTACACCAGTCTCTCCCTCTCCCACACAAGTGCTTTTTTATTGCATCTGTGAATTTGGCACCGGAGCAAGCAGGTGCTCTGATGCCCTGAATTTTTTTTAAGGCACTAGCTGAGCAATGGAGGGCATCGATTCCAAATGCATCAAAAGTGATTTTGGCACCTGTTTTGGCCTACATAGTGGAGGGTAAGGCACACAAGTTTTGCTTGAAAGATAAGGAGCGTGCTCAAGGCAAACTGGATATCGCAAGATGCATAAAAACAGGGAGTATGTCACAAAAGCAAAAATAGAGTACATAGTATTACACATCATACTGTTTCAAGTGACACCCCAAGCTATTTAAAATGCCTAACCACTCTCCTCGATTATCTTATCCAGTTCGCAGGCACCGGCAACAAACATGGCATCGGCCTTGACGGCCTCAAAAAACATCTCCGGCTCCAGACCCGGGGGCTTCGTGGTTACAAGCTCATTGATTTCGACGCTCAGATAATGCGCCTTAACAAGTGCAAGGGCCATCCGAGCCCCCTCAAAGGTTGCTGAAAATTGCCAGTCCAACAATCTGTCGGGGCAGTTGTTCTTCAACCACTAGTAGAAAAACGACCTTACGTGAGCCCCATTAGTGCCGGTTTGATAACGGCCCGGTACTAATGTGACCATTAGTCCCGGTTCCAACGGCAAGGGGGATGGGCAGCATTAGTACCGGTTCGTGGCGTGCTTTTAGTCCCGGCTCGTGTCACGAACCGGGACTAAAGGGGTGGTGGCAGACTTGTGTCAGGCATGGGCCCCCACTAGCACATTTAGTACCGGTTCGTGTCACGAACCGGTACTAGAGGTGCACCTTTAGTCCCGGTTTGTATAACCAACCGGGACTAAAGGGGTGGTGGCAGGCTTGTGTCAGGCATGGGCCCCCACTAGCACATTTAGTACCGGTTCGTGTCACGAACCGGTACTAGAGGTGCACCTTTAGTCCCGGTTTGTATAACCAACCGGGACTAAATGTATCACTATATATAGTGCTTCGTCCAGCCCGAGCCGAAGCTCTCTGTTTTTCCCCTCCACTTTGTTTTCTTCCCCTCTTGCTCGAGCTCACCTCCATTTTTGCCAAAATTTGTCAAGATTTGAAGGCACCCCATCCATCCAAGTGTTCACAAAGGTTAGCAACTTTGTCCTTTCATCTCTCATTGCTAGATTAGCTCTTGCAATGCTCTATAAGTATAGTGATTTGTGGGTTTTAGTTTGGGAATAATTATCTGTGGGAGTTTATTTGATTTATATGCAATTTGAGCTCAAATTAACTTCTTAGTTTGCATGTGTAGGTGTGGTTTACTTAGTGCCTTCCCGTCCCCGTCCTAACCAGCGTCGATCGCCCGCACCGTCCCGTCGCCGGCACCACCTTGGTGAGCCTCTTGTTCCTATCCTTTTTATAAAAAATCTTATTTGTATGATTTAGATAGTTACTTGTATAATTTTCTTACTTGTATGATTGTTTGTTATACATAGTGCCTTGACTTTGATATCCGTCCCCGTCGGCCCTCGTCCGGTTTATGATTCGGATGTGGTATATTCTATTTTATAACTATTTGTTGCATTTCGTGTTTATGACAATTATGCCCATCAGGTTGACATAGATATTTTTATCTAGGAGGTATGTGAACCGGAAATTGCAACCGACCCTCTTGTCGAGAAGTTAAATTTAGTTGAAAAAGAAAACGAGTATTTGAAAGAAAAATTGAAAAGAATTGAAGAAGAGAAGATGAAACTGGAGTTGTATGTTGCCGATGTCGTCGATGATCACAAGATCAAGATGGATGCAATGCGCTTGAAGATTAGAAAATTTAAAAAATATGCCGTTAATCAAGAGGCTTGGTATCACTATGCTGTTGGATCAATTGTTACC
This sequence comes from Elymus sibiricus, assembly GCA_039707655.1. Classification (NCBI taxonomy): domain Eukaryota; kingdom Viridiplantae; phylum Streptophyta; class Magnoliopsida; order Poales; family Poaceae; genus Elymus; species Elymus sibiricus. The sequence continues at coordinate 3,763,874 of CM077670.1, read as the reverse complement.
TTAGTTGCGATCTTGATCGCATTTGTTGTTGCATTTAAATGCTTTAGCTAGAGAGTTTGTATGTTGTTTTATGAGAATAAGTGTGTATGAACTATATGTATGAACTTGTATTAATTTGGTCTTTTCGGTGTTGTGTAATGTAGATGAGCCGGCAATGGATGTACGATGACCGATGCTCTCCCCAGTTCATTAATGGCGTGTGTACTTTTCTGGTTGCAGCTGAGGCAAACAAGCGGGCGGATGGTTTTATGTGTTGTCCATGTGCTGTCTGTAAGAATGACCACAATTACTCTAACTCAAGAACCATTCACGTCCACCTATTTACGTCCGGTTTCATGTCCGGCTATAACTGTTGGACCAAGCACGGAGAAAGAGGGGTCCTAATGGAAGAGAATGAAGAAGAAGATGATGATGACAGCTATCCTGGCCATGGGTTCCCTGAATATGATGGTACAACAATGGGGAAAGAAGCTGAGCCGGCAATGGGGGAAGAAGCTGACGAAGAGGCATCAGATGAGCCCGCTGATGATCTTGGTCGGGCCATTGCCGATGCAAAGAGAAACTGCGCAAGTGAAAAAGGAGAAGCTGAAGTTGCAGCGCATGTTAGAGGATCACAAGAAATTGTTGTACCCAAATTGCGAAGATGACAAGAAAAAGCTGGGTACCACACTGGAATTGCTGCAATGGAAGGCAGAGAATGGTGTACCTGACAAGGCATTTGAAAAGTTGCTGAAAATGTTAAAGAAGACGCTTCCAAAGGACAATGAATTGCCCGACAGTACGTACGAAACAATGTAGGCTGTCTGCCCTCTAGGATTAGAGGTGCAGAAGATACATGCATGCCCTAATGACTGCATCCTCTACCGCGGTGTGTACGAGGATTTGAATGCATGCCCGGTATGCGGTGCATTGCGCTATAAGATCAGCCGCGATGACCCTGGTGATGTTGAGGGCGAGCGCCCCAGGAAGAAAATTCCTGCCAAGGTGATGTGATATGCTCCTATAATACCACGGTTGAAACGTTTGTTCCAAAACAAAGAGCATGCCAAGTTGATGCGATGGCACAAAGAAGACCGTAAGAAAGACGGGTAGTTGAGAGTACCCGCTGACGGATCGCAGTGGAGAAAAATCGAGAGAAAGTGGAAGGACTTTGCAGATGACGCAAGGAACGTATGGTTTGGTTTAAGTGCAGATGGCATTAATCCTTTTGGGGAGCAGAGCAGCAATCATAGCACCTGGCCTGTGACTCTATGTATCTATAACCTTCCTCCTTGGTTGTGCATGAAGCGAAAGTTCATTATGATGCCAGTGCTCATTCAAGGCCCCAAGCAAGCCGGAAACGACATTGATGTGTACCTAAGGCCATTGGTTGAAGAACTTTTACAACTGTGGAGTATAGAAGGTGTACGTGTGTGGGATGAGCACAAACAGCAGGAATTTGACCTGCGAGCGTTGCTGTTTGTAACCATCAATGATTGGCCTGCTCTTAGTAACCTTTCAGGACAGACAAACAAGGGATACCACGCATGCACGCACTGTTTAGATGATACCGACAGTATATATTTGGATAAATGTAAGAAGAATGTGTACCTGGGACATCGTCGATTTCTTCAGATCAATCATGTCTTAAGAAAGAAAGGCAAGCATTTCAAAGGTGAGGCAGATCACCGGAAGAAGCCTCGCCACCGTACTGGTTATGATATACTTGATATGGTCAAGGATTTAAAAGTAATCTTTGGAAAGGGTCCTGGCGGACAATCTGTTCCGAATGATGCTGACGGACACGCACCCATGTGGAAGAAGAAATCTATATTTTGGGACCTACCATATTGGAAAGAACTAGAGGTCCGCTCTGCAATCAACGTGATGCATGTGATGAAGAATCTTTGCGTGAACCTGCTAGGCTTCTTGGGCGTGTATGGGAAGACAAAAGATACACTGGAGGCACGGGAGGACCAGCAACGTATGCACGAAAAAGACGGCATGCATCCAAAGCAGTATCAGGGTCCTGCCAGCTACGCTCTTACCAAAGAAGAGAAGGAAATCGTCTTTCAATGCCTGCTCAGTATGAAGGTCCCGTCTGGCTTCTCGTCGAATATAAAGGGAATAATAAATATGGCAGAGAAAAAGTTCCAGAACCTAAAGTCCCATGACTGCCACGTGATTATGACGCAACTGCTTCCGGTTGCATTGAGGGGGCTTCTACCGGACAACGTTCGATTAGCCATTGTGAAGCTATGTGCATTCCTAAATGCAATCTCTCAGAAGGTAATCGATCCAGAAATCCTACCAAGGTTACAGAATGATTTGGTGCAATGTCTTGTCAGTTTCGAGTTTGTGTTCCCACCATCCTTCTTCAATATCATGACGCACGTCCTAGTTCACTTAGTCGAAGAGATTGCCATTCTGGGTCCTGTATTTCTACACAATATGTTCCCCTTTGAGAGGTTCATGGGAGTCTTAAAGAAATATGTTCATAACCGTGCTAGGCCAGAAGGAAGCATCTCCATGGGCCATGAAACAGAGGAGGTCATTGAGTTTTGTGTTGACTTTATTCCTGACCTTAAGCCGATTGGTGTTCCCGAATCGCGGCATGAGGGCAGACTTGGTGGAAAAGGCACGCTAGGAAAGGACCAAGTAATATGTATGGACGGGCATTCTTGGGCGCAAGCACACTACACAGTTCTACAAAATTCCAGCTTGTTGGATCCTTATATCGACGAACACAAGAATATTCTACGCTCCAAACACCCGGAGCAGTCTGACGACTGGATTACACGTGAACACACGGCGACTTTCGGCGGTTGGTTGCAGACACGTCTCATGCATGATGAGAGTGTTGGAGATGAGTTGTACTTGCTGGCCAAGTTACCATCTTTGACTATACTGACTTTCAAAGGGTACGAGATAAATGGGAATACATTTTACACGATCGCCCAAGATAAAAAGAGCACCAACCAAAACAGTGGTGTCCGCTTTGATGGAGCAAACACCAATAGGCCAAAGGACACATATTATGGTTACATAGAGGAGATATGGGAACTTGACTATGGACGTGAATTGAAGGTCCCTTTGTTTCGCTGCAAATGGGTCAATCTGTCAGGAGGCGGCGTAAAGGAAGATCCGCGGTACGGAATGACAACAGTGGATCTCAACAATCTTGGGTACGCAGACGAACCATTCGTCCTAGCCAATGATGTGGCGCAGGTTTTCTATGTGAAGGACATGTCTACCAAGCCGAGAAAAAGAAAAGATAAGGAAGCGAATACATCATACGATGAGCCAAAGCGCCACATAGTTCTTTCAGGGAAAAGAAATATCGTGGGAGTGGAGGACAAGACAGACATGTCAGAAGATTATGAAATGTTTCATGAAATTGCTCCCTTCACAGTGAAGATTGACCCAAGCATCCTGTTAAATGATGAAGATTGTCCATGGTTACGGCGCAAAGGGACACACGCGAAGAAAAAGTTTTATACCAAAAGATCCCACTCTGGGATGTGACCGGCTTCACCGTCATCACTTTCTTCTCTAGTGAGTTTCCGGACTTATCTCGAAAGTTCCACTTTGGACAAAATAGATGGAATCTTTGTAATAGTTAGGGTATATATGTGTTTTGGCAGTTTAAAGGTGAAGAAATATATCTTTAAGGCAGTTGAGTGGGTTACGACAAAAACTGGATGCACTTCGTGTACAAACTGGACAATCTCTTTCGAATTATCAGGCTTTCGGACGAAAACTCATCTGTTACAAAGGCATTTCATTTTTTTTAACTTATTTCAACTCCAGGCTTTTTGTGAGTTCAACATGCACCATTCAAAGCCACATCATCGATTTTCAACCCTTTCTGACTTCATTCGCTATTTTTCGTGCATTTACTGATTTTTTTGAGCTAAATGACGCTGAAATTGAAAAGCACTACAAATGATCTCTGAAAAGGTTGAAACTTGGCATGGTATCATCATTTCATCCACATAGCATGTGCTAAAAAGTTGAGAGGGTTACGGCAAAAACTGGATGCACTTCGTGTACAAACTGGACAATCTCTTTCGAAGTATCAGGCTTTCGGACGAAAACTCATCTGTTACAAAGGCATTTCATTTTTTTAACTTAAAACACCCATTTAAAATAACATAAAAATAACCAAATTGAATATAATGATAAAACACACTAATATTAAACAGCAGGAAAAAGAATCACTCAAAAATCTATTTTTAAAGTAAAGTTATTCACAAACTAGTGATTCACATAAATTTCAAATAATTTAAATTTAAACTATTCAAATTTGAAAACTACTGGCACTAACAGAAAGTTTATAATTTTTGTGACCTAAAACAAAAAGATTCACTCAAAAACTCTAATAAATCAAAAAAACAACTCAGAAACAAAAGTAAATAAATAAAGCAGAAAACAAAAAAAAACAGGAAAATAAATAAATTAAAAAAAGCCCGCCTACTGGGCCGCCACGGCCTGCATACGAGTAGAAACCCAACTACTAGTTGGGCCAGGATGCAGGCCCGCACGGCCCAGTAGGGACCACAGGGCAGAACAGGTTTGGTAGGCCCACAAGGCCTGCTTTAGAGAGGAGCTCGAAGCAGATGCCGCGGTGGGGCTTATAAACTAGTGCGAGCGCCTCTCGCCAAGCGAGGTGGGACTAAACTTGCCCTGCACCGCGCCTGCGCGAGCACCAGGCCTTTAGTCCCGGTTAGTGGACTAAAGGCACCCCTTTAGTCGCGGTTGGAGCCACCAACCGGGACTAAAGGCCTGGCTTCCCGCCGCTTGGCCTGGTGAAAATTCATCTTTAGTTCCGGTTGGTGGCTCCAACTGGGACTAAAGGTCTCCGCATATATATACAGCACTAGAAAATTTTCAGAGTTCTCTGCTTCTCTCGACGCCGACCACTACAGAGGACGCTGCCAGGCTGCCGCCGTCGCCTGCCCCGACGCTGGAGCTCGTCGCCGCCCCCGACGCCGGCCGCCCGCGCCTCCTCCCCGATCCCCGACACCGCCCGCGCCCTCCTCCCCGAGCCCCGACGCCGCCCGCGCCTCCTCCCCGATCCCCGACACCGCCCGCGCCCTCCTCCCCGAGCCCCGACGCCGCCCGCGCCTCCCCGAGCATCGCGCGCCGCGCCACCGATCCTCGTCGACGGCCGGACCTCCTCGCCGGCCCTCCTCTTCGAGCCCTCGCCGCCCCCGCTCCTCGCCGACGCCCTGCCCGCCCCGATCCCCTCCTCTTCCTCGCTGTGAGCCCTCTTTTTTTCCTTTTTTTCATTTTTTGGAACTGTTAGATGAATGTTAGATATGTTCATAGAAATGGTGATAGAATAGATATGTAATTTTTGTTAGATGAATGTTAGATATGTATATGTAATTCTTTTCTGTTTTTCTGTTTTTTAGTTATAGAAATGTTAGAGATGAATGTTTTTTAGTTTTTTATACTTTTAGTTATAGAAATGTTAGATGAATGTTAGATATAGAAATGTTAGATGAATGTTTTTTAGTTTTTTATACTTTTAATGTTGTATCATAGTATATATAGATGGAATTTTGACCAAGCATAGAAAAAATTTGCATAGAAAAAAGTTGACCATGTATTAATAATATTTTAATGTTAATATCTTAATGTTGTATTTGCAAAAGTTTGTCATGTATTTGCAAAATCAAGCGAAAAAGAATTACAAAAATCACAATCAAGCATTTAAAAAATGTTAAATTTGCATAGAAACATTTTTGGCGTCGACGATGCCCGGCCCGCATCCTCGTCGTCGTCTCGGTGGCGACGACCTGCTTGAGAGGCGCCATGTCCGGGACTGGGCTCCGCCGGGCTGTCACTGGGAGGTGCTACCTTCCGGGGCGCGCAGCTTGGTGAGGAACCGGGCTCCCGTCGTCGACCCGGAGCTTCTTTGGTGGCGTTCGCGTGGGCCACTTTCGGTGCGGAGGCAGCCGGCCCCGCCGGAGGTGGTACGTCGCCGTGTTAGGGAGGAGGACGAGCACGTCCGTCGCTACATGGTTGCGTTGGACTTCAGGTTCTCCAATGCCTGGCAGGTTCTTCAGGGATCTCACCCGAGCTATGATCCTGTGATGGTTCCTTCTCTTTGGGTGTCCACCGCCCGCGCCTCAGGAACCGCGAGTGAACTAGATTCTTCGATAATATTCGATCTGTATTAGCTAGTGATGTTATATGATAATATTCGAGATGTATTAGTGATAATTAATACTCGAGATGTATGCGAGATTATATTCGATAATATTCGAGACGATGTATTCGAGATTATATTCGATGATTCATATTATCTGCATTATTCGAGATGCATATTATCTACTATGATTCACAGTTTTTCCTTATTGATTGCATTCTAATTTGAATACTAAATTGTTTTGTCTTTCCTCTGGATTAGTTAATATAATCTATGGACAATACTGGCAGAGACGGAGAAGAGACCATGTTCGACATCATACGCTCCTCGAGCCCAGATGAGAATGAACCCGAAGATGACGGCTCGCAATATCTTAATAATTCCGGTGAGGGAGTATTAATATTTGATGAAGACGAACGAAGAGACGAAGGCCACAACAATGATGACGAAGGAAATGTTCTTCAAATAACAAAGACCGGCGAGGTATATATATATAAGGCCTCTGGTGATCATTACATGTATTAATTGATTTATATATATTAACGAATCGATCTTTCTTCTTTTAGCCCTCCGGATCGAGCAAATCTTCTACAAGCAGGGCAGTACGAGGCCCGGCCAGAAGGTTGCAGGCTGGCATAAAGTACAACATCGATGCCATCAATATAAATGGCGAACCGCTTGCTCCTAAAAAGAATGCGGACAAATTTACTCGTCAATGCGGAGTTATTGTCAGGGACCAAATCCCGATATCCGTTCAAGAATGGAATAAGCCAGCAAAGGGAGATCAAGGAGTTACTTTTGTCGACGGTAGAGCAAAAGATCTGCTTTGGGAATCGCTCATGGCATATTTCACCCTACCAGATCATTTGACAGATGAAGAACAGGAGAAAGTCAAGAAGAGTGCTCTTAAGAAGATGGCGATAGCATTCAACAACCACAAGAAAAGAATATGGGCCAAGTACCAAGCAGACGGAAAGAAGACTCCAGCATTCAAGGGAACACTGGAGAAGGCAAAAGATCACTAGGACGATTTCGTGCAGTTCAAGGAATCGGAAGAAGCTAAGGAACGGTCGAGAATAAACAAGATTAATGCTGCGAAAAAAAAGTGGCACCATACTCTGGGGCCAAGTGGCTACCAGGTCGGCCGACCTAAGTGGGATCTCGCTGAGGAACAGAAGATTGCTGCAGGGGTCACTCCAGTTACATTGAGTTGGCCCCCCAGGTGCAGGACTTGGTTTTATGCGCATGGGGGGAAGTTGGACCCAGAGACAGGGCTGGTTATGGAGCGGGCAAGTCTTAAAGAAGCCTCCGACGCTTTACTTGTTGCAATAGAAGATGCTCGAACGGGAAAGTACAAGCCCAACAGAGAGAATGATGAGCTTACGCGCGTCCTGAAGAATCCTGAACACCCGGGACGAACACGAGGCAAAGACGTTGTTCCGTGGTTTGAGGGGTTTGCGGATTGGAACGCCACTTACAAAAGCCGTGCGAGAAAGAAGCAGCAGGAGGAGGAGCGGAGGAAGCAGGAGGAGGAGCGGAGGAAGCAGGAAACAGACCGCCTTAAACTGGTAGAATCAAAGAACGCGGAGTTGGAACGTGCTTTCCTAAGGCAGCAGGAGCAGATCGACTCACTTAGCCAGGAAAGGGCGTCTCAGCGGCAGCAGCAAGCAGATCCAGCATTGGATACAACCGTCCCATCTATGCCGAAAAGCAGCGTGGGTTCCACCCCGGCCGATGATGCACTGCTGGATAGATACCCTGTGGATGATATCAAAGAAACGACACCTTGTGAGCTACACATGAAAGTGAAGAACATATCCATGAAGGTGGCGGGCGGCTATGCTTTAACAAATCCTCCTGAAGCAAACTTCCATTGCAATCCGATTCCAGCTGGCTATGCTCGTGTCGGGGTTGATGAAGTGATGTCAGGATATTACGAGCTAGAGCTTGACATTCCTGGAGGTGACGAAGAGCGCACACTGGGAGAGGCCATACATCGTATCATTCTATGGAGAAAGGATTGCATCGTCTTTCCAAGGCCACCGACTCCTCCTCCAAGTCTGCCACCGCGTCAGCCGACTCCAACCCTGCCCGAGACGCAGCGCGGCGCTAGTCCGCCACTGCGTCAGCCGTCTCCACCACCCCACCCCGAGACGGAGCCCATCAGCGCGAGTCCGCCATATCGATCTCGGGCGCGTCAGCCTTCTCCAAAGCGGAAGAGAGCACCAAGCAAGAAAGCCTCTCCTCCTGCCAAAAAGAAGTTGGCTTACGAGATGACTATCGAGGAAAACAAGGCCGAAGTGGCTGCCCAAGTGAAGGCCCATTTTGCACCGAAACAGCCCCCGCCGAAGGAGAAAATATCTGATGAAGTCATACAACACTTTATTGATAATGCTCAACCGGCTGTGAAGAGGACGAACTCAGACTATGAGCGTTGTATTAAGAAGTTATATAAGGCACAAAAAGATAAGGAGTCGAGCTCGAGCCAAGCAAGGAGTAGTAAATGCGGGAAAACTATTCCCCAGCTGGGAGAACAGGCAGAGCAATCGATCCCCCCGCTCATTGTACAATCAAATGGTGTGAGTACCGCCAATCAGCCGATAATAACCGACGCTCATAGACAGATGGCTAGAGAGGCCGGTGTCACTGTTGAACAACTCCTAGGCATCGAGGAACTCCCCAAGATTCAAGATCACAAAGTAGCATGGAAATATGTCCCCGGCCAAGATCTGGTCAGGGAGGTCGAGAATCTATCAACGAGAATGCGCAATTTGCATGACTGGTACCTGAGAGAAGTCAAGAAGGGGCGAGATTCCCTCATGGTGAAAGTCAAGGAAGAGCATTACTTCAATGCAAAAGATTTGTGGGTTCAGTTTGAAGAAATGTTTCAGTTATTCAATCAAGACGCACTCGACAAATCTCTCGTCAGTTGCTATTGTCTGTAAGTGATTTCTTTCTGTAATTCAAGTCTCTAGCTGTGCTCGTTCGTTGCCTGTAATTATCCTTACTATATTCTTTTCTGTGGTATTATGCAGAATGAAGATTTATGAAATGAAAAAATATGGACGCTATGGCATTGGGTTCATTGACCCAAATACCATTAATGAAGAGGTGTGGTCACGTCACCCAAAAGAGACAGAGAAGAACTTGGTACAGTTTTTGAAGCAACTAAATACCTCACCAGAAATAGTATTTCCTTACAACTTCGGGTGAGTGTTACTGTCTTGTACTACAAATTCTATTTTGCTTACTATATGTTAATAAGTGTAGTTGATGAGTTATGCACATGCCCGCTTAATTATACAAACGTGTGCGCATGCAGTTTCCACTGGATCCTGCTAATCATTGAAGTTGACGAGGGAAAAGTTAAAGTAATGGACTCACTACTTAAAGAACCTAAAGACTACTTAATCGTGAAGGGGATGGTCGACAGGTAATTTCAATCGTTATCGCACTATGTCAGCCTCTTTAGTTCATTTCCTGATATCAACTAATTAATAACTCCTTTATTCATTTTCTTTGCAGGGTAGGGTTTGGCAAAACTTCATCAAAGAGGTCCCAGGCGCATGAAAACAAGAGCTGAAATGGGTACGACCCAGGGTACGTAATTAAGTAGTACTAGCTACGTATCCGCGCATCTCTTTAATTCTAGTTTCAATATCATTATCATGCTTGATTAATTATTATCTGATTGAATTCTATTCCCTTTAAAGTGCATGAGGCAGGCGCCGGGGAATAATTTATGTGCATACTACGTTTGCGAGAACATTCACATTATAACGTCCGAACGGGGGAGATCTGAAAGACAACTTTGGGTACGTTTGCCAGAACACTATCCACAATTTTTTTATCATCATCTAATATATATACACATAACTAATATATTCATCTTGATCTCCTTCTTTAAAGTTGATGGAGATGCGGGAAAAGCTCCTACCAACGGACCAAATACGAGCACTTCAAGAGGAAATTGCGGGATTTTTGGTTGACCAGGTCATAGATCCCAAAGGAGTATACCATTACTCCTATTAATGTGCCTGCATGTAATTATCTGCAAATTGTAGGAGAAATTGTATATATGTACCAAATTGTATATATATATGTGTATGCGCATGCATATGGTCGTACGAGAAATTCTATTTATATATACATGACGTGTACAGTATGTATGTAGTAACGTAAAATATGTTTGAAATGAAAAAGAATTAAATGGAAAACACAAAATTAAAAGGAAAAATAAAGCATAAACCCCTAAACCCCTATACCTTTTAGTCCCGTTTGGTGTTACCAACCGGGACTAAAGGCCACCAAGCCCCCGGCGCAGGCTCGTGCCACGTGGTGCCTTTTAGTCCCGGTTGGTGTTACCAACCGGGACTAAAGGCCACCAAGCCCCCGGCGCGGGCTCGTGCCACGTGGTGGGCCTTTGGTCCCGGGCCGTGACGAACCGGGACTAAAGGGGGGCCTTTAGTCCCCACCCTTTAGTGCCGGTTGTTGAACCGGGACTATAGGCCCTTACGAACCGGGACTAAAGGCTGATTCTGCACTACTGAACCGCGCCAGCAAGGGCTGCAGGCATATGTCGATCGAATCATCGCCATACCAGAATGTCCCGGCGGCGGTAACCTGTGTTTCATGCATCTTCTTGGTGACGCCTGCCAGGTCCATAAGCCGGTCTTTAGCGTCATCGCCAGGAACATCCGGCAGGAAAGCTGCAAAGGCAAAACAGATAGCAGCTAGCTCCAGCCGGCGGCTTCACGAACAAAAAATTATGCAAGGTCTGGCACTTATATTTCGCAGCTAGCTCCAGCCGGCAACATCACTCCTGCGCCTCTTCAAGCTCCGTGGCCATCAGCTTTCCGGCCTCTGTCAAACGGTGGACCTGGGCCTCGAAACTATTGTGGGCTTCCTCGTGGGTGCGCACTGGCGTTGTCAACACACCGACCTCATGCTTCAGGAGGCCTTGCTGCTCTTTCCTAGTTTCAATGGAGGCCCTGAGATCGGCAATAGTCTGACGATCAGTTTCAGTTTCAGTCTTCAGTCGCTCCGCAGTTTCCTGCAGACCTCGGGCCTTGTCTCCGGCTTCCCTGACTGCTCGACCCACGTCGTCTCGCTCCCGTTGTGCTTCGGCCATCAGTTGCCGGAGCCGGGTGATTTCTTCAGAGGCTATAACATTGGGAAAAATAAATTCAGATGCGTACAACACACTAAGATCCCGATATGCAAGAAATTGCAAAAGTTGAGAACTCAGAAACTCACGGATGGCGTTGGCTCGGGCCTTCTCCAAATTCTCGTTCGCCCGGCGCTGTTCAGCCAGCTGCTTTCACAACTTGGCGACCTCTGCAGCCAGGCCCCGCTTCTCATCTACCAGTTTCTGCAAAATAAGGGCAAGGACACAACAGTAAAGACAGGATTCCGGTCCGACCTCTTTTCGGCCACACAGACTCCTGGGGGTTACTGTACGGCAAAAAAAAGCAAAAAACAAGAAACCAGATTAACGGCTCAGAACCAGGAACTACAACTAGCCAGAAGCCGACCATAGTCCTGGGGGCTACTGCATAGTTCATCCTATTAATTTTGACCGCAGGCCCGCCGGTCACATTCCACCGACCTCCGTCCCGGGAGCTCGGATCAAGTGTAAAGCAAGCTGTCAAAACAAAAAACTGACATAGCTATTATGAACTATAAAGGACTAAGGCCCTGCTCCCGGTTTAGGTCAACCACCGTCAGGCCCGGGGGCTACTGCTACATACAGGCAATGGCAGAGGTTTTTTGAGAACAATGAAAGAAGTAGAGCTCAGTAATAAGAAGTAGAAGAAACTAACCGTTAACCCCGGCTCCACCGAATTGCCCAGCTTGCTAAGTGAAGCTGACAAGGCCTTTACGCTCAAGGCGGATTCGGTCATGGCGGCCTGCACCTCTTCAGGGATGTTGGGTCCCATGCCATCCCCTTTGGGGAATGGCTCTGACTCAGCGTGGACACGGTCCGGGCCCTGACCGAGCCGCCGTTTGGACCGGCCGCCGACGGACCGGACCGGACCGGACCGACGATGGTAAAGCTCGGGCCGGACCGAGAGGACCGCCCATGGCGTCGTACGGCGACGGCGAGCGGCGGCGCATGGCGATGGCAGGAGATTACGGGGCACAGGAAGCAGAGGAAGGAGAGGGGAACAGCCGCGTGCCCGTCATGAGCACATTTAAGAGGTCGGGGAGGCCAGGTACGCGACGACGGCGACAAATGGAAGTGTTGCCATGGAGGTGGCGGCGTAGCAGTAGCCGGCGGAGGTCACCCCCGGTCCGCCTGACCTGGGGCAGCTGGACTTCTTCATCAGGGAGGCCCCCGAGCGGATGAAGTCCAAGGGCGGGCCTGTTCGTGGCGACACTAGTGTTCCGCAATTAATCTCGTTGCCTCGTTGTTTCCTGTTTTTTAGGGGTGTTTCCTGTTTTCTGTCGCGTTAATTCTGTTTGATTTTTGAAAGTATCACGTTAACTCTGTTGAGTCGATATTGTAGGATCGGTGCATGTGCCATAACTATCCCTTTTAGTGTTTGCATGTTGCAAATAAGTAGGGCCTGTAACGTGTATGCCCACGTACAAATGTACATTCAGTCGTACAAATTATGATCATGATCGATATTCCGTTCGATGGCACGGGTTATTAGGATCGTGGGGAGGTGTAGGATGGCAGGAACGTATCCGATCGAGCCCATCTTTCTCGTTCTTTCTGTTTCTGCTCCGTTGAATAAAAGGAAAACTCCAACGTTTTAGGCAACAGAATTCCTATTCCTACGAAGTAAATCGTGGAGTAAATCGAGGAGATAAGTGTCCCTCCAATAACGTGGAGTTAATCGTGGAGATAACTGTCTCTTCTTCTACCTCGAGCCAAAGAATCCATCGCGTGAGTTTATTCGTGCGTAAGAAACATCAGAGCTCATTCGGTCCATTCGAGTTAACCGAGCTAAGACCGGACCGGACCGGTCGATTTTCAGGCCGAAATTCCCAGCTCGGACCGGCTAGTTTTTCCAACGGGCCGGGACCGATCGGTCCGGTCCAGAGCGGTCCACGAGCGGGCCAAAAAGCCCGCTCGGTACGTCCAGCCTTAGCTCTGACGATGACGTCGTCAGGCTGGTGCTCGTGCCATCTTTCCTCTTCTTCTTCTTCTTCAAGTCCTGCCCCTGGGCATTGGACTTGGAAGCCACAACAATGAGTCCCCCAAGGGGCACCGATCCGGAAGCCGGATTGATGGGCCTCGTCTTCGTCAGCCCCATCGGCAAGTCAGCAGTTTCGGCCGCGCTCTCCACGGACTTCTCGACCACCACCTCGCCGGATGCAGCCCGGTCCTTGCCGTGGGTGGGTCGAATGAGCTGAGGCCGCAGCGGTTTCCGGGTTGGCAGACGGAGGTGGCGTGGCTGTATTCAAAACATCAAGGAATGATTATTTACGTACCAAGAAATCCTTTACGGCTCCTAGAGTGGAAGCAACTTTACCTCTCTCAGAAGGGGCGACCTCCGGTGGTGTGACATGAGCAGTGGCTTCGGCCCCTTGTGGCTCGGACGAAGGCGCCTCAGCTTCCGGCCACTCTGCATGGCCGGATCCGTGCACAATGTCCTCATCAATACCGCGAGTAGGCCTGCGGGTATCATTCCAAAGCAAAGCCTCTAGCTTAAGGAATACTCCCTCCATTCCAAAATATAAGGTGTATTAGTTTTTGCAAAAGTCAAACACGTGCTTGTTTGACCAAGTTTTTAGAAAAAAGTATCAACATCTACAGTATCAAATTTGTATTATTAGATCCATCATGAAAAGTATTTTCATATTTTATTTTTTTTGTATTGTAGATGTGGATATTTTATTCTATAATCTTGGTCAAACATACATAGGTTTGACTTGCACAGAAACCAATACACCTTATATTCTGGAATAGAGGCGGTATATATATCCAACCCAGAATTAAACCAAGTCAGAAGACATACCTGCCCACCGCCAGTATGTTGCGTCCTCTTGGGCTTGATCACCTTGAGGGTGCACTAGTAGAAAACGGGCCTTTAATCCCGGTTTGTAAGGCCCTTTAGTGCCGATTCTCCAACCGGCACTAAAGGGTGGGGACTAAAGCCCCCCCTTTAGTCCCGGTTCGTCACGGCTCGGCACTAAAGGCCCACTACGTGGCACCTGCCGGCGCCGTGGGCTTGGGGATCTCCAACCGGGACTAAAGGTGGAGCCTTTAGTCCCGGTTGGTGACCCAACCGGGACTAAAAGTATTTAATTCTTTTAATTTTCGTTTATTTTTCCTTTTAATTTTGTGTTTTCCATTTAATTATTTTTCATTTCAAACATATATTACGCTACTACATACTGTACACGTTGTGCATATATATATATATAAATCGAATTTCTCGTACGACGACCATTCACATACATATATATATACAATTTGGTATATACAATTTATCCTACAATTTGCGGATCATTACATATGCAGGGCATTACTGCTTGATCTTGTAATGGTATTCTCCTTTGGGATCTATGACCTAGTCGACCAGAAATCCAGCTATTTCCTCTTGAATTGCTCGTACACGAGCCGTTGGTAGGAGCTGGCCCCGCATCTCTATCATCTATAATCAGGAGATCAAGATGAATATATTACTTGTGTGTATATATATTAGCTAGATCATGATAAAAAAAATTATGGATAGTGTTCTGGCAAACGTACCTAAAGAATTCTTTCATCTATGCTCCTTTCACACGTGATCATGCGAATGTTCTCGTAAACGTAGTATGCGCATAAAGCATTCCCCTTCTCCTGCCTCATGCACTTTACGAGAATAAAATTCAATCAGGTAATAATTAATCAAGCATTATTATGGTATTGAAACTAGAATTAAAGAGATGCACGGACGTAGCTAGCTAGTACTACTTAATTACCTTGGGTCGCACCCATTTCAGCTGTTGTTTCCATTGGCCGGGGACCTCTTTGATGAACTTTTGCCAAGCCCTGCCCGCCGGCAAAGAAAATGAATAAATGAGTTATTAACTAGTTGATATCAGGAAATGAAGTAAAGAGGCCGACATAGTGCGATAATGATTGAAATTACCTGTCGACCATCCCCCTCACGGTTGCGTATTCGGATGGATCCTTATATAGTGAGTCCAGTACTTCAACTTTTCCCGGGTCAACTTCAATGATTAATAAGATCCAGTGGTAACTGCATGCGCACACGTTTTTTATAAATAAGCGGGCATGTGTATAACTCATCAACTACACTTATTAACATCTAGTAAGCAAAAAATAGAATTTGTAGTACAAGATATAGTAACACTCACCCGAAGTTGTAAGGAAGTAGTATTTTTGGTTGGGTGTTTAGTTGCTTCAAAAACTCTAGCAGGAATCTCTCTGTGTCTTCTCTCGAATATTGATCTTCCCATATCGCCTGATTAATCGTATTTGGGTCAATGAACCCAACTCCATAGCGTCTAGTTTTTTTCATTTCATACATCTTCATTCTGCATAATACCACAGAAAAGAATATAGTGAGGATAATTACAGGTAATGAACGAGAGCACATCTAGCTAGCTAGTTAGAGACTTAAATTACAGAAAGAAATCACTTACAGACAATAGCAACTGACGATAGATTTGTCTAGTGCGTCTTGTTGGAATAACTGAAACAACTCTAAAAATTCAATCCACATATCTTTTCCATGGAAGTAATGCTCTGGCTTGACTTTCACCATGAGGGACTCTTCATTGGTTTTTGCTGTTTTTTGCATGTACCACGTATGCAAATTGTACATTCTCGTTGGTAGAAGCTTGACATCGTCAGGCTTGACCAGAGGTTTGCCGCGGACATATTGGTATTTTACTTCCTCCTCTGTAATCCCGGGGAATTCCTCAAGGCCTAGGAGTTGTTCAACAGTGACACCGGCCTCTTTAGCCTGCCTTCTAAGATCGTCGGTTATTGCCGGCCGATCGGCGGTACTCACATGTGTTTGTACAATGAGCGGGGGGATCGATTGCACTGCCTGTTCTCCCAGCTGGGGAACAGTTTTCCCGCTTTTTTTGCCAACTGCTTGGCTCGAGCTCGAGCTCGACTCCTTTTGCCCTGCAGAATATGACTTCTTGATAGACCGAACATAGTCGGAGTCCTTCTGATTGTCAGCCGGTCGAGCCATATCAATAAAGTGTTGTGATACATGCTCAGGTACTTTCTCCTTTGGCGGCACGGGCGGTTTCGGTGCAAAATGGGCCTTCAATTGGGCATCGCATGCGTCGTCGAGTTCCTCCTGAGTCAGGTGGTAAGACAACTTCGGAAGAGGCTTGAGGCTGCTTGGACCATATTTGAATTTCTTGCCTGTTGTACCGCTAGCCGTCGTAGCTGCGGCCTCTCTCTTCCGCTGTTGCTTAGGCGGAGCACGCTGAGTCGGCTGACTTGGAGGAGGAGGAGTTGGCTGACGCCGTGCCGGACTTGGAGGAGGAGTCGGCTGACGCGGTGCCGGACTTGGAGGAGGAGGAGTCGACTGACGCGGCGGCGGACTTGGAGAAGGAGGAGTCGGTGGGCTTGGAAAGACGATGCAATCCTTTTTCCATAGAATGATACGATGTATGGCCTCCCCCAGTGTTCTCTCCTCGTCACCTCCAAGAATGTCAAGTTGTAGCTCGTGATATCCTGACATCACTTCATCAACCCCGACACGAGCATAGCCAGCTGGAATGGGATTGCAATGGAAGGTTGCTTCAGGGGGATTTGCTAAAGCATAGCCGTCCGCCACCTTCATGGATAAGTTCTTCACTTTCATGTGTAGCTCACAGTTAGTCCTGTCTTTGATATCATCCACAGGGTAGCTAGCTAGCAGTGCATTATCGATATCGGCCGGGGCGGAACCCACGCTGCTTCTCGGCATAGATGGGACGGTGCTATCCAATGCTGGATCGATCTGCTCATGCTGCCGCTGAGACGCCCTTTCCTGGCTGAGTGAGTCGATCTGCTCCTGCTGCCGCCTGACAAATCGTTCCAACTCCAAGTGACTAGAGTATAGGCCTTCAAAGCGGAGTGCTTCCTCCTTCTTCTTCTGCTCCTCCTGCATCTTCTTTCTCGCACGGCTTCTATAGTCGTCGTTCCAATCCGCAAACCCCTCAAACCACGGAACAACGCCTTTGCCTCGTGTTCTTCCCGGGTGTTCACGATTCTTCAGGGCGCGCGTAAGCTCGTCGTTCTCTCTGTTGGGCGTGAACACCCCCGTTCGAGCTTCTTCTATTGCAATAAGTATTTCGTCTGTCGCTTCTTTAAGACTTGCCTTCACCATAACCAGCCCTGTCTCTGGGTCCAACTTCCCCCCATGCGCATAAAACCATGTCCTGCACCTGGAGGGCCATGTCAATGTAACTGGATTGACCCCTGCACTAATCATCTTTTGCTCAGATTGATCCCACTTAGGCAGGGCCACCTGGTAGCCACCTGGCCCCAGAGTATGGTGCCACTTCTTTTTCGCAGCATTAATCTTGTTTATTCTCGACCGTTCCTTAGCTTCTTCCGATTACTTGAACTTCACGAAAGCATCTCAGTGATCTTTTGCCTTCACCAGTGCTCCCGTGAATTCTGGAGTCTTCTTTTTTGATTTGACGTACTTACTCCATGCATTTTTCTTGAAGGTGTTGAATGCGATCACCATCTTTTTAAGAGCATAGTTTCTGACTTTCTTCAGATATGCATCTGTCAAATTATCTGGTAGGGTGAAATGTTCCATGAGCGTAGTCCAAAGCACATCTTTTGCTCTTTCGTCGACAAAAGTAACTCCTGCTCGATCTCCCTTTGCTGGCTTTTTCCATTCTTGAACGGAGATCGGGATTTGGTCCCTGACAATAACTCCGCATTGATTCTTGAACTTGGTCGCATTTTTTCTAGGTTCAAGCGGTTCGCCAGTTGATGTTTTGATGGAATCGATGTTGAACTTTACGCCTTTGTCCAACTTTTTGGCCGGGCCTCGAACTACCCTGTCGCTTGTAGAAGATTTGCTCGATCCGGAGGCCTAAAAGAAGAAAGATCGATTTGTTAATACATACAAATCAATTAAGACATGTAATGATCACCGGATGGCTTATATATTAAATATACCTCGCCGGTCTTTGTTATTTGAAGAACATTTTCTTCGTCAACATCGTTGTCGTCACCTTCATCTATTCGTTCGTCTTCATCAAACATCATACCCTCACCCGAAGGGTTCAGATATTGCGAGCCATCATCATGATCATCTGGGCTCGGGCAGCGTATGATGTCGAACACCGTATATTGTCCATAGCTTTTATTTAACTAATCCAGAAGAAAGATAAAACAATTTAGTATTCAAATTAGAATGCATGCAATCAATAAGGAAAAACTGAATCATAGTAGATAATATGCGCATCTCGAATAATCCAGATAATATGCATCATCGAATATAATCTCGAATACATCGTCTCGAATATTATCGAATAATATAATCTCGAATACATCGTCTCGAAAATAATCTCGAATACATCTCGAGTATTATCACTAATACATCTCGAATATTATCATATATATATATAACATCACTAGCTAATACAGATCGAATATTATCGAAGAATCTAGTTCACTCGCGGTTCCTGAGGCACGGGCGGTGGACACGCAAAGAGAAGGAACCATCACAGGATCATAGCTCGGGTGAGATCCCTGAAGAACCTGCCAGGTATTGGAGAACGTGACGTGCAACGCATCCATGTAGCGACGGACGTGCTCGTCCTCCTCCCTGACACGGCGACGTACCACCTCCGGCGGGGCCGGCTGCCTCCGCACTGAAAGTGGCCCACGCGAACGCCACCAAAGAAGCTCCGGGTCGACAACGGGACCCGGATTCCTCACCAAGCTGCGCGCCCCGGAAGGTAGCACCTCCCAGTGCCAGCCCGGCGGAGCCCAGTCTCGGACATGGCGCCTCTCAAGCAGGTCGTCGCCACCGAGATGACGACGAGGATGCGGGCCGGGCATCGTCGACGTCGAGAACAAAGTCTTATGAAAACAAATTCCTATGCAATAATTATCATTTTATTATGCTACTCATATTTAATAAACTTTTCTATTCATCCATTTAACAACATTTCTATTCATTCATTTAACATCCAGCTATCTAACATTTCTATTCATCCATCATTCTAACATACATCAATATAACATCTATCCATCTACATATCCATCTAACATTCATCTACACACAAAAACATAAATCCATCTAACATTCATCTACACACAAAAATTACACAACCAATTTTATACATCCAAAAATTCATACACATATGCATCCAAATTCCACCGTTCATCTACATACATACATTGTATACATCTACATACTAAGCATTTACAACATACATACTTACATATATACATACATTGTATACATCTACATATAATTAAGCATCTAAAAATGAAAACAAAAAGATGAAAAATAAGGAGGAGGAGAGGGTCACCAGCCGGGATCGTCGGGACGGAGGGAGGCGGGTAGGACGCTGGAGACGGAGGAGCGGCGCTGGAGACGGATGAGGACGCCGGAGGCCGGAGGAGCGGCGCCGGCGCGGGCTCGGGCCGTGGCGGCGCGACGTCGATCGAGGCGGGCGCGCGCAGAGGAGCGGCGGCGGCGGGCAGCCTGGCGGCGCCGGCGCGGGCTCGGAGACCAACCAAGAAGGGAGAGGTTTGCTAACAGGATCGTCGCTACATGAATGGAAATTCTAGCTAACCAAGGATGGTGACAGTCGCTACACTACCTCATGAAGACCGCTGTTGCCGCCACATGGGCCTGGAGCCAAATGGAGGGTCGAATTCTCCTGGATGTTGTAGTCGGCCAGGGTTCTGTCGTGGTCCAGTGGCTGCCCGCAGAAGACGAGGTGCTGTTGTGTCTGCCGAATGCCCTCCTGTTCACGGATCATGCGCCTGACTTCATAGATGGGAGTCGTGAGGCTCCACAACCTGACCGTGAAAGTCTCGCCGTCAAGCTTCGTGACAAATATATTAATCTTAGGGTCAGGGCCACCGCCGCCACGGAGACGCTGGACCAGAATGATATATGTTCCATACTGGAAGCCGTATTCCTCCAAGGTATACCACTCCTTGCGGGTGTCCACTCCATTGAATACCAATCTCTGACATGTCGGAGGAATGCCTGTCTTCTCATAAATCATATCCTTGACACCCTCGATGGTTTCTGAGAGGTAAACTTCTTCTAGCTTGATAGTTCTACCCGATAATGTCTTTACAATGATCGACTTCGCTCCTTGGCTGGGGCGCCGAAGCCCTTCTGAGGCCATGGCCTCCATGCAATGTGATCCGGTGCCCTCTTTCTGATGAAGGGTGAAACAATACAGAGGTTTATGAATCAGTACCGAACGAATCAGACATACAGGGCTCAGTTCCAATTATTTGATAACTAGTCTATAAAGAAAACATATAAGTATTAAAAGTTTGTAAACAAATTTAGCACATGCAAACAAGTAATGAACTTAATTATCATTGATCTCTTTTTCTAACATAATCTGCCATTGGTATGCCATTGGTATGATGGGTAATTCAAGTAAATATGCCATTGGTATGATGGGTAATTCAAATACGAATTTAAGATGCTATTTTATGTTATTTTTCATAATGGAGAATGTAGGCAGCCTTGTAAAAAAAAACAGGTCCCATGGTTATTAATTATTATCAATAAGGTTTCAAGTCCATGAAATCGATGGCCTGACTGTTTTTATTTTTATCAGAATTGTAATATTTTTTTCTATCATATCTTGTGAGATTAACATGAAGACTTAGCTGGAGGCTTCCAAGTCCAATTAGCAATAGTAAAATGCGCTTCTAGGAGGAATGTGACCATGATTGCGCTATATAAAAATATGCCTTTTTCACTTTTTCTTATATATTTTTAAAGTATGATTATACGACCTTCTCTTTAGCCAAAACTGTCTTGCCTAGCAGCTGGAGTCGGAGCACTCCAAAATTCTTTGCTAAGAATCTTCATCAGTTAAATAACATCAATCTCTTTTTTTTTTCTTCTAAAACCAGCAATAAAGATGATTGTAGTAGAAAAGCATGCTCGACCAGATCCCCTTTTCAATTATTATTTTCCTAATTTTTCCCCTCAATTGAGAAAATCATCAACCAGTAAGTTTTCTCAATCCCCATTCTTCCCACACCTGTCACTGATATATCGGGCCCAAGTCTATGCTAAACTGCAATGCATTGACAAAATTCTACATGCAGTTGTATTTGGAAAGAAAGCAAGAATGGTGATATGATAATTGTTGTATTACCTCCAGAGGATCGCGGGCATGGAGGCGTGTGTCCAGAAGGAGAGATGAAGACGGCCCGTGCTGGACGCCATAATCAGCCAAGGTACGGTGGTCGTTGTTGAGCCGCTGTTGTCTGAATATCAACACCTGTTGCGTCGGGTGAGTGCCCTCCTGCTCATAAATCATAGCCTTGACCTTGGCGATGGTTTCCGTGAGATCCAGCTTGAGACTGAAAGTCCGATGACCCGAGAGACTCTCGACACGGATCGTCTTCGCTTCGGTGCGGTGGGGGCGTCGATGCCGGGGCCGGAGGCCATCGGAGGGCATGGCCTCCATGCCATGTGCTCCGGTGCTCTCCATCTGAGGCTGCATATGGATGAGTAGCGAGACCAATATCATCCATGTTAGCTAGCTTCAATAGAAGGTCGTCTAGAGACAAGAGGAGAATTACATACATACATACCGTGATTGCCTTGGGAGGGTGCTTGCTTGCGATATGGCTTTGATTTTTGGTCGGAAGACGAGACGGTTGCATTGGAGGAGTACTGTCCTTGGCAGGTGTCCGAAGTGAATGAAGGTGAAGCCTTCAGAACTGTCCTTGGCAGGCCCACTAATAGTTAAATTAAACAGCCTATATATACCTCGAACAAGAAATAAAGAAACGAACAAGAAGACTTAGAAGTCGTCTCCCGTGCAAGGTTTTGGATACCGAATGGTCCTTTTTTCTCGTGGGTGGGCGAAATTCTCGGTTACCGCGGTAACCAAAAAAGTTTGGATTAATTTTGGACGAAATTTAAAATTAAAATTTGAATTTTTTTAACACTTGTATAGATAAATAACGAAGTTGATTGATACAGCAAAGGTTCCTCGTTGTAATGGTTACGTCCTACCCGTCTTCTGCTTCTTTAGGTCTTGAGTTCGAATCACACCTCACGACTAGTACGAGAGCGTAGTAGCTACCACTACGCCGAACGATATTTTTTGCTCGGTACAAGATTTTCTCGTGGGGTAGCGAGAAGTGTGGGTACCGGTTTTCTCGTGGGGTAGCGAGAGGTGTGGGTACCGGGCGGTAATCGATTTTCTCGCCCGGTACCCTAAACCTTGCTCCCGTGTCTACCGCTCAACGAGAAATGTAAAGCTTGTCGCCATATGAATCATGGAGACCGTTTCCTCCTACGACACAAAAGGCAGGGGTATGCTTTGGACACTTGCATGTCGCATTCAAATTCCCAAGAAATATATATATACTCTCGTGCCGGCACACAATCCATAATTGTTCTGATACTCCTAGGCAACGTTTTGGAACTACTCAGCATAGTGTTTTGCTCCACACGGCGCTGCTACATAACAGACCAATGACCATCAGTGCCGGATAATTTTAAACTGACAAATTACCCAGCATAGTGCTGCTTGAAGACATTCTTCAGTAGTGGTACGTAGTTGGCTAATTCATTTAAACCAGCTGCTCTTAATTTGTAGGATCACCTCCATCTCATATTCATTACCTGCAGAAAAGAAAAAGGAATATTTTTTTGCATACAGGACTACTCATCAACTAGTTTCTGGTCCAGGTCCAGGTCCAGTATTGATGAGCAGTATGAGTATCTTAAATACACGAGCTGAGGAGGGAAGGCAGCAGTACCTGTAGACTCTAGACTATCACGTACGTACCAACAATTCAGCACTAGATTTATATACTATTACTAGTTCTTCACTCCATAACTGAATGATGCCTTCTTCAGCCCATGCTCTGTTCATCCCCTACCCGGCGCAGGGACACGTCCTTCCACTGCTTGAGCTCGTGCACCACTGCGCCGCCACTTTCGTCAACACGGATCACATCCATGACCAGCTCGTAGCCGCATCACCGGATCTGCTGGCAGGACAAGATGGACTGCCACCTGAATCGGGTGAGGTGCGCTTGGTCTCCGTCTCCGACGGCTTCCCACCGGACGGTAACCAGCGTGCTGATGAGCTACTAAAGAAACGATTTGTAGGAACGGCAACTTTTTTTAGTAGGGGCAGCTCCATCACCAGCCGCCCCTACAGTGGGCGTGCCCGGGACCCATGGTATAAGCCGCCCCAACAAATCGAAACAGTAGGGACCATTGTTTATAAGGCGGTAAGGCGACCTAAGGCGAGCATCACCCGCCTTGCCGGCTAAGCGACGCCTAAGCACCTAAAGCGGACGCCTAAGCACTTAAAGTGGGCATAAATGCAAGGCGCTGCCAGGGCACCTTGCCGCCTAAGCGTTCAAGGCGGGACGCCGTGGACGCTTACTGTTTGATTTGTAGGGGCGGCTCAATCATTAGTCTACTGTAGCCCGAGAGAGGAAGGAAGGGAGGCCTTGGGCACCTCCCAAAAATTCTCTACTAAGAGGGGAGGTTTTGATTTCAAATCCTTTGGTGGAGAGGCTGTAAAAGGTAAGAAAATGCTATTCCAAACATTTTTTGAAGTTTTAATGGTTGGTTAGTGAGTAATTAGAATTTTGCTTTTCTCTCTCTTCTATGGTGCTTGAGCCATTTATGAAGCAAATTGGACCAAAGTTTTGAAGGCACTAGGGTAAATTAGTTATAGGAATAAGATTACACCCTTATTTAGTGGATCTTGCTTGATTTTAGTGGACTATTAGTTTGTTTTATGGATGTTTCATGTACATCTAGATCTAGAACTAGAATTAGGGTTTGGTTTCTTTTATTAATTACATTTTTGTAAATTTTTGTTTGACAAAATGGGATTAACTTTGCATGAAGGATAGTGGGTAAAATATTAATTGTTGCTAATTGTTGTCTTTGCAGGGTAAAATATTGTTAATGGGATTAACTTTGCTATTTGTGCGGTCCGACAGGGCCCTTGATTTGTAGGGGCCCCAGATTCCAGTGCAGTATAAGTAGGCACACCAATGACATGCGATACAATTCAGGATGAAAAAGAATTTGTACCTTAATATAGTTCATTTTCCATGTTTTTTATATGAAAACTCATCAAAAGACCAAAGATCAATTATCTAAGCTGATTTTTCTAAACCACAACTTAAATATAAGCCTAGGTCATTTTTAATCGCTTTTGATTGACAACCATATTATAGTGAAGACGTCTAGTCCTGAAGACCACTTTAGCCGTTACGTAGCTTTTATAGCGTAGGCCTAAGTATGGTACCTATAGCCTATGTGTGGATGACAAGTTGGTTCAGCCTACAATACGTCGCTTTATCTGTTCGTCGGATCTTTTTTACTAACAGGATATGCCCATTTTAAAATTTGGCACAGGCCCCTGATTTTGCTGGCCCGGCCCCGTGTCTTTGAAATTGTTTATTGCAACCGAGAAATATTTTTTTAAAATTAGTTATGGCTAAATAGGTCATTAATTATTCTCTAGAATGGTTTCCCATGAAACTGCTAGTTATATTCTTTAATTATTAACTTGATTCCTGTGTGTGTGTCTATATATATATATATATATATATATATATATATCTGTGAATAATTAGTCTTTTAATTTATTTTTCTTTGATTGTTGTCCTAAAAGATGGAGTACAGGAAGTCTTGGATGTATGGTGCATTAAGATACAAGTCAGGTTTCCGTGAAGAAGTGGATAAATTTCTCGAAGCCGCAGAGAAGCATGCAAAGACGTTGACACAAAATAAAGATTCAATTATTTGTCCGTGTAGCGATTGCAAGACCATCTCGCATGGAAAGATGTGACGATCATCAGATCACACTTGATTATGTGAGGATTTGTTAAGGACTACACAGTGTGGATTCATCATGGTGAAACGGTTGTTGACGACGTTGATCTAGAAGAAGATGACGCCGAAACTCTAGATTACCTGGACCAATATGTAGCAGCGCTTGATGCACAAATGGTTCATGATGAGCATGAACAAGGTGGCGATGCTGGTGATTGAGATGGTAACGACGAATGTTGTGCCAATAATGATGGCAGAGGACGTGTCGGGGATGAAGATGATTATGATTATTTGGAGGATATGCTTCGGATGAAGATGATTATGATTATTTGGAGGATATGCTTTGGTCCGTTGGACCAGAGATTTTACTAAAGAGACCGAAAGGTCTAGAAAATTTGGAAAGGTTGAAAAAAGCATCGATGGAGACTATGTATTGTAAGGACAATGAATGGTGGAAAAAGGAGAGAAGGATGAGTATTGTGAAATATTCCATTACGGTGATAATTATAGTTCATACATGTTATGATGTTATGTTGATGTTTTTTTTTCTTCTTCTATAGGATATTACTGGATGTGATAAATTTGAAAAAAAAATCATTTTCAAAATCAGGAGTTCCTTTCATAATGTTTGGTGATATTTTGAATGATGAACAAGATCATTGGAATCCCATGAGTGAGAACCCAATTATACCCCCAATTCAAGAGCAGTGGGTTGATGTTGATAAAGTTTTTGAAGTTGGAGAGGAAGAGGTTCATGACATCCCTGATGGTGTTGGTAACGTGGTTGTAGATAGGAGGATGAGGTTCAGGAGGTTTCTCCTTGCATTGCTAATGCAAATAAAAGACCGCATCTTCTTCTTGACAAAAACAAGAAACCTAAGTTAAGCACAACACTTGTTATCAAAGATAAAACCACTAAGATAGCCAAATCTAACGCCTCTTTGACATCAATGAAGCAAGGAAGACGTCATGGATATGCTTTTGCAATGTGGGGTCAAGAACTGTTTTAAGAGGAGGTACAACTAGAAGTATGGAATTCGAAGACGTAGTGTGTTAGTGGGTGGATTTTCTTATTTCATGTCATTTGAACTATTTTGATGTGTGTTGGCGTGAACTATCTTCTCATTGTACGTCACTTGAACTATTTGCTCTATGTGTGTTGGTGTGAACTATTTTATCGTTGTATGTCACTTGAACTATTCGCTATATGCATCCCATTTGAAATATTTGTTGTATGCATATCACTTGAAATATTCGCTCTATGTATGTTACTTGAATTATTTTTATTTTTATGTGTCAACTAAAATATTTGGTGTATGTATGTCAATTAGTTTTTATTGGGTTTCGTTATTACTAGATAGGAAGTGCGGCTTGCCACACCACACGTGGTCTCGTTTAGCTAACCCCGGTGAACTATTTTTCGCAAAATCAATAATAAACAATATATACCTCAGGATGGAAATGCAGAGGGGGGCTATTACTCAATATATCTCAAGCGTAAATTTATATGGTATTAATAAAAGAGTAGAAGATGGTAAATGCTCATTGTATAGTAGTGACCCATCGATGCATTCATTATAAAACGGAGAATCAAATATATATGGTTCGATACAACATATCAAAACAATTTGTACAACATTCCATAGAGGTTCGGTACAATATATCAAAAGTTCAAAACAAGCCATTTGTACAATATATCAAAACAGGTTCGGTAATAGCATGGTGCATCAAGTCAGAAGAAGAACATAAAAGTGTGGAAGTAAGACGTTCCTACAAAAGACCATGGACAACCAGGCAACAACCAACACAAATACGAATGGAAAGGCAGTGACGTAGCTAGGACAAAGGACATATATTTGATATATCATAGAGAATGCAACATAATAGAACAGGATTAGTAGTACATCACATTACATAGGTCAAAGGATTCATAACTACTACACCATGTCATTTGTACACAGAAGAGTGAGCATTGAGCAGTGCATAGCAGAATAATAACACAAATGTATTGAATCAAAGCGTTCCTACAAAAAAAATTTAACATTCAGGTAGCAACGCAGATACGAAATGAAAGGCGGCGACATAGCCAAACACGCACAATCTTCTCGTTGGAAACATGCGATTTCCAATACCAATCGTCGATCAACGGCGAGTTGCATGTGGAACGAACATAGACAACATGAGTGAACAATAGGGTCTCATGTAGGAACATGCAAGCAAAAATACTCACATGTGTGTGTGCCTGTTTATGATGCACCCGTGTTTTCCTTATTGTGTATAGTTTCTTCTCCACACGATAGCCTCATGGGCTGGGCTGCAGACCCCTTATCGAATTTCATCTTGGGTCACATTGGGCGGCGCATGGCGGATAAAAAGGAAGATTCCAGAAGACCTGACGTAGAAGACAAAGCTGACGGCATCGTGGAGGATCCTACACCTCCTCATACTTAGCAGACTACGATTCATGTAACCCTAGGACCCTCCCCCCCCCCCCCCTCGTCGTGTAGTATATAAGTCGAGGGGACCAGGCTCGTAGAAGATATCTCAACGTACAATCTCTTGATATTTGTACCATGTGCACACTCCAACGCAGTAAAGCACAAGCAGGAAGTAGGGTATTTCTCCACATAGAGCCTGAACCTGGATAAACAATGCGTCTTTGTTACCATCGATTACTGGACACCTAGCTCGGGATACCCTACCGAGGGATCTGACGGAATCAACTTCGATAGTCATTGGGCAGGCTGTTGGAATTATGCCGTAGAGGCAATAATAAAATGTATTATTATAATTCTAGGTTTATTATTAATGTTTATATTTCTGTGCTATAACTGCAATGGCATTATGCGGAGGTTTGCAAAGTGCATGTTAACTGCCTTCGGAGGAAAACCCATATGCAGGTGTGGAGGTATAAACACAAAGTGTTCTTAGTCTTGCCCCACGACTAACCTGTGTGTTTCAGATGGTCATGTTTAACTGACCATGGGCATTGGATATGACTCGTAACATATGGGAGTACATTGTTATCAGAACAAGGGTACTAAACCGATCCAATTGTATGATTTGCTTTGAGATTTCATCATCAATGTATTATGAGTTAAATCATCAGATAAGTTAACATTTGCATGTATCCTTATAGACCATAAGAATGTTGAGTACCTACATGGTGGAGGGTGTACTTTGACTTTGTTCAAATACCAACCGTAATAGGGTGGCTATAAAGGCACTGCTCCTGTACACTCGAGAGTATGTCTAGGGACTTGATGATTCAAGTTGGGATTTGCTCCTCCTATTTAGGAGAGATATTCTTTTGGGCCCTCTCGGTATTACATATCCACCAAACATCGGGCCGGATACTTTGTGAATAGATCACAGGGATACGGAATACGTGAACGAGAAAAGAACAAAACCGGTATGAGGATAATTGGTATAGTGATAAGAGTTGATCACGAAGATGCCTATATAATCTCACCTAATTTTTTGTAAAGTATCGCGAAGCAAAGGGATTGGCATGTTAACTAACGGTTCACTCAAATTTATATTCGTGTAGGTGCGAGAACCATTATGGGTGTCCATGGCTCTGCTATTGGTTATTGATCCAAGAAAAGTCAGTTTCTGGTTCATGTTCGTATCCTACCGAACCTATGGGGTCACACACTTAAGGGTGGTAGATTTGTTGAGTATTAGAGTGATAGGAGCACGAGTATAACACATCAGAAAAGTTTCGGAGTAATCGGGATTTGATCGGAGAGAAAACCAGAATCGTTTCGGGACGCCGGTAAAGTACCGGGAAGAGTTTTGTGAAAACCGGGTAAAACCGGAGGACCGGAAAAGTTCCGGATTGGTCTAAATATGTTCAATATTTAATTTTTATGAATTTCTGGAATTTTTGGAATTATTAAAAGGATTAAAATATCAATGGTCCCCCTCTCTCTTGGAAGGCCCAAGAGGGAGGAGCCACTTGGACCAAAGGAGTCACAAGGGGGGTGGCGCCCTAGGAGGGGGCCTCCACCCCTTGGCCACCGGCCCTAGAGGGAGGGGAAACCCTAGGGCGCCCCCGAGGGCTTCCCCCTCCTCCAAGATGGCCTCCCCCCTCCTTCCTCTATAAATAGAGGTGGAGGGGCACCCCCCCTTTGACAGATAATTGATTGTGTCTTTGCCTCTGGGCTGCCACTCCCTCCTCTATTTAGATCTAATCTCCATCGAAGCCCCGAAGGTCTTCTTCTCCCTCCTCTCTATACTCCGGTGGCGCCGAGCTTTGGACGGTAGAGCCCTACTGAAACTACTACACCGTACATGTGGATCAACCATAGAGAGATCGGTGTTCGATCTTTCGTTCGAGGGACTTCTTCTTCTACTGCGGATTAGATCTGTTCGAGGGACTTTTCCGGATTAGATCTGTTCGAGGGATTGTACACCTTCACGCCTCACCAACTCTTCATCAACTTCTTCCGCTGCGAGAGAGAACATCCGTTGAATGGTTGTAAGGTAAATAGATCGCTAACCTTGTATGCATCTAGCTAGATCTTCTTGGGACTTGGTTTCGTAGTGCCAATTTTTGTTTGTTTTATACTCCGAATCCCAACAGCGGTATCATGAGCTAGTTCTAGTAGTAGATGCAGGTACGATCTAGAGTTCATAGTGATGAGCGAGCATTGCACAAGATTTTCATTGTGCGCGGTTTTTTGATAATAGATCTAAATTGAATCTTCTAGTTGCTTCCTCTCTAATTGCACAAGTTGATCCCACCTGTATTGCTTGATTTTGTTACAAACATCTTGCCCCTCGGGGTCCTTCTATGCTGCTCCTGAGTATGTTAGTCGCGCAAAGATGATTTGGGTCTTGCTTTTGGTGTGGAGAAATGGTGTAACAAAAGGGGCATGTTAGATTGTTGATCTAGCACGGGGATCACGCGCATTGCCGAAGTTCAGTATGGGCCATGAGATTAAACAGTAGTCTCATGGCTGATACGCCCCGAGTGTTAATCTAGCAACTTGAAGATTGTGCTTTATGTGATTACGTAGCTAGCTAAACGTTTTGCCATACAAACCCTAGTAGCCACGTAAAAGATGCAAAGAACGAGTAGAAGAGCGTCTAACTTGTTTTTGCAGGAACATGTGATGTGGTAGTCTTTGTCATAACAAGTTTGTATGAGATGATTATATGTTGTAATATTATGTTGCATGACTTGCATGTCATGGTACGACATGATGGCTGGAGCCATATGATTGTCAATTATTCGGCCTGCGTGCCAAACTTCATGTAATTTTCTTTTTGGTAGAATAGATGCTAGCAATAGTTGTAGTATCTACATGAAGATGATGATCATACGTCATGGTGCTTGACGACATGCCGTGAGTGGAGGCGATGCTCTCCGCCAAAAGAAGATGAAGAAAAAGAAGTTAAGTACTCGGAGTTTCTTCGGGAAAAGGCTATACCATATCACATACATTAATCTGCCTGTGATGTTAATCCTTTTCATTACCTGATCGAATGCGCAAGTAGTCGTGTTTTAATAGGTAGATCTCTCACAAAATATCAAGAAGTTAGTGCTCTCCCAAGCGTGAAACCGTCTGGAATAAATGCCATCCGAGGTGCGTCGTGTCACAGAAGTACAAACGGGAAAGGAAACAAAGAGGCGGGTGAATTGACACTTCACAGCAATAGCATTTGGTTGTCTTGACGTTCTAGCCTATTCGATCTGAGATCGGAGCACAAGTGTCGAAAGACTAATACAAGAGTCATAAAATGGTTGTGATTGGTTTTGTTAGACCTACCGGGTCAATCACGTGACATGGCGGTGTCACACTGGTGGCAGGTGTATTGATCTGGATCTTGATTACCCTAAGATCAATTTAGAGAGATATTGGTTTTAGTGGGAGCATTAGATTAAACTTGTTAAGATTAATGGAATTAATATTGAACCATGTCTAAATCAATCTGCTTATGTCGTTGTAGAGAGATGGCCCTCAACAACAATGCTTTTAGCTTAGGACCGATGCTTGAAAAAGAAAAGCTTGCTGCAAATGGAGGCAACTATGCGGACTCGTTCTGCAATTTGGGTTTTGTCCTCAAAGTTGCTAAGAAGGACTATGTTCTCCAAGAAGCTCTTCCAGAAGCTCCCGCAGAGGATGCGTCGCAGGACGATAAGAACGTCTATGCAACTAAAGTGGATGACCACACCACAGTGAAGTGCTTGATGCTTACATGCATGGATACTGAGATCCAGAAACATTTTGAGAATGTCGCCGTTTTTTACATGGTGACACAACTGAATGCTCTGTATCTGAAGTAGGCTAGAGCTGAACGCTATGAGATAACAAAGCAGCTGTGGGAATGCAAGATGGCTGAAGGTAGCTCAGTAAGTGAGCACGTGATCAAACTCGTTGATTACACACAGAGGTTGAGTGCTCTGGGATTTGCGATCTCTACGACACTCGGCACTGACATTCTCCTTGCATCACTCCCCCCGTTTTACAACGGTTTTATCATGAATTACAACAGGAATGGGCTTGACAAGACCACAGACGGATTGTTCGCTATGCTGAAGACTGCGGAAGCATCTATGCAGAAGAATCCAAACCATGTGATGGTGGTGATGAAAACTACTAGTTTCAAGAAGAAGGGCAACGGCAGAAATGCCAAGAGTGGTGGTAAGACCAAAACTCAGGAAAAGTCCAAGAATGGCCCGACTAAAGACACCGAGTGTTTCTACTGCAAGAACAAGGGGCATTGGAAGAGGAATTGTAAGAAGTATCCAGGAGATCTGAAGAATGGTCTGATCACCAAAGGTATAAATAAGTTATACTAAGTTAATAGACAATTTCATTATTCACCTTCATATGTATTATTGATACCATATCGATTGCTCATGTTTTGCAACTCGGTACAGGGAATTCTCAGAATTCGAAGGAGAAGAGCGAATGAAGTGCAAGTCCGCGGCGGAAGTGGTGCCCAAGTCGTCACCAAAGGCCGTCGGCGTTTGTCTATCAATATTTATCTTAGAGTTTAAATAAACGTTATTTGATTCAGAGGTTGTGTAAACATTAATACCGTATTATGTCGTCTACACGGTGGATATCTCATCCACGGTTTGAATAATGGTTGTTCGAAGTTAATACTCTCTGAATTTCACCCTTCGTGGTGAATTAGTTAAGTTTAAATCTTGATGCTATGTCTATTTCCTTGAATGCTAAATAAATTAAGTTATGTGATGATAATGCTAAAATTGTAGTAGCATAAATGACTTAGTCGTATTAGAACAAAGCGCAGGCGGAAGCTTCATATTGATGAAGTCATTCAATCTCTTGACTTTGAATCATTTGACACATGCAATGTTTTTTTGATAGACAAAATTATTGATTAAATGAATTGTTCAAGTGTTTAGTAAACTATTGGTAATAACACATAATGATGTGTGAAGGACCAATAAATAGTACTTTACATAAAACTTTGTGATAATGACTTGTATAGATATACCGATATTTAGACAAGACATAAAGTCTGAAATTTTGAATAGGTTCAAAACTATTTCACCACAAAGAGAATCATCATCACACATAGATCAAGTATTTCACAATCTGATCGTGAAAATGAATGAATTAAAGAATTTAGCGGACACCATAGAGTGTATGATATCAATTCATAAAGTGGCGTCACCCGAAACCCCATATAGCTATGGAGTATCACGACGCACAACCAAACCCTGTATAACATGTTGGAATTAAATTTTGATTCGAATCCCAGCATGACTTGGTAAGGTCGATGATGTACTTGACCAAACTCCCATTTACTTATTGCTAGATGCTTTAGAGATAACCACTTACGAACTAAATAGAGCGCTGTTATATGACTGTTGAAACAGTGCCCTATAAGAATATGGCATGGATAAGAACTCCACTTACTGTTTCCCAGTTTTGGGGATATATTTAGAATATACTTAACTCCAAACAAATGTATTGTAGGACATCAGAAAATGTTACAAACAACACTTCCACCACCATGTGATACGTCCCAA
This sequence comes from Elymus sibiricus, assembly GCA_039707655.1. NCBI lineage: Eukaryota > Viridiplantae > Streptophyta > Magnoliopsida > Poales > Poaceae > Elymus > Elymus sibiricus. The sequence goes on along the minus strand of CM077670.1, from coordinate 3,730,753 downwards.
ACGTATCTATAATTTTTGCTTATTTCATGCTTATTTGTGTGACATTGCTATATGTTTTGATGCACTTTCATATATTTTTACAACATATTTGGGACCAACCTATTAACCCAGTGCCCAGTGCCAGTTTCTGTCTGTGCATCGTAGAAAAAGGTGAAAAATCAATATGCTCAGAAAATTCCGGAAAAATTCCTAAAATTCAATTTCAACGGAAGACTCCAGAAGCCCGAAGGAGGGCCAGGGGGACCCACCCCCTGGACAGGCGACCTGAGGGTGCGGCTAGTGCTGGGTCGCGCCCCCTGGCCGCCTGGCCAGGTGGGACTTCCCCTGGTACCCCTCTTTTGCCTATATATTCCGATGTTTACTGAAAACCCTCGGGGCAGAGTTATTTTTCCAGAAGCCATCGTCGTTCCGCCGCCACCGTGATTCCCATATCGGGAGTTCCAACAGTACTGTTCCGGCACCCTGCCGAAGGAGGGATTCATCTCCGGAAGCCTCTTCATCAACCATGCTTGCCTCTCGGATGAGCCGTGAGTAGTTCCACCTTGGACCTAGGGTTCATGGTAGTAGCTAGATGATGATCTCTCTCCAATATTGTGCTTCACTAATTAGTTCTTGGTCTTCATCTTCGATGATCAAGGCACATATGTTATAGTTACCATGTTGTTATGCTGAGTTTGCTGGGATCCGATGGATTCTGAGATTATGTTCAGATTGTGGAAGTTATATATTTGATCTTCTTTTATGTTGTGTTCTTGATTGTTCCTGCATGCTCTCTGCTATAATTTATTGCTTTCGCCAAGTAGTGTTTTATAACTCCAAGAGGAGCGTTGTGCTAGATAGTAGGTTCATGCCTCCCTATGTCGCGCTTGAGTGACAGAAACATGCTGATGAGGGAATGTGCTATTGCTACTAAGGGTAAAACAGTGGTATTTGTGACTGCGTGTTGCAAGTGTTGCTTACATTACACATTGAGTGTTAAAGCATTTGTCTGTTGCTTTGAGTTTTCAGCTTATAGTTGTTGCTCGCAACTTAATACCAGCGAGATGTTCTGGATCAGACTTCTCAAGGTGGATATTTAGTAGTAGATGCTTTGGATTGAGGTCTACTTACTTTGGTGTAATGCCTACATGACTGAACCTTGCACTCTCTGTAGCATAATTAGCATTGCGGTATGTTTATAATTCTGTCAATTGCCCAACTATAATTTGTTCACCCAGCATAAGTTTTATCGTCTTTTGGGAGAGAGACATCACTAGTGAATGCCGTGACACCCCGGTCGATATCCTCATTATAAGTTTATACCCGCTGCAATTTATTTCTTTTATTTACTTTTCTTGTTTACTTTTATTATTTTATCTATCATATACGTGTAACCTTTCGTAAACAACAAGATAGGGGGATTGACAACCCCTCTGCCTCGTTGGGTACGAGAGTATTTGTGTGCTTGTGTGCAGGTCTAGGCCAATCTCTGGCGCCGTAGTTGGTGGTCACCTACTTGAAAGCATTTGGAGTCCTTCTGGATTCGATGACCTTGGTATCTTTGCCGAGGGAAATTTGCTGCTACCTACATCACCACAATCCACTTGGGGTTCCCAATGAGAGTGTGTGATCCACACCATCACCATACCCAAGAGAAATGTTTATCACGGAACATGGGATTTTTCTTGAGAAAATAGCTCTCTTGAAACAATTAAGTGGGAGGACTAATGGCTTGATAAAGGTTATATTGAATCATTTGGTTCTACAGGGTCAAACTCGGAAATACGTTCTAGAGATAAATTCTGTGACCAAACCAAGAAATTCCTACATCTGATGAAAAAGAATGATGAAACTTGGAAATACATTCTAGAGATGAAATGATCAAGTCTGATGTTGTACCACACACCTTTATAAATTCACGTTGAACCAACGTGGTTCTATAGTGCGATAAACCTGTGATCTACAAGAAACCATGACGGGCACTAACTCCACTATATGGTTTTAACACCATGAAAATGATATGAAAGTCATCCACCAAAATCAGGTTTAGAACTTGGTAAAACCCTCCTAAAGATGCTTGATCATTGGAATGGATTGGATTTTCATAGATATGAACATAGACAATAGCTTCATCGTTAATAACACTCGGCTTATCGTAAAAGAGGTTTTACGACATAGTTCAAAAGGGTTGACTACAACTTATGTAGTGCTGCAAATGTTCATATGAAAATTACTGATAATCGCGGCATACTTTTGAAGTATGACATATGGATTTTTCTTCTAAGAAAATTAAACAAAGGATGTATAGATGATACAACCCGAAAGGATTTAACGACCTATACGATATTAGTAAAAGTGAGAATGCTTCAAAGGATAGTCCATAGTTGAAGCAAATATCACAGAGCTAGAGTAAAAGTTTTGATGAAATTATAAAGGTTATCAATTCGTCAATAATCTTATAATATATGAAATTAAGTGGGATCATGATTCTAGTCATATATGTGAATAACATATGAGTGATTAAGAATAAATATTTTAGCAACAAGGGAAGCACTAAGGCATTAGATGTCCTGAAAATGCAACAAGCACCAAAGTAATCTAAATAGTAGATTAATTCTCTTGAAGTACCTCAGAGAAGAAGGATTCTTAGAGGAAGACTCAAGAGTTCATTACAAATAAATGAAAGAAAGTTTCATAATGATTTGTAGTATTTTTAGTCGGACTACAGTTAATTAGCAAAATATGATGCTGAAAACTATTTTTAAGCCAAGGAGCAAAGAATTGTAAAAATGTTTGATCGAGGTTGAAAGCAATGAAAATCCAATAGACCGTTATCCAACTGCATCTATAGCTAATATTCCACCCCAAGACTGCTATCCATCATGCATATCAAAGTATTAAGTAAAACAGAGTATTGCAGTATGTATGATGACACGATGTAGATAGTATATTGTCTTCACCCTGCGTTTAAAGGACAACTACTCAACTATCTTTTTATCCTTAGTACCAACAACACAATACAAGCCTTTTCCATTTTCTATCACTGCGGTAGATTACTTGCAAGATTGAACCCAACTAACATACACAACTCCCTCTTGGAGATCATTCATCTAAACATGGCCAGTGCAAGACTAATAGATCGGAGAGCATATGTGTCTATAAATTATGCAGCAAAGAACTCAAAGATTCCAACAAAGAATCATCTATAGATCTGATCATAAAGTGACTATTTATCACACCGCAACAAACACACCAATAAAGATTACATCAGATGGATCACAATCATGTAAGGCAGCGCATGTGATCATTGTATTGAAGAACAAGGGAGAGATTGCCATCTAGCTACTGCTATGGATCCGTAGTCCAAAGGAAACTACTCACGGGCGATCATGGTGGCAGCAAGGTTGATGTAGATGGCCACGGTGATGAATTCCCCCTCCGACAGAGTACCGGAAAAGGCCTCCAGATTGAATCGTGGCGAAACAGAGGTGTGCGGCGGTGGAAAAATTCATCGATAATTATTTTCAGGGGTTTCAGAGCAATAGAAAGAGGCGGTGGAACGGAGCACCAAGGGGCCCACGCGTGGGGCACACAGGGATCCCCCAGGCGGGGCCAGGTGACGGTGTATTGAACCGAGGGTGGCCCGTCAGCTGGGAGACCCATCACTGGCCGGCCTCAGGGCCCAACAGGCTAAGGCACGACCAGGGCCCATCGCCCTATGAGAACCCCACCTTCTGGAAAGTTCTCCGTCTTAGTGTGCAAGCCAAGGTCCCCTCATCTGATCGGGGTTCTAGGTCGGTTAGTAAAAACGTGTAACCCTAGGCCTCATCCCCCTTTATAAGGCAAGGCCAGGGAGTAGCTCGAGATCATCTATCATCTAGTCATCGTCTCGGTAGTGCATATCCATGCATATTGTAACCCCCTCACACGTGGTGTTTCCCCCACAATCAATCAAAGCAAAAGTAGGAGTAGGGTATTACCTCAACCATGAGGGCCCAAACCTACGTAAACCCCCCGTATGCAATACCTTCTGGAACTTCCGGTAGCACGCTCCACCCTACCGGGACTACTGACGATTTTCGGTACCGTCAGTTGGCGCGCCAGGCATGGGCTGTGCCGATTGGGGATCTAACCCCGATTGGATCTCAACTTCAAGCCGGTAACTTCCCGCCGGGCCAAAGCTTCGTCTTTGGCTCCTTCACCTTTGTCGCGGATGAGATGGGTAGGCTCTACACCAGCCCGCCGTCCACCCCCGTCCAAACCCTCTTCTTCGGCACTCTCAAATTCATCATCAACCGCTACGGTGACATTCGACTTCGCGTCCCACCACTCCTTCGAGCAATAGATGCGACTTCCATGCATGCTCCAGAGACCGCGCCCACAGCTCCTGCTCCAGCTTTGAGCTTGGAGCTCGACGCGCAATCATCACCAGCTTGCGCTTCTGAAGCCCGCGCTTCCGCCCTGGCTTCACCACCGAGGCATTGCGTGGATACAACAAAAACAAACTAGCTCACCCCGACATCCCATCTGGTCGCCATGGAGTGCTCCCACTACCCTCTACTGGACGATCACGAGGCGAAGGATTGCATCTGGGACGGGAACTTTTCGGAAAACGAGGACAACTCCGCAAGCTACTCCTCAGCAACAGAATCTGAAGACGAGGACCCTCCCCAGTCCATTGCCCTGGAACAAGTCCTCATGATGGCTCCCGGTGGATCCGAGAACGCGGGGTAAACTGCCAACAATACTGCCCGCGTCACCGACTCCAACGCTACGACTGTCGTCACCAATCCTAGCAGCGCCACCCCTTCTAGTACCATCCCTCCCGGTCCCACCGCTCCGGGAATCACCTCTCCGGGCCCCACCCCTCTATGTACAGGCCCTCCAGGCTTCACCTCCTTGGGCACCAGCCCCCCGTGTTTCATGGCTCCCGTCACCACCCCCCGGGGCTTCTCCGCGCCAGCCACGTCTCTACCGGTAGTTATGGAAGATGCGCTTCAGTTTCTTAGTACGCCCCTTATAGGGGAAGACCCAACCATCAGGGTGATGGAAACCTTGCGGCTGCCCACTTTGGCTGCCCACCTACAGCTACAGAGGGAAAAAGAGAAGGCTGCAGCACGACAGGCACGTTGAACGGAAACAATGGCACATGAGCAATGCCGTCGGCCACGATGCCCACCCCGCTCAACAATGGTCACCTTGGCAGCTCGAGGACCTGAGGTCCGCAAAGACATCAACAACATCGACGAGGCCGAGTTTTTTCAAACTCCGGCTAGCAATCTCAGGGCGGCAACTGCCCTTGCAGACAGGCTCCAAGCCACCCCAGGCCAGCCAGGTGTTGACATTATCGCGCCCCTCAAAACCCTGCTCCGCAACGCTGTCGAGCTCCAGGAGAATATCAGTGAGTAGCGGCTTCGCCTTGGCAAAACCGACGACGTGCTTTCTGTGGTAGGTCACCCTTGGCAGCACAATCGCCCTGGCTCGCAGCCCAGAGCAATGACTCCGCACCATGACGAACCCAGCAACCTGCATCAACCAATCCGGTTCGCCTCGGCCATCACTGGCCACCACTCTGACCTCCCCCCGTGCACGAGTGTCTGGGCCATCAGCCCGATCTACGTGATCACATCCGGGCACGGGAGAAGGAAAGATACGGCTATAAGTACGAGCCGGCATCAGGAACTTTAACACCTCTCACTACAAGCATCGCCCCACCATGCTTCGTCTACGAAGTAATCACACATCCCTTCCCAAAGCCGTTTATTGTACGCGGCGTCGACAACTACTCGGGCGACTCGAAGCCGTACCATTGGTTAAACGATTACCTCAGGGCGGTCGACATGGCAGGAGGCGACATGGGGAATACCCTTCGATACAGGCCTCTGTGTTTACCCGGATCAGCAAGGACGTGGCTCAAGGGGCTCCCTCCAAGTACGATCCGCGAGTGGACGGACTTCGAAAACACTTTTATCAACAACTTTGAGGGGACATATCAGCGTCCCGGCAGTGCGTACGACCTCCACAACTGCATCCAAGGAGACAAGGAGTCAGTCCGCAATTTCATCACTCGCTGCCTCAAGAAGCACAACTCCCTAAGCAGTGTCTCGGATGAGCAGGCTATCCACGCGTTCATCAATGGAGCACAAGATCAAGGCATGCGTCATAAGCTCGGTCGAAAGCAAGCAGATGGAATGCTCACCACCATGGCACAACTTATGAAGGTGGCAAATAACTAAAAAACAGGTGACGAGACCGCGCGCGCAGGCCGTCGGCAGAGCGCAGCAACTAACGCCCAAGAGTCATCTGAAGCTGAAGCCGGGAGGAATCGGAACCATAACCGCAACTGGGACCGCAGGAGAAGGGAGGAAGAGCACGAGACTTACCTCGTAGCTGCAACCAATGAAGCCGGTTCCAACAAGGACGGCGGCGGTGGCAAGAGGCAGAAGTGGGATAACAAGACTAAACGTCCAAGACGGACTCACGAGGAGATCATGAGTGGCCCCTGCAAGTATCACAGCCTCACACTCAACCAGAGACTGCATCATGAATGACAAGTTGCCCAAAGAGAAGAAATCCATGCCAGACGAGGATGCCGATGGCGACGAGGGAGGAAGCCCACCCCCGCCGGCTCCCAGTTCAGGATACACTGGGCGAGGTGCTGGTGGGGGAGCCAAGAAAACCTTCTCAAAAGATATCCGTAGGGTCAATATGATCTTCAGGGGGCTTGAATCCAAGCGCGCCCGGAAGCAGACAGCTAGAGAAGTTTATGCCCTCGTACCTGGAGTACCTGGATTGATCCGACTCCACCATCTCTTTTGGTAGGTCCGTCCACTAGAGTTCATTCCCAACCCCGGCAAGTCCACCCTTGTGCTTGATCCAATCATCGGAGGATGCCAGCTCACCAAGGTGCTTATGGATGGCGGGAGTGGTATCAACATCATCTACGCAAATACAATGAGGAAGATGGGCCTCCCCTTTGACCGGCCTCCGGCCTTCGCCAACACACTTCCAGGACATTGTACCAGGAAAGAAGGCGGAGCCCCTTGGCCAGATCTAGCTGGAGGTCATCTTCGGCACACCCAATAATTTCTGGGCTAAGACACTTTGCTTCGAGGTTGTACCCTTCAAAGGAGGCTACCACGCTCTCCTGAGCCGCCCCGCCTTTGTAAAATTCCTGGCCATCCCCTGCTATGCATATATGAAACTAAAAATGCCCGCCCCAACGGTGTCATAACAGTCAGCGGGGATGCCAAGAACGCGCTCGAGGCGGAGGTCGCCAACCTCGAGCTCGCCGAGGCAGAAATCGCAACAACCGGCCTCACGGACATCAGCACTATAACAGACGAGGGTGCCTCGGCGCCACAAAAGAAGGTGCTTCCTAGCCTGGATGAACAGGAGACCAGCTCGGCTCCCCAGGATCCATCAAGCTGCAACAGCGCGGCGCCAGCAGGAGCCGGTTAGAAGCACGACGTACGGTGATGACGGCCGACTTCAACAAGCCAGCACGATGTCATCAACCACAAGCGGAACACCACCCCAGCTGCGTCGTTTTTTTACCTTAGAATTTTTATACAAACTTTCTAGTATCGTGTTCTCGTTATTAGGTCGATCAGACAATTATGAATAAAGGTGTTCCGCCTTCATTGAAATTTTGCAATTACCTTTATTCCAGTAATTTTGATTGCTATAATTGAGAACGATTTATCTGATCTCCCCGAGGTAGACTTTGAGGTCGCATCCTAAGTGACCCCTCTAATACAAGACTCGGGGGCTGCATCGCGTAAAGTGGCCCCCCGCAGTCAGTTTAGAGGCTGTATCCAAAGACCCCTCAAATTGTCCCCACCCGGGGGCTGCATCCAAAGACCCCTCAAATTGTCCCCACCCGGGGGCTGCATCATATATACGGCTTCCCCTCGTGGGTCAGGCTTTACATAATAAAAATACGGTCTCCCATTTTAACATCGCGAACATTTTATGCATACCACACTGAAACTGCTACCCAGGGACCGATGTGAGTCAGCACAATGCTGATAAACAGCCGGCCCCCCAAGGGAGCTCCTTTTATCCAAACCTAAGGCCTTCCACTATGTGTCCGATGCCATACTTCTGAAAAGTATGCCACATACGCATCAATGCCAAATAAAAAACTTTTGGCACTGCTCTTACAACGTGAGAGAGTTTGTCACCGCTGTGCACACAGGACCACATGTATAAACAAATCAATCAACCCAACTACACCAGTCTCTCCCTCTCCCACACAAGTGCTTTTTTATTGCATCTGTGAATTTGGCACCGGAGCAAGCAGGTGCTCTGATGCCCTGAATTTTTTTTAAGGCACTAGCTGAGCAATGGAGGGCATCGATTCCAAATGCATCAAAAGTGATTTTGGCACCTGTTTTGGCCTACATAGTGGAGGGTAAGGCACACAAGTTTTGCTTGAAAGATAAGGAGCGTGCTCAAGGCAAACTGGATATCGCAAGATGCATAAAAACAGGGAGTATGTCACAAAAGCAAAAATAGAGTACATAGTATTACACATCATACTGTTTCAAGTGACACCCCAAGCTATTTAAAATGCCTAACCACTCTCCTCGATTATCTTATCCAGTTCGCAGGCACCGGCAACAAACATGGCATCGGCCTTGACGGCCTCAAAAAACATCTCCGGCTCCAGACCCGGGGGCTTCGTGGTTACAAGCTCATTGATTTCGACGCTCGGATAATGCGCCTTAACAAGTGCAAGGGCCATCCGAGCCCCCTCAAAGGTTGCTGAAAATTGCCAGTCCAACAATCTGTCGGGGCAGTTGTTCTTCAACCACTAGTAGAAAAACGACCTTACGTGAGCCCCATTAGTGCCGGTTTGATAACGGCCCGGTACTAATGTGACCATTAGTCCCGGTTCCAACGGCAAGGGGGACGGGCAGCATTAGTACCGGTTCGTGGCGTGCTTTTAGTCCCGGCTCGTGTCACGAACCGGGACTAAAGGGGTGGTGGCAGACTTGTGTCAGGCATGGGCCCCCACTAGCACATTTAGTACCGGTTCGTGTCACGAACCGGTACTAGAGGTGCACCTTTAGTCCCGGTTTGTATAACCAACCGGGACTAAAGGGGTGGTGGCAGGCTTGTGTCAGGCATGGGCCCCCACTAGCACATTTAGTACCGGTTCGTGTCACGAACCGGTACTAGAGGTGCACCTTTAGTCCCGGTTTGTATAACCAACCGGGACTAAATGTATCACTATATATAGTGCTTCGTCCAGCCCGAGCCGAAGCTCTCTGTTTTTCCCCTCCACTTTGTTTTCTTCCCCTCTTGCTCGAGCTCACCTCCATTTTTGCCAAAATTTGTCAAGATTTGAAGGCACCCCATCCATCCAAGTGTTCACAAAGGTTAGCAACTTTGTCCTTTCATCTCTCATTGCTAGATTAGCTCTTGCAATGCTCTATAAGTATAGTGATTTGTGGGTTTTAGTTTGGGAATAATTATCTGTGGGAGTTTATTTGATTTATATGCAATTTGAGCTCAAATTAACTTCTTAGTTTGCATGTGTAGGTGTGGTTTACTTAGTGCCTTCCCGTCCCCGTCCTAACCACCGTCGATCGCCCGCACCGTCCCGTCGCCGGCACCACCTTGGTGAGCCTCTTGTTCCTATCCTTTTTATAAAAAAATCTTATTTGTATGATTTAGATAGTTACTTGTATAATTTTCTTACTTGTATGATTGTTTGTTATACATAGTGCCTTGACTTTGATATCCGTCCCCGTCGGCCCTCGTCCGGTTTATGATTCGGATGTGGTATATTCTATTTTATAACTATTTGTTGCATTTCGTGTTTATGACAATTATGCCCATCAGGTTGACATAGATATTTTTATCTAGGAGGTATGTGAACCGGAAATTGCAACCGACCCTCTTGTCGAGAAGTTAAATTTAGTTGAAAAAGAAAACGAGTATTTGAAAGAAAAATTGAAAAGAATTGAAGAAGAGAAGATGAAACTGGAGTTGTATGTTGCCGATGTCGTCGATGATCACAAGATCAAGATGGATGCAATGCGCTTGAAGATTAGAAAATTTAAAAAATATGCCGTTAATCAAGAGGCTTGGTATCACTATGCTGTTGGATCAATTGTTACCTTAGTTGCGATCTTGATCGCATTTGTTGTTGCATTTAAATGCTTTAGCTAGAGAGTTTGTATGTTGTTTTATGAGAATAAGTGTGTATGAACTATATGTATGAACTTGTATTAATTTGGTCTTTTCGGTGTTGTGTAATGTAGATGAGCCGGCAATGGATGTACGATGACCGATGCTCTCCCCAGTTCATTAATGGCGTGTGTACTTTTCTGGTTGCAGCTGAGGCAAACAAGCGGGCGGATGGTTTTATGTGTTGTCCATGTGCTGTCTGTAAGAATGACCACAATTACTCTAACTCAAGAACCATTCACGTCCACCTATTTACGTCCGGTTTCATGTCCGGCTATAACTGTTGGACCAAGCACGGAGAAAGAGGGGTCCTAATGGAAGAGAATGAAGAAGAAGATGATGATGACAGCTATCCTGGCCATGGGTTCCCTGAATATGATGGTACAACAATGGGGAAAGAAGCTGAGCCGGCAATGGGGGAAGAAGCTGACGAAGAGGCATCAGATGAGCCCGCTGATGATCTTGGTCGGGCCATTGCCGATGCAAAGAGAAACTGCGCAAGTGAAAAAGGAGAAGCTGAAGTTGCAGCGCATGTTAGAGGATCACAAGAAATTGTTGTACCCAAATTGCGAAGATGACAAGAAAAAGATGGGTACCACACTGGAATTGCTGCAATGGAAGGCAGAGAATGGTGTACCTGACAAGGCATTTGAAAAGTTGCTGAAAATGTTAAAGAAGACGCTTCCAAAGGACAATGAATTGCCCGACAGTACGTACGAAACAATGTAGGCTGTCTGCCCTCTAGGATTAGAGGTGCAGAAGATACATGCATGCCCTAATGACTGCATCCTCTACCGCGGTGTGTACGAGGATTTGAATGCATGCCCGGTATGCGGTGCATTGCGCTATAAGATCAGCCGCGATGACCCTGGTGATGTTGAGGGCGAGCGCCCCAGGAAGAAAATTCCTGCCAAGGTGATGTGGTATGCTCCTATAATACCACGGTTGAAACGTTTGTTCCAAAACAAAGAGCATGCCAAGTTGATGCGATGGCACAAAGAAGACCGTAAGAAAGACGGGTAGTTGAGAGTACCCGCTGACGGATCGCAGTGGAGAAAAATCGAGAGAAAGTGGAAGGACTTTGCAGATGACGCAAGGAACGTATGGTTTGGTTTAAGTGCAGATGGCATTAATCCTTTTGGGGAGCAGAGCAGCAATCATAGCACCTGGCCTATGACTCTATGTATCTATAACCTTCCTCCTTGGTTGTGCATGAAGCGAAAGTTCATTATGATGCCAGTGCTCATTCAAGGCCCCAAGCAAGCCGGAAACGACATTGATGTGTACCTAAGGCCATTGGTTGAAGAACTTTTACAACTGTGGAGTATAGAAGGTGTACGTGTGTGGGATGAGCACAAACAGCAGGAATTTGACCTGCGAGCGTTGCTGTTTGTAACCATCAATGATTGGCCTGCTCTTAGTAACCTTTCAGGACAGACAAACAAGGGATACCACGCATGCACGCACTGTTTAGATGATACCGACAGTATATATTTGGATAAATGTAAGAAGAATGTGTACCTGGGACATCGTCGATTTCTTCAGATCAATCATGTCTTAAGAAAGAAAGGCAAGCATTTCAAAGGTGAGGCAGATCACCGGAAGAAGCCTCGCCACCGTACTGGTTATGATATACTTGATATGGTCAAGGATTTAAAAGTAATCTTTGGAAAGGGTCCTGGCGGACAATCTGTTCCGAATGATGCTGACGGACACGCACCCATGTGGAAGAAGAAATCTATATTTTGGGACCTACCATATTGGAAAGAACTAGAGGTCCGCTCTGCAATCAACGTGATGCATGTGATGAAGAATCTTTGCGTGAACCTGCTAGGCTTCTTGGGCGTGTATGGGAAGACAAAAGATACACTGGAGGCACGGGAGGACCAGCAACGTATGCACGAAAAAGACGGCATGCATCCAAAGCAGTATCAGGGTCCTGCCAGCTACGCTCTTACCAAAGAAGAGAAGGAAATCGTCTTTCAATGCCTGCTCAGTATGAAGGTCCCGTCTGGCTTCTCGTCGAATATAAAGGGAATAATAAATATGGCAGAGAAAAAGTTCCAGAACCTAAAGTCCCATGACTGCCACGTGATTATGACGCAACTGCTTCCGGTTGCATTGAGGGGGCTTCTACCGGACAACGTTCGATTAGCCATTGTGAAGCTATGTGCATTCCTAAATGCAATCTCTCAGAAGGTAATCGATCCAGAAATCCTACCAAGGTTACAGAATGATTTGGTGCAATGTCTTGTCAGTTTCGAGTTTGTGTTCCCACCATCCTTCTTCAATATCATGACGCACGTCCTAGTTCACTTAGTCGAAGAGATTGCCATTCTGGGTCCTGTATTTCTACACAATATGTTCCCCTTTGAGAGGTTCATGGGAGTCTTAAAGAAATATGTTCATAACCGTGCTAGGCCAGAAGGAAGCATCTCCATGGGCCATGAAACAGAGGAGGTCATTGAGTTTTGTGTTGACTTTATTCCTGACCTTAAGCCGATTGGTGTTCCCGAATCGCGGCATGAGGGCAGACTTGGTGGAAAAGGCACGCTAGGAAAGGACCAAGTAATATGTATGGACGGGCATTCTTGGGCGCAAGCACACTACACAGTTCTACAAAATTCCAGCTTGTTGGGTCCTTATATCGACGAACACAAGAATATTCTACGCTCCAAACACCCGGAGCAGTCTGACGACTGGATTACACGTGAACACACGGCGACTTTCGGCGGTTGGTTGCAGACACGTCTCATGCATGATGAGAGTGTTGGAGATGAGTTGTACTTGCTGGCCAAGTTACCATCTTTGACTATACTGACTTTCAAAGGGTACGAGATAAATGGGAATACATTTTACACGATCGCCCAAGATAAAAAGAGCACCAACCAAAACAGTGGTGTCCGCTTTGATGGAGCAAACACCAATAGGCCAAAGGACACATATTATGGTTACATAGAGGACATATGGGAACTTGACTATGGACGTGAATTGAAGGTCCCTTTGTTTCGCTGCAAATGGGTCAATCTGTCAGGAGGCGGCGTAAAGGAAGATCCGCGGTACGGAATGACAACAGTGGATCTCAACAATCTTGGGTACGCAGACGAACCATTCGTCCTAGCCAATGATGTGGCGCAGGTTTTCTATGTGAAGGACATGTCTACCAAGCCGAGAAAAAGAAAAGATAAGGAAGCGAATACATCATACGATGAGCCAAAGCGCCACATAGTTCTTTCAGGGAAAAGAAATATCGTGGGAGTGGAGGACAAGACAGACATGTCAGAAGATTATGAAATGTTTCATGAAATTGCTCCCTTCACAGTGAAGATTGACCCAAGCATCCTGTTAAATGATGAAGATTGTCCATGGTTACGGCGCAAAGGGACACACGCGAAGAAAAAGTTTTATACCAAAAGATCCCACTCTGGGATGTGACCGGCTTCACCGTCATCACTTTCTTCTCTAGTGAGTTTCCGGACTTATCTCGAAAGTTCCACTTTGGACAAAATAGATGGAATCTTTGTAATAGTTAGGGTATATATGTGTTTTGGCAGTTTAAAGGTGAAGAAATATATCTTTAAGGCAGTTGAGTGGGTTACGACAAAAACTGGATGCACTTCGTGTACAAACTGGACAATCTCTTTCGAATTATCAGGCTTTCGGACGAAAACTCATCTGTTACAAAGGCATTTCATTTTTTTAACTTATTTCAACTCCAGGCTTTTTGTGAGTTCAACATGCACCATTCAAAGCCACATCATCGATTTTCAACCCTTTCTGACTTCATTCGCTATTTTTCGTGCATTTACTGATTTTTTTGAGCTAAATGACGCTGAAATTGAAAAGCACTACAAATGATCTCTGAAAAGGTTGAAACTTGGCATGGTATCATCATTTCATCCACATAGCATGTGCTAAAAAGTTGAGAGGGTTACGGCAAAACCTGGATGCACTTCGTGTACAAACTGGACAATCTCTTTCGAAGTATCAGGCTTTCGGACGAAAACTCATCTGTTACAAAGGCATTTCATTTTTTTAACTTAAAACACCCATTTAAAATAACATAAAAATAACCAAATTGAATATAATGATAAAACACACTAATATTAAACAGCAGGAAAAAGAATCACTCAAAAATCTATTTTTAAAGTAAAGTTATTCACAAACTAGTGATTCACATAAATTTCAAATAATTTAAATTTAAACTATTCAAATTTGAAAACTACTGGCACTAACAGAAAGTTTATAATTTTTGTGACCTAAAACAAAAAGATTCACTCAAAAACTCTAATAAATCAAAAAAACAACTCAGAAACAAAAGTAAATAAATAAAGCAGAAAACAAAAAAAAAACAGGAAAATAAATAAATTAAAAAAAGCCCGCCTACTGGGCCGCCACGGCCTGCATACGAGTAGAAACCCAACTACTAGTTGGGCCAGGATGCAGGCCCGCACGGCCCAGTAGGGACCACAGGGCAGAACAGGTTTGGTAGGCCCACAAGGCATGCTTTAGAGAGGAGCTCGAAGCAGATGCCGCGGTGGGGCTTATAAACTAGTGCGAGCGCCTCTCGCCAAGCGAGGTGGGACTAAACTTGCCCTGCACCGCGCCTGCGCGAGCACCAGGCCTTTAGTCCCGGTTGGTGGACTAAAGGCCCCCCTTTAGTCGCGGTTGGAGCCACCAACCGGGACTAAAGGCCTGGCTTCCCGCCGCTTGGCCTGGTGAAAATTCATCTTTAGTCCCGGTTGGTGGCTCCAACTGGGACTAAAGGTCTCCGCATATATATACAGCACTAGAAAATTTTCAGAGTTCTCTGCTTCTCTCGACGCCGACCACTACAGAGGACGCTGCCAGGCTGCCGCCGTCGCCTGCCCCGACGCTGGAGCTCGTCGCCGCCCCCGACGCCGGCCGCCCGCGCCTCCTCCCCGATCCCCGACACCGCCCGCGCCCTCCTCCCCGAGCCCCGACGCCGCCCGCGCCTCCCCGAGCATCGCGCGCCGCGCCACCGATCCTCGTCGACGGCCGGACCTCCTCGCCGGCCCTCCTCTTCGAGCCCTCGCCGCCCCCGCTCCTCGCCGACGCCCTGCCCGCCCCGATCCCCTCCTCTTCCTCGCTGTGAGCCCTCTTTTTTTCCTTTTTTTCATTTTTTGGAACTGTTAGATGAATGTTAGATATGTTCATAGAAATGGTGATAGAATAGATATGTAATTTTTGTTAGATGAATGTTAGATATGTATATGTAATTCTTTTCTGTTTTTCTGTTTTTTAGTTATAGAAATGTTAGAGATGAATGTTTTTTAGTTTTTTATACTTTTAGTTATAGAAATGTTAGATGAATGTTAGATATAGAAATGTTAGATGAATGTTTTTTAGTTTTTTATACTTTTAATGTTGTATCATAGTATATATAGATGGAATTTTGACCAAGCATAGAAAAAATTTGCATAGAAAAAAGTTGACCATGTATTAATAATATTTTAATGTTAATATCTTAATGTTGTATTTGCAAAAGTTTGTCATGTATTTGCAAAATCAAGCGAAAAAGAATTACAAAAATCACAATCAAGCATTTAAAAAATGTTAAATTTGCATAGAAACATTTTTGGCGTCGACGATGCCCGGCCCGCATCCTCGTCGTCGTCTCGGTGGCGACGACCTGCTTGAGAGGCGCCATGTCCGGGACTGGGCTCCGCCGGGCTGTCACTGGGAGGTGCTACCTTCCGGGGCGCGCAGCTTGGTGAGGAACCGGGCTCCCGTCGTCGACCCGGAGCTTCTTTGGTGGCGTTCGCGTGGGCCACTTTCGGTGCGGAGGCAGCCGGCCCCGCCGGAGGTGGTACGTCGCCGTGTTAGGGAGGAGGACGAGCACGTCCGTCGCTACATGGTTGCGTTGGACTTCAGGTTCTCCAATGCCTGGCAGGTTCTTCAGGGATCTCACCCGAGCTATGATCCTGTGATGGTTCCTTCTCTTTGGGTGTCCACCGCCCGCGCCTCAGGAACCGCGAGTGAACTAGATTCTTCGATAATATTCGATCTGTATTAGCTAGTGATGTTATATGATAATATTCGAGATGTATTAGTGATAATTAATACTCGAGATGTATGCGAGATTATATTCGATAATATTCGAGACGATGTATTCGAGATTATATTCGATGATTCATATTATCTGCATTATTCGAGATGCATATTATCTACTATGATTCACAGTTTTTCCTTATTGATTGCATTCTAATTTGAATACTAAATTGTTTTGTCTTTCCTCTGGATTAGTTAATATAATCTATGGACAATACTGGCAGAGACGGAGAAGAGACCATGTTCGACATCATACGCTCCTCGAGCCCAGATGAGAATGAACCCGAAGATGACGGCTCGCAATATCTTAATAATTCCGGTGAGGGAGTATTAATATTTGATGAAGACGAACGAAGAGACGAAGGCCACAACAATGATGACGAAGGAAATGTTCTTCAAATAACAAAGACCGGCGAGGTATATATATATAAGGCCTCTGGTGATCATTACATGTATTAATTGATTTATATATATTAACGAATCGATCTTTCTTCTTTTAGCCCTCCGGATCGAGCAAATCTTCTACAAGCAGGGCAGTACGAGGCCCGGCCAGAAGGTTGCAGGCTGGCATAAAGTACAACATCGATGCCATCAATATAAATGGCGAACCGCTTGCTCCTAAAAAGAATGCGGACAAATTTACTCGTCAATGCGGAGTTATTGTCAGGGACCAAATCCCGATATCCGTTCAAGAATGGAATAAGCCAGCAAAGGGAGATCAAGGAGTTACTTTTGTCGACGGTAGAGCAAAAGATCTGCTTTGGGAATCGCTCATGGCATATTTCACCCTACCAGATCATTTGACAGATGAAGAACAGGAGAAAGTCAAGAAGAGTGCTCTTAAGAAGATGGCGATAGCATTCAACAACCACAAGAAAAGAATATGGGCCAAGTACCAAGCAGACGGAAAGAAGACTCCAGCATTCAAGGGAACACTGGAGAAGGCAAAAGATCACTAGGACGATTTCGTGCAGTTCAAGGAATCGGAAGAAGCTAAGGAACGGTCGAGAATAAACAAGATTAATGCTGCGAAAAAAAAGTGGCACCATACTCTGGGGCCAGGTGGCTACCAGGTCGGCCGACCTAAGTGGGATCTCGCTGAGGAACAGAAGATTGCTGCAGGGGTCACTCCAGTTACATTGAGTTGGCCCCCCAGGTGCAGGACTTGGTTTTATGCGCATGGGGGGAAGTTGGACCCAGAGACAGGGCTGGTTATGGAGCGGGCAAGTCTTAAAGAAGCCTCCGACGCTTTACTTGTTGCAATAGAAGATGCTCGAACGGGAAAGTACAAGCCCAACAGAGAGAATGATGAGCTTACGCGCGTCCTGAAGAATCCTGAACACCCGGGACGAACACGAGGCAAAGACGTTGTTCCGTGGTTTGAGGGGTTTGCGGATTGGAACGCCACTTACAAAAGCCGTGCGAGAAAGAAGCAGCAGGAGGAGGAGCGGAGGAAGCAGGAGGAGGAGCGGAGGAAGCAGGAAACAGACCGCCTTAAACTGGTAGAATCAAAGAACGCGGAGTTGGAACGTGCTTTCCTAAGGCAGCAGGAGCAGATCGACTCACTTAGCCAGGAAAGGGCGTCTCAGCGGCAGCAGCAAGCAGATCCAGCATTGGATACAACCGTCCCATCTATGCCGAAAAGCAGCGTGGGTTCCACCCCGGCCGATGATGCACTGCTGGATAGATACCCTGTGGATGATATCAAAGAAACGACACCTTGTGAGCTACACATGAAAGTGAAGAACATATCCATGAAGGTGGCGGGCGGCTATGCTTTAACAAATCCTCCTGAAGCAAACTTCCATTGCAATCCGATTCCAGCTGGCTATGCTCGTGTCGGGGTTGATGAAGTGATGTCAGGATATTACGAGCTAGAGCTTGACATTCCTGGAGGTGACGAAGAGCGCACACTGGGAGAGGCCATACATCGTATCATTCTATGGAGAAAGGATTGCATCGTCTTTCCAAGGCCACCGACTCCTCCTCCAAGTCTGCCACCGCGTCAGCCGACTCCAACCCTGCCCGAGACGCAGCGCGGCGCTAGTCCGCCACTGCGTCAGCCGTCTCCACCACCCCACCCCGAGACGGAGCCCATCAGCGCGAGTCCGCCATATCGATCTCGGGCGCGTCAGCCTTCTCCAAAGCGGAAGAGAGCACCAAGCAAGAAAGCCTCTCCTCCTGCCAAAAAGAAGTTGGCTTACGAGATGACTATCGAGGAAAACAAGGCCGAAGTGGCTGCCCAAGTGAAGGCCCATTTTGCACCGAAACAGCCCCCGCCGAAGGAGAAAATATCTGATGAAGTCATACAACACTTTATTGATAATGCTCAACCGGCTGTGAAGAGGACGAACTCAGACTATGAGCGTTGTATTAAGAAGTTATATAAGGCACAAAAAGATAAGGAGTCGAGCTCGAGCCAAGCAAGGAGTAGTAAATGCGGGAAAACTATTCCCCAGCTGGGAGAACAGGCAGAGCAATCGATCCCCCCGCTCATTGTACAATCAAATGGTGTGAGTACCGCCAATCAGCCGATAATAACCGACGCTCATAGACAGATGGCTAGAGAGGCCGGTGTCACTGTTGAACAACTCCTAGGCATCGAGGAACTCCCCAAGATTCAAGATCACAAAGTAGCATGGAAATATGTCCCCGGCCAAGATCTGGTCAGGGAGGTCGAGAATCTATCAACGAGAATGCGCAATTTGCATGACTGGTACCTGAGAGAAGTCAAGAAGGGGCGAGATTCCCTCATGGTGAAAGTCAAGGAAGAGCATTACTTCAATGCAAAAGATTTGTGGGTTCAGTTTGAAGAAATGTTTCAGTTATTCAATCAAGACGCACTCGACAAATCTCTCGTCAGTTGCTATTGTCTGTAAGTGATTTCTTTCTGTAATTCAAGTCTCTAGCTGTGCTCGTTCGTTGCCTGTAATTATCCTTACTATATTCTTTTCTGTGGTATTATGCAGAATGAAGATTTATGAAATGAAAAAAGATGGACGCTATGGCATTGGGTTCATTGACCCAAATACCATTAATGAAGAGGTGTGGTCACGTCACCCAAAAGAGACAGAGAAGAACTTGGTACAGTTTTTGAAGCAACTAAATACCTCACCAGAAATAGTATTTCCTTACAACTTCGGGTGAGTGTTACTGTCTTGTACTACAAATTCTATTTTGCTTACTATATGTTAATAAGTGTAGTTGATGAGTTATGCACATGCCCGCTTAATTATACAAACGTGTGCGCATGCAGTTTCCACTGGATCCTGCTAATCATTGAAGTTGACGAGGGAAAAGTTAAAGTAATGGACTCACTACTTAAAGAACCTAAAGACTACTTAATCGTGAAGGGGATGGTCGACAGGTAATTTCAATCGTTATCGCACTATGTCAGCCTCTTTAGTTCATTTCCTGATATCAACTAATTAATAACTCCTTTATTCATTTTCTTTGCAGGGTAGGGTTTGGCAAAACTTCATCAAAGAGGTCCCAGGCGCATGAAAACAAGAGCTGAAATGGGTACGACCCAGGGTACGTAATTAAGTAGTACTAGCTACGTATCCGCGCATCTCTTTAATTCTAGTTTCAATATCATTATCATGCTTGATTAATTATTATCTGATTGAATTCTATTCCCTTTAAAGTGCATGAGGCAGGCGCCGGGGAATAATTTATGTGCATACTACGTTTGCGAGAACATTCACATTATAACGTCCGAACGGGGGAGATCTGAAAGACAACTTTGGGTACGTTTGCCAGAACACTATCCACAATTTTTTTATCATCATCTAATATATATACACATAACTAATATATTCATCTTGATCTCCTTCTTTAAAGTTGATGGAGATGCGGGAAAAGCTCCTACCAACGGACCAAATACGAGCACTTCAAGAGGAAATTGCGGGATTTTTGGTTGACCAGGTCATAGATCCCAAAGGAGTATACCATTACTCCTATTAATGTGCCTGCATGTAATTATCTGCAAATTGTAGGAGAAATTGTATATATGTACCAAATTGTATATATATATGTGTATGCGCATGCATATGGTCGTACGAGAAATTCTATTTATATATACATGACGTGTACAGTATGTATGTAGTAACGTAAAATATGTTTGAAATGAAAAAGAATTAAATGGAAAACACAAAATTAAAAGGAAAAATAAAGCATAAACCCCTAAACCCCTATACCTTTTAGTCCCGTTTGGTGTTACCAACCGGGACTAAAGGCCACCAAGCCCCCGGCGCAGGCTCGTGCCACGTGGTGCCTTTTAGTCCCGGTTGGTGTTACCAACCGGGACTAAAGGCCACCAAGCCCCCGGCGCGGGCTCGTGCCACGTGGTGGGCCTTTGGTCCCGGGCCGTGACGAACCGGGACTAAAGGGGGGGGCCTTTAGTCCCCACCCTTTAGTGCCGGTTGTTGAACCGGGACTATAGGCCCTTACGAACCGGGACTAAAGGCTGATTCTGCACTACTGAACCGCGCCAGCAAGGGCTGCAGGCATATGTCGATCGAATCATCGCCATACCAGAATGTCCCGGCGGCGGTAACCTGTGTTTCATGCATCTTCTTGGTGACGCCTGCCAGGTCCATAAGCCGGTCTTTAGCGTCATCGCCAGGAACATCCGGCAGGAAAGCTGCAAAGGCAAAACAGATAGCAGCTAGCTCCAGCCGGCGGCTTCACGAACAAAAAATTATGCAAGGTCTGGCACTTATATTTCGCAGCTAGCTCCAGCCGGCAACATCACTCCTGCGCCTCTTCAAGCTCCGTGGCCATCAGCTTTCCGGCCTCTGTCAAACGGTGGACCTGGGCCTCGAAACTATTGTGGGCTTCCTCGTGGGTGCGCACTGGCGTTGTCAACACACCGACCTCATGCTTCAGGAGGCCTTGCTGCTCTTTCCTAGTTTCAATGGAGGCCCTGAGATCGGCAATAGTCTGACGATCAGTTTCAGTTTCAGTCTTCAGTCGCTCCGCAATTTCCTGCAGACCTCGGGCCTTGTCTCCGGCTTCCCTGACTGCTCGACCCACGTCGTCTCGCTCCCGTTGTGCTTCGGCCATCAGTTGCCGGAGCCGGGTGATTTCTTCAGAGGCTATAACATTGGGAAAAATAAATTCAGATGCGTACAACACACTAAGATCCCGATATGCAAGAAATTGCAAAAGTTGAGAACTCAGAAACTCACGGATGGCGTTGGCTCGGGCCTTCTCCAAATTCTCGTTCGCCCGGCGCTGTTCAGCCAGCTGCTTTCACAACTTGGCGACCTCTGCAGCCAGGCCCCGCTTCTCATCTACCAGTTTCTGCAAAATAAGGGCAAGGACACAACAGTAAAGACAGGATTCCGGTCCGACCTCTTTTCGGCCACACAGACTCCTGGGGGTTACTGTACGGCAAAAAAAAGCAAAAAACAAGAAACCAGATTAACGGCTCAGAACCAGGAACTACAACTAGCCAGAAGCCGACCATAGTCCTGGGGGCTACTGCATAGTTCATCCTATTAATTTTGACCGCAGGCCCGCCGGTCACATTCCACCGACCTCCGTCCCGGGAGCTCGGATCAAGTGTAAAGCAAGCTGTCAAAACAAAAAACTGACATAGCTATTATGAACTATAAAGGACTAAGGCCCTGCTCCCGGTTTAGGTCAACCACCGTCAGGCCCGGGGGCTACTGCTACATACAGGCAATGGCAGAGGTTTTTTGAGAACAATGAAAGAAGTAGAGCTCAGTAATAAGAAGTAGAAGAAACTAACCGTTAACCCCGGCTCCACCGAATTGCCCAGCTTGCTAAGTGAAGCTGACAAGGCCTTTACGCTCAAGGCGGATTCGGTCATGGCGGCCTGCACCTCTTCAGGGATGTTGGGTCCCATGCCATCCCCTTTGGGGAATGGCTCTGACTCAGCGTGGACACGGTCCGGGCCCTGACCGAGCCGCCGTTTGGACCGGCCGCCGACGGACCGGACCGGACCGGACCGACGATGGTAAAGCTCGGGCCGGACCGAGAGGACCGCCCATGGCGTCGTACGGCGACGGCGAGCGGCGGCGCATGGCGATGGCAGGAGATTACGGGGCACAGGAAGCAGAGGAAGGAGAGGGGAACAGCCGCGTGCCCGTCATGAGCACATTTAAGAGGTCGGGGAGGCCAGGTACGCGACGACGGCGACAAATGGAAGTGTTGCCATGGAGGTGGCGGCGTAGCAGTAGCCGGCGGAGGTCACCCCCGGTCCGCCTGACCTGGGGCAGCTGGACTTCTTCATCAGGGAGGCCCCCGAGCGGATGAAGTCCAAGGGCGGGCCTGTTCGTGGCGACACTAGTGTTCCGCAATTAATCTCGTTGCCTCGTTGTTTCCTGTTTTTTAGGGGTGTTTCCTGTTTTCTGTCGCGTTAATTCTGTTTGATTTTTGAAAGTATCACGTTAACTCTGTTGAGTCGATATTGTAGGATCGGTGCATGTGCCATAACTATCCCTTTTAGTGTTTGCATGTTGCAAATAAGTAGGGCCTGTAACGTGTATGCCCACGTACAAATGTACATTCAGTCGTACAAATTATGATCATGATCGATATTCCGTTCGATGGCACGGGTTATTAGGATCGTGGGGAGGTGTAGGATGGCAGGAACGTATCCGATCGAGCCCATCTTTCTCGTTCTTTCTGTTTCTGCTCCGTTGAATAAAAGGAAAACTCCAACGTTTTAGGCAACAGAATTCCTATTCCTACGAAGTAAATCGTGGAGTAAATCGAGGAGATAAGTGTCCCTCCAATAACGTGGAGTTAATCGTGGAGATAACTGTCTCTTCTTCTACCTCGAGCCAAAGAATCCATCGCGTGAGTTTATTCGTGCGTAAGAAACATCAGAGCTCATTCGGTCCATTCGAGTTAACCGAGCTAAGACCGGACCGGACCGGTCGATTTTCAGGCCGAAATTCCCAGCTCGGACCGGCTAGTTTTTCCAACGGGCCGGGACCGATCGGTCCGGTCCAGAGCGGTCCACGAGCGGGCCAAAAAGCCCGCTCGGTACGTCCAGCCTTAGCTCTGACGATGACGTCGTCAGGCTGGTGCTCGTGCCATCTTTCCTCTTCTTCTTCTTCTTCAAGTCCTGCCCCTGGGCATTGGACTTGGAAGCCACAACAATGAGTCCCCCAAGGGGCACCGATCCGGAAGCCGGATTGATGGGCCTCGTCTTCGTCAGCCCCATCGGCAAGTCAGCAGTTTCGGCCGCGCTCTCCACGGACTTCTCGACCACCACCTCGCCGGATGCAGCCCGGTCCTTGCCGTGGGTGGGTCGAATGAGCTGAGGCCGCAGCGGTTTCCGGGTTGGCAGACGGAGGTGGCGTGGCTGTATTCAAAACATCAAGGAATGATTATTTACGTACCAAGAAATCCTTTACGGCTCCTAGAGTGGAAGCAACTTTACCTCTCTCAGAAGGGGCGACCTCCGGTGGTGTGACATGAGCAGTGGCTTCGGCCCCTTGTGGCTCGGACGAAGGCGCCTCAGCTTCCGGCCACTCTGCATGGCCGGATCCGTGCACAATGTCCTCATCAATACCGCGAGTAGGCCTGCGGGTATCATTCCAAAGCAAAGCCTCTAGCTTAAGGAATACTCCCTCCATTCCAAAATATAAGGTGTATTAGTTTTTGCAAAAGTCAAACACGTGCTTGTTTGACCAAGTTTTTAGAAAAAAGTATCAACATCTACAGTATCAAATTTGTATTATTAGATCCATCATGAAAAGTATTTTCATATTTTATTTTTTTTGTATTGTAGATGTGGATATTTTATTCTATAATCTTGGTCAAACATACATAGGTTTGACTTGCACAGAAACCAATACACCTTATATTCTGGAATAGAGGCGGTATATATATCCAACCCAGAATTAAACCAAGTCAGAAGACATACCTGCCCACCGCCAGTATGTTGCGTCCTCTTGGGCTTGATCACCTTGAGGGTGCACTAGTAGAAAACGGGCCTTTAATCCCGGTTTGTAAGGCCCTTTAGTGCCGATTCTCCAACCGGCACTAAAGGGTGGGGACTAAAGCCCCCCCTTTAGTCCCGGTTCGTCACGGCTCGGCACTAAAGGCCCACTACGTGGCACCTGCCGGCGCCGTGGGCTTGGGGATCTCCAACCGGGACTAAAGGTGGAGCCTTTAGTCCCGGTTGGTGACCCAACCGGGACTAAAAGTATTTAATTCTTTTAATTTTCGTTTATTTTTCCTTTTAATTTTGTGTTTTCCATTTAATTATTTTTCATTTCAAACATATATTACGCTACTACATACTGTACACGTTGTGCATATATATATATATAAATCGAATTTCTCGTACGACGACCATTCACATACATATATATATACAATTTGGTATATACAATTTATCCTACAATTTGCGGATCATTACATATGCAGGGCATTACTGCTTGATCTTGTAATGGTATTCTCCTTTGGGATCTATGACCTAGTCGACCAGAAATCCAGCTATTTCCTCTTGAATTGCTCGTACACGAGCCGTTGGTAGGAGCTGGCCCCGCATCTCTATCATCTATAATCAGGAGATCAAGATGAATATATTACTTGTGTGTATATATATTAGCTAGATCATGATAAAAAAAATTATGGATAGTGTTCTGGCAAACGTACCTAAAGAATTCTTTCATCTATGCTCCTTTCACACGTGATCATGCGAATGTTCTCGTAAACGTAGTATGCGCATAAAGCATTCCCCTTCTCCTGCCTCATGCACTTTACGAGAATAAAATTCAATCAGGTAATAATTAATCAAGCATTATTATGGTATTGAAACTAGAATTAAAGAGATGCACGGACGTAGCTAGCTAGTACTACTTAATTACCTTGGGTCGCACCCATTTCAGCTGTTGTTTCCATTGGCCGGGGACCTCTTTGATGAACTTTTGCCAAGCCCTGCCCGCCGGCAAAGAAAATGAATAAAGGAGTTATTAACTAGTTGATATCAGGAAATGAAGTAAAGAGGCCGACATAGTGCGATAATGATTGAAATTACCTGTCGACCATCCCCCTCACGGTTGCGTATTCGGATGGATCCTTATATAGTGAGTCCAGTACTTCAACTTTTCCCGGGTCAACTTCAATGATTAATAAGATCCAGTGGTAACTGCATGCGCACACGTTTTTTATAAATAAGCGGGCATGTGTATAACTCATCAACTACACTTATTAACATCTAGTAAGCAAAAAATAGAATTTGTAGTACAAGATATAGTAACACTCACCCGAAGTTGTAAGGAAGTAGTATTTTTGGTTGGGTGTTTAGTTGCTTCAAAAACTCTAGCAGGAATCTCTCTGTGTCTTCTCTCGAATATTGATCTTCCCATATCGCCTGATTAATCGTATTTGGGTCAATGAACCCAACTCCATAGCGTCTAGTTTTTTTCATTTCATACATCTTCATTCTGCATAATACCACAGAAAAGAATATAGTGAGGATAATTACAGGTAATGAACGAGAGCACATCTAGCTAGCTAGTTAGAGACTTAAATTACAGAAAGAAATCACTTACAGACAATAGCAACTGACGATAGATTTGTCTAGTGCGTCTTGTTGGAATAACTGAAACAACTCTAAAAATTCAATCCACATATCTTTTCCATGGAAGTAATGCTCTGGCTTGACTTTCACCATGAGGGACTCTTCATTGGTTTTTGCTGTTTTTTGCATGTACCACGTATGCAAATTGTACATTCTCGTTGGTAGAAGCTTGACATCGTCAGGCTTGACCAGAGGTTTGCCGCGGACATATTGGTATTTTACTTCCTCCTCTGTAATCCCGGGGAATTCCTCAAGGCCTAGGAGTTGTTCAACAGTGACACCGGCCTCTTTAGCCTGCCTTCTAAGATCGTCGGTTATTGCCGGCCGATCGGCGGTACTCACATGTGTTTGTACAATGAGCGGGGGGATCGATTGCACTGCCTGTTCTCCCAGCTGGGGAACAGTTTTCCCGCTTTTTTTGCCAACTGCTTGGCTCGAGCTCGAGCTCGACTCCTTTTGCCCTGCAGAATATGACTTCTTGATAGACCGAACATAGTCGGAGTCCTTCTGATTGTCAGCCGGTCGAGCCATATCAATAAAGTGTTGTGATACATGCTCAGGTACTTTCTCCTTTGGCGGCACGGGCGGTTTCGGTGCAAAATGGGCCTTCAATTGGGCATCGCATGCGTCGTCGAGTTCCTCCTGAGTCAGGTGGTAAGACAACTTCGGAAGAGGCTTGAGGCTGCTTGGACCATATTTGAATTTCTTGCCTGTTGTACCGCTAGCCGTCGTAGCTGCGGCCTCTCTCTTCCGCTGTTGCTTAGGCGGAGCACGCTGAGTCGGCTGACTTGGAGGAGGAGGAGTTGGCTGACGCCGTGCCGGACTTGGAGGAGGAGTCGGCTGACGCGGTGCCGGACTTGGAGGAGGAGGAGTCGACTGACGCGGCGGCGGACTTGGAGAAGGAGGAGTCGGTGGGCTTGGAAAGACGATGCAATCCTTTTTCCATAGAATGATACGATGTATGGCCTCCCCCAGTGTTCTCTCCTCGTCACCTCCAAGAATGTCAAGTTGTAGCTCGTGATATCCTGACATCACTTCATCAACCCCGACACGAGCATAGCCAGCTGGAATGGGATTGCAATGGAAGGTTGCTTCAGGGGGATTTGCTAAAGCATAGCCGTCCGCCACCTTCATGGATAAGTTCTTCACTTTCATGTGTAGCTCACAGTTAGTCCTGTCTTTGATATCATCCACAGGGTAGCTAGCTAGCAGTGCATTATCGATATCGGCCGGGGCGGAACCCACGCTGCTTCTCGGCATAGATGGGACGGTGCTATCCAATGCTGGATCGATCTGCTCATGCTGCCGCTGAGACGCCCTTTCCTGGCTGAGTGAGTCGATCTGCTCCTGCTGCCGCCTGACAAATCGTTCCAACTCCAAGTGACTAGAGTATAGGCCTTCAAAGCGGAGTGCTTCCTCCTTCTTCTTCTGCTCCTCCTGCATCTTCTTTCTCGCACGGCTTCTATAGTCGTCGTTCCAATCCGCAAACCCCTCAAACCACGGAACAACGCCTTTGCCTCGTGTTCTTCCCGGGTGTTCACGATTCTTCAGGGCGCGCGTAAGCTCGTCGTTCTCTCTGTTGGGCGTGAACACCCCCGTTCGAGCTTCTTCTATTGCAATAAGTATTTCGTCTGTCGCTTCTTTAAGACTTGCCTTCACCATAACCAGCCCTGTCTCTGGGTCCAACTTCCCCCCATGCGCATAAAACCATGTCCTGCACCTGGAGGGCCATGTCAATGTAACTGGATTGACCCCTGCACTAATCATCTTTTGCTCAGATTGATCCCACTTAGGCAGGGCCACCTGGTAGCCACCTGGCCCCAGAGTATGGTGCCACTTCTTTTTCGCAGCATTAATCTTGTTTATTCTCGACCGTTCCTTAGCTTCTTCCGATTACTTGAACTTCACGAAAGCATCTCAGTGATCTTTTGCCTTCACCAGTGCTCCCGTGAATTCTGGAGTCTTCTTTTTTGATTTGACGTACTTACTCCATGCATTTTTCTTGAAGGTGTTGAATGCGATCACCATCTTTTTAAGAGCATAGTTTCTGACTTTCTTCAGATATGCATCTGTCAAATTATCTGGTAGGGTGAAATGTTCCATGAGCGTAGTCCAAAGCACATCTTTTGCTCTTTCGTCGACAAAAGTAACTCCTGCTCGATCTCCCTTTGCTGGCTTTTTCCATTCTTGAATGGAGATCGGGATTTGGTCCCTGACAATAACTCCGCATTGATTCTTGAACTTGGTCGCATTTTTCCTAGGTTCAAGCGGTTCGCCAGTTGATGTTTTGATGGAATCGATGTTGAACTTTACGTCTTTGTCCAACTGTTTGGCCGGGCCTCGAACTACCCTGTCGCTTGTAGAAGATTTGCTCGATCCGGAGGCCTAAAAGAAGAAAGATCGATTTGTTAATACATACAAATCAATTAAGACATGTAATGATCACCGGATGGCTTATATATTAAATATACCTCGCCGGTCTTTGTTATTTGAAGAACATTTTCTTCGTCAACATCGTTGTCGTCACCTTCATCTATTCGTTCGTCTTCATCAAACATCATACCCTCACCCGAAGGGTTCAGATATTGCGAGCCATCATCATGATCATCTGGGCTCGGGCAGCGTATGATGTCGAACACCGTATATTGTCCATAGCTTTTATTTAACTAATCCAGAAGAAAGATAAAACAATTTAGTATTCAAATTAGAATGCATGCAATCAATAAGGAAAAACTGAATCATAGTAGATAATATGCGCATCTCGAATAATCCAGATAATATGCATCATCGAATATAATCTCGAATACATCGTCTCGAATATTATCGAATAATATAATCTCGAATACATCGTCTCGAAAATAATCTCGAATACATCTCGAGTATTATCACTAATACATCTCGAATATTATCATATATATATATAACATCACTAGCTAATACAGATCGAATATTATCGAAGAATCTAGTTCACTCGCGGTTCCTGAGGCACGGGCGGTGGACACGCAAAGAGAAGGAACCATCACAGGATCATAGCTCGGGTGAGATCCCTGAAGAACCTGCCAGGTATTGGAGAACGTGACGTGCAACGCATCCATGTAGCGACGGACGTGCTCGTCCTCCTCCCTGACACGGCGACGTACCACCTCCGGCGGGGCCGGCTGCCTCCGCACTGAAAGTGGCCCACGCGAACGCCACCAAAGAAGCTCCGGGTCGACAACGGGACCCGGATTCCTCACCAAGCTGCGCGCCCCGGAAGGTAGCACCTCCCAGTGCCAGCCCGGCGGAGCCCAGTCTCGGACATGGCGCCTCTCAAGCAGGTCGTCGCCACCGAGATGACGACGAGGATGCGGGCCGGGCATCGTCGACGTCGAGAACAAAGTCTTATGAAAACAAATTCCTATGCAATAATTATCATTTTATTATGCTACTCATATTTAATAAACTTTTCTATTCATCCATTTAACAACATTTCTATTCATTCATTTAACATCCAGCTATCTAACATTTCTATTCATCCATCATTCTAACATACATCAATATAACATCTATCCATCTACATATCCATCTAACATTCATCTACACACAAAAACATAAATCCATCTAACATTCATCTACACACAAAAATTACACAACCAATTTTATACATCCAAAAATTCATACACATATGCATCCAAATTCCACCGTTCATCTACATACATACATTGTATACATCTACATACTAAGCATTTACAACATACATACTTACATATATACATACATTGTATACATCTACATATAATTAAGCATCTAAAAATGAAAACAAAAAGATGAAAAATAAGGAGGAGGAGAGGGTCACCAGCCGGGATCGTCGGGACGGAGGGAGGCGGGTAGGACGCTGGAGACGGAGGAGCGGCGCTGGAGACGGATGAGGACGCCGGAGGCCGGAGGAGCGGCGCCGGCGCGGGCTCGGGCCGTGGCGGCGCGTTTAGGAGCGGCGCGACGTCGATCGAGGCGGGCGCGCGCAGAGGAGCGGCGGCGGCGGGCAGCCTGGCGGCGCCGGCGCGGGCTCGGAGACCAACCAAGAAGGGAGAGGTTTGCTAACAGGATCGTCGCTACATGAATGGAAATTCTAGCTAACCAAGGATGGTGACAGTCGCTACACTACCTCATGAAGACCGCTGTTGCCGCCACATGGGCCTGGAGCCAAATGGAGGGTCGAATTCTCCTGGATGTTGTAGTCGGCCAGGGTTCTGTCGTGGTCCAGTGGCTGCCCGCAGAAGACGAGGTGCTGTTGTGTCTGCCGAATGCCCTCCTGTTCACGGATCATGCGCCTGACTTCATAGATGGGAGTCGTGAGGCTCCACAACCTGACCGTGAAAGTCTCGCCGTCAAGCTTCGTGACAAATATATTAATCTTAGGGTCAGGGCCACCGCCGCCACGGAGACGCTGGACCAGAATGATATATGTTCCATACTGGAAGCCGTATTCCTCCAAGGTATACCACTCCTTGCGGGTGTCCACTCCATTGAATACCAATCTCTGACATGTCGGAGGAATGCCTGTCTTCTCATAAATCATATCCTTGACACCCTCGATGGTTTCTGAGAGGTAAACTTCTTCTAGCTTGATAGTTCTACCCGATAATGTCTTTACAATGATCGACTTCGCTCCTTGGCTGGGGCGCCGAAGCCCTTCTGAGGCCATGGCCTCCATGCAATGTGATCCGGTGCCCTCTTTCTGATGAAGGGTGAAACAATACAGAGGTTTATGAATCAGTACCGAACGAATCAGACATACAGGGCTCAGTTCCAATTATTTGATAACTAGTCTATAAAGAAAACATATAAGTATTAAAAGTTTGTAAACAAATTTAGCACATGCAAACAAGTAATGAACTTAATTATCATTGATCTCTTTTTCTAACATAATCTGCCATTGGTATGCCATTGGTATGATGGGTAATTCAAGTAAATATGCCATTGGTATGATGGGTAATTCAAATACGAATTTAAGATGCTATTTTATGTTATTTTTCATAATGGAGAATGTAGGCAGCCTTGTAAAAAAAAACAGGTCCCATGGTTATTAATTATTATCAATAAGGTTTCAAGTCCATGAAATCGATGGCCTGACTGTTTTTATTTTTATCAGAATTGTAATATTTTTTTCTATCATATCTTGTGAGATTAACATGAAGACTTAGCTGGAGGCTTCCAAGTCCAATTAGCAATAGTAAAATGCGCTTCTAGGAGGAATGTGACCATGATTGCGCTATATAAAAATATGCCTTTTTCACTTTTTCTTATATATTTTTAAAGTATGATTATACGACCTTCTCTTTAGCCAAAACTGTCTTGCCTAGCAGCTGGAGTCGGAGCACTCCAAAATTCTTTGCTAAGAATCTTCATCAGTTAAATAACATCAATCTCTTTTTTTTTTCTTCTAAAACCAGCAATAAAGATGATTGTAGTAGAAAAGCATGCTCGACCAGATCCCCTTTTCAATTATTATTTTCCTAATTTTTCCCCTCAATTGAGAAAATCATCAACCAGTAAGTTTTCTCAATCCCCATTCTTCCCACACCTGTCACTGATATATCGGGCCCAAGTCTATGCTAAACTGCAATGCATTGACAAAATTCTACATGCAGTTGTATTTGGAAAGAAAGCAAGAATGGTGATATGATAATTGTTGTATTACCTCCAGAGGATCGCGGGCATGGAGGCGTGTGTCCAGAAGGAGAGATGAAGACGGCCCGTGCTGGACGCCATAATCAGCCAAGGTACGGTGGTCGTTGTTGAGCCGCTGTTGTCTGAATATCAACACCTGTTGCGTCGGGTGAGTGCCCTCCTGCTCATAAATCATAGCCTTGACCTTGGCGATGGTTTCCGTGAGATCCAGCTTGAGACTGAAAGTCCGATGACCCGAGAGACTCTCGACACGGATCGTCTTCGCTTCGGTGCGGTGGGGGCGTCGATGCCGGGGCCGGAGGCCATCGGAGGGCATGGCCTCCATGCCATGTGCTCCGGTGCTCTCCATCTGAGGCTGCATATGGATGAGTAGCGAGACCAATATCATCCATGTTAGCTAGCTTCAATAGAAGGTCGTCTAGAGACAAGAGGAGAATTACATACATACATACCGTGATTGCCTTGGGAGGGTGCTTGCTTGCGATATGGCTTTGATTTTTGGTCGGAAGACGAGACGGTTGCATTGGAGGAGTACTGTCCTTGGCAGGTGTCCGAAGTGAATGAAGGTGAAGCCTTCAGAACTGTCCTTGGCAGGCCCACTAATAGTTAAATTAAACAGCCTATATATACCTCGAACAAGAAATAAAGAAACGAACAAGAAGACTTAGAAGTCGTCTCCCGTGCAAGGTTTTGGATACCGAATGGTCCTTTTTTCTCGTGGGTGGGCGAAATTCTCGGTTACCGCGGTAACCAAAAAAGTTTGGATTAATTTTGGACGAAATTTAAAATTAAAATTTGAATTTTTTTAACACTTGTATAGATAAATAACGAAGTTGATTGATACAGCAAAGGTTCCTCGTTGTAATGGTTACGTCCTACCCGTCTTCTGCTTCTTTAGGTCTTGAGTTCGAATCACACCTCACGACTAGTACGAGAGCGTAGTAGCTACCACTACGCCGAACGATATTTTTTGCTCGGTACAAGATTTTCTCGTGGGGTAGCGAGAAGTGTGGGTACCGGTTTTCTCGTGGGGTAGCGAGAGGTGTGGGTACCGGGCGGTAATCGATTTTCTCGCCCGGTACCCTAAACCTTGCTCCCGTGTCTACCGCTCAACGAGAAATGTAAAGCTTGTCGCCATATGAATCATGGAGACCGTTTCCTCCTACGACACAAAAGGCAGGGGTATGCTTTGGACACTTGCATGTCGCATTCAAATTCCCAAGAAATATATATATACTCTCGTGCCGGCACACAATCCATAATTGTTCTGATACTCCTAGGCAACGTTTTGGAACTACTCAGCATAGTGTTTTGCTCCACACGGCGCTGCTACATAACAGACCAATGACCATCAGTGCCGGATAATTTTAAACTGACAAATTACCCAGCATAGTGCTGCTTGAAGACATTCTTCAGTAGTGGTACGTAGTTGGCTAATTCATTTAAACCAGCTGCTCTTAATTTGTAGGATCACCTCCATCTCATATTCATTACCTGCAGAAAAGAAAAAGGAATATTTTTTTGCATACAGGACTACTCATCAACTAGTTTCTGGTCCAGGTCCAGGTCCAGTATTGATGAGCAGTATGAGTATCTTAAATACACGAGCTGAGGAGGGAAGGCAGCAGTACCTGTAGACTCTAGACTATCACGTACGTACCAACAATTCAGCACTAGATTTATATACTATTACTAGTTCTTCACTCCATAACTGAATGATGCCTTCTTCAGCCCATGCTCTGTTCATCCCCTACCCGGCGCAGGGCCACGTCCTTCCACTGCTTGAGCTCGTGCACCACTGCGCCGCCACTTTCGTCAACACGGATCACATCCATGACCAGCTCGTAGCCGCATCACCGGATCTGCTGGCAGGACAAGATGGACTGCCACCTGAATCGGGTGAGGTGCGCTTGGTCTCCGTCTCCGACGGCTTCCCACCGGACGGTAACCAGCGTGCTGATGAGCTACTAAAGAAACGATTTGTAGGAACGGCAACTTTTTTTAGTAGGGGCAGCTCCATCACCAGCCGCCCCTACAGTGGGCGTGCCCGGGACCCATGGTATAAGCCGCCCCAACAAATCGAAACAGTAGGGACCATTGTTTATAAGGCGGTAAGGCGACCTAAGGCGAGCATCACCCGCCTTGCCGGCTAAGCGACGCCTAAGCACCTAAAGCGGACGCCTAAGCACTTAAAGTGGGCATAAATGCAAGGCGCTGCCAGGGCACCTTGCCGCCTAAGCGTTCAAGGCGGGACGCCGTGGACGCTTACTGTTTGATTTGTAGGGGCGGCTCAATCATTAGTCTACTGTAGCCCGAGAGAGGAAGGAAGGGAGGCCTTGGGCACCTCCCAAAAATTCTCTACTAAGAGGGGAGGTTTTGATTTCAAATCCTTTGGTGGAGAGGCTGTAAAAGGTAAGAAAATGCTATTCCAAACATTTTTTGAAGTTTTAATGGTTGGTTAGTGAGTAATTAGAATTTTGCTTTTCTCTCTCTTCTATGGTGCTTGAGCCATTTATGAAGCAAATTGGACCAAAGTTTTGAAGGCACTAGGGTAAATTAGTTATAGGAATAAGATTACACCCTTATTTAGTGGATCTTGCTTGATTTTAGTGGACTATTAGTTTGTTTTATGGATGTTTCATGTACATCTAGATCTAGAACTAGAATTAGGGTTTGGTTTCTTTTATTAATTACATTTTTGTAAATTTTTGTTTGACAAAATGGGATTAACTTTGCATGAAGGATAGTGGGTAAAATATTAATTGTTGCTAATTGTTGTCTTTGCAGGGTAAAATATTGTTAATGGGATTAACTTTGCTATTTGTGCGGTCCGACAGGGCCCTTGATTTGTAGGGGCCCCAGATTCCAGTGCAGTATAAGTAGGCACACCAATGACATGCGATACAATTCAGGATGAAAAAGAATTTGTACCTTAATATAGTTCATTTTCCATGTTTTTTATATGAAAACTCATCAAAAGACCAAAGATCAATTATCTAAGCTGATTTTTCTAAACCACAACTTAAATATAAGCCTAGGTCATTTTTAATCGCTTTTGATTGACAACCATATTATAGTGAAGACGTCTAGTCCTGAAGACCACTTTAGCCGTTACGTAGCTTTTATAGCGTAGGCCTAAGTATGGTACCTATAGCCTATGTGTGGATGACAAGTTGGTTCAGCCTACAATACGTCGCTTTATCTGTTCGTCGGATCTTTTTTACTAACAGGATATGCCCATTTTAAAATTTGGCACAGGCCCCTGATTTTGCTGGCCCGGCCCCGTGTCTTTGAAATTGTTTATTGCAACCGAGAAATATTTTTTTAAAATTAGTTATGGCTAAATAGGTCATTAATTATTCTCTAGAATGGTTTCCCATGAAACTGCTAGTTATATTCTTTAATTATTAACTTGATTCCTGTGTGTGTCTATATATATATATATATATATATATATATATATATATATCTGTGAATAATTAGTCTTTTAATTTATTTTTCTTTGATTGTTGTCCTAAAAGATGGAGTACAGGAAGTCTTGGATGTATGGTGCATTAAGATACAAGTCAGGTTTCCGTGAAGAAGTGGATAAATTTCTCGAAGCCGCAGAGAAGCATGCAAAGACGTTGACACAAAATAAAGATTCAATTATTTGTCCGTGTAGCGATTGCAAGACCATCTCGCATGGAAAGATGTGACGATCATCAGATCACACTTGATTATGTGAGGATTTGTTAAGGACTACACAGTGTGGATTCATCATGGTGAAACGGTTGTTGACGACGTTGATCTAGAAGAAGATGACGCCGAAACTCTAGATTACCTGGACCAATATGTAGCAGCGCTTGATGCACAAATGGTTCATGATGAGCATGAACAAGGTGGCGATGCTGGTGATTGAGATGGTAACGACGAATGTTGTGCCAATAATGATGGCAGAGGACGTGTCGGGGATGAAGATGATTATGATTATTTGGAGGATATGCTTCGGATGAAGATGATTATGATTATTTGGAGGATATGCTTTGGTCCGTTGGACCAGAGATTTTACTAAAGAGACCGAAAGGTCTAGAAAATTTGGAAAGGTTGAAAAAAGCATCGATGGAGACTATGTATTGTAAGGACAATGAATGGTGGAAAAAGGAGAGAAGGATGAGTATTGTGAAATATTCCATTACGGTGATAATTATAGTTCATACATGTTATGATGTTATGTTGATGTTTTTTTTTCTTCTTCTATAGGATATTACTGGATGTGATAAATTTGAAAAAAAAATCATTTTCAAAATCAGGAGTTCCTTTCATAATGTTTGGTGATATTTTGAATGATGAACAAGATCATTGGAATCCCATGAGTGAGAACCCAATTATACCCCCAATTCAAGAGCAGTGGGTTGATGTTGATAAAGTTTTTGAAGTTGGAGAGGAAGAGGTTCATGACATCCCTGATGGTGTTGGTAACGTGGTTGTAGATAGGAGGATGAGGTTCAGGAGGTTTCTCCTTGCATTGCTAAT
The DNA here is from genome assembly GCA_039707655.1 of Elymus sibiricus. Lineage (NCBI taxonomy): Eukaryota > Viridiplantae > Streptophyta > Magnoliopsida > Poales > Poaceae > Elymus > Elymus sibiricus. The sequence goes on along the minus strand of CM077670.1, from coordinate 3,694,746 downwards.
GCAAATAAAAGACCGCATCTTCTTCTTGACAAAAACAAGAAACCTAAGTTAAGCACAACACTTGTTATCAAAGATAAAACCACTAAGATAGCCAAATCTAACGCCTCTTTGACATCAATGAAGCAAGGAAGACGTCATGGATATGCTTTTGCAATGTGGGGTCAAGAACTGTTTTAAGAGGAGGTACAACTAGAAGTATGGAATTCGAAGACGTAGTGTGTTAGTGGGTGGATTTTCTTATTTCATGTCATTTGAACTATTTTGATGTGTGTTGGCGTGAACTATCTTCTCATTGTACGTCACTTGAACTATTTGCTCTATGTGTGTTGGTGTGAACTATTTTATCGTTGTATGTCACTTGAACTATTCGCTATATGCATCCCATTTGAAATATTTGTTGTATGCATATCACTTGAAATATTCGCTCTATGTATGTTACTTGAATTATTTTTATTTTTATGTGTCAACTAAAATATTTGGTGTATGTATGTCAATTAGTTTTTATTGGGTTTCGTTATTACTAGATAGGAAGTGCGGCTTGCCACACCACACGTGGTCTCGTTTAGCTAACCCCGGTGAACTATTTTTCGCAAAATCAATAATAAACAATATATACCTCAGGATGGAAATGCAGAGGGGGGCTATTACTCAATATATCTCAAGCGTAAATTTATATGGTATTAATAAAAGAGTAGAAGATGGTAAATGCTCATTGTATAGTAGTGACCCATCGATGCATTCATTATAAAACGGAGAATCAAATATATATGGTTCGATACAACATATCAAAACAATTTGTACAACATTCCATAGAGGTTCGGTACAATATATCAAAAGTTCAAAACAAGCCATTTGTACAATATATCAAAACAGGTTCGGTAATAGCATGGTGCATCAAGTCAGAAGAAGAACATAAAAGTGTGGAAGTAAGACGTTCCTACAAAAGACCATGGACAACCAGGCAACAACCAACACAAATACGAATGGAAAGGCAGTGACGTAGCTAGGACAAAGGACATATATTTGATATATCATAGAGAATGCAACATAATAGAACAGGATTAGTAGTACATCACATTACATAGGTCAAAGGATTCATAACTACTACACCATGTCATTTGTACACAGAAGAGTGAGCATTGAGCAGTGCATAGCAGAATAATAACACAAATGTATTGAATCAAAGCGTTCCTACAAAAAAAATTTAACATTCAGGTAGCAACGCAGATACGAAATGAAAGGCGGCGACATAGCCAAACACGCACAATCTTCTCGTTGGAAACATGCGATTTCCAATACCAATCGTCGATCAACGGCGAGTTGCATGTGGAACGAACATAGACAACATGAGTGAACAATAGGGTCTCATGTAGGAACATGCAAGCAAAAATACTCACATGTGTGTGTGCCTGTTTATGATGCACCCGTGTTTTCCTTATTGTGTATAGTTTCTTCTCCACACGATAGCCTCATGGGCTGGGCTGCAGACCCCTTATCGAATTTCATCTTGGGTCACATTGGGCGGCGCATGGCGGATAAAAAGGAAGATTCCAGAAGACCTGACGTAGAAGACAAAGCTGACGGCATCGTGGAGGATCCTACACCTCCTCATACTTAGCAGACTACGATTCATGTAACCCTAGGACCCTCCCCCCCCCCCCTCGTCGTGTAGTATATAAGTCGAGGGGACCAGGCTCGTAGAAGATATCTCAACGTACAATCTCTTGATATTTGTACCATGTGCACACTCCAACGCAGTAAAGCACAAGCAGGAAGTAGGGTATTTCTCCACATAGAGCCTGAACCTGGATAAACAATGCGTCTTTGTTACCATCGATTACTGGACACCTAGCTCGGGATACCCTACCGAGGGATCTGACGGAATCAACTTCGATAGTCATTGGGCAGGCTGTTGGAATTATGCCGTAGAGGCAATAATAAAATGTATTATTATAATTCTAGGTTTATTATTAATGTTTATATTTCTGTGCTATAACTGCAATGGCATTATGCGGAGGTTTGCAAAGTGCATGTTAACTGCCTTCGGAGGAAAACCCATATGCAGGTGTGGAGGTATAAACACAAAGTGTTCTTAGTCTTGCCCCACGACTAACCTGTGTGTTTCAGATGGTCATGTTTAACTGACCATGGGCATTGGATATGACTCGTAACATATGGGAGTACATTGTTATCAGAACAAGGGTACTAAACCGATCCAATTGTATGATTTGCTTTGAGATTTCATCATCAATGTATTATGAGTTAAATCATCAGATAAGTTAACATTTGCATGTATCCTTATAGACCATAAGAATGTTGAGTACCTACATGGTGGAGGGTGTACTTTGACTTTGTTCAAATACCAACCGTAATAGGGTGGCTATAAAGGCACTGCTCCTGTACACTCGAGAGTATGTCTAGGGACTTGATGATTCAAGTTGGGATTTGCTCCTCCTATTTAGGAGAGATATTCTTTTGGGCCCTCTCGGTATTACATATCCACCAAACATCGGGCCGGATACTTTGTGAATAGATCACAGGGATACGGAATACGTGAACGAGAAAAGAACAAAACCGGTATGAGGATAATTGGTATAGTGATAAGAGTTGATCACGAAGATGCCTATATAATCTCACCTAATTTTTTGTAAAGTATCGCGAAGCAAAGGGATTGGCATGTTAACTAACGGTTCACTCAAATTTATATTCGTGTAGGTGCGAGAACCATTATGGGTGTCCATGGCTCTGCTATTGGTTATTGATCCAAGAAAAGTCAGTTTCTGGTTCATGTTCGTATCCTACCGAACCTATGGGGTCACACACTTAAGGGTGGTAGATTTGTTGAGTATTAGAGTGATAGGAGCACGAGTATAACACATCAGAAAAGTTTCGGAGTAATCGGGATTTGATCGGAGAGAAAACCAGAATCGTTTCGGGACGCCGGTAAAGTACCGGGAAGAGTTTTGTGAAAACCGGGTAAAACCGGAGGACCGGAAAAGTTCCGGATTGGTCTAAATATGTTCAATATTTAATTTTTATGAATTTCTGGAATTTTTGGAATTATTAAAAGGATTAAAATATCAATGGTCCCCCTCTCTCTTGGAAGGCCCAAGAGGGAGGAGCCACTTGGACCAAAGGAGTCACAAGGGGGGTGGCGCCCTAGGAGGGGGCCTCCACCCCTTGGCCACCGGCCCTAGAGGGAGGGGAAACCCTAGGGCGCCCCCGAGGGCTTCCCCCTCCTCCAAGATGGCCTCCCCCCTCCTTCCTCTATAAATAGAGGTGGAGGGGCACCCCCCCTTTGACAGATAATTGATTGTGTCTTTGCCTCTGGGCTGCCACTCCCTCCTCTATTTAGATCTAATCTCCATCGAAGCCCCGAAGGTCTTCTTCTCCCTCCTCTCTATACTCCGGTGGCGCCGAGCTTTGGACGGTAGAGCCCTACTGAAACTACTACACCGTACATGTGGATCAACCATAGAGAGATCGGTGTTCGATCTTTCGTTCGAGGGACTTCTTCTTCTACTGCGGATTAGATCTGTTCGAGGGACTTTTCCGGATTAGATCTGTTCGAGGGATTGTACACCTTCACGCCTCACCAACTCTTCATCAACTTCTTCCGCTGCGAGAGAGAACATCCGTTGAATGGTTGTAAGGTAAATAGATCGCTAACCTTGTATGCATCTAGCTAGATCTTCTTGGGACTTGGTTTCGTAGTGCCAATTTTTGTTTGTTTTATACTCCGAATCCCAACAGCGGTATCATGAGCTAGTTCTAGTAGTAGATGCAGGTACGATCTAGAGTTCATAGTGATGAGCGAGCATTGCACAAGATTTTCATTGTGCGCGGTTTTTTGATAATAGATCTAAATTGAATCTTCTAGTTGCTTCCTCTCTAATTGCACAAGTTGATCCCACCTGTATTGCTTGATTTTGTTACAAACATCTTGCCCCTCGGGGTCCTTCTATGCTGCTCCTGAGTATGTTAGTCGCGCAAAGATGATTTGGGTCTTGCTTTTGGTGTGGAGAAATGGTGTAACAAAAGGGGCATGTTAGATTGTTGATCTAGCACGGGGATCACGCGCATTGCCGAAGTTCAGTATGGGCCATGAGATTAAACAGTAGTCTCATGGCTGATACCCCCCGAGTGTTAATCTAGCAACTTGAAGATTGTGCTTTATGTGATTACGTAGCTAGCTAAACGTTTTGCCATACAAACCCTAGTAGCCACGTAAAAGATGCAAAGAACGAGTAGAAGAGCGTCTAACTTGTTTTTGCAGGAACATGTGATGTGGTAGTCTTTGTCATAACAAGTTTGTATGAGATGATTATATGTTGTAATATTATGTTGCATGACTTGCATGTCATGGTACGACATGATGGCTGGAGCCATATGATTGTCAATTATTCGGCCTGCGTGCCAAACTTCATGTAATTTTCTTTTTAGTAGAATAGATGCTAGCAATAGTTGTAGTATCTACATGAAGATGATGATCATACGTCATGGTGCTTGACGACATGCCGTGAGTGGAGGCGATGCTCTCCGCCAAAAGAAGATGAAGAAAAAGAAGTTAAGTACTCGGAGTTTCTTCGGGAAAAGGCTATACCATATCACATACATTAATCTGCCTGTGATGTTAATCCTTTTCATTACCTGATCGAATGCGCAAGTAGTCGTGTTTTAATAGGTAGATCTCTCACAAAATATCAAGAAGTTAGTGCTCTCCCAAGCGTGAAACCGTCTGGAATAAATGCCATCCGAGGTGCGTCGTGTCACAGAAGTACAAACGGGAAAGGAAACAAAGAGGCGGGTGAATTGACACTTCACAGCAATAGCATTTGGTTGTCTTGACGTTCTAGCCTATTCGATCTGAGATCGGAGCACAAGTGTCGAAAGACTAATACAAGAGTCATAAAATGGTTGTGATTGGTTTTGTTAGACCTACCGGGTCAATCACGTGACATGGCGGTGTCACACTGGTGGCAGGTGTATTGATCTGGATCTTGATTACCCTAAGATCAATTTAGAGAGATATTGGTTTTAGTGGGAGCATTAGATTAAACTTGTTAAGATTAATGGAATTAATATTGAACCATGTCTAAATCAATCTGCTTATGTCGTTGTAGAGAGATGGCCCTCAACAACAATGCTTTTAGCTTAGGACCGATGCTTGAAAAAGAAAAGCTTGCTGCAAATGGAGGCAACTATGCGGACTCGTTCTGCAATTTGGGTTTTTTCCTCAAAGTTGCTAAGAAGGACTATGTTCTCCAAGAAGCTCTTCCAGAAGCTCCCGCAGAGGATGCGTCGCAGGACGATAAGAACGTCTATGCAACTAAAGTGGATGACCACACCACAGTGAAGTGCTTGATGCTTACATGCATGGATACTGAGATCCAGAAACATTTTGAGAATGTCGCCGTTTTTTACATGGTGACACAACTGAATGCTCTGTATCTGAAGTAGGCTAGAGCTGAACGCTATGAGATAACAAAGCAGCTGTGGGAATGCAAGATGGCTGAAGGTAGCTCAGTAAGTGAGCACGTGATCAAACTCGTTGATTACACACAGAGGTTGAGTGCTCTGGGATTTGCGATCTCTACGACACTCGGCACTGACATTCTCCTTGCATCACTCCCCCCGTTTTACAACGGTTTTATCATGAATTACAACAGGAATGGGCTTGACAAGACCACAGACGGATTGTTCGCTATGCTGAAGACTGCGGAAGCATCTATGCAGAAGAATCCAAACCATGTGATGGTGGTGATGAAAACTACTAGTTTCAAGAAGAAGGGCAACGGCAGAAATGCCAAGAGTGGTGGTAAGACCAAAACTCAGGAAAAGTCCAAGAATGGCCCGACTAAAGACACCGAGTGTTTCTACTGCAAGAACAAGGGGCATTGGAAGAGGAATTGTAAGAAGTATCCAGGAGATCTGAAGAATGGTCTGATCACCAAAGGTATAAATAAGTTATACTAAGTTAATAGACAATTTCATTATTCACCTTCATATGTATTATTGATACCATATCGATTGCTCATGTTTTGCAACTCGGTACAGGGAATTCTCAGAATTCGAAGGAGAAGAGCGAATGAAGTGCAAGTCCGCGGCGGAAGTGGTGCCCAAGTCGTCACCAAAGGCCGTCGGCGTTTGTCTATCAATATTTATCTTAGAGTTTAAATAAACGTTATTTGATTCAGAGGTTGTGTAAACATTAATACCGTATTATGTCGTCTACACGGTGGATATCTCATCCACGGTTTGAATAATGGTTGTTCGAAGTTAATACTCTCTGAATTTCACCCTTCGTGGTGAATTAGTTAAGTTTAAATCTTGATGCTATGTCTATTTCCTTGAATGCTAAATAAATTAAGTTATGTGATGATAATGCTAAAATTGTAGTAGCATAAATGACTTAGTCGTATTAGAACAAAGCGCAGGCGGAAGCTTCATATTGATGAAGTCATTCAATCTCTTGACTTTGAATCATTTGACACATGCAATGTTTTTTTGATAGACAAAATTATTGATTAAATGAATTGTTCAAGTGTTTAGTAAACTATTGGTAATAACACATAATGATGTGTGAAGGACCAATAAATAGTACTTTACATAAAACTTTGTGATAATGACTTGTATAGATATACCGATATTTAGACAAGACATAAAGTCTGAAATTTTGAATAGGTTCAAAACTATTTCACCACAAAGAGAATCATCATCACACATAGATCAAGTATTTCACAATCTGATCGTGAAAATGAATGAATTAAAGAATTTAGCGGACACCATAGAGTGTATGATATCAATTCATAAAGTGGCGTCACCCGAAACCCCATATAGCTATGGAGTATCACGACGCACAACCAAACCCTGTATAACATGTTGGAATTAAATTTTGATTCGAATCCCAGCATGACTTGGTAAGGTCGATGATGTACTTGACCAAACTCCCATTTACTTATTGCTAGATGCTTTAGAGATAACCACTTACGAACTAAATAGAGCGCTGTTATATGACTGTTGAAACAGTGCCCTATAAGAATATGGCATGGATAAGAACTCCACTTACTGTTTCCCAGTTTTGGGGATATATTTAGAATATACTTAACTCCAAACAAATGTATTGTAGGACATCAGAAAATGTTACAAACAACACTTCCACCACCATGTGATACGTCCCAAACGTATCTATAATTTTTGCTTATTTCATGCTTATTTGTGTGACATTGCTATATGTTTTGATGCACTTTCATATATTTTTACAACATATTTGGGACCAACCTATTAACCCAGTGCCCAGTGCCAGTTTCTGTCTGTGCATCGTAGAAAAAGGTGAAAAATCAATATGCTCAGAAAATTCCGGAAAAATTCCTAAAATTCAATTTCAACGGAAGACTCCAGAAGCCCGAAGGAGGGCCAGGGGGATCCACCCCCTGGACAGGCGACCTGAGGGTGCGGCTAGTGCTGGGTCGCGCCCCCTGGCCGCCTGGCCAGGTGGGACTTCCCCTGGTACCCCTCTTTTGCCTATATATTCCGATGTTTACTGAAAACCCTCGGGGCAGAGTTATTTTTCCAGAAGCCATCGTCGTTCCGCCGCCACCGTGATTCCCATATCGGGAGTTCCAACAGTACTGTTCCGGCACCCTGCCGAAGGAGGGATTCATCTCCGGAAGCCTCTTCATCAACCATGCTTGCCTCTCGGATGAGCCGTGAGTAGTTCCACCTTGGACCTAGGGTTCATGGTAGTAGCTAGATGATGATCTCTCTCCAATATTGTGCTTCACTAATTAGTTCTTGGTCTTCATCTTCGATGATCAAGGCACATATGTTATAGTTACCATGTTGTTATGCTGAGTTTGCTGGGATCCGATGGATTCTGAGATTATGTTCAGATTGTGGAAGTTATATATTTGATCTTCTTTTATGTTGTGTTCTTGATTGTTCCTGCATGCTCTCTGCTATAATTTATTGCTTTCGCCAAGTAGTGTTTTATAACTCCAAGAGGAGCGTTGTGCTAGATAGTAGGTTCATGCCTCCCTATGTCGCGCTTGAGTGACAGAAACATGCTGATGAGGGAATGTGCTATTGCTACTAAGGGTAAAACAGTGGTATTTGTGACTGCGTGTTGCAAGTGTTGCTTACATTACACATTGAGTGTTAAAGCATTTGTCTGTTGCTTTGAGTTTTCAGCTTATAGTTGTTGCTCGCAACTTAATACCAGCGAGATGTTCTGGATCAGACTTCTCAAGGTGGATATTTAGTAGTAGATGCTTTGGATTGAGGTCTACTTACTTTGGTGTAATGCCTACATGACTGAACCTTGCACTCTCTGTAGCATAATTAGCATTGCGGTATGTTTATAATTCTGTCAATTGCCCAACTATAATTTGTTCACCCAGCATAAGTTTTATCGTCTTTTGGGAGAGAGACATCACTAGTGAATGCCGTGACACCCCGGTCGATATCCTCATTATAAGTTTATACCCGCTGCAATTTATTTCTTTTATTTACTTTTCTTGTTTACTTTTATTATTTTATCTATCATATACGTGTAACCTTTCGTAAACAACAAGATAGGGGGATTGACAACCCCTCTGCCTCGTTGGGTACGAGAGTATTTGTGTGCTTGTGTGCAGGTCTAGGCCAATCTCTGGCGCCGTAGTTGGTGGTCACCTACTTGAAAGCATTTGGAGTCCTTCTGGATTCGATGACCTTGGTATCTTTGCCGAGGGAAATTTGCTGCTACCTACATCACCACAATCCACTTGGGGTTCCCAATGAGAGTGTGTGATCCACACCATCACCATACCCAAGAGAAATGTTTATCACGGAACATGGGATTTTTCTTGAGAAAATAGCTCTCTTGAAACAATTAAGTGGGAGGACTAATGGCTTGATAAAGGTTATATTGAATCATTTGGTTCTACAGGGTCAAACTCGGAAATACGTTCTAGAGATAAATTCTGTGACCAAACCAAGAAATTCCTACATCTGATGAAAAAGAATGATGAAACTTGGAAATACATTCTAGAGATGAAATGATCAAGTCTGATGTTGTACCACACACCTTTATAAATTCACGTTGAACCAACGTGGTTCTATAGTGCGATAAACCTGTGATCTACAAGAAACCATGACGGGCACTAACTCCACTATATGGTTTTAACACCATGAAAATGATATGAAAGTCATCCACCAAAATCAGGTTTAGAACTTGGTAAAACCCTCCTAAAGATGCTTGATCATTGGAATGGATTGGATTTTCATAGATATGAACATAGACAATAGCTTCATCGTTAATAACACTCGGCTTATCGTAAAAGAGGTTTTACGACATAGTTCAAAAGGGTTGACTACAACTTATGTAGTGCTGCAAATGTTCATATGAAAATTACTGATAATCGCGGCATACTTTTGAAGTATGACATATGGATTTTTCTTCTAAGAAAATTAAACAAAGGATGTATAGATGATACAACCCGAAAGGATTTAACGACCTATACGATATTAGTAAAAGTGAGAATGCTTCAAAGGATAGTCCATAGTTGAAGCAAATATCACAGAGCTAGAGTAAAAGTTTTGATGAAATTATAAAGGTTATCAATTCGTCAATAATCTTATAATATATGAAATTAAGTGGGATCATGATTCTAGTCATATATGTGAATAACATATGAGTGATTAAGAATAAATATTTTAGCAACAAGGGAAGCACTAAGGCATTAGATGTCCTGAAAATGCAACAAGCACCAAAGTAATCTAAATAGTAGATTAATTCTCTTGAAGTACCTCAGAGAAGAAGGATTCTTAGAGGAAGACTCAAGAGTTCATTACAAATAAATGAAAGAAAGTTTCATAATGATTTGTAGTATTTTTAGTCGGACTACAGTTAATTAGCAAAATATGATGCTGAAAACTATTTTTAAGCCAAGGAGCAAAGAATTGTAAAAATGTTTGATCGAGGTTGAAAGCAATGAAAATCCAATAGACCGTTATCCAACTGCATCTATAGCTAATATTCCACCCCAAGACTGCTATCCATCATGCATATCAAAGTATTAAGTAAAACAGAGTATTGCAGTATGTATGATGACACGATGTAGATAGTATATTGTCTTCACCCTGCGTTTAAAGGACAACTACTCAACTATCTTTTTATCCTTAGTACCAACAACACAATACAAGCCTTTTCCATTTTCTATCACTGCGGTAGATTACTTGCAAGATTGAACCCAACTAACATACACAACTCCCTCTTGGAGATCATTCATCTAAACATGGCCAGTGCAAGACTAATAGATCGGAGAGCATATGTGTCTATAAATTATGCAGCAAAGAACTCAAAGATTCCAACAAAGAATCATCTATAGATCTGATCATAAAGTGACTATTTATCACACCGCAACAAACACACCAATAAAGATTACATCAGATGGATCACAATCATGTAAGGCAGCGCATGTGATCATTGTATTGAAGAACAAGGGAGAGATTGCCATCTAGCTACTGCTATGGATCCGTAGTCCAAAGGAAACTACTCACGGGCGATCATGGTGGCAGCAAGGTTGATGTAGATGGCCACGGTGATGAATTCCCCCTCCGACAGAGTACCGGAAAAGGCCTCCAGATTGAATCGTGGCGAAACAGAGGTGTGCGGCGGTGGAAAAATTCATCGATAATTATTTTCAGGGGTTTCAGAGCAATAGAAAGAGGCGGTGGAACGGAGCACCAAGGGGCCCACGCGTGGGGCACACAGGGATCCCCCAGGCGGGGCCAGGTGACGGTGTATTGAACCGAGGGTGGCCCGTCAGCTGGGAGACCCATCACTGGCCGGCCTCAGGGCCCAACAGGCTAAGGCACGACCAGGGCCCATCGCCCTATGAGAACCCCACCTTCTGGAAAGTTCTCCGTCTTAGTGTGCAAGCCAAGGTCCCCTCATCTGATCGGGGTTCTAGGTCGGTTAGTAAAAACGTGTAACCCTAGGCCTCATCCCCCTTTATAAGGCAAGGCCAGGGAGTAGCTCGAGATCATCTATCATCTAGTCATCGTCTCGGTAGTTCATATCCATGCATATTGTAACCCCCTCACACGTGGTGTTTCCCCCACAATCAATCAAAGAAAAAGTAGGAGTAGGGTATTACCTCAACCATGAGGGCCCAAACCTACGTAAACCCCCCGTATGCAATACCTTCTGGAACTTCCGGTAGCACGCTCCACCCTACCGGGACTACTGACGATTTTCGGTACCGTCAGTTGGCGCGCCAGGCATGGGCTGTGCCGATTGGGGATCTAACCCCGATTGGATCTCAACTTCAAGCCGGTAACTTCCCGCCGGGCCAAAGCTTCGTCTTTGGCTCCTTCACCTTTGTCGCGGATGAGATGGGTAGGCTCTACACCAGCCCGCCGTCCACCCCCGTCCAAACCCTCTTCTTCGGCACTCTCAAATTCATCATCAACCGCTACGGTGACATTCGACTTCGCGTCCCACCACTCCTTCGAGCAATAGATGCGACTTCCATGCATGCTCCAGAGACCGCGCCCACAGCTCCTGCTCCAGCTTTGAGCTTGGAGCTCGACGCGCAATCATCACCAGCTTGCGCTTCTGAAGCCCGCGCTTCCGCCCTGGCTTCACCACCGAGGCATTGCGTGGATACAACAAAAACAAACTAGCTCACCCCGACATCCCATCTGGTCGCCATGGAGTGCTCCCACTACCCTCTACTGGACGATCACGAGGCGAAGGATTGCATCTGGGACGGGAACTTTTCGGAAAACGAGGACAACTCCGCAAGCTACTCCTCAGCAACAGAATCTGAAGACGAGGACCCTCCCCAGTCCATTGCCCTGGAACAAGTCCTCATGATGGCTCCCGGTGGATCCGAGAACGCGGGGTAAACTGCCAACAATACTGCCCGCGTCACCGACTCCAACGCTACGACTGTCGTCACCAATCCTAGCAGCGCCACCCCTTCTAGTACCATCCCTCCCGGTCCCACCGCTCCGGGAATCACCTCTCCGGGCCCCACCCCTCTATGTACAGGCCCTCCAGGCTTCACCTCCTTGGGCACCAGCCCCCCGTGTTTCATGGCTCCCGTCACCACCCCCCGGGGCTTCTCCGCGCCAGCCACGTCTCTACCGGTAGTTATGGAAGATGCGCTTCAGTTTCTTAGTACGCCCCTTATAGGGGAAGACCCAACCATCAGGGTGATGGAAACCTTGCGGCTGCCCACTTTGGCTGCCCACCTACAGCTACAGAGGGAAAAAGAGAAGGCTGCAGCACGACAGGCACGTTGAACGGAAACAATGGCACATGAGCAATGCCGTCGGCCACGATGCCCACCCCGCTCAACAATGGTCACCTTGGCAGCTCGAGGACCTGAGGTCCGCAAAGACATCAACAACATCGACGAGGCCGAGTTTTTTCAAACTCCGGCTAGCAATCTCAGGGCGGCAACTGCCCTTGCAGACAGGCTCCAAGCCACCCCAGGCCAGCCAGGTGTTGACATTATCGCGCCCCTCAAAACCCTGCTCCGCAACGCTGTCGAGCTCCAGGAGAATATCAGTGAGTAGCGGCTTCGCCTTGGCAAAACCGACGACGTGCTTTCTGTGGTAGGTCACCCTTGGCAGCACAATCGCCCTGGCTCGCAGCCCAGAGCAATGACTCCGCACCATGACGAACCCAGCAACCTGCATCAACCAATCCGGTTCGCCTCGGCCATCACTGGCCACCACTCTGACCTCCCCCCGTGCACGAGTGTCTGGGCCATCAGCCCGATCTACGTGATCACATCCGGGCACGGGAGAAGGAAAGATACGGCTATAAGTACGAGCCGGCATCAGGAACTTTAACACCTCTCACTACAAGCATCGCCCCACCATGCTTCGTCTACGAAGTAATCACACATCCCTTCCCAAAGCCGTTTATTGTACGCGGCGTCGACAACTACTCGGGCGACTCGAAGCCGTACCATTGGTTAAACGATTACCTCAGGGCGGTCGACATGGCAGGAGGCGACATGGGGAATACCCTTCGATACAGGCCTCTGTGTTTACCCGGATCAGCAAGGACGTGGCTCAAGGGGCTCCCTCCAAGTACGATCCGCGAGTGGACGGACTTCGAAAACACTTTTATCAACAACTTTGAGGGGACATATCAGCGTCCCGGCAGTGCGTACGACCTCCACAACTGCATCCAAGGAGACAAGGAGTCAGTCCGCAATTTCATCACTCGCTGCCTCAAGAAGCACAACTCCCTAAGCAGTGTCTCGGATGAGCAGGCTATCCACGCGTTCATCAATGGAGCACAAGATCAAGGCATGCGTCATAAGCTCGGTCGAAAGCAAGCAGATGGAATGCTCACCACCATGGCACAACTTATGAAGGTGGCAAATAACTAAAAAACAGGTGACGAGACCGCGCGCGCAGGCCGTCGGCAGAGCGCAGCAACTAACGCCCAAGAGTCATCTGAAGCTGAAGCCGGGAGGAATCGGAACCATAACCGCAACTGGGACCGCAGGAGAAGGGAGGAAGAGCACGAGACTTACCTCGTAGCTGCAACCAATGAAGCCGGTTCCAACAAGGACGGCGGCGGTGGCAAGAGGCAGAAGTGGGATAACAAGACTAAACGTCCAAGACGGACTCACGAGGAGATCATGAGTGGCCCCTGCAAGTATCACAGCCTCACACTCAACCAGAGACTGCATCATGAATGACAAGTTGCCCAAAGAGAAGAAATCCATGCCAGACGAGGATGCCGATGGCGACGAGGGAGGAAGCCCACCCCCGCCGGCTCCCAGTTCAGGATACACTGGGCGAGGTGCTGGTGGGGGAGCCAAGAAAACCTTCTCAAAAGATATCCGTAGGGTCAATATGATCTTCAGGGGGCTTGAATCCAAGCGCGCCCGGAAGCAGACAGCTAGAGAAGTTTATGCCCTCGTACCTGGAGTACCTGGATTGATCCGACTCCACCATCTCTTTTGGTAGGTCCGTCCACTAGAGTTCATTCCCAACCCCGGCAAGTCCACCCTTGTGCTTGATCCAATCATCGGAGGATGCCAGCTCACCAAGGTGCTTATGGATGGCGGGAGTGGTATCAACATCATCTACGCAAATACAATGAGGAAGATGGGCCTCCCCTTTGACCGGCCTCCGGCCTTCGCCAACACACTTCCAGGACATTGTACCAGGAAAGAAGGCGGAGCCCCTTGGCCAGATCTAGCTGGAGGTCATCTTCGGCACACCCAATAATTTCTGGGCTAAGACACTTTGCTTCGAGGTTGTACCCTTCAAAGGAGGCTACCACGCTCTCCTGAGCCGCCCCGCCTTTGTAAAATTCCTGGCCATCCCCTGCTATGCATATATGAAACTAAAAATGCCCGCCCCAACGGTGTCATAACAGTCAGCGGGGATGCCAAGAACGCGCTCGAGGCGGAGGTCGCCAACCTCGAGCTCGCCGAGGCAGAAATCGCAACAACCGGCCTCACGGACATCAGCACTATAACAGACGAGGGTGCCTCGGCGCCACAAAAGAAGGTGCTTCCTAGCCTGGATGAACAGGAGACCAGCTCGGCTCCCCAGGATCCATCAAGCTGCAACAGCGCGGCGCCAGCAGGAGCCGGTTAGAAGCACGACGTACGGTGATGACGGCCGACTTCAACAAGCCAGCACGATGTCATCAACCACAAGCGGAACACCACCCCAGCTGCGTCGTTTTTTTACCTTAGAATTTTTATACAAACTTTCTAGTATCGTGTTCTCGTTATTAGGTCGATCAGACAATTATGAATAAAGGTGTTCCGCCTTCATTGAAATTTTGCAATTACCTTTATTCCAGTAATTTTGATTGCTATAATTGAGAACGATTTATCTGATCTCCCCGAGGTAGACTTTGAGGTCGCATCCTAAGTGACCCCTCTAATACAAGACTCGGGGGCTGCATCGCGTAAAGTGGCCCCCCCGCAGTCAGTTTAGAGGCTGTATCCAAAGACCCCTCAAATTGTCCCCACCCGGGGGCTGCATCCAAAGACCCCTCAAATTGTCCCCACCCGGGGGCTGCATCATATATACGGCTTCCCCTCGTGGGTCAGGCTTTACATAATAAAAATCCGGTCTCCCATTTTAACATCGCGAACATTTTATGCATACCACACTGAAACTGCTACCCAGGGACCGATGTGAGTCAGCACAATGCTGATAAACAGCCGGCCCCCCAAGGGAGCTCCTTTTATCCAAACCTAAGGCCTTCCACTATGTGTCCGATGCCATACTTCTGAAAAGTATGCCACATACGCATCAATGCCAAATAAAAAACTTTTGGCACCGCTCTTACAACGTGAGAGAGTTTGTCACCGCTGTGCACACAGGACCACATGTATAAACAAATCAATCAACCCAACTACACCAGTCTCTCCCTCTCCCACACAAGTGCTTTTTTATTGCATCTGTGAATTTGGCACCGGAGCAAGCAGGTGCTCTGATGCCCTGAATTTTTTTTAAGGCACTAGCTGAGCAATGGAGGGCATCGATTCCAAATGCATCAAAAGTGATTTTGGCACCTGTTTTGGCCTACATAGTGGAGGGTAAGGCACACAAGTTTTGCTTGAAAGATAAGGAGCGTGCTCAAGGCAAACTGGATATCGCAAGATGCATAAAAACAGGGAGTATGTCACAAAAGCAAAAATAGAGTACATAGTATTACACATCATACTGTTTCAAGTGACACCCCAAGCTATTTAAAATGCCTAACCACTCTCCTCGATTATCTTATCCAGTTCGCAGGCACCGGCAACAAACATGGCATCGGCCTTGACGGCCTCAAAAAACATCTCCGGCTCCAGACCCGGGGGCTTCGTGGTTACAAGCTCATTGATTTCGACGCTCGGATAATGCACCTTAACAAGTGCAAGGGCCATCCGAGCCCCCTCAAAGGTTGCTGAAAATTGCCAGTCCAACAATCTGTCGGGGCAGTTGTTCTTCAACCACTAGTAGAAAAACGACCTTACGTGAGCCCCATTAGTGCCGGTTTGATAACGGCCCGGTACTAATGTGACCATTAGTCCCGGTTCCAACGGCAAGGGGGACGGGCAGCATTAGTACCGGTTCGTGGCGTGCTTTTAGTCCCGGCTCGTGTCACGAACCGGGACTAAAGGGGTGGTGGCAGACTTGTGTCAGGCATGGGCCCCCACTAGCACATTTAGTACCGGTTCGTGTCACGAACCGGTACTAGAGGTGCACCTTTAGTCCCGGTTTGTATAACCAACCGGGACTAAAGGGGTGGTGGCAGGCTTGTGTCAGGCATGGGCCCCCACTAGCACATTTAGTACCGGTTCGTGTCACGAACCGGTACTAGAGGTGCACCTTTAGTCCCGGTTTGTATAACCAACCGGGACTAAATGTATCACTATATATAGTGCTTCGTCCAGCCCGAGCCGAAGCTCTCTGTTTTTCCCCTCCACTTTGTTTTCTTCCCCTCTTGCTCGAGCTCACCTCCATTTTTGCCAAAATTTGTCAAGATTTGAAGGCACCCCATCCATCCAAGTGTTCACAAAGGTTAGCAACTTTGTCCTTTCATCTCTCATTGCTAGATTAGCTCTTGCAATGCTCTATAAGTATAGTGATTTGTGGGTTTTAGTTTGGGAATAATTATCTGTGGGAGTTTATTTGATTTATATGCAATTTGAGCTCAAATTAACTTCTTAGTTTGCATGTGTAGGTGTGGTTTACTTAGTGCCTTCCCGTCCCCGTCCTAACCACCGTCGATCGCCCGCACCGTCCCGTCGCCGGCACCACCTTGGTGAGCCTCTTGTTCTTATCCTTTTTATAAAAAAATCTTATTTGTATGATTTAGATAGTTACTTGTATAATTTTCTTACTTGTATGATTGTTTGTTATACATAGTGCCTTGACTTTGATATCCGTCCCCGTCGGCCCTCGTCCGGTTTATGATTCGGATGTGGTATATTCTATTTTATAACTATTTGTTGCATTTCGTGTTTATGACAATTATGCCCATCAGGTTGACATAGATATTTTTATCTAGGAGGTATGTGAACCGGAAATTGCAACCGACCCTCTTGTCGAGAAGTTAAATTTAGTTGAAAAAGAAAACGAGTATTTGAAAGAAAAATTGAAAAGAATTGAAGAAGAGAAGATGAAACTGGAGTTGTATGTTGCCGATGTCGTCGATGATCACAAGATCAAGATGGATCCAATGCGCTTGAAGATTAGAAAATTTAAAAAATATGCCGTTAATCAAGAGGCTTGGTATCACTATGCTGTTGGATCAATTGTTACCTTAGTTGCGATCTTGATCGCATTTGTTGTTGCATTTAAATGCTTTAGCTAGAGAGTTTGTATGTTGTTTTATGAGAATAAGTGTGTATGAACTATATGTATGAACTTGTATTAATTTGGTCTTTTCGGTGTTGTGTAATGTAGATGAGCCGGCAATGGATGTACGATGACCGATGCTCTCCCCAGTTCATTAATGGCGTGTGTACTTTTCTGGTTGCAGCTGAGGCAAACAAGCGGGCGGATGGTTTTATGTGTTGTCCATGTGCTGTCTGTAAGAATGACCACAATTACTCTAACTCAAGAACCATTCACGTCCACCTATTTACGTCCGGTTTCATGTCCGGCTATAACTGTTGGACCAAGCACGGAGAAAGAGGGGTCCTAATGGAAGAGAATGAAGAAGAAGATGATGATGACAGCTATCCTGGCCATGGGTTCCCTGAATATGATGGTACAACAATGGGGAAAGAAGCTGAGCCGGCAATGGGGGAAGAAGCTGACGAAGAGGCATCAGATGAGCCCGCTGATGATCTTGGTCGGGCCATTGCCGATGCAAAGAGAAACTGCGCAAGTGAAAAA
The DNA here is from genome assembly GCA_039707655.1 of Elymus sibiricus. Classification (NCBI taxonomy): domain Eukaryota; kingdom Viridiplantae; phylum Streptophyta; class Magnoliopsida; order Poales; family Poaceae; genus Elymus; species Elymus sibiricus. The sequence goes on along the minus strand of CM077670.1, from coordinate 3,676,875 downwards.
GGAGAAGCTGAAGTTGCAGCGCATGTTAGAGGATCACAAGAAATTGTTGTACCCAAATTGCGAAGATGACAAGAAAAAGCTGGGTACCACACTGGAATTGCTGCAATGGAAGGCAGAGAATGGTGTACCTGACAAGGCATTTGAAAAGTTGCTGAAAATGTTAAAGAAGACGCTTCCAAAGGACAACGAATTGCCCGACAGTACGTACGAAACAATGTAGGCTGTCTGCCCTCTAGGATTAGAGGTGCAGAAGATACATGCATGCCCTAATGACTGCATCCTCTACCGCGGTGTGTACGAGGATTTGAATGCATGCCCGGTATGCGGTGCATTGCGCTATAAGATCAGCCGCGATGACCCTGGTGATGTTGAGGGCGAGCGCCCCAGGAAGAAGATTCCTGCCAAGGTGATGTGGTATGCTCCTATAATACCACGGTTGAAACGTTTGTTCCAAAACAAAGAGCATGCCAAGTTGATGCGATGGCACAAAGAAGACCGTAAGAAAGACGGGTAGTTGAGAGTACCCGCTGACGGATCGCAGTGGAGAAAAATCGAGAGAAAGTGGAAGGACTTTGCAGATGACGCAAGGAACGTATGGTTTGGTTTAAGTGCAGATGGCATTAATCCTTTTGGGGAGCAGAGCAGCAATCATAGCACCTGGCCTGTGACTCTATGTATCTATAACCTTCCTCCTTGGTTGTGCATGAAGCGAAAGTTCATTATGATGCCAGTGCTCATTCAAGGCCCCAAGCAAGCCGGAAACGACATTGATGTGTACCTAAGGCCATTGGTTGAAGAACTTTTACAACTGTGGAGTATAGAAGGTGTACGTGTGTGGGATGAGCACAAACAGCAGGAATTTGACCTGCGAGCGTTGCTGTTTGTAACCATCAATGATTGGCCTGCTCTTAGTAACCTTTCAGGACAGACAAACAAGGGATACCACGCATGCACGCACTGTTTAGATGATACCGACAGTATATATTTGGATAAATGTAAGAAGAATGTGTACCTGGGACATCGTCGATTTCTTCAGATCAATCATGTCTTAAGAAAGAAAGGCAAGCATTTCAAAGGTGAGGCAGATCACCGGAAGAAGCCTCGCCACCGTACTGGTTATGATATACTTGATATGGTCAAGGATTTAAAAGTAATCTTTGGAAAGGGTCCTGGCGGACAATCTGTTCCGAATGATGCTGACGGACACGCACCCATGTGGAAGAAGAAATCTATATTTTGGGACCTACCATATTGGAAAGAACTAGAGGTCCGCTCTGCAATCAACGTGATGCATGTGATGAAGAATCTTTGCGTGAACCTGCTAGGCTTCTTGGGCGTGTATGGGAAGACAAAAGATACACTGGAGGCACGGGAGGACCAGCAACGTATGCACGAAAAAGACGGCATGCATCCAAAGCAGTATCAGGGTCCTGCCAGCTACGCTCTTACCAAAGAAGAGAAGGAAATCGTCTTTCAATGCCTGCTCAGTATGAAGGTCCCGTCTGGCTTCTCGTCGAATATAAAGGGAATAATAAATATGGCAGAGAAAAAGTTCCAGAACCTAAAGTCCCATGACTGCCACGTGATTATGACGCAACTGCTTCCGGTTGCATTGAGGGGGCTTCTACCGGACAACGTTCGATTAGCCATTGTGAAGCTATGTGCATTCCTAAATGCAATCTCTCAGAAGGTAATCGATCCAGAAATCCTACCAAGGTTACAGAATGATTTGGTGCAATGTCTTGTCAGTTTCGAGTTTGTGTTCCCACCATCCTTCTTCAATATCATGACGCACGTCCTAGTTCACTTAGTCGAAGAGATTGCCATTCTGGGTCCTGTATTTCTACACAATATGTTCCCCTTTGAGAGGTTCATGGGAGTCTTAAAGAAATATGTTCATAACCGTGCTAGGCCAGAAGGAAGCATCTCCATGGGCCATGAAACAGAGGAGGTCATTGAGTTTTGTGTTGACTTTATTCCTGACCTTAAGCCGATTGGTGTTCCCGAATCGCGGCATGAGGGCAGACTTGGTGGAAAAGGCACGCTAGGAAAGGACCAAGTAATATGTATGGACGGGCATTCTTGGGCGCAAGCACACTACACAGTTCTACAAAATTCCAGCTTGTTGGGTCCTTATATCGACGAACACAAGAATATTCTACGCTCCAAACACCCGGAGCAGTCTGACGACTGGATTACACGTGAACACACGGCGACTTTCGGCGGTTGGTTGCAGACACGTCTCATGCATGATGAGAGTGTTGGAGATGAGTTGTACTTGCTGGCCAAGTTACCATCTTTGACTATACTGACTTTCAAAGGGTACGAGATAAATGGGAATACATTTTACACGATCGCCCAAGATAAAAAGAGCACCAACCAAAACAGTGGTGTCCGCTTTGATGGAGCAAACACCAATAGGCCAAAGGACACATATTATGGTTACATAGAGGAGATATGGGAACTTGACGATGGACGTGAATTGAAGGTCCCTTTGTTTCGCTGCAAATGGGTCAATCTGTCAGGAGGCGGCGTAAAGGAAGATCCGCGGTACGGAATGACAACAGTGGATCTCAACAATCTTGGGTACGCAGACGAACCATTCGTCCTAGCCAATGATGTGGCGCAGGTTTTCTATGTGAAGGACATGTCTACCAAGCCGAGAAAAAGAAAAGATAAGGAAGCGAATACATCATACGATGAGCCAAAGCGCCACATAGTTCTTTCAGGGAAAAGAAATATCGTGGGAGTGGAGGACAAGACAGACATGTCAGAAGATTATGAAATGTTTCATGAAATTGCTCCCTTCACAGTGAAGATTGACCCAAGCATCCTGTTAAATGATGAAGATTGTCCATGGTTACGGCGCAAAGGGACACACGCGAAGAAAAAGTTTTATACCAAAAGATCCCACTCTGGGATGTGACCGGCTTCACCGTCATCACTTTCTTCTCTAGTGAGTTTCCGGACTTATCTCGAAAGTTCCACTTTGGACAAACTAGATGGAATCTTTGTAATAGTTAGGGTATATATGTGTTTTGGCAGTTTAAAGGTGAAGAAATATATCTTTAAGGCAGTTGAGTGGGTTACGACAAAAACTGGATGCACTTCGTGTACAAACTGGACAATCTCTTTCGAATTATCAGGCTTTCGGACGAAAACTCATCTGTTACAAAGGCATTTCATTTTTTTTAACTTATTTCAACTCCAGGCTTTTTGTGAGTTCAACATGCACCATTCAAAGCCACATCATCGATTTTCAACCCTTTCTGACTTCATTCGCTATTTTTCGTGCATTTACTGATTTTTTTGAGCTAAATGACGCTGAAATTGAAAAGCACTACAAATGATCTCTGAAAAGGTTGAAACTTGGCATGGTATCATCATTTCATCCACATAGCATGTGCTAAAAAGTTGAGAGGGTTACGGCAAAAACTGGATGCACTTCGTGTACAAACTGGACAATCTCTTTCGAAGTATCAGGCTTTCGGACGAAAACTCATCTGTTACAAAGGCATTTCATTTTTTTAACTTAAAACACCCATTTAAAATAACATAAAAATAAGCAAATTGAATATAATGATAAAACACACTAATATTAAACAGCAGGAAAAAGAATCACTCAAAAATCTATTTTTAAAGTAAAGTTATTCACAAACTAGTGATTCACATAAATTTCAAATAATTTAAATTTAAACTATTCAAATTTGAAAACTACTGGCACTAACAGAAAGTTTATAATTTTTGTGACCTAAAACAAAAAGATTCACTCAAAAACTCTAATAAATCAAAAAAACAACTCAGAAACAAAAGTAAATAAATAAAGCAGAAAACAAAAAAAAACAGGAAAATAAATAAATTAAAAAAAGCCCGCCTACTGGGCCGCCACGGCCTGCATACGAGTAGAAACCCAACTACTAGTTGGGCCAGGATGCAGGCCCGCACGGCCCAGTAGGGACCACAGGGCAGAACAGGTTTGGTAGGCCCACAAGGCCTGCTTTAGAGAGGAGCTCGAAGCAGATGCCGCGGTGGGGCTTATAAACTGGTGCGAGCGCCTCTCGCCAAGCGAGGTGGGACTAAACTTGCCCTGCACCGCGCCTGCGCGAGCACCAGGCCTTTAGTCCCGGTTGGTGGACTAAAGGCCCCCCTTTAGTCGCGGTTGGAGCCACCAACCGGGACTAAAGGCCTGGCTTCCCGCCGCTTGGCCTGGTGAAAATTCATCTTTAGTCCCGGTTGGTGGCTCCAACTGGGACTAAAGGTCTCCGCATATATATACAGCACTAGAAAATTTTCAGAGTTCTCTGCTTCTCTCGACGCCGACCACTACAGAGGACGCCGCCAGGCTGCCGCCGTCGCCTGCCCCGACGCTGGAGCTCGTCGCCGCCCCCGACGCCGGCCGCCCGCGCCTCCTCCCCGATCCCCGACGCCGCCCGCGCCCTCCTCCCCGAGCCCCGACGCCGCCCGCGCCTCCCCGAGCATCGCGCGCCGCGCCACCGATCCTCGTCGACGGCCGGACCTCCTCGCCGGCCCTCCTCTTCGAGCCCTCGCCGCCCCCGCTCCTCGCCGACGCCCTGCCCGCCCCGATCCCCTCCTCTTCCTCGCTGTGAGCCCTCTTTTTTTCCTTTTTTTCATTTTTTGGAACTGTTAGATGAATGTTAGATATGTTCATAGAAATGGTGATAGAATAGATATGTAATTTTTGTTAGATGAATGTTAGATATGTATATGTAATTCTTTTCTGTTTTTCTGTTTTTTAGTTATAGAAATGTTAGAGATGAATGTTTTTTAGTTTTTTATACTTTTAGTTATAGAAATGTTAGATGAATGTTAGATATAGAAATGTTAGATGAATGTTTTTTAGTTTTTTATACTTTTAATGTTGTATCATAGTATATATAGATGGAATTTTGACCAAGCATAGAAAAAATTTGCATAGAAAAAAGTTGACCATGTATTAATAATATTTTAATGTTAATATCTTAATGTTGTATTTGCAAAAGTTTGTCATGTATTTGCAAAATCAAGCGAAAAAGAATTACAAAAATCACAATCAAGCATTTAAAAAATGTTAAATTTGCATAGAAACATTTTTGGCGTCGACGATGCCCGGCCCGCATCCTCGTCGTCGTCTCGGTGGCGACGACCTGCTTGAGAGGCGCCATGTCCGGGACTGGGCTCCGCCGGGCTGTCACTGGGAGGTGCTACCTTCCGGGGCGCGCAGCTTGGTGAGGAACCGGGCTCCCGTCGTCGACCCGGAGCTTCTTTGGTGGCGTTCGCGTGGGCCACTTTCGGTGCGGAGGCAGCCGGCCCCGCCGGAGGTGGTACGTCGCCGTGTTAGGGAGGAGGACGAGCACGTCCGTCGCTACATGGTTGCGTTGGACTTCAGGTTCTCCAATGCCTGGCAGGTTCTTCAGGGATCTCACCCGAGCTATGATCCTGTGATGGTTCCTTCTCTTTGGGTGTCCACCGCCCGCGCCTCAGGAACCGCGAGTGAACTAGATTCTTCGATAATATTCGATCTGTATTAGCTAGTGATGTTATATGATAATATTCGAGATGTATTAGTGATAATTAATACTCGAGATGTATGCGAGATTATATTCGATAATATTCGAGACGATGTATTCGAGATTATATTCGATGATGCATATTATCTGCATTATTCGAGATGCATATTATCTACTATGATTCACAGTTTTTCCTTATTGATTGCATTCTAATTTGAATACTAAATTGTTTTGTCTTTCCTCTGGATTAGTTAATATAAGCTATGGACAATACTGGCAGAGACGGAGAAGAGACCATGTTCGACATCATACGCTCCTCGAGCCCAGATGAGAATGAACCCGAAGATGACGGCTCGCAATATCTTAATAATTCCGGTGAGGGAGTATTAATATTTGATGAAGACGAACGAAGAGACGAAGGCCACAACAATGATGACGAAGGAAATGTTCTTCAAATAACAAAGACCGGCGAGGTATATATATATAAGGCCTCTGGTGATCATTACATGTATTAATTGATTTATATATATTAACGAATCGATCTTTCTTCTTTTAGCCCTCCGGATCGAGCAAATCTTCTACAAGCAGGGCAGTACGAGGCCCGGCCAGAAGGTTGCAGGCTGGCATAAAGTACAACATCGATGCCATCAATATAAATGGCGAACCGCTTGCTCCTAAAAAGAATGCGGACAAATTTACTCGTCAATGCGGAGTTATTGTCAGGGACCAAATCCCGATATCCGTTCAAGAATGGAATAAGCCAGCAAAGGGAGATCAAGGAGTTACTTTTGTCGACGGTAGAGCAAAAGATCTGCTTTGGGAATCGCTCATGGCATATTTCACCCTACCAGATCATTTGACAGATGAAGAACAGGAGAAAGTCAAGAAGAGTGCTCTTAAGAAGATGGCGATAGCATTCAACAACCACAAGAAAAGAATATGGGCCAAGTACCAAGCAGACGGAAAGAAGACTCCAGCATTCAAGGGAACACTGGAGAAGGCAAAAGATCACTAGGACGATTTCGTGCAGTTCAAGGAATCGGAAGAAGCTAAGGAACGGTCGAGAATAAACAAGATTAATGCTGCGAAAAAAAAGTGGCACCATACTCTGGGGCTAGGTGGCTACCAGGTCGGCCGACCTAAGTGGGATCTCGCTGAGGAACAGAAGATTGCTGCAGGGGTCACTCCAGTTACATTGAGTTGGCCCCCCAGGTGCAGGACTTGGTTTTATGCACATGGGGGGAAGTTGGACCCAGAGACAGGGCTGGTTATGGAGCGGGCAAGTCTTAAAGAAGCCTCCGACGCTTTACTTGTTGCAATAGAAGATGCTCGAACGGGAAAGTACAAGCCCAACAGAGAGAATGATGAGCTTACGCGCGTCCTGAAGAATCCTGAACACCCGGGACGAACACGAGGCAAAGACGTTGTTCCGTGGTTTGAGGGGTTTGCGGATTGGAACGCCACTTACAAAAGCCGTGCGAGAAAGAAGCAGCAGGAGGAGGAGCGGAGGAAGCAGGAGGAGGAGCGGAGGAAGCAGGAAACAGACCGCCTTAAACTGGTAGAATCAAAGAACGCGGAGTTGGAACGTGCTTTCCTAAGGCAGCAGGAGCAGATCGACTCACTTAGCCAGGAAAGGGCGTCTCAGCGGCAGCAGCAAGCAGATCCAGCATTGGATACAACCGTCCCATCTATGCCGAAAAGCAGCGTGGGTTCCACCCCGGCCGATGATGCACTGCTGGATAGATACCCTGTGGATGATATCAAAGAAACGACACCTTGTGAGCTACACATGAAAGTGAAGAACATATCCATGAAGGTGGCGGGCGGCTATGCTTTAACAAATCCTCCTGAAGCAAACTTCCATTGCAATCCGATTCCAGCTGGCTATGCTCGTGTCGGGGTTGATGAAGTGATGTCAGGATATTACGAGCTAGAGCTTGACATTCCTGGAGGTGACGAAGAGCGCACACTGGGAGAGGCCATACATCGTATCATTCTATGGAGAAAGGATTGCATCGTCTTTCCAAGGCCACCGACTCCTCCTCCAAGTCTGCCACCGCGTCAGCCGACTCCAACCCTGCCCGAGACGCAGCGCGGCGCTAGTCCGCCACTGCGTCAGCCGTCTCCACCACCCCACCCCGAGACGGAGCCCATCAGCGCGAGTCCGCCATATCGATCTCGGGCGCGTCAGCCTTCTCCAAAGCGGAAGAGAGCACCAAGCAAGAAAGCCTCTCCTCCTGCCAAAAAGAAGTTGGCTTACGAGATGACTATCGAGGAAAACAAGGCCGAAGTGGCTGCCCAAGTGAAGGCCCATTTTGCACCGAAACAGCCCCCGCCGAAGGAGAAAATATCTGATGAAGTCATACAACACTTTATTGATAATGCTCAACCCGCTGTGAAGAGGACGAACTCAGACTATGAGCGTTGTATTAAGAAGTTATATAAGGCACAAAAAGATAAGGAGTCGAGCTCGAGCCAAGCAAGGAGTAGTAAATGCGGGAAAACTGTTCCCCAGCTGGGAGAACAGGCAGAGCAATCGATCCCCCCGCTCATTGTACAATCAAATGGTGTGAGTACCGCCAATCAGCCGATAATAACCGACGCTCATAGACAGATGGCTAGAGAGGCCGGTGTCACTGTTGAACAACTCCTAGGCATCGAGGAACTCCCCAAGATTCAAGATCACAAAGTAGCATGGAAATATGTCCCCGGCCAAGATCTGGTCAGGGAGGTCGAGAATCTATCAACGAGAATGCGCAATTTGCATGACTGGTACCTGAGAGAAGTCAAGAAGGGGCGAGATTCCCTCATGGTGAAAGTCAAGGAAGAGCATTACTTCAATGCAAAAGATTTGTGGGTTCAGTTTGAAGAAATGTTTCAGTTATTCAATCAAGACGCACTCGACAAATCTCTCGTCAGTTGCTATTGTCTGTAAGTGATTTCTTTCTGTAATTCAAGTCTCTAGCTGTGCTCGTTCGTTGCCTGTAATTATCCTTACTATATTCTTTTCTATGGTATTATGCAGAATGAAGATTTATGAAATGAAAAAAGATGGACGCTATGGCATTGGGTTCATTGACCCAAATACCATTAATGAAGAGGTGTGGTCACGTCACCCAAAAGAGACAGAGAAGAACTTGGTACAGTTTTTGAAGCAACTAAATACCTCACCAGAAATAGTATTTCCTTACAACTTCGGGTGAGTGTTACTGTCTTGTACTACAAATTCTATTTTGCTTACTAGATGTTAATAAGTGTAGTTGATGAGTTATGCACATGCCCGCTTAATTATACAAACGTGTGCGCATGCAGTTTCCACTGGATCCTGCTAATCATTGAAGTTGACGAGGGAAAAGTTAAAGTAATGGACTCACTACTTAAAGAACCTAAAGACTACTTAATCGTGAAGGGGATGGTCGACAGGTAATTTCAATCGTTATCGCACTATGTCAGCCTCTTTAGTTCATTTTCTGATATCAACTAATTAATAACTCCTTTATTCATTTTCTTTGCAGGGTAGGGTTTGGCAAAACTTCATCAAAGAGGTCCCAGGCGCATGAAAACAAGAGCTGAAATGGGTACGACCCAGGGTACGTAATTAAGTAGTACTAGCTACGTATCCGCGCATCTCTTTAATTCTAGTTTCAATATCATTATCATGCTTGATTAATTATTATCTGATGAATTCTATTCCCTTTAAAGTGCATGAGGCAGGCGCCGGGGAATAATTTATGTGCATACTACGTTTGCGAGAACATTCACATTATAACGTCCGAACGGGGGAGATCTGAAAGACAACTTTGGGTACGTTTGCCAGAACACTATCCACAATTTTTTTATCATCATCTAATATATATACACATAACTAATATATTCATCTTGATCTCCTTCTTTAAAGTTGATGGAGATGCGGGAAAAGCTCCTACCAACGGACCAAATACGAGCACTTCAAGAGGAAATTGCGGGATTTTTGGTTGACCAGGTCATAGATCCCAAAGGAGTATACCATTACTCCTATTAATGTGCCTGCATGTAATTATCTGCAAATTGTAGGAGAAATTGTATATATGTACCAAATTGTATATATATATGTGTATGCGCATGCATATGGTCGTACGAGAAATTCTATTTATATATGCATGACGTGTACAGTATGTATGTAGTAACGTAAAATATGTTTGAAATGAAAAAGAATTAAATGGAAAACACAAAATTAAAAGGAAAAATAAAGCATAAACCCCTAAACCCCTATACCTTTTAGTCCCGTTTGGTGTTACCAACCGGGACTAAAGGCCACCAAGCCCCCGGCGCAGGCTCGTGCCACGTGGTGCCTTTTAGTCCCGGTTGGTGTTACCAACCGGGACTAAAGGCCACCAAGCCCCCGGCGCGGGCTCGTGCCACGTGGTGGGCCTTTGGTCCCGGGCCGTGACGAACTGGGACTAAAGGGGGGGCCTTTAGTCCCCACCCTTTAGTGCCGGTTGTTGAACCGGGACTATAGGCCCTTACGAACCGGGACTAAAGGCTGATTCTGCACTACTGAACCGCGCCAGCAAGGGCTGCAGGCATATGTCGATCGAATCATCGCCATACCAGAATGTCCCGGCGGCGGTAACCTGTGTTTCATGCATCTTCTTGGTGACGCCTGCCAGGTCCATAAGCCGGTCTTTAGCGTCATCGCCAGGAACATCCGGCAGGAAAGCTGCAAAGGCAAAACAGATAGCAGCTAGCTCCAGCCGGCGGCTTCACGAACAAAAAATTATGCAAGGTCTGGCACTTATATTTCGCAGCTAGCTCCAGCCGGCAACATCACTCCTGCGCCTCTTCAAGCTCCGTGGCCATCAGCTTTCCGGCCTCTGTCAAACGGTGGACCTGGGCCTCGAAACTATTGTGGGCTTCCTCGTGGGTGCGCACTGGCGTTGTCAACACACCGACCTCATGCTTCAGGAGGCCTTGCTGCTCTTTCCTAGTTTCAATGGAGGCCCTGAGATCGGCAATAGTCTGACGATCAGTTTCAGTTTCAGTCTTCAGTCGCTCCGCAGTTTCCTGCAGACCTCGGGCCTTGTCTCCGGCTTCCCTGACTGCTCGACCCACGTCGTCTCGCTCCCGTTGTGCTTCGGCCATCAGTTGCCGGAGCCGGGTGATTTCTTCAGAGGCTATAACATTGGGAAAAATAAATTCAGATGCGTACAACACACTAAGATCCCGATATGCAAGAAATTGCAAAAGTTGAGAACTCAGAAACTCACGGATGGCGTTGGCTCGGGCCTTCTCCAAATTCTCGTTCGCCCGGCGCTGTTCAGCCAGCTGCTTTCACAACTTGGCGACCTCTGCAGCCAGGCCCCGCTTCTCATCTACCAGTTTCTGCAAAATAAGGGCAAGGACACAACAGTAAAGACAGGATTCCGGTCCGACCTCTTTTCGGCCACACAGACTCCTGGGGGTTACTGTACGGCAAAAAAAAGCAAAAAACAAGAAACCAGATTAACGGCTCAGAACCAGGAACTACAACTAGCCAGAAGCCGACCATAGTCCTGGGGGCTACTGCATAGTTCATCCTATTAATTTTGACCGCAGGCCCGCCGGTCACATTCCACCGACCTCCGTCCCGGGAGCTCGGATCAAGTGTAAAGCAAGCTGTCAAAACAAAAAACTGACATAGCTATTATGAACTATAAAGGACTAAGGCCCTGCTCCCGGTTTAGGTCAACCACCGTCAGGCCCGGGGGCTACTGCTACATACAGGCAATGGCAGAGGTTTTTTGAGAACAATGAAAGAAGTAGAGCTCAGTAATAAGAAGTAGAAGAAACTAACCGTTAACCCCGGCTCCACCGAATTGCCCAGCTTGCTAAGTGAAGCTGACAAGGCCTTTACGCTCAAGGCGGATTCGGTCATGGCGGCCTGCACCTCTTCAGGGATGTTGGGTCCCATGCCATCCCCTTTGGGGAATGGCTCTGACTCAGCGTGGACACGGTCCGGGCCCTGACCGAGCCGCCGTTTGGACCGGCCGCCGACGGACCGGACCGGACCGGACCGACGATGGTAAAGCTCGGGCCGGACCGAGAGGACCGCCCATGGCGTCGTACGGCGACGGCGAGCGGCGGCGCATGGCGATGGCAGGAGATTACGGGGCACAGGAAGCAGAGGAAGGAGAGGGGAACAGCCGCGTGCCCGTCATGAGCACATTTAAGAGGTCGGGGAGGCCAGGTACGCGACGACGGCGACAAATGGAAGTGTTGCCATGGAGGTGGCGGCGTAGCAGTAGCCGGCGGAGGTCACCCCCGGTCCGCCTGACCTGGGGCAGCTGGACTTCTTCATCAGGGAGGCCCCCGAGCGGATGAAGTCCAAGGGCGGGCCTGTTCGTGGCGACACTAGTGTTCCGCAATTAATCTCGTTGCCTCGTTGTTTCCTGTTTTTTAGGGGTGTTTCCTGTTTTCTGTCGCGTTAATTCTGTTTGATTTTTGAAAGTATCACGTTAACTCTGTTGAGTCGATATTGTAGGATCGGTGCATGTGCCATAACTATCCCTTTTAGTGTTTGCATGTTGCAAATAAGTAGGGCCTGTAACGTGTATGCCCACGTACAAATGTACATTCAGTCGTACAAATTATGATCATGATCGATATTCCGTTCGATGGCACGGGTTATTAGGATCGTGGGGAGGTGTAGGATGGCAGGAACGTATCCGATCGAGCCCATCTTTCTCGTTCTTTCTGTTTCTGCTCCGTTGAATAAAAGGAAAACTCCAACGTTTTAGGCAACAGAATTCCTATTCCTACGAAGTAAATCGTGGAGTAAATCGAGGAGATAACTGTCCCTCCAATAACGTGGAGTTAATCGTGGAGATAACTGTCTCTTCTTCTACCTCGAGCCAAAGAATCCATCGCGTGAGTTTATTCGTGCGTAAGAAACATCAGAGCTCATTCGGTCCATTCGAGTTAACCGAGCTAAGACCGGACCGGACCGGTCGATTTTCAGGCCGAAATTCCCAGCTCGGACCGGCTAGTTTTTCCAACGGGCCGGGACCGATCGGTCCGGTCCAGAGCGGTCCACGAGCGGGCCAAAAAGCCCGCTCGGTACGTCCAGCCTTAGCTCTGACGATGACGTCGTCAGGCTGGTGCTCGTGCCATCTTTCCTCTTCTTCTTCTTCTTCAAGTCCTGCCCCTGGGCATTGGACTTGGAAGCCACAACAATGAGTCCCCCAAGGGGCACCGATCCGGAAGCCGGATTGATGGGCCTCGTCTTCGTCAGCCCCATCGGCAAGTCAGCAGTTTCGGCCGCGCTCTCCACGGACTTCTCGACCACCACCTCGCCGGATGCAGCCCGGTCCTTGCCGTGGGTGGGTCGAATGAGCTGAGGCCGCAGCGGTTTCCGGGTTGGCAGACGGAGGTGGCGTGGCTGTATTCAAAACATCAAGGAATGATTATTTACGTACCAAGAAATCCTTTACGGCTCCTAGAGTGGAAGCAACTTTACCTCTCTCAGAAGGGGCGACCTCCGGTGGTGTGACATGAGCAGTGGCTTCGGCCCCTTGTGGCTCGGACGAAGGCGCCTCAGCTTCCGGCCACTCTGCATGGCCGGATCCGTGCACAATGTCCTCATCAATACCGCGAGTAGGCCTGCGGGTATCATTCCAAAGCAAAGCCTCTAGCTTAAGGAATACTCCCTCCATTCCAAAATATAAGGTGTATTAGTTTTTGCAAAAGTCAAACACGTGCTTGTTTGACCAAGTTTTTAGAAAAAAGTATCAACATCTACAGTATCAAATTTGTATTATTAGATCCATCATGAAAAGTATTTTCATATTTTATTTTTTTTGTATTGTAGATGTGGATATTTTATTCTATAATCTTGGTCAAACATACATAGGTTTGACTTGCACAGAAACCAATACACCTTATATTCTGGAATAGAGGCGGTATATATATCCAACCCAGAATTAAACCAAGTCAGAAGACATACCTGCCCACCGCCAGTATGTTGCGTCCTCTTGGGCTTGATCACCTTGAGGGTGCACTAGTAGAAAACGGGCCTTTAATCCCGGTTTGTAAGGCCCTTTAGTGCCGATTCTCCAACCGGCACTAAAGGGTGGGGACTAAAGCCCCCCCTTTAGTCCCGGTTCGTCACGGCTCGGCACTAAAGGCCCACTACGTGGCACCTGCCGGCGCCGTGGGCTTGGGGATCTTTAGTCCCGGTTGGGTCACCAACCGGGACTAAAGGTGGAGCCTTTAGTCCCGGTTGGTGACCCAACCGGGACTAAAAGTATTTAATTCTTTTAATTTTCATTTATTTTTCCTTTTAATTTTGTGTTTTCCATTTAATTATTTTTCATTTCAAACATATATTACGCTACTACATACTGTACACGTTGTGCATATATATATATATAAATCGAATTTCTCGTACGACGACCATTCACATACATATATATATACAATTTGGTATATACAATTTCTCCTACAATTTGCGGATCATTACATATGCAGGGCATTACTGCTTGATCTTGTAATGGTATTCTCCTTTGGGATCTATGACCTAGTCGACCAGAAATCCAGCTATTTCCTCTTGAATTGCTCGTACACGAGCCGTTGGTAGGAGCTGGCCCCGCATCTCTATCATCTATAATCAGGAGATCAAGATGAATATATTACTTGTGTGTATATATATTAGCTAGATCATGATAAAAAAAATTATGGATAGTGTTCTGGCAAACGTACCTAAAGAATTCTTTCATCTATGCTCCTTTCACACGTGATCATGCGAATGTTCTCGTAAACGTAGTATGCGCATAAAGCATTCCCCTTCTCCTGCCTCATGCACTTTACGAGAATAAAATTCAATCAGGTAATAATTAATCAAGCATTATTATGGTATTGAAACTAGAATTAAAGAGATGCACGGACGTAGCTAGCTAGTACTACTCAATTACCTTGGGTCGCACCCATTTCAGCTGTTGTTTCCATTGGCCGGGGACCTCTTTGATGAACTTTTGCCAAGCCCTGCCCGCCGGCAAAGAAAATGAATAAAGGAGTTATTAACTAGTTGATATCAGGAAATGAAGTAAAGAGGCCGACATAGTGCGATAATGATTGAAATTACCTGTCGACCATCCCCCTCACGGTTGCGTATTCGGATGGATCCTTATATAGTGAGTCCAGTACTTCAACTTTTCCCGGGTCAACTTCAATGATTAATAAGATCCAGTGGTAACTGCATGCGCACACGTTTTTTATAAATAAGCGGGCATGTGTATAACTCATCAACTACACTTATTAACATCTAGTAAGCAAAAAATAGAATTTGTAGTACAAGATATAGTAACACTCACCCGAAGTTGTAAGGAAGTAGTATTTTTGGTTGGGTGTTTAGTTGCTTCAAAAACTCTAGCAGGAATCTCTCTGTGTCTTCTCTCGAATATTGATCTTCCCATATCGCCTGATTAATCGTATTTGGGTCAATGAACCCAACTCCATAGCGTCTAGTTTTTTTCATTTCATACATCTTCATTCTGCATAATACCACAGAAAAGAATATAGTGAGGATAATTACAGGTAATGAACGAGAGCACATCTAGCTAGCTAGCTAGAGACTTAAATTACAGAAAGAAATCACTTACAGACAATAGCAACTGACGATAGATTTGTCTAGTGCGTCTTGTTGGAATAACTGAAACAACTCTAAAAATTCAATCCACATATCTTTTTCATGAAAGTAATGCTCTGGCTTGACTTTCACCATGAGGGACTCTTCATTGGTTTTTGCTGTTTTTTGCATGTACCACGTATGCAAATTGTACATTCTCGTTGGTAGAAGCTTGACATCGTCAGGCTTGACCAGAGGTTTGCCGCGGACATATTGGTATTTTACTTCCTCCTCTGTAATCCCGGGGAATTCCTCAAGGCCTAGGAGTTGTTCAACAGTGACACCGGCCTCTTTAGCCTGCCTTCTAAGATCGTCGGTTATTGCCGGCCGATCGGCGGTACTCACATGTGTTTGTACAATGAGCGGGGGGATCGATTGCACTGCCTGTTCTCCCAGCTGGGGAACAGTTTTCCCGCTTTTTTGCCAACTGCTTGGCTCGAGCTCGAGCTCGACTCCTTTTGCCCTGCAGAATATGACTTCTTGATAGACCGAACATAGTCGGAGTCCTTCTGATTGTCAGCCGGTCGAGCCATATCAATAAAGTGTTGTGATACATGCTCAGGTACTTTCTCCTTTGGCGGCACGGGCGGTTTCGGTGCAAAATGGGCCTTCAATTGGGCATCGCATGCGTCGTCGAGTTCCTCCTGAGTCAGGTGGTAAGACAACTTCGGAAGAGGCTTGAGGCTGCTTGGACCATATTTGAATTTCTTGCCTGTTGTACCGCTAGCCGTCGTAGCTGCGGCCTCTCTCTTCCGCTGTTGCTTAGGCGGAGCACGCTGAGTCGGCTGACTTGGAGGAGGAGGAGTTGGCTGACGCCGTGCCGGACTTGGAGGAGGAGTCGGCTGACGCGGTGCCGGACTTGGAGGAGGAGGAGTCGACTGACGCGGCGGCGGACTTGGAGAAGGAGGAGTCGGTGGGCTTGGAAAGACGATGCAATCCTTTTTCCATAGAATGATACGATGTATGGCCTCCCCCAGTGTTCTCTCCTCGTCACCTCTAAGAATGTCAAGTTGTAGCTCGTGATATCCTGACATCACTTCATCAACCCCGACACGAGCATAGCCAGCTGGAATGGGATTGCAATGGAAGGTTGCTTCAGGGGGATTTGCTAAAGCATAGCCGTCCGCCACCTTCATGGATAAGTTCTTCACTTTCATGTGTAGCTCACAGTTAGTCCTGTCTTTGATATCATCCACAGGGTAGCTAGCTAGCAGTGCATTATCGATATCGGCCGGGGCGGAACCCACGCTGCTTCTCGGCATAGATGGGACGGTGCTATCCAATGCTGGATCGATCTGCTCATGCTGCCGCTGAGACGCCCTTTCCTGGCTGAGTGAGTCGATCTGCTCCTGCTGCCGCCTGACAAATCGTTCCAACTCCAAGTGACTAGAGTATAGGCCTTCAAAGCGGAGTGCTTCCTCCTTCTTCTTCTGCTCCTCCTGCATCTTCTTTCTCGCACGGCTTCTATAGTCGTCGTTCCAATCCGCAAACCCCTCAAACCACGGAACAACGCCTTTGCCTCGTGTTCTTCCCGGGTGTTCACGATTCTTCAAGGCGCGCGTAAGCTCGTCGTTCTCTCTGTTGGGCGTGAACACCCCCGTTCGAGCTTCTTCTATTGCAATAAGTATTTCGTCTGTCGCTTCTTTAAGACTTGCCTTCACCATAACCAGCCCTGTCTCTGGGTCCAACTTCCCCCCATGCGCATAAAACCATGTCCTGCACCTGGAGGGCCATGTCAATGTAACTGGATTGACCCCTGCACTAATCATCTTTTGCTCAGATTGATCCCACTTAGGCAGGGCCACCTGGTAGCCACCTGGCCCCAGAGTATGGTGCCACTTCTTTTTCGCAGCATTAATCTTGTTTATTCTCGACCGTTCCTTAGCTTCTTCCGATTACTTGAACTTCACGAAAGCATCTCAGTGATCTTTTGCCTTCACCAGTGCTCCCGTGAATTCTGGAGTCTTCTTTTTTGATTTGACGTACTTACTCCATGCATTTTTCTTGAAGGTGTTGAATGCGATCACCATCTTTTTAAGAGCATAGTTTCTGACTTTCTTCAGATATGCATCTGTCAAATTATCTGGTAGGGTGAAATGTTCCATGAGCGTAGTCCAAAGCACATCTTTTGCTCTTTCGTCGACAAAAGTAACTCCTGCTCGATCTCCCTTTGCTGGCTTTTTCCATTCTTGAATGGAGATCGGGATTTGGTCCCTGACAATAACTCCGCATTGATTCTTGAACTTGGTCGCATTTTTCCTAGGTTCAAGCGGTTCGCCAGTTGATGTTTTGATGGAATCGATGTTGAACTTTACGCCTTTGTCCAACTGTTTGGCCGGGCCTCGA
Source organism: Elymus sibiricus (assembly GCA_039707655.1). NCBI lineage: Eukaryota > Viridiplantae > Streptophyta > Magnoliopsida > Poales > Poaceae > Elymus > Elymus sibiricus. Next base: position 3,659,382 of record CM077670.1, on the reverse strand, counting down.
ACTACCCTGTCGCTTGTAGAAGATTTGCTCGATCCGGAGGCCTAAAAGAAGAAAGATCGATTTGTTAATACATACAAATCAATTAAGACATGTAATGATCACCGGATGGCTTATATATTAAATATACCTCGCCGGTCTTTGTTATTTGAAGAACATTTTCTTCGTCAACATCGTTGTCGTCACCTTCATCTATTCGTTCGTCTTCATCAAACATCATACCCTCACCCGAAGGGTTCAGATATTGCGAGCCATCATCATGATCATCTGGGCTCGGGCAGCGTATGATGTCGAACACCGTATATTGTCCATAGCTTTTATTTAACTAATCCAGAAGAAAGATAAAACAATTTAGTATTCAAATTAGAATGCATGCAATCAATAAGGAAAAACTGAATCATAGTAGATAATATGCGCATCTCGAATAATCCAGATAATATGCATCATCGAATATAATCTCGAATACATCGTCTCGAATATTATCGAATAATATAATCTCGAATACATCGTCTCGAAAATAATCTCGAATACATCTCGAGTATTATCACTAATACATCTCGAATATTATCATATATATATATAACATCACTAGCTAATACAGATCGAATATTATCGAAGAATCTAGTTCACTCGCGGTTCCTGAGGCGCGGGCGGTGGACACGCAAAGAGAAGGAACCATCACAGGATCATAGCTCGGGTGAGATCCCTGAAGAACCTGCCAGGTATTGGAGAACGTGACGTGCAACGCATCCATGTAGCGACGGACGTGCTCGTCCTCCTCCCTGACACGGCGACGTACCACCTCCGGCGGGGCTGGCTGCCTCCGCACTGAAAGTGGCCCACGCGAACGCCACCAAAGAAGCTCCGGGTCGACAACGGGACCCGGATTCCTCACCAAGCTGCGCGCCCCGGAAGGTAGCACCTCCCAGTGCCAGCCCGGCGGAGCCCAGTCTCGGACATGGCGCCTCTCAAGCAGGTCGTCGCCACCGAGATGACGACGAGGATGCGGGCCGGGCATCGTCGACGTCGAGAACAAAGTCTTATGAAAACAAATTCCTATGCAATAATTATCATTTTATTATGCTACTCATATTTAATAAACTTTTCTATTCATCCATTTAACAACATTTCTATTCATTCATTTAACATCCAGCTATCTAACATTTCTATTCATCCATCATTCTAACATACATCAATATAACATCTATCCATCTACATATACATCTAACATTCATCTACACACAAAAACATAAATCCATCTAACATTCATCTACACACAAAAATTACACAACCAATTTTATACATCCAAAAATTCATACACATATGCATCCAAATTCCACCGTTCATCTACATACATACATTGTATACATCTACATACTAAGCATTTACAACATACATACTTACATATATACATACATTGTATACATCTACATATAATTAAGCATCTAAAAATGAAAACAAAAAGATGAAAAATAAGGAGGAGGAGAGGGTCACCAGCCGGGATCGTCGGGACGGAGGGAGGCGGGTAGGACGCTGGAGACGGAGGAGCGGCGCTGGAGACGGATGAGGACGCCGGAGGCCGGAGGAGCGGCGCCGGCGCGGGCTCGGGCCGTGGCGGCGCGTTTAGGAGCGGCGCGACGTCGATCGAGGCGGGCGCGCGCAGAGGAGCGGCGGCGGCGGGCAGCCTGGCGGCGCCGGCGCGGAATCGGAGGCGACGGCGCGGGCTCGGAGGGGACGGCGAGATCCGGCAGCCTAGCGGCGTCGTTGTCTTCGGTGCCGTCGGGGGGAAATGCAGATGAGTTTGCAAATTTCCAAAGTGCGCGCTTATATACCCAACCCTTTAGTCCCGGTTGGTGGCTCCAACCGCGACTAAAGGCCCCCCTTTAGTCGCGGTTGGAGCCACCAACCGAGACTAAAGGCCTGGCTTCCCGCCGCTTGGCCTGGTGAAAATTCACCTTTAGTCCCGGTTGGTGGCTCCAACCGCGACTAAAGGGGGGCCTTTAGTCGCGGTTGGAGCCACCAACCGGGACTAAAGGCCTGTGCTTCCCGTGTCCTAAGTTTAGTCCCACCTCGCTAGTTGAGAGGAGCTCACAGCGGTTTATAAGCCCCGCCGCGGCTTCCCTGTCGAGCTCCTCTCTAAAGCAGGCCTGTGTGGGCCTAAAGAACCTGTCCTGCCCTGTGGGGCCTAGTGGGCCGTGCGGGCCTGCGTCCTGGCCCAACTAATAGTTGGGTTTCTAGTCGTATGCAGGTCGTGGCGGCCCAGTAGGCGGGCTTTTTTTTAATTTATTTATTTTCCAGTTTTTTTTGTTTTCTGCTTTATTTATTTTCTTTTGTTTTTGAGTTGTTTTTTGCTTTATTAGAGTTTTTGAGTGAATCTTTTTGCTTTAGGTCACAAAAATTATAAACTTTCTGTTAGTGCCAGTAGTTTTCAAATTTGAATAGTTAAATTTGAATTATTTGAAATTTGTGTGAATCACTCGTTTGTGAATAACTATACTTTAAAAATAGATTTTTGAGTGATTCTTTTTCATGCTGTTTAATATTAGTGTGTTTTATCATTATATTCAATTTGGTTATTTTTAGGTTATTTTAAATGGGTGTTTTAATCAAAAACAGATTCTGTTTAATCAAAACAAATTCATTAAATGCATGAAAAATAGCGAATGAAGTCAGAAAGGGTTGAAAATTGATGATGTGGCTTTGAATGGTGCATGTTGAACTCACAAAAAGTCTGGAGTTGAAATAAGTTAAAAAAAACGAAATGCCTTTGTAACAGATGAGTTTTCGTCCGAAAGCCTGATACTTCGAAAGAGATTGTCCATTTTGTACAGGAAGTGGATCCAGTTTTTGCCGTAACCCTCTCAACTTTTTAGCACATGCTATATGGGTGAAATGATGATACCATGCCAACTTTCAACCTTTTCAGAGTTCATTTGTAGTGCTTTTCAATTTCAGGGTCATTTAGCTCAAAAAATTCATTAAATGCATGAAAAATAGCGAATGAAGTCAGAAAGGGTTGAAAATTGAAGATGTGGCTTTGAATGGTGCATGTTGAACTCACAAAAAGTCTGGAGTTGAAATAAGTTAAAAAAAACGAAATGCCTTTGTAACAGATGAGTTTTCGTCCGAAAGCCTGATACTTCGAAAGAGATTGTCCATTTTGTACACGAAGTGGATCCAGTTTTTGCCGTAACCCTCTCAACGTTTTAGCACATGCTATGTGGATGAAATGATGATACCATGCCAACTTTCAATCTTTTCAGAGTTCATTTGTAGTGATTTTCAATTTCAGGGTCATTTAGCTCAAAAAAATCATTAAATGCATGAAAAATAGCGAATGAAGTCAGAAAGGGTTGAAAATTGATGATGTGGCTTCGAATGGTGCATGTTGAACTCACAAAAAGTCTGGAGTTGAAATAAGTTAAAAAAAATGAAATGCCTTTGTAATAGATGAGTTTTCGTCCGAAAGCCTGATACTTCGAAAGAGATTGTCCATTTTGTACACGAAGTGGATCCAGTTTTCGCCGTAACCCTCTCAACATTTTAGCACATGCTATATGGGTGAAATGATGATACCATGCCAACTTTCAACCTTTTCAGAGTTCATTTGTAGTGCTTTTCAATTTCAGGGTCATTTAGCTCAAAAAATTCATTAAATGCATGAAAAATAGCGAATGAAGTCAGAAAGGGTTGAAAATTGATGATGTGGCTTCGAATGGTGCATGTTGAACTCACAAAAAGTCTGGAGTTGAAATAAGTAAAAAAAATGAAATGCCTTTGTAACAGATGAGTTTTCGTTCAAAAGCCTGATACTTCAAAAGAGATTGTCCATTTTGTACACGAAGTGGATCCAGTTTTTGCCGTAACCCTCTCAACTTTTTAGCACATGCTATGTGGGTGAAATGATGATACCATGCACTGCAGTTACCCACCCTACACTTACAGTTATCTGAAAGTTACCCACCCTACACTTACAGTTATCTGAAAGTTACCCACCCTACACTTACAGTTATCTGAAAGTTACCCATCCTACACTTACAGTTATCTAAATGCATGAAAAATAGCAAATGAAGTCAGAAAGGGTTGAAAATTGATGACGTGGCTTTGGACATAATATTTCTTCGCGTTTCAAATGCCAAAACACATAAGTGGGAGTTCTATTACAAAGATTCCCCCCGGTTTGTCCGAAGTGGGACTTTCCAGATATATAAGTCCGGAAAATAACTAGAGAAGCCGGTCACATCCCAGAGAGGGATCTTTGGGTATAAAACTTTTTCTTCGCGTGTGTCCCTTTGCGCCGTAACCATGGACAATCTTCATCGTTTAACTTGATGCTCGGGTCAACATTCACTGTGAAGGGAGCAATTTCATGAAACTTTTCATAATCTTCTGACATGTCTGTCTTGTCCTCCACTCCCACGATGTTTCTTTTCCCTGAAAGAACTATGTGGCACTTTGGCTCATCGTATGATGTATTCGCTTCCTTATCTTTTCTTTTTCTCGGCTTGGTAGACATGTCCTTCACATAGAAAACCTGCGCCACATCATTGGCTAGGACGAATGGTTCGTCTGCGTACCCAAGATTGTTGAGATCCACTGTTGTCATTCCATACTGCGGGTCTTCCTTTACCCCGCCTCCTCTCAGATTGACCCATTTGCACCGAAACAAAGGGACCTTCAAACCAAGTCCATAGTCAAGTTCCCATATCTCCTCTATGTAACCATAATATGTGTCCTTTGGCCTATTGGTGTTTGCTGCATCAAAGTGGACACCACTGTTTTGGTTGGCGCTCTTTTTATCTTGGGCGATCGTGTAAAATGTATTCCCATTTATCTCGTACCCTTTGAAAGTCAATATAGTCAAAGATGGTAACTTGGACAGCAAGTACAGGTCATCTGCAACAGTGTCGTCATGCATGAGACGTGTCTGCAACCAACCGGCGAAAGTCACAGTTTGTTCATGTGTAATCCAGTCGTCAGACTTCTCCGGGTGTTTGGAGCGTAGAATATTCTTGTGTTGCTCGATATACGGAGCCACCAAGGCGGAACTTTGTAGAATTGTGTAGGGTGCTTGCGCCAAAGAATGCCCGTCCCGGCATATTACTGAATTCTTTCCTAGCGTGCCTTTTCCACCCAGTCTGCCCTCATGCCGTGATTCAGGAACACCAATCGGCTTAATGTCAGGAATAAAGTCAACACAAAACTCAATGACTTCCTCTGTTTCATGTCCCTTGGAGATGCTTCCTTCTGGCCTAGCACGATTACGAACATATTTCTTTAAGACTCCCATGAACCTCTCAAAGGGGAACATATTGTGTAGAAATACAGGACCCAGAATGGCAATCTCCTCGACTAGGTGAACTAGGACGTGCGTCATGATATTGAAGAAGGATGGTGGGAACACCAACTCGAAACTGACAAGACATTGCACCAAATCATTCTCTAACCTTGGTAGGATTTCTGGATCGACTACCTTCTGAGAGATTGCATTGAGGAATGCACATAGCTTCACAATGGCTAATCGAACGTTTTCCGGTAGAAGCCCCCTCAATGCAACGGGAACCAGTTGCGTCATAATCACGTGGCAGTCATGAGACTTTAGGTTCTGGAACTTTTTCTCTGCCATATTTATTATTCCCTTTATATTCGACGAGAAGCCAGACGGGACCTTCATACTGAGCAGGCATTCGAAGAAGATTTCCTTCTCTTCTTTGGTAAGAGCGTAGCTGGCATGACCCTGAAACTGCTTTGGATCCATGACGTCTTCTCCGTGCATACGTTGCTGGTCCTCCCGTGCCTCCGGTGTATCTTTTGTCTTCCCATACACGCCCAAGAAGCCTAGCAGGTTCACGCAAAGATTCTTCGTCACGTGCATCATGTCGATTGCAGAGCGGACCTCTAGGTCTTTCCAATAGGGTAGGTCCCAAAATATAGATTTCTTCTTCCACATGGGTGCGCGTCCGTCAGCGTCATTCGGAACAGATTGTCCGCCAGGACCCTTTCCAAAGATTACTTTTAAATCCGTGACCATATCAAGTATATCATCACCAGTACGGTGGCGAGGCTTCTTCCGGTGATCTGCCTCACCTTTGAAATGCTTGCCTTTCTTTCTTACGGGATGCCTGCTCTGAAGAAATCGACGATGCCCCAGGTACACATTCTTCTTACATTTATCCAAATATATACTGTCGGTATCATCTAAATAGTGCGTGCATGCGTGGTATCCCTTGTTTGTCTGTCCTGAAAGGTTACTGAGAGCAGGCCAATCATTGATGGTTACAAACAGCAACACTCGCAGGTCAAATTCCTGCTGTTTGTGCTCATCCCACGCACGTACACCTTTTCCATTCCACAGCTCTAAAAGTTCTTCGACAAATGGCCTTAGGTACACATCAATGTCGTTGCCGGGTTGCTTGGGGCCTTGGATGAGCACTGGCATCATAATGAACATCCGCTTCATGCACAACCAAGGAGGAAGGTTATAGATACATAGAGTCACAGGCCAGGTGCTATGATTGCTGCTCTGCTCCCCAAAAGGATTGATGCCATCTGCACTTAAACCAAACCATACGTTCCTTGCGTCATCTGCAAAGTCCTTCCACTTTCTCTCGATTTTTCTCCACTGTGATCCGTCAGCGGGTACTCTCAACTTCCCGTCTTTCTTACGGTCATCTTTGTGCCATCGCATCAACTTGGCATGCTCTTTGTTTTGGATCAAACGTTGCAACCGTGGTATTATAGGAGCATACCACATCACCTTGGCAGGAATCTTCTTCCTGGGGCGCTCGCCCGCAACATCACCAGGGTCATCGTGGCAGATCTTATAGCGCAATGCACAGCATACCGGGCATGCATTCAAATCCTCGTACTCACCGCGGTAGAGGATGCAGTCATTAGGGCATGCATGTATCTTCTGCACCTCTAATCCTAGAGGGCAGACGGCCTTCTTTGCTTCGTACGTACTGTCGGGCAATTCGTTGTCCTTAGGTAGGTTATTCTTCATTATTTTCAGCAACTTTTCAAATGCCTTGTCAGGTACACCATTCTCTGCCTTCCATTGCAGCAATTCCAGTGTGGTACCCAGCTTTTTCTTGTCATCTTTGTGTTGGAAATATGCCCTAGAGGCAATAATAAATTGGTTATTATTATATTTCCTTGTTCATGATAATCGTTTATTATCCATGCTATAATTGTATTGATTGGAAACTCAAATACATGTGTGGATACATAGACAACATTGTGTCCCTAGTAAGCCTCTAGTTGACTAGCTCGTTGATCAAAGATGGTTAAGGTTTCCTAGCCATTGACATGAGATGTCATTTGATAACGGGATCACATCATTAGGAGAATGATGTGATGGACAAGACCCAAACTACGAACGTAGCATATGATCGTGTCAGTTTATTGCTATTGTTTTCTGCATGTCAAGTATCTGTTCCTTTGACCATGAGATCATGCAACTCACTGACACCGGAGGAATACCTTGTGTGTATCAAACGTCGCAACGTAACTGGGCGACTATAAAGGTGCTCTACAGGTATCTCCGAGGGTGTCTGTTGGGTTGGCATGGATCAAGACTGGGATTTGTTACTCCGTGTGACGGAGAGGTATCTCAGGGCCCACTCGGTAATACAACATCACAATGAGCCTTGCAAGCAAAGTGACTAAAGAGTTAGCCACAGGATCTTGTATTACGGAACGAGTAAAGAGACTTGCCGGTAACGAGATTGAACTAGGTATAGTGATACCGACGATCGAATCTCGGGCAAGTAACATACCGAAGAACAAAGGGAACAGCATACGGGATTAACTGAATCCTTGACATAGAGGTTCGACCGATAAAAGATCTTCGTAGAATATGTGGGAGCCAATATGGGCATCCAGGTCCCGCTATTGGTTATTGGCCGTAGAGGTGTCTCGGTCATGTCTACATAGTTCTCGAACCCGCAGGGTCTACACACTTAACGTTTGGTGACGATTAGTATAATTGAGTTATTATGTTGGTGACCGAAAGTTGTTCGGAGTCCCGGATAAGATCCCGGACATGACGAGGATCTCCGGAATAGTCCGGAGGTAAAGATTGATATATGTGATAATAGTGTTTTGATCTCCGGAAAAGTTCCGGAGTTCACCGGAAGGGGTTCCGGATGTTTACCGAAGTGTTCGGGTGCGAGAACCCTTTATATGGGCCAAGGGATAAAAGCCCACGAGGTATTGGAAAGTGCAAAAGTAGTTTTGCTGCCGCGTAAGCGGTACTACCGCTTGGTGAAGCGGTACTACCGCCCGAGCGGTACTACCGCTTGTGTGAAGCGGTACTACCGCCCAAGCGGTACTACCGCTTGTGAGCGGTACTACCGCTTGTGCGCGGCTGTGCACGGTTCGGCAGGGATCCGAGTTGGACTCTTTTCCTGCGGGCAAAACCGACCTGGAGGAGGCTTTTACTCCAAGTTTAGACCCCAAGGCTCAACATATAAATAGAGGGGCAGGGCTAGCACACGAGATACATCAAGATTTCCCCAAGCCGTGTGCGGCAACCCTAACCCTCTAGTTCCTCCATCATAATCTCCGGAGCGCTTGGCGAAGCCCTGCAGAGATTGTTCCTCACCACCATCACCACGCCATCGTGCTGCTGGAACTCAACCACTACTTCACCATCGCTCGCTGGATCGAGGAGGTGAAGGCGTCATCAAGCCGTACGTGTGTTGAACGCGGAGGTGCCGTCCGTTCGGCGCTAGTTCGTGATCGGATCGAGGGACGACTTGCGATTTGGATCGCGGAGACGTTCGACTACATCAACCGCGTTTATTAAACGCTTCCGCTTAGCAATCTACAAGGGTATGTAGATTCACTCTCCCTCTCGTAGATGCTCATCACCATGGATAGATCTTGTGTGTGCGTAGGAAAATTTTGTTTCCCATGCAACGTTCCCCAACAGTGGCATCATGAGCTAGGTCTATGCGTAGATGAGATCTCGAGTAGAACACAAACGAGTTGTGGGCGTGGGTGTATACATATTGCTTGCCGTTACTAGTTGATACTTGATTCGGCAGTATTGTGAGATGAAGCGGCCCGGACCGACATTACGCGTACACTTACGCGAGACAGGTTCCTTCAACTAACATGTAACTTCGTTGCATAAAGATGGCTAGCGGGTGTCTGTCTCTCTCACTTTAGTTGAATCGATTTCAATGAAGAGGGTTCTTTTACAAGATCAAAAAGCAATCACTACACCACGTTGTGGTTTTGCGTAGGTAAGAACGGTTCTTGCAAACCCGTAGCAGCCACGTAAAATTTGCAACAACAATTAGAGGACGTCTAACTTGTTTTTGCAGGGTATGTTGTGATGTGATATGGCCAATTACATGATGAGATATATGTGATGTATGAGATGATCATGTGTTGTATAGAATATCACGACTTGCATGTCGATGAGTTCGGCAACTGGCAGGAGCCATAGAGTTGTCTTTAATTATTGTATGACCTGCGTGTCAATCATTAAGCGCTATGTAATGCTTTACTTTATCGCTAAACGTTAGCAATAGTCGTGGAAGCAACAGTCGGCGCGACAACCTTATGGCGACACGTTGATGGAGATCAAGATGATGGAGATCATGGTGTCATGCCGGTGACGATGGAGATCATGCCGGTGCTTTGGAGATGGAGATCAAAAGCACAAGTTCATGGCCATATCATGTCACTTATGATTTGCATGTGATGTTAATCCTTTTATGCATCTTATTTTGCTTAGGACGACGGTAGCATTATAAGGTGATCCCTCACTTAAATTTCAAGATAAATTGTGTTCTCCCCAAGTGTGCACCGTTGCGAAATTTCGTCGTTTCGAGACACGCCGTGATGATCGGGTGTGATAGACTCTACGTTCACATACAACGGGTGTAAGCCATGTTGCACATGCGGAAACATTCGGGTTAAACTTGACGAGCCTAGCATGTACAGACATGGCCTCAGAACACAAGAGACCGAAAGGTCGAACTTGAGTCATATAGTAGATATGATCAACATGAAGATGTTCACCATTGAAACCACCTCAACTCACGTGATGATCGGACTTGAGTTGGTGGATTTGGATCATGTTACACTCGAATGATCGGAGGGATGTCAATTTGAGTGGGAGTTTTTAAGTAATATGATTTACTAAACTCATTATCTAGAACAATAGTCTAAGTTGTCTTTGCTATATTTATGTTGTAGATCATGGCTCGCGCAGTAGCACCCCTGAATTTTAATGCGTTCCTAGAGAAAGCTAAGTTGAAAGATGATGGAAGTAACTTTGTGGACTGGGCCCGTAATCTAAGGATTATCCTTACGGCTTCCCAGAAGGCTTATGTCCTTGATGCACCGCTTGGTGATCCACCCGCTCCAGTTGAGTCTCTAGACGTTGTGAACGCCTGGCAGGCTCGTTCTGATGATTACTCAATAGTTCAATGTGCAATGTTGTATGGCTTAGAACCGGGACTTCAAAGACGTTTTGAACGTCATGGAGCATATGAGATGTTCCAGGAGTTGAAGTTTATCTTTCAGAAGAATGCCCGGATCGAGAGATATGAGATCTCCGACAAATTCTATGCTTGCAAGATGGAGGAGAACGGGTCTATCAGTGATCACGTGCTCAGAATGTCTGGGTACTCCACCCGTCTGGCTGAGTTAGGGATGCCCCTTCCGCCAGAGGCTATCACTGAAAGAGTTCTTCAATCATTGCCACCTAGCTACAAGAGCTTCGTGTTGAACTATAACATGCACGGGATGAACAAGTCAGTCGCCGAGCTGTTTGCGATGCTGAAAGCCGCTGAGTCTGAAATTCAGAAGGAGCATCAAGTGTTGATGGTCAATAAAACCACTAGTTTCAAGAAAAATGGCAAGGGTAAGAAGGGTAACTCCAAGAAGAGTGGCAAAGCAGTTGCTCCTCTCGTGAAGAAACCCAAGGCTGGACCCAAACCAGAAACTATGTGTTTTCATTGCAAGGGAACTGGACACTGGAAGCGGAATTGCCCCAAGTATTTGGCTGACAAGAAGGCGGCCAACAACAAACAAGGTATATATGATATACATGTTATTGATGTGTACCTTACCAACTCTCGTTGTAGTGCCTGGGTATTTGATACCGGTGCGGTTGCTCATATTTGCAACTCAAAACAGGAACTGCGGAATAGACGGAGGCTGGCAAAGGACGAAGTGACGATGCGCGTGGGAAATGGTTCCAAGGTTGATGTGATCGCCGTCGGCACGCTCGCTCTTCGATTACCGTCGGGATTAGTGATGAACCTAAATAAGTGTTATTTGGTGCCTGCGTTAAGCATGAACATTATATCTGGATCTTGTTTATTGCGAGACGGTTACTCATTTAAATCAGAGAATAATGGTTGTTCTATTTATATGAGTAATATATTTTATGGTCATGCACCAAATGTGAGGGGTTTATTCTTATTGAATCTCGATAGTAATGATACACATGTTCATAACATTGATGCCAAAAGATGTAGAATTGATAATGATAATACCACTTTCTTGTGGCACTGCCGTTTAGGTCATATTGGCGTTAAACGCATGAGGAAGCTCCATGCTGATGGACTTTTGGAGTCACTTGATTTTGAATCACTTGACACATGTGAGCCATGCCTCATGGGCAAGATGACTAAAACGCCGTTCTCTGGAACAATGGAACGGGCAAGTGACTTATTGGAAATCATACATACTGATGTGTGTGGTCCGATGAGTATTGAGGCGCGCGGTGGTTATCGTTATTTTCTCACCTTCACTGATGACTTAAGTAGATATGGGTATATTTACTTAATGAAACACAAGTCTGAAACATTTGAAAAGTTCAAACAATTTCAGAGTGAAGTTGAGAATCATCGTAACAAGAAGATTAAATTCCTACGATCTGATCGAGGAGGAGAATATCTGAGTTATGAGTTTGGCAGTCACTTAAGACAGTGTGGAATTGTTTCACAATTGACACCGCCTGGAACACCACAGCGTAATGCTGTGTCCGAACGTCGTAATCGAACCTTATTGGATATGGTACGATCTATGATGTCTCTTGCCGATTTGCCACTATCGTTTTGGGGTTATGCATTAGAGACAGCTGCATTCACTTTAAATAGGGCACCATCGAAATCCGTTGAGACGACGCCATATGAACTTTGGTTTGGCAAGAAGCCAAAGCTGTCGTTTCTTAAAGTTTGGGGATGTGATGCTTATGTCAAAAAGCTTCAGCCTGAAAAGCTGGAACCCAAAGCGGAGAAATGCGTCTTCATAGGATACCCAAAAGAGACAGTTGGGTATACCTTCTACCTCAGATCCGAAGGCAAAGTGTTTGTCGCTAAAAACGGAACATTTCTTGAGAAAGTGTTTCTCTCGAAAGAATTGAGTGGGAGGAAGATAGAACTTGATGAGGTTGTTGAACCTTTACTTCAACCTGAGAGTAGCGCAGCGCAGAAAGTTGTTTCTGTGGAGCCTACATTAGCTGAAGAGGAAGTTAATGATGATGATCATGAAACTTTGGATCAAGTTGCTATCGAACCTCGTAGGTCGACAAGGACACGTACTGCTCCCGAGTGGTACGGCAACCCTGTCTTAGAGGTCATGTTGTTAGACAACGATGAACCTACGAGCTATGGAGAAGCGATGATGGGCCCGGATTCCAAGAAGTGGTTAGAGGCCATGAAATCCGAGATGGGATCCATGTATGAAAACAAAGTATGGACTTTGGAAGTATTACCTGAAGGGCGTAAGGCCATTCAGAACAAATGGATCTTTAAGAGGAAGACGGACGCGGACGGTAATGTCACCGTCTATAAAGCTCGACTTGTGGGAAAGGGTTTTTCACAAGTTCAAGGAGTTGACTACGATGAGACCTTCTCACCCGTAGCGATGCTTAAGTCCGTCAGAATCATGTTAGCAATAACTGCCTTTTTCGATTATGAAATTTGGCAGATGGATGTCAAAACAGCGTTCCTTAACGGTTACCTTAAGGAAGAGTTGTATATGATGCAACCAGAAGGTTTTGTCGATCCAGAGAATGCTGACAAAGTTTGCAAACTCCAGCGATCCATTTATGGACTGGTGCAAGCATCTCGGAGTTGGAATCTTCGTTTTGATGAGGTGATCAAAGCGTTCGAGTTTATACAAGTTTACGGAGAAGCTTGTATTTACAAGAAAGTGAGTGGGAGCTCTATAGCGTTTCTAATATTATATGTGGATGACATATTGCTGATTGGAAACAATATAGAAATGCTGGAAAGCATAAAGGAATATTTGAACAAGAGTTTTTCAATGAAGGACCTAGGAGAAGCTGCTTTCATATTAGGCATCAAGATCTATAGAGATAGATCGAGACGCTTAATAGGACTTTCACAAAGCACATACCTTGACAAAGTTTTGAAGAAGTTCAAAATGGATCAGTCCAAGAAGGGGTTCTTGCCTGTATTGCAAGGTGTGAAGTTGAGTAAGACTCAATGCCCAGTGACTGCAGAAGATAGAGAAAAGATGAGTGTCATCCCCTATGCTTCGGCCATAGGCTCTATCATGTATGCAATGCTGTGCACAAGACCCGATGTCAGCCTTGCCATAAGTATGGTCGGAAGGTTTCAAAGTGATCCAGGAATGGAACACTGGACGGCGGTCAAGAATATCCTGAAGTACCTGAAAAGGACTAAGGACATGTTTCTCGTTTATGGAGGTGATCAAGAGCTCGTCGTAAAGGGTTACGTCGATGCAAGCTTTGACACTGATCCGGATGACTCTAAGTCGCAAACCGGATACGTATTTATTCTTAATGGGGGTGCGGTTAGCTGGTGCAGTTCCAAGCAAAGCGTGGTAGCTGATTCTACATGCGAAGCGGAGTACATCGCTGCCTCGGAGGCGGCGAAGGAAGGTGTCTGGATGAAGGAGTTCATGACAGATCTTGGAGTAGTGCCTAGTGCACTTAACCCAATGACTCTGTTTTGTGATAATACTGGTGCCATTGCTCTAGCCAAGGAACCAAGATTTCACAAGAGGACCAGACACATAAAGCGACGTTTCAATTCCATCCGCGATTACATCAAGGAGGACGACATAAATATTTGCAAAGTACACACGGATCTAAATGTTGCAGATCCGATGACTAAACCTCTTCCAAGGGCTAAACATGAAAAACACCAAAACTGCATGGGTGTTCGATTCATTACAATGTAAATCACATAGTGATGTGAACTAGATTATTGACTCTAGTGCAAGTGGGAGACTGTTGGAAATATGCCCTAGAGGCAATAATAAATTGGTTATTATTATATTTCCTTGTTCATGATAATCGTTTATTATCCATGCTATAATTGTATTATTGGAAACTCAAATACATGTGTGGATACATAGACAACATTGTGTCCCTAGTAAGCCTCTAGTTGACTAGCTCGTTGATCAAAGATGGTTAAGGTTTCCTAGCCATTGACATGAGATGTCATTTGATAACGGGATCACATCATTAGGAGAATGATGTGATGGACAAGACCCAAACTACGAACGTAGCATATGATCGTGTTAGTTTATTGCTATTGTTTTCTGCATGTCAAGTATCTGTTCCTTTGACCATGAGATCATGCAACTCACTGACACCGGAGGAATACCTTGTGTGTATCCAACGTCGCAACGTAACTGGGCGACTATAAAGGTGCTCTACAGGTATCTCCGAGGGTGTCTGTTGGGTTGGCATGGATCAAGACTGGGATTTGTTACTCCGTGTGACGGAGAGGTATCTCAGGGCCCACTCGGTAATACAACATCACAATGAGCCTTGCAAGCAAAGTGACTAAAGAGTTAGCCACAGGATCTTGTATTACGGAACGAGTAAAGAGACTTGCCGGTAACGAGATTGAACTAGGTATAGTGATACCGACGATCGAATCTCGGGCAAGTAACATACCGAAGAACAAAGGGAACAACATACGGGATTAACTGAATCCTTGACATAGAGGTTCGACCGATAAAAGATCTTCGTAGAATATGTGGGAGCCAATATGGGCATCCAGGTCCCGCTATTGGTTATTGGCCGTAGAGGTGTCTCGGTCATGTCTACATAGTTCTCGAACCCGCAGGGTCTACACACTTAACGTTTGGTGACGATTAGTATAATTGAGTTATTATGTTGGTGACCGAAAGTTGTTCGGAGTCCCGGATAAGATCCCGGACATGACGAGGATCTCCGGAATAGTCCGGAGGTAAAGATTGATATATGTGATAATAGTGTTTTGATCTCCGGAAAAGTTCCGGAGTTCACCGGAAGGGGTTCCGGATGTTTACCGAAGTGTTTGGGTGCGAGAACACTTTATATGGGCCAAGGGATAAAAGCCCACGAGGTATTGGAAAGTGCAAAAGTAGTTTTGCTGCCGCGTAAGCGGTACTACCGCTTGGTGAAGCGGTACTACCGCCCGAGCGGTACTACCGCTTGTGTGAAGCGGTACTACCGCTTGTGAGCGGTACTACCGCTTGTGCGCGGCTGTGCACGGTTCGGCAGGGATCCGAGTTGGACTCTTTTCCTGTAGGCCAAACCGACCTTGTGCGGGCAAAACCGACCTGGAGGAGGCTTTTACTCCAAGTTTAGACCCCAAGGCTCAACATATAAATAGAGGGGCAGGGCTAGCACACGAGATACATCAAGATTTCCCCAAGCCGTGTGCGGCAACCCTAACCCTCTAGTTCCTCCGTCATAATCTCCGGAGCGCTTGGCGAAGCCCTGCAGAGATTGTTCCTCACCACCATCACCACGCCGTCGTGCTGCTGGAACTCAACCACTACTTCACCATTGCTCGCTGGATCGAGGAGGTGAAGGCGTCATCAAGCCGTACGTGTGTTGAACGCGGAGGTGCCGTCCGTTCGGCGCTAGTTCGTGATCGGATCGAGGGACGACTTGCGATTTGGATCGCGGAGACGTTCGACTACATCAACCGCGTTTATTAAACGCTTCCGCTTAGCAATCTACAAGGGTATGTAGATTCACTCTCCCTCTCGTAGATGCTCATCACCATGGATAGATCTTGTGTGTGCGTAGGAAATTTTTTGTTTCCCATGCAACGTTCCCCAACACTTTGCAATTTTGGTACAACAATTTCTTGTGATCCTCTAACATGCGCTGCAACTTCAGCTTCTCCTTTTCACTTGCACAGTTTCTATTTGCATCGGCAATGGCCCGACCAAGATCATCAGCGGGCTCATCTGATGCCTCTTCTTCAGCTCCTTCCTGCATTGCCGGCTCAGCTTCTTCCCCCATTGTTGTACCATCGTATTCATGGAACCCATGGCCAGGATAGCTGTCGTCATCCTCTTCTTCTTCATTCTCTTCCATTAGGACCCCTCTTTCTCCGTGCTTGGTCCAACAGTTATAGCCGGACATGAAACCGGACTCAAAAAGGTGGACGTGAATGGTTCTTGAGTTAGAGTAATTTCGATCATTCTTACAGCCAGCACATGGACAATACATAAAACCATCCGCTCGCTTGTTTGCCTCAGCCGCAACCAGAAAAGTATGCACGCCATTAATGAACTGGGGAGAGCATCGTTCATCGTACATCCATTGCCGGCTCATCTTCATTACACAACACCGAAAAGACCAAATTAATACAAGTTCATACATAAAGTTCATACACACTTGTTCTCATAAAGCAACATACAAACTCTCTAGCTAAAGCATTTAAATGCAACAACAAATGCGATCAAGATCGCAACTAAGGTAACAATTGATATAACAGCATAGTGATACCAAGCCTCACTATCAATTGCATATTTTTTTAAATTTTCTAATCTTCAAGCGCATTGAATCCATCTTGATCTTGTGATCATCGACGACATCGGCAACATACAACTCCAGTTTCATCTTCTCTTCTTCAACTCTTTTCATTTTTCTTTCAAATACTCGTTTTCTTTTTCAACTAAATTTAACTTCTTGACAACAATATCTATGTCGGTTGCAATTTCCGGTTCACATACCTCCTAGATAAAAATATCTATGTCAACTTGATGGGCATAATTGTCATAAACGCGAAATGCAACAAATAGTTATAAAAGAGAATATATATACCACATCCGAATCATAAACCGGACGAGGGCCGACGGGGACGGATATCAAAGTCATGGCACTATGTATAACAAACAATCATACATGTAACAAAATTATACAATTAACTATCTAAATCATACAAATAAGATTTTTTTTAATAAAAAGGATAAGAACGAACAAGAGGCTGACCAAGGTGTGGTGACGGCGACGGGACGGTGCTGGCGATCGATGGTGGTTAGGACGGGGACGGGAAGGCACTAAGTAAACCACACCTACACATGCAAAGTAAGAAGTTAATTTGAGCTCAAATTGCATATAAATCAAATGAACTACCACATATAAATACTCCCAAACTAAAACCCACAAATCACTATACTTATAGAGCATTGCAAGAGCTAATCTAGCAATGAGAGATGAAAGGACAAAGTTGCTAACCTTTGTGAACACTTGGATGGATGGGGTGCCTCCAAATCTTGACAAATTTTGGCAAAAATGGAGGATGAGCTCGAGGAAGAGGAAGAACACACTAGTAGAAAAACACCCTTTAGTCCCGGTTCGTAAGGGCCTTTAGTCCCGGTTCTGGAACCGGGACTAAAGGGTCGGGACTAATGCCCAAGACCTTTAGTCCCGGTTGGCTTACGAACCGGGACCAAAGGCCCTCCACGTGGCCGCTCTCTGTGCGTGGGCTGGAGGACCTTTAGTCCCCGTTGGTGTTACCAACCGGGACTAAAGGTGGAGCCGGGACTAAAGGAAAAAAAAATTCAAATTTTTTTTTTCAAATTTTTTTTTCAAAATTTTTAATTTTTTTTTTCTGATTTTCACAATTTAATCTCTAATCACCCCTCCTCACTGCTTCAGAATTTAATCTCTAGTCTCTAATCAGCACTCATTCCAAATCGTCTAACTTCCCGGCCGGTCACCCATCCTCTCACTACTCCAGCCCCAGCACGCTTAACTTTCAGGTTCTATCTCCCCTAGTTTCCAAGACTGCACTTGTTGTTTTCCTGACAATCTTAAGCTATCAATCCTGTTAACCCTTAGGTCTTGATGTCACATGATTTAATTTTTTGAATTCTAAACAATTATTAAAATAAACAAAATAAGTACTAATAATATTGAATTTCATTGAAAATAAAATAAGTAATAATATTATTTTATTATTTTTTTGCCATTTATTCATTTAATATGACATAATTAATATCTTTAAATCTGTAAATCGAAATTCGACAAATAATATATCCATTATTATCAGAAAAATGTGAGGAATCCAAATATGACATCATTTATTTTTTTAAATTTTTTAAAATTATTTTTTGATTTGAAATAACTTTTTTTCCTTTTGGTATTTTGAGAATCTGAGAAAACTTCACCGGGAAAACCCGGGTGAAATCGAGTCCCAATTTTTCTCTAGTTTTTTTTTATATATTAAACTTTTTTTTTCGACATCGTATGCAAAAGTTATGGCCGTTTTACATTTTTTTTCGTTTTTTTGCAAAAAAGGTCAAAAATCATATTTCAAAATTTCTATACCAACTAGACACCAAAACCTAACTACATCTCAAAGGATTTTATTTTTTGAAGATTTTATCATTTTTGGTTATTTTCTACAAAACTAAAAAAGGCGGTCCACGGGGGGGGGGGGGGGGGGTGGGGTAGAGTTTGAAAATTTCAGAACCCCTTTAGTCCGGTTTGGTGTCCATCCAATCATAGCATCGACTACACATCTGCTAGCACCGTCCCAGCGAGAGTCACAACTAAGGTTAACCAAGCCAGAGTCAACTCTTTCTAACTTCATTTGCTATTTTTTATGCATTTAATGATTTTTTTGAGCTAAATGACCCTGAAATTGAAAAGCACTACAAATGAACTCTGAAAAGGTTGAAACTTGGCATGGTATCATCATTTCACCCACATAGCTTGTGCTAAAAAGTTGAGAGGGTTACGGCAAAAAATGGATGCACTTCGTGTACAAACTGGACCATCTCATTCGAAGTATCAAGGTTTCGGACGAAAACTCGTCTGTTACAAAGTCATTTCATTTTTTAATTAAAATCCTAATTTAAATTATTCTAAAAATAACCAAATAAATCTTACTGTGACAACAATCTAACACGTGACTAGGAGCAAAAAGAATTAAATTAAAAACTATTTGTAAACTCAAGTTATTCACAATCTAGGGTTTGAAGCAAATTTGAACAAATTCAAATTTAAACCATTCAAATTTGAAAACTAATGGCACAAACAGAAACTAGATAAAATTTTGCATCTAATTCAAAAAGAATCACTCAAAAACATCAAATATCTTAAAAGATATAAATAATTTAAAACAGAAACTGAAAACAGAAAACAAATGTAAAAACAGGAAAACTACCTTTAGTCCCGGTTGGTGTTACCAACCGGGACTAAAGCCTCAACCCCTTTAGTCCCGGTTGGTAACACCAACCGGGACTAAAGGGGGGGGCCTTTAGTCCCGGTTGGAGATACCAACCGGGACTAAAGGGGCTGGCACCGTTCGAAGCCCCTTTAGTCCCGGTTGGTCTCTCCAACCGGGACTAAAGGCCCCATTCGAACCGGGACTGATGCCTGCGCCGCTCGAACCGGGACTAATGCACCCATTAGTCCCGGTTCGTAACAGAACCGGGACTAATGCTCTGATCTGGCATGGACCAATGCCCTGTTTTGTACTAGTGACAAAGGAGGGGAAGAAGGGGGAAAAACAGGGAGGAGTACTGTGATCGGGCTGGCCGAATTCATATAGGGGATCTTTAGTCCCGGTTGGTATCTCCAACCGGGACTAAAGGGGGGGCCTTTAGTCCCGGTTGGTGATACCAACCGGGACTAAAGGGGCTCGTGGGGGCCCCAGCTGACACCAGCCTGCCACCACCCCTTTAGTCCCGGTTCGTGTTACGAACCGGGACTAAAGGTCCGGAACGAACCGCGACTAATGATGCCCGTCCCGAACCGGGAATAATGGTCACATTAGTGCCGGCTCAAAACCCGACCGGGACTAAAGCTGCGGACAAAAGGTCCGTTTTCTACTAGTGGTGGGGGATGGCTTAATAGAAGTACTGGCCTTCCCAACATCTTCGTTCTCCGCTTCTTCGGAGACACTTCGCGGTGGCCCCTTTCCGTTTGAACTTCAGAGGTAGAGGCCCCCGTGTTCCGGCTTCTCTTTGAATCCCGCACCTATACGTGAGGCCCTACATCGAGCGCGAACTCCCCTTTGCACCTGTCGGCAACTCGTCATCATCACCAGAAGAACCGCCCTCTTCGTCATCATCGTCGTCTTCATCGTCCTCTTCATCAGCCCTGTCGCTTTCCTCTTCCTCAGGAGGCGGAGTACGTTGGGACGGAGCCGGATCTGCTTCTGGCTCCGGCTCCATCAGGGCCGCAAGCTTCGGGCTCAGGTCCTGCCCGAGCAGTGGTGGCATAGACAGAAACGCCACAAATCCCTGCAAGGACGGTAGGGCTAGTTGAAGAAGAAAAATGGTGAGGAGGCCAGAATTTATAAAGGTATCGCTGAAGTTAAACAACGCACATCGCCCGGGGGATTGTTATGAAAAAACAGCTCCATGGCGACATGGAGCGGGATCTTCTGAAGCTCCAGGTTCATCGCAGTATGAATGCGTGCCTTCAGCACTACTAGGAAAAGGGCTGCTAGTGGCGCACCTGTTTTCGCTACTAATGGCGCACTACAGGTGCGCCACTAGCACCACGCCATTAGAATTTTTTACTAATGGCGCACCACTGGTGCGCCATTAGTATCTGGTATACTAATGGCGCACCATGCAGTGCGCCATTAGTATAGCCCACGGTGCGCCATTAGTATGCCTCCCAGGGGCCATATTTACCCATGTGCTTTGGCATACTAATGGCGCACTGGTGGATGATGCGCCATTAGTGTGCTCTGGCTTACTAATGGCGCACTATGTGGTGGTGCGCCACTAGTATGAATATTAGGGATTTTTTTTTTCGTTTCTGATATTTTCACAGGTTACAAAATATATTATTTGACAGAATATAGCTAGCACCACACAGCAACAGCAGATTCATCGAATACAATAGAAGATTAGTGTCCGAATACAATTCATCATATTAGTCTCCGAATTTAAAATACCGAACAAAGTTAGAACATTACAAGTCTCGAAACCGCGAGTAGCGAGTTTGTCTTCACATTACAAGTCGATATCGATCATCTAAACTACCATCACATAGAAGAGAGCTGCGGTCATCACGATGAGCATAATCGCGATGAAACTGGTCTTCATCCGGTTCCTCCAACGCTCCCTCCTCTCTCCCGCTAGATAGCGCGCGTATCTAGATTCCGCCTCCGCCCTAGTGGTGTACCCTTTGTAACTGTTACCACTGAAACGGTGAACATGTGTCCGACACTCCTCCCAGTCGTCGTAGACTCCGGGAACCCTACCCTTGTACACGACATACGACGGCATCTCTATGCACTAGCCAAACAAAACGTTAGTACCAATTCACAGACAATACATAAGCAATATATAGGTATGCAACAAAAGGATCGGAAGAGAAAAGCAAGACATTAATAGCATCGATTACATCTAAGTTGAACGACTGTCCAAACCAAAGAGACATACAAGTTCATCAAAGTTTAATTACAACATGAGCCAATCGATGTTTCAAAACTAGACATAGCATCACTACTTTCGACTCGACTCAAGGGACCGGAGCGTGGATGAAGCCGCCGTCTATCGTGATGGTCATGAAATCGCGGGCGTTGTCAGCCTGCATTTGTAGCGTTGTGTCTATCTCACTGTTGGACGGTTGATTTCTGTGGTAGAACTGCCCCGAGGTACGAAGGACATCTTGATGGATGATTTCCGCAAACTCCGACTGGATGTGAAAGAATTCTTGTCTGATGTCCGTGTCCTGGATTGCCGACAATCTTGCGGCCCAAGCTTTGAGATTATTTGGTAGCAGAAGGTGATTATGGTCCCGTACGATCGCCCGCATGTGATGGAGGGCGTAGTAGGCATCCTTCTGACCGCCAGGCGGCTGCTTGACGCAGGGGAACGTCGTATTGTGGGCGAACACGTGCTTGCCGTACTTACGAACTGGCCTGGTGAAGGTGCCTCCAGATTTGGCGTAGCCGGGGAGAACATCATCAAGAACTTTCTTGACATTTGTGTAGTCTTTCTTCGACTGACGGTCCGAGTCGAAATACGTGGCCATGGAATATTTCAGGCTTAAGAGGATGAGTGTGCAATGTGTGTCACTGCACAAAACACGGAATGTTAAAAAAAACGATCGAAATCTAAGAAATCATATGTTACGGGGCGGTTGAGGGGACGACTTACTCGGGAAAGTAAGGCACGAGGAAGTTATCCTTATCTGGGTTTGCCAGAATGACGCCTTCGAGGTAAGAACTCGCGACTTGCCGGTCCCCAGCGCTGCCCAAGATCTTGGCACGCATGTAGAAGGGGTCGACTATCACGATGTCCGGGGTCTTGTCTCTAATGATCCGCATCTCCATACTCAGCGAAAATAGCCGAACGAAGGTGTAGTGCAGCGGATGAAGGTTAAACATAGCGAAGATGTCATCAAACCGCAGGACGATCGTACCCCCGATGGCGCTATCCACAAAGCCCTTGCCCTCTGGCACCATGGCCACGAAAACCGGGTATGCCACGTCATTCTCTCGGAGACGCCGCTTCTCCAAAGAAAGAACACTGTCATGCAGACTCCGCATAGCACCGGTTGCAGCATTGAGCATATTAGTCGGTAGCATCGGCCTACCCGCCACATGCACCCTCCTCGAGATATCCTTAGGTGAAGGTGGCCCGTCCTGAGCACGGGTCGTACTCGGTGCCGGCTGGCTCGCACCCTTGTTACTCTTTCTTTTCCGTCCCTTCTTCTTCTGTTGTAATGGGACCGAGTTCTGCTCACAGACCGCCTTCCTGAGTGTGCTGGGGCTGATAATATTTCGCACCTCGGCTATCTGAGGCTCGGTGAAGTCGGCAGCTGGAGGCGTCTCCTGAGAACTGAACGCCAGACGACGCCTGTTGCAATTGGGTTTCTCCGCGGTACCAGCTAGATCGCGATCGTCTTTTGCAGGGTTGGGTTCTTGAGAAGGAGGCCCCATGAATTCGTCATCGCACCCATGTTCGTTGAAGTACTTATCGACGTTGGTAAATGTACCGTCGTCGTTTGGATCCTGTGCCATATGCATGTCCGGCATGTCCAGTAGCGTTGCGGCGGTCTTGGCATGGCTTGGCGCCGGCACGACTGGCGGTGTTGTCTTTGGGGTGGTGTCCCCCGCCCCCAAACGAATCTGGCTCTTCGGCCAAAGCAGGGGCCAGCTTAGGCAGGCGTTGAGGGTCATCACATCATCTTCGTCGGCCCCGGCGGGTCGAATCGGAGGTAACAACTCGTCGCAGCCTGGCAGCACCCGAACCAGTTGAACCCTATACACGGTGGGTGGCATTGGATTACCGTGGAACACGGGGTTGCCCGGTTGAACGATTTTGCCCTTGGCGACATCGACCAACTCGTTGTTCACGAAGTGCAGGAGAGTGCACGGAACGTCGGCGGCGCCCTGCGAAAACATGTAGGGCGTCAGGGATGCCCAGTCAAAGGCAAGGAGATGAAGTCCTTGGCCGAGAGGCTTAATTAGTTACCGTGATGATGGCGTCAAGCTCGGCTAATGTCGAGGCACCGCCAACAGCGGGCGTGCAATTGACGGAGGGGCCGCTTGCTGCCGAGGTGCCGGCCGGCGTACACCCGGGTGCATTAAGTTCCAATGCCCGTGCCGGCGTCGGAGACACCAATACCGGCTCCGCCGGAGACACCAATGGCGCCGCCTGCGCGTTGTGCGAGTTGCTGGCCGTGAAGCTGGGAATCGGGGGCGGCCCCTGTTGGCCGCTCGCAATCCACGTCGTCAGCCCATGAATCAAGGTAGGCATAATGCCGGTGAGCGTCGATCCCAGTTGTTGTTGCACTTGCTCTTGGACAATCTCCGGAATCCGCGCCACTTGTGCCTTGAGTTCTTGAACCTCGCGCGACTGGCTTTCCGAGATGGTCTTTCTCTCCTTTCGCCCACCAGCGTTATAGTATGACGACCATTTTGTGGACAAGCCTTTGCCGGCCACACGACCAGCTGACGACGGCTTACTGAGCTTATCCTTGTTTTTCATTACGTTCAACGCCCTATTTAGAGTGCTGTCCCAAGGGATGCTCTGAGACGACCCCGCGCTACTGCTTTCAGTCTCCTGCGCCAGAACAAGCTCAAGCGCCCTGGTCTTCGGATCCGTGGTAAGCTCCTTTGTTACCGGGTCCTCCTTGTACCGGGCCATGACATAGTTCCTGGTCTGCTTGTCACGGTATTTCTCGAAGCGGGGCGGTAGGCCTTGCTCGGCACGCTCCGCGTCCTCCTTGTCCCATATAGGCTCCGCCACTCTGTAACCGCCGGGACCGAGTTTGTGTTCCCCTAAGTTCAACTCCCGCATTTCTTTCCCCCACTGACTTGATTCGGAGGTTGCGCTGCTCTCGCACTTGATCTTGAACTCCTTGTAGTCATCTTCGCTGATCGAAGGATTTTTCGCCTTGATCTTCTCATAACTATCACCTTTCTCAATCATTCTTTTCACCGCGCTTCTCCAAGTAGATAGGGCCGTGCTCATCCTCGTGAGGGCGGCACTGTTCACTTTATTCCCTGAGAGGCGTGTGTTTTCAAATTCAGCGGGGAACTTGTATCGTTCGTGCAGCTTCGTGAAGAGGAGGTTGCGCAAATTCCCTCGGTCCTTATGCCTTAGGTTCTCGGTGTTGATCGAGACGGTGCTCCGGAGAATGCACCCGAGCTGAACCGAGTACCCCTTGACTATTTGTTTGGGCTCCGTTGGATGCCCGTCGGAGTCCACTTGAGTAAATTCCTCCTTGACGGTGCGGAGCACGTTCGGGCGCCGGTCCTTCCGTTGCCTCTTCGGTTGGCTGCCATCTGTGCGTGCGCTGCCATCATCAGTGGTGGCATCCTCGGCGGCACCATCAGTGGTGTCATCCCCGACGCCACTAGGGGTTGTGTAGTCAGGATCGGTGTCTTCCGCGGCGTCCTCATAGCGGTGAGGTTGTTCCTCCATCTCCTGGGACAGCTCTCAGAATTGCTTGCCGCCCAAACCACCGACCTCATCGTTGTGGGCCATGTTTCGCTCTAAATAGGAAAAAAGTTTGGTCAAAAAGTTGGTTATTGTCAAGGAACAAGATCATGGTCTCATCATTTAGGGTTTGTCGACACCGAGGCATCCTAAAAGCTAAGCTTTTATCATTTAGGGTTTGTCGACGCCGAGGCACCCTAAAAGCCTAAGCTTTCATCATTTAGGTTCTTATCGACACCGAGGCACCCTAAAATTCATGCTAAAATTCATGCTAAAATGTCCGATTTTTAGCAAAGTCATGCTAAAATTCACAGAAAATTTCAGCATGACCTTTGCTGAAAATAGGACATATGGAGTACCCGAATTTGCCGGAACGGAAGTTAATCGACATTCCGGCAAACTCAAGGGCCTCTCGGGGTACCTGCAAAATCATCACGACACGATGGTCGGAGACAAAACCCAGCAAACTAGCACCACAATGTGCCTCTACTTTCGTATGGATGAAAAGGCCACAGACCATATGGTCAAACAACCACAGACCACAATGTGCCTCTACTCAAACAACCACCTAGCCTATTGTCACTTTCCGTCTCTTCTTTGCATATCTTGCAAAAGACCTTAGTATGATATGAATCCCAATTTGGTTTGTCCATCTATTTATCATTACACAAAAAAAAAGATATTATCTCCATCATCAATTTCATCTATATAAATTGGCATGGCATCAGGACATACAAAAATGGCAAACATGGCATCATCAATCCATGTTAAAATGAGCGCTGACATAACAACACACTCACATGAGATACTTTCTTTAGGAAATTAACAGAAAATCACAGTTATGCAATCTTCAAGAAATTAACATGACAGTGCACAGTTATACAATCTTCAGGAAATAAACAGAACATCACAGAGCATACATATTCAGTTCTTGCACTTCCAGAACAAATGTAAATTTTTGGCACTTACAAATACTAAAGATTTATTTTCTGAATTGCACTTGCAAAAACTGAATTTTTGCACTTGCACAGATTAAAGCTTCAGCCTTTCAGTTAAACAGATATCAATTGTTCAGTTTTTCTATGGCCTATTGTAAACATATATGTGTGTATTTTCTGCTCATAGAATCAAACATATGTGCTTTTTTTTTCTACTCATAGAATCAAACCTATATGCTAGTATTTTCTGCTGATAGAATCACACACACAGGTATGTATTTTCTGCTCATACAAATATAAAATCCAGCTCAATTTCTTACAAATATTGCACCATGTCAAGCATGGAATCAATAAACAGAAGCAACGGATCAATGTCAAGCATATGGCAGCAATCAAGGCATCATTTCAATCAATTGAGACATCCATCTCATACACAGATCATGCACATGAATATTTAGAGAAGAATAGGGGGCTACCTCAGTGGGCTAGAGCGTCCAGATCCTCCTTGCTGGGAGAAGGCCAGGAGGGGAAGAAACGAAGTGGCGAGGGGGATGTGCTCGCTGGTCCCGGTCGCCGAAGGAGGGCTCAAGCCTCGTTGACGGAAGAGAAGCCGGCGGCTGGAGGGGAGAGGGCCGTGGCCGCTGGTCACAGCCCACGGACGAGGCGGCGGAGGTGCTTGGGGTCGCAGGGACGAGGTGAGGGCGGGCCGGCGCCGGCGTTCGCGGTCACCGGCGGCGGACGAGGCGAGGATGGACTGGCGGCGGAAACCCTAGCGCCGCCCTCGCTGCTCCATCTCCTGTGTGCGAGGCTAGGTGGTTGTTTGAGTTCGAAAGGGGGCGCGGGGGCGCGGGGGCGGCGGCGCACGTAGGGGCGGCGGCGTCGTGGGTCGGGGCAGCGCGCGGGGGGGGGGGGGGGGAAGTGGATCTGGCGAGAGGGAGGGACGAAGGGGTCGAGCGAGGTAGAGCTAGGGGGAAGCTTACTAATGGCGCACCCCCGAGCGGTGCGCCATTAGAAATCTTTTTTTTTGATAGCAATGGCGCACCCCTTAGAGGTGCGCCATTAGAAAGCTTTTTTTTTAGATAGCAATGGCGCACTACCCGAGCGGTGCGCCATTAGTATGTTTTTTTATTATTATTTTTTGTTGCTATTTTTTAATATTTTTTTATAAAAACAGTAATAATGTTTTATAAAAACAGTAATAATTTTTTTATTAATATGAAAAAATATCATCAAATTTGTTATTTGAAAATATCATCAAATGAGGGTGCTCGGCGGCGGCGGTGGAGCGGGGGAGGGTGCGGTGGGTCGTCGGCGGCGGTGGAGCGGGGGAGGGTGCGGGGGGTGCTCGGCGGCGGTGGAGCGGGCCGGGGAGGGTGCGGGGGGTCAGCGGCGGCGGTGTAGCGGGGGAGGGTGCGGTGGGTCGTCGGCGGCGGTGGAGCTAGCGGGGGAGGGTGCGGGGGGGATCGAGATCGAGATGGAGGGGGATAGCGATCGAGATGGAGGGGGATCGAGATCGAGTGTCCTCATGAATATTCAATATTTTTTCATATTGAATATGAAAAAATATCATCAAATTTGAAAAAATATTCATGAATTCAAAAAGTGCCCATGAAATTTAAAAATATTCATGAGTTCAAAAAGTGCCCATGAAATACAATCGAGAAATGAAGACTACGATTTAAATACAATCGATCTTAGCTAGCTATCTGTTCACAATCTTCTTGCCCTTCTTTTTCGCAAATGGAGTTCTTCTGTGGAACGGACGTCCTTTAGGTAGGGTGGTCCTGCTTCTTCTTGTGGTGTATGCTGCTACTTCATCGTCGTCGTCATGTTCCATCTTCGGGTCGCCGTACTTGTTGAAGTCTTGCTCATTGGCGACTCCATCCATTCCGATGATCTTCCTTTTGCCTCTCCTCACGACAACACGACTGGGCTTTGACGGGTCGGTAATGAAGAAGCATTGGTCCACTTGGGAAGCCAGTACCCATGGCTCATTTTTCGCGGTGACGTTTGCGCCCGCGGTCTTGGATTTGGCTTCGGGTATAACCATGGTGGTGAAATACCGGTCTTCTTTTAGGACGCTCTTGGCCCATCTGACACGGAACATCGGGACCTTCTCTCCAGCGTAGCTCAGCTCCCAGATCTCCTCGATCCTTCCGTAGTATCTGTCCTTGTCGTTACCGGTGTAGGATTCCATCGTTACCCCGGAGTTCTGATAACCATCGCTCTTCATGTCCTTGTCCTCGGTGTAGAATGTGTAGCCGTTGATATCATACGCCTCATAGGTCATCAGGTTGTGCTCGGCGCCCTCTGACAAGGCGAATATGAGTTGTTCTTCCGCGGAAGAATCCTCATGTAAAGGGTACGACAGAAGCTTCTGCTTGAACCAACGCGTGAAACATGAGTTGTGCTCTTTGATTATATCTCCGTCCGTCCTCTGTTGGCCTCGGTCATTGTACGTCTTCTCAATAAAGGTTTTGTGCTCTACCACCCAAGGATCGACCACGTCTATGTGTTGTAGCGCGACTAGGTTTGCTCTTTCAAAGTCGGCGAGTCGACCCTCAAAGTCGACATGCATTTCGCGCCGACGCTCACGGTGACCCCATCCAGCGAGCCTGCCGAGGTGCCTGTTGACGGGCAGACCAACGGGGTTCTCGATGCCTAGATAATTCGTGCAGTAGGAGATGCACTCTTCGGTCAGAAAGCCCCTGGCTATGCTTCCCTCTGGACGTGACATGTTGCGAACGTATCCTTTGATGACACCATTCATCCTTTCGAACGGCATCATGCTGTGCAGGAACATCGACCCGAGTTGGATGATATCCTCCACGATATGGACCAGCAGATGCACCATAACGTCGAAGAATGCGGGCGGGAAGTACATCTCAAGCTCGCATAGTATCACCACGATCTCTTCCTGTAGCCTTCTGAGTTGCCTCACGCCAACTGACTTCCGAGAGATGAGGTCGAAAAAGTTGCATAGGCCAAATAGCGTTTCACGGACGTGCGCGTCCATGATCCCACGGATTGCAACTGGAAGTATCTGCGTCATCAGCACGTGACAGTCGTGAGACTTCATCCCGCTGAACTTCTGCTTCGCTGGGTCTAGGTATCTGCTTATCTTCCCCGCGTAACCGTAAGGAAGTTTTACTCCTACGAGGCAGGTGAAAAACTGCTCGATCTCCTCCTGACTTAGAGTGAAGCACGCGGGAGGGTAGTCATTTCCGGTCTTCTTGGCCTTTTTGCCTTTGCGACGACTTTCTGTGTCCTGTGTCGCCTCATCATCATCATCATTAGCGTGAAGCTCCTCCCTGATGCCCATTGATTTCAAGTCTGCCCTTGCTTTCGGCCCATCTTTGGTCCTCTCTGGCATGTTGAGCAGGGTACCAAGCAGACTCTCGCACACGTTCTTCGTGATATGCATGACATCAAGGCTGTGAGGCACACGGTGGATCTTCCAGTACGGCAAGTCCCAGAAAACAGACCTCGTTTTCCATACCTTCGCTTCTTTCCCGGCTCTGGCGCCTTTCGCTTCTTTCCCGGCTCTGGCGCCTTTTTCTTCTTTCCCGGCAGTGGGCAATCTTTCCAATTTTTCAACAGCTCGTCTATTTCCTCGCCGCTCCTCGTACACGGGCGTCTTCGGGGTTCGGTTTCACCATCGAACAGATCCTTGCATTTTCTCCACGGGTCATCGTCGCGAAGCCACCTTCGATGTCCCATGAACACGGTTTTCGAAGACCCAGGATCTCTATCTAGCTGGCGATACGTTGTGTCATCCATGCACCTGACGCTTCCAGAAAATCCGTGGACCACCTGCCCCGCGAGATATCCGTAACCGAGGTAGTCGTGCACCGTCTTGAGCAGTGCGGCTCTCATAGGGAAATATTCTTTCTCTGCGGCGTCCCACGTATTGGCTGGCGTTTTCCACAGCGTGTCTAGCTCCTCTTTCAGCAGCCCCAGATACAGATTGATGTCGTTCCCTGGTTGTTTCGGCCCTTCAATTAGCATACTCATGTGAATGTACTTCCTCTTCATGCACAACCAGGGGGGAAGGTTGTACATCCACACAAACACAGGCCAGGTGCTATGTGTGCTTCTCTGGCTGCCAAACGGATTGACTCCATCGGTGCTCGCGCCCAGCACGATGTTCCTTGGATCGTTCCCAAATTCTGGGTCTTCGAAGTTCAACGCTTGCCACTGGCTCGCATCCTTAGGGTGACTCAGCATCTTGTCTTTTTATTTATCTCCGGATCATTTCCGTCATCTTCTCGCTTCATCTCCTCCCTATCCGCGTGCCAACGCAGGAGCTTTTCTACCTTAGGGTCCGCGAAATACCGCAGCAGACGAGGAGTGATTGGAAAGTACCACACCACTTTTTGAGGAGCTTTCTTCCTCTTCTTGTATCGAGTGACGCCGCACACCGGGCATATGGTAGACTCCGCGTGCTCGTCCCGATAAATGATGCAATTGTTCATGCACACATGGTATTTCACGTGCGGTAAATCCAGAGGACACACGATTTTCTTCGCCTCCTCGAAACTGGTCGGCCACTTGTTCCCCTTGGGAAGACGTTCTTGCCAGAATGACATGTTCTCGTCGAAGCATGCGTCTGTCATTTTGTGTTTTACCTTCATCTCCAGAGCCATGAGCGTTACTTTCAGGCGGGTATCCTCGGGCCTGCATCCTTCATACAATGGAGTAACCGCGTCTATCTCCAGTTGATCCAGCTTGGCTTTCTCTCGGGCGGCAGCTCTTGCGTTATCCGTCTGCTTGAGAAGCAGCTCTTGAATATGAGGGTCCTACACCCAGCCTCCATCGTCGTCTGCTCCGGCATCTTCATCTTCATGATCATGCCCTTCGTCTTGATCTTCCTCATCATCATGTCCGGCATCTTCTACATGATGACTGTGTACAGCATCACCGTCGTGATCATGTCCTGGAGATTCTTCGTCTTCTCGACCGCCCTCGCCGCGGTGGTTGTCTTGCTGCCCTTCCTCATTTCTTGCCCGGCCCCCATGGAGGACTTCATAGTCATCTTCATCACCTTGCCACCGATAGCCATCCATGAAACCACGCAAGAGCAGGGGGTCCCACACCTGCCCGGAATCCGGGTCCGCAATAAGGCTCTTCAGCTTGCATCTTCGACACGGACATCTTATCTCCGTCTCGTTCTTTTGAAGCATCTCGGCCTTCGCGGAGCTCAAAAACCTATTCACGATGCCTTCGGTCATCGTGCGGACCATGGTCGCCTGCGGGGTAGAGCAAAACGATATTTTAGAACCAAGAAAAAATTTGGCATGACTTTCCCTAAAAATAGGACCAAAAAGAATGCATAGTGCCAAAATTCTCGCCGAAACGGAAATGAATCAACATTCCGGCAAAATATTGGCAACTATCGCATTTCAAATACCGGTACCTGCAAACAAAAACATATATGTAACACCACAAACATATGCAACACCACAAACATACATAGATCTAGCAAGGCCATAAAAAGTGCATGTGCACGTTGTTGGAGCGAGGGAGAGAAAAAAAGTAGATCTACAACATAAAGATAGCTTTCCCCTTACTTACCTATCAAAAAAAGGTAATTTAACCACCTAATTTTGATGAATCTATGGTGCAAATGAGGTGAGGAGGAGGAGGCAGCCGACACAATCTTGGAGGAGGAGGTGGAGAGAATGAAGTGGGGAAAGTGAGTGTGTAGGTGTGGCTGTCCAAAATATCTAGCTGGTCCCAGGTTACTAATGGCGGACCACCCATATATGCTCCATTAGTAACCCTGGTTACTAATGGCGCACCAGCTTGAGGTGCGCCATTAGTAGTTTTGCAAAAAAAAAAAAAAAAAAAAAATAGTAGTGGCGCACTGTGTTGGAGGTGCGCCATTACTAGTTAAACTAGTAATGGCGCACTCTTCCCTGGTGCGCCATTAGTATTTTTGGAAAAATGAAAAAAAAAACATTTGTCACTAATGGCGCACTGTGGGTCTGGTGCGCATTAGTGTCTACCACACTAATGGCGCACCAACTCATGGTGCGCCATTACTATATAGTAGTGGCGCACCACATGTCTGGTGCGCCATTAGTAGCCATATCATCTATAGCCCTTTTCCTAGTAGTGGCTCGTCCTCGGGAAGCTCACCAGACACCATCCGGGTAGGGTCCTCCGAGCCCTCGTACTGGTACATGGGGTGAGCCCGCTGCAATAAGGAGCTTCACATCCCTTGAGGGCTTCTCCAACGGGCTCGACGATTTCAGTCGCTCAGGCGGTGAGTTAACAAAGAGTGGCAGCCCCCCACCTTCTGCAGGATCAGGAGCATAGAACCACGCCTTGTGCCAGCTCCGGACCGACTTTGGAAGCGGAAGATTGAAGTAGTCCGAGTCAGGGCGCAGCTGTAGATTGGCGCTCCCGTGATAGCCTGCAAGTGCACAGGGTTTAGTTATAGCATTTTCAAAGTAAGAGTATCGATCCCACAGGGAGCACAGGAAATGGAATTTTTCTCTTGTAGAGAATTATGAAGGGTGTCTGCAAGTTAGTTGAGGCCTAAAGCAAAGCGGTTGCGAAAGGTTGAAATAGTTTGGATGAAAGGTGACTGAAAGTAATAGTACGCTAGAGAAGTAAATGAGTAACAGAGAGTATGCAGAAGATGAAATCAACAATTGGGCAAAGGCGTTCCCAGGGAGTCTGGATTCCCCTCTAGTATGTATCTAACGCAACATATGCTATTGCATAGTTCTAGGTTCGTATAATCAAGCCCATCTTTAATGTTTATAGTGGACGGAGCCTGGTATAGCATATGAGCTACATGCATAGTCTCCGTATCACATACGCCACTATCGTTCCTCCCCACATTCAGGTTATGGCAACGATAATTAAGGGTCACCCCGTGGACGCAGCCAATGGTCGGTTCTCCATTACTCCCCTATCAATTGCAATGGGAAAGATGACAGGATATTACTCTCACCTCTTTACCTCCACATCCCTACCTTTACAACGACAGTAATAAACTCCATGGCCGTAAGGTGAAAATGCTGAGTGGCACTACTGGAATCAGGAACTTTGCCATCTGCCAGCTCTTAGCCGTCTGCTGGCAGATGGCAAAGAGGATATTTGCCGTCTGCTTTTATAAAGCAGACGGCAAAGAACATGCTGATGGCAAAGAGGCTCTTTGCCATCTGCACTTCTTTGCCGTGGTAGCAGCCTGTGCAACCTGGGCTAGCCTATGTGGCCTCTTTGCCGTCTGCTGGCAGACGGCAAAGAAGGAAAGTTCTTTGCCGTCTGCCAGCAGACGGCAAAGAGCCTGCCTGGGCCCAGCTGAAGCCTGACGTCAGCTGACGTCATCTACAGCTCTTTGCCGTCTGCTGGCAGACGGCAAAGAAGGAAAGTTCTTTGCCGTCTGCCAGCAGACGGCAAAGAGCCTGCCTGGGCCCAGCTGAAGCCTGACGTCAGCTGACGTCATCTACAGGTCTTTGCCGTCTGCCAGCAGACGGCAAAGAGCGCCGTTAGCCACCTAACGGGGATGGAACCTTTTCTGTGCCGTCCACGCTCTTTGCCGTCTGCTGGCAGACGGCAAAGAAGGAAAGTACTTTGCCGTCTGCCAGCAGACGGCAAAGCGGCCTTTGCCGGCAGCCGTTCAGCCGGAGTGTTTGCCGTCTGCTGGCTGACGGCAAAGCCTTTGCCATCCGCCAAGCATGCCTTTGCCGTCTGCTATAGCAGACGGCAAAGTGCCTGATTCCAGTAGTGTGGGGCCCCTTACACAACATTCATGAAGGTTACTAACTCAAACATGCAAATGGGGATTTCATATCCTATTGGTGTTCAGCTCCTAAACATACTAGGTGTCGGTGCTAAAACCAGCGGATCTCGGGTAGGGGGTCCCGAGCTGTAGGTCTAGGAAGAATGGTAACAGGGGACGAAGGGAGACGATATTTACCGAGCTTTGGGCCCTCTCAAAGAGGTAAAACCCTACGTCATGCTTTGATTATATTGATGTGATGGAGTACAGAGTACAAGATGATCTACCTTGAGATCTTATGATTGTGTTCTAAACCGTAAGGCTGGTAATCGTGCCTCTAAAGACTAAACCCCCCGGCTTATATATGCACCGGGGGCACCTAGGCTGTACACATGGTCGGTTGTCAACGTGCTGGCCACAAAGCAATCCTTGAAGTACACGCCAAGTCTTCGGAAGTTTCCATCTTGATCATGCCGAGGTTCGTAGCTTCGGTAGTCCTCCCTTTAATGATCGGCGGGCCATAGGCCCGGCCCATGGACAGCGGACCCTATAGGTTAGTACCCCTTAGTCCAGGACACCGTCAGTAGCCCCTGAACTGGTCTTCGAAGCCGAAGACTACAGCTCTATCCTCGGACTGGCTTCTTCGGTTGATGTCTTCGGCTTGACAGGTTAGTTCCTTCTTTATTAGTTCATGCTTGAATCCGGAGTCTTGAATCACTTGTAAATCCTTTGGTCTCCTTTTACAGTCGACCTTAACAACCATGCGTTTCAAACCTTTATCCTCGGCAAGGAAAGTACATGGTCCTTTTTTACAAAGACATTCACCCGCGTCCGAGGTCTTGAGTTAACTTAGTTTCAAAGACTTGCCACGTAGGTACGACCAGTGAGAGGGTCTAAACCCTGACAGCTTTATCGAATCGCCACCACCTATCATGGGGTTGAATCAGTTATCACAAAACGTATCGTGGCCCGAGGCAACCTTTCATTGGCATGTCTCATCAATACAGAGATCGTGCCCCGGTTTTTAAGGGATATCATCAACAAGTTGATTAATCGATGCGCGTATAACGGCACGAAGGGTTGGGAATTTAGTGATTTACACGGCGCAGTGCTGGGACTCTTGGTCTTTTACTGACCCATAATAGCAAAGGGAAGTAAAACATTTTCCCCACGCTTCCAGTGCCCAAAACTCAAAAACTCTGGCGCCCTCGGATCCATCTCCAAGCTCCCAACCCTCTCGAGCTCTTCCCCATCCTCCACCAGCGATGGATGGCAAGGGAAAGGAGGCAACGGCCCCGGCCACCGACGCCGATTTGATGGGGCAGTGGGTGCCTTCTAACATCACGGTGGGCACCATCGAGGAGCTCCGGGCTGCCGGGTACATACACGCAGTCACCAAGTGCCGGGCTCCGGTGACGAACGCGACCAGCCGATTTTCCTCCGCCATCCCCACTCCCAAGAAAGGGGAGAGGGTGGTCTTCGCTCCCCACTTCATCCGAGGTCAGGGGTTCCCTCTCCATCCCTATGTGAGAGGGTTACAGTTTTTCTATGGGTTAGACTTCCACCTCTCAATCCTCCATATAGCCACCTTTATTACTATATGCGAGGCGTTCCTCCGCGTCGAGCCGCACTTTGGCTTATGGCTGAAGATCTTCAGCGTCAAGCCGAAGAGCAGTGGCTCCTAGCTCGCTGAATGCGGCGGGGCCATGATATGTAAACTCCCGAGGGTGCTCTGGCCAGAGGGCACCTTTGTGCAGACAATCAAGTTGTGGTAGCGGGAGTGGTTCTACATCACCGACCTGCCCACCAAGGACCAGATAGAGATCACTGCCTTCACGGCTGAGCCCCCGAAGAGGCTCGTCTCCTGGACGAAGAAGGGCCTCGGCTGGGGAAACCCAAACAAGGTAAAGATGCTCCAGAAGCGGCTCAAGGCGATGATCGGACAAGGCATCAAGCTGGTGGACGTAGTCCATGTTATGCTTCACCGCCGCATCCTAACTCTTCAACTCAGGGCCAATCCGATGTGGCGTTACAAACCTGAGGATGAGGTGACCGTGCGACACTTCTTCCGCGCCAATCTTGACGGGATGTGGACGTCGCTTTTCACGCCGTCCAAGAACACCTTCCCGAAAGAGGAGGGAGACACCGGCTAGAGTGCCGAGAATGGTCCATCCGAGGTATGCACAGTTTCACTTGTGATGCTGTCCTTTCAATATTCTTCATCTTTCAATAAAGTGATCGGCTTGACATTCAACGATCAGACCTGGCGTGACAAGGCCCGTCAGATGAGTTCTCCGGCACCGCTGCCCGAAGAGGCCTGGACCCCCCAGTTCGCAACGTTTTGGCCGAGGCACCGTACATTGTCCCGGTCAAGGAGAAGGGGGAGCTGAAGAAGAGGAAGGGCCTGCGCAGCCGAGGAGCTTCCTCGGATGCTAGGTCAGAAAGCACCCATAGTTCCTCCATCCAAGAAGAGGAGGAAGAGAAGGAAAAGGAGAAGGGGGAAGAGGAGGAGGGAGAGGAATCCTCCCATAAGAGGAGGAGGGCGACGTCCGAAGACATCGAGGAGGACGGCCCTCCTCGGCAATTCAAAAGGCTTCAGAAAGCCAATGCCGCCCAGCCAAGCCGGTCCTTGGCCCCCCTGGGGATGCACATTCCGGCTCCTCCGGGGACGTGCTTCCCCCGCCGCGCAGAGAGAAGCCGCAGCCAAGAAGGTACCCTGTTTGATACATTGTACATAATAAGTTTTAATCAACAGGTTCTTGATTTTGCCACATTTCTTGCCTTTACAGCCCGCAACGCCACCGCCCTGGAGAGGACGAGTCGAACAACGCTGTCCCTCCGGCCGAACTGGTCGAGAGCACTTCGGACGCCAGCGCCCATCCCTCCCCTACTCATGGTGAGCAGGGTGAGGTTGCGTCGCAGTCAGAACCTCCTGTTTTAAGCACAGACGGGGGTGCTGACGTGCCCATGGCCGAGGTTCATACCTTGGTCGCAGAGGACCAAGAGGCTGAAATCCCATTGGTCCTAGAAGAACCGGTGCTTAACCGTCCGGGGTCCTCGGCCCCGACAG
Organism: Elymus sibiricus; assembly: GCA_039707655.1. Classification (NCBI taxonomy): domain Eukaryota; kingdom Viridiplantae; phylum Streptophyta; class Magnoliopsida; order Poales; family Poaceae; genus Elymus; species Elymus sibiricus. Next base: position 3,622,472 of record CM077670.1, on the reverse strand, counting down.
CTCTAGTGCCACCGAGCCGCACGGAGGCGGCCATCTCCTCTCCTGCGAGGGCCGAGACCGAGGATGCACAGCCGCCCACCTTGGGGTGGCATAAGGTGATAGAGGCAGCTCTATAGAGCGCCTTGGTTCTTCCCGAGCACCGTGCCATTCTTGGCACGGCTTTCAACCAGTTCCGGTCCGCAGAGGCCGGAATTATGGAGGCCTTCATAGGCCTTTCGAAAGGTTTTGAGGTATGTTATCTTATTGCTCGCCAGCTTTTACAACTACAACATATTAACTTAATGCTTAATATACCCAGTAGCCCTTCAAGGACAAACTTTGCAAGAAAGGTTGTTCGAAGACTGATACAAGAATATTTGCGAAATTTAATGTATGCTTTGAGAGCGTGGATACAGTAGCCCCCGAGCCCTAAGTTAGTTTGATGAACTGACTTGGGGGTCGACTGTTTACTTGAAATATGTATTCAAAATGAATATGTTGTAGCCCCCGAGACTCTGGTCGGACCAATATGGCCGACGAGAGGATCGATCTCGTTGTTGGAGCCTAATAAATCTTGTGCAGGCTTCCGCTTCATCTTCGGCGTCCAACTCGAAAGAGTTGGATGAGATTAATCACAAGCTTGCGTGGTCCGAAGAGGACATCGATCTGCAGAAGAAGCAGATGGAAAAAGTGCAAGGTAAGAGATAGAAACTAGCAACATAGCTTTATTTGTTGTTTAAGACAACTCCAGTACTAATATATGTGCGGTGATTGTGGCCAGCTGCCGCGTCGGAGATGGAGACACTTCGTGCGAAACTTAAGAAAGCTCAGGCAGAAGCCGAGCAGCAAAGGGCTGCGGCTAAGAAGAGTATCACCGAGCTCGCTGAAGAGCGGGATGCTCGGAAGAAAGACTAGGCTTGGATCCTGGAGGTGTAACGGGACTTGAAGGGCCTGTACACAGAGCGCGACGTCCTTCAGGCCGACAAGGAGAAGGATGTAGCCGAGCTCAAGAAGTTCGAGCTGGCGAGCAAAGAGGCCCAGGTCCAAGCGAGGTCGGACAGAGAAGAACTCCGGCAAGTATCTGAGATAGCCGCTGGTAAACCATTTTTATTGCAGTGCGTCTTCGGTGGTGGCAACTTCGCCGAGCTGACACAAATCTGGCGTGTATCAGGTGCCTTTACGGACCTACCGAGGAGTGTGGCAGATGTGTGCCAGTACTTCAACGGGCGCGATGATGCTACCGAGCAGAAGGCGTTCTGGCACAATTTCAAGTGCCGTCGCATCCGCCACTCCTCGGTAACCAAATGAAGCAGTTGATAGAGCTACAATGCGTCGCCAGGCCGGCCATGGAGGACCTCTGCATTGCCCTATGGCCCGCCGAGCCACTACCGAGCAGTTACTTTGGTTTAATCCAAAGACTTCAAGGTGCCAGTTCCCGCATCGAACTCTGGAAGCGTTCGGCTGTCTTGGAGGGTGCTCGGCAAGCGTACATGTTTGTGAAGACGCATTATCCTGGGATAAAACCAGAGGAAATAGCGAAGAGCGGCCCGGAAGGGAAGAAGCGAGTACTCGAGCAATATTTTGCCGATGTGATGCCGGGTGCCCGGATATCAGCGGCCAAGTGTCGCAAGGACACTATCTTTGAAGATTTTGAGTAGACGTCCGGCGGTATGCCGAGGTGTATGATGTCAAAATACAAGTTTCATTTTGATATGAATGAATCATTTATGCTTAATGTGCTATTTTGACTCCTTTGCGGCTGTTTATAATCTGAAAGTGGCCAGTCGTCGGCTTCTGCCCCTTCGTAGATGCTACGTCGGGTGTTTCCGTGGTAACAATACAACCCTTAGCCAACGTCTCGATACCCGGAGGCGGTCATGTTAGTAGAAACAAGGCAATCAGACAGTGCGGCTTTATAACTTTCACTTAGTCATAGGAGCTTTAAATTTGGGGGCAAGTTACTAGCCCCCGGTGTATGGTGAGTGTTTGGCATCAGCCGCGGTCAAGCCATTAACACTTCGGCCAATTTAAAAAAGGCCCATCATTTAACACGGGGAAACCTCCATCGATTCGTAGTTTGACATAGTCATTGGATTGCTGACCAGTTTACGCTTATTGTGACAGTCAGCTTTCGGCTTTCTCCACAGAGGTACTTGACCAGTTAAACTGGAAGTAACAATCGTAGTGGTGCTCCCTTTACACCCTAAGCAGAACATTCGGAAACGTAAGGGGTAAGCACAGGAGCCGGGCAACCCAGCTATTGACCAAAGACACAATTCGAAACCGATGCATATAGAGCAACATCCGAGAACAGGAGGCCTAGTTCTTTTATATCAGTACCGTGGCAGGCAAGTGGGCATGGTTTGACTCCTAGCCCCCGGTCTAAAGCCGATGACTTCTAAAAGCATATAATATTCGTATCATGAAAAGTTGTCTTCGGCGCGCAATTTAAGAGAGAAAAGCAGGTATCACACATAAAATGGAAACCGACCATGTAGGTCTTCTCTTAATTTATTGATAGGGTCATGCCGAACAATTTGGGCTACCGAAGAAACTACTAAAGATACATAAAAAATATAAAAGAGGGAAGGTTTACATAGAGCATCTGTTGTTTTAATATCCCTTCTTGGCCCTGCCGCACGTCTGCGCCTTCATGCTGTGTACCAGCGAGTCCTTGTCCAATCTAAGGTGTTATCATCACTGCCTCCTACGACGCCGTTGCTATGCCTCCGATGCATTCGAGTGGCATATCCTTTTAAGAGGTTGCACCAAGTAGCGGCAGTAAGTCAGCTTAATGCTGCTTTGGTAAGCCCCTGGCTGGGCTTTTGACAGTGCCCTTGAAACGACCAGGATGTGATTCGGCCACTGTCTGGTTGAGCCGAACAGTGCACCCTTATATTATTGCTCCACAGCCTCCCATGGTATTTTGAGTGCAAAGTTATGTATCCGAGGCACATGGTCCTCAGTTAGGTACGGGGAGCCGTGGAGCGCATACCCCTATTTGGGGTTGCCGCTCAGTTGCCTAGAGGCAAAGGTGACACCTCGGAAGCGCTTGAAGGAGCTCTGTGTGTTTAGTGCAGTAAGGGATTTTAATGCCTCCTCTGCAGCTTGGACCTCGGCTGTGAGAGCCGCGGTCTGCTCCTCTGTGTGGAGGGAGCATTCCGTATTGCCATTAACTATGATGACGCCTTTGGGTCCCGGCATCTTTAGCTTTAGATAAGCATAATGTGGGACGAGGTTGAATTGATCGAAGGTAGTTCGCCCGAGAAGTGCGTGATAACCACTGCAGAAAGGAACGATGTCCAATATCAAGTCTTCGCTTCGGAAGTTCTCAGGAGAGCCGAAGACCACTTCCAGGGTTATAGTCCCGGAGCATTGCGCCTCAACACCTAGTATGATACCCTTGAAAGTGGTGTTGCTGGGTTTAATCCTTGACGGATCGATGCCCATTTGCCTGACTATGTCAGCGTAGATCAGGTTGAGGCTGCTGCCTCCGTCCATAAGGACCCGGGATAAATGAAAACTGTCCACTATGGGATCGAGCACCAAAGCCGCAGTTCCTCCATGGCGGATACTGGTCGGATGGTCTCTTCGGTCGAAAGTGATCGGGCAAGTCGACCATGGGTTGTGCATCGGTGCGACGAGCTCAAAGGTGTAAGCATCATGTAGCGCGCGCTTTCTCTCCTGTTTGGGGATGTGAGTGACAAAAATCATGTTCACATCCTTTACTATGGGAGGAAACTGTTTTTGGCCTCCATTGCTTGGCCTAGGGGGTTCATCCTCATCCTCGCTATGAGGCTGGCTCTTGCCCGGGTTCTTGGCTGCAATCTTACCGGCCTGCTTTATGACCCAGCAGTTCTAGTTCGAGTGATTAGCCGGTTTGTCCGAAGTGCCATGAATTTGGCAAGGCTTGTCGAGGATCTTGACCAACGTAGATGGGCCATCTCTGTTCCCTTTAAAGGGCTTCTTCTTCTGGCCATTTCATTGATTGCTAAATCTAGCATTTATAGTCGCTTCATCAGCGTCACTGCCATTGCCTTTATGGCGACGCTTATTCTTTTTATTGCGTCGAGGCTTCCCGTTCTCGTCGCTTACTGCTGAGGTGTCGGGGCCACCGCTGTGGTTACCACTACGGGCCAACCAACTATCCTCTGCTGCGTAGAACCAGGTCATGAGAGAGGTCAGGGCCGCCATGGGTTTCGGCTTGTCTTGTCCGAGCTATCGCGCCAGCAATTCATCACGAATGCTGTGTTGAAAAGCGGCGATCGCTTCTGCATCAGGACAGTCAACGATTTGGTTCTTCTTGGTCAAAAACCGATTCCAAAACTTCCTAGCCGACTCGCCAGGCTGTTGGATAATGTGACTGAGGTCATTGGCGTCCATGGGGCGAACATAGGTGCCCTGAAAGTTAGGTCGGAAGGCATCTTCAAGCTCTTCCCAGCTTCCGATAGAGTTCTTATGCAGGCTATTGAGCAAGTGCCTCGCTGGTCCTTTAAGCTTTAACGGTAGATATTTAATGGCGTGGAAATCATCTCCTCGAGCCATATGAATCTGGAGAAGGAAATTTTTGATCCACACGGCCATGTCAGTCATTCCGTCGTACTGTTCGATGTTGACGGGTTTAAACCCCTCTGGGAACTGATGTTGCATGACCTCGTCTGTAAAACACATCGGGTGTGCAGCTCCTCTGACCCAAGCTTCGGCTTGTCGGACATCCGTTGTTGTTCGAACACGGGTATCATCCCGAGCCCTATCATACTTATCGAGCCATGCCTGATATCCAGCCTGTCCAGCAGCCGCGCGGTCCCTGGATCCGTATATGGATCGCGACGGAGCAGGCTGTGTGGTCAATTTTCCCCGTAGATCTTATGGCAGAGCAGACGGGATCGGGACTTTACCTTCACGGCGAGGGATTGCAGGGGGGTCTCGGAGCCCTCCCTTTGGCCTGTCCCGTCCCCGAGGAGAGCGGTCGGGCTGGTTCGATCGTGCTTAGAAAGCACATTGTCATTAACTTCATCATCGAATGCCGAAAGCAGACGCAATCGTGGGTAGGATTTGGTTGTGTCCGTGAGCCTTTGCTCGAGATCTTGCTCGACTGCGAGTAATTCAACCCACTTGTCGTTGAGCATGTCTTGATTGGCTTTAAGCATATCACGCCCTCTTTTTATACTTTGGGCGGAGCTAATGAGCCGCCGTCGGAAGCTTTCCAGGTCGAGGAAGTCCTCGGGAACGTGGAACTCATCGGGTCCCAGACTGATGTCCTCTTCCGATTCTGGCATGTAATTGCTGTGATCTGGATGATCGAGATCTTCCATCCCTATGGCGCCGTCGATCTGACTGGACGCGGCGTCATCACCCTTGTCCTGGTCCTCGGCGCCATCCGGGGTGGCGTCATTACCGGAGGTGACATTATTGGTGTTGTTGCTGGCGTTCCCCTTACCGGCGTGTTTAGAGCACTTACCGCTCCGTCGGTGTTTGGGTGGATCCTTTTTGTCCTCCTCCTCGTCGTCCTTGGGGGTGTCCACCATGTAGACATCGTAGGTGGAGGTTGCCGTCCAGTTGCCAGTGTTCGAGGTAGAAACAGGTGATGCAACGCCAGACAGGCCATCGACATCTTCATCCATGTCGGTTGCCTCTTCGGAGGCATAGTCAAGTACGTCGGTTAAATCCTCGACCGTAGCGACTAGGTGGGTGGTGGGCAGTGCTGTAAGTTTCCCTATCATCGGCTTTACATCCGATCTGATCATAGATCGAAGACTGACCGTTCAAAATCCCGAGGTTCTGGATTCGATCTAGCATCTCGTTCAAAAGCGAGAGGTCTGTCGGGGCCATCTCTTGACAGTAGGCGGGGCTAACCTGTAGTATGCTCGACGGGGCGTGTGACACGACCTCGGAGCGTTGATCAACCAGGGCCAAGGCCTGGTCTGACAATGAAGTGATCGGATCCGAACTCGAGGATGGTTCCGAGGTGAGACCTGATCCGAGGTTTGGATTTGAGGTCCGATCCGGGGTTAGGACCATGGTGTCCGTGGGGCTTTGCAGCCGATCTGGCGTCCAACCAGAGAGGGTGAGATTGCCATGGGAGTCAGCAGTATAGTCCAAACTCCCAAATCTAATGATCTGATCTGGGGCGAAGTTTCCGACACGGCCGAGGTGGCCAGCCGGGTCAGCGTGAAGGACGACGCTGCCGAACGCGAACAGTTGGCCGGGGACAAAGATGTTGCCACAGCCGGTGTCGCTATTGATCTAAAGACGAGCCATTGATCCTTTTTGACCACATAGTGGGACCTGCATGGGCCACCAATGTCGGTGCTAAAACCGGCGGTTCTCAGGTAGGGGGTCCAGAGCTGTAGGTCTAGGAACAATGGTAACAGGGGATGAAGGGATATGATATTTACCCTGGTTCGGGCCCTCTCGAAGAGGTAAAACCTGATGGAAATATGCCCTAGAGGCTATAATAAAGTTGTTATTATTTTATATTTCCTTGTTCATGATAAAGGTTTATTATTCATGCTAGAATTGTATTGACCGGAAACTTAAATACATGTGTGAATACATAAACAAATACCGTGTCCCTAGTGAGCCTCTACTAGACTAGCTCGTTGATCAAAGATGGTTAAGGTTTCCTAACCATAGACATCAGTTGTCATTTGATAACGGGATCACATCATTAGGAGAATGATGTGATGGACAAGACCCATCCGTTAGCTTAGCATATGATCGTTCTGTTTATTGCTACTGCTTTCTTGAATGTCAAATACATGTTCCTCAGACCATGAGATCATGCAACTCCCGGATACCGGAGGAATACCTTGTGTGCTATCAAACGTCACAACATAACTGGGTGATCATAAAGATGCTCTACAGGTATCTCCAAAGGTGTCAGTTGAGTTGGCAAGGATCGAGACTGGGATTTGTCACTCCGTGTTTCGGAGAGGTATCTCTGGGCCCTCTCGGTAATGCACATCATAAGAAGCTTGCAAGCAAAGTGACTAAGGAGTTAGTTACGGGATGATGTATTACGGAACGAGTAAAGAGACTTGACGGTAAAGAGATTGAACTAGGTATGGAGATACCGACGATCGAATCTCGGGCAAGTAACATACTGACGGACAAAGGGAATTACGTATGTTGTCATTGCGGTTCGACCGATAAGATCTTCGTAGAATATGTAGGAACCAATATGAGCATCCAGGTTCCGCTATTGGTTATTGACCGGAGAGGCGTCTCAGTCATGTCTACATCATTCCCGAACCCGTCGGGTCCGCACGCTTAACGTTCGTTGACGATATAGTGTTATATGAGTTATGTGAATTGGTAACCGAATATTGTTCGGAGTCCCGGATGAGATCCCGGATGTCACGAGGAGTCTCGGAATGGTCGAGAGGTAAAGATTTATATATGGGAAGTCATATTTTGGGTTCCGGAAAAAGGTGCAATTTTTTTCGGTATTGTACCGGGAAGCTTCCAGAAGGTTCCGGAGGATTCCAGAGGGGTCCGGAAGTCCACAAGTGGGTCCACCACGTCCCAAGGGCTGGCATGGGCTAAAGGGAGGCACCCTGGCTTTATTGGGCCAGGCGCACCAAGTCCTCAAAAGCCCACGCAGCTAGGGAAGGAAAAAGGGAGAGTCCTAGTAGGAATAGGATTGGCCTTTGGAGTCCAAGTCCACGTGTGTACTATTCACGGTTACTGTTCACGTGGCACTATTGCTTCTACTCCAAGCCCCTACACATATATAAATAGAGGAGAGGGGGGCTCCCCAAAGGAGATACAACATTGTCTTAGCCGTGTGCGGCGCCCCCCTCCACAGTTCCGTCCCTCGGTCATATTTTCGCAGTGCTTGGGCGAAGCCCTGCGGAGATAGCATCACCATCACCGTCACCACGCCGTCGTGCTGTCGGAACTCATCCACTACCTCGCCGTCTTGCTGGATCAAGAAGTCGAGGACGTCACCGAGCTGAACGTGTGCTGAACGCGGAGGTGCCGTACGTTCGGTACTCGATCGGTTGGATCGTGAAGTTGTTCGACAACATCAACCGCGTTGTTCTAACGCTTCCGCTTACGGTCTACGATGGTATGTAGACACACTCCCCCTCTCGTAGCTATGCATCTCCATCTACTCACGCCACCAGGAACACCACAGCGTAATGGTGTGTCCGAACGTCGTAACCGTACTTTATTTGCCACTATCGTTTTGGGGTTATGCATTAGAGACAGCTGCATTCACGTTAAATAGGGCACCGTCTAAATCCGTTGAGACGACACCGTATGAACTATGGTTTGGCAAGAAACCTAAGCTGTCGTTTCTTAAAGTTTGGGGATGCGATGCTTATGTGAAAAAGCTTCAACCTGATAAGCTCGAACCCAAAGCGGAGAAGTGCGTCTTTCATAGGATACCCTAAAAGAAACAATTCGGTACACCTTCTACCACAGATCCGAAGGCAAGGTCTTTGTTGCCAAGAATGGGTCCTTTCTAGAGAAGGAGTTTCTCTCGAAAGAAGTGAGTGGGAGGAAAGTAGAACTTGATGAGGTAATTGTACCTTCTCTCGAATTGGAAAGTAGCTCATCAGAGAAAACCGTTCCCGTGATGCCTACACCAATAAGAGAGGAAGATAATGATAAAGATCATGAAACTTCAGATCAAGTTACTACTGAACTTCGTAGGTCGACCAGAGTACGTTCCACACTAGAGTGATACGGTAATCCTGTTCTGGAAGTTATGTTGTTAGACAACGGCGAACCTACGAACTATGAAGAAGCTATGATAAGCCCGGATTCCGACAAATGGCTTGAGGCCATGAAATCTGAGATGGGATCCATGTATGAGAACAAAGTGTTGACTTTGGTGGACTTGCCCGATGATCGGCAAGCCATTGAGAATAAATGGATTTTTAAGAGGAAGACGGATGTTGATGGTCATATCACTGTCTACAAAGCTCGACTTGTCGCGAAAGGTTTTCGACAAGTTCAAGGGGTTAACTACAATGAGACTTTCTCACCCGTAGCGATGCTTAAGTCTGTTCGAATCATGTTAGCAATTGCCGCATTTTATGATTATGAAATCTGGCAAATGGATGTCAAAACTGCATTCCTTAATGGTTTTCTCAAAGAAGAGTTGTATATGATGCAACCAGAAGGTTTTGTCGATCCTAAGGGTGCTAACAAAGTGTGCAAGCTCCAGCGATCCATCTATGGACTGGTGCAAGCATCTCGGAGTTGGAATATACGCTTTGATGAGGTGATCAAAGCATATGGTTTTGTACAGACTTACGGTGAAGCCTGTATTTACAAGAAAGTGAGTGGGAGCTCTGTAGCATTTCTAATATTATATGTGGATGACATATTGTTGATTGGAAATGATATAGAATTTCTGGATGGCATAAAGGGATACTTGAATAAGAATTTTTCAATGAAAGACCTCGGTGAAGCTGCTTATATATTGGGCATCAAGATCTATAGGGATAGATCAAGACGCTTGATACGACTTTCACAAAGCACATACCTTGACAAAGTTTTGAAGAAGTTCAAAATGGATCAGTCAAAGAAAGGGTTCTTGCCTATCTTGCAAGGTATGAAGTTGAGTCAGACTCAATGCCCGACCACGGCAGAAGATATAGAGAAAATGAAAGTCATTCCCTATGCCTCAGCCATAGGTTCTATTATGTATGCCATGTTGTGTACCAGACCTGATGTGTGCCTTGCCATAAGTTTGGCAGGAAGGTACCAGAGTAATCCAGGAGTGGATCACTGGACAGCGGTCAAGAATATCCTGGAGTACCTGAAAAGGACCAAGGACATGTTTCTCGTTTATGGAGGTGACGAAGTGCTCGTCGTAAAGGGTTATGTCGATGCAAGCTTCGACACTGATCCGGATGACTCTAAGTCACAAACCGGATACGTATTTATATTAAATGGTGGAGCTGTCAGTTGGTGCAGTTCCAAGCAGAGCGTCGTGGCGGGATCTACGTGTGAAGCGGAATACATAGCTGCTTCGGAAGCAGCACATGAAGGAGTCTGGATGAAGGAGTTCATATCTGATCTAGGTGTAATACCTAGTGCATCGGGTCCAATGACAATATTTTGTGACAACACTGGAGCAATTGCCATAGCCAAGGAGCCCAGGTTTCACAAGAAGACCAAACACATCAAGAGACGCTTCAACTCCATTCGTGAATATGTCAAGGATGGAGACATAGAAATTTGCAAAGTACACACGGATCTGAATGTGGCAGACCCGTTGACTAAGCCTCTTCCACGAGCAAAACAAGATCAACACAAAGACTCCATGGGTGTTAGATTCATTACTATGTAATCTAGATTATTGACTCTAGTGCAAGTGGGAGACTGATGGAAATATGCCCTCCAGGCAATAATAAAGTTGTTATTATTTTATATTTCCTTGTTCATGATAAAGGTTTATTATTCATGCTAGAATTGTATTGACCAGAAACTTAAATACATGTGTGAATACATAAACAAATACCGTGTCCCTAGTGAGCCTCTACTAGACTAGCTCCTTGATCAAAGATGGTTAAGGTTTCCTAACCATAGACATGAGTTGTCATTTGATAACGGGATCACATCATTAGGAGAATGATGTGATGGACAAGACCCATCCGTTAGCTTAGCATATGATCGTTCTGTTTATTGCTACTGCTTTCCTGAATGTCAAATACATGTTCCTCAGACCATGAGATCATGCAACTCCCGGATACCGGAGGAATACCTTGTGTGCTATCAAACGTCACAACATAACTGGGTGATCATAAAGATGCTCTATAGGTATCTCCAAAGGTGTCCGTTGAGTTGGCATGGATCGATACTGGGATTTGTCACTCCGTGTTTCGGAGAGGTATCTTTGGGCCCTCTCGGTAATGCACATCATAAGAAGCTTGCAAGCAAAGTGACTAAGGAGTTAGTTACGGGATGATGTATTACGGAACGAGTAAAGATACTTGCCGGTAACGAGATTGAACTAGGTATGGAGATACCGACGATCGAATCTCGGGCAAGTAACATACCGACGGACAAAGGGAATTACGTATGTTGTCATTGCGGTTCGACCGATAAGATCTTCGTGGAATATGTAGGAACCAATATGAGCATCTAGGTTCCGCTATTGGTTATTGACCGGAGAGGCGTCTTAGTCATGTCTACATCATTCCCGAACCCGTAGGGTCCGCACGCTTAACGTTCGTTGACGATATAGTGTTATATGAGTTATGTGAATTGGTAACCGAATATTGTTCGGAGTCCCGGATGAGATCCCGGACGTCACGAGGAGTCTTGGAATGGTCGAGAGGTAAAGATTTATATATGGGAAGTCATATTTTGGGTTTCGAAAAAAGGTGTAGTTTTTTTCGGTATTGTCCCGGGAAGCTTCCAGAAGGTTCCGGAGGATTCCGGAGGGGTCCGGAAGTCCACCAGTGGGTCCACCACGTCCCAAGGACTGGCATGGGCTAAAGGGAGGCGCCCTGGCCTTATTGGGCCAGGCGCACCAAGTCCTCAAAAGCCCATGCAGCTAGGGAAGGAAAAAGGGAGAGTCCTAGTAGGAATAGGATTGGACTGTGGAGTCCAAGTCCACGTGTGTACTATTCACGGTTACTGTTCACGTGGCACTATTCCTTCTACTCCAAGCCCCTAAACATATATAAATAGAGGAGAGGGGGGCGCCCCAAAGGAGATACAACATTGTCTTAGCCGTGTGCGGCGCCCCCCTCCATAGTTCCGTCCCTCGGTCATATTTTCGCAGTGCTTGGGCGAAGCCCTGCGGAGATAGCATCACCATCACCGTCACCACGCCGTCGTGCTGCCGGAACTCATCGACTACCTCGCCGTCTTGCTGGATCAAGAAGTCGAGGATGTCACCGAGCTGAACGTGTGGTGAACGCGGAGGTGCCGTACGTTCGGTACTCGGTCGGTTGGATCATGAAGTTGTTCGACGACATCAACCGCGTTGTTCTAACGCATCGGCTTACGGTCTACGAGGGTACGTAGACACACTCCCCCTCTCGTAGCTATGCATCTCCATGGATAGATCTTGCGTGTGCGTAGAATTTTTTTTGTTTTCCATGCAACGTTCCCCAACAAAACCCTACGTCCTGCTTTGATTATATTGATGTGATGGAGTACAGAGTACAAGATGATCTACCTCGAGATCGTATGATTGTGTTCTAAACCCTAAGGCTGGTAATCGTGCCTCTAAAGACTAAACGCCCCAGCTTATATATGCACCGGGGGTACCTAGGCTGTACACATGGTCGGTTGTCAACGTGCCGTCCAAAAAGCAATCCTTGAAGTACAGGCCAAATCTTCGGAAGTTTCCATCTTGATCACGCCAAGGTTCGTAGCTTTGGTAGTCCTCCCTTTAATGATCGGCGGGCCATAGTCCCGGCCAATGGACAGCGGACCCTATAGGTTAGTACCCCTTAGTCCAGGACACCTTCACTAGGGTTCCTCCATATCCCCGAGAACTAGGGAATTACTCAGACATAGAAACAATAGGCATCTCGTGAATGATTATGATAGTCATGAACGATAGATCAAAGTAATACACAAAAGAATCCACTAGGGTATGGTATTACAGAGAGATGGGAGTGGATATGGTGATGACGATGGTTGATGCCGGAGTCTCCTTGAATGAGGTGATGGCTTGGAGAAGCCCTCCTTGTTGATTCCCCGTCCGGATTGTAGGGTAACGCAGCAGAAAACAAAAAATTTCCGACCTACGCACCAGCCCAGGACCACTATGAAGATGCATACAAGGTTTGATCTGATTTTTACCAATTCGTAGCGCAGCGGAAGTAGATTTGGCGAAGATCATCGGTGCAGATCCCCGCAACTAGTATGTTACAACCTCCCAACCGCGAGGATGTTCTCCCTCGGATAGCCCCTCGGACAGTTCCTCGGACAGCCCTTCTGGAGGCCCTCGGACAGCCCTTCAGGTGGCCCTCGGACATAACCTCGGACAGCCTTTCGGGAGGCCCTTGGACAGAACCTCAGACAGTCCCTCGGACAGCCCTTCGGGAGGCCCTCGGACAGAACCACGGACAATCCCTCGTACAGAACCTCGACGTGTCTCTCGAACTAAGATCGAAACTATGACCTCTCTACCAGGTTGCACACATCCGGTGTCAACTATCTGGCAGGGCTTCGCTGTCCAGAACTAGGCCCTACCGATGACTAGATAGCCTTTCGGCGTACAAAACTATTTCTTGGGGAGAAAGATAGAAAGCCAGATTATCATTGCATGGCATGTGTTGAGAGAGAACTTGGAATGAAATGGAGAGCTCTCTCCACCTCTATTTATAGTGGGATGCAAGGGGTAGAGGCATTGGGAAAATACCAAAAAGCCATTGGGGAAAAAGCCCCAAAAGGGGGTTGTACCCTAATAGTGTTGCCACTATTCCCTCCACTATTCATGACAACTTTTCATGAAATATTTTTCAGCGTCCGTTTAATCCAAAAATATTCCGAAAGGTCCAGAACATTTACAGCACCCCCTAAAATAATTCTGGACGCGTTCCGAAACATTTTCGTATGATGATTTTTCTCCGGAATATTTCTGGTTTTCTCTCTGAAACTTTTCTGTCGTCTCCGATACTTTTCCGGCAACAATCTCTCGGACTCCCTGTCTATTACTTACCAGTTAGATGACCCTTAAGTGTGTGACCCTGTAGGTTCAGTGAAGTATAGACATGACCGGAACTCTTTCCGATCAATGATTAATAGCAGAACCGTGGACATCCATATTGATCCCTATACCCACACGAATGAATATTCGAGCGAACCTGTAATTACCGAATGTTGTTCCTATTGCTTTATGATATGTTACAAATACCCGAGGTGTGATTTAATGGCATCCCCTTGAATCAAAAACTTTGTTCACCATGCCAGTTTCCTCGTTACCGGTTTTGTGCTCTTTTCTCGTTCCCGTATTCCGGCATCCCCGTGATCAAATCACGCTGTGTCTGGCCAGACGATGATGGATACTATAACACCAAGAGGGCCCAAAGAATATCTCTCCATCATCGGAGGACCAAATCCCAATCTTGAGCTATCAAGTCCCTTGTCATACTTTTCCATGAACCCGAAAGCCGCTGTAATAGCCACCCTGTTACGGATGATGTTTAACAAACCCCAAAGTTCATGAAGCAAGCATGAAGAAACTCGACACTCTCATGGTCTAAGGAATTATGCAAATGCTAACTTTCTTTATGTTGTTAAACATTAACTTGTGACGAATGTATCTCATAGCATAACATCTATTTGGGTCGATTCAACACAAGTGTTCTTCTAACATTGTGTCCTCAAAATTGCCGGCATAGTAATGCCCATGATCAGGAAAACATGACCATCATGCAACACTTGAGCTAGTCTTAGATGCATGACTAGGAATACATTTTACCGTTTATTATTCCACACGTGCATATGGGTTTCCCTCTGAGACTTTATGGATATACAGACTCAATGACCATTGCAGTTATAGCATGGAAAATAAACATTATTACAAACTTGGAGATAAATAATAGCTGTTATTATTGCCTCTAGGGCATATCTCCTACACGGATCCCTCCCGGATGCGAGGGTTCTACGTTCTGGTGGAGTTTCTGGTGTCTCTGGATGTCGTCCCCCCAGTCTGAAGACATGGGGGTAATATAGTCGACCAGGGGGAGGCGGTGGCGGTTGGTATGACCGCTGGTACGCTCGTACCAGCCGTCGTCTTCTCCTCTCGACCCCCCTGTGCGGCTGGATTTTCTCCCGTTTGATGAGTGCTTCATATGGAAGGTTCCTATCACGTGATTTGACAAGATTTTCACCCCATACTCTTGGGCTTTCCTCCTAATGCCTTGAAACTCCTCCGAGAGTGGGATCCTGGTGAAATAGACAAAAGGACGTGCGCGGACGCGATAAAATTCTAACAAAACCTAAGTCTACGACACAAAACACAAGATAAAAAGTAACTAGAAATTGGACTCATCAACTCCCCCAAGGTTAAATCTTGCTCATCCCCGAGAAAGTACCGCAGCTTGTAAGAACAAAGTCATAGCGCTCATGAGGTGTGGATAATTTAAATGAATGAGTCCATCGCGCAGAATCGAAATCCATTGAAGATTCACGATCATGACGGGTACTATCACATTTTCATCGCAAAGATATTCACGGCATACACCTTTGCTAATTTATTCATTAACGAACGCTTGACACTTTATGCAATAGGTTATTCATCCTTCAACCGAGCAAGTAGTGAGAGGCTCTCTATATTTAATTGAGTGTTATACACTCAATTTTCTTTGGCAAAAAACCCAAATGTTAAATTTTTACCTTTTCTCGAGAAGCATGCTTATTTGCCCATGTCACAATCGTTTATTGTTTTAACTTGTGACATGCAAACTAAGTATGCCCCTCTAATATGAGATCGGGCTCTTAAAAACTTTTAATGAATCTTATTTAAGGAGTTTCTCCTTTCTCGCTGCTTGCTCAATATATTTTGGTTGGACTTTCATCTGTCCCTTTTCTCACAACAGTTTGAAGGAAGTAGATGAAGTCAAAATAACCTATTCCATGCAATTGTTCACTTTTGTTAACCAATAGACACCAACGATGTGGAAGACTTCTAATTATCAAAAATGGATGCTAATGTGGTAACGCTCATGGTTGATCACGTATCTAATATACCTTTCTTAGGAATGCAATGAAACTACTCAACATGGATATCCATCGCTCATCGGAATAAGATTCTTCCTTTCCTCAAAAGGGACTTGACAGTTCAACTTCGTTATTTAACCTAAGACGAGCTAATCTCGGCATGCAAGAAAATAAACTCTGAAATGTAAGATACAAGATATCGTTGGATCTTCCCCAAGCTTACAAAAAAGCTGACGGGATCCTAATACCTAGTTCTAATTGGGTCTAGCCGGTGTTCCCTCCTCCACAGCTTCCTTAGGTTCCTCCCCCTTCAGGTTGCATGCGAGACCGATACACTTGAAACGAGATACCATCAATGAAATCTCTTTCTGTTGCTCAGTGGCCAACTTCGTAAGGAGGGTAGTCTCTGCAAAGAGCTTGGTGGTAAAATCAAAGCGGGAATCTATCTTATTGTAGAGACCATCGACCATGGTTTCAAGATCTTTGCTCATCATCCAATAAGAATCAATCCATTCACCAATTGTATCTACGCATGCTTTACAGACTTTCTCGAGCTCGTTGATCTTTTCCTTGATCTCATCAGGAGTTGGCACTTCTCTCTCGACCTTGCGCTGGGCCATCCCTAGATGAGATATGGCAATATATCCTTGAATAGCATACCTGTAAGGGTTTGGAGGGTAGTCATCTTTCTTCTTTGATTCCTCTTCTTCTCCATTTGGCTTCACCTTCTCTTGCACCTCTTCTTTGATGACCATTTTTCGGAGGTCCTCCCAACTCCTTGAAGCCATCTCCTCCCTCTCCGGGTGAGGGGTGATCCTGGTCGATGAAGGACTCAAAGTAGACCCCTTCTCGTTGATGGACGCGGTTGGAGCTCCGTTGGCAAGCATGCCTAATGATCCCTTCTTGATCCTATAGATTAAAGTCTAGTGGAGAGGTGGCATAGAGCGGTGGCACGGGGTTAGATTTATAATGAGCCAGGGGTGTAACCCTCTGGCTTTTATAAAGGGTTAGAAACCCTAAGATTCTTGAGATAGGCCTGGAGAAGGAAGTTAGAAGAAAATCAAAGAAAATCGAAAGCAAATCGGGCAGTTAAAAGAGAATCAGAGGAGAAGACAGGCTATGCTACGAGCGTGTGTGCTCATACCAGGGCTCGTACAACTTTCCAAAAGCCTTTTTTTTAGACAACGCAGAAGTGACGGGATTTATAGAGAAGAAGTCAGCCTTCGCTACGATCACTGATGCTCGTACCGGAGATCGTATCTATACCTCTGATGCAGGCCTCCAAGTCCAGGGGAGATGATGGGGTGTGGTATGAGTGCTCGTGCTCATACCGCTACTCATATCGCCTGGCTCTAGATCGTGCCAAATATCCAGAAAATAAGACGGCCTTCGGTACGAACGCTGGTGCTTGTACCGGCGGTCGTACTATCTGGAAAAAACCCTTCTTTGACTTGGAAAAGTGTTAGCAGCAATTTTAACTTATTCCTAAATTCTTTCTAAGACCTAAATATAGACTTTTGAGAAGATTACTAAGTAGGGGGGGTCGGTACTTACCAATTGTTGCGCTATCGCCTCCTCAGGGGTAATGAAATTTATTACCTCTGGCTCCTCTTGTACGTCGGCAAGATATGGCTTCAAGTGCTGTCCGTTCACTATCCATGGAGTTTTCCCCCCATTTTAATCTAATGGCTCCCAACTAATACACTTCATCAATTTCATAGGGGCCATCCCACCTAGATTTAAGCTTGCCTGGAAACATCTTTAAGTCAGAATTATAAAGAAGGACTTTCTCCCCCGCACGGAATTCCCAGTTATGAGTTTTCCTGTCATGCCAAAGCTTAACTTTTTATTTAAATAAATGGGCACTTTCATAAGCCTCATTTCTAAATTCATCTAGGGAATGTATATCTAATAAATGTTTTTCTCCTGCTTCCTTAAGGTCAAAATTTAAATTTTTGATGGCCCAGAAAGCTTTATGTTCTAGTTCTAGTGGTAAATGACAAGCCTTACCGTATACCATTTTATACTATGTCATAACCATTGGATTCTTATATGCAATGCGGTATGCCCAGAGTGCTTCATTTAATTTGCGTGCCCAATCAGTCCTTCATCATTGCATAGTTTTCTGGAGTATTGTTTTAATCTCCCGGTTGGATAGCTCCACTTGGCCACTTGTTTGCGGGTGGTAAGGTGAGGCCACTCTGTGAGTTACTCCATATTTTTGGAGGATCCTTCTAAAAATACCTTGTATAAAATGAGACCCACCGTCAGTTATAAGAAATTTATGTACTCCAAACCTGGGAAAGATAATATCCATGATCATCTTAGTAGATGTAGCCGCAGCAGCATGATGAGTCGTGATTACATCCACCCATTTTGTAACATAATATACAGCCTCAAGAATATGAGTATGCCCATCTGAAGCAGGGAATGGACCTAAATAATCCAATCCACAAACAACAAATGGTTCACAAACCAAGCTATAATGCATAGGCATTTCTTGCCTTCTACCTATGTTACCTGTGCGCTGGCAGGCATCACAACTCTTAACATACGTGTGTGGGTCTTTGAACAATGTTGGCCAATAGAAACCAGACCGAAGTACCTCCGCGGCGGTGCGGTCACCTACATGATGCCCTGCATATGGACTATTATGACAAGCATGTAAGATTGCATCTTTCTCGTTCTCAGGAACACATCGCCTAATCATGCCATCTGGACAATGCTTGTAGAGGAATGGGTCTTCCCATAAATAATGCTTCAAATCGCTAAAGAATTTCTTCCACTGATTATAATTCATGTCCGGGGGCAAATAATTCCCTACAAGGAAGTTAGCATAATCGGCAAACCATGGTACTACATTTTGGATTACTGCGAGGCTTTCCCCTGGAAAAGAAGCATTGATTGGAATGGGGTCTTAGGGTATCCTCTCCATCCTCGATAGATGATCTGCCACAGGATTATCTTCACCTTTTCGGTCGACGATCTACAAGTCAAATTCTTGGAGTAATAGCACCCAATGGATCAATTGCGGTTTAGCATCCTTTTTAGTCAGGAGATACCGTAAGGCTCAGTGATCGGTGTGAACTATCACTCCAGAGTTTATAATGTAAGGTCTAAATTTATCACACGCAAAGACAATAGCTAATAATTCTTTTTCAGTTGTAGCATAGTTATTTTGGGTTTCATCACGACTTCTACTAGCATAGTAAACAACATTGAGTTTCTTGTCATCTTGTCGTCCAAGAACAGCTTCAACTGCATAATTACTAGCATCACACATTCTTTGTAAAGGTTGTTCCCATTTTGGAGGTTGGATAATAGGAGCGGTGATTAATGCCTCCTTGAGTCTTTCGATGGCAGAAATACACTCATCGTCAAAAGAGTAGGGAACATCTTTCGGCAATAGGTTTGTAAGCTGTTTTGACAATTTAGAAAAATCTTTAATAAACCGTCTACAGAACCCTGCAAGTCCAAGAAAATTTTGTATTCCCTTCACATCATGGGGATAGGGCAAGTTTTCTCTAACCTTTATTCTCTCATGATCTATTTCTATCCCTTTACCTGATATTTTATGGCCAAGCACCACGCCTTCTATTTCCGTAAAGCGGCATTTTTCCCAATTTAGAACAAGACCTGTGTCTTCGCACCTCTGCATAACTTTTATGAGATTGTGTAGGCAATTATCAAAAGCGGTTCCTTGGACGGAGAAATCGTCCATGAATATTTCCACAATTTGTTTAACAAAATCAGCAAAGATAACAGATAGACATTTCTGAAAAGTGGGTGGTGTGTTACATAGTCCAAATGGGATTCTTCGATAAGCATACGGATCGAAGGAACATGTAAATGTTGTATTTTCTTGATCATCCGGCTGTATGGCAATTTGAGAAAACCCGAAGTATCCATCCAAATAGCAGAAATAAGTGTTTTTTGCCAATACTTCAAGCATCTCATTGATAAATGGTAGAGGATAATGATCTTTAAGGGTCTCCTTATTCAATTTCCTGTAGTCAACACACATATGATACCCAATAATAGTTCGAGTCAGGATTAGTTCATTATCATTATTAGCCACAACTGAAAGTCCTCCCTTTTAGGAACACAGTGAACGGGACTAACCCACTTACTATCAGAGATAGGGAAAATGATACAAACATCTATTAATCGGATTATCTCTCTTCTTACCACATCATTTGTATAAGGATTTTCTCTCCATTGACTTTCAATAACCGGTTTTCCTCCTTCTTCTAGGGGTATTTTATGCGTATAGATAGATGGGCTTATACCTTTTATATCTTTAAGTGAATATTCCAAAGATTTACAGTGTCCTCTTAATACCTTCATAAGTTTTTCTTCTTCTTTCCCTGAAAGGTTAGCGTTTATAATAACGGGGAATCTTCACGTATCATCTAGAAATTCATACCTTAGGCCCTCCGGTAATGGTTTGAGGTCCGGAGGTGGAAGTTCCTCATCTCCATTCCATTCCAACACTTCATACACTTCATTGCCTAGAGGATCAACCAACGGTGTTGCATCCATAATCGGCTCAAGCTCTTCTTCTCATGATTTTCAACTCCGATTTCTTGCTTAATTAAACTTCTTTCTAGTTCGTCCTTTGAAGTGCTAAAGTGAATAGCTGCTTGCTGAGCTATAGTTTTCTCTTCTTCCTCTGTGGGTTCTTCGGGGTAACGTTTACTTTTGATTGCTCAAAAAGGAAATTCGAGTTCTTCTTGTCCGAACTTGAGGATAATTGTATCCTTTTTGTGATCCAGATCTGCTCCTGCAATACTCAAGAAAGACCTACCAAATACTATTGGGAAGTGATCATCGTGAGCAATTCCCAGTACAAAGATATCAATAGGATAATTGAGTGAACCAAAAAAGACATTGACATTCTGAAGAACACCAAAAGGTTCCCTATCGGTTTTGTCAGCGAGTTTAATAATCATATCGGTTGGTTCGAAAACTGAGGCGGATATGTCATTATAAACCTTAGCATAGAAGTTGTAAGGAATAATATTGATAGGAGAACCCAAATCACACAAGCCAAGATAAGATGTGCTTCCAAATCAACACGACAAGATAGGTTTACCTGAGTTCCTACCTTTCATGCATCCATTAATGTAAGAGGTTGTTGCTTTATCCAGGAATATATTATTATCGATCACTGCTTTAGGTACAACGAGCTCCTTGATAATATTTGTGTGGGGTTTAAAACCATATTGACTTACCTCTACCTTTTTCTTGTGTTTTTGCGTGATGTTCTCTCCTTCCCACAATGTCTTTTTCTGAGGATGTTAAAATTTGGGTGCACCCGAAATATTGCAATTTTTATTTATGACCGACACCAACCTTGCCTCCTTGGCTTTCTTGGCGTAAAGCTCCTAGTTTTCTTTGGGGACCTGTAAATGCTCAGAAGAGTCTTTTATAATCTGCAAAACAACGTCAAAGTCCGGATTAGGAGAAGATTTTAACACATCCATAATCAGGATCTACTCCTCCTTTACCCCCTTTATCTAAATCCCAATATTCTTGATTAAATCGAATTTTGTCTAGCAACCCCCAAGCTTGAGTAATACTAAAGTCCATAAATGCCCCTCCAGATGCAAGGTCCATGGTTCCCTTACACCAGCTATCCAGCCCTCCATAAAAGAAATGCAATATCATCCATGGTGTGTAATTATGATGATGGCATTGGTCAAGAAGAGAATGGTACCTTAGATAAGCTTTAACCAAACTTTCACCTGGTTTTTGTAGGAAGTTTCCAATCATGCACCTTGCTTCACAAGTTTTCTTTTCTGGATAAAAGTGAGCAAGGAACGCGCCAGATAATTTCTCTCAGGCATCAAAGGTAGCTGCGGGATGAGTAAGTAGCCATGCTTTCACCTAGGCTATTAGAGTGCGGTCAAATAATTTCAACTTCATTTCATCATAGGTGAGAGCATTAAGTTTAAATGTCCTGCATATCTCATCGAAAAGCTGCACATGTTGATACGAGTCTTCTGTACCATCCCCTGTAAATTGTTTACTCTCCAGTAGGATGAGTAAACTTGGTAGATTTCATAAGTTTCATCATTGGGTCTGGGCCCTACAGATATGAATGTATCCTTGATAGGCGGCCCCGAGACTTTGATTGCAGTGAGTTGGTATAGATGTGCAAACTCGGTCATGATTGTTTAGACCTTCAAAATAACTTAGTACACATGAAATAAATCAAAACTTAGAACAAAGACCAAAAGCACTTAGCTCCCCAGCAACGGCGCCAGAAAAAGCTTAATAGCCTGCAAGTGCACATGATTTAGTTGTAGCCTTTTCGAAGTAGGAGTATTGATCCCATAGGGAGCACAGGAAATGGACTTTGTCTCTTCTAGAGAATTATGAAGGGTGCCTGGAAGTTAGTTGAGGTCTAAAGCAAAGCGGTGACTAAAAGTAATAGTATGCTAGAGAAGTAAATGAGTAATAGAGAGTATGCAGAAGATGAAATCAACAATTGGGCGAAGGCGTTCCCAGGGAGCCTAGATTCCCCTCTAGTATGTATCTAACATAACATATGCTATTGCATAGTTCAAGGTTCGGATAATTAAGCCTTTCTTTGATGTTTATAGTGCGCGGAGCCTGGTACAGCGTACGAGCTACATGGGTAGTCTCCTTATCGCATATGCCACTATCGTTCCTCCGCACATTCAGGTTATGGCAACGATAATTAAGGGTTACCCCGTGGATGCAGCCAATGGTCGTTTCTCCGTTACTCCACTATCAATTGCAAAGGGAATGATGAGCGATTATTACTGTCACCTCTTTACCTCCGCATCCCTACCTTTACAACGATAGTAATAAACTCCATGGCCATAAGGAGAAAATGCTAAGTGCGGCCCCTTACACAACATTCATGAAGGTTACTAACTCAAACATGCAAATGGGGATTTCATATCCTATCGGCGTTCAGCTCCTAAATATACTATGGTTCCTCCATATCCCCGAGAACTACGGAATTACTCAGACATAGAAACAACAGGCATCTCATGGATGATTATGATAGTCATGGATGAGAGATCAAAGTAATACCCAAACTAATCCACTAGGGTTTGTTATTACGAAGAGATGGGAGTGGAGATGGTGATGACGATGGTTGATGCTGGAGTCTTCTTGAATGAGGTGATGGCTTGGCGAAGCCCTTCTTCTTGATTCCCCCTCTGGATCCCTTCTGGAAGCGACGGTTCTGCATTCTGGGGGAGTTTCTGGTGTCTCTGGATGTCGTCCCCCCAATCTGAAGACACGGGGGTAATATAGTCGACCAGGGCTCGGCGGCGGTGGCTGGTATGACCGCTGGTACGAGCGTTCACGCTCATACCAGACGCCGTCTTCTCCTCTGGATACCCCTGTGTGGCTGGTTTTCCTCCCGTTTGATCATTGCTTCGTATGGTAGGTTCCTATCATGTGATTTGACATGATTTTCACCCCATACTCTCGGGTTTTCCACCTAATGCCTCGAAACTCCTCCGAGAGTGGGATCCTGGTGAAACAGACAAAAAGACATGTGCGGACGTGATAAAATTCTGACAAAACCTACATCTACGACACAAAACACATGATAAAAAGTAACAAGAAATTAGACTCGTCACCCCGCAGTCGCACACTTCGTTGTCGTTCTTCTGAACCTTAACCCAAAAAAATATTCTGGAAAAGTTTGAAGTGCGGCTCTGTCCCCAGGAACCACTTACACAGGGTGATAAAATTGGCAATGTGGAGGATCCCATTAGGCATTAAATGATGAAGCTGGCAGCCATAGAAGAACAAGAGGCCACACACAAACTTATGTAGGGGAAGCGAAAACCTCTAGATATGAACTGCTGGTGAATAAGTCGATCCTCGCCCGTCGGCGTCGGGATCCTCTCCTTCTTCGCTAATGACCATGGAAGCACACCCTTCCATGGCAGAAATCCATCCATGACAAGGGCCTTCAGGTGCTGATCTTGGGTGGTGAAGGGGAACCACTTCCCCATGGTGGCATTCACCACCGACTCTTTCTTGCTCTGGCCAGCGGTGGTATACTCCAGCCACCTCCGCTCCGTCCTCTGTCGCCCCCATGGTCACGACCTTCATTGCTTCGACCACGGTCCCCATCGCCATAAGCGATGTGCATATCTGGGTGGGTTGCTGGAAGGGGGGGATTGGAAATGAAAAGGAAGAGCTTGCAGCAAAGGCGAATTCCCAAGGGAGGAGGAAGGAGCACGAGAGAGAGAGAGATCCGTGAAATGGGGAAGAAATCGCGAAAAGGTGTTCCCTCCTCTTTATAACCCCGTGGGATGCCCAAACAATGGCCTCAATGTAGGGACACGTGTTCCACATTCTCTGCGAGAATTCCCATGGCCCACAATACGGGAGTGATAATCCAGGCGCCATCATTATCCCGTGGTATGAAATCAAAGCTGGTTGGTTGCTCTCCTATTTTGATGACGACAGTGATGGGACGTGACCGTCATGAGCACCCATGATGCCTCAGTTCTCGCACCAGGCCAGTAGTGTCTCGATCCAGTTGGATACGCAATTGAACCTGACGGTCAAAGTTTGATGTCATCAAGCCTGCAAAGTTCTGCGATGGTCCTCAACGGGCCCGTTTATCGTGATTAAGAAGCCGAAACTCTGGCCGAGTTCCCAAGAAGAAGAAGAAGCCAGGCCACACTACCGCAACCAACAACTTAATTATGAAGAGGAAGGTGGTCTGGTTAAGGCTGGACGGGCCGAAGCCGATCAAATCTGCTCATTTCATTTGAAAGGAGCCCGTCCGAATTATGTCCCTAGACAACTCAGGAGGCGGCCTAGCGAAACTCCAGACAAGCTCAGGGGCTACTGATGGTGTATTGAACCTCGGGTAGCCGGCCAGCCAGGAGGCCCGTCTTTGGGCTGGCCTCATGGCTTAACAGGCAAAGCCATGGCCTGGGCCCATCGCCCTATGAGAAGCCCACCTTTTGAAAAGTTCTCCGTCTTGGCGTGCAAGCCAAGGACCCCTCATCTAATCGGGGTTCTAGGTCGGTTAGTAAAAATGTGTAACCCAAGGCCTCATCCCCCTTTATAAGGCGAGGCCGAGGAGTAGCTCGAGATCATCTGACAGCTAGTCATTGTCTTGGTTGTTCATATCCATGCATATTGTAACCCCCTCATACGAGGTGTTTCCCCCACAATCAATCAAAGCAAAAGAAGGAGTCGGGTATTACCTCAACAATGAGGGCCCAAACCTGGGTAAACCCCCCTATGTGCAATCCCATCTGGAACTTCCGGTCACGCAGTCCACCCTACCGATACTGTCGGAGCTAAATCCGGCGGATCCCTCGGTCGGGTATCCTAGCTATGCAACTTAGCACGATGGTAACAAAGACAAGGGTTTTACCCAAGTTCGGGATCTCACGGAGGAGATAATACCCTTCGTCCTGCTCTTTGCTTTATTACGTTGGGGTGTGTAACAAGTACAAAGTACCAAGGGATTTCAATGTGTCTATCTACGAGCCCGGACCTCGGCTTATATAGCATACCGGGGGCCCTAGGGGTACAAATACTAGTCGGCTACATACGGGGAGGCAGAGTCCTCCATGATCCTGGTTTGTTGTCTTGCACGTCAAACTTTCTGGAATCTTCTTGTTATTCACCACGGGCCGCTCAAAAGTGGCCTAGGACGAAACCGACAAAGGGGTCCTCTGCCCGCCCCACTAGGCCGGGAGTTGACGTGGTGAGAGGCCCCTTAGTCACGACACCGGTAGTAGCCCCTCAACTGGCTTCAAGTTTGGCTACAC
This sequence comes from Elymus sibiricus, assembly GCA_039707655.1. NCBI lineage: Eukaryota > Viridiplantae > Streptophyta > Magnoliopsida > Poales > Poaceae > Elymus > Elymus sibiricus. Next base: position 3,597,054 of record CM077670.1, on the reverse strand, counting down.
CTTGGGCCATCCGAGTTGCACGTCGTCTTCGGTCGCCGGGCTTCAAACAGGTTCAACAAAGTGTCCCCCGAACAGTGTCTTCATGCAGCCGACCTCCACCCGCCGAGCTGCTTCCGAGGTGATATAGACCACCTTGATGTCTACTACATAACTTATTCTTGTAGACTCGTGATGGGCTTCCAAGCGCAGAGTTTTGCAGGACAGTAGCAAATTTTCCCTCAAGTGGATGACCTAAGGTTTATCAATCTGTGGGAGGCGTAGGATGAAGATGGTCTCTCTGAAACAACCCTGCAACCAAAGAACAAAGAGTATCTTGTGTCCCCAACACAACCAATACAATGGTAAATTATATAGGTGCACTAGTTCCGCGAAGAGATGGTGATACAAGTGTAGTATGGATAGTAGATATAGGTTTTTGTAGTGCGAACAATAAAAGAACAACAAGGTAGCAAGTAACAAAAGTGAGCATAAACGGTATTGCAATGCTTAGAAACAAGGCCTAGGGTTCGTACTTTCGCTAGTGCAATCTCTCAACAATGCTAATATAATTGGATCATATAACCATCCCTCAACGTGCGATAAAGAATCACGCCCAAGTTCCTATTAGCGGTGAACATAAGATAGAAATTGTTTGTAGGGTATGAAACCACCTCAAAGTTATCCTTTCCGATCAATCTATTGATCTATTCCTATAAGTGTCACAAACATCCCTAGAGTTCGTACTAAAATAACACCATATGATACACATCAACCAACTCTAATGTCACCTAGATACTCCAATGTCACCACAAGTATCCATGAGTTGATTATACGATATGCATCAAACAACTTCATAATCATAATATTCAATCCACACAAAGAACTCCAAGGAGCACCCCAAAGTTTCTATCGGAGAAAAGATAATGAAAACATGCATCAACCCCTATGCATAGATTACCCCAATGTCACCTCGGGAATCCGCGAGTTGATTGCCAAAACATATATCAAGTGAATCAATATAATACCCCATTGTCACCACGGGTATTCATATGCAAGACATACATCAAGTGTTCTCAAATCTGAAATATTCAAGCCGACAATAACGAAACGTCAAAGGGAATAGATTCGATTCATCACAACAAGGATAGAGAGGGAAGAAACACCATATGATCCAACTATATTAACAAAGCTCGCGATACATCAAGATCGTGCCATATCAAGAACACAAGAGAGAGAGATCAAACACATAGCTACTAGTACATACCCTCAGCCCCAAGGGTGAACTACTCCCTCCTCGTCATGGAGACCGCCGGGATGATGAAGATGGCCTCCAGTGATGATTCCCCCCACTGGCAGGGTGCCGAAAAAGGGCTGTAGATGAGATCGTGGAGGTACAGAGGCTTGCGGCGGCGTAAAAACTCATCTAGGTTAACTTTTGGGGGTTTCTGAATATATAGGATTTTTCAGCGTTGGAATCATGTAAAGAGGTGCCATAGGTGGCCCACGAGGCACCAGGGTGCACTTGGGGGGGGTGGTTGGCGCACCCTGGTGGCTTGTGGTGGCCCTGTGGCTCTTCTGGTGCTCCCCCGAAGCTTCCTGGTTCTGTTTCCTTCCAGAAAAAATCATCAAAAAGTTTCGCTACATTTGGACTTCATTTGATATGGATTTTATGGAAAACCAAAAACAAGCAGAAAACAACAACTGGCACTGGGCACTAGGTCAATATGTTAGTCCATAAAAATCATATAAAATCCATATAAAAGTGCACCAAAATCATACAAAACTATAATAAACATCGCATGAATACTTAATAAATTATAGATACGTTGGAGACATATAACACCTCGGTCTTGAAAGTGTTGAAGGAATCAACTAACCTGCACGCCAGAAATATTTCCCGTGCTGGCTGCCAATTGGCAGGAAGAACTCCCACGCTGCACCACGAAGGTTATCCATGGGCCCACCTGGCCATGTGTCAACATCGACCTGACGGTCAACACGACGTGCCGGAGTGGGTCAGGGGCCCACTTTGGCCACGTCCCATCAGTAACGGGTGTGCCATCAATCTCCAGGAGGGATTAACAAACAGCCCCCTCGGCTTCCGCGCGCAATTAACATGATCGTGGGAAAGCGGTGAGAATTTACTGCCACGCGACAGGTTTAACCTGCCGTCCCCTCACATTTTTACCTCCTAATATAAGGGAGGAGATGATATGAGGGTGATCTTTATGCACCCTTCCCTCTCGCTTTCATCTCCTTCCTCGCACCCAAGCTCCATTTCTCATGCGCTCCCTCCCTGATCGCCACCAAGCTTCCTTATCCCCGCACATTGCAGCAGTCCACCACGGCAGGAGCGATGGACGGTGTCTGCCGTCTGCGGAGAGGTGGCCAGGTCATCGACACGGGGAAGGGCCTTGCTCCGACGGCTAAGGTGGCGTCCGCCACCAAGGGCAAGTGGAAACCGTCTATGATGACGCGAGGCCAGCTGGACCGGCTCTCCCCCACCGGGTATCTGCCACCGCCGGAGACCGCCTTCGCACACCCCGGGCTCATCTCCATCAACAACACCGTTGTACAGGAGACCATCCCCCACCCCGCCGAGAATGAATGGGTATGCTTCGTGCCCTTTCACATTCGCGGATTAGGGTTTCCAATCCACCCTTTCGTCCGAGGTCTCCTCCACTTCTACTACCTCCAGCCCCACCATCTCTCCCCCAATTTCATTCTCCACATGGCGTGTTTCGTCACGCTGTCTGAGGCCTTTCTTTGCTGCCTGTCACACCTCGGTCTGTGGCGCAAACTTTTCTGTGTCAAGCTGTAGACCAAAGTCAACGAGATGTGTGAGTGCGGCTGCGCAAACATCAGCAAGATCGCCGACATTAAATACTTGGACGGCGACTTTGTGGAGAACAACAAGAATTGTCAGGAGGAATGGTTCTATATCCCTGACATAGGCCTTGACGATCCTCCTCACACCGGCATCATCACCCCCTTCATGCCGACTCCCCTGACCAAGTGACACTCGTGGAAGCCGAGGAGTGATGTTTACTACACAATTTTCTTGTAGACTCATGTTGGGCCTCCAAGCGCAGAGTTTTGTAGGACAGTAGCAATTTTCCCTCAAGTGGATGACCTAAGGTTTATCAATCCGTGGGAGGCATAGGATGAAGTTGGTCTCTCTCAAACAACCCTGCAATCAAATACAAGAAATCTCTTGTGTCCCCAACACACCCAATACAATGGCAAATTGTATAGGTACACTAGTTTGGCAAAGAGATGGTGATACAAGTGTAGTATGGATAGTAGAAATATATTTTTATAATCTGAATAAATAAAAACCGCAAGGTAACAAACGATAAAACTGAGCACAAACGGTATTGCAATGGTTAGAAACAAGGCCTAGGGTTCATACTTTCACTAGTGCAATCTCTCAACAATGCTAACATAATTGGATGATATAACAATCCCTCAACGTGCGATAAAGAATCACTCCAAAGTTCCTATTAGCAGAGAACATAAGATAGAAATTGTTTGTAGGGTATGAAACCACCTCAAAGTTATCCTTTCCGATCGATCTATTGAGCCATTCCTATAAGTGTCACAAACAGCCCTAGAGTTCGTACTAAAATAACACCATATGATACACATCAACCAACTCTAATGTCACATAGATACTCCAATGTCACCACAAGTATCCGTGAGTTGATTATATGATATGCATCAAACAACTTCATAATCATAATATTGAATCCACACAAAGAACTTCAAGGAGCACCCTGATACGTCTCAAACGTATCTATAATTTATGAAGTATTCATACCATATTTATAACAATTCTATATGGTTTTGGTATGATTTGATTAGAACTAACCCGGACTGCCGCTGTTTTCAGCAGAACTACCGTGGTGTTGTTTTTTGTGCAGAAATGAAAGTTTTCCAAATGAGCTAAAACTTTTTGGAGATTTTTTATTGGACAAATAAAAAATATTGGCACCAAGACCCACTAGAGGGGGGCCACCCAGTGCCCACGAGGCACCAGGGCGCGCCACCCCCCCACGCACGCCCTGGTACCTCGTGGGGCCCACGTGGCTCCGTTTCGCATGATTCCAACGCTGAAAAATCATATATATTCAGAAACCCCCAAAAGTTAACCTAGATGAGTTTTTACGCCGCCGCAAGCCTCTGTACCAGAGAGATACCATCTGCAGCCCTTTTCCGGCACCCTGCCGAAGGGGGGAAGGCATCACCGGAGGCCATCTTCATCATCCCGGCGGTCTCCATGATGAGGAGGGAGTAGTTCACCCTCGGGGCAGAGGGTTTGTACGATTAGCTATCTTTTTGATCTCTCTCTCTCGTGTTTTGAGATGGCACGATCTTGATGTATCGCGAGCTTTGTTGATATAGATGAATCATATGGAGTTTTCCCCTCTCTATCTTCTTGTGATGAATTGAGTTTTCCCTCTGAAGTTTTCTTATCGGATTGAGTCTTTAAGGATTTGAGAACACTTGATGTATGTCTTGCATATGGAATATCTGTGGTGACAATGGGATATTCACTTGAGTCACTTGATGTATGTTTTGGTGATCAACTTGCTGGTTCCGTGACCTTGGGGATCTATGCATAAGGGTTGGCACACGTTTTCGTCTTGACTTTCCGGTAGAAACATTGGGGCACTCTTTGAAGTTCTTTGTGTTGGTTTGAATAGATGAATCTGAGATTGTGTGATGCATATCATATAATCAAACCCGTGGGTACTCGTGGTGACATTCGAGTGCCTAGGTGACATTAGGGTTTTGGTTGATGTGTATCTTAAGGTGTTATTCTAGTACGAACTCTAGGGATGTTCGTGACAATTCATGGGGATGGCTCATAAGATTGATCGGGAAGGATAACTTTGATGTGGTTTCGTACCCTACAACAATTTCTTCGTTTGTTCTCCGCTATTTGTAACTTTGGAGTGAACTCTTTGTCGCACGTGAGGGATTTACATATGATTCAACTATGTCAACAATGTTGGGAGATCTCAGTAGTGAAAATATGAACCCTAGGCCTTGTTTCTAAGCATTGCAATACCGTTTTTATTCGCGTTTACTATTTGCTACCTTGCTGTTTTTATATTTTCAGATTACAAAAACCTATATCTACTATCCATACTACACTTTTATCATCATATCTTCGCCGAACTAGTGCACCTATACAATTTACCATTGTATTGGGTGTGTTGGGGACACAAGAGATTTCTTGTATTTGGTTGCAGGGTTGCTTGAGAGATACCATCTTCAACCTGCGCCTCCCACGGATTGATAAACCTTAGGTCATCCACTTGAGGGAAAATTGCTACTATCCTACAAAACTCTGCGCTTGGAGGCCCAACATGAGTCTACAAGAATAAGTTGTGTAGTAGACATCAAGCTCTTTTCTGCCGCCGTTGCCGGGGAGGTGAGTGCTTGAAGGTATATCTTTAGATCTTGCAATCGAATCTTTTAGTTTCTTGTTTTATCATGAGTTTGGTTTATTAAAGAAAACTACAAAAAATGGAATTGAGGTTGCCTCATATTATTCGTCTTTATCATGTCTTTCTCGAAAATAAAGATTTCGATAATTGTGTTCAATTGATAGAAGAAGAATTCAATGAAATGTTTGGCATAAAATCTTTGAATGATGAGCATGATTGCAATGTTGTTAAGATGAATTCTTTGAATACCCATGATGCTAATGATATGCAAAGCTACAAGCTTGGGGATGCTATGTGTGATAAAGATGATATTTTTAGTCCCCCAAGTTTTGATGAGAAAATCTATTATGATGATAACATGCCTCCTATTCATGATGATTATTGTGATGACTTGTATGCTATAAAGAATAATGATAACCATGAAACTTGTCATCATGATTTTAATTTTCAATTTGATTATGCCAATCAAGTATCTCATGATAATTATTTTGTTGCGTTTGCTCCCACTATTATGAATGAGAAGAAAATTGCTTATGTGGAGAGTAGTAAGATTTCTATGCTTATGTAACATGACAAGAATGCTTTGTGTGATGGATATATTGTTGAATTTCTTCATGATGCTACTGAAAATTATTTTGAGAGAGGAATATACGCTTCTACATATTTTAATAATATCAAGTTTCCTCTCTATGTGTTGAAAGTTTTGAAGTCATGCTTGTTTTGCCTTCCTATGCTAGTTGTTTCTTGCTCCCATAAACTATTTACTCACAAAGTCCCTATGCATAGGAAGTGGGTTAGGCTTAAATGTGTTTGATATATTTCTCATGATGCTCCCTTTACGTTTCAATTCTTTACTTCTATGTGAGCATCATTCAAAATTATCATGCCTAGCTAAAAGGCTTTAAAGAAAAGCGCTTGTTGGGAGACAACCCAATATTTTTACCTACTGTTTTTGCGTGTTCACATAATTAAGCTACTGTTGTAATCATGTTTTATATGTTTTATTTCAATAAAGTGCCAAGTAAAACCTTTAGGATAGTGTGGATACTTGTTGATTCAATTCTGTGCAAAAACAGAAACTGTTGCCTCCAGTGTTTAATTTCCCCGATTTTACTGGAGCCTCAAAAAATTCTGAAATTTTTATACAGTATTTATATGCAAATTTTTGACGTTGTTCTAATTTTTCAGAATTTTTAGAGTTCCAGAAGTATGGTAGTTGCTCAGATCATTACAGACTGTTCTCTTTTTCACAGATTCTATTTTCAATGCATAGTTTGCTTGTTTTAATGTTTCCATAGCTTATATTATGAGCTATAAATTGTGGAAATGATAGAATACAGTAGGAATTGTACGGGAACAATTGTGAATCTTGTCTTGGACAGTACCTAAGTGATGGTTTATTCTTTATCATACTAACTGTTCTCACGAAGTTCCATTAAGTTTTGTGTGATTGAAGTTTTCAAGTTTTGGGTGAGATATCGATATGAGGAGAATAAGGAGCGGCAAGAACCTAATATTGGGGATGCCCAAGGCACCCCAAGGTAATATTCAAGGAAGACCCAAGCAACTAAGCTTGGGGATGCCCCGGAAGGCATCCCCTCTTTCGTCTTCAACACTATCGGTAACCTCACTTGGAGCTATATTTTTATTCGTCACATAATATGAGTTATGCTTGGAGCATCATTTTCTTTTGTTGAGATTTGCTTTCTGTTATCAATAATCATGTTTTGTATCTTTTATTTCAATAAAAATGTCAAGTATAGCCTTTACCATGCTTATTTTGCAAGTTCATGAGTTTCTGTTTCAAAACAGAAAGTTTGCTGCTATTGATTAAATTGCCCAGAAATTTCAGAATGTGATAAAATCTTGAAATTTTTACACAGGCAACTTTGATAAATTATTTCCAGTGTGGTAAATTTTCAGAATTTTTTGAGTTATCTAAGTATGGATTCTTAATTATCCTTTACAGACTGTCCTGTTTAGGCAGATTGCTGTTATGTTTGCATTGTTTGCATATGTTTGCGTGTTTAATGTTTCTATTTGTGGATAGGAGTATTAAATATGCAGAGGCATATAGTGTTCAATGTTTAATTATAATTTTAGTGATTCGCTACAGTCGAGAATGTTGAGGTTTTGAGTGGATTTATACTAACATATCTCACAAGTTCTTGTCAAGTTTTGTGTGGATGAAGTTTTTTAAACTTAGGGAAACTATTATATGAGAAGAATAAACGAGACACAAGAGTTCAAGATTGGGGATGCCCAAGGCTCCCCAAGTTAATATTCCAAGAAGTATCAAGCATTCAAGCTTGGGGATGCCCCGGTAGGCATCCCATCACTTTTCTTCATCAACTATCGGTTAGTCTCGATTGAACCCAAGTTTTTACTTGTTCACATAATGTGTGCTATACTTGGTTGTGTCTTTGTTTTGCTTGCTGTTTGAATAAAATATCAAGGTCTGAAACATTTTTAATGAGAGAGAATTTTCACATAGCTACTTAATTGTTTCACTACTCATTGATCTTCGCTTATATATTTTGGAGTAGTTTGTCATTAATTCTCATGCTTCACTTATATCTTTTTGAGAGTTAATAATAGTAATGGTAATTTGCACAAGATATGAATTTGGTCCCAAGATGAATATTCATGATGGATATAATAAAAACTTTCATATAGATCATTGGATATGATAAGTGTGATCCCTTGCAATGAAAATAATGAAAGAGATCATATGCTAATCTTATGGAAAATAATGAAAGAATGCATAGTGCCAAATTCTCGCCGAAACGGAAATGAATCAACATTCCGGCAAAATATTGGCAACTATCGCATTTCAAATACCGGTACCTGCAAACACAAACATATATGCAACACCACAAACATATGCAACACCACAAACATACGTAGATCTAGCTAGGCCATAAAAAGTGCATGTGCACGTTGTTGGAGGGAGAAAAAAGTAGATCTACAACATAAAGAAAGCTTTCCCCTTACTTACCTAGCAAAAAAAGGTAATTTAACCACTTAATTTGGGTGAATCTATGGTGCAAATGAGGTGAGGAGGAGGAGGCAGCCGAGACAAGCTTGGAGGAGGAGGTGGAGAGAATGAAGTGGGGAAAGTGAGTGTGGTAGGTGGCTGTCCAAAATATCTAGCTGGTCTCAGGTTACTAATGGCGCAGCACCTAAAAATGCGCCATTAGTAACCCTGGTTACTAATGGCGCACTAGTTAGGGGTGCGCCATTACTAGTTTTGCAAAAAAAAAAAATTGTTAGTAGTGGCGCACCGTGGTTGTGGTGCGCCATTACTAGTTTGAACTAGTAATGGCACACTTCACACAGGTGCGCCATTACAAGTTTTGAAAAAAAAAGTAAAAAAAAAATTGTTAGTAGTGGCGCACGGAGCGTGTGGTGCGCCATTACTAGTTAAAACTAGTAATGGCGCACTGTGCCCTGGTGCGCCATTAATAGTTTTGGAAAAAAAAAATTTGCTAGTAATGGCGCACCGTGTGTCTGGTGCGCCATTAGTAATGAGGACACTAATGGCGCACCTGTATCTGGTGCGCCACTGCTATATAGCAGTGGCGCATCACATACATGGTGCGCCATTAATGTCCATATCAGCTATAGCCCTTTTCCTAGTAGTGTTATCATCATCTCTTCGCCGAACTAGTGCACCTATACAATTTACCATTGTATTGGGTGTGTTGGGGACACAAGAGATTTCTTGTATTTGGTTGCAGGGTTGCTTGAGAGATACCATCTTCAACCTACGCCTCCCACGGATTGATAAACCTTAGGTCATCCACTTGAGGGAAAATTGCTACTGTCCGACAAAACTCTGCGCTTGGAGGCCCAACACGAGTCTACAAGAATAAGTTGTGTAGTAGACATCACACCCCAAAGTTTCTATCGGATAAAAGATAATGAAAACGTGTATCAACCCAATGTCACCGAGGGAATCCGCGAGTTGAGTGCCAAAACATATATCAAGTGAATCAATATAATACGCCATTGTCACCATGGGTATTCATATGCAAGACATACATCAAGTGTTCTCAAATCTGAAATATTCAATCCGACAATAACGAAAGCTCAAAGTGAAAAGATTCGATTCATCACAACAAGGATAGAGAGGGAAGAAACACCATATGATCCAACTATATTAACAAAGCTCGCAATACATCAAGATCGTGCCAAACCAAGAACACGAGAGAGAGAGAGAGATCAAACACATAGCAACTAGTACATACCCCTAGCCTCGAGGGTGACCTACTCCCTCCTCATCATGGAGACCGCCGGGATGATGAAGAAGGCCTTCGGTGATGATTCCCCCCTCTGGCAGGGTGCCGGAAAAGGGCTCCAGATGGGATCTCCTTGGCACAGACGCTTGCGGCAGCGTAAAAACTCATCTAGGTTAACTTTCGGGGGTTTCTGAATATATAGGATTTTTCAGCGTTGGAATCACGCAAAGAGGTGCCACAGGGGGCCCACGCGGCACCAGGGCATGCCTGGGGGGGGTGCCCTGGTGGCTTGTGGGGCCCCTGTGGGTCTTCTGCTGCTCCCCCGAAGCTTCCTGGGTCTGTTTCCTTCCAGAAAAAATCATCAAAAAGTTTCGCTGCATTTGGACTTCATTTGATATGGATTTTCTAGAAAACCAAAAACAAGCAGAAAATAGCAACTGGCACTAGGCACTAGGTCAATATGTTAGTCCATAAAAATCATATAAAAGCCATATAAAAGTGCACCAAAATCATACAAAACTATAATAAACATGGCATGAATACTTCATAAATTATAGATATGTTGGAGACGTATCAGCATCCCCAAGCTTAATTCCTGCTCGTCCTCGAGTAGGTAAATGGTAAAAGAAATAATTTATGAAGTGTGAATGCTAGCATAGTGCATAAGTTTGATCGATGATAATTTCAATCACTTTTTTCTAGCATCATTATATATCATAAACAGTAGCTCATCTCATAAAACTTCTCATGATCAAGTAGCAAGCTATTCACATGTTAAAGTATAGACCATAAACTTTCTTGAAAACTAACAAACTATGTTTTCAGTCATCAAATAGTTGTAATTCATCTTATTTTCAGGAAGGGTCTATGTAAGAGCTTTGATTTAGCAAATTCCACATACTCAACTATCATTTAGTCTTCCATGATTGCTGACACTCAAAGCAATATTTTAGAACAAACTGTTTCAGTCAAACACATAGGAAGATAGGGGCTTAATGTTTTGCCTCCCAACTTATTTATCTCATGGATAATGTCAACAATAATAACTCATGATCACCTATATTCAACTGGATATATGTGCCTGGATCATTCCCTACCACATGATGCTTGCCCACTAGAGAATAAATAGAGAGGAATAGGGATGAACATTACTGACTCTTACATAAAAGTAAATATAGAAAAGTAAATACAGAAAATTAAAAGATAGGCCCTTCGCAGAGGGAAGCAGAGGTTGTCATGCGCTTTTTATTTTTGGATGTGCAAGCCCTTAATGCAAAGGAACGTCATGTTATATTGCCCCTTGTGATAGCAACCTTTATTATGCAGTCCGTCGCTTTTATTTCTTTTCCATCACAAGTTTGTACAACGCTTATTTTCCCTTTCAATAAAAGATCATACATATTTTAGGAGCAATTTTTATTGCCTTTTGCACCGATGACAACTTACTAGAAGGATCTTATTCAATCCATAGGTAGACATGGTGGACACTCATGGCAAGAAACTAGGTTTAAGGGTTTTTGGATGCACAAGTAGTATCTCTACTTAGTACAAATTTTTGGCTAGCAAAAGATCCTAAGCAAGCACCACATGTTAGAGGATCCATGACAATATAACTTCTATGTGAATATAAACAAACATAACTCATTACGTTGTCTTCCTTGTCCAACGTTAACTACTTGATCAATCTTGAAAATAATTAATGGGGGCTCACAATCATAGAAGATGTCCAAGATAGTATATTTATATGTGAAATTTCTCTTCCCTCAAAATTCTTTCATGAATTGTCAAGTGACCAATGCTATGTTTGTTAACTTCCAATAAATTTTACTACTTATACTTCTTGTATGTGAAGTCACTACTCCTCATGGGCAAGCATATGAAGCATATAAATTTCAATTTTATGATATTGAATTCATTTCAACAATTTACTCGTAGGATATAAGTGAAGCACGAGAGTAAATGACAATCTACTCCAAAAGATATAAGTGAAGATCAAATGAGTAGTTAAGTAAATAGGTAGCTATGTGAGGACTCTCTCATTTAAAAATTTCAGATCTTAAGTAATTTATTCAAACAGCAAAGAAAACAAAATAAAATGACAGTCCAAGAATAGCACATATCATGTGACGAAGCAAAAACTTAGGCTCAACCAAGACTAACCGATAATTGTTGATGAAGAAAGGTGGGATGCCTACCGGGGCATCCCCAAGCTTAGATGCTCAAGACTTCTTGAAACATTATATTGGGATGCCTTGGTCATCCCCAAACTTGAGCTCTTGTGTCTCCTTAATTCCTCTCATATCACGGTTTCTCTAAATCTTAAAAACTTCATCCACATAAAACTCAACAAGAATTCATGAGATAAGTTAGTATAAATCAACTCAAAACCTTAACATTCTCTACTGTAAAAAATCACTATAATTATAATTAAACATTGCATACTAAATGCCTATGCATTTTTAATACTCCTATCCACAAATATAAATATTAAACAAGCAAACATATGCAAACAATGCAACTATAACAGCAATCTGCCAAAACAGGACAGTCTGTAAAGGGTGAATAAGAATTCATACTTCCCTAACTTCAAAAATTATGAAAAATTACCACGTAACAGAGAACTCATGCATGCTTACTGTGTAAAAATTTCAGATTTTTATCTTGTCCTGACTATTCAGGAATATTCTTGACATAACAGAAAACTTTCTGTTTTCAAACAGCAACACATGAACTTGCAAACTGGGCATGGTAAAGCCTATAATTGGCATTTTATTGAACTAAAAGATACAAAACATAATTATTGATAACAGCAAGCAAATATAACAAAATAAAATTATGCTCCAAGAAAAACTCATATTATGTGACGAATAAAAATATAGCTCCAAGTGAGGTTACCGATAATGTTGAAGACGAAAGAGGGGATGCCTTCCGGGGCATCCCCAAGCTTAGTTGCTTGGGTATTTCTCGAATATTACCTTGGGGTGCCTTGGGCATCCCCAAGATTAGGGTCTTGCCACTACTTATTCTCCTCATATCGATATCTCACCGAAAACTTGAAAACTTCAATCACGCAAAACTTAACGGAACTTGTGAGATAGGTTAGTATGTTAAAAATAAATCATCCACTTAGGTACTGTCAAGACAAGATTCATAATTGTTATCACATAATTCCTACTGTAGTATATTATTTCCACAATTTATATTGCTCAATATAAGCTATGAAAACACGAAAACAAGCAAACTATGCATCGAAAACAGAATCTGTCAAAAACAGAACAGCGTGTAGTAAGCGATTTAAAAACCATACTTCTGTGTCTCCAAAAATTCTGAGAAATTAGGACAACGTAAACAATTTGTAACCCAATGCTCTGTAAAAATTTCAGAATTTTCTCGCGCCCAGTACGGAATAGCCATTCCAGCACTGGACGCAAAAGTTTCTGTTTTTGCACAGAATCGAATCAAGAAGTATCCACAATATCCCAAAGGCTTTACTTGGCAAATTATTGAAAGAAAACATATAAAACATGATTACTACAGTAGCTTAATCATGTTGACACACAAAAACAGTTGGTACAAATATTGGGTTGTCTCCCAACAAGCGCTTTTCTTTAATGCCTTTTAGCTAGGCATGATGATTTCAATGATGCTCACATAAAAGTAAAGAATTGAAACACAAAGAGAGCATCATGAAACATATGAAAAGCACATTTAAGCCTAACCCACTTCCCATTCATAGGGATTTTGTGAACAAATAATTTTTGTGAGCAAGAACCAACTCGCGTACGAACGCAAAACAAGTATAATTTCAAAACTTTCAACATATAGAGGGGAAACTTGATATTATTGCAATATGTAAAAGCATATGTTCCTCTTGCATAGTAATTTTCAATAGCATCATGAATGAACTCAACAATATAGCTATCACATAAAGCATTCTTTTCATGATTCATAAGCATAGAAATTTTATTACTCTCCACATAAGCAACTTTCTTTTCATCAATAGTGGGAGCAAACTCAACGAAATAACTATCATGAGATACTTGATTTACATAATCAAATTGAACATTAAAATCATGATGATAAGTTTCATGGTTATCATTATTCTTTATAGCATACATGTCATCATCATAATAAATTTGCTCATCAAAAGTAGGGGGAATAAAAATTTCATCTTCATCAAACATAGCATCCCCAAGCTTATGGCTTTGCATATCACTAGCATCATGGATATTCAAAGAATTCATACTAGCAACATTGCAATCATGCTCATCATTCAAAGATTTAATACCAAACATTTTATTGAATTCCTCTTCTATCAATTGAGCACAATTTTCCGCTCCATCATTTTCAAGAAAGACATTATAAAGACGAATAATATGAGGCAACCTCAATTCCATTTTTTTTGTAGTTTTATTTTATAAAAAAAACTAGTGATAAAACAAGAAACTAAAAGATTCGATTGCAAGATCTAAAGATATACCTTCAAGCACTCACCTCCCCGGCAACGGCGCCAGAAAAGAGCTTGATGTCTACTACACAACTTATTCTTGTAGACTCGTGTTGGGCCTCCAAGCGCAGAGTTTTGTAGGACAGTAGCAATTTTCCCTCAAGTGGATGACCTAAGGTTTATCAATCCGTGGGAGGCATAGGATGAAGATGGTCTCTCTCAAATAAACCTGCGATCAAATACAAGAAATCTCTTGTGTCCCCAATACACCCAATACAATGGCAAATTGTATAGGTGCACTAGTTCGGCGAAGAGATCGTGATACAAGTGTAGTATGGCTAGTAGAAATATATTTTTATAATCTGAATAAATAAAAACAGCAAGGTAGAAAATGATAAAAGTGAGCACAAACAGTGTTGCAATGATTAAAAACAAGGCCTAGGGTTCATACTTTCACTAGTGCAATCTCTCAACAATGCTAACATAATTGGATCATATAACAATCCCTCAACGTGCGATAAAGAATCACTCCAAAGTTCCTATTAGCGGAGTACATAAGATAGAAATTGTTTGTAGGGTACGAAACCACCTCAAAGTTATCCTTACCGATCGATCTATTGAGCCATTCCTATAAGTGTCACAAACAGCCCTAGAGTTCGTACTAAAATAACACCATACGATACACATCAACCAACTCTAATGTCACCTAGATACTCCAATGTCACCACAAGTATCTGTGAGTTGATTATATGATATGCATCAAACAACTTCATAATCATAATATTCAATCGACACAAAGAACTTCAAGGAGCACCCCAAAGTTTCTATCGGAGAAAAGATAATGATAACGTGTATCAACCCCTATGCATAGATTACCCCAATGTCACCGCGGGAATCCGCGAGTTCAATGCCAAAACATATATCAAGTGAATCAATATAATACCCCATTGTCACCATGGGTATTCATATGCAAGACATACATCAAGTGTTCTCAAATCTGAAATATTCAATCCGACAATAACGGAACCTCAAAGGGAAAATATTCAATTCATCACAACAAGGATAGAGAGGGAAGAAACACCATATGATCCAACTATATTAACAAAGCTCGCGATACATCAAGATCGTGCCAAATCAAGAACATGAGAGAGAGAGATCAAACACATAGCTACTAGTACATACCCCTAGCCTCGAGGGTGAACTACTCCCTCCTCGTCATGGAGACCGCCGGGACGATGAAGATGGCCTCCGGTGATGATTCCCCCCTCCGGCAAGGTGCCGAAAAAGGGCTCCAGATGGGATCTCCTTGGTACAGAGGCTTGCGGCGGCGTAAAAACTCATCTAGGTTAACTTTTGGGGGTTTCTGAATATATAGGATTTTTCAGCGTTGGAATCACGCAAAGAGGTGCGACAAGGGGCCCACGAAGCACCAGGGCGCGCCTGGGGGGTGGCGCGCCCTGGTGGCTTGTGGGGCCCGTGTGGGTCTTCTGCTGCTCCCCCGAAGCTTCCTGGGTCTGTTTCCTTTCAGAAAAAATCGTCAAAAAGTTTCGCTGCATTTGGACTTCATTTGATATGGATTTTCTGGAAAACCAAAAACAAGCAGAAAACAGCAACTGGCACTAGGGACTAGGTCAATATGTTAGTCCATAAAAATCATATAAAGGCCATATAAAAGTGCACCAAAATCATAGAAAACTATAATAAACATGGCATGAATACTTCATAAATTATAGATACGTTGGAGACGTATCAAGGAGCGGCACGCTGCCGGAGGACCCCGTGGTCACAAGGTTGGCCGAGAAGGTAGCCAAGCTGGCCAAGGAGGGATTGACGCTGGTAGACGTCATGCTCGTGGCTCTGAGCCACGGGATCCAGCTGCTCCAAGGTCGGGTGCATACGATTTGGGAGTACAATGGCGTGGATGACGCTACCCGGGCCATCCGAGGTCACTACTACGAGGGCAAACACTTGAGGGAGATGCTCTCGTTAATGTTCAAGGGCAAGGTCGCCAACTTCCCCAACGAGCTGCGTGATGATGGATTCTCCACCCTCACACCAATGCAAGGGGTAAGCAGTTCTCCTTGTTCTTTTCTCTTTAATAATCAAGTTTGTTTTTATGTCTCTGACAATTTGCTCGTCGCCGCATCCCTGGAAGAATTGGGCAGCCAGCCTCAATGCCCTAGCCCCACAACCAGAGGAACCCCAACCTAAAGGGCTAGTCTGGCTCCAGTCCGTGGACACCACCAAGACAACCAAGCACGACCGAGGTGCTGCCATCCCGGTGGACCTTGATGACAATGACAACATCGACGACGATGACACCCCCGAAGGTGGCAACGCGGTGTGCAGTGAGACCAAGGACACCGGGCCAAGAATCTATGAGCTCTAATAGCGTGTCCTTGTTGTGGGCACATCGGCCTCCGGCACTGCAGGGCAAGACCCTCCTGAGGACGCAGGGCGGGAGAAGCGCCGAAAGGTGCTTCAAGACAAGGCGCCACAGTAGGTCACCGCACCTGTCTCCATCGCCCCCGCCCCGATCGTGTGGGGCAAGACCACAGTTCCCCTACACACAGGTCGACAACCTCGGGCCATGCCAGCAGCGATTGCGTAAGTATTTCTCACCCGAGCTACATAGCATCATCATTTTGGCCTTGTAATTTTTCTTTATTGTGATTTCTTTTGTAGACTGGAGCATTCGCTGGACACCGATGTGGCCGGTGCCTCCTCTAGGGCCATGGTCCCATCCATAGACGCCACCCCCCGTTCCAGTACGGCGGCCTTGATGACGAAGCCTGTCTCCCAGGCCTCCCCCGCTCCTTCCCAGAACTTTGTTGCTACTTTCACAGCAGCGGCTGAGGAAGCCACCGGGCCCACCGATGACCGGATGTCATTCGAGGACGGCCCAACAGACTCTCCGCCCGCATTTGAAGTGGGCGATGAGAACTAGACCCGTGCCCCCAAGGTGACACCTCCGGCTGCCGGGCACATCAAAGATGCCGGGGAGGAGGTCAACTCCCAACTCGCCAGGTGGAAAAGCAACATTTTCCGCCTTCCTCCTCAACCTCGGCTGATCCCGCTACAATGGTTGGGCCATCAACCGTGCTGGTTCCTAGCGCTGCCGCTCCCCCTCTGCCACCAACTCCTGCTGCCGCACCTGAAGTGGTGCCGGCACGGGAGACCTACACAGAGATGTCTGTGACGCCGTCCAAGGCTGCCTCCACCCTGCGATGCCGAGAGGAGAAAAAGTCTTCGACGAATCAGCCTCTGCAGAGACTATTTTCTGGTAGTTCAGAAACCTCATCTTACACGGGGTCAACACCTCGAAAACATAGTAGACCGGCCTCTGCACCTTGTATGCGTGACCTTCCTCTTCCCACTCTAGGACCAGCACAACGCTGACCAACTTTTTGGTTGCTGAGATGTAGAGTTACTTCGGCTCGCTTGGGTGAGGTGCCGCGGGAATTGGGTTGTTATCCTCGAGTTTTTTATTTCTTCTTCAGGAGCTTGTATAAGGGAAGTGCCTTCTCACCGAGCCGATAAACAAACCGGCTAAGGGAAGCGACACATTCGGCTTGTCTCTGTATATCCTTGAGCTTCTCGGGCTTCTTAAGCTTCACCAACGCCTTGATCTTGTCGGGATTTACCTCTATCCTGCACTGGGAGACGATGAATCGCAGCAGCTTCCCGGACGGCACGCCGATGACGCACTTTTCCAGGTTTAACTTTATGTTGAATGCGCAGAGGTTCTTGAAGGTCACGCGCAGGTCATCAATAAGGGTGTCGGCTTTCTTGGTCTTTACAACCACGTCATCGACATACACCTCTATGATTGTCCCGATCTGCAGCTGCAAACACGTCAGGATCATCTGCTGATATATGGCCCCTGCACACTTTAGCCCGAAAGACATTGTGATGAAGTAGAAGGGTCCATACGGTGTGATGAATGAGGTGGCCTCTTGATCGAACACCTTCATCTTGATCTAGTGGAACCCAGAGTACACATCCAGAAAACAGAGGAGATCGTGCCCAGACATTGTGTCAACGATCTGGTCGATGCATAGCAACGGAAACGGGTCCTTTGGGCATGCCTTGTTGACGTCCTTGAAATTGATGCAAAAGCGCCAAGAAGTGTCTTCTTTCGGCACCATGACTACGTTTGACAACTAGTCAGGGTGCTTAACTTCTCAAATGAAGCCGGCCTCTAAGAGTTTGGCCAACTCTTCACCCATAGCTTTACGCTTGGGCTCCAAGAATCTGCGCAAGGCCTGTTTCACTGGTTTGAAGCCTGGAATAATATTTAGGCTGTGCTCCGTGAACTCCCTTGGGATTCCTGGCATATCAGAAGGATGCCAAGTGAAGATGTCCCAATTCTCATGGAGGATGTCGCACATCGCGCTTTCCTATTTGTGATCCAGGCTGGATCCCATTGAGGCCGTCTTGGTCGGATCCTCGGGATGGACTTGGAACATGATGATGTCATCACTGGGCTTGAATGATGTCGACTTCGGGGGCTTGGTGAGGATAATTTCATCTTTGCCAACCTTGGTCCTCATCTCGGATAGCTCCTCGGTGGCCAAGGCCTTGGCGGCTAGAGCTAGAGTTTGCTCCTTGGTCCTAAGAGACCGCTCAGCATTACCGCAGATGGTGATGATGCCCTTTGGGCCTGGCACCTTAAGTTTCATGAACGCGTAGTGCGTAACAGCGTGAAAGCGTGCAAACGTGGTCCGACCCAGGAGGGCGTGGAAGCCACTCCGAAAAGGGACTATGTCAAAGCTTAAAGGCTCTAGACGATAGTTGTCGAGAGTACCAAACACCACGTCAAGCGTAACCCTTACCGTGCATGGAGCCTCAATGCCCGGGATGATACCCTTGAATTTGGTATTAGTGGGCTCAATGCGCAACGAGTCGAACTGCATGTTTTTCAATGTCTCAGCATAGATGTAGTTTAGACTGCTGCCACCATCCATCGGGACCCTAGTGAGGTGGAAACCATCAACTATTGGATCAAGGATGAGCGTGGCTATTCCGCCGTG
Organism: Elymus sibiricus; assembly: GCA_039707655.1. Taxonomy (NCBI): domain Eukaryota; kingdom Viridiplantae; phylum Streptophyta; class Magnoliopsida; order Poales; family Poaceae; genus Elymus; species Elymus sibiricus. The sequence goes on along the minus strand of CM077670.1, from coordinate 3,577,898 downwards.
GCAGACGCTGGTCGGATGGTAGCTTCGATCAAGGTGATCGGGATTTCCAAAAAGTGGTTGTACTTCGGTTCCGTGGGCTCCACGGCATAGACTTCGTGGAGAGTGCACTTTCATTCATTCTTGGTGGTGTTAGATGCCTATATCATATTCACATCCTTCACCTCAGGTGGGAACTAGTTCTGGCCGCCATAGCCCCTTCCGGGCTGCTGCCTCTCCCCGTCGTCATCATTACGAGGGTTGGGCTTGCCGGGATTGCTGTATCTGATCTACAAGGCTTGCTGGTGGACCCAACAATTCTGGTTAGTGTGGGTTCTGGGCCGATCCGCAGTCCAGGGGTGGATGGCTCAAGGCTTGTCCAAGATTTTGTTCAGGGCCGAGGTGTGACCACCACCCTTCTTGCCCTGAAATGGCTTTTTCTTCACACCACCCTGTGGACGCTGGTTGTTGAATCTAGCATTTACTTGCCCTGAAACGGCTTTTTCTTCACACCACCCTGTGGATGCTGCTGAGGGAATTCCGACGCTTGTTCCTGTGATTGCGCCGTGACTTCCCATTCCTGTCCTTCACCTTGGACAGATCGGGGTCGCCCTATTGGCTCCTCCTTTTGGCGAGCCATGTGTCTTCCCCAGAGCAAAATCTGGTCATCAACTCCATGAGCGTGGGCATGGTCCTGGGTTTGTAATGACCGAGGTCCCTCCCGAGGAACTTGTCATTGGTTCCGTGCTTGAACGTAGCGATGGCTTCGGCATCGTTATAGTCGACGATCTCATTTTGCTTTATGAGGAATCGGGTCCAGTAGCTGCGCACTGTTTCCTTCTTCCCTTGCCTCAGATTGTCCAGGTCACTGGCATCCACAGATTGGACATACGTACCTCGTAAAATTGCCATGAACTCGGCCTGGAGGTCTGCCCAGCCCCAAATTGAGCCGGGCTTGAGGGTGCGCAACCAAGCCCAGGTTGATCCTTTCAGCATGAGGGGCAGGTGCTTCACTGCATGGTAATCATTACCATTAGCCACTTGAACCACGAGGATGCAATCACCTATCCAAATCGTAGGGTCCGTGGTGCCGTCGTAGTTATCACAATTTGTGATTTGAAGTTTGACGGGAAGGGATGCACGATGATCTCATCCGAGAAGCAAGGAGGGCACAAGGTAGATGGCCCCCCTATTCCTCGGAGAGCGACAATGGTGCGACACGCGTCGTTAACACCAGCGGCTCTGTCATACTTTGAGAAAGCCAGCTGGTGCCTGTCCCTGGCTTGCTAGCATAGCCGAGCCGCCTACTCGGTTGGCGTCACGGACGTCCTCAAAGGAGCCACCGTGGCTGGTGGTCGGTTATCCGCGGACTCGCTGACCTCCTCTTCCGTGTCTTTTGCATCCTCGGTGGCTCCTTTGAGGACGTCCGTGAGATCTTCGACGTTGGCCATGAGATGGGTGGTGGGTGGCTTCTTTTGGCATATCCAAGATCCAATTTGACATCGAGACCGGGAGATCCGGCATCTGCTGCTCCCGGACCTGACAAATGCCAAACCCGTGAAGATCAGCTCTCCGCGGCAATCCGTGGTGTACTCCATGTTGCCGAATCATACGATCCAGCCTGGAGCAAAGGTCTCGACCTAGCTGACGTGACTAGTCGAGTCGGCGACAAAGGTGGCGGTGCCGAAGATGAACATCTGCCCTGGCACAAAGATCATGCCCGAACCGATCTGAGCGTTGAGCTGAACTCCCATCGAGCCGTGGCGTTCAACTAGCAGGACCTACATGGGCCACCACTGTCAGAGCTAAATCTGGCAGATCCCTCAGTAGGTTATCCTAGCTAGGTGACTTAGCACGATGGTAACAGAGACAAGGGTTTTACCCAGGTTCGGGTTTTACCCTACGTCCTGCTCTTTGCTTTATTGCGTTGGGGTGTGTAACAAGTACAAAGTACCAACGGATTTCAATGTGTCTATCTACGAGTCCGGACCTTGGCTTATATAGCATACCGGGGGCCCTAGGGGTACAAATCCTAGTCGGCTACGTACAAGGAGGCAGAGTCCTCCACGACCCCAGCTTCTTGTCTTGCACATCAAGCGATCTGGAATCTCCATATTATTCGCCATGGGAAGCTCAAAAGAGGCCCACCAATCCGGGAGTCAACGTGGTTAGAGGCCCCTTAGTCTGGACACCATCAAGGACTACTGACGGTTTTCGGTACCATCACCTGGGTCATCCGGAAGCTTCCCGATGCAAAACCTTTTTCTGTAATTTCTTCTAATTTTTTTGAGCTCAATAAAATTGATTTTCCTGAAAGTCTAAAAACAAGCAGAAAAAGGCAACCGGCATTGGGCACTGGATTAATAGGTTAGTCTAGAAAAATAATAAATATTGGTGCCAAAACTATACAAAAATGATATAATAATAGACTGAAACATTCAAAAACTGTAGATACATTTAGGATGTATCAGGTAGCTGACCTCAGTTCGGGGCATCAGCCGATCCCTGTTCCCACTCACAGATAGTTGACACCGATTTGGAGCTTCAGCCGGAGTTTGAGTTAGGTGTCGACTCACCGGGTGGCTTCCTGGACTTGGATGTAGTTAGGGGAGCATCATGTCATTTTGATCTTCCGGTTTATGCCTATAATGGGCCAACAACAGGTTTTTCACGAGTGTGCATGTGGAGCCTATAATGGGTACATTGTTGCACCCTTGCAGGGATAAATCTATTCGAATAGCCATGTCCGCGGTTATGGATGACTTGGAGCTCGAAGACGTGATCATAGCACAACTTCAACTTGTACTCTTCAAAACATGCCCACCCATAATTTTGTTAGTAATAGAGCTTGTAAAACTTTAACTAATTAATAAAATTTGCCAAGTAAAAGCCTTGGGGATTCTTCTTCGTGGGTGGTGCGAAGGGGAATGCAAGGCTGTATGACGTGTGGCGTAGGATAGTCGCTCAATGTGGGCGCAACCTATGGGGTTGTGTCGCACCGCGATTAGCGTAGATGGTTCTTATACACTCTCTTTCCTTATCTCCGATAAACACAAGTTGAAGCGTGTCTCTGTAGATGCTAGTGCTTGTTGCAGCTAAACCCCTTACCCCCCTGTTGATACCTGATGCGTAAATTGTGTAGGTCTCCAATAAGTCTTGCGAGTAATGCTTAGTACTCACCTTGCTTTATTTACTCTTTTTCCCTGGATTGCCGCCAATCCAACTGGCAGCGATCCAGGAAGCAGGTTTGTTTATGGACGACGTTGGTAGGTTATCCCACAGACAGTGGTCTAGGCAGGGATGGATGCCACTTGCTTTTGTTTGAGCCTTCTTAAGGCAATTTGTATTTTTACCTGTCTAAGGTATATTCGCTTCAATTGTATGAGTTGTATCTTGGTCGAGAGACCCTTGTTGTAATCGTTGTTGTATATGTATATAGATGTTGTTGTAGATTATTTTCTTTACCTGTGTTGTGATATCAACTGTTCCACATGGCGGAGGATGGTGTACGACACCGGGGGTGGCCTGTCGGTCGGTAAGCCAGATCTTGGGTCGGCCTCAGGGCCCAATAGGCCTGGGTGTCTCTAGGGGCCTCCAGCAGCATGGGGAGCCCTCCTTCTAGAAGAATCCCACCTTGGGGCCTCAAAGTTGCCAGCATTGACATGCCCATGATCAGGAAAACAGAACCATCATGCGACACTTGAGCTAGTCTTTAGAGGCGAGACTAGGAATCTATTTTACCGTTTAGTATTCCACACGTGCACATGAGTTTCCCTTCGAGCCTTGTGGTTATTGTAGACTCGAGAACCATTGCAGTTATAGCACGGAATATAAACATAATGACGAACATGGAAATAAATAATAACATTTATTATTGCCTCTAGGGCTTATTTCCTATAGACTCCCACTTGCACTAGAGTCAATAATCAAGTCAATGCTAATGCACTTTACACCTATGGCATACCGGTGTAAAATATGCTTCCCTTGTGGTATAGTCTTCGTGCAACGGATCTGACAAGCTCAGGTCTTTGTGTATCTTTGCACATCCTCGCATTTTCACGCTTTCAAAAAATTCATAATTTGTGTAGACTTGGCTTTGTATATATGTGCATCACTGGTCAAACCTTGATTCCTCAGACTGAGCTATGGAGCCACTATCTACAATAGTGTTCCATTGACCAAAGCCATCTTGAAACCATACTAAGTTCATAAATGAACTATTTGATCCAACACCCTCTGTTGTCGCTTCTAAAGCGTCAACATACTTAAACTTCGTTATAGAATTCGCCACAGTTACCAGTTTGGAACAATTCCAACTTATTGTGCCACCATATAATGTATTACACAAAACCCTTAATTTAAATCAAAAATCGCTTGGAGCACTGATGAAGACTGCATCGATGTAATTACTTACAACGTGCCTGTATTGATGTAACTACTTACAATGAATTCTTCATAATCTCCGCTTGCGAGAAAACATGTCATCAGTACTACTTGAGTACATAATGACATTTTTCACTGTTGTCCTATGATCAACACCTTGCTCACTTTGGTAATTTACTCACAACTAATTAGGAGTACTGGACATATCTAGTTGCTTTACATACCATGGAATACATGATTTAATCCAAGAACAAAAGTGTGTGGAATCTCAGTCATGTACTTTGCTCATCGGTGTTTTAGGACACCGAGTCTTGCTAAAAACTCTTTCCATGTGACTTCGGCAAGAAACTCTTCTTGGCGTTCCCATGCTAAACCATTTTAGCATTTTGTCAATATTTATTTTGGCTTAGCCCTATTAGGCAATTCTATCTCCATAGATTATTATGCCTAATACCGAGGCTACCTAGCCCAAGCATGTCATCGAAAACTATTTTCAATGAAGTCCTAATTCGTGTCAAGAAATTTATATTATTTCCAATCAACAATGTGTCATGCACACAAAGTTTTTAGAAATTCTATTATGCTCCCACTTACTTTCTTGTAAACACAAGCATCTTCGCTATCCTTGATGAAATAAAACTCTTTGACTATTTCATCAAAACGAAGATTCCAACTCCATTATGCTTGCTTCTGTCCATTACTGGATCTCTGAAGTTTGCACACTCACTAGCATCCTCTGGATCGAGAAAATACTTTGGACTGTATCACATACAAGTCCTTAGTTGTATTTCCATCTCATGGAAATCCTTTTGGCGTCCATCTGTCATATCTCATAATTGAAATACATATTTAATTGCTAGTATAACCTGATCTGACTTTAAGCATCGCTACGGTGAGACAATCTCGTTGTAGTCAACTCCTTGAATTTGTTATTCCAACAAGTTGAGCTTTATGGATAAAACATTTTTATATGCATCAGTTCATAGATCCATTAATATTTGTTAGACTCTAAGTCATCTGGAGGGTTTATCAAGATCTAATCTTGACTCACTTATATGGATACTATCTCTGATTATTTTGGCATTTAGCCAATTCCAGAGTCAGGGCCTATCAACGCTTCCTAATGTATCGTAGGTATACTGTTCTCTAACAACAATATCTCGTTTGCATGTGTTTTGCCCACATGGTTCATCTGCAAGTTCAACCGAAGTCTATACATCTTATGTAGAGGCTTCCGTATCAGTCTGTGTAGGAAACTCTGGAACTACTTCCAACATTTCTTTCCTTTGATCTGATGAGGAAGATTATGATATCTCGTCGAGCTGCACTGTCCTCCCACTCACTCTTTTTCAAGAAACATTTTCTTCAAAACATACCGCTCTTTGTGGCAAACCTTTTGCCTCGGCATAGTGATGGAGGAATACCGAACAATTTGGGATAATCTACAAAGTAGCACTTATCTGATTTGGAATAGGCTTGTAAACACTTTACACATTCCTCATATTCCAAATGTTAAGAAAAGACAAAACATGGTTTGTCGAACCATACAATGGCGTCATTTCAACAGATTCGATGGCGCTCTTTTCAGTGTAAAAGCCGTAGTCTCTAAAGCTTTACTTCAAAAAGGATAATGGCAAATTGATTTACGTCATCTTTGATCTTACCATGTCATATATGGTTTGATTACATCTTCTTGGACATTCCACTCTCAGTGGTGTTCCGGGAGGTGCAAGTTATGAATCTCTTTTCACAACTCATCAGACATTCGCTAAACTTGTAACTGAAATATTTCTTTTCGCAATCTAATTGCAGAAACATAATTTTCTTGGTAAAAAAAATTTCTACTTCATTCTAAAAACCTTTTGAACTATTTCAAAGGATCCAGACTTATGTCTCATTAAGCAAATATTCACATATCTACTTGAGTCATCTTTGAAGATAGATAAATCCACTGCTAGCAACAACACTTAATGGACTACACACATCAATATGTATGATTACCAATAAGTTTGTGGCTCATTCTCTATGGCATGTGAACGGTATTTTAGTCAGTTTACCTTTCAGACGAAAGTTGCAAGTGTCTGATGATTCATAATCAAATGACTTCAAAATCCATCACTATGGAATTTCTCCATGCGGGTTTTCTCCAATGTGACCAAATGCTGTGCCACACATATGTGGTATTCTTTTAGTCTTGCGACATTTAGCATCAGTGTTATGGATGTATTATATTATCATCAATATTCATAACATGCATCCATTCATAATGGGACTATGGCCCCTTATGTTATTCATAACACCGAACAACAATTGTTCTTTTATGAACAATCTGCTTGCAACAAACTTTATGTAACGGGCTAGAGTGTACAAAACTCTAAAATAAATTTATTAAAATAAATGCAGAGGTAATACGCTGATGGAATGTACAGTAACTTTTACAAAGTTCCAGAATGTATCTAAACCTCATTATTGGCTAGTCTTTCAGGCCGTAGTAGTTCTTGTATCGAGTTGCAACAGAATGTGATCGAACGAGTATCCTTGTGATCAACTTTTAATCACAATACCCAAGAATCAGCGATTAACAGTTTTAAACCTAATTCCCAAGAATTACATCTTTGATCAGCCTTCTATACATCTATAACTCGTATGACATTCATACATGAGTTGGACCTTCCAGTCTTCTTTCTTTTTGCCTTTATACTTCTAACAGTTATACTTTCAATATTTCTCCTACTCTCAGAAGAAGCACCCAACTTTAAGAGTGGCGTTAGCCCCGGACTTCCTAGGCGTGTAAGTCTTACGAACACCGTCGGGACTTGTTCTGTCTCTTTAAGTTGTTGTTTTATTCACCATCATCATATGACAGGCATTCTTCTGGATCCCACTCTCATCAATCTAATGCACAGTAAACACTTAACTAATACTTGCAAGCAAACATTGCTTTGGATATCTCATATCTTTTAGCCTTTGTTTGTATCTGAAACTAATATTCAGTTCCATGAATATCACATAACTATCCCAAACTTTTGAAGTTCGGGTCTCATGGAAGCAAGCATATTGCACTAGACCGTAACGGAATTCTAGCTTCTAGATCGAAGGACATGAGTGACATCATACATAGCATCAGCGGGGGAACACCGAAAGCATGAAATAATACAAAGTCCTTCTCGGCACTCTTGAGGACAATCCTCACATTACGTTACCAATCGTAAAGTTTTAACCAGATAAATAACAGCTATTCAACTTCAACAGGGAAGGTGGAAACGCGAGCCATTATTCTACAACTATTTTGCAAATTACACTTAGACAATGTTCATAATTAATTGCACTGAGAATTAAACAATTTAATTCTAAAGTGCGCTCCCACTGAAATCAATATCTCTCATAATTGATTGTGAGTGATTCAAAACCCGTATTGCAATTCAACACCATTGATGTGGACATCACTGATGACGAGAATTTCAGCCGGTAGGCCAACTTGCCGATCATATCTTTATGTGACTTTTGTTCATCTTTCGATGGGCGTGTTCCGAGCTAAGGACGATCCTGCCTGAACGTCAAGACAACCAAGTGATATCGCTGCAAGGTCTAACCATCACCTGCCTCATACCTCTCAATTCGTTCGTACCTATGTGGACATGGCGCACCCCGAAAAGATACGTATTTTAGACAGTGCTACACTTGGGTGAACACTAACTACTTGATATTTTTAAGTGAGAGATCACCCTAATAAAAGTGACTACCGCACAATCAAAAGGGTGCAAATATAAGGGATAAACATCTCAGGCAATTCATCATAGCATGATATGGTATAGCCCCTCCTGATGGAGAAGTACTCATCGTCTTCACGAAATTTCAGCCAAAAATGTTGCCGTGGCAGCACTTTCAAAAACTGTTGCAGTGGCAGAACTTTTCTGCCAAGGCCCGTTTCTTTAGCTTTTTCTCCTCCGTCTTCATGTACGGCTTTTGCGTCGGTGTCCACCTGCGCAAACCTTGTCAGCACCCACTACTAGGAAAAAGCCTAGTAGCAGCGCGGGCTAAAGGACTAGTAGTAGCGCGGGTGCCCGCGCTACTACTAGGTTGCTACAGCTAACTGGTAGTAGTAGCGTGGGTTCCATCCGCGCTACTACTACGTCCGTTAGTAGTAGCGCGGGTGCCACCCACGCTACTACTAGTTATCTGTAGCGTGGGTCCGGACCCTCGCTACTACTAACTAATTAGGAATTAAAAAAATAAATTCCAGCCATGGCTGCTGCTGCTGGGCGTTATCGTCCTCTCCATCCATGGCTGATGCTGATCCTGGAGGGGATGAAGTCGTCCATGGTGATGGTGCTTCCCCATCCAACTCTTCCCCACACCTCTCCTTTGCTGATTCTACAAAAAAAAGAGAAAAGGATTAGAAGAGGAAGAGAGAGATAGAAAGGTGTAGGAGCAGGAACTCACCGGTGGCCGCCGGAGTTGGAGCCGACGCCCGAAACGCTAGACGACGCCCGGTGACCTGCTACTGCTTTTCCAGCGACCTCATGTCCTCACGAGGCCCTATCCCGACGAGGAAGTGCAAGTGGTTGCGTCCATGGCAGATCTGGCCATCGCCATGGACGGCGCTCTGCTGGATCTCCCTCTCCTTCTAGCAGCGGAGAAGGAGGAAGAAGGAGGGGCAGGGGAGGAGGCTGCAGTGGGAGAGGAGGTCGCCGGATTTGGGGGAGACATCGACGTGCGAGGCCGGCAGTGACGGTGGGTGACGAAGGGCATCGCGGGTGGGAGGAAGAAGAGGAATCGAGAGAGTGTGGGTGCGGGTTTGGGCCACCGTGCGCTATGTGTATACATGTGTTGGTGCGTCGATAGTAGTAGCGCTGGATTTATACCCCAGGCTACTACTATGGCCTGTCCCGGGGGCCACGGTGGAGACCACTTAGTAGTAGCGTGGGGTTTATACCCCACGCTACTACTGTCAACTTAGTAGTTGCGCGGGGTTTATACCCCACGCTACTACTACGGCTTGTCCCGGGTGGCACGGTGGAGACCACTTAGTAGTAGCGTGGGGTTTATACCCCGCGCTACTACTATCAATTTAGTAGTAGCGTGGGTTTATAACCCGCGCTACTACTAATTAGTAGTAGCATAGGGTTTATACCCCTCGCTACTGCTAAGCATCTATCTATAAGGTATTTCCTAGTAGTAACCTTGTCGATGCACTAAATGATATTGCTATCTCCATAGCTATTAAAATAATGCATGACATTAAGGTTGACACGCAGGTCATTAAAGTGACAATAATATGACTCCAGCCATCATGTCAAATCATGACACGCAGGTCATGATAATTAATTACATCATATAGTCATCTCATGCATAATCTCATTAATACAATGAAGGCTACACCACATCACATGCACATGCATCCTGCCAAACCAAATTAGACGCCTCTAAATGGTCTATGCAAAATTTTATTTTACGTGGCTTCTAAGGTTTTGAAACAAACCGAAGCTACCAACGTCCATCATCAAGTATGATTATTCAAGTCGCTAGATTCACTTTGCGGGGTGTATGAAACACGAGACTTAATAAAAAATCTCGAGCCCCATACTAAACTTCGTCATACGCATGACCCCCTTGTAGATCACATCTACATGCCTATTAGTTTGAGAAAATGCATCTTTCTTAACTATGGTGGAACCAAAGAAATGAAGCACATCATTGATCTATCAACTAGCATACTCAGGAGCTGCATAGAAGGATCGCGGATAGCCAGAACTTTGTATCAAAATTCCACCATGCCGTTAAGATCAGAAATACGCAAATTCAAGGGAAACAACAAGAACATCAAGTAATAGATTTCATGTACTACTCGCACAAATATTATTTAGCAATAGATCTCATCTACTACAAAATTATATTGTGCAATACCCATACATCTCATTTATTCTAGATCGAAACCTGTATCTACGCATATCACGGCTCATGATGCCACTGTAGGGAAACGCAGCAGAAAACAAAAATACCCATGCAAGGTTCGATCTGGTCATTACCAACTCATAGCGCAGCGGAAGTAGAGTTGGTGAAGATTGTTGGTGTAGATCCCCGCATCTAGGAATTTACAACCTCCCAACTGCAAGGATTTTCTCCCTTGAACAGTCCCTCGATCAGTCCCTCGGACAGAACCTCGGACAGTCCCTCGAACAGAAGATCGAACATACGATCTCTCTACCAGGTTACACGCATACGGTGTCACCTATCCAGCAGGGCTTTGCCATCCAGAACTAATCCCTACCGGAGACCAGGCAGCCTTGCGGCACTACGAAACTATTTCGTGGAGGGAGAGAAAGAATGGCAGATCATTGCATGCCTTGTGGTGAGAAACTGGGATGAAGTGGAGAGCTCCTCTCCACCTCTATTTATAGTGGAGGAAGGGGTGGAGGGGGGCTTGAGATGGCAGCCCAAAAAAGGGGGACCCCCTCCAAAACATGCTCCCACCAAAGGTGGGAGGTTGCCCCATGGGGAGGGCCCCTCCACACCATGGCCGGCCATGGGGGCGCCCCCAAGGGGGCCCCACCCCCTTCCAACACTCCCCACCATTTGTAGGGGCTGCCCCCCCACCATGCCCCCCCCCAACACCTCTCCACCAAAAGGTGGCTACCCCCCAATGGGGGCGCCACCCAAAACAGCCCCCCACAAAAAGGGGGAGGCTGCCCCCTCGGCAGGAACATTGCATTGGGGCTGTCCGGAAAATTCTGGAATGTCTCGAAACATTTCCGGCACTCTCCAATAAATTCCAGACACGTTCTGAAACTTTTCCGGCTTGATGGTTTACTCCGAAACATTTCTGGTATTATGGTTTACTCGGAAACATTTTCGGTATCTCCGAAACATTTCTGGTTTTCTCTCTGAAACTTTTTCAGCGTCTCTGAAACTTTTCTGGTGACTTTCTCTCAGACTCCAAACCTGGTACTCAGCAGATAGATGACCCTTAAGTGTGTGACCCTGTAGGTTCGGTGAAGTATAAACATGACCGGAACACTTTCCGATCAATGATCAATAGCGGAACCTTGGACATCCATAGTGACCCCTATACCCACATGAATTAATATTCAAGTGAACCTTTAGTTACCGTGTACTATTCCAGTTGCTTCGTGATATGTTACAAAAACCCGAGGTGAGATTTAATGGCATCCCTGTGAATCTACAACTTGTTCACTATGCCAGTTTCCTCGTTACCGGATTTGTTCTCTTTTCTCGTTTCCGTGTTCCGGCATCCCCGTGATCGAATCATGTGTTGGAAATATGCCCTAGAGGCAATAATAAATTGGTTATTATTATATTTCCTTGTTCATGATAATCGTTTATTATCCATGCTATAATTGTATTGATTGGAAACTCAAATACATGTGTGGGTACATAGACAACACTGTGTCCCTAGTAAGCCTCTAGTTGACTAGCTCGTTGATCAAAGATGGTTAAGGTTTCCTAGCCATTGACATGAGATGTCATTTGATAACGGGATCACATCATTAGGAGAATGATGTGATGGACAAGACCCAAACTAAGAACGTAGCATTTGATCGTGTCAGTTTATTGCTATTGTTTTCTGCATGTCAAGTATCTGTTCCTATGACCATGAGATCATGCAACTCCCTGACATCGGAGGAGTACCTTGTGTGTATCAAACGTCGCAACGTAACTGGGTGACTATAAAGGTGCTCTACAGGTATCTCCGAGGGTGTCTGTTGGGTTGGCATGGATCAAGACTGGGATTTGTTACTCTGTGTGACGGAGAGGTATCTCAGGGCCCACTCGGTAATACAACATCACAATGAGCCTTGCAAGCAATGTGACTAAAGTGTTAGCCACGAGATCTTGTATTACGGAACGAGTAAAGAGACTTGCCGGTAACGAGATTGAACTAGGTATAGAGATACTGACGATCGAATCTCGGGCAAGTAACATACCGAAGAACAAAGGGAACAGCATACGGGATTAACTGAATCCTTGACATAGAGGTTCGACCGATAAAAGATCTTCGTAGAATATGTAGGAGCCAATATGGGCATCTAGGTCCCGCTATTGGTTATTGGCCGTAGAGGTGTCTCGGTCATGTCTACATAGTTCTCGAACCCGCAGGGTCTACACACTTAAACGTTTGGTGACGATTAGTATAGTTGAGTTATTATGTTGGTGACCGAAGGTTGTTCGGAGTCCTGGATAAGATCCCGGACATGACGAGGATCTCCGGAATAGTCCGGAGGTAAAGATTGATATATGTGATAATAGTGTTTTGATCTCCGGAAGAGTTCCGGAGTTCACCGGAATGGGTTCCGGATGTTTACCGAAGTGTTCGGGTGCAGCAACACTTTATATGGGCCAAAGGGATAAAGCCCACGAGGTATTGGAAAGTGCAAAAAGTAGTTTTGCTGCCACGTAAGTGGTACTACCGTTTTGTGAAGCGGTACTACCGCCCAAGCGGTACTACCGCTTGTGTGAAGCGGTACTACCGCCCAAGCGGTACTACCGCTTGTGTGAAGCGGTACTACCGCCCGAGCGGTACTACCGCTTGTGTAAAGCGGTACTACCGCTTGTGCGCGGTACTGCAGGGATCCAAGTTGGACTCTTTCCCTGCGGGCCAAACCGACCTTGTGCGGGCAAAACCGACCTGGAGGAGGCTTTTACTCCAAGTTTAGACCCCAAGGCTCAACATATAAATAGAGGGGCAGGGCTAGCACACGGGACACATCAAGATTTCCCCAAGCCGTGTGCGGCAACCCTAACCCTCTAGTTCCTCCGTCATAATCTCCGTAGCGCTTGGCGAAGCCCTGCAGAGATTGTTCCTCACCACCATCACCACGCCGTCGTGCTGCTGGAACTCAACCACTACTTCACCATCGCTCGCTGGATCGAGGAGGTGAAGGCGTCATCAAGCCGTACGTGTGTTGACCGCGGAGGTGCCGTCCGTTCGGCGCTAGTTCGTGATCGGATCGAGGGACGACTTGCGATTTGGATCGCGGAGACGTTCGACTACATCAATCGCGTTTCTTAAACGCTTCCGCTTAGCGATCTACAAGGGTATGTAGATTTACAATCCCTCTCGTAGATGCTCATCACCATGGATAGATCTTGTGTGTGCGTAGGAAATTTTTTGTTTCCCATGCAACGTTCCACAACATCATGCTGTGTCTGGCCAGACGATGATGGATACTGTGACACTGAAAGGGCCCAAAGAATATCTCTCCATCGTCGGAGGAGCACATCCCAATCTTGAGCTATCTAGTCCCTTGTCATACTTTTCCATGAACCCGTAAGCTATCGTAATAGCCGCCCTGTTATAGGTGACGTTTAACAAATCCCAAAGTTCATGAAGCAAGTATGAAGGAACTCGATACTCTCATGGTCTAAGGAATTATGCAAACGCTTAACTTTCTCTGTGTTATAAACCATTAACTTTTGACGAATGGATCTCATAGCATAACAACAATTTGGGTCGGTTCAACACAAATGTTCTCCTAACAATGTGTCCTCAAAGTTGCCGGCATTGACATGCCCATGATCAGGAAAACAGAACCATCATGCAACACTTGAGCTTGTCTTTAGAGGCGAGACTAGGAATCTATTTTACCATTTATTATTCCACACGTGCACATGAGTTTCCCTCCGAGCCTCGTGGTTATTGTAGACTCGAGAACCATTGCAGTTATAGCACGGAATATAAGCATAATTACAAACATGGAAATAAATAATAACATTTATTATTGCCTCAAGGGCATATTTCCTATAGTACCCCCCCCCCCCCCGTGTGCAATCCCTTCTGGAACTTCCAATCGTGCGCTCGACCCTACCGGGAGAACTGGCGGTTTTTGGTACTGTCAGTTGGCATGCCGGGCATGGGATGCACCGATCTAGGATTTAACCCGATCCCAACCTCAAGCCGATGACTTCACACCGAGCGAGAGTTTCATCTTCGGGTCCCTCGCCTTCAGCGCGGACAAGATTGGTCAGCTCTACTCCATCCCGCCACCCATCATCATCCGTGCTCCTCCGAACCAGAGCCCGAAACCGCACGTCATCGAGCAAGACACCACCCAGCGTCACCATGACATTTAGCATCAGGAATTCTTTGTCAGAGCTAAATCTGGCAGATCCCTCGGTAGAGTATCCTAAGCTAGGTGTCTAGGGACAATGGTACCAGGGACACATAGTTTACCCATGTTCAAGCTCTCCCGAGGAGATAAAACCCTATGTCCTGCTTTTTGTTTTATGGCATTGGAGTGTATCGAGAGTACAAAGTACCGAGATATTGTAACTTGTCTATCTACGAGCCTGGACCCCGGTTTATATAGCGTACCGGGGACCCTAGGTTACATGGATACGAGTCGGCTATGTACGAGGAGGTAGATTCCTCTGCGAGTCCAGTGTCTTGTCCCACACGGCAAGTCTTCAGGAATCTTCCTTGTCTCCATCATGGGCTGCTCGATGCAGCCCAGGACGGAACCGACAAGGGGTCCTCAGCCTCGCCCACCAGACCAGGAGTCGACATCATGAGAGGACCCATAGCCGGGGCACCGTCAGTAGCCCCTGAACCGGTCTTCAAGCTGGGAGTGATGTCTACTACACAACTTATTCTTGTAGACTCGTGTTGGGCCTCCAAGCGCAGAGTTTTGTAGGACAGTAGCAATTTTCCCTCAAGTGGATGACCTAAGGTGTATCAATCCGTGGGAGGCGTAGGTTGAAGATGGTATCTCTCAAGCAACCCTGCAACCAAATACAAGAAATCTCTTGTGTCCCCAACACACCCAATACAATGGTAAATTGTATAGGTGCACTAGTTCGGCGAAGAGATGGTGATAAAAGTGTAGTATGGATAGTAGATATAGGTTTTTGTAATCTGAAAATATAAAAACAGCAAGGTAGCAAATAGTAAATGGGCATAAAAACGGTATTGCAATGCTTAGAAACATGGCCTAGGGTTCATACTTTCACTAGTGTGATCTCCCAACATTGTTGGCATAGTTGAATCATATGTAAATCCCTCACGTGCGACAAAGTGTTCACTCCAAAGTCACAAATAGCGGAGAAAAAACGAAGAAATTGTTGTAGGGTACGAATCCACCTCAAAGTTATCCTTCCCGATCAATCTTATGAGCCATCCCCATTAATTGTCACGAACAGCTCTAGAGTTCATACTAGAATAACACCTTAAGATACACATCAACCAAAACCCTAATGTCACCTAGGCACTCCAATGTCACCACGAGTACCCACGGGTTTGATTATACGATATGCATCACACAATCTCAGATTCATCTATTCAAACCAACACAAAGAACTTCAAAGAGTGCCCCAAAGTTTCTACCGGAAAGTCAAGACGAAAACGTGTGCCAACCCTTATGCATAGATCCCCAAGGTCACGGAACCCGCAAGTTGATCACCAAAACATACATCAAGTGACTCAAGTGAATATCCCATTGTCACCACAGATATTCCATATGCAAGACATACATCAAGTGTTCTCAAATCCTTAAAGACTCAATCCGATAAGAAAACTTCAAAGGGAAAACTCAATTCATCACAAGAAGATAGAGAGGGGAAAACTCCATATGATTCATCTATATCAACAAAGCTCGCGATACATCAAGATCGTGCCATCTCAAGAACACGAGAGAGAGAGAGATCAAACACATAGCTACTTGTACAAACCCTCTGCCCTCCTCGTCATGGGGACTGCCGGGATGATGAAGATGGCCTCCGGTGATGCCTTCCCCCCTCTGGCAGGGTGCCAGAAAAGGGCTGTAGATGGGATCTCTCTGGTACAGAGGCTTGCGGCGGCGTAAAAACTCATCTAGGTTAACTTTCGGGAGTTTCTGAATATATATGATTTTTCAGCGTTGGAATCACGTGAAACGGAGCCACGTGGGCCCCTCGAGGTACCAAGGCGCGCCTGGGGGGGTTGCGCGCCCTGGTGCCTCGTGGGCACTGGGTGGCCTCCCTCCAGTGGATCTTGGTGCCAATATTTTTTATTTGTCCAATAAAAAATCTCCAAAAAGTTTCAGCTCATTTGGAAATCTTTCATTTCTGCACAAAAAACAACACCACGGTAGTTCTGCTAAAAACAGCGTCAGTCCGGGTTAGTTCTAATCAAATCATACCAAAACCATATAGAATTGTCATAAATATGGCATGAATACTTCATAAATTATAGATACGTTGGAGACGTATCAGGGAGCACCTCGATCCATCCAAGCTGCTCATCTATTTCAGTCTCCGGTCTTGAAACTGGTTCAACGAAACATCCCTGAACAATGCCTTCAAGCGTCTGAGCTCCACGTTGGATCACACCCGAGGTGACGTAGACCGCCTCGGTCTTGGATAGTGATGAAGGAGCGTAGCCGACAACAATGCTAGAAATATTCCTGCGTCACCGACAACCTTGGCGGGAAGAACACCCGCATTCCATTGTGAAGGTTCTCCCGATCTGGTTCTGACAAGGCAGACCAGTCTTAACCATGGGCCCACTCGGCCACGAGGCATCCTTCACTTGACGGTCAATGTGACATGCAGACATGGGTCAAGGGCCCAGCAAGGTGACATCCCATCAAGAGGGATCATGCGCCTCGGTCTCCGCAAAGCGGTTAACAGCAACCCCTCGATCCCTGGGCATAATTATTGCTTAAACATGGGATCGGGGGGGGGAGATTTGCTGCCGCGTGGCGGCACTAACCTGTTGCCACTTCGCATTTCCACCACCCTATAAAAGATGGGAAGCGATGCGGGAGGAAGCTTTATGCTCCCAATCCCCTGTCATCGTCATGTTCCTCACGCCCCTGCTCTTGATGACCCAAGCGCTCCACCTCCCCTTGCCTAAAAGCAGCGCTCTTTGTGCACTACAGCCACCACCGAACCCATGGTCGGAGAGAGGAAGCTGCGGAAGGGAGGCAAAGTGTTGAACACCGACAAGCAGCCGACAGTGAAGCCAAAGCAGAAGGCACCTTCCCTAACGAAGGGGAAGTGGAGGTCATCCACCATTGCTCAAGCCCAGCTGAACCGGCTGTCTAAGGGCGGCTACCTGCCTCCGCTGTAGCGTACCTTCATGCGCGCGCTGCTCATCACCAAGGACGGCGCCACGTGGGCCGAAACAGTGCCCAAACACAACGCTGAGGCCAATGAATAGGTATCATACCCTTCCTCGTGCGTGGTCTCGGCTTTCCCATCCAACCCTTTCTCCAAAGTCTCCTCTATTTTTATGGTCTCCAACTCCACCATCTTGCTCCCAAATCGATCCTACACATTGCGTGTTTTGTCACGCTCTATGTGGCCTTCTTGTGCAGCGAGCCACACCTCAGGCTATGGCGGAAGTATTTCTTCATCAAGCTCCAAACCAACGGAGATAAACCATGCGAGTGCGGTAGCGCCGCCATCAGCAAGATCCTCGGCTCCAACTATCTGGAGGGGACCTTTGTTGAGACAAACATGAACTCGCAAGAGGAATGGTTCTACATTCCGGACTTGCCATTGGAGGACCCACCTCGGGCCAGGATCGTCACGCCTTTCATGCCAGCCCCTCCCACCAACCTCAACTCATGGAAGCCGAGGAGCAGCTCGTTGGAGGATTCTGAGGTGGTCGCCAAGCTGAGCGAGAAGGTGGCTCGTCTGGCCATGGACAAGCTGACGCTCGTTAGTGTCATGCATGTGGTGCTCAGCCGCGGCATTCAGCCCCTCTAGGCCCGGGTGCATCTGATGTGGATGTACAACGGAGTAGACGACGCTACTCGTGCCATCTGAGGTGGCTTCTATGAGGGAAAATCCATGTAGGAGATGCTCTCACTTATGTTCAAAGGCAGAGCCATCAAACGTCTCCAACGTATCTATAATTTTTGATTGTTCCATGCTATTATATTATCAATCTTGGACATTTTATATAAATTTACAAGCAATTATATATCATTTTTTGGGACTAACCTATTAACTTAGTGCCCAGTGCCAGTTACAGAGGAGGTGGCCATGAGCCACCAGGGCGCGCCTGGGGGGGCAGGCACGCCCTGGTGCCTCGTGGGCCCACCTCTGCTCCGTGACCTAATTCCACCTCTATAAATTCTCTAAAATCGGGAAACCAACAAAGGAGTCCACGAAATACTTTTTCCGCCGCCGCAAGCTTCTGTTCTCAAGAGATCCCATCTGGAGGCCTTTTCCAGCACTCCGCCGGAGGGGGAATCTATCACGGAGGGGCTCTCCATCAACCTTGCTGCCCTTCCGATGATGCGTGAGTAGTTTACCACCGAACTTCGGGTCCTTAGTTAGTCTCTAGATGGCTTCTTCTCTCTTTTTGATCTTCAATACAATGTTCTCCTCGATGTTCTTGGAGTTCTATCTGATGTAATCACTTTTTGCAGTGTGTTTGTTGGGATCCGATGAATTGTGAGTTTATGATGAGATTATCCATGAATATTATTTGAGTTTTCTCTGAGCTCTTTTATGCATGATTATTACAGCTTCGTATTTCTCTCCGATCTATTGATTTGGTTTGGCCAACTAGATTGATTTATCTTGCAATGGGAGAGGTGCTTTCTAATGGGTTCGATCTTGCAGTGCTCAATCGCAGTGACAGAAAGGGACATGACACGTATGTATCATTGCTATTAAGGGTAAAAAGATGGGGTTTATTCATGTGTGAGTTTAGTTTGTCTACATCATGTCATCTTGCTTAAGGCGTTACTCCGTTCTTTATGAACTTAATACTCTAGATGCATGCTGGATAGCGGTCGATGTGTGGAGTAATAGTAGTAGATGCAGGCAGGAGTCGGTCTACTTGTCTTGGACATGATGCCTATATACATGATCATTGCCTTGTATATCGTCATGATTATTTGCTTTTCTATCAATTCCCAACTGTAATTTGTCTACCCACCGTATGCTATTTTCAAGAGAGAAGCCTCTAGTGAAAACTATGGCCCCCGGGTCTACTTTTATCATACATTAAAATTTCTAAAAATACCTTGCTGCAATTTTACTTTACTTATTTTATTTTTTATTTTGTGTGCAGATACTGCTAACGAGGTGTTGTGTGATTCTCCTACTGGATTGATAACCTTGGTTTCATAACTGAGGGAAATACTTATCTCTACTGTACTGCATCATCCTCTCCTCTTCGGGGAAATCCCAACGCAGCTCACAAGTAGCAGGAAGAATTTCTGGCGCCGTTGCCAATGAGACATCATCAACATCTATCAAGTACCTATGCATAAACTTTCATCTCCTTGCATTTATTTTATTTGCCTATGCCTCTCGTTTTCATCTCCCCCACTTCTAAAACAATTTTACAAAAGCACAAAAATGTTTTATTTACTTGCTTGCTTTTATTGCCATGTCAACACACAAGAACAGAAAGTAAAGCAAAAATTTAAGATCACGATGGATCCTCATCCACTAGCTAATCTTTTCAAAAGATCCAATTATAATGAACCAATTGCTAGTGATTTGAGTGCTCTTGATTTTCTCTATGAAGTTTTGCTTGAAAATCATGAATCTGAAAATTGAGATGAAGTGTTAGGAGAAGAAATTTATAAAGTGATTCATGATAGCTCCTTGATTGAAAAGCATGATTGCAATGATGTTACTATAAATTCTATTAATGTGAATTGTGCTAATAATATGCAAAACTACAAGCTTGGGGATGATGATTTTGTTATGTCCACTACTTATGGTAATGATCATGATTGGGGTGATGCTTCTTATGATCTTGAAAATTTATTTAAGCCTCATGATGAATATGTTACTGATAATAAAATTTGCAATACTATTAAAAGTGGGTTTGGAAGAGCGTCAACTTTAGGTAATAATGATCCCACTACTTTGGAGAGTGTTCAATCTTATGAAAATTTTGATAAAAGTGGGTTTGGAGAGGTCATGACTTGATGATAATCCCACTATTTTGGAAGATTGTAAAGATTTTATGCATATGGATCATAGAGAGAATATTGTTTATGATAGCTACATTGTTGAATTTGAATATGATCCTACATGTAATTATTACGAGCGAGGAAAATATAGTTGTAGAAATCTTCATGTTACTAAATTGCCTCTCGTTATGTTGAAATTACTAATGCTCCATTCTTCCTATTGGCATATGCTAGATATTGCTTGTCTTGATAATTTGTTTGCTTATAAAATTCCTATGCATAGGAAGTATGTTAGACTTAAATGTGTTTTTCACATGTTTCATGATGCTCTCTTCGTGTTTCAATTACTATCTTTCATGTGAGCATCATTGAAATCGCAAGCCTATCTTAATGGCTATAATGAAAGAGCTTGTTGGGAGACAACCCAATAAATTTTTATTCTGTTCTTGCATGTTTACACAATTATGCTACTTTTATGATTGTGTTTTTTATGTTTTAATTAGTGTTTGTGCCAAGTAATGCCTTTAGGATGATTTGGAAGATAGTATAATTGTTGCTGTTTGGAAAACAGAAAGTTTTGCGTCCAGTGCTGGAATTTTGGTTCTGTACTGAAGCGTCAGAAAAATATGAAATTTTTACACAGTATTGGTATATGAATTTCCCAGGTTGTCCTAATTTTTTAGAATTTTTGGAGTTACAGAAGTATGGATTTTGAATAGATCTCTACAGACTGTTCTGTTTTTGACAGATTCTGTTTTTGATGCATTGTTTTGCTTGTTTTAATGAAACTATGGATTGTATCGGGGGGTATAAGCCATGGAAAAGTTAGAATACAGTAGTTATATTGCAAAAATAAAATATGAATGGGTTTGCAACAGTACTTAAAGTAGTGATTTATTTGTTATACTAACGGATCTCACGAAGGTTTTGTTGAGTTTTGTGTGATTGATGTTTTCAAGTTTTGGGTGAGATCACGATGGATGAAGGAATAAGGAGTGGCAAGAGACTAAGCTTGGGGATGCCCAAGGCACACCAAGGTAATATTCAAGGAAGACTCAAGCGTCTAAGCTTGGGGATGCCCCGGAAGGCATCCCCTCTTTCTTCTACCAACCATCGGTAATTTTACTTGGAGCTATATTATTATTCATCACATGATATGTGTTTTACTTGGAGCATCGTGTATTATATGAGTCTTTGCTTTGTTTGCTTTTTAGTTTTTCACAATCATTTTTGCTGGACACACCTATTTGAGAGAGCCACACGTTTATCATGATTTTTTAGAATATTCTATGTGCTTAACTTAAAACCTTTGAGCTAGGCAGTTGCTCTAGTGCTTCACTTAAATCTTTTTGAGCACGGTGGTGGCTATATTTTGAAGAAATATTTGCACTCTCGTGCTTCACTTATATTATTTTGAGAGTTGATAAGATTAAATTTTGAACAAATATTTTCACTCTCATGCTTCACTTATATCTTTTTGAGAGTTGATAATAGTAATGGTAATTTGCACAAGATATGAATTTGGTCCCAAAGTGATGAATATTCAAGAGGGATATAATAAAAACTTTCATATAGATCATTGGATATGATAAGTTTGATTCCTTGCAATAGTTTTGCGATATGGAGATGATAATATGTGAGCCATGTTAGTGAGTAATTGTGATTTAGTAAGAATATTGGTGTTAAGGTTTCTGATTCCCTATGCATGCACGTAAAGTCAATAGTTATGCAACAAAATTATATCCTACTTATGGTGCATTATTCGGTGTTAGTTCTGTTCAATGCATGTTTATGACCGTTTTCGCTTTTTGGTTGGTCGCTTCTCAATCTATTTGCTAGCCTTCATTTGTACTAGGCGGGAATACTGCTTGTGCATCCAACTCCTTAAACCCAAGTTGTGCCAAATGAGTGAACCATACCTACCTATATGATGTATTTCCATGCCGTTCCAAGTAAATTTGCGTGTGCCAACTCTAATTTTCAAAATAATTTTCCGTTTTGTGTGCCCGTACCGCTGATGAAGCGACAGGGCGTGGCCAATATTTTCCATGCTAAGTGGGTTATTCTCACGATGAGTGTTTATTCACTTGTCATTGCACGAGAGAGTGGCAGGT
Organism: Elymus sibiricus; assembly: GCA_039707655.1. NCBI lineage: Eukaryota > Viridiplantae > Streptophyta > Magnoliopsida > Poales > Poaceae > Elymus > Elymus sibiricus. The sequence goes on along the minus strand of CM077670.1, from coordinate 3,555,544 downwards.
AATAGGGATGCCCAGTCCCAAAATGAAATGAAATGAAATGAATTTTTTTTAATATGATGATAATAAATTCCTTGAAAAGTGTTGGTATGGAAGGCACCCGTGGATACGGCTAGCCATGGATTGTGAAAGAATGGTGGAAAGGAAATAAACTTTATTTTCTGTTTGGGAACCACCTATAGTGTGTGTAGCATGAAAGATATTGGGAATTCTCGGTCGTTTTCGTTGACAGGAAAAGCATGCATCCCAAAATAATTTTATCTCTCTAATTTAAGCCTTGAGCTCTGGCACATTTGCAAATCTCTTCTTCCCTTTGCGAAGGGCCTATCTATTTACTTTTATGCAATTTTTATTTTTATTTTGAGTCTCCATCTTCTCTTACAAAGCACCAACTAGAGAGCACTATTGTCGTTGTGGCACCCCGGCTCAGAGGACCGGTTTACCTTGTGTTCCCAACCCAGAGATCATGTCTTCTGCAAACACACAACAACTTGGAACAGAACAGAACTGATCTTTATTGATATTATACAAGTACAAGCTTGGATATTAAATGGGATAGCTAGGCCAGAAGCACAACTCGTGCTATGACAGTATCTACATTATTTATGGAACACCTCAAGGGCCTCAGTACTAGAGGAAAGACTATAGCGTAGCGGAACATCGTGTGGAACACTCCAACCCATAGGGACACTGCTGGGACACAACCTAGTTAGCGTAGCACGAACCTTCGGGATCTCCATCACCGGCTTCTCCTGCATCTGGCATGATACGCCAGGTGAGTACTTAGAATGTACTCGCAAGCTCACAGCAACCAAAACAGTGCAGGAAACAACAATATGGCAATGAATATGTTAAATGCTAAATTTACGATTACCGGTTACCAACTTATTCTCTTCCGGGTTCACTCCATGACACCCGGAGCACTCGTGACCCATCGGTCACTTCTGAGCATGAGACCAGTTCTTCCATCATTATTATTAATGCGGTTGACCACATAGTGTGACCTAGTGCGGACCGTGTCCAATACCATGGACGCAGCTACACTCTGCATAGGTTGCGCACGTTACCCACACCATGGACATTCATCCAACGAAACTTGTCTAACCCGTAACTCCTCTATAGTACCACCGACAATCATTCCCCGTCCGAGTCATGCCCTGGGTGGCTCCTGTGTCACTCCTGACACCTGCCACCGTCGTGGCCAACTAAACTGTCCCAAACGGGGACGTCGGCAAATAACACAACTTGGGCTCACGAGGTTATCGTCGCCTACCTGATCAGGACAGCACGCACGCATAACCTCCCCTCTTTGGTGGTACCGGTAAAAGAGCACGCGGTCAGACCAAGTCAAGGCCGTCCCATTCCAGTAGATGTGGCTGCACGGGTAAGTCCGGGTCGGTGGCACTTGATCAACCATCAAAATGATATTTAGGGTGCAAAGTTACTAGTCATATTTAACTATGTTGAATTTGTGCAAAATATCAACCATATGGAACTTAGAATATATTAATTAAATTAATTGCAAAATAACTCATTATAAAGCCAATACTATTGATATGCCTGATGCAATGGATGATGTGGCTTGCCTTGCTCAAGTGGAGTGTCTACAAACTCCTGGTCTTCAAATCCACAACAATTTCCTTCAGAAAATATTTTTAAATGGCAAAAGAAAATGTTACATAATGCCTTTTTGTTTGCCAAAATTTTTGTGAACCTTAGAAAAATACCAAAATTTATCAGAAAATAGAGGGGCTCAAGACAAAACCACAGCAAAAACAATCACTTGATTTGGACTTGTAGTTTAAAAGATAGAGCTGGTCAAAGTTTCTGGTCAAATCTGATTTAAAAATTGAATTTAAACTAAAAACAGAAAAACCCATAGCGGGCCACGTCGAATACGTAAAGTGGAGGGGTGCCTCCACTTATACCGCTTCGGGCGCGGGTGTGAGCCGCTGACGGGTGGGGACCTTCGGTCAGATTTAAAAGGAACAGGAGGGAGCAGAGAGAGGGCAGCTCACCGATGGCGATAGCCGGCGATAGCGACGGCGGCGAGGTCAGGTGACTGCGGGAATGGAACGAGCACTCGACGGTGAGTCTCCCCGTACCCGTAGCGTCTCCGGAGACGGCCTGACGGCGTCGCCCCCTTGCTCTCCGGCGGCGGCTGCTTTCGGGTGTCGCCGGAGACGGCGATTCCGGCAGCGTTCCAGCTGGGCAGGGGTTCGAGGAGGGTCAGTAGGATGCACTGAGCTCAGGGAAGTGGTTGGGCAGGGCTGGGGTGGAGTGGAGCGAGCTGGAGCGGAGCGGGGTTCGGGCGGCGGAGCTTCGGCTCGAGTGGAGGGAGACGAGCTCCCGGCTCATGAAGGAGCGCTCTGGTGGCGATTGAGAGAGGGAGCGGTGGAGTGGTGAGCTGTGGAGAGGCCGGGCGCGGCATTTCATAGGCGGGCGGAGGGTAGCCGAGCCGCAAGCCGCCATGGATGAACTGGCGTAGGGAGGACGGCGAGGTGGCCATCGTGAGGTGGGGTGAAGCGACGGGTGAGTTCAGGCGAGTTAATGGGCAAGGCGAGGGTGGGCGGGGAAGAGGACAACCAGCTCACGTCACTATGGCCACACGGGCGCAACAGTGCGGTGCTCGGTGGCAGCCGGCGAGGGGAAGGCTTTGGAGCGGCTTAGGTGGACAGCGGAGAGGTAGTCGGCACCACTAGACAAAGTACGGCTACGCGGGACGGCCGGAGCGATCACTTCCGACGCGGTCGGCGCGCAGAGCGTGTGCACAGGCATGCCAGTGTCGTGCTCACCACGGGTGCTGGCACCTGGAGGCCATGCATGCCTGGCACACCTTGTCTAGTGCATCGACCCTAGATCACGCAGCCTCCCTGTGCCTCTGGTTCGGCTAGATACACTTTGAATCGAGTGGTAGCATCATGTATAGTTTCTGAACAGAAACTTGAGAGGGATCCAGAGCATGGATGAGTTGTGAATGAAGCCAAGTGACTTGTCTGGGATGATCTAGATTGGAAGGACTATCTGCTGGCAAGTTTTGAGCAACTTTCTTCAACTTTTGAACATGGTTCATGTATAAGCCATGTTCTGATCCATAAACTAGTTGATGAAGATGCACTCACATGGCTTGGCTCCTGGAAGTGAAATTGAGTATGGGGAGGTTATTTGGCAAGTACAAGATGCTATAAAAATTTATCCTCAAATAGGTACCTCTAGCTGGTACTTCCTTCATAGAGGTTTGAAATGAGCAGAAACTTGGCAGAATATTCTTGCTGAAAATTTGTACTGGACTAGGAGTTATTTTTCGATATTGTGGCAAGATACGACCCCTAGTATCTCAGGGATTTATTTGAGAATTTTCTGAGTCATGGAAATATATGTTGCTTCACAAAGGGTCAATTCTGCCCAGAAGATAAAAGGAATATTCTGGACAATATTTTGTACTGGGCAATGAAATATTTTTGGGGATTATGGAAGTAGACGATCTCAAGAAGGTGTGGTATTAATTTGGAATTTTTCTGATCAACAGATCAATAGGTTGCTTCACAACCCATAGTGAGAATAGGCATTTTCAGAGAAGAAAATGAATTATATAAGAAGAATAAAAATTAGGGTTTGGATACGAGGGTATAGGACAAGATTTTGGCAAGATGTTGAGGGTGTTGGATCACTTAAAGAAAAATCCAATAAATCCTCAAGTCCAAAGTTAAATGATTTGCTTCAAAAACCAACAACTTGCAAATAAAACCAGGAAAATTTTGAAAATAAAAAGTTGCCAAAAATCAGGTTGTCAAAAACCTACCCCCCTTAGGATGAATCTCGTCCTCGAGAGTTGGTTGCTCAGGGAACAAATACGGATATGCTGATCTCAGAAAATCCTCTCTTTCCCATGTAGATTCTTCTGCAGTATGGTGATCCCACAGTACCTTTTAAAATCTGATCACCTTGCTCCTAGTGGTTCTTTCCATCTCATCCAGAATTCTGACAGGTTTCTCCTCATCGGTCAAATCCTTGGTCAGCTCTAATTCACTCATGTCTGCCTGTTTGATCGGAGGTGCAATGCACTTTCTTAGCTGTGATATGTGAAAGACATCATGAACATCGGACAGTTCCGGTGGTAACTCCAACTGGTATGCCACTCTGCCTCTTCTAGCAATCACTGGAAAGGGACCGATATATCTGGGTGCAAATTTTCCTCGAGTATGAAACCTCTTCACCCCTTTCATAGGAGTTACTCGTAGGTAAGCATATTCTCCGGGCTCAAAAGTTACTTCCCGGTGCTTCGGATCATAACAACTCTTTTGGCGGGATTTAGCTGCTCGAAGATGCTCTTGAATCTCCTTAACTTGTTTCTCAGCCTCGAGCATCAAATCCGTGCCGAAGATACGGCTGTCTCCTATCTGTGACCAATTTAAGCGAGTGCGGCATTTCCGCCCATACAGTGCCTCAAATGGTGACATCTTAAGACTTGACTGATAACTATTGTTGTAGGAAAATTCTGCATAGGGCAGACTACCGTCCCACTTGGGTCCATAGGTGAGGGCACAAGACCGAAGCATATCTTCCAATATTTGGTTCACTCGTTCAGTCTGCCTGTTGGTTTATGGATGATATGCCGTGCTATGCTTCAGCACGGTTCCCAAAGCTTGATGCAAGCGTAGCCAGAATGCCGTGGTAAACAGGGATCCTCTATCTGACGTGATGGATGTGGGTACTCCATGGAGGCTGACTATCCGGGACATATAGAGTTGTGCGAGTTGATCGGCCCGAAAAGTAGTCTTTACTGGAATGAAATGGGCCACTTTGGTAAGTATATCCACGATAACCCAGATGGCATCATGGCCTCTTGTTGACTTAGGTAGTCCAACAATGAAGTCCATGCATATATCATCCCATTTCCAGTGGGGAACTTGTAAGGGTTGTAACAGCCCAGCTGGATTCTGGTGCACAGCCTTAACCTTATTGCATACGTCGCAACACGCGACATAGTACGCAATATCTCTTCACATTCCTGGCCACCAAAAGGTTTCTCTTAGGTCCTGATACATTTTTGTTCCTCTCGGGTGAATGGAATATTGCAGATTCATGTGCCTCTCGCAATATTTGCTGCCTCAGGTTTTCCTGGTCAGGCACGCATATTCGGCTATCAAACCATAATGTCCCTTGCTCGTCAACACGGAAGGACTTGGCCTTTCCTTGCTGTATGTTCTCCTTGATCTCTTGTATACCCTTTTCTGTTTTCTGAGCTTCCTTAATTTCTTCCATAAGTGTTGTATTAATTTCCAATGTATCCGGGCTAACTAGGCCACAAAGTATCAAGTTGAGCTTGGCAAACTCTTCTTGTAACCTTGGATGGATACCCTCTATTATTGCATTTACAGTGCCTGGTTTCCTGCTGAGGGCATCCGCGATTACATTGGCTTTTCTCGAATGGTAATTGGTCCCAAGGTCATAGTCCTTGACCAGTTCAAGCCATCTTATTTGTTTGAGGTTGAGGTCGGGTTGTGTGAAAATATACTTGAGACTCTTGTGCTCTGTGTATATCTCACAGCGTTGCCTAATGAGATAATGCCTCCAAGTTTTTAGGGCATGAACCATGGCTGCCAATTCTAAGTCATGCGTGGGGTAATTCTCTTCATGGGGTCATAGCTGTCTGGATGCATATGCTACAACCTTTCCGTCTTGCATTAATACGCAGCCGATTCCACACCTGGAAGCATCACAATATATATCAAAGCTCTTGTGGATATCTGGAAGAATTAAGACAGGGGTCGTAGTAAGCCTCGTCTTTAGCACCATAAAGCTGCTATCGCATTCTTCCGTCCAGACAAACTTGTGATTCTTCTTCAACAATTCTGTCAGTGGCTTGGCTATCTTAGAGAAGCCTTCAATGAAACGACGGTAGTAGCCTGCCAAACCCAGGAAACTGCGAACTTCTGTTACTGAGGCTGGTGTCTTCCAATTTAATACAACAGTCACTTTGCTAGGGTCGACGGCCACATCTTGTTCTGACAGAATGTGCCCCAGAAATCACACCTCTCTTAGCCAAAATTCACATTTGCTGAACTTGGCATACAAGCAATGGGTCCTATATCTTTCTAGGACAGCACAGAGATGTTGTTTATGCTCTTCTTCATCCTTAGAGTATATAAGGATATCATTGATCAACACCACTACAAACTTCTCCAGAAAGTCCATGAAGACCTTGTTCATCATGCGCATGAAATAAGCTGGAGCATTAGTCAGCCCGAACGACATGTATGTAAATTCATACAGACCATATCGGGTGGTAAAGGCTGTCTTGGGGATATCCTCTTTCCTGATTTTCAACTGGTGATATCCTGTTCGGAGGTCAATCTTGGAAAATACCCGGGCTCCGTTCAACTGATCAAACAAATCATCAATGCGAGGAAGTGGGTACTTATTTTTGATGGTGACCTCATTCAATTAGCGATAGTCCACACACATTCTTAGACTGCCATCCTTCTTCTTAACAAACAGCATAGGTGATCCCCATGGCGAGATGCTTGGGCGAATGTACCCTTTTTGTAACAATTCATCCAACTGTTTCTTTAGTTCCACCAGCTCTGGGGACGGCATCCGGTAGTACTTCTTGTAAATTGGAGCAGTTCTAGGGATAACATCAATAGCAAATTCCAATTCTCGGTCGGGTGGCATCCCCGGTAGTTCCTCAGGGAACACATCCAAAAATTCACTGACTAACGGAATCAAGTTCATATCCGTAATGGTGGTCTTGAATGCCATTCCCTTCTTTGACATCATTCTGCTGGCGATAAAATGAACTGTCTGTCCTGCCGGGTTAACCAGTGTTACTGTTCTGGTGGCGCAGTTGATGCAAACTTGATGCGGTGTCAACCAGTCCATCCCTAGTATTATATCCAGTCCAGGGGATTCAATGGCTACAAGGGTGGCTGGAAACTTAACTCCATGTATCAAGATTTCCAGGTCCTTATATATCACACTTGTTCTGAGCATGGAGCCAGGGGATTGTACCACCATGATTTTATCCAAAAGAAAAGGGGAAAATTTGTGTATGGTGGAAAAACTCCGCGAAATAAACGAATGGGAAGCCCCAGAATCAAATAAAATTATTGCGGGTATGTCGTTAACAGAAAACATACCAAGGACCACATCTGGTGCTTCGCGGGCTTCCTCAGCAGAGATATGATGGACTTGACACGGTGAAAGTTCTGATTAGGGCGGCATCCAATAGTATTGACTTGTGGCTTGAAGTCGAATGGTGGCTTTTCCAGCTCTTGTGGGGCACTGCTTGGAATAATGCCCGCCTTGACCACAAGTAAAACAAGTGTTGTTGCGGCAGCAGTCTTCCATTACGGGCTGCTTGCCATAAGCCTTGTCCTGGTTACCTGGCTTATTGTTGTTGTTGTTGTTGCCGCCATTCCATGTGGGCTAGTAATCAGACTGATCTGGTTGCCATACACGCGGCTTCTGCGTGAACTGCACATGAGCGTCTTTCTTGGGCTCAAACTTACACTTGCGGTCATCGTATCCAGACTTATGCTCCCGTTCAGCTATGAAAGCTTTGTTTACCAGAGTCTGAAAGTCCGGAAAATCCAGCATGCAGAGCTGACAACGGAGGGCATGGTTGAGTCCTCCTAGGAATCAGTCTATTTTCCTTTCCTCCATGGACACATCATGGGTGGAGTATCGTGCCAGATTATCAAATTTGTTTAGGTACTCACCGACTGACATACTTCCTTGAGTAAGAGCAATAAATTCCCTCTGCTTCACCTTCATAATGCCGGTGGGAATATGATACCTTCGGAACACTTCCTTGAATTTCTCCCAGGAAATGTCTTCCCCCGAAGGCCACGCCATTTTTGCATTGTCCCACCAGATAGCTGCCGGTCCTTCTAGGTAGTGGGTAACAAAAGAAACCTTGTCTGACTCATCACAGCGAGCTATTTCCAGCTTCTTTTTCATGGTCCTTAGCCAGTCACCAGCTTCAATTGGATCAACAGCTTGGCCAAAATTGGGTGGCTTAGTATGCTGGAAATCAGACAGCTTGGAGTGCGTCCCGTTGTTCTGATTCTGTCCGACCATAGTCTGCATACTCTTCAAATATTCCATCAGATCCTGATTTCTTTTCACCTCAAACAACCTCATGATCTGATCAGTGGTCGGTGGTTGTGATGGGGGAGGTGGCAAATCTTCTGGCGGTTGTCCTGCCTGTCTGGCGGATCGACGGATCGGAGTTCCATCGCCGCCTTGATTGCTACACCACTTCATCCTATATCCGTTCCCATTGCAAAACACCGACTTATGAGCAACATCCATAGGGGAAATATGGCAAAATGACACCAAGAAAGCAAAATCAAAGGAAAAACGAAAAAGCAACATAATTATACAAGGCATTCCAACATCATACATGGCAAACTAGTAGGGGGTTATCATGACTGGTACTGCTCATACGGCAGTTGACATATGCAAAGATGCTACGATGCATACACATGCTGAAACTCAAGCACCCACTCTAGTAGCGCGGGTGGCACGGACACTGGCAGACTGAAGACTCCTCGTCGTCTGATCCTGACTCGGAATAGGAGATGATGATATGGATCACATCCTCCGGATCAAAGGAAACACGACGTCGCTGATGAGAAGGTTCTCCCTCAGGGGAAGAAGAAGCATGATGCCTCAGCATCGGAGCAGCTGGAGTGGCTAGCAGCGAGGCCCACTCAGCTGGGGTCTCACGTCGGGTACCAGACGAAGTGCCTGGCTGTCCGAACGAGCTAGAAGGAGTCTCAGGCATACGTGGAGGTGGAACAGGCGGTGTATACATAGGTGAGAACGCTGGAGGAGGAGGAGACTGTGCTACAGTAGCAGCTGCAAGTGCCTCCTGGGCACGGGACAGCTCCTCAGCCAAGGAGATGATCATACGATAACTGGCGTTCAGATAACAAGATAAGAAACTAGTCGCACGATCACTCGCCGGATCAACAGGTGCAAAGAGGACTCGCCCTGTCGTAGGTGACAGGGTGGGGTAGTGACAGAAACCTGGGTGGGTCTGCATCTCGACCTCGTGGAAGCGCAAGTCAGTGAGAGCCTCCATCGCAGCAAACTAGATCGCCAGATCGGGAGTAGAAGCAGTTCCACCCTTGGAAGAGCGGGAGTAGCTGCCGATCTCCGAACTCGCAGTAAGGAAAGCCTCAGCGTGGTACTTGAACACCGAATCTGCAAGCTGCTCTCGGAACACCTGATACACTGGGTCTTCGCCGTTGGGATACAGTCGAAGCCAGACGCTGCGAAGTAGTACTAGAAAGGTGAATGGTGCCGGCTCATGGTTGTAGTGGTACGGAATGGGTGCCATCTACACTCATCAGACCGGCGGTTAGTAAAACAAATGAATTGATATGCATGCTATGCAACAAGCAAATGCAGCAAGCAAAACACACACCAAGACTCGACACTAATTGGGATTCTTGCACGGGGTTAACTAGGGTGTCCTACAGTCAGTGCGGCTCTGATACCAAGCGTTGTGGCACCCCGGCTCAGAGGACCAGTTTATCTTGTATTCCCAACCCAGAGATCATGTCTTCTAAAAACACACAATAACATGGAACATAACTGAACTGATCTTTATTGATATTATACAAGTACAAGCTTGGATATTACATGGGATAGCGAGGCCAGAAGCACAACTGAAGCTATGACAGTATCTACATTATTTATGGAACACCTCAAGGGCCTCAGTACTAGTGGAAAGACTATAGCGTAGTGGAACATCGTGTGGAACACTCCATCCCATAGGGACACTGCTGGGACCCAACCTAGTTAGCGTAGCACGAACCTTCGGGATCTCCATCACCGGCTTCTCCTGCATCTGGCATGATAGCCAGGTGAGTACTTGGAATGTATTCGCAAGCTCACAGCAACCAAAACAGTGCAGCAAACAACAGTATGGCAAGGAATATGTCAAATGCTAAATTTACAGTTACCGGTTACCAACCTACTCTCATCCGGGTTCACTCCATGACACCCGGAGCACTCGTGACCCATCGGTCACTTCTGAGCATGAGACCAGTTCTTCCATCATTATTATTAATGCAATTCACCACACAGTGTGACCTAGTGCACACTATGTCAAATACCGTGGACGCGGCTATTCGAATAGATTCTTACACTCTGCAGAGGTTGTGCACGTTACCCACACAATGGACATTCGTCCAATGAAACTTGTCTAACCCGTAACTCCTCTATAGTACCACCGACAATCATTCCCCGTTCAAGTCATGCTCTGGGTGGCCCCTGTGTCACTCCTGACACCTGCCACCGTCGTGGCCAACTAAACTATCCCAAATGGAGACGGTGGCAAATAACTCAACTTGGGCTCACGAGGTTATCGTCGCCTACCTGATCAGGGTAGCACGCACGCATAACCTCCCCTCTTTGGTGGTACCGGTAAAAGAGCACGCAGTCAGACCAAGTCAAGGCCGTCCCATTCCGGCAGATGTGGCTGCACGGGTAAGTCCGGGTCGGTGGCACTTGATCAACCATCTAAAGGATCTATTAGGGTGCAAAGTTACTGGTCATATTTAACTATGTTGAATTTGTGCAAAATTTCAACCATATGGAGCTTAGCATATTTAAATTAAATTAATTGCAAAATAACTCATTATAAAGCCAATACTATTGGTATGCCTTATGCAATGGATGATGTGGCTTGCCCTGCTGAAGTGGAGTGTCTACAAACTCCTGGTCTTCAAATCCACAACAATTTCCTTCTGAAAATAATTTTAAATGGCAAAAGAAAATGTTACATAAAGCCTTTTTGTTTGCCAAAATTTTTGTGAACCATAGAAAAATACCAAAATTTATCAAAAAATAGAGGGGCTCAAGACAAAACCACAGCAAAAAGTATCACTTGATTTGGACTTGTAGTTTAAAAGATAGAGCTAGTCAAAGTTTCTGGTCAAATCTGATTTAAAAATTGAATTTAAACTAAAAACAGAAAAACCCACAGCGGGCCACGTCGAAGACGTAAAGTGGAGGGGCGCCTCCACTTATACCGCTTCAGGCGCGTGCCTGAGCCGCTGACGGGTGGGGCCCTTCGGTCAGATTTAAAAGGAACAGGAGGGAGCAGAGAGAGGGCAGCTCATCGACGGTGATAGCCGGCGATAGCGACGGCGGCGAGGTCAGGCGACTGCAGGGATGGAACGAGCGCTCGACGGCGAGTCTTCCCGTACCCGTAGCATCTCCGGAGACGGCCTGACGGAGTCGCCCCCTTGCTCTCCGGCGGCGGCTGCTTTCGGGTGTCGCCGGAGACGGCGATTCCGGCAGCATTCCGGCTGGGCAGGGATTCAAGGAGGGTCAGTAGGATGCACTGAGCTCAGGGAAGTGGTTGGGCAGGGCTGGGGTGGAGTGGAGCAAGCTGGAGCGGATCGGGGTTCGGGCGGTGGAGCTTCGGCCGGAGTGGAGGGAGACGAGCTCCCGGCTCCCGACGAAGCGCGCTGGTGGCGATTGAGAGAGGGAGAGGTGGAGTGGTGAGCTGCGGAGAGGCCGGGCGCGGCCTTTTATAGGCGGCCGGAGGGTGGCCGAGCCGCAAGCCGCCATGGATGAGCTGGCGTAGGGAGGACGGCGAGGTGGCCGTCGCGAGGTGGGGCGAGGTGACGGGTGAGGTCAGGCGAGTTAATGGGCAAGGCAACGGCGGGCAGGGAAGAGGACAGCCAGCTCACCTCACTGTGGCCGCACGGGCGCAACAATGCGGTGCTCGGTGGCGGCCGGCGAGGGGAAGGCTCTGGAGCGGCTTAGGTGGACGGCGGAGAGGTAGTCGGCACCACTAGACAAAGTATGGCTACGCGGGACGGCCGGAGCGATCACATCCGACGTGGTCGGCGCGCAGAGCGCGTGCACAGGCATGCCAGTGTCGTGCTCACCATGGGTGCTGGCACTTGGTGGCCATGCACGCCTGGCACACCTTGTCCAGTGCATCGACCCTAGATCACGCAGCCTCCCTGTGCCTCTGGTTCGGCTAGATACACTCTGAATCGAGTGGTAGCATCAAGTATAGTTTCTGAACAGAAACTTGAGAAGGATCCAAAGCATGGATGAGTTGTGAATGAAGCCAAGTGATTTGTTTGGGATGATCTAGATTGGAAGGACTATCTGCTAGCAAGTTTTGAGCAACTTTCATCAAGTTTTGAATATGGTTCATGTATAAGCCATGTTCTGGTCCAGAAACTAGTTGATGAAGATGCACTCACATGGCTTGGCTCCTGGAATTGAAATTGAGTATTGGGAGGTTATTTGGCAAGTACAAGATGCTATAAAAATTTCAGCTCACATAGGTACCTCTAGCTGGTACTTCCTTGACAGAGGTTTGAAATCAGCAGAAACTTGGTAGAATATTCTTGCTGAAAATTTGTACTAGACTAGGAGTTATTTTTGAATATTCTGGCAAGATATGACCTCTAGTATCTCACGGATTTATTTGAGAATTTTCTGAGTCATGGAAATATATGTTGCTTCACAAAGGGTCAATTCTGCCCAGAAGATAAAAATAATATTCTGGTCAAAATTTTATATTGGGTAATGAAATATTTTTGGGGATTTTGGAAGTAGATGATCTCAAGAAGGTGTGGTATTAATTTGGAATTTTTCTGATCAACAGATCAATAGGTTGCTTCACAACCCGTAGTGAGAATAGGCATTTTCAGAGAAGAAAATGAATTATATAAGAAGAATAAAAATTAGGGTTTGGATCAGAGGGTATAGGACAAGATTTTCGCAAGATGTTGAGGGTGTTGGATCACTTAAAGAAAAATCCAAGGAAATGTCAAGTCCAAAGTCAAATGATTTGGTTCAAAAACCAACAACTTGCAAATAAAACCACGAAAATTTTGAAAAGAAAAAGTTGCCAAAAGTCAGGGTGTCAAAGTCATACTTGTGCATTGGATGTAGCTAATATGGAGTGTGTTTCATGAATGGATCAATGATTGAGCATAATGGGCAAGGGATAACTTTCTTTGGTGTTGATATTTTGAAAGGCATGGTTGCTTGTTAGTATGCTTGAGTATTTATGTCCTCGTGTCAAATTATAGACTATTGCTTTGAATCATTCAAGTCCAAATGTCCATGCTACAAAAGAAAAGAGTATATGATGAATATGATAGGTAGCATTCCACATCAAAATTTCTGTTTTTATCATTTACCTACTCGAGGACGAGCAGGAATTAAGCTTGGGGATGCTTGATACGTCTCCAACGTATCTATAATTTTTTATTGTTCCATGCTACTATATTATCAATCTTGGATGTTTTATATACATTTACAAGCAATTATATATCATTTTTTGGGACTAACCTATTAACTTAGTGCCCAGTGCGAGTTGCTGTTTTTTGCCTGTTTTTGGTTTTCCAGAATATCAGTACCAAACGTAGTCCAAATGCCACGAAACTTTTTGGAGATTTTTTTCTGGACATAAGAGACACTAGAAGCTTCGGGAGAGGGCCTGAATACAGAGAAGGTGGCCACGAGCCACCAGGGCGCGCCTGGGGGGGCAGGCGCGCCCTGGTGCCTCGTGGGCCCACCTCTGCTCCATTTGACCTAATTCCACCTCTATAAATTGCCTAAAATCGGGAAACCAACAGAAGAGTCCACGAAATACTTTTTCCGCCGCCGCAAGCTTCTGTTCTCGAGAGATCCCATCTGGAGGCCTTTTTCGGCACTCCGCCGGAGGGGGAATCGATCACGGAGGGGCTCTCCATCAACCTTGCTGCCCTTCCGATGATGCGTGAGTAGTTTACCACAGACCTTCGGGTCCATAGTTAGTAGCTAGATGGCTTCTTGTCTCTTTTTGATCTTCAATACAATGTTCTCCTCGATTTTCTTGGAGTTCTATCCGATGTAATCACTTTTTGCGGTGTGTTTGTTGGGATCCGATGAATTGTGAGTTTATGATCAGATTATCCATGAATATTATTTGAGTTTTCTCTCAACTCTTTTATGCATGATTTTTATAGCTTCGTATTTCTCTCTGATCTGTTGATTTGGTTTGGCCAACTAGATTGATTTATCTTGCAATAGGAGATGTGCTTTGTAATGGGTTCGATCTTGCGGTGCTCAATCCCACTGACCGAAAGGGACATGACACGTATGTATCGTTGTTATTAAGGGTAAAAAGATGGGGTTTATTCATGCGTGAGTTTACTTTGTCTACATCATGTCATCTTGCTTAAGGCGTTACTTCGTTCTTTATGAACTTAATACTCTAGATGCATGCTGGATAGCGGTCGATGTGTGGAGTAATAGTAGTAGATGCAGGCAGGAGTCGCTCTACTTGTCTCGGACGTGATGCCTATATACATGATCATTGCCTTGGATATCGTCATGATTATTTGCTTTTCTATCAATTGCCCAATAGTAATTTGTCTAACCACCGTATGCTATTTTCAAGAGAGAAGCCTCTAGTGAAAACTATGCCCCCCGGGTCTACTTTTATCATACATTAAAAATCCTAAAAATACCTTGCTGCAATTTTACTTTATTTATTTTATTTTGTATTTTTGTGCGATCTATCTATCTATCACCATACAATTTAATATTTCAATTAACCGCCAAGGGATTCACAACCCCTTGTTCGCGTTGGGTGCAAGGATTTGTTATTTTGTGTGTAGGTACTGCTAATGAGGTGTTGCGTGATTCTCCTACTAGATTGATAACCTTGGTTTCATAACTGAGGGAAATACTTATCACTACTGTACTGCATCATCCTCTCCTCTTCGAGGAATTCCCGACGCAGCTCACAAGTAGCAAGCCACCGGCTTCCCGGATCACAACCTCGACTCTAGCTTTAGCGCGGTGAAGCCAGTTGTGCAGGTAAGCTCCATGCCTTATTTTCTCAGTTGCTGGTTAATCCAAGGTCTTCGTTCTCAATGGTCTTTCTTCGCTATTGCAGAAATGGCATTCCTGGTCGACCTGCCTCCGCTTTCCGGCCCTCAGGCCGAAGATGAGCAGACGCCACAGCTGATCTGGGTGCTCTCTGAGGATATTTCCCAGGATGCCCCGCGCGCCAAGTGCGCCAGGGGCCCTTCCCTCAAGATCAATCTCACGGGTGACGATGATGAGGAGGACAACAGCGATGACCAAAGCGCCAGCGAGGAGTCAAGCAGTGGGGACCTTTACGCCGACAAGAGTAGCTATGTGATGTAGCGGCATGCCCAGTATGAGGGCACATCCACCTCGGGCGCCACCGGGCTGGACCAGTCCAAGGACGGGACACGCTTGAAGTGCAAAAGGGTGCTCGAGATGCCCCAAATGGCCGCACCGCCCATCTCAACCGCTCCCGCCCCAATCGCATTGGGCAAGGGTGTGGTGCTACTGCCTGCGAGCAGGAAACCCCAGGTCAAGCCAGCAGCGTGAAAGTAAGTATCGCTGACCGAACTGACAAACTGCATGTTCAACCTCATGATTTATATTCATGGCATTCTTCCTTGCAGAGCGCCGCATGACCTAGGAGATGACTTGACCGAGCACCCTACAAGGACCTCATCAACGCCCTTCACCAACGTCCCACGTTCCAGCACGGGGCCGTTGATGGTGCAGCCTGTCTACCAGGCTCCAACTCCTCAAGATTTCACTGACGCCTTTGCAGCGTTCATCGACGAAGGGGACACCGCAGAGGCCGATGCACCTGCGGATGAAGCGCGAGCGTTTGAGGATGCCCCTACGCACCCACCACCTGCGTCTGATGCGGGTGGCGAGCATCGGACTCACGCCATCGAGGTGACACCTCCGGAGGCCAGGAACCACAAAGGGACCAGAGTTGTTAATTCCCAGGTTTGACAGGCGGAGGAGCAAGATCCTCAGCCATCACTCTCCACTCCGACCATCCTAGCTTACACAGCTGAGCCATCCACGACATTGGTCATCAGCACCAACATTCTAACTCCTCCACCTACTCCCACCACCACACCAGGAGTGGCGCTGGTGCAGGAGCCCATTACGAAGATGTCGGTGACGCCTTCCGAGGCCGCATCCGCCCTCCATCATCAGGAGGAGAGGAAGGCCTAGTCAAACTGGGTGCTTACATCAACGTAGAGGAGCTCGCTTCGCATCATCCGAGAACGAGTTGATGCCATGAACGTGGTATGAAGGACGTGCTCGACGTGATGGCGGCCGATATGGAGGTAAGTTTATATCATGCCTTTGAATTTATGCATGATAGTATAGCCAGTAGCCCTCAAGGTGTGTACTGGCCGAAAATCCGGTATGCACCTAGAGCTTTGTAAAAAGTACTTAGTGATATTGCATTCTGCTATTACCGAGGTGCAGCTCGGCAGGGAAGATGTCGGGCCATGGGTCGGGGAAACATTATCTTTGCATGAAAAAATCGCAGTGTGAAATAGCCCCCGAGATTCAGGTCGGGCGCGAGCGGCTGACCTGAGGATCGAAATCGTCCTCAGAAAAAGCTTGTCACAACTAAGTAGTTTAAAAAGAAACCGCTTATCCCAGTAGCCCCGAGACTCAGGTCGATTTGCAAAATCGGCCCAAGGTTGAATTTGGGCTTAGGCAGCATACTTAGGAAAAACGCGGTGTGCAGTAGCCCCCGAGACTTAGGTCGGGCGCGAGCGGCCGGCCTGAGGATTGAAATCTTCTCAGAAACCGAAGAGCACTTAGAATATTTGAAATGCGGATGCAGTAGCCCCGAGACTGAGGTCGGCATGAAGATGCAACCTCAGGAGAGAATCACTTTGGGTTTCTAATTACTGGTGCAGTTACTTTTTGATGATTTTTCATATGTAGATAGCCGGCCTGGAGATCTAGCTCCTCACCCAAGACTTTGTTGAGGTGAAGGACAAGCTGGCCCAGTCCGAGCTCATGGCGCAAAGCCTTGAGCAGATTGCCGGCAACCCCTCAGTTATGGGAGATTGAAACTTTATATGCTTTCCGTCTTTGACATATTGCAGCATGCATTGTAATCCGAACTTGATGCCATTTTGCAGCCACCAAGAAGCGCCTGGCCGAGCTAGAAACCCAACTCCGGATTGCTCAAGAGCAAGCCGAGGCTGCCTGGGATGAGGAGATGCGCTCTAGGGAGGAGGCCCAGAAGACAGTGATACGTCTCCATCGTATCTATAATTTTTGATTGTTTCATGCCAATATTCTACAACTTTCACATATTTTTGGCAACATTTAATATTATTTTTGGGACTAACATATTGATCCAGTGCCCAGTGCCAGTTCCTGCTGTTTTCTGCTTGTTTTTTGTTTCATAGAAAATCCATATCAAACGAAGTCCAAATGCAATAAAATATTACGGAGAATTATTTTGGAATATATGTGATTTTTGGGAGGTGGAATCCACGCAAATGGAGGCCCACAACCTCCACAAGCCACCTGGGAACGGGCCCCCCTGGCGCGCGGTGGTGCCTCGTGGGCACACCGTAAGTCGGATGGGGCTCTTCTTCGGCCACAAGGAAGCCTATATCCGGAAAAAAACCGTGTTAAAATTTCAGCGCAATCGGAGTTACGGATCTCCGGGAATTTAAGAAATGGTGAAAGGCCAGAAAACAGGCACGCAAAACAGAAGTGAACAGAGAGAGAGATCCAATCTCGGAGGGGCTCCTGCTCCTCCGCAACCATGGACCAGAGGGGAAACTCTCCTCCCATCTGGGCGGAGGCCAAGGAAGAAGAAGAAGGAGGGGGGCTCTCTCCCCCTCTCTTCCGGTGGCGCCAGAGCGCCGCCGGGGGAAACATCGTGACGTCGATCTACACCAACAACTTCGCCGCCGTCACCACCAACTCTCTCCCGCTCTATGCAGCGGTGTAACAACTCTTCTCCCCGCTGTAATCTCTACTTAAACATGGTGCTTAACGCTATATATTATTATCCAATGATATGTGGCAATTCTATGATGCTTGAGTAGATTCGTTTTCTCCTATGGGTTGATTGATGATTGTGATTGGTTTGAGTTGTATGTTTTATTTTGGTGCTATCCTATGGTGCCCTCCGTGTCGCGCAAGCGTGTGGGATTACCGCTGTAGGGTGTTGCAATACGTTCATGATTCGCTTATGGTGGGTGGCGTGAGTGACTGAAACACATACCAGAGTAAGGGGGTTGTTGCATATGGGAGTAAAGAGGACTTGATACTTAATGCTATGGTTGGGTTTTACCTTAATGATCTTTGGTAGTTGCGGATGCTTGCTAGAGTTCCAATCATAAGTGCATATGATCCAAGTATGAAAAGTATGTTAGCTCATGCCTCTGCCTCATATAAAATTGCAATAATGAGTACCAGTCTAGTTATCGATTGCCTATGGACAAATCATTTTCTTGTGTTACAAAAGCTTTCTACTAAATAACTAACTTTTATTATCTTACAATTTACTCGTAGTTTTACTCTCACAAAGTACTCCTAGTTTTATTATTGCAAAACTATCCTACTCCACCTACAAATTAGTTTCATACATGTTCTAGGTAAAGCAAACGTTAAGTGTGCGTAGAGTTGTATCGGTGGTCGATAGAACTTGAAGGGAATATTAATTCTACCTTTAGCTCCTTGTTGGGTTCGACACTCTTATTTATCGAAAAGCTACAATTGATCGCCTATACTTGTGGATTAACAAGACCTTTTTCTGGCGCCATTGCCGGGGAGCAATAGCGTGGGGTTGATATTCTCGTGTGTGCTTGTTTGCTTTATCACTGAGTAGATTTTATTTTGTGCTCTTGTTTTCTATCTTAAGTTATGGGTAGGAAACGAAAAATACAAAAAAAATTAGTTGTGCCTGCTAAACCAATGGTTGAAGAACCACCCAAAATCTATCATACTGCTGAAGCTTTCTACTTGGATCATCTTTGATCCCTTTGTTATCGTGCTAAAAACCCAACTAGCTTAGTTGAGGGAAAATCATTAGATGAGCATGGTCATTTTGTGTGACACCGCTTATCTCAAAAAGGGAAACTTTTATGGCATCATATTAATACTATGCATTGCTATGCTCCGAATTTGTGCGAAATACATGATTTTACTTGTTGTTCTGAAGACCCTAAGAAACACCTTCCCTGCCAATGTGAGTTTAGTGATAATGGAATTGTATCTTCTTATGCTAAAGGTGTTTATAGTTACTATGATATTGAACAAATTGAAGAATTTGTTGCTTTTAAGGGTGCTTATGAAATTGCTTCTTTGATTGAAAAGTATGATACTACTCTTTACAAATCTGAAATTTTTTCCATACTTAAATATTGCCATGAAAACTATGCTTCTAATGCTTATGTTAAAGAATATATTGAGGACACCTCCGCTGTCCAGAAAGAGACTAATATTTTGCAGGCTCCTATGGAAGAAGAAATTGCTGAAACTGTGAGCTCATTAGATGAAAAAGATGACGAGGAGAGCGAATAACAAAAGGAGGATGAGCAGATTAGCTACCCGTGCCCACCTTCTAATGAGAGTAACTCTTCAACTCATACATTGTTTAATCTACCTTCGTGCTTACCGAAGGATGAATGCTATGATCCCTTGGATTCGTTTGAAATATCCCTTTTTGATGAAATTGATGCTTGCTATGCTTGTGGCCATGATGCCAATATGAATTATGCTTATGGAGATGAACTTGCTATAGTTCCTTATGTTAAGAATGAAATTGTTCCTATTGCACCCACACATGATAGTCCTATTATCTTTTTGAATTCTCCAAACTAGCTACACTATATCAGAGAAGTTTGCTCTTATTAAGGATTATATTGATGGGCTGCGTTTTACTATCACACATGATGATTTGGATGAATATAATATGCATGTGCTTCCTGATCCTACTTGCAATTATTATGAGGGAGGAACCATATCTCCGCCTCTCTATATTTCCAATACGATAAAATTGCAAGAAACTGCCTATGCTATGTATTGGCCTTTACTTGATGTGCATGAATTGTTCTTTTATGACATGCCGATGCATAGGAAGAGAGTTAGACTTCGTCATTGCATGATATATGTTGCTTGGTGCTCACTACTAAATTACAAATCATTCTTAATTAAAATTGACTTTGACATACCTTGGGATCGGGGTGGATCAATTACTTGAGCACTTTATGCCTAGCTTAATGGCATTAAAGAAAGCGCTGCCAGGGAGACAACCCGGAAGTTTTGGAGAGTCATTTATTCCTGTTGTGTGCTTTTCAAAATTTTAAAAACAAAAAAATATAGAGGGGAACCTAAAAACTTTTTTAAAAAAGAGAAGCGATTGGAAGGTTATGCATTGGAGAAGTGAGGGTCGACCTTGAACACTTGTGTTCATGCTCATGGAAACAATGTAGAATTTTTCATGGAAGTTTCTCACAAAAATAATTATCCCCTTGTAAAAATCCATTGTATTATAAAAATAATGTGCCAAGATTTACCATTAGGATGTTTAAATTGCTTGTTTGGTATGTGAAGTGCAAAAACAGAAACTTTTGCTGTAGTGCGTGAATTTACAGTTTTTTACTGGAACATGCAAAAATTCTGAAATTTTTACACGGTACTTCTATGCAAATTATTTATTTTTTCCTAATGTTTCAGAATTTTTGAGTTACAGAAGTATATGTACCATCTGGATCTTTATAGACTATCCTGTTTTTCACAGATTGCTGTTATAGTTTCGTTATTTGCTTATGTTTGAAATCTTGTTGAGCCCCATTGTCTTGGGAGACATAGAATTGTGATAGAATACAGTGGGTAATGTTTGATTATAATTATACAATAATGTTACAGCAGGACATGATGGGGTTTGATGTTATATGTACTAACCCCGCTAATAAAAAGTTCGGTTAAGTTTTGTGTGGATGAAGTGTTCGAAGATCGAGGAGGTATCGACATGAGGAGAATCAGGAGAGGCAAGAGTTCAAGCTTGGGGATGCCCTAGGCACCCCATGTAAATATTCAAGGAGACTCAAGCGTCTAAGCTTGGGGATGCCCCGGAAGGCACCCCATCTTTCTTCAACAAGTATCGGTATGTTTCGGTTTTTGTTTTGTTCACATGATATGCGTAAATTCTTGGAGCATCTTTTGTGTTTATTTTTCACTTTTATTTTATGCACCATGCTGGTATGAGATAGTACTTGGTTGATTTATAGAATGCTCTTTTCACTTCACTTATATCTTTTGAGTATGGCTTTATAGAATGCTTCATGTGCTTCACTTATATCATTTGAAGTTTGGATGCCTGTTTTTCTTCATATAGAAAACCGTTATTTGTAGAATGCTCTTTTGCTTCACTTATATTTATTAAAGTGTGGTATTTTGTAGAAAGAATTAAACTCTCATGCTTCACTTATATTTATTTAGAGAGTCAACAGGAATTGGTCACTCACATGGTTAGTCATAAAATCCTACATAAAACTTCTAGATCACTAAATATGATATGTTTGATTCCTTGCAATAGTTTTGCGTATAGAGATGGTAATATGTGGGAGGTACTAGTGAATGATTGTGGTTTAGTAAGAATATTGGTGTTAAGGTTTGTGATTCCCGAAGCATGCACGTATAGTCTCTCGTTATGCTAAGAAGTTGGAGGATGATTTATTATTGATTGTCTTCCTTTGCATGGAGGTTGGGGGCGTGCGATGGTTAACTCCAACCAACCTCCCCCCTAGGGGTATGCGTAGTAGTACTTTGCATCGAGGGCTAATAAACTTTCGCAATAAGTATGTGAGTTCTTTATGACTAATGTGAGTCCATGGATTATACGCACTCTTACCTTTCCGCAATTTGCTAGCCTCTTCGGTACCGTGCATTGCCCTTTGTCACCTCGAGAGTCGGTGCAAACTTCACCGGTGCATCCAAACCCCGTGATATGATACGCTCTATCACACATAAGCCTCATTATATGTTACTCAAAACAGCCACCATACCTACCTATTATGGCATTTCCATAGCCATTCCGAGATAAATTGCCATGCAACTTCCATCATCACAATATACATGACTTGAGCATTAATTGTTATATTGCTTTGCATGATCGTAAGATAGCTAGCATGATATTTTCATGGCTTATCCATTTTTTAATACCTTTGCCACGCTAGATCATTACACATCCTGGTACACCTCCAGGGGCATTCATATAGAGTCATATTTTGTTCTAGTATCGAGTTGTAATTTTGAGTTGTAAGTAAATACAAGTGTGATGATCATCATATCCATTATTAGAGCATTGTCCCAGTGAGGAAAGTATGATGGAGACTATGATTCCCCCACAAGTCGGGATGAGACTCCGGACGAAAATAAAAAATAAAAAGAGAAAAAAAAGAGGCCTAAAAGAGCCCAAGAAAAAAGAAAAAAAAGAAGAAAGAAAAAAAAGAAAAAAAAAGAAGAGAAAACGAAAAAAATGAAATGAGAGAAAAAGAGAGATGGGGCAATGTTACTATCCTTTCCACACTTGTGCTTCAAAGTAGCACCATGTTTTTCATATAGAGAGTCTCCTATGTTGTCACTTTCATATACTAGTGGGAATTTTTCATTATAGAACTTGGCTTGTATATTTCGATGATGGGCTTCCTCAATTGCCCAAGGTCTTGAGCAAGCAAGTTGGATGCACACCCACTTAGTTTTCAGTTTGAGCTTTCATACACTTATAGCTCTCAGTGCATCCGTTGCATGGCAATCCCTACTCCTCGCATTGACATCAATTGATTGGCATCTCTATAGCCCATTGATTAGCCGCGTCGATGTGAGACTTTCTTCCTTTTTTGTCTTCTCCATATTATCTCTACCACCGTATTCTATTCCACCCATAGTGTTATATCCATGGCTTGCGCTCATGTATTGCGTAGGGGTTGAAAAATCTGAAGCGCGTTAAAAAGTACAAACCAATTTCTTGGATGACACTGGGGTTGTGCATGATATATATTTTGTGTTAAGAAGATGGAGCATGACAAGGATATATGATTTTGTAGGGATAGCGTTCTTTAGCATTTTTATTCTGAAAGACATGATTGTTTGTTGGGATGCCTGAGTATTGATGTCTTTATATCAAATTATAGACTATTGCTTTGAATCACTCGTGTCTTAATATTCATGCCATGATTAAACTATATGATCAAGATGATGCTAGGTAGCATTCCACATCAAAAATTATCTTTTTTATCATTTACCTACTCGAGGACGAGCAGGAATTAAGCTTGGGGATGCTGATACGTCTCCATCGTATCTATAATTTTTGATTGTTTCATGCCAATATTCTACAACTTTCACATATTTTTGGCAAAATTTATATTATTTTTGGGACTAACATATTGATCCAGTGCCTAGTGCCAGTTCCTGTTTTCTGCTTGTTTATTGTTTCACAGAAAATCCATATCAAACGAAGTCCAAATGCAATAAAATTTTACGGAGAATTATTTTGGAATATATGTGATTTTAGGGAGGTGGAATGAACGCAAATTGAGGCCCATAACTTCCACAAGCCACCTGGGCGCGGGCCCCCCCTGGCGTGTGGTGGTGCCTTGTGGGCACACCGTAAGTCGTTTGGGGCTCTTCTTCGGCCACATGGAAGCCTATATACAAAAAAAAACGTGTTAAAATTTCAACGCAATCGGATTTTCGGATCTCCGGGAATTTAAGAAACAGTGAAAGGCCAGAAAATAGGAGCGCGAAACAGAAGAGAACAGAGAGAGGGATCCAATCTCGGAGGGGCTCCTGCTCCTCCGCCGCCATGGCAGCCATGGACAAAAGGAAAAACTCTCCTCCCATCTAGGGGGGAGGCCAAGGAAGAAGAAGAAGGAGGGGGGCTCTCTCCCCCTCTCTTCCGGTGGCGCCGGAGCGCCGCCGGGGGAAACATCGTGACGGCGATCTACACCAACAACTTTGCCGCCGTCACCACCAACTCTCTCCCCCACTATGCAGCGGTGTAACAGCTCTTCTCCCCGCTGTAATCTCAACTTAAACATGGTGCTTAACGCTATATATTATTATCCAATGATATGTGGCAATTCTATGATGTTTGAGTAGATTTGTTTTGTCCTACGGGTTGATTGATGATTGTGATTGGTTTGAGTTGTACGTTTTATTTTGGTGCTGTCCTATGGTGCCCTCCGTGTCGCGCAAGCGTGTGGGATTACCGCTGTAGGGTGTTGCAATACGTTCGTGATTCGCTTATGCTAGGTGGCGTGAGTGACTGAAACACATAGCCGAGTAAGGGGGTTGTTGCGTATGGGAGTAAAGAGGACTTGATACTTAATGCTATGGTTGTGTTTTACCTTAATGATCTTTGGTAGTTGCGGATGGTTGCTAGAGTTCCAATCATGAGTGCATATGATCCAAGTACGGAAAGTATGTTAGCTCATGCCTCTCCCTCATATAAAATTGCAATAATTATTACCGGTCTAGTTATCGATTGCCAATGGACAAATCATTTTCTTGTGTTACAAAAGCTTTCTACTAAATAACTAACTTTTATTATCTTGCAATTTACTCGTAGTTTTACTCTCGCAAAGTACTCCTAGTTTTATTCTTGCAAAACTATCCTACTACACCTACAAATTAGTTTCATACTTGTTCTAGGTAAAGCAAACGTTAAGTGTGCGTAGAGTTGTATCGGTGGTCGATAGAACTTGAAGGGAATATTAATTCTACCTTTAGCTCCTTGTTGGGTTCGACACTCTTATTTATCGAAAAAGTTACAATTGATCCCCTATACTTGTGGGTTATCAGACAGCCGCCCTTCTCCAGCAGTAGCATGAGGCGTGCCGAGCAGCCCGGGATGAGGCCTCCCTCGTAAAATATGACCTTAGCAGACGTATAGAGCAGTAGGACCAGCTGAAGTTGGAGAGGGATTCTTTGGCTGAGGGCTCCAAGAAGTAGGCACTGGACCTCAAGGAGGCCAAGCAGCGCCAAGCCAACACCAAGGAGGAGGTCAAGCAAGCCGGTGATATCATAGCCGGTAAGCCGTATCTTCTGCAGTGTAGTTTTGGACGTCAAGATTATGCCGAGCTGACCCAAGCTTGGCATACTTCAGCAAACTTCATCGATCTTGCCTGAAGCGCCGCTTTGGCCTCCCAGTTCTATAACGGGATCCATAATCCCGAGCACACACAGGACTGCCACTTCTGGCTCCAATTCTTGGAGACCAGCTAAAGCAGCTCGGGGAGC
This sequence comes from Elymus sibiricus, assembly GCA_039707655.1. NCBI lineage: Eukaryota > Viridiplantae > Streptophyta > Magnoliopsida > Poales > Poaceae > Elymus > Elymus sibiricus. The sequence continues at coordinate 3,530,437 of CM077670.1, read as the reverse complement.
TGCATGCGCTTGCTCGGCCGGCGATGGAGGGCATCTTCAAGGTGCTATGGCCCGGGGAAGCTCTCCTGGACAACTTCTTCGATCTGGCCATCCGTCTCCAGGGCGCGCCACTTCGGATTGCTGACTAGAAAGCTTCTGCTGCCCAGGAAGGAGCGCGCCAAGCGTGGGACATGGTCCAGGCCCACTACCCCAAGCTCAACATTCATGGGATTGAGGAGGCCAACCCCAAGGGACCGGGCGAGACGTCGAGGTCCTCCCCGACAACTACTTTGCTGCCGTGATGGAGTGTGCTCGGTTAATCGAGCAAGATTGCCTCCTATAAGAGATTATAGAGTAGATGTAATTAGTAGTATTCTGGCCTCAGGATGCCGAGGAGAAGTTGTTAAAAACTCTAAGTCCCAACTACTACAATTATTTTGGTTCCCGAAAACTAGTTCGGTATTAAAAAAAATAGTGCTGAGGTCATGCTTTAACTTGACCTGCATCTTGTTTCGAATACTTGGTCTAACCAAATTTCGGTTTCAACCTCCTCGACCATAAGGCAAACGAGGAGTGCTTCAAAGGCTAGCCTTAGCCGAACAAGCGAAAACTAATAGGCAAACAGAGACTCCTGGCAACCCGGCTATTGGCCAGAGACATAAGATGAAGATCGGAGTAAAGGAAAAGGCAACGAAACGACTAGGGAAGAAATCACTTAGGCCGAGGAATGACACGTTTAAAGTAAGGGCTTTAACAGCCCCCAAGTCCGAGCTGGGGGACGAAAATCAAATAGCTAGGCACCTTGGACTTTGGTAAATTATTGAGCATGATCAGAAAATTAAATGAAGGCACAAAGGCAAATATAAGATACCCCGACTTGCGGGCAACAAACTTTATTTAATTCACACTATAATGTCTGGGATCAAGCTAAACAATAATTTTAAACTAAGCTAAAAGGTAAATAGGGCTAAGCGGAAAAACGACGTAGCAGAGTGGCATTCCAGGGGTTGGGCTCGAGATGCTTGGTCTTCACTTCTCGGATCCTATATGCTCCTCTGGCGAGAACCTAGTCGATGATGAACGGTCCGTCCCACGGTGGGGATAGCTTGTCCTTGCCCTTCTTAGCCTAGAACCAACATAACACGAGGTCTCCGACATTGAACGTCCGGCCTTGTACTTTATGTTCTTCTTAATGGCGAAGCTGTTGCTGGTAGATGGCCGACCTCGACACCGCCACGTCAGGCTCCTCATCCAGTGCTTCGAACTTGTCTTGCCGCTCCAGCTCCGCATCTGCCTCTCTCTACTGACTTACCCGAGGAGCGTGGTGCGCGATGTCGCTGGGGAGAATGGCTTCAGCACCGAACACCATAAAAAATGGTGTGTAACCCATAGAACGGTTAGGGGTGGTGTGTAGGCTCCATAGGATAGAGTCGAACTCCTCGACCCACTTCTTATTGGCCTTCTCCAGAGATCTAACCAACCTCAGCTTGATACCGCCGTGGACCAGCCCGTTGGCTTGTTTGACCTGCCCATTGGTCTGCGGGTGATATACGGAGGCGTAGTCCAGTTTTATGTTGCTTTCAATGCACCATTCCTGAACTGCGTCCGAGATGGAATTTGACCTGTTGTCCATGATGATGCTATGGGGCATGCCGTAATGGTGAATCACACTGGACAGGAATTTTATGACCGGCTTGGCAGCTTGGGTGGCAACCGGCTTCTCCACGATCCACTTTGTGAACTTATTGACCATGACGAGTAAGTACTTATTACCGGACTCGCCCTTACGGAGTGGTCCGACCATGTCCAGCCCGCAGACCTCGAATGGCCAGGTTATCGGGATCGTCTTTAGAGCCGTGGCCGGTAATTAGTGGCAGACTTTAGCGGATAGCTGGCATCCCACACACTTGGTGACTAACTCAACTACGTCTACTCTTGCCATGGGCCAGCGCGCGATAGGCCTTGCTTACTAGGGTCCGAGGAGCTGCATTGTGTCCACTAGTGCCAGAGTGAATCTCGTGCAATAGTTGTCGGCCCTCCTTAGAAGAAATACAACGCTAGAAGACTCTAGGAACGTTGCACTTGTACAACTCTCCTTCGTGCACGGCGTAAGCGGCGGCACGTTGGACGATCCGGTGTGCCTCTGTCCGGTGCTTGGCAACTCCTTGCATAGCAGATAGGTGAGGATGGGCTCGGTCCATGATGCGATAACCGCCATGATCAAATGGGCCGAGGAGGTGAAGTCTGGTTCCGAACCCCCAGCTATGCCATAGTCTGGCTCTATGTCCATGGGCACTACCTGGCCGGGATCGGAGCACCCAGTCTCATTGACCGGTCCCTGCTCGGTCTGGCACTTGACGGATGGCTTGAACAGCCGCTTGAGGAATGTGTTTTTTGGCATCGGCTCCCGCCGTGCGCCCAATCTGGCCAGTGTGTCGGCCGCCTAATTACCATCACGCTGGACATGGTGAAACTCAAAGCCGTCAAACCGAGCTGACATCTGCATGATGGCATTCCGGTATGCCATCATCTTCGGGTCCTTGGCGTTGAAATCGCCATTAGTCTGGGAGATGGCGAGGTTGGAATCACCTTAGACCTCCAGACGATGGATCCCCATGGAGACGGCCATCTGAAGACCATGCAACAACGCCTTGTACTCCATGGCATTGTTGGAATCTGTGCACATGATTTGCATCATGTACTTCATCACATCGCCGGTTGGGGAGATGAGGATGACTCCAGCCCCAAGCCCGGCCAGCATCTTGGATTCATCAAAGTACATTACCCAATTGGTGTAGGCAGCATGCTCTTTGGGGAGCTCGGCCTCCGTCCATTCGGTGACAAAATCGTCCAACACCTAGGACTTGACAGCCCAACGTGGCTGATTTTGGATCTCTAAAGGTAAGAGCTTGATGGCCCACTTCATGATCTGACCTGTGGCATCTCTGTTGTTGATGATGTCACCCAAGGGGACTTGGGAAGCCATAGTAAAGGTTCACTCCTGGAAATAATGCTGGAGTTTCCGAGAAGCCATGACGACAGCGTAAGCAATTTTCTGGTAGTGCAGATACCTCGTCTTACACGGGGTGAGCACATCCGAAACGTAGTAGACAGGTTTTTGACCTTTTATGCGTGACTTTCCTCTGCCCGCTCGACGACCGGCACTGCACTGACCACCTGACTGGTGGCCGCGATGTATAGCAACATCGGCTCTCTGGGGTGTGGTGCCGCGAGGATTGGATTGGTCGCCATGAGTGCTTTGATTCCATCTAAGGCATTGCAGGCCTCGTCGGTCCACTCGGAGTGATCTTTGATCTTCAGGAGCCGGTACAAGGGAAACGCCTTCTCCTCGAGTCGGGGAATAAACCAACTAAGGGAAGTGACACATCCGGCTAGCTGCTGGATGTCCTTGAGATTCTCCGGCTTCTTTAGCTTTGCCGGCACCTTGATCTTGTCGAGATTTGCTTCAATCCCGCACTGGGAGACGATGAACCCCAGCAGCTTCCCGGATGGCATGCCGAAAACATACTTCTTCGGATTGAGCTTGACGTTGTATGTGCGGAGGTTTTTAAATGTCTTGCGCAAGTCGTCAATGAGGGTGTTGGCTGTTTTGGTCCTGACGACCACGTCATCGACATAGGCCTCAGTGGTTATCCCGATCTACGGCTCCAGAGACATCTGGATCATCCTCTGGTACATGGCCCCTGCGTTCTTCAGCCCAAAAGGCATTGTGAAGAAGCAGAAGGGTCCGTACGGTGTGATGAGTGAGGTAGCATCCTGATTAGACACCTTCATCTTGATCTGGTGGTACCCTGAGTATGAATCCAGAAAACAGAGGAGGTCATGCCCGGCCTCTTCGTCGACAATCTGGTTAATGCGTGGCAGAGGAAATGGGTCCTTTAGGCACACCTTATTGACATCCTTGAAATCAACGCAAAGACGCCAAGACTGATCTTTCTTCGGCACCATGACCAAGTTTGACCACTTGTCGGGGTGCTTGACTTCTCGGATGAAGCCGACTTTAAGAAGTTTGGCCAGCTCTTCACCCATAGCCTTACGCTTGGGCTTCGAGAACCAGCACAACGCCTGTCGGTGTAAAAACCAGCAGACCTCGGGGTAGGGGGTCCCGAGCTGTGGATCTCGGATCAATGGTAACAGGAACAGGGAGACGATGTTTTATCCAGGTTCGGACCCTCTTGATGGAGGTAAAACCCTACGTCCTGCACTTGTTTATATCAATGGAGATGTGACAAGTACAGAGTTGATCTACCTCGAGATCTTTAGATATGTTCTAGTTCTAGGGCTAGGTGCATACGATTGCGTTGATGTCCCCTCTATGGGCTAAACCCTATGGCTTATATACACACCACGGAGGGTATCTAGGGTTACAAGGTCGGTGGCTAGGAGATAGGCGGCAGCAAAGATCTTGGAGTATACGTCAAGTCTTCGGTAGAGACAGTCTTGATTACGCCCCCTGTACGCGGCCTCTGGAGTCCACCTTGATCACGCACGAGGGTCCATGGGCCCAACCAAAGAGATGGGCTAGCTAGGTTAGCACCCCCTAATCCAGGACACCGTCAGTAGCCCCCGAACTGGTCTTCTACGCCGAGGACGATTTTCTTAACAGACGCCACCTCGGATCCGGAGTCCTTGGCTCGACAGACGAGTTCCCCTTTATCATTTACTCTTTTTTAGTGGAGCGATGTCATCCGAGGCCCAACCGAGCTTGTACCCTGCCCAAAGGGGGTAGATATCTTAGCCTCGACGGCCTGCCGTCTAGGTATTAACGGTCCAATCCGGCCTGACAGCTTAATCGAAGCGGCACGCCCCATGACAGGTCGGGCAGTTACTGCTTCCCTTAGATCGTAGTTCAAGGCAGCCTTTTTACTGGCACATCCCATCGAGGTGGAGATCGTGCCCGTTTTCTCAGGGATATCATTACAATTTTGTTTCCCCCTATATGCTTAACGGCATCTTTGATGGGAGTGGCGTTTTTATCAGCGCAGTAAAGGGGACTCTTAGCCTTTCACCGGCCAATAAGAGCAAAAGGGTGGACAGCACAACCTACTACACTCCCATTTCCCCCCTCTACTGCTCCATCAAGCTCCAGCGCCCAGATCTGATCCTCAGCCTCGTCCCTTAGCGAGTACAACCTCCACCACCAGCCATGGCCGACACCCTCAAAGGGCACTGGGATGGTTCCATCATGATGGATGGCACCATCCTAGAGCTGCGCAGCGCGGGGTATCTGACCCCCGCCATCGCCGCCCGTGCTCCTGCTGCTGGCCAGCAAGTGCCCGCTCCCAACGCTGGGGAGCGGGTAGTCTTTGTCCCTCACCTCGTCCGAGGCCTGGGGTTCCCACTGCACCCCTTTGTGCGCGGGGTGATGTACTACTACGGGCTTGATTTCAATATATGGCCCTGAACTCCATTCTTCACCGCGCCTCCTTCATCACGGTCTGTGAGGCCTTCCTCCGCTATGAGCCGCACTTCGGCCTATGGCTGAAGCTCTTCGGGATCAAGCCGAAGTCCAGTGGCTCTGACCTCGCAGAGTGCGGAGGAGCCATGATCAGCAAAAACTAGGGGGGCGCATGGTTCAAGGGTACCTTCATCAAAACGGTGAAGGACTGGCAGCGGGAGGGGTTTTATATCAACCGCTCGCCCCTGGTCAAGCTGCGGTCCCAGCCTTCTTGGCCGGGCCTCCAAAGAAGCTCAAGTCCAGGAAGGAGAAGGGCGTCGCCTGGGGGAACCCAAAAGAGGTGGAGGTCCTGGTCGAGAGGAACAAATGGTGGTCCACCACGGGGAAGGTCGAGCTTGTCGACGTCATCAACGTCATGCTCAACCCCCGCATACTCCCTCTCCAGCTTCGGGCTACCCCGATGTGGGCACAAAAGCCCGAGGACATGGACTCCATCACCACCTTCTTCCGCTCCACCTTGGCCGCCATGTGGACGAAGCTCATGTAGCTGGCCAAGGATAAGATCCCCAAGGAAGGGGAGGACCGCGGCCTTGAGGACGGCTATGAAGCCCCCCCTGGTAAGTGATCCTGCCCACCAACTGTCATTTTAGTCCTCCGTATCGAGGAGTAGAGTTTTGATGAATCGTTATGCTTGACGTTTTGCAGAAGTGGCAGGCCTGGGTACAAGGAGTGCGATGCCCGGCTCCACTGCCAGAGGAGCCCCCGACTCCCATGCTCTCGGTGCTCCTGACCGAGGAGCCGCATTTGGTGGCCCCCAAAGGGACGAAGTCCCAGAGGGGTAGGTCAAGTGCTCGCACTCGGGAGACCTCGGTCACCCGGTCCGAAGAGACCCACACCTCTGCTGCCCATGACGGCGACGCAGAGGAGGGTCAGGTCGAGGAGATACCTCTCCCGAAAGGGAAGAGGTCAGCGTCAGAGGACGCCGAAGCTGGCATGCCGCCCAATGGCCTGAAGAGGCCGAGGAGAACCTCGTCCGGGGCTGCTAGCAAGTTGTCGGAGAGAGTCGAGCTCTCCGGTGACTCTGAAGAAGACCTCCTCACGATGGGGAGGAAGAAACCGCCGCCTCGAGGGTAAACCGTCGTCTTTATATCCCGTCTTTCAATTTGACAAGTTCTTTTTAGCAAGGGAAAAATCATAGAGTGCCTTTTCTCACGCAGTCCTCCAAGGGTATTCCCCAGCGGTTCCTCGAGCGGGTTGCCATCCGCCAGCGGGACTCCAGAGCCCGCTGTTGCTATCCTGGTGCATGACGGGCTAGGGGAGGCGACATCCACCCTAGCTCCCGATGTCGACATGACGAGGGTCAGGGAGGCGGCCGTCACGGCCGAGGTCGACACCTCGGCCCAACAAGACCCATGGGAGAAACACCCCGAGGTCATCCCTCCACCCCTGCCAACTGCCCAAGGATGGGTTGGCGCGGGGTGGACCGAGGAGATGGAGGACACCCTGAAGGGCTCCTCCATCAAGGAAGAGCACCGTGCCATGATAGGCACGGCGCTGCTGGGCTTCCGGTCCGCAAAGGCCAGCCTGCATGAGGTTTTTAAGAACCTCGTAGCGAGTTTCGAGGTACGCTTCTATCCTCACACCAAGTTTAACTTGTTTATTTGAGCTTTTTGATTTATGTATTTGTCCGAGGACTTAATTGCACAGCCTGCTAAACCGCTTAGTGAGTGAGTAGCCCCCGAGCCCGAAGTCGGTTTCAAGAAACCAGCATTGGGGTCGTATAATTTAGTAGGAGCCTGTTAGGTAGCCCCCAGGACGTTGCTCAAGGCAACAGTCCTGGAACTATAATAATTTGATCGTTGCCTTTGTAATAAGGATTTTTGCTGCCAGGTTTCGACTTCGGTTCCGGACTTCGTCGCCGAGGAGATTGTGGAGATAAACTGGAAGCTCGAGAGGTCCCAGAAGGACCTCAACCTGGTGAACCAGAAATTCAAGCAGTCTCAAGGTAAGCAAGTTAAACTTGCATTGTACTTTTTACGAAAGAGTTATGATGTGTTTTGCTAAATTAAAAACTAAGGCCAAACTGTTTCAATGACAGCAGCGTTAGTGGAGCTTGAGACGCTCAAGGTGAAAGCACATTTGCTCCCTTGGTGGTTTTGGTAATTCATAACAACATATATCTCATTGAACTAATGTCCATTCAAGTTAAAGATTTCAGGATGTTCAATGATTGGCATGGCATGGACTAGAGATGTGGACCCTTCAAAATGCTAAGGACAAGGATTGGCAAAAGATCAAGACTCTACATTTTTAGTTTAGTGATCCAAGATCACATTGAGTCCATAGGAAAGCAAATACTATTAAAAGGGGATGAGGTGTTGCTTAATGGTCTTTTTGCTCAAGTGCTTAGTGACAATACTCCTAAACCCTCAACCACTCTCTCTACCCCAAAGATGTCCAAAACCTACATTCCAACTCGGCCCCACCGAAATTTCCTATCCGGAGCCACCGAGTTCATCTAGCCTTAGCCACTGCCAAAACCCTAACAAATCAGATCCACCGAAATGGATATCGGTCTCACCGAGATGGCCTTGCCAACTCTCTGTAATCGTTTGCACTTACTTCGGTCTCACCGAGTTTTGCAAATCGGTCTCACCGAGATGGCCTGCCAACTCTCTGTTGCCTTATTGCTTCACTTCGGTCCAACCGAGTTGATGCAATCAGTGCCACCGAGATGAGGTTTGCCCTAGCCATTGCACTTCGGTCCATCCGAGCTCTTCCTATCGGTCCCACCGAAATGCCTAACGTTCATATGTTTTACACAGTTCGGTGCTACCGAGATTATGATTTCGGTGCCACCGAGTTGGGTCAAAAGTGTGTAACGGCTGAATTTTGTGTGGAGGCTATATATACCCCTCCACCACTTCCTTTTCTGCAAGGAGAGCCATCAGAATGCGCATACACTTCTACTACACATTTTTTGAGAGAGAACCACCTACTCATGTGTTGAGATCAAGATATTCCATTCCTACCATTTGAACCTTGATCTCTAGCCTTTCCCAAGTTGCTTTCCACTCAAATCCTTCTTCCACCATAGCCAAATCTGTGAGGAGTTGTTTGAGTTTTGGGAAGACTATCATTTGATGCACAAGGGCAAGGACTTCATCAACAACACACCGTCTATTACCTTTTGGAGAGTGGTGTCTCCTAGATTGGTTAGGTGTCACTTGGGAGCCTCCGACATGATGTGGAGTTGAACCAAGGAGTTTGTAAGGGCAAGGAGATCGCCTACTTCGTGAAGATCTACCCCGAGTGAGGCTAGTCCTTCGTGGACGTAAGCCATGGTGGAATAGACAAGGTTGCCTCTTCGTCGACCCTTCGTGGGTGGAGCCCTCCGTGGAATCACGCAGCTGTTACCCTTTGTGGGTTGAAGTCTCCATCAACATGGACGTACGATAGCACCACCTATCGGAACCACGCCAAAAACCACCGTGTCTTCATTGCGTTTGACATCTCCGATCCCCTCCTTTACTTACATATGCAATTGTTTACTTTTCGCTGCTATACTCTTAGAATTGCATGTGTAGGGTGATGCTTGAATTGTATTGTTGCTAAAATCTGCCTACAACTAAAATTGGGAAAAGGTTAGGTTTTTATTTGGTCAAGTAGTCTAATCACCACCCCTCTAGACATACTTTCGATCCTACAAGTGGTATCAGAGCCTTGGTCTCTGTAAGCCTTGATTCCCATTGCTTTGGTGATCATAGCCTTGGTTTCACAACCTAGGAGACTATGGCGTCTAGTGAGGGTAACTATTTCGATGGTACAAACTTTGCTAGTTTGAAACATAAGATGAAAATGCATATTCTTGGTCATAACCCCGCCGTTTGGGTTGTTGTTCATGTTGGCTTGCAAGGTGACTTCTTTGAGGATAGCAAGGAACCGGATCGTGAAGCAACCCCAGAAGAATTGAAGATGTTGCAATACAATGCTCAAGCTTGTGACATTCTCTTCAACGGTTTGTGTCTCAAAGAATTCAACAAAATCAGCCGCCTCGAGAATGCAAAGGAAATTTGGGATACTTTGGTTGATATGCATGAGGGTACCGAGTCCGTCAAGGAATCTAAGTTGGATGTGCTTCAAAGTCAACTTGACAAGTTCAAGATGAAGGATGGTGAAGGAGTCGCTGAGATGTACTCTAGGCTTGCTCTCATCACAAATGAGATTGCCGGCTTAGGAAGTGAAGAGATGACCGACAAATTCATCATCAAGAAGATACTTAGAGCTTTGGATGGAAAATATGATACCGTTTGCACATTGATCCAAATGATGCCAAATCACAAAGATCTCAAGCCCACGCAAGTCATTGGAAGGATTGTTGCTCATGAAATGTCACTCAAGGACAAAGAGGAGCTACACAACAAATCAACTGGTGCTTACAAAGCATCAACCGATTCTCCAACAACTCCAAGTGACAAGCCAGTATCCAATGAAGAGACTAGCCTAATGGTGAAAAGATTCAACAAGTTCTACAAGAACAAAGGGAAAGAAAGAAGCTCTAGCTCAATACACTATGAGAGAAGATCATCAAGTCGTGACCATAATTTCTACAATTGTGGAAAACCCAGACACTATTCCAATGAGTGTACGGCTCCCTACAAGAAAAGAGACGAATCACCAGGAGGAAGACATAGAAGAGATGAATCACCTCATAAGGAGAGAAGGAGTAGAGATGATCGTTATGAACGAAGACACTCTCGAAGAAGCAAGGATTTGGAGAGGAAGGACAAGTCATCCAAGAACTACACAAGAAGAAGACATCAAGCTCATGTTGGTGAATGTGTTTTCGGCTCCAACTCCGACAACCACTCCGAGAGAAGTTATCACTCCAACTCCGACTATAGTCAAGATGAAGGTGTTGCCGGACTTGCTCTTGTGTCATCCAACTCCTATGATCTATTTGACTCACCAAATCAAGGAATTGGAAGATGCTTCATGGCAAAAGGCCCCAAGGTATCACACCCCGAGTATCTTGATTTCAATAGTGATGAAGATGATTTGCTTGGTGATGATGATTTACTTGTTGATAAGGATAGTGATGTGAACTATAATGAAAATGCTAGTAATTATGATTGTCAAGGGGAAACGAGTGACAATGCTATGAAGGAGATTGAGCGTCTAACTAAAGAACTAAATGCTCTTAAGTTAGCTCATGAAATAACTCAAGAGGATCATAGAGAACTTCTAAGAACTCACACTAGTAGAAAAGGCCCCATTAGTCCCGGTTCCAGAGGGGCTTTAGTCCCGGTTCTGGAACCGGGACTAAAGGGTCGGGACTAAAGCCCAAAACCTTTAGTCCCGGTTCGCTTACAAACCGGGACCAAAGGGGATCCACGTGGCCTCTGTGGGCATCCCAGGCAGGAGGGGCTTTAGTCCCGGTTGGTAACACCAACCGGGACCAAAGGGCATCCACGCGTCAGCATCCAGGAGCCCAGGCAGGAGGACCTTTAGTCCCGGTTTGTAACACCAACCGGGACCAAAGGGCATCCACGCATCAGCATCCAGGAGTTGGGGTTTTTGTTTTTTTTTGGAAGGGGGGTGAGGGGGTTTTGTAGGGTTAATTTAGGGGTTTCATATTGTGTTAGCTAGCTAATAGAGAGAAGTGACCTCTCTTTCTCCGTGCTTGGTCGACGCTAGCTACTACATATAGAGAGAACTCGACGCTAGCTAGTAAGCAAATGAAGGAAACCATTAATTACACAAGATCGTCATGAACATATACAGAGAGAAGTGACCTCTCTTTCTCCGTGCTTGTTCGAACAACAAGTTTTCGTAAATCTATCCGACGCTACTACATATATACAATATAACATCCCTGACATCATCAAGCGCCAAACTCCCATTGAATTTCCGCATGGTATTCTCCCTTTTCATGTATGACGTGGTCAAGAAAGAATCCCGCCAATTCCTCTTGAATTGCTCGTATGCGATCATGTGGTAGGAGTTCATCCCGCATCTGCCACATCTAATTTAAAGAAGGGGGTCAATACATATATATGAATGAAACTCAACACAATTGATGGTAATAAAAAAATTGTGAATATTGTTTACATACTTCAAATTGTTCTTCAGATCTGCCCCGCTCAGAGGTCCTGTGGCGAATGTACTCGCAAACGTAGTATCCACATAAATTATTCCCGGATTGCTGCCACAAGAACTTTACGAGAATAGAGTTCAATCAAACTGATAATCAAGCACGATAATGGTATTGATGAAACTGGAATCAATGAGAGATGCGCGGAACTAGCTAGTACTACTTACTTTGGGGTGTGTAAATCGCAGCTCGTTCTTCAGACCCGGAACCTGTCCGGTGAACTGTTTCCAAACCCTGCCAGGCAAAGAAAATGATTACTTGATATCAGGAAATGAACGAAAGTTGTCGATATGGTCCCGGTATTGATTGAACTTACTTCTGGAGCATTGCAGTCATGTCCGCATAATCCTTGGGATCTTTACGTCTCGAGTCAAAGACAGTTACTACTCCCCCGTCAAGCTTAATGGATAGCAGAATATAGTGGAAACTGCGCACGCATAACTCATCAATTACAGTACTTAACCTCGAGTAAGCGAAACCGAATATGCACAAGATAGTAACACTCACTTGAAGTTGTAAGGAAAAAGTATTTCCCTTTTGTTTTGATGTCGAAGGAACGCTTCGAGCAAGTTTTCCTCGGTATCTTTAACTCTATCTTGTACCGCCCATTCATTTACGGTATTTGGGCTAATGAACCTAATGTCATAGATTTGTCTTTTTTTGCATTCGACGATCTTCAATCTGCATAATATAGTGAGGATAATTATATATACATGCAATGAACGAGCTGAGCTAGAGACTTAATTACAGAAGTAATACTTACAGACAGTAGCAAGTCATGGTTTGTTTGTCGAGGGCCTTTTGATTGAATAACTGAAATAACTCCACAAATTCAACAGGCATCAGGTCGACTCCAATGAGGTCGTGCTCATCTTTAATTCTCACCAGCAAACTATCGGACCCATTCTTCCTGCAGGTTTCCAAGTACCACTCATGCAATTTGTACATCATCATTGTTAGAGGAGGATGATCAGGTTTGACGAGAGGCTTCCCGTGCACGTATTTATATTCTTCTTGTACCTCAGCCTTTTCAAAAATTACATCATCCCCCAAGTAATCACCAGGATTGGTACCGAGCACCATCCCCGGATGATTAGCGACGATATCGCTAGACACCTTGAGCGGGGGGCACGATTTCTTCTCCTGTTCGCCGAGCTGGGGAATTGTTTTCCCACTTCTTCGTTCTGCTAACCTTGCATCACTAGAAGTACTTCCCAACCACCGCGCTTCATCATATGTCTTTTGAATAATGCGGTCATAGTTGGATTGCGGCGGAGGTGGTGGTGGTCGCTTCAGGGCATCGATAGTGCGCTTCACTTTCACCCGATCTAGCTTCTCCTTCGGAGGTGGACGTTTCCGTTCAAAATGGGCCTTCACATGGGCACGAACTATGTCCTCGTTTTCCTGCTCGGTCCTCTCATATGGTAACTTTTCCGGTGCCTTGAGAGATGGACCGTATTTGAATTGCCTCCCACCTCTGCTTGTACTGCTACCCACCGGAGCGGCGGCGTCTGTCTTCTGCTGTTGCCGACGAGCCGGAGAAGGAGGCGGACTGCTCCGACGCGCCGGAGTAGGCGAAGGAGGAGGCGGAGTGCCCTCACGCGTCGGAGGAGCCGGAGAAGGAGGCGGAGTGCCCTGATCACTCGCTGGAGGAGGAGGAGGAGGAGGAGGCGGAGTGCCCTGACTTGCCGGAGGAGGAGGAGGAGGCGGAGGCGTCCAGTTTGGAAGCTTGATGTACTCCTTCTGCCATAGACATGTACTCCTCAGAGCACGAACCAGCTGATTCTCCCCTTCACCTGTAGAGTGGTCAAGCTCGAGCTCCTCAAATCCCTCCATTACTTCATCCACCATCACAACATCATAGCCATGTGGAATCGGAAGGCAGTGAAAAGTTCCGTTGGGTTGAGGAGGTGCAACAGAGCCGAGAGCCGCCTTGAAAGTGAGGTTCTGGCATTTCGTCATAAGCTCGCAATTTTGAGCCTCCGTGATAGTATCCACGGGGTAGATAGGAGCCGTGAAGTCAGGCTGAACGGGCTCCGTGGAAGCCACGCTGCTTCTTCGCTGAGATGGCGGGGTACCTTCTGGGGTAGCTTCGTGCCTCATGTTCTCAAGTTGGCCGACAGCTCGCTGGCTCTCAAGTTCTTCCTCTAGCTTTTGTAGTCTTGCACTCATCTTCTGCTTGTCGCTCAGCTCCGCTTTCCTCTTTCTCTCCCGGCTTCTGTAACCGCCTGCGTCGGGAAACCCAACCTTCCACGGAACGGAGCCTGGTGTGCCTCGTGTTCGTCCAGGGTGCTCAGCATTCCCTAGGGCCTCAGTTAGCTCGTCCTTCTCTCTGTCGGGAATGAACGTCCCTTCCTGCGCTGCGGTGATATACTTCTGAAGCTTCCTGACGTGTCTTGCAAGTTGCTCTTCCGTCCAACGGCACTTCCCTGTTTCAGGGTCCAAAGTTCCCCCAACCCCGAAGAACCAAGTCCTTGAACGGTCTGGCCAGTTCAACGTCTCTGGTTCGACCCCTTTAGCAATCAGGTCATTCTCAGCTTTTTCCCACAACGGCCGGGCTTTGAGGTAGCCACCTGACCCCGTGTGATGGTGATACTGCTTCTTTGCAGCGTTGTTCTTGTTTGTCTCTGACATTTTCTTACTCTTGTCCGATGTCTTGTAGGCCAGAAATGCGGGCCAGTGATCTCTTATCTTCTCAAATCGGCCGATGAATTCTGGAGTCTCACCTTTGTCGACAAACTTTGATTTCAACTCTTTCTTCCACCTCCTGAATAGATCTGCCATCTTCTTAAGAGCACACGCCTTGACCAGTGGCTCTATAACTGGCTTATTCGGATCCTCCTCTAGCGGTAGGGTGAAATTTGCCTTGAGCGCGGTCCAAAGATCATCTTTCTGTCTATCGGTGACATAATCACCTTTAGGGGCGTCGTCCTTAGGCTTATTCCATTGCTTGATGCTGATCGGGATGTTGTCCCTAACAATAGCTCCGCACTGAGCAGCAAATGCATCCTTGGTCCGCTTGGGTTCAATCGGTAGGCCATCGTTCGCGAGTGCTGTGATCGTGAACCTTTCATCCTTGCGCAACCTCTTCTTCGGGCCTCGTCTCATTACCGAAGTTTGGCTCGATCCGGAGGGCTATAAAAGAAGAAAGAAGAGTTAATATATGTACATACCAAAACAATATTAATGCATCAATTAGCTAGTCAGCACAGGCTTAATTAATATATATACCTCGCCGAACTTTGCAACAACTCCCTCCTCCGTTCGGTCACCGGAGCCATCATGATCATGTCTTTCCTCCTCCATTGTTCCATCGGTGTCGTTGAGATACGACATGACATCACCTTCGGCGAGGATTATCTCCCCCAACAAATGTTCTTGTTCCAAGTCTCTTTGATCCATAGTTTCTGCAAATATTACAACATGGCAATTAATATACAAACATGAATGTCCGACGTCCGGACCGCCTCTCTCATGAGTGTCCGACGTCCGGACCGCCTCTCTCATGAATGTCAAACAAGGGATTCTCTTAACCTTTAAGGGATTTAACAAAATGGCGCCATTCTGAATGTGCAGAAAATGGTCCATATTTTTCCTGATCTCATCTACCCTTCTATATGTCACGTTGTCTAGTGTCAAAGGATTCAAGAAAACCAAGGCTTCATCATTAGCCGGAAGTAACAGGCGCATAATGGTACGAAGCTCTCCAAAATTGTTTTGGAACGGAGTCCCGGATAGGATAATTAATTAGCTTTTTGGTACGAAGTTCAGCAAGAGCCTTCCGAATATCGCTATTTGGAAGGCCTTTGCTGAAATTCGTACCAAAAAGCGAATTATTCTATCCGGAACTCCGTTCCAAAACAACTTTGAAGAGCTTCGTAGCATCATACGCATGTTACTTCCGGCTAATGATGAAGCCATGGATTTCTTCAATACTTTGACAGACAACGTGACATATAGAAGAATATATATATAGATGAGATCAGAAAAAAATTGGATCAACTTGTGCACATCCATAATGGGGGCATTCTTGATAAATCTATGTTACCGGAGTTATCTATGTTACCGGAGGGGGTAGACGACAACGACGCTCACCCCTCATGTCATGTCCGACGTCCCCCCTCATGTCGAAGTTATCGGGGAGGGGGTAGACGACAACGACGCTCACCCCTCATGTCCGACGTCCCCCCTCATGTCGAAGTTATCGGGGAGGGGGTAGATCGACAACGACGTCGCTCTTTCTTCTAGGGTTTGGGTGGCCACGAGAGTTGGTCGGGCGAGCGGACCGGGAGTACGTAACTTTTAACTCATTTTAACTCATTTTGAATATATGAATATTTTAACTTTTACGGGTAGGGGCGGGAGGGGGTTGATCGACATCGTCCCCCCCTCATGTCGAAGTTACCGGAGTTTTCTATATGAACAAAAAAAATCCACATGACATGTCCGACGAGCGGACCGCCTCTCTCTCATGCATGTCCGACGTCCCCCCTCATGACAAAAACTTTCTATAAACAAAAAAAAGCATACATCTATGAACAAAAAAAATTCTATGAACAAAAATAAAATTGTATCAATGCATATATAAAAACTTTCTATGGATCATCATTGCTCATATATCAATGCATATATAAAAACTTTCTATGGATCATCATTGCTCATATATAAAAACTTTCTATAAACAAAAAAAAACATACATCTATGAACAAAAAAAAACTTTCTATGGATCATCCAACCATACATACATAATGCATATACATACATACATACAGCATCCATACATACATACATACATACTGTATATATACATTAAAAAAAGGCAGAGCCGGCCGGGGCGGCGGTGGCGGCGGCGGCGCGGCAAGCAGAGCAGTGGCGGCGGCGCGGGGGAAGGGGGGGCTCACTGGGGGCGGCGTCGGGGCAGGGGCAGGGGGGCACGGCGGGCGACGTCGGGGCAGCAGGGGCGTGGGGAGCGGCGCCGGCGTCGGGGCAGAGGGCATCGAGGGCGTCGGGGCAGCGGGGGCTCGGCGGCGATGGCGACGAGGAGCAGCCTAACGGCGTCGACGGGGCAGAGGGCGGTGAGGGCGTCGACGCCGAGCTCGGGCATCCTGGCGGCGTCGATGTGCTCGGCGTCGTCAGGGGAAACTGCGGGGGCTCGGCGGCAAATTTTCCCAACTCCCGCTTATATAGGGAGACCTTTGGTCCCGGTTGGTAGCACCAACCGGGACCAATGCCACCCTTTAGTCCCGGTTGGTGCCACCAACCGGGACCAAAGGTCTCTTTTCGTCATCCCAAAGGGCGGGAAGTAGAGACCTTTGGTCCCGGTTGGTGGCACCAACCGGGACTAAAGGGTGGCATTGGTCCCGGTTGGTGCTACCAACAGGGACCAAAGGTGAGCATTGGTACCGGTTGGTGCCACGAACCGGGACCAAAGGGTGGTGCTGCCCGGGGCCAAAAGTTTAGTCCCACCTCGCTAGGTGAGAGGGCTCGAGAGTGGTTTATAAGCGCTGCTGCGCACACCCTCTCGAGCTCCTCTCAACAGCAGGCTTACGGGCCTAATCGCATATTCCTCTGCCTGTGGGCCTTCTGGGCCTTCTGCGGGCCTGAATCCTAGCCCAACTAGCTGGTTGGGTTTCTAGTCGTATTCAGGCCGTGGTGGCCCAGTAGGCGGCATTTTTTTTTGCTTTATTTATTTTCTTTTGTTTTTTTTGCTTTATTTATTTTCTTTTGTTTTGTTTTTTTTGCTTTATTTATTTTCTTTTATTTTTTTTTTGCTTTATTTATTTTCTTTTGTTTTTTTTGCCTTATTTATTTTCTTTTGTTTTTTTGCCTTATTTATTTTCTTTTGTTTTTTTTGCTTTATTTATTTTCTTTTGTTTCTACTTACAACTAAATACTTAGAGTTTTTGAGTGATTCTTTTTGCTTTAGGTCACAAAAATTATAACGAAAAAATACTTTATGAAAATTCTAACGAAAAAATACTTAGAGTTTTTGAGTGATTCTTTTTGCTACTGAAGAATATTATAGTTTTATTTAAGTTGATCATAACAGAATTTTTTAATTGATTATTTTTAGTTCATTATTTTTGCTATTAGAGTTTCATAAAGGTTTTCTAGTTCATTCTTTTTGCTATTAAATCATTCTTTGAGCTAAATGACCCTGAAATTGAAAATCACTTCAAATGAACTCTAAAAAGGTTGAAAGTCGGCATGGTCTAAAAAGTTGAGAGGGTTACGGCAAAAACTTGATGCACTTCGTGTACAAAATGGACAATCTCTTTCGAAGTATCAGGGTTTCGGACGAAAACTCATCTGTTACAAAGGTATTTCATTTTTTTGAACTTATTTGAACTCCAGACTTTTTCTGTGTTCAAAATGCACCATTCAAAGCCACATCATCAATTTTCAACCCTTTCTGACTTCATTTCCTATTTTTCATGCATTTACTGATTTTTTTAAGCTAAATGACCCTGAAATTGAAAAGCAATACAAATGAACTCTGAAAAGGTTGAAAGTTGGCATGGTATCATCATTTCACCCACATAGCATGTTATAAAAAGTTGAGAGGGTTACGGCAAAAACTGGATGCACTTCGTGTACAAAATGGACAATCTCTTTCGAAGTATCAGGGTTTCGGACGAAAACTCATCTGTTACAAAGGTATTTAATTTTTTTTGAACTTATTTGAACTCCAGACTTTTTCTGTGTTCAAAATGCACCATTCAAAGCCACATCATCAATTTTCAACCCTTTCTGACTTCATTTCCTATTTTTCATGCATTTACTGATTTTTTTAAGCTAAATGACCCTGAAATTGAAAAGCAATACAAATGAACTCTGAAAAGGTTGAAAGTTGGCATGGTATCATCATTTCACCCACATAGCATGTTATAAAAAGTTGAGAGGGTTACGGCAAAAACTGGATGCACTTCGTGTACAAAATGGACAATCTCTTTCTAAGTATCAGGGTTTCGGACGAAAACTCATCTGTTACAAAGGTATTTCATTTTTTTGAACTTATTTGAACTCCAGACTTTTTCTGTGTTCAAAATGCACCATTCAAAGCCACATCATCAATTTTCAACCCTTTCTGACTTCATTTCCTATTTTTCATGCATTTACTGATTTTTTTAAGCTAAATGACCCTGAAATTGAAAAGCAGTACAAATGAACTCTGAAAAGGTTGAAAGTTGGCATGGTATCATCATTTCACCCACATAGCATGTTATAAAAAGTTGAGAGGGTTACAGCAAAAACTGGATGCACTTCGTGTACAAAACGGACAAAGTTGTGGACAGAAAGTCTTCACTTTTTCTTCGCTTGTGTCCTTTGCTTATTGCGCCGTAACCATGGATAATCTTCATTGTTTAACAGGGTGCTTGGGTCAGCCTTGACTTTGAAGGGAGGAATTTCATGAAACTTTTCATAATCTTCAGACATGTCTGTCTTGCCCTCCAATCCCACGATGTCTCTTTTTCCTGAAAGAACTATGTGGCGCTTTGGCTCATCGTATGATGTGTTCGCTTCCTTATCTTTTCTTTTTCTCGGTTTGGTAGACATGTCCTTCACATAGAAAACCTGCGCCACATCATTGGCTAGGACGAATGGTTCATCTGTGTACCCAAGATTGTTCATATCCACTGTTGTCATTCCGTACTGTGGGTCTACCTGTACCCCGTCTCCTGACAGATTGACCCATTTGCACTGAAACAAAGGGACCTTGAAATCATGTCCATAGTCAAGTTCCCATATGTCCACTATGTAACCATAATATGTGTCCTTTCCCCTCTTGGTTGCTGCATCAAAGCGGACACCGCTATTTTGGTTGGTGCTCTTTTGATCTTGGGCGATCGTGTAAAATGTATTCCCATTTATCTCGTACCCTTTGTAAGTCAATACAGTCGAAGATGGTCCCATGGCCAACGAGTATAGCTCATCAGAAACAGTGTTGTCACCCATGAGACGTGTTTGCAACCAACTGTCGAAAGTCCTGATGTGTTCATATGTAATCCAGTCGTCACACTGCTCCGGGTGTTTGGAGCGCAGAATATTCTTGTGTTCATCGACATACGGGGTCACCAAGGTAGAATTCTGTAGAACTGTGTAGTGTGCTTGAGACCAAGAATGCCCGTCCCTACATATTATTGAGTCCGCTCCTAGCGTGCCTTTTCTAGTCAGTCTCCCCTCATACCGCGATGGAGGGAGACCAATCTTCTTAAGGTCAGGAATGAAGTCAACACAAAACCCAATGACATCCTCTGTTTGATGGCCCATGGAGATGCTTGCTTCTGGCCTAGCGCGGTTACGAACATATTTCTTTAAAACTCCCATGAACCTCTCAAAGGGGAACATATTGTGTAGAAATACAGGGCCCAGAACGACAATCTCGTCGACTAGATGAACTGGGACGTGCGTCATGATATTGAAGAAGGATGGTGGGAACACCAGCTCGAAACTAACAAGACGTTGCACCAAATCACTCCTTAACCTTGGCAGGATTTCTGGATCGATCACCTTCTGAGAGATTGCATTGAGGAATGCACATAGCTTCACAATGGCTAATCGAACGTTTTCCGGTAGAAGCCCCGTCAATGCAACCGGAAGCAGTTGCGTCATAATCACGTGGCAGTCATGAGACTTTAGGTTCTGGAACTTTTTCTCTGCCATATTTATTATTCCCTTTATATTCGACGAGAAGCCAGACGGGACCTTCATACTGAGCAGGCATTCAAAGAAGATTTCCTTCTCTTCTTTGGTAAGAGCGTAGCTGGCAGAACCTTCATACTGCTTTGGATGCATGCCGTCTTTTTCATGCACACGTTGCTGTTCCTCCCGTGCCTCCGGTGTATCTTTTGTCTTCCCATACACTCCCAAGAAGCCTAGCAGGTTCACGCAAAGATTCTTCGTCACGTGCATCACGTCGATTGCAGAGCGGACCTCTAGGTCTTTCCAATAGGGTAGGTCCCAAAATATAGATTTCTTCTTCCACATGGGTGCGCGTCCCGCATCGTCAGTCGGAACAGATAGTCCGCCAGGACCCTTTCCAAAGATTACTTGTAAATCATTGACCATATCAAGTATGTGATCACCAGTACGGAGGGCGGGCTTCTTCCGGTGATCTGCCTCACCTTTGAAATGCTTTCCTTTCTTTCGACATTGATGGTTGGTCGGAAGAAATCGACGATGCCCCAGGTACACATTCTTCCTGCATTTGTCCAAATATATACTGTCGGTGTCATCTAAACAGTATGTGCAAGCGTGGTATCCCTTTTTTGTCTGTCCTGAAAGGTTACTGAGAGCAGGCCAATCGTTGATGGTTACAAACAGCAACACATGTAGGTCAAATTCCTCCTGTTTGTGCTCATCCCACACACGTACACCTTCTCCATTCCACAGCTGTAAAAGTTCTTCAACTAATGGCCTTAGGTACACATCAATGTCGTTGCCGGGTTGCTTAGGGCCTTGGATGAGCACTGGCATCATAATGAACTTCCGCTTCATGCATAACCAAGGAGGAAGGTTATAGATACATAGAGTCACGGGCCAGGTGCTATGATTGCTACTCTGCTCCCCAAAAGGATTAATGCCATCTGCACTTAAACCAAACCATACGTTCCTTGCGTCACCTGCAAATTCCCCCACCTTCTCTCGATTTTTCTCCACTGCGACCCGTCAGCTGGTGCTCTCAACTTCCCGTCTTTCTTACGGTCTTCTTTGTGCCATCGCGTCAACTTGGCATGCTCTTTGTTTCTGAACAGACGTTTCAGCCGTGGTAATATAGGAGCATACCACATCACCTTGGCAGGAACCCTCTTCCTGGGGCGCTCGCCCTCAACATCACCAGGGTCATCTCGTCTGATCTTATACCGCAATGCACCACATACCGGGCATGCGTTCAAATCCTCGTACTCACCGCGGTAGAGGATGCAGTCATTAGGGCATGCATGTATCTTCTGCACCTCCAATCCTAGAGAGCATAGAACCTTCTTTGCTTCGTACGTACTGCCGGGCAATTCGTTATCCTTTGGAAGCTTCTTCTTCATTATTTTCAGTAGGGAACTAAATCCCTTGTCAGATACACCATTGTCTGCCTTCCATTGCAGCAATTCAAGTGTGGTACCGAGCTTTGTGTTGTCATCTTCGCAATTTGGGTACAACCCTTTTTTGTGATCCTCTAACATGCTATCGAACTTCAACTTCTCCCTTTCACTTTCGCATTCTCTCTGTGCATCAACAATGACCCGGCGAAGATCATCATCGGGCACATCGTCTGGTTCCTCTTGATCTTCAGCTTCCCCCATTGCAGCATCACCGTATGCAGGGGGCGGGTAGTTGTCATCATCCTCTTTTTCTTCGTTGTCTTCCATCATAACCCCTCTTTCTCCGTGCTT
The DNA here is from genome assembly GCA_039707655.1 of Elymus sibiricus. Classification (NCBI taxonomy): domain Eukaryota; kingdom Viridiplantae; phylum Streptophyta; class Magnoliopsida; order Poales; family Poaceae; genus Elymus; species Elymus sibiricus. The sequence goes on along the minus strand of CM077670.1, from coordinate 3,508,497 downwards.
GGTCCAAACATTATAGTGTGGCATAAAACCCTTCTCAAGCAGGTGGAAGTGAAGGGTTTTAGAGTTGGAGAAAGCCTTCGTATTCTCACAGACAGTACATGGACAATGCATAAAACCATTCTGCTTGTTTGCCTCAGCCGCTTCGAGAAAATTATGCAGGCCCTTAATATACTCAGAGGTGCGTCGGTCACCGTACATCCACTGCTGGTTCATCTGCGTGCGTTATATAGTTCTCATTATTGAACAACATATAACTCTCTAGAGCATCTAATTAAAACATACAAGTAAGAACTTTTTTCTTTTAGAAAGAAGATAAGAAGAAGAGGCTAACCACGGTGGTGCCGGCCCCGATATGGGCGTGGGCGATCGACGGCGGTGAGGACGGGGACGGGACAGGACGGACCGCCAAACCTAGACAAATCTTGAGGAAAATGGAGCTTGGACAAGGAGCTTCGAGAGGAGAAAGCTTAAGTGTGGCTTGGGCATTTCATCGAACACCTCATGTGCATAGGAGGTGAGCTAGAGCACCACAAAAGCTCTCCCACGGCCGGGCAAAAAAACAGAGCAGTGACCTGCTCTGCTCGCGGGCCGGGGCTATATATGGGCCAACCATTGGTCCGGGTTTGTGGCTGGAACCGGGACTAAAGGACCCCATTTGGTCCCGGTTCCAGCCACAAACCGGGACCAATGGTTGTGGGCCAGAAGCGAGGCGCATTGGTCCCGGTTCGTGTATGGAACCGGGACCAAAGGGGTCACCTTTAGTCCCGGTTCTAGCCACAAACCAGGACCAATGGTTGTGGGCTAGGAGCGAGGCACATTGGTCCCGGTTCGTGTCTGGAACCGGGACCAAAGGGGTCAGACGAACCGGGACCAATGGCCCACGAGGCCCGGCCGGCGCCCTGGCCTCACGAACCGGGACTGATGCCCCCATGGGTCCCGGTTCGTGAGTGAACCGGGACTAATGGGCTTCTCAGGGGTGGACCGATGCCCTGTTTTGTACTAGTGTCATGAGAAGCTACGCTTCAAGAAGCTAAATTTAGAGCAAGAGCATGATTTTCTTAAAGCTATCAATGACGATCTTCGAAAGAAGAGTTCTTCATATCTTGCCAAATGTTTATTGTTGTCTACCTTTATGCCACAAGTTAAACCTAAGCAGACTAGCAACAAGATTAAAAAGGGTTCTACCTCTAGTAGTAACAATAATAATGCTAAATCCAATGTTGTTTCTTCTAGTAGTTCTATTGATTCCACTAATGATTCTCTTAGCCAAGTTACACTTGAGCAAGAAAATATGCTATTGAAAGGAATTATAGAAAAAGGTGTCTACAAGAGTCTTGCCGGGAGTAAGCAATTTGAGGAAATTATACGCAAGCAAGGAAGGCACCGGAAGAACCAAGGTGTTGGTTTTGAACGAAAGTTCAATGCCAATGGAGTTGAGTGGGAAGAAGATCAATACCCCAAGACGAAGTTTGTTCCTCAACAAGAGAAGTATGATCCTACTTCCTTCAAGGGAACACAAGCTCAAGAAGATCTTCCACCACAAGACCACAAGCTAAACGGCAAGGACAAGCTTCAAGAAGAGATTGATTCATTTGAAGAAGCTCCTCAAGCCATGGTCAAGTGGGTTCCCAAGACTTCATCAAGTTCTACTTCATCAAGTGCTACTACAACTCCAAGGATTCCCATCAAGTTGATGTGGGTCCAAAAGAAGAAGAACTAGAGAGTTCTTGAGGGTGACTCCGCCAACAAACTTCACTCATATTCTTTATGGCAAGGACTTGTGCAACCAACTTCCACATTTTGCACTAGTTCATGGAGTCACAAACCCTCTTGTTGGTAAGGCAAGGGACAAGGTATTCAATGCATTCATGGACATCATCATATGTGTATTTCACTCTATGTCTATGGATATCCTTGTATGTTCCTTGTGTGGGACTAACCCAAGTAGGTATTGAAAGCACAAAACTCCAAAGGATTGCTCCCAACTCTTGATGGACTACATCAACATTGAGCATCCACAACTTCAACATCTACCTGAAGTCATCATCGACAAAACCCAACGTTAGTTCATCCCTCTTTGGGGGGATATCACATCTAGGGGGAGCTTTGCTCTGAACAATTGAGCTAAAGCAACTCTAATGGTGTGAACACATCAATGCTTTATGTAAAAGTGGCAACCCCACTTGTGCTTAAACGATGAGTATGACCTATGATCAAATGTTCTCATTTGACTCCTAAGTCAATATACTCATATATAGATGACCAAGTCATCGCCATTGCTTGATAGATGCTAGAATTGGTTGTGCATGTTTGACACATATTTCATTTGCTATCTTATTGTGTGAGCATGTTGGTTTGCATGTTTTCATCATTCGAGGACATCCATTTGTTGTTTTGATTGTCTTGGTTTTTCTGGACAAGTGGATGTACAAGAATGCCTAAGTACCTTCTCTAGCTATCCATGGTTTCTTGTATCAAATTCTATTCTTGCTACATCACAAAAATTGAACAAGTCATTTTCGGACCCTCTGGGTGAGGAGCACTCAGAGCCACCGATCTGAAAGGGCTGAACCTCCAAAACCTTCTATATGATTTTGGCCGAACAAATTCACTCAAACTCGGTCCAACCAAAATCACTTAGATTGATCTAGGTTTTCCATCTCGGTGCTACCGAGTTGAACCATTTCGGCGCCACCGATGTGCTAAACTGCATGCAGTTACACATATCGGTGCCACCGAGTTGTTCAACTCGGTGCCACCGATAGCGTACGGGTATATATACCTCGCGGGCCGAACGGTTGAAATTTCTCGACTCTTTCGCTCCCGCACCCCGTTGCTGCCGTCGCCAGGTCTCCGGATCATCGCCCTCGTCTCCAGCGCACCCTCGCCGCCGGATTCCGTCACTGTCAACGACAATCTGCCCCGCCGTTGCCGCCGTAGAGGATCTCCACCAAGTTAGGGTGAGATTCGATCCCTCTCGTGCTCCATTTTCCGATTCAATGCACGATAGGATTGACATTATTCTGGCCACAGATTGCAATGCTCATTCCTCCAGTAAAATTCCGTAGATTAGATTCGAGCGAAATTTTTAGGTTTAAGTTTCCGCCGAACGCATCTCGGACCGACCGATTAGGAATTTTTGGTCCACCGATTTGGCCTCAGGCCATAGCACTAGTACATCTCGGTGCCACCGAGTTGTACGAATCGGTGAGACCCAAAGTAAAGTCTCAGTGAAACCCTAGCATCTCGGAGACACCGAAACCCATCTTGGTCTGACCGAAATGGAGTGCAAGGTTTCTGTAGAGTGCTTCGATATCACCGAGATGATCAACTCGGTCCATCCGAAATGCCTTCTGTGAAAACTTGAAACTAAGAGTTGAACTCATTTTTATGAAAAACTTCTGCTTTTTGTGATGACTCATCTACTCTGCCCATACCCATCTATTCACAGGGTCAGCTCAGCAAGATGTCAGATGACAGCGACAGTCAGAACAGGTCAGAGCAGCATGCAGAACTTAGTGATGGATCAAGCCCTGCAGAGAGTTTTTATGAGGGAGAGGGAAGCTCTCCAGATCTTCCTAAGGCTGCCACTAGAACAAGGAAGAATGGAACCTCAGCTAGAGAGGATGAATACTTTGTTGCCAGTGAAGCAGCAACAAAGAAAAAGAGAGTTGTGCTTGCTAAGGAGTACAACACCAAACCATCTTCTGCCAAAGAGAGAACTGCTATGAGGAAAGTTCCAAAGCAGACTATGCAATTCACACTTGAAGATCCTAGTGACACAGAACCAGCTGCAGGAGCAAAGAAGAAGAGAGCAAGGAAAACTACAGCTCAAGTGCTTGGAAGGCCCTCCATGAGGACTGATGATGAGGAGGAGGAGGAACCTACTGCTGATGCACCTCCCTCCAAGACACAAAAGCTTATGTCAGATGCAATCAGGACTGCTGCCCCCAAGTCCAAGCCAAAGGTGACTGCACCCAAGAGGTCTACAAGGAATATTTCTGCTACTGAGAAGAACAAGGCCCAGTGCCTGAGGCAAATGTTGATGAAGAGCCACTAGTGCTCGGGAAATTGAAGCCAAAGATTCCAGATCATGATGATGCACACCCAGTTGCGGAAAACATGATGCTAAGGAAAGACAAAGGACTGCGTCAGTGGAGACTGTCAGATCCTTATGCTGCAAGGAGGAAAACAGCTTGTGATTATCGCTTTCACACACGAGAACAGCAAGACTTTTATGAAACCGTTCTGTTGGATAAGAAGCCCATTGTTAGTGACATGAAATGGGTGGATTGGGAATACATTGATGAAAATGAGGATTATTTCCCCCATGTCCATGAGAGCTTCAGGATTGCAGGTGTTGATGACTTTGTTGGAAAGAAGTTGACCAAGTGGAATGATGAAATGGTCATGCAATTCTACTCTACTGCTTATTTCTATCCAGATGGCCGAATTGTGTGGATGACTGAGGGTATCAGGTACCAGTTAACCATCTCTGAGTGGGCAAGTCTTCTTGGTGCTCCCAAGGAAGAGGATGATGACTATGATATCTATGCTAAGCTCAAGATGGATCACAACTCCATGGCCGACATGTATACTGCTATCCCCCAGAAGGACATTGAGACTCATAAGCTTGGATCAGTGAAGCATCTGCTGCCAGGACTGGCCACCACTAACACTATCTTGCGGTACACTTTGTTACCCAAGTCAGGAGATGACAAAATGATTCGTGGCCACTCCATCAACTTGCTGCATTTGTTTGACACACCTCAGAAATTTAAAGTGATGAGTTTGATTGTGGAAACCATCAAGAGGACTGCAGCTGATCAAAAGAGATCATGCAGATATGCTCCACACATCCAGATATAGATCAATTCCAAGGTTGGAACAAGAACATACCTTCTTGATCGCGAGCATTTACCACTGCATCCAGAGTTTGAGAATAATTCCATTGTGATGGATCCTACGCATCCTACCTCTGCTCAAGCTCAAGAGAAGATCCGCAAAGCCAAAGAAGCAAAAGCAGCCAAGGAGGCATCAGCTCCCAAGGCTCCAATTGCAAATCTAAAGTCTAAGTCTGACCAAATGACATATCTGCTAGAAGCCACCCTGAGGATTGAGCGAAGTCTGGCCAACCTCACCCAGAACCAGGCTAGCTTAGAGCGGATAATCGAGACAAAACTTCATGATCTAGATGTCAAGGTCATAGAGATCAAGACTACAGTGGAGCAGCTGAAGAGTGAGGTTGATGCTGTCAGGACAGCCCCCGTCAGATGATAGTGGAGATGACAGACCAACCACCGAGAGATTTCAGACAGTGCCCAGAGCAGCCAGGTCTGCTGCAGTGCCAGTTGTGGATCCGAGGACCACAGTCTCTGCACGTGCTGCTGCTGTTGCTACATTGCCACCATCGGTCTCCACTCCACCAGCCCAGCAGACTTCTGTAGAAGCCTTCGCGGATGCTCTTTTTTCGACGCCGTCTACGCACACGAGAGCTGCCAGCAGGAGCTTCTGAGGATTGTGCTTAGAGTGCCGATTAGTCCTATACCTATTCGATCTTTTTGGTACTTGTTGCCAAAGGGGGAGAATTTGTATAGATCATAGGTTTCGAGAGAGAGTTTTTGCTTTGCTCGGATTCTTTTGCTACAATTTGTTTGTTGGTACTTTGTTCGATGCATGTGTTTGATACTATGTCTGTGATTGTGAGCTACTTCATGTGATTGATCATACTATGCCTCTTGTGATGATCAGTGCTTATCTTTATCATTATCTTGTATGATCTCTTACTTGTGTTGGTGATGCATGCTTACTATTTCACTCATATCTTTTTGCGCGCTCCACCAAGTTGTATGTGACATGGAAGAGTGACCCACGAGCCTAATCGATTGTGCATTTGCATTCAAACGCAAATTTTTAATAATGCACCAATTTAGGGGGAGCTCTTACTTATCACATACTTCTCAAAGCGATGATGTATTTCATTCATTTAATCATTTGTCGAAGTTTTGATCTATATGTTGTCATCAATTACCAAAAAGGGGGAGATTCAAAGCACATTTGCTCCCTTGGTGGTTTTGGTAATTCATAACAACATATATCTCATTGAACTAATGTCCATTCAAGTTAAAGATTTCAGGATGTTCAATGATTGGCATGGCATGGACTAGAGATGTGGACCCCTCGAAATGCTAAGGACAAGGATTGGCAAAAGATCAAGACTCTACATTTTTGGTTTAGTGATCCAAGATCACATTGAGTCCATAGGAAAGCCAATACTATTAAAAGGGGATGAGGTGTTGCTTAATGGTCTTTTTGCTCAAGTGCTTAGTGACAGTACTCCTAAACCCTCAACCACTCTCTCTACCCCAAAGATGTCCAAAATCTACATTCCAACTCGGCCCCACCGAAATTTCCTATCCGGAGCCACCGAGTTCATCTAAACTTAGCCACTGCCAAAACCCTAACAAATCGGATCCACCAAAATGGATCTCGGTCTCACCGAGATGGCCTTGCCAACTCTCTATAATCGTTTGCACTTACTTCGGTCTCACCGAGATGGCTTGCCAACTCTATGTTGCCTTATTGCTTCACTTCGGTCGAACCGAGTTGATGCAATCGGTGCCACCGAGTTGAGGTTTGCCCTAGCCATTGCACTTCGGTTCATCCGAGTTGTTCCTATAGGTCCCACCGAAATGCCTAACATTCATATCCTTTACATAGTTCGGTGCTACCGAGATTATGATTTCGGTGCCACCGAGTTGGGTCAAAAGTGTGTAACGGTTGGATTTTGTGTGGAGGCTATATATACCCCTCCACCACTTCCTTCTCTGCAAGGAGAGCCATTAGAACGTGCCTACACTTCCACTACACATTTTATGAGAGAGAACCACCTACTCATGTGTTGAGATCAAGATATTCCATTCCTACCATTTGAACCTTGATCTCTAGCCTTTCCCAAGTTGCTTTCCACTCAAATCCTGCTTCCACCATAGCCAAATCTGTGAGGAGTTGTTTGAGTGTTGGGAAGACTATCATTTGAAGCACAAGAGCAAGGAGTTCATCAACAACACACCGTCTATTACCTTTTGGAGAGTGGTGTCTCCTAGATTGGTTAGGTGTCACTTGGGAGCCTCCGACATGATGTGGAGTTGAACCAAGGAGTTTGTAAGGGCAAGGAGATCACCTACTTCATGAAGATCTACCCTGAGTGAGGCTAGTCCGTCACGGACGTAAGCCATGGTGGAATAGACAAGGTTGCTTCTTCGTGGACCCTTCATGGGTGGAGCCCTCCGTGGACTCGCGCAGCTGTTACCCTTCGTGGGTTGAAGTCTCCATCAACATGGACGTACGATAGCACCACCTATCCGAACCACGCCAAAAACCACCGTGTCTTCATTGCATTTGAAATCTCCGATCCCCTCCTTTACTTACATATGCAATTGTTTACTTTCCGCTGCTATACTCTTAGAATTGCATGTGTAGGGTGATGCTTGACTTGTATTGTTGCTAAAATCTGCCTACAACTAAAATTGGGAAAAGGTTAGGTTTTTATTTGGTCAAGTAGTCTAATCACCCCCCCCCCCTATAGACATACTTTCGATCCTACACAAGGCCGAGCTCGAAAAGGCTCGGCAGGAGGTGAAGCAGCATGAGGCTGCGGCCGCTGGTGTAGAGAAGGCCCGAGCCGCCGAGAAGGTGGCCGGGGACAAGCACCGGGCGCGGGTTCTTGAGGTCGAAGAGACCCTGAAGGGCGTGTTTGAAGCACACGACAAGCTTCAGGTGGAGGGGCAATGAACAAAGGAGGAGCTCGAGAAGCTTCAACTTGCCCACTCCGAGCTCAAGACGACGGCCCGGGCTGACCACGAGGTGCTCCAGCAAGTGGAGCAAATCGCCTCGGGTAAGCTATTTCTGCTGCAGTGTGCATTTGGCAGCAAAGGGTGTATCGAGCTCACCCAATTATGGCGTTCTGCAGATGTCTTTGCGGATCTTCCGTAGAGCGCAGCGGATGCGGTGGCGTACTAGGACCAGCTAGCGGGCCACGAGGTGGAGAAGGCCTTTTGGGGGCAATTCCTGGGGTCGCCGTCGGCATAGCTGCTAAATCATTGAGTGAAGCAGCTGGTGGAGTTGTTTTGCATAATGACACCGGCGCTCCAGGACCTCTGTGTCGCGTTGTGGCCTGCCGAAGCCATGCCCAACAGCCTCTTCGGCCTTACGGCCCGCCTCCAAGAAGCCGGGCCCTGCGTGAATCGCTGGAGGAGGTCTGCGTGTTTTGAAGGAGCGCGGAGGGCATACGCCTGCGTGAAGATGCACTTCCAAAAGGTTGATGCGGTGACATGTGCCACGGGCCCTCATGCCGACAAGCCGCGCACCGCCGAACAGTTCTTCGCCGAGGTGGAGGAAGGAGCCCATATCACGGAAGCCAGGTGTCCAAAGGACACTATGTATTTCTAAATAGTACTTTGGAATGCCAAAGCGTGTGATGTACAAAACTTCATCTTTTGCTTGAATGAATATGGCTTTAAATTCCATGTGTGTTTTTCAATTAGTTTTACCTCCTGGATGACTGTTTTAAACTGAAAGTGGCCAGTCGTCGGCTTCAGCCCCAGTGTAGATCATACAAAGGGTGTTCCTTAAGGCTCTCTTGACCCTTAGCTGACGTCTCGGTGCCCGGAGGTGGTCGGTGCTTATAGGAACTAGGCAATCAGACTGTACTGGCTTTATGACTTTCACTTAGTCATAGGAGTTTGACTGTGGGGGCTGGTGACGAGCCCCCGGTGTGGGAAGTGGTCGGCCTGGTCGGCTGAGGTCTAGGACATAACACAATTCGGCTAGAAATTAAAGCCCTTCGTTTAACATGGGTGATGTCTATTGTCACATCGCTTAAAGCGGTCTACGGATGGCGGACCAGTTTGCGCCTACCTAGATAGTCAGTTTTCGGCTTTCTCCACTGAGGCGCTATGCCAATTGACCTGTCGGTGCAATCGCAGTGGTTCTCCCGTTACACCCTTAGCCGAATTCATCGGGAATGTAAGGGGTACACATTGGAGCCGGGCAACCCAACTATTGACCAAAATCTAGGTTCGAAACTGATGCATATAAAGCCAAAATCCGAGACGCCGAATACTTCGGACTTGTGATACAATTGTACCTTTTTTAGAGAACTTCTTCGTAGCGCAGGGGCCATGCTTATAAAGAAATATGATAAGGACCTTTAAGGGGCCCGGTTTCTTTATTTCATTATTTCAAGCGTTTACATGCCCAGCTGTAACAAGAGGAGTTGAAAGAATACAACGTAAAAGTAAAAAAGGGAGGAAGAAACAGGGCGGATATTTGTCATCGGATTTTCAAGAATCCGGGGCGCTACCTGCCGCACGTCTGCGCTTCCGAGCTGTTAACCAGATGTTCCCCATTAAAGGCGGGGACTAGCGAAGGTTGATGCCTTTCTGGCCCTTCATACACTCCAAGCGTTGATTGACCGAGCTCCTTGAAGGAGGCGTTGCTGAAGCCCATTCTGTGGTTGAAACCACATTGACGTAGTCATGTTTTGGCTGTTTCTTTGACAGAGACTTGCCTATGCGAGGGCTCGAAGCCACGTCGTTGCTTGGTTGAACCGTGCCGACGTTTGAGTAAATTTTTAGCTCCTCGACGACCCAGGGAATCTCGAGTGCGAAATTATGCACTCTGGGGACATAGTGCCCACTCCAGAGAGGGCACGCGAGGAGCCCGTATCCCTATTTTGGGTGCGGGAGTACATGGCCGAGGTCGATTTGTGCGGCCCGGGCACGCTTCGAAGAGCGAGCGGTGCGTTTATCGCTGCAGGCTGCCTCCTCGGACGCCTGTACCTCGGCTACGAAAGCCGCGGTCTGTTCCTCCGTCCGAAGTGAGCGTTCGGTGTTACCATTGACTGTGATAATGCCGTTGGGTCCCGGCATTTTAAGCTTGAGGTACGCATAATGCGGGACTGCGTTGAAGCGTGCTAAGGCCGTGCGCCCGAAGAGCGCGTGGTATCCACTTCGGAAAGGTACGATATCGAAGATTAACTCCTCGCTTCTGAAGTTCTCGAGCGAGCCGAAGACTACCTCCAGGGTGACCGTTCCGGTACAGCGGACTTCGACGCCCGGGGTGACACCTTTAAAGGTGGTGGTGCTTTGCTTGATCCAAGATGAGTCAATGCCCATCTTTCGAACCATGTCCTCATAAATGAGGTTGAGGCTACTTCATCCGTCCATCAGGACGCGTGTTAGATAATAGCCATCAACAATAGGGTCCAGGACGAGCGCCGCTGATCCACCATGCCTGATGCTGGTTCGATGATCATGCTTGTCAATTGTGATCGGGTAAGCCGACCATGAGTTATACTTCGGGGTGACTGGCTCTAGCGCGTATACATCCCGAAGCACACGCTTCCTCTCCCTTTTGGGGATGTGGGTGACATAGATCATATTCACCTCTGTTACCTCGTCAGGAAACTTCTTTTGGCCTCCATTATTGGGCCACCAAGGTTCTTCCTCGTCTTCGCTGCAATTTTGGGTTTTATTTTGACCATCTGTCGCTACCTTGCTGGCTTGTTTAAAGACCCAGCAATTCCTATTAGTGTGGGTTGCTAGTTTGTCCTGAATGCTATGGATTCCACATGGGCGGTCCAGGAGTCTATCAAGCTAGCTAGGTCCGTCCTTGTTCTCTTTAAAGGGTTTTCTTTTCTGTCTGGACTTAGGTCCGGTGAACCCCGCGTTGACCGCAGCGTCTTCCATATCGCTTCCACCATTTTTATACCTGCGCTTATTTTTGTTGCGCTTGGGTTTTCCATTGGCGTCGCGTGTTTCCGAGGTGCCTGCCTCGCCGTTGTGAGTACTACGGGCGAGCCAACTGTCCTCTCCCGCGCAAAAGTGAGTCAACAGTGAGGTGACGGCCGCCATAGTCCTCGGCTTATCCTGTCCGAGTTGACGAGCCAACCATTCATCATGGATATTGTTCTTGAATGCGGCAATGGCCTCGGCTTCGGAGCAGTCTATGATCTGGTTCTTCTTGGTGAGGAACCTATTCCAGAACTTCCGGGCTGATTCGCCTGGCTGCTGGGTGACACGGCTAAGGTCATCAGCATCCGGAGGTCGGACATACATGCCCTGGAAGTTTGCTCGCTGGTCCCTTTAGCTTGAGCGGCAGGTATTTAATGGCGTGGAGATCATCTCCGTTGGCCATGTGTATGTGGAGAAGGAAATCCTCGATCCATACTGCTGGGTCTGTGGTGCCATCGTATGATTCTATACTGATGGGCTTAAATCCTTCCGAGAATTGATGTTCCATCACCCTGTATGTAAAGCAGATCAGGTGAGCCGGACCTCGGAACCGAGGAGCATCTCGTCGGAGATCGGGTGAGAGTCGTGAGTAGGCCTGATCTCGGGCACGACCATTCCTGTCCATCCAGGCATCGTAGCCGTCGAGCCCGGGGGGCGCGCGTCCTCTCGATCCGTAGATGGATCGAGGAGGTGCCCTGTTTACCTCGATGCGACGTCTAGCGTCGTGAGGATCTAGGTAATCCACGGGGTCCTTGCCATAACGGCTTGGAGGTGGCCAGTCGTTGAGGTTTTCTCGTCTTGTCCTGTCCCGACCTCTAGGGGGTCGGTCCTGGTTGTCAGCGAGCTCCTCATCAAATTCCGGCAAGAGACGCCTGCGTGGGTATGATTTCGGTGCACGATGGCGCCGGTCTTCCATGTCTTGCTCGGCAGAGAGCACTTCGACCCACTTTGCATTCAGTGCGTTGGCATTGGCCTGCAGCTACTGCTGCTTGCGTTTTATGCTCCGGGCCATCGCGATGAGGCGCCACCGGAAGCGCTCTTGTTAAAAAGGGTCTTAGGGAACGATGTAGTCCTCGGTACCGAGGCTCTCGTCCTCCTTGGATTCCGGCATGTAGTTATCGTCGGCCCCTTTAAAGAGGTCGTCGGGATCTGAGTCCTTGAGAAGTCGGTCGGGTGTGCCGTTCCTCACTAGGGAGGCTTGAAGGTCCACCTCAGGGTTATCGGCATCACTGTCCTCCGCGTCGCCGTTATTGGCTGTCGCATTATTACCACTGGCTTCCCCATTGTTTCCTCTTCGGCGTATTCGCCGACGTCTTGGAGGGAATTTGGGGGTATCCACCATGTAAACATCATAGGTGGACGTGGCGGTCCACCTGCCCGTGTTTACCGGGGGCAAGGTGTTCTCGAGGGGGCTATCAGCATCTTCATCCGTGTCTGTGTCCTCACCATAGTCCAGCACGTAGGTTAAGTCATCGACCGTGGCGACTAGGTGGGTGGTGGGTGATGTCTACTACACAACTTATTTTTGTAGACTCGTGTTGGGCCTCCAAGCGCAGAGTTTTGTAGGACAGTAGCAATTTTCCCTCAAGTGGACGACCTAAGGTTTATCAATCCGTGGGAGGCGTAGGTTGAAGATTGTATCTCTCAAACAACCCTGCAACCAAATACAAGAAATCTCTTGTGTCCCCAACACAGCCAATACAATGGTAAATCGGCGTGGCAGTGAATCGACGTGTAACAGCCAAACAAGCGGCGACCCGGCGTGACTCTAACAGGGCAATGAGCCGCCACTAGCTTATAAGCTTGCCGGTGTAAAAAGCTTGCCGGCATAAAACCTTGCCGCCTGAGCATGAAAAGGCTTGCCGGTTGTGAAGGCTTGCCGGTTTGAGTGCTTGCCGATTTCAGTAAAGATCCAAACCCGGCAAGAGATGGCCCGGCAAGGAGGCAACCCGGCAAGAAAGAGGCAACCCGGCAAGAAGATGGCCCGGCAGAAGATGGCCCGGCAAGGAGGCAACCCGGCAGGAAGATGGACCGGCAAGAGATGGCCCCCCGCTTAAGAAAATACTTCTGGACCCCCGAGCGGAAGTAGTGCGGCACTTAGCCGTACCCAGAGCAGTAGTACCGTACCCATCGAGACCCGGCAAGGTGGCTGACTAGCAAAGCGGCGGATTACGAAGCAAAGTGAACTGGCATCAACACAGAAGAGCCACGGGCGACTCAGGGAGCCAAGAGCAAAGGGCGACTCAGAAAGCCGGCTCTATAAGCCGGCTCTATGGCTTAGGAGAGGGAAAGCTGACTGCGAGAAGCTAAGGATGGACTCAGAAGAATAAGGCCGGCCCATGCTTTCGGCGACTCACACTGTAAGCCGGCCCAACAGAGAGTCCGAGCCCCAGACGGCCCTGGCGGGTACCTTACCTAGTTAAGGCTAGAAACCGACTCTGATTGTAACTTGTAATCCGTGTAGGAGTCTCTTACTTGCATGGGAAGTCCAGCCGCCTCATATATATGTGAGAGGTGATGGCCGATTGAATCAAGCACACAATCGACATATGAATACAATCTACTTTTTACCCCTTAACCCTTGTTCATGCTTCCGTTATTCGGCGACTTAGCATAAGTTCATCGAATATCGACAACCGAGCCGGGGGCAAGCGAATTGACCCGGTTCAGCCAATCGTCGCCGGCTTCCTCCGACGGGGTCCCTCCCGAGGAACCGGGGCATCTGGTCTCAAAAGCGCCGGCTTACTATCTTGCGTATCGCGCTGTGAGCCGGCCTCCTGCGGGGCGAGTTGCGGTGCATCACCCCCGGCCCTGCGGGTACACGTTGACGTGTTCGTGTGCGAACACACTTTTTGGCGACTCCGCTGGGGACGATTCGATCTAAAAATTGGACAGCAATGACCAATTCTAAGACCGACTCCGCTGGCATCAGCACTGACAGCATCATCAAACCGGCTCTTGAGGAGCTGTCAGAAGCACAACGCCAAGGCTTGGCGGCTTGGGAGAAGAAGCGTGATGAGGAGTTCAAGGTGCTGCGGCAGAAGCAGGCTGAAGCAGATCAGGAGCTATTTCTGGCGAGTCTCAAGAAGGATCGGCAAGGAGTCATCTCACCGATCAAAGAGCCGGAATACGTACCTCTGAGCATCAAGATCAGCCAACCCGCCGTAAGCAATAGCCTCTTTACTCCTGAGCAATTAGCCGAAATCGAGTACTATGTTGGACAAAGCACAAATAGTATTTATGATCTAATGCTGGAACGTGATAAGGCTAAAGGAAACACGCCGCTAAGCCGGCCATCGGAGTTACAGCCGATGAGCCAGAATAGAGATAACCGACTTGTGCCAATGCTGCCAAGTCCGACTCCCATCCAAAGCATGCCTTATTCGGCTAGACAGCCGGATCAAGCAGTACGTTTTGGGGATGAGCCGGCGCCAACTCAAAATTCGGCTCTCTGGGCACAAGCCGCCCCTCTGACCAACTCAGCCACTATGCCGGCTCAATCGTCCAACTTGGACGATATCGTGGCCAAGCTGAGTAGTGAGTTGCACCAGATGGCTTACGATAGATTCGGGGTGACGCTAAAGCCTAGAAATTATACTAAACCCTATCCCGAATATTTTGATTTACAACCTTATCCCCCTGGTTACCGAGTTCCAGAATTTTCTAAGTTTAATGGGGTGGATAATAAATCAACATGGGAACATATTAGTCAGTATTTGGCTCAACTAGGTGAAGCCAATCATGAGCATCATAAAGTTCACTTGTTCTCATTATCTTTAACCGGCACTGCTTTTTCATGGTTTTCTGCTTTAGCTCCTAACTCCATACATACTTGGTTTTATTTAGAGCGGAAGTTTCATGAACACTTTTTTGCCGGAGATATTGAGTTAAAATTGTCTCACCTTACATCGGTTAAGCAAAAGCATGACGAGTCGGTATCCGACTATGTCAAAAGGTTTAGGAACACAAGAAACCGATGTTATAGCTTAGCCATAACTGAGAGAGATATGGCCGACTTAGTACTTTATGGTTTACGATCCCACTTAAACGAGAAATTAGAGGGGTATGAGTTCCTAAGTGTCGGCCAAGTGCAAGAAAAGGCTCTGGTTCAGGAGAGCCGGGCCAATGAGATGAAAGACTCACATCGTGTGAGCCGGAGCCGGCTTAACACCATTGAGGGAAGTGCCGGCTCAGACGAGGAAACCGATATTTACACTGCTGAGTTTGTTTGGCCGGGTAAAGCCAAACTTTATGTGTGTGATGATCTTAAGCCGGTTCGTAAGAATCGGGAAGATGAGTTTAAATGCACTTTCGACGTAGGCAAGTGTGATAGAATATTTGATGCCTTGTTGAAAGACAAAATTATAAAGATCAATCGTGTCATACCACCGCTTGAAGAGATAAGGCAGCGGGCCTATTGCAAATATCATCATTCTTTCTCTTATGCCACTAACGATTGTAATGTTTTTCGTCGACAGATCCAATCGGCCCTTAATGACGGACGATTGTGCTTTGCTAGCATGGCAATTGATCAATAGCCGTTCCCAATAAACGTGCTAGACCTGGAGGGAAAGAAGGTACTCATTCGGCCAGAGACGGCCGGATCATCTAACAAAGCTAACGTTGTTGTTGGTGAGCCCAGGAACACGCAAGCCGGCAACATGGTGACTGGGAGGAAGGCGGCTATAAGTCGAGAACCCGGTGGCAAGGAGGTTATCAAGATTACCATCAGCAATCCTATGCTCGGGGGGCAACAGGAAGAGACGCCCAGATCACCGCAAAGGTTCATTAAGCCGAAGAGCCCGGAAGTCGGCCAGTGGCGGGTTAATACCTAATGCTAAGTACAAACGCATTAAGCCGACTTTCGACATGTTCATGAGCAAGTATGTCAGACAAGCCGGCTCAAGCACAAGCCGGCCCTATGGAAAGCGTTCAAGGTCACCGGCAGAGTTCAGTCGGTACGTTAAGCCGGCTATAGCAAATACGCCACCTCTGAAAAGCACTTTTGACAAAAGCCAGCTAGGGCCAGCAAGCCGGCTCAAGGAGCATATGCCAAGTCCAGAGAGAGGAAAGGTGTGGCGTGTCAAGCCGCAAGCTGCTAGGGCTGGTGAGCCAGAAAGCAAGACAGGCAGAATATTTGGCGGCTCACTTACCATTGGCATCCAGATACTGAAGATGAAAGAGCCGGTTGTAGAACCGGCAAAAGGTAGACCGATATTTGTTATCGGGCCTAACGGCGCAGCCAATGACCATGAAGCCAGCTCCAGTCAGACTAAGCCACGTGACGCAAAATACACTCAACCAAGATGGTGCCTTGCCGGGTTAACCAAGACGCAGAAGAGGAAACTGCAATGGTTGAGGAATCACGAGAAGGCTGCAGAAGAAGCTGAGCGACTCAGGGATGCAGGTTTTAACAAGGATCATCCTATGATACGGTCTCAAGTCTAGGTGCCTAACTCGACAGAGCTCATAACCCAAGCACCCGGCATACCAGTCTCTGCGTTGGAAAAGGGCAAAAAGCGGGTTGAAATGCCGGCTGTTACTTATTCATCATGGGCTGATGAGGTTGAAGCTGCAGACCTGGCAAACGATAAGCCGGCAACTGATGAGCCGGCAATGTCACAGCTCACCCCAGAGGATTCAGCGGTGAATGAGTTAGCAATGACAGAACCAATGCTGGGAGAGCCGGCAATCCTAGACTCAGCCATGGATGACCTATCTGGCAAGTCAGTGGATGACGAAGAACTTCCAAGCCTCGTGACAGATGAGCCGCCAGTCCCAAGAGAGTCGGCCATAGATGACCCACCAGGCGAATCAGCAGATGATGAAGAGCTTCTGAACTATGAAGGAACGCCAACTCACATGAGCATAGACATCAACATGGTATACTAACTGCCTGATGAGTTTCGCGTTATTGACGAGACCGGTTCAGTCGCCCAGATTAACTTTGGACCCAAGAACGTCATCTTCGAGAAGCCGGAGGAACCGGTTAAGCATCTCAAGCCTTTGTATATCAGAGGGCACATCAATGGGAAGCCGGCTACCAGGATGATGGTTGACGGCGGTGTTGTGGTTCATCTGATGCCTTATTCAGTCTTCAAAAAGTTACAACTTGATGATGATGATTTGATGAAGACGAACATGGTACTCAAAGGGTTCGAAGGCGGAGAAGGAGTGGAAGCTAAAGGGGTTATCAGTCTAGAGCTTACAGTCGGAAGCAAGACCCTGGCTACTGCCTTCTTCTTTGCTGAGGTGCAAGGGAACTACAATGTGCTACTAGGACGAGATTGGTTGCATACAAACCAGTGCATTCCATCTACTCTGCACCAACAGCTGGTTCAGTGGGTCGACGATGAAGTAGAAGTCGTCCCTGCAGATAACTCGGCCTGCATTGCATTGGCCGAGTCACTAGTTGACTGGCAACACTCCACTGCTACATGTCTTTCGGGGCGTGACTTGTCCGGGTTTGACTCCTGAGTGCAACCCGGGATGGATTCGTGCCAGTATCTCTAAAGCCGGTTGGCGAAAACCGGCTTGGATTCAAGTGAATGGATAACAACGACGACTAGCTCCAAAGCCGGCTTGACAAGTATCGGGCCAACAGGAACGATATGTTTGAGACTATTGAAGAGCCTGGCGACTTAGACAAATTGGGGCAAGGCTTTACGTCGGCTGACCCGCTTGAAGAGGTGGACCTTGGAGACGGCACGGTGCGAAGGCCGACGTTTATAAGCCGGAATCTGGAAGCCGGCTATAAGCAGGAATTAGTCGCCCTAATCGAAGAGTATGCAGACTACTTCGCATGGGAGTATCATGAGATGCTTGGGCTAAGCCGCCAGCACGTTGAGCATTGGTTGCCCATCAAAGCCGGCTTTAGACCTTACAAGCAGCCGGCTCGAAAGTTCAATCCACAGGTATATGCCCGGGTCAAGGAAGAGATTGGCCGGCTTATCCAAGCAAAGTTCATCCGGCCCTGTAAATATGCTGAGTGGGTTTCAAACATTGTCCCAGTTGAGAAAAAGGGGTCAGGAAAGATATGGGTATGCATAGACTTCAGAGATTTAAATCGAGCTACACCCAAAGATGAGTATCCTATGCCAATAGCCGATATGCTTATCAACGAAGCCTCAGGACACAAGATCATCAGCTTCTTGGACGGTAACGCAGGGTATAACCAGATATTCATGGCCGAAGAGGACTCGGCTAAGACGGAATTTTGCTGCCCCGGCTTTGTTGGTCTATTTGAGTGGGTAGTGATGACCTTTGGATTAAAGAACGCTGGTGCTACTTATCAAAGAGCGATGAACTTAACATTCCATGACCTTCTTGGAGTCATACTGGAAGTCTACATTGATGACGTGGTGGTTAACTCGGACGGCGGGTTAAATCACTTGGCCGACTTACGACTGGCGTTTGAGAGGATGATAAAGTATGGGCTCAAGATGAATCCGTTGAAGTGTGCCTTTGGCGTGTCAGCTGGGAAGTTTCTGGGTTTCATCATACATGAGCATGGCATAGAGGTTGACCCGGAAAAGGTTAAAGCTATTCAAAAGGTACAGGCGCCGGCTTGCAAAAGAGACATGCAGAAGTTCCTCGGCAAGGTCAATTATTTGAGGCGGTTTATTGCTAACCTGTCTGGGAAAGTCGATGCATTTGCTCAGATTCTTCGGCTTAAGAACGATGATGAATTCACTTGGGGGGCAGAGCAGCAAGAGGCGTTTGAAAGGATAAAGATGTGCTTATCAACCCCTCCGGTTCTGAGACTTCTTAACCCAGGAAGCCGAAGGAAAAGAGTAAGTCATCACCTATCTAAGCCGCTGTTTGGTAGACGCCGAGTTAAGATACAGCTTTGTGGAGAAATTATGCTTATCTCTTTACTATGCCTGCACAAAGCTACGCCACTACCTCTTATCTAGTGAATGTAAGGTTGTTGGTCAGACCGATGTTCTCAAACATATGATTCAAAGGCCGATTCTTAGTGGGCGGATCGGCAAGTGGGCATATGGGTCAATCGATTATGACTTGGCTTATGAACCTCTCAAATCTGTGAAAGGCCAGGTCGTAGCTGATTTTATTGTTGAGCATCGGAATGACCCGGAGCAAGAAGCCGGCTTACACGTTGTGTCGGCTAAGCCGTGGCGGCTCTATTTTGACGGCTTAGTTTGCAAGAATGGGCAAGGAGCCGGCATTGCATACATCTCACCCTACGGCACTGTATTTGAGGCCTCCTGCCGGCTTAACTATTTTTGTACTAACAATCAAGCCGAATATGAAGCACTTCTATTCGGGCTCGAGCTTTTGGTCAATGCAGGGGTTTCTCATGTCGAGGCATACGGTGATTCGTTACTAGTTGTTCAACAAGTGGCGAAGGTGTTTCAATGCAATGACGAATCACTCAACATGTACCTTGACAAATGCTTAGACATTATAGCAGGTTTGGATTATTTTTCTATCTCCCACGTGTCTAGGTAGGACAATTGGCTTGCCAACGAGTTAGCATAACAGGCATCGGGCTATCATGTCGACAGAGGCATGTTTTTCATAGCAGAAAAGCCGATGTTGATTACTGCCGACTCAGGAAAAGCTGGCTTAGGTAAGCCGGCTGACAAAGGAGACGCCGGCTCAGATAAGCCGGCTGACAGAGAAGACACCGGCTCAGGTAAACCGGCTGCTGAAGGGACAACCCGGATTTCTGACTGGAGAGCACCTATCATAAATTATCTGAAGAATCCGAGTCAGAAAACAGACAGAGCCGTTCGGTGACTTGCTCTCAAGTATACACTGGACAATGGCGACTTGTGCCGCCGAACGGCTGATGGTCTTCTGCTGAAATGCTTGGACGAGGATCAAGCTAGAGTTGCCATGGGAGAGGTACATGACGTCTTATGTGGGACACATCAGTCGGCTCACAAGATGAAGTGGATGCTTCGGTGAACCAGATTTTATTGGCCGATGATGATCAATGACTGCTTCAAGTACTACAAGGGGTGCGAGGCTTGCCAGAAGTTTGGGGATATCCAGCTGGTTCCGGCTTCCAAGTTAAATCCTATCGTAAAACCGTGGCCTTTCCGGGGTTGGGCGCTTGACTTTATCGGCATGATTCACCCGGCTTCGTCAAAAGGGCATTGGTTCATATTGGTTGCCACAGATTATTTCACTAATTGGTCTGAAGCAGTACCTCTCAGGAACATGACCCACAAAGAGGTGATTCAATTTATTACTAAGCATATTGTTCACAGATTCGGTATCCCACAGACTCTCACTACGGATCAAGGGACTTCCTTCATGGCAAAGGAGGTTAGACAGTTTGCCGAATCACTTGGGATCAAGATACTCAGTTCATCTCCATATTACGCTCAAGCCAACGGACAAGCCGAGTCTAGCAATAAGATCTTTATCAAATTGATTAAGAAAAAGGTCGAGGACCGACCAAGGCGGTGGAATGAGGTGCTATCCGAGGCATTGTGGGCTCACAGAATCTCAAGGCATGAGGCTACCAAGGTGACTCCCTTTGAGTTAGTATATGGGCAAGAGGCCGTCTTACCAGTCGAGGTGAATCTGGCCGCCTTAAGGTTTGCTAAGCAGAACGATTTGTCGGCCAAAGACTATAACAGCTTAATGATGGATAACCTAGATGATGTAGCCAACAAGCGATTAAAGGCTCTAAGGGTCATTGAGAAGGAGAAGTTGCGGGTGGCAAGGACTTACAACAAGAGAGTCCGGCTCAAGGATTTTCAAGTTGGCGACTTAGTGTGGAAAGTTATACTACCAGACGGCTCCAGAAGCCGGAAATTTGGCAAGTGGTCAACAAGTTGGGAAGGACCGCTGCGAGTCGCCAGAATAAGACCCGGCAACTCTTATCTGGTGGAGACTTTGGAGGGCGACTTGTTACCTCGAGCTATCAATGGAAAATACTTGAAGAAGTTCCACCCAAGTGTGTGGCAATCCGCCTGAGATCGTACTTATGGCCGATGTAAGTACATCGCCCTTAGACCACATGGCCGATGAGCATAAGCATCGCCTTTAGTCAAAAAATCTTACATGAAATATTTTCTAGCACGCAAGCTCTGCTAGAAAACAGGGGGCCATATGTTAGCACTCGTTTTTGGCAGGTGGCCGATTCAAGGCTTAGCGACCCGCCCAGGAGGAGATAACCCGGCGTGGCAGTGAATCGACGTGTAACAGCCAAACAAGCGGCGACCCGGCGTGACTCTAACAGGGCAATGAGCCGCCACTAGCTTATAAGCTTGCCGGTGTAAAAAGCTTGCCGGCATAAAACCTTGCCGCCTGAGCATGAAAAGGCTTGCCGGTTGTGAAGGCTTGCCGGTTTGAGTGCTTGTCGATTTCAGTAAAGATCCAAACCCGGCAAGAGATGGCCCGGCAAGGAGGCAACCCGGCAAGAAAGAGGCAACCCGGCAAGAAGATGGCCTGGCAGAAGATGGCCCGGCAAGGAGGCAACCCGGCAAGAGATGGCCCGGCAAGGCGTCATTCAAGGGCTGTTAATCATGTTATGTCCCAGTTCACAGGGTTATCAAAGGCTGGCAAGACTGAGACTCGGCAGGTGACGATGACCCAGCATGAAGATGACTCGGCAAAGCCATCAAGACAGCCTCTCGAGCGGTACTACCGCGTATTTATTACCGCTCTACTACCGCTTAAGAAAATACTTCTGGACCCCCGAGCAGAAGTAGTGCGGCACTTAGCCGTACCCAGAGCTGTAGTACCGTACCCATCGAGACCCGGCAAGGCGGCTGACTAGCAAAGCGGCGGATTACGAAGCAAAGTGAACTGGCATCAACACAGAAGAGCCACGGGCGACTCAGGAAGCCAAGAGCAAAGGGCGACTCAGAAAGCCGGTTCTATAAGCCGGCTCTATGGCTCTGGAGAGGGAAAGCTGACTGCGAGAAGCTAAGGATGGACTCAGAAGAACAAGGCCGGCCCATGCTTTCGGCGACTCACACTGTAAGCCGGCCCAACAGAAAGTCTGAGCCACAGACGACCCTGGCGGGTACCTTACCTAGTTAAGGCTAGAAACCGACTCTGATTGTAACTTGTAATCCGGGTAGGAGTCTCTTACTTGCACGGGAAGTCCAGCCGCCTCATATATATGTGAGAGGTGATGGCCGATTGAATCAAGCACACAATCGACATATCAATACAATCTACTTTTAACCCCTTAACCCTTGTTCATGCTTCCGTTATTCGGCGACTTAGCATAAGTTCATCGAATATTGACAACCGAGCCGGGGGCAAGCGAATTGACCCGGTTCAGCCAATCGTCGCCGGCTTCCTCCGACGGGGTCCCTCCCGAGGAACCGGGGCGTCTGGCCTCGCAAGCGCCGGCTTACTGTCTTGCGTATCGCGCTGTGAGCCGGCCTCCCGCGGGGCGAGTTGCGATACATCACCCCCGGCCCTGCGGGTACACGTTGACGTGTTCGTGTGCGAACAGTAGATATAGGTTTTTGTAATCTGAAAATATAAAAACAGCAAGGTAGCAAATAGTAAACGGGCATAAAAACGGTATTGCAATGCTTAGAAACAAGGCCTAGGGTTCATACTTTCACTAGTGCGTTCTCCCAACATTGTTGACATAGTTGAATCATATGTAAATCCCCCACGTGCGACAAAGAGTTCACTCCAAAGTCACAAGTAGCGGAGAACAAACGAAGAAATTGTTGTAGGGTACGAAACCACCTCAAAGTTATCCTTCCCGATCAATCTTATGAGCCATCCCCATTAATTGTCGCGAACAGCCCTAGAGTTCGTACTAGAATAACATCTTAAGATACACATCAACCAAAACCCTAATGTCACCTAGGCACTCCAATGTCACCACGAGTACCCGCGGGTTTGATTATACGATATGCATCACACAATCTCAAATTCATCTATTCAAACCAACACAAAGAACTTCAAAGAGTGCCCCAAAGTTTCTACCGGAAAGTCAAGACCAAAACGTGTGCCAACCCTTATGCATAAATCCCCAAGGTCACGGAACCCGCAAGTTGATGACCAAAACATACATCAAGTGACTCAAGTGAATATCCCATTGTCACCACAGATATCCATATGCAAGACATACATCAAGTGTTCTCAAATCCTTAAAGACTCAATCCAATAAGAAAACTTCAAAGGGAAAACTCAATTCATCACAAGAAGATAGAGAGGGGAAAACTCCATATGATTCATCTATATCAACAAAGCTCACGATACATCAAGATCGTGCCATCTCAAGAACATGAGAGAGAGAGATCAAACACATAGCTACTGGTACAAACCCTCAGCCCCGAGGTTGAACTACTCCCTCCTCGTCATGGAGACCGCCGGGATGATGAAGATGGCCTCCGGTGATGCTTTCCCCCCTCCGGCAGGGTGCCGGAAAAGGGCTGTAGATGGGATCTCTCTGGTACAAAGGCGTGCGGCGGCGTAAAAACTCATCTAGGTTAACTTTCTGGGGTTTCTGAATATATATGATTTTTCAGCGTTGGAATCACACGGAACGGAGCCACGTGGGCCCCACGAGGTACCAGGGCGCGCCTGGGGGGGTGGGGCGCCCTAGTGCCTCGTGGGCACTGGGTGGCCCGCCTCTAGTGGGTCTTGGTGCCCATATTTTTTATTTGTCCAATAAAAATTCTCCAAAAAGTTTCAGCTCATTTGGAAAACTTTCATTTTTGCACAAAAAACAAAACCATGGTAGTTCTGCTGAAAACAGCGTCACTCCGAGTTAGTTCTAATCAAATCATACCAAAACCATATAGAATTGTTATAAATATGGCATGAATACTTCATAAATTATTGATACGTTGGAGACGTATCAGCATCCCCAAGCTTAATTCCTACTCGTCCTCGAGTAGGTAAATGATAAAAGAAATAATTTATGAAATGTGAATGCTAGCATAGTGCATAAGTTTGATCAATGATAATTTCAATAACTTTTCCTAGCATCATAACAACAACTTTCTCTCATAAAATTCATCATGATAAAGTAGCAATTAAAAACAGAAATTTTGATGTGGAATGCTACCTATCATAATCATCATATAATGTTTTCTTTTATAGCATGGACATTGGACTTGAATGATTCAAAGCAAGCTTATTATTATAACAGCAATATTTATTATCATAAAACTTCTCATGAGCAAGTAACAATTCATCTCAACAATGAAGTATACGGCATAAACTTTCTTGGAAACTAACAAACTATTCTAGTCAACAATGCAATTGCAATTCATCATATTTTCAGGAAGGGTCTCATGTAGGAGCTTTTTAGCAAGTCCACATACTCAACCATCATTCAGTCTTCTATGATTGCTAACACTCACGACATATATATGGAGCAAAAGTTTCAGCCAGACACATAGAAAGATAGGGGCTTGTGATTTCGCCTCCCAACTTATTCACCTCAAGTATGATGTCAACAATAATAACTCATGATCATTCATATCCAACTGGACATATGTGCCTAGATCTTTCCCCACCACATGATGCTTGCAAAAGAGAAAAATAAAAAAGAAGTAGAGGAGAACACTATTGACTCTTGCATAAAAAATAAATTCATAAAAGTAAATGCATAAAAGTAAAAGATAGGCCCTTCGCAGAGGGAAGCAGAGGTTGTCATGCGCTTTTTATTTTTGGATGCACAAGCCCTTAATGCAAAGGAACGTCACGTTATATTGCCCCTTGTGATAGCAACCTTTATTATGCAGTCCGTCGCTTTTATTTCTTTACCATCACAAGTTCGTACAACGCTTATTTCCCTTACAATAAAAGATCATACATATTTAGAGGCAATTTTTATTGCTTTTTGCACCGATGACAACTTACTTGAAGGATCTTATTCAATCCATAGGTAGATATGGTGGACACTCGTGACATGAAACTGGGTTTAAGGGTTTTGGATGCACAAGTAGTATCTCTACTTAGTGCGAATTTTTGGCTAGCAAAGATATTGGGCAAGCACCACATGTTGGAGGATCTATAACAATATAACTTCTATGTGAATATGAACAAACATAATTCATTATGTTGTCTTCCTTGTCCGACGTCAACAATTTGACATAAAATACTTAATGGGGGCTCACAATCATAAAAGATGTCCAAGATAGTATGTTTGCATGTGAATCTTCTCTTCCTTTATTAACTTTTTCATGAATTGCATCATTGACTAATGCTATCCTTGTTAACCTCCAGTAAATTTTACCACTTATACTTTTGTTTATGTAATGTCATTACTTTCCATAAGATTAGCATATGATATCTTTCATTATTTTCATTGCAAGGAATCACACTTATCATATCCAATGATCTATATGAAAGTTTTTATCATATCCCTCTCAAATATTCATCATCTTGGGACCAAATTCATATCTTGTGCAAATTACCATTACTATTATTAACTCTCAAAAAGATATAAGTGAAGCACGAGAATTAATGACAAACTACTCCAAAATATATAAGCGAAGATCAATGAGTAGTGAAACAATTAAGTAGCTATGTGAGGACTCTCTCTCATTTAGAAAGTTTCAGATCTTGATATTTTATTGAAACAACAAGCAAAACAAAGACACAACCAAGTATAGCACACATTATGTGAACAAGCAAAAACTTTGGGTTCAATCGAGACTAACCGATAGTTGTTGAAGAAGAAAGGTGGGATGCCTACCGGGGCATCCCCAAGCCTAGTTGCTTGAGACTTCTTAGAATAAATACTTGGGATGCCTTGGGCATCCCCAAGCTTGAGCTTTTGTGTCTCCTTAATTCCTCTCATATCACGGTTTCTCTAAATCTTAAAAACTTCATCCACACAAAACTCAACAAGAACTCGTGAGATAAGTTAGTATAAATCAACCCAAAACCTTAACATTCTCTACTATAGTGTTGACACACGAACACGTCACCGTGTACCCTCGACGCCGGGGGTGATGCACCGCAGCTCACGTCGAAGGAGGACCGTCCGGCAGCGCGATACGCAAGACAGCCGGCGGTCGCTTTTGCAGACCCGAAATCCCGCACGCCCGGGAGGGACCCCGTCAGGGAGTGCGGCAGCAATGGGCTGCTCTAGGTCGATTCGCTCGCCCCTAGAGCCTCGGGATTCGCAGCTCTCAAACACGAAGAACAGCAAAAAACGAGAGAGAAAAACGATGGAGAGATAAAACGTAGACTGAAAAGTAGTATAGATTGATTTGTTCGATTGTGTGTTGTTCAATCGGCCGTCACCCCCAACATATATAAGAGGCGGCTGGACTTCCCGTACAAGCAAAGGATTCATCTAGGCTTTCCTTACAAAAAAATTACATCAATTCACGTCCTAGAGTCCTAGTTCTAGTCCCACTCGGATTCAGCCCAAATCTGGCCCAATCTTCTGTCTTGCTCCTTGCGTGGGCCGTGGAATCTGCATATGACCTCCGATGGAGACGGTCCAAAAATCAATTTTGTGTGCCTCGACGAGACCAACAATCGGTATGTTGATCACTTTCCCAAATAAAGCCATCTTGAATACTCCACGAGGTCATCTTTAACTTTGAATCGGACTCGGTCATGTAGCGGGCTGGACCGTCCGAGTGTTGTAGCGTCTCTGCAGGCCGTATACTATCTCAGATGATAATGACCTTAAAAGCAAAGTTGACCGTTTCGACGTTATGAACAACTTTCATGTTGACCACTTTTCCATCCGAGACCATCTAGATGACTGTATAGGCCAATCTTTACCTTCTGGTTGAATCACTCGGATTTAGAGTCCTTTAGTCGGTCGAGTGAAATTTCTCACGCGGACAACAATCTTTCCAGTCGGAATTTTCCACTCGGATAGAACTATTTCACTCGACTGGCAATATTTCACTCGGATTTCATGTACCTGGACTCTTTGACCGAAGTTTCACTCGGATGGAAACTTTTTACTCGGTTTTCAAGCCTTCACTCGGATAGCTATATTTTCACTCGGATGATAAGCTTTTCACTCGGATAGCTATATTTTCACTCGGATGATAAGCTTTTCACTCGGATAGCTATATTTTCACTCGGATGATAAGCTATTCACTCGGATAGCTATATTTTCACTCGGATGATAAGCTTTTCACTCGGACGGACAGAAAACTTTTCACTTGACCGGACGGCAAACGTTTCACTCGGCCGGACGGCAAACTTTCACTCGGATGTCCCGACTGAGACTTCAGCCTGATCTTGTTTTGCATCTCCAGGTCGCATACGACCTCGGATTGAGAAGAATTATATATCAAAATCAATTGGCTCGATGACGTGAAACTTTTTCATGTTGTAAGTTTTTCCATCCGAGGACGTCTTGAGGGCCGAATGACTCGCGCGACCCATCAGACATGTGTCTGATCCCTCGCGCCATATTTTAGCTCAGGATCAGTCTGTAGTGTTTTGCTTCTATCTTTTGCATACGAACTCGGATTGAGATGATTTATATATCAAAATCGGTCAGCTCGACAAGACGAAGACAATCCACGTGCAGCATTCCTTCATCCGAGGTTGTCTTGGAGGCGTAATCGACCAAAAAGCACTCAGAACATCTAAACATGACAATCCAAGTGTAATTTGGTCCTTGAAATGATGCCGAATGGTGATGGCCTAAACATCAAGGTTGTTTCACTCGGCAATATGAACTTTCTCGTATAAAAAACCTTTTCATTTGAGTCCATCTTTACTGCATTTTGCATCGTGCCAAAATCAGGTGTCAACACATGCCCCCCTGTTTTTCGGCAAAGCTTGCGTGCCGAAAAATAATTTGTACCATGTTTCTTCTAAGGACGATGTCAACACTACATCGGCTATCTATATTTCTCAGGGCAATAATTATGTATCGGCCATGTTTATGCTAAGGGCGATAATCATATATCGGCCATGTTTATGCTAAGGGCGATAATCATATATCGGCCATTGCCTAATTAGGCTACTTGCCACACACTCGGGTGATACTTCTTCAGATATCTGCCATTGAGAGCTCGAGGTAATAATACTCCTTGTATGGATTCCACCAAATATGAATTTCCAGGAACTATTCTTGCAATCCTAAAAGGACCTTCCTAGTTTGGAGACCACTTCCCGAATTTTCTATCTCTAGAACCAATCGGCAGAATCACTTTCCACACAAGATCGCCAACTTGAAAATTCTTCAACTTGACCTTTTTATTGTAAGCTCTTGCTACCCTCAACTTGTCCTTCTCTATGGCCTTTAATGCAGCCAAACGTTTATCAGCAACCTCATCAATATTGTCCATCATCAAATCATAAAAGTCCACTGCGATAAATCATTTTGTTTGGCTATTCTCAAAGCACTCAAATTTACTTCCACTGGTAAAACAGCCTCTTGACCGTATACTAGCTGATACGGAGTTACCTTCGTAGCACCATGCCTTGAGATTCTATGTGCCCATAAAGCCTCAGACAACAACTCATGCCATTTTCTTGGATTATCCTCAATCTTCTTCTTGATGAGCTTAATCAATATTTTGTTGCTAGACTCCGCTTGTCCATTAGCTTGGGCATAATACGGAGATGAATGGAGCAACTTTATGTTATATGATTCGGCAAATTCTCTAACTTGATGTGACATGAAAGATGAACCTTGATCTGTAGTCAATGTCTGAGGAATGCCGAATCTATGAATAATGTGTTCGGTTATGAATTGAATTACCTCCGTATGTGTCATGTTCTTGAGAGGTACTGCTTCAGACCATTTAGTGAAATAATCGGTTGCCACCAACACGAACCGATGCCCCTTTGAAGAAGATGGATGAATTTGTCCAATGAAGTCTAAACCCCATCCTCTAAAAGGCCACGGCTTGATAATAGGATGTAACATAGCAGCAGGAGCCAACTGAATATCACCAAACTTTTGACAAGCTTCACAGCCTTTATAATACCTGAAGCAATCATTGATCATAGTCGGCCAATAAAATCCAGCACGTTGTAAGAGCCATTTCATTTTGGGTGCCGACTGATGAGTACCACAAATGCCTTCATGTACCTGTCCCATAGCAACTCTTGGTTGGTCCTCGTCCAAACACTTCAAAAGAACATCTTCAACCGTTCGGCGATAAAGACCATCATCTCTCATTGTATATTTGAAAGCGATACGCCGAACAGCCCTGTCCACCCTTTCACTCGGATTGCACAAGTAATCAATAATGGGCTTCCTCCAGTCATGATTTTCACCTGCACTAGATTTATTGTTAGTGGCCGAATTAGTGGGCTCTGGTTCGGCCTCTCCCATATTAGCAAGACAAGACATCGGCTTCTGAGAAATATGAAACATGCCATGATCAATATGATAGCCGGATGCTTGTTGTGCCAACTCATTTGCTCTCCAATTGTCATGTCTAGATATATGAGCAATGCTAAAATAATCCAAAGTAGAAATCGTATCTAGACACTTATCAAGATAAACATTAAGTGATTCGTCTAAACATTGAAAGACTTTGGACACTTGCTGCACTACTAATAACGAATCACCAAAATCCTCAACATGTGTAGCACCTATAGCGAGCAACATCTCTAAACCGAATAACAATGCTTCATATTCGGCTTGATTATTTGTGCAAAAATATTCCAGTCGGCATGAGGCTTCAAAAACAGCACCATGAGGAGATATATAAACAATACCAACACCTTGGCCACTGCTACAAACTGAACCATCAAAATATAACCTCCATGGCACTAATGAGACAAGGTTTATATCAACATCATGCTTGTCATTAATCCGATGCTCAAAATTAGCAACAATTTGGCCTTTCATGGATTTTAGAGATTCATAAGCCAAATCATACTCAATTAAAGCATAAGCCCACTTGCCAATTCTACCACTAAGAATTGGCCTATGCAACATGTACTTAATGACATCGGTTTGACAAGCTACTATGCAGGCACTCGGCACTAGGTAATGTCTCAGTTTTGTGCAAGCATAATATAAACAGAGGCATAATTTTTCAATAAATGTATACCTTGTCTCGGCGTCCAATAAGCGTCGACTCAAATATGTAATAGCATGTTCTTTTCCTTCGGTTTCTTGAGTTAAAACAGCACCAATAACACCTTCCTCCGCTGCAATATAAAGCCTAAAGGGCTCTTTGTGCTTGGGTGCTTTCAACACTGGAGGAGTGCACAAATAATTCTTGATCATGTCGAATGCTTCCTGCTGCTTTGCCCCCCAAGTAAACTCAGCATCATTCTTTAACCGAAGGATAGGAGTGAATGCATCAACCTTCCCTGACAAATTAGCTATGAACCTTCTCAAATAATTGACCTTGCCAAGGAATTTTTGCATATCTCTCTTGCATGTTGGAGCCTCCACCTTTTGTATAGCTCTTATCTTTTTGGGATCAATTTCTACACCATTCTCATGAATAATAAAACCCAAAAACTTTCCAGCCGACACGCCGAATGCACACTTTAAAGGATTCATCTTCAATCCGTATTTTTTCATTCTTTCAAAAGCTAAACGCAAATTGGCCAGGTGAGACTTGAAAGCATCTGATTTGACAACAATATCATCAATATAGACTTCAAGTATAATGCCGAGTAAATCATGGAAAATTAAATTCATAGCCCTTTGATATGTGGCACCAGCATTTTTTAATCTGAATGTCATCACTGTCCACTCGAATAAACCAAGGAAACCAGGGCAACGAAAGGCTGTCTTGGACATGTCCTCTTCGGCCATAAAAATTTGATTGTAACCCGCATTACCATCAAGAAAACTAATGACCTTATGTCCAGAAGCATCATTCATAAGCATGTCGGCTATTGGCATGGGATACTCATCTTTGGGCGTAGCTTTATTCAAATCTCTGAAATCAATGCACACCCTCAACTTGCCGGAGTCTTTCTTCTCCACTGGCACAATGTTAGAGATCCACTCGGCATACCTGCAAGGCCGAATGAAATTAGCTTTGAGTAACCGACCGAGCTCCTCCTTGATCCGGTCATATGTTTTTGGATTAAATTTTGTGGCCGATTGTTTGTAAGGTCTAAAACCGGCCTTTATAGGCAACCGATGCTCCACTAGCTCTCGTCTTAAACCTGGCATCTCATGATATTCCCATGCAAAGCAACAAACATATTCTTTCAATAGCTCGATCAACTCAGCCTTATGATCGGCTCTTAAATTCTTGTTTACAAAAGTCAGCCGAGTGACTGAACCATCTCCTATATCTACTTCTTCTAATGGATTGGCTGACGTAAAACCTTGTCCTAATTTATCCATGTCATCCAACTCTTCTATAGATTCATACATATCGTTCACGCTAGACCGATATTTTGCAAGACGTTTTTGCAACCACTCGGAATTAGAATCCATTTAAACATATCATACCTTGGAGCCGATTGCCACCAATCGGCTTTAAAGAGACGGGCACAAAGCCATTCTTTGTTGCACTGAGGAAATCAAACTCTGACAAGTCGCGTCCCGTCAAGCAAGTAGCATTGGGATGTTGCCAATCCACCGATGCATTGGCCAAAGCAACACAAGCCGAGTTATCCGCATGAATGACTTCCACCTCATCATCAACCCACTGGATCAAAAACTGGTGCATAGTAGATGGCACGCATTGGTTTGCATGAACCCAATCACAGCCCAGTATGACGTTGTAGTTACCTTGCACCTCGGCGACAAAGAATGCAGTGGCCAAAGTTTTGCTTCCGACTGTGAGCTACACATACATCACACCTTTGGCTTCAGTTTTCTCTTTGCCTTCAAACCCATTAAGCACCATATTGGTCTTGATTAATTCTTCATCAGGCAAACCCAATTTCTTGAAGACCGAATAGGGCATAAGATTCACCACAGCACCACCATCAACCAACATCCGAGTGAGTGGTGATCCGTTGATATGACCTCTGAGGTACAATGGTTTCAAGTGCGTCACTGGTTCTTTTGGCTTTTCGAATATTGCATTTTTGGGGCCAAAATCCAGCTGAGCCACTTCCCCTTCTTCATCTACAGCGCGGAATTCAGCGGGTAAGTAATACACCATATTGATATCCATACCTTCATGAACCGGTGTAGACTCATAGTCCAACAGATCGTCTTCCTCCTCGTGTGCGTCCACCGAATGTGAAATCTGTCCGAGTGAAGAGGAAGCAATAGGTGATGTGGACGATGTAATAAGGGCTGCATCGTCCTCCTTTGTTGGCATTGATGCTGTTCTGATAGATGTAGAAGCTGCTGCATCTTGTATTGGTTTAGGCTTCCACACTTGCTTTGCTGGTACCATGGGTCGAGTGACATTGAAAAACTTGTCCCTTTGCCTCTCGGCCTCTTGTTCTGCCATCTCTTGACTCCTCAACCTCTGCAGTTTCCTCTTTTGTGTCTTTGTTAGTCCTAGAGAACACCACCTTGGCTGAGTGTATTTAGGATCTCTTGGCTTCACTCGACTGGTACTTGCTTCATGATCATTAGCCGAGTGCTTTGGCGCGATAACAAGTATCGGCTCAATCGGATTGCTATGCACAGTCGGCTGTTGTGTGGTGAATGTTTCGGTGCCCAAAATGAGTGAGTCGGCATTGATTTTTTCCTTGCCTTTTCCTGACTCAACTGCTGTAACACTTGGCAACTTGACACGCCACTCTTGTTGACTTTTCTGACATATGAAATTTGCACTCGGACGCACCTTTTTATTTGGATGGAATCCACTCGACCGCTCACCTGAGTGAAACCCACTCGGCCGCATTCTTACACTCGGATAGTTTCCACTCGGTGGCAT
Organism: Elymus sibiricus; assembly: GCA_039707655.1. NCBI lineage: Eukaryota > Viridiplantae > Streptophyta > Magnoliopsida > Poales > Poaceae > Elymus > Elymus sibiricus. The sequence continues at coordinate 3,475,979 of CM077670.1, read as the reverse complement.
ATTTTGACCAACCGAGTGATGAACACCAATGTTCAGTCGGTTTTCATACGAGCATCTAAGTCGATCCCAAACAGGTTGTCGTTGTTCTTGTGGAAACAGCACCCTTGATCCAGTCGGTTTTGCATACCGACTGAACATATCAGCTGATGGTGACCTTGGTTGCTTCAGGTACGATGACCGATTAGAGCTAGAACCGGCCGACTGATTTGCATATTTGGACAGCAACATATCAAAAGTTGGCTTGATTCGCTTACGCTCTACCTTAGCTTCATTCCTCTTCCACTTGCCAACTTCTGGACTCTTGGGTTTAACAAATTTAACACGAGTGTCTTGTTGCACCTGTTGTTGCCCCCCAAGACCTTGCTGTCCTCCTTGCTTTTCCTGGGCTCACCAACAATGACATTAGTTTTATTAGCAGATTCGGCTACCTCCGGCCGAATGAGCAACTTTTTCCCCTCCAAATCCAAAGTGTTCATTGGGAAGGGCTGCTTATCAACTTGCATCTCATAAAAGTTCAATCGTCCGTCATTAATGGCCGATTGTATCTGTCGTCGGAAAACATTGCCATCATTAGTAGCATGAGAAAAAGAATTATGATATTTGCAATAAGCACGCCGTTTCAGCTCTTCAAACGACGGTAAAGTATGAGATATCCTAATGATCTTAGCTTGCAGCAAAGCATCAAATATTTTGTCACACTTAGCAATGTTAAAAGTAAACTTCATCTCTTCATCACGATTCTTATGAATCGGTTTCAGATCATTGCAAGTAAATGGTTTGGCCTTAGATGGCCAAACAAATTCAGCAGCATACATATCACCTTCATCGTCCGACTGATCACTACCATACTCAACCATATTCATCTTAGGACGATCAGTTTTACACTATGCACTTCTTTGAAATCTTTGCTTCGGCTTTCCTGAGCCAAAGCTCTTTGCAAGACTTGGTTGATACTTAAGAACTCATAGCCTTCTAACTTTTCTCTAATGTGAGTTTTCAAACCACTAAGCACAAGGTCAGCCAAGTCTCTCTCGGTTATCACCAAACTATAGCACCGGTTCTTTGTATCTCTAAATCTCTTGACGTAATCGGAGGCCGATTCATCATTTTTCTGCTTAACCGATGTAAGATGTGACAACTTAAGTTCATTGTTGCCGCTATAAAAGTGATCATGAAATTTCTGCTCTAGCTGCGACCATACCCGAATGGAACCATGTGGTAAAGAAGAGAACCATGAAAATGCAGTACCAGTTAATGACAAAGGAAACAAACGCACTTTCAATTCATTCAGCGAGCCTGCCTCACCCAATTGTGCTAAGTATTGACTAACATGCTCCCATGTGGTTTTTGTGCCCTCTCCATTGAATTTAACAAAATCTGGAATTTCATATCCCGGAGGGCACTGGATTGCATCAAAATACTCAGGATACGGTTTTTGGTAAATCCGATTCCTAGGTAATTCAACACCAAAATTTTCCCTAAGCATCTTAGCCATCTCCTCTCTAAAATTAGCTAGAGCATCGTCCGTAGTAGATGATGAAGTTTGCTGCAGTGGCATAGGAGGAGTAGGATTACTGGTTGCAGGTAGAAACTGTGGCATGTATACCGAACCATAGTTCGGCAATGATCTAGCAGCGTTTGCACCTATAAGTAAAGCTTGGTTCGGTATTGGCACCGAACTTGGCATGCTCATGATGGGATTAGCAGGTGCAGCCACGATCTGATTGGTGTGGGTAGGATAATAATTCATCGGCATGGGAGGTGCCGATGAAATAGGTAAAGACAGATTAGGGCTTTCTACACCAGTCGACACACCAGTATTACGAGTAGATGATTGAGGCATATTTTTCTGAGCATTAGTATTCTCTAAAAAAGATAGATAGACCAGATTGTTACCATCAGCAATACGACTCTCAATCTCAGCCCACTGCTCAGGAGAAAAGGTAGTACTTACAGGAGGTTTAACCTGTTCGGCTTGAAGAGGAGGGAACTTGATTTCTCCAATCGGAGTGATATTGCCTTGACGATCCTTCTTGAAGTTTCCAAGGAACTCCTGCAACTCCTTCTCTTCACGCGCCTTCTTGTACTCCTCATAAGCTTGGCGATGATCAGCCGATAGTTCATCAAGCTTGGGCTTAATGATGTTATCGGCATCTATCTCGGATGGCTTGGGAAGATCAGACATGATGGTTGATGAGGATGATTGATCTTTAGTCCCCAGCGGAGTCGCCAAAAAGTGTGTTGACACACGAACACGTCACCGTGTACCCTCGACGCCGGGGGTGATGCACCGCAGCTCACGTCGAAGGAGGACCGTCCGGCAGCGCGATACGCAAGACAGCCGGCGGTCGCTTTTGCAGACCCGAAATCCCGCACGCCTGGGAGGGACCCCGTCAGGGAGTGCGGCGGCTATGGGCTGCTCTAGGTCGATTCGCTCGCCCCTAGAGCCTCGGGATTCACAGCTCTCAAACATGAAGAACAGCGAAAAACGAGAGAGAAAAACGATGGAGAGATAAAACTTAGACTGAAAAATAGTATAGATTGATTTGTTCGATTGTGTGTTGTTCAATCGGCCGTCACCCCCAACATATATAAGAGGCGGCTGGACTTCCCGTACAAGCAAAGGATTCATCTAGGCTTTCCTTACAAGAAAATTACATCAATTCACGTCCTAGAGTCCTAGTTCTAGTCCCACTCGGATTCAGCCCAAATCTGGCCCAATCTTCTGTCTTGCTCCTTGCGTGGGCCGTGGAATCTGCATATGACCTCCGATGGAGACGGTCCAAACATCAATTTTGTGTGCCTCGACGAGACCAACAATCCGTATGTTGATCACTTTCCCAAATAAAGCCATCTTGAATACTCCACGAGGTCATCTTTAACTTTGAATCGGACTCGGTCATGTAGCGGGCTGGACCGTCCGAGTGTTGTAGCGTCTCTGCAGGCCGTATACTATCTCAGATGATAATGACCTTAAAAGCAAAGTTGACCGTTTCGACGTTATGAACAAGTTTCATGTTGACCACTTTTCCATCCGAGACCATCTAGATGACCATATAGGCCAATCTTTACCTTCTGGTTGAATCACTCGGATTTGGAGTCCTTTAGTCGGTCGAGTGAAATTTCTCACTCGGACAACAATCTTTCCAGTCGGAATTTTCCACTCGGATAGAACTATTTCACTCGACTGGCAATATTTCACTCGGATTTCATGTACCTGGACTCTTTGACCGAAGTTTCACTCGGATGGAAACTTTTTACTCGGTTATCAAGCCTTCACTCGGATAGCTATATTTTCACTCGGATGATAAGCTTTTCACTCAGATAGCTATATTTTCACTCGGATGATAAGCTTTTCACTCGGATAGCTATATTTTCACTCGGATGATAAGCTATTCACTCGGATAGCTATATTTTCACTCGGATGATAAGCTTTTCACTCGGACGGACGGAAAACTTTTCACTTGACCGGACGACAAACGTTTCACTCGGCCGGACGGCAAACTTTCACTCGGATGTCCCGACTGAGACTTCAGCCTGATCTTGTTTTGCCTCTCCAGGTCGCATACGACCTCGGATTGAGAAGAATTATATATCAAAATCAATCGGCTCGACGACGTGAAACTTTTTCATGTTGTAAGTTTTTCCATCCGAGGACGTCTTGAGGGCCGAATGACTCGCGCGACCCATCAGACATGTGTCTGATCCCTCGCGCCATATTTTAGCTCAGGATCAGTCTGCAGTGTTTTGCTTCTATCTTTTGCATACGAACTCGGATTGAGATGATTTATATATCAAAATCAGTCAGCTCGACGAGACGAAGACAATCCACGTGCAGCATTCCTTCATCCGAGGTTGTCTTGGAGGCGTAATCGACCAAAAAGCACTCAGAACATCTAAACATGACAATCCAAGTGTAATTTGGTCCTTGAAATGATGCCGAATGGTGATGGCCTAAACATCAAGGTTGTTTCACTCGGCAATATGAACTTTCTCGTATAAAAAACCTTTTCATTTGAGTCCATCTTTACTGCATTTTGCATCGTGCCAAAATCAGGTGTCAACATGTAGCAAATCACAAAAATTATAATTAAACATTGCATACTAAATGCCTCTGCATATTTAATACTCCTATCCTCAAATAGAATCAGCAAACAAGCCAACATATGCAAACAATGCAAACATAACAGCAATCTGCCTAAACAGGAGAGTCTGTAAAGGATAATTAAGAATCCATACTTAGATAACTCAAAAAATTCTGAAAATTTACCACACTGGAAATAATTTATCAAAGTTCACTGTATCAAAATTTCAGGATTTTATCACATTCTTTCATTTCTGGGCAATTTAATCAATAGCAGCAAACTTTCTGTTTTGAAACAGCAACTCATGAACTTGCAAAATAAGCATGGTAAAGGCTATACTTGACATTTTATTGAACTAAAAGATGCAAAACATGATTATTTATAACACCAAGCAAATATCAAAAGAAGAAAATGACGCTCCAAGCAAAACTCATATTATGTGACGAATAAAAATATAGCTTCAAGTGAAGTTACCGATAGTGTTGAAGATGAAAGAGGGGATGCCTTCCGGGGCATCCCCAAGCTTAGGCGCTTGAGCCTTCCTTGAGTATTACCTTGGGGTGCCTCGGGCATCCCCAAGCTTAGGGCCTTGCCACTCCTTATTCTCCTCATATCGACATCTTACCCAAAACTTGAAAACTTCAATCACACAAAACTTAACGGAACTTCGTGAGAACGGTTAGGTACTGACCAAGACAAGATTCACAATTGTTCCCATATAATGCCTACTGTATTCTATCATTTCCACAATTTATATCTCATAATATAAGCTATGGAAACATTAAAACAAGCAAACTATGCATTGAAAACAGAATCTGTCAAAAACAGAACTGTCTGTAATGATCTGAGCAACTACCATACTTCTGGGACTCTAAAAATTCTGAAAAATTAGGACAACGTAAAACATTTACATATAAATACTTTATAAAAATTTCAGAATTTTTTGACGCTCCAGCAAAATCTGGGAAATTAAAAACTGGAGGCAAAAGTTTCTGTTTTTGCACAGAATTGAATCAACAAGTATCCACACTATCCCAAAGGTTTTACTTGGCACTTTATTGAAAGAAAACATATAAAACATGATTACTACAGTAGCTTAATCATGTGAACACGCAAAAACAGTAGGTATAAATATTGGGTTGTCTCCCAACAAGCGCTTTTCTTTTAGCCTTTTAGCTAGGCATGATGATTTAAATGATGCTCGCATAAAAGTAAAGAATTGAAACACAAAGAGAGCATCATGAAGCATATGACTAGCACATTTAAGCCTAACCCACTTCCTATGCATAGGGATTTTGTGAGTAAATAGTTTATGGGAGCAGGAATCAACTAGCATAGGAAGGCAAAACAAGAATGACTTCAAAACTTTCAACACATAGAGAGGAAACTTGATATTATTAAAATATGTAGAAGCATATATTCCTCTCTCAAAATAATTTTCAGTAGCATCATGAAGAAATTCAACAATATATCCATCACACAAATCATTCTTGTCATGATACATAAGCATAGAAATCTTACTACTCTCCACATAAGCAATTTTCTTCTCATTCATAATAGTGGGATCAAACGCAACAAAATAATTATCATCAGATACTTGATTGGCATAATCAAATTGAACATTAAAATCATGATGACACGTTTCATGGTTATCATTATTCTTTATAGCATACAAGTCATCACAATAATCATCATGAATAGGAGGCATGTTATCATCATAATAGATTTTCTCATCAAAACTTGGGGAACTAAAAATATCATCTTCATCACACATAGCATCCCCAAGCTTGTGGCTTTGCATATCATTAGCATCATGGGTATTCAAAGAATTCATATTAACAACATTGCAATCATGCTCATCATTCAAAGATTTTATGCCAAACATTTCATTGAATTCTTCTTCTATCAATTGAGCACAATTATCGGAATCCTTATTTTCAAGAAAGACATGATAAAGAAAAATAATATGAGGCAACCTCAATTCCATTTTTTTGTAGTTTTCTTTTATAAACCAAAGTAGTGATAAAACAAGAAACTGAAAGATTCAATTGCAAGATCTAAAGATATACCTTCAAGCACTCACCTCCCCGGCAACGACGCCAGAAAAGAGCTTGATGTCTACTACACAAGTTATTCTTGTATACTCGTATTGGGCCTCCAAGCGCAGAGTTTTGTAGGACAGTAGCAATTTTCCCTCAAGTGGATGACCTATGGTTTATCAATCCATGGGAGGCGTAGGTTGAAGATGGTATCTCTCAAACAACCCTGCAACCAAATACAAGAAACCTCTTGTGTCCCCAACACACCCAATACAATGGTAAATTGTATAGGTGCATTAGTTCGGCGAAGAGATGGTGATAAAATTGTAGTATGGATAGTAGATATAGGTTTTTGTAATCTGAAAATATAAAAACAGCAAGGTAGCAAATAGTAAACGGGCATAAAAACGGTATTGCAATGCTTAGAAACAAGGCCTAGTGTTCATACTTTCACTAGTGCGATCTCCCAACATTGTTGACATAGTTGAATCATATGTAAATCCCTCACGTGCGACAAAGAGTTCACTCCAAAGTCACAAATTGCGGAGAACAAACGAAGAAATTGTTGTGGGGTACGAAACCACCTCAAAGTTATCCTTCCCGATCACTCTTATGAGCCATCCCCATTAATTGTCACGAACAGCCCTAGAGTTCGTACTAGAATAACACCTTAAGATACACATCAACCAAAACCCTAATGTCACCTAGGCACTCCAATGTCACCACGAGTACCCGCGGGTTTGATTATACGATATGCATCACACAATCTCAAATTCATCTATTCAAACCAACACAAAGAACTTCAAAGAGTGCCCCAAAGTTTCTACCGGAAAGTCAAGACGAAAACGTGTGCCAACCCTTATGCATAAATCCCCAAGGTCACGGAACCCGCAAGTTGATCACCAAAACATACATGAAGTGACTCAAGTGAATATCCCATTTTCACCACAGATATCCATATGCAAGACATACATCAAGTTTTCTCAAATCCTTAAAGACTCAATCCGATAAGAAAACTTCAAAGGGAAAACTCAATTCACCACAAGAAGATAGAGAGGGGAAAACTCCATATGATTCATCTATATGAACAAAGCTCGCGATACATCAAGATCGTGCCATCTCAAGAACACGAGAGAGAGAGAGATCAAACACATAGCTACTGGTACAAACCATCAGCCCCGAGGGTGAACTACTCCCTCCTCATCATGGAGACCACCGGTATGATGAAGATGGCCTCCGGTGATGCGTTTCCCCCTCCGGCAGGGTGCCGGAAAAGGGATGTAGATGGGATCTCTCTGGTACAGAGGCTTGCGGCGGCGTAAAAACTCATCTAGGTTAACTTTCGGGGGTTTCTGAATATATATGATTTTTCAGCGTTGGAATCACGCGAAACGGAGCCACGTGGGCCCCACGAGGTACCAGGGCGCGCCTGGGGGGGTGGCGCGTCCTGGTGCCTCGTGGGCACTGGGTGGCCCCCCTCCAGTGGGTCTTGGTGCCAATATTTTTTATTTGTCCAATAAAAAATCTCCAAAAAGTTTCAGCTCATTTGGAAAACTTTCATTTCTGCACAAAAAACAACACCACGGTAGTTCTGCTGAAAACAGCGTCAGTCCGGGTTAGTACTAATCGAATCATACCAAAACCATATAGAATTGTTATAAATATGGCATGAATAATTCATAAATTATAGATACGTTGGAGACGTATCAGTGGGGGGCCTGTAAATTTCCCGATCGTCGACTTTATGTCCGATCTGATCGTAAACCGAATTCTTGCCGTCCGAGATGGACATTGATACGTCCATTTTGCATCATGTTTCCTACTGTTATCTATAGTGTTTTTAATCAATATAACACTTTGTGGAGCAATTCTAATGCCTTTTCTCTCTTAATATGCAAGATTTACACAAGGAGGGAGATTGCCGGCAGCTGGAATTCTGGACCTGAAAAAGCTATGTCAGAGATACCTATTCTGCACATCTCCAAATGAGCTGAAATTTCACGGAGAATTATTTTGGAATAAATAAAAAATACTGGATCCAAGAAGTACCTGAGGGGGCCACCCAGGTGCCCACGAGGCACCAGGGCGCGCCACCCCCCCTAGGCGCGCCCTGGTGGCTCGTGGGGCTCTTGGCCAGCCTCTGGCCCCCATCTTCTGGTATATAAGTCCATTTGCCCAAAAAAAATATAGAGAAGACTTTTGGGGCGGTGCGCCGCCGTCTCGAGGTGGAACTTGGGCAGGAGCACTTTTGCTCTCCGGCGGAGAGATTCTGGCGGGGATACTTCCCGCCGGGAGGGCGAAATCGTCACCATCGACATCACCAATGATCCTCTCATCGTGGGAGGACCAATCTTCATCAACATCTTCACCAGCACCATCTCATCTCAAACCCAATTTCATCTCTTGTATTCAATCTTTGTCTCAAAACCTCAGATTGGTACCTGTGGGTTGCTAGTAGTGTTGATTACATCTTGTAGTTGATGCTAGTTGGTTTATTTGGTGGAAGATTATATGTTCAGATCTAATATGATATTTAATACCCCTCTGATCTTGGACATGAAGATGATTTGTGAGTAGTTACTTTTGTTCTTTAGGACATGGGAGAAGTCTTGTCATAAGTAATCACGTGAATTTGGTATTCGTTCGATATTTTGATGATATGTATGTTGTTGATTCTCTTAGTGGTGTCATGTGAACGTCGACTACATGACACTTCACCATCGTTGGGCCTAAGGGAATGCATTGTGGAGTAGTAATTAGATGATGGGTTGCTAGAGTGACATAAGCTTAAACCCTAGTTTATGCGCTATTCCGTAAGGGGCTGATTTGGATCCATATGTTTAATGCTATGGTTAGAGTTATCTTAATTCTTCTTTCATAGTTGTGGATGCTTGCGAAGGGGGGTAATCATAAGTGGGAGGTTTGTTCAAGTAAGAACAACACCTAAGCACCGGTCCACCCACATATCAAATTATCAAAGTAGCGAACGCGAATCAAACCAACATGATGAAAGTGACTAGATGAAATTCCCATGTGTCCTCGAGAACGCTTTACTTATTATAAGAGATCGTTCTGGCTTGTCCTTTGATACAAAAAGGATTGGGCCACCTTGGTGCACTCTTTGTTACTATTGCTACTTGTCACTTGTTACAAATTATCTTGCTATCAAACTACTCGTTACCGATAATTTCAGTGCTTGCCGGAAATACCTTGCTGAAAATTGCTTGTCATTTCCTTCTGCTCCTTGTTGGGTTCGACACTCTATTTGATCGAGGAGATAGGTCTAGAGGGGGGGTGAATAGACTCTTAACCAGCCAAAGGTGCAGTTTTTAATTTCTCTTGGAACTTAGGCAGATTTTGGCACAAGTTAAGATCACTCCAATACTTTCTACACATGCATATCTAGAGATTGAGCAGTGGAAATGGTAAAGCATGCAATAGTGCGGAAAATAAGAGGGTAGAGTATGGAAGATCAAACGCAATGAAGACACGGTGGTTTTTGGCGTGGTTCCGATAGGTGGTGCTATCGTACGTCCACGTTGATGGAGACTTCAACCCACGAAGGGTAACGACTGCGCGAGTCCACGGAGGGCTCCACCCACGAAGTGTCCATGAAGAAGCAACCTTGTCTATTCCCCCATGGCTTACGTCCACGACGGACTAGCCTCACTCGGGGTAGATCTTCATGAAGTAGGCGATCTCCTTGCCCTTACAAACTCCTTGGTTCAACTCCACATCATGTTGGAGGCTCCCAAGTGACACCTAACCAATCTAGGAGACACCACTCTCCAAAAGGTAATAGACGGTGTGTTGTTGATGAACTCCTTGCTCTTGTGCTTCAAATGATAGTCTTCCCAGCACTCAAACAACACCTCACAGATTTGGCTATGGTGGAAGAGGGATTTGAGTGGAAAGCAACTTGGGAAAGGTTAGTGATCAAGATTCAAATGGTAGGAGTGGAATAGCTTGATCTCAACACATGAGTAGGTGGTTCTCTCTCAGAAAATGTATGGTGGAAGTGTAGGCACGTTCTGATGGCTCTCCCTTTCTGAGAAGGAGGTGGTGGAGGGGTATATATAGCCTCCACACAAAATCCAACCGTTACACACTTTTGACCCAACTCGGTGGCACCGAAACGATAATCTCGGTAGCACCGAACTGTGTAAAAGATATGAACTTTAGGAATCTCGGTGGGACCGATACGAACAACTCGGATGGACCGAAGTGCGATGGCTAGGGCAAACCTCATCTCGGTGGCACCGATAGCATCAACTCGGTAAGACTGAAGTGAAGCAATAAGGCAACAGAGAGTTGGCAAGCCATCTCAGTGAGACCGATTTGCAAAAGCCGGTGAGACCGAAGTAAGTGCAAACGAGTACAGAGAATTGGCAAGGCCATGTCTGTGAGACCGAGATCCATTTCGGTGGATCCGATTTGTTAGGGTTTTGGCAGTGGCTAAGTCTTGGATGAACTCGGTGGGGCCGGATAGAGAATTTCGGTGGGGCCGAGTTGGAATGTAGTTTTGGACATATTTGGTTAGAGAGAGTGGTTGAGGGTTTAGGAGTACTGTCACTAAGCACTTGAGCAAAAATACCATTAAGCAACACCTCATCCCCTTTTAATAGTATTGGCTTTCCTATCGACTCAATGTGATCTTGGATCACTAAACCAAAAATGTAGAGTCTTGAGCTTTTGCCAATCCTTGTCCTTAGCATTTTGAAGTAGTTCCACGTCCTCTTGTCCCTGCCACGCCATTGTTGAACTTGTCTGAAATTCACTAGATAAAAGCATTAGTCCAACACATGTATGTTGGCATAAATTACCAAAACCACCAAGGGAGCAAATGTGCTTTCAATCTCCCCCTTTTTGGTAATTGATGACAACATACATCAAAGCTTCAAATGAAGATTTAGCAGAAGAATATATGAAAGCTTTGAAGGAAACATGTAACATGTATGAGCTCCCCTGAAGTCCCCCTGAAGATGCGCATATAAAATGATGATATCACATGGGAGATATACATGCAACATGTATCTTGGCTATATGCATCAGAGCAATATATATGGCATTTAGGTATCCACGTGTCCATGATTTTCTTCTTGCAAACAATATATATATACTAGCAAGAGGTCAATCATGTACATGAGTGTGATGCATATACTTATACCTTGAAGTTCTTGATCAAGTACCTGAAGAAATACACTTGAGAAAACAAGGTTAGATAACACAAGATAATTTCTTCAAGAAAAGACACAAGATCAACAAGAAACCAAGATTGGGATGACATGTAGAGAGAGTATCACTAGGTGAATACTTCTTTGAAGCAGACATGTCCCCAACAGAAATAGTGTCTCCCCTTAAAGAAATTCCTCTCCCCCTGAATCTAACATTAGATATTGGGAGTAGGTAAGGTGGGGAAACTAGAACAGCCAAAGAACAAACTAATCATGTTTGGCCCCTCTTAGAAACATGTAACATTCTCTCCTCTTGGAAGGTGCATCTCTTTTGTAGAGATAAGCTTTGATGTATTCCTCTCTCCCCCTTTGACATCAATTTCCAAGAAGGGACTTCAAGGTTATTGATCAAGTGGGTTTGGTCCTTGAGAAACACATGTAGCCATAGAGTGGCTCTAGATGCAAGTAGACGATAAGAATCATTGAGTGGAGCTGGAGAAGAAAAACTCAGGAAATATTTGTCAGAAATGCCCTTAGAGCAGCAAAGTCGGTGACACCGAGGTGAGTCAATTCGGTGGAACTGAGTTTGGTGCAATGGAACAATTTGTCAACTCAGCTCACTAGGCAAAGGAATTCTCATAAAGATTTGCAAGGAATTAACTACGAAAATAGCGAAAAGAAAATAAACACAGAAAAGAAGCAAAGTCTAGATGAAGTTTTTTTTAAGAGACCCTCTAGCAAGAATAGAATAAACACAAGGAACACTAGAGAACTTCATCTAGATGGGTCGGCGACTCGGTCACCTATGTTAGAGTATATTGACTTAGGAGTCAAGTGAGAGCACTTGATCATAGGTCATACTCATCGTTTAAGCTCAAAATGGGGTTGCCATTTTTCCTTTAAGCATTTCAATGTATTCACATCTTGTTGAGTTGCTTTAGCTCATGTATTTGAGTAAAGCTTGTCTAAGATGTGAGAACTTACATTGGGATTTTGTGGTGATGTCCATCATGTAGTTGGACTTGATGTAGATGCTCATGAGTTGAAGTTGGGAGCTATCCTATCTTTTGTAGTTCATCTTCCTACATGGGTTAGCTTTGCAAGGAACAACTTGTATATCCAAAATGACAAGAATGAAGCATAACTCAAAAGTTTGTCAAAGGATATGTTTAGGTTGTCTTGTTCCTTGTTCCACCATCAATTGTCGATACTTGGGTTATACAAGATTGCTTATGATAAGAGTGTGTCGCAACCTTGTGACATGAAGCTTGTCCAAGTACCTACAAAAGGTTAGATACCATACAAGGGAGCAAAATATCCAAGATATAATATGATCATGAAAGTATCATGGATTAGTCAAGAATGCTCATGCCCTTGTATGCATCCACGTGAATCTCTAGTTCACGTTTGAAGCATCAATGATGTTCAACTCACTTCTCAAGTGACAGAACACTTTCTCATCAAGGGGTTTGGTAAAGATGTCCGCCAATTGTTTGTCGGTACGAACATGTTTGAGGTCAATGTCACCTTTCTCAACATGATCTCGAATGAAGTGGTGACGAACCTCAATATGCTTAGTTCCAGAATGTTGCACGGGATTGTGTGCAATCTTAATAGCACTCTCATTGTCACATAGTAATGGTACATGTCCCACATGCTCACCATAGTCTTTAAGAGTTTGTGTCATCCGTAGTAATTGAGCACAACATGATCCCGCGGCAATGTATTCCGCTTCGGCAGTAGATAGAGATACGGAATTTTGTTTCTTGGAGGACCAAGACACAAGAGATCTACCAAGAAATTGACATGTACCCGAAGTGGATTTTCTGTCAACCTTGTCTCCGGCATAGTCCGAATCGGAGTAGCCAACAAGATTGAAAGAAGATCCTTTGGGATACCATATGCCAAAGTTTGGTGTATGTATCAAGTATCTCACAATTCTTTTCACCGCCTTAAGGTGACACTCTTTTGGTGCCGCTTGGTATCGTGCACACATGCACACACTTAGCATAATGTCGGGACGGGAGGCACATAGATATAGCAATGAACCAATCATAGATCGAAAAACCTTTTGATCAACAAGTTTTCCATCCTTGGTCAAGTCAAGATGTCCACTCGTGGGCATGGGAGTTTTCATACCTTTACTCTCTTGCATGTTGAACTTCTTTAATAAATCCTTGGTATACTTTGTTTGAGAAACAAAGGAACCTTCCCCAGTTTGCTTGATTTGCAAACCAAGAAAGAATTTGAGTTCACACATCATAGACATCTCAAACTTTTCCGACATCAACCTTCCAAACTTTTCACTAAAAGAAGGGTTACTAGATCCAAAGATAATATCATCAACATAAATTTGGCATACAAATAATTCTCCATTTACCCTCTTCGTGAACAAAGTTGAATCAATCTTCCCAATCTCAAAACCTTTTTCAAGAAGAAACTTTGTTAAGCATTTGTACCAAGCTCTAGGGGCTTGTTTAAGACCATAAAGAGCTTTACGAAGTTTGTACACATGACTAGGTTTCTAGGGATTCTCAAAGCCGGGAGGTTGTTTAACATACACTTCCTCCTAAATTTCCCCATTCAAGAAGGCACTTTTTATATCCATTTGATAAAGGGTGATATCATGGTGATTGGCATAAGCAAGTAAAATGTGAATGGATTCAAGTCTTGCAACGGGGGCGTAGGTCTCACCATAGTCCATACCTTCGACTTGTGTGTAACCTTGTGCTACGAGGCGAGCCTTGTTGCGTACCACTTGTCCATCTTCATCTTGCTTATTCCGAAACACCTATTTGGTTCCAATGATGTTTTGCTCTTCCTTAGGCTTCTCAACCAATGTCCACACTTGGTTCCTCTCAAAGTTGTGTAGCTCTTCGTGCATTGCATTCACCCAATCGGGGTCCTTGAGAGCATCTTCTACCTTCAAGGGTTCAACACTAGAGATAAATGAGTAATGCTCACAAAAGTTAGTTAAGCGAGATTTAGAGCGAGTGATTCTCCCGGATTGGATATCTCCAAGTCTTTGTTCGACGGGATGATCCTTGTCGATTCTTGCTCTAACTCGAGGTAGCTTTTTCTTGGGTCGTGGTGAGGCTTCCTCATCATCATCTTCTTCTTCTTCATTGAAGTTGTCGTTGTTCGCTTGTGGAGGTGGAGAAGGAGGTTGAGGTGGATCATCTTGTTGCACTTCCTCATTCCCATCGTCTTGACGTGTTCCACTTGTGGATGCCTCCATATCAACTTGTCGTTCACCTTGATGTGAAGTTGGGGCTTCCACTTGAATAGATGAGGTACTCTCCTTTACTTCCACGGGGCAAATCTTGCCAATGGGCAAGTCTTGGATTGCTTCCGATGGTTCTTGATCTCCTACATCAAGTGGCAATTGCTCGACTTGCGAGCCGTTAGTCTCATCAAACTTCACATCTACCATCTCTTCAACTTTTCGAGTGAAGTTGTTGTAGACATGGTAAGTATGAGAGTTCGATCCATAACCGAGTAGAAAACCTTCATGAGATTTAGGAGAAATTTTTTAATGATGATGCTTATCAAGAATGTAACATTTTGAGCCAAATACTCGAAAGTATCCAACTTTTGGTTTGTTACCGGTGAGCAGTTCATACGCCGTTTTACCAAGAAGCTTGTGAAGTCGATTTGTTGCATGACAAGCTGTTTCAACCGCTTCTGCCCAAAAATGTCTTGGCGTCTTGTATTCATAAAGCATTGTTCTTGCCATCTCAATAAGTGTCCGGTTCTTCCTCTCAACAACTCCATTTTGTTGAGGTGTGTACGTAGCCGAGAACTCGTGTGAAATACCCTCCTCATCAAGAAAGGTGTCCACAATGGTGTTCTTGAACTCCGTTCCGTTGTCACTCCGAACCTTCTTAATCTTCACTTCAAATTGATTTTGAGCCTTTCTTGCGAAGTTCTTGAAGATCTTTTGTACCTGCGATTTGTCATCAAGAAAGAACACCCACGTAAATCTGGAAAAATCATCAACAATGACCAAACCGAAAGAGTTACCACCAAGACTCTTGTAGGAATTGGGACCAAAAAGATCCATATGAAGTAGCTCGAGTGGTCTCCTTGTGGTCATAATGTTCTTTACGGGATGGCTTCCTCCAACTTGTTTTCCTGCTTGGCAAGCACTACAAAGTCGATCTTTGTCAAATATAACATCTTTCACTCCAAGAATGTGATCTCCTTTAACAAGTTTATCAAGGTTACGCATACGAACATGTCCAAGTCTTCTATGCCATAACCAACCTTTAGAAGATTTAGCAATTAAACAGGTACGAGGTTGAGATCTCTTAGTGAAATCAACAATGTATATATCACCTCTACGTATGCCGGTAAAGACCATATTATGATTATCTTGGTGAAACACTTGGCAATCTACTTTGGTAAATAGAACATTAAAACCAAAATCGGCTAGTCTAGATACGGAAAGAAGATTGTAACCAAGAGATTCAACAAGCATAACATTTTGTATGGAGCTATCATTGGATATGGCCACCTTACCAAGGCCAAGTACCTTACCCTTGGAGTTGTCTCCAAAAGTCACATACTTGCGTGAACCATCATTTTTAGTATGTTCACGAAACATGTCTCTATCTCCGGTCATGTGATCGGTACATCCACTATCAAGAATCCATTCTTTTCCTCCGGCCATGTAATCTCGAAGATTTGCCATAAGACTGAGATTCCTCATGGTCTTCTCAAATTCAATATCAAAGTCTTCGTCTTCATCATAATAGCCATGCTCAACATCATCATCATCATGCATGTGATCCTCACAAAGGGCAACAGATTCATTAGTTTCATGATCATGACAATGTTCAAGTTTATGGATTCTAATAGTTTCCATGATAATGTTGCTAATAGTTCTAACATCTCCTTTGGCACGCATGAGATCACGAAGCTCAAACAAGCAATCATCAAACTTAGGATCACTAGGACTCATCTTGTGAAAGGCAACAGCCTTATGAAGAATCTTATCGAGACTTTTTAAGGAGTAATCAGGATATCGATTTTCTAAATCATTCCATAGAGTATAAGCACATGCAAAGTTTCGCATACAACCAAGCACAACCTTAGGTAGTCCTCTAATGATAAGATTGACGGTTCTAAGATTACGAAGCATGTCAATTTCCTCTTCATGGGTAGGATGCAAGGGATCAATAGGGGGCACATAAGGATTATGAATATACTTGCTCAAGTTAAATTCATCAAAGATATCAAGCATTTCATCCTTCCAAAAGTTGTAGTACTCCCCATCGAGAATAGGCACTCTACGTCTAAGACTCCCCAACGTAGACACATCCATCTCCCTCCAATGGTGATGAAACCAAGGCAATAGAGACCAAGGCTCTGATACCAATTGTGGGATCGAGGAGATAGGTCTAGAGGGGGGGTGAATAGACTCTTAACCAGCCAAAGGTGCAGTTTTTAATTTCTCTTGGAACTTAGGCAGATTTTGGCACAAGTTAAGATCACTCCAATACTTTCTACACATGCATATCTAGAGATTGAGCAGCGGAAATGGTAAAGCATGCAATAGTGTGGAAAGTAAGAGGGTAGAGTATGGAAGATCAAACGCAATGAAGACACGGTAGTTTTTGGCATGGTTCCGATAGGTGGTGCTATCGTACGTCCACGTTGATGGAGACTTCAACCCACGAAGGGTAACGGCTACGCGAGTCCACGGAGGGCTCCACCCATGAAGGGTCCACGAAGAAGCAACCTTGTCTATTCCACCATGGCTTACGTCCACGAAGGACTATCCTCACTCGGGGTAGATCTTCACGAAGTAGGCGATCTCCTTGCCCTTACAAACTCCTTGGTTCAACTCCACCTCATGTTGGAGACTCCCAAGTGACACCTAACCAATCTAGGAGACACCACTCTCCAAAAGGTAATAGACGGTGTGTTGTTGATGAACTCCTTGCTCTTGTGCTTCAAATGATAGTCTTCCCAGCACTCAAACAACACCTCATAGATTTGGCTATGGTGGAAGAGGGATTTGAGTGGAAAGCAACTTGGGAAAGGCTAGAGATCAAGATTCAAATGGTAGCAGTGGAATAGCTTGATCTCAACACATGAGTAGGTGGTTCTCTCTCAGAGAATGTATGGTGGAAGTGTAGGCACGTTCTGATGGCTCTCCCTTTCTGAGAAGGAGGTGGTGGAGGGGTATATATAGCCTCCACACAAAATCCAACCGTTACACACTTTTGACCCAACTCGGTGGCACCGAAACGATAATCTCGGTAGCACCGAACTTGTGTAAAAGATATGAACTTTAGGAATCTCGATGGAACCGATACGAACAACTCGGATGGACCGAAGTGCAATGGCTAGGGCAAACCTCATCTCGGTGGCACCGATTGCATCAACTCGGTAAGACCGAAGTGAAGCAATAAGGCAACAGAGAGTTGGCAAGCCATCTCAGTGAGACCGATTTGCAAAACCCGGTGAGACCGAAGTAAATGCAAACGATTATAGAGAGTTGGCAAGGCCATCTCGGTGAGACCGAGATCCGTTTCGGTGGATCCGATTAGTTAGGGTTTTGGCAGTGGCTAAGTCTTGGATGAACTCGGTGAGGCCGGATAGAGAATTTTGGTGGGGCCGAGTTGGAATGTAGGTTTTGGACATATTTGGTTAGAGAGAGTGGTTGAGGGTTTAGGAGTACTGTCACTAAGCACTTGAGCAAAAAGACCATTAAGCAACACCTCATCCCCTTTTAATAGTATTGGCTTTCCTATGGACTCAATGTGATCTTGGATCACTAAACCAAAAATGTAGAGTCTTGAGCTTTTGCCAATCCTTGTCCTTAGCATTTTGAAGGGGTTCCACGTCCTCTTGTCCCTGCCACGCCATTGTTGAACTTGTCTGAAATTCACTAGATAAAAGCATTATTCCAACACATGTATGTTGGCATAAATTACCAAAACCACCAAGGGAGCAAATGTGCTTTCACACTCTTACTTATCAAAAGGACTATGATTGATCCCCTATACTTGTGTATCATCAGACATACTCTGGATGCGGTCAAGCATCTCATTGAGGTGAGATAGCTCTTCGGGATTCGTTGTTGTGCTGTAAGCGGGGCTGACTCGAAGTATGCCCGGCGTGTAACTTGACGCGTCTTCGGCGCGAAGGGCATCTGAACACAATTCCGGGTTCTGTGCCAAAGTCAGTTCTAATACTAATGTAATTTCAGAGGTGGGAGCCGGATTTATGTCCAGACTGACGATCGAAAGGAGACTGGCCGGAGTGGTTGCGTTGGAGGTCTCTAAAGGCGCCGCGACGAAGATCGGTTCCGGAGTTGAGCCTCCAGAGCCGGACAAGCTCTCTATTCGGCCAGGAGTCCATCCTGACAGGAAGAGTTCGCCGCGGGAATCTGCTGTGTACTCGGGGCCCCCGAAGGTCACGATCCGACCCGGGGCATAGTTCTTGACAGAGGCCAGATGACCTGCCGAATCGGCGCAGAAGACTCTTTTCTGGCTCCGTTGCCGGGGAGTGAAGCGCCTCTGGTGAGTGGAATTTGGTAAGGAAACATTTATATTACGTGCTAAAATTTACTGTCACTTGTCACTATGGAAAGTAATCCTTTGACGGGTTTGTTCGGGGTATCTTCACCTCGACCGGAAGCACCATTAGTTGCTCCTCAACCTACTGCACCTACTGAAAATATTTCATATGAAATTCCTGCGGGTATGATAGAGAAACTGCTAGCTAATCCTTATGCAGGAGATGGAACGGTACATCCTGATATGCACTTGATCTATGTGGATGAAATTTGTGGATTGTTTAAGCTTGCAGGTTTATCCGGAGATGGAGTTAAGAAGAAAGTATTCCCTTTATCTTTGGAGGGAAAGGCATTGCCATGGTATAGGCTAGGTGATGAAACTGATACATGGGATTGGAACCGATTGAAATTGGAATTCCACCAGAAATTTTATCCTATGCATTTAGTTCTCCGTGATCGGAATTATATATATAATTTTTGGCCTCGTGAAGGAGAAAGCATCGCTCAAGCTTGGGGAGGCTTAAGTACATGATGTACACATGCCCCAACCATGAGCTCTCAAGAGAAATTATCTTACAGAATTTTTATGCTCGGCTTTCTCATGATAATCAAACCATGCTCGATTCTTCTTCGACTGGCTCCTTTATGAAGAAAACTATTGAATTCAGATGGGATCTTCTGGAAAGAATTAAATGCAACTCTGAAGATTGGGAACTCGACAAAGTTAATGAGTCAGGTATAATACTTGAGTTCGATTGTGTTAAATCTTTTATGGCTACCGATGCTTTTCATAAGTTTAGCACTAAATATGGACTTGACTCTGAGATAGTAGCTTCCTTTTGTGAATCATTTGCTACTCATGTTGATCTTCCTAAGGAGAAGTGGTTTAAATAGAATCCCCCTGTTAAAGATAAAATTGAGGAACCCATTAGTGTTAAAGAAGAAAAAATTGTTTACCATGCTGATCCAGTTGTGTCTACTGCTTATATTGAGAAATCACCTTTTCCTGTTAGGATTAAGGAACATGCTAAAGTTTCAACTATGGTTAACGAAAGTAATATTAGATCACCTAAACCCTCTGAACAAAATAAAGTTGAACCTAATATTGCTATGGTTAAAGATCTTTTGGTCGATAATATAGATGGGCATGTTATTTACTTCTGTGAGGAAGCAGCTAGAATTGCTAAACCAGACCCTAAAGATAAAAACAGACCTGTAGTAGGCATGCCTATTGTCTCTATTAAAATAGGAGATCATTGTTATCATGGCTTATGTGATTTGGGTGCTAGTGTGAGTGCTATTCTGTTTACCTTATACCAAGATATTATGAATGATATTGCACCTGTTGAAATAGAGGACATTGATTTTACTATTAAGCTTGCAAACCGAGATACCATTACACCGCTTGGGATCGTTAGAGATGTTGAAGTCTTGTGTGGAAAACTAAAATACCCTACTGATTTTATAGTTCTCGGTTCTCCACGAGATGATTTTTGTCCCATTATATTTGGTAGACCTTTCTTGAACATTGTTAATGCCAAGATTGATTGTGCTAAAGAAACTATTAGTGTTGATTTCGGTGGCACATCTCATGAGTTTAATTTCTCCAAGTTTCGTAGACAACCTCATGATAAAGAATTGCCTAGTAAAGATGAAATTATTGGTCTTGCTTCTATTGGAGTACCTCCTACTGATCCGTTAGAACAATATTTGCTAGACCATGAAAATGATATGCATATGAATGAAAGAAATGAAATAGATAAGATGTTCTTCGATCAACCACCTATCCTTAAACACAATTTGCCTGTTGAAACTCTTGGTGGCCCTCCTCCACCTAAAGGTGATCCAGTATTTGAATTGAAGCAATTGCTTGATACATTGAAATATGCTTATCTTGATGAAAAGAAGATATATCATGTTATTATTAGTGCTAACCTTTCAGAGCATGAAGAAAAGAGATTACTTAAAACTCTGAGGAAGCACCGAGCTGCTATTGGATATACTCTTGATGATCTTAAGGGCATTAGTCCCACTCTATGTCAGCACAAAATTAATATGGAGCCTGATGCTAAACCAGTTGTCGACCACCAACGACGATTAAATCCTAAGATGAAAGAGGTGGTAAGAACTGAAATATTAAAGCTTCTGGAAGTAGGTATAATCTATCCCATAGATGATAGTAGATGGATAAGTCCCGTTCATTGTGTCCCTAAGAAAGGAGGTATCACCGTTGTTCCTAATGATAAAAATGAACTCATTCCACAAAGAATTGTAACTGGTTATAGGATGGTAATTGATTTTAGAAAATTAAACAAAGCTACTAGAAAATATCATTACCCCTTACCTTTTATTGATCAAATGTTAGAAAGATTATCTAAGCATACACACTTTTGTTCCCAAGATGGTTATTCTGGTTTTTCTCAAATATCTGTATCACAACCCGATCAAGAGAAAACCACCTTTACTTGTCCTTTTGGAACTTATGCTTATAGACGTATGCCTTTTGGTTTATCCAATGCACCTGCTACCTTTCAAAGATGTATGACTGCTATATTCTCTGACTTTTTTGAAAAGATTGTTGAGGTTTTCATGGATGATTTTTCCATTTACGGAACTTCTTTTGATGATTGCTTAAGCAACCTTGATCGAGTTTTGCGGAGATGTGAAGAAACTAATCTTGTCTTCATTTGGAAGAAGTGCCACTTTATGGTGAATGAAGGTATTGTCTTGGGGCATAAAACTTCTGAAAGAGGTATTGAAGTTGATAAAGCTAAGGTTGATGCTATTGAGAAAATGCCATGTCCTAAGGATATTAAAGGTATAAGAAGTTTCCTAGGTCATGTTGGTTTCTATAGAAGGTTTATTAAAGACTTCTCTAAAATTTCTAGGCCTCTTACCAATCTTTTGCAAAAAGATGTTCCATTTGTTTTTTATGATGATTGTCTAGAAGCCTTTGAAACACTTAAGAAAGCCTTAACCACTGCACCTATTGTTCAACCACCTGATTGGAATTTGCCTTTTGAAATTATGTGTGATGCTAGTGATTATACTGTTGGTGCTATTCTAGGACAGAGAGTTGATAAGAAATTAAATGTTATTCATTATGCTAGTAAAACTCTAGACAGTGCCCAAAGAAATTATGCTACTACTGAAAAAGAATTTCTAGCAGTTGTGTTTGCATGTGATAAATTCAGACCTTACATAGTTGATTCTAAGGTAATTGTTCACACCGATCATGCTGCTATTAAATATCTTATGGAAAAGAAAGATGCTAAACCTAGACTCATTAGGTGGGTTTTATTGCTACAAGAATTTGACTTGCATATTATTGATAGAAAGGGAGCTGAGAATCCCGTAGCAAATAATTTGTCTACAATGAAAAATGTTCTTGATGACCCACTACCTATTAATGATGATTTTCCTGATGAACAATTAGCTGTCATAAATGCTTCTCGTAATACTCCATGGTATGCAGACTATGCTAATTATGTTGTTGCTAAATGTATACCACCTAGTTTCACATACCAACAAAAGAAAAAGTTCTTCTATGATTTAAGACATTACTTTTGGGATGACCCACATCTTTATAAAGAAGGAGTAGATGGTATTATTAGACGTTGTATACCTGAGCATGAACAGGAACAAATCCTACGGAAGTGTCATTCCGAGGCTTACGGAGAACACCATGCGGGAGACAGAACTGCACATAAGGTATTACAATCTGGTTTTTATTGGCCTACTCTTTTCAAGGATGCTTGTAAGTTTATCTTATCTTGTGATGAATGTCAAAGAATTGGTAATGTTGGTAGACGTCAGGAAATGCCTATGAATTATTCACTTGCTATTGAACCATTTGATGTTTGTGGATTTGATTATATGGGACCTTTTCCTAAATCCAATGGGTATACTCATATTTTAGTTGCTGTTGATTACGTTACTAAGTGGGCAGAAGCTATTCCAACTAGTAGTGCTGATCATAACACTTCTATTAAAATGCTTAAAGAAGTTATTTTCCCGAGGTTTGGAGTCCCTACATATTTAATGATTGATGGTGGTTCACATTTTATTCATGGTGCATTCCGTAAATTCCTTGCTAAATATGATGTCAACCATAGAATTGCATCTCCCTATCACCCTCAATCTACTGGTCAAGTAGAATTGAACAATAGAGAAATAAAATTAATTTTGCAAAAAACCGTCAATAGATCTAGAAAGAATTGGTCTAAGAAACTTGACGATGCATTATGGGCTTATAGAACTGCTTATAAAAATCCTATGGGTATGTCTCCTTATAAAATAGTTTATGGAAAAGCATGTCATTTACCGGTGAAAATCCTATGGGTATACCTCTTGAGTTAGAACATAAAGCATATTGGGCAATTAAAGAACTCAATTATGATTTTAAACTTGCCGGTGAAAAGAGGTTATTTGATATTAGCTCACTAGATGAATGGAGAACCCAAGCGTATGAACATGCCAAATTGTTTAAAGAAAAAGTTAAAAGATGGCATGATAGAAGAATTCAAAAAAGGGAATTCAAAGTGGGTGAGCAAGTTCTATTGTACAATTCTCGTTTGAAATTCTTTGCAGGAAAACTTCTCTCTAAATGGGAAGGACCGTATATCCGGAGCCATCAAAATAAACAACTCCTAAGGCACTAATCCGAGAGTGGTGAATGGGCAAAGAATTAAGCACTATATTTCAGATACCCCCATTAATGTTGAAACTAATATTATTGAAACAATTACACCGGAAGAATACATAAGAGAGACCTTCTGGAACACTCCAGAACACTGAAAAGGAAGAGGTACGTGATACGGTAAGTAAACCGACTCCAAAAATTCCAGAAAAATACTTTCTGTCAGTTTTGGAATATTAGAAAAAATACAAAAATAAGAAACAGGCGAGGGGACCCACCTGGTGCCCACGAGGCACCAGGGCGCGCCACCCCCCAGGCGCGCCCTGGTGGCTTGTGGGCCCCTCGTGAGCCTTCTCGACTCCGTTTTTCTTCTGTATTACTTGTTTTGCAAGATAAAAATTCTTTATATATACTTCCGGGCGTTTTGACCACCGTATCGTAGAAATCTCCTCTGTTCTTGTTTTGTGCTATTTTTCTTACAGATCCGGAAGTATGTCGTCTCAATACTCAGATGGAGAGAGCTTCGTATCGCACTATGTTACAAATCCAAGGATCTATGGGGATATAGACCCCTATGGATGGTCCGTGGACGAGGAGCGAGACACCACCATGAAGGGAATGAAAGACATGAGCTCGGATGAAGAAGACGCCACCATGGGGATATAGACCTCTACCTCAACCGGGAGATATGCATGTGGAGTTCAAGAAGTCGAGCCTCCCCGACATAGTAAACAAATCTAAGATTCAATTTATCCCTTTCCGTCTTCTACAAGAAAACAAGAACGTATTGTGTGATAAGATAGTGGACCTTGAGCAAAAATTTGCAAGTTGAAGGAAGAAAACTATGTTCTCAAGCGGAAGCTGAAAGACAAGCTTGCCACTTCATCACCACAACCATCACCGAAGAAGGAAACTTGAGTACATGGGTATGGGCACTCCCCTTGGCTTGTGCCAAGCTTGGGGGAGGTGCCCCGGTATCGTATCACCATCACTTTTGCTATCTTTACTTATTTTTAGTTCAATCCTTAGTTATTTCGTGATTTAGTTGAATAAAAGTTTAGTATGATCTATTTTCGAGTGCTAGTTTCGTGATCTATCTATCTATGTAATCGAGCTGAGAGTTATATAATAAAGAGTAGTTTGAGTTTTTGCTTCTTTACTTTCATGTTTCAATCTTAGCAATTAAAATAATCAAAAAGATCATATGCTAATCTTATGGAAAGTAATGACATTACATAAAGAAAATTATAAGTGGTAAAATTTATTAGAAGTTAACAAACATAGCATTAGTCAATGATGCAATTCATGAAAGAATTAATAAGGGAAGAGAAGATTCACATGCAAATATACTATCTTGGACATCTTTTATGATTGTGAGCCCCCATTAAGTATTTTATGTCAAATTGTTGACGTTGAACAAGGAAGACAACGTAATGAATTATGTTTGCTTATATTCACATAGAAGTTATATTGTTATAGAT
The DNA here is from genome assembly GCA_039707655.1 of Elymus sibiricus. Taxonomy (NCBI): domain Eukaryota; kingdom Viridiplantae; phylum Streptophyta; class Magnoliopsida; order Poales; family Poaceae; genus Elymus; species Elymus sibiricus. The sequence goes on along the minus strand of CM077670.1, from coordinate 3,451,033 downwards.
CCTCCAACATGTGGTGCTTGCTCAATATCTTTGCTAGCCAAGAATCTGCATCCAAAACCCTTAAACCGAGTTTCATGTCATGAGAGTCCACTATATCTACCTATGGATTGAATAAGATCCTTCAAGTAAGTTGTCATCGGTGCAAAAAGCAATAAAAATTGCCTCTAAATATGTCTGAACTTTTATTGTAAGGGAAAATAAGCTTTGTACGAACTTGTGATGGTAAAGAAATAAAAGTGACGGACTGCGTAATAAAGGTTGCTATCACAAGGGGCAATATAAAGTGACGTTCCTTTGCATTAAGAGCTTGTGCATCCAACAACAGGAAGCGCATGACAACCTCTGCTTCCCTCTGCGAAGGGCCTATCTTTTACATTTATGTATTTACTTTTTATGCAAGAGTCAATAGTGTTCTCCCCTATTCCTTTTTATTTTTTCTCTTTAGCAAGCATCATGTGGTGGGGAAAGATCTAGGCATATACATCCAGTTGGATATGAGTGATCATGAGTTATTATTGTTGACATCACCCCTGAGGTGAATAAGTTGGGAGGCGAAATTATAAGCCCCTGTCTTTCTATGTGTCTGGCTGAAATTTTTTGCTCCATATATATGTTGTGAGTGTTAGCAATCATGGAAGACTTTATGATGGTTGAGTATGTGGACTTGCTAAAAAGCTCCTACATGAGACCCTTCCTGAATATATGAAGAATTGCAATTGCATTGTTGACTGAGAACATAGTTCGTTAGTTTTCAAGAAAGTTTATGCCTTATACTTCATTGTTGTGATGAATTGTTACTTGCTCATGAGAAGTTTTATGATGATAAATATTGCTACTATAATAATGATCATGATGCTACTATGTCCGTATTTTGTTTTATCAACACCTCTCTCTCTAAACATGTGGACATGATTATCGATATCGGCTTTCGCTTGAGGACAAGCGAGGTCTAAGCTTGGGGGAGTTGATACGTCCATTTTGCATCATGTTTTCTACTGTTATCTATAGTGTTTTTAATCAATATAACACTTTGTGGAGCAATTCTAATGCCTTTTCTCTCTTAATATGCAAGATTTACACAAGGAGGGAGATTGCCGGCAGCTGGAATTCTGGAACTGAAAAAGCTATGTCAGAGATACCTATTCTGCACATCTCCAAATGAGCTGAAATTTCACGGAGATTTATTTTGGAATAAATAAAAAATACTGGAGCAAAGAAGTACCAGAGGGGGCCACCCAAGTGCCCACGAGGCACCAGGGCGCGCCACCCCCCCTATTCGCGCCCTGGTGGCTCGTGGGGGCCCTGGCCAGCCTCTGGCCCCCATCTTCTGGTATATAAGTCCATTTGCCCAAAAAAATATAGAGAATACTTTTGGGACGGTGCGCCGCCGTCTCAAGGCGGAACTTGGGAAGGAGCACTTTTGCTCTCCGGCGGAGAGATTCTGCCGGGGATACTTCCCTCCGGGAGGGGGAAATCGTCGCCATCGACATCACCAATGATCCTCTCATCGTGGGAGGACCAATCTTCATCAACATCTTCACCAGCACCATCTCATCTCAAACCCTAGTTCATCTCCTGTATTCAATCTTTGTCTCAAAACCTTAGATTGGTACATGTGGGTTGCTAGTAGTGTTGATTACATCTTGTAGTTGATGCTAGTTGGTTTATTTGGTGGAAGATTATATGTTCAGATCTAATATGCTATTTATTACCCCTATGATCTTGGACATGAAGATGATTTGTGAGTAGTTACTTTTATTCTTGAGGACATGGGAGAAGTCTTGTCATAAGTAATCATGTGAATTTGTTATTCGTTCGATATTTTGATGACATGTATGTTGTTGATTCTCTTAGTGTTGTCATGTGAACGTCGACTACATGACACTTCACCATCTTTGGGCCTAAGGGAATGCATTGTGGAGTAGTAATTAGATGATGGGTTGCTAGAGTGACAGAAGCTTAAACCCTAGTTTATGCGCTATTCCGTAAGGGGCTGATTTGGATCCATATGTTTAATGCTATGGTTTGAGTTATCTTAATTCTTCTTTCATAGTTGCGGATGCTTGCGAAGGGGGTAATCATAAGTGGGAGGTTTGTTCAAGTAAGAACAGCACCCAAGCACCGGTCCACCCACATATCAAATTATCAAAGTAGCGAACGCGAATCAAACCAACATGATAAAAGTGACTAGATGAAATTCCCATGTGTCCTCGAGAACGCTTTACTTATTATAAGAGATCGTTCCAGCTTGTCCTTTGCTACAAAAAGGATTGGGCCACCTTGCTGCACTCTTTGTTACTATTGCTACTTGTCACTTGTTACAAATTATCTTGCTATCAAGCTACTCGTTACAAATAATTTCAGTGCTTGCAGGAAATACCTTGCTGAAAATTGCATGTCATTTCGTTCTGCTCCTCGTTGGGTTCGACACTCTTACTTATCGAAAGGATTATGATTGATCCCCTATACTTGTCGATCATCAGACATACTCTGGATGCGGTCAAGCATCTCATTGAGGTGAGATAGCTCTTCGCGATTCGTTGCTGTGCTGTAAGCGGGGCTGACTCGAAGTATGCCCAGCGTATAACTTGACGCGTCTTGGGCGCGAAGGGCATCTGAACACAATTCCGGGTTCTGTGCCGAAGTCAGTTCTAATACTGATGTAATTTCGGAGGTGGGAGCCGGATTTATGTCTGGACTGACGATTGGAATGAGACTGGCCGGAGTGGTTGCGTTGGGGGTCTCTAAAGGCGCCGCGATGGAGATTGGTTCCGGAGTCGAGCCTCCGGAGCCGGACAAGCTCTCTATTCGGCCGGGAGTCCATCCTGACAGGACGAGTTCGCCACGGGAATCCACGGTGTACTCGAGGCCCCTAAAGGTCACGATCCGACCCGGGGCGTAGTTCTCGACAGAGGCCAGATGACCTGCCGAATCGGCGCAGAAGACCATGCTGCCAAACACAAAAAGCTGTCCAGGGGCGAAAACGCTCCCGAGGTCATTGGAGCAGTTGATCTGTAGGTGAGCTGTCGATCCTTCTGGTGATCGCACAGCGGAACTCTCAATGAAAGCACCAGTGTCGGTGTAAAAACCGGTAGACCTCGGGGTAGGGGGTCCCGAGCTGTGAATCTCGGTTCAATGGTAACAGGAACAGGGAGACGATGTTTTACCCAGGGTCGGGCCCTCTTGATGGAGGTAAAACCCTACATCCTGCTCTTGTTTATATCAATGGAGATGTGACAAGTACAGAGTTGATCTACCTCGAGATCTTTAGATATGTTCTAGTTCTAGGGCTAGGTGCATAAGATTGCGTTGATGTCCCCTCTACGGGCTAAACCCTATGGCTTATATACACGCCAGGGAGGGTATCTAGGGTTACAAGGTCGGTGGCTAGGAGATAGGCGGCGGCAAAGATCTTGGAGTATACGTCAAGTCTTCGGTAGAGACAGTCTTGATCACGCCTCCTGTACGCGGCCTCCAGAGTCCACCTTGATCACGCACGAGGGCCCATCGGCCCAACCACAGAGACGGGCTGGCTAGGTTAGCACCCCCTAATCCAGGACACCGTCAACGCCTATTTCACTGGCCAGGAGCCGGGAATGATATTCAGGATGTGCTCTGTATACTCCCTTGGGATCCCTGGCATATCGGAAGGATGCCAGGCGAAGATATCCCAATTCTCGCAGAGGAAGTCATCGAGCGCGCTTTCCTATATGGGGTCCAGGCGGAACCCCATCGAGGACGTCTTAGCCGGATCCTCAGAGTAGATCTGAAACTTGACAATGTCGGTGTCGGGCTTGAAGGACGTCGACTTTGAGCATTTGACGAGGATGATGTCATCTTGGTCGACCTTGGTCTTCATCTCGGACAACTCCTCGACTGCCAAGGCCTCTGCTTGGGCCTCATCTGCAATAGCCGTGGTCTGCTCCTCGGTTCTTAGAGACCGTTCGGGATTCCGCAGATACTGATGACGCCTTTTGGGCTCGACATCTTCAATTTCATGTACGCGTAGTGTGGCACGGCGTGAAACTATGCGAATGCTGTTCGAGCTAGCAATGTGTGGTAACCAATTCGAAAAAGGACTATGTCAAAGCTCAAAGCTTCAAGACGATAGTTGTTGGGAGTCCCGAACACCACGTCCAGCGTGACCCTCCTCGTGCACTGAGCCTCCATGCCCGGGATGATACCCTTGAATTTGGTCTTACTGGGCTGGATGTGCAATGAGTTGAACTGCATTTTCTTTAACGTCTCCACGCAGATGAGATTGAGACTGCTGCCGCCGTGCATCAGGACTCTAGTCAGGTGGAAACCATCAATGACATGGTAGAGGACGAGCGTAGTGAGTCCGCCATGGCGGACGCTGGACGGGTGACCCCGGCAATCAATATTGATCAGGATTTCTGAACAGGGGTTATTCTTCGGTTCCACGGGCTCCATGGCATAAACTTCGTTGAGCACGTGCTTTCATTCCCCCTTTGAGGTGTGTGATGCGTAAATCATGTTTACATCCTTCACCTCTGGCAGGAATTGCTTTTGACCGCCATTGCTCGGTCCGGGCTGCTGCCCATCCCCGTCGTCGTCATTGTGTGGCTTAGGCTTTCTGGGATTGTTGTTTCTGAGCTGAGCAGCTTGTTTGACGAGATAGAAATTCTGGTTAGTATGGCTGGCGGGCCGATCTACGGTTCCGTGGTGGATGGCACTGGGCTGATCCAAGATCCTGTTCAGCTGCGAGTTCCTGCCACCCTTCTTCCCCTGGAACGACTTCTTCTTGGGACCACCGCCTTCGCGCTGGTTGCCGAATCCGGCGTTGACCTCGCCATCCTTGGCGTCGCTATTGTTGTTTCGATGCTTGTTCTTTCGGCTGCGTTGTGGCTTTCTGTTCGCATCCCGCACTTCGGATGTTCCGGGATCATCGCTCTGACCCTTATTTTTAGCAAGCTAGTTGTCTTTCCCAATGCAGAATTTGGTCATCATGACCGTAAGTGCGGCCATGGTCTTCGGTTTGTAAAGGCCGAAATCTCTGGAAAGCTACTCGTCGTTAATGTTATTTCGGAGTGCAGCGAGGGCCTCGGCGTCGCTGCAATCGACGATTTCATTCTTCTTTTTGAGGAACCGGGTCCAAAATTTGCATACGGACTCGCCCGTCTTCTACTTTATGAGGGCTAGATCATCGGCATCCGCCGGTTTAACATATGTACCTTGGAAATTTACCATGAACACAGACTGCATAGCTGTTGTCAGTGTTACAGAAATGGGGGTATCCCTGATTCCCTGTCGAATGGGCCCATTCAGAAAAACCATGATCAGATTAAAACCAAGAGTTGGATTTTTTTATCACTAGCAGTTGTTACCACATGAAGACACGCACAGATACACGACCACGATGACGCCGCAAGCTACAGAAGATCTCCAGGTAAGTGAGAAGCGTCATCCATGACGACATTGATGCCCGGAGCCCCGAGCATCTGATCCAGGTGTCGCAAGGGTAGGAGGCCCTTGCGGCACACTCCACTGACCGGGCATTTAATGCCCACACAGACTACACATCGTAGCTAGCCACAGGCCTACGAAAGTAGGTCTTCATCACGAAGACCAGGCTAGGCTGGCGCCTCGGGCCGATCAGGTGCAGGCCTTATCGGTCAGGTGAGCTCGACAAGGCTCTGACCCGCCCCTTGTCCAAGAAGGGCGGTGCGTCGTGTCACATCAAGCTGAACACACTCCAGGAGGTACTGAAGCACCTGACACACTGTAGTCTCAGGTCATCTACTGCTAGTACAGAAGACAACTTGTAAGAAGCACCTACAATCTTTTGTATCTGTTCACAGACGCTTAACCGACCATTGTGGTGCCCCGAAGGCCTATATAAGGGGAGGACCGAGGTCACCTAGGGGACAACGAAGACCAGATGCACAAGCATACACCCACAGACCCCAAGAAGAGTACTAGTCTCAAAGCTCCACCCAAGAGAAGCCAAGGAGAGTATAGTTAGGAGTGCTCGGGCACTCTAGCTAGGACCCCGACCACCTCATTTGTAACACTCCAACACTTGTATCCTCCCTTTGATATCAATAAGAACAGGACGTAGGGTTTTACGCTACCATGGCGGCTGAACCTATATAAAAATCCTCGTGTCTTGTGTGGTTCCTTGCTTGTGAAAAACAGAACATTTTAGCCCATGGCTGAACTCATAAATACATCCGGCGCCCCAGGTAGTGGGCTAAAGTTTTGTTAGTAACTCCATGGCGAGGTTCTTCCTCTTCACTGACTATGGTGAGCGGACAAGAACCCCCTGTGTCATAGCATTCACAAGCTGATTCCGGCCACAAGGTGGCCGAGGATGTTCAGTCCAAAGGCCCTGAGCCGGCCGGGGACCGAACTCTGGAACGAGGGCGCCGACCCGCATGCTGGCAGCTCAGCTTTGACATTTGACCCACGGTGACCCTTAGGGCGGCCCGGGCGCTCCTGCAGCATCCCCCGGCCCCCGTGGGTGAACAGCCGCTCCTAGGCACTTGGCTCTAGGAGGTTGTGGACATGGTAAGCTTAGCCCGACAATGGTCAGTGGGGAGTGGCATGAAGATGCCGTCTCGACATGGGCGACCCCACTCGGTTGCCTCCGTGGCATGGCCCCGCCGCTCATGGGGGAGAGCGACGACCCCCCCGGACGAATCTGGTGGTTGGAGATCCCTCGCGATCCGGGGGCCCCCAAATGCTTGCATATCGGCAAGAAGTCCGAAAGCTAGAACACATTAGACGGGGATTCAACTCCGATGCGGATGAATTTGCCCGATGGGCTTCAGAGCGGCTTCCTATCCCCCTAGGGGTCTTTGAGGACAAATTAAACTCACCCGTCCATCTGCCGATGTACCCGATCCGAAAGAAAAGAGGGCACTACTGGGAAAGGGCTGATAGGTGAACCCAATTCAGTGGCGGGCGGGACCAGGCACCCGCCACAGGTAGTTAGGAGAAGTAGCAGTGGCGGGTGGCAAAACACGATCGCCAGAGCTAGAGGCACAGCAGTGGCGGGTGAAACACGGCACACGCCACAAAGAAGCACTGCCGAGCGTGGGTCCGTTATGAATATTTATTGTGGTGGCTATGCTTGCCCACCACTGTTGTTATAGGTAGCAGCGGCGGGCGAGTTAATATCCCCGTCACAGTTAAAAGCCTCCAACGGGTTACATTTTTTTAATGTAGATAATAGCTGTGGCGGGCAGGATGTCCTACCCGCCACAAGTAGGTTAGCGGCAGACGATTTAAATTCAATTGAAGGGTTGCCGCCCGCCACCCCAAATTAGTAGTGGCGGGTCTTATGGTCCGCCCGCCACAGCTGTTTAGCACTATCGACACGCGCGCGCCCCCCTCTCTCTCCCTTACCCCACACTCTCACTCTCACTGTCACTCTCTCCCACATCTCGCTCTCGTCGCCGCCGTCGCCCTCCACCACGGCGCTGACCACGTCGCCGTCGCCGTCACCGTCCGCTGCCGTCGTCGCCGTCCGCTGCCGCCATCGTCCTCGCCCTCCACCACGTCGCCCTCACCCTCGATCCGCTGCCCCTGCTGCCATCGCCCCGCGTCCAATCCGACAGGTATAAGGTCGCCGTCCCCCCTTGTATTTCCGGTCGTCCTTGTCGCCACCCGCCGCCACGGCCGCCACGCACGTTCGACTAGGGTTAGGGTTAGGGGTTTCATCGTTGTATTTTTAGTTTTTAGTTTGTACGTATTTCTAGTTTCTAGCTATTTTTAGTTTGATAGTAGTAGTTTCTAGTTGTATAGTTCGTAATGCACACATTATAATAAATTGTAGTTGTACTTTATAGTGGTAGTTTGATATTTCTAGTTGTAGTTCGATAGTTGTACTTTGTAGTTGTAGTTCATAGTTGTAGCAATCAAAACTAGCCGTATATACGAAATCAACAGCTGTATAGTTGTAGTTTATAGTTCTTTACAGGGGTACATACTAGAATTTTGGCGAAGCGTTGATTTATTTCCGTTTCGCCAAAATTTCTAGCACTTAATGTGTCCATTTTTACGAAGAGGTCATGCCAAATTTCCTTGTTTATTTTTTATTGATATTGTGCTGTAGTAGATGTCTTCATTTCTTTACAGGGATTCATACTATAAGCGCTAAAGTTTTGGCGAAACATTGATTTATTTCCGTTTCACCAAATTTCTAGCTCTTAATGTGTCCATTTTTATGCAGAGATCATGCCAAATTTCCTTGTTTATTTTTTATTGATATTGTGCTGTAGTAGATGTCTTCAATTTCTTTACAGGGATTCATACTATAAGCACTAAAGTTTTGGCGAAACGTTGATTTATTTCCGTTTCACCAAATTTCTAGCTCTCAATGTGTCCATTTTTATGCAGAAGTCATGCCAATTTTTTTTGTTTATTTTTAATTCAGATTGTGTTGTTGAAGATTTCTTCGGTTCTTTCGCCAAATTTATTTATCTGCATGTTTTAGGTCATTTTTTCCCGAAATGGCGGACAACGGCAGGTACCGTGGTGTTGTCCAGAGGCCCTCGGGGAAGTGGGGCGCCGAAATCCAAAACCCCATCACTGGCAAGAAATAATGGCTCGGCACGTTCGACTTCGCCGAGGAAGCGGCGCGCGCTTACGATGCCAAGGCGCTCGAGTACCAGGGGCGAAGGGCCCACCTCAACTTTCCTCAGGATGCTTGGCGCGCGAGTGAGATAGTGCCTCCTAACATGAGGATAGTCTCCAAGGCCGAGGAGCAGGAGCACCTGAAGGCTCAGGCGCTTATCAGGGCCCGTGAACGTTAGAGCACCGATCCCTTGGTGGAACGGTATCTTCGGGAGGATCCGCATCTGTATGCCATTAATGAGGCGTTGATGATCACCGCACGCAACCAGAAGGATGCCGAGGATGACCCGATAGACTGGGATGATCTCGTTAAGGAGTCTGACGAGGATTAGATTAGGAGTTGATCTCTCCACCGTGCCTAGTCGTATAACTCCGCGCTTCAGATATTTGAACTGTTAACTAGTACTTATGAATCTTGCTATGGCGTACTATATATGTCCTTGACTTCGTGATAAACCTGCTTATATATATATATATATATATATATATATATATATATATATATATATATATATTACTTTCATGTCGTAGCACCAATGATAACAGTGTTTAACTTTTTGAAGGAGGGGATCATGGTTCTTAAGGTCTGCAATGTCTGCAAAAATCCATATAGGGATAGTTTATCCCATGCAGTAGAATTCGGGCTCTTCTTGAGGGATGGATTCGAAAAATCTGTGGTAATAATGTTCATCATTCAATTCTAACCACTTGATGTACTGTGCATACCATTAATTATTAACTACATTATTCTTAATTGTTACATAGTGTATCCCATGCAACGTAAGGGTCCAATTAAATAATTTAATTGGTGACAGTTTCAACTTTTTGGATGGTCAAGGCCAATCGTACAAAGTTGACGTTTGTAAACAAAAGGATAAAACCATCATAGGAGGCGACGGATGGAACAAGTACATTTCAAATAATAAGCTCACCGGGGGAGAGTACATAGGCTTTTACTTGAAGAAAGCGGTCAACAAGTTAAGGATTAAGTATTTCTCTGACCAAGATGATGAGCTTGACGAGGATGATGCTGAGGATTCCCAGGATGATGATGATGATGAGAGCCAAGATGATGATGATGCTAGCGAGGATGACAATAGCAGCCAGGAGCATGAGGATGAGGATGAGGAAGATGATGCGGGTAGCGGAGATGATGACGATGATGGTCCATACAATTATGCAATTTTCTCTCAAAGAATGAAAGAGCTTAATGAGGATGAGAAGGCCACACTCATCGCGATCCTACCATCAAGTGTTCACTACTTGGGGAGGCCATTTGTGCATCGTTTTACCAAGACCAACATCGTGAAACACATCATGGTATGTTTTGTATCTTTTCTCTTTTTTTCTGTTCATAACACTATATGGCAAGATGTCTAACATTGTGTGCTCTATTTTGTTTTTAATTGCGGGGATCATAGAAATTACCTATGAAGATGATTTGTGCCGAGGACATCCCTGCTGCCGGCATGGCCGGAGTAAGCCTTGGAGCAGCAGGTCCTGTCACCAGCATTCGATACAAGACGGACACAGACGGCCGCATATCGTTCTATGAGGTCGGTTGGCGGGAATTCCGGAAGGGAAAGAGACAACGCCTAACGATTGACACAGCAGTGGTCATCACGATAAGGAACAACAGGAATAACAATTTCCAGATGATGGTTGTTGTAGTTCTTATTTAGAAATAAGGTCCAGTCTAATATCTCCTAGCCGATGAACTCTTAGTTACTTAGTTAAGATGCATGTCATATTTTGATGTTGGTTTGTTAACTCGAACAAACTTGATGTGTTACTAGTTGTTATGAAGAGTACTAATTACCTAGTGAACTTGCATGCCTAAGCGTACAATGCGTGCTTTATTTGCTTTTTATATTGGATTTATGCAAAACACATCCATGGCAGCACAATTGGTGCCGTGGCTGCAAAATTGTAATTCTCACGAATAAGCCCGCAATGGCGGGCGAGCCACAACGCCCGCCATTGTAACATGAATAAGTAGTGGCAGGCAGGAAAGCACCGCCCGCCACTGAAGGAAGATAACCAGTGGCGAGAAAGTTCGCGCGCCCGCCACTGCAGTGATCGACCATGGCGGGCCGCCCGCCCACCACTAATGCCATAATAGCAGTGGCGGGCACCCCTGGGAGCCTTGCCCACCACTGCTGGCCTTGTCCCACCCGCCACTGCTAGGCATTCCTGCAGTAGTGGGGTGCCTTCCCCGACCATAGAGCCATCTCCACCTCCCGTCACGCCCTCACCTAAGGGACCGCTGGGTGAAGCCAAAATTGCAGTTGTGGACTCCTCTGTTCCCGCGTGGATAGCGGAAATCTAGGCGTACCTCAAATACAATAAACTCCCCGAAGAAGACGCTCAGGAAGAGAGAATAGCCCGAATCTAGGCGATATGCACTTGTGGACGGGAACCTCTATCGACGAGGACTCAATAGGATCCTACTGAAGTGCATCTCCCGCGAAGACGGACTGGCAGTGTTGGCTGATGTCCATGGAGGGGAGTGCGGCAACCACGCTACCTCTCAGGCATTAACTAGGAAGGTTTTTAGGTTAGGATTCTATTCGCCTACCATCTTGCAAGATGCCGAGGAGCTTGTGCGGAAGTGTGAGCCCTGTCAATTTCATGCCAAACAGATCCATCAGCCCGCCCAAGCTCTTCAAAATATCCCCTGTTCATGGCCTTTTTCGGTGTGGGGGTTGGACATCTTAGGACCCTTTCCCCACGCGGTAGGCGGATACAAATTCCTATATGTGGCAATAGATAAATTCACTAAGTCGGCCAAAGCAATGCCGGTCGCTAAGGTAACCACCCACACAGCCATTCAGTTCATCCGCGGGATCGTATCCAGGTTTGGCGTGCCCAATCGCATCATCACTGATAATGGGACCCAGCTCACCAGTAAGGCCTTCAGCGAATATTGTGATGAGCTTAGAATTCGCTTGTGCTTCGCTTCCGTTCCTCACCCTCAGAGCAACAGTCAAGTTGAGCGCGCAAACAGGCTACTCCTCAGAGGACTCAAGACCAGGACCTTCAATAAGCTGGAAAAGCATGGGCGAAGATGGGTGGATGAGCTCCCCTCCGCCCTTTGGGCGATGAGAACCGCTAGGAGTAAGGCGACTGGGGAGTCTCCTTTCTTCCTAGTCTACGGGTCCAAGGCCGTCCTCCCTACCGAACTCCTCCACACCTCTCCACACGTACAGGCTTACGAGGAAGAAGATTAGCCCCGACGATGGCTCGAGGACATCAGCCTCATCGAAGGCCTCCGCTGCCAAGCCACCATCAGGGCCGCCCGGTATCAACAGAGCATGAGGAGATATCACCAGACAAAAATCCGGCCGAGGGAGCTGGTGGCAGGGGATCTGGTTCTACGACGGATTCAGACTAGAGAAGGAAGAACAAGTTATCCCCCATGTGGGACGGACCCTTTCTCATGGCCAGTACCTCTCGACCGGGGGTTGTACGACTCCAGACAAAGGAAGGCGTGCCAGTGTCCAATTCTTGGAATATCAATCACCTGTGTCGTTTCTATCCCTAGAACCGCACAGGGGGCTGATGCGTCTCCAACGTATCTATAATTTTTGATTGTTTCATGCTGTTATATTATCAATCTTGGATGTTTTTATATACATTTACAGCAATTATACATCATTTTTGGAGACTAACCTATTAACTTAGTTCCCAGTGCGAGTTGCTGTTTTCTGCCCTGTTTTTGTTTTAGAGAAAATCAATACCAAACGAAGTCCAAATGCTACGAAACTTTTTGGAGATTTTTTTCTCGACAAGATAAACACTAGAAGCTTCGAGAGGAGGCCAGAAGACCCAGGGGGTGCCCACGAGGCACCAGGGTGCGCCTAGGGGGGGCAGGCGCGCCCTCGTACCTCGTTGGGCCCACAGAGCTCCGTTTGACCTAATTCCTCCAGTATAAATTCCCAAAAAATCAGAAACCCTCAGGGGAGTCCACAAAATACTTTTTCCTCCGCCGCAAGTTTCTGTTCTCGAGAGATCCCATCTGGAGGCCTTCTCCGGTACTTCGCCGGAGGGGGAATCGATCACGGAGGGGCTCTACATCAACCTTGCCGCCCTTCCGATGATGCTTGAGTAGTTTACCACAGACCTTCGGGTCCATAGGCAGTAGCTAGATGGCTTCTCTTTTTGATCTTCAATACAATGTTCTCCTCGATGTTCTTGGAGTTTTATCCGATGTAATCACTTTTGCGGTGTGTTTGTTGGGATCCGATGAATTGTGAGTTTATGATCAGATTATGCATGGATATTATTTGAGTCTTCTCTGATCTCTTTTATGCATGATTATTATAGCTTCGTATTTCTTCTCCGATCTATTGATTTGGTTTGGCCAACTAGATTGTTTTATCTTGCCATGGGAAGAGGTGCTTTGTAATGGGTTCGATCTTGCGGTGCTCAATCCCAGTGACACAAAGGGACATGACACGTATGTATCGTTGCTATTAAGGGTAAAAAGATGGGGTTTATTCGTACGTGAGTTTATCTTGTCTACATCATGTCACCGTTCTTAAGGCGTTACTCCGTTCTTTATGGACTTAATACACTAGATGCATGCTGGATAGCGGTCGATGTGTGGAGTAATAGTATTAGATGCAGGCAGGAGTCGGTCTACTTGTCTCGGACGTGATGCCTATATACATGATCATTGCCTTAGATATCGTCATGATTATTTGCTTTTCTATCAATTGCCCAACAGTAATTTGTCTACCCACCATATGTTATTTTCTCGAGAGGAGCCTCTAGTGAAAACTATGGCCCCCGGGTCTATCTAAATCATATTACTAAAACCCTAAAAATATTGCTGTCATTTTCTTTTATTTATTTTATTTTGTATTTTTATTTCAATCTATCTATCTATCGTATACAATTTAATCTTGCAATTGACCGCCGAGGGATTGACAACCCCTCGTTTGCGTTGGGTGCAAGGATTTGTTGTTTGTGTGCAGGTACTGCTAACGAGGTGTTGCGTGATTCTCCTACTGGTTCGATAACCTTGGTTTCATAACTGAGGGAAATACTTATCTCTACTGTGCTGCATCATCCCTTCCTCTTCGGGGATAAAACCAACGCAAGCTACAAGTAGCAGGGGCTCGGGGGCTTCCCAATCATAGGAAGTCCTTGCCAGGGGATGACTCCCGCTAACAGGTGGTGAGGGTCTTTCCAACCAGGAGCGGTCCACCACAAAATGACGGAAGGATTCCCAGAGCCTTGTTCGGGGGACAAGGGATGTGGGTCTTTTTCTCCAACCTGGAGCGGTCCGCCGCAAACTGACGGGGAGGCCCGCATTCCCCCTCGGATGCCTCCCAACCAGGAACAGTCCGCTGCATACTGACGGGGGGACCACCCTCACACGGCATATAATCCTTCTTCCATAAGGAGCGGTCCACCGCATACTGAGGAAGAAGGTCTTATAGCCTCACTTTAGTGGGCGGGTATCCCTGACGAGGGGTACTTGGTTCACTCCTTCACTGGCATAGGGGCTCCCCTGACGAGGGGACCCCTATCGCCACCCCCGACCATGAGCGTTTCCCAACCAGGAGCAGTCCTCTGCATACTAACGGGAAAACTCTGGTCACCCTTCCTTGGTGTAGAGGTCCCTTTCCCAACCGGGAGCAGTCCACTGCATACTGACAGGAGGGGGACCACTGCGGTCAATGGCCAAGGAAGGTCCAGAAGACGAAGGAAGGGCCCGAAGACGAACGAAACCAAAACTCCAGAAGACGATGGTAGTCGGAAAGAACCCGAAGACGAAGGAAGGACCCGAAGGAAGGACCCAAAGAAAGGATCCCAAGATGAAGGACCCAAAGACAAGAGGAAGGACCCAAAAAGAGACCAAAAGCCATAAGTGAAGGGCGTGATGGAGACTCCTGAAACCCGTTACTCTAGACCCCGCCCTTAGTGGACCGCTAGGGGTGCCTCACTAAAGACGGGGCCAGGGCTACTGTCGGGATAGTAAATACCAGGGTACAGACCCTTGGTCCTCCAGGTTGGACACTAGTCCAAAGTAGCAACCCCGAGGGACGGATAACAAAGCTTCTTACCATCGGTCGAGGTAATATGTACGGAGAAGGGAAGAAAGAAACGTCACTAGTGATGAACTAAAACCCCAAACGTGGGAAAGACGCACCCCGTGGGACAACGACGAGTCATCATTTATTGCGCCTGCAGGGCCTCTCCTCACCGACCTGCAGCGGTGGACGGCGGACGCCTCAAGGTTGGTCAGACGCAGACCTTATCGGTCAGGAGAAAGCGATGGGGCCATGACCCACCAGTTTGACCAAGAGGAGCGGTGCATCAAAGCTGAGCGTACGCCAAGAGGTACTCGAGCACCTGACATGCTGCGGTTTCAGGTCATCTACTGCCAGTACAGAAGACAACTTGTTAGAAGCACCTACAATCTTTTGTATCCATTCACACACGCTTAACCGACCATTATGGTGGCCCCTGGCCTATATAAGGGGAGGACCGAGGTCACTTAGACAACGAAGACCAGACGCACAAGCATAGACCCACGGATCCCAAGAAGAGTACTAGTCTCAAAGCTGCACCCAATAGAAGCCAAGGAGAGTAGAGTTAGGAGTGCTCGGGCACTCTAGCTAGGACCCCGACCACCAATGGTCGCACCCGAGTAAATGGCACTGATGGTCACTGAACTTGTGTGGTGGGTGCACTTTAATCACACAACTTGCAAACTGAAAGAACCCGTCACACAACTTGCATCTCGGGTGCAAGTAGGTCACTTTCTTGCCATGTCAGCCCCTGAACTGGCCAGCTGGCTGGTTTTTTTAAACGCTCACAGGGTGCTTACCTGAGTTTGTTAGGGCCCACAAGTCAGTGACCAGTTAGAGGATAATAGTGGGATTAAGGTTAACTAACACTACTGAGAACTTGGACCCACCATCAAAAACTAACTTCGGTCACAAATTCACCTGCGCTCGCCAGAGTCAGACAGAGCACTTGCTACACCGCTGCTTGGGACGAGCTAGTGCACGCAAACCGAAGAGGGGACAACCCCGTGTCGATCTGTGGCAGTGCGGTGCAACGGGATGGTCGGAAGCCATGAAATCGGCGAGCTATAGTGGCAGCGATAGCCAGAGAAATGCGTGGGAACAACATAGGGCACTAGAGTCCTCGGGGGGAGGGGTGGCGAAAATAACTAGATGCTCCCCTAGAATTAGATAGGGTGCTCGGGCAAGTCTGGTAAGCTTGAGGGCGTCGACTTCAATGGCGGCAGCGGGCGGCCGAACAACTGCCCATGGCAGAGTATGCCCGGGGACGCACAGATCGACCGGGACAGCGGCAACAGCCCCGCAAGCGCGTCTAAGTCCGACTACCAACCTGCGCAGAAGAGCAGGAGCACAGAGAACGCGGCGAATCTCTCGCAGCGGAGCTTCACCGGAAGTGGGGAAGACGATGACCGAGCTAACGATATGCGGTAACCCGGGTTGATTCCTTCAGCTGGGATGACCCTAGGGGCTGGGCGAAGCTCCTGGACATCACAGTGTGGCTAGGCTAGCTCGTTGGCCGCGTGCTCCAGGGCAGGACGGCGGCGGACCTGCTCTCGATGCGGGAAAGATTGAGGGCGAGAGGAAACCAGGAGAAATTGGTGATGATAGAAGAGACCACGGCTGGGATTTTTTGCCAAACAAAAGGGCTGCCCCACTCCCTCACGTGACCAGCGTCATGTCACGTGCACAGATCGTGGCCTCTTTAGTAAAAAAAATAACCGGCCAGCTGGCCGGTTCAGGGCTGATATGGCAAGAGAGAGACCTATCTGCACCCGCAACGCAAGTTGTGTGACGGATTTTTCCGGTTTGCAAATTGAGCGACTAAACTGCACCCACTAGACAAGTTCTATGACCACCAGTGTCATTTACTCAGAACCCTTGTATCCCCCATTTGATATCAATAAGAACAGGACTTAGGGTTTTACGCTACCATGGCGGCTTGATCCTGTATAAAAATCCTCATGTCTTGTGTGGTTCCTTGCTTGTGGAGAAACAGAACGTTTTAGCGCCTGACCGAACTCATGAATACAGGGTATCCTAGATCCCTAGTGTCCTGAGTGCACACTCCGACATCTGGCGCGCCGGGTAGGGGGCTAAGGTTCCGTCTCCCAAAGCTTCCCTCCACCTTGAGACACGACCATGGCCAACAGAGGCCAATCCCATCGCGACCACCGAGTCCCAGTTCAAGAGACCACTAACAACCTGGCCAGAAAACAGACAACCAAGGAAAAGGGCCGTAAGAGCATCTCCAGCAGTGGCGCTAAAATCTGGCGCTGTATATGCCGTTTGCAGCGCGCTGTAAGGCGATGAAGCGCGCGGCGCCGGCGCGACCTCCACCGGAGTCTGCATTTTGCAGCGCGCGCATAGCAGCCGAAAACAGCCCTCCACCAGGCGCTGCAAATTACAGCGCGCGGCGCCGGCGCAAACAGCATACACACACTTCTATATAATCAACAAGATCAAACAAACCAAAATAAATCAACAATAAATTGTTTAGTTATTATTACAACACAAGCAAATAGTACATGGGCAATACAACGGCGCCGAATCGACGGGTCGACGGGACGAGCGGCGCCGAATCGACGGGTCGCGTGGCGGCGGCGGCTAGCTCGATTTACCGCGATGTCGCGCTCGGGACATCCATGTGGAGGCGCGGCGGCGGCGGATCTACAGCGGGATAGTGCCGGCGGGGACTAATCGGCGCGGCGGCGGCGCCGAAGTGGTTGAGGTTAAATGGGGAAGGCGAGGGCGCGGGTGAATGTTCCTTGCGGCAGTTGGTTCTTCGCGCGCGAGCCCGAGCGATAGCGCGCGCTGCAGTGCACGCCCCAAATATGCCGCTTTGGATAGCGCAAAAGGCCGCGCGCACTAAAAAATTAACAGCGCGCGCTTGTTTACAGCGGCTGCTGGAGCACGCAAAAATGGGCTCCGGCGCTGCATATCGGCGGTTTTTTTAGCGCGGGCGCGGTATACAGCGGCTGTTGGAGATGCTCTAAGGTGTGGATCTCTAGGGACAAGAAAATGACCCCCTCAGTTGCCTTGCAGATGGCGTACCTCCTCCTATGTCACCCACCTATCCCAATGGATGAGCCCTCCCCACTTAGCCCTTGGATTAAGGGGGTAGCCGACATGGTCGGCGTGGCTCTATCGTGGCCGGCCGCCAGGCCGATACTCGCGGAAAAAGAACCAAGGCTTCCTCGATCGGCCCCTCGGGAAAAGCGAGGGCAACCCCCGTGTACCAAGGGTGGAGCCGGACCAATCGGCGACTCAACTCCGCAGCGTCCTGCCCGTCAGCATGGCCGTACCGTACGCCCGGAGGGAACCGCACCTCAAGGACGGTCTGCCACCATAAAAGTGTGCAGGGTTTACGAAAGGCTTCTAAGTGACTTCGATCGCCCCAAGCCGGGAGACCAAGGAAAAAAGGCGAGAATAGCCGAAGAAGAGCAGCCCAGGAACAAGGCTGACGGACGTCCCCGAAGTACCAAGCAAACCCCGTTGCGGCAAGCTTCAACTTCCAAGGCACCACGATAGTGCTCCTTGCGTCTCATGAAGCTGGCACTGGCCCAAGGATCGGTGGAAATCCCTCAAGAATGAAGGCAAGAAGGATGCTCGGCGATGATAAGGCAAAAAAGATCACCAGAGCTAAGTTCTTTTATTAAATACTGTTCCCTTTTGTCGTCCATATTTTCTCTTCTTTCTCATGTCTCATTCACTCCTGTCCATCACCAGAGCTAAGTTCTTTCTCATGTCTTTTGGGTAAATGATGGGTCCCTTGGATGTTGAGCGCCTCCTCCCTCCTGCTGGCCTGCTCCTCACAAGAAGTAACATACGCGAGGCGGTCCTGGAGCATACCTTCCCTCTCCACCAGATCAATCTCACGAATGTCGAGATTAATGCCCCGCATGGCGCATAACTCCGGAAGTTACCGCTCTGCGCCGAGTTCGAAAAACCACTTCCCCAAATTCAGAGGAAACCACTTCGCGTTCCCACTAGCGGAAGAGGAAAACGCTGTTTCCAAACTAGCCCATTAAATGTTTTGGCCCCACCCACAGCGGGAAAAAAAAGAGGTGCTTTTTCTAACTAGCCCAATTACTACGGGCGGGCCCGGGGCTACTGTCAGTGTAACGGAAACGGGGTACCCCTGATTCCCTGTCAAATGGGCCCGTTCGGAAAAACCATGATCAGATTAAAATCAAGAGTTGGATTTTTTATCACTAGTAGTTGTTACCACATGAAGACATGCACAGATACACGACCACGATGACGCCGCAAGCCACAGAAGATCTCAAAGTAAGTGAGAAGCGTCATCCATGACGACGTCGACGCCCGGAGCCCCGAGCATCCGATCGACGTGTCGCAAGGGTAGGAGGCCCTTGCGGCACACTCACCGACCGGGCATTTAATGCCCACGCAGACTACACATCGTAGCCCACTACTGGCCCATGAAAGTAGGTCATCATCATGAATACCAGGCTGGGCGGGTGCCTCGGGCCGATCAGGTGTAGGCCTTATCGGTTAAGTGAGCTTGACAAGGCTCTGACCCGTCCCTTGACCAAGAATGGCGGTGCGTCGCGTCACATCAAGCTGAACACACGCCAGGAGGTACTCAAGCACCTGACATGCTGCAGTGTCAGGTAATCTACTGCCAGTACAGAAGACAACTTGTAAGAAGCGCCTACAATCTTTTGTATGCGTTCACACACGCTTAACCGACCATTGTGGTGCCCCCCAGGCCTATATAAGGGGAGGACCGAGGTCACTTAGGGGACAACAAAGACCAGACACACAAGCAGACACCCATAGTTCCCAAGAAGAGTACTAGTCTCAAAACTCCACCCAAGAGAAGCCAAGGAGAGTAGAGTTAGGAGTGCTCGGGCACTCTAGCTAGGACCCCGACCACCACTGGTCGCACCCGACCACCTCATTTGTAACACTCCAGCACTTGTATCCCCCCTTTGATATCAATAAGAATAGGACGTACGGTTTTACGCTACCATGGCGGCCTGAACCTGTATAAAAATCCTCGTGTCTTGTGTGGTTCCTTGCTTGTGGAGAAACAAAACGTTTTAGCCCCTGGACGAACTCATAAATACAGGGTATCGTAGACCCCTGGTGTCCTGAGTACACACTCCGATATGTGCCCAAGTGTTGATCGAGCCAGTTTTTAGCGTGTGCAGCCAATGCCTGCTGAACCCTTCAGCATAAGCGGCAGATACTTTATGGCGTGTAGGTCATTGACGTTAGCCAATTGGATCGCGAGAATATAGTCACTGATTCAAACCTTCGAATCCGTGCTCCCGTCGTACTTCTCACAGTTTACGATCATGAACCCCGTCTGGAAGGGGTGAGCGATCACCCGATCAGAGAAACAGGGCAGGTACATCGCCGGTGTTTCCCCCCGATCACGGATAGTGTTGATGGTGTGGCGCGCATCGTTGATGCCGACCTCCTCATCATATTTGGAGAAGGTTGACTTGTACCCATCCCTGGCTTGCTCACGAAGCCGAGCTCTTCGCTCAGCCGATGTCTCGTGGTGGCACCTGGACTGGTAGATCATCCGAGGAGGCTCGTCCTCAGGCGGAACCCATAGCTTTTCCTTGCTGCGGGAACCGGACCTCTCGTTACACCGAGAGGATGAGCTTCCCTCGTATCGAGATTCCTCAGCCCGAGACATCCAGCGTCCAGCCCTGCTAGTAGCATGCTTGCCGGCATCGCCTCCTCGGCCATTACTGCGGGGAGGTGGATCTCCTGCACCGGGGTGCAGGTCCTTGGCGCACGTGCGTTTAGAAACCGCACTGTGATCTATGGCGGCGTCCAAGCCCTTCATCAGGTCCCAGCCAATCTTGGCCGCTGTCTTGGACGCATTCCACTTCTTCTTACTTTTCAGGTCCTTCTCGTACCGAAGGAGCTACTGCCACCGATCCTCAAGAGCCTTCTCTCTCTTGAGCAGCTACTCCCTGTCCCTGACAACCTTTTTGGCCGACTTGATCAGCCTCTCACAGCATCCATCGTGGCATTCGCTGCCAAGAGACTCGTTCAGGATGTCCTCGTCATGCGGACCGAACTTGCTCCGAGGATTGCCATCCTCATCGCGTGAGCCTTCACGTGAAGGGCTGTCGGGGCCAGCGCCGGCGCCGGCACCGTTGTTGCCTTTGATGTCATCATTATTGCGAGTAGCCAGCTTGTCCACCATGTAGCAGTCGTAGGTCAAGGTGGCCTTCCAGTTGCCGGTGGCTCATGGTCGGCTGCCCGCAGACTCGTCGGCCTCTTCTTCCTCGGCCTAACACCAAATCCAGGAGGAACTTCTCACGCTCCTCTTTGGCCCGATATGACACTGTGCCGAAGGGACGCGGCTTCGGGATCCTATCAGACACCGATCCTGGAACAGATTTTTCACGCACGTACTGGGCCTGATCTAACATCGGCCTCCAGGGAAGCAGCTTCGGGGTCCGGTCTGACATCGACCCCGGAACAGGTTTCTCACTCTCATCCGAGGTCGTATCTGAGATCGGGATAAGGGAGAGCGGTTTCGGGGTTCGATTTGACACCAGCCCCGACGCAGATTTCTTACGCTTATTCTAGGCCTGATCTGACATCGGGCCTAGGTGAAGCGGCTCCAGGATCCAATCTAACTTTGAACACAGTAGAGCCTTCTCACGCTCCTCCAGGGCCAGATCCAAAATCGGGCCCAGGGAGAGCGGCTCAGGCTACTCCTGGACTTGGCGCGAAACCAAGCCCGAGAAGATCAGTTCTCCATGGAGATCCATGATGTATTCCATGCTGCCGAATCTTATGATCCAGCCTAAAGCAAAGAACTCGACTATCCTCCTCAGCCAGGTCCGGATTCCATGGATTGATCGAACACCACCATCACCTTTGATTGATCTGATCACCCGGGCTACATTCCACACCCTGGAAAAAATGCCATGGTACTTGATCCCATTATTGTTGGCTTCCGCCTACCCAAAGTCCTCATGGATGGGGGTAGCGGGATCAATATCATCTTCTCCAACACATTGGTAAAGGTGGGAATTCCCAAATCCCGGTTATGCCCCTCGTCAACCGGCTTCCACGGCTTCGTCCCAGGCAAAAAGGTGCAGCCCCTGGGACAAATATTGCTCGAGGTTGTCTTCGGGGATTAAGACAATTTCTGCTCAGAAACCCTATGCTTCGAGGTCACCCCGTTCCGGAGTGGCTACAACGCTTTTCTAGGCAGGCCAGCATACGTAAAATTTGTGGCCTTACCCTCTTACGCCTACCTATAGCTGAAGATGCCAAGCCCGACCGGCACCATCACTGTCAGCGGTAGTGCTTGGAAGGCACTAGAAGGAGAGCTTGCCACCCTAGAGCACGTCGAGACCGCCCTGGCATCAACCGAGCTAGAGCAAATTAAGAAAACAGTTGACTCGGCCGCCACTTCCTTGCCCAGAAAGCCCAAGCCTGGGCTGGCCTTTCAGCGTGCTGACGACACCAAGAAATACCAAGTGCACCCGGAGGATACCTCCAAAACAGTCATCATTGGAGGAGACTTGAGCCGGAGGAGGAGACCGAGCTCATCCAGTTCATGCAGGACAATTGGGATATCTTCGCCTGGAGACCTGCTGACATGCCCGGCGTCGCCTCAAACATCGCCGAGGACAGTCTAGATGTGCGCAAAGGTGTGATGGCCTGCAAGTGCACAGGGTTTAGTTGTAGCTTTTTCGAAGTAAGAGTATCGATCCCACAGGGAGCACAGGAATCAGTCTTTGTCTCTCAAAGGGTTTAAATAGCAATGCCTGCAAGTTAAATGCGATCCAAAGCAAAGTGGAAATGGGTAAAAGTATTGGGTGATTGTAGCAAACAGTGAAGTAAACTTGCAAAAGTAAAGTAAAGTAACGCAGGACGTGAGTGACGGTTGTTGAAATCGATAGGACTAAAGCGTTCCCAGGGAGTCCGGATTCACCACTAGTATGTGTCTACACGACCGATGCTTAAGCATAATGCTACGTCGGATTCCTAAGCCACTTTATATGTTTCTATTTGTGGGCGGAGCCAAGTACAGATACATGCATACATGCGGCAGCCCCATATCACATCCGCCACTACCATTCATCCCCACTCCAGTTACTGAATGATAATTAAGGGGTTTCCCCCGTGGACGCAGCTAAAAGCGGTCTCCGTTTACCCCCTGCTGCAACAATTAGGGACCAAGGGAGAAAGGCCTTGTCACTAAGCTACCTCCGCAACCAGCCGTCACGCCAGCAGTAATAACCTTCCATCCAAAATTGGCATATGTTGGATGGTCGACTTCACCCAACATCAAGAAGACTATTAACATAAACATATAAAGAGGATATCAAATCCTAATACCAAATGATCTATTACATACTAGGGTTCCTCCCTATCCCCGAGAACTAGGGAGAATACTCGCACATCAATGGCACAAACGTTATGAGATAAATTATGATGAACATGATGAGTTCTCAAAAGTAATACAAGATTGAATCCACTCCAACTAGTGTATTACAAATGGATAGGGATTAGATGGTGATGGTGGTGACGATGGTGATAATGCCCTCCTGATGTAGCGTGGTGGCAGCGAGGTCCTTTGATCGATTCCCGCTTAGGATGCCTTCCGGAGGCTATGGTCATGTGTTCTAGTTGCGTTTCTGGAGTCTCTCTGTCTCTGATCCATGATCCGATTCCACGGGGCGGAAGTAGTCGACCAAGAGGCGGCGGCAGCGGCTGGTACGAGCGCATGCGCTCGTACTAGATGCCGTCTTGCGCTCTGGAAGTGCCGCACGACCTCCTATTTTCTCCAATGTGTTTCATTCTTCTATGGTAAGAATATATCACATTTTATGGACATGATTTCATCACCATTTCCTGAAGTTTTCTATTTATTGCTTCATTTCTTTCCATGAGTGCATCCTGAGGAAAATCAACAAAAAGACATGCGCGAACGCAGTAAAATCCCACTAAACCTACCATGTAGGCACAAACTGGAGGCAAAAAATATAACACATTTTGGACTCATCAACTCCCCCAAGCTTAGAGGTTTGCTCATCCCTGAGCAAATACCGGAGCTTGTAAGAAAGAAGTCATCTTGATTATGAGGTGCGGATAACGATAATGAATGAGCCCATCACAAGATCCAAAAATTGATGCTAGATAAATGATCATATTGAGCACTATTATATCTCCACTTAATCAGATGATCATGAAGGCTTCCACACCTTACTATTCTTTCTGTTAGGACACACCCGCTGGCGGTCGTTACTCCTGGCGGGATCTAGACTGGCCCCACAGATCAATACTAGTATTTCCTGCTCACTTTGTCCTCACTCGTGCGCACCCGGGACCAACTTCCCGGTCGGTCACCCATCCTGAAATTACTCCAAGCTGAGCACGCTTAACTTTGGAGTTCTGTCCAAATGGGCTCCCGAAAAAAAGTAATTCCTTATTGATATGAGTAGTCTATCATCCCTATTAAGCCAGGCTATCACATACACCCCCACTCAGAGGAACCGACGTCCTCGTCGGGGGCCACAAGAACGTTCCCTCTTGGCACATACGTCTGTGCATCCAGTCCAGTACATGTGCCATGTCGTGTGCCACGATGGGTCACAAACGTCATGAACAACATAACCGTGCACCTGTCCGCAAACATCCGTGTAACCGCGAGGGTCGGCTCTGATACCAACTTGTAACGCTCCGGACACACCTGATACGTCCATTTTGCATCATGTTTTGTTACTGTTATTTATAGTGTTTTTAATCAATATAACACTTTTTGGACCAATTCTAATGCCTTTTCTCTCTTAATATGCAAGATCTACACAAAGAGGGAGAATGCCGGCAGCTGGAATTTTGGACCTGAAAAAGCTATGTCAGAGATACCTATTCTGCACATCTCCAAATGAGCTGAAATTTCACGGAGAATTATTTTGGAATAAATAAAAAATATTGGAATCAAGAAGTACCAGATGGGGCCACCCAGGTGCCCACGAGGCACCAGGGCGCGCCACCCCGCCCCCCAGGCGCGCCCTGGTGGCTCGTGGGCCCCCTGGCCAGCCCCTGGCCCCCATTTTCTGGTATATAAGTGCATTTGCCCTAGAAAAAATATAGAGAAGACTTTTGGGATGGTGCGTCGCCGTCTCGAGGCGGAACTTTGGCAGGAGCACTTTTGCTCTCCGGCGGAGAGATTCTGACGGGGATACTTCCCTTCGGGAGGGGGAAATCGTCGCCATCGACATCACCAGCGATCCTCTCATCGTGGGAGGACTAATCTTCATCAACATCTTCACTAGCACCATCTCATCTCAAACCCTAGTCATCTCTTGTATTCAATCTTTGTCTCAAAACCTCATATTGGTACCTGTGGGTTGCTAGTAGTGTTGATTACACCTTGTAGTTGATGCTAGTTGGTTTATTTGGTGGAAGATTATATGTTCAGATCTATTGTGCTATTCAACACCTCTCTGATCTTGGACATGAATATGATTTGTGAGTAGTTACTTTTGTTCTTGAGGACATGGGAGAAGTCTTGTCATAAGTAATCATGTGAATTTGGTATTCGTTCGATATTTTGATGATATGTATGTTGTTGATTCCCTTAGTGGTGTCGTGTGAACGTCGACTACATGACACTTCACCATCTTTGGGCTTAAGGGAATGCATTGTGGAGTAGTAATTAGATGATGGGTTGCTAGAGTGACAGAAGCTTAAACCCTAGTTTATGCGCTATTCCGTAAGGGGCTGATTTGGATCCATATGTTTAATGCTATGGTTAGAGTTATCTTAATTCTTCTTTCGTAGTTGCGGATGCTTGCGAGAGGGGGTAGTCATAAGTGGGAGGTTTGTTCAAGTAAGAACAGCACCCAAGCACCGGTCCACCCACATATCAAATTATTAAAGTAGCGAACGCGAATCAAACAAACGTGATGAAAGTGACTAGATGAAATTCCCATGTGTCCTCGAGAACGCTTTACTTACTATAAGAGATCGTTCCGGCTTGTCCTTTGCTATAAAAAGGATTGGGCACCTTGCTGCACTCTTTGTTACTATTGCTACTTGTCACTTGTTACAAATTATCTTGCTATCAAACTACTCGTTACCGATAATTTTAGTGCTTGCAGAAAATACCTTGCTGAAAACCGCTTGTCATTTCCTTCTGCTCCTCGTTGGGTTCGACACTCTTACTTATCGAAAGGACTACGATTGATCCCCTATACTTGTGGGTCATCAAGACTCTTTTCTGGTGCCATTGCCGGGGAGTGAAGCGCCTTTGGTGAGTGGAAGTTGGTAAGGAAACATTTATATTACGTGCTGAAATTTACTGTTGCTTGTCACTATGGAAAGTAATCCTTTGAGGGGTTTGTTCGGGGTATCTTCATCTCGACCGGAAACACAAATAGTTGCTCCTCAACCTACTGCACCTACTGAAAATATTTATTATGAGATCCCTCCGGGCATGATAGAGAAACTGCTAGCTAATCCTTATGCAGGAGATGGAACGGTACATCCTGATATGCACTTGATCTATGTGGATGAAATTTGTGGATTGTTTAAGCTTGCAGGTTTATCCGGAGATGGAGTTAAGAAGAAAGTATTCCCTTTATCTTTGGCGGGAAAGGCATTAATGTGGTATAGGCTATGTGATGATACTGATACATGGGACTGGAACTGATTGAAACTAGAATTCCATCAGAAATTTTATCCTATGCATTTGGTTCATCGTGATCGGAATTATTTATATAATTTTTGGCCTTGTGAAGGAGAAAGCATCACTCAAGCTTGGGGGAGGCTTAAGTACATGATGTACACATGCCCCAATCATGCGCTCTCAAAAGAAATTATCTTACGGAATTTTTATGCTCGGCTTTCTCATGATAATCAAACTACGCTCGATTCTTCTTCGACTGGCTCCTTTATGAAGAAAACTATTGGATTCAGATGGGATCTTCTGGAAAGAATTAAACGCAACTCTGAAGATTGGGAACTCAACAAAGGTAATGAGTCAGGTATAATACTTGAGTTCGCTTGTGTTAAATCTTTTATGGCTACCGAAGCTTTTCATAAGTTTAGCACTAAACATGGACTTGACTCTGAGATAGTAGCTTCCTTTTGTGAATCATTTGCTAATCATGTTGATCTCCCTAAGGAGAAGTGGTTTAAATATCATCCCCCTGTTAAAGAAAAGATTGAGGAACCTGCTAGTGTTAAAGAAGAAACAATTGTTTACCATGTTGATCCAGTTGTGCCTGCTGCTTATATTGAGAAACCACCTTTTCCTGTTAGGATTAAGGAACATGCTAAAGCTTCAACTGTGGTTAACATAAGTAATATTAGAGCACCTAGACCCTCTGAAAAAAATTAAAGTTGAACCTGATGTTGCTATGGTTAAAGATCTCTTAGTCGATAATATAGATGGGCATGTTATTTACTTTTGTGATGAGGCTGCTAGAATTGCTAAACCTGTTAGAAATGAACGAGATATGATAGACAAGAACAAGCCCGTAGTTGGTATGCCTGTTATTTATGTTAAGATTGGAGATCATTGCTATCATGGTTTCTGTGATATGTGTGCTAGCGTGAGTGCTATTCCATTTTCTTTATATCAAGAAATAATGCATGAAATTGCACCTGTTGAGATTGAAGATATTGACGTTACTATTAAGCTTGCGAATAGAGATACTATTACACCACTTGGGATTGTTAGAGATGTTGAAGTCTTGTGTGGAAAAATCAAATATCCTACTGATTTCTTAGTACTTGGTTCAGAACAAGATAATTTTTGTCCCATTATATTTGGTAGACCTTTCTTGAATACCGTTAATGCTGAAATTGATTGTGTTAAAGAAAAGGTTTGAGTCAAGTTTGGTGATATATCTCATGAGTTTAATTTCTCCAAGTTTCGTAGACAACCTCATGATAAAGAATTGCCTAGTAAAGATGAAATTATTGGTCTTTCTTCTATTGCCGTACCTCCTACTGGTCTGCTAGAACAATATTTGCTAGACCACGAAAACGATATGCATATGAATGAAAGAAATGAAATAGATAAGATGTTCTTTGATCAACCACCTATCCTTAAACATAATTTCCCTGTTGAAACTCTTGGAGGCCCTTCTCCACCTAAAGGTGATCCTGTATTTGAATTGAAGCAATTGCCCGATACATTGAAATATGCCTATCTTGATGAAAAGAAGATATATCATGTTATTATTAGTGCTAACCTTTCAGCGCATGAAGAAAAGAGATTACTAAAAACTCTAAGGATATACTCTTGATGATCTTAAGGGCATTAGTCCCACTCTATGTCAGCACAAAATTAATATGGAGCCTGATGCTAAACCAGTTGTCGACCACCAACAACGATTAAATCCTAAGATGAAGGAGGTGGTAAGAACCGAAATATTAAAACTTCTGGAAGCAGGTATAATCTATCCCATAGCTGATAGTAGATGGGTAAGTCCCGTTCATTGTGTCCCTAAGAAAGGAGGTATTACCGTTGTTCCTAATGATAAAAATGAACTCATTCCACAAAGAATTGTAAATGGTTATAGGATGGTAATTGATTTTAGAAAATTAAACAAAGCTACTAGAAAAGATCGTTACCCCTTACCTTTTATTGATCAAATGTTAGAAAGATTGTCTAAGCATACACACTTTTGTTTTCTAGATGGTTATTCTGGTTTTTCTCAAATACCCGTATCACAACCCGACCAAGAGAAAACCACCTTCACTTGTCCTTTTGGAACTTATGCTTATAGACATATGCCTTTTGGTTTATGCAATGCACCTGCTACCTTTCAAAGATGTATGACTCCTATATTCTCTGACTTTTGCGAAAAGATTGTTGAGGTGTTCATGGATGATTTTTCCGTTTATGAATCTTCTTTTGATGATTGCTTAAGCAACCTTGATCGAGTTTTGCAGAGATGTGAAGAAACTAATCTTGTCTTGAATTGGGAGAAGTGCCACTTTATGGTGAATGAAGGCATTGTCCTGGGGCATAAAATTTCTGAAAGAGGTATTGAAGTTGATAAACCTAAGGTTGATGCTATTGAGAAAATGCCATGTCCTAAAGATATTAAAGGTATAAGAAGTTTCCTAGGCCATGCTGGTTTCTATAGGAGATTTATTAAAGACTTCTCTAAAATTTCTAGGCCTCTTACCAATCTTTTGCAAAAAGATGTTCCATTTGTTTTTGATGATGATTGTCTAGAAGCCTTTGAAACACCTAAGAAAGCCTTAACCACTGCACCTATTGTCCAACCACCTGATTCGAACTTGCCTTTTGAAATTATGTGTGATGCTAGTGATTATGCTATTGGTGTTGTTCTAGGACAGCGAGTTGATAAGAAATTAAATGTTATCCATTATGCTAATAAAACTCTAGACAGTGCCCAAAGAAATTATGCTACTACTGAAAAAGAATTTCTAGCAGTTGTGTTTGCATGTGATAAATTCAGATCTTACATAGTTGATTCTAAAGTAACTGTGCACACCGATCATGCTGCTATTAAATATCTTATGGAAAAGAAAGATGCTAAACCTAGACTCATTAGGTGGGTTTTATTGCTACAAGAATTTGACTTGCATATTACTGATAGGAAGGGAGCTGAGAATCCCGTAGCAGATAATTTGTCTAGAATGGAAAATGTTCTTGATGACCCACTACCTATTAATGATGATTTTCCTGATGAACAATTAGCTATCATAAATGCTTCTCGTAATACTCCATGGTATGCGGACTATTCTAATTACATTGTTGCTAAATACATACCACCTAGTTTCACATACCAACAAAAGAAAAAGTTCTTCTTTGATTTAAGACATTACTTCTGGGATGACCCACATCTTTATAAAGAAGGCGTAGATGGTATTATTAGACGTTGTATACCTGAGCATGAACAGGAACAAATCCTACGGAAGTGTCATTCTGAGGCTTACGGAGGACACCATGCGGGAGACAGAACTGCACATAAGGTATTGCAATCTGGTTTTTATTGGCCTACTCTTTTCAAGGATGCTCGTAAGTTTGTCTTATCTTGTGATGAATGTCAAAGAATTGGTAATGTTGGTAGACGTCAGGAAATGCCTATGAATTATTCAGTTGCTGTTGAAGCATTCGATGTTTGCGGATTTGATTATATGGGACCTTTTCCTAATTCCAATCGGTATACTCATATTTTAGTTGCTGTTGATTACGTTACTAAGTGAGTAGAAGCTATTCCAACCAGTAGTGCTGATCATAACACTTCTATTAAAATGCTGAAAGAAGTTATTTTCCTGAGTTTGGAGTCCCTAGATATTTAATGACTGATGGTGGTTCACATTTTATTCATGGTGCATTCCGTAAATTGCTTGCTAAATATGATGTCAACCATAGAATTGCATCCCCCTATCACCCTCAAACTAGTGATCAAGTTGAATTGAGCAATAGAGAAATAAAATTAATTTTGCAAAAAACCGTCAATAGATCTATAAAGAATTGGTCTAAGAAACTTGACGATGCATTATGGGCATATAGAACTGCTTATAAAAATCCTATGGGTATGTCTCCTTATAAAATGGTTTATGGAAAAGCATGTCATTTACCTCTTGAGTTAGAACATAAAGCATATTGGGCAATTAAAGAACTAAATTATGATTTTAAACTTGCCGGTGAAAAGAGGTTATTTGATATTACCTCATTAGATGAATGGAGAACCCAAGCTTATGAAAATGCCAAATTATTTAAAGAAAAAGTTAAAATGGCATGATAGAAGAATTCAAAAACGGGAATTTAAAGTAGGTGATCAAGTTCTATTGTACAATTCTCGTTTGACATTCTTTGCAGGAAAACTTCTCTCTAAATGGGAAGGACCGTATATCATCGAAGAAGTTTATCGCTCCGGAGCCATCAAAATAAATAACTCCGAAGGCACTAATCCGAGAGTGGTGAATGGGCAAAGAATTAAGCACTATATTTCAGGTACTCCCATTAATGTTGAAACTAATATTATTGAAACAATTACACCGGAGGAATACATAAGAGAGACCTTCCGGAACACTCTAGAACCCTAAAAAGGAAGAGGTATGTAATACGGTAAGTAAACCGACTCCAAAAATTCTATAAAAATACTTTCTGTCAGTTTTGGAATATTAGAAAAAATACAAAAATAAGAAACAACCGAGGGGACCCACCTGGTGCCCACGAGGCACCAGGGCGCGCCACCCCCCTGGCGCGCTCTGGTAGCTCGTGGGCCCCACGCGAGGCTTCCCGACTCCGTTTTCTCCTGGATTACTTGTTTTGCAAGATAAAAAATCTTTATATATACTCCTGGACGTTTTGACCACCGTATCGCAGAAATCTCCTCTGTTCTTGTTTCGTGCTATTTTTCCGACAGATCGAGATCGCTATGGCTCCACCAAGCTCTTCCAAGGACAGGTTCTACGAGAAGGTCATCAACCCCTACCAACCGGAGGTGATGAAACACCCTCTAGCCGTTGAGATGCGTGAGGGGGTGCTTCACATCCGGGATGTTCAAGGACCAAAGAAGACCGGGAGCGTGGAGTCCAAGCTCGAAGCAGTGGAGCAGGAGATCTTCAAGTGCCAAGGGATGGTGGACGTGGACTCAGCGTCAACCACTCCATGATCACGGAATTCACCCGTAATCACAAGGTGGAGGGCCAATCGATGGGGGACATCATCTTCAAGCTTAATGAACAAATAGACTATCTCCAAGGCCAAATCTATGATCTTCAAAACCAAAACTTTGAGTATGAGGCAAGGTTCAAAGGTATGAGTTTAGCTGCAAGTTTCAGGACTCCGGAGACTCGTTCATCTTTTTATGATGGGGAACCTATGCCATGGAAGCCGGAGGACAGGCCCATCACTTTGTCACCACCACCATCACTGAAGAAGGAGACTTGACCACATGGGTATGGGCACTCCCCTTGGCTTGTGCCAAGCTTGGGGGAGGTGGCCCGGTACCGAACGAATAGAGTTATATAATAAAGAGTAGTTTGAGTTTTCGCTTCTTTACTTTCATGTTCCAATTCTAGCAATGAAAATAATGAAAAAGATCATATGCTAATCTTATGGAAAGTAATAACATTACATAAATAAAAGTATAAGTGGTAAAATTTATTGGAAGTTAACAAGCATAGCATTAGTCAATGATGCAATTCATGAAAAAGTTAATAAGGGAAGAGAAGATTCACATGCAAATATACTATCTTGGACATCTTTTATGATTGTGAGCCCCCATTAAATATTTTATGCCAAATTGTTGACGTTGGACAAGGAAGACAACGTAATGAATTATGTTTGTTCATATTCACATAGAAGTTATATTGTTATAGATCCTCCAACATGTGGTGCTTGCCCAATATCTTTGCTAGCCAAAAATCCGCACCAAGTAGAGATACTACTTGTGCATCCAAAACCCCTAAACCCAGTTTCATGTCATGAGAGTCCACTATATCTACCTAGGGATTGAATAAGATCCTTCAAGTAAGTTGTCATCGGTGCAAAAAGCAATAAAAATTGCCTCTAAATATGTCTGAACTTTTATTGTAAGGGAAATAAGCTTTGTACGAACTTGTGATGGTAAAGAAATAAAAGCGACAGACTGCATAATAAAGGTTGCTATCACAAGGGGCAATATAAAGTGACGTTCCTTTGCATTAAGAGCTCTTGCATCCAACAATAAAAAGTGCATGACAACCTCTGCTTCCCTCTGCGAAGGGCCTATCCTTTACTTTTATGTATTTACTGTTTATGCAAGAGTCAATAGTGTTCTCCTCTACTTCCTTTTTATTTTTCTCTTTTGTAAGCATCATGTGGTGGGGAAAGATCTAGGCATATATATCCAGTTGGTTATGAGTGATCATGAGTTATTATTGTTGACATCACCCTTGAGGTGAATAAGTTGGGAGGCGAACTCACAAGCCCCTATCTTTCTATGTGTCTGGCTGAAACTTTTTGCTCCATATATATGTCGTGAGTGTTAGCAATCATAGAAGACTAAATGATGGTTGAGTATGTGGACTTGCTAAAAAGCTCCTACATGAGACACTTCCTGAAAATATGATGAATTGCAATTGCATTGTTGACTGAGAACATAGTTTGTTAGTTTTCAAGAAAGTTTATGCCTTATACTCCATTGTTATGATGAATTGTTACTTGCTCATGGGAAGTTTATGATAATAAATATTGCTGTTATAATAATGATCATGATGCTACTATGTCTGTATTTTGTTTTTTTATCGACACCTCTCTCTCTAATTTGTGGACATGATTATCGATATCGGTTTTCGCTTGAGGACAAGCGAGGTCTAAGCTTGGGGGAGTTGATACGTCCATTTTGCATCATGTTTTGTTACTGTTATTTATAGTGTTTTTAATCAATATAACACTTTTTGGAGCAATTCTAATGCCTTTTCTCTCTTAATATGCAAGATCTACACAAGGAGGGAGAATGCCGGCTGCTAGAATTCTGGACATGAAAAAGCTATGTCAGAGATACCTATTCTGGACATCTCCAAATGAGCTGCAATTTCACGGAGAATTATTTTGGAATAAATAAAAAATATTGGAATCAAGAAGTACCAGATGGGGCCACCCAGGTGCCCACGAGGCACCAGGGCGCGCTGTGGCACCCCGACTCAGAGTCATCGGAGCACCCCGTATTCCAGCCCAGAGATCAAGTCTTCTGGAATACGGCACTGCTTGGCATAGAACAAATCAGCTCTTTATTACTAATAGATGGGTACAAGGGTTTGAGATATTACAAAGGGTTGCCTCGGCAAAGCTATGCTTGCTATGATAATTCTATGCTAGCAGCAGAATCACGGCGTCGAAATGGACTCCAATCCACAGGGACTCTGGCTGGGACACGTCCTAACTCGCAACTCAAACACCTCGACTATGCAAACATGGCAGCACCTGCAAACTGGCATGACACGCCAGGTGAGTACTTTGAATGTACTCGCAAGCTCACAACAATCAAGAGCATCAAGGCATAACAATGTCATAGCAATCATGATTAAATCAGATTTAAATGCTACTAAAAAGGGTGGAAGAAAATAATAACATGATGTTGCTACAATTATCAATCTTGTTACCACTGTAGGAACCACTTTGTCCTGAGCCACATAACTGAACCACTTGCTCTCGTGACCAACTCATGGTCACCTTAAGAACTTTTGACAATCATCCCCGAGAATCATCCTCAACAGTTACCAGCGGTTCTCAGCAATCGATCACCTAACTATACTGAGACGAGTTCTTCCATCATTAACACGTCATTCCCTCATTGGTGTTGATCAGATACTGTGACTTAGTACGAACTGTGTCCAATACCGTGGACGCGGCTATTCGAATAGATTCTTACACTCTGCAGAGGTTGCGCACTTTACCCACACTATGGAGCTCCTGGTCCCGTACCTCGGTGCACTTCCCTTCCGGGTGGACCGGTGCTGCTCCAACGATACTGGCCTAACCCGTGACTCCTCCACCGTACCACCAACAATCATCCTCCCCCGGAGTCCTGCCCTGGGTGGCCCCTGTGTCACTCTTGACACATGCCACCGTCGTGGCCAACTAAACTGTCCCAAACGGGGACCTGAGCTCAAAACCAGACCGGGCTCACAAGGTTATCGTCCTCCACCAGATTAGGACAGCACGCACGCATAACCTCCCTTGTTTGGTGGTACCGATAAAAGAGCACGCGGCTAGACCAAGCCAAGGCCGTCCCATTCCGGCAGGTGTGGCTGCACTGGAAAGTTCGGTTCACTGGCACTTGATCAACGATGAAGGAATTTATCCCCAAGTAATCATAGTCATCACTGACAGTCCGATATACAAGTAATCCAGGTTATCACAATAACCAACTAGAAATCCAATGAGCATCATGATCAACTTATACTACTGATCCCATATATGCAGTACCGGTGGAATCACAAACTAATCATAGACGGTAATCTCACAGTCTGACAGCATTACGACATAAATCTAGAAATCCATTACTATCCTATAATCCCATCCTCGTCATAACAGTAACTTATCCAAGAACTTCCAAGTATTACATGAACTAGTTCATTCAAAAATAAATTCATATTTGACATTAAAATAATTATTAAACTATGATATTGCAATGCAATTATGCAAATGAGAGTTGTGGCTTGCCTTGCACCAATAGAGTGTGGGAGTACTCCTGGTCTTCACCAACTAGCACTACTAGGGAAAACCCTAGCAGTAGCGCGGGGTTTTGTAATATCAGTAGCGCGGGTGGGCGCGCTACTGCTACGGCGCTACAGCTAACTATTAGCAGTAGCGCTGTTCCACCCGCGCTACTGCTACCAGAGTTTATCAGTAGCGGGTTTAGGTGAACCTCGCTACTGCTAAAAGCTGCAGCGCGCCTATTTAACACGCGCTACTGCTAAGGAAGCGCTACTGCTACCCACATACCCCGCGCTACTGTTACTATTGTCTGTAATTTTTTTTCTACAGCGTTTTTTCTCTGTTTTTTAATAGGTTTATACAATAGACTATCATATCATACACACAATAGTCTCATCATATCATACACATGCAAATATTCTCATCAAATCATGCCATCATCATCCAACACAAATGATGTCTCTCATCATCATCGATCTCGAAATAGCGATACAAGTTATGACATGTCTCGAATACATGCAACTACATCGTCATCCCATACACATGTTTCATCATCCATCTAAAACGATGATATAGAAGAGAAGAGCTATCACTATGAGTAAGACCGGAATTATGCAGTACATGAGGCGCCGGTTGTGATTCCTCTCTCGTGCTAGCGTGAACCTCAAGTAACTAGCTTCTGCTTCTTATCTGCTATCAAACCCTTTATGGCTGCCGCCCGAGAACCGTGACACTTGGGCCTGACACTCGGGCCACTCATCGTACACTCCCGGAACCCTCCCTATGTACACGGCATAGCACTTCTTCGCCATCAAGGACCTATGTACCTGTTAGAGATGCAACATAATATATTTGAGCAACACGAAAAGAAAGAGTTAGCTAAATAGATGCAACATATAGTGAACATAATATATTTGAACATACGCCTGGCTGTTGTTGGCCGACAGACTCAATACGCGTAATATGCTGAAGAGAAGAAACATGCAGATCCAAGACAACAACTACGCGTGTTTACTGTGTGCTGACCCCCCCCCCCCCCTCGAGGAAACTATCGAACACTTGTTCTTCGGATGCCCCTTCAGCGCCGCTTGCTGGGCGAAGCTAGGATTTAACTGGCCTAGAGATGGAGATCGACTGCAGCTACTGCATGAGGAAAAACGTAGATGGACAAAACCGATGTTCATGGAGATCTTTGTGGTGGCCGCATGGAGCATGTGGAAGGAGCGAAACAATAAACATTTTAGAGGGGTAGTGCCCACGATGGAAGGTTGGCTACAAAGATTCAAATCTGACTTTGGGATGATGAGATAAAGAACCAAGGAGACTTGGTGCCCTTCGTTTTGCAATTTGTATCTTCTGTTTGATACTCTGCTTGTTGTACACCCTACTTTCTAGTTAGGCTCTAGCACAAACCCCTTCTTGCCATGTAACTGTTATTGTACTTGGTGCTTTTGTTTTAATTTAAAAGTCAGTGAGGCCTGCCTCACTGTCCAGAGCTTCAAAAAAAACATATAGTGAACATAATTAATCAACGCAGGTTCACCGTACCCAAACTAATTAACTAGATGTACGCAGGTCATCGTACCCAAACTAACAAACTAGCATTACGCAAGTTCAGCCGGACCATTGACATCACAAAGTTTCATCGCTACAGAAACCACAAGTTCAACCAACACATCATCATCGACATCGTCAATCATTAGGAGTTCCACCCATCCATATCCGGGAGGATGCACCCTAGCTTCGTGAATGGCATCAGGTCTTGACGTTGCATGCCTATGCGAGTTCTGACGTCAGCTCGCGATATAGGGCCGTGGTGGAACATCCCCTTCTCTTCGACAACTTCTTTCATGATGATCGTTGCAATGTCCTTCTGGATGCGAAAGAAGTCATCTTTGACTCTATAATCCAGTTCGTGTCCTAAGGATTCTGCCCATTTGCGGATATGTTCATCGTTTCTTGTTGTCATGTGAAGATGTTGGTGATCCCTTCTGTACTCCATCATTAGATGGAGGAGGTAGAATCCATCGTTCTGGCTTGTTGTCGGTTGATGGATGGAGCAGAAGGTAGTTTTATGCGAGAAACCCGGCTTGTTCTTCCTTTGTTTCCTGATCTCCATGTAGCCACCCCTCATGCTGAAGCCATGGAGAGCATCATCCAGAATATCCATTATGTGGGTGTAGTCTTTCTTCTCGAAGTTTCTGGACGAGTCGAAATACACGGCGTGGGAGACTCGCGGGAAAAGAACGATAAGGACGGCGCGCCCGTTGCTGCGGAAAATAAAGACACCTCAAATTAGTCTCCATATGAGTGAAGGAATGATTGAAACGTACGAAAGGGTTGTCCGGCAATGACTTACATTGGATGATAAGGCAGGAGAATCGTTTCCTTGTCCTTATTCGTTACCATGAAGTTTTCGATGTAGTCCCTAGCAGCTTTACGTTCAAACTCGCCGAGACTCAAGAAGGACTCATGCATGTAGTATGAATCCGCCGCCAAGATTTGCGAGATTTGTTCTCCCCTGATGACAGAGTTCATATGTAGCGCAAAAAGGCGGATGATCGTAAAATCGAGCCGCCACATGAGAAACATCTCAAAGATGTGATCAAACCGCAGGAAGAACACCTCCGCGGGCAGTGTGTCGACGTAGCACTTGGCCTGAGGCACACGAACCGCGTAAAGCGGATATCCTGGATCCTCCGAGGCGAGAAGGCTTTTCTTGTGGCACCCCGGCTCAGAGAGACCGGAACACCCCGTATTCCAGCCTAGAGATCAAGTCTTCTGGAATACGGCACTGCTTGGCATAGAACAAATCAGCCCTTTATTATAAATACTCGGGGTACAAGGGTCCGATATAACAGGGGCACGACGACACTTCGCCTGCTAAGGTAGCTCTTATGCTAGCAGCGGAACAACTCGTAGCGGAATAAATTCTAGCAGCGGAACAGCGGCGACGGTGATGAACTCCACTCCGCAGGGACTCTGGCTGGGACGTATCCTAGAGCGCAACCTCGGGGTCCTCGACAAACAAGCAATCACGGCATCACCTGCAATCTGGCATGACATGCCAGGTGAGTACTTTGAATGTACTCCCAAGCTCACAGCAACCAAAGCACTCAAGACATACAACAACATGGCATTTACAGGTTAATCATCAAAGATGAACACGATACTACTAGAACAACATGAGCATGGCAACAACATGAGCATGGCAATAGCATGAGCATGACAACAACATGATCATGGCAACAGCATGAGCATGGCATGTACATATAATTCATAATTTGAACAAGATGATACTAGCACTAGCATGCAGGGGGGGTCGAGGTTTAAGGTCTCATGGACCAACTTACTCTGCTCGGAGGTTATCTCGTAACCACAAACTTACCATCGTGATCATCACACGATCACCTCATAATCAATCAACATCGGTATCCACGATACCATCGTGATCCTCTCATGATCACATAAAGATCAACCAACTTCTTTTCCCATAGAACCGGGGTTGTTATTATTCAGATTATTATTTCTGTTGACCCATAGTGTGACCTACTACGAACTGTGTCCATGACCGAGGACGCGGCTATCGAGAGATTATACACTCTGCAGAGGTTAGTACACTGTACCCACACCACAGAACTCATGGCCTCATGCTCCCATTCGGGTGGACCAACGACGTTCCGACAAAACCAGTCTATTGCATGACACTCTCCCGGCCACTCCGACAAACTACCCTTTGGGCTATGTCCTAGGTGACCCTGATGTCAACATGTGACATCCGCCAACTCTGTGGCTGCCACCGTCGTGGCCAAACATCAACATCTTCCCAAACGGGGACCTCGGTACCATCAAAACTCGGGTCCTCGAGGCTATGGTAGCCTACCTGATCAGGGTAGCGCGCACCCATAACCTTCCCTAGTAGGAGGCACCGGCGAGAGGCATGACAATAGACCACAGTAGGGCATCCCCATCCAGGCAAGTGTGGTTGCACTGGTGAGCTCGATTCGGTGGCACCATGACTCAGCCAACAGATGTGTTCAAGTTCGATTAATGTCAGGTTCAACTTGAATGGTGATGAGCTGAGTCACAAGAATATAGCATGATGAAATAACAATGCAGATGAGCATGATATCAATGCAACCATGGATGGGCAACATAACCACTTAACAACACAGCATCAATAATGATAAATCATTTAGTCTACGAGATGCAAATGAGCATGGCATAAAGATGATCATGAATATCACAAGTAAGTTCATAACCAACCGATAACTACTCATATGAGCATATTATTATCAATAGCATCGGGAATGATTACAAGAATAAAACATGAGAATAATATCATTAACAATTAATCATGTCACTCACTAGATGAACATGGCATAAGCCTAGACATGGATTCACAAGCATATTCAAAGCATTCACAAAATAATTAAATGAGCAAACAAATATTAAATATTCAAGTGGAAAACCATGGCTACTACAATGCCATCATGCAAGTGGCTGTTATGGCTTGCCTGGGAATGGAGGAACCATCGGGAAGAGGTGTGATGAACTCGCGGAAAGAATCGCCGGAAAAGTTTCCATCTCGGAGGGGGCTGAATAAGGGCAGGGGCAAAATGGTCATTTTTAGAGTGTGACAACATTATGAAAATGGTACCATCGGAACGGGCTCGACGAACTGAGATCGTGGGCATTGGAATCACCTGATTCGGAGTTATGGTTGCGGAGTTACGGCCGTTCGTTCAGTAGGCAGAAAAAGAATACAAATTTGTTCTTTTCTGGCCTTAACGGACGAACGTCCGCTATTTAATACTTTCGGCCGGCGGCTGAAAAAAGAGAAAGCGCATTTTAGAAAATATGCCTTATAGTGGGAAAAACGTATTTTGATGTGGAGAAGTAGCAGAGTACGTTTTCGGGACAGGAAAATGTATTATAGGAAATACGCTTCCACTTACTGGCGCGGGCCCGGGGCTTCGGTGTATGACGAGTGGGGCCGCAGAGAGGTGGGACCCGCCCAGCCAGGCCTTCTTCCTCTTCTCGCGCACTCGCTCCTGGCCGAGGCAGAGGCCGGCCCCGACGGCGACTGTCGGCGCTACAGGCAGTCGCCGACGGCGCCCGACCTATCAAAGTGCTCAGGGGATAGAGCCGCTCCCATCCCCGCATAGCACGGACACCGAGGAGCTCGGGAATGAGGAGGGCCTCAGCCACGGTGGAAGGTGGATTCGGCCGGAGTTGGGCACGCGCCCACAGGCCACGGGAGGAGAAGGGGAAGGGTGGGAGAGCATCGCCGGAGCTCGGGAGCTAGTCTGGTGGTGGCGGAGGGGAGAGAAGAGCTCAGCACCGAGCAAATTTAGGAGGGAGAGGTCTACGGCCATGGCGGCCATGCAGAGGAAAGTGAGCTCCTCGAGCTCACTCGAGTGGCTAGGGGGGCTTTGGGAGAGGGGTGGAGCTACTGGTGAGGAGAGGAGAGCCCGGGAGCTGCTTAAATAGCCGAGCGATGGAGCCGTCCCCGGATGGTCGTACCTCGGGTGTGTACGCGCGATCTGACGAGGGGCGGTGCACGCTCGGTTAGATGAGGCGACGGGAGAGGGGTAGTGGAGGTGCCAGGCACGCGGGCAAAGCCGCGGCGCATCGCGTGGGGCAGGGAGGGGACCTTTATGCCACTGTTCTTACGCGGGCACGCGGTGTCCGCATCCAGACAGCGACGGGAGGGGCGGGGTGGAGGCTACGTGGATGCAGGGGAGGATGGTCGACGCTGTAGACACGGTGGGACGCGCGGAACCGGCTGGGAGAAGAATGCCCGAAGCTAAACGACGAGCAGAGCGCGCCCAGCGCTTTCCACCAGCGTGGTCACCGCGTGGCATGGTGAGGAGAGGGCATGAGGGTCTGCAAAAAGATGTTTACCGAGTTGTCCCTCCAACCTACAGTCCCATAGATGTGATGGCTCGGCCAAAGGCACTTTGTGTTGATGGGAGAGGTCGATGGAAGTTTGATGTATCAATCTTAGGCACGAAATAGTGATCAACTGAGATGAGATAAGAGCTAACCATGATGTCTCTGGGGTTTAGGGTAAGAAGGACTATGAGTCTGCGAAATTTGAGGGGATTTGGACCAATATTCGACTTAGTTGCTTTGCAACTGCAAAATCTGGTCCAGAAACAAGACCAGGAAGTAGCACTCACATGGATGCTCTGATTGAGCTGAAAATTGGTGGAGGATCATTACTTGGGCATATGAAGGTGCCATAAAAATTTCATCCCAATTGGATAAGTAAAAATGGTACTTCGTTCACAATGCTGCCCACTGAACAGAAGCTTGGGGGAATTTTGAGGAGAAAATGGATGGGAAAAATGATGTGAATTTTGGTATTCTCAAATTATATAGTGACATTTAGGTCCGGGATTAATTTCAGAATTTTTGAAGCAATATAAAATATAGTTGCTTCACAAACTGAAATTGTGACCAGAAACCAAGATTTGAAGGTGTGCTCACATAGATTGTTGGATGGAGATGAAATTTGGTGGAGAGTCATTATTTGATCATATAAGTGATCTACCAAAATTTCAACTCATTTGGATAAGCCTAGATAGTACTTCCTTCACAAAGCTTCTCTCTGGACAAAAACTTTGGAAATTTGCTGAGGAAGATTTACTAGGCAAATGAAGTTGAATTTTATCATGTGGCAATAATTTAGATATGAGAGAGTGCCCAAAAAGTTTAAGGGTAATCAAGAGAATATAAATAGCACTTCCTTCACAAAGTGCCATTCTGGACAGAATGGAAAATGAATATTCCTGAATTATTTTTGAACTAGGCAAGGATGGAGTTTGACATATTGGTGGAAGATATGATCCAAATAATTTATGAGAATTTTGTGGGAATTTTGTCGAAAGCAAAAATATAGGTTGCTTCACAACCTAGGGCAAACAGGGTTATTCCTTTAATAGAAAAAGGAATATTCCCAATAAATAAATATTGGAGTTGGGCTAAGATGGAAGTGACATGGACTTGGGATAGATTTGAGAACGACAAGCCACTAGGGAGTGGCAGGAGAGAAGATCTTCCCAGGTTTCAAGACCACAAAGCCACAGAAAAAGAACCCCAAATAAAAATTCGAAGAAATCCAAAAGAAAATGAAAGGGCCAAAAAGCGGGGTGTTACATTTCTCAGTCGACAGCACATGGTCGTGCAGTCTCCTGAGATCCCCTGATATGGCCCCTAGCGGTTTCGGCGGTTGGATCGGCTCACCCGCGACATGGTACATCGCCGCACCTTTGACCGGTACACGATCTGCAAAATCGGTCGGCTGGTTGCTAGAAGCTTTGGCAGCTTTGGCGGCAGCAGTGCCTCTGTTCTGTGGTCTCTTCCTCTCCTTTTTCTTGGGTTCACCATCCAGACGCTTCCTTACCCCCACCACCAGTGTCGTCGGGCTAAGCACTTTACGACCCTCGGCTAGATGACCCTGCGTTGAGGCGGCATCTGGAGGCGTGTCCTGTGAGGACTGCATGAAGAGAGACTTCTTGCAATCAACCCTAGGACGTTCCTGCCCGGGCACATCATCCATCTCCTCATCCGCATGCTCATGGCCCGAGTCATATGCCTGACTCATCATTTGTCCGTCGTCATAGGCGGCACCGGTATTGAGGAACCGGAGAGGGTCCTCCTCCTCCATCTCATCATCCATTCCTTGTTCCACGGGGCCGACTACATCATCCACTATTGGACCCCCTTCCTCGCGTCGTCCGCCGCTCTCACCCGGCACGAGAGGCACTGGTAATTGCGTAGGCGGGGTGGTGGTGTTCATACCTTGCTAATGTGTGGTCATTGGTGTGCTCTCGGCAGCCTCCAGACGAAGATGATTCTTCGGCCACAGCAGCATCCAACCCTTCCATTCTCCAAGCCGCATCAGGGTCTCGTCCTCCTCTCCCCCGAGCCATACTGGAGGAGTCAAATCCTCGTGGCCCACTTTCACACTCGACAAGGTAACCCTGAAGGTGCCAACGGGGATCGGCTGGCCGTGGAACGTGAGTTCCAAGGGCTTCGTTATCACTGCCTTTCCCACATCCACCTTCCGGCCATTGATCATGTAGAGTACGGTGCACGGGGTTTCGTCGGCCTGCGAAGACATGTCTGCGGCGTAAGACATCCGAAAGGCAACGAAAAACGGAAGATTATATATATGTTGGTGAGACGTGTAATTACCGTGAGGGCGTCGAGGTCAGCCAAAGAAGAAGGCCCACCTAGCATGCCAGAGGCAGAGGACGGGCTGCTATGAGCGGGTGCGGCAGCAGGTGGTGGTGGTGCGATGTTCACCGAGTTGTTCCCGATGAAGCTGGGCATGGGAAAATCATGTGCCGTCTTGTCTGGATTTTGCTTCGTCCAGTCGATAATAGCCGGAATCAAGTTAGTAGCGAAATCATTTCTGTAGGCAGCTACATCTGCATTGACTGCCTGCTGGACCAACTCATTTTTGTTCGCTTCTGCGGCCTCAGCTGCTTTTTTCTCGGCCTCAGCTGCATTTTTCTCGACGGCAAGCTTCACCTTCTCGTCGATGTTCAACTGACTGAACTTCTTTTTCTGCTTTTTGGCCTCCGGGCCCTCGTTGTAGTAGTACTTCCACGTGGCGCCATCTCCGACGCCGTGCACACGTCCATATTGCGGCCGCTGGTCCAAATTCAGTTGGTTCAAGGCCCGGTTGAGAGGGGTGTCCAACATGGGCCTCATCGACGACTGAGACGACGAGTCGCTTTGGGCCGCAATCTTGTGTTGCTCCTTCTGCAAAAGGAACGTGTAGTACACTTGATCAGAAGCTAAATGTAAGGTGGTAAAAGAATAATTACCAGTAATCTAATCAATTTCCTCGTGACAGGGTCCATGTACCAAACCGTCTTTTCCTTGTCCCACTTGTACCGGGCCCTGATAAAGTCACGCTCCTGCGGGTTGGTGAACTCCGCGTAGGGGTCTGGGATCCCTGCGGCTTGACGTTCCGCGTTCCATATGGGCCTCTTGCCAATGTAGCCACGGCTTCCGAGGCGTTGGTTCCCTGTGTTCCTTTGCTGCATTGACTTGTATTTCTCAGACTTAATCTTGGCTGCCTCGGTAGCGGAAGTGTCCTTGAACTTTTCGAACTCCTCTGCCGTCAGTGTCGGATTGTCCGCCAAAATCTTGGACAGGGGTTCGTTAGCATCAATCGCTCGTTTCACCCTCCCTTTCCAGGCGGCCAAATCATTGCTGAACATGCCCATGGCATAGTTATTGATACCTTTCATGGCAGCATCATCCCACGGGTTTTCAATGTGGTCATCCCGGCCGGGGAACTGGAATCT
Organism: Elymus sibiricus; assembly: GCA_039707655.1. NCBI lineage: Eukaryota > Viridiplantae > Streptophyta > Magnoliopsida > Poales > Poaceae > Elymus > Elymus sibiricus. The sequence continues at coordinate 3,406,910 of CM077670.1, read as the reverse complement.
CTTGTGCAGCTTCGTTAGGAGCAAGTGGTCCAGATGTGGTTTCTTCCTTAAGTCATTGTCGTTGATGCTCGCGGTTTCCCGTAGGATGCATCCGACTTGGTTGCCGTAGCACTTGTGAGCTTCATCCGGCGCTACTGGCTCGAATTTCCGGGGTGCATCTCTATGACCAGGATTCTTCTGATGCCGAGTTTGTTAGAGCGTCGTGTCCTCTGCTTCTTCTGCTTCTTCTTTTTGTTACCGGCTTCGGCGCCGGTCTCGGCGCCGCCATTGGTGCCATCGGTGTCGATGTCGGCGGCAGTACCATCGTCCGCTATGACCAGGTTGCCCTGCAAACCTTCTGTTTGCTGACTAGACAAAAAGTCGAGGTAATCATGTTCACGGTCATATTGTATGTCGTCGGCAGCGTGGTCAGAAGGCCCGGTCTAGTCGTTGTTCGACATGTTTCCTACGATTAAGTCTGCTCGTTTAATTCTTAAACTATAATAAAATGAGTAATGACATAAAAAAAGGCCTATGGTTTGCCGGAATGCCATTTCATTCCCATCCAAGCAAATGTCGGGCACTCGATATGCCTACTTTCTAGCACAAGTCATGCCGAAATTCACGGGAAATTTCGGCATGACCTTTGCTAAAAAGTGGACATATCGAGCGCCTGAAATTCGCCGGAACGGAAATGAATCAACATTCCGGCAAAACATAGGCCACTCGGATCGTTTCCCTGCAAACAAGAAAAACCAACATAGGCAACAATAGCACATCATCTCCATCATTTGGCACATCATATGGCAACAACAGCAGCCAACATCATTTGGCACTTCAATTATTCAAAATATGTTCACCATCAATAGCCAACATCATGTATATCAAAGAAATTCATGCACTTTAATTATTCAAAGAAATTCACCATAAAGAAATTCACCATCAAAATATGTTTTAAATTCCTAGGTACTGTCCTAATATAAAACAGCTACTATCCTAATAAAAAAACCTAGCTAAATTCCTATCTACTAGGGTTAACTAATTTTGCATCTTTTCCCCCAATCTTTAAAAAGCAAGCACACTCTCACTCACTTACTAACATTACACTATAATTTTGTTAACTAAACACCTAAAATACCTAGAATTCATTTAACAGGAACTGAAAACCCTAACCCTAGAATTAACTTAACTAAACACCTAAAATACCTAACCATAGAATTAAATTAACTAAGCACCTAAAATTCAGTTCACTAAAACAGCTAACCCTAGAATTCACTTAACTAAAACACCTAAACACCTAAAATACCTAACCCTAGAATTCAGTTAGCTAAACACCTAACCCTAGAATTCAGTATACTAAAATGAGAGAGAGGAGGGGCGGGGACTTACAGCGGTTGTCGGGGGAGATGGCAGCGGGGAGGTGGAGGTCGGGGGAGACGGTGGCGAGGCGGCGACGAGGCTGGCACACCGGAGGGGGCGACGTCGAGGAGGAGGCAGGCGCAGCGACGTCGAGGAGGAGGAGGCAGGCGCGCGGCGACGTCGAGGAGGAGGCAGGCGCGGCGAGGACGGGCTCCGGCGATGGCGCGAGGAGGCAAGGGCGACGAGGGCTCCGGCGACGGCATGGAGGAGGGCAAGGGGATGGAGGAATGGGGGGAATGGGGGAAATTGGGGAAGAAAGGCCCGCGCGGTGCGGTTAACTCAAACATAGCAGTAGTGCGTTTGTGGACCCGCGCTATAGTTAACTTAGCTGTAGCGCGGGCTACCCAAACAGGCGCTACAGCTAACTTAGCTATAGCGCGGGTGTCGACCCCGCGCTACTGCTACAACTAAGTTAACTATAGCGCGGTTCCACAAACGCGCTACTGATATTCCTTTGATTTTTCTTTTCATTTTCTCCTTTTGCTTTTTCTTGTCATTTTATTTTTCTTATTTCCTTTCTCCTTTTTCTTTTTCTTTTCATTTCCTTTTCTAATCCTTTCATTTTCTTCTTTCCATTCTCATTTTTCTATTTCTTTTCATTTTATTTTCTTTTCCGAAAGACGATCGAGCTGGGAAGAAGGGGATCGGATACAATGTATATAACTCAGGCGACGATATATATTACATATCATTTGACCGATAACGATTAAGTGCATACACAAAATAAATACATATATATAAATGATGGTTTCTCAGCGTCGACGTTTTCGTTTCTGAGTGAGCTTCTTTCCCTTCTTGTTCGCAGTCGAATAATTAAGCCCCTCGTTGTGACTTTTCCTTTTCCATGGAGTACGATCTTTCTTAGGTAATGTAGTATTGATTCTTCTTTTGACGTATGCTTCATCGTCGTCGTCATCTTCCCTCATCGGGTTGCTGTACTGGTCGTAGTCTTCCTCGTTGGCGACTACATCCATTCCGATGATGTTCCTTTTGCCTCTCCTCACGACAACACGGCTGGGATTGCTCGGGTCGGTTATGAATAAGCATTGTGTCACGTGCTTAGCGTGTACCCATGGCTCATTTTTTGCGATGGCGTTCACGGTAGCGCTCTTGGCGTCGGGTATAGACATGGTAGTGAAATACCGGTTTTCTCTTTCGATGTTCTTAGCCCATCTGACACGGAACATCGTCGCATCGTGCAGTCCTGAGTAGTCAAGCTCCCATATCTCTTCGACCCTTCCGTAGAATCTTTCAGTTGCGGCGTTGTCGCCGGTCATGCATTCCATCATCACCCCTGAGTTCTGAAAATCACTGTTTATATCTTAGGCCTCCTTGTAGAACGTGTATCCATTGATATCGTATGCCTGATAGGTCGCGAGGTTGGCCGCGGGGCCATGTGCTAAGGCATATATGAGCAATCCGTCCGTAGAGCCCTCTTCCGGGGAATTAGCAAGAACATGCTCTTTGAACCAAGGCAGGAAAGTGGAGTTGTGCTCTCTAATAACTTCGGCATTCGTCTTGCATAGCCCCCGGTCACGGTACTTCTTTGCGACGGTTTCTTTGTGCAATGTCGCGAAAGGATCTACCACGTCTAGGTGCTGTAGCACTACTAAGTTTGCTCTGTCAAAGTCATTGCGTCGACCCGAGTGGTCCACATGCAGTTCCCTCCGGCCGTTGATGTGACCTTCTCCTCCGAGCTTCCCAAGGTGCTTGTTAACGGGCAAACCAACAACAGGGTCTCCGCCATATAGATAATTCTCGCAGAAAGAGGTGCACTCTTGGGTCAGATAGCCATGGATGATGCTTCCATCCGGACGGGATATGTTACGAACGAATCCTTTGATGACCCCATTCATCCTCTCGAAAGGCATCATGTTGTGCAGGAATGTCAGCCCGAGGTCTATGATGTCGTCCACAATGTGGACACACAGATGCACCACGACGTCAAAGAACGCGGGCGGGAAGTACATCTCAAGCTCATTTAGTATCACAACGATCTCTTCCTGTAGCCTTCGGAGCTGCTTCACACTGATCGACTTTAGAGAAATAACGTCGAAAAAGTTGCAGAGACTAATAAGCGTGTCACGGACCTGCTTGTCCATTATCCCTCTAAGGGCAACAGGAAGTATCTGCGTCATCATCACATGACAGTCATGAGACTTCATCCCGCTGAACCTTTTCTTCTTGGTGTCTAGAAATCTGCTTATCGTCCCACAGTAACTGGAACTAACTTTGATTCCGGTAAGGCAGTTGAAGAATTGATCGATCTTCTTCGGACTTAAGGTAAAGCAAGAAGGGGGGCAATAATTTTCTTCCTTCTTGTTGACTTTTTTGCCATGGTCCCGCGCCTCCGTCTCCGTCTCCGTCTCCTCCGACTTTTTACGGGGCGGCATGTGGAGATCTGCCCTGATGTTCAAATCTTCCAAGTCTCTTCTTGCCTTCGGCCCATCCTTGGTCTTATCCGGCATGTTCATCAGTGTTGCAAGCAAGATCTCAAGGACATTCTTCGTGATATGCATTTGATCAAGGCAATGAGGCGTGTCGAGTTTGGGCCAGTACTCCAAGTCCCAGAAAACAGACCTCGTTTTCCATACCTTCAGCAGCGGCTCCGACACCTTTTTCATCTTTCCCGGCGCGGGGCACTGTTCCTAGTTTTTCAACAGCTCATCGATTTCGGCGCCGCTCCTCTTACGTGGAGGTCCTCGATGCTCAGCCTCACCATTGAATAGATCTCCACGGTTTCTCCACGGGTCGTCCTTCGCGAGCCATCTTCGATGCGCCATTTACATGATTTTCCCAGACCCGCCATCTTTCGTTAGCTGCTGAGACGTTGTATCATCCATGCACCGCGTGCATCCGCAATATCCGTGGCACACCTTGCCTGCGACATATCCGTAACCGAGATAGTCGTGCACCGTCGTCATCAGCGCGGCTCTCATATAGAAATACTCGCCTTTGCTGGCGTCCCATGTCTTGGCCGGTGTTTTCCATAACGTGTCTAACTCCTCTTGAAGTAGCCCCAGATACAGATTAATATTATTTCCCGGTTGTTTCGGCCCTTTAATCAGCATGCTCATGTGTATGTACTTTGTCTTCATGCACTTCCAGGGGGGAAGGTTGTACATCCATACAAACACGGGCCATGTGCTATGGTTGGTGTTCTGGTTGCCAAACGGATTCATGCCATCGGTACTCGTGCCAAGCACGATGTTCCTTGGATCACCTGCAAAAAATCGATATTCGGCGTTGAACGCTCTCCACTGGCTTGCATCCATGAGGTGTCTCAGCTTCGGATCATCTCCATCGTCGGGCTTCACCCTCTCCGCGTGGCAGCGCATGAGCTTTGCTTCCTTAGGATCTACGAAATAACGCTGCAGAGGGAGAGTGATCGGTAGGTACCATACAACTTTCTGGGGAGATTTCTTTCCGGCCTTCTTGTATCGAGAAGCATTGCACACCGAACAGTTGTTTTTTTCCACGTGCTCCTTCCAATAAATGATGCAATCGTTGATGCATGCATGGTATCTAATGTGCGGCAGATCAAGAGGGCACACGATCTTCTTGGCCTCATCGACACTAGTAGCACACAGGTTCCCCGCGGGAAGAACCTTCTTTAGATAATTGAGAAGCTCATCGAGGCTTCTGTCGGTCCATTTGTTTTTAGCCTTTGTCTTTAGAAGTTCGAGCGTGAAACTCAAGCGGGTCACCTCGGGATCGCAACCATCATACAATGGAGTATGAGAGTCTACCTCCAGTTGCTCCAGCTTGGCCTCCTCTCTACAAGCAGCTCTGTCGTTAGTCGTCTTCTTGCGAAGCAGGTCTCGAACATGAGGGTCCCACACGACTGAACTTAGTAGCGACGAATGCTCCGGCGTGTCCACGTCTTCTCTGTCATGTCCGGCCACTTCTCCACCCCCATGTCCGGCCTCTTCTCTGCCCCCATGTCCGGCCTCTTCTTCGCCCCCATGTCTGGCCTCTTCTCCGCCGCCATGTCCGGCATCTTCTCCGCCACCATTATCGGTCATCTCTTCGTCTGGTCCAATGTCGTCATTGGCTGCCCCATCGACGTCATCATATTCACTTATCCACCGAGTATAGCCATCCATGAAACCAGTGATGAGCAGGTGCGCTTTCAAACGGCCTTCCTTAAAGGGGTCAAGCAAGACTCCTCCTTTGCATCTGCGACACGGACAGAAAATCTCCTTCCGGTTATTTTCATACATGTCGTGCACCATGGATCGCAACCATGTTTCCACCATCGTTCCACTGACCTTCATGATCGCCTGCGTGGTATAATTAATAAGCAAAAGGATTATAAACGCATCCATGCATGCATGCATCAAAGTCATACAAAAATTCGACATGACCTTCCCTAAAAACAGGACATATAGAGTTTGCCCGAAATTCGCTGAAACGGAAATAAATCGACATTTCGGCAAAACATAAGCAACTCAAGCACAATTCGGCGGCAACTCATGCCACACACACAATTTCCATCATATCGCCCGATTATGTCATATCGCACACATACACATATTTCCATTCTTGCAAAAGATCAATTTTTTAATCACCTATCTCGAGATCTAGCACGGTGATGATGATGTCGATTGGTGTCGCCAAACACCTAGGGAATGATCAAAAGTGGACAAAGCTTACTTCTTGACATGGCTAGATCTAGTTAGGGAGGTACATAGGTCACTTCATTAAATGGGTAGATCTACCTAGCTAGTTGGGGAAGGAGATGACTCTAACTAGTGGAGGGGGAGGAAAAAGAGAAAGGAGTTGCATTAATGGAGGTGGTGTAGTTAGCTAGGAGCAATAAAGAGAGAGAAAGAGAGGTAGAATAAAGAGAGTAATGGGGGGGAGAAGTAGTGAGGAAGAAGCAAAGTGAGGGAGAGAGGAGGTGGGAGCTAGGGGAAAGTGAAAGGAAGAGAGGATGGGGGAGGGGGAGGGGAGGAAAAGGTGGCTGCGCTTTAGCAGTAGCGTGGGATGGGAAAACGCGCTGCTGCTAAAAAAGTAGCAGTAGCGCGTTCCTGGATGACGTGCTACTGCTAAGTGGGGTCCGCCATGTGGCCAAGTTCAAACTTAGCAGTAGCGCCCTACACTAAAAACGCGCTACTACTATTTTCTTAGCAGTAGCGCGGTTTGTAGGAGGGCGCTACTACTATACCTAGCCTGTAGGCAGCGGTGTGGCAATTATAGTAGTAGCGCGTTTTCTTGTAGCCACGCTACTGCTATTTGGATATCAGTAGTGCCCTTGGTGACAACGCGCTACTGCTAATTAGCAGTAGCGCCTCCTTTTAACCAGCGCTACTAATAAGATTCTGTGTATAAGGTTTTCCCTAGTAGTGTAGGCAAAACAATCTGAAAAGCATTTTCAAATAACACATAAAAAAATTTCTTTTTACCAGAAACTCTAGACAGTAGATAAAAATACCAATTTTTACAGCAGAAAGAGGAGCTCATAAGAAAAATAATGCAAAAAGAATGAACTCATTTGGACTTATGGTTTAAAAGTTATAGCTGGTCAAAGTTCAGTCAAACTACTGGAATTATTTGAATTTAACTGAAAAACAGAAAAAACCCAGGGGAGGCCACGTCGAAGGCGTAAACCAGCCGGGCATCTCCACTTGCGTACCCCTTCGGGCACAGCTGGGTCGCCGACATGCGGGGCCCGCCTGTCATATTTGAAGAGGGAGGGAGAGGAACAGGAGCAGGGCGGCTCACCGGCGAGGGTTGCTGGCGATAGCGATGGCAGCGAGCTTCGGGGACGGCGGGGATGGATTGGGCAGACGCTGGCGAGCACGCCCATACCCATATCTCATCGGGAGATGGCCGGACGGCGTCGCCCCCTTCGTCTCAGGCGGCGGCGTGCTTCGGGGGTCGACGGATCCGGCGACTCCGGCGAGCACTCGGGCGGAGGAAGGGCTGGGGATGGTCAGTGGAGCTTCACAAGCTCACTGGTGGTCTCGGCTGGGCCTGGGGTGGACGGAGGCCAGCGGACAGAGCTGTGGCAGAGCGGCGGAACTCTTCACCGGAGACGGAGAAGGAGGGCTATCCGGCCTGCCCTGGCTCTGCTGGTGGCGATTGAGAGGGAGAGGATTGGAGTGGTGAGGGATGGAGAGGCTGGGAGGGGCCTTTTATAGGTGGGCGGAGGGTGGACTAGCCGCTCGGCGCTGCGGACACGTCGCCGGAGCGGGTACGGTGAGGTGGCCGTCGCGGAGCGAGGTGAAGCGACGAGAGAGGTCAGGGGAGTTAAGCGCAAGGCGACGGCTCGCCGAGAAGCTGCCAGCCAGCTCATCCCCGTACGGCCACTGTGCCGCCCGTGCGCGCACTTGGCCGTGTGCGGCGGCGAGCCTCGCCGGAGGGGGTAGAAGGGTCCAGGCTGGCCAGGTGGACGGCGGCGACGACGTCGGCATGCTAGGACAAAGAGAGGCATCGAGAGGTGACCGGAGCGAGCGTGTCCGACGCGGGCGACATGCAGAGCACGGTTTTGGCTCGGCTAGATGCATGGTCACCGCGTGCACTGGCGCACGCGGCGCGCTCTGGCCTGCCCGGTCATGTCTGTGCAATAGTCCCTCCTTCCAGAGGCCTCCTGGTGCAGCTGGTTTGGCAAGAGGTGGTCTGAGCAGCTGGCTGGGTTCCAGGCAAGTTTTTGGACAGAAACTTGTGCAGGAAGTTGAGGTAAAATGGCTAGGGCTTTGGGAGTGATAGTTTGCCATTCTGGAGTGTGGTAGGAAGGTGCACATACTGGGAAAAATTCAGACCAAATGGATCAGTGTAGAGCATGGTTGCTTCACAACTGCCTCTTTGATCCAGAAATCTTGCAGAGGATGTTGCACTCACTTGGATGGGTTCCTGGAGTTGAAACTTGGTATTTGTGGGTGATTTGGGGATGCCAACATGCTATAAAAATTTCAGCCCAATTGGGTTAGTGTACAGGGTACTTCCTTCACAACACTTCCCACTGGACAGAAATTTGGAAGAATTTTATAGAGAAATTGGCTGAATGAAATGAGCCAAAAATTTGTGGAGACTGATAATATGGGTAGGAGAATGTCCTGGATTAATTTCAGAATTTTTGAAGCAATATAAAATATAGTTGCCTCACAAACTGAAATTATGACCAGAATCAAAGATTGGATGTTGTGCTCACCGTGAGGAGTAAATATTGAATATTTTCACATATCCAAAGATCACATGGTGCAAAGGATTTATGAGAATTTTCTTGGGATTTTTGGAAGAACAGAAATATAGGTTGCTTCACAACCTAGAGCTCAAAGGGTTATTTCTTTAATGGAAAAAGGAATATTAGGTTGGAATAAAATTGAGATTGAGCAAGAATGGAAGTGACATGACTTGAGAGAAGCTTTTGAGAGCCTGAGTCACTTGGGAAAGAAAATCAAGAACAAAATTCCCAAGTTTTAAGTCCATAGAGCCATTCAGAAACAAATCCAAGCCAAATTCCAAATAAAATTTTCAAATAAATTTTGAAAAGAAAAGCTGGGAAAAACCAGGGTGTCACAAACCTAACCCCCTTAAGATAAATCTCGTCCTTGAGATTTGGTTGCTCAGGAAACCAGTATGAATATTCTGCCTTTAAGGAAAACCGGTTCCCGCTCAGGTATCCTTTTTCCTGATATAATGATTCCCCACAAATCTCATATGGCCTGATTTTCTTACTCTGGGTGGTTTGCTTTACCGCACCCACATTCTTACAGATCTTTCCTCGCATATCCGGCATTATGTTGACTTCATTTTTACCATGTCTGCTAGTTCATCTGGCATATTTTCCTGACTGGAGTAAGTCATCCTCCCCATAAGTCTAGGAGCGATGTTTGATGAGCATGTCCTGCTCCCGTCTGGTACCAATAAGGATCATGAACAATTTTCCTTAGTGGACGCAAACCAACTAGTTATTGTATCGAGTTACTATGCTGAGAATCACAATGTTTTTCCGGGTGGGATCTGACTGTTTGCAGGGTGGCTGAATCCTCTGAGCTGACTATTTTGTCTCCATTTTGTATCGACGATTTGGCTGATATTCGTCATGTCCAAGGGAGTAATACCTTATAGCAATTCTTGGACTGACGGTGGTCCTGGCAGAATAACCTTACTCATGACAGGGGAGTGCATGCATAGGCATTTGATCCAAAGTTGTTGTGTAACATTGCAAGTGCCCATCATGTTGAGATATCCTTAAGGCTTACGATGTCTGATATGCAATCCTTCAATACAGAGCGAAACGGACCACTTGGTGGTGTATTCATGATGATTGATGCAAAATCAGCCCATCTTAGGTATTCGTATCATGTTGTTTCTGTAATGATCATCATACTTACATCTTCAATCTTGATCTTCTTTACTGTTCTTCTTCCTGATTCCTTTGTCACCGGAACTTGGTCACATACTCCCCAACTTTTCATATAACCATGGGTGTTATCAGGTGCAAAATTCCGGCAAGCATGCCTGGTCCTTAACCTAGTGCAGTCACACTTATCTGGCAAACTGTTCATCTCACAAGCTGTAGTGGTAAGGCATTGGTCCTCCGAACCCCTTGCATAAAATTGGCAAATAAACCAGTGGCCACCAGATCGGTCTTTACAACTCGGATCTGGGACTTTTACTGGAGTGATTCAATCATGGCTCAAGACGGCTGGAAAGCAGCTCTGAGCATGAGACCATGTTTAGAAAGAATGTAGCGGCTCCCTAGGACGGTCGAAGAACAGCTCAGAACATAGAGTCACTGCTACCAAAAGAAACTCAACAACCGCCTGAGACGGCCGAAAAACAGCTCAGAACACTAGACAGTTGTTGAAAAGAGAAATATAATGTCAGCATCCACCCCGAACGGCCAAAAAAAGGCTCAGTACACGGGCTTGGTGCCGTCTCCAAGGAAAAGCGAGCAAGGGTTCATCGGGAACATATACCAAGTTCATAAGTACCTTGGTATCCACTGCCCAAATTGTAATTTCCAAATTGTCTTACTTCATAGCTTGTGAGTCCTCCCAACATGCTGATGGGTATATCGGCGTTCATTCACTTGCATAACTTATGCAGGGCTGAGTCCTTACCTTCCTTTGGTAATCCGGCGCAAACGTAGTTACTTCCGTATGAGTGACTGTCATTACCTGGGCAATATTCCACAATGTATATACAAGCATGTGTAGCTGATCATCTGATTTCCCAAGGCCGACTTTTGTGTCCTGACTAGCTCATATTTCTGACCAAACAATTATGGCTTAGCTTCTCGAGATGCACTGCCAACACACCGGGTACTAACTTATACCAATGCTGCCAACTGTTTGTGGTAACCTGCTGAAGAAGATTGGATAGCTTGTGTTGGATGCCATCGGGTATCGTGCTGAGGAAGACTGGGTAACTTGTGCTTGAAGCTTCTGCCGGAATAGCATGCTGAAGAAGGCTGGGTAGCGTTCCCCAGAAGCTTTCCCTCCTGGTTACTTGTCGAGGAAGACTCTGTACCTTATGATAGAAGCTTTCCCACGATAGCTTACCGAAGAAGACCGGGTATCTTGTGCTAGAAGCCATCCACATATCGTACTGTGGGAGACTCGAGGAGCCTTACCTTGTAAGTTTCTCTGGTGGCGTGCAGAGGACGACTGGATTGCTTATGCCAGAAGTTTCTTTGATGTGCCATGATGCTACATATATCCATCCTCACAACTCCGCTTGTTGGTTTCCTGCGAAAGAGTTGGCCGACTATCCTTCTTGAATCCCAACTTGTACTGTAGCCATATCAGGGGGTTTTCACACACTGGTCTTCCTGCTTGTTTAACCATTAATGCTATGACAATTGCATCACCAATGTAAACTTAACACTAATAGTCAATTCGGAGTACTATTTGCTTTCAACCAAATGTTTCCCCCAGCAATATGATCCCGAGAATTTCATACTGCTCAACTTAACCTCCTAGTACTGACAATCCTCATTATTTCTTCGTGTCTGATAGTTAAGGAGCAACTTCCATGGGGAAAGTAGTGTGACACCGAAAAACCAAGGAAGAGCAAATAAGACTACTCAAGGAAAAGCACCAAACTTGCAAAACCACACTTTATTGCTACTCAGGGTAATTTACAGCACTTGGCACTACCACAACTCATGCAACATGAACCTCGCAGATACTTAGGCACTAGGGTTGGATGGCGAGTTGCTGGAGAGCGAAGGAGCTGGCGGAGAGGTTGACGGAGCTAAAGCCATACCAAGGGCTCTACGGGCACGAGTTGCATCTCGGACTAGCTCAGCGATGAGGACATACTCTACGACCATGTGGCGCGACATGTATGCCACAACGACATCGTCATCTGAGTGGACAGGAGGAAATCTAATCCGTCTGGGAGTGGTGGACATGGTGGGATAGTACTGGAATGCACGATTCTCTTGCATCGCGTTTTCCTGATGGCGAGTAATAGTGAGGCCTGCCAGAGCGGCAAGCTGGACACACCGGGTAGAGGCATAACCACCATGGAGACTATAGGTGCGCTTCCCCAAAGGTAGGTCGACTGACAGGATGACACTGGCATGATACTCAAGCACCATTCCTGCAAGCGAGGTCTGGAACACTTGGTACCTTGGCATCTCCCCACTGGGATAGAGAAGACGCCAGACATCCCAAAGAAGGGATGCGAAGCTGAGTGGTGCAGGGGCTGAGTTGTAGTTAACCGGAACGGATGCCATCTACAAAATCAACTGATTAGAGAGCCAAATCTATATGCATGCCATGCAACACACAAATGCATCAACCAAGTGCAACACTCAAATGCAACACACAAGCAGACTGGGCTCTAAACTAACGATTTCTAACATCCGGGTTAACTAGGGTGTCCTATAGCCAGACCTGCTCTGATACCAAACCTTGTGGCACCCTAGCTCAGAGTCACCGGAGCACCCCGTATTCCAGCCCAGAGATCAAGTCTTCTGGAATACGGCATTGCTTGGCATAGAACAAATCAGCTCTTTATTACTAATAGATGGGTACAAGGGTTTGAGATATTACAAAGGGTTGCCTCGGCAAAGCTACGCTTGCTATGATAATTCTATGCTAGCAGCGGCTCGAATCCTAGCAGCAGAATCACGGCGTCGAAATGGACTCCAATCCACAGGGACTTTAGCTGGGACACGTCCTAGATCGCAACTCGAACACCTCCACTATGCAAACATGGCAGTACCTGCAAACTGGCATGACACGCCAGGTCAGTACTTTGAATGTACTCGCAAGCTCGCAACAATCAAGAGCATCAAGGCATAACAATGTCATAGCAATCATGATTAAATCAGATTTAAATGCTACTAAAAAGGGTGGAAGAAAATAATAACATGTTGTTGCTACAATTATCAATCTTGTTACCACTGCAGGAACCACTTTGTCCTGAGCCACATAACTGAACCACTTGCTCTCGTGACCAACTCATGGTCACCTTAAGAACTTTTGACAATCATCCCCGAGAATCATCCTCAACAGTTACCAGCGGTTCTCAGCAATCGATCACCTAACTATACTGAGACGACTTCTTCCATCATTAACACGTCATTCCCTCATTGGTGTTGATCAGACAGTGTGACTTAGTATGAACTGTGTCCAATACCGTGGACGCGGCTATTCGAATAGATTCTTACACTCTGCAGAGGTTGCGCACTTTACCCACACTATGGAGCTCCTAGTCCCGTACCTCGGTACACTTCCCTTCCGGGTGGACCGGTGCTGCACCAACGAAACTTGCCTAACCCGTGACTCCTCCACCGTACCACCGACAATCATCCTCCCCCGGAGTCCTGCCCTGATTGGCCCCTGTGTCACTCTTGACACCTGCCACCGTGTGGCCAACTAAACTGTCCAAAACGGGGACCTGAGCTCAAAACCAAACCGGGCTCGGTTATCGTCGTCTACCTGATCAGGGCAGCACGCACGCATAACCTCCCCTCTTTGGTGGTACCGATAAAAGAGCACGCGGCTAGACCAAGCCAAGGCCATCCCATTCCGGCAGGTGTGGCTACACTGGAAAGTTCGGTTCAGTGGCACTTGATCAACGATGAAGGAATTTATCCCCAAGTAATCATAGTCATCACTGACACTCCGATATACAAGTAATCCAGGTTATCACAATAACCAACTAGAAATCCAATGAGCATCATGATCAACTTATACTACTGATGCCATATATGCAGTACAGGTGGAATCACAAAATAATCATAGACGGTAATCTCACAGTCCGACAGCATTACGACATAAATCTGGAAATCCATTACTATCCTATAATCCCATCCTCATCATGATAGTAACTTATCCAAGATCTTCCAAGTATTACATGAGCTAGTTCATTCAAAAATAAATTCATATTTGACATTAAAATAGTTATTAAACTATGATATTGCAATGCAATTATGCAAATGAGAGTTGTGGCTTGCCTTGCACCAATAGAGTGTGGTAGTACTCCTGGTCTTCACCAACTAGGCAAAACAATCTGAAAAGCATTTTTGAAAGCATTTTCAAATACCACATAAAACATTTTCTTTTTACCAGAAACTCTAGACAGTAGAGAAAAATACCAATTTTTACAGCAGAAAGAGGAGCTCATAAGAAAAATAATGCAAAAAGAATGAACTCATTTGGACTTATGGTTTAAAAGTTATAGCTGGTAAAAGTTCAATCAAACTACTGGAATTATTTGAATTTAACTGAAAAACAGAAAAAACCCAGGGGAGGCCACGTCGAAGGCGTAAACCAGCCGGGCATCTCCACTTGCATACCCCTTCGGGCGCGGCTGGGTCGCTGACATGCGGGGCCCGCCTGTCATATTTGAAGAGTGAGGGAGAGGAACAGAAGCAAGGCAGCTCACCGGCGAGGGTTGCCGGCGATAGCGATGGCGGCGAGCTTCGGGGACGGCGGGGATGGATCGGGCAGACGCTGACGAGCACGCCCGTACCCGTATCTCGTCAGGAGATGGTCGGACGGCGTCGCCCCCTTCGTCTCAGGCGGCAGCGTGCTTCGCGGGTCGACGGATCCGGCGACTCCGGCGAGCACTCGGGCGGAGGAAGGGCTGGGGATGGTCAGTGGAGCTTCACAAGCTCACTGGTGGTCTCGGCTGGGCCTGGGGTGGACGGAGGCGAGCGGATGGAGCTGGGGCAGAGCGGCGGAGCTCTTCGCCGGAGACGGAGAAGGAGGGCTCTCCGGCCTGCCCTGACTCTGCTGGTGGCGATTGAGAGGGAGAGGAGTGGAGTGGTGAGGGATGGAGAGGCCGGGAGGGGCCTTCTATAGGTGGGCGGAGGGTGGCCGAGCCGCTCGGCGCCGCGGACAAGTCGCCGTAGCGGGTACGGTGAGGTGGCCATCGCGGAGCGAGGTGAAGCGACGAGAGAGGTCAGGGGAGTTAAGCGCAAGGCGACGGCTCGCCGGGAAGCTGCCAGCCAGCTCATCCCCGTACGGCCACTGTGATGCCCGTGCGCGCACTTGGCCATGTGCAGCAGCGAGCCTCACCGGAGTGGGTAGAAGGGTCCAGGCTGGCCAGGTGGACGGCGGCGACGACGTCGGCATGCTAGGACAAAGAGAGGCATCGAGAGGTGACCGGCGCGGGCAACGTGCAGAGCACGGTTTTGGCTCGGCCAGACGCATGGTCACCGCGTGCACTAGCACACGCGGCACGCTCTGGCCTGCCCGGTCATGTCCGTGCGATAGTCCCTCCTTCCAGAGGCCTCCTGGTGCAGTTGGTTAGGCAACAGGTGGTCTGAACAGCTGGCTGGGTTCCAGGCAAGTTTTTGGACAGAAACTTGTGCAGCAAGTTGAGGTAAAATGGCTAGGTCTTTGGGAGTGATAGTTTGCCATTCTGGAGTGTGGTAGGAAGGTGCACATACTGGGAAAAATTCAGACCAAATGGATCAGTGTAGAGCATGGTTGCTTCACAACTGCCTATTTGATCCAGAAATCTTGCAGAGGATGTTGCACTCACTTGGATGGGTTCCTGGAGTTGAAACTTGGTATTTGTGGGTGATTTGGGGATTCCAACATGCTATAAAAATATCAGCCCAATTGGGTTAGTGTACAGGGTACTTCCTTCACAACACTTCCCACTGGACAGAAATTTGAAGGAATTTTATAGAGAAATTGGCTGAATGAAATGAACCAAAAATTTGTGGAGACTGATAATATGGGTGGGAGAATGTCCTGGATTAATTTCAGAATTTTTGAAGCAATATAAAATATAGTTGCCTCACAAACTGAAATTATGACCAGAATCAAAGATTGGATGTTGTGCTCACCATGAGGAGTAAATCTTAAATATTTTCACATATCCAAGGTTCACATGGTGCAAAGGATTTATGAGAATTTTCTTGGGATTTTTGGAAGAACAGAAATATAGGTTGCTTCACAACCTAGAGCTCAAAGGGTTATTCCTTTAATGGAAAAAGGAATATTAGGTTGGAATAAAATTGAGATTGAGCAAGAATGGAAGTGACATGACTTGAGAGATGCTTTTGAGAGCCTGAGTCACTTGGGAAAGAAAATCAAGAACAAAATTCCCAAGTTTTAAGTCCATAGAGCCATTCAGAAACAAATCCAAGCCAAATTCCAAATAAAATTTTCAAATAAATTTTGAAAAGAAAAGCTGGGAAAAACCAGGGTGTCACACGCGCCACCCCCCCCCCCCCCCCAGGCGCGCCCTGGTGGCTCGTGGGGCCCCTGGCCAGCCTCTGGCCCCCATTTTCTGGTATATAAGTGCATTTGCCCTAGAAAAAAAATAGAGAAGACTTTCGGGACGGTGCGCCGCCGTCTCGAGGCGGAACTTGGGCAGGAGCACTTTTGCTCTCCGGCGGAGAGATTCTGCCGGGGATACTTACCTCCGGGAGGGGGAAATCGTCGCCATCGACATCACCAGAACGCTTCATCAACATCTTCACCAGCACCATCTCATCTCAAACCCTAGTTCATCTCTTGTATTCAATCTTTGCCTCAAAACCTCAGATTCGTACCTGTGGGTTGGTACTAGTGTTGATTACACCTTGTAGTTGATGCTAGTTGGTTTATTTGGTGGAAGATTATATGTTCAGATCTATTATGCTATTCAACACCTCTCTGATCTTGTACATGAATATGATTTGTGAGTAGTTACTTTTGTTCTTGAGGACATGGGAGAAGTCTTGTCATAAGTAATCATGTGAATTTGGTATTCGTTCGATATTTTGATGATATGTATGTTGTTGATTCCCTTAGTGGTGTCGTGTGAACGTCGACTACATGACACTTCACCATCTTTGGGCCTAAGGGAATGCATTGTGGAGTAGTAATTAGATGATGGTTTGCTAGAGTAATAGAAGCTTAAACCCTAGTTTATGCTCTATTCCGTAAGGGGCTGATTTGGATCCATATGTTTAATGCTATGGTTAGAGTTATCTTAATTCTTCTTTCGTAGTTGCGGATGCTTGCGAGAGGGGGTAATCATAAGTGGGAGGCTTGTTCAAGTAAGAACAGCACCCAAGCACCGGTCCACCCACATATCAAATTATTAAAGTAGCGAACGCGAATCAAACAAACATGATGAAAGTGACTAGATGAAATTCCCATGTGTCCTCGAGAACGCTTTACTTACTATAAGAGATCGTTCCGGCTTGTCCTTTGCTATAAAAAGGATTGGGCCACCTTGCTGCACTCTTTGTTACTATTGCTACTTGTCACTTGTTACAAATTATCTTGCTATCAAACTACTCGTTACCGATAATTTCAGTGCTTGCAGAAAATACCTTGCTGAAAACCGCTTGTCATTTCCTTCTACTCCTCGTTGGGTTCGACACTCTTACTTATCAAAAGGACTACGATTGATCCCCCATACTTGTGGGTCATCAACACCCACCGGCGGTCGTTACTCCTGGGGGGATCTACACTGGCCCCATAGATCAATACTAGTCTTTCCTGCTCACTTTGTCCTCACTCATGCGTACCCGGGACCAACTTCCTGGTCGGTCACCCATCCTGAAATTACTCCAAGCCGAGCACGCTTAACTTTGGAGTTCTGTCCGAATGGGCTCCCGGAAAAGAAGGAATTCCTTATTGATATGAGTAGTTTATCATCCCTATTAAGCCAGGCTATCACATTCACCCGTCTTTCAGGCGAGCAAGTTGCATTGGTCTCTCAGTTTTGTTTTTCTTCCCCTTCTTCATTAAGGATCAGGCCTAAGCCCATGTCACTTCTATTTTTGTTTAACTGTGACATGAAAAGATAGACATGATTCCTTGTGTCAATAACGTGGTTTTTGGAAATGTTAAATTTATTAAGGAGAGTTTTACTAAGGGAGCTACTTGCTCTATATTACTTTATTTGGTCGATGACACAATTGTCCACACCAATTCTTTTTATTTAGCTTAGAAAATTGAACTGAAATAAAAGTGATTTATCTCATTCAGTTGTCAACCTCTCCTATCCGGTCGATACTAAAGATGTGGAAGACTTTACTCATCATCTTTAAGTGGGAATACAGTAGCACACAATTTTAATCTTGCATCTATCATGATTGCAAGAATATTGTAATAAAACATTCATCAAAATATCCATTACTCATCGGATATGAGAATCTTCCTTCAATCAAAAAGAAGCATGATTGTCCAACATTTATTCAAACGAACTAAAAGCTTTAACTGAAAATTAACTAAAGAAAAACGATAAGTGATACAAAAGGGCATCAAAATCCCTCCAAGCTTAACATGCTAAGCCGGTTGGATTCATTTAGTCTCCTTTTTATTGCTACCGGTGTTCTTTGCAGGCGCAGACAGAGTGATGTCGGTGAGCGTGTCGAGGAGAAGCTAGTTGGTCACCTCCAAGTCCGCGATGCGTAGCTTGTACACGTGAAGTGTCTCGTCGTGGTCCGCAATGATCCTCATGCTCGTGGTCAATGCAGCCCGGGTTTCTGCCGTGAGTACCATCTCCATCTCCTTGATTTGTTCATGCAAAATATAATTTTTAGCTTTAGAACTACAAGCATATACCTCGGGTTCAGTAGAGGGTTTAGAATCCGCGAGGAATTTCTTCCACGGAGGTCCTACGGTGATGCATGCACCGATGGTTTGCTCCTTGCGTGCCTTCGGGTCTATCTGCTGGGATTCCCCCATTGGTTCATGGATGGTGCAGCTGCTAAAGCCACACCTCCCCATGATATTGGAGTGCTATTGACGAAGTCAAGCCGATCACTGATGCTGACGACCTTGGGACTTGATGGGGATCGACTCCAGCTTCTTGTTCCCTTCCTCTTCCTCTTCTTCTTCTTTGAAGAACTCCTCCTCCAGTTCCTCCTCTGACGAGGACCAATCGCGGTTCAAGCGACATGTCCTCTCCCTCTTGTGGCTGCCGGGTGAGTCATGTCCTTCCAGCTCGCGAGCCTCCTCCTCTTGGGAAGAGGTCTGCCTCTCGTCCCATGAACGTGCCATGGCTTCCTGCACTTCAAACTGAAGAAAACTTGGGCGAGATTGGTTTTGTTAGCTTTGACAAAAAAGGAGGCACTAGATCAGTATATAAGAGGCAAGACTCACAGGTAATCACGAGATAAGGAAGATAAAAAGGAATCAGAAACAAACCAAACAAAAGCGGGAATAATCTAAACAGAATCAGTGAAATATCGCGATCGACGGTGTACGGTACGAGCGCGTACGCTCATACCAGCGCTCGAAATTCACCTTTCATCGACCCCAAAGGGAACAGAGCACACGACAGCCTGTGGTACGAGCGCGAGCGCTCATACCAACGGCCGTACCACCCTTCTACACCTACGGTGAAATTCACTCTATTTTTTTTCATTAAAGAAAGGGTTAGATTTTGGCTAGACAGAACGAAGGATGGCCTTTGGTACGAGCGCGAGAGCTCGTACCCTGGGTCGTACCCACTTTCGCCCAAGGCAACAAAAACAAAAGAGCCGGAGACGGCGTCTGGTACGACCGTAGGTGGTCGTACCAGCACTCGTACTGCCCGGTAAACATTTCATTTTTTACAGAAAATTAAATCAGAACTAAACGAACAAAAAATTAAGACTTTTAAATGAATCTAAAGAAGTTACCAGTAGCACTTACGCACTTTGCCCAAACTTTGTTTTTCATATACGATTTCGTCCCGTCAATCTTCTCTCTCCTTGGCCTTAGTGAATGATCTGTTCTGGCAAGTTTGCTGGGGTGCATACTATTAGTAGAATCAAATAAATTTTATTCTCATTCCTTTCTTACCTCCGGTTTCAGGAATGGCTCCTCAAGGCCGATGAGTGGGGGTTCAGTATCGCCGAAGGTACGCGTGGTGGTTTTCTCCAAAGTCACCATAGTGCCATAAGGGATACATATTCCCGTCTCGAGGGCTTTATATTCTTCCTCTACAAATGAAATATTCACCAATGCCTTGCCTATCTCGTTGCGATCCAATATCTTGGAGTAAAATTCTTGCAAGAGAAGAGCCCACCTAATCCATCTAGGCTTCATGTCCTTATCTAGAACTTCCTTCACTGCTTGACGATCTGTATAGAAAATGACTTTTGCCTCTGTGATGTAGGGCCTAAACTTTTCACAAGCAAAGACTATTGCATACAGTTCTCTGTCATTCTTAGCATAATTCCTTTGAGCATCAGTTAGAGTGTGACTATCATAATAAATAACATTGAACTTGTTACCTTCGTGCTGTCCCAGTACAACGCTTACCGCATTGTTGTCCATCTCGCACACTACCTCAAACGGTTGATCCCAATTTGGAGGTGTAATGACAGGTGCCGCGAGCAAGGCCTATTTCAGCATTTCGAAGGCTATCTTACACTGCTCACTAAATTCAAAAGTAATGCTCTTCTGGAAAAAGTTAGTCAAAGGTTTCGAAATACTAGAGAATTTTTTAATAAAGCGTCTATAAAAACCAGCATGTCCCAGAAAACAATGTATCCCTTTTATCTCTCGTGGATACGGTAATTTTTCTATCGCATCTATTTTCGCTCTATCCACCTCAATACCTTTCCCGGATACTTTGTGACCTAAAACAATTCCTTCATTCACCATGAACACTAGTGGAGAAACGGCCTTTAGTCCCGGTTGGGAAGGGCCTTTAGTCCCGGTTCACCAACCGGGACTAATAAATCGGGACTAAAGGCCCCCACCCTTTAGTCCCGGTTGGCCACGACCCGGGACTAAATCCCTGCCACGTGGCCGGCAGCGCGCGCCGGGGGCTGGGGACCTTTACACTACCAGAAAAATGCCTATTAGTGGCGCACCTATTTTCCCTATTAGTGGCGCACTATAGGTGCGCCACTATTAACACGCCATAACTAACAAATAGTAATGGCGCACCCTTGGTGCGCCACTGTTAATCCAGATAGTAGTGGCGCACCACCTGGTGCGCCATTGATAGTTCCTATGGTGCGCCATTAGTAATGCAGCTGGGGGGCCCTGGTAACCCTATAGGTGCGCCACTAATATACATACAGGTGCGCCACTGATATTTCGCAGGGTGCGCCACTAAAGTGCAGGATGGTGTGCCACTACTATTAATTCAAGCAAAGAATTTTTTTTCTTTTCTGGTATTTGCACAGATTACAAAATACAATACACAGCGTAGAATAATATGCACAGAATATTCAACCTGATAAATAGATAAACTCCCATTTATACAGTACAATACAGCACCACAATTAGTCAAGTATAAACAGCACATAATACAATTCATCACATTAGTCTCCGAATTCGAAATAGCGAACAAAGTTCAAATATTAGACAAGTTTAGGTCTCGAGACCGAGTAGCGAGTTTGTCGTCACATTACAAAGTTGATATCATCTAAACTACCATCACATAGAAGAGAGCTGCGGTCACGATGAGCATCTCGAGCTAGCACATGTACAATAGTCCAACACAAATGATGTCTCCTGTCATCATGATCCTAATTGTTCACATCACTAGGCACAACAGCTTTCGGGATTCTCTGTTGAAGAACATATTGTAACATAGTTAGCAATGCAGTATACTTAATAAGAATGCATTTCTGAAAAAGATGGACTACTGACAGAATAGTAAAAATCTTACCAGGCTAATTTCATTAATTTTAGCCTCGGTCAGCTGAAGGGCAAATGGCACATATGGTGTATAAGATGCGCCAGCATTATAAAAGTCCGCAGCCATAGGTAAACTTTTCAGAAATTCGATGAAATCATCTTGTTCGTCCAATGTTAGCTCCAAGCCTTGATTAAAAATGGTATTATGAAACATCTGCCATACATCCTTCGGAGAATATGGGCCTGACAATGACAAACCTTTCTTGTACATACTCTGATGAAACGATCAAAACCAAAGCGCACATATATAATCAGAGGGTTATCTCTCGTTATGCTACATGACCACAACAGCAGCATTTACGGCTGCTCATAAACAAGCATACACACATAAATGCAGCAAACCTAGAATAGCACAGATAACAGTAATATAGCTTCTTATAGAATGTAGATAATAAGCAACTAAATCCACATGAAAAACAGTAACTGAGATAGCTATCAATTTTGTTATATATTTTTGGCTTCACATGTGCTGCAACAAACCTTTTGGTCTTAAGAAATGTCATAAGTATTTGAAAATTGACAGAAGCTATATGTGGATTCACTATCAGGGATAACAGAACACAAACAACAACATTCTGGTGCAATTCAGTTGCAAATCAAATCACATTATTAAGGCCACACATTCTGCAACAAATTAAGACCATGTTCAGTAATTAAGAACTTGACCATATGAGTGCAGGCTGCAGCTTCATGCTTTATCTTACCAGCAAAACTTGTACTGGAAATTACACTATAAATGTGTTTGCTAGATTGAATGAAAAGCTTTCTTTTATTCTTAAGAAAAAAGTATTTTACTTTCTTTTGTTGAGTGCCATGGTTGAGATTGATGTGGATTTATAAGCTGAGTTGTTCATAGATGATGAGTGGTAGAACAGAACCAGGGCATGTTCAGGTTTATGATAACATAATATATTATGGTGCTCCTGCTACTTGCTACACTCCATTGAACTCACAACTGATTAAAGAAAATAAGAGAAAGACAGTCAACTAAAAAGATTAGTCACATATTGGTGATTGTTTTTTTAAGGAAAGGTGACAGGTTTATTCTTATTATTCAGAGAGATTACTCACATATTGGTGATTGTTAGCCACTTGAAGTGAATGGGAGAGGAAAGAGTGGTCTTTCCTTTCCTAAACATTGTGGAATACTAGAGATTTTGCATAGTAAGAGAGCTAGAAAGATACTGAACATTTACATAAATAACAGTTGACACAAAATGCACACACATGCCAGTGGTGAATCTAGAAAAAAATAAAGGGTGGGCAGAATCTAGAAAATGCATCGCACAAGAAGTAAAAGGTTAATTTGGTGCAGGTGCAGAATCTGATTGTCACCAACAACAAAAATCTAATTGTTCTGCACACAGAACTGACTGTCTACACCACCGCATTCGCAATTTCAACAAAAATCTAATTGTTTTGGTGGCAAAACTTAATTTACTGAATGAATTCATCATCATGTTCATTTTCAGTTCATATTATTTATGCTTGTAGCAATGAAGTTTCCAGAATCTGATTGTGCAGGTGTGTTCATAGCTCATATTGTACTGCTAAATGCTAGCAGTGTTAGCCTGGACCTCGTTTCTCTCTGCTCAAAATGTCAGAAGGCACGGTGCTGTTACCGTTTCTTGGCTTGATTGCTGCGGTTTTGCTAGTCAAAAAACAGAGGATGGCAACTTGCCAACTGAGTCGCTCCGAAGGGCAGTCAAATGAGCACAGCTGCAGGCAAATGCATATATTGTGTTTAGTGGTTGCAATGTACTACTTATCAGCATAAAAAGATGAAGGTGGGAGACAACTAGAAGAGGGGGACGAGGAGGGGGCGAGCAGTTGGCGGACCTACCTCGAGCAGGGGCGGCCGGGGGCGGTCGGGGACGAGCAGGGGCGGTCGGGGGCGAGCAGGCACGGTCGGGGGCGAGCAGGGGCGGTCGGGGGAGAGCAGGGGCGTCGCAGTCGATCTGCGCGACGGGACCGTTGGCGAGCAGGGGAGGCGAACGGCGGGGGAGCTCGTGCGGCGGCGTGTCGGCAGGGGAGTGGGAGCCGGCCGGTGGAGGCGCTGCTGGGCTCCTGCACCGACGGAGGGGCAGCGGGGGCCTCGGCCGGCTGGGCGCGCCGCGGAGGAAGGGCGGCGGCGAGGAACCCTAGCTGTCACGCTTGGGAAGGGGAGGGAGGCAGATCTCTCTCTCTCTCTGGTCTGGTCGTTGGCTCGGGGGAGGGTCAGGGGAGGGTACGTAACTGCAGGGGGAGCTGGGTAACAATGGCGCATCTGGGAGGGGTGCGCCATACATACATATAACAATGGCGCACCTCTGCCTGGTGCGCCATACATACCGGTATAGCAATGGCGCACCTCTGCCTGGTGCGCCATACATACCCGTGGGTTACTAATGGCGCACCTGGTGTGTGGTGCGCCATTACTAGTTTTGAAAAAAAAAATTGAAAAAAAAATTGTTAGTAGTGGCGCACCGTGGGTGTGGTGCGCCATTACTAGTTAAAACTAGTAATGGCGCACTTTCCCCTGGTGCGCCACTGCTAAGTCTGGGGAGGGGTGTGGGGCCAGGACAAACTTAGTAGTGGCGCACCACATGCAATGTGCGCCATTAGTAATATGGCCATTAATGGCGCACCTATATCTGGTGCGCCACTGCTATATAGCAGTGGCGCACCACATACATGGTGCGCCATTAATGTCCATATTAGCTATAGCCCTTTTTCTAGTAGTGTTAGTCCCGGTTGGTGACACCAACCGGGACTAAATCCCTGCCACGTGGCCGGCAGCGCGCGCCGGGGGCTGGGGACCTTTAGTCCCGGTTGGTGACACCATCCGGGACTAAAGGTTTAGGGGTTTAGGGGTTTAGGTTTATTGTTTATTTTTCCTTTTCATTTTGTGTTTTCCATTTAATTCTTTTTCATTTCAAACATATTTTACGCTACTACATACTATACACGTTATGCATATATAATAGAATTTCTCGTAGAACCAATCATATATCATAGAATTTGGTATATACAATTTCTCCTACAATTTGCAGATCATTACATGCAGGCATTAGGTGAAATGGTATTCTCCGTCGGGAGATATGACCTGCTTAAGCAAAAATCCCGCCATTTCCTCTTGAAGTGCTCGTATGCGGTCCTTTGGTAGGAGCCTATCCCGCATCTCCACCATCTTTAAAGAAGGAGATCAATATGAATATATTAGTTGTGTGTATATATATTAGATCATGATAAAAAAATGTGAATAGTGTTTACGTACCCAAAGATGTCTTGCATCTCCACTCCTTTCGGTCATAAAGTGAATGTTCTCGCAAACGTAGTATGCACATAAATTCGTCCCCTTTTCCTGCCTCATACACTTTACGAGAATAGAATTCAATTAGATAATAATCAAGCATGATAATGGTATTGAAACTAGAATTAAAGAGATGCGCGGACGTAGCTAGTACTACTTAATTACCTTGGACCGTCGCCATTTCAGCTGTGGTTTCCATTCACCGACAACCTCTTTGATGAACTTTTTCCAAACCATGCCCGGCAAAGAAAATGAATAAAGGAGTTATTAATTACTTGATATTAGGAAATGAACTAAAGAGGCCGACATAGTGCGATAATGATTGAAATTACCTGTCGAGCATCAAAAACAGGCTGATGTATTCTTTAGGGTCTTTACCTAGTGAGTCCAGTACTTCAATAGTTCCCTCGTCAACTCTAGATTAGCAGGATCCAGTGGAATCTGCGCACACATTTGTATAAGCGGGCATGCATAACTCATCAACTACACTTAACATCGAGTAAGCAAAAATAGAATTTGTAGTACAAGACAGTAACACTCACCTGAAGTTGTAAGGAAAAAGTATTTCTGGTCTTGTATTTAGTTCCTTGAAAAACATTAGCAAGCTATTCTCTGTGTCTTGTTTGTGGTTATTTAACACATTTTCATTAACGGTATTTGGGTCAATGAACCCAATGCCATAGACTCCAACTCTTTTCAATTCAAAAATCTTCATTCTGCATAATACCACACAAAAGAATATAGTGAGGATAATTACAGGCAATGAACGAGCTGAGCTAGAGACTTTAATTACAGAAAGAAATCACTTACAGACAATAGCAACTGACGAGAGATTTGTCGAGTGCGTCTTGATTGAATAACTGAAAAATTTCTGGAAATTCAATCCACACATCTTTTTCATGGAAGTAATGCTCTGGCTTGACTTTCACCATGAGGCTCTCTCGCCCGGCCTTTATTTCTCTCAGGTACCAGTCATGCAATCTGCGCATTTGCGTTGATAGAAGCTTCTCCTCGTCAGGCCTGACCAGAGGGTTCTCGGGGACATATTTCCATGCTAGTTCCTTCGGATCCATCGTGGGGACTTCCTCGATGCCTAGGAGTTGTTCAACAGTGATACCCATCTCTCTAGCCATCTCTCTATCAGCGTCAGTTACCGCCTTATCGGTACTCACCTTGAGCGGGGGGGTCGATTGCACTGCCTGTTCTCCGAGCTGGGGAACAGTTCTCCCGCTATTATTACTACCTGTAAGGCTCGACTGCTGATTTTTTTGTTGATAATATGACTTGCTAATAGAGCGTTCATAGTCTGATCACCTTTTCTCCACAGCCGGTTTAGCAAGATCCACAAAGTGTTGTACGACTTTCTCAGGTATTTTCTACTTCGGCGGCGGGGGCGCTTTCGGTGCTAAATGCGCCTTCACTTGGGCATCCACGACCCCTTTGTTTTCCTCCTCGGTCATCTCGTAAGCTAACTTCTTTTTGGCAGGAGGCTCGGGTTTCTTCTTTGGTGCTCTCTTCCGCTTTGCAGTCGGCTCACGCGGCGGAGATCGATATCGCGTACTCGCGCTAGGCTCCGTCTCGAGGAGGGGTGGATTCGGCTGACGCGGCAGAGATCGATATGGCGGACTCGCGCTGCGCTCCGTCTCGAGGTGGGTTGGAGTCGGCTGACGCGGCGGACTTGGAGGAGGAGTCGGTGGCCTTGGCACTGAGTTTGGAAACATGATGCATTCCTTTCTCCATACAATGAGACCACGCATGGCTTCTCCCAATGTCTGCTCCCCTTGACCTCCAGGAAAGTCAAGCTCTAGTGAGTCATATCCCGACAGAACTTCATCCACCCCGACACGAGCATAGCCAGGTGGAATCGGATTGCCGTGGATGGTTGCTTCAGGTGCATTCGGTAAAGCAAAGCCGTCGCCACCTTCATGGATATGTTCTTCATTTTCATGTGTAGCTCACAAGTTGTCGTCTTTTGGATATCATCCACGGGGTAGCGAGCCAGCAGTGCATCATCGGCCGGGACCCCCGTGGAACCCACGCTGCTTTTCGGCATAGATGGGATGGTACTATCCAATGCTGGATCTGGTTGCTCCTGCCGCTGAGACGCCCTTTGCTAGCTAATTGTGTCGATCTGCTCCTGCTGCCGCATGAAAGCGCGGTCGAACTCCGCGTTCTTTGATTCTACCTTTTGAAGCCGGTCTGCATCCTGCTTCTTTTGGTCTGCATCCTGCTTCTTCTTTCTCGCACGGCTTCTGTAAGTGTCATTCCACTCCGCAAACCCCTCAACCCACAGAACAACGCCTTTGCCTCGTGTTCGTCCCGGGTGTTCAGGATTCTTGAGGGCGCATGTAAGCTCGTCGTTCTCTCTCTCGGGCTGGAACGCCCCCGTTCGAGCCTCTTTTATTGCTTCAAGTAAAGCGTCTGAGGCTTCTTTAAGACTTATCTGTTCAACAATCTCCCCTGTCTTTGGGTCCAACTTTCCCCCATGCGCATAAAACCAAGTCTTGCACCTGTCGGGCCAACCCACTATTTTTGGAGTGACCCCTGCAGCAATCATCTTTTCCTCAATTCATCCCACTTAGGCAACCCAGTCTTGTAGCCACCTGGCCCCAGAACATGGTAAAACTTTTTTTTCTCAGCATTTATCTTGTTTTTCCTCGATCGTTCCTTAGCTGCTTCCAATTCCTTGAACTCCACAAATAAGTCCCAGTGATCTTTTACCTTCTCTAGTGGTCCAGTGAATTTTGGAGTCTTCTTTTCTGCGTTGACGTAGTTGGCCCATAATCTTTTCTTTCAAGTTTGGAATTGTGTGGCCATCATCTTAAGAGCACACTTCTTGACTTTCTCCCGTTGGAGATCTGTGAAACCCTCTGATAGGGTGAAATGTGACATGAGCGTATCCCAAAGCAGATTTTTTGCTCTTTCGTCGACAAAACTAACTCCTCGATCTTCCTTTGGCTTATTCCATTCTTGAACGGTGATCGGGATTTGGTCCCTAACAATAACTTCGCATTGACGTATAAATTTGTCCGCATTCCTTTTAGGAGCAATCAGTTCGCCATCTTCTTTGATTTCATCGATGTTGTACTTTATGCCATCGGGCAACTTTTTGGCCGGGCCTTGTACTACCCTTGTAGAAGATTTGCTCGATCCGGAGGGCTAAAAGAAGAAAGATTCGTTAATATATATATACAAATCAATTAATACATGTAATGATCACCATAGGCCTTATATATATATATATATATATATATATATATATATATATATATATATATATATATACCTCGCCGGACTTTGTTAATTGAAGAACATTTTGTTCGCCATCATTGTTTGTGTGCCCTTCCTCTATTGGTTCTTCCTCAATTCCCTCACCGGACTCGTTCAGATATTGTGAGCCGTCATCTGGTTCAATCTCTGGGTTTTGGGAGCGTATCATGTCGAACATGATATCCTCTTGATCATGGTCGTCTCTGCCGCTATAGTCCATAGCTTAACTAATCCAGAAGAAAGATAAAACAATTTAGTATTCAAATTAGAATGCATTCAATAAGCAAAAACTAATACATCTCGAATAATCCAGTTAATGCATCATCGAATATTATTGAATATTATCACTAATACATCTCGAATATTATCATATAACATCACTAATATAGTTCGAATATTATCGAATAATCCAGTTGACTCACGGTTCCCGAGGCGCGGGCGGTGGACACCCAAAGAGAAGGAACCATCACAGGATCATAGATCGGGTGAGATCCCTGAAGAACCTGCCATGTATTGGAGAACCTGACGTCCAACGCAACCATGTAGCGACGGACGTGCTCGTCCTCCTCCCTGACACGGCGACGTATCACCTCCTCGGGGGCCGGCTGCCTCCGCGCCGATAGTGGCCCACGCGACCTCCACCAAAGAAGCTCCGGGTCGACGACGGGAGCCTGATTCCTCACCAAGCTATGCACCCCAGAAGGTAGCACCTCCCAGTGCCAGCCCGGCGGAGCCTAGTCCCGGACATGGCGCCTCTCAAGCAGGTTGTCGCCGCCGAGTCGACGACGAGGATGCGGGCCGGGCATCGTCGACGTCGAGAACAAATTCTTATGAAAACAAATTCCTATGCAATAATTATCATTTTATTATGCTACTCATATTTAATAAACTTTTACAACTATAGTAGATGGGCAAATTTGAACAACATTTTATAGCATTGATGGTTACAAACAGCAACGCTCGTAGGTCAAATTCCTGTTGTTTGTGCTCATCCAACACACGTACACCTTTTATGTCCCACAGCTGTAAAAGTTCTTCAACTAATGGCCTTAGGTACACATCAATGTTGTTGCCGGGTTGCTTAGGGCCTTGGATGAGCACTGGCATCATAATGAACTTCCGCTTCATGCACAACCATGGAGGAAGGTTATAGATACATAGAGTCACAGGCCAGGTGCTATGATTGCTGCTCTGCTCCCCAAAAGGATTAATGCCATCTGCACTTATACCAAACCATAAGTTCCTTGCGTCACCTGCAAACTCCGGCCACTTTCTCTCGATTTTTCTCCACTGCGACCCATCAGTGGGTACTCTCAACTTCCCGTCTTTCTTACGGTCTTCTTTGTGCCATCGCAACAACTTGGCATGCTCTTTGTTTTGGAACAAACGTTTCAACTGTGGTATTATAGGAGCATACCACATCACCTTGGCAAGAATCCTCTTCCTGGGGCGCTTGCCCTCAACATCATCATCAGGGTCATCGCGGCTGATCTTATAGCGCAATGCACCGCATACCGGGCATGCATTCAAATTCTCGTACTCCTCACCGCGGTAGAGGATGCAGTCATTAGGGCATGCATGTATCTTCTGCACCTCTAATCCTATAGGGCAGACAGCCTTCTGTGCTTCATACGTACTGTCGGGCAATTCGTTGTCCTTTGGAAGCATCTTCTTTAACATTTTCAGCAACTTTTCAAATCCCTTGTCAGATACACCATTCTCTGCCTTCCATTGCAGCAATTCCAGTGTGGTACCCAGCTTTTTCTTGTCATCTTCGCAATTTGGGTACAACAATTTTTTGTGATCCTCTAACATGCGCTGCAACTTCAACTTCTCCTTTTCACTTTCGCAGTTTCTCTTTGCATCGGCAATCGCCTGACCAAGATCATCAGCGGGCTCATCTGATGCCTCTTCTTCAGCTTCTTCTTCTTCATTCTCTCCCCCCATTGTAGTACCATCGTATTCAGGGAACCCAGGATAGTTGTCATCATCCTCTTCTTCTTCATTCTCTTCCATTAGAACCCCTCTTTCTCCGTGCTTGGTCCAACAGTTATAGCCGGACATGAAACCGGACGTAAACAGGTGGACGTGAATGACTTTTGAGCTAGAGTAATTCCTATCATTCCTACAGACACCACATGGACAACACATAAAACCATTCCGCTTGTTTGCCTCAGCCGCACGCAGAAAACTATGCACGCCATTAATGAACTGGGGAGAGCGTCGGTCATCTTACATCCATTGCCGACTCATCTTCATTACACAACACCGAAAAGACCAAATTAATACAAGTTCATACATAAAGTTCATACACACTTATTCTCATAAAACAACATAAAACTATCTAGCTAAAGCATTTAAATGCAACAACAAATGCGATCAAAATCGCAACTAAGGTAATAATTGATCCAACAGCATAATGATACCAAGCCTCTTTATTAACGGCATATTTTCTAATCTTTCCAATCTTCAAGCGCATTGCATCCATCTTGATCTTGTGATCATCGACGACATCGGCAACATACAACTCCAATTTCATCTTCTCTTCTTCAATTCTTTTCAATTTTTCTTTCAAATACTCGTTTTCTTTTTCAACTAAATTTAACTTCTCGACAAGAGGGTCGGTTGCAATTTCCGGTTCACATACCTCCTAGATAAAAATATCTATGTCAACTTGATGGGCATAATTGTCATAAACACGAAATGCAACAAATACTTATAAAAGAGAATATACCACATCCGAATCATAAACCGGACGAGGGCCGACGGGGACGGATATCAAAACCATGGCACTATGTATAACAAACAATCATACAAGTAAGAAAATTATACAAGTAACTATCTAAATCATACAAATAAGAATTTTTTTTGTAAAAAGGATAAGAACAAGAGGCTCACCAAGGTGGTGCCGGCGACGGGACGGTGCGGGCGATCGACGGTGGTTAGGACGGGGACGGGAAGGCACTAAGTAAACCAAACCTACACATATGCAAACTAAGAAGTTTATTTGAGCTCAAATTGCATATAAATCAAATAAAATCCCACATAATTACTCCCAAACTAAAACCCACAAATCACTATACTTATAGAGCATTGCACGAGCTAATCTAGCAATGAGAGATGAAAGGACAAAGTTGCTAACCTTTGTGAACACTTGGATAGATGGGGTGCCTCAAATCTTGACAAATCTTGGCAAAAGTGGAGGATGAGCTCGAGCAAGGGGAAGAGAACAGAGGAGAGAAAGGAGAAAACAGAGAAAGGAGAGCTTGGGCTCGGGCTGGACGAAGCACTATATATAGTGATATCTTTAGTCCCGGTCTCTAGTCCCGGTTGGTGATACCAACCGGGACTAAAGGGGCTCGCAGGGGCCCCAGCCTGACGCCAGCCTGCCACCACCCCTTTAGTCCCGGTTGGTAACACCAACCGGGACTAGAGGTCACAAATGAACCGGGACTAAAGCCTAGCCGTTGGAACCGGGACTAGTGGTCACATTAGTCCCGGTCCAAAACCCGACCGGGACTAATGCTTCGGACGAAAGGCCTATTTTCTACTAGTGGAAGTGGCAGTTCTCCCAGTTCAAAACAAGGCTGGTGTCCTCGCACCGCTGCAAAACTTTGTTAAGATTGTGAAGGCAATCATCAAAAGAAGTTCCATAGACAGAAAATTCATCCATGAAAACTTCCATGTCTCTTCAACAAAATCAGCAAATATTGGATTCATGCATCTCTAATAAGTAGCGGGAGCACTGCAAAGTCCAAACGACATATGACGGTAAGAGTACATACCGAAAGGGCAAGTGAACATAGTTTTCTCCTGGTCTTCAGGATGTACTGCTATTTGTGAAAATCCAGAATATCCATCAAGGTAGCACAAGTGAGTATGTTTTGCCAATCTCTCAAGAATTTGATCAATAAATGGTAATGGATAGTGGTCCTTGCGCGTTTCTTTATTTAATCTCCTGAAATCAATACACATTTTATACCCAACTAGTGTTCTAGTGGGGATTAGCTCATTCTGTTTATTAGGAACAACTGTAAATCCTCCTTTCTTAGGAACACAATTGTAACAGACACATATCCTAACCTTTCCTTTAAGCTAATTAAATTTCTATGTCATCATGATCATCTTAATAGAATTGCATTTAGGAAATAATCCGACCTCAAATTTCAAAATTCAAATTGCAAGTGGAAATAAAAGTTGCACAAACATGGCGAAACAATAGTTCATCTTTTTGCAAATAATCCCTATGTAATTAAGGTTAAGGAAAACGACGTCACTTATTTTCTCATTTTCAACCTAGCCTCCTAAACAGTACCAGAAACCAGCCCCAATTAGCTCATTACTATTTAATCAAAATGCAAATGAATTCAAATAAATCTCAAACTTTTTGTGGCAGTGCAGAGTGTTGCATAGTAATTAACCTGGAGAGTTCCACATTTTACTAAAGTCATTTGGTAACAAAATTTATTGTAAAACAGAGCTGCAAAATGAAACAGAAAAAGAATAAAGGAAATAGACTAAACCCCACTATGCACTTATGGCCTAGCTCGCTACAGGAGCTGGCCCCAGCCCAACACACCCCTGTCCCTAACCTCTCGCTCTCTCTCTCTCCCCTTGTGTCGGCAGCACCACCGCCCATGGCGCGGATGGCCACACGTCGAGCATCCGCCGGCAAGCCGTGTGGATAAGAGGCCACCCTCGTCCCTGGACCGAACCCTAGCACACTTCCCTCCCCTCTCCTCGCGCGCTCCGCTCGTTTCACACACACCCGAAGCTCATGGTCGCCGTCGCCGCGTCGATCCCGCGGCCACCGGCCTCCCCTCGTCGCCCCAAGACATCCAGGAGCTCCGCCAGCCTCGTCTTCGTCGACTCCAAGCAGCAGCTCAAGCGGGGGAGTGCCGCATCGCCGCCATCGAGCTCTTATTCACCGCGTACATCGCCGGCCGCCGTCGTCGAATGCCTCGTCTCCGGTCCACCTCCGGCCTCCCCGACGCCTCCGTTGGACTCGCGGTGAGCAACTCCTCCGGATCCCCCTTTTCCCCGCCTCGTTCCGTCGCCGTAGGCCGCCGCCACCGTCGCGCCCGCAGCTCAGTGTCCGCGTACGCGCACCCAAGCTCCTTACTGCTGCGTTTGCTGCTGCTCATGTTGTTGCTCGTGCCGCCGTTGCCTGCTTGCTGCTGCCGCCGCTGCACTGCCTAGCTGCTGCTACTGCTCTCTGTTGAGTGCTGCCACTGCCGCTAAACTGCTGCTGCCCGTTGCTCCTCCGCTCTGCTACTTGTTGTGCTCCTGCGGCTACTGCTCTTGGCGCTGAGCTGCTGCTCTGCTGCTGCCGAGCTTAGCTGCTGCGTTGCTGCCTTGCTTGCTTACTGCTGCCCGCCTATTGCTGCTGCCGCCTCCAGCGCTGCTGGTGCTGCACGTGTGCGTTTATGCTGTGTGTGTGTGCTGCGTGTGTGCTGCTGCCGCTAGAGTGGTGTGATTTTACTGTCTGAATTTAATCCAAACAGCATCACAGTGTGCATTGCTTAACTGAATTACTTCTTTCAGAAACATGGCATCCACTTATCTCGAATAATCCAGCAGTTAGATAATTGCAACGTGCCCGTGTTTGCTCACTTTAAATGTATCTGGCAACGCCGATTTTTATTATCTCATAGTGTTGTAGTTTGCTTGATGCAGACCAATATGCAGGACAGTTTCAGATGCAGTACATGTGTTGGAAGCAATGGTTGGTTATGATCCACGGGATGCAGTACACTTACACATGTTGAAGTAATGCCCCTACTGATAACTTATTAATTATGTTGTCGTGTTGAGACGTTGTTCTTTTCCCTGTATTATCCGATCACGTTTGTCCGCTTCCAGTCCGCCACCGCTCCGTTACCGTACCATGTCCGTTTCCGATATAATCCGGTGTATTCCGTATTCGTTTCCGCATCCGTACCACATCCGCACCATTTCCGATTCCGAAAAAAAATATGGAATAGGATATGGTAAATGCATTATCCGTCGGAATCCGAGCCAGTTTCACCCTTAGCTATGGCCGTGTGCGTTTATGCTATGTGTGTGTGCTGCGTGTGTGCTGCTGCCGCTAGGTGTGCCGTGTGCGTGCGCATGTGTGTGTGCGTAGGTGTGTGTATGAGCCGGCCCTTGTTTAGTCTAGCTTAGGATTAAATTAGTGCTAAGTTTGTCTAATAGTAGATGACATGTAGGCCCCCCATTAAATAAGTTAGATTTATTTATTTGTTTAGGTATAGCCTATGACATGTGGGTCACATTCCCCCTTTTGACTAGTCAATTTGACTTGGTCAAATTCGGATTAGATTAAATAAAAATATTCCAGAAAATTTCAGAAAATACTTTAAACTTTGGAAAATCATATAAAATAATCCGTAACTCGGATGAAACTAATTTATATATGAAAAACGATCAGAAAAATATAACGAATGCTAGTATGTCATCCACATACTTGTCACACCCCTCTAACATACCGAACGTTGAACATTTGCTACCGAAACCGCTAAATGAAAAGTGCTTGGAGCTGGGAAAAATATTCGGGAATATTTTCCCTCTTCATTTAAAATGTCTAGTAATGCATTAGAGCATGTCACCAACACCTCTTGCCGTGCCATAGCATCTGTGTTGCATTTGATTGCTCTGTTATTTATTTTTTCCCCCTTCCCCTTCCTCTCCGGTAGACTTCGAGACCGCTGATGAACCGGTGATCGTCTACTTCGTTGAAGATCCGTTTCTGTCTGCAGAGCAACCAGGCAAGCAAAACCCCTTGATCATTCCTATATCGCCCACTCTTTTTCTCCCATGCTTGCATTAGATTTTGCTACTGTAATTGATTGCTCGTATTCTGATGCATAGCCTGATTTTGTAACTTACTGTTGATACTTTACCTGTTGTCCTAAATGCTTAGTATATGCTGGTTAGTGATCCATCAATGGCCTCACACCCTTGTCCTTGTTGCCATGCTATATCACCAGAGACTCGGTCAGTGTGATGGATGTACAGAGACCGAACACAGCACCGCACCCCCCCTTAGTTGTACGACTCTGCAGAGCTACCATCGAGTGCCGAGGGTGATACCTCCTACCTCACTCCTGATGATATCTCTGTAGCATAGCTAGTCGGTTGTGGGTTACCGAGGGTGATTCCTCTTTCACCACCTCCGATGATGCCCTTGTCGTGCAACCCCTCAAGTGTGAACCCATCGAGGGTGATTCCTCCAAGTTCACCTTGACGGATACATCGAGTGGGAATCCATCGAGGGTGATTCCTCAGATTTCCCACTTGATGTCATGGCCACACGGTTACCTCACCATTTACTTCAGACCCTTGTTAAAGTCGGGTCGACCCCGAGGGGTACCCGTGAGAGGTGTGAAGTCGGGTTGGACGTGAGGGTACCCGCGAGAGATTATTGTGGCGGAACGTCAGGGCAGGTGGAGACCACCTAGGAGAGAGGTGGGCCTGGTCCCTGGTCGTTGGTCCACAGGTTACCAAGTCGGTGCGGCAGGGTGTCGGAGGTGAGCCTTGAGCCCTGTTCGTGTCCGCGAGATACTAATAACACGCTTAACGAATTTGGGTATTTGATCTGAATTGGCCACTGGCCTATACGCACTACCACCACGCGGGATAATGGTTTAATGGGGCCCTCGGCGCCGTATGTATCAGCCGAAAGCTCTGTCAGATGTCCAGTTCAGCATTGTGGCCGGGTCGGATCGTGCCATCTAGGAGAGGGGTGGCGCTGGTATCCACCCTGCACACAACGACCCGGAGTGCAAAGGGCGATGGGCCCAAGACCCCTGAGCACTTAGGATGCAGACCGACGGGGACCTCTTTGCTGAGCCTAGGTAGGACTACGTCGTGTCGATCAGCCGAGGCCGGGCATGACCCGGAAAAGTGTGTCCGGCCAGAGTTAATCGAGCGTGTTGGGTAACAGTAGTGCACCCCGCAGGGAAGTTATCTATTCGAATAGCCGTGTTGTGACCCCCCGACTTGACCGTGCGCTAATCATACACGCAAATGCACACGATCAAGCCTAGGGACTCACTTGAAGATATCACAACACAAGTCTACGCAAAATAAATTAATACAAGCTTTATATTACAAGCCAGGGGCCTCAAGGACTCGAATACATAAGCTCGATGTCATACAAGCATCAGCGGAAGCATTAGATATCTGAGTACAGATATAAAAGATAAACAGATAAGTCTTAAGAAGGCAGGGCAAAACAATGACACCGATCGAAAAGGCGCAGGCCTCCTACCTGGGAGCCTCCGATCTACTCCTGGTCGTCGGCGGTCTCCACGTAGTAGTAGGCTCCTCCAGAGGGGTAGTAGTAGTCGTCGACTGTGGCGACTGACTCCGGGGCTTCACCATCTGGTCTCAGCAATCGGGTATGGGGGAAAAAGGGAAGCAAAGCAACCATGAGTACTCATCCAAAGTACTCGCAAGACTTACATCAGAACTATTATACTTATGCATCGGTATCAAAGAAGGGCTGTATATGTGGACTAGACTGCAGATATGCCAGAATAGAGGGGAAAGTCCTAACCTATCGAAGACTAGCATCTTCAGCGTCTTGCAGCATTAGAAGAGTGGAGATTAGTATCATAACATAAAGTAACAAGCATGTAGTATCAAAGCCTAGAGATCCTTCCTCGACTCCCTGCGAGAAAGCGATCCCGGAGCTTCCAATTAATTAACATGTATCCAGTTCAAGTAGTGGTAGATCGGGATACTTTACCGAGCGTCCTGTTACCGTGGACACGGCTATTCGAATAGAGATATCTTCCCTGCAGGGGTGCACTACTGTTACCCAACACGCTCGATCAACTCTGGCCGGACACACTTTCCTGGGTCATGCCCGGCCTCGGCTGATCGACACACCGCAGCCCTACCTAGAGCTCAGCAGAGAGGTCCCCGCCGGTCTACATCCTAAGTGCTCAGGGTTCTTGGGCCCATTGCCCTTTGCACTCCGGGTCGTTATGTGCAGGGGGATACCAGCACCACCTCTGCCTGGATGGCGCGATCCGGCCCGGCCATAATGCTGAACTGGACATCTGACAGAGCTTTCGGCTAATACATACGGCGCCGAGGGCCCCATAAACCATTATCCCGCGTGGTGGTAGTGCGTATAGGGCCAACGACCCACTCAGATCAATACCCAAATCCGTTAGCGAATTATTAGGAGCTCGCGGTGACGATCAGTACTCCTGTCACCCCGTCTTGAGGAAGTGCAACAAGGGCCAGGCCCATCCCTCTCTAGGGCGGTCTCTGCCTGCCCGGCCGTGCCTCATAATTATCTCGCGGGTGCCTTCCAGGTCAACCCGACTACACAAGGGACTGTCGGGAACTCAGGTCCACCTCTACCGGGGTGGTACCGCCTGTCCCTTCAGTCCCGCTATAACAGTACAGGGGGGGCAACCGTCAAAGGTAACCGTGTGTCCGTAACATCAAGAGGGTAATCCGAGGAATCACCCTCGATGGATTTCCACTCGATGCTACCGTCAAGGTGAACCCGGAGGAATCACCCTCGATGGATTCACACTTGTGGAGTTGCACGACAGAAGCTTCGTCGGAGGTGGTGGAAGAGGAATCACTCTCGTATCCCACAACCGACTAGCTGTATCACAGAGGCATATCAAGAGTGAGATAAGAGGTATTACCCTCGGCACTCGAGGATAACTCTGTGGAGTCAAACAACTTAGGGGAATGTGTGGTGATGTGCTGGTCTCAGCCCGTCGATCACATCGACCGGGGCACAGGTATCTAAGCGGGGTAACTAGGACGAGAAGAGGGGCCACAGATGGTTTATCAACCAACCTATACTAAGCAGTTCGAATAACAGGCAGGTATCAATATCAGTTACAAAAACAGGCTATGCATCAGAATTAGGATCATTCAGTAGCAGCAGCAAATTCTAATGCAAGGAGGGAGAAAGAGTATGTGATATAGGCATGCGTCAAGGGGGTTTGCTTGCCTGGTTGCTCTGCGGCAAAAGAGGGGTCGTCGACGGGGTCCTCGACGGAGTAGCAGTCCTCGGGGGCATCATCGGTCTCGGTGTCTAACCAAAGAGAAGAGGGGGAAGAAACAATAAATAAAAGCAATCAAATGCAACACAACGTATGACGTGGCAAAATGCATTGTTGGTAGTGACGTAATGCATTGCTATATGTCGCAGACGAAGCGGGAAAATATCTGGGATATTTTCCCGGCGTTTAGGCTGATTTCGGAATACTGAACCGGAGGGGAACGTTCCATGTTCAGGTAGTTAGGAGTGATGGTCAAGCATTTTGACCACATATTCGGATTCGTCTCGTTTTTCTGATCAACTTTCATGCAGAAAGTTTTTCAATCCGAGCTACGGTTTATTTTCTATGAATTTTCAAAGTTTTAATCATTTTCTGGAATCTCTGAAATTATTTAATTTGAATTATCCAAAACAGTGGCCAATGACGTCAGCATGGCGTCAGCGGTCAAACCCGGCTGACCAGAGTCAAACCTGACCTGTGGGTCCCACTGGTCAGTGACTGTTGTAATTAAACATGGTTTATTTTATCTAATTAAGTTATTTAGCAGGTGGGACCCAGTAGTCAGTGACTGTTTAGTAATTAATTTAATTAACATATTAATTTAAATTCAAATTAGTTTTAATTAAATGCGGGGCCCGCATGTCAGAGACTGTAGCCGCCCGGTCAGCGGGTTGACCCAGTCAACCCTGACAGCGGGACCCACTGGACCCACCGACCAATGGCCCAGGGCGGCCAGGTGGCAGCCACGTCGGCCGGCTGGCGTTTAAACGCCGGCGACCGCGTTTCCGCGGCGGCGCACGTCGGGAGGTCGCCGGGTTTCACGTACAGGGGGTCTCCCGGCACGCGCGAGGGCGCGTTCGAACGAGGGCGTCGAGCCGCGTCGAATGCCGGTGGTGCCATGGGCTAGGGTGGCCTGGAACGACGGTGGTGAGCTGCGCGGCGTTCGCTGGAGTTTGGGTGGCGGCGGGATCGGCGATGCGGCGTGCAAACGAGCGGAGTAAGTGGCTAGATAGGCGCTACGCGATGCGGTGAGCTCAACGGGCACGAGCCCGTGACCATTTGGTCGCCGGAAGCTCGTCGGCGACGAGCTCGAGCGGCGACGGGCTCGGGCACATCGGGGATGGCAGCTATGGGTCGAAATCGACGGCGAGAGGAGAGGGGAAACAAGGAGAAGCTCACTGCGAGGCTGTAGGGAATGGCATCGTGCTCGGGGAGGGCTCGATGTGGCCGGAGATGGCGACAAACGGCGGCGATGCAGAAGAGGAAGAAGAGGTCATCGGGGTCGGCTCGGGGGCTCCCGACTCCAATGGCTCGGCGCAGACGATGTAGAGGACGACGGCGGAGACCTACGGCATGTTGGCTTGGCGTGAGGAGGCCGGTGGCCGCGGGATCGAAGCGGCGACGGCGACGGCAGAGGCGAGCAGCGATGCGAGGATGAAAACGGCGCGAGGAGAAGGAGGGAGAGGCGCTAGGGTTCGCCTGGGAGTCGCGGGAGGTGCTCTTATCCACCTCGCGGCGGCGACGGCGGCGGGGATGGACTGGAGCAGCGGCAAACGACGGCGGACGCCGACGATGTACGCGATGAAGACGAGGTCGATGGCGAGCGTACGGGACGGCTCGGCTCGATTCGATGCGCGTAGGCGAAGGAGACGTCGGCTGTGAAGCTCCTGGACAGCTTCTCGCGGTGCGGGGAGCCTGTTGGCCGCGACAATGGCGATAGTGCAGACGGTCACCGCGTGAGGTTCCGATCTCGATTCCAGCATAGGAGGAGGCGGCTCGATGTGGAGTGAGAGAGGAATGGACGAGGGACGGCTAGGGTTTCTATTTGGCGCGGTTAAGGGCCGAGGGGGAGGACGTGGAGGCCATCCATGGCAATGGCAGCGTGGATGTGCGACACGCATGTCCTCTGCCTCCTGTGTACAGAAGGTTGAGGAAGAGGCTGTAGGTGGGTTGGGCTGTGCACTGCTCATAGTGTGCCTAAGTGCACAGTAGTTTGTTTCTATTTCTCTTTTCCTTTTCTGTCTTATAATTTAGTTGTTGTTTTGCATTTTTGTTGGACACTAAATGAATTTTGTTGATCTTGAAACTTGGCACTTAAATACTAGTCAATGATTTGAGCTAGCACAACCAGTCTCAATTTAGTTTGAATAGTTTAACTATTTGCTTAAATTGAAATGGCTCAATTTAGTGATGTTGGCTCTGTTTTAATTAGGTTAAGGTCATATAAATAATCCAAATAATGTTGGTTCCTGCAAGAAAATTACTTAGTGAATATTTGCAATATCATGAACACTTTAGTTTTGCAGTTTGAGGAAATAATAATTTGACTTGCATTTTGAATTTGAATTTGAGTTTGATTTGAGACAAGTGGCATTTTGACTTAGTAAAATATGATGACATGGCATGATTAGTTAGCATAACTAGGGTTTAGCATTTTGACTTAGTAAATTTGAGTTTGATTTGAGACAAGTGGCATTTTGACTTAGTAAATTTAGGATGAGTACTCACGGTTGCTTTGCTACCTCTTTTCCCCCATACCCGAATGATGCGACTAGATGACGGAGTCCCGGAGCCAGCTGATCCGCCGACGACTACTACTACCCCGACGGAGCCTACTACCACGTGGAGACCGACGACTAGGAGTACTTTAGGAGGCTCCCAGGTAGGAGGCCTGCGCCTTTTCGATCTAGATGCCGTTGTTTTGCTCAGGCTTCTTAAGGCAAACTTGTTTAGTTATGTCTGTATCCAGACATTGTTGCTTCCACTGACTCTTGTATAACTCGAGCTTATGTATTCGAGCCCTCGAGGCCCCTGGCTTGTAATATAGAGCTTGTATTATTTTATTTTGTGTATAGAGTTGTGTTGTGATATCTTCCCGTGAGTCCCTGGGCTTGATCGTGCGCATTTGCGTGTATGATTAGTGCACGGTCGAGTCGCGGGCGTCACAACAATGAACCGGACTTACCCACTTACTTTCAAATACCGGGTATATAATTCCTGCATCAAGTAGGCAAATCAACTCCTTCCTCACTACTTCTTTCATTTCAGGGTTTAATTTCCTTTGATACTCGTGCACTGGTGTGGCCCCTTCTTCCATATATATATGATGCATGCATATGGAAGGGCTTATCCCCTTAATGTCATCCATAGAGTACCCGAAAGCCTTGCGATGTTTCTTCAAAGTTTTCATGAGTTCGTCTTTTTCTTCATCTGACAGGTTAGCACTGATGATAACAGGATATTTATTTGTTTCATCTAAAAACTCATACCATAATTCTTTCGGCAAAGGCTTGAGTTCAGGAGGTGGAAGCCTTTCATCTCCTTTCTTCTCGGGTACTTCAAACTGCTCATTAGTGGTAGGTTCTTGCACGGGTGCCTCATCTAGATGTTGATCAATTTCCATTTTAGTTGGGTCTTCAGGACTTTGTTCATAATCAATGAGGCTTCTCTCAAGTTCATCTACTGGTGTCCTGAAATAAATGGAGGCAAGTTGTGCAATTGTCTTGTCTTCGTTGTCATCGTGCTCTCGTGGATGTGGAGGGTTTTTAAATCTGGAGAAATGAAACTCCCTTACTTCCTCTCCAAACCTAAGAGAGACAACTTCTATTTTACAATCGATCTTTGCCCCTGTAGTGTTAAGAAAAGGTCTCCCAAAAATAATAGGACAAAGATCATCTTCAGGTATTTCCATGACAACAAAATCCACAGGAAAAGTAAAGGTTCCTAGGATGACATAAACATCAGATAGTATGACATAGGTTTCCTAAGAGTACCATATGCTAGTTTTATGTCCATGTCTGTGGTTTGGAGTTCACTAGAATTGATTTCATCACGAAGCTTAACATAAAGAGTGTAAGGTATCACATTAATAGAAGAACCCATATCACAAAGCCCATAATAAGAGGTGCTACCAAAGGAACCAGGTACAACTGGTTTACCTGTGTCTGCAGCTTTTACACAGCCCTTAACAAAAGATGTTACCTCATTTTCCATCGTGGCAACGTTGTTGTTTGATACGTTTTCAACGTATCTATAATTTTTGATTGTTCCATGCTGTTATATTATCAATTTTGGATGTTTTTATATACATTTACAGAAATTATATATCATTTTTGGACACTAACCTATTAACTTAGTGCCCAGTGCCAGTTGTTGTTTTCTACCCTATTTTTGTTTTACAGAAAATCAATACCAAATGAAGTCCAAATGCCACGAAACTTTTTGGAGATTTTTTTCTGGACAAGATAAACACTAGAAGCTTTGGGAGAAGACCAGACGCCAGAGGAGGTGGCCACGAGCCACCAGGGCGCGCCTAGGGGGGGGGGGGGGGCAGGCGCGCTCTGGTGCCTCATGGGCCCACCTCAGCTCCGTTTGACCTAATTCCACCACTATAAATTCAGGAAAAATCAGAAACCCTCAGGGGAGTCCACAAAATACGTTTTCCACCGCCGCAAGTTTCTGTTCTCGAGAGATCCCATCTGGAGGCCTTCTCCGGCACTCCGCCAGAGGGGGAATCGATCACGGAGGGGCTCTACATCAACCTTGCTGCCCTTCCGATGATGCGTGAGTAGTTTACCACAGACCTTCGGGTCCTTAGGTAGTAGCTAGATGGCTTCTTCTCTCTTTTTGATCTTCAATACAATGTTCTCCTCGATGTTCTTAGAGTTCTATCCGATGTAATCACTTTTTGCGGTGTGTTTGTTGGGATCCGATGAATTGTGAGTTTATGACCAGATTATCCATGAATATTATTTGAGTCTTCTCTGATCTCTTTTATGAGTGATTATTATAGCTTCGTATTTCTTCTCCGATCTATTGATTTGGTTTGGCCAACTAGATTGATTTATCTTGCCATGGGAAGAGGTGCTTTGTAATGGGTTCAATCTTGCGGTGCTCAA
Organism: Elymus sibiricus; assembly: GCA_039707655.1. Taxonomy (NCBI): domain Eukaryota; kingdom Viridiplantae; phylum Streptophyta; class Magnoliopsida; order Poales; family Poaceae; genus Elymus; species Elymus sibiricus. The sequence goes on along the minus strand of CM077670.1, from coordinate 3,363,946 downwards.
TCCCAGTGACAGAAAGGGACATGACACGTATGTATCGTTGCTATTATGGTTAAAAAGATGGGGTTTATTCATACGTGAGTTTATCTTGTCTACATCATGTCATCATTCTTAAGGCGTTACTCCGTTCTTTATGGACTTAATACACTAGATGCATGCTCGATGTGTGGAGTAATAGTAGTTGATGCAGGCAGGGGTCGGTCTACTTGTCTCGGACGTGATGCCTATATACATGATCATTGCCTTGGATATCGTCATGATTATTTGCTTTTCTATCAATTGCCCAACAGTAATTTGTCTACCCACCGTATGCTATTTTCTCGAGAGAAGCCTCTAGTGAAAACTATGGCCCCCGGGTCTATCTAAATCATATTACTAAAACCCTAAAAATATTGCTGCCATTTTCTTTTATTTATTTTATTTTGTATTTTTGTTTCAATCTATCTATCAATCACATACAATTTAATCTTTGCAATTTACCGCCGAGGGATTGACAACCCCTCATTAGCGTTGGGTGCAAGGATTTGTTGTTTGTGTGCAGGTGCTGCTAACGAGGTGTTGCGTGATTCTCCTACTGGTTCGATAAACTTGGTTTCATAACCGAGGGAAATACTTATCTCTACTGTGCTGCATCATCCCTTCCTCTTCGGGGAAAATAGCAACGCAAGCTACAAGTAGCAGGAAGAATTTCTGGCGCCGTTGCCGGGGAGACATCATCAACATCTATCAAGTACCTTTGCATAAACTCTCATCTCCTTGCATTTATTTTATTTGTCATTTGCCTCTCGTTTTCATCTCCCCCACTTCAAAAACGTTTTTACAAAAATACAAAAATATTTTTTGTTTGCCTTTTTCTTGTTTGCTTGTTTGCTTGCTTGTTATCTTGTTTGCGCAGTCACGATGTCTCAAGAAAATATAAAATTGTGTGATTTTTCCAATACTAATAATAATGATTTTATTAGTACTCTGATTGCTCCTCCCGCCGCTAGTGCGGAGACTTGTGATATTAATGCCGCTTTGCTAAATCGTGTTATGAAAGAACAATTTTCTGGTAGTCCTAATGAAGATGCTGCATCCCATCTTAACACTTCCGTAGAATTGTGTGACATGCAAAATAAAAAATATGTGGATAATGATATTGTGAAATTAAAATTATTCCCGTTCTCATTGCGGGATCGTGCAAAAATTTGGTTCTCATCTTTACCACGAAATAGTATCGATTCTTGGGATAGGTGTAAAGATGCTTTTATTACTAAGTATTTTCCTCCCGCGAAAATTATTTCTCTTAGAAATCAAATTATGAATTTCTAGCAACTTGATCATGAACATGTTGCCCAATCTTGGGAGAGGATGAAATTAATGATAAGAAATTGCCCTACTCATGGTTTAAATTTATGGATGATCATACAAAAATTTTATGCGGGATTGAATTTTGTTTCTAGAAATCTTTTAGATTCCGCCACAGGTGGTACTTTTATGGAAATTACTTTGGGAGAAGCTACTAAATTTCTTGATAATATTATGGCAAATTATTCACAATGGCATACTGAAAGAACTCCTACTAGTAAAAAAGTGAATTCTATTGAAGAAATTAGTACTTTGAGTGATAAAGTTGATGCGCTTATGAAATTGGTTGCTAGTAAAAAATGCTCATATTGATCCTAATTATGTGCCTTTGTCCACTTTGATTGAGAAAAATAATGATCCCGTAGATGTAAATTTTGTCTCGTGAAACAATTTCAATAATAATGCTTATAGAGGTAATTTCAATGCTAGACTGTTTCCTAGAAATTCCTCTAATAATTATGGCAATCCTTATGGTAATTCATATAATAATAATAATAGGATGCCCTCTGATCTTGAAAGTAATATTAATGAATTTATTAATGCTCAAAAAGTTTTCAACACTACGATAGAAGAAAAATTGAGCAAACTTGATGATATGTCTAGGAGCATTGATAGAATTATTCATGATGTGGAAAATTTTAAGATTAAAATTTTGCCACCAAAAATTGATATTAGTGAATCAATTAAAGGTTTATATGTCTCCATGGATGAGAGTAAGAAAATAACCGCCATGCTAAAAGCTAAACGGGAATTTTTAGAAAAAGTGATTCCTCCCGGTTTCTATCATTGTAATGATGAGGATATTAAAATGATTGGTGTTTCATCTATTGATTCTTTGTTTAGCAATATAAAACTTGATGAAAAGGCGTTCCCATAATTCGGAGGGTGAAAATCTTAATGAAAAAATTGAAAGTGGGTTTGGAGAGGTAAACACTTTAAATAGCAATGTGCCCACTCTCTTGGATTACAAAGATTTTAATTATGATAATTGTTCTTTGATTGAGTGCATTTCTTTGTTACAATCCATGCTAAATTCATTCAACGTGTATGAGCAAAACAAGGCTTTTACTAAACACATCGTAGAAGCAATGATGAAATCATTAGAAGAAAAGCTAGAACTAGAAATTTTAATTCCTAGAAAATTATATGATGAATGGGAACCCACCATTAAAGTTAAAATAAAAAATTATGAGTGCAATGCTTTATGTGATTTGGGTGCTAGCATTTCCACAATTCCAAAATCTCTATGTGATGTGCTAGGTTTTACCAATATAGATGAATGTTCTCTTAATTTGCATCTTGCGGATTCTACTATTAAGAAACCAATGGGTAGAATTAATGATGTTCTTATTCTTGCAAATAGAAATTATGTGCCCGTTGATTTTATTGTTCTTGATATTGAATGCAATTCTTCTTGCCCCATAATACTTGGTAGACCGTTCTTACGAACTATAGGTGCCGTTATTGATATGAAAGAAGGGAATATAAAATTTCAGTTTCCACTAAAAAAGGGCATGGAACATTTCCCTAGGAAAAGAATTAAAGCACCATATGAATCCATTATGAGGGCCACTTATGGAATCAACTTGAAAGATGACAATACTTGAAACTATGCATTATGCCTAGCTAGGGGCATAAAACAATAGCACTTGTTGGGAGGCAACCCAATAAATAAAATAATTTTTTTTCTGTTATTGTGTGTTTTCACAATTATGCTACTGGTATGATTGTGTTCTTTTGTTTTTAATTAGTGTTTGTGCCAAGTAAAGCCTTTAGGATGATTTGGAAGATAATATAATTGATGCTGTTTGGAAAACAGAAAGTTTTGCGTCCAGTGCCCGAATTTTGTTTCTGTACTGGAGCATCAGAAATATCTGAAATTTTTACACAGTATTGGTATATGAATTTCCCACGTTTTCATAATTTTTCAGAATTTTTGATGTTACAGAAGTATGGCTTTTAAATAGATTGCTACAGACTATTCTGTTTTTGACAGATTCTGTTTTTGATGCACTACTTGCTTGTTTTGATGAATCTATTTATTGTATCGGGGGGGTATAAGCCATCGTGAAGTTAGAGTACAGTAGGTATAATGTAGAAATAAAATATGAATGGGTTTGCAACAGTACTTAGAGTAGTGATTTATTTTGTTATACTAACGGATCTCACGAAGGTTTTATTGAGTTTTGTGTGATTGAAGTTTTCAAGTTTTGGGTGAGATCACGATGGATGAAGGAATAAGGAGTAGCAAAAGCCTAAGCTTGGGGATGCCCGAGGCACCCCAAGGTAATATTCTAGGAAGACTCAAGCGTCTAAGCTTGGGGATGCCCCGGAAGGCATCCCCTCTTTCTTTTACCAACCATCGGTAATTTTACTTGGAGCTATATTTTTATTCGTCACATGATATGTGTTTTGCTTGGAGCGTCTTGTATTATATGAGTCTTTGCTTTGTTTTCTTTTTAGTTTGTCACAATCATCTTTGCTGAACACACCTATCTTGAGAGAGCCACACCTTTATCATCATTTGTTAGAATACTCTATGTGCTTCACTTAAATTTTTTGAGCTAGGTAGTTGCTCTAGTGCTTCACTTAAATCTTTTTCAGCACGGTGGTGGCTATATTTTGAAGAAATAAACTCTCATGCTTCACTTATATTATTTTGAGAGTTGATTGAAATTTTGAAGAAATAAATTCTCATGATTCACTTATATTATTTTGATAATTGATAAGATTGAAATTTTGAAGAAATATTTGCACTCTCATGCTTCACTTAAATCTTTTTTGAGAGTTGATAATAGTAACGGTAATTTGCACAAGATATGAATTTGGTCCCAAAGTGATGAATATTCAAGAGGGATATAATAAAAACTTTCATATAGATCATTGGATATGATAAGTGTGATTCCTTGCAATAGTTTTGCGATATGGAAATAATAATATGTGAGTCATGTTAGTGAGTAATTGTGATTTAGTAAGAATATTAGTGTTAAGGTTTGTGATTCCCTATGCATGCACATCAAGTCAATAGTTATGCAAAGAAATTATATCCTACTTATGGTGCATTATTCGGTGTTAGTTATGTTTAATGCATGTTTATGACCGTTTTCGTTTTTTGGTTGGTTGCTTCTCAATCTATTTGCTAGCCTTCATTTGTACTAAGTGGAAATACTGCTTGTGCATCCAAAATCCTTAAACCCAAGTTGTGCCAAATGAGTCCACTATATCTACCTATATGCGGTATTTGAATGCCGTTCTAAGTAAATTTGCGTGTGCCAACTCTAATTTTCAAAATAATTTTTCCGTTTTGTGTGCTCGTACCGCTCATGAAGCGGCAGGGGGTGGCCATTATTTTCCATGCTAGGTGTGTTATTCTCACGATGAGTGTTTATTCACTTGTCATTGCACGAGAGAGTGGTTGGTAATAGGGATGCCCGGTCCCACATTGAAATCAAAAAATAATAACAACAAAATTCCTTGGAAAGTGTTGGTATGGAGGGCACCCGTGGATACGGCTAGCCATGGATTGTGAAAGAATGGTGGAAAGGAAATGAACTTTACTTTCTGTTTGGGAACCGCCTATGATGTGTCTAGCATGGAAAATATTGGGAATTCTCGGTCGTTTTCGTTGACTGGAAAAGCATGCCTCTCAAAATATTTTTATCTCTCTAATTTCAGCTTTGAGCTCTAGCACATTTGACAAATCTCTGCTTCCCTCTGCGAAGGGCCTATCTATTTACTTTTATGCAATTATTTTATTTTATTTGAGTCTCCATTTTCTCTTACAAAAGCACCAACTAGAGAGCACTATTGTCATACTTGTCCATTGGATGTAGCTAATATTTGAGTGTGTTTCATGAATGAATCAATGATTGAGCATAATGGGCTAGGGATAACTTTCTTTAGCGTTGATATTTTGAAAGACATGGTTGCTTGTTAGCATCCTTGAATATTTATATCTTCATGTCAAATTATAGACTATTGCTTTGAATCATTCAAGACCAATGTCCATGCTATAAAAGAAAAGAATATGTGATGAATATGATAGGCAGCATTCCACATCAAAAATTCTGTTTTTATCATTTACCTACTCAAGGACGACCAGGAATTAAGCTTGGGGATGCTGATACGTCTCCAACGTATCTATAATTTTTGATTGTTCCATGATGTTATATTATCAATCTTGGATGTTTTTATATACATTTACATCAATTATATATCATTTTTGGAGACTAACCTATTAACTTAGTGCCCAGTGCCAGTTGCTGTTTTCTGCCCTGTTTTTGTTTTATAGAAAATCAATACCAAACGAAGTCCAAATGCCACAAAACTTTTTGGAGAATTTTTTCTGGACAAGATAAACACTAGAAGCTTCGGGAGAAGACCAGACGCCAGAGGAGGTGGCCACGAGCCACGAGGACGCGCCTGGGGGGGGGGGGGGGGGGCAGGCGCGCCCTGGTGCCTCGTGGGCCCACCTCAGCTCCGTTTGACCTAATTCCACCACTATAAATTCAGGAAAAATCAAAAACCCTCAGGGGAGTCCACAAAATACTTTTTCCGCCACCGCAAGTTTCTGTTCTCGAGAGATCCCATGTGGAGGCCTTCTTCGGCACTCCGCCGGAGGGGGAATCAATCACGGAGGGGCTCTACATCAACCTTGCTGCCCTTCCGATGATGCGTGAGTAGATTACCGCAGACCTTCGGGTCCATAGGCAGTAGCTAGATGGCTTCTTCTCTCTTTTTGATCTTCAATACAATGTTCTCCTCGATGTTCTAGGAGTTCTATCCGATGTAATCACTTTTTGCGGTGTGTTTGTTGGGATCCGATGAATTGTGAGTTTATGATCCGATTATCCATGAATATTATTTGAGTCTTCTCTGATCTCTTTTATGCGTGATTATTATAGCTTCGTATTTCTTTTCCGATCTATTGATTTGGTTTGGCCAACTAGATTGATTTATCTTGCCATGGGAAGAGGTGCTTTGTAATGGGTTCGATCTTGCGGTGCTCAATCCCAGTGACAGAAAGGGACATGACACGTATGTATCGTTGCTATTAAGCGTAAAAAGATGGGGTTTATTCATACATGAGTTTATCTTGTCTACATCACACTAGTAGAAAAACGACTTTACGTTCGCATCATTAGTCCCGGTTTGACTACGGCCCGGGACTAATGTGACCATTAGTCCCGGTTCCAACGGCTAGGGGCAGGGGAATCATTAGTCCCGGTTCGTGTTGAACCTTTAGTCCCGGTTTGTGACACAAACCGGGACTAAAGGTGTGGTGGCAGGCTGGTGTCAGCCTGGGGCCCCATGATCACCTTTAGTCCCGGTTCGTGTCACAAACCGGGACTAGAGGTTAACCATTAGTCCCGGTTTGTTACATGAACCGGGACTAAAGGTCTGGTGGCAGGCTGGTGTCAGGCTGGGGCCCCACGATCCCCTTTAGTCCCGGTTCGTGTCACAAACCGGGACTAGAGGTTAACCTTTAGTCCCGGTTTGTTACATGAACCGGGACTAAAGGTGTCACTATATAAACCCTTCGTCTAGCCCGAGCCGAAGCTCTCTGTTTTTCCCCTTTCCTCTCCTCTCTGTTCTTCCCCTCTTGCTCGAGCTCATCCTCCATTTTTGGAAAAATTTGTCAAGATTTGAAGGCACCCCATCAACCAAGTGTTCACAAAGGTTAGCAAGTTTGTCCTTTCATCTCTCATTGCTAGATTAGCTCGTGCAATGCTCTATAAGTATAGTGATTTGTGGGTTCTAGTTTGGGAGTAATTATGTGGGAGTTTATTTGATTTATATGAAATTTGAGCTCAAATTAACTTCTTAGTTTGCATATCTGTAGGTGTGGTTTACTTAGTGCCTTCCCGTCCCCGTCCTAACCACCGTCGATCGCCGGCACCGTCCCGTCGCCGGCACCACACCTTGGTGAGCCTCTTGTTCTTATCCTTTTTATATAAAAAAATCTTATTTGTATGATTTAGATAGTTAATTGTATAATTTTCTTACATGTATGATTGTTTGTTATACATAGTGCCATGACTTTGATATCCGTCCCCGTCGGCCCTCGTCCGGTTTATGATTCAGATGTGGTATATATATTCTCTTTTTTAACTATTTGTTGCATTTAGCATTTATGACAATTATGCCCATCAAGTTGACATAGATATTTTTATCTAGGAGGTATGTGAACCGGAAATTGCAACCGACCCTCTTGTCGAGAAGTTAAATTTAGTTGAAAAAGAAAACGAGTATTTGAAAGAAAAATTGAAAAGAATTGAAGATGAAACTGGAGTTGTATGTTGCCGATATCGTCGATGATCACAAGATCAAGATGGATGCAATGCGCTTGAAGATTAGAAAATTTAAAAAATATGCCGTTAATCAAGAGGCTTGGTATCACTATGTTGTTGGATCAATTTTCACCTTAGTTGTGATCTTGATCTCATTTGTTGTTGCATTTAAATGCTTTAGCTAGAGAGTTGGTATGTTGTTTTATGAGAATAAGTGTGTATGAACTATATGTATGAACTTGTATTAATTTGGTCTTTTCGGTGTTGTGTAATGAAGATGAGCAGGCAATGGATGTACGATGACCGATGCTCTCCCCAGTTCATTAATGGCGTGCGTACTTTTCTGGTTGCGGCTGAGGCAAACAAGCGGGCGGATGGTTTTATGTGTTGTCCATGTGCTGTCTGTAAGAATAATCACAATTACTCTAACTCAAGAACCATTCACGTCCACCTGTTTACGTCCGGTTTCATGTCCGGCTATAACTGTTGGACCAAGCACGGAGAAAGAGGGGTCCTAATGGAAGAGAATGGAGAAGAAGTTGATGATGACAGCTATCCTGGCCATGGGTTCCCTGAATACGATGGTACAACAATGGGGGAAGAAGCTGAGCCGGCAATGGGGGAAGAAGCTGAAGAAGAGGCGTTAGATGAGCCCGCTGATGATCTTGGTCGGGCCATTGCCGATGCAAAGAGAAACTGCGCAAGTGAAAAGGAGAAGCTGAAGTTGCAGCTCATGTTAGAGGATCACAAGAAATTGTTGTACCCAAATTGCGAAGATGACAAGAAAAAGTTGGGTACCACACTGGAATTGCTGCAATGTAAGGCAGAGAATGGTGTATCTGACAAGGGATTTGAAAAGTTGCTGATAATGTTAAAGAAGATGCTTCCAAAGGACAACGAATTGCCCGACAGTACGTACGAAGCAAAGAAGGATGTCTGCCCTCTAGGATTAGAGGTGCAGAAGATACATGCATGCCCTAATGACTGCATCCTCTACCGCGGTGAGTACGAGAATTTGAATGCATGCCCGGTATGCGGTGCATTGCGCGATAAGATCAGCCGCGATGACCCTGGTGATGTTGAGGGCGAGCGCCCCAGAAAGAATATTCCTGCCAAGGTGATGTGGTATGCTCCTATAATACCATGGTTGAAACGTTTTTTCCAAAACAAAGAGCATGCCAAGTTGATGCGATGGCACAAAGAAGACCGTAAGAAAGACGGGAAGTTGAGAGTACCCGCTGACGGATCGCAGTGGAGAAAAATCGAGAGAAAGTGGAAGGACTTTGCAAATGACGCAAGGAACGTATGGTTTGGTTTAAGTGCAGATGGCATTAATCCTTTCGGGGAGCAGAGCAGCAATCATAGTACCTGGCCTGTGACTCTATGTATCTATAACCTTCCTCCTTGGTTGTGCATGAAGCGGAAGTTCATTATGATGCCAGTGCTCATCCATGGCCCCAAGCAACCCGGCAACGACATTGATGTGTACCTAGGGCCATTGGTCGAAGAACTTTTACAGCTGTGGAGTATAGAAGGTGTACGTGTGTGGGATGAGCACAAACAGCAGGAATTTGACCTGCGAGCGTTGCTGTTTGTAACCATCAATGATTGGCCTGCTCTTAGTAACCTTTCAGGACTAACAAGCAAGGGATACCACGCATGCACGCACTGTTTAGATGATACCGACAGTATATATTTGGATAAATGTAAGAAGAATGTGTACCTGGGACATCGTCGATTTCTTCAGATCAATCATGTCTTAAGAAAGAAGTGCAAGCATTTCAAAGGTGAGGCAGATCACCGGAAGAAGCCTCGCCACCGTACTGGTCATGATATACTTGATATGGTCAAGGATTTAAAAGTAATCTTTGGAAAGGGTCCTGGCGGACAATCTGTTCCGAATGACGCTGACGAACACGCACCCATGTGGAAGAAGAAATCTATATTTTGGGACCTACCATATTGGAAAGAACTAGAGGTCCGCTCTGCAATCGATGTGATGCATGTGACGAAGAATCTTTGCGTGAACCTGCTAGGCTTCGTGGGCGTGTATGGGAAGACAAAAGATACACCGGAGGCACGGGAGGACCAGCAATGTATGCACGAAAAAGACGGCTTGCATCCAAAGCAGTATCAGGGTCCTGCCAGCTACGCTCTTACCAAAGAAGAGAAGGAAATCTTCTTTGAATGCCTGCTCAGTATGAAGGTCCCGTCTGGCTTCTCGTCGAATATAAAGGGAACAATAAATATGGCAGAGAAAAAGTTCCAGAACCTAAAGTCCCATGACTGCCACGTGATTATGACGCAACTGCTTCCGGTTGCATTGAGGGGGCTTCTACCGGACAACGTTCGATTAGCCATTGTGAAGCTATGTGCATTCCTCAATGCAATCTCTCAGAAGGTAATCGATCCAGAAATCCTACCAAGGTTACAGAATGATTTGGTGCAATGTCTTGTCAGTTTCGAGTTGGTGTTCCCACCATACTTCTTCAATATCATGACGCACGTCCTAGTTCACCTAGTCGAAGAGATTGCCATTCTGGGTCCTGTATTTCTACACAATATGTTCCCCTTTGAGAGGTTTATGGGAGTCTTAAAGAAATATGTTCATAACCGTGCTAGGCCAGAAGGAAGCATCTCCAAGGGCCTTGAAACAGAGGAGGTCATTGAGTTTTGTGTTGACTTTATTCCTGACCTTAAGCCGATTGCTGTTCCCGAATCGCGGCATGAGGGCAGACTTGGTGGAAAAGGCACGCTAGGAAAGGACCAAGTAATATGTATGGACGGGCATTCTTGGGCGCAAGCACACTACACAGTTCTACAAAATTCCAGCTTGGTGGGTCCGTATATCGACGAACACAAGAATATTCTACGCTCCAAACACCCGGAGCAGTCTGACGACTGGATTACACGTGAACACATGGGGACTTTCGGCGGTTGGTTGCAAACACGTCTCATGCATGACGACAGTGTTGGAGATGAGCTATACTTGCTGTCCAAGTTACCATCTTCGACTATATTGACTTTCAAAGGGTACGAGATAAATGGGAATACATTTTACACAATTGCCCAAGATAAAAAGAGCACCAACCAAAACAGTGGTGTCCGCTTTGATGCAGCAAACACCAATAGGCCAAAGGACACATATTATGGTTACATAGAGGAGATATGGGAACTTGACTATGGACGTGAATTGAAGGTCCCTTTGTTTCGCTGCAAATGGGTCAATCTGTCAGGAGGCGGCGTAAAGGAAGACCCGCCTTACGGAATGACTACAGTGGATCTCAACAATCTTGGGTACGCAAATGAACCATTCGTCCTAGCCAATGATGTGGCGCAGGTTTTCTATGTGAAGGACATGTCTACCAAGCCGAGAAAAAGAAAAGATAAGGAAGCGAATACATCATACGATGAGCCAAAGCGCCACATAGTTCTTTCAGGGAAAAGAAATATCGTGGGAGTGGAGGACAAGACAGACATGTCAGAAGATTATGAAAAGTTTCATGAAATTGCTCCCTTCACAGTGAAGATTGACCCAAGCATCCTGTTAAATGATGAAGATTGTCCATGGTTACGGCGCAAAGGGACACACATGAAGAAAAAGTTTTATACCCAAAGATCCCACTCTGGGATGTGACCGGCTTCACCGTCATCACTTTCTTCTCTAGTGAATTTCCGGACTTATCTCGAAAGTCCCACTTCGGACAAACCGGATGGAATCTTTGTAATAGTTAGGGTATATATGTGTTTTGGCATTTGAAAGGCGAAGAAATATATCTTTAAGGACTGGATGCAATTTTCAACCCTTTCTCACTTCATTCGCTATTTTCATGCATTTAATGAATTTTTGGAGCTAAATGACCCTGAAATTGAAAAACACTACAAATGAACTCTAAAATGGTTGAAAGTTGGCATGGTATCATCATTTCACCCACATAGCATGTGCTAAAAAGTTGAGAGGGTTATGGCAAAAACTGGATGCACTTCGTGTACAAAATGGACAATCTCTTTCGAAGTATTAGGGTTTCAGACGAAAACTCATCTGTTACAAAGGCATTTCATTTTTTTTAACTTATTTCAACTCCAGACATTTTGTGAGTTCAACATGCACCATTCAAAGCCACATCATCAATTTTCAACCCTTTCTGACTTCATTCGCTATTTTTCATGCATTTAATGAATTTTTTGAGCTAAATGAACCTAAAATTGAAAAGCACTACAAATGAACTCTGAAAAGGTTGAAAGTTGGCATGGTATCATCATTTCACCCACATAGCATGTGCTAAAAAGTTGAGAGGGTTACGACAAAAACTGGATGCATTTCGTGTACAAAATGGACAATCTCTTTCGAAGTATCAGGGTTTCGGACGAAAACTCATCTGTTACAAAGGCATTTTCATTTTTTAAAATAACCTAAGAATTACCAAATTGAATATAATGATAAAACACACGAATATTAAACAGCAGAAAAAAGAATCACTGATAAATCTATTTTTAAAGTAAAGTTATTCACAAACTAGTGATTCACACAAATTTCAAATAATTCAAATTTAAACTATTCAAATTTGAAAAGTACTGGCACTAACAGAAAGTTTATAATTTTCGTGACCTAAAGCAAAAAGATTCACTCAGAAACTCTAAATATTTGGCTGTAAGTAGAAACAAAAGAAAATAAATAAAGCAAAAAAAATGAAAAAAAAAGCCCGCCTACTGGGCTGCCACGGCTTGCATACGACTAGAAACCCAACCTCTAGTTGGGCCAGGATGCAGGCCCACACGGGCCAATAGGCCCCACAGGGCAGCACAAGTTTGGTAGGCCCACAAAGGCCTGCTTAGAGAGGAGCTCGACATGGTAGTCGCGGCGGGGCTTATAAACCGCTGCGAGCTCCTCTCAACTAGCGAGGTAGGACTAAACATTCGACACGGGAAGCCAGGCCTTTAGTCCCGGTTGGTGGCTCCAACCGCGAATAAAGGCCCCCTTTAGTCCCGGTTGGAGCCACCAACCAGGACTAAAGGCCTGGCTTCCTGCCGCTTGGCCAGGGTGAATTTCACCTTTAGTCCCGGTTGGTGGCTCCAACCACGACTAAAGGGGGGCCTTTAGTCGCGGTTGGAGCCACCAATCGGGACTAAAGGCTTTCATATATAAGCGGCACTTACGAATCCATCCTCTCCATTCTCCCGACGCCAAACACAGAGACGCCGCTAGGCTGCAGCGCCGCCGCCTGCCCCGACGCAGGCCGCCCGCGCCTCCTCCCCGACGCCGCCAGCGCCTCTCCTCTCCGACGCCGCCCCTGACGCCGGCCGCCCGTGCCTCCTCCCCGACGCCGCCCGCGCCTCTTCCCCGATCGACGCCACCCGCGCCTCTCCTCTTCGACGCCGCCCGCGCCCGCCGGCCTCGACCTCGCCGTCGCCATCCTCGACCTCGCCCGCTGTGAGCTCGCGCCGCCCCCTTCGGCGATTTTTTTTTCACTAGATATGTTTTAGATTATTATTAACTAGCAGTATACAATGTATGTATATATGTATATATCTATGTATGTTTTGATGTTTTAGATGTTTTAGATGATTATTTTTTCACTATATGTATGTATGTTTTAGTTTTTTTTTTCACTAGTTTTTTTTATACAATGTATGTATATATGTATATGTAGATGAACGGTGGAATTTGCATAGATTTTCTGTTTTTTAGTTTTTTATACTTATAGAAAAAAGTTGCATAGGAAAAAGTTGCATAGAAAAAAGTTGACCATGTATTAATAATATTTTAATGTTAATATATATCTTAATTTTGTATTTGCAAAAGTTTGTCATGTATTTGCAAAATCAAGTGAAAAAGAATTACAAAAATCACAATCAAGCATTTAAAAAATGTTAAATTTGCATAGAATTTGTTCTCGACGTCTACGATGCCCGGCGCGCATCCTCGTCGTCGACTCGGTGGAGAGAACCTGCTTGAGAGGCGCCATGTCCGGGACTGGGCTACGCCGGGCTGGCACTGGGAGGTGCTACCTTCCGGGGCGCGCAGCTTGGTGAGCAACCGGGCTCCCGTCGTCGACCCGGAGCTTCTTTGGTGGCGGTCGCATGGGCCACTTTCGGTGTGGAGGCAGCCGACCCCCGCGGAGGTGGTACGTCGCCGTGTCAGGGAGGAGGACGAGCACATCCGTCGCTACATGGTTGCATTGGACGTCAGGTTCTCCAATACCTGGCAGGTTCTTCAGGGATCTCACCCGAGCTATGATCCTGTGATGGTTCCTTCTCTTTGGGTGTCCACCGCCCGCGCCTCAGGAACCGCGAGTGAACTAGATTCTTCGATAATATTCGATCTGTATTAGCTAGTGATGTTATATGATAATATTCGAGATGTATTAGTGATAATTAATACTCGAGATGTATTCGAGATTATATTCGATAATATTCGAGACGATGTATTTGAGATTATATTCGATGATGCATATTATCTGGATTATTCGAGATGTATTAGTGATATTATTCGAGATGCATATTATCTACTATGATTCAGTTTTTCCTTGTTGATTGCATTCTAATTTGAATACTAAATTGTTTTGTCTTTCTTCTGGATTAGTTAATATAAGCTATGGACAATACCGGCAGAGACGGAGAAGAGACCATGTTCGACATCATACGCTCCCCGAGCCCAGATGAGAATGAACCCGAAGATGACGGCTCGCAATATCTGAACATTAATAATTCCGGTGAGGGAGTATTAATATTTGATGAAGACGAACGAAGAGACGAAGGCCACAACAATGATGACGAAGGAAATGTTCTTCAAATAACAAAGACCGGCGAGGTATATATATATAAGGCCTCTGGTGATCATTACATGTATTAATTGATTTATATATATTAATGAATCAATCTTTCTTCTTTTAGCCCTCCGGATCGAGCAAATCTTCTACAAGCAGGGCAGTACGAGGCCCGGCCAGAAGGTTGCAGGCAGGCATAAAGTACAACCTCGATGCCATCAAAGAAAATGGCGAACCGCTTGCTCCTAAAAAGAATGCGGACAAATTTACTCGTCAATGTGGAGTTATTGTCAGGGACCAAATCCCGATCTCCGTTCAAGAATGGAATAAGCCAGCAAAGGGAGATCAAGGAGTTACTTTTGTCGACAGAAGAGCAAAAGATCTGCTTTGGGAATCGTTCATGGCACATTTCACCCTACCAGATCATTTGACAGATGAAGAATGGGAGAAAGTCAAGAAGAGTGCTCTTAAGAAGATGGCGATAGCATTCAACAACCACAAGAAAAGAATATGGGCCAAGTACCAAGCAGACGGAAAGAAGACTCCAGCATTCAAGGGAACACTGGAGAAGGCAAAAGATCACTGGGACGCTTTCGTGCAGTTCAAGGAATCGAAAGAAGCTAAGGAACGGTCGAGAATAAACAAGATTAATGCTGCGAAAAAAGTGGCACCATACTCTGGGGCCAGGTGGCTACCAGGTCGGCCGGCCTAAGTGGGATCTCGCTGAGGAACAGATGATTGCTGCAGGGGTCACTCCAGTTACATTGAGTTGGCCCCCCAGGTGCAGGACTTGGTTTTATGCGCATGGGGGGAAGTTGGATCCAGAGATAGGGCTGGTTATGGAGCGGGCAAGTCTTAAAGAAGCCTCCGACGCTTTACTTGTTGCAATACAAGATGCTCGAACGGGAAAGTACAAGCCCGACAGAGAGAATGACGAGCTTACGCGCGCCCTGAACAATCCTGAACACCCGGGACAAACACGAGGCAAAGGCGTTGTTCCGTGGTTTGAGGGGTTTGCGGATTGGAACGCCACTTACAGAAGCCATGCGAGAAAGAAGCAGCAGGAGGAGGAGCAGAGGAAGCAGGCAGCAGACCGCCTTCAACTGGTAGAATCAAAGCACGCGGAGTTGGAACGCGCTTACCTAAGGCAGCAGGAGCAGATCGACTCACTTAGCCAGGAAAGGGCGTCTCAGTGGCAGCAGCAAGCAGTTCCAGCATTGGATACAACCGTCCCATCTATGCCGAAAAGCAGCGTGGGTTCCACCCCGGCCGATGATGCACTGCTGGATAGATACCCTGTGGATGATATCAAAGATACGACACCTTGTGAGCTACACATGAAAGTGAAGAACATATCCATGAAGGTGGCGGACGGCTATGCTTTAACAAATCCCCCTGAAGCAAACTTCCATTGCAATCCGATTCCAGCTGGCTATGCTCGTGTCGGGGTTGATGAAGTGATGTCAGGATATTACGAGCTACTGCTTGACATTCCTGGAGGTGACGAGGGGCACACACTGGGAGAGGCCATACATCATATCATTCTATGGAGAAAGGATTGCATCGTCTTTCCAAGGCCACCGACTCCTCCTCCAAGTCCGCCACCGCGTCAGCCGACTCCAACCCTACCCGAGACGCAGCGCGGCGCTAGTCCGCCACCGCATCAGCCATCTCCACCACCCCACCCCGAGACGGAGCCCATCAGCGCGAGTCCGCCATATCGATCTCGGGCGCGTCAGCCTTCTCAAAGCGGCAGAGAGCACCAAGCAAGAAAGCCTCTCCTGCTGCCAAAAAGAAGTTGGCTTACGAGATGACTATCGAGGAAAACAAGGCCGAAGTGGCTGCCCAAGTGAAGGCCCATTTTGCACGGAAACAGCCCCCGCCGAAGGAGAAAATACCTGATGAAGTCATACAACACTTTATTGATAATGCTCAACCGGCTGTGAAGAGGACGGACTCAGACTATGAGCGTTGTATTAAGAAGTTATATGTGGCACAAAAAGACAAGGAGTCGAGCTCGAGCCAAGCAAGGAGTAGTAAATGCGGGAAAACTGTTCCCCAGCTGGGAGAACAGGAAGTGCAATCGATCCCCCCGCTCATTGTACAATCACATGGTGTGAGTACCGCCGATCAGCCGGTAACAACCGACGCTCATAGACAGATGGCTAGAGAGGCCGGTGTCACTGTTGAACAACTCCTAGGCATCGAGGAACTCCCCAAGATTCATGATCACGAAGTAGCATGGAAATATGTCCCCGGCCAAGATCTGGTCAGGGAGGTCGAGAATCTATCAATGAGAATGCGCAATTTGCATGACTGGTACCTGAGAGAAGTCAAGAAGGGGCGAGATTCCCTCATGGTGAAAGTCAAGGAAGAGCATTACTTCCATGCAAAAGATTTGTGGGTTGAGTTTCAAGAATTGTTTCAGTTATTCAATCAAGACGCACTCGACAAATCTCTCGTCAGTTGCTATTGTCTGTAAGTGATTTCTTTCTGTAATTTAAGTCTCTAGTTGTGCTCGTTCGTTGCCTGTAATTATCCTCACTATATTCTTTTCTGTGGTATTATGCAGAATGAAGATTTATGAAATGAAAAGAGATGGACGCTATGGCATTTGGTTCATTGACCCAAATACCATTAATGAAGAGGTGTGGTCACGTCACCCAAAAGAGACAGAGAAGTACTTGCTAGAGTTTTTGAAGCAACTAAATACCCAACCAGAAATAGTATTTCCTTACAACTTCGGGTGAGTGTTACTGTCTTGTACTACAAATTCTATTTTGCTTACTAGATGTTAATAAGTGTAGTTGATGAGTTATGCACATGCCCGCTTAATTATACAAACGTGTGCGCATGCAGTTTCCATTGGATCCTGCTAATCATTGAAGTTGACGAGGGAAAAGTTAAAGTACTGGACTCACTACATAAAGAACCTAAAGAGTACTTAATCGTGAAGGGGATGGTCGACAGGTAATTTCAATCATTATCGCACTATGTCAGCCAGCTCTTTATTTCATTTCCTGATATCAACTAATTAATAACTCCTTTTTTCATTTTCTTTGCCGGGCAGGGTTTGGCAAAGCTTCATCAAACAGGTCCCAGGCGCATGGAAACTAGAGCTGAAATGGGTGCGACCCAGGGTACGTAATTAAGTAGTACTAGCTACGTGTCCGCGCATCTCTTTAATTCTAGTTTCAATACCATTATCATGCTTGATTAATTATTATCTGATTGAATTCTATTCTCGTAAAGTGCATGAGTCAGGCGTTGGGGAATAATTTATGTGCATACTACGTTTGCGAGAACATTCGCATTATGACGTCCGAATGGAGCAGATCTGAAAGACAACTTTGGGTACGTTTGCCAAAATACTATCCACAATTTTTTTATCATGATCTAATATATATACACATAACTAATATATTCATCTTGATCTCCTTCTTTAAAGCTGAGGGAGATGCGGGCAAAGCTCCTACCAACGGACCACATATGAGCACTTCAAGAGGAAATTGCGGGATTTTTGGTTGACCAGGTCATACATCCCAAAGGAGCATACCATTACACGGCTGAATAAATTGCGGGATTTTTGGTCTACAAATTGCGGGATTTTTGGTTGACCAGGTCATACATCCCAAAAATCCTGCTTTTGCATGCATGTAATTATCTGCAAATTGTAGGAGAAATTGTATATACCAAATTGTATATATATATGTGTATGCGCATATGGTCGTACGAGAAATTCTATGATATATATATGATTGGCTACGAGAAATTCTATTTATATATGCATGACGTGTACAGTATGTATGTAGTAGCATAAAATATGTTTGAAATGAAAAAGAATTTCTCGCAAAAAAAAGAATTAAATGGAAAACACAAAATTAAAAGGAAAAATAAAACATAAACCCCTAAACCCCTATACCTTTTAGTCCCGGTTGGTGTTACCAACCGGGACTAAAGGCCCCCCAGCCCCCGGCGCGGGCTCGTGCCACGTGGACCTTTTAGTCCCGGTTGGTGTTACCAACCGGGACTAAAGGCCCCCCAGCCCCCGGCGCGGGCTCGTGCCACGTGGTGGAGCTTTGGTCCCGGGCCGTGACGAACCGGGACTAAAGGGGGGGGGGGGGGCTTTAGTTCCGACCCTTTAGTGCCAGTTGTTGAACCGGGACTAAAGGCCCTGACGAACCGGGACTAAAGGCTGATTCTGCACTAGTGTCATGTCATCGTTCTTAAGGCGTTACTCCGTTCTTTATGGACTTAATACACTAGATGCATGTTAGATAGCGGTCGATGTGTGGAGTAATAGTTGTAGATGCAGGCAGGAGTCGGTCTACTTGTTTCGGACGTGATGCCTATATACATGATCATTGCCTTGGATATTGTCTTGATTATTTGCTTTTCTATCAATTGCCCAACAGTAATTTGTCTACCCACCATATGCTATTTTCTCGAGAGAAGCCTCTAGTGAAAACTATGGCCCTCGGGTCTATCTAAATCATATTACTAAAACCCTAAAAATATTGCTGCCATTTTCTTTTATTTATTTTATTTTGTATTTTTGTTTCAACCTATCTATCTATCACATACAATTTAATCTTGCAATTTACCGCCGAGGGATTGACAACCCCTCGTTTGCGTTGGGTGCAAGGATTTGTTGTTTGTGTGCAGTTGCTGCTAACGAGGTGTGGCGTGATTCTCCTACTGGTTCGATAACCTTGGTTTCATAACTGAGGGAAATACTTATCTCTACTATGCTGCATCATCCCTTCCTCTTCGGGGAAAATACCAACGCAAGCTACAAGTAGCATTGTTCACCGGCTTCGTAACCTCATTCTTTTTCTCCATACGTGGCTTTGCCTGAATAGTGCATATGTCCCTGTTCTTCTTTTCTTGCTGCATTAGCTTTTCATGTTCATACTCCAGCTGTGCTTTTCTTCTTGGGAAGGGTAATTCCTGCACTGGATCATAATCATCCTCAACAGGATTTTCTAATGGTTCCACCTCCAATGTTTCAATAACCTTTTCCTCGGGGTTCTCATCAGTGTAACACTCCCATTTTTTCTTAGGAAGTTCTAGGAATTCAGCATAATATTTAATGAGTAGAAGCACAATATCAGGGTCAAGCTAAAGTTCATCACTATGTTTATTAACTCTCCCTGACTTAAGATAACCTTTTATGCAATCAAAATCTATCTCAACTCCACCTTCTCCACCTTCATCGTTCCCCCAAGCTTCATGATTGGCATGTATTTTATCTAATAATTCCCAAGCCTCGGGCACCAAATTAGAAGTGAAAGCACCCCCGAAGCTAAATCTAATTCAGTTTTGCATTCTCTTCTGAGTCCTCCATAAAAGAAATTTAACACAAGCCAATCAGGGATACCATGATGTGGACAATCATCAAGTAAAATTTGGTACCTTTGGTATGCCTTCACCAGGCTCTCTCCTGGTCTCTGATCAAAATTTATAATCCAGCGCCTAGCCTTATAAGCTTTCCTCTCAGGGTAGTAATGTGCTAAGAACGCCTTGGATAATTTCTCCCATGTGTCAAAGGTACCTGCGGGGTGAGAATGTAGCCATGCTTTTGCCGAAGTGGTTACAGTATGCCCAAATAATTTGAGTTTCATATCTTCAAAACTGAAAGCATTAAGTTTAAACGTCCCGCATATTTCATCAAAAAATTGCAAGTGTTGGTAAGGATCTTCATTTTCTTCACCTTTAAATTGCTTACCGTGCAATAATTATAATACACTCGGATTCACCTCATAAGCTACACCAGTAGGATTTGGCCCCAAAGATGTAAAGATCTCTCCTATAGGTGGTCCGGTAAGTTGCATTGTAGTGAGTTGGTAGAAGTGCCCAAACTCAGCCATGGTTGCCCTGAACCTGCAAACAACTTAGTACACGCAAATAAACCCAACTTAAAACAACGACCAAAAGCATTTAGCTCCCCGGCAACGGCGCCAGAAAAAGCTTGATGGCCTGCAAGTGCACAGGGTTTAGTTGTAGCTTTTTTGAAGTAAGAGTATCAATCCCACATGGAGAACAGGAATCAGTCTGTGTCTCTCAAAGGGTTTAGATAGCAATGCCTGCAAGTTAAATGTGATCCAAAGCAAAGTGGAAACAGATAAAAGTATTGGGTGATTGTAGCAAAGAGTGAAGTAAACTTGGAAAAGTAAAGTAAAGTAACGCAGGATGTGAGTGACGGTTGTTGAAATTGATAGGACTAAAGCGTTCCCAGGGAGTCCGGATTCCCCACTAGTATGTGTCTACATGACCGATGATTAAGCATAATGTTATGTCAGATTCCTAAGCCACTTTATATGTTTCTATTTGTGGGCGGAGCTAAGTACAGATATGTGCATACACGCGGCAGCCCCGTATCACATACGCCACTACTATTCATCCCCACTCTGGTTACTGAATGATAATTAAGGGGTTTTCCCCTATGGATGCAACTAAAAGCGGTCTCCGTTTACCACCTACTGCAACGATCAGGGTCGAAGGGAGATAGGCCCTATCAGTAACCTACCTCCGTAACCAGCCGTCACGCCAGCAGTAATAACCTTCCATCCAAAATTGGCCTATGTTGGATGGTCGACTTCACCCAACATCAAGAAGACTATTAACATAAACATATAAAGAGGATATCAAATCCTAATACCAAACGATCTATTACATACTAGGGTTCCTACCTATCCCGAGGAACTAGGGAGATTACTCACACATCAAGGGCACAAACGTTATGAGATGAATTTTGATGAACATGATGAGTTCACAAAAGTAATACAAGATCAAATCCACTCCAACTAGTGTATTACAAATGGATAGGGATGAGATGGTGATGGTGGTGATGATGGTGATGATGCCCTCTTGATGTAGTGTGGTGGCGGCGAGGTCCTTGGATCGATTCCGCCTCCGGATGCCTTCCAGAGGCTAGGGTTCTGTGTTCTGGATGCGTTTCTGGAGTCTCTCTATCTCTGATCCATGATCTGATTCCACGGGGCCGAAGTAGTCAACCAGGAGGCGTTGGCGGCAGCTTGTACGACCGCTGGTACGAGCGCATGCGCTCATACCAGATGTCGTCTTGCGCTCTGGAAGCGCCGCACGACCTCATGTTTTCTCCAATGTGCTTCATTCTTCTATGGAAAGAATATATCACATTTATGGACGTGATTTCATCACAATTTCCTAAAGTTTTCTCTTTAATGTTTCATTTCTTTCCAAGAGTGCATCCTGAGGAAAATCGACAAAAAAACATGCGCGAATGCAGTAAAATCCCACAAAGCCTACCATGTAGGCACAAAATGAAGGGGAAAAATATCACACATTTTGGACTCATCAAGGTGCGAGGCCGGTCAAACAGACCCTACGGTGCTTTGGCACAGAGAAGTGCCGCACAATCAGAGAAGAAATAGCCAAACTCCTAGCTGCCAGCTTCATTAGGAAAGTAGCCCACCCTGAATGGCTGGCCAACCCCGTCATGGTCAGGAAGAAGAACATGACATGGAGCATGTGCATCGACCACACCGACCTCAACAAAGCCTGTCCAAAAAATCCGTTCCCACTACCCCGCATCGACCAAGTCATTGATTCCACCGCAGGCTGCGAGTGGTTATGCTTTTTGGATGCTTACTCCGATTATCACCAAATACGGATGAAGCAATCAGATCAGGAAAAAAATCTCCTTCGTCACACCCTTCGGCCCGTTCTGCTACATCGCCATGCTGCTTGGACTCAAGAACGCTGGTGCAACCTTTCAACGGACGATGCAAAAGTGCCTCCATGACACGATAGGAATTAACGTGGAGGCATATGTCGATGATGTCATCATCAAGACTCGCAATGGAGCCAACTTGCTGTCCGACCTCGTGCAAACTTTCAAAAATCTGCGTCGTTTCCAAATGAAACAAAACTTGGACAAATGTGTTTTCGGGGTTCTCTCGGGCAAGCTCTTAGGCGTCATCATCTCTCAGCGTGGGAGAGAAGCAAACCCAGAGAAAATCATGGTTATTGTCTAGCTCAAGCCTCCAGAAACCGTCCGCAAAGTCCAGAAGCTCGCGGGTTGTGTTGTAGCTTTAAGCCGCTTCATCTCCCGCCTTGGTGAAAAAGCCTTACCACTGTACAGGCTACTGAGGAAGGGTGGTAAATTTCACTGGAGTGACGAGGTGAAAGCAGCTTTCCCAGATCTAAAGCGTTTGCTGCAATCCAACCCAATCCTGGCATCACCAGCAGAGGTCGAACCCATGTTACTTTACATATCTGCTACCAAACAGGTGGTCAGCTTGGTAATGGCAGTGGAAAGAGAGGAGCAGGGCAAAGCTCAGAGGGTTCAGCACCTGGTGTATTACGTCAGTGAAGTCATATCGCCCTGCAAGACTCGATAACCACATTACCAAAAAAACAGCCTAGGGCGTGTTCATGTCAGCACGGAAGTTGCGACACAACTTCCAGGCAAACCCAATCACCGTCGTCAACCATATCCCATTGTCAGATATCATAAACAACAGGGATGCAACTGGTCAGGTGGCCAAATGGGAAATTGAGCTCTTGCCCTTCGAGATCTGCTACAAGCCCCGGTCCGCCATCAAATCACAAGCCCTGGCTGATTTCATAGTTGAGTGGACCAAAGCTCAGTAGATCCCACAGAATGTCGACCTCGAGTACTGGCTCATGAACTTTGACAGTTCAATGATGGTTCAAGGACTATGAGCCGGAGTCGTTCTCATCTCCCCAAGAGGAGACAAAATGAGCTACGTGCTCAAAATCCACTTCCCCGAGTCCAACAACATGGTGGACTATGAGGACCTCCTTCACGGCCTACGCATCACCGCCTCCATGGGGATCTGATGCCTAATCTGCCGAGGCGATTCTGACCTCGTAGTCCAGCAAGTATTGCAAACGTTCGACACCAAGGACAAAAGATGGCAGCTTACTGCTCGGCCGTATGTCAGTTGGAGGGGAAATTTGACGGCGTCGAGTTACATCATGTGAAACATACAGATAACATGGTGCCTGACACGTTAGCCCGCATGGGCACAACCCAGGAAATCATGCCCGTAGACATCTTCATAGAACACCTGCACCAACCATCAGTAAAACTTGCACAAGAGCAGGAGACAGAACAACCCTAGGCATACCCGGGGGCTCCAGAAGACGGATAATAGAAGAACACCGAGGAACCTGTCGATGAAGCCCTAGCAGTCATACCAGCGTGGACCTAGCCAATTCTAGCATACATCCTCAATAGAGAGCTCCCTGTGGACAGAAATGAAGCCCGGCGGATTGTGTGCCCATCCAAAGCATATATAGTAATCCAGGGCGAACTCTATAAACGAAGCATCACTGCCATCTTTCAACTATGTGTCTCACTAGAATAGGGAAGGCAACTACTACAGGAAATCCACGCAGGGGCCTGTGGCCATCACGCAGCCCCAAGGACGCTAGTCGGCAAGGCTTTTTGCCACGGTTTCTTCTGGCCTCATGCGTCCAGGGATGCCGAAGATATTGTGCGAAAATGCGCGGGTTGCCAGCGATTCATGCAAAAATCACACATGCCAACAACAACTCTCAAAACCATCCCTCTCGTCTGGCCCTTCGCGGTGTGGTGGCTCGACATGGTTGGGTCTCTCAAAACATCTCCCGGGGGCTTCAAGTTTTTCCTGGTCGCTATTGACAAGTTCACCAAATGGATTGAAGCTAAGCCCGTCACCAACGCTGAAGACGACACAACTGTCAAGTTTGTGTCAAATATTATTTACATGTTTGGCATACCACACAACATTATTACTGACAACGGGTTCAACTTCAGTGCGGCCATCTTTAAAGAGTACTGCCACATGCACAGAATAACCATTGATTATGCATCGGTATCACACCCGCGGTCTAATGGTCAGGTCGAGCATGCCAATGAGCCAATCATGCAAGGTCTCAATCCCTGCCTCATCACCCCATTCAAACAGGCTGCCGGCAAGTGGGTAGACGAGCTACTTTCCGTTCTGTGGAGTTTGCGCACAACACCGAACAGAAACATCGGCTATACACCATTTTTTATGGTGTGCGGAGCAGAGGCGGTCCTCCCATCAGATATCGAATATGGCTCTCCAGGAATCATGGAATATGACGAGGATGCAGCTTTCTCTAATCTAGGAAGTTGTTGGGCCCCCAAGTGCGGAGGTTTGTAGGCAAGCAATAATTTCCCTCAAGTGGATGACCTTAAGGTTTATCGAACCAGTAGGAGCTTTGAATTGCCACCAATGATCAGTACTAGCACACACAAATACAGAACTTGCCTCTGCCCCATAACGAAACTAGTAAGATTATCAGTCTTACTAGCCTTGCTAGTTACGAGGATTAAAGCAACTTATGTCAGGAAGTAGTGATTGCAGCAAAAGAAATAAAAACAAGGAATTGTAAAAGAGTTTGATTGAGGTTGAAAGCAATAGGGATGAATCGACTGGGATCCATAGTTTCACTAGCGGCATCTCTCCAATAAAAGATAACATGGTGCGGAGAACAAATTACAGTTGCGTATCGATTAAATTGCAGTTTTTATGAGTATGATTATATATGGCATAATTGCATACAGGCATCACGTCCAAATATCCATAGACCGTTAGCCAACTGCATCTATTGCTAATACTCCACCCCGAGACCGCTATCCAGCATGCATTTCAAAGTATTAAGTCAAATAGACAACTACGCAACTATATTTTTATCCTTAGTGGCAACAACACAACTATATTTGTATCAATTGGAGTAAGTATGATGACATGATGTTGATAGTATATCGTCTTCACCCTTTGTTCAAAAGATAACTACGCAACTATATTTTTATCCTTAGTGGCAACAACACAATACAAGCCTTTTCCACTTTCTGTCACTGTGGTAGATTACTTACAAGTTTGAACCCAACAAACATACACAACTCCCTCTTGGAGATCATTCATCTAAACATGGCCAGTGCAATACTAATAGATCAAAGAGCATATATGTCTATAATTTATGCAGCAACGAACTCAAAAGAATCCAAAAAGAATCATATATAGATCTGATCATAAAGTGACAATTCATCACACCGCAATAAACACACCAATAAAGATTACATCAGATGGATCAAAATCATTTAGGGCAGCTCGTGCGGTCATTGTATTGAAGAACAAGGGAGAGATTGTCATCCATCTACTGCTATGGATCCATATTCCAAAGGAAACTACTCACAGGCGATCAAAGGAAACTACTCACAGGCGATCATCGTCGCAGCAAGGTTGATGTAGATGGCCACTGTGATGAATTCCTCCTCTGGCAGAGTACTGGAAAAGGCCATCAGATTGGATCTCGGTGAAACAGAGGTGTGCGGTGGCGGAAAAATTCCTCGATAATTATTTCAGGGTTTTGGGAGCAATATAAAGGTGTGGGCACCGAGAGGCAGTGGAAAGGAGGTGTGTGGGCCTCACGCGGCCACACCACGTGGCCACCCCCCTAGCTGCGTGCCTTGGCCGCGTGGTGGCTGTGGGCCACCCCCCAGGGCGAACAGGTCCATCGAGATGCTTCCCGATGCAAAACTTTTTTCTGTAATTTTTCCCCATTTTTTTGAGCATCGTAAAATTGATTTTCCTGAAAGTCCAAAAACAAGCAGAAAACAGCAACTGGCACTGGGCACTGGATTAATAGATTAGTCCAGAAAAATAATAAAAACTGATGCCAAAACTATACAAAAGTGATATAATAATAGCATGAAACAATCAAAAATTATATATACGTTTAGGACGTATCAGACGCTGCAGAGGAAGCCCGACAAGATGATGTCGGCGCAAAAGAGGAGGCCAGGTTGATCATTCTAGAATGCACCGCCTTCTACCTGCAACAGCTGTGTCGGTACCAAGGCCGCAGTGTGTGGGCTTGCGAGTTTAACATTGGCGACATGGTGCTCCGCTTGAAGCAGAAGCCAAAGAAAAACAAGCTGGCCTCCCCATGGGAAGGCCCGTACATTATCCATGAAGTTCTCAGCGACGGCGCCAACAGGCTCCTCAACAGGAAGACCGGCAAGGTCACCCCACGCACGTGGAACGCTGCTCAGCTACGTCTTTTTTATGCTTATTAAGTTACTTTTTTTTATGAGACTTTTGTTTCAGCAAGATCATAGATACCTAATAAAGATCTTCCTCTTTATTAAAGAGCCTTATGATTTCTTTTATTTGTTATACTTGATTGCTAATAAAGTGAACTCCTTAGGATAGACCTAGGGGTTGCAACCAAACCGACCCCTCTGTCGCCAGACTCAGGGGCTGCATCGCGCGAAGCGTACCCTCAAGTAGTCAGCTCAGAGGCTGCATCGTAGCATTCCCCCTAGTTGTCCGGACCCGGGGGACTGCCTCACTCTTACCGACCTCCCTATGGGCATACCCAGGGGCTGCATCAACGTAAAATTATAAAAAGCCAATGAAAAATTGGACTTAAAAAATGAACGTCTTCATACAGGCAACAATTAATGGCGGTGGAACCCATACGAGGAAGCCAAAGACTAGAATATGGTCGGGTCAGTCCTCCGTGGGCGGTTTTCTGTACGACCTCAGGCACATCAGCGGCTTGGTCACACAGAACCCCCCAAACATGCCAGCCATAAAGCCAAACAAGTATGCAGTAACAATAAGCAAACAGAAAATAAAATGTTATGGGCTCATTAGGCTCTTTTACAAACTTAGCAGTACTACTCTATGAGTCTATCGAGGTCACACAAGGATGCAACCCGCATGGTTGAGGTCGCCACATCCTCAAAAGAGTCTTCAGGTTCCACACCCAGAGGCTTGGTAGTTGCAAGATCCTCGGTGTCCACCCTTGGTTGTAACTCCTTTAGGCGTGACAAAGCCATTCGGGCTCCTTCCGGCGCGGCGGATTTCTGCCACTTGACCTGTCAAAGAGGACAGGCTTACATCTATTTCCTCTTCAGGCCAGAGCGTACCAGCTACCCGCACAAGGGATTCAGTCATCTTCTTGGAGCAT
Source organism: Elymus sibiricus (assembly GCA_039707655.1). Classification (NCBI taxonomy): domain Eukaryota; kingdom Viridiplantae; phylum Streptophyta; class Magnoliopsida; order Poales; family Poaceae; genus Elymus; species Elymus sibiricus. The sequence goes on along the minus strand of CM077670.1, from coordinate 3,336,546 downwards.
GTGGCAGTTTGTCGAACCCGATCCTCAGGCGACGATGCTATCACATCTGGGAAGATTGCTGCAAACAAGTACAACAAGAGTACAGTCAAACATGGTGATCTGCGCCGCCACGAGAGGTCTACAGGAAACAAAGCAATCAGCTTACTGCGAGCCGCCTGATCAAGTTTGCTTATAATGATCAACTTTGGCCGTAAGAGCGCCTTTGCGTTCTTCACAAGAACGGAGTTCTGATCTCAGCTCTGAAACTTGGGACCGCAATGCATCTTCCACTAATTTTTGTTCATCCACATGGTTATGGAAGTCGGAAATCAGTTTCCGGTCGAAGCTAGTAGTGGCCTCCATCAGACGCACGGCATCATGCAACGCATCCACCTTCTTATCGGCCTCTTCAAGATGGCAACGGGGACGAAACCCGCCGGGTTTTGCTTGCCCAAACCCTTCCCCGCGAGAAAAATGCAAACCCGTCCCCGTCCCCGTCTCCGTGCACGGGGCCAGTTTTTTGCCCGAACCCGTCGGGTTTTTCGAACCCGCGGGGAACCCGTCCCCGCGAGCAGTCAGCGAAAACGACGCAGCAGGTGGTCGGGCGGCGGCTGCGAGATGGGATCGAGCGGCGGTGGCGGGAGGAAAAGCTAGGTTTAGGTTTAGGTGGTGTGCTGCCGTGTGCGGGAGCGAGTTGAGGAGCGACCGAGAGAGGGGTTTACCGAGCGAGGGGTGTGGAGGTAGTGTGATTTGGGGTTGGGGGCTGGTGCGCTAGGGCTGGGCCAGTCGGGTAGTCGAGGCTGGATCAGTGGATGGGTAGAAATTGATGGATCAGTGGATTTGCTACGTATTTTGACGGGTATGGCGGGTTTCGGGTTCGGGTACTACTGAAACGGGTTTGAACCAACGAAACATGCCGGGTTTTATAATGTACCTAGCAGCAGCCCCGTAGGGTTAGAAAGACGCCCATCCCCGACCCCTAATAGGGTAAAAACCCACAGGGACGCGGGTTTCGGGGCCCCATTGCCATCTTGAGCCTCTTGCGTCACCAGACACAAGTCATCTCCTTCCTTTTGGGTCTCGAAAAAGAGTTGGCGCAGCCGGTAGAACTCCTTCTCTACTACTTCACAAAGAAGAATGGAGTCGGATTAAACAAGAACCTGACGGAACAATACAAAGACACTTCAAAAAGACAAAACTTACAAACACAACCAGCGAACAACTCCCCCAAGTTGCTTTCCTTGGCTTTTTCCTCTGACAGAAGACGGCGGAGTTCAATCGCTTCATTCTCCAATTGGTCTTTCTCTTGGGCCATGGCCTGCACAAAACCAACCATTCTTTTTGTTCATTTCAATAAAGAGTGTTGATGTTTTTGCTAGGAGGAAAAGAAGAGAAAAAGAGTCGCTACCGAGGTCATTTATGTTGAAAACTTGCTATGTACTGAGCGTATGTTGAAAGTCTGGAAATTATGCCTTTTATCTATGTTGGAACTAACCTCTCAAGTGTTAAAAAGAAAAGCCCGAAGAAAACTCAATTTTCAGGTGATCCAGAGGCTGAGATGGTGCTTGGTACGACCAATCCGGTCGTACCCGCGGTCGTACCACAGGAGGAGAGGGAAGTCCCGAAGGTCCAGAGCGATCGACGGTGTTCGGTACATGTGCAGATGCTCATACCAGTGCTCGTACCTTGCTAAGACCAAAACAACTGAGGCGTCCAGAGCGAATGACGGCGTTTGGTACGAGTGCAGATGTTCGTACCGTTGGTTGTACCGAATTCTCAGCCAGAGCAACTGAAAGTCTCGTTTTCTGAGACGGCGTTCGGCACGAGCGCAAGCGCTCGTACCAGGTATGCGCAGAGATGGTTAGTTATCCAGGACGTTTGACGACGTTCGGTATGAGCACAAGCCCTCGTACCGCCGATCGTACTGCATTCTGTCGACGCCAATAACGCCCGAGGAGGAAGCAAATCTTCCCCGTCTCTTTTCTAACTCTTTCTTCTTCCTCCCAAACCTCTCCAAACCCTACCAAACCTTCGCCGCATCTCTCTCCCTACTCATTTTTAGTCCGAATCCTTCCGAGTGAATGATCTACGGTATGTTTCTTCTCCGATCCCCAACTTATTTTCCGTGAATCCATGCTCTATGTGCCTAGCATTGCCATGTCTGGGTTATGAGTACTTTTGATCCAAGTTTTTAGATATGCACGAATTTGATGATGTTTTTTGAGGAGTTTGATCTTGTGGTTCACATAGGTTCACTTGTGCATCGTTCTATTGGACTGAAAATTAATTTTGTTTAGATGTTTACGAGGAGGTCCGCTAGCATCATTCGCGGTGAAGCCGCTAATGCACCCGATGAAGTTGCACGTAGGCAACGAGCCTATTTTCAGGGGATCAACTTTGTTGATCGTGAGGCAAAGAAGAAATGCCGAGTGCTTCACGAGAGGAAGATGAAAACCACCAAGTGGGTGTGTCCGTCCACGATAGCCATGCTTGGCATAGGTAACGATTTCAATTTGTTATGTGCTAATGTTGGTTTGCAGCATTTTATGTTTCAGGACTTCGCGACGTATCATCGGTTGATGCTTGAGTTTCTTAGTACTCTGGTATGCTGATATACATTTCAAAGCATATTCGGGAATTCTTCGATGCATATAAAAAAAATTCAGGGCATGGTGAACAAGGTTTGCGAGAAATATGGATAAATTCACGGCTGCCCAGAATCAATGAGAATTCCAAGTACCTAGAAGCTTAGCCAAATCGAATGGAATTATCCGCCAGCTGCTTACTACCGACAACACTTGGTTTGAATGCTAAGGGTATTCCGAATTAATTGCCAACATAGCGTCGGCACCAGTTGTGTAACCTTTACAGCAACAATGAGCAAACCAGCAGAAGGACTAGTGGTATGCATGACCAACAGGATATTTTCAGACAAGATATGGCCTATACCAAGTTGTGGCTTCACTATGGGTAAATTTCGGATACTTCGGAAGGAAGCCAGAATCGGCCATAGGTCCGACTGCATATCACAGTGCAAGGCTTTTGGTACAAGGAACCTAGCCTTCCTCCGCAAGTTATCAAGAGGAGCTTACGACGCAAAATTCCCAACCTTCCTCGCTACACCACTTGGTGAGAAATCTTCTGGAATACGACACTCCAATCTTCCTCAGTCCGCTACTGCGGAAAACTTCCAGCATAAGGCACCTGACCTTCCGCAGCAAGCCACATGAAGGAAAGCTTCTGAGGTACGATACCCAGCCTTTTTCGGCACACTACCCTGGCATAAGCTTCGAGCGCAAGGTATTCAGCCTTCTTCAGCACACCATCGTGCCCGCAACAATCTTGTCAAAAGCACGGACTAGTCCAAACACACGTCCGCCTCAGAACTCAATGGTTATGAAAAGATTTATCCTACCCCTGCATATGTTGTGAGCATGCAGTCCAGTGGATCAGTTCATGCGAGCCACTCATACACGGGAATGACTGTGTTTAGAGAAACATTGGCCCCATACTTCATAGCAAGGATATGAGCACAGCCACCCCTAAGAGATATGCAGGAGTAAATTGTGAATACAAGCCCAACAAGCTGGGATATGACCAAGGAGCCATGATGGTAGGTCATGACAAGTTCCCCAAAAGGAACCCTCAAGAACCAAGAAGTTTTGGATGAACAGTCTCTGCAACGGTCAATTAAAGGAAATTTGACAAGGAGATATTGCCAACCCATGTCAGACTCCTGCATATACGGCCACAACAATGCAGCCAGCATGTCATACTCATCATGAATATGGGCCATCAGCCAAGATAAAAGGCTATGCTCCAAAAGATGCATTGAATGACAGCCACACTATGTTTAGCTCAGAGGTTTTAACAGGGATTACCGAGGATGTATGCATGCAATACCATGCTCCAAGAAGGATATCTTGCCCATGAGAGTCAGTGTACGAAGTTTTGCAATAAAACCCGAAGCAGCTAGCTCCAAACCTTGAAAATGAGCTATTCTGTTGATACTATCCGCTACCAACCAACCTCAGGCTACAAACTACCAGGAGAGAAGGTTTGCCTGCTAGGAAAGAGAAGGATTCAATGTAGCTGTGTGGAAAGACAACACCCGAGCCGTCAGAAGAGATAGTTCGAAGGACTAGCAAATCAATGAAGACAAGACAGCTGATGGATCCAAGTCGCACACAGGTATGTTCCCCTTAGCCGGGAGGTAAGCCTGGAAATCTCGAGGACGAGATTTTCTTAAGGGGGGTAGGTTTGTAACACCCTGGTTTTCGCTCCTGTTTTTTTTTCCTTCGCGGGATTTGACTCCCGTCTTTTTTTCGATGTTATCGGGTTTTCTCTCGCTCTTGGGGATATAAAAATGGTCATTTAACCTTGCCTTTCCCATCCAACCAGAGACTCATTCCAATCCAACCTTGCTACCCAAGATATATTCCCAGGATTTTGCCGCCGAAACCCTACCTTCCGAGTTGCCAGAAGGGAAACCCTAATTCCTTACATTACAAAGGAACCCCAATTTCCTTTGATCTGTTGCCTCCCAAACTTTTCCCAGTGATCATCCCATATCTATAAACTCTGGATATGAAAAAATATTGCCAAGTCATTTGAAATATTTTTCATTTAAAATTAATTCCTTTTTCTGCTGTTTAAAGGAATTAAATCCAGGAAAATATCTATCCATCTCCAAAGTTCATGAAAACTTGTGGAGATATTCTTTGTGATCATATTGAACTCTCATAAAAATATTGGCCATAATTAAATAAGGTAAATTGCATTTTCCTATTTAAAGCCAATATTGCAATTTGGGCACTTTCCAAAGGAGCTACTATTTTGGTAGCCAGGAAAAATCCCAAATAATTTTTGGAGCTTCTCTTATCCATATCTTCACCATTTCCATCAAGACCCCAAGTTCCATAGTTCAAATTTTGAGCACATCATCCAATTCTTGTTTCAGGACCAATTTTGAGGTTGTGAAGCAACTATATTTTATATTGCTTAAAAAATCTTGAAATTAATCCAGGACATCAAATTCCCTATATGATGTGAGCATGCAAAAATTCACATCATTTCATCTAGCCAATTTCTCCCAAACTTCCATCTAGTTTCTGTCCAGATTCTAGCTCTGTGAAGGAAGTACTATCTAGGAGAATCCAAATGAGCTGAAATTTTTCCAGTACCTTCATACCTCCAAATCATCATCCTACACCAAAATTCAGTTAATTTCATCAAGCCAAATGAGTGCAGCTTTAAAGTCAAGTTTTTGGACCAAATTTGGCATTGTAAAGGAAGTGCACTCAAACTTGGTCCAATTTGCTTCAAATTTCTCCAGCAGGTGGTCCTTCTTATCTCTTTCCCCTGTGACAACGTTTCCAGCTAATTGGCACCTCTGTTTGACCACAGCATCCTGCCCAAAATTTTGTCCAGAACCTAGGTCATCTCCAATCAGTCAACGCTTGCCTCCACTTCCATCCAAACCGTCACATGTCAACTCACTGACCTTTGATACATCTAATTGACAAGGTCCAAGAGCCATCCGGTGCCTTGGACACGCGGTACCCATGGTGAACGCACGAAGAGCACGCCAAAATGGTGCTCTGAGCCCTGTCAGCTCCGTCCGGTCATCTCCGGCCAGCCCAACTTGTCCATTCATGCCGAGTAACCTCCCCTCGGCCACGTGCCCCCTCTCCCGTAGGTTCCCCCTCTGTTCTCTTACTCGCCGGACGGCGACAAGCGCTGCCATACGCATGCGTGTCCCGGCTGTCGTCGTCTTCCTATGTCCTCTTCCTCCCCGAGTCCTCCCAAAGCTGCTGCTGGCTTCTCCAACCTCCCGAAGACCTTGCGGACATCGCCCTCTCCCTCCGCGTGTCCCCGAGCGCCAGTGCGCCGATGAGGACGCCGCGGCTGCCGTCCCTATCGCCTCGGCCAGCCGGGCTATAAATAGCCATCCCGAGCCTCCCCGAGGACTCACACCACTCCCCTCTCCATCCCTAGTTCACTCGCGGCGAAGCTCTGGCCCTCCCGAGCGTGTGCTCCTCCACCTCGCCACCACGGCCGCCGGCGTGCCTCGCCCTAAATTGGCTCGCCTCCGGTCTTCTTCTCTCCCTCTGGACACACTGGCCAACCACCGCCACCACCCCAACGCCCTCCCCACCTCCATTTAGCACCGGGGCAGGCCATGGCCACGGCCCCGAGCTCACCACCGCCGCCGAGCTCCACCCGTGCCCTCACGCTACCGGCCACCCCCGCCTCCACTGCGGGTACCCGCGAGCTCGCCGTGAAGCTCTGCATCCATACCCACCATCCCCGCAGGCCTGCGCTCGCCGGAGCCCCACCATTGCTCGAGCCCGCCGCCTACTACCTCCTCCCGTCGCCGGACTCCTAGCCACCCTCGCCGTCCCTGCTAACCAACATCGGATGCGGCGCTCTTCCCCGAGCTCGCCGGTACCTGGAACACAAGAAACGGTGGCCGGAGTCACCGGGACTCGCCGTCGGGGCGGCCGGCCTCGCTGTTGTTCTTGGGCGTCGAGGAGAGCAGAGAGGAGGAAGATAGAAGGAGGAGGAGAGAGCAGAGGTGGGGCGGGACCCACATGTCGGCGAGAGCAGCGCTGCCACGGTGGATAAGTGGAAACGGCTTCTGTGTAAGTCGCCTCCCCGCGCTGAAAGCGCATTTTCCCAAATACGCCATCTGTTTTCAGCCGCCGGCGCTGAAACCCTTAAATTGTGAACGTTCGTCGGCTAAGGGCAAAAATGAACAATTTCTGTTTATTTTCTGCCTAAACAACGAACGGTCACAACTTTTCACTCGTAACTCCGATTGAGGTAAATCCAACGCCCACGTTCTCAGTTCGTCGAGCCCGTTCCGATGACATCACTTTGACAATGTTTACACTTTCTGAAAATGCCCATTTTTCCCCTGCCCTCTATTCAGCCCCTCCGAGAGGGAATCCTTTCCGGCGAATTTTCCGCGAGGTGATCACACTTCTCTCCGGTGCATTCCTCGACCCCCAGGCAAGCCGACCATCTGATATAAGCTCTAAAGCATTGCTCTATGTTATTCTTGAGTGTTTAATTAATGAATGTGTTCGTGTTAGGAATAATTAAACTCCTGCTGGTTTGACCTTGCTAGTTACATTACTTGCTAGTATTCATCATATTATCGCACTAATGTCTCGTAGGTGACATTATGGAAATAGGTTGTTATATTTTCATCGTGCATTACTGTTGTTATTGCAAGGATAAGAATATGACTTAATAATGACAACCTCCTCCGTCGGCAGGATCGAGTCATAGTGCCACCGAACCGAGCTCATCAGTGCAGCCACACTTGTCTTTATGGGAAGGCCCTAACTTGGTCTACTGTCTTGCCTCTTGTCGGTACCACCAAAGGGGGAAGGTTATGCGTGCGCGCTACCCTGGCCCGGTAGGCGGCGTTAACCTTGTGAGCCCAGTTGTTTGTTTGCGCGCGGTCCCCGTTTGGGACAGTTTAGTTTTTCCACGACGGTGGTAGGTGTCACGGGGTGACATAGGGGCCACCCAGGACATGACCCTGGGAGGGTATGATTGTCGGTGGGACCGTAAGAGTGCGAGGCAATAGACAAGTTCTGTTGGAGCAGCACCGGTCCACCCGAATGGGAGTATGAGGCCAGGAGCTCCATAGTGTGGGTAAAGTGCGCAACCTCTGCAGAGTGTAAATCTATTCGAATAGCCGCGTCCTCGGTCATGGGACACAGTTCGTACTAGGTCACACTATTTGGTCTGTGTCGAGTCTGGAGGAACAAACCATAGGATGTTAATAATGAACCAGAGAAAGGTACGACTTGTCAGACTTATAGTGCAGATGCATGGACATCGGATGATGTCAGGTATATGGGATGTTAGCCATGCGATGGCTATGAGATGAGTGGTCGGATGACCGCACGACTTGGATTTGATTTGGATCGGGTTTGGATTGGATCCTAAGATTATTCGGAGTATGGATTAATTACTGGATATGCTGTATCTTCGTCATACTACAGTTACTTTGGTAGTTAACATACTAGATAATTCTGCTATGATATGATATTGCTAAATAATCCTGCTATGACATGATGATTAATGCTGCTAGATGTTTAATCTTGCTAGATAATCCTATCATAACATGATGGTTAATACTGTTAAGATAACAAGTGCATGCTTGAATGCCATGGATTGCATTGCTTGGTGTATATGTTGGTTTGGTTTGCTTGCGAGTACATTCAAAAGTACTCAGCGGTCTTCAATGTGGCCAGGTTCACCTAAGGATTCGACGTCCACTAGCAAGGAGCCAGAGCGTTCGCGGGCTAGGAGAGTAACCCAGTCAGATCCCTGTGGATTGGAGCCGCACCAAGACCATGCTACCTTAGATAGATCTTTTCCGCTGCCATCACCCTTGTAAAATACCATGTAAGACTTATATATCCATTAATAGAAATGCCTGTGTTCATGATACTTGTTGTAAAAGCGCATGCCAGAGTGATTTCCTGGGCTGGTGTGTGCGGTGACCGTCTGACTACACACTACAAGAAATATGCTAACTTGCGACCATCAATATTGGTCACTGAATGGTCACTGTTTTCCATTTTTGACCTTTTTGTGACCAAAAACAATTGGTCAAAAGCTGGCCGTCTTTAATGAAACTTAATGACCTTCTTTGTGAAATGGTCATAGAAGGTTACGACCAAAATAAAAGGTCATTGATTCTACGACCAATTGTTTTGGTCACTGGCAGTCTGCCCAGACCACGTCAGATCCAACGTGGCAAGCTGACGTGGCAAAATTACGACCAAACGAAATGGTCGTTGATTAGAATCAGCCCGGTCCAGTTCAGCAGTCTATATGGGCCAAGCCCAATAATTCAACCCATTTAATATATTTTTTCCTATTAATTCCGGTAGACTACATGGGCCTGGCCCAATAATTCCACCTTTTATTTTCTGGGTCATGGCCTGTTACCTGCCATTTCTTTTTTGGACCTCGATCATTTTATAGTCCAAATTTCTTTTTAATTTTCAGCCTTTGTTCCCACTAATATATTTTGGGCCATAGCCTTTTCAAAGCCCAAATAGATTTGGTCCAATAGACATTTCATCCACTTCTTGATTTGGGCTGTGCCTCTTCATGTCAAATAATATTTACATCATAGATATACAATTAGCCCAGATTCAATGCCAATATATTTTCCAATCGAGAAATGCATTTCAAGTAAACATAGTGGCAAGAAAATATACACCAAATTCTCAGCAAAATCACCAGTACATCAAAATTCCCAGAAAATTCAGCATTACAACAAAGTCTTGCACCTCCCTAGCTAGGTGCAGAAGTAGGGATACTAGAGCATGCATGTGTGACTAGATCCGGCATGCCTTGCTTCTTCCGACTTCTTCATCCTGGAGCTCGCGGTGAAACATGAATGAAGGCCACCATCTGCATGTTATAAAACAAAATGGTTAGGAACGAAATAAATTCTAACATGTTAACTTGTAGGCAGTTTGTGCGTAACTAACAGTAGAACAAGCAAAACGAGGCATAGTTATCAGTGAATACTAGTGACTACCAACAATTAGTAAATATTATATTAGCGAGGACATTAACATCTTTAAGTAAAGTAAATTGTTCCTGTAGCTAATTAGGCTCTAGCACACAACCACAACAACCATAAATTGAAATACAAATAGAATATTGAAAACTTATTTAAGAGAGGCATTCAACTCCTAATGGGTGTCCAGGTTCACCAAGTACACATGCATAATGAGGATGACACAAATCAGTTGCAAAAACCTGAATCTTCCATCATGCCATGCTGACAACACGTCATCTAACTAGTCTAGACACGTATGTGCTTACCACGTGAGTCATGACACAAGCTAAGAGGCACTCCAGTTGGAGCATCTGCCACATGACAAGGAGTGAATTGCAGCAGAGGAGGCATCTAATTTGACTACCACAATTGTTGAGTGAAAACAAACAACAGAGAATTCAGAAATTTTCTGAACTGAATGCAAGCAAGTTTGCACATGATAGGGCATGTATGCAATCACTAATTAGATTAAATGTTACGACTTATGATCCACATACATAGACACTTACTGGAATCTGCTAATGCTTAAACTAGAATGAGAACAAAAGAAAACTGAACCTATCTATGCAGCAGAGAGAGATAGCAGGGGAGGAGGACCTATGGACCAACTTGTCCTTCACCAGATCGTTAAAGGGGAGCACAGCAGCAGCAGTAGATCGGCCTTGCTTGTTCCCCTTCACACAACTAGATCGGAGCAACCTGCAAAAAATCGCATGGATCAGATGCGGAGATGGAGAAGAAGAAGAGAATAGAAATGGAGGAGCAAGTGACGAACCTGAGGTGGTGCTGCTCCTCCTAGGCCGCCTTGGACAATATGATGCTCGCAGGATCTTCTCCATGGCCGGCCCCTTCCTTCACAAAACCAGATTGTCCCTCTTCACGAACCTGCAAAAAAACACATGCAGATATGGCATGCAGATATTAATTCAACATACAACCTGAACTTCCTGAGTTACACAACCTGAACTTTCCTGTGTAAGTGTAACCCGAACTTCGGGCTATCTTCGCAACCATGTCTCCAAATGGGGCTTGCGATATACCGTTGGAAAGCTATGGACACGAGCATCATGACCCAAGTTAAATTTTTGGCAACATGTAAGCGGTTTAAGAGCAGTTTTGAAAACCGTTTTTTCTTCATACCAAAAACGTGAATCGTATTTTCGATCGCATTTCTAAACCATTTATCGGAATGAGGCAAATAATATGGCGTTGAAAAGCTTCTGCAAAACCGCTCCTTCCACTTGTTGATATTTTTCTCTAATTCCCTATGGTTAAAGAGTAAATTGGAAAATCGTAACATTTCGCAAACCGAACAGCCGAGTTCTTATTTTCTAAACGGCTAATCCAATTGAGGCAAATGATATGGCGTTGGAAAGCTTATGAAAATGCGCTACTTTTCCATGTTGAAAGTTTTTTCTAATTTTGAACGGTTTAAGAGTAATTTAGAAAACGGTACAAGTTCCACTCAGTTCGTATTTTCGAGTTAATTTTTTAACCGTACGTCCGAATGCAGCAAATGATATGGCGTTGGAAAGCTTGAACAAATGCGAAACCTTTTGGTATATATTGTTTCTCCCAATTCTATACGGTTTTAAGTCAATTTTGAAAATGGCTAAAAACGTATTTTCGCCGTAATTTCGACAAACTTTATTGGAATGGGGCAAATAATATACCGTTGAAAAGCTACGGAAAATGCGAAACTTTTACATGTTGATGGTGTTCTCTGATTCATAGCCGTTTCCAAGCAATTTCGAAAACGGCGAGATCACGCGTTCTGCCTTTTTCGCGATACAGCGTCTTCGAAAATGCACTCTGTGAAGAACTTGAACTTCATCAGCACGTCTACCTGAACTTCACTCTGTTTCATCACGTACTGTTTTTTGGTCGTATCTCTCCATCCACTCACCGGAATTGAGCAAGTGATATACCGATGGAAAGCTGTTGTAAACACGCAACTTTTCCGTCTTGATCATTTTTTTCATGCTCGCGACGGTTTAGAAGATTTAAATTCGAAATTCATTTAGCGTAGTAATTGAACTTCCTGCTATTTCCACGTTGAACTTCTGTGACGTGTTTTCGTTTGTAATTTCTCACCCATTTGTCTTTTAGCTTACTCGCACTAGAGATCTCGAACTGCACCGGGAGGAGCACTTGAACTTCAAACTCGGACTCTCCGAAATCTGCCCGAGTCTGCGCGACGGCAAACGGTAGTACCGCTCTGGTCAAGCGGTAGTACCGCTCTGGGCACGGTAGTACCGCTCTGGGCACGGCTAAGTGCCGCGCTACTTCCGCTCGGGTGTCCAGAAGAAATTTCTAAGCGGTAGTAGAGCGGTAGTGTAAACGCGGTAGTACCGCTCGAGTGGTACTACCGCTTACTGGAGCGGTACTACCGCTCTGTATGCTGTTTTGGCTTCATGCCAAAAACTGGTGTCAACACGAGGAAAATCTGAGTTTTCTATAATCATCGAACTTCTCCATCTTTTTAATATGGACTTCCTGGTTTTATTTCTTAATCTTTTTTTATGAAATTTTGAAGCGCTCTATTTTTAAATTGTTGAACTTCTTGTTATTTTATTTTTGAACTTCTTGTTTCCATTCTTTAATAACGAGGAAAATATGAGTTTTCTATAATCATCAAACTTCTCCATCTTTTTAATATGGACTTCCTGGTTTTATTTGTTAATCTTTTTTTATGAAATTTTTAAGCGCTCTATTTTTAAAAAGTTGAACTTCTTTTTATTTTATTTTTGAACTTCTTGTTTCCATTCTTTAATAACGAGGAAAATATGAGTTTTCTATAATCATCGAACTTCTCCATCTTTTTCTTCAGTATGTGGTACACGTGAACTTATGAATTTCTGAAACACGAACTTCGCATGCTATTGAATTTCAAGAAAATTACACACAACAATACACATACACTTCGTGTGCTACATGCATTTTTACACAAATACGAATGAACACATCTGAAAGAGCAGAAAGTTCATTCCATCCCGATCAACCAGCGAAATTGCTGCAGCACCGGAATGGGTGGAAGCAACTTTTTCCCACATGATTCCTTCCACTGTGAGATTCATTGAACTGCTGAAATTTTTTTGTGGATTGAGAGAATTATTTTAAAATGCAAAAAAAAAAACAATTTCTTTTTTGTGTTTTTGAACATGGAAATACAAGGTGAACCTCTCTCGCAAGAATTTTTGAACTTCCCCAGACAGAGCACTTGAACTTCTTTCAACAAACCTTTTAAGTTTTTATTTTTCTATACTTTTATTCTCACCTGAAATGCATTCCTTGCAGTACTTGAACTTCTCGTTGTTTTCACTATGAACTTCTGTCGGATTTTTGTGTATACGTCGAATTACACGCAATTGAAGGTCGGACGTCATTTTTTGCCATTTTAAAACATGTAATTGGAGGTCGGACGTCCCGCAATATAAATTCTGAACCGTGTACGGAGGTTACACAGAGCAGTGCCACGAGCGGAAGTGGCAGCGGTGGTAGGCGCGGTACTACCGCTTATAAGCGGTACTACCGCTCCTACTGCCGCTGTTACTTCCGCTTGCCCGGCGGCGGGGTACTCCGGGGAGGGTGTGGGGCGTCGTGGGATCCCGGGAGGTCGCCGGGGGAAGAGCCGCGGTGCTAGAGGGAGCGGCCGGGGATCCTGTTGTTGGGCGGACGGCGGCGTGAGATCCTGATGGGGACGGCGGCGGCGGTGCGGGATCCTGATGGGGACGGCGGCTGCGCTGGTTCCTGGTGGTGGGCGGCGACGGCGGCGTTTGTCTTGGGCGGCGGCGCGGTGAGAGGTGGGGCAGTGGTGCGGTGGGCGGCGGCGCAGCGGCGTGGTGGGCGGCGGCGATTTGCACGGCGGCGGCGATTTTTGTTTTCTCAGAGTTCGGGAACATATCCACCGCTCCTATATAGAGCGCGCCGTGATCCAAATAACTATTCTGATCCTGTGATCAGAATAGTGCTACTATATATATATATATATATATATATATATATATATATATATATATATACATGCTAACGACATGAAGGTTCCATCAGGCCATGATCAACTACTCCAAACCATTGCATGCTTTGCAAAAAAAATACTAGATGAATCTCACTAACAGGAGCACTAGGTGATTAATGGAAGAAGTAATCTGTAGATTACATAGTGAACAAGTGAAGGATTTATATCTCTCCCTGTGGAAGAACTAAGTTCACGAAGACATGCAGCAGCAGCAGGAGAAGCCTTGCATCATTGGTTTGGTCGGGTCGACACCGGAAAGAGCGCCGCTGTACATGATCAGCATCCGAGCGGCTCAACCTCTCTATCCCCTACCTCAACTCACCCGTGCGGTTGCTGCAGTTCGATACAAGTGTGTAAATACAACATACTTTGCATCATATATCTAGACTATATCATCTTATTCTCACCAGCATTTGTGCATCAAAATCACTACTGAAAATAAAAAGATGGCATATAGTAATAGTAACAGGCTGCTGTAGTAGTATATATTTATGGTAGATCAATGGCAGAGCATGAAAGTTCCATCAGGTTGCATGTAGTACTACTTTGAAGGTACAAATTGTCTAGCTAGTGTATGAGCCATACTATTTCATGCTAATGCATGGGCATACAAGATGCAGTAAAGAGAGCTCATATAGTTCATTGAGCACATATTAACAAGCTAAGATAACCTGTTATATGGATATCATCAAATTGTTGCATATCAGACTGCTGATAAATATTCCATGTAGTGTTTTATCTAGACATCATCTAGGGAGGAACCAAACTGTGGAATGAGATACATAGCACGGATAAATTATTAACAACCAATAAACTACAACAGAATCGGGCACGTCGGACCTGGAACACTAAGGGGATTGCATCGGGATCACAATATGACTTACACATAGACAAATGGCACTGATGCGTGAAGGGGAGAGGAAAGGGGGGAGGGACTCGTCATGGAAGAGGTACTTGTAGGTGGAGTCCTTGAAGCAGAGCTTGTCGATGTCGACGGCTTCCTTCCTGCTGCCGGACACTGGCGACCACACCAGCCCATGGAGGATCTGACAGAAACATGACGCAAAGCTCATAACATATAGGCAGAGAGTGGGAGGCAAGATTCGACGGGTTAGGGGTGATGGGTACCTCGAGGCGGAGTCGGTCTGCGCGCGCTGGAGTAGCCTAGGTCACACTCCGCCGCAGTCCGACCAGCTCGACGGAGCGGCGCGCATTAAAGCACGCGCACTTCAGTGAGCCATCCGGATCTGGTTGACGGAGGGGGCGGCGGCGGATCTGGTCGATGGGGACGCGCGCGCCGGATCTGGTCCGAGGGAAGGATGGAGCGGAGGGAAGGGGTCATGGTGGTGCGCTGGGAGCCATAGATTGCCGCCGGAATTCATAGGGATCGACCACCGTAGGTGGTGGCGGCGGCGGGGAGTCATGGGGAGAGAGAGATGGGGCTCGCGAGAAGAGTGGGAGTCATGGGGTTCCTGTCTTTCTTTTCTTTCTCTCATTTCTTTGGCAGGAGGTGGAAAGGCAGCTACCCAATCACATGTGAGTCCACGGATCCCTACCCTAGATCAAATCCTAGCCATCTACTCCTCCTACATCCAACGCTCCAGAATCCTAGCCTCTGTTTTGTGAAGAACCTAGACAATAAAATATTTAAAATCATTTCTTAGTGCTAAAAACAGGGGGTTTTGTGAAGCAGCTACAAAAGCAGTTATTTCATCATACATACACCAATAGTTTTGCAATATTAAACCTCTAGCTACGAACGGTCATGCGAGGCGTTTTGACCGCATTTTGCAATCGGCATAAGAAATTCAAAAAAATTCAAAAAAAATGGGAAACCTTCGCATTGTGTCATTATATGTGACCTAGTTTCCAGGAAAAATAACAAAATTGGAATACGGCAAATATTTTAAAAAAGTGTTATCAGAAATGAGCTACCTAGTATGAAGATTCCTGTCTTTCAAGCCAAATGACCAATATTATGGACACATTCATGGCATAGTTTGTTCAAATGATCTCATATTATGCACAAGGGTGCATCTTGGAATGGCAAACAATGTTTCAAAAGGGTGATTTTATTTTCTTTGCACAAAAATTTCACTTTGCATTTTTTGAGTGCCCAAAATGAATTTTTTTGTGAAGGACCTACCAAATATTTTTTGCAAAATTGGACCAAATCATTTTTCTAAAATTTTAAGCCATATTTAATGTACAATTTACCAAATGGTTTGGTGTCAAAAACTTTTGATCCACCTCTCGTGAAAAAGACAAATTTCCGTCGATTCAGCAGGAAGCGGGTCAAATTTGAACTACAGCTGCCTCATAGTTTTCGCTTTATTTTTTCCAAAAATAATTTCTTGGTCCACAAGTATCTATTTAATCAGAGAAACTCCAAAAGTTTTGCAAGATTCAACCCCTAGCTACGAACGGCCATGCCCGCAGTTTTGACCGCATTTTGAAACGGGCATAAGAAATTCAAAAAAAATCAAAAAAATTGAAAACCTTCGCATTGTGTCATTATATGTGACCTAGTTTCCAGGAAAAATAACAAACTTGGACTACGGGAAATGTCTTAAAAAAGTGTTCTCAGAAACGAGGTATTATGTATGAAGATCCATGGCTTTCAAGGCAAATGGCCAATGTTATGGCAACATTCATGGCATAGTTTGTTCAAATGATCTCTTATTCTGCACAAGTTTGCATCTTGAAATGACAAACAATGTTGCCTAAGGAAGTTTTCACTTTCTTTGCACGAAAAAATCATTTTCCATTTTTTGAGTGCCCAAAATGGATTTTTTTGTGAAGAACCTAGCAAATATTTGTTTCAAAATTGGACCAAATCGATTTTCTAAAATATTAGGCCGTATTTAATGTACAATTGACCAAATGGTTGGGTGTCAAAAGCTTTTGATCCACCTCTCGCGAAAAAGACAAATTTCCGCCGAATCAGCGGGAAGCGGGTCAAATTTGAACTGCAGCTGTCTTATAGTTTGATCTTTATTTTTTCCAAAAATCATTTCTAGGTACATAAGTATCTATTTAATCAGAGAAACTCCAAAAGTTTTGCAAGATTCAACCCCTAGCTAAGAACGGTCATGTCCGTCGTTTTGACCGCATTTTGAAACGGGCATAAGAAATTTTAAAAAAAATTGAAAAAATTGAAAACCTTCGCATCGTGTCATTATATGTGACCTAGTTTCCAGGAAAAATAACAAACTTGGACTATGGCAATTATTTTAAAAAAGTGTTCTCAGAAATAAGTTATCATGTGTGAAGATTCATGGCTTTCAAGCCAAATGATCAATCTTATGGCCACATTCATGGCATAGTTTGTTCAAATGATCTCATATTTTGCACAAGGGTGCATCCTGGAATGGCAAACAATGTTTCCTAAGGAAGTTTTCATTTTCTTTGGACGAAAATTTCATTTTCCATTTTTTGAGTGCCCAAAATGAGATTTTTTTTGAAGGACCTACCATATATTTGTTGCAAAATTGGACCAAATCAATTTTCTAAAATATTAAGCCATATTTAATGTACAATTGATCAAATGGTTGCGTGTCAAAAGCTTTGATCCACCTCTCGTGAAAAAGACAAATTTCCGCCGATTCAGCGGGAAGCGGGTCAAATTTGAACTGCGGCTGCCTTATAGTTTGTTCTTTAATTTTTTCCAAAAATCATTTCTAGGTACATAAGTATTTATTTAATTAGAGAAACACCAAAAGTTTTCCAAGATTCAACCACTAGCTAGGAACGGTCATGCCCGCCGTTTTGACCGCATTTTGAAATGGGCATGAAAAATTAAAAAAAAATCAAAAAATTGGAAAACCTTCGCATTGTGTCATTATATGTGACCAAGTTACCAGGAAAAATAATAAACTTGTAATACGACAATTATTTTTAAAAAGTGTTCTCAGAAATGAGCTATCATGTGTGAAGATTCACGGCTTCCAAGTCAAATGATCAATCTTATCGCCACATTCATGACATAGTTTGTTCAAATGATCTCATATTGTGCACAAAGTTGCATCTTGGAATGGCAAACAATGTTGCCTAAGAAAGTTTTCATTTTCTTTGGACGAAAATTTCATTTTCCATTTTTCGAGTGCCCAAAATGAGATTTTTTGTGAAGGACCTATCATATATTTGTTGCAAAATTAGACCAAATCAATTTTATAAAATATTAGGCCATATTTAATGTACAATTGACCCAATGGTTGCATGTCAAAAGCTATGATCCACCTCTCGTGAAAAAGACAAATTTCCGCCGATTCAGTAGGAAGCGGGTCAAATTTGAACTACAACTGCCTAGTTTGCTCTTTATTTTTTCCAAAAATCATTTCTAGGTACATAAGTATCTATTTAATCAGAGATACATGGTGTGGTGGCGAGACGTCGAGGTTTGGATGGTGGCCGAGGCCCCCAACTCCAGAGCGCGTAAACTGGCATGTCAGCCGCGTGGTCACCGCGTGACCGTGGCGTTGCCACGCGTTCTGGGCCGCCTAGGCATGTCTAGTGGGTTGGGCACTCCCCCGGTAGGTGTTAGGAAGAAGAGTACAACAGAAGAATCTCACGAGGAGACTGAACTAAGCTCAAACATGAATTAGCAGCCAAGAGTTTGATTAGCGGTGGGGGAAATGCACATGGCCAATGGGCCTGAGTTTTGGCTGAGGATGATCATCTACTAAGGAGACTGTCTTGGCAAATTTGCAGCTCAAATGGAGGAGCCTAGGTGGCCCTTGCTTTGCAAAGTACCACACTGGAAATAAATATGGATGTTGAAGCTGGGCTCAAATGAACGAATGGATTGAGCTGACATTTTGTGGAGGGAAGTTATATAGGTAGGAACATGCCCTGGTAAAGTTTCAGCAATAATTAAGCAATATAAAATATAGTTGCTTCACAAACTGAAAATATGACCAAAATAAAAGATTGGATGATGAGCTGACATGGATTGCTGGATAGAACTCAAATTTTATGGAGAGTGATGATTTGAGCATATGGAAGATTTGGAAAAATCTCAAATCATATGGATAATCCTAGCTAGTACTTCCTTCACAAAGCTTCTCTCTGATAGAAACTTTGGAAATTTTCTGTGGAAGATTGACTATGCAAATGGAGCTGAATATTTTCATGTGGCAATGATTTGAATATGGAAGAGTGCCCAAAAAGTTTGAGGGCAATAGGAGTGGTCTAGATAGCACTTTCTTTGCAATGTGCCAATCTGGCCAGAAAATAGAAATTGAAGCTGGGCTCACATAGATGATTCGATTGAGCTGCAATTTGGATGAGGATGATAATTTGGGCATATGAACGCACTGTAAAAATTTCATACCATTTGGATAAATAAAAATGGTACTTCCTTCACAATGCTCTCCACTGAACAGAAAATTGAAAAAAATATTGTGGGAAATTGGCTAAATTAAATGAGCTAAAATTTTGTGGAGGGACGTTATATAGGTAGGAACATGCCCTGGTAAAGTTTCAGCAATAATTAAGGAATCTAAAATATAGTTGCTTCACAAACTGAAAATATGACCAGAATAAAAGATTGGATGATGAGCTCACATGGTTTGATGGATAGAGCTCAAATTTTATGGAGAGTGATGATTGGAGCATATGGAAGATTTGGAAAAATTTCAAATTATTTGGATAATCCTAGCTAGTACTTCCTTCACAAAGCTTCTCTCTAGATAGAAATTTTGGAAACTTTCTGAGGAAGATTTACTATGCAAATGGAGCTGAATATTGTCATGTGGCAATGATTTGAATATGGAAGAGTGCCCAAAAAGTTTGAGGGCAATAGGAGTGGTCTAGATAGCACTTTCTTTGCAATGTGCCAATCTGGCCAGAAAATAGAAATTGAAGCTGGGCTCACATAGATGATTCGATTGAGCTGCAATTTGGACGAGGATGATAATTTGAGCATATGAACGCACTGTAAAAATTTCATACCATTTGGATAAATAAAAATGGTACTTCCTTCACAATGCTCTCCACTGAACAGAAAATTGGGAAAAATATTGAGGGAAATTGGCTAAATTAAATGAGCTAAAATTTGCTGGAGGGAGGTTCTATGGGCAGCGTCATGTCCTGGTAAATTTGCAGCAATTATAAAGTAATATAAAATATAGTTGCTTCCCAAACTGAAAATATTACTAGAAACAAAGATTGGATGGTGAGCTCACATGTATTGTTAGATGGGGCTCAAATTTTGTGGAGAGCTATGATTTGGGCATATAGAAGATGTGGCAAAAATTCAACTCATTAGGATATGCCTAGCTAGTACTTCCTTCACAGAGCTTCTAGCTGAACAGAAACTTTGGAAATTTGCTGAGGAAGATTTACTAGGCAAATGGAGCTGAATTTTGTCACGAGGCAATGATTTGGATAGTAAATAGTGCCCAAAAATTTTGAGGGCAATCAAGAAAATATAAATAGCACTTCCTTCACAAAGTGCTGTTCTGAACAGAATAGGAAAATGAATATTCCTGAATTATTTTTTAACTAGGCAAGGAAGGTTTTTGACATATTTGAGGAAGATATGATCCAAAGAATTTATGAGAATTTTTTAGGAATTTTAGGAATGACAGAAATGTAGGCTGCTTCACAACCTAGGGCAAAAATTGACACATGGACATGACACATAGGCAAAACTGATGAGGTGGCGCCTAGTCATAGCAATGCACCACAATTTACAAGGCTATGACCATCTATATTGGTCGTGATCAGCTAGAAATAAGGCAGCGGACCAGTGTTGTCTGCTTTACGACCATTTCGTGTAAAGAAATTATGACCTTTCTGACCAAAATGGTCGTTATGGTTTAGGGTTTGGAGCCCCCGAACAGCTTATGACCAATTGGTCTCAAATGGTCATAGATTTACGACCATTTCTTTCAGGGTCACTGGTCACAAGTTGACATATTTCTTGTAGTGACAATGGTATTCAGGCGGGGCGCCACAACGGATGGTATCAGAGCCAGGCTGACTGTAAGTTACCCTAACCAGACTTCGTTGCCTCTTGGTCAGTAGAAAGCCTAGATGGATTTCAGCCATCTTTGCCAATCTGGCACGGCTACTATTGATCATAAGGCAATCCCATAGGTTTTGGCTCCATCAGACCCCAACTCTCGTGGTCTTTGTCTTCGGGATGAAATATCCGCTCCAGGCAACGACCCGTGAGCCCTGAAGCCCTAGGTGAACCAGATATCCCCACCTTGCTTGCTAACCATGGCATGGCATTTCTCTTCTCAAATCTAGTTTCCTTTCGGAAACGCCTATAAATTCCATCTCTCCCCGACAACCCTAGGATCGTTGACTAAGCCACTTTGGCTATGGTCGTGCGTCGAGTTTGATGTTCCCTAAGGAAGTAATAGGAGCTTGACACCAATTGCTATCAGGAGCATTGTGTGGTTTTGCTTCTAAATCCTTAGAGGTGCATTGAGTGCGCTAGGCTAGTTATACTAGTGAATCTTTGGCCACGTGTGTAAGGTCCGCAAAATTTGGGCTTTATTTGCTTTTTAGTATTTTTGGTTTTTTGCGGTTCTTGCTTCTTTTGTCGATTCTGTTCTGTCACTCCGACTGGATCCATCCGCAAGTACCGCTCAGAAGACCAGCACACAACCTGGATTATACCCAATAATCCACATTCCGTAAGAGTCAAGCCAAGTCAACTGCCTAATATCTAGAACACCAACACCGGATCTGCTAAATGAAGAATGGGCCAGAAGCAGAATCCGCGTGCAACCGACAAGGCCAGAATATACCAGAAAGAGTTTACCGCAGAACAAGTCATACCCAAGGAATAGTCAAATGAGCTACCAGTAAGGAACATGCAGATGAACAAATGATTTCATCCTTGACACAAGGATTATTTCAGTCAGTAGGGTGAAACTTGAGTCTCTTCTCAATGGACTCAAGGACCATTTAGTACCCACCGAAGACATATTTCAAGAATGTGAATGTGCCGAGAGCAACAATAAAAATTCTGGTATGCTGATATACATTTCAAAGCATATTCAGGAATTCTTCGATGCATATAAAAAAAATTCTGGGCATGGTGAATAAGGTTTGCGAGAAATATGGATAAATTCACGGTTGCCCAGAATCAATGAGAATTCCAAGTACCTAGAAGCTTAGCCAAATCGAACGGAATTATCCGCCAGCTGCTTACTACCGACAACACTGGGTTTGAATGCTAAGGGTATTCCGAATTAATTGCCAACATAGCGTCGGCACTAGTTGTGCAACCTTTACAGCAACAATGAGCAAACCAGCAGAAGGACTAGTGGTATGCATGACCAACAGGATATTTTCAGACAAGATATGGCCTATACCAAGTTGTGGCTTCACTATGGGTAAATTTCGGATACTTTGGAAGGAAGCCAGAAACGGCCATAGGTCCAACTGCATATCACAGTGCAAGGCTTTTGGTACAAGGAACCCAGCCTTCCTCCGCAAGCTATCAAGAGGAGCGTACGACGCAAAATTCCCAACCTTCGTTGCTACACCACTTGGCGAGAAATCTTCTGGAATACGACACTCCAATCTTCCTCAGTCCGCTACCGCGGAAACCTTCCAGCATAAGGCACCTGATCTTCCGCAGCAAGCCACATGAAGGAAAGCTTCTAAGGTACGATACCCAGCCTTTTTCGGCACACTACCCTGGCATAAGCTTCGAGCGCAAGGTATTCAGCCTTCTTCAGCACACCATCGTGCCCGCAACAATCTTGTCAAAAGCACGGACTAGTCCAGACACACGTCCGCCTCAGAACTCAATGGTTATGAAAAGATTTATCCTACCCCTACATATGTTGTGAGCATGCAGTCCAGTGGATCAGTTCATGCGAGCCACTCGTACACGGGAATGAGTGTGTTTAGAGAAACATTGGCCCCATACTTCAAAGCAAGGATATGAGCACAGCCACCCCTATGAGATATGCAGGAGTAAATTGTGAATACAAGCCCAACAAGCTGGGATATGACCAAGGAGCCATGATGGTAGGTCATGACAAGTTCCCCAAAAGGAACCCTCAAGAACCAAGAAGTTTTGGATGAACAGTCTCTGCAACGGTCAATTAAAGGAAATTTGACAAGGAGATATTGCCAACCCATGTCAGACTCCTGCATATACGGCCACAACAATGCAGTCAGCATGTCATACTCATCATGAATATGGGCCATCCGCCAAGATAAAAGGCTATGCTCCAAAAGATGCATTGAATGGCAGCCACACTATGTTTAGCTCAGAGGTTTTAACAGGGATTACCGAGGATGTATGCATGCAATACCATGCACCAAGAAGGATGTCTTGCCCATGAGAGTTAGTGTACGAAGTATCGCAATAAAACCCGAAGCAGCTAGCTCCAAACCTTGAAAATGAGCTATTCTGTTGATACTACCCGCTACCAACCAACCTCAGGCTACAAACTACCAGGAGAGAAGGTTTGTCTGCCAGGAAAGAGAAGGATTCAATATAGCTGTGTGGAAAGACAACACCCGAGCCGTTAGAAGAGATAGTTCGAAGGACCAGCAAATCAATGAAGACAAGACATCTGATGGATCCAAGTCGCACACAGGTATGTTCCCCTTAGCCGGGAGGTAAGCCTGGCAATCTCAAGGACGAGATTTTCTTAAGGGGGGTAGGTTTGTAACACCCTGGTTTTCGCTCCTTGTTTTTTTTTCCTTCGCGGGATTTGACTCCCGTTTTTTTTCGATGTTATCGGGTTTTCTCCCGCGCTTGGGGATATAAAGATGGTCATTTAACCTTGCCTTTCCCATCCAACCAGAGACTCTCTCCAATCCAACCTTGCTACCCAAGATATATTCCCAGGATTTTGCCACCGAAACCCTACCTTCCGAGTTGCCGGAAGGGAAACCCTAATTCCTTTTGTTACAATGGAACCCCAATTTCCTTTGATCTGTTGCCTCCCAAACTTTTCGCAGTGATCATCCCATATCTATAAACTCTGGATATGCAAAAATATTGCCAAGTCATTTGCAATATTTTTCATTTAAAATTAATTCCTTTTTCTGCTGTTTAAAGCAATTAAATCCAGGAAAATATCTATCCATCTCCAAAGTTCATGAAAATTTGTGGAGATATTCTTTGTGATCATATTGAGCTCCCATAAAAATATTGGCCATAATTAAATAAGGGAAATTGCATTTTCCTATTTAAAGCCAATATTGCAATTTGGGCACTTTCCAAAGGAGCTACTATTTTGGTAGCCAGGAAAAATCCCAAATAATTTTTGGAGCTTCTCTTATCCATATCTTCACCATTTCCATCAAGACCCCAAGTTCCATAGTTCAAATTTTGAGCACAACATCCAATTCTTGTTTCTGGACCAATTTTGAGGTTGTGAAGTAACTATCTTTTATATTGCTTCAAAAATCTTGAAATTAATCCAGGACCTCAAATTCCCTATATGATGTGAGCATGCAAAAATTCACATCATTTCATCCAGCCAATTTCTCCCAAAAATTCCATCTAGTTTCTGTCCAGATTCTAGCTCTGTGAAGGAAGTACTATCTAGGAGAATCTAAATAAGCTGAAATTTTTCCAGTACCTTCATACCTCTAAATAATCACCCTACACCAAAATTCAGTTCATTTCATAGCGCCAAATGAGTGCTGCTTCAAAGTCAAGTTTCTGGACCAAATTTGGCATTGTAAAGCAAGTGCACTCAAACTTGGTCCAATTTGCTTCAAATTTCTCCAGCAGGTGCTCCTTCTTATCTCTTTCCCCTGTGACAACCTTTCCAGCTAATTGGCACCTCTGTTTGACC
Source organism: Elymus sibiricus (assembly GCA_039707655.1). NCBI lineage: Eukaryota > Viridiplantae > Streptophyta > Magnoliopsida > Poales > Poaceae > Elymus > Elymus sibiricus. The sequence continues at coordinate 3,312,161 of CM077670.1, read as the reverse complement.
ACAGCATCCTGCCCAAAATTTTGTCCAGAACCTAGGTCATCTCCAATCAGTCAACTCTTGCCCCAACTTCCATCCAAACCCTCACATGTCAACTCACTGACCTTTGATACATCTAATTGACAAGGTCCTAGAGACATCCGGTGCCTTGGAAACGCGGTGCCTGTGGTGACCGCACGAAGAGCACGCCAAAGTGGTGCTCTGAGCTCTGTCAGCTCCGTCTGGTCATCTCCGGCCAGCCCCGCTTGTCCATTCATGCCGACTAACCTCCCCTCGGTCGCGTGCCCACTCTCCCATAGGTTCCCCCTCCGTTCTCTTCCTCGCCGGACGGCGACAAGCACCGCCGTACGCGTGCGTGTCCCGGCCGTCGTCGTCTTCCTATGTCCTCTTCCTCCCCGAGTCCTCCCGAAGCTGCTGCTGGCTTCTCCACCCTCCCGGAGACCTTGCCGACATCGCCCTCTCCCTCCGCGTGTCCCCGAGCGCCAGTGCGCCGATGATGACGCCGCAGCTGCCGTCCCTATTGCCTCGGCCAGCCGGGCTATAAATAGCCAGCCCGAGCCTCCTCGAGGACTCACACCACTCCCCTCTCCCTCCCTACTTCACTAGCGGCGAAGCTCTGGCCCTCCCGAGCGCGAGCTCCTCCACCTCGCCACCACGGCCGCCGGCGTGCCTCGCCTAAATTGGCTCGCCTCCAGTCCTCTTCTCTCCCTCTGGAGACCCTGGCCAACCACCGCCACCACCCCAACGCCCTCCCCACCTCCATTTAGCTCCGGGGCAGGCCATGGCCACAGCCCCGAGCTCACCACCGCCGCCGGGCTCCACCCGCGCCCTCACGCTACCGGCCACCCCCGCCTCCACTGCGGGTACCCGCGAGCTCGCCGTGAAGCTCTGCATCCATACCCACCATCCCCGCAGGCCTGCGCTCGCTGGAGCCCTACCATTGGTCGTGCGCGCTGCCTACTGCCTCCTCCCGTCGCCGCACTCCTAGCCACCCTCGCCGTCCCTGCTAACCACCATCGGATGCGACGCTCCTCCCCAAGCTCGCCGGTACCTGGAACACCGGAAACGGTGGCCGGAGTCGCCGGGACTCTCCGTCGGGGTGGCCGGCCTCGCTGCTGTTCTTGCGCGTCGGGGATAGCAGAGAGGAGGAAGAAAAAAGGAGGAGGAGAGAGAAGAGGTGGGGCGGGACCCACATGTCGGCGAGAGCAGCGCTGCCACGCTGGATAAGTGGAAACGACTTCTGTGTAAGTCGCCTCCCCGCGCTGAAAGTGCATTTTCCCAAATACGCCATCTGTTTTCAGCCGCCGGCGCTGAAACCCTTAAATTGTGAACGTTCGTCGGCTAAGGGCAAAAATGAACAGTTTCTGTTTATTTTCTGCCTAAACAACGAACGGTCACAACTTTTCGCTCGTAACTCCGCTTGAGGTAAATCCAATGCCCACGTTCTCAGTTTGTCGAGCCCGTTCCGATGACATCACTTTCACAATGTTTACACTTTCTGAAAATGCCCATTTTGTCCCTGCCCTCTATTCAGCCCCTCCGAGAGGGAATCCTTTCCGGAGAATTTTCCGCGAGGTGATCACACTTCTCTCCGGTGCATTCCTCGACCCCCAGGCAAGCCGACCATCTGATATATGCTCTAAAGCATTGCTCTATGTTATTCTTGCATGTTTAATTAATGAATGTGTCCGTGTTAGGAATAATTAAACTGCTGTTGGTTATAACTTGCTAGTTACATTACTTGCTAGTATTCATCATATTATCGCACTAATGTCTTGTAGGTGACATTATGGAAATAGGTTTTTATGTTTTCATCGTGCATTACTGTTGTTATTGCAAGGATAAGAATATGACTTAATAATGACAACCTCCTCCGTCGGCAGGATCGAGTCATAGTGCCACCGAACCGAACTCATCAGTGCAGCCACACTTGTCTTTATGGGAAGGCCCTAACTTGGTCTACTGTCTTGCCTCTTGTCGGTACCACCAAAGAGGGAAGGTTATGCGTGCGCGCTACCCTGGCTCGGTAGGCGGTGTTAACCTAGTGAGCCCAGTAGTTTGTTTGCGCGCGGTCCCCGTTTGAGACAGTTTAGGTTGGCCACGACGGTGGCAGGTGTCACGGGGTGACACAGGGGCCACCCAGGACATGATTCTGGGAGGGTATGATTGTTGGTGGGACCGTAAGAGTGCCAGGCAATAAACAAGTTCTGTTGGAGCAGCACCGGTCCACCCGAATGGGAGTATGAGGCCAGGAGCTCCATAGTGTGGGTAAAGTGCGCAACCTCTGCAGAGTGTAAATCTATTCGAATAGCCGCGTCCTCGGTCATGGGACACAGTTCGTACTAGGTCACACTATTTGGTCTGTGTCGAGTTTGGAGGAACAAACCATAGGATGTTAATAATGAGCCAGAGAAAGGTACGACTTGTCAGACTTATAGTGCAGATGCATGGACATCGGATGATGTCAGGTATATGGGATGTTAGTCATGCGATGGCTATGAGATGAGTAGTCGGATGACCGCAGGACTTGGATTTGATTTGGATCTTGTTTGGATTGGATCCTAAGATTATTCAGAGTATGGATTAATTACTGGATATGTTGTATCTTCGTCATACTACAGTTACTTTGGTAGTTAACATACTAGATAATTCTGCTATGATATGATATTGCTAAATAATCCTGCTATGACATGATGATTAATGCTGCTAGATGTTTAATCTTGCTAGATAATCCTGTCATAACATGATGGTTAATACTGTTAAGATAACAAGTGCATGCTTGAATGCCATGGATTGCATTGCTTGGTGTATATGTTGGTTTGGTTTGCTTGCGAGTACATTCAAAAGTACTCAGCGGCCTTCAATGTGGCCAGGTTCACCTAAGGATTCGACGTCCACTAGCGAGGAGCCGGAGCGTTCGCGGGCTAGGAGAGTAACCCAGTCAGATCCCTATGGATTGGAGCCGCACCAAGACCATGTTGCCTTAGATAGAGCTTTTCCACTGCCATCACCCTTGTAAAATACCATGTAAGACTTATATATCCATTAATAGAAATGCCTGTGTTCATGATACTTGTTGTAAAAGCGCATGCCAGAGTGATTTCCTGGGCTGGTGTGTGCGTTGACCGTCTTACTACAGTGGTATTCAGGCGGGGCGCCACAATGATGTACCAGAGGTTGTGCCCAACACCATGTACGCCGATATCTACAACCTCGAAGGCTCCATGAACAACTTGAGCAACCTCGCCAATTCCATTCGAGGCACTTCTGTGTACATGGTGAACAACTTCTCCGAGTGGAGCCAACGATGGGCTCCGAACTACCATCCGCCACAATGATCTTGTCGGTTTGGGCTTGCAAAAGCTTAAGCTTGGGGAGGTTACTTCCACGTCTACATCAAGATGTGGCAATATTGATTTCAATAAGTTGTAATGAGGTTGTACTTTAGCTCGCTGAGCTTCAAACAATCATGTTGGTTTGTTCCAACACTTTGCGTTTTTATTTGGTTTTGCTTTTTGTTTGTTTTTCTTTTTGCCGGTTGCATTTCTTTTGCTAGCTAGCTTTCAAAAACCCAAAAACAAAAAAATATAATAAGAATTCTTATCGCTGTGCTCTTTTATTTTTGCCCCGGATTTCCATTCGCATTCTTGCTAATATTTTTCCGCAGCGGAGTTGGTTTACGCCGGGCAGCGAGGAACACACCTTGAGGAAGAGGAGCGTGAATATTCATGATCGTGAAGGTATGTCCTATGAGTCCCGTCTTTTGAGCTTGAAATGCTTAGCATAGTTGTAGTTGTAGTATGTGTGAAGTATTCATGTGGGAGAAAGTCTTGATAGTTAAAACAAAGGTTTCGTTCCTGTAGACAAATTAATTTAGTATCCTTTGTTCTGTTTAATCTAGATAACCGAGACTTGCCGTGAGACTAGTTTCTAAAAGAAAGTGATGATAACAAAGAATAACCATGCATATGAGAAAGTCTCTAGAAAGGCTTGGGTGTTGAGAAAAATTTGTGAAGAAGGTGATATTAGAGATACTGAACCCCATAGCGTTAAGTTTGATAGACTCAATAGCACACGTGGATAAAGTTATCTAGAGGAACCCAGTTGAAAGGTGATCGAGATTATGCCAAAATCTGTTTTGCATTTACATGGCGCTTCAGCTTCTTGCTGGTTCCATGGCATTATTACTCTATGTTGCTTTATGTGTGTAAATGTGATTTCGTCACCTCTCTTGATGTTATGCTGAGGACTCCGCTGGCCAATGAATGATCCACCAGAGCTTTAGCTTGGATTTTGGCTATGACTTTGTTAACGTTCGTAGTGGCGACACTACAGTGAATACTATTCGGCTTTCTCTTCAACAATGTGTGCATGTGGAAATAAATGAATACTGATCACAAGAGCTCGAAAGAGACAACATTTGGTCCATAGTATTCAAACATAAGCCACAGTGAGACCCTTTGCATGTATCATTTCCTTGGCATAATCATGTCACTAGACAGCGAAAGTTTCAGCTAGCAATGATTGAAAGAAGTATTTGCTAGCCTTGATGAGGAGACACTCATGGGTGTTAGCAATTTACTCTAGTATCGCATAGTCTTTACATGCCTTTCACTCCCGTAATTTATGTTTTCATTGCAAAAGTTCGAAAAGCTCTTCCCAAGTGTTCCTGGCAAGCGAGTGTTAACTAGAAGAAATAGAGTAAAAGCTACTCTATTATTTTGTCTAGAATAGCAAGAACTTTGTGTTGATTATCTTTGCTTCACTAACGCTTGCATAATAACCATGCCACCGCTACAGCTATACTAAGTTTCCAAGTGAAGAAAGCGGAGGGCTATCTGGGCTTACCGATCGTAAGTGAACCAAAACCTTCTCGTTATTTCGGTTTAAACAACTGAGTTCCTTACGGTTGAGTTTTTTATTTGTTGCTCAAGGACGATCAAGGTTTAAGCTTGGGGAGGTTGATGAGTGATATTTTTGCGCTCATCACACCGTTGTTTAAACCGGATAATCCCGGAATTTCTGAGAAAATCACTTCGATGTTGCCACTAATGACTAATGAATGCGACAGATCACGAAATCCTTTGTTTAATGTGTTTCCGCAGGAAAAGGGCCTAAACATGGAAAGAAATCATCATATATGTGGAAACAAGAAGTGTGATGGAAGAGAGGAAGGAATTGGAGGCGCACCAGAGGAAACATAACGCAAGACGGAGCTCGGTATGAGCAGGCGCGCTCGTACCTGCTGCCGTCAGCGCCAGTGTTGGGGAACGTTGCATGGAAGGCAAAAAAATTTCTACGCACACGCAAGATCTATCCATGGAGATGAATAGCTATGAGAGGGGGAGTGTGTCTACGTACCCTCGTAGACCGTAAGCGGAAGCGTTAGAACAACACAGTTGATGTCGTCGAACAACTTCACGATCCAACCGACCGAGTACCGAACGTACGGCACCTCCGCGTTCAGCACACGTTCAGCTCGGTGACGTCCTCGACTTCTTGATCCAGCAAGACGGCAATTTAATTCTCTTTCCAGTAAATCCAGGGCACTCGATATTTCCTATATATTCTAGCACAAGTCATGCTAAAATTCACGGCAAAATCCGGCATGACCTTCGCTAAAATAGGACATATCGAGCGCCTGAAATTTGCCGGAACGGAAATGAATCAATACTCCGGCAAAACATAGGCCACTCGGATTTTCCCTGCAGTACAAAGAGTCAAATGTGGCCATCTTTGGCACCATATACACAGCAGCTCAAGATCGACATGTCCATACACATTCACATGTTCTTTTTTAAGCATGAACAGAGTCAAGTTCTTTTTTAGCGAAGGTCATGCCGGATTTTGCCGTGAATTTTAGCATCATCATCGACATCAACGACATGGGGATTTGGTTGGTCTCACCTCGAGGTCAGAGGGGGTCGATGACGGGGACGATGTAGGGGCAAATACTTGATTTATGTGAAAACAAAATATAAAAAAAAGATTATTATGCTGATTTTAGGACTTAGTGAAACCCTATAAGCTATCAACTAAACCCTAGAAGCATACTAAATCAAAGTGTTACATATCAACTAAATATATTAACTATGTCTAATTTTTTACAAATTCACTCTAAACCCTAAAAAATATTAACTATATCAAAGTGTTACATATCAACTAATCAAAATGACTAAATCTATCAACTATGTCTAAATTTTTACTAATTCACTCTAAACCCTAAAAACTATTAACTAAATCAAAGTGTTACATATCAACTAATCAAAATGTAGGAGGGGCTGTGCATGGAGGAGGGGGGAGGAGGGGCTGTGTGGATGGAGGAGGAGGGAGGAGGGGCAGCGGCTGGAGGGGAGTGAGGAGGGCAGCGGTTGGAGGGAGGAGGGCAGCAGATGGAGGGGGAGGAAGGAGGGAGGATCGAGGAGGATGGGGGAGGGGCGGCGGATGGAGGTGGGGCGGCGGCTGGAGCAGGAGGAGGGAGGAGGGAGGGAAGGAGGGAGGGAGGGAGGTGGAGGGAGGAGGGAGGAGCTACCTCCGTGGAGGAGGAGCGGGAGCGTCGGCGGCAAGGAGAGGAGAGCGCGAGAGAGTGAGGAGTGATAGTGATGAGACAGAGGAACAGACGGCCATGGGATAAGATAAGCTTAGTAGTAGCGCGGGGTAGAGGACCAACACTACTGCTAAGCCCAATACCTGTAGCGCGGGTCGTGGGTCACGCGCTGCTGCTAAATGGGATGGTAGCCCAATTTTCTTTTCTTTTTCTGTTTCATTTTCATTTTCTTTTTAACAATGTAATTTTGTTTTTAACACAGCCCAATTTTCTTTTCTTTTTCTGTTTCATTTTCATTTTCTTTTTAACAATGTAATTTTCTTATTAACACAACCCAATTTTAAGCATGTCAAAAAAAACATCATAAAATACATCGGTCATCAATGATCTTTTTGTGTAGAATCTAAATTGTCAGTATGAATCTTCACCTGTAGGAACAGGTGAAGATTCATATTGCCACAGATCCTACACATAGAGTACAATGAAGACCAAGTGCTTGTGATAGTTCGAGAATTAACATATTTAAGGTGGTAAAAACCCTGTTCGCGGGGCAAGGTGGGACTAAACTTATCAGTAGCGCGGCCTCTGTAAAACGCGCTACAACTATATAGTTAGTTGTAGCGCGGGTTGTATCCCCACGCTGCTACAAAGGCTCCACCCGGGGGACACCACGGGCCCGGTTAGCAGCAGCGCCTGTTTGGCCCCCGGCGCTATTGCTAATGTTATATCATCAGCGCGTTGTTGGGGCATGCGCTACTGTTAAATAGCAGTAGCGCGCTCCCGTGCCCCGCGCTACTATTAAGCCTCCACCTATAAGCTTTTCCCTAGTAGTGCCATATCCAATAAAGTACGGTTACGACGTTCAGACACACCATTACGCTGTGGTGTTCCAGGTGGCGTGAGTTGTGAAACAATTCCACATTTTCTTAAATGAAGGCCAAACTCGTAACTCAAATATTCGCCTCCGCGATCGGATCATAGAAACTTTATTTTCTTGTTACGATGATTCTCCACTTCACTCTGAAATTCTTTGAACTTTTCAAATGTGTCAGACTTGTGTTTCATCAAGTAGATATACCCATACCTACTCAAATCATCTGTGAAGGTTAGAAAATAACGATACCCACCGCGTGCTTCAACATTCATCGGACCGCATACATCGGTATGTATTATTTCCAACAAATCAGTAGCTCGCTCCATTGTTCCGGAGAACGGAGTTTTATTCATCTTGCCCATGAGGCATGGTTCGCAACTATCAAATGTTTCATAATCAAGAGATTCCAAAAGTCCATCAGCATGGAGTTTCTTCATGCGCTTTACACCAATATGACCTAAACGGCAGTGCCACAAGTATGTTGCACTATCATTATCAACTTTGCATCTTTTGGCATCAATATTATGAATATGTCTATCACTACGATCGAGATTCAACAAGAATAAACCATTCACAAGGGTGCATGATCACGAGGGATATTATTCATATAAACAGAATAACCATTATTCTCTGACTTAAATGAATAACCGTCTTGCAATAAACAATATCCAGATATAATGTTTTATGCTCAATGCAAGCACCAAATAACCATTATTTAGGTTTAATACTAATCCCGAAGGTATTACGAGCGTGTCGATATTGATCATATCAATCTTGGAGACACTTCCAACACATATCGTCACCTCGCCCTTAGCCAATCTTCGCTTATTCCGTAGCTCCTGTTTCGAGTTACAAATATGAGCAACCGAACCAGTATCAAATACCCAGGCGCTACTGCGAGCATTAGTGAGGAACACATCAATAACATGTATATCAAATATACCTTTGCTCACTTTGCCATCCTTCTTATCCGCCAAATACTTGGGACAGTTCCGCTTCCAGTGACCAGTCCCTTTGTAGTAGAAGCACTCCGTTTCAGGCCTGGGTCCAGCTTTGGGTTTTTTTGTGGGAGCGGCAACTTGCTTGCCATTCTTATTGAAGTTCCCCTTCTTTCCCTTGCCCTTTTTCTTGAAACTAGCGGTTTTGTTAACCATCAACACTTGATGCTCCTTCTTGATTTCAACCTCCGCTGATTTCAGCATCGCAAAGAGCTCGGGAATTGTCTTCTCCATCCCTTGCATATTATAGTTCATCACGAAGCCTTTATAGCTTGGTGGCAGTGACTGAAGAACTCTGTCAATAACACTCTCAACCGGAAGATCAATTCCCAGCTGAGTCAAGTGGTTGTGGTACCCAGACATTCTGAGTATGTGTTCACTGACAGAACTGTTCTGCTCCATCTTACAGCTAAAGAACTTGTTGGAGACTTCATATCTCTCAACCCGGGCATTAGCTTGAAATATCAATTTCAGCTCTTCGAACATCTCATATGCTCCGTGGTGTTCAAAACGCTTTTGCAGTCCCGGTTCTAAGCCGTAGAGCATGGCACACTGAACTATCGAGTAGTCATCAGATCGAGCCTGCCAAGCGTTCACAATGTCTGCAGCAGGTCCATCACCTAGTGGTGCATCAAGGACATAATTCTTCTGTGCAGCAATGAGGATAATCCTCAAGTTACGGACCCAGTCCGTGTAGTTGCTACCATCATCTTTCAACTAAGCTTTCTCTAGGAACGTATCAAAAACAGGGGAGCTACAACGCGAGCTATTGATCTATAACATAATTTGCAAAGACTATCAGGACTAAGTTCATGATAAATTAAGTTCAATTAATCAAATTACTAATGAACTCCCACTTAAATTAACATCCCTCAAGTTAACTAAGTGATACATGATCCAAATCAACTAGCCCATGTCCGATCATCACGTGAGATGGGATAGTCATCAATGGTGAACATCTCCATGTTGATCATATCTACTATATGACTCATGTTCGACCTTTCGGTCTCCAGTGTTCCGAGACCATGTCTGTACATGCTAGGCTCGTCAAGTTTAACCCAAGTATTCTGCTTGTGTAAAACTGGCTTACCACCGTTGTATGTGAACGTAGAATCTATCACACCCGATCATCACGAGGTGCTTCGAAACGATGAACTTTAGCAACGGTGCATACTCGGAGAGAAAACTTTTATCTTGAAATTTAGTGAAGGGATCATCTTATAATGCTACCATCGTTCTAAGCAAAATAAGATGCATAAAGGATAAACATCACATGCAATCAAAATATGTGACATGATATGGCCATCATCATCTTGTGCTTTTGATCTCCATCTCCAAAGCATCGTCATGATCTCCATCGTCACCGGCTCGACACCTTGATCCCCATCGTTGCGTAGTGGTCGTCTCGCCAACTATTGCTTCTACAACAACTGCTAACGCATAGCGATAAAGTAAAGCAATTACATGGCGCTTGCATTTCATACAATAAAGAGACAACCATAAGGCTCCTGCCGGTTGCCAATAAATTACAAAACATGATCATCTCATACAATATCGTATATCACATCATGTCTTGACCATATCACATCACAGCATAGCCTGCAAAAACAAGTTAGATGTCCTCTACTTTGTTGTTGCAAGTTTTACGTGGCTGCTACGGGCTTCTAGCAAGAACCGTTCTTACCTACGGCACAAAACCACAATGGTGATTTATCAAGTTTGCTGTTTTAACCTTGAACAAGGACCGACCGCAGTCAAATTCGATTCAACTAAAGTAGGAGAAACAGACACCCGCCAGCCACCTTTATGCAAAACAAGTTGCATGTCTGTCGGTGGAACCGGTCTCATGTATGTGGACATGTAAGGTTGGTCCGGGCCGCTTCATCTTACAATACCGCCGAATCAAAATAAGACGTTGGTGGTAAGCAGTATGACGATCACTGCCCACAACTCTTTGTGTTCTACTCGAGCATATCATATACGCATAGACCTGGCTCATGATGCCACTGTTGGGGGAACGTTGCATGGAAGACAAAAAAAATTCTACGCACACGCAAGATCTATCCATGGAGATGCATAGCTACGAGAGGGGGAGTGTGTCTACGTACCCTCATAGACCGTAAGCGGAAGCGTTAGAACAACGCGGTTGATGTCGTCGAACAACTTCACGATCCAACCGACCGAGTACCGAACGTACGGCACCTCCGCGTTCAGCACACGTTCAGCTCGGTGACGTCCTCGACTTCTTGATCCAGCAAGACGGCGAGGTAGTGGATGAGTTCCGGCAGCACGACGGCGTGGTGACAGTGATGGTGATGCTATCTCCGCAGGGCTTCGCCCAAGCACTACGAAAATATGACCGAGGGACGGAACTGTGGAGGGGGGCGCCGCACACGGCTAAGACAATGTTGTGTCTCCTTTGGGGCGCCCCCTCTCCTCTATTTATATATGTGTAGGGGCTTGGAGTAGAAGGAATAGTACCATGTGAATAGTACCACGTGAACATTAACACGTGATTAGTACACACGTGGACTTGGACTCCAATGTCCAATCCTATTCCAACTAGGACTCTCCTTTTTTCCTTCCCTAGCTGCGTGGGCTTTTGAGGACTTGGTGCGCCTGGCCCAATAAGGCTAGGGCGCCTCCCCTTAGCCCATGCCAGCCCTTGGGATGTGGTGGACCCACTTGTGGACTTCCGGACCCCTCCGGAACCTTCTGGAAGCTTCCCGATACAATACCGAAAAACTGCACCTTTTTCCGGAACCCAAAATATGACTTCCCATATATAAATCTTTACCTCTCGAACATTCCGAGACTCCTCGTGATGTCCGGGATCTCATCCAGGACTCCGAACAACATTCGGTCACCAATTCGCATAACTCATATAACACTATATCGTCAACGAACGTTAAGCGTGCGGACCCTACGGGTTCGGGAATGATGTAGACATGACCGAGACGCCTCTCCGGTCAATAATCAATAGCGGAACCTGGATGCCCATATTGGTTCCTACATATTCCACGAAGATCTTATCGGTCGAACCACAATGACAACATACGTAATTCCCTTTGTCCGTCGGTATGTTACTTGCCCGAGATTCGATCGTCGGTATCTCCATACCTAGTTCAATCTCATTACCGGCAAGTCTCTTTACTCGTTCCGTAATACATCATCCCATAACTAACTCCTTAGTCACTTTGCTTGCAAGCTTCTTATGATGTGCATTACTGAGACACTACTAGGAGAAAGCCTACTAGTAGCGCTGGAAATACATATAGCAGTAGCGCTGGGTCCAGCGCTACTGCTAACGCGCTACAGCTAAGTTGTAGTAGTAGCGCTGGTTAGAGAAGCGCTACTGCTAAGTACAGTTATCAGTAGCGTTGCACTGACCAGCGCTACTGATAACTATCTGTAGCGCTGCAGGATGGCCAGCGCTGCTGATAACCCAGCGCTGCTGCTATATGCTAATCCAGCGCTGCTGCTAGTATTCATACTTTCACAGATTCATACCCCCCTCTATGTATTTGTGATGTATTTGTTCAGGCTCTATACAGTAGTTTCATCAGATCACAATAAACGTACAATATTCTCATCATATCATACACATAAAGTAGTCTCGTCATACCATCATCATCATCATTCAACACAAATATCATCATATCTCGAAAATAGCGATACACAAAAGTCATGTCATGTCTCGAATAAGTGCAACTGCATGGTCATGGCACACAAGTTTCATCATCTCTATCTAAACCATGATGTAGAAGAGAAGGGCGATCAGCATGAGCAAGACCGCGACTATGTAGTACTTGAGGCACCGGCGGTTCCGCTCCCTCTCTTGCTTGAGCGTCCACCTCAAGTAAGCATTCTCCCCTTCGGCTCTGGTGTCGAACCCTCTGTGGCTACCGCCCGAGTACCCGTTCACCTGAGCCTGAGCGTCTGGCCAGTGGCGGTACACTCCTGGAACCTTCCCAACGAATACAACATAGCACTCCTTCGCCATCTCTGATCTATGCACCTGCATCGTCAGTTGATAAATTCATTGATAATATGCAACTTAATGTATTTGAGAAACACGAAGAGACAGAGTTAGCAAAATACAAGCAATCTATATAGTAAACATAAATAACGAAGTTCCAACTACCCAAACTAATTAACTAGAGCGATCTACGCTAGTTCAGGACCACGGTTTAATTACATCACATAGCTTCGCCGTGCATAAATACAAAGTTTTGCGATAGAAAGACAGTAGTGACACATATATTGTCATCGACAATCAGTCCTCCATGTTGGCGGTCCAATGTTCATAGTCAGGGAGGATGTCCCCGAGCTTCTTGAAAGGCTTCAGGTCCAGACACTGAGCAATTAGCAGTGCTCGGACATCATCCCGCGTCATTGCTGGCCCATGGTAGAACAACCCTGTTGGTTCGAGGACCTGCTTCATGATCACTTGGGCAAGTTCACACTGTACGTGATAAAAGTCAGCTCGGATTCGATGATCCGGTGTCCTTCCTATATTTGTGGCCCAGCTGACAATCTTGGCATCGTTGGAAGTAGGTGACATGCGAAGGCGTTGATTATCCCTTCTGTGCTCGAGCAGGTGATGCATGAGGTAGAATCCATCAGCCTTACTGTCGTGCGGTTGCTGGATGCAGCAGAAGTCGGTCTTATGGCCAAAAGCCAGCCCGTTCTTCCTGTACTTTTTCACCTTGATATATCCACCAGACATGTTGAAGGTTAACAGTGCACTATCGAGAACACTCTTTATGTGCGTGTAATCCTTTTTCTTGATGTTCTTCGATGAGTCCAAGTACAAAGCATGGGAGTATTGTGGGTACAGAATGATGAGGACGCCCCCCCCCCCCCCCCCCCCCCCCCGCTGCGCAAATTAAGTACACCACAAATTAGCCTCCATGCTTGCAAAGGAATGATTAACACTTACAAAAGGATATGCGCGGATGACTTATGTGGGATGATAAGGCAGGAGAATCGCTTCCTTGTCCTTATTAGCGATCATGAAGTCGCCTAGGTACTTGCTCACATAGTCACGGTGCTCTTTGCAGACTGGCAAGAAGCTCTCGTGCATATGGTACGTGTCCGTGACACAGATATATTTTATGTTCTTGATCCTGATGAAGTAGTTGAGATATAGCGCATACATGCGGATGAATTGGAAATCCAGCTTGGTCATGTGGAACATGTCGTCGATGTAGTCAAATCGCAGGATGAACTTATCCGCGGGCCATCCCTGGACGTACAACTTCCCACCCGGCACCTGAGCCGCGTAAAGCGGGTATCCTGGTTTTTCCGAGATGAGAAGGCTTTTCTCTTTGGCCAGCACATCTTCATGGAGTCTCCTTAGATCATTGTTCTGTATGGCCGCTAGCGCTTTCGCAGGTAGGATCGGGTCGCCGGTGACATGGAAACGCTTCACACCTTCGACAGGTATTCTGTCTACCACCACGGGCTTCAGAGGCGCCGGCTGGCTGCTTGAAGCAGCTCTGGCGCCTTTAGGGCCTTTCTTGTCCGGTCTCCTCCTTTGCTTCTTGGCGGGTGGCGGTAGTGAGCCCACCATACCTTCCCTAACCACCACCCCCAGTGTCGTCGGGCTCATCAGTGGACGGCCCTCGGGTTGCTGGGTAGAGGCGGCATCTGGAGGCGTCTCCTGCGAGGATCGCTTGAAGAGAGACTTTTTGCATTCCGCCTTAGGACGTTCTGGCTCCGGCAAATCAGGCAGCATCAAGTCATCATCTCCACGCTCATAGCCTGAGTCTTCGTCGTCCTGAGCCATCAATCCACCATCATCATAGGCGGTGTTGAAATACTTGTCTGGGTCATCATCATCCTCCTCCATGTCATCATCAGCATTTGCTTCTTCGACAATGGGGGCGACGTCATCTGGCAGTAATTGAGGCTCTCCCTCACGTCGTCCTCTATCACCCGCCACGACAGGTGTAGGTAATTTGGTAGGTGGGGTGGTGTTCATACCTTCTTGAGAAGCTGTCGTTGGTGTGATACTGGGCGCCTCGACACGAAGAAGAGTCTTCGGCCAAGGCAAGAACCAGCTCTTGCATGCGCCAATCCGTTGAGGGGTCTCCTCGTCATCGACTGGTACCGGAGGAGGCAAATCCTCGAAGCCCGCTAAGACATTGGCCACGTTAACCTTGAAGACGCCATCGGGCATCTCTCGGTTGTGGAACATGCGGTCCTTCGGCTTCACGATCGTTGCCTTTCCCACGGCCACCTTCTGGCCCTTGATGTCGTACAGTAGGGTGCACGGGGTATCGTTGGCCTACGAAGACATGTCTGCGACGTCAAACATCTGAAAGGCAACTGAAACTGAAACGGAAGATTATTAGTAGCGCTGTTTTCTGAATAGCGTTGCTGCTACAGCTAGCGTCGGTGGGAGTGTTGGGTCCCTCTTAGTAGTAGCGCTCTTTCTGAATCCAGCGCTACTGATAAATGATTACTTCTAGCGCTGCCCAGGGCCAGCGCTACTGCTAATTAGCAGCAGCGCTTGCTTATTTCCAGCGCTACTACTGATGTCCTACCTATAAGCATTTTCCTAGTAGTGTTTGCAACAAGTCGAGTTTATAGATGGATACATTTCCATCAGCGTCAGTCTTTTTCTTGAAGATCCATTTATTCTCGACGGCCTTGCGGTCTTCGGGAATATCCACCAAAGTCCATACTTTGTTGGCATACATGGAGCTTATTTCGGATCTCATGGTTTCAAGCCATTTCTCGGACTCAGGGCCTTCCACTGCTTCCTTGTAGTTCGCAGGCTCGTCAGGTTCACCCAACGTGACTGCGTTAACAAGTTGTCCGTAAAACTCAGTAGCATTACATTCCCTTGTTGACCTGCATGGTAAAATAGGTTCTTCGGTGTGATTGTCATGATCATTATCATTCACTTCTGCTCCCACTGCGGAGGACGGTTCCGGAATAACTTCCGTTGACGTGCCTTCTATTTGGGGTGAAGGATCAACAATCTCATCGAGTTCTATTTTCCTCCCACTTACACCTTTCGCGAGAAACTCTTTCTGAAGAAAGTGTCCAGTCTTTGCGACAAACGTTTTACCCTCAGATTTGTTGTAGAAGGTGTACCCAATAGTTTCCTTTGGATACCCTACAAAGATGCACTTCTCCGCCTTAGGTTCAAGTTTGTCAGTCTGTAGTTTCTTAACATAGGTCTCACAACCCCAAACTTTCAGGAAGGACAACTTTTGGCTTATAGCCATGCCATATCTCATGTGATGTCGTCTCTACGGATTTGGATGGTACCCTATTAAGAATAAAAGCGACAGTTTCTAAAGCATACCCCCCAAAATGATACTGGTAAGTCGGTGTGAGACATCATTGACCGTACACTATCCAATAGAGTACGATTACGTCGTTCGGATACACCATTACGCTGAGGTGCTCCAGCTGGCGTAAGTTGTGGTACAATGCCACAAGTCTTTAGATGCATGCCAAACTCGTAACTTAAATATTCGCCACCTCGATCGGATCGAAGGTGCTTGATATTCTTACCGAGTTGATTCTCGACCTCACTCTGAAATTCCTTGAACTTTTCAAAGGTTTCAGACTTGTATTTCATCAAGTAGATATACCCATATCTGCTCAAGTCATCCGTGAAGGTCACGAAGTAACGATATCCATTGCGTGTGGAGACATTCATTGGTCCACAAACATCAGTATGTATGATTCCCAATAAGTCTGCCGCACGTTCCATTATCCCAGAAAATGGAGTCTTGGTCATCTTGCCCATAAGGCATGGTTCGCATGTGTCAAGAGATCCAAAATCTAGTGACTCCAGAAGTCCATCAGAATGGAGCTTCTTCATGCGTTTTATGCCAATGTGACCGAGACGGCAATGCCACATAGTCATGTGTCCATCATTACTTGGCTTTAATCTTTTGGCATCTATGCTATTGACGTGAGTGTCATGACAATCGAGATTGAGTAAGAATAAACAATTACGCTCTGGTGCATGAACATAAAAGACATTATTCTTATAAATCGAACAACCAATTGTATCTGACTGAAAAGAATACTGGGCTTGCAACAAGCAAGACCCACTCACGATGTTCGTACTCAACGTGGGTACATAAAAGCATTTATTCGACACAAGAATCAATCCCGAAGGGAGACTAAGACGGAGCATGCCGACAGCCACCACATCAACTTTGCAGCCGTTGCCAATGCGCATCGTCACTTCATTCCTCGCCAAGCGTCGTTTATTCTGTAGCCCCTGCTGGGAGTTACAAATATGAGCAACCGAACCGGTATCGAATACACAGACGTTACTCCGAGCACTTGTTAGGAAAACATCAATAACATGTATATCATATATACCTTTGTCTCTTCCGGTACTATTGTTGGCCTTCTTATCCACGAGATACGTGGGACAGTTGCGCTTCCAGTGACCATCACCGTTGTAGTAGAAGCACTCGACGCCTGGCTTGGGTCCCGGTTTGGACGCCTTGGGATGAGTGGCAACTGGCTTGCCGCCCTTCTTAGGCTTTCCTTTCAGGCCTTTTTCCTTGCCTGGCTTCTTGAACTCAACGGTCTTATTGACCATGAGGACAGAATGCTCCTTCTTGATTTCGACCTCAGCAGATTTAAGCATGGCGAACAACTCAGAAAGGGTCTTAGTCATCCCTTGCATGTTGTAGTTCAGCACAAAACCTTTGTAGCTAGGGGGCAGCGACTGCAGCACCCTATCAATTGCATGTTCATCTGGAATCTGACATTCCAGAGTGTTCAAGCGCTGAACATAGCCAGACATTTTGACTACGTGCTCACTAAGACTGCTGTGCTCTTCCATCTTTGCTGAGAAGAACAATTTCGAGGCTTCATACCTCTCAGATCTGGCTTGCGGTGCAAAAATAGCTTTGAGGTCAGTGATTATCTCATAAGCACCGAGGTTCTCGAAGCGTTTCTGCAGGTTAGCCTCCATGGCGTAGAGCATGCCACTCTTGACAAGGGCGGAATCATCCGACTTCGTGAGATAGACATTCTTCTCATCATCAGAAGCGTTATCTGCTGGTGCGTCACCTAGGGCGACTTCAAGTACATAGGATAGCTTCAGGGGAACGAGGAGAATCCTCAGGGTGCGGAACCAGGACGTGAAATTGGACCCATCGGTTTTCAGTTTTTCTTTCTCTAGGAATGGTCCTAGGTTGAACGAGGGACGGGCTGGTGTAGCCATCTACAATGGACATTTGCAAAATACATATTTAGACTTTGTTAATAATAGTGAGTTCATGTTTAGACTTAAACAATTCTAGAACTCCCACTCAGAAAAACATCCCTCTGGTTTGTTCTAAGTGATTACACGATCCTTGAGAACTATACCTCCCCCGATCATCACGGCCATTGGTATATTGTCAAGGTAGGCCATCATGCCAATCACATCAACCATGTGACTCATGCTTGACCTTTCGGTCATCTGTGTCCCGAGGCCATGTCTTCACATGCTAGGCTCGCCACAATAACCTTAGTGTTACGCCGTGCAGCAAGGCCATGTCTTCACATGCTAGGCTCGCTGAATACACCCATCTCATGTGAACGCCAAGATGTGTGACACCCGATCATCACGTGGTGCCTCATAATGGAGATCTTTCCAGATGGTGCTCACTAAGGGAGGACACTTTTGTTGGTATTTAGTGAGAGATCATCCTATCATGCTACCGTCGTATATCTAGCATATAAGCAAAACAGGATGCATAAAAGTAAATCATACAAGCTATGATCCCTCCCCTTTTGCAAACTAAAGTTGATACACTTCTACTTTATCTTTTGCAAGTTTTACGTGGCTGGTAGGGGTTTCGAGACAGAACCGTTTCTAAGTCTACGAACATGCAGCCACAACACCAATTGAGAAATTGTCTCAATTACACCCCTTTCGGGGCCCTCCGTTGTAAATGTTGTCGTATCGCTAATGTTAGAGAGACAGACACCCCCTAGGCCACTTATATGGTACAAGTCATATGTCAAGCGTGGAACCAGTCTCGCGTAAGCGTACGCGTAAGGTCGGTCGGGGCCGCTTCATCAGAACATTGCCGCAATACTAAACGAATACACGTGAGAGGGTAACAATTGAAGAATTGATGCCCACATCCACGATGTGTTCTAGCCCGTACTCTACATCTACGCATAGACCTTGCTCATGATACCGCTGAAGGGTTCCGGTGCAAAAAACAATAATTTTTCTAGCGCAACACCCAAAAGTCTAAGGATCTATTCTATATTGATGTAAGTAACGAAGGGATACGGAGTTCATACCTCTTGAAGACCGAATAGCGGGAAACGTTCTCACGAACGTGGCTGGCATAGTCGTACAATCCCTTACGGCCTCCGGGCCATGCTTGAAGACATCCTGATGATGAAGCAGTGCTGCACGCGGAGCACCTCGTTGTCTCACACGCGTACGGTGTACACGACGTTTCCCCGGGCTCCGATCCAGCAGAGCAACGGAAGAAGATGGATTCGGATCCCGATTCCGGCAGCGCGACGGTGTCCGAATGATGGAGAAACCTCCAACCCCGAGTGCCAGCTCCAAACAATGGGAACCACACAAAGGGAGAGAGAGAGGGAGAAGAGAGATCTCCAAAAGATGAGATTGTATTGAAGTTGTGTGGAAAAGGTGGACCCCTCCTCCCCTTTTATAGTAGGAGGGGGTGTGCCACCTCCCCTCCCTCCCCCATGTGGGACTAAACCCCCACAAGGGGGGAGTTGGCCGGCCATGGGGGGAGAGGGCCCTCCCTTGGCGCCTAGGCCCAAGGAGGAGGCTCCCCCTCCACCTAATGGGCCCCAAAGTGGCCCATTAGGGGTTTTACCCCTTATTTAATTATTTAAATCAAATTTTTAATATTTAATTCATTAATTAAATACTAAAACATATTTAAATAACTTTCTGAACATTTTAGAACCTCTGAACTTTTTCCAACACCCCTCCGGAACAATTCCGGAGTTCTCTCTTATTTCTTCCGTGATCCTGAATCTATCCCAAAGCGTCGTATACCCTTAAGCGTGACACCCTACGGTTCGGGACAACTCCAGACATGATTGAGACACTTTCCAATCAATGACCAACAGCGGGATCTGGATACCCATGATGGCCCCTGTGCTTCCACGAATTTAACTTCATCGTTTGAACCTTTAACGTTGAGAACTCATCCCTTTATTGCTATGGTACTTTGTTTGTCCGAGGTTCGATCGTCGGTATCCTCATACCTAGTTCTCCCTCGTTACCGACAAACATGTTTACTCATTCTGTGGTATTGCATCCTCGTGACCTAGTCACATGCTTGCAAGCTATTTGACGCAGTCTCCCCGAGTGGGCCCAGAGTACCTATCCGTCACTTGGATGGACAAATCCCGCTCTTGACCATACGCCTCAACATATCCCTTTGGAATACCCGAGTTGCACCATTATGGTCACCAGGTTACTGTGTGACGGTTGATGCAATCAAAGCGTCCTCCGAAGATAGCAATTAAATATGATCTCACGGTCTAAGGATCTGATCACTACGTTACCGAGATATTGCAATGTTGAACTACGTGACTGGATCACATTGCAATACTCTGATTTGGGTGTGTGTCCATCATATCATTCTCCCAATGACATGACTCCATTTTCAACGGACATAAATGCCCCATGATCAGGAAACCTTGATCATCAATTGACCAATGAACTAGTTGAATAGAGTTCACTAGGGACCTGGTTGTTTATATACTACACGTGTATTAATGTTTCGGCTTAATACAGTTATAGTATAGTATAAAACTTATTATGAACAAATGGATATATGGCAATAAAAACTCTTTATTATTTGCCTCTAGGGCACATATCCAACAAGTGCTCCCTAAGCAAAGCACCAAGGAGGCAGTTCGGATTCCGGGTATTCTCCGGGTAAGTCCACCCCCTGCATAATGAGAAGGCAAAGACATTAGCTATTGCTGAAACATAATGATAGAAGGCACACAATATATACGTATATATCAACTTACTTCTCACCATCTGGCACAATCAACGCCCTGTGCTGCAACTCCAATCGGTCCGGAAGTCATATCATACCACGTTGGTAAACCGACTTGCAGGCAGACGAGCTCCCCTCACCCCCACCAGCCCCCTCACCTCAACCAGCCCCCTCACCCCCACCAGCCCCCTCATCCCCACCAGCCCCCTCATCCCCACCAAAACCCTCATCACCCCAATCGCCCCACTCCTCGTGCGCGGGAGGCTCCTGCACGGGATGATCCTGCACCGGTGTCCGCTCCTGCACGGGAGGATCCCGCACCGGTGTCTGCTCCTGCACCGGCGACATCTTGGTATGCAGGGGTGAAGTGGCTGAGACTGAAGTAGCTGAGGGTGGCGGCGACTGGCTCCTATCAGGAGGCCTCCCTCTCCCGCGACCACCTCCTCTGCCTCTCTTCTTTCCCCGACCTCTCCCACGGGGCTCCTCATCGTAGCTCTGCAACAACGATCTCCGTAGCTGCCCAGGTGGTATCCTCACCTTATCCGCGCCTGCCATGTCTCACCACCTGCAACGAGAAATAGTAAAGTAATTAGTACAAATTCATATACAAGAAGATGCTAGGAGAATGAATTAATTAAATAATATATGCAAGGAGAATGAATTAATTAAATAATACATGCAAGAAGAATGAATTAATTAAATAATATATGCAAGGAGAATGAATTAATTAAATAATGTATGCAAGGACAAAGTTTGGATGCATACAAGTACTAATAGTCGGGATCATCTGTCTCTTCTCCAGGGTTAATTGAAGCTTCGTCATCATCACTATCACGTGTGTCATCATGAATGACATCCTCCTCGGGTTCAGGGGCATCAACATGTGGAAGGCCTTTTTGTAACCAATCAAGCATTGATAGCTCGTCCGCATTGGTAACCTCTTGTACTTCCACTTCTTCCTCATCATCATCGTGTTCATTGTCATTATCTACTTCCGTGTTCAGGGTTAACGTAGAGCGGTTCCCAAGACGATGTCTCACACCACGTGATTCTTGGAAGAATTCTCCTTCATATGTGACTGGGTCAATTTGAGGTTCATAATCGTCTTCATTTGGGGGAGGTGGTCTAATATGTGGCGACACATCGTACACGACATACCAACCTTCTAGGTTCATAACACTTTGGCGGGAGTAGGGTAGATAGAAAACTTGGGTCGCCTGTTGAGCCACAATATAGACATCGGGCCCTCTTAACTGCTTGTCTTGTCGAATTTCGACTAGCCCAACATGTTCATGAGTCCATCTAGTCTTAGTAGGATCGAACCAATGACATTTGAAGACAATAACGTTCGGAGGATTTTCACCATAATAATGAAGTTCGTATACTTCTTCAAGTCTTCCATAATACTCGACACTTCCCTCACCTATAGCAGACACATCGGAATTTGTTGTTTTTCGACCGGGCATGGAAAGCTCTTTGCTAGCAGTACGAAAGCGATACCCGTTGATGTCGTACTTTTGAAATGTACGGACCTTATAGTCAAAACCATTAGCTATTTGTCTCAATTCGTCATCGACTTGCTCATCTGAATTAGCCTAGAAGTTTAAGAGGAAAGGATTTGGTGTATTACTCACAAGTAATACCAATCAAGGAAATCGCCTATTATATATAGGGGAGGTACCGTTTGCTTGAACCAAGAGATGAAACTGGGATAGCCGCCTCCTGTCTTTTCAATAAGTTCATACTTTGGGATGGATTCTTTTTCGATTGCCACACCATTCGAAAATTGGGCGATGTATCGACTGTATCAATTAATAAAAGTTGTTAGACACAGAACTTGTTAAAAGTTGCGAAACAATATACCGAGCACTTACTCGATGTATGGCCGCACTTCTGTTAAGTTGTTCAATATATACATCGTTTGCGTGCGCCACTCCTCGACACACAACAACTTTGGTTTCCCAACACCAGAAGGTGTGAGCTTCCCATTGAAGAGGCTGAGTTTGGATTCACGTCGTTTGGGGTCGCCAGTATTGTACCGAGGCTTTGGATTATGCAAACTGGGAATAGTGGCATCATAGTGAGCTATTACGAAGTTTGCCGCCTCCTTGGTAATGAACACCTCGGCCATCGATGCTTCAATTCTACGTTTATTTTTACATTTTGCTCGAAGCGTCTTCTACATTCTTTCAGTTGCATAGCACCAACGATTTTCCACAGGGCCCTCCAATCTTGCCTCGGTCGGGAGATGCAAAATCATGTCTTGCATCGGATTAAAGAAGCCCGGTGGAAAGATCTTCTCTAACTTGCAGAGCAACTCAGGCGCCAGCTTTTCCATGTCTTCTATCACGGCAGGCGATAACTCTTTAGCACAAAGAACACAGAACAAATAGCTCAACTCTGCCAGTACTAGCCATTCAGTCTCAGGGATATAGCCGCGCACATCACCGGCATTATCCGCTCAAGTCATATGTGCCAATCATGACTCTTGAGCCCACAAATTTTCATTTTTTCAATACTCGCTCCCCTCGCTACATTTGAAGCATACCCATCGGGGAACAACAACTTTGTTTGCACCCACAAGAGGATTTCCCTTATTGCTCCCCTTTCAAGATTGAACCAGGCATTTGGCTTCGACCAATTTTTCTTTCCTTTCGGTTGTCGCATGTTCTGTGATTTCCTATCACACAGAGTCTCCTGATCAACTCTAGCCTTTGTATTATCCTTGCCCTTTTCAGTGCCGAACAATGTGCCAAGAAGGGCCTCGGCGATATTCTTTTCAGTGCGCATCATGTCAATGTTGTGTCGAAGTAAGAGGTCTTCGAAGTAGGGAAGATCCCAGATGCATGGCTTGTGGGTCCAGGCGTGTTCTGAATTATAACCCAAGAAATACTCTAGACGCTTTGGATCAGGCTCCATTGATTTTAACTGTTCATGAATCTATGCGCCCGTCAGCGCAGGTGGTGCCAAGTGTATGACAACTTTACCTTTCATGAAATTCTTCTTGTCTTTTCTGAATGGATGGTCAGTAGGCAGGAACTGTCTATGCAAGTCAAAGCAAGAATACTTGCCACCCGCCGGCAGCCAATGAAACTTAAGAGCTGCCTTGCATTGTGGGCATGGGAACCTTCCATGCACACACCAGGCAACGAAAAGCACAAATGCCGGCAGATCATGCAACGAGTACTGGTACCAAGCATACATTTGGAAGTTTTTTTTGCTAGCTGCGTCGTATGTCTTGATCCCATTAACCCAAGCTTCTTTCAAGTCATCCATCAGCGGTTGCATGTACACACTCATATTCTTTCCAGGATAGTTCGGCCCTAGAACTATCAACGTCAGAAATATGTGCTTTCTTTGCATAATGGATGCTGGTGGAAAATTGAGGGGAATGACAAATACATGCCAGCAACTATATTGGGTTGCCGTCATACCGAAAGGATTGAACCCATCGTGGCTAATGGCCAGTCGAATATTCCTTGCCTCTTTAACTTTTGCCTTATGTATACGATCGAATGCCTTCCATGCTTCACCATCCGATGGGTGTATCAACATCATATTCCCGTGTTCATCTTTTTCTTTTCTAATTCCATATTTGTGCCATGTCATCTGTTTGGCTATTTCTTCGAGCATGTAAAGTCGTTGAAGTCTTGGTAGGATCGGCAGATACCGTAGAATATTCACCGGGATTTTGCTCTGCATCTTCTCACCTTCACCGTTGTCTACCTCAACATATCTAGAGGACTTGCAAACGGGAAAATAGTTTTCGTCCGCATACTCTTTCCTAAACAAGGCGCATCCTTTCTCACAAGCATGTATCTACTCATAAGGCATCTTGAGTGCACTGAGAATTTTGTCCGAGTGGTATAGGTTTGCAGGCATAATATGATCTTCGGGTAGAAAGCGCCCAAATAGGGTCATCATCGCGTCATAGCAGTCTCTTCCCAAGTTGAATTGGGCTTTCAGAGCCATTACTTGTGCGATGGAATCTAGCTGACAAAGCTTAGTGTGCTCGTGAAGAGGGCGCTTTGAAGACTCCAACATGGCATAGAAGGCCTTCGCGGATTCCTCCATCTCTTCGTCCTAGTTCCGAGCATCGTCGAAGTTATTCACCATGTCTTCGATCCCTGTACCATAATCGTCGATGCGCCGACGCAACACCTAGTCTCTGGTACATTGGGCCGACTCACCATGATATGTCCACAAGGTATAGCCAGGAGTAAAACCACGCATCTGCAGGTGTTTACCCATTACATCCTTTGTCTGCCATGAATAGTTCTTGCATTATTGTAGGGGCACCATGTTCTTGGCTGGCCTTTAGAAAATGCCGTTTACAGGAATTCATAGGTCTTGCTCAACCATTCATCGGTCATCTCTCTCTCTGACTAGGGTGACCAGTCTACATTCACGAACGATCAGTCATTCTGGCTAGCTAGCTAGTATCCACACATAACCATATAAATAATAAATTAATCCAGGCAGTCAAATTAATTACGTCCAATATTTAATTATGTATAATACATGAGATACAACATGCACCTAACATCTAATAGGTAATGATGGGTCCTAATCCCACCTGACTATGTGTAGATTGGGTCATTTCCCATGCTCTACTCCCGATCTAACGCAAAATTTTGCCAGCACCTCCCCGCTGTTCTCCTGATACACGTCTCGGCAACAAACCGAGAGGATGTGTATCCGGAGAACAACAAGGAGGCGCTGACGAAACACTGCATCGGATCCGGAGCAAAGCATGAGAACATGAACCCAATCTACACATACTCGGGCTGTCCATGGATAACGTTGGACAATTCGAAAGAATCACGGTTATAAATATGCAAATGCATGCATATTTATAACTCTAACCCTTTCGAATGGGAGACGCGTATTGGTTACGCAACTTTACTTAGCTAGTGTCATCGGCACGAAGGCCGGAACAAAACAACCTAATACTAACAATAAACAGGGTGGGAGAAGCCTAGCTACCTGGCGCCCACGATGAGGGAGCTAAGGATAGTTAGCGAATGGAGGGAGCAAGGGGGCACCGGCGAGGACCTGCGGGGAGGAGGGGGAACCAGGGAGGGATGGCTTAGTTGTCGGCGAGGAGGGGGGATCAAACTACTAACTACATCTAACTAACTATTTCTTTTCCTCTTGTTCTTCCATTTCTTTTCCATTTCATATGCTAATTACCATAACATAACTAAATAAAACTAGATGCTTTGCTTTTCTATTTCAACTTCCCTTATATACAAACCATTTCCATTTTATTTCCACTAAAACAGTAGGTATTAAACACAAATTATAATTAACCTACCTAACTTTTACTAAAAACTAACCATCACCATTTTATTTCTATTATTTTCTTTCTTTTATTTCCTCTATTTTATTTGCTTTCTATTCTTTTCTTTCCTTTCCTTTCTTTTCTTATCTCCTTCTTTTCTCTTCTTTTTCCTATTTTCTTCTATTCCTACTCCTTCTTCTCCTCCTTGTAATCCCGACTCATTTTTCTTTTTCTTCTATTTTCTCTCTTTCTCTTCCAACTTCTTCTTCTTCTAACACTAACAGTAAATAAGTACTAAAAATCTACCACTAACACTAATAATTAACTCCTAACTAAAATACTAACTAAATGTAAACCTAATTACTAACTAAATTCCAACTATCTAAATACAAACAACTAACTAATTCCTATCTACTAACTAAATTTAATTACAAATTAACTACTAATTGCTAACTAAATCTTCTATCTACTAACACATCGAACTAATATAGCAGAAATCAACTAAAAATAAAAAAAATAAAAAGAACAAGGGAACAGGGGAGGAGGAGCTCACCAGCGAGGAGGTGGCACACGCCGACGGGAAGGCGGCCGGCGTCGAGGAGGTGGCAGCGAGGAGGAGGAAGGCGCCGAGGGCGTGGGGCGGCCGGCGAGCTCCTACGACGGCGGCGGCTCCTCGGTCTGGAATGCGGCGGCGGGGAGTAAGGGGGGAGGGGGAGGAAGAGAGGGAGGAAAGAGAGGAGGGGGACGGGGGCGGCGGCGCTGGCGACTTACCCGGGCGGGGACGGCGACCGTGGCGGGGGCGGGGATGGCTCGGGGCGGGGGCGAGGACGGCGACCGTGACGGGGACGGGGACGGCTCGGGGCGGGGGCGGGGACGACTCGGGGTGGGGATGGCGACAGCACGGCCACACCGGCGACGGCGGCTCGGGGCGGGGACGGCTCGGGCGCGGGGCGGCGGCGACGGAGTGGAGAGGCGCTGTGTGTGTGTGTGTGTGTGTGTGTGTGAGAGAGAGAGAGAGAGGGTTGCCTGCCTGGTGGGGTTAATGGGCACCCGGCTATGCCGTCAGCCAGCTGATGGCAAAGACAGCCGTTAGTCTTTGCCGTCAGCTAGCTGGCGGCAAAGCCGGCTTCCGTTAAGCGGGGCTCGGGTGTGGGTCCAGGAGGCGCTCTATGTCGTCGGCTGGCCTATGCCGTCAGCCGTTTAAGCCATTGCCGTCAGCCAGCCGACGGCTTAGCCACAGCTGACGGCAAAACTTCTCTATGCCGTCAGCCGTACCTATGCCGTCAGTTTTTTTCCTGGCTGAGGGCAAAGCCTCTTTGCCGTCAGCCCCGTGAAAATGCTGACGGCAAAGCCAAAAGCTGACGGTAAATTATGTTTTTCCAGTAGTGTGGTCGCTATGGCTATCTAGAAATGATAAGATATTTAACGCTAAGACATCTTCCTTTTTGCAGGTTATTTACCGGTGTACCAGTATTCTCCGTTTATGGTTGTCTCTACAGCATGTGGAGCACCGCGACCTATTTACAGAGGTCTGTACATAATCTACTTATTGGACCTCCTCCATTGACGGCGATCAACAACTCTATCTCACTACGGGAATAGGGAGCTACGCCGCCGGCCGGAAGCCGTCGGCATAGCCACACAAGCCGTCGGCGTAGGCTATGCCGACGGCTGCCGTCGGCGTAGCTCCTCGGCGGAGCCACGTGTCCCCTCGGCGTAGGACCTCGGCGTATAGCCTATATGCCGACGGCGGTGCCCTCGGCACAGCTGGACATGTGGCGACCAGCGGATCACCTAGGCCTACCTGCCTCACCACTACGCCGACGGCTTTGCCATCGGCATAGAACCCGCCTCACCACTACGCCGACGGCAAAGCCGTCGGCATAGCACCCGCACTGTCAGCTGCTCATTGCTACGCCGACGGCCTCACCCTCGGCGTAGCCACCAGCGTACAAATGGTACACTCTACGCCGACGGCAAAGCCGTCGGCATAGGTCCAACCCAGATTTTTTTTTAAATTCTTTTGATGTGCTGTTTTGACAGCAGCAAAATTCACAGAGCAATATACACAGAAACCATCAAGAGTGAGAGCCTGCTGCCTGGTGCCTGCTCCCTCCCTTCCTCTCTTCTTCTACTTAAAGGACCTAGAAGTGCATCCTCACTATTATGAACAGTAACTTCTGCACTTTTGGGTCCTTTAAGTAGAAGAAGAGAGGAAGGAAGGGAGGGAGCAGGCAGCAGGCTCTCACTATTGTCAACAACAACAATTCTTAATATACACAATAGTTAACATCAACAATTCACACAATAGTTAATATGCACATAGGAGTGTCAAATCATCAAGTAGAGACACACATATAGGACTAGTTATCCAAAAGTGCATACTACATGTCTATCTCGAGGCCAAAAGCCCTACGACTATGGAGACGGGGTGAACCCGAGATCTCCCCTGGTTAAAGTAGGCGACGGCCGGCGATCTTGCCGTCTAGTAGAAGCTGCAGAAGAACCACCATGAGGAGGACCGGGAGAACCATCAGCAGAAGCACCCGGAGAACCACCAGCAGAATGGCCAGGAGAATTACCACCGTGATGAACCGGTGTGATCTCAGGTCCACCCGGCGAGGCATGACCAAAGTGCTGGTTCCCGGACCATCCCGTTCCCTACATGTTCCCTAGATGTTAGCAACTTGCGAGGCAAAGGAAAGCGGTAACCAATGGTTTGGCAAAGAACTTACCGGTGCCGATGCGTAGTATGTCCTAGCGAAACTTTCCCTCGATGGCATCAATGGCGCCGGCCCCGGCATGGGAGGTTGCTACCCTATATCCAAACTCTGTCCAGTTCGCATAGCCATCATCATCGTCTGCAAGATAGTTTAGATGTCAAGCGTTGCAGAAATAAAGCATCAAACTATGGGAAGTGTGACTTGTCATCTTTTGCAAAAAGAAAGGTTCAAACTTACATTTACATACGCCATGTAGGCCGTAGTCGCCTGCTGGTGCTGCTGAAAGGCTTGCTGATATTCATCATGAGCGGCATCGAAGGCTGCCTCGAAATCAGGCTACAATTTCACAAACAATGAACCTCGTCAGCACTTAGCCATGCAGGAACGAAATTCAGAAAGAGGATGAAAATGAGGAAAACTTACATCGTAGGTGGATCGACGAGGCGGGATAGGGAGGCTGTCTTTGGTGAGGGACGCCTTGAGACGCGTGAAGCTCGTGGTGAGGGTATGCTTGACCTTTTTATTAAGAACCTTGAGACGGCCATGCTACAACCCGTGCCCTGACAGGACCAACGACTCCTCGTCGGTCTCCACGTTTTTGGGGTCATCCACCTCCGGGTGACGAGACTTAACCATATTGCCATCACCCGCCCCTTTGTAGCACGCGCTAACTCCTTCACTAACATCTGAGTCTTCCATATCCACTCATCTGTTTTATTAGTCGCACTAACACGGCCGCTATACATCCATCCATTATCAGCCATCATCTGCTTTATTGGGATCCAAACCACAACACATTTCATAATATGCAACAAGTAATAATAAATTTATTCAATGTCACCAATTAATTACGGACAAATTTTATCTTTTACAACATGCAAGGGTTCACCTACACTTCTAATAAGTAGGGCCTATCCCACCCAAGTATGTGTAGATCGAGTCGTGTTCCATGTTCTACCCCGACCCGAGATGGAATTTTGGCAGCACCTCCCCGCTGTTCTTCAGAATACACGTCTCGAGCTTGTCAAGCCGAGAGGGTGTGCATCCGAAGAACAACGGGGAGGTGCCGCCGAAATTCCGTCTCAGGAAGGGGTAGAACATGGAACACGACTCGATCTACACATACTCGGGCTGTCCAACGTGGACAATCCAGAAGAGGTACGGTTATAAATATGCAAAGATGGACAACCTTGCATATTTATAAATTTGTAACCCTTCCGGACGGGATCTGACTCGGGTTATGCGACTTCCAGGTGATCTACAAAGAAAAACCTATGCAATACAATTACAAGGGGGGCGAAAGGTTTATAACCTAGAAGCGTGATCGGTGGCCGAAGAATGTCGAGGACGTGCTCCGGAAGTGGGGCGACTTAACAGCGGAACCGAGGCGGCCCCTCCTCAGCTGGAGAAGAAGCCCCGCAACGATGCGTGGGACCGACGGTGGCTGGCGGGAAGCTACGTTATCTGAAAAAGGACAAACAATCCACAGAAGGCTCAACTTCTAATAAGAAGGGAACCCACTTGATGAGCTCTAATGAAAATTCGGCATCACTAAGAAGGGAAGCACACATGTATGACAACATAAATATTCATGGAACTATTGGCACAAAAATTTTGCCCCCTTAATGTTTCTTTGTTTTTTTCTTTCTACTTCTTTTGCCCCCTACAGTTTTACAGTAAAAATAAACATAAATATTCATGAAAATGCTTAAAACAAAAATTCTATAGCTAACAGCTAACAACTAAACCTAACCCTAACACTAACACTAACAGCTAACACTAACACTAACCCTAACATACTTAAAAAGGAGGAGGAGGAGGAGGAGGATGAAAAAAAAGCCACCTTGCTCAGGGAGAGGGAGGAGGCGTCGGGTGGCGGCGGGGTCGGGTGGCTGCGCTGGCGGCCGTGGAGCACCTCCCGCTGGCGGGGTCGACTGGCGGCCGTGCGCGCAGGGAGGAGGAGGAGGCGTCGGGTGGCGGCGGGGTGGGCCGGAGGAGAGGGCGGCCACGGGTGGGGCGGCGGCGCACGGGGAGGAGAGGGGCGGAGGAGAGGGCGGCCACGGGTGGGGCGGCGGCGCACGGGGCGGGGTGGGCCGGAGGAGAGGGCGGCCACGGGCGGGGCGGCGGCGCACAGGGAGGCGGCGGGGTCGGGGCGGCGCGGCGCGGGAGCAAGGAGGACGAGGCGGGAGAGGCGAATGACAGAAAAACGGATAAGCGAATTGGGGGAATAGGCGCGCAGGGCCTATGCCGACGGCCAAGCCGTCGGCATAGAGGTGGGATAACCCTAACCCCACTGGCTACACCGCGACCCACCTACGCCGACGGCCTCGACTTTTGGCCGTCGGCGTAGACTCGATACACCTAGGGCAGCCGTCGGCGTAGCGACGGGCTGCCCTGGCCAGACCTCTACGCCGACGGCCTCGACTTTTTGCCGTCGGCGTAGAGTCCGGCCGTCGGCGTAGGGAGCCATTCCCGTAGTGTCTAGTGCTTGTATTACGCTTTTTTTTATACTTTTCTATCATGTGTTCGGCTTTGGACTGGCTGTGTGCATCCTAGCTATGCAGAGGCCGGGTGTAATACTTAACTATTAAGTAATGAAATGCACTTTATCGAAAAATATCTTTCTTCCCTCATCTGGAGTCCTTGTCACGGAAATTATGAGTTTGCTCATTTCAACCACATGGGCAGTCCAGCCAAGACCATGAAGCGCCTTAAGGTCACGCGTGCATAAGGCCAGTCTGGATCAAGCAGCTTCCCAATCTCCAACAGTTTGACCATGAGCTGACGGTATCAAGTCAAGAGGAAATAAACACCCTACTGAGCGATGGATTTCCTGCTGGACTGCTAGAAAACCGTCTTCGTATCCGTATCATGCCGAGCTACAAGGATCTCATTTTTGCTAAGCAGACGCCTCCAGCTCAGGTGGTGTTCCTGGCCAACCTCATGATTGATTGATTGCAGCAGCAGGAGCTTAACGGTGACTAGAAAACCGTCTTCGTATCAAGCCTGATTACCAGCATCTCAGTTTTACTAAGCCGACCTCATGATTGATTGCAACACAATGCTGTGTGGAGAATCACCTCGCTCAACGGTGACTTTTGGAGAATCGCCTGGCTTTTCTGTGGAGGTGGTCAGCATCCATTGCTGCAGCTCTTGTCTGCAGATTGTTGGGCTACAGAATATTGGTGGAATCAAAAAAGTGATGGTAACGGGTCCATGCACCAACGAATTCAAGGAAGACTTGCGCATGCAGCTTCAGGAACATCAAGACAAGCCTGAGCTGAAGCTGTTGCCTCGTAATTAATAGTGATCCGTACTAGACTGGTAACAAAGGTACATACACTGAGACCATCCCTTTGATTTATAACCTTTTCCCATTTTAATTAATAGCTCTTGTCTGGGAAACGAATCACCGTGTACCTTGTACAGATAATTAAGAGCCACTAATATTGCAGATTATGTTTCCTAATCCGTTTGCTCTTCTTTCAAGAAGCAGGCCTTGTGTTTGATGAAAACGTTTCCATCCTTGGAGCATGAGACATCTGGTGAATGTGTGTCTTTTGATTGGCGATCATTATGCGAGTGAAGTCCTGAGGTACTCATCTTGTGGAGAGTACGCCAAGAACGGTGCAAAATGCCATGGCTACTACATAGTAATGAGCACTCAGAACAGTTTATTTGTTTCCTATGGTTTGTAATATTGTTGAGTGATGGAATAGTACTGAATCCATTTAGTTCACGTGGTTACTAAAAATCATTGGACGATGAAGAGTCGTTTAATTTACTGGATTGTAATATTGTGACCTGATGAACCTCAATTAGTTGCTTCCTACCGTCTGTAATAATGTGGAATGATGAACAGGCTTAGATGTACAATTAATCTGAAAATTGATTAAACAAGACTGTTGGCCATCAGATTGAGAGGTAGCAATAAGATTGCATCCTGGTCGTTCCTTCTCTCTCTTTCTAGTCTCTACTCTGCTTTGCCCTGTTCTGACCATTGTGAAGCTTGAACACTTGCAGGTGAGATTGCCACAGCCACATGTGCGACTTGGTGAGTGATGGTGACTGCGGGCTCTTGCGACCCGGGGCGCCTCGCGCCGCCGGCGAACGGAGACGCTGCCCCCAGCCAGCCGCCCTCCTCCGCTAGGATAGCCACCGATAGCCCTGCTCCGCTCCTTCCCGGCGACCAGTCGGCCCCTCCGGACCAAGCTCCTAGCAAGCACCGGAGCCGCCGCGCCCCCGTCAAGGTCATTCCGCCGCCAGGTACTGCCTTTCATTCCTTGGCCGTGAGCTCCATCCTCTCTGGGGCCTCTTCGATCCGGTCAAGTTCCCGTCCCTCTCTACCCCCGGTTCTATCTGGGTGGTGCCGCCGTTCGATGCTCCTTGCTTCTCTGCTGCCGGAGTCACCGCTCTCCTATCTCTCTTCTTTTGCGCTCCCCCCGATCGTTTGGTCGCTACCCCGGTGGAAGATCTCATCTTCCATGCGCAGGTCGCGAGCGCGGCGGCGGCCTCCCTTGTGGTGGACGCCGGCGTTGGTCCGGGCGCGAGGGTGAAGCTGTCGGTGCACCTGTCGTTGGACGGCACGTGCGGCAGCGATCGTAGCTCGCGCAAATACGAACCCTAGGGTTTCGTCTACCCCCGCCCTCGCATTCAATCCCGACGTAGCCTTTCGGCCCGTAGACGCCCCCTCCCTCCCAAGTCCACGCTGCCCGCTCTCCTGCCGGGGCCACCCCCTGCTTACGTTTCGCCCTCCCATTCGCCCCCGTTGGCCGTCCCGTCAGTTGAGCGAGCTACTCCTGTCGCGGACGACGCGGCATTAACCCCACCTACTCCCCTCCTCCTCTCATGCGCCCCGGATCCTCGCACAATATCTCCCATGCATGCCCTACGCATTAACTATCCCGCGGCGGAGAGGGCCCAGGCGCATTCATCTCCCCCCACGCCTGGTAGCCCTCCTTATCGGCGTGCTCTCCTTTCTCCTTCCGCTCCCCAACGCCCCCCTCGCCCACCCCCCTCCCTCCTCTTTCTCTCCACGGTTGCTTCAGGTGCCTCTCCACTTTGCACTTTGTGAAAGATTGTAGGGACCCCGTTCGTTGCCGTCGCTGTCGTCAGTCCGGCCATCGTGCTCGCTCCCGCGCCTGCCCTATGGCCTCACCGCGCCCTTCCCCACCCGCCCATGCCACTGTTTTCCCATCGCGCTCCACCCCGCCTCCACCACCGCCTCCACTACCCCCCGTCCGCCCCGCCACCCCCTACCCTAGGGCAGCCCGCCGCCGCCCGGCCGCCGCTGTTGTCCACCTCCTTGGCAAGAGCAGTCAAGGGGCGGGGTGCTCCAGCCCCTCCTCGTCCACCCCCCTCCCGCGGGCTCGGGACGTTTCGCCTGTCGTGCAGGCCGTCTTCGGCCACCCCATGCCTGTCGTGCAGGTCGTGGCTTCGCCGCCTGCGTCTCCCGCTCGTTCTGTGCGCCGCAGCCCAGCGGCTATGTCCGCTGGCTCTGTGCACTCCCTCTCAGGCTCGGACATGTCGTCCGGCGGGATGGCCCCGTCCTTGGCGGAAGAAAGCGACCACCCCGACGCCATCAATGTCTTCATGCCTGCCGGGGACTGTGAGGCCGCCATGCGCCTTGCGGTCGTCTCCATCGAGCCGCCGAATGTGTTCATCAACGCCACGGTCGCCGTCCAGGCGGCCCTCTTCCGCGACTTCAGCCACCTGTCTGTCGACACGGTGTCGTCCTCCGTGGGCGTTATGTACGTCAGGTTCGCCTGCTGGGCTGACCGCGAGGAGGCCGTGCGCCGCCAGTCCCTCTTCCACGAAGAAGCCCGCATCGACTTCTTCCGCGAGGAGATCTTCGGCTGCGTGCCCCAGCGTGCGCGTTCCTGTGCCCTTATCGCGGGGACGGGGTTCCCTGCCGAGTTCATCACCCCAGACTGCATTCTGGCTGGTTTCTCGGGGTTTGGCAAGGTTTTGGAGATCGACCCCAACGTGGTCTCCGGGAGGAAGCTGGCTACCATGAGGGTGATTGTTCGCCTAGAGCACACCCGGGATGTCCCGTTGGACGTCTGGCCATGGGGCGGGGTGTGGCCGACTAGGCCGGTCGCCTTCGAGCTACTCCAGTTTTGGCCGCTGGCGGATTTCTACCGCGACGACGGAAGCTACATCCCGTTCTTCGCCCAGCCACCGCCGCCCTTTGCTCACAACCGCCCCCCCATGATAGGGCGTCCCATTGCCCGTCACCTTGGCGGCGGCCCCGTCCTTGCGCAACGCCGCGGCGGAGGGTACGGTGGGCAGCTGGACTCGGTGCTGCGAGTTCTTGGGGCTCCCCCCCTCCGTCGCCCGATTACCGTCCCTTCGCCGCCTGTGCTGCTCTCTGCGGGTTCGTCGCGCCGCTCGTCAGTTCGCATCACCGAGCTCGAGGAGGGGGAGCTCATCGTCGAGCTGCCCAAGACCACTCAGGAGGGCGGCTGCGTTGCCGTCCGACGCAGCTCCAGGATCGCAGGGGCGGAGGAGCCTGGCATTGTTAGCATGGAAGCTAAAGCCGTGCGGTGCAAAGCATTGCGCGAGGCACTGTCCATGTGCTCCTCCTCCCTTCAGACCAGGGTGTCCTAGGAGAATGTCCTGGATGCGGTGGTGGCTCCGCTCAGTGCCAAGGCCCTTGCCGGGCTGCGTGCGGCAGCATCTGTTGCTGCCTCCTTGGTGTCGACCCGCGGCCATGATTGACGCCTCTCTGCGCGTCTCCTCCCCGGTCCTATGCAGCTGTTGCTGGTCCTTAGTGTGTGGGGGGTGCCCTAATGGCCCCTTGTATATTTACTTTCTGCATGTTCGCCTCCTGTTAGGCATGTACCTCGTCACTGTTTGCCTCTGTAGGGTTGCTCCTGGTGTCTGTTCTCACTATGGATACACTAGTAGTAAAAGGCCCATTTGTCCCGGTTCCAGAGGCCCATTTATCCCGGTTCTGAAACCGGGACTAAAAGGTCGGGACTAAAGCCCAAAACCTTTAGTCCCGGTTCGCTTACGAACCGGGACCAAAGGGGCTCCACGTGGCCGCTGTGGGGAGCCCAGGCAGGAGGACCTTTAGTCCCGGTTCGTAACACCAACCGGGACTAAAGGAGCTCCACGTGGCCGCTTCGCAGCACTCAGGCAGGAGGACCTTTAGTCCCGGTTGGTAACACCAACCGGGACCAAAAGGCAGCCACGCGTCAGCAGCTCGCAGGCGCTGGGGTGTTTTTTTTGAAAGGGGGGGTTTAGGGGTTTTGAAGGGTTTAGGGGTTTCATATTGTGTTAGCTAGCTAATAGAGAGAAGTGGCCTCTCTTTCTCCGTGCTTGGTCGACGCTAGCTACTACATATAGAGAGAACTCGACGCTAGCTAGTAAGCAATGAAGGAACCATTAATTACACAACATCGTCATGCATGATCAATATATAGAGAGGAGTGACCTCTCTTTCTCCGTGCTTGTTGGTCGAACAACAAATTTTCGTATATCTATTCGACGTTACTACAGATAGTACACGTTGATGCATATATCTATTCAGCAGGTTTGCAATTCCCGATGGCATTTTCCGTCTTTAGGAATGACGTGGTCAACAAAGAATCCCGCCAACTCCTCTCGAATTGCGCGTAGGCGATCAGCTGGTAGGAGTACGTTCCACTTTTCCATGGTCTAATTTAAAGAAGGGGGGTCAATATATATGAATGAAATCAACACAATTGATGGTGATAAAATAAAATTATGAATATACGTACTTCAAATTGTTGTTTATTGAAGGTGCCCCTCTCGGTGGTCTTTTGGTGAATGAACTCGCAAACGTAGTATCCACATAACTCAGTTCCGGATTCCTGCCACATGCACTTTACGAGAATAGAGTTCAATCAAAATGATAATCAACCATGATAATGGTATTCAAACTAGAATCAATGAGAGATGCGCGGAACTAGCTAGTACTACTTACTCTGGGTTGTTTAAATCGCAGCTCCGGTCTCCATTCACCCAGAACCTGCGTGATGAACTTTTTCCAAACCCTGCCCGGCAAAGAAAATGATTACTTCATATCAGGAAATGAACGAAAGTTGCCGATATAGTGCGATAATGATTGAACTTACTTCTGGAGCATTTCAATCATGTCCGCATACTCCGTAGCCTCTTTACGTCTCGAGTCCAAGACAGTTACTTCTCCCTCGTCAGGCTGAATGGCTAGCAGAATAAAGTGGAACCTGCACGCGCATAACTCATCAATTACACTTAACCTCGAGTCAGCGAAACAGAATATGCAGAAGACAGTAACACTCACTTGAAGTTGTAAGGAAAGAGTATTTCCCTTTTGTTTTGGTGTCGAAGGAACGAGCTGAGCAAGATTTTCTCAGTCTCCTCGGGGAACTTCTGTACCGACCATTCATTTACGATATTTGGGTTAATGAACCCAATGTCATAGATTTGTCCTTTTTTAAATTCGACGATCTTCAATCTGCATAATATAGTGAGGATAATTATATACATGTTGGAAATATGTCCTAGAGGCAATAATAAATTGGTTATTATTATATTTCCTTGTTCATGATAATCGTTTATTATCCATGCTATAATTGTATTGATTGGAAACTCAAATACATGTGTGGGTACATAGACAACACTGTGTCCCTAGTAAGCCTCTAGTTGACTAGCTCGTTAATCAAAGATGGTTAAGGTTTCCTAGCCATTGACATGAGATGTCATTTGATAACGGGATCACATCATTAGGAGAATGATGTGATGGACAAGACCCAAACTACGAACGTAGCATATGATCGTGTCAGTTTATTGCTATTGTTTTCTGCATGTCAAGTATCTGTTCCTATGACCATGAGATCATGCAACTCACTGACACCGGAGGAATACCTTGTGTGTATCAAACGTCGCAACGTAACTGGGCGACTATAAAGGTGCTCTACAGGTATCTCCGAGGGTGTCTGTTGGGTTGGCATGGATCAAGACTGGGATTTGTTACTCCGTATGACGGAGAGGTATCTCAGGGCCCACTCGGTAATACAACATCACAATGAGCCTTGCAAGCAATGTGACTAAAGTGTTAGCCACGAGATCTTGTATTACGGAACGAGTAAAGAGACTTGCCGGTAACGAGATTGAACTAGGTATAGAGATACCGACGATCGAATCTCGGGCAAGTAACATACCGAAGAACAAAGGGAACAGCATACGGGATTAACTGAATCCTTGACATAGAGGTTCGACCGATAAAAGATCTTCGTAGAATATGTAGGAGCCAATATGGGCATCCAGGTCCCGCTATTGGTTATTGGCCGTAGAGGTGTCTCGGTCATGTCTACATAGTTCTCGAACCCGCAGGGTCTACACACTTAACGTTTGGTGACGATTAGTATAATTGAGTTATTATGTTGGTGACCGAAAGTTGTTCGGAGTCTCGGATAAGATCCCGGACATGACGAGGATCTTCGGAAGAGTCCGGAGGTAAAGATTGATATATGTGATAATAGTGTTTTGATCTCCGGAAGAGTTCCGGAGTTCACCGGAAGGAGTTCCGGATGTTTACCGAAGTGTTCGGGTGCGAGAACACTTTATATGGGCCAAGGGATAAAAGCCCACGAGGTATTGGAAAGTGCAAAAATAGTTTTGCTGCCGCGTAAGCGGTACTACCGCCCGAGCGGTACTACCGCTTGTGTGAAGCGGTACTACCGCCCAAGCGGTACTACCGCTTGTGCGCGGCTGTGCACGGTTCGGCAGGGATCCGAGTTGGACTCTTTTCCTGCGGGCCAAACCGACCTTGTGCGGGCAAAACCGACCTGGAGGAGGCTTTTACTCCAAGTTTAGACCCCAAGGCTCAACATATAAATAGAGGGGCAGGGCTAGCACACGGGACACATCAAGATTTCCCCAAGCCGTGTGCGGCAACCCTAACCCTCTAGTTCCTCCGTCATAATCTCCGTAGCGCTTGGCGAAGCCCTGCAGAGATTGTTCCTCACCACCATCACCACGCCGTCGTGTTGCTGGAACTCAACCACTACTTCACCATCGCTCGCTGGATCGAGGAGGTGAAGGCGTCATCAAGCCGTACGTGTGTTGAACGCGGAGGTGCCGTCCGTTCGGCGCTAGTTCGTGATCGGATCGAGGGACGACTTGCGATTTGGATCGCGGAGACGTTCGACTACATCAACCGCGTTTATTAAACGCTTCCGCTTAGCGATCTACAAGGGTATGTAGATTCACTCTCCCTCTCGTAGATGCTCATCACCATGGATAGATCTTGTGTGTGCGTAGGAAAATTTTTGTTTCCCATGCAACGTTCCCCAACAGTGGCATCATGAGCTAGGTCTATGCGTAGATGAGATCTCGAGTAGAACACAAACGAGTTGTGGGCGTGGGTGTATACATATTGCTTGCCGTTACTAGTTGATACTTGATTCGGCAGTATTGTGAGATGAAGCGGCCCGGACCGACATTACGCGTACACTTACGCGAGACAGGTTCCTTCAACTAACATGTAACTTCGTTGCATAAAGATGGCTAGCGGGTGTCTGTCTCTCTCACTTTAGTTGAATCGATTTCAATGAAGAGGGTTCTTTTAGAAGATCAAAAAGCAATCACTACACCACGTTGTGGTTTTGCGTAGGTAAGAACGGTTCTTGCAAACCCGTAGCAACCACGTAAAATTTGCAACAACAATTAGAGGACGTCTAACTTGTTTTTGCAGGGTATATTGTGATGTGATATGGCCAATTACATGATGAGATATATGTGATGTATGAGATGATCATGTGTTGTATAGAATATCATGACTTGCATGTCGATGAGTACGGCAACTGGCAGGAGCCATAGAGTTGTCTTTAATTATTGTATGACCTGCGTGTCAATCATTAAGCGCTATGTAATGCTTTACTTTATCGCTAAACGTTAGCAATAGTCGTGGAAGCAACAGTCGGCGCGACAACCTTATGGCGACACGTTGATGGAGATCAAGATGATGGAGATCATGGTGTCATGCCGGTGACGATGGAGATCATGCCGGTGCTTTGGAGATGGAGATCAAAAGCACAAGTTCATGGCCATATCATGTCACTTATGATTTGCATGTGATGTTAATCCTTTTATGCATCTTATTTTGCTTAGGACGACGGTAGCATTATAAGGTGATCCCTCACTTAAATTTCAAGATAAATTGTGTTCTCCCCAAGTGTGCACCGTTGCGAAAGTTCGTCGTTTCGAGACACGCCGTGATGATCGGGTGTGATAGACTCTACGTTCGCATACAACGGGTGTAAGCCATGTTGCACGTGCAGAACACTCGGGTTAAACTTGACGAGCCTAGCATGTACAGACATGGCCTCGGAACACAAGAGACCGAAAGGTCGAACATGAGTCATATAGTAGATATGATCAACATGAAGATGTTCACCATTGAAACCACCTCAACTCACGTGATGATCGGACTTGAGTTGGTGGATTTGGATCATGTCACACTCGAATGACCGGAGGGATGTCAATTTGAGTGGGAGTTTTTTAAGTAATATGATTAACTAAACTCATTATCTAGAACAATAGTCTAAGTTGTCTTTGCTATATTTATGTTGTAGATCATGGCTCGCGCAGTAGCACCCCTGAATTTTAATGCGTTCCTAGAGAAAGCTAAGTTGAAAGATGATGGAAGTAACTTTGTGGACTGGGCCCGTAATCTAAGGATTATCCTTACGGCTTCCCAGAAGGCTTATGTCCTTGATGCACCGCTTGGTGATCCACCCGCTCCAGTTGAGTCTCTAGACGTTGTGAACGCCTGGCAGGCTCGTTCTGATGATTACTCAATAGTTCAATGTGCAATGTTGTATGGCTTAGAACCGGGACTTCAAAGACGTTTTGAACGTCATGGAGCATATGAGATGTTCCAGGAGTTGAAGTTTATCTTTCAGAAGAATGCCCGGATCGAGAGATATGAGATCTCCGATAAGTTCTATGCTTGCAAGATGGAGGAGAACGGGTCTATCAGTGATCACGTGCTCAGAATGTCTGGGTACTCCACCCGTCTGGCTGAGTTAGGGATGCCCCTTCCGCCAGAGGCTATCACTGACAGAGTTCTTCAATCATTGCCACCTAGCAACAAGAGCTTCGTGTTGAACTATAACATGCACGGGATGAACAAGTCAGTCGCCGAGCTGTTTGCGATGCTGAAAGCCGCTGAGTCTGAAATTCAGAAGGAGCATCAAGTGTTGATGGTCAATA
Source organism: Elymus sibiricus (assembly GCA_039707655.1). NCBI lineage: Eukaryota > Viridiplantae > Streptophyta > Magnoliopsida > Poales > Poaceae > Elymus > Elymus sibiricus. The sequence continues at coordinate 3,271,526 of CM077670.1, read as the reverse complement.
AAACCACTAGTTTCAAGAAGAATGGCAAGGGTAAGAAGGGTAACTCCAAGAAGAGTGGCAAAGCAGTTGCTCCTCTAGTGAAGAAACCCAAGGCTGGACCCAAACCAGAAACTGTGTGTTTTCATTGCAAGGGAACTGGACACTGGAAGCGGAACTGCCCCAAGTATTTGGCTGACAAGAAGGCGGCCAACAACAAACAAGGTATATATGATATACATGTTATTGATGTGTACCTTACCAACTCTCGTTGTAGTGCCTGGATATTTGATACCGGTGCGGTTGCTCATATTTGCAACTCAAAACAGGAACTGCGGAATAAACGGAGGCTGGCAAAGGACGAAGTGACGATGCGCGTGGGAAATGGTTCCAAGGTTGATGTGATCGCCGTCGGCACGCTCGCTCTTCGATTACCGTCGGGATTAGTGATGAACCTAAATAAGTGTTATTTGGTTCCTGCGTTAAGCATGAACATTATATCTGGATCTTGTTTATTGCGAGACGGTTACTCACTTAAATCAGAGAATAATGGTTGTTCTATTTATATGAGTAATATCTTTTATGGTCATGCACCCAATCTGAGGGGTTTATTCTTATTGAATCTCGATAGTAATGATACACATGTTCATAACATTGATGCCAAAAGATGTAGAATTGATAATGATAATACCACTTTCTTGTGGCACTGCCGTTTAGGTCATATTGGCGTTAAACGCATGAGGAAGCTCCATGCTGATGGACTTTTGGAGTCACTTGATTTTGAATCACTTGACACATGTGAGCCATGCCTCATGGGCAAGATGACTAAAACGCCGTTCTCTGGAACAATGTAACGGGCAAGTGACTTATTGGAAATCATACATACTGATGTGTGTGGTCCGATGAGTATTGAGGCGCGCGGTGGTTATCGTTATTTTCTCACCTTCACTGATGACTTAAGTAGATATGGGTATATTTACTTAATGAAACACAAGTCTGAAACATTTGAAAAGTTCAAACAATTTCAGAGTGAAGTTGAGAATCGTCGTAACAAGAAGATTAAATTCCTGCGATCTGATCGAGGAGGAGAATATCTGAGTTATGAGTTTGGCAGTCACTTAAGACAATGTGGAATTGTTTCACAATTGACACCGCCTGGAACACCACAGCGTAATGGTGTGTCCGAACGTCGTAATCGAACCTTATTGGATATGGTGCGATCTATGATGTCTCTTGCCGATTTGCCACTATCGTTTTGGGGTTATGCATTAGAGACAGCTGCATTCACTTTAAATAGGGCACCATCGAAATCCGTTGAGACGACGCCATATGAACTTTGGTTTGGTAAGAAGCCAAAGCTGTCGTTTCTTAAAGTTTGGGGATGTGATGCTTATGTCAAAAAGCTTCAGCCTGAAAAGCTGGAACCCAAAGCGGAGAAATGCGTCTTCATAGGATACCCAAAAGAGACAGTTGGGTATACCTTCTACCTCAGATCCGAAGGCAAAGTGTTTGTCGCTAAAAACGGAACATTTCTTGAGAAAGAGTTTCTCTCGAAAGAATTGAGTGGGAGGAAGATAGAACTTGATGAGGTTGTTGAACCTTTACTTCAACCTGAGAGTAGCGCAGCGCAGAAAGTTGTTTCTGTGGAGCCTACATTAGCTGAAGAGAAAGTTAATGATGATGATCATGAAGCTTTGGATCAAGTTGCTATCGAACCTCGTAGGTCGACAAGGACACGTACTGCTCCCGAGTGGTACGGCAACCCTGTCTTAGAGGTCATGTTGTTAGACAACGATGAACCTACGAGCTATGGAGAAGCGATGATGGGCCCGGATTCCGAGAAGTGGTTAGAGGCCATGAAATCCGAGATGGGATCCATGTATGAAAACAAAGTATGGACTTTGGAAGTATTACCTGAAGGGCGTAAGGCCATTCAGAACAAATGGATCTTTAAGAGGAAGACGGACGCGGACGGTAATGTCACCGTCTATAAAGCTCGACTTGTGGCAAAGGGTTTTTCACAAGTTCAAGGAGTTGACTACGATGAGACCTTGTCAGCCGTAGCGATGCTTAAGTCCGTCAGAATCATGTTAGCAATAGCTGCCTTTTTCGTTTATGAAATTTGGCAGATGGATGTCAAAACAGCGTTCCTTAACGGTTACCTTAAGGAAGAGTTGTATATGATGCAACCAGAAGGTTTTGTCGATCCAGAGAATGCTGACAAAGTTTGCAAACTCCAGCGATCCATTTATGGACTGGTGCAAGCATCTCGGAGTTGGAATCTTCGTTTTGATGAGGTGATCAAAGCGTTCGAGTTTATACAAGTTTACGGAGAAGCTTGTATTTACAAGAAAGTGAGTGGGAGCTCTATAGCGTTTCTAATATTATATGTGGATGACATATTACTGATTGGAAACAATATAGAAATGCTGGAAAGCGTAAAGGAATATTTGAACAAGAGTTTTTTAATGAAGGACCTAGGAGAAGCTGCTTTCATATTAGGCATCAAGATCTATAGAGATAGATCGAGACGCTTAATAGGACTTTCACAAAGCACATACCTTGACAAAGTTTTGAAGAAGTTCAAAATGGATCAGTCCAAGAAGGGGTTCTTGCCTGTATTGCAAGGTGTGAAGTTGAGTAAGACTCAATGCCCAGTGACTGCAGAAGATAGAGAAAAGATGAGTGTCATCCCCTATGCTTCGGCCATAGGCTCTATCATGTATGCAATGCTGTGCACAAGACCCGATGTCAGCCTTGCCATAAGTATGGTCGGAAGGTTTCAAGGTGATCCAGGAATGGAACACTGGACGGCGGTCAAGAATATCCTGAAGTACCTGAAAAGGACTAGGGACATGTTTCTCGTTTATGGAGGTGATCAAGAGCTCGTCGTAAAGGGTTATGTCGATGCAAGCTTTGACACTGATCCGGATGACTCAAAGTCGCAAACCGGATACGTATTTATTCTTAATGGGGGTGCGGTTAGCTGGTGCAGTTCCAAGCAAAGCGTGGTAGCAGATTCTACATGCGAAGCGGAGTACATCGCTGCCTCGGAGGCGGCGAAGGAAGGTGTCTGGATGAAGGAGTTCATGACAGATCTTGGAGTAGTGCCTAGTGCACTTAACCCAATGACTCTGTTTTGTGATAATACTGGTGCCATTGCTCTAGCCAAGGAACCAAGATTTCACAAGAGGACCAGACACATAAAGCGACGTTTCAATTCCATCCGCGATTACATCAAGGAGGACGACATAAATATTTGCAAAGTACATACGGATCTAAATGTTGCAGATCCGATGACTAAACCTCTTCCAAGGGCTAAGCATGAACAACACCAGAACTGCATGGGTGTTCGATTCATTACAATGTAAATCACATAGTGATGTGAACTAGATTATTGACTCTAGTGCAAGTGGGAGACTGTTGGAAATATGCCCTAGAGGCAATAATAAATTGGTTATTATTATATTTCCTTGTTCATGATAATCGTTTATTATCCATGCTATAATTGTATTGATTGGAAACTCAAATACATGTGTGGGTACATAGACAACACTGTGTCCCTAGTAAGCCTCTAGTTGACTAGCTCGTTAATCAAAGATGGTTAAGGTTTCCTAGCCATTGACATGAGATGTCATTTGATAACGGGATCACATCATTAGGAGAATGATGTGATGGACAAGACCCAAACTACGAACGTAGCATATGATCGTGTCAGTTTATTGCTATTGTTTTCTGCATGTCAAGTATCTGTTCCTATGACCATGAGATCATGCAACTCACTGACACCGGAGGAATACCTTGTGTGTATCAAACGTCGCAACGTAACTGGGCGACTATAAAGGTGCTCTACAGGTATCTCCGAGGGTGTCTGTTGGGTTGGCATGGATCAAGACTGGGATTTGTTACTCCGTATGACGGAGAGGTATCTCAGGGCCCACTCGGTAATACAACATCACAATGAGCCTTGCAAGCAATGTGACTAAAGTGTTAGCCACGAGATCTTGTATTACGGAACGAGTAAAGAGACTTGCCGGTAACGAGATTGAACTAGGTATAGAGATACCGACGATCGAATCTCGGGCAAGTAACATACCGAAGAACAAAGGGAACAGCATACGGGATTAACTGAATCCTTGACATAGAGGTTCGACCGATAAAAGATCTTCGTAGAATATGTAGGAGCCAATATGGGCATCCAGGTCCCGCTATTGGTTATTGGCCGTAGAGGTGTCTCGGTCATGTCTACATAGTTCTCGAACCCGCAGGGTCTACACACTTAACGTTTGGTGACGATTAGTATAATTGAGTTATTATGTTGGTGACCGAAAGTTGTTCGGAGTCTCGGATAAGATCCCGGACATGACGAGGATCTCCGGAAGAGTCCGGAGGTAAAGATTGATATATGTGATAATAGTGTTTTGATCTCCGGAAGAGTTCCGGAGTTCACCGGAAGGAGTTCCGGATGTTTACCGAAGTGTTCGGGTGCGAGAACACTTTATATGGGCCAAGGGATAAAAGCCCACGAGGTATTGGAAAGTGCAAAAATAGTTTTGCTGCCGCGTAGGCGGTACTACCGCTTGGTGAAGCGGTACTACCGCCCGAGCGGTACAACCGCTTGTGTGAAGCGGTACTACCGCCCAAGCGGTACTACCGCTTGTGAGCGGTACTACCGCTTGTGCGCGGCTGTGCACGGTTCGGCAGGGATCCGAGTTGGACTCTTTTCCTGCGGGCCAAACCGACCTTGTGCGGGCAAAACCGACCTGGAGGAGGCTTTTACTCCAAGTTTAGACCCCAAGGCTCAACATATAAATAGAGGGGCAGGGCTAGCACACGGGACACATCAAGATTTCCCCAAGCCGTGTGCGGCAACCCTAACCCTCTAGTTCCTCCGTCATAATCTCCGTAGCGCTTGGCGAAGCCCTACAGAGATTGTTCCTCACCACCATCACCACGCCGTCGTGCTGCTGGAACTCAACCACTACTTCACCATCGCTCGCTGGATCGAGGAGGTGAAGGCGTCATCAAGCCGTACGTGTGTTGAACGCGGAGGTGCCGTCCGTTCGGCGCTAGTTCGTGATCGGATCGAGGGACGACTTGCGATTTGGATCGCGGAGACGTTCGACTACATCAACCGCGTTTATTAAACGCTTCCGCTTAGCGATCTACAAGGGTATGTAGATTCACTCTCCCTCTCGTAGATGCTCATCACCATGGATAGATCTTGTGTGTGCATAGGAAAATTTTTGTTTCCCATGCAACGTTCCCCAACAATACATGCAATGAATGAGCTGAGCTAGAGACTTAATTACAGAAATAATACTTACAGACAATAACAAGCCAGGAGACTTTTGTCGAGGGCTTTTTGATTGTATAACTGAAAGAGTTCGTCAAATACAACGAAGATCGAGTCGACTCCAACGAACTCGTGCTCATCATTAATTCCCACCAAGATATTGCCCGTCCCATCCTTGCAGGTTTCCAAGTACCATTTATGTAATCTTCGCATCATCGTTGGTAGATCTCGTTCCAGATCATCACTTCTGACGAGACTCTTCCCGTGCTGGTATTTAAAGGTGTCTACCTTAGCGATTTCAAAATGTACATCATCGCCTAGGTAATCACCAGGATTGAAACCAGGAGCAACGGTCGCTACCCTCGGGGTATCGGTAAACACCTTGAGCGGGGGGCACGATTGCTTTTCCTGTTCGCCGAGCTGGGGAATTGTTTTCCCACTTCTTGCACCAGTACTGCTACTTCTCGACCGACTCATAACTTCGTTATATGTCTTTGCAATAATGCGGTCATAGTTTGATAGCGGCGGAGGCGGAGGTGGTCGCGTAAGGGCATCCAGAGTGCGCTTCGTTTTCACCGGATCTAGCTTCTCCTTCAGAGATGGACGTTTCCGTTCAAAATGGGCCTTCACTTCGGCAGCACTGATGTCCTTGTTTTCCTGCTCGGTCCTCTCATATGGTAACTTTTCCAGAGGCTTGAGAGATAGACCGTATCTGAATTGCCTCCCGCCTCTGCTTGTACTGCTAGCCGCCGGAGCGGCGGCGTCTCTGTTCCGTCGTTGCTGATGAGGCTGAGGAGGAGGCGGACTGCTCTGACGCGCCGGAGTAGGCGAAGGAGGAGGCGGAGTGCCCTCACGCGTAGGAGGAGCCGGAGAAGGAGGCGGAGTGCCCTGATCACTCGCCGGAGGAGGAGGAGGAGGAGGAGGAGGTGGAGTGCCCTGACTCGCCGGAAGAGGAGGAGGAGGCGGAGGCGTCCAGTTTGGAAGCTTGATGTACTCCTTCTGCCATAGACATGTACTCCTCAGAGCACGAACCAGCTGATTCTCCCCTTCACCTGTAGAGTGGTCAAGCTCGAGCTCCTCAAATCCCTCCATTACTTCATCCACCATCACAACAGCATAGCCATGTGTTATCGGAAGGCAGTGAAAAGTTCCGTTGGGTTGAGGAGGTGCAACAGAGCCGACAGCCGCCTTGAAAGTGAGGTTCCGGCATTTCGTCATAAGCTCGCAATTTTGAGCCTCCATGATAGTATCCACGGGGTAGATAGGAGCCGTGAAGTCAGTCTGAACGGGCTCCGTGGAAGCCACGCTGCTTCTCCGCTGAGATGGCGGGGTAGCTTCTGGGGTAGCTTCGTGCCGCTGAGATGGTTGGCCGGCAGCTCGCTGGCTCTCAAGTTCCTGCTCTAGCTTTTGTAGTCTTGCATTGATCTTCTGCACGTCGCTCAGCTCCGCTTTCCTCTTTCTCTCCCGGCTTCTGTAACCGCCTGCGTCGGGAAACCCAACCTTCCACGGAACGGAGCCTGGTGTGCCTCGTGTTTGTCCAGGGTGCTCAGCATTCCCTAGGGCCTCAGTCAGCTCGTCCTTCTCTCTGTCGGGAATGAACGTCCCTTCCTGCGCTGCGGTGATATACTTCTGAAGCTTCCTGACGGGTATTGCAAGTTGCTCGTCCGTCCAACGGCACTTCCCTGTTTCAGGGTCCAAAGTTCCCCCAACCCCGAAGAACCAAGTCCTTGAACGGTCTGGCCATTTCAATGTCTCTGGTTCGACCCCTTTAGCAATCAGGTCCTTCTCAGCTTTGTCCCACAATGGCCGGGCTTTGAGGTAGCCACCTGACCCCGTGTGATGGTGATACTGCTTCTTTGCAGCGTTGTTCTTGTTTGTCTCTGACATTTTCTTACTCTTGTCCGATGTCTTGTAGGCCACAAATGCGGGCCAGTGATCTCTTATCTTCTCAAATCGGCCGATGAATTCTGGAGTCTCACCTTTGTCGACAAACTTTGATTTCAACTCTTTCTTCCACCTCCTGAATAGATCTGCCATCTTCATAAGAGCACACGCCTTGACCAGTGGCTCTATAACTGGCTTATTCGGATCCTCCTCTGGCGGTAGGGTGAAATTTGCCTTCAGCAAGGTCCAAAGCTCATCTTTCTGTCTATCGGTGACATAATCACCTTCAGGGGCGTCGTCCTTAGGCTTATTCCATTGCTTGATGCTGATCGGGATGTTGTCCCTAACAATAGCTCCGCACTGAGAAGAAAATGCGTCCTTGGTCCGCTTGGGTTCAATCGGTAGGCCATCGTCCGTGAGTGCTGTGACCGTGGACCTTTCATCCTTGCGCAACCTCTTCTTCGGGCCTCGTCTCGTTACCGAAGTTTGGCTCGATCCGGAGGGCTATAAAAGAAGAAAGAAGAGTTAATATATGTACATACCAAAACAATTAATGCATCAATTAGCTAGTCAGCACAGGCTTAATTAATATATATACCTCGCCGGACTTTGCAACAGCTCCCTCCTCCGTTCGGTCACCGGAGCCGTCATGATCATGTCCTTCCTCCTCCATTGTTCGATCACCGGAACCGTGATCCTCTCCTTCCTTACCATCGGTGTCGTTGAGAAACGACAAGGGATCACCTCCGCCGAGGATTAGATCCCCCAACAACTATTCTTGTTCCAAGTCTCTTTCCATAGTTTCTGCAAATATTACAACATGGCAATATACAAACATGAGAGATGGATATATTAGTGGCAAACATAGACCTAGCCAGGGAGTGGCAAACATAGTTTCTACAAATATTACAACATGGCAACAACGCTTTTTCAGTCCCGGTTTGGGTGGACTCGAGAGTTGGCCGGGGAGGGGGTAGATCGACAACGACGCTCTTTCTTCTAGGGTTTGGGTGGCCTCGATAGTTGGTCGGGTGAGCGGACCGCCTCTCTCTCATGCATGTCCGACGTCCCCCCTCATGTCGAAGTTATCGGGGAGGGGGTAGATCGACAACGACGCTCTTTCTTCTAGGGTTTGGGTGGCCTCGATAGTTGGTCGGGCGAGCGGACCGCCTCTCTCTCATGCATGTCCGACGTTCCCCCTCATGTCGAAGTTATCGGGCAGGGGTAAATTTTAACTTAGAGTTACATCCATATAGTTACATCCATCCATTCATCCATCCATACATACACATACATATATACATGTACCAAAAAATGCTATGAACAAAAAAATATTCTATGAACAAAAAAAAAACATCATATGAACATGACTAAAAAATTCATCATATCAAAAATAAGTATAGCATTTTGGTGTGACAATGATCACATCTATTTTTTTTGACCAAAACATGCTATGAACAATTTTTTTTACATACACATACATTACATATAAACATAAACATATACATTATAAAAAAAAGGCCGGGGCGGCGCGGCGGCTCACAGCGGGGCTCGGGCGACGACGGGGCAGGGGCGCGGGGTCGGGGGCGAGGACGCCGACGGCGACAACGGGGCAGGGGCGCGGCCGGCGACGGCGGGTTCGGACCAGGGCAGGGGCACGGCCGGCGACGGCGGGTACGGGCCGGGGCAGGGGAGCGGCCGGGCTGATCGGGGGCGGGGCAGGGGCGACGGCGACGACGGGGGCGGGCCGGGGCAGGGGCGCGGGCGACGGTGACGACGGCGACGGCGACGGCGGGGGCGGCGGACAGCGTCGGGGCAGCTTGGCGGCGTCGATGTGCTCGGCGTCGTCGGGGGCAAGTGCTAGATGAAATCTGAAAAAATCGTAAGTGTTGCTTATATACCCAGAGCCTTTGGTCCCGGTTCGTGGCACAAACCGGGACCAATGCCCCCCTTTAGTCCCGGTTCGTGCCACCAACCGGGACCAAAGGTCTCTTTTCGTCAGCCCAAAGGGCGGGAAGCAGAGACCTTTGGTCCCGGTTGGTGGCACCAACCGGGACTAAAGGGTGGTGCTGCCCGGGGCCAAAAGTTTAGTCCCACCTCGCTAGTTGAGTAGCGCCCGCACTGGTTTATAAGCGCGGCTGCGGCCACCGTCTCGAGCTCCTCTCTAATGCAGGCCTACGGGCCTAATCTCACACACCTCTGCATGTGGGCCTTCTGGGCCTTCTGCGGGCCTGAATCCTGGCCCAACTAGCGGTTGGGTTTCTAGTCGTATTCAGGCCGTTGTGGCCCAGTAGGCGGCATTTTTTTCTACTTTTTTTGTTTTCTTTTTTGCTTTATTTATTTTCTTTTGTCCCTTGGTCCTGGCTGTGGTGGGATTTTAGTCCCACTTCGCTAGTTGAGCAGCACGACGACCAGCTTATAAGCCCCGCTGTGAGAGAGGCGGCACGAGCCTCTCTCAAACCGAACATGTGCTTACTATGTCGTTGTTACAAAAGTGAAAATAGATGCTCTTATAGAGAAAATTCAACCTGAATTCAAAGCGCTAGTGTGGTAACACTAGCTTACTACACTAGCACTTTGAATTTAGGTTGAATTCTCTCTATAAGCGCATCTAATTTCACTTTTGCTATTTTTTTATCTTATTTTTTGCATATTAAAAGTTCTTAACAAAAAAAACTGGATGCACCTCGTGTACAAACTAAATTAGATGCACTTGTGGTAATTTATTTTAATTTTTTTCTACGTTTTTTGTTTTGTTTTTTGCTTTATTTATTTTCTTTTGTTTCTACTTACCGTTTTTCAGTGATTCTTTTTGCTTTTAGGTCACAAAAATTATAAACTTTCTGTTAGTGCCATTAGTTTCCAAATTTGAATAGTTTAAATTTGAATTCTTTTAAATTGGTGTGAATCACTAGTTTGTGAATAACTTTACTAAAAAAATAGATTTTTGAGTGATTCTTGTTCCTGCTATTTAATATTACTGTGTTTTATCATTATATTCAATTTGGTAAGTTTTAGATTATTTAAAAAAAAATTAATCAAAAACAGATTTGGTTATTTTAGTTTGCTATTAAAGTTTCTAACAAAAAAATATTTTGATAATTTTAGTTGCATAAATTTTATATAATTTTAGTTTCAAAAATACTAGAGGTTTATAAAAGCTTTTTAGTTGATTCCTTTTGCTATTACAGTTTTATAAAAGCTTTTTAGTTGATTCTTTTTGCTATTGAAGAATATTATAGTTTTGTTTTAGTTGATCATAACAGAATATTTTAATTGATTATTTTTAGTTCATTCTTTTTGCTATTAGAGTTTCATAAAAGTTTTCTAGTTCATTCTTTTTGCTATTAGTTCATTCTTTGAGCTAAATGACCCTGAAATTGAAAAGCACTACAAATGAACTCTGAAAAGATTGAAAGTTGGCATGGTATCATCATTTCACCCACATAGCATGTGCTAAAAAGTTGAGAGGGTTACGGCAAAAACTGTTGGGGAACGTTGCATGGGAAACAAAAAATTTCCTACGCACACACAAGATCTATCCATGGTGATGAGCATCTACGAGAGGGAGAGTGAATCTACATACCCTTGTAGATCGCTAAGCGGAAGCGTTAAGAAACGCGGTTGATGTAGTCGAACATCTTCGCGATCCAAATCGCATGTCGTCCCTCAATCCAATCACGATCCAGTGCCGAACGGACGGCACCTCCGCGTTCAACACACGTACGGCTTGATGACGCCTTCACCTCCTCGATCCAGCGAGCGATGGTGAAGTAGTAGATGAGTTCCGGCAGCACGACGGCGTGGTAATGGTGGTGAGGAACAATTTCAGTAGGGCTTCACCTAAGCACTACTGAGATTATGACGTAGGAGGAACTAGAGGTTGCCGGCACACGGCTTGGGGAAAACTTGATGTATCCCGTGTGCTAGCCCTGCCCCTCTATTTATATGTTGAGCCCTGGGGTCTAAACTTGGAGAGAAAGCCTCCACAAGGTCGGTTTTGCCCGCACAAGGTCGGTTTGGCCCGCACGGAAAGAGTCCAACTCGGATTCCAGCAGTATCGCGTACAAGCGGTAGTACCGCTCACGAGCGGTAGTACCGCTTGAGCGGTAGTACAGCTTCACACAAGCGGTAGTACCGCTTACGCGGTAGTACTGCCTCACCAGCGGTAGTACCGCTTAAGGGAGCAGCAAAACTTCCTTTTGCACTTTCCAATACCTCGTGGGCTTTACCCCTTTGGCCCATATAAAGTGTTGCTGCACCCGAACACTTCGGTAAACATCCGGAACCCCTTCCGGTGAATTCCGGAACCCTTCCGGAGATCAAAACACTATTATCACATATATCAATCTTTACCTCCGGACTCTTCCGGAGATCCTCGTCATGTCCGGGATCTTATCCCGGACTCCGAACAACCTTCGGTCACCAACACAACAACTCAACTATACTAATCGTCACCAAACGTTAAGTGTGTAGACCCTGCGCGTTCGAGAACTATGTAGACATGACCGAGACACCTCTACGGTTAATAACCAATAGCGGGACCTGGATGCCCATATTGGCTCCTACATATTCTACGAAGATCTATATCGGTCGAACCTCTATGTCAAGGATTCAGTTAATCCCGTATGCTGTTCCCTTTGTTCTTCGGTATGTTACTTGCCCGAGATTCGATCGTCGGTATCTCTATACCTAGTTCAATCTCATGACCGGCAAGTCTCTTTACTCGTTCCGTAATACAAGATCTCGTGGCTAACTCTTTAGTCACATTGCTTGCAAGGCTTGTTGTGATGTTGTATTACCGAGTGGGCCCTGAGATACCTCTCCGTCACACGGAGTAACAAATCCCAGTCTTGATCCATGCCAACTCAACAGACACCCTTGGAGATACCTGTAGAGCACCTTTATAGTCACCCAGTTACGTTGTGACGTTTGATACACACAAGGTATTCCTCCGGTGTTAGTGAGTTGCATGATCTCATGGTCAAAAGAACAGATACTTGACATGCAGAAAACAATAGCAATAAACTAACACGATCATATGCTACGTTCGTAGTTTGGGTCTTGTCCATCATGTCATTCTCCTAATGATGTGATCCCATTATCAAATGACATCTTATGTCCATGGCTAGGAAACCTTTACCATCTTTTGATCAACGAGCTAGCTAACTAGAGGCATACTAGGGACACAGTGTTGTCTATGTACCCACACATGTATTTGAGTTTCCAATCAATACAATTATAGCATGGATAATAAACGATTATCATGAACAAGGAAATATAATAATAACCAATTTATTATTGCCTCTAGGGCATATTTCCAACAAAAACTGGATGCATTTCGTGTACAAAATGGACAATCTCTTTCGAAGTATCAGAGTTTCGGACGAAAACTCATCTGTTACAAAGGGATTTCATTTTTTTGAACTTATTTGAACTCCAGACTTTTTGTGTGTTCAAAATGCACCATTCAAAGCCACATCATCAATTTTCAACCCTTTCTGACTTCATTTACTATTTTTCATGCATTTACTGATTTTTTTGAGCTAAATGACCCTGAAATTGAAAAGCACTACAAATGAACTCTGAAAAGGTTGAAAGTTGGCATGGTATCATCATTTCACCCGCATAGCATGTGCTAAAAAGTTGAGAGGATTACGGCAAAAACTGGATGCACTTCGTGTACAAAATGGACAATCTCTTTCGAAGTATCAGGGTTTCGGACGAAAACTCATCTGTTACAAAGGGATTTCATTTTTTTGAACTTATTTGAACTCCAGACTTTTTGTGTGTTCAAAATGCACCATTCAAAGCCACATCATCAATTTTCAACCCTTTCTGACTTCATTTCCTATTTTTCACATTAGATTAGAGCATGTCCACATATGCTATATATACACGAGGTCTCACATAAACGCTACGGCACAGGTCTACAACATCAGACGAACAAAATAGCCATGTAGTAGGAGAGAGGGACATGAGAGATAGAGCATCCTTTTGGTCGGTCAGTCCTGCTTAACTATCATATGGAAGGTTTTGGTCTTATCTTCATCAGCAAGCTCCTTGAGAAGATCATCATCAATAGCAGTCACCGCGTTCCGTAGCGGGTCACCGAAATAGCGTCCATGGAAGACCATCTTCGCCATCCAAGCCTTCCTCCTGTTACTGTTATACTTATCCTCCTCCCATGTGCCTGATGCCACCAGAAGGTAGACATACACGGTCCTCTCCGGGCCGGGCCTGAACGCCCGCGCGATCGCCTGCCTGGTCTTGGAGTGGTTCCACTCTGAATCCAGCATGACCAATCTTGATGCGCCTGTCAAGATGATGCCCTCGGCGCAAGCTGTCCTCGAAGCAATAAGGACCTTCCTCTTCCCTTGACTATCAGTGTTGAATTTGTCCATGACGTCAGAGCAGACAGGCAGCTCCTGATCACCTTGGAGCACCAGGATTTCCTCCCCAAGACGCCATCCGAACACATTCTCAATCAACTTGACGAGAAAGCTTATTGGGGACACGTTGTGGCAGAATATCAACACCCTCTCCCCACTGTATGATGACTTGTGTAGCAGATCGATGACAAACTTTGCCTTGCTACCGACAGCGAAGTCCCTCTTGTACTTGTCAACTTTATGTACTTCTTCTGGAGTGAAGTAAGTGCTAGAAGATTTGGTTGTTTTTATGAGCCATGGATGGATAGACGCAATCGTGATGAGCAGCACAACCTCAAGAAGGTAACGGCCACCGCATGACGTGGCCATCGATATTTTTGAAAGTATATCCTCCTGAATTTCAGTGGGTTTCATGAAAAGTGTATATACATGTATCCCTGGAAGGCTGCTTAGCTTTGACCCTTCGAATGAATCAATGAACCCACATGTAAGCTTGTTTAACAAACTGATACCACCTGCCCGATCCCAGTTGTCGCTAGACTCGATAATTTGCCCAATTCTATCCACGAAGATGCGCCTTGCCACTGCTTCTCTATGTTTAGCTCTCCTGCCCCTCGTTTCCTTCTTCCTTTCTGGGGCAAGCGCAGTCATAACATCGTCGACAAACCGAGGTCTGGCCAGAGATAGGGTGTTGAAATACTCTTCAAAGTTATTCTGGAAGACTGTACCAGACATGAGGATTCTAAACTCAGTCTTCACTTTCATCAGCACCCTCCTCAACTTGGATTTGTTGCTCCTTGGGTTGTGATCCTCGTCGAGGATCAACAGCCCAGGGTTGTTGAGCAGGACTTGCGCCATGAATGCTCGCTGTGGCATTCTTGAGTCTTCTTTCGCCAGCCGTAAGAAAGATGAGTATGTCATGAGGAGAACACTTGGATGCTCATGCCACTTGCATAACTTGTCCAGCCGATCCACAAGGCAAATATTTTTCCAGTTCAGTCGGCGAAAATTGCTTAAAATTGCCTGCAGCCTAGGATCAATAGGCCCCATTGGCTTGCCTCTTTTGTCAGCCTGGTGAAGCACATGCAGAGGAACTGAAATGCCCCATTTCTCAAATTCTCTCATCCATGTATGGATAGCAGATTTTGGAGTAAGCACCAATGGCCGGCTTCTCGGGTGAACTTTCAAGTAACTGACAAGAAATGAGATCAGCAGCAGAGTTTTCCCTGATCCAGGAGTATGTTCTACCACACAGCCACCAGTACTGGCTGCTGGATTATCCATTTCCTCGAGTTGCAGCGATCCCGCCAAGTTTTTCCAAATGAATTTGAATGCATTATTTTGGTGAGGAAGTAGTTTAGGCTCAAGATCGGGTATTAAACTCCACAGGTTCCCGGAGCCCTTCAGTTCTGAAAACTCTGGTCCCTAGATTGCAAGAAGAGAAGGATCAAGTACAAGATCATCATGATCATCATGAGCTAAATGACCCTGAAATTAAAAAGCACTTCAAATGAACTCTGAAAAGGTTGAAAATTGGCATGGTATCATCATTTCACCCACATAGCATGTTCTAAAAAGTTGAGAGGGTTACGGCAAAAACTGGATGCACTTCGTGTACAAAATGGACAATCTCTTTCAAAGTATCAGGGTTCAGGACGAAAACTCATATGTTAGAAAGGGATTTCATTTTTTTGAACTTATTTGAACTCCAGACTTTTTGTGTGTTCAAAATGCACCATTCAAAGCCACATCATCAATTTTCAACCATTTCTGACTTCATTTGGTATTTTTCATGCATTTACTGATTTTTTTGAGCTAAATGACCCTGAAATTGAAAAGCACTACAAATGAACTCTGAAAAGGTTGAAAGTTGGCATGGTATCATCATTTCACCCACATAGCATGTTATAAAACGTTGAGAGGGTTACGGCAAAAACTGGATGCACTTCGTGTACAAAACGGACAATCTCTTTCGAAGTATCAGGGTTTCGGATGAAAACTCATCTGTTACAAAAGGCATTTAATTTCTTCACATGTAACTGCAATGATATAGTTGTGGAGAGAAAGTCTTCACTTTTTCTTCGCTTGTGTCCTTTGCTTATTGCGCCGTAACCATGGATAATCTTCATCGTTTAACAGGGTGCTTGGGTCAGCCTTGACTTTGAAGGGAGGAATTTCATGAAACTTTTCATAATCTTCAGACATGTCTGTCTTGCCCTCCAATCCCACGATGTCTCTTTTTCCTGAAAGAACTATGTGGCGCTTTGGCTCATCGTATGATGTATTCGCTTCCTTATCTTTTCTTTTTCTCGGTTTGGTAGACATGTCCTTCACATAGAAAATCTGCGCCACATCATTGGCTAGGACGAATGGTTCGTCTGTGTACCCAAGATTGTTCAGATCCACTGTTGTCATTCCGTACTGTGGGTCTACCTGTACCCCGCCTCCTGACAGATTGACCCATTTGCACTGAAACAAAGGGACCTTGAAATCATGTCCATAGTCAAGTTCCCATATGTCGACTATGTAACCATAATATGTGTCCTTTCCCCTCTTGGTTGCTGCATCAAAGCGGACACCGCTGTTTTGGTTGGTGCTCTTTTGATCTTGGGCGGTCGTGTAAAATGTATTCCCATTTATCTCGTACCCTTTGTAAGTCAATACAGTCGAAGATGGTCCCCTGGCCAACGAGTACAGCTCATCAGAAACAGTGTTGTCACCCATGAGACGTGTTTGCAACCAACTGTCGAAAGTCCTGATGAGTTCATATGTAATCCAGTCGTCACACTGCTCCGGGTGTTTGGAGCGCAGAATATTCTTGTGTTCATCGACATACGGGGTCACCAAGGTAGAATTCTGTAGAACTGTGTAGTGTGCTTGAGACCAAGAATGCCCGTCCCTACATATTATTGAGTCCGCTCCTAGCGTGCCTTTTCCAGTCAGTCTCCCCTCATACCGCGATTGAGGGAGACCAATCTTCTTAAGGTCAGGAATGAAGTCAACACAAAACCCAATGACATCCTCTGTTTGATGGCCCATGGAGATGCTTGCTTCTGGCCTAGCGCGGTTACGAACATATTTCTTTAAGACTCCCATGAACCTCTCAAAGGGGAACATATTGTGTAGAAATACAGGGCCCAGAACGACAATCTCGTCGACTAGATGAACTAGGACGTGCGTCATGATATTGAAGAAGGATAGTGGGAACACCAGCTCGAAACTAACAAGACATTGCACCAAATCACTCCTTAACCTTGGCAGGATTTCTGAGAGATTGCATTGAGGAATGCACATAGCTTCACAATGGCTAATCGATGCAACCGGAAGCAGTTGCGTCATAATCACGTGGCAGTCATGAGACTTTAGGTTCTGGAACTTTTTCTCTGCCATATTTATTATTCCCTTTATATTCGACGAGAAGCCAGACGGGACCTTCATACTGAGCAGGCATTCAAAGAAGATTTCCTTCTCTTCTTTGGTAAGAGCGTAGCTGGCAGGACCTTCATACTGCTTTGGATGCATGCCGTCTTTTTCATGCACACGTTGCTGTTCCTCCCGTGCCTCCAGTGTATCTTTTGTCTTCCCATACACTCCCAAGAAGCCTAGCAGGTTCACGCAAAGATTCTTCGTCACGTGCATCACGTCGATTGTAGAGCGGACCTCTAGGTCTTTCCAATAGGGTAGGTCCCAAAATATAGATTTCTTCTTCCACATGGGTGCGCGTCCCGCATCGTCAGTCGGAACAGATTGTCCGCCAGGACCCTTTCCAAAGATTACTTGTAAATCATTGACCATATCAAGTATGTGATCACCAGTACGGAGGGCGGGCTTCTTCCGGTGATCTGCCTCACCTTTGAAATGCTTTCCTTTCTTTCGACATTGATGGTTGGTCGGAAGAAATCGACGATGCCCCAGGTACACATTCTTCCTGCATTTTTCCAAATATATATTGTCGGTGTCATCTAAACAGTGTGTGCATGCGTGGTATCCCTTGTTTGTCTGTCCTGAAAGGTTACTGAGAGCAGGCCAATCGTTGATGGTTACAAACAGCAACACATGTAGGTCAAATTCCTCCTGTTTGTGCTCATCCCACACACGTACACCTTCTCCATTCCACAGCTGTAAAAGTTCTTCAACTAATGGCCTTAGGTACACATCAATGTCGTTGCCGGGTTGCTTAGGGCCTTGGATGAGCACTGGCATCATAATGAACTTCCGCTTCATGCACAACCAAGGAGGAAGGTTATAGATACATAGAGTCACGGGCCAGGTGATATGATTGCTGCTCTGCTCCCCAAAAGGATTAATGCCGTCTGCACTTAAACCAAACCATACGTTCCTTGCGTCACCTGCAAAGTCCCCCCACCTTCTCTCGATTTTTCTCCACTGCGACCCATCAGCGGGTGCTCTCAACTTCCCGTCTTTCTTACGGTCTTCTTTGTGCCATCGCATCAACTTGGCATGCTCTTTGTTTCTGAACAGACGTTTCAGCCGTGGTATTATAGGAGCATACCACATCACCTTGGCAGGGACCCTCTTCCTGGGGCGCTCGCCCTCAACATCACCAGGGTCATCTCGTCTGATCTTATACCGCAATGCACCGCATACCGGGCATGCGTTCAAATCCTCGTACTCACCGCGGTAGAGGATGCAGTCATTAGGGCATGCATGTATCTTCTGCACCTCCAATCCTAGAGGGCATAGAACCTTCTTTGCTTCGTACGTACTGCCGGGCAATTCGTTATCCTTTGGAAGCTTCTTCTTCATTATTTTCAGTAGCGAACTAAATCCCTTGTCAGATACACCATTGGCTGCCTTCCATTGCAGCAATTCCAGTGTGCTACCGAGCTTTGTGTTGTCATCTTCGCAATTTGGGTACAACCCTTTTTTGTGATCCTCTAACATGCGATCGAACTTCAACTTCTCCCTTTCACTTTCGCATTCTCTCGGTGCATCAACAATGACCCGGCGAAGATCATCATCGGGCACATCGTCTGGTTCCTCTTGATCTTCAGCTTCCCCCATTGCAGCATCACCGTATTCAGGGGGCGGGAAGTTGTCATCATCCTCTTCTTCTTCGTTGTCTTCCATCATAACCCCTCTTTCTCCGTGCTTGGTCCAAACATTATAGTGTGGCATAAAACCCTTCTCAAGCAGGTGGAAGTGAAGGGTTTTAGAGTTGGAGAAAGCCTTCGTATTCTCACAAACAGTACATGGACAATGCATAAAACCATTCTGTTTGTTTGCCTCAGCCGCTTCGAGAAAATTATGCAGGCCCTTAATATACTCGGAGGTGCGTCGGTCACCGTACATCCATTGCCGGTTCATCTGCGTGCGTTATATAGTTCTCATTATTGAACAACATATAACTCTCTAGAGCATCTAATTAAAACATACATTGAAACTATGTAAAAAATTCAATTGCAACAACAAATGCGATCATAACCGCAACTAAGGTACCAATTGATCCAAAGGCATAATGATACCAAGCCTCAGTATGAATGGCATATTTTCTAATCTTTCTAATCTTCAAGCGCATTGCATCCATCTTGATCTTGTGATCATCGACGACATCGGCAACATGCAACTCCAACTTCATCTTCTCCTATTCAACTCTTTGTAATTTTTCTTTCAAGTAATTGTTTTCTTTTTCAACCAAATTTAACTTCTCGACAAGAATTTCTATGTCGGTTGGAATTTCCGGTTCACATACCTCCTAGATTAAAAAATCTATGTCACGTTGGTCGGCATAATTGTCATAAACACTAACTAAAACAAATAGTTATAAAAGATAATATATACCACATCCGAATCATAGACAGGACGAGGGCCGACGGAGGCGGATACCAAATCCATCGCACTATATAATAACAAACAATAATAAAAGTAAGAAAATTACACAAGTATCTATCTAAATCATACAAGTAAGAGCTTTTTTCTTTTAGAAAGAAGATAAGAAGAAGAGGCTAACCACGGTGGTGCCGGCGCCGAGATGGGCGCGGGCGATCGACGGCGGTGAGGACGGGGACGGGACAGGACGGACCGCCAAACCTAGACAAATCTTGAGGAAAATGGAGTTTGGACAAGGAGCTTCGAGAGGAGAAAGCTTAAGTGTGGCTCGGGCATTTCATCGAACACCTCATGTGCATAGGAGGTGAGCTAGAGCACCACAAAAGCTCTCCCACGGCCGGGCAAAAAAACAGAGCAGTGCACTGCTCTGCTCGCGGGCAAGGGGTATATATAGGCCAACCATTGGTCCCGGTTTGTGGCTGGAACCGGGACTAAAGGACACCATTTGGTCCCGGTTCCAGCCACAAACCGGGACCAATGGTTGTGGGCCAGGAGCGAGGCGCATTGGTCCCGGTTCGTGTCTGGAACCGGGACCAAAGGGGTCACCATTTGGTCCCGGTTCCAGACACGAACCGGGACCAATGGTTGTGGGCCAGGAGCGAGGCGCATTGGTCCCGGTTCGTGTCTGGAACGCATTGGTCCCGGTTCGTGTCTGGAACCGGGACCAAAGGGGTCAAACGAACCGGGACCAATGGCCCACGAGGCCCGGCCGGCGCCCTGGCCTCACGAACCGGGACCGATGCCCCCATAGGTCCCGGTTCGTGAGTGAACCGGGACTAATGGGCTTCTCAGGGGTGGACCGAAGCCCTGTTTTGTACTAGTGATAATCGATTTGTTCGCCGTTTTAGTTTTCTCTCCTGGAATGTTAAAGGTTTGGGGGATCCTGACAAGTGTGCCTTGGTCCGTGCCGCAGTTTACTCATCTAGCCCTTCGATGGCCTGCCTCCAGGGTCGAAACTTTGCACGATCAATTCTGCCAAAATCCGCTCCTTCCTTCCTTCTATTCTGTCGGCCTTCTCCGCGAAGCCGGCCGACGGGAGCCGTGGTGGGATTGTTACTGCCTGGGACCCCGGACTGTTCACTCTAACCCGCTGCTCGGAGTCCGTCTTTTCGCTCTCGACCAAGCTGGAGTCGAGCTCCACCGACCTTCATTTTACGATCACCAACGTCTACGCTCCTTCCGATCACTCGCGCACAGGCAAGTTCGTCAGCAACTTAACGGGGGTTGCTGCCTCTGTCTCTGGTCCCTGGTTAATCCTGGGAGACTTCAATCTCCTACGCTTTTCGCATGAAAAGAACAATCGCAACTTTGATCATAGTAGAGCGGCTGCGTTTAACAGTCTCATCAATGCCCTGGCCTGGTCCGAGCTTCCCCTTTCTGATCGCTGTTTCACCTGGTCAAACATGCGCGATACGCCAACTCTCGCTAGGCTTGATCGCGTGTTTTTCAACTCGGGTTGGGACACTATCTTCCCTGACGCCACGCTGTCCTCTCGACCCTGCACCACATCCGATCACGTCCCCCTTGTCGCCACTGTCTCCACCCAAATCCCCTCCTCCCGTTTCTTTTTCTAGAACTCATGGCTCCTTGATCCCCACTTCCTCCCTTCTGTCCTCCCTGCCTGGAGTGGGGTTGTAGTGGGGCGTTGTGCTTCTAGGACCCTTGCCTCCAGGAAGAAAGCCTTCAGGTTTGCTGCCAAGGTTTGGAAAAGGCAACACAAGTTTTATTTGTACTTTTGATTTTGACTGTAAGTTCCTTGTTGACCTCCTCGACTTCCTTGAGGAATGCCGTGTGCTCTCTCCAGGTGAGGTGGTGCTCCGTCGTGATGCCAGGGATGCCCTGGATGCCTCCACTCTCCGCCAGGCTACCTACTGGCTGCAGCGCGGGAAGTGCAAGGCGGTGGTGGAGGGGGATGAAAGTACCCACTACTTCCTTGCGCAGGCCTCGCACCGCCGCCGGCGGAACTCCATCCAAAGCTTGTCTGTGGGCGGGTGCGTGCTCATCGCTCATCATGCCAAGGCCGACGCGCTTCACGCCTTCTACTCGTCTCTGCTCGGACAGACTCGCCCTACGGCTTGGCAGTTCGACCTCGACGCCCTGTACGCCGCTGCCCGTCAGGTGGATGGCAGCCGGCTGGTGGGCGCCTTCGACTTGGAGGAGGTCAAGGCAGCCGTGTTCCTGCTGAACAAAGCCAGCGCCCCCGGCCCCGACTTCTATCAGGCGGCTTGGCCGGCGGTCTCGGCGGACCTCCGCCGCCTCTTCGACGCGCTTCACTCGGGCGGAGTGGAGCTTGGGGGGATCAACCACACCTACATCGCCCTTCTCCCTAAGAAGGAGGGGCTCCCCGTTCCAGGGAATTTTCGTCTGGTTTCCCTCCAAAACTGTGACGTCAAGATCATCTGCCGCGGCCTCACGACCCGTCTTCAGCAGCAGATTGGTTCCATCATTGATGAGGACCAGTACGGGTTCCTCTCTAGGTGGAGCATCTCCGAGAACTTCGTCTACGCCGCCGAGCTGATCCATTGTTGCAATCGCCGCACCGCCCCGACCTTCGTCTTCAAGCTCGACTTCGCCAAGGCCTTCGACTCCATTGACTGGGGGAGCCTGCGACGGATCCTTCTCGTGCGTGGGTTCCCCCCCCCCCCCCCCCCCTTTGGTGCGACTGGATGGACCTCATCCTGAGATAATCTCGGTTAGCTGTCCTCCTCAACTGCGTTCCCGGGAGATGGTTCCAGGTTCGTCGAGGCCTGCGGCAAGGCGATCCCCTGTCGCCCTACCTGACCCTGCTGGTGGCCGACGTTCTCCAGCGGCTGATTAGGGGTGACGACGGCGTTCATCACTCGCTCGTCGCCTCTGCCCGTCCGGCAGTGCTTCAGTACGCCGACGATACCTTGATCATCATGAAGGCGGAGGCGAGTGGCGTTGCTCGTCTGCGCTCCATCCTCGACATGTTCGCGGAGGCTACTGGGCTATCCATCAACTTCGGCAAGAGCACCGTGGTGCCGATGCATGTGGAGGCTGGGGTGCTGGCGGAGGCCATCCAGATCTTCTAGTGTTCTGTGGGCTCTTTCCCGCAGTCCTACCTTGGTCTGCCACTCTCCTGCGACAAACTCAAGCTCGATGACTTCGCGCCTATGATCGCCAAGGTGGATAGGTACCTGGCGGGTTGGTGTGCCAGGCTTCTCTCCCCTGCGGGGCGCCTGGTGCTAATCAATGCCGTCCTCGACTCCATCCCCGCCTACGCCATGGCAGCCATGCGGCTTCCCCCGTCGGTCGTCCACGTCATCGAGGGCTGCGCCGGGCCTTCCTCTGGAACGCTGCGGACCGGGCCTCTGGAGCGCAATATGCCTGGTTGCCTGGGATAAAGTGTGCCTCCCGAGAGCGGAGGGCGGTCTGGGTGTGCGTGACCTCGCGGTCCGGAACTCCTGCCTGCTTATCAAGATGATGCATCGTCTGCACTCTCCTACGCCATCCCGCTAGGCTACCTGGGTCTGGTCGGAAATCGGCGGCCGCTCCCCTCTTACCATTGCCGCGCCGTCGAGGGGTGTGCACTGGCGCGAACTTGTCGGGCTCCTTCCCCTGTACCATTCGCTCACCAAGGTGGAGGTGGGGGGCGGTGCGACGACTGCCTTCTGGCAGGACTGGTGGCTTCCGCAGGGGGCTCTGCGCTGCGCTTTCCCCGCCCTCTACTCTCATGCCACGGACGCGGAGGTGACGGCCGCCCAGATCGTGGAGTGCGGGCTCGATGCCTTCCTCGTGCCTCAGCTTACTAACGCCAGAGCCCGTGAGCGCGCGATGGTGCAAGCCCTTCTTCCCCGACACCTCCCGGTAGGCAGCGTGGATGTCCGGTCCTTTGGACTGTGCCGTGGTCCTCGTGGGAAGCTCTCCTCCAGCTCGGTCTATGAGCTCCTCCGGTTCGGCGGAGTTGATTCTGACACCAAGGCCTTCCTCTGGGGCACGGCTGCTCCGTCCAGGGTGAAGTTCTTCGGATGGCTGCTGTCGCTCGCCCGTATACACACGAGAGATGTCCTTCTCCGCAAGACGATCGTCTCGGTGGAAGAGGCTGGATGGCCCTGCTGCCTAGAACCCATCGAGATGGCGGATCATCTAGTCTTTCGATGTGTCTTCGCCACTATTCTTTGGCGACGCCTTCGGATTGACGTGTCCTCTGCCACCATTGCGGAGTTACACAGGGTGGACGCCGCCCCTGCGGTTGGTGAGTCTTCACCGGCTGCCTTTCTACTCCTATGCTTCTGGCACCTGTGGAAGAGGCGCAATGCCATGGTCTTCAGGGGCACGACCCTCCCCCTTACTGCGGTTCTGAAGAACTGTCGCGGCGACGCGGTTCTCTGGCGAGGTCGGTTTAAGGCCTGTGATGCTGGGTGTGTGGATGTTTGGCTTGCGGCGCTTAGCTGATCCGTTGTAGTCTAACACCCCCCCTCTCTCTGCTGTAATCTTGTTGTGGTCATAGTTATATATTCAGGTAGGGGGGTTCTCTCCCCTCCCGGTGAAAATTAAAAAAAAAAAACTTGCAGGTAGAACTGACCTTTGAACACTTGCTGGTAGAGCTGCTTCCCCCCTTGACGGTCAGGAAGAGGCTCTGGGGCCGACAGAAGGAGGACAGAAAGGATCGGAATAGTACTTTTTTGACGCTGCCGTCGAGGCCTGAACTGTTTCCCCCTGTCTCGAATTTTAGGCCGGAAGGGGGCGATCACAAGGAGGGGAGATTTGGTGCTGATAATTTCCGTGTTATTGAAGCAATAATCTCTCGGTCCTGATTATGAGTAAATACTCTTTGTGTTGTTGCAATTACTGAGGTGATTAATTCTTCTCCACTCCACGTGTCTTTCTGAATTCAAACATCACATGGTTAGAAACTACTACATTCTTCAAGTCATGGCATCACAGGGATGTTGTGCATTCAGATACATGTCAGCAGTGTCAAGTATGAATTCAGAGAAATGCATCTATTTGTATCTGTCACCCTGAGTACTCTGCAGTTGCATGTGGCACCACACGGGTCGACGGGAACAATTCGGCTCAAGCCTCAATGGTGGAGCGAAGCCATCCATACCTAACAAAGATAACTGAGGTGCTTCCATATACATATTCCTGAATCCTACCAAGTTCACTCTACTGTAGTATATATAGCAGTATGCATGGTGGTGCTTTGAAGTTATATATGTTGTAATCCAAGCAACTCAATGCATCTACATCCATGTTCCATACATGTAAGAAAACTGCATCTGTCACTGCCATACATAGAGGGAATGATGATTATTCAGGTTCAGAAGCAAATTCATCAACAGATCAAGCCCCAAATAGTTTGCTCATCTATGAATCCCCCTCTTGACAGCAAATTAGTTTGCTAATATGTTCCACACCCAATTTTTCCGTTCCAGAAACAGAGGAATAAGAGACAGAAATACAAGCCCATGTTTCAACCTGAATGAAAGACCAAACCTATCCGTTCATCTAAAAAAACTGCTTCTCCCAAACATGAGTGAAGTGATGATTAGTAATAGCATCATAGGTATGTCAGAAGCAAAATCGTCAACATATCAATCCAAACATTAATTCTCCAATTGTAAGTTTTTCGTCAGCGTCTACTGGTAGTAGTAACAGATCAAACCCATTTTTTTCCTTCCTCTGTTTTGGATGAACCAGAGGAATAAGAGAGAGTACAAACTCCCAACCTCGCTGTTTGTTTGTTTACTCCTTCGAAATAAAACATGCCAAACTGCAGTAACCGCTAGCTCATGATGTTAGCCTTCATTCTCCACCTGCTTCTGTGGCAAGCTC
This sequence comes from Elymus sibiricus, assembly GCA_039707655.1. Taxonomy (NCBI): domain Eukaryota; kingdom Viridiplantae; phylum Streptophyta; class Magnoliopsida; order Poales; family Poaceae; genus Elymus; species Elymus sibiricus. Next base: position 3,246,326 of record CM077670.1, on the reverse strand, counting down.
CTCTTCCACCACCGCCACCCCTACCCCCTCCACCTTTTGCAACTGCCAATCGCAGCCTCTCTCTACATCCAGGATCCGATGAGAGTCGCCGTCACCCTCTTTTTCTTCTTCCATGCCCCTCCACCCTGTTTCGAATGCGCCCGCGCTCCAACAGCAAGTGGCAAGAATTCGAGCAAGCGGGATGAGCATCATTCTGTCGCTGTGGAGCAAACGATGACCACTTCGACACTACCTTCCACCTTACGTGTGCTGGCAAAAGGACCGACAAAGTTTTTCTAGTTAAGCACTTGCCACCATTCTGCCAGAGGATTATACAAAACAAAACAAAATGCTAGATCGTACTAATAGCACACACCATGTGAAGGTAACCGATTTTGGACCGAGGAGTAAACAGTGTAGCCTGAAGATGTGCTTGGTTCGCTGCAACCGACCAAGTATAGAACGAGGAGTAAGTTAATAAGGATTTCACAAGAAAAAGGATTTCATAGATCTGAGCATACTCACGAGTGCGCACCGTGCAGTTCAAGAATTATTTTTTGGTATTAGTAAAGTAGCACTTGAAACAGCTGAAACAGTTTATGCATGGCAGAAGAAAGCCGGAATCAACCACGTCTTTTGCTTCCAAGGAAGCTGATCTACAAAACAAAATATGATCACAATTGGCATCAGCTCTACTAACACTGCTGCATATGACAGAAACAAGGAAAAGCACAATAAGAGTGAGGCACTTGCAGGTCCATCACTAGTCAGGCAATATTCGCATTTAAGCAGTTGCGCAGCAAGTAGATCCTAGGGAGAAGTCACATCCTAATTTAGTGTTGACTGATCAGAATAAAAATGCACTGTCCTGGGCTTGGGTACCAAACATTTTCTAAGAAGAATAAAATGAATAACTTATCAAAGGTAATTTACATGTAAAGTTATGCCAAGATGGAATAGCATAATAAGCTAGCATACGTTATTAATATCTTAAAACCTTAATGGGGTTTTTCTGTTCAAATTGCACATGCCCGCCTATGCATTACCTCCACTGTAACACTGCACACTTTCGCTAACAGCTAGAGTAGGCGCTACTATTGCACTGTTGATTTCCATGCAAGTGGAGAACATGTTGGGCATACCTATTTAATGATAGTTGTGATCTGAATTAACTCCAAGAGCGTACTGATATGGTGGTTGGGTATTCTTCTCAAGATCCTATACACCATTAAATTTCATTAAACAACAACAGTTGGGACGAATGTAATAATATTACCTGGTAATGGTAGAATGTAGACTGGATTGAAAAACTGCAACCTTATCAGTAGCAAACCAATGAAAACTCATTGTTTTTCATAATTACGCCATGATATTTTGATCCTTAAACGTGAACTTTCAAGGTACACCAGCAAGTCTTCATGAGTTTTGGAATAAGGTAAATGAAAGTGGCCAGAAGCCTACCAGAATAAACACAAGAACTCCTACACAGCGCCAACAGAAATACTCAATGCATGAACACCTGGTACTGTTAGAAATGTAGCAATGTGTGAATAAAAGGCTAACCTGTATATCAGTGGTATGACCTCCTAGTCTCATTTTATCATTTATTCCATACGTCTGTCATAGTGATATGTTGATCCTGACACCCGAACTACCCAAATAGACAACCCAGTCTCAATGAATGGAAAAATCCAAATTTAATTGCAAAAAATGCATAAGCCAAATTTTGATACTGACAAAAAACATAGAACACCTGCAAAGAGGACAAAAATAAATGGTGAGTACAGCACAGATTTCGTGATTTCAGTTTAGGAATAGATAAAAATAGGAACTCTCAGTTATGCCATTTTTATCGACTTATGGGAAGACAAGGGGCATGGAGAAACAAATCTTATGCTTTAGTAAAACTATTGTCACTGTTGTTCAGAAGAAAATGGAAATCTGACATGGCATGAATATAAATGGAAGTTACTTTTTTGTGTGCGACATGTATTAGTACAGCCAAAAAAGTAAAGTTCCAGTTTAGATGTACTAACCAGATTTATGTACATGAAGGAAGTTCTTTCCAATAATTATCCATGCTGATCGTTTGATCCTCAAACCTGAACTTTTTAGGTACACCAAATCTTCATGAGCGGTGACCAAATGTAATCACGAAGTATCTAAAACCTTGCCAGAACAAACATGAGAAACACCTATACAGAAAGCCAAGAGAATTGATGGATGCAAGAAGACCTTGTATCGATGGCAATGTAGCAATGGGTGAGAAAATGGCAAACCTTAATATCCAGCCAGTAGCAGAACACTGAAGTCTGATTTATTTTACAATCATACGTGGTGATATTTTGATCTTGACACTCTAATTACTCATGTACACCAACACACCACCAAGGCTTGATGAGTACTTACCACTGAAATTTTAATGCAAAGTATGTGGAAGCCTACAAGAACATCCATAAGAATATCTGCACAGAAAACCAAAACAAATGGTTAATACATGACAGATCTCATGATTCTCGTCCAGAAAGGAAAACAAAGAAGCTTCCAAAAGGCATTCACTGGTAATCACAACGGTTTTCTCAACGTGTTAGTGACAAGACAATGGGTGGAGAAGACATATAAAACAATTTAAGGATATGGTGCAGCAGCAACAAAGTTCCAAGTTAAATATACTTACCAGATTTGTGTACAGGAAGGAAGATGTCAAGTGTGCATGTATGGAAAGAGTTGAGTTGTACAAGGCTAGAAGAATGTACAAGGGAACTCCAAGGCAGAGGCCTGCCTGCATAGTAGATGGAAACAAGCACTAATTATATAGATTATAATGCAAGAAAAGGGCGAGGTGGAAAAAAAAGAAATATATGTGTGTTACCTTGGATCACTCTAATATGATCCCACCAACCCCATGCACTGCTGTTTTAGCTCCTCGTTGCCGCAGCCGGAGACATATAATTCTTGCAGTGATTTGGGGAGGCCATCCTCTGGCAGCGACTGGACGGCTGGACATTTGTAGACCACTAATTTCTTGAGGTTTGTAAGCTTGTGCAGCCCTGCAGGGAGGCTCTGAAGCTTGTTGAAAGCACTAAAGTCGAGTAGCTGGAGGGAGACGAGGAGGTGAAGAGCGTCCTCTTGCTCCTTGCTGAAGCGCTCCATCTCTTCACTGCAGGTCCCCCAAAGGCTCAGCTCGGTGAGGGAGGAAGACAGGAAGCTGCATATGGGAGCAGCAAGGAGCCCCATGACGTCACCCATCGAGAGGTTCTGCAGTTTGGATGAACTCTGGAAGGAAACAAGCTGCTGCAACTCCTGCTCTTCTCCTGTTCCATCCTGCAGCTGCACCCACTTAGGATTGAGATCCCATCCAGCAAAGAATCTAGGGCTGCCAAAGACTGTTAAATTTCTGAGCCGTCCGCCTGCGGTAATGAGAGGCCCCAGGCCCTTGCATCTTAGATCCTGTCCGCAGTTCCACATAGTTAAATGGGTGAGAGAGGTGAAGTTTGAGAGGGGCTCCAGCGTCCCCATGCGTTCCGCACCGAATAGTAACTTGGGGCAGTCATAAATCGATAAGCTCTGTTGCCTGCGTAGCTGCTCCTTCACTGCATCTGCCCGGGAGGCTACCTGTTGGTGCTCTCGATTGAGCTATTTCAGCTCGGCAGCATCCTTCCTCTGGGCAACCTTCAGTGCATCTCGTTCAGAGACACAAACCGAAAGGCCTCTTCGCAACCTTCAGACGCAAACTCCACAACGGCGATGCGTGCTTGGGCATCTTCGCAAAGTTTTTGCTCCTTGGCAAGCAAATCGGTGGCTTTTTGCGACGACGCCATCAACTGCTCGACCTCAGTTCGAGCTTTTTCAAGCTCGGCCCGTTCGTCGGCCAGGCGCTGCTCAGCCGCTGTAAAATTCACAAGCAAACGTAAGTATATATGCGCTTTTCTGAAGCACCGACAGCGACTCAAGTGACGCCATTCGCCTCTCTGAAACAAAACACGGTAGCCAAGTGTAAAAGGGCCCAAGTAAGTATATATGCGCTTTTCGAATATGCATGTTTACTGGTCGATGAGTCAACTTGCCCAATATATAAGTAATAAAAGGGCCCAAGTGTAAAAGTCGAACGAAAGGAAAAGACCAGTTGCGCTGTACAGTGAACCACGTAGCTCACGTGCTGTCTCAGTCTTCCCAGACAGCCCTGGCCTAGGACCGGCAAGGCAGCACGATGGAATCTCTTCCACTTCCGGGGGACTGGCTGCCTGCAAGCTGCAAGTCTGCAACTGGCTGCCTTCGTATTTCCATTTCATACACTTCATCATGTAGTCGCGTGTTCACTTTAATCATCATGACGAGCCCTTGGACACGGTATTTGTACTTGGAATTTATCTCCAATAGTGTTTCATTTTGGTTCCACTTTGTCGGTCAGATATTATACCAAAATTATTTTTGTTAGCCATATGTTTAGCAAGAATTGTAGGTCCAACAACACGTAGTAGGTGAATTATATGAAATTGAAGAACCCAAATAAACACGACTTCTAGAGCCATGTTGTCCCTAAATCGAACTCCAAATACCAAATCTTAGAGCAAAGGCGACGATACTTGCATGTTTCTCCCTTGGATGTCATCGCTTTCAATGTGAACTTACAACTCTATAAGGGTGATTAAAGAAATTTTGAGTTCATAGGCAATGTACTCATACATTTCCTTTCTTTGGTCACCACTTGAGTTCTTTCTTCGGCATTCTTTCAAGTGGTTCTTTGGTAAACACTACGGGACGGGGCAGACGCCGACGGCCGGCTGCCGTCGGCATAGGCCCGATAACCGTCGGCGTAACCCTAGCCCGACGGCCACCGTCGGCGTATCGCCGTCGGCGTATTACTCCCTCGGCGTAGTCCCTTTTGCCGTCGGCAAAGGCCAGGTAGGCCCCACACTGACGGCTAACGGCCCTTTGGCTACGCTGACGGCATTGCCGTCGGCCTAGCTTTTTTCAAAAAAAAAAATCTCAAATTTAAAAAAAAAAAAAAAAAAAATTCAATTTTTTTTTAAATTTTGTTTTTTCAAATTTCTGAATTGTTTGCCTCGTTAATCTCACAGGGGACATTTTTAACTCTAAGTACGCTTAATTTCAGGTCAAATTGCACTCGTGGTCAAACTTCCCGGTCGGTCACCCATCCTCACACTACTCCAGCCCCAGCACGCTAGCTACCGAGAAAGAAATTATACCTTGCTGATAATATTACCATATCAATTCTATTAACCCTTGCAAAAGGCCGCCGTGTTTCGGTAAAATGGTCGTAACTTTTGCATACGACCTCCGATGAAAAAGTTTTTTATATGAAAAATCATCTACTCGAAAAGTTACATCCGAAAAAACTTTCTGTTTTCCGTTTCGACAATTTTTAAAATCACAAATTTTTTCATTTTTCATTTTTTGAATGTCAAAAATAGGGGTTTTTTGTGAAAAAGCTACCAACTATTTGATGTAAATTTGAACCACTCCATTTTTCAAAAATACTAGACCATATTTTATTAACAATTGACCAAATGTTTGTATGTAAAATGATTTTTATACACCTCTCCTAAAAAAGACAAATTTCCATCGATTCAGTTGGAACGGGGTCAAATTTGAACTACATGTGCTTGATAGTTTGCTCTTTATTTTTTCAAAAAATCATTTCTAGGTACACAAGTAGTCATTTCATCATAGATCCACCAAGAGGTTTGCAAGATTCCACCCCTAGCTATCACCGGTCATGCCCCCCGTTTTGACCGCATTTTGAAACCGGCGTAAACAATTCAAAAAAAATCAAAAAATGTAAAACCTTCGCATTGCATCATCATTTATGTTCTAGTAACCATATAAAATAACAAACTTGGACCGATGTTATGGCTAGTTTCAAAGGATAGTTTTGCCAAATGATCTCATATTTTGTAAAAGTGTGCATATTGGAATGGCCAACAAGTTTGCCGAAGGAAGTCTTCATTTTCGTTGCACGAAAAATCCATTTTTCATTTTTTGAATGTCAAAAATAGGGGTTTTTTGTGAAGAAGCTACCAACTATTTGATGTAAATTTGAACCACTCCATTTTTTAAAAATACTAGACCATATTTTATTAACAATTGACCAAATGTTTGTATGTAAAATGATTTTTATACACCTCTCCTAAAAAAGACAAATTTCCTGAAAGTGATCTGCACAGAAGGAGTTTGTGCTGGCTAGGGGGAGTTGGGACATGAGCTATGATCTGAATTTTGGAGTAGGTCAATGATATGCTCAAATGAGATACTCTGCAAAATTTCAGATCAAATGGGCTAGCGCAACTAGCACTTCGTTTACAACTGCTACATTGGTTCAGAAATGCTTTGTTGAAGGTGGCCTCACCTTGGCTTGTTGGATTTGGCTCAAACTTGGTTTACAAGGGTTATTGGGGTGGGGGGACATGTGTGCAAAATTTCAAATCATTTGGTGACTCCTAGCTTGCACTTCCTTCACAAATATGACCGACTTCCTACCGATTCGGCAGGAATTTGTCTTTTTCACGAGGGGAGGACGGAAAGGTTTAAGATACCCCGGTTCGGAAATTGTCCATGTAAGGTGGTCTAGTAATTTTGAAAAATGTGGTGGTATCATTGTGAAACTTTCTTTTGGTGGTTGCTTCACAAAACACCCCGTTTTTGGGACTCGGAAAATGGAAAATGGCATTAGAAAATGACTTATTTTTTATTCAACACAAATGTGTAATATTTGAGTGTAGATAGGTAGATCTTATTTTTCTGCAAATTTTGATATATTATTTGTATTTTTCTGAATTAGAATGATTTAGTTATGATTTTTCTAAGATTAATGTTTTAAAAAGGAAAATAGCTATGCCGACGGCATTGCCGTCGGCGTAGCTGCAATGCCGTCGCGTCGCCGTTACGGCTAAGCCCCTACGCCGACAGACAACCTACGCCGACGGTTGCCGTCGGCTTACCATGTCCTACGCCGACGGCATTTCTACGCCGACGGCGGTCTTGACGGGCTGGCCTGGTCGAGGGTGCCGTCGGCGTAGCAGACGGCCGTCGGCATCTCGCTCCATTCCCGTAGTGAAAATCCCCGGAGGTATGCAATGCTCATTTTTTTTTACAAGTTGTCTCTTGTTTCTTTTAAGCTACCTCCAAGCATGATATGATCTAAGCTTCCTTGTCTTGAAAATCTAGTTGTGCACTTGATTTTCACATCATCATTTCGTGCACACACTTAGGAGGAGCTTAGGCTACTAACATTTCCCTTTGAGCTATGTTATTTGCAAGGCCTTTTCATGTGATTTGATTCTAAAGGGGAGAGAAATTGTGGCTCAAAGCAAGACTTGAAGACTTGGTTGTTTAAGGGGGAGAAGTGGCATCCTAATGCAAGACCAAGTCACAAAAGGGGAGGAACAATGGGGAGATGGAGATGAAGGACAAGTTTGGCTCAAGATAAAGCCATGGACAAAGGGGGAGGCCAAGACTTAGTCCAAGATGAAGGTTTGGGGAGATTGTAATGAACATGGATGATGGTAAGCATCGGTTGGTGTTACCAACAGAGACTAAAAGGCCTTCAGGGTCCATAAAATTTATATCCGGTACTAATAGTAACATTAGTCCCGGTTCTAAACTCTACCGAGATAAACGAGAGGGATGGATGTGGGTTTCCCTACTAGTGAAGAGCCTATGTTGTTCTAGTAGGACCTATTCGTCATGCTAACCAGGAGTTTTATAACTTATTATTATTTGTGTTCTGCCTTTATTTTCCAGAGAAGCTAAATAATCTAAAAGCCTGAATTTGAAGCCTAGTTAATATGGGAGTTAAAATTAGAGTTCAAAGAGTCCTCAGATCTGAACATTTAGTTCAGAATCCGATGGTTAGAATATCAGGTGCTTAGAGAGCTCGAAAACCAATGCTGTGTACGAAAATTTGTTTGATAGAGCCTCCCAAACATTTGACAGTTCCAAACGAAAACACGGCGACGGCGTGGCATTGCCACGGCACCGGCGTTCGACACGCCTTCACAGCTGACCTGCCTGTTAGACAGTTAGGATAGTTGGAGATAGAAGGAGATAGTTTCTTTTAAATCTCTTTGTTCATATCCCTTGTAACCTCCTCCTGTAATATCTCTCACAGGGCGCATCCTAGCGATCGTCCCGCCTGTAATCTCTCGAGGGTTTTCTCCTCCTATATAACACGAAGGCGTCCCGAGACAAAGGGCAACGCTTCCACCAAATCGCACATGGTAATCAGAGCCTCTTCCTCATCTCAAGATCGCATCTAGTTTACCCAGCGAACCCAATGACAGGCACCACCGCGGCTACCAACTCCGGCACCACCGGCGCCCTCATCAGCCATACCTCGCCATCCACCTCCTCCACCTTCGCCCCCTCCACCACCTCGAGCAATGTCTCGCTTGGACCGCCGCCTGCAGAGAAGCTTACCAGGAGCAACTATCTCCTGTGGAAGGCCATCGTCCTCCCTAATATAAAGGGGGCTCAGATGCAGCACTTCCTGGACACCTCCACTCCCGCGCCACCGGTCACCCTCACCAACATCGTCGATGGGAAGGAGGAACAAGTCCTCAACTTTGCGCACACCCTCTGGTACGCGCAACAACAACAACTTCAAAGCTATCTGATGGGGTCTCTCTCCCGTGAAGTCCTTGCGCAGGTCGCTACTCTTCAGACTCCGGCCGAGGTGTGGGCGGCCATCACGGCTCTGTTCGCCGCCCAAACTCAGGCGCAGGCCGTGAATGTCCGGATCGCCCTGGTGAACCTCAAGAAAGGCAGCTCTCCCATGGCAGATTATCTCGCATGGATCAAAACTCTCTGTGATGAGAGTGCTCTCGCCGGCACGCCGCTCTCCGACCACGAGATCGTGTCCTACGTGGTCACGGGTCTCGACCTCGACTACAACTCCATCGTCTCCGCGCTTCAAGCTCGGGTTGAACCCGTCATCCCCACGGAGCTCTTCAGCCAGCTGATGTCCTTTGAAGCTCGCGTCAACATGCTGCATGGCACCAACGTTCATCAGTCCTCTGCCAACGCCGCTTCTCGCGGCCGCGGCCGTGGACGGGGACACCAACCTGGACGCAGGAACCAATCTAGACGCGGCGGCGACAACCGAGGCAGCGGCGGGCGCGGGCGTGGCAACACTTCAGCCCCTCGCCAGCGCTGTCAGCTATGCAGGAAACCAGGGCATGAGGTGCTCGACTGCTGGCACTGGTTTGACAAGGATTTCGTCCCCGATGAGCGTCATGTGGCAGCCGCCCAACGTGAAGCACAAGGAGGTGATGCGATCTGGTATGCGGACTCTGGCGCTACCGATCACATAACCAGTGAACTGGAGAAGCTGGCTATCCGGGGGAGGTACCACGGCAATGATCAGATCCATACCGCTGGAAGCGGCGAAGGTATGAATATATCTCATATAGGTCAATCTTCTATTAGGTCACCCATCTCCAACCGTGATCTCCTTCTTAAAGATGTCCTTCATGTTCCACAAGCATCAAAAATTTTTGTATCTGTCTCTTGGCTAACAGCAGATAACAATGTGTTCTTTGAAACTCATCCCACTTATTTTCTTATTAAGGATCGGGAAACGAAGGAGCTCCTCCACAGAGGTAGATGCGTCGGTGGCCTCTACCCTATCACATCAGGACCCCTCAGTCCAAAGCGTCGTCATCAAGTCTATTCTGCTGTTAAACCCTCCTTGGCAAGATGGCATCAAAGGCTTGGTCATCCGTCATTAGCTATCGTCGAACAAGTAGTGAATAAAGTCAATCTTCCCGTGTCAGGAAGCCATGACAAAGAGTCGGTGTGTGATGCGTGTCAGTGTGCTAAGAGTCATCAACTCCCTTATCCTAGGTCAACTAGTGTGTCAGATGCTCCTTTGAAACTTATTTTTAGTGATGTGTGGGGATATGCCCGAGATTCCTTTGGTCGAAATAAATATTATGTCAGTTTTATTGATGACTACAGCAAATTTACATGGATTTATATGCTCAAATACAAATCTGAAGTTTTTTCTGTGTTTCAAGAATTTCAGAATCTTGTTGAGCGTCACTTCGACAGGAAAATTCTTACTGTCCAAAGTGACTGGGGAGGGGAGTATGAAAAACTCCACTCCTACTTCCGGAGCATAGGAATTGAGCATCATGTTTCCTGCCCCCATGCACACCAACAAAATGGCTCAGCCGAGCGTAAGCATCGTCACATTGTTGAGGTTGGCTTGTCCCTTCTTGCTCATGCATGTGTTCCCCTCAAGTATTGGGATGAAGCCTTCATTGCAGCCACCTACCTTATTAATCGTCTCCCCACAAAGGTTCTTGGCAACATCACACCCCTTGAAAAATTATTTCATCAGAAGCCTGATTATACCTCTCTTAAGATTTTTGGTTGTGCTTGTTATCCTAATCTTCGCCCATACAATCATCACAAACTTGATTTTAGATCCACTCAATGTGTGTTTCTTGGCTATAGCAATCTCCACAAAGGTTATAAATGTCTTGAAATCTCCACTGGCCGTATCTATATATCCCGTGATGTTGTGTTTGATGAAACAACTTTTCCGTTTTCCAAACTTCATCCTAATGCCGGCGCTCGTCTCCGTGAGGAAATACCTCTTCTTTCCAATTCTTTGAACTCTTCTGATCACGGGGGTGCACCAGTAGTAGATGATCTTATGAATTGTTCAACCGAAACAGGAAAAGAAACAGCAAACAAAGAGCTTATTTTATGTGAAAGTGCTACGCCGGATTGTCATTTTATGTTGCAGGAAAATGCCAACGGGCGCACAGACTACGTTGCTGATTCTGGCATCAGACGAACGGCAGACGAGGCTGCAGATACGGGTGCAGGTTCGTCCCCAGGCGCTGTACCTGGTACTAACTCTTCGGGATCCAGGCGGGATTCCTCTCTCCTGGAGCCACGTGACACTGCTCGGGCAGACAGTGCGGTCGTGGCCGACACCGAGTCAGATGCGACGTCCACTGGCCCCGACAGCGACTCAGACGCAGGCACCTCTGAGCGTGACGGCAACAGCAGGCACACGGGTGTGGGGGAAAATCACTCACGCGCAGGATCCGACGAGGATTCCTCTGCTGCTACCGATCTGTCCCCTTCGGGATCTTCTATGCCAGGGACGGCTACGGCGACGTCAATGTCAACAGGCCTTCATCAATGGAATACACGCTCAAAATCTGGTGTTTTCAAACCCAAAGAGTACACTGACGGTACAGTGAGGTATGATAAAGTCAAACGTGCTTTCCTTACTAGTTCTGGTGAACCCATAAATTTGCATGATGCTCTTGCTAACAAGGAATGGAAAAAGGCCATGGATAGTGAGTTTGAAGCACTCTTGAAAAATAAAACTTGGCATTTAGTTGAACCAGAAAAAGGAAAGAATGTGATAGATTGCAAATGGGTATATAAGATTAAGAGAAAGTCAGATGGGAGTATAGACAGGTACAAGGCTAGATTAGTTGCAAAAGGTTTTAAACAAAGGTATGGAATTGACTATGAGGATACTTTTAGTCCTGTTGTTAAGCCTGCTACTATCAGACTTGTTCTGTCTATTGCTGTTTCCAGAGGATGGAGTCTACGTCAGCTAGATGTTCAGAACGCGTTTCTTCATGGTGTTCTTGAGGAAGAAGTGTTCATGAGGCAACCACCTGGGTATGAAAATAAAAACACACCAAATTATGTGTGCAAGCTGGACCTTATATGGTTTGAAACAGGCCCCAAGAGCCTGGCACTCCAAGTTAAGTACTCAGTTGCAGCAACTTGGTTTTACACCATCAAAGGCAGATACCTCTCTATTCTTTTACAGCAAAGGCAACATTACTATCTTTGTCCTAGTTTATGTTGATGATATAATTGTTGCCAGTTCTAGTTCAAATGCTACTTCCTGTTTGCTTCAAGATTTGAAACTAGAATTTGCTCTCAAGGATCTAGGTGATCTTCATTATTTTCTTGGGATAGAAGTGAAACAGATAGAAAATGGTATACTTCTTACACAAGAAAAATATGCAACTGACATACTCAGAAGAGTAGGATTAGAACAATGCAAACCTGTTAGCACACCAATTTCCACGTCTGAGAAACTCACCTTGGAAAGTGGCGTTGCACTTGGGCCAGAAGATGCAACAAACTATAGGAGTGTTGTGGGTGCTTTACAGTATTTGACTCTTACTCGTCCAGATATTTCATACTCTGTTAATAAAGTGTGCCAGTATTTACATGCTCCAAGTACTGTTCACTGGACAACTGTAAAGCGAATTTTGAGGTATCTAAAGTCTACTCAGAGGCTTGGACTTCAGATTTGTAAATCTCAGTCCATGCTTGTCACTGCTTATTCTGATGCAGACTGGGCAGGGTGTGCTGATGACAGGAGATCCACAGGTGGTTTTGCTGTTTTTCTGGGATCTAATCTCATATCTTGGAGTGCAAGAAAACAGGCTACTGTTTCCAGATCCAGTACTGAAGCTGAGTACAAAGCTTTGGCAAATGCTACAGCTGAAGTAATGTGGATTCAAACTTTGCTGACTGAGTTACAAGTTAAGGCTCCAGCAGCAGCAAGGTTGTGGTGTGACAATATTGGTGCCACCTATCTTTCAGCTAATCCTGTTTTCCATGCACGCACAAAACATGTTGAAGTTGATTTCCATTTTGTTAGAGAAAGAGTTGCTCGGAAACTACTTGACATAAAGTTCATTCCAACTGGAGATCAGCTTGCAGATGGTTTTACAAAGCCACTTACTGTAAAGAGATTAAATGACTTTAAGTACAATCTCAACCTTGGTCAAGTTACATGAGGTTTAGATTGAGGGGGAGTGTTAGACAGTTAGGATAGTTGGAGATAGAAGGAGATAGTTTCTTTTAAATCTCTTTGTTCATATCCCTTGTAACCTCCTCCTGTAATATCTCTCACAGGGCGCATCCTAGCGATCGTCCCGCCTGTAATCTCTCGAGGGTTTTCTCCTCCTATATAACACGAAGGCGTCCCGAGACAAAGGGCAACGCTTCCACCAAATCGCACACTGCCCCCTGACGACGCGTTCGTGAATCGGCCGCGAGATGTCCCTCCCTCAAAAGTAGACTGAAACAAAAGGTACGGTCAGCCGGCCGGCCAGCGGCAAAGAGCAAGACGATCGAGTCTGCAGACTCTCCCTCTCTCGAGCTCCACTCTACATCTCCAATTCTCTCAACACGCCCGTACCCTTTGGCAGGCACTCAAAAGCTAGCTAGCTAGCGAAGCAAGGAATGGGCCGGGGCGGCTGCAGTATGGACTGGCCGGCGCCGCGCGGCGTCACATCAACTACTGAAAGGCGTGGATCGATCGGAGTGTGCGGCGGCATCGATCGATAATCAGCAATCGCGCTAGCTCGCTCGAGCCGTACGTCGTCGATCGATTCAATTCCCGTGCGCTGCTTAATTAGTTCCAGTGCTTCTCTAGTCGGCAGTGAGCGGATGTCGCCAGCGCCAGTATCCAAGAATGAGGTGACCATTTTGGAGTTTTTGCCCAGGTAGAAGATATGTGTACGTAATCACATATCACAAGAGATGTGCAGAGTTCCAAGATGGTGATGCACTGAAATTGTAAGTGTTTCCACGGCCACATCCTCGTCACAGCCTGATGCGCGAACAATATTTCCCATTAGTCCAAATATATATACTTCTGAGAGGCTGGGATCTAGTGTTTGTCTTTGTTATTAGGTCTGTCTTTGCACTTGTCGGGTGATATAGGAGTTGAGTTTTACTTAAGAGAAATGGTACGCTCTGTATTACTATATACCATGGATGCTTGAATTAACTTAAGCAACGAGATTGAGCAAGACACTGACAGCGTGCATGTCAGCGAGTAAGTTGTTGCCGCCTCTGCTTGATAACCCGAGTTGGCCGAAAACTAAAGGCCCAATCGGCGACATAGTCAGCAACTAGTCATCCATGCGGCATAGTAGGACGATCAGTAGAGATTAATCGGCGACTATATTTTCTGATCGGCCTAATCGCCTAGTGCAAGGACTCATAAGGCCGTTTTCAACGGTTCCCCCATCCCTCCCCGAACCGGACATAGGAGCTACGGCAGCGCAAAAATTGCGTCCAACGGCTCCCCCCGTTCGCTCCACCCACCTCCAGAGCGGCCGCATCTCACCCCATATGTGGGGACGCCGGCGCTGCCCCAAGCGGAGGCAGTTGCTTCGCGCTGTCCGGAAGGGAGGAGGAGGGGGCGGGGCGAGGAGGAGCACCGCGGCGGTGGGGCCGAAGGAGGCACATGCCGCGGCGGAGGTGGAGGACGAGAAGGACTGCGCCGCTCCCGACTGCCGCGCCCGCTGCACCCGCTGCCGCGCTCCATACTGCCGGACTCCCGGCCGCCGCTCCCGACCGCCGCGCCCGCTGCCACGATTGGTGGGGTGGCCGCCTGGGTGATGATGGCGGTCGGCAGCGTGGGGGCGGTACGAGGGAGAGGGGGAGGAGGAGGAAAGAGGTTGGCGAGGCAATCTAACGAACAATCGAGAGGATGCGGCGGTGGCGGTGGTGGGTGATATAGTTGGAATGGAATAAATAATTCAAGTTAGTTGATATAGGTGGAATGGATACGGAGAAGGGTTGGAGAGGATGTATTATAGAGGGAGGAATCTTATAAGGGGAAGTGGTAAAATATATTAGAAAGTACAGATAGGGAAAGATATATGGTGGAACCGTTGGAGACAGCCTAAGGGCAAGTAAATGCCGCGAGATTGGGAGGGCAAACAGGAGCTCGTCCAGTAGCGCGACAATGTTGGACCAAAACCACAGAACGTGTTGTTGATGGAGGAACGATGACGGCAACGGAGCTGGAGAAAGGTGACACCGATGATTGGCAGACAGATGTGAACCGGTTGTCCTGAGATGTTAGGATGGTGGAGAGGCTCGTCACCACGGTGAGGAGGAAGAGGCCACGGCCGTGGCGGTGGCTGGATAGAGAGGACTGCATGGGTGGTGTACCGGAGGTAGCGAGCTAATGAAAATGAACGGTCATCGCAGCATGTATGAGTCTCATCTCACACCAGGGAAGACTAGTCAGATTAGCGCACTATGCGCGCTTGTAGCAAATAGTTAAAGCAAACTTTGGCTCTAAACGCTGTTGTTTTTAGTAAAAAACTACAAACCATATGTGAGATACATCTATCAGCCAAAACATGCTAAGATATCTTTACTTTCAGTCCACTATTATTTTAGCGGTTAGCGGTTATGGACATAAACGTGTACTCGGAAAACGTCAGGAAATCTTCCTGGGGCGAAACGACAATCTTCGGAGGGGAATTTGGGCTCGAAAAGTTGTCCGAACCCGGCAAAGCGGGGAGAAACGGGTGTAACTTTTTCTGTAGATGTCCGTAGATATAAAATTTGCCTCGTTCCGAGTCCGTATGCGAAAGTTATGGCCGTTTTACCGAAGACACTCCTGTTCGCCTCGCCGACGTTTGCATTGTATCTTCGATGGCTCATAGAATATAAACCGTATTTCATATGATGAAGAACTTTATATATAAATTGTAGCCCTCGACGAGATCTACAACTTTGCAGTGCATAACTTTTCAATTTGAAGTCGTTTAGGTGTCCAAATATGTAGTCAAAGTTTAGCGAAATAAAGGTTAAAAGGTATACCTTTCTAGTATCTATCGCAACTTCTACATAGCCCGGCTGGTAAGGACGTCTACACGCGCGAGCGGGAGGTTGTGAGTTCGAATCACTGAAAATGCAAAGTGTTGAAAATACTTTGAAAAAAAAAGAGGGGGCGCTCGGAGGGGTCGGCCTGGCCAGTGGGCATGGCCGCCACCTCACCAAGCAAGTACACCTCGAGCTTATCCTCTCCCAAGCTCATCCACAAGCTCAAGGCTAACCACCCGCACCGCATGGCCCTATAAATAGCCCTCAACCCCGCCTTTCCTCCCCGCACCACTCCATTAGCTCACTGGACGAACCCGCAGCCATAAGCGCATGAAAGAACAACCGGCGCCAGGTCTGGGTAACGGCGAGCATATCATGCACCAGAGCACCACCACCACCTCTCTCGAGCTCCCAGTACCTAACGCGCAACATAGGAGGCCCTCTAGGGGTTCCGCTGTGGAGCTCCGCTGCCTCCGCAAAACCATATCGCTATCGTACGCCGTCGACCATCCTCATCTTCGCCACTACTCCCGATTGTGCTCTCAATCGAAGCCCAGAACCTCTCTAGCACCCACCACAAGCTCACCCAAGTCGCCACCCAGCTCCGGTACCACCACACGCCGACGATGAGCTTCTATTCCATCCAAGCACACCTCACACTCATGAAGCACTCCTGAACCCAAGCCAAGCACAAGAATACCTATAGAACCACCCAAAATCGTGATCCCTTTCCTTCCGCCCCACCGTGTCAGCTCCGACGAGCTATTTCGGCAACCACGAATGCAGACCCATTATGAGAAGTACTCAACCTTGTGCGCCATAAGCTCCTCTCCACAACCATGCCCTTCCCGACTAGATTCGGGCTCGCCGCGGCCAGAAGGCACAACTCCGGCGAGCCCCTTCCCCTATTACGGCGGAGCCAGCAACCCGCACCAAGCGGCACCACCCCCCACCTGACACCCCTGCCCCACCTGCCAGTCACACGTAAACCACCCCACTAACCCCTATCTTCTCCCTGCACGCGGTCTAGTGGACCACACACATGCGCACGCCCCGGTCCACCAGCCCACACTGTAGGCCCACAGCATAGTCAACACCCAGCTGCCCACACTGACTCAGTTAGCTTGGCCCACCTGTCAATCTCTCATCCGAAGAAAAATTGCTAGGCACACCCCATCCAGTGCACACACTAGTTTATTTTGGCCATTCCTTTTATCCAAAAATTCCACAAAAATTCTCAAAAATACTAGATGGTCCAGCCTATAAAATTATCTCCATACTTTTTGCACATTTCTAAGGTCTAAAACTAAATATCTTCCCTTTTATCCAATAAAAAGTCATATTTAGTGTACACACAATATCCCCTTTTCACAATCCTAGCTTCTAAAATGCCAAGAAAATTCCCAAAAATATCTTGAATATATCTAAGATTATTCATAAGCTTATACCTCCAATACCAAGCTAAACACTTACAAATCCCAAAATGCAACCAAATACTCCTATATCTTTAATATTAGAAATTCCATATCCCCGAAAGTATAGAAAGTACTCTAAAAAACCATAGGAATATCACAAGTCCATCCTCCCAAGTCACACCATCAAGTAGCATCACAACCAACACAATCCTAGCCAAAAACTCACATGAAATATAAGGACGATCATTTCTGCTCTATTCAAATCACTTTCACCACATCTTCTTGAAGTTCCCTCCTTAAACAAGCTTTGGATTGCTATTGTTGATGATTGAATATATGCTTGCTCCTTTTTTGTTAGTCTGACTTGGTAATCTTGAAGAAGACGCTGTTCCAAAGCCCGATTATCAACGATCTAGTATAGTATTTAAAGCTTCATTGGGAAAGCAAGCAAGGCAAGAACTAACGCCCACCCCTTGATCATACTTTGTCCTACTTTTTGCAAGCTATATAATATGCCCAGATAATCAATTGATAGTTATACGTATTACACTTTTTAAGAGTACTTTGAAATATAAGGCTAGATATGATCCTACTATATAGCTTCCAAACAACTTTTACCAAAAACCTTAAGGAATACCTTGATATCGGCTACTTTCGATATCCAAGGCAATACTAGAAGTAGATGGCTTAAGATTTCATACCTGCATATATACTTTTTTGAAATCCAAAATGTGTAAGTTCTGTGAAAACTGGGATAATAAAGATGACTAGCAACAATGATAAGTATTTAAAGAGGATGCAAGGTGGAAGGGCAACCTCCTGCCCTTGGTGTCTACCTTGGTCACATAAAGATCGGTTTATGAGCAAGTGTTTCCAGTAAAACGGTACAACCATATGAGCAAAAAAGGCATAGCCTACGGGAATGTCTACTTATGTGAGGCCTTGATTCATACCCTGCTAGCAGAACTTAGAGATCCTCCCCAAGAGGCTGGAAGAGCAACGGATGGGTAGGAGCAGACTTGAGCCTTGCCCCCGGTCTGATTGGCATGGGTCATGCGGTGGAAAGGTCAGAGGACCTAATGAAATGATGCATATAAACCCCGGGTATGTCTGAGTGTGGACGAGTTGAGATGGCACCTGTAGAGATCCCTATTTTTATCCGTGGGTCTAAAACCAAATATCTTCCCTTTTATCCAATGGAAAGTCCTATTTAGTGTACACAAGATATTCCCTTTTCACAATCCTTATCTCCAAAAATGCCAAGAAAATTCCCAAAAAAATATCTTAAATATATTTAAGCTTATTCATAAGCTTACACCTCCAAAACCAAGCCAAACTCTTCTAGATCCAAAAATCCAACCAAATATTCCTATATCTTTCATATTAGAAATTCCATATGAAGTTCTAATAATCCCCATAAGTATAGAAATTATTCTAAAAAATCCTAGGAATCTCAAAAGTCTATCCTCATAAGTCACACCATCAAGTAGGATCACAAGCAACACAATCCTTGCCAAAAACCCACATGACATATAAGGACAATTATTTCTGCTCTATTCAAATCACTTTAAGCACATCTTCTTGAACTTCCCTCCTTAAATAAGCTTTGGATTGCAAATATTTGGTGAATGTATGCTTGTTTCTTGTTTGTTAGTTTGACTTGGTGATCACGAAGAAGGCAATAGTCCAAAGCCCGAAGATCAACCACCTAGCATAGTGTTTTAAGCTTCGTTGGAAAGCAAGCAAGGCAAGACCTAACATCCACCCCTTAATCATATTTTATCCTACTTTTTGCAAGATAATTAATGTGCCCAGATAATCAATCAATAGTCATATAAATTGCATCTTTTAAAGGTACTTTGAATCTTAAGGCTAGATATGGTCCTACTATATAGCCTCCATACAACCTTTACCAGAAACCTTAAGGAATACCTTGATATCGGCTACTTTCGATATCCAAGGGATTACTAGAAATAGATGGCTTAAGATTTCATACCTGCATATATACTCTTTTGAAATCCCAAATGCGCGAGTTTGTGAAAACTTGAGTAATACAGATGACCAATGACAAAGATGAATGCTTGAGAAGATGTGAGGTAGAAGGGCAACCTCGATAGAGGATCTTGCCCTTGGTGTCTACCTTGGTCACATAAGGACTGGTTCATGAGCAAGTCTTTCCAGTAAAGCAGTACAACCATACAAGCCAAAAAGACATAGCCTACGAGAATATCTACTTATGTGAGGCCTTGATTCACACCCTGCTAGCTGAACTTAGAGATCCACCCCATGGGGCTAAGAGAGCTACGGATGGGCAGTAGCAGACATGGGCTTTTCCCCTCGGTCTGATCAGCACGGGTCATGAGGTCAAAAGGTTGGAGGACCTATTCTGTGAAGGTTAGAGGACCTAATGATAATGATACATCTAAATCCTGGGTGTGTTCGAGCATAGACGAGTAGAGATGGCCCCTGTTGAGATCCCTATCATCATCTGTGGGTGGAGCTAAGGAATGCTATCTAGAGATAGACACAGGCAGGTATGAGTCTCGTAAGGCAGTACCGCCATGGCTGTGGTATGGGCTGTCCGATCGTAAGGGTAAAGATGTACAACTTTGCGTAAAGTAATGAAACTATCCAAATAGCCGTGGTTCACGGTTAAGAACCCTATTTGTTAAAGCTCTTGTTGATTAGTTTCACCTGTTTTCTAATAATAAAAGTAAAAGAAGGAAAATCTAAGTTTTTAAGAACGAGGACAAAGTCGGTCGGACCTTGACGGCCACTAGCAGTAGATGAAAGTGGGAACTGGTAGGAGAGGTAATTTTCCTCCTTCAGGGCCAAATCAACAACAATCATACGAACCACTATTTTCCTTTAAAAAACCCCATGTGTCAACACTTTGCATAAAATTAGCGTTTTGCAAAATAAACGTTAGAACTCACCTTGATATATCTTACATGCATTAATGATTTATAAGTTAGAATCTTGCTGAGTATTTTTGGCAAAAGTACTCAACCTTGCTTGTTTGCCCAGGTTTATAGGGAACCTACACTCAACATTGCCTGTTGGTAGGGACTCTGCGCTGTATCCACTGTTGCTTGGGATGACCTGAGCTTTTCATACTCTGTAAGATGGTATTTTACCAACATAAACTCCCCTCTACTTGTCTCTTCTTACTTTGATACCATCCGACTAATGCTGCTATCAACGACTGATCCAGTGACTTGTACTGTAGAGCATGGGTGGGACCCCTCGCGTGGGAGTCCGCCCCCCACAGTTTCACTAGGCTAATCCCAATCCATAGTATCATACTCCATAATAAGATGAAAAATATGATCCTATTAGGAAGAAACACCCTCAACAATGCTCATACTTTAATATCCAATTGTTCAAAATGATTCGGTGTATATCCCTGTGCACATCACCGATGGATCGGTGATGGATCAGCTTCTAGTCCCGTGCTTGTCATAGTAGCACCGACTGATTCTGTGGCCTTTAGAAAATATGTTGGTTCTTCTATCCCCTCACTCCCACACTGTTACAGTGGCACCGACTGATTCGGTGGTTGCACAGTGAATGCATCGGTGCTTCAATCTTGCTTATTTTGCTTTGCTTCTTTGCGGGGTCTTTGTTCGAAATCATTGTGTTTGATATTTGCCAGCATTTGGATGCCTTAGAAATATTCTATCTCATGATTTTTACTATGGCTTGAATGCTATCATTTGGATGGTCTCTAAATTCAATCATTTGGATGTAATGACATAGAATTTATTCTTGGGACCTATTAAACCTACATTGATACATCTTGGCAAATAACATTAGTCCAATTCGCTGTGTAGTCACTTAATCATCAAAATCACAAATAATGGCCTAAGCACCATTTTCCTTGCAGTAGGCTGAATCGAGAACCCAGCTGGCGGCTTGTGCTCCACACGCTGTGCTACACACATTTACCTCGGCTGAAGCTCAGAGATCGACACCTCATTCTCTGAAACAGCGGCTCTTTGGTGATCTGATTGAGTGAAGCCAGAGCTGAAGACGAAGGCCGGCCTGGATGGGGCACGCCTGTCATCGGACGTCGAGCTCGGGCTGCTGAGCATAAGCACCACCGCGGAGGCGTCCGGCCGGTCTGCCGGGTTCTCCTCGACGCATAGGAGCCCAATCTCTATGCAGTTGATGACCTCGCTTTCTGGGTACTGTGATTCGGCCAGCGATGGGTCCACCACATCCGTCATTGAACCAGCCCTCCACTTGTCCCAGACCTGCACAGACGATCATGTATGTGTAAAGCATATGCACCATGGGAAAATCATTACGACATTTGCCAAGCAGCACCGTGCACTTACATGGCTCAACACAGACACGGAGTCTGAAGTGTCGCTGTACGCACTGTTGTTCCTTCGCCCGGTCACCATCTCTAGGACAATGACACCGAAGCTGAACATGTCTGACTTGGTCGAGACGTTACCCCAGTAAGCATACTCTGGGGACATGTACCCGCTGCATGCATTAATAACGTGTGCAATCAAGAGTCACTAAGAATTCATTCAGGGTACTGACTGACTGTACTGATTGAAGAATTGCTCGGCCCTTGATATACTTACAGAGTTCCAACAGGTCGTCTTGTTATATCTCTAGATTGGTCTCCACTGAAAGCCCTGGCAATGCCGAAATCTGAAATTTTGGGGTTCATATTCGCATCAAGCAACACATTACTCGGCTTCAGATCTCGGTGGATGACCTTCAGCTGGGACTCCTCATGGAGATAGAGAAGTCCCCGCGAGATACCGCATATGATGGCAAACCTCTTGCTCCAATCTAGTTCCTGCCGTCTGACTGGATCTGCACGTACACAATAATAGCATAAATATAGATGATGAATCCCTTATTTGAATTGACCAGTAGTTTGATGGATACCGGAAAGGAAGGTATCTAGGCTTCTATTGGGCATGTACTCGTAGATGATCAGCTTCTCTTCTTGTAGGGACACACCCAGGAGCTGCACAAGGTTCCTGTGCTTGAGCTTGCCAGCCAACACGAGCTCGTTCTTAAGCTCTTGGAACCCCTGTGAGGAGTTCTGTGAAAGCCTCTTCACAGCTATCTCTTCTCCGCCCTGTAATGTACCCTGCACAAAGGAAAGGACCTGTTTTGTTACCATATTTGATTAACCACTCGTACTCCATCGGTTCCAAAACGTAAGTTGTTTAAATCTTGTACTATGTCAAACCTCTTTAATTTTGGCTAACTTTTATAGAAAAATATATTAGCATCGACAATTCCAAACATATACACTATAAAAAGACATTTCAAGGTGTATTTAATAAAACTAATTTGATATTGTAAATGTTGGTACATATTTATGTACATATGATTAAGAGTAAATTGTACTCACTATACAATAACTTGTTGCCTTGTATCACTTAGTCGAACAAGTTAAAAAATATGCGAACAGATGCATCAAGACATCAAGTTGTCACATATAACCATATACCATCAAAACACGCGATGTAGACTGACTTATGGATACCTTGGCAACATGACGTAGAGATACCGATTCATTTTATGCGCACATAACCCCATGCGTCTGCTCTGTTGCATCATTTGAAGCCTTTTATTTCTGACGGTTTTGATCACAGCGAATGAGGTGGGTGAGGGGTGATCAGTGGCCTTATATTGCACTCTTATACAGGTCTTAGTGATAGGTTCAATGACTGCTGTATAACACTAAGACCAGCATTATGCAGATTACTATCCATTGGTTGCTCGCATTATATATTTAATATGGAGGTGGTATTTCATGATATATCTCCTTAATTTTACCAGTTTGACTTCAACAAAAAACAAATATTTATGAGTTATGCCACAATTTACTTGCTTCTGATACATGGAGTACTATATCAAGCTTATAACTGCCCATCAGTCATTAGAAACCAAAATAGTGCTCTGCATCTGCAGGACAGTTGCAGACATTTAGTGACGCCTAGAAGAAAAATAATCAACTCCTGCCGTTATCCAACAAACCTATAGTTTGCAACCAACCTCTATGTCAATTGGACTCTGGAGCAAGGATGCACAGATATGATTTAGGATGGATCCCTCTTCTGTAATACAAGACTAGAATTTGGTCCAGTGTGAGACTTTAATCATTTCTAAACATTAGTTGGTTTGTTCCCACCTAGGAGAAGCCATGCAGTTCACCAGGAGGGGAGGTTTGCTGGGACACCTGCCGGGCAACCGCCATGCCCAATGCGCCTAATTTGTCAGAGGCACGGCAGAGGAGACACTACAAGAAATCTGCCCACTTTCGGCGGCCAAATTAATTTTCGGCGGCTAAGGACAGCCGCCGAAAATAAGGACCTATTTTCGGCGGCCAAGAAAAAATAATTTTCGGCGGCACAGGATTGCCGCCGAAAATAAGGCACTTATTTTCGGCGGCTAGAGCTGGCCGCCGAAAATAACCTGTTATATTCGGCGGCACTGTGCACCCGCCGAAAATAAGCACCCCCCGCGTGCCCGTCCTTCTCCTTTCGGCCTTATCCTTTCGGCCTTATCTTCCTCTTCCTCATATCCACACGTCCAGCCTTATCTTTTCCTCTTCCTCATCCTCACCCTTCTCTCCCGCACCGCCGGCACCGGCCGCCCCCGCCGGGGCTCGGCCGCGCCCGCAATGGCCCCTCCTCCACGCCGGGCCTCCTCCGCGTCGCCCCGTGCCCCGCCCCGCGCCGGCCCCTCCTCCGCGCCGCCGCCTGGACGCGACAAAGCGGACGACGACGTCGCCGCTGCGGCTGGAGTGGCGGCGCCTGGACGCAAGGAGGAGGTGGACGAGGACATTGACGCGGAGACGGCGGCGGCGGTGGCCGCGGGGCCCAGGCTAAGAGGAAGGCGGACAACAAGTACTCTAGTGCGGAGACGGCGGCATCGCCTGGACCCAAGAAGAAGGCCGTCGGTGAGGGCGCTAGTGCGGCCACGACCGGGGAACTCTGCGATGACTGGCGGGCCTCTCTTGATGCTGCGGAGGAAGCCGAGGCCCCAGCAGCAGCGTAGGAGCCCAAAGATTTCACCAAACGCCCGTTCTACGAGTTCGCTGACCTTGGCATTCCGACATCCCCAAGAGAGGAAGTCGAGCAGAGCAGCTGAAAGATCCCTCTTTTCCCGGCCTCCCCGCCGTCTTCATTTGTGTTTTTCACCTGGCTCTTGATGGTCAGGCTGCCGGAGAGGCGGTGGGCGGCGACGGCGAGCCAGGCCGCCACGGACTCGGGGGCGGCATCGTTGACCCCGACGAGGAGGTGGCGGAGGGCAGCTTCATGGGATGCAAGTGCGGAGTCCATGAGGTGGGGCGACGGGGCCACGGGGAAGCGGAGCTCCGGAGGAGCGCCCAGAGGCGGCGCCAGCGTCGGGAGCGGACGCTGGTCCGGCCGCCGGCGGCGGCGGAGTCGAGGCGTACGAGGACGAGGCCCAGAGCAAACTGAACTGACAAAATAAAAAAAAAAATAGGCTTATTTTCGGCGGCTACAGTGCTGGCCGCCGAAAATAAGCCTAACGCGCTTATTTTCGGCGGCCGCCCAAAATAAGCTATTTCGCCGCCGCCGAAAATAAGCGCTATTTTCGGCTAAATCGCTTCGGCGGCCGGAAACCGCCGAAAATAAGCCGAATGCCATCGAAAATAAGCTATTTTCGGCGGGAATTTCTTATTTTCGGCGGTTTTTGGCCGCCGAAAGTGGGCAGATTTCTTGTAGTGAGATAGGGATTTGGAGATGCTAGGGATTTCTAAAAACTGTACATCAATTTTGTATTTTGTCCCTCTGTCTCCTGCAAATGATTTTTTTTTTCATGAGAGCAAGACATGCTGCCGAACTCTTCTTTAGTCCACGTCAACTGCCACCGGGGCAAAATAAGCTTAATTAATGTGTGACTGTAGATGCACATATTTAACAACTTGATGCATTCGTTTGCATGTTTTATAACTTGTTAGACTAATGTGATACAACACAACAAGTTATTATATGGTGGGTGCATGCAATTTACTCTATGATTAAAGTTAGAAAAGTTTAACTTAGAATAAAGCTAAAACACATTTTGAAACAGAGAGAGTATATTTGAGTATGCCTTTTAGTTAGTTTAAGTAACAACCCGACACTCTCTAGTACTACACTGCCAATTCATGATAATAGTTTGTCATGACTGAGTGTATGAAAATGTACCTTGAAAACTTCTCCAAAACCTCCCTCCCCAAGTTTGTTTTCTTCCGAGAAATTGTTTGTTGCAGCTCTTAACACCACTATATTAAATTGGTCGGGCTCATCATATCCTATGTCTGCTTCTTTGATACTACTGTTGTCTCTCACAAAAAAAGCTGCATAAGGAAAAGATGGACTTAATTCTGGCGCAAGACTTACATTGATTAAGCGGAATCTAGTTAGCTTCTTTTTTAGATGTAAGCATCTTGAAAAGAAACCTCAATGCCAAATAGAAACTTTGTGAATTTGGGTTCAAAGAAATTTTAATTTATAAGCTATGTAAGCACAAAATCATTTTCAATTGAAAGACTTTTCTCATCTAACTGGACTCCACAGCACCGAGATTAACAAACCTCCGCTACTAGAGAAGTAGGTTTAAGTACTGGACCGTAACTCCCTTTTAGTACCGGTTTTAAACCCGGTACTCCAAAACCGAGACTAAAGGTCTCGCCTATTAGTACTAGGCTAGAGGACCAAATATTTGTTTTTAAGGGAGAAATTTCACAAGTCACGCGATTTTTACACGAAAATATGGAGAAATTTCACAAGTCACGCGATTTTTACACAAAAATATGCGCGCGTGCAGTGCATGAGATTCGAACTCATGACCTCTTGCATCGCGCGTAGCCCCTTACCATCTCACATACACAACAAATCTAATAAAATAACATATGCTTTCCTTTTGACTTATCCCATAGATGACCTTAGCATTAGTACCGGGCGGTGTTACGGCCCGGTACTAAAGCCTCTTTTGAGGTACTGGCCACCACAGATATACCAGCAAGATTGTGGCCCGGTACTCATATTAGCTTTAGTACCGGGTTATAATTTTATCGGTATATTTGTGGTGGCGTCGATTCTCTAGAAAGGCTCGCAGGCAGAAGCAGATCTTATCAAGAGAAGAGCTACCTGGTGGCGTTTTCTTCCGGTTGGCCTTTCTCCTGCACAGGAAAACACCAACGATGACGACTGCGGAAAGCGCTGCCGTTCCAACAGGGAGGGCGACGGCAAGAGTCAAATTATCCCCTTTTTTTTCTGCATTTCAATCAAGCCGTCAGTCTGCTATGTTTCCCTATACTAGTGTCACGTCTACTTCACAATTGCTGTCTAATAGTTGCGTACACCAACTAGATACATTAAAAAGTCTAGACTCTAAACTTCACAATTGCCGTCTAATAGCTCGCTGTTCAAGTGTTTGTTCACGCGAGTTAACGGAGGCTCAGCTCACTAAATAGATATGGGATACATTTGTATCGATTTTCTCGTGGCCCTTGCGCTACTGAGTCACAAGTGACAGCAATTGATTTGGCCTCCAGTCCTCCACAAACTTGACAGAAATTTTAGTTATTTCAATCAATTGTCTAGAGATTATATCTGTATCCAATGAACCGAGCAGGTAGTCTACGGAATACGGTATATAGGTTGTTTAGGCTATCTCCAACCGTCGTCCTCTATACCACGTCCTCTATGTCCAATTAACATATTTTTTGTTCATTAAAATAATCATTTACTATGTAAAAAAAACTGGGGCGGACGGCGGACCGTCCGGGAGGACCGTCCGCGCCGCCTGGCCGCGCTTGGCCATGGCCGCCTCGCCCCGCGCCCGCCTCCACCCGCGCCGCTGCCATGGTTGCCGCTATCGCCCCCCCCTCTTCCTGCCAGAGCCCGCACCACTGCCGCCGCTCTGGCTGGGCCTGCACCGCACCGCTGCCACCCACGCCCACCTCGGAGCCCGCCGCGGCTCGGAGCCCGCTACGGCCGTCGTCGCTGCGCCCCACCGCAGTGGTCCAGCCCCTACGACCGGCGGTGCGAGGCGAGCTGCTGCAGCCGGGCGAGCGGCGCGAAGTGAGCGAGAGCGAGCGCGAGCAGGATAGCGGAGCACCGAGCTCCCCCACGCTTACCGGAAGAAAAAGAGGAGCGCTACCTTGGCAGACGATATAGCGGACTGCGTTGGACGGGGTAGCGAGACCTTCGTCCGCTACTTTTGGCGGAGCGGACCGTTTCCAGGTCCGCGTTGGAGACAGTCTTATACTTTATACTCTATGCATGCAGTTCAGAAACTCACCCATCCTTTCTCCGCCGAAGATCGACGGAGCCGGCGCTAGAATCAGCGGCCCGTCAAGGGCCAGATCATAATAGGGGTATACCTCCATGCGCAGGTAGCAGTTGAAGCCGAGCACTATCCCACCTCGGTGACCATAGCAGCATCTCGGCAGCAGTCCAATCGAATCCTGCAAGCACTTGTTGCACTCCGCCGCTGTCCGGTCCCTCATGCACTGCACCAGCCCGTACATGGTGCCGTTGGGGGCCGTGAAATTATACACGGCCGCCCCTGTTGCTAACATCGGCGCCGGCGATGACGTGTTGGAACCATTGACGGCGGCGCGCGCGGTGAGGTTGGTCATGAGCGCGTTGTAACTTCTCTCGAAGGCGTAGCTGTCGGACACCACATAGGCGTTTTGGAACGGCATCCGGAACGCGTCCTCGGAGGCGGTGGACGCGTTGGTGTCCGCATAGCTGACGAAGCAGAACATCGGGGCCGGAACTGCTCCGCCGGAGCCATCGTCGTACCAGATGGCGGCACGACGGCTGCTGTTGCAGCGCCTGATGCCCAGTGCGGCGTTCTGGAGGTACGTGGCGCATTTGACTGGCGTGGTGTCGCCGCGGCAGAGTCCCCGGACGAAGGCGCCGTCGGTGCCGTTGCCACGGGACAGGGAGGCGAAGCCTGTGGCCGCCGCGGCCGACGGGAGCGCGTCCAGTAGTGCGACCACGTTGGACCAGAACGTGCTGTTGGTGGTGGACGAGGAGGAGGAGGATGGCGAGGGAGCAAGAGAAGGTGGCAGCGAGGAACAGTTCACCCACGTCCACTTGCTGTCCATGGATGTCACGGCCGTGGAGAGGCTCGCCACCATAGCAAAGAGGAGCAGGCCACGGCCATGGCGGTGGCCAGGTGGGGACGAGGGCATGATTGGTGTTACCATGATCGAGCAAGTAAGCAACGATGAATGATCGTCGCAGGATGTATTAGTATCATCGCATCACACTTGGATGCATGATTTGTCTGTGAAACGAGTGGATACTGGGGTGACCCCAGCGTAGAAGGCATTTGGCGAAAACTTGACTTGGTGGCTCATAAAGAGACAGTGGCCCAACTGTTCGTTAAGTTGGACCTTCTCCATCACTACAATCAATGCAGTATCTCTTCTCCGTCACTACAATCAATGCAGTGTCCTCGTGCGTCCGGTTGTGGATGCACATGCATGTTGTCGTGGAGCCGTTTGTCCATTTTTTAAATAAATAGTATCTCTATTTTTTAATTATCAGTCATTTTAGTTTTATCCTAGATACATCTATAGATTTTTCTAAATCTATTTGGTTAAAAATGACTGATAATTTAGAATGGATAAAGTATTAAGAGATTTCATGCATCATGTGAGCACGTCTGTGGTCGACGACGGCATGGCTGGCGTTCGGAGGAGGTGTGGCAAGCTGAATAACATTGCGGACGAAGGATCACTGTAGGAATCTCATCTGACATTTGGGTCATTTGCTGTGAGCCGGGTGGACGACGCACTAGCAACCCGATGTAGAGCTGGCGTTCGGCAAAAGACTGTTCTTGTTAGGTGATATGTATTCACTACTACAGAACAGGTAATCACTGCCGGGTCAAAACGAGTATCACTGCCGGGTTAAGCGCCGACAGTGAATTTGGACAGTGATGGTCGAGACTATCACTGCCGGTTCACAAGAAACCGGCAGTGATAGTTCATTATCACCGCCGTCTCTACATCCGGCAGTGATAGTTCACTTCCACTGCCGGGTCTGTGTCCGGGAGTGATAAGAATCTACCACTGCCGGTTTGTATTAAACCGACAGTTATAGTAACAGTTTCATCGCCGGTGGCACACCCGGCCGTGAAAGTGCACTATCTCTGCCGGCTTAAAACAAACCGGCAGTGACAGAGGGAACTATCGCTGCCGGTTTAAGACAAACCGGCAGTGATGGTGGAACTATCAGTGCCGGTTTGAAGTGACTGGCAGTGATAAGGAAATATCACTGCCCGTTCTTTTAAATCCGGCAGTGATAAGCAATTCAGTGCTGTATGATTTATCCTAGCTGGCATTGATATCCTACTTTCACTACCGGTGTTGTTTTATTTATTTTTATATTTAATTATTGAAAATCATAAATGCATCACATCTCAGTACAATCATTAAAAGCACTAGAACGCTAATGTTGAACCACATAGATCTTAGTACAATTAATTTTATTTTTTGGACCCTGATAAGTGCCAAACGTCAGGGTGGAAGGGATGGCAATTCCGAACGTTTTGGTTGGCAACTTTAGTTAAGCGCGGTTGGCAACTTTAGTTGTAAGCACATGGCAATTTTCTACAGAGAAGGCAATTTCTGTTTTTTTTTCTTTTCTTTTAGGTGGCAATTTTAGTTCAAAAAAACGTCAGGGCGGAGGGGCTTCCGCCCTGAGGCTTCCGCCATGACGTTCGGCACTTATCATTTGGGTATTTTTTTGGCACATATAAAATGTTGAACTCCGCGTCCTCTGGGGCCACCTTGTCCATGATGAAGCCGGCTATTTGCTCTTGCATGCCTATAATTAATCCCATAATTAATCTCGGACTCGAGCAGCTCATAGGTGTTCAGCTCTTGGCGCTGCTGCAATTGAAGCCAAAAGTAATTAAAATGTATTGAATTAAGAAATATAAATAGAATGGATATATACTGTATACGCACCAGTACTTCTCCAGCCGATAAATTGTCGCCGGTGTAGCGGTGCATTGCCCACATCACGTAGAATCCGCACTGATTGTTGCCATCCGGCTGTGATAGGGTAAACTTGTCCATACGCTTTAGCTTGAAAGTTGTGATACGTAGATGGTTCGACTTGTTGTGCTCGTCCTCATGATACTTGGCCAATGCGCTGTGTGAGATTGTTTTTTTTTTTTTTTTTTTTTTTTGAAACGGGGCAAAAGACTTGCCACTTTCATTGAATAAGAAGAAGGTTTAGAGGTTTAAAGCCAAGGCCGAATTACAACGCATTACTCTCGCGGCATTACATTACTCAAGCACTTAGCCCCCGCAAGACACCACAACTTGTACTCATCTCTAATTCTAGCAACAATAACCCCCACCGGCACCGCGGTGCCCCTGAAGACACGAGCATTCCTTTCTTTCCAGATTTCCCATGAGACTAGCCTCATAAGAGAGAGCATCGGCCGACGCGACCACGATATGTTGGATGCAATTAGGTTCCACCAAGACTTCACCGAATCCATAGCCATCCAAGCCGAAGGGTGCACATCCATCAGGCCAAGCCAAGATTTGATTGTACCCCAAACTCGAACAGTGTAGCGACACTGGAATAGGATGTGTGCCGCGGATTCTTGCACCTGCTTACAAAGGGGGCAACGATCGCAATTAGGCCAGCCACGTCGTTGAAGCCTATCGGCCGTCCAAATCCTATTGTTGATAACCAACCAGGCAAAAAATTTGCATTTGGGAGGAGCCCAATTCTTCCATACCCACTGAAGCATGTTGGTGTCAACCAAACCAAGGGACTGAGCTTTATAGGCCGACGCCGCGGAATACAGGCCATCATTAGTGAACTTCCATGAGATAGTGTCAACCCCATCTGGGTTGAGCTGAACAACCGAAATTGTAAAGTGTAAAGATCGTATACATCTAAAATACAAATGAGTTGTACGTTTAAAAGACAAAAGGTATAGGCTTGAATTTTACTCGTTCAGCATACGTTGGGCCGGTTGGATATGATTTAGTGGCCTCCTCCTGGAGTCGTATACTTCAATCTTTCTCTCTACCACCAGGTCCCTCGTGGTCGCGCTCGCCGTCTTCCTCCACCTCGCTCCGCCGCCGTCTCCCTCACGCTCGTGCAGCCGCCGCCGGGATTAGTTATTCATTTAATAACTTGATTTCAAATCTATGTTAATTAGTAAATAAAAAAGATTTTGCATTTAGGCATAATAGCATTTGTAGTTTGATGGACACTTGCTAAGAGCAGCTCCAATAAGGCCTCTGAACAGGGCCCCACTGTAAATTTGAAGGATTGAACCAAAAAAACGAACTCCAGCGGGGCCACTATAACGGCCCCTATTTTAGAGAGGCCTCCAAAGTACCCCCTCAACCCCTAGGCCTGGGGGCTCTCCCTATGGTCCCCATTTTGTATTTGATGACGTGGACTCTCTGTTTGTCCGATCCTTGGCCGACGCGAGCTTGCTCTCTTCCTCACACCGCCTCGCCTCGTCTCCCCCGGCCACCACACTTAGAATTAGGGGATATTGTTGGAATTAATGTTAAAAATTAGGCCCTAAAAAAAATAGAGATAGCCTCGTTTAACAGTTAGGGGCTTTGATTTGAGGGTTATTGCTGGAGTTCCTCTAAGCGCAGGAAAACAGAGGTTTGGTGTTCCATTGTTTTTACGTGACATGTTAGCCTGGCATGTTCTGGAGGGAATCCTGTAATGTCCGCAAAATAGCACCGCATTAGCAAGATCCGAGAATCCCGTAACAGAATAAGCGAGGCCAAAAACATCTTTTCCCCGCAATATCTTTTCACCGACGGCAGGCTACTGCTCATTTTTTTAATGAATCGGCGATACAACAATCTATAAAGAAAATTTTTATAACTAACAAAATTATTTCGTACAAATATATTACAATAATGCCATTATAATATTTTCAATAATACACTTATGCTACTCTATACTACTCATATATACCAACAATACCACAGACGAAGTTTTTAGTAGTATACAATTAATTTTAACCATGAGATATTTTTATACTAGTCCTTTCTAGCCTAGTATAAGGCACCGTAAAAGACCTCTCATCTTGTGATCATCAGTTTATTGGGTTTGATGTCGAAGATGGGCTAATTACTTGGTGCAACCATGGCAACACATGTAGAAGTTGTGTTGATGAAGGTGCTGACTACGGAGTACTTTTCAAACTCTTGCAACACCAACCACCTCGATGATGGTGATTTAGCAGAGTTTGAACTTGAAATTTCAAACTTTTGAAAAAAATACACAAAGATCATATCTATGACTCTTTGCAGAATACTTACATTTATCTCATTTTTTTGAGGGTCCATTTATCTCGTTTTCAACCATTTTCTGCATAGAAAGGGAAGTGCACATATTTGACTTTTATCATACAATAATATTTTCACTAGATATTTCTCCAATTCAAACGATATTCAACATCTGCGAAGAACCCTAAGAACCATGGCACTGTACAGACTATTCTTATCGTGATAGGATTCATACAAGTTGACCCCCGCTGCCCTGTCAAAATAACCCATGAACGAATCATGGCCACACAATACATTCTGGAAGCGCGATTATCACAGAGGTCCAAATCGGATTTGGAAGCGAAAATCCAGCACCGGTAGACAATTCCACAAGCTGAATCTTATCATCATCGAAACCGTGCGAGACAGGTCGCACATCAGCCTGGAATATCTTTGTCCGTTTCCTGCAGAAAAGTACTTTGAGATTCGAGGGTGGACACGCCGTAACAATTTTGTCCAGCTCAGACAGCGACGGCGGCGCTGGGCAAGAAGATGGAAACTGAAGAAAAGTACCAAGCCAACAACATTTTTGTTGTAATTTTTGGACTTATATTTTTAGATAATTTCTAGGTTTGTTTTAAAAACATAATTGCATAGATAATTTATCTGCATAGAAAAGTTTCTAGGATAAAATTTAATTATATTCTTGTTTCATGGAAAATTAAATTACTTGTATTTTCTAGTTAATTATATTTCAGCCCCTAGAAAATTAATGGTGCTTTGAAAATTTAATTTTCTAGTTAATTATATTTCAGTATAAAAAATAATACAATAGTCTACAGTTAAATACGAAATTCATGTTAGAGGTCTAGGACTTTGTTAATTCTGTCAATTTTATTCAGTTAGTTAAGATGGGTCTGGGAGACGAAGAGGATGCTTAGTACCTAATGGACGTGATTAGAGGCAGTACGGGGTATTGTGATGATGTTTTAGAAGACGATGATGGCAGCAACACCGACATATATCTCAATATGTCCGGTGATGGCCACGAAATCGATAATGATGGGCAAGACAATAACGATGGCCAAGGCAATGATGGCGAGGTATATATATTAAACCTCTGATGATTTCAAACATTTGATTCGTATGTATTAATACTAGGAATTATTATATCTTATTATTTTTAGCCCTCTGGATCAAAGAAACCTAGACGGCCATGAGGCCCGACAAACTAGTTGGAGGGACGATACATCATCAAAAGAGTGACTGAAGTGGGCACACCAATTGAGCCCGCCGATCATGCAATGAAATTTGTGACTCAATGTGGAGTTCTTGTTAGGGACAACATCCCAATCAGCATTTAGAAATGGAAAGCCACCTGCTCAGGATGATCGAAGTGTGGTCCCTCAAAGAGAGAAGGATATGCTGTGATACCTGCTAAAAGAACATTTTACGGTCGAAGAAAAAGATGAAGACAAAGTGAATGCTTGGGCTTTGAAGAAGATGGCCACTTAATTCCAGACATTCAATTAGAATTTGTGCAATGAATTTATCAAGAAGGGCAGAAGACCCATTTTTACTAGACAATAGAAAAGTTAAAGGACCACCGTGACTCATTTGTGGAGTATAAATTGTCAGAACACGGTGCGCAATGGGTACAAAGGAACACAGAAAATGCCTCGAAGAAACAATATCATCATCATCTAGGACACGGTGGCTACAAGCACTGTATTCACAAATGGGAGAAGATGGAACAAGACCTACATGATAGAAGTATCACACCTGTAACCCTCAATTGGCCCGAACGTTCTAGGACCTGGTATTATGCACATGGAGGCACCTTGAATATGGAGAATGGAGGGTTGCTTTTTGGCCAACATATACATGAAGCAGCCCATAGACTTGCGGATGCCATAGATGCTACTGCCCAAGGAATATTCCAGCCCAATAGAGAAAAGGATGAGCTAACTTATGCCGTTCAAAATCCTGAACGCCCCAAATGAATGTGAGGGAAAGACGTGTTTCTTTGGAAGTATGGGTTCAGTGAGTACAATGACTCTTACACAAGTTGTCAGAGAAGAAAGAACGAGGAGGAAGAGAGGGTTCGTAAGTCAGAGGAAAGCTTACTATCACACAATGCAAGAATGGCAGAGGAGGTTAAACGGCAAGTGGCCCTAGCACTTAGCGAGGCGCAACAATCCCGTGGATCATATATTCATGATCATGATGTCAATGCGCTCAGCGTCGAAGCAGCTGCGCTTCCATAGGGACACCCAAATGATGAAATCCAGCGCAACCCCATTGATGACATCACTCAGGGCTACCCCATTGATTATATCACTCTGCGGACACCTTGTGAGCTGCATAGTCCTAACAATAACTTATAATTGAAGGTGGCGTACGCTATTGCTTTACCAGTTCGGCAAGGAGACCTCTTCCATTGCATGGAGATTCCGGCTGGCTATGCTAGGGTTCGGGTGGAACAGGTGTGCGACGGATATGAGACACTCGAGCTCAACATTCCTGGAGGTCATAGGGAATAGATACTAGTAGAGGCCTCTCATAGTTACATCCTTAGGGACAAGCGCTACATTGTCTTTCCTACCTCGCTCTTGCAATCATCGTCATATCCTTAGACCTCAAGGCCAACGTCTCCGCCACCTCCACCACATCAGTCTCCGCCACCTCCACCAAAAAAGTCACTGCCACCTCCACCACATCAGTCTTTGCCACCTCCACCACAAAAGTCAACGCAACCTCCACCACATCAGTCTCTGCCATCTCCACCACAATAGGCTCCGCCGCCATCTCCACCACAATAGCCTCGGCAGTTGTCTCCGATTGCACTACCTCTGTCATAAAGAAGTAAGCAACAACTGAAGTTCACACCTCGCGCGCCTCAGAAGCAGCAGTAGAAACCAAAGAAGGCAGCAAAGGAGCCTCCTAAGTTGCCTTACGACTATACTCATGAGGAAAGCAAGTAGCAAATGATAGCCTCTATTACACAACACTTCAAACGGAGGGAGCCTGAGCCGAAGCAAGATCTGAAAGTTTCATGATTTTTTGTGGGCATGAGTGAGAGAAATAAGAAGATATTGTCAATTTTAGACTATGACCGCTCCATTAAGAAGTCATATGAGAAAAATAAATTATGTGGGTCTGCCGTTCCCCAGCTCGGAGCCCAAGAGAAACAATCAATCCCCCCGTTGAAAGTGCTTTTAGATCTAGAACATGGTATTATTGAGTTATGTCAAGATATGGGTTTAACGCCAGCTCCAATTTATGAGGACAGAATCCCAACATCATCCGGAGATGCATGGAAATATGAGCTGGGCAAGCCTCTTGCTAGACCAGAGTTGGTGAAGAAGCTACCAACACAAATGTACAGATTACATCAATTGTACATGGAGGAATCGAAATTGGGCAGGACCATGATCGATTTAAAGGTTAGAGATGATGATTACTTCCACCGGGAGGACTTCCAATTATACAATCAAGATTCCCTCGACATACCATTCATCAGTTGCTGGGTTTTGTAAGTGTTTTATGTTTATAAGTAACATCTCTTATATATCCTCAGTGTATTTAACATTTCTTTTGATCATGTAGAATGGAGATTGAAGCTTGTAGAAAAAATTCCATCTTTCACTTGGGCTTCATGGACCCAAAGGTTGTAAATGCAAGGGTTCTACTTGATCACCCTGAAGATACATTGAACAACATATACGAGTTCGTGCATCTACAACATTACAAGGCAACGATTCTTTTGCCTTTCAACATGGGGTGAGTGTTTACCGTCTTGTACCCCTTTCATTGTTCCAAACATGATGTTAATTCTAATTAGGTGTGCCTGCATATAAACGTACAGGAACAACTGGATACTATTTGTGATCATTCTGGATAGAAGTGTGACAGTAGTTATGGACTCACTGAGGAAAGACAAAATAGAGTACCAAAGCATCATAGACGTGCTCCAAATGTAAGTTTGGTCATCCCACTATACCTCTATCACCATTGCTTTTAGATCACGAAAAAATCCATTTATTCGTTATCATGCGCAGGTGTTGGAAAAAGTTCCGTGCAGAACACAAGGGTCAATTCAAGGAAGAACTAGAAATTAGGACAAACTTTCCGGTATGTATTGGGTACTATTTTTGCACATCTATTTTAATTTGTTTCATTACCATCGATATTTGATGATTTCATTTCTTCTAAAGTGTTTGAGGCAAGAAAAAGGCAACAATTTATGCGGATTCTATGTTTGCGAGTTCATGCATGGTTTAGGTGGCAAGACCGTGACTATTTGGGAATTGGAAGTACATAAGCAATATTTACAATTTGATATTATCATATTTTAATATATATTCACATTATCATATTTTTCATATATCCATAGTTTCATGTTTTCATAGTTTCATGTTAATCAGAATTTTATATTATTTATATATTCTTATTGTTCATCTTTTCATATATTCATATTTTCATAGGTTATGCGGATGCGGGATCAGCTCCTACCAATGGAATGAGTCTTGGCAATTCAAAAGGCCCTTGCATGATTTATTTTTGAAGAGGTTGTAAGCTCCAATGGTACATTTCATTGGGATGGCAAAGCTTTCAATGACAAAAGTAATTATTAAGGAAATTGTAATATACAAGTTTGTTCCTTTCAAATATTTTAAAATATATATATAGCAATTTGTATATATATATATGTCAGTTGGTTTCATACTTGAACGAGAACTCTATATATAGACGTATAGCAGTATTGTAGAATACGTATATTAGTACAAGAAAACATGATTGAAATAAAAAAGAATTAAATAGAAAAGAAACCAGAGAAAAAAGGGGACCTTTAGTCCTGGTTGCGTGACCCGGGACTAAAGGCCGGGACCTTTACTCCCGGATTCGTAGTCTCGGTTGGGAAACTGAGACTAAAGGGTTTCCCAACTGGGACTATTCAAGGATTGTGCAGTAGTGTGTGGTTGCCCACATGTGATTACTCTCGGCGAAGGCCAAGAGTTGAGTACCTGACTGTTCCTTCTTCCACGGATATGCTTCTTATGTGCCTTGCCTTTCTCTAATCTGCCTGGTTTGTATCGTTGCAGCGCGTCGCTGTAATTTGTCTCTTAGCCGGAAGAATTGTTGCACCTTCGTGTACGAACATGTGACCTGCGCAACGCCGTCGGGGGCATTTGACTCTGCTCCGCATGCATCTGCTGTCCCCAGCCGGTCGTGCCCCTATCACTACCTACATCCCAAATCGTGCCGCCACCGAAGGAAGGTAGTATCTGCAATTTTCCTTTCCCTTAAATTGGAATAAGGGCCCGTCTCGTTTTACCGCTTCTATTTGGTTCAACGAATGTTAGAGGATTGAATGTACAGGAGATGTGAATTGGGACATTTTAAAAATTTCTAAAGCAAATTAAACAAATTTTAGTCTAAAATTCTATTGTTGCCTAATACAAAGTTCATAGACAAGATGGAATGCTATAACTACTAACGACACTAGCAAGAACCAAATCTAATCAAAGGGGTAAGAAAGAATTCAGTGGTCATATAGCCTAAGAGGGGAAGGGTGAATTAGACAAACTTAAAACATTAACATATGGCCTCCACTTATACTACTTGGCATGCATTTATGGTTGATCTAGTGTGAAAATGCCTAGCTACCCACAAAGGGTTCTGTAATAATCTAGAGTAAATCCTAGCAAGATACAACTCTAGAAAGTAAAAGCATTAAGGTTGCAAAATATGAAGTGCAAAAACATAATGGAGTGGGTTAGGAGGATGCAAACTCGACACAAATATTTACTTTGTGGTATTGGTATGCAAATGCCATCCTTATTTTAAGTTGGAGCCCAACCAAGGATATGCTCCCGGTCGTCAAATCTCTCCTAGTCAAGGTCTTTGACTCGCCATTAAGGCTCCAGCCAGGACGGATAAGGAGCTAACCATGAAGGCAACTATCACTACACCCTCTCTTTTGGTCATCTTGACATCATCTCACTATAGAGCTTATCAACTAAGGAAGAGAGTCTACTCGTCCCCTGCACACGGTTGTTGATGCCGATCAACACCAAGCCGTGGGTCAAAGATTTGCCGGCGAGCAACTCAAGGCTATAAGAGGCTGGCACACCATGATTATAAGGTTGGTTCACTCTAAAAAACCAAGCACAAGGCGGCTACATCTTGCAATCTCTCTTTCTTGGCCTAATCTAGCACTAATCATTCTCTAATCTTGCGCTAATTGCCTTGGATGATCACTTTAGCATATTTATGGGTTTGGATGTGTTCTTGATCTATCTTGGACTCCTTTAGACTACAGCACACTTCAGCATCTTCAAATGGGCAATTAGGGAGGGGGGTTATATATAGCCCAACCACTTAAACTAGCAATTGCTCCGATGAAACTCGGCGAATGTAAATGCTGGATGATCTGTCATGTGTCTCACCCCACCCCCTGCCAGATAATAGGGCGTGTTGCTTTTCCAAGCGGCCAAAAACCGCTTTAAAACTTGTGTCATCGATCATTGCTCCGTCATGTACTTGAACAATAGTGTCAGATAATCTGACAAGTATAACTTCTCTGTCCAACTCCAATGCTTCTGTGCTATGGATTAGGACAATGTATACTCTGTCGTTCATATGAACCCATGACTCCAAGCTGACATGCTCTCTGCACAACTTTTACCGCGAATACTTCGGCGTGTCTTTTCCTTCATCACCAACGACACATCAAGTGCTTCTTCACTATTCATCTACAACTCCTTCTTGATCACCATCTTTAATACTCCAACATGTATTCTTTAGATAGCTGGATCATACGACGTTCATTGAAAAACAAGTGCTTGTGCAATTCAATCCACTCATGTACTTGTGATCTATTTTTGCCATTATACGTCCTTCATTTTGCTATGACTAGGATAGTTTGGACTCTTGATCATTTGGACACAATAACTTGGTGTTCTTCCTTGTGACCTAAAAGATCCTACAAGTACACATGCTTAACAAACATATTAGTCCCAATAACATTGTTGTCATTCAATAACCAAAATCACAAACAATGGCCTAAGAGCCATTTTGCTTACAGGGCACACTAATATCATCCTCAACCTAATAAAAGATACTTGTAGGAAAGAAATGCTTAAAGTAAATGCACTAAGTAAATTGCAAAGAATTAATGTAAAGAACAAGGGCACGAAGACACAGGGTATATTTTCCTGAGGTATCGAGGAGTTGACACTCGCCATTAATCCTTGTTAGAGCACCCACTGAGGGTTTTGCTCCCATTATTGAGCCACTAAACTCAAGTGCACAATAAGGGAAGCCTCTTCTGCATCTCCGAAATGGTGGGCTTCAAACCATGTACAAAAACTCTTTATTGGGGTTCCCCCAAACTCCTATAGGACTTCTCAATGTCTAGTTTCAGGACAAACCCTTTGGTCTTCCTGATCCTTGTCTTATGTAAAACTTCATGTCAGATAACAACTCCATTTAGTATATTCCTTCCAGGAAGGAATGCGGTCTGCGATATTTATTAATAGCTCTACATGCAATCTTGGTAAGGCTCATAGTCAGGACCTTGGAGATAATCCTTATATATCACATTTAATAGACATATAGGCATACTTTATACTATTTGCATCTTTGACCTGATAATTATGATGCCATAGTTCAACCTATATAGATCAGGTCTGCCCATTGTGTAGCTCATCTAATAGCTCCTTGATATCTATCAGAACCTGGGGCAGTATTGGACTTCATGCCCTTAATGGCTGCATCTAATGCTTCTAAAGTGGAAGGCCTTGTCAACTCCTCATTCTCCTCTGGTGAGATTTTCGACTCCATTGACATGAGTATCTATCTCTGCCTTTCCAAACAGCATCTTGTAGTCTTGTTTTTACCATCATATTCGTCAATGCATGCAAATGTATTAATTGTTTTTTTCTTCTTTTAACCTTTTCCCTATGAAAATTTTGTGGGCATTTCATTTACATTTATCATGATATCCAAATACTTATGAAAACTGCCTGATTCACACCGAGGTCAATCATTTGAGGCGTGGAGTTGTGAACTGACACTGCTGATAATGTATCACTGCCTGTTTTAAGCAAGCCGGCATTG
Organism: Elymus sibiricus; assembly: GCA_039707655.1. NCBI lineage: Eukaryota > Viridiplantae > Streptophyta > Magnoliopsida > Poales > Poaceae > Elymus > Elymus sibiricus. The sequence continues at coordinate 3,205,883 of CM077670.1, read as the reverse complement.
AAACTGGGAAAGACTTAGCCCTTCCTGTTGTAGTGCAGTAGTGGTGGCACCATCTTGTTTTAATTGAAGATAAAAATGAAGACATAACAAGAAACACTTTATTTTAGTTGACAAGGCTTGGCACATATATGATTTGATTACAGTATGCAGACCGACCTGCTGGCAGATGCGCATCCGTGGTAGCTATGTATCAATACAATCTCTACGCTAATTACCGACCATTTTATTCAGTTACATAACTTGGCGAGGTGTACACGCATGGTGCAGGCTCTCTCCGACGGCGCCGGAAACTAGGGCATTCACGGTGGCGTCCCACCGTAAACTGGCGCTGGTGGACCTCCGTAAGTTGGCGGCAGTTGTTGACCACCGTAAGTTGGCGGCAGTGGTGGTGGTGGACCTCCAGGTTGAGCATCGTAAAACGCATGCATTCAGGGTCATGGTATTGGCTTTGCTATATCCATTGGTATTGTAAGTGCTTGCCGGTGTTCAAGAGGAATTTAGAGAGAGTACGGCTTTTACCATAGGTTTGGGGTACTTGTTGAGCAAACGACGATGAGACGAGGAGGAGAGAGGCGAAGCACAGCGCCACAAAGCCTGTGCTGCTCGCCTTGGCCGTCATCTTGGTATCGCGTGCAGCTGTTGCGTGCTCAAGTATGTAGATGATTTGTTGGTGTTGGGAGGGCTAGCTAGACACGGTTATTTATGCTTTGGTGTCGTACAGTACTGGCTTGATAGCCTGCTGCACACATGCATGCCGGTCAAGCTCAGCCTGCTGACTCAGTCGAAAGTCGGTAACGAATTGTGACCGTGCATATGCCGGTCAAGGCTTGCACGGTAAATCAAAGCTCCGGCCGGCTACGAAAGGCAATTAGGAACTTGTCACGGGTGGAAGATGGCACGGCTGTGTTCAAACTTTGGTGAACATATGGCAAAGACTTGACTTGTCTAATAGTATGTTATTTGACCTTTTGCACGTTCCAATAATGCCAGTATATTTACATCCCATATATGGCTCTCATGGAAACGGAATTGTAGCCCATTTGGTGCTAAACTTGGGAACAACTAGACCAGAAAGATATAATACCGAACCCGATACCATGTAATCGAACAAAGCCTGGTAGTATTGGGCTGTGTCGTCATGGCATCGGGTGATTTTCAGTGAGAGTTGAAAGAAAAGAAAACATCATATGATGTATACAATATTTGATTTTTATGTTTTCCAAGATGCTAAATGTTAGATGGCCAGTCACTACAGGAGAACATATTACCAGTGATAGAATGTTGTGGCACAATTTTGTTTTGTCATTGGTTTCTATGTTATTTGATCAAACCATTTTTTGTCACTGTTACATCGCTCATTAGTGACAAAATAATATTTCGCCACATGAAGCACCTTTAGTGGCAAATGGAGTGACGAAACAAGGTTTTGCCACTGTTACGACATTTATCAGTGACAAAGATTTGTAGACGAGGAGGACGAGGATGGCAAGGGAGCAGGAGAAGGTGGCAGCGAGGGACAGTTCACCCACGTCCACTCGCTGTCCATGGATGTCACGACCGTGGGGAGGCTCGCCACCATAGCAAGGAGGAGCAGGCCACGGCCATGGTGGTGGCCGGCTGGAGACGAGGGCATGACTGGTGTTACCATGATCAAGCAAGTAAGCAACGATGAATGATCGTCGCATGATGTATTAGTATCATCGCATCATAGATCTTATCAGTGCTGATTGCTACAACCGGCACTGATAGCCTGACTATCAGTGCCGCTTTGGTAGTGCCGGTTGAAGCTGGGTGGAGACGAGGGCATGACTGGTGTTACCATGATCAAGCAAGTAAGCAACGATGAATGATCGTCGCAGGATGTATTAGTATCATCGCATCATAGATCTTATCAGTGCTGAACCGCTTTGGTAGTACCGGTTGAAAACCGGCACTGATGGCATTTTAGAACCGGCACTGATCACTATTTCGGTAGTAGTGTTGGTGTGTGAGACCGGTGGATACTGGGGCGACCCTAGCGCAGAAGGCATTTGGCGAGGATTTGACTTGGTGGCTCATAAAGAGACAGTGGCCTAACTGTTCGTTAAGTTAGACCTTCTCCGTCACTACAATCAAAGTAGTGTCCTCTTCTCTATCACTACAATCAATGCAGTATCCTCGTGCGTACGGTTGTGGATGCACAGGCATGTTTTTTTAAATAAATAGTATCTCTATTTTCTAATTATTGGTTATTTTAGTTTTATTCTACATACATCTGTTGATTTTTAAAAATCTATTTGGTTAAAAATGATTGACAATTTAGAATGGATAAAGTATGAAGAAATTTCATGCCCAAATTTATTTTTTCCACGACTATTTGTCTTACAACCGGCACCGATACTCTAGTATCAGTGCCGGTTCATGTTCTACAACCGGCACTGATAACTAGTATCAATGCCGGGTCTAGATCTGGAACCGGCACTGATAAGTTATCAGTGCCGGTTGCTACAACCGACACTGATAGCCTAACTATTGGTGCCGCTTTGGTAGTGCCGGTTGAAAAACCGGTACTGATGGCATTTTAGAACCGGTACTGATCACTATTTTGGTAGTAGTGTTGGTGTGTGAGACCAGTGGATACTGGGGCGACCCTAGCGTAGAAGGCATTTGGCGAAGACTTGACTTGGCGGCTCATAAATAGACAGTGGCCTAACTGTTCGTTAACTTAGACCTTCTCCATCACTACAATCAATGCAGTGTCCTCTTCTCCATCGCTACAATCAGTGCAGTGTCCTCGTGCGTACGGTTGTGGATGCACAGACATGTTTTTTTAAATATAATTTTCTAATTATTGGTGGTTTTAGTTTTATCCTATATACATCCGTGGATTTTTCTAAATCTAATTGGTTAAAAATGACTGATAATTTAGAATGGAATAAGCATCAAGAGATTTTATGCCTAAATTTATTTTTCCCGCAACTATTTGTCCTACAACCGGCAGTGCCGGTTCATGTTCTACAACCGGCACTGATAACTAGTATCAGTGCCGGGTCTAGATCTGGAACCGGCACTAATAAGTTATCAGTGCCGGTTGCTACAACCGGCACTGATAGCCTGACTATCAGTACCGCTTTGGTAGTGCCGGTTGGAAAACCGGCACTGATGGCATTTTAGATTCGGCTGTGATCACTATTTCGGTTGTAGCGTTGGTGTGTGAGACCAGTGGATACTGGGACGACCCTAGCGTAGAAGGCATTTGGCGAAGACTTGACTTGGTGGCTCATAAAGAGACAGTGGCCTAACTGTTCGTTAAGTTAGACCTTCTCCATCACTACAATCAATGCAGTGTCCGCGCGCGTACGTTTGTGCATGCATAGGCATGTTCTTTTAAATAAATAGTATATCTATTTTCTAATTATTGATCATTTTAGTTTTATCCTATATACATCCGTGGATTTTTCTAAATCTATTTGGTTAAAAATGACTGATAATTTACTCTAGTAGCAGTGTTAGTTCATGTTCTACAACCGGCAATGATAACTAGTATCAGTGCCGGGTCTAAATCTTGAACTGGCACGGATAAGTTAGCAGTGCCGGTTGCTACAACCGGCACTGATAGCCCGACTATCAGTGCCGCTTTGGTAGTGCCGGTTGGAAAACTGGCACTGATGGCGTTTTAGAACCGGCACTAATTACTATTTCTGTAGTAGCGTTGGTGCATGAGAATAGAGGATACTGGGGATGCAATGTCCTCTTCTCCATCACTACAATCAACGAAGTGTCCTCGTGTGTACGGTTGGGATGCACACACATATTTTTTTAAATAAATAGTATCTCTATTTTCTAATTGTTGGTCATTTTAGTTTTATCCTATATACATCCGTGGGTTTTTCTAAATCTATTTGGTTAAAAATGATTGATAATTTAGAATGGATAAAGTATCAAGAGATTTCATGCCCAAATTTATTTTTCCTACAAGTATTTGTCCTACAACCGGCACTGATACTTTAGTAATAGTGCCGGTTCATGTTCTACAACCGGCACTGATAATGATAACTAATATCAGTGCCGATTCATGTTCTACAACCGGCACTGATAACTAGTATCACTGATACTTTAGTATTAGTGCCAGTTGTATATTTTTATACTACACTAGTAGAAAAGGCCCCATTAGTCCCGGTTCCAGAGGGGCTTTAGTCCCGGTTCTGGAACTGGGACTAAAGGGTCGGAACTAAAGCCCAAAACCTTTAGTCCCGGTTCGCTTACAAACCGGGACCAAAGGGGCTCCACGTGGCCGCTGTGGGCAGCCCAGGCAGGAGGGGCTTTAGTCCCGGTTGGTAACACCAACCGGGACCAAAGGGCATCCACGCGTCAGCATCCAGGAGCCCAGGCAGGAGGACCTTTAGTCCCGGTTTGTAACACCAACCGGGACCAAAGGGCATCCACGCGTCAGCATCCAGGAGCTGGGGTTTTTGTTTTTTTTTTGGAAGGGGGGGGGGGGGTGAGGGGGTTTTGTAGGGTTAATTTAGGGGTTTCATATTGTGTTAGCTAGCTAATAGAGAGAAGTGACCTCTCTTTCTCCGTGCTTGGTCGACGCTAGCTACTACATATAGAGAGAACTCGACGCTAGCTAGTAAGCAAATGAAGTAAACCATTAATTACACAAGATCGTCATGAGCATATACAAAGAGAAGTGACCTCTCTTTCTCCGTGCTTGTTCGAACAACAAGTTTTCGTTAATCTATCCGACGCTACTACATATATACAATATAACATCCCTGACATCATCAAGCGCCAAACTCCCATTGAATTTCCGCATGGTATTCTCCCTTTTCATGTATGACGTGGTCAAGAAAGAATCCCGCCAATTCCTCTTGAATTGCTCGTATGCGATCATGTGGTAGGAGTTCATCCCGCATCTGCCACATCTAATTTAAAGAAGGGGGTCAATACATATATATGAATGAAACTCAACACAATTGATGGTAATAAAAAAAATTGTGAATATTGTTTACATACTTCAAATTGTTCTTCAGATCTGCCCCGCTCAGAGGTCCTGTGGCGAATGTACTCGCAAACGTAGTATCCACATAAATTATTCCCAGATTGCTGCCACAAGAACTTTACGAGAATAGAGTTCAATCAAACTGATAATCAAGCACGATAATGGTATTGATGAAACTGGAATCAATGAGAGATGCGCGGAACTAGCTAGTACTACTTACTTTGGGGTGTGTAAATCGCAGCTCGTTCTTCAGACCCGGAACCTGTCCGGTGAACTGTTTCCAAACCCTGCCAGGCAAAGAAAATGATTACTTGATATCAGGAAATGAACGAAAGTTGTCGATATGGTCCCAGTATTGATTGAACTTACTTCTGGAGCATTGCAGTCATGTCCGCATAATCCTTGGGATCTTTACGTCTCGAGTCAAAGACAGTTACTACTCCCCCGTCAAGCTTAATGGATAGCAGAATATAGTGGAAACTGCGCACGCATAACTCATCAATTACAGTACTTAACCTCGAGTAAGCGAAACCGAATATGCACAAGACAGTAACACTCACTTGAAGTTGTAAGGAAAAAGTATTTCCCTTTTGTTTTGATGTCGAAGGAACGCTTCTAGCAAGTTTTCCTCGGTATCTTTAACTCTTTCTTGTACCGCCCATTCATTTACGGTATTTGGGCTAATGAACCCAATGTCATAGATTTGTCTTTTTTTGCATTTGACGATCTTCAATCTGCATAATATAGTGAGGATAATTATATATACATGCAATGAACGAGCTGAGCTAGAGACTTAATTACAGAAGTAATACTTACAGACAGTAGCAAGTCATGATTTGTTTGTCGAGGGCCTTTTGATTGAATAACTGAAATAACTCCACAAATTCAACAGGCATCAGGTCGACTCCAATGAGGTCGTGCTCATCTTTAATTCTCACCAGCAAACTATCGGACCCATTCTTCCTGCAGGTTTCCAAGTACCACTCATGCAATTTGTACATCGTCGTTGTTAGAGGAGGATGATCAGGTTTGATGAGAGGCTTCCCGTGCACGTATTTATATTCTTCTTGTACCTCAGCCGTTTCAAAAATTACATCATCCCCCAAGTAATCACCAGGATTGGTACCGAGCACCATCCCTGGATGATTAGCGACGATATCGCTAGACACCTTGAGCGGGGGGCACGATTTCTTCTCCTGTTCGCTGAGCTGGGAAATTGTTTTCCCACTTCTTCGTTCTGCTAACCTTGCATCACTAGAAGTACTTCCCGACCGCCGCGCTTCATCATATGTCTTTTGAATAATGCGGTCATAGTTGGATTGCGGCGGAGGCGGTGGTGGTCGCTTTAGGGCATCGATAGTGCGCTTCACTTTCACCCGATCTAGCTTCTCCTTCGGAGGTGGACGTTTCCGTTCAAAATGGGCCTTCACTTGGGCACGAACTATGTCCTCGTTTTCCTGCTCGGTCATCTCATATGGTAACTTTTCCGGTTCCTTGAGAGATGGACCGTATCTGAATTGCCTCCCGCCTCTGCTTGTACTGCTACCCGCCGGAGCGGCGGCGTCTGTCTTCCGCCGTTGCCGACGAGGCGGAGAAGGAAGCGGACTGCTCCGACGCGCCAGAGTAGGCGAAGGAGGAGGCGGAGTGCCCTCATGCGTCGGAGGAGCCGGAGAAGGAGGCGGAGTGCCCTGATCACTCGCCGGAGGAAGAGGAGGAGGAGGAGGCGGAGTGCCCTGACTCGCCGGAGGAGGAGGAGGAGGCCGAGGCGTCCAGTTTGGAAGCTTGATGTACTCCTTCTGCCATAGACATGTACTCCTCAGAGCACGAACCAGCTGATTCTCCCCTTCACCTGTAGAGTGGTCAAGCTCGAGCTCCTCAAATCCCTCCATTACTTCATCCACCATCACAACAGCATAGCCATGTGGAATCGGATGGCAGTGAAAAGTTCCGTTGGGTTGAGGAGGTGCATCAGAGCCGAGAGCCGCCTTGAAAGTGAGGTTCCGGTATTTCATCATAAGCTCGCAATTTTGAGCCTCCGTGATAGTATCCACGGGGTAGATAGGAGCCGTGAAGTCAGGCTGAACGGGCTCCGTGGAAGCCACGCTGCTTCTCCGCTGAGATGGCGGGGTAGCTTCTGTGGTAGCTTCGTGCCTCGTGTTCTCAAGTTGGCCGGCAGCTCGCTGGCTCTCAAGTTCTTCCTCTACCTTTTGTAGTCTTGCACTCATCTTCTGCATGTCGCTCAGCTCCGCTTTCCTCTTTCTCTCCCGGCTTCTGTAACCGCCTGCGTCGGGAAACCCAACCTTCCACGGAACGGAGCCTGGTGTGCCTCGTGTTCGTCCAGGGTGCTCAGCATTCCCTAGGGCCTTAGTCAGCTCGTCCTTCTCTCTGTCGGGAATGAACGTCCCTTCCTGCACTGCGGTGATATACTTCTGAAGCTTCCTGACGGGTATTGCAAGTTGCTCGTCCGTCCAACGGCACTTCCCTGTTTCAGGGTCCAAAGTTCCCCCAACCCTGAAGAACCAAGTCCTTGAACGGCCTGGCCAGTTCAATGTCTCTGGTTCGACCCCTTTAGCAATCAGGTCATTCTCAGCTTTGTCCCACAACGGCCGGGCTTTGAGGTAGCCACCTGACCCCGTGTGATGGTGATACTGCTTCTTTGCAGCGTTGTTCTTGTTTGTCTCTGACATTTTCTTACTCTTGTCCGATGTCTTGTACGCCACAAATGCGGGCCAGTGATCTCTTATCTTCTCAAATCGGCCGATGAATTCTGGAGTCTCACCTTTGTCGACAAACTTTGATTTCAACTCTTTCTTCCACCTCCTGAATAGATCTGCCATCTTCTGAAGAGCACACGCCTTGACCAGTGGCTCTATAACTGGCTTATTCGGATCCTCCTCTGGCAGTAGGGTGAAATTTGCCTTCAGCAAGGTCCAAAGATCATCTTTCTGTCTATCGGTGACATAATCACCTTCAGGGGCGTCGTCCTTAGGCTTATTCCATTGCTTGATGCTGATCGGGATGTTGTCCCTAACAATAGCTCCGCACTGAGCAGAAAATGCGTCCTTGGTCCGCTTGGGTTCAATCGGTAGGCCATCATCCGCGAGTGCTGTGATTGTGAACCTTTCATCCTTGCGCAACCTCTTCTTCGGGCCTCGTCTCGTTACCGAAGTTTGGCTCGATCCGGAGGGCTATAAAAGAAGAAAGAAGAGTTAATATATGTACATACCAAAACAATTAATGCATCAATTAGCTAGTCAGCACCTCCGGAGCCATCATGATCATGTCACCGGAGCCATCATGATCATGTCCTTCCTCCTCCATTGTTCCATCGGTGTCATTGAGATACGACAAGACAGCATCACCTCCGGCGAGGATTATCTTCCCCAACAACTGTTCTTGTTCCAAGTCTCTTTGATCCATAGTTTCTGCAAATATTACAACATGGCAATTAATATACAAACATGAATGTCCGACGTCCGGACGGCCTCTCTCATGAATGTCCGACGTCCGGACCGCCTCTCTCATGAATGTCAAACAAGGGATTCTCTTAACCTTTAAGGGATTTAACAAAATGGCGCCATTCTGAATGTGCAGAAAATGGTCCATATTTTTCCTGATCTCATCTACCCTTCTATATGTCACGTTGTCTAGTGTCAAAGGATTCAAGAAAACCAAGGCTTCATCATTAGCCGGAAGTAACAGGCGCATAATGGTACGAAGCTCTCCAAAATTGTTTTGGAACGGAGTCCCGGAAAGGATAATTAATTAGCTTTTTGGTACGAAGTTCAGCAAGAGCCTTCCGAATATCGCTATTTGGAAGGCCTTTGCTGAAATTCGTACCAAAAAGCGAATTATTCTATCCGGAACTCCGTTCCAAAACAACTCCGCTGCCTCCGCAAAACCATATCGCTATCGTACGCCGTCGACCATCCTCATCTTCGCCACTACTCCCGATTGTGCTCTCAATCGAAGCCCAGAACCTCTCTAGCACCCACCACAAGCTCACCCAAGTCGCCACCCAGCTCCGGTACCACCACACGCCGACGATGAGCTTCTATTCCATCCAAGCACACCTCACACTCATGAAGCACTCCTGAACCCAAGCCAAGCACAAGAATACCTATAGAACCACCCAAAATCGTGATCCCTTTCCTTCCGCCCCACCGTGTCAGCTCCGACGAGCTATTTCGGCAACCACGAATGCAGACCCATTATGAGAAGTACTCAACGTTGTGCGCCATAAGCTCCTCTCCACAACCATGCCCTTCCCGACTAGATTCGGGCTCGCCGCGGCCAGAAGGCACAACTCCGGCGAGCCCCTTCCCCTATTACGGCGGAGCCAGCAACCCGCACCAAGCGGCACCACCCCCCACCTGACACCCCTGCCCCACCTGCCAGTCACACGTAAACCACCCCACTAACCCCTCTCTTCTCCCTGCACGCGGTCTAGTGGACCACACACATGCGCACGCCCCGGTCCACCAGCCCACACTGTAGGCCCACAGCATAGTCAACACCCAGCTGCCCACACTGACTCAGTTAGCTTGGCCCACCTGTCAATCTCTCATCCGAAGAAAAATTGCTAGGCACACCCCATCCAGTGCACACACTAGTTTATTTTGGCCATTCCTTTTATCCAAAAATTCCACAAAAATTCTCAAAAATACTAGATGGTCCAGCCTATAAAATTATCTCCATACTTTTTGCACATTTCTAAGGTCTAAAACTAAATATCTTCCCTTTTATCCAATAAAAAGTCATATTTAGTGTACACACAATATCCCCTTTTCACAATCCTAGCTTCTAAAATGCCAAGAAAATTCCCAAAAATATCTTGAATATATCTAAGATTATTCATAAGCTTATACCTCCAATACCAAGCTAAACACTTACAAATCCCAAAATGCAACCAAATACTCCTATATCTTTAATATTAGAAATTCCATATCCCCGAAAGTATAGAAAGTACTCTAAAAAACCATAGGAATATCACAAGTCCATCCTCCCAAGTCACACCATCAAGTAGCATCACAACCAACACAATCCTAGCCAAAAACTCACATGAAATATAAGGACGATCATTTCTGCTCTATTCAAATCACTTTCACCACATCTTCTTGAAGTTCCCTCCTTAAACAAGCTTTGGATTGCTATTGTTGATGATTGAATATATGCTTGCTCCTTTTTTGTTAGTCTGACTTGGTAATCTTGAAGAAGACGCTGTTCCAAAGCCCGATTATCAACGATCTAGTATAGTATTTAAAGCTTCATTGGGAAAGCAAGCAAGGCAAGAACTAACGCCCACCCCTTGATCATACTTTGTCCTACTTTTTGCAAGCTATATAATATGCCCAGATAATCAATTGATAGTTATACGTATTACACTTTTTAAGAGTACTTTGAAATATAAGGCTAGATATGATCCTACTATATAGCTTCCAAACAACTTTTACCAAAAACCTTAAGGAATACCTTGATATCGGCTACTTTCGATATCCAAGGCAATACTAGAAGTAGATGGCTTAAGATTTCATACCTGCATATATACTTTTTTGAAATCCAAAATGTGTAAGTTCTGTGAAAACTGGGATAATAAAGATGACTAGCAACAATGATAAGTATTTAAAGAGGATGCAAGGTGGAAGGGCAACCTCCTGCCCTTGGTGTCTACCTTGGTCACATAAAGATCGGTTTATGAGCAAGTGTTTCCAGTAAAACCGTACAACCATATGAGCAAAAAAGGCATAGCCTACGGGAATGTCTACTTATGTGAGGCCTTGATTCATACCCTGCTAGCAGAACTTAGAGATCCTCCCCAAGAGGCTGGAAGAGCAACGGATGGGTAGGAGCAGACTTGAGCCTTGCCCCCGGTCTGATTGGCATGGGTCATGCGGTGGAAAGGTCAGAGGACCTAATGAAATGATGCATATAAACCCCGGGTATGTCTGAGTGTGGACGAGTTGAGATGGCACCTGTAGAGATCCCTATTTTTATCCGTGGGTCTAAAACCAAATATCTTCCCTTTTATCCAATGGAAAGTCCTATTTAGTGTACACAAGATATTCCCTTTTCACAATCCTTATCTCCAAAAATGCCAAGAAAATTCCCAAAAAAATATCTTAAATATATTTAAGCTTATTCATAAGCTTACACCTCCAAAACCAAGCCAAACTCTTCTAGATCCAAAAATCCAACCAAATATTCCTATATCTTTCATATTAGAAATTCCATATGAAGTTCTAATAATCCCCATAAGTATAGAAATTATTCTAAAAAATCCTAGGAATCTCAAAAGTCTATCCTCATAAGTCACACCATCAAGTAGGATCACAAGCAACACAATCCTTGCCAAAAACCCACATGACATATAAGGACAATTATTTCTGCTCTATTCAAATCACTTTAAGCACATCTTCTTGAACTTCCCTCCTTAAATAAGCTTTGGATTGCAAATATTTGGTGAATGTATGCTTGTTTCTTGTTTGTTAGTTTGACTTGGTGATCACGAAGAAGGCAATAGTCCAAAGCCCGAAGATCAACCACCTAGCATAGTGTTTTAAGCTTCGTTGGAAAGCAAGCAAGGCAAGACCTAACATCCACCCCTTAATCATATTTTATCCTACTTTTTGCAAGATAATTAATGTGCCCAGATAATCAATCAATAGTCATATAAATTGCATCTTTTAAAGGTACTTTGAATCTTAAGGCTAGATATGGTCCTACTATATAGCCTCCATACAACCTTTACCAGAAACCTTAAGGAATACCTTGATATCGGCTACTTTCGATATCCAAGGGATTACTAGAAATAGATGGCTTAAGATTTCATACCTGCATATATACTCTTTTGAAATCCCAAATGCGCGAGTTTGTGAAAACTTGAGTAATACAGATGACCAATGACAAAGATGAATGCTTGAGAAGATGTGAGGTAGAAGGGCAACCTCGATAGAGGATCTTGCCCTTGGTGTCTACCTTGGTCACATAAGGACTGGTTCATGAGCAAGTCTTTCCAGTAAAGCAGTACAACCATACAAGCCAAAAAGACATAGCCTACGAGAATATCTACTTATGTGAGGCCTTGATTCACACCCTGCTAGCTGAACTTAGAGATCCACCCCATGGGGCTAAGAGAGCTACGGATGGGCAGTAGCAGACATGGGCTTTTCCCCTCGGTCTGATCAGCACGGGTCATGAGGTCAAAAGGTTGGAGGACCTATTCTGTGAAGGTTAGAGGACCTAATGATAATGATACATCTAAATCCTGGGTGTGTTCGAGCATAGACGAGTAGAGATGGCCCCTGTTGAGATCCCTATCATCATCTGTGGGTGGAGCTAAGGAATGCTATCTAGAGATAGACACAGGCAGGTATGAGTCTCGTAGGGCAGTACCGCCATGGCTGTGGTATGGGCTGTCCGATCGTAAGGGTAAAGATGTACAACTTTGCGTAAAGTAATGAAACTATCCAAATAGCCGTGGTTCACGGTTAAGAACCCTATTTGTTAAAGCTCTTGTTGATTAGTTTCACCTGTTTTCTAATAATAAAAGTAAAAGAAGGAAAATCTAAGTTTTTAAGAACGAGGACAAAGTCGGTCGGACCTTGACGGCCACTAGCAGTAGATGAAAGTGGGAACTGGTAGGAGAGGTAATTTTCCTCCTTCAGGGCCAAATCAACAACAATCATACGAACCACTATTTTCCTTTAAAAATCCCCATGTGTCAACACTTTGCATAAAATTAGCGTTTTGCAAAATAAACGTTAGAACTCACCTTGATATATCTTACATGCATTAATGATTTATAAGTTAGAATCTTGCTGAGTATTTTTGGCAAAAGTACTCAACCTTGCTTGTTTGCCCAGGTTTATAGGGAACCTACACTCAACATTGCCTGTTGGTAGGGACTCTGCGCTGTATCCACTGTTGCTTGGGATGACCTGAGCTTTTCATACTCTGTAAGATGGTATTTTACCAACATAAACTCCCCTCTACTTGTCTCTTCTTACTTTGATACCATCCGACTAATGCTGCTATCAACGACTGATCCAGTGACTTGTACTGTAGAGCATGGGTGGGACCCCTCGCGTGGGAGTCCGCCCCCCACAGTTTCACTAGGCTAATCCCAATCCATAGTATCATACTCCATAATAAGATGAAAAATATGATCCTATTAGGAAGAAACACCCTCAACAATGCTCATACTTTAATATCCAATTGTTCAAAATGATTCGGTGTATATCCCTGTGCACATCACCGATGGATCGGTGATGGATCAGCTTCTAGTCCCGTGCTTGTCATAGTAGCACCGACTGATTCTGTGGCCTTTAGAAAATATGTTGGTTCTTCTATCCCCTCACTCCCACACTGTTACAGTGGCACCGACTGATTCGGTGGTTGCACAGTGAATGCATCGGTGCTTCAATCTTGCTTATTTTGCTTTGCTTCTTTGCGGGGTCTTTGTTCGAAATCATTGTGTTTGATATTTGCCAGCATTTGGATGCCTTAGAAATATTCTATCTCATGATTTTTACTATGGCTTGAATGCTATCATTTGGATGGTCTCTAAATTCAATCATTTGGATGTAATGACATAGAATTTATTCTTGGGACCTATTAAACCTACATTGATACATCTTGGCAAATAACATTAGTCCAATTCGCTGTGTAGTCACTTAATCATCAAAATCACAAATAATGGCCTAAGCACCATTTTCCTTGCAGTAGGCTGAATCGAGAACCCAGCTGGCGGCTTGTGCTCCACACGCTGTGCTACACACATTTACCTCGGCTGAAGCTCAGAGATCGACACCTCATTCTCTGAAACAGCGGCTCTTTGGTGATCTGATTGAGTGAAGCCAGAGCTGAAGACGAAGGCCGGCCTGGATGGGGCACGCCTGTCATCGGACGTCGAGCTCGGGCTGCTGAGCATAAGCACCACCGCGGAGGCGTCCGGCCGGTCTGCCGGGTTCTCCTCGACGCATAGGAGCCCAATCTCTATGCAGTTGATGACCTCGCTTTCTGGGTACTGTGATTCGGCCAGCGATGGGTCCACCACATCCGTCATTGAACCAGCCCTCCACTTGTCCCAGACCTGCACAGACGATCATGTATGTGTAAAGCATATGCACCATGGGAAAATCATTACGACATTTGCCAAGCAGCACCGTGCACTTACATGGCTCAACACAGACACGGAGTCTGAAGTGTCGCTGTACGCACTGTTGTTCCTTCGCCCGGTCACCATCTCTAGGACAATGACACCGAAGCTGAACATGTCTGACTTGGTCGAGACGTTACCCCAGTAAGCATACTCTGGGGACATGTACCCGCTGCATGCATTAATAACGTGTGCAATCAAGAGTCACTAAGAATTCATTCAGGGTACTGACTGACTGTACTGATTGAAGAATTGCTCGGCCCTTGATATACTTACAGAGTTCCAACAGGTCGTCTTGTTATATCTCTAGATTGGTCTCCACTGAAAGCCCTGGCAATGCCGAAATCTGAAATTTTGGGGTTCATATTCGCATCAAGCAACACATTACTCGGCTTCAGATCTCGGTGGATGACCTTCAGCTGGGACTCCTCATGGAGATAGAGAAGTCCCCGCGAGATACCGCATATGATGGCAAACCTCTTGCTCCAATCTAGTTCCTGCCGTCTGACTGGATCTGCACGTACACAATAATAGCATAAATATAGATGATGAATCCCTTATTTGAATTGACCAGTAGTTTGATGGATACCGGAAAGGAAGGTATCTAGGCTTCTATTGGGCATGTACTCGTAGATGATCAGCTTCTCTTCTTGTAGGGACACACCCAGGAGCTGCACAAGGTTCCTGTGCTTGAGCTTGCCAGCCAACACGAGCTCGTTCTTAAGCTCTTGGAACCCCTGTGAGGAGTTCTGTGAAAGCCTCTTCACAGCTATCTCTTCTCCGCCCTGTAATGTACCCTGCACAAAGGAAAGGACCTGTTTTGTTACCATATTTGATTAACCACTCGTACTCCATCGGTTCCAAAACGTAAGTTGTTTAAATCTTGTACTATGTCAAACCTCTTTAATTTTGGCTAACTTTTATAGAAAAATATATTAGCATCGACAATTCCAAACATATACACTATAAAAAGACATTTCAAGGTGTATTTAATAAAACTAATTTGATATTGTAAATGTTGGTACATATTTATGTACATATGATTAAGAGTAAATTGTACTCACTATACAATAACTTGTTGCCTTGTATCACTTAGTCGAACAAGTTAAAAAATATGCGAACAGATGCATCAAGACATCAAGTTGTCACATATAACCATATACCATCAAAACACGCGATGTAGACTGACTTATGGATACCTTGGCAACATGACGTAGAGATACCGATTCATTTTATGCGCACATAACCCCATGCGTCTGCTCTGTTGCATCATTTGAAGCCTTTTATTTCTGACGGTTTTGATCACAGCGAATGAGGTGGGTGAGGGGTGATCAGTGGCCTTATATTGCACTCTTATACAGGTCTTAGTGATAGGTTCAATGACTGCTGTATAACACTAAGACCAGCATTATGCAGATTACTATCCATTGGTTGCTCGCATTATATATTTAATATGGAGGTGGTATTTCATGATATATCTCCTTAATTTTACCAGTTTGACTTCAACAAAAAACAAATATTTATGAGTTATGCCACAATTTACTTGCTTCTGATACATGGAGTACTATATCAAGCTTATAACTGCCCATCAGTCATTAGAAACCAAAATAGTGCTCTGCATCTGCAGGACAGTTGCAGACATTTAGTGACGCCTAGAAGAAAAATAATCAACTCCTGCCGTTATCCAACAAACCTATAGTTTGCAACCAACCTCTATGTCAATTGGACTCTGGAGCAAGGATGCACAGATATGATTTAGGATGGATCCCTCTTCTGTAATACAAGACTAGAATTTGGTCCAGTGTGAGACTTTAATCATTTCTAAACATTAGTTGGTTTGTTCCCACCTAGGAGAAGCCATGCAGTTCACCAGGAGGGGAGGTTTGCTGGGACACCTGCCGGGCAACCGCCATGCCCAATGCGCCTAATTTGTCAGAGGCACGGCAGAGGAGACACTACAAGAAATCTGCCCACTTTCGGCGGCCAAATTAATTTTCGGCGGCTAAGGACAGCCGCCGAAAATAAGGACCTATTTTCGGCGGCCAAGAAAAAATAATTTTCGGCGGCACAGGATTGCCGCCGAAAATAAGGCACTTATTTTCGGCGGCTAGAGCTGGCCGCCGAAAATAACCCGTTATATTCGGCGGCACTGTGCACCCGCCGAAAATAAGCACCCCCCGCGTGCCCGTCCTTCTCCTTTCGGCCTTATCCTTTCGGCCTTATCTTCCTCTTCCTCATATCCACACGTCCAGCCTTATCTTTTCCTCTTCCTCATCCTCACCCTTCTCTCCCGCACCGCCGGCACCGGCCGCCCCCGCCGGGGCTCGGCCGCGCCCGCAATGGCCCCTCCTCCACGCCGGGCCTCCTCCGCGTCGCCCCGTGCCCCGCCCCGCGCCGGCCCCTCCTCCGCGCCGCCGCCTGGACGCGACAAAGCGGACGACGACGTCGCCGCTGCGGCTGGAGTGGCGGCGCCTGGACGCAAGGAGGAGGTGGACGAGGACATTGACGCGGAGACGGCGGCGGCGGTGGCCGCGGGGCCCAGGCTAAGAGGAAGGCGGACAACAAGTACTCTAGTGCGGAGACGGCGGCATCGCCTGGACCCAAGAAGAAGGCCGTCGGTGAGGGCGCTAGTGCGGCCACGACCGGGGAACTCTGCGATGACTGGCGGGCCTCTCTTGATGCTGCGGAGGAAGCCGAGGCCCCAGCAGCAGCGTAGGAGCCCAAAGATTTCACCAAACGCCCGTTCTACGAGTTCGCTGACCTTGGCATTCCGACATCCCCAAGAGAGGAAGTCGAGCAGAGCAGCTGAAAGATCCCTCTTTTCCCGGCCTCCCCGCCGTCTTCATTTGTGTTTTTCACCTGGCTCTTGATGGTCAGGCTGCCGGAGAGGCGGTGGGCGGCGACGGCGAGCCAGGCCGCCACGGACTCGGGGGCGGCATCGTTGACCCCGACGAGGAGGTGGCGGAGGGCAGCTTCATGGGATGCAAGTGCGGAGTCCATGAGGTGGGGCGACGGGGCCACGGGGAAGCGGAGCTCCGGAGGAGCGCCCAGAGGCGGCGCCAGCGTCGGGAGCGGACGCTGGTCCGGCCGCCGGCGGCGGCGGAGTCGAGGCGTACGAGGACGAGGCCCAGAGCAAACTGAACTGACAAAATTAAAAAAAAAATAGGCTTATTTTCGGCGGCTACAGTGCTGGCCGCCGAAAATAAGCCTAACGCGCTTATTTTCGGCGGCCGCCCAAAATAAGCTATTTCGCCGCCGCCGAAAATAAGCGCTATTTTCGGCTAAATCGCTTCGGCGGCCGGAAACCGCCGAAAATAAGCCGAATGCCATCGAAAATAAGCTATTTTCGGCGGGAATTTCTTATTTTCGGCGGTTTTTGGCCGCCGAAAGTGGGCAGATTTCTTGTAGTGAGATAGGGATTTGGAGATGCTAGGGATTTCTAAAAACTGTACATCAATTTTGTATTTTGTCCCTCTGTCTCCTGCAAATGATTTTTTTTTTCATGAGAGCAAGACATGCTGCCGAACTCTTCTTTAGTCCACGTCAACTGCCACCGGGGCAAAATAAGCTTAATTAATGTGTGACTGTAGATGCACATATTTAACAACTTGATGCATTCGTTTGCATGTTTTATAACTTGTTAGACTAATGTGATACAACACAACAAGTTATTATATGGTGGGTGCATGCAATTTACTCTATGATTAAAGTTAGAAAAGTTTAACTTAGAATAAAGCTAAAACACATTTTGAAACAGAGAGAGTATATTTGAGTATGCCTTTTAGTTAGTTTAAGTAACAACCCGACACTCTCTAGTACTACACTGCCAATTCATGATAATAGTTTGTCATGACTGAGTGTATGAAAATGTACCTTGAAAACTTCTCCAAAACCTCCCTCCCCAAGTTTGTTTTCTTCCGAGAAATTGTTTGTTGCAGCTCTTAACACCACTATATTAAATTGGTCGGGCTCATCATATCCTATGTCTGCTTCTTTGATACTACTGTTGTCTCTCACAAAAAAAGCTGCATAAGGAAAAGATGGACTTAATTCTGGCGCAAGACTTACATTGATTAAGCGGAATCTAGTTAGCTTCTTTTTTAGATGTAAGCATCTTGAAAAGAAACCTCAATGCCAAATAGAAACTTTGTGAATTTGGGTTCAAAGAAATTTTAATTTATAAGCTATGTAAGCACAAAATCATTTTCAATTGAAAGACTTTTCTCATCTAACTGGACTCCACAGCACCGAGATTAACAAACCTCCGCTACTAGAGAAGTAGGTTTAAGTACTGGACCGTAACTCCCTTTTAGTACCGGTTTTAAACCCGGTACTCCAAAACCGAGACTAAAGGTCTCGCCTATTAGTACTAGGCTAGAGGACCAAATATTTGTTTTTAAGGGAGAAATTTCACAAGTCACGCGATTTTTACACGAAAATATGGAGAAATTTCACAAGTCACGCGATTTTTACACAAAAATATGCGCGCGTGCAGTGCATGAGATTCGAACTCATGACCTCTTGCATCGCGCGTAGCCCCTTACCATCTCACATACACAACAAATCTAATAAAATAACATATGCTTTCCTTTTGACTTATCCCATAGATGACCTTAGCATTAGTACCGGGCGGTGTTACGGCCCGGTACTAAAGCCTCTTTTGAGGTACTGGCCACCACAGATATACCAGCAAGATTGTGGCCCGGTACTCATATTAGCTTTAGTACCGGGTTATAATTTTATCGGTATATTTGTGGTGGCGTCGATTCTCTAGAAAGGCTCGCAGGCAGAAGCAGATCTTATCAAGAGAAGAGCTACCTGGTGGCGTTTTCTTCCGGTTGGCCTTTCTCCTGCACAGGAAAACACCAACGATGACGACTGCGGAAAGCGCTGCCGTTCCAACAGGGAGGGCGACGGCAAGAGTCAAATTATCCCCTTTTTTTTCTGCATTTCAATCAAGCCGTCAGTCTGCTATGTTTCCCTATACTAGTGTCACGTCTACTTCACAATTGCTGTCTAATAGTTGCGTACACCAACTAGATACATTAAAAAGTCTAGACTCTAAACTTCACAATTGCCGTCTAATAGCTCGCTGTTCAAGTGTTTGTTCACGCGAGTTAACGGAGGCTCAGCTCACTAAATAGATATGGGATACATTTGTATCGATTTTCTCGTGGCCCTTGCGCTACTGAGTCACAAGTGACAGCAATTGATTTGGCCTCCAGTCCTCCACAAACTTGACAGAAATTTTAGTTATTTCAATCAATTGTCTAGAGATTATATCTGTATCCAATGAACCGAGCAGGTAGTCTACGGAATACGGTATATAGGTTGTTTAGGCTATCTCCAACCGTCGTCCTCTATACCACGTCCTCTATGTCCAATTAACATATTTTTTATTCATTAAAATAATCATTTACTATGTAAAAAAAACTGGGGCGGACGGCGGACCGTCCGGGAGGACCGTCCGCGCCGCCTGGCCGCGCTTGGCCATGGCCGCCTCGCCCCGCGCCCGCCTCCACCCGCGCCGCTGCCATGGTTGCCGCTATCGCCCCCCCCTCTTCCTGCCAGAGCCCGCACCACTGCCGCCGCTCTGGCTGGGCCTGCACCGCACCGCTGCCACCCACGCCCACCTCGGAGCCCGCCGCGGCTCGGAGCCCGCTACGGCCGTCGTCGCTGCGCCCCACCGCAGTGGTCCAGCCCCTACGACCGGCGGTGCGAGGCGAGCTGCTGCAGCCGGGCGAGCGGCGCGAAGTGAGCGAGAGCGAGCGCGAGCAGGATAGCGGAGCACCGAGCTCCCCCACGCTTACCGGAAGAAAAAGAGGAGCGCTACCTTGGCAGACGATATAGCGGACTGCGTTGGACGGGGTAGCGAGACCTTCGTCCGCTACTTTTGGCGGAGCGGACCGTTTCCAGGTCCGCGTTGGAGACAGTCTTATACTTTATACTCTATGCATGCAGTTCAGAAACTCACCCATCCTTTCTCCGCCGAAGATCGACGGAGCCGGCGCTAGAATCAGCGGCCCGTCAAGGGCCAGATCATAATAGGGGTATACCTCCATGCGCAGGTAGCAGTTGAAGCCGAGCACTATCCCACCTCGGTGACCATAGCAGCATCTCGGCAGCAGTCCAATCGAATCCTGCAAGCACTTGTTGCACTCCGCCGCTGTCCGGTCCCTCATGCACTGCACCAGCCCGTACATGGTGCCGTTGGGGGCCGTGAAATTATACACGGCCGCCCCTGTTGCTAACATCGGCGCCGGCGATGACGTGTTGGAACCATTGACGGCGGCGCGCGCGGTGAGGTTGGTCATGAGCGCGTTGTAACTTCTCTCGAAGGCGTAGCTGTCGGACACCACATAGGCGTTTTGGAACGGCATCCGGAACGCGTCCTCGGAGGCGGTGGACGCGTTGGTGTCCGCATAGCTGACGAAGCAGAACATCGGGGCCGGAACTGCTCCGCCGGAGCCATCGTCGTACCAGATGGCGGCACGACGGCTGCTGTTGCAGCGCCTGATGCCCAGTGCGGCGTTCTGGAGGTACGTGGCGCATTTGACTGGCGTGGTGTCGCCGCGGCAGAGTCCCCGGACGAAGGCGCCGTCGGTGCCGTTGCCACGGGACAGGGAGGCGAAGCCTGTGGCCGCCGCGGCCGACGGGAGCGCGTCCAGTAGTGCGACCACGTTGGACCAGAACGTGCTGTTGGTGGTGGACGAGGAGGAGGAGGATGGCGAGGGAGCAAGAGAAGGTGGCAGCGAGGAACAGTTCACCCACGTCCACTTGCTGTCCATGGATGTCACGGCCGTGGAGAGGCTCGCCACCATAGCAAAGAGGAGCAGGCCACGGCCATGGCGGTGGCCAGGTGGGGACGAGGGCATGATTGGTGTTACCATGATCGAGCAAGTAAGCAACGATGAATGATCGTCGCAGGATGTATTAGTATCATCGCATCACACTTGGATGCATGATTTGTCTGTGAAACGAGTGGATACTGGGGTGACCCCAGCGTAGAAGGCATTTGGCGAAAACTTGACTTGGTGGCTCATAAAGAGACAGTGGCCCAACTGTTCGTTAAGTTGGACCTTCTCCATCACTACAATCAATGCAGTATCTCTTCTCCGTCACTACAATCAATGCAGTGTCCTCGTGCGTCCGGTTGTGGATGCACATGCATGTTGTCGTGGAGCCGTTTGTCCATTTTTTAAATAAATAGTATCTCTATTTTTTAATTATCAGTCATTTTAGTTTTATCCTAGATACATCTATAGATTTTTCTAAATCTATTTGGTTAAAAATGACTGATAATTTAGAATGGATAAAGTATTAAGAGATTTCATGCATCATGTGAGCACGTCTGTGGTCGACGACGGCATGGCTGGCGTTCGGAGGAGGTGTGGCAAGCTGAATAACATTGCGGACGAAGGATCACTGTAGGAATCTCATCTGACATTTGGGTCATTTGCTGTGAGCCGGGTGGACGACGCACTAGCAACCCGATGTAGAGCCGGCGTTCGGCAAAAGACTGTTCTTGTTAGGTGATATGTATTCACTACTACAGAACAGGTAATCACTGCCGGGTCAAAACGAGTATCACTGCCGGGTTAAGCGCCGACAGTGAATTTGGACAGTGATGGTCGAGACTATCATTGCCGGTTCACAAGAAACCGGCAGTGATAGTTCATTATCACCGCCGTCTCTACATCCGGCAGTGATAGTTCACTTCCACTGCCGGGTCTGTGTCCGGGAGTGATAAGAATCTACCACTGCCGGTTTGTATTAAACCGACAGTTATAGTAACAGTTTCATCGCCGGTGGCACACCCGGCCGTGAAAGTGCACTATCTCTGCCGGCTTAAAACAAACCGGCAGTGACAGAAGGAACTATCGCTGCCGGTTTAAGACAAACCAGCAGTGATGGTGGAACTATCAGTGCCGGTTTGAAGTGACTGGCAGTGATAAGGAAATATCACTGCCCGTTCTTTTAAATCCGGCAGTGATAAGCAATTCAGTGCTGTATGATTTATCCTAGCTGGCATTGATATCCTACTTTCACTACCGGTGTTGTTTTATTTATTTTTATATTTAATTATTGAAAATCATAAATGCATCACATCTCAGTACAATCATTAAAAGCACTAGAACGCTAATGTTGAACCACATAGATCTTAGTACAATTAATTTTATTTTTTGGACCCTGATAAGTGCCAAACGTCAGGGTGGAAGGGATGGCAATTCCGAACGTTTTGGTTGGCAACTTTAGTTAAGCGCGGTTGGCAACTTTAGTTGTAAGCACATGGCAATTTTCTACAGAGAAGGCAATTTCTGTTTTTTTTTCTTTTCTTTTAGGTGGCAATTTTAGTTCAAAAAAACGTCAGGGCGGAGGGGCTTCCGCCCTGAGGCTTCCGCCATGACGTTCGGCACTTATCATTTGGGTATTTTTTTGGCACATATAAAATGTTGAACTCCGCGTCCTCTGGGGCCACCTTGTCCATGATGAAGCCGGCTATTTGCTCTTGCATGCCTATAATTAATCCCATAATTAATCTCGGACTCGAGCAGCTCATAGGTGTTCAGCTCTTGGCGCTGCTGCAATTGAAGCCAAAAGTAATTAAAATGTATTGAATTAAGAAATATAAATAGAATGGATATATACTGTATACGCACCAGTACTTCTCCAGCCGATAAATTGTCGCCGGTGTAGCGGTGCATTGCCCACATCACGTAGAATCCGCACTGATTGTTGCCATCCGGCTGTGATAGGGTAAACTTGTCCATACGCTTTAGCTTGAAAGTTGTGATACGTAGATGGTTCGACTTGTTGTGCTCGTCCTCATGATACTTGGCCAATGCGCTGTGTGAGATTGTTTTTTTTTTTTTTTTTTTTTTTTGAAACGGGGCAAAAGACTTGCCACTTTCATTGAATAAGAAGAAGGTTTAGAGGTTTAAAGCCAAGGCCGAATTACAACGCATTACTCTCGCGGCATTACATTACTCAAGCACTTAGCCCCCGCAAGACACCACAACTTGTACTCATCTCTAATTCTAGCAACAATAACCCCCACCGGCACCGCGGTGCCCCTGAAGACACGAGCATTCCTTTCTTTCCAGATTTCCCATGAGACTAGCCTCATAAGAGAGAGCATCGGCCGACGCGACCACGATATGTTGGATGCAATTAGGTTCCACCAAGACTTCACCGAATCCATAGCCATCCAAGCCGAAGGGTGCACATCCATCAGGCCAAGCCAAGATTTGATTGTACCCCAAACTCGAACAGTGTAGCGACACTGGAATAGGATGTGTGCCGCGGATTCTTGCACCTGCTTACAAAGGGGGCAACGATCGCAATTAGGCCAGCCACGTCGTTGAAGCCTATCGGCCGTCCAAATCCTATTGTTGATAACCAACCAGGCAAAAAATTTGCATTTGGGAGGAGCCCAATTCTTCCATACCCACTGAAGCATGTTGGTGTCAACCAAACCAAGGGACTGAGCTTTATAGGCCGACGCCGCGGAATACAGGCCATCATTAGTGAACTTCCATGAGATAGTGTCAACCCCATCTGGGTTGAGCTGAACAACCGAAATTGTAAAGTGTAAAGATCGTATACATCTAAAATACAAATGAGTTGTACGTTTAAAAGACAAAAGGTATAGGCTTGAATTTTACTCGTTCAGCATACGTTGGGCCGGTTGGATATGATTTAGTGGCCTCCTCCTGGAGTCGTATACTTCAATCTTTCTCTCTACCACCAGGTCCCTCGTGGTCGCGCTCGCCGTCTTCCTCCACCTCGCTCCGCCGCCGTCTCCCTCACGCTCGTGCAGCCGCCGCCGGGATTAGTTATTCATTTAATAACTTGATTTCAAATCTATGTTAATTAGTAAATAAAAAAGATTTTGCATTTAGGCATAATAGCATTTGTAGTTTGATGGACACTTGCTAAGAGCAGCTCCAATAAGGCCTCTGAACAGGGCCCCACTGTAAATTTGAAGGATTGAACCAAAAAAACGAACTCCAGCGGGGCCACTATAACGGCCCCTATTTTAGAGAGGCCTCCAAAGTACCCCCTCAACCCCTAGGCCTGGGGGCTCTCCCTATGGTCCCCATTTTGTATTTGATGACGTGGACTCTCTGTTTGTCCGATCCTTGGCCGACGCGAGCTTGCTCTCTTCCTCACACCGCCTCGCCTCGTCTCCCCCGGCCACCACACTTAGAATTAGGGGATATTGTTGGAATTAATGTTAAAAATTAGGCCCTAAAAAAAATAGAGATAGCCTCGTTTAACAGTTAGGGGCTTTGATTTGAGGGTTATTGCTGGAGTTCCTCTAAGCGCAGGAAAACAGAGGTTTGGTGTTCCATTGTTTTTACGTGACATGTTAGCCTGGCATGTTCTGGAGGGAATCCTGTAATGTCCGCAAAATAGCACCGCATTAGCAAGATCCGAGAATCCCGTAACAGAATAAGCGAGGCCAAAAACATCTTTTCCCCGCAATATCTTTTCACCGACGGCAGGCTACTGCTCATTTTTTTAATGAATCGGCGATACAACAATCTATAAAGAAAATTTTTATAACTAACAAAATTATTTCGTACAAATATATTACAATAATGCCATTATAATATTTTCAATAATACACTTATGCTACTCTATACTACTCATATATACCAACAATACCACAGACGAAGTTTTTAGTAGTATACAATTAATTTTAACCATGAGATATTTTTATACTAGTCCTTTCTAGCCTAGTATAAGGCACCGTAAAAGACCTCTCATCTTGTGATCATCAGTTTATTGGGTTTGATGTCGAAGATGGGCTAATTACTTGGTGCAACCATGGCAACACATGTAGAAGTTGTGTTGATGAAGGTGCTGACTACGGAGTACTTTTCAAACTCTTGCAACACCAACCACCTCGATGATGGTGATTTAGCAGAGTTTGAACTTGAAATTTCAAACTTTTGAAAAAAATACACAAAGATCATATCTATGACTCTTTGCAGAATACTTACATTTATCTCATTTTTTTGAGGGTCCATTTATCTCGTTTTCAACCATTTTCTGCATAGAAAGGGAAGTGCACATATTTGACTTTTATCATACAATAATATTTTCACTAGATATTTCTCCAATTCAAACGATATTCAACATCTGCGAAGAACCCTAAGAACCATGGCACTGTACAGACTATTCTTATCGTGATAGGATTCATACAAGTTGACCCCCGCTGCCCTGTCAAAATAACCCATGAACGAATCATGGCCACACAATACATTCTGGAAGCGCGATTATCACAGAGGTCCAAATCGGATTTGGAAGCGAAAATCCAGCACCGGTAGACAATTCCACAAGCTGAATCTTATCATCATCGAAACCGTGCGAGACAGGTCGCACATCAGCCTGGAATATCTTTGTCCGTTTCCTGCAGAAAAGTACTTTGAGATTCGAGGGTGGACACGCCGTAACAATTTTGTCCAGCTCAGACAGCGACGGCGGCGCTGGGCAAGAAGATGGAAACTGAAGAAAAGTACCAAGCCAACAACATTTTTGTTGTAATTTTTGGACTTATATTTTTAGATAATTTCTAGGTTTGTTTTAAAAACATAATTGCATAGATAATTTATCTGCATAGAAAAGTTTCTAGGATAAAATTTAATTATATTCTTGTTTCATGGAAAATTAAATTACTTGTATTTTCTAGTTAATTATATTTCAGCCCCTAGAAAATTAATGGTGCTTTGAAAATTTAATTTTCTAGTTAATTATATTTCAGTATAAAAAATAATACAATAGTCTACAGTTAAATACGAAATTCATGTTAGAGGTCTAGGACTTTGTTAATTCTGTCAATTTTATTCAGTTAGTTAAGATGGGTCTGGGAGACGAAGAGGATGCTTAGTACCTAATGGACGTGATTAGAGGCAGTACGGGGTATTGTGATGATGTTTTAGAAGACGATGATGGCAGCAACACCGACATATATCTCAATATGTCCGGTGATGGCCACGAAATCGATAATGATGGGCAAGACAATAACGATGGCCAAGGCAATGATGGCGAGGTATATATATTAAACCTCTGATGATTTCAAACATTTGATTCGTATGTATTAATACTAGGAATTATTATATCTTATTATTTTTAGCCCTCTGGATCAAAGAAACCTAGACGGCCATGAGGCCCGACAAACTAGTTGGAGGGACGATACATCATCAAAAGAGTGACTGAAGTGGGCACACCAATTGAGCCCGCCGATCATGCAATGAAATTTGTGACTCAATGTGGAGTTCTTGTTAGGGACAACATCCCAATCAGCATTTAGAAATGAAAAGCCACCTGCTCAGGATGATCGAAGTGTGGTCCCTCAAAGAGAGAAGGATATGCTGTGAGACCTGCTAAAAGAACATTTTACGGTCGAAGAAAAAGATGAAGACAAAGTGAATGCTTGGGCTTTGAAGAAGATGGCCACTTAATTCCAGACATTCAATTAGAATTTGTGCAATGAATTTATCAAGAAGGGCAGAAGACCCATTTTTACTAGACAATAGAAAAGTTAAAGGACCACCGTGACTCATTTGTGGAGTATAAATTGTCAGAACACGGTGCGCAATGGGTACAAAGGAACACAGAAAATGCCTCGAAGAAACAATATCATCATCATCTAGGACACGGTGGCTACAAGCACTGTATTCACAAATGGGAGAAGATGGAACAAGACCTACATGATAGAAGTATCACACCTGTAACCCTCAATTGGCCCGAACGTTCTAGGACCTGGTATTATGCACATGGAGGCACCTTGAATATGGAGAATGGAGGGTTGCTTTTTGGCCAACATATACATGAAGCAGCCCATAGACTTGCGGATGCCATAGATGCTACTGCCCAAGGAATATTCCAGCCCAATAGAGAAAAGGATGAGCTAACTTATGCCGTTCAAAATCCTGAACGCCCCAAATGAATGTGAGGGAAAGACGTGTTTCTTTGGAAGTATGGGTTCAGTGAGTACAATGACTCTTACACAAGTTGTCAGAGAAGAAAGAACGAGGAGGAAGAGAGGGTTCGTAAGTCAGAGGAAAGCTTACTATCACACAATGCAAGAATGGCAGAGGAGGTTAAACGGCAAGTGGCCCTAGCACTTAGCGAGGCGCAACAATCCCGTGGATCATATATTCATGATCATGATGTCAATGCGCTCAGCGTCGAAGCAGCTGCGCTTCCACAGGGACACCCAAATGATGAAATCCAGCGCAACCCCATTGATGACATCACTCAGGGCTACCCCATTGATTATATCACTCTGCGGACACCTTGTGAGCTGCATAGTCCTAACAATAACTTATAATTGAAGGTGGCGTACGCTATTGCTTTACCAGTTCGGCAAGGAGACCTCTTCCATTGCATGGAGATTCCGGCTGGCTATGCTAGGGTTCGGGTGGAACAGGTGTGCGACGGATATGAGACACTCGAGCTCAACATTCCTGGAGGTCATAGGGAATAGATACTAGTAGAGGCCTCTCATAGTTACATCCTTAGGGACAAGCGCTACATTGTCTTTCCTACCTCGCTCTTGCAATCATCGTCATATCCTTAGACCTCAAGGCCAACGTCTCCGCCACCTCCACCACATCAGTCTCCGCCACCTCCACCAAAAAAGTCACTGCCACCTCCACCACATCAGTCTTTGCCACCTCCACCACAAAAGTCAACGCAACCTCCACCACATCAGTCTCTGCCATCTCCACCACAATAGGCTCCGCCGCCATCTCCACCACAATAGCCTCGGCAGTTGTCTCCGATTGCACTACCTCTGTCATAAAGAAGTAAGCAACAACTGAAGTTCACACCTCGCGCGCCTCAGAAGCAGCAGTAGAAACCAAAGAAGGCAGCAAAGGAGCCTCCTAAGTTGCCTTACGACTATACTCATGAGGAAAGCAAGTAGCAAATGATAGCCTCTATTACACAACACTTCAAACGGAGGGAGCCTGAGCCGAAGCAAGATCTGAAAGTTTCATGATTTTTTGTGGGCATGAGTGAGAGAAATAAGAAGATATTGTCAATTTTAGACTATGACCGCTCCATTAAGAAGTCATATGAGAAAAATAAATTATGTGGGTCTGCCGTTCCCCAGCTCGGAGCCCAAGAGAAACAATCAATCCCCCCGTTGAAAGTGCTTTTAGATCTAGAACATGGTATTATTGAGTTATGTCAAGATATGGGTTTAACGCCAGCTCCAATTTATGAGGACAGAATCCCAACATCATCCGGAGATGCATGGAAATATGAGCTGGGCAAGCCTCTTGCTAGACCAGAGTTGGTGAAGAAGCTACCAACACAAATGTACAGATTACATCAATTGTACATGGAGGAATCGAAATTGGGCAGGACCATGATCGATTTAAAGGTTAGAGATGATGATTACTTCCACCGGGAGGACTTCCAATTATACAATCAAGATTCCCTCGACATACCATTCATCAGTTGCTGGGTTTTGTAAGTGTTTTATGTTTATAAGTAACATCTCTTATATATCCTCAGTGTATTTAACATTTCTTTTGATCATGTAGAATGGAGATTGAAGCTTGTAGAAAAAATTCCATCTTTCACTTGGGCTTCATGGACCCAAAGGTTGTAAATGCAAGGGTTCTACTTGATCACCCTGAAGATACATTGAACAACATATACAAGTTCGTGCATCTACAACATTACAAGGCAACGATTCTTTTGCCTTTCAACATGGGGTGAGTGTTTACCGTCTTGTACCCCTTTCATTGTTCCAAACATGATGTTAATTCTAATTAGGTGTGCCTGCATATAAACGTACAGGAACAACTGGATACTATTTGTGATCATTCTGGATAGAAGTGTGACAGTAGTTATGGACTCACTGAGGAAAGACAAAATAGAGTACCAAAGCATCATAGACGTGCTCCAAATGTAAGTTTGGTCATCCCACTATACCTCTATCACCATTGCTTTTAGATCACGAAAAAATCCATTTATTCGTTATCATGCGCAGGTGTTGGAAAAAGTTCCGTGCAGAACACAAGGGTCAATTCAAGGAAGAACTAGAAATTAGGACAAACTTTCCGGTATGTATTGGGTACTATTTTTGCACATCTATTTTAATTTGTTTCATTACCATCGATATTTGATGATTTCATTTCTTCTAAAGTGTTTGAGGCAAGAAAAAGGCAACAATTTATGCGGATTCTATGTTTGCGAGTTCATGCATGGTTTAGGTGGCAAGACCGTGACTATTTGGGAATTGGAAGTACATAAGCAATATTTACAATTTGATATTATCATATTTTAATATATATTCACATTATCATATTTTTCATATATCCATAGTTTCATGTTTTCATAGTTTCATGTTAATCAGAATTTTATATTATTTATATATTCTTATTGTTCATCTTTTCATATATTCATATTTTCATAGGTTATGCGGATGCGGGATCAGCTCCTACCAATGGAATGAGTCTTGGCAATTCAAAAGGCCCTTGCATGATTTATTTTTGAAGAGGTTGTAAGCTCCAATGGTACATTTCATTGGGATGGCAAAGCTTTCAATGACAAAAGTAATTATTAAGGAAATTGTAATATACAAGTTTGTTCCTTTCAAATATTTTAAAATATATATATAGCAATTTGTATATATATATATGTCAGTTGGTTTCATACTTGAACGAGAACTCTATATATAGACGTATAGCAGTATTGTAGAATACGTATATTAGTACAAGAAAACATGATTGAAATAAAAAAGAATTAAATAGAAAAGAAACCAGAGAAAAAAGGGGACCTTTAGTCCTGGTTGCGTGACCCGGGACTAAAGGCCGGGACCTTTACTCCCGGATTCGTAGTCTCGGTTGGGAAACTGAGACTAAAGGGTTTCCCAACTGGGACTATTCAAGGATTGTGCAGTAGTGTGTGGTTGCCCACATGTGATTACTCTCGGCGAAGGCCAAGAGTTGAGTACCTGACTGTTCCTTCTTCCACGGATATGCTTCTTATGTGCCTTGCCTTTCTCTAATCTGCCTGGTTTGTATCGTTGCAGCGCGTCGCTGTAATTTGTCTCTTAGCCGGAAGAATTGTTGCACCTTGGTGTACGAACATGTGACCTGCGCAACGCCGTCGGGGGCATTTGACTCTGCTCCGCATGCATCTGCTGTCCCCAGCCGGTCGTGCCCCTATCACTACCTACATCCCAAATCGTGCCGCCACCGAAGGAAGGTAGTATCTGCAATTTTCCTTTCCCTTAAATTGGAATAAGGGCCCGTCTCGTTTTACCGCTTCTATTTGGTTCAACGAATGTTAGAGGATTGAATGTACAGGAGATGTGAATTGGGACATTTTAAAAATTTCTAAAGCAAATTAAACAAATTTTAGTCTAAAATTCTATTGTTGCCTAATACAAAGTTCATAGACAAGATGGAATGCTATAACTACTAACGACACTAGCAAGAACCAAATCTAATCAAAGGGGTAAGAAAGAATTCAGTGGTCATATAGCCTAAGAGGGGAAGGGTGAATTAGACAAACTTAAAACATTAACATATGGCCTCCACTTATACTACTTGGCATGCATTTATGGTTGATCTAGTGTGAAAATGCCTAGCTACCCACAAAGGGTTCTGTAATAATCTAGAGTAAATCCTAGCAAGATACAACTCTAGAAAGTAAAAGCATTAAGGTTGCAAAATATGAAGTGCAAAAACATAATGGAGTGGGTTAGGAGGATGCAAACTCGACACAAATATTTACTTTGTGGTATTGGTATGCAAATGCCATCCTTATTTTAAGTTGGAGCCCAACCAAGGATATGCTCCCGGTCGTCAAATCTCTCCTAGTCAAGGTCCTTGACTCGCCATTAAGGCTCCAGCCAGGACGGATAAGGAGCTAACCATGAAGGCAACTATCACTACACCCTCTCTTTTGGTCATCTTGACATCATCTCACTATAGAGCTTATCAACTAAGGAAGAGAGTCTACTCGTCCCCTGCACACGGTTGTTGATGCCGATCAACACCAAGCCGTGGGTCAAAGATTTTCCGGCGAGCAACTCAAGGCTATAAGAGGCTGGCACACCATGATTATAAGGTTGGTTCACTCTAAAAAACCAAGCACAAGGCGGCTACATCTTGCAATCTCTCTTTCTTGGCCTAATCTAGCACTAATCATTCTCTAATCTTGCGCTAATTGCCTTGGATGATCACTTTAGCATATTTATGGGTTTGGATGTGTTCTTGATCTATCTTGGACTCCTTTAGACTACAGCACACTTCAGCATCTTCAAATGGGCAATTAGGGAGGGGGGTTATATATAGCCCAACCACTTAAACTAGCAATTGCTCCGATGAAACTCGGCGAATGTAAATGCTGGATGATCTGTCATGTGTCTCACCCCACCCCCTGCCAGATAATAGGGCGTGTTGCTTTTCCAAGCGGCCAAAAACCGCTTTAAAACTTGTGTCATCGATCATTGCTCCGTCATGTACTTGAACAATAGTGTCAGATAATCTGACAAGTATAACTTCTCTGTCCAACTCCAATGCTTCTGTGCTATGGATTAGGACAATGTATACTCTGTCGTTCATATGAACCCATGACTCCAAGCTGACATGCTCTCTGCACAACTTTTACCGCAAATACTTCGGCGTGTCTTTTCCTTCATCACCAACGACACATCAAGTGCTTCTTCACTATTCATCTACAACTCCTTCTTGATCACCATCTTTAATACTCCAACATGTATTCTTTAGATAGCTGGATCATACGACGTTCATTGAAAAACAAGTGCTTGTGCAATTCAATCCACTCATGTACTTGTGATCTATTTTTGCCATTATACGTCCTTCATTTTGCTATGACTAGGATAGTTTGGACTCTTGATCATTTGGACACAATAACTTGGTGTTCTTCCTTGTGACCTAAAAGATCCTACAAGTACACATGCTTAACAAACATATTAGTCCCAATAACATTGTTGTCATTCAATAACCAAAATCACAAACAATGGCCTAAGAGCCATTTTGCTTACAGGGCACACTAATATCATCCTCAACCTAATAAAAGATACTTGTAGGAAAGAAATGCTTAAAGTAAATGCACTAAGTAAATTGCAAAGAATTAATGTAAAGAACAAGGGCACGAAGACACAGGGTATATTTTCCTGAGGTATCGAGGAGTTGACACTCGCCATTAATCCTTGTTAGAGCACCCACTGAGGGTTTTGCTCCCATTATTGAGCCACTAAACTCAAGTGCACAATAAGGGAAGCCTCTTCTGCATCTCCGAAATGGTGGGCTTCAAACCATGTACAAAAACTCTTTATTGGGGTTCCCCCAAACTCCTATAGGACTTCTCAATGTCTAGTTTCAGGACAAACCCTTTGGTCTTCCTGATCCTTGTCTTATGTAAAACTTCATGTCAGATAACAACTCCATTTAGTATATTCCTTCCAGGAAGGAATGCGGTCTGCGATATTTATTAATAGCTCTACATGCAATCTTGGTAAGGCTCATAGTCAGGACCTTGGAGATAATCCTTATATATCACATTTAATAGACATATAGGCATACTTTATACTATTTGCATCTTTGACCTGATAATTATGATGCCATAGTTCAACCTATATAGATCAGGTCTGCCCATTGTGTAGCTCATCTAATAGCTCCTTGATATCTATCAGAACCTGGGGCAGTATTGGACTTCATGCCCTTAATGGCTGCATCTAATGCTTCTAAAGTGGAAGGCCTTGTCAACTCCTCATTCTCCTCTGGTGAGATTTTCGACTCCATTGACATGAGTATCTATCTCTGCCTTTCCAAACAGCATCTTGTAGTCTTGTTTTTACCATCATATTCGTCAATGCATGCAAATGTATTAATTGTTTTTTTCTTCTTTTAACCTTTTCCCTATGAAAATTTTGTGGGCATTTCATTTACATTTATCATGATATCCAAATACTTATGAAAACTGCCTGATTCACACCGAGGTCAATCATTTGAGGCGTGGAGTTGTGAACTGACACTGCTGATAATGTATCACTGCCTGTTTTAAGCAAGCCGGCATTGAAACTGGGAAAGACTTAGCCCTTCCTGTTGTAGTGCAGTAGTGGTGGCACCATCTTGTTTTAATTGAAGATAAAAATGAAGACATAACAAGAAACACTTTATTTTAGTTGACAAGGCTTGGCACATATATGATTTGATTACAGTATGCAGACCGACCTGCTGGCAGATGCGCATCCGTGGTAGCTATGTATCAATACAATCTCTACGCTAATTACCGACCATTTTATTCAGTTACATAACTTGGCGAGGTGTACACGCATGGTGCAGGCTCTCTCCGACGGCGCCGGAAACTAGGGCATTCACGGTGGCGTCCCACCGTAAACTGGCGCTGGTGGACCTCCGTAAGTTGGCGGCAGTTGTTGACCACCGTAAGTTGGCGGCAGTGGTGGTGGTGGACCTCCAGGTTGAGCATCGTAAAACGCATGCATTCAGGGTCATGGTATTGGCTTTGCTATATCCATTGGTATTGTAAGTGCTTGCCGGTGTTCAAGAGGAATTTAGAGAGAGTACGGCTTTTACCATAGGTTTGGGGTACTTGTTGAGCAAACGACGATGAGACGAGGAGGAGAGAGGCGAAGCACAGCGCCACAAAGCCTGTGCTGCTCGCCTTGGCCGTCATCTTGGTATCGCGTGCAGCTGTTGCGTGCTCAAGTATGTAGATGATTTGTTGGTGTTGGGAGGGCTAGCTAGACACGGTTATTTATGCTTTGGTGTCGTACAGTACTGGCTTGATAGCCTGCTGCACACATGCATGCCGGTCAAGCTCAGCCTGCTGACTCAGTCGAAAGTCGGTAACGAATTGTGACCGTGCATATGCCGGTCAAGGCTTGCACGGTAAATCAAAGCTCCGGCCGGCTACGAAAGGCAATTAGGAACTTGTCACGGGTGGAAGATGGCACGGCTGTGTTCAAACTTTGGTGAACATATGGCAAAGACTTGACTTGTCTAATAGTATGTTATTTGACCTTTTGCACGTTCCAATAATGCCAGTATATTTACATCCCATATATGGCTCTCATGGAAACGGAATTGTAGCCCATTTGGTGCTAAACTTGGGAACAACTAGACCAGAAAGATATAATACCGAACCCGATACCATGTAATCGAACAAAGCCTGGTAGTATTGGGCTGTGTCGTCATGGCATCGGGTGATTTTCAGTGAGAGTTGAAAGAAAAGAAAACATCATATGATGTATACAATATTTGATTTTTATGTTTTCCAAGATGCTAAATGTTAGATGGCCAGTCACTACAGGAGAACATATTACCAGTGATAGAATGTTGTGGCACAATTTTGTTTTGTCATTGGTTTCTATGTTATTTGATCAAACCATTTTTTGTCACTGTTACATCGCTCATTAGTGACAAAATAATATTTCGCCACATGAAGCACCTTTAGTGGCAAATGGAGTGACGAAACAAGGTTTTGCCACTGTTACGACATTTATCAGTGACAAAGATTTGTAGACGAGGAGGACGAGGATGGCAAGGGAGCAGGAGAAGGTGGCAGCGAGGGACAGTTCACCCACGTCCACTCGCTGTCCATGGATGTCACGACCGTGGGGAGGCTCGCCACCATAGCAAGGAGGAGCAGGCCACGGCCATGGTGGTGGCCGGCTGGAGACGAGGGCATGACTGGTGTTACCATGATCAAGCAAGTAAGCAACGATGAATGATCGTCGCATGATGTATTAGTATCATCGCATCATAGATCTTATCAGTGCTGATTGCTACAACCGGCACTGATAGCCTGACTATCAGTGCCGCTTTGGTAGTGCCGGTTGAAGCTGGGTGGAGACGAGGGCATGACTGGTGTTACCATGATCAAGCAAGTAAGCAACGATGAATGATCGTCGCAGGATGTATTAGTATCATCGCATCATAGATCTTATCAGTGCTGAACCGCTTTGGTAGTACCGGTTGAAAACCGGCACTGATGGCATTTTAGAACCGGCACTGATCACTATTTCGGTAGTAGTGTTGGTGTGTGAGACCGGTGGATACTGGGGCGACCCTAGCGCAGAAGGCATTTGGCGAGGATTTGACTTGGTGGCTCATAAAGAGACAGTGGCCTAACTGTTCGTTAAGTTAGACCTTCTCCGTCACTACAATCAAAGTAGTGTCCTCTTCTCTATCACTACAATCAATGCAGTATCCTCGTGCGTACGGTTGTGGATGCACAGGCATGTTTTTTTAAATAAATAGTATCTCTATTTTCTAATTATTGGTTATTTTAGTTTTATTCTACATACATCTGTTGATTTTTAAAAATCTATTTGGTTAAAAATGATTGACAATTTAGAATGGATAAAGTATGAAGAAATTTCATGCCCAAATTTATTTTTTCCGCGACTATTTGTCTTACAACCGGCACCGATACTCTAGTATCAGTGCCGGTTCATGTTCTACAACCGGCACTGATAACTAGTATCAATGCCGGGTCTAGATCTGGAACCGGCACTGATAAGTTATCAGTGCCGGTTGCTACAACCGACACTGATAGCCTAACTATTGGTGCCGCTTTGGTAGTGCCGGTTGAAAAACCGGTACTGATGGCATTTTAGAACCGGTACTGATCACTATTTTGGTAGTAGTGTTGGTGTGTGAGACCAGTGGATACTGGGGCGACCCTAGCGTAGAAGGCATTTGGCGAAGACTTGACTTGGCGGCTCATAAATAGACAGTGGCCTAACTGTTCGTTAACTTAGACCTTCTCCATCACTACAATCAATGCAGTGTCCTCTTCTCCATCGCTACAATCAATGCAGTGTCCTCGTGCGTACGGTTGTGGATGCACAGACATGTTTTTTTAAATATAATTTTCTAATTATTGGTGGTTTTAGTTTTATCCTATATACATCCGTGGATTTTTCTAAATCTAATTGGTTAAAAATGACTGATAATTTAGAATGGAATAAGCATCAAGAGATTTTATGCCTAAATTTATTTTTCCCGCAACTATTTGTCCTACAACCGGCAGTGCCGGTTCATGTTCTACAACCGGCACTGATAACTAGTATCAGTGCCGGGTCTAGATCTGGAACCGGCACTAATAAGTTATCAGTGCCGGTTGCTACAACCGGCACTGATAGCCTGACTATCAGTACCGCTTTGGTAGTGCCGGTTGGAAAACCGGCACTGATGGCATTTTAGATTCGGCTGTGATCACTATTTCGGTTGTAGCGTTGGTGTGTGAGACCAGTGGATACTGGGACGACCCTAGCGTAGAAGGCATTTGGCGAAGACTTGACTTGGTGGCTCATAAAGAGACAGTGGCCTAACTGTTCGTTAAGTTAGACCTTCTCCATCACTACAATCAATGCAGTGTCCGCGCGCGTACGTTTGTGCATGCATAGGCATGTTCTTTTAAATAAATAGTATCTCTATTTTCTAATTATTGATCATTTTAGTTTTATCCTATATACATCCGTGGATTTTTCTAAATCTATTTGGTTAAAAATGACTGATAATTTACTCTAGTAGCAGTGTTAGTTCATGTTCTACAACCGGCAATGATAACTAGTATCAGTGCCGGGTCTAAATCTTGAACTGGCACGGATAAGTTAGCAGTGCCGGTTGCTACAACCGGCACTGA
Organism: Elymus sibiricus; assembly: GCA_039707655.1. Lineage (NCBI taxonomy): Eukaryota > Viridiplantae > Streptophyta > Magnoliopsida > Poales > Poaceae > Elymus > Elymus sibiricus. The sequence continues at coordinate 3,169,068 of CM077670.1, read as the reverse complement.
TAGCCCGACTATCAGTGCCGCTTTGGTAGTGCCGGTTGGAAAACTGGCACTGATGGCGTTTTAGAACCGGCACTAATTACTATTTCTGTAGTAGCGTTGGTGCATGAGAATAGAGGATACTGGGGATGCAATGTCCTCTTCTCCATCACTACAATCAACGAAGTGTCCTCGTGTGTACGGTTGGGATGCACACACATATTTTTTTAAATAAATAGTATCTCTATTTTCTAATTGTTGGTCATTTTAGTTTTATCCTATATACATCCGTGGGTTTTTCTAAATCTATTTGGTTAAAAATGATTGATAATTTAGAATGGATAAAGTATCAAGAGATTTCATGCCCAAATTTATTTTTCCTACAAGTATTTGTCCTACAACCGGCACTGATACTTTAGTAATAGTGCCGGTTCATGTTCTACAACCGGCACTGATAATGATAACTAATATCAGTGCCGATTCATGTTCTACAACCGGCACTGATAACTAGTATCACTGATACTTTAGTATTAGTGCCAGTTGTATATTTTTATACTACACTAGTAGAAAAGGCCCCATTAGTCCCGGTTCCAGAGGGGCTTTAGTCCCGGTTCTGGAACTGGGACTAAAGGGTCGGAACTAAAGCCCAAAACCTTTAGTCCCGGTTCGCTTACAAACCGGGACCAAAGGGGCTCCACGTGGCCGCTGTGGGCAGCCCAGGCAGGAGGGGCTTTAGTCCCGGTTGGTAACACCAACCGGGACCAAAGGGCATCCACGCGTCAGCATCCAGGAGCCCAGGCAGGAGGACCTTTAGTCCCGGTTTGTAACACCAACCGGGACCAAAGGGCATCCACGCGTCAGCATCCAGGAGCTGGGGTTTTTGTTTTTTTTTTGGAAGGGGGGGGGTGAGGGGGTTTTGTAGGGTTAATTTAGGGGTTTCATATTGTGTTAGCTAGCTAATAGAGAGAAGTGACCTCTCTTTCTCCGTGCTTGGTCGACGCTAGCTACTACATATAGAGAGAACTCGACGCTAGCTAGTAAGCAAATGAAGTAAACCATTAATTACACAAGATCGTCATGAGCATATACAAAGAGAAGTGACCTCTCTTTCTCCGTGCTTGTTCGAACAACAAGTTTTCGTTAATCTATCCGACGCTACTACATATATACAATATAACATCCCTGACATCATCAAGCGCCAAACTCCCATTGAATTTCCGCATGGTATTCTCCCTTTTCATGTATGACGTGGTCAAGAAAGAATCCCGCCAATTCCTCTTGAATTGCTCGTATGCGATCATGTGGTAGGAGTTCATCCCGCATCTGCCACATCTAATTTAAAGAAGGGGGTCAATACATATATATGAATGAAACTCAACACAATTGATGGTAATAAAAAAAATTGTGAATATTGTTTACATACTTCAAATTGTTCTTCAGATCTGCCCCGCTCAGAGGTCCTGTGGCGAATGTACTCGCAAACGTAGTATCCACATAAATTATTCCCAGATTGCTGCCACAAGAACTTTACGAGAATAGAGTTCAATCAAACTGATAATCAAGCACGATAATGGTATTGATGAAACTGGAATCAATGAGAGATGCGCGGAACTAGCTAGTACTACTTACTTTGGGGTGTGTAAATCGCAGCTCGTTCTTCAGACCCGGAACCTGTCCGGTGAACTGTTTCCAAACCCTGCCAGGCAAAGAAAATGATTACTTGATATCAGGAAATGAACGAAAGTTGTCGATATGGTCCCAGTATTGATTGAACTTACTTCTGGAGCATTGCAGTCATGTCCGCATAATCCTTGGGATCTTTACGTCTCGAGTCAAAGACAGTTACTACTCCCCCGTCAAGCTTAATGGATAGCAGAATATAGTGGAAACTGCGCACGCATAACTCATCAATTACAGTACTTAACCTCGAGTAAGCGAAACCGAATATGCACAAGACAGTAACACTCACTTGAAGTTGTAAGGAAAAAGTATTTCCCTTTTGTTTTGATGTCGAAGGAACGCTTCTAGCAAGTTTTCCTCGGTATCTTTAACTCTTTCTTGTACCGCCCATTCATTTACGGTATTTGGGCTAATGAACCCAATGTCATAGATTTGTCTTTTTTTGCATTTGACGATCTTCAATCTGCATAATATAGTGAGGATAATTATATATACATGCAATGAACGAGCTGAGCTAGAGACTTAATTACAGAAGTAATACTTACAGACAGTAGCAAGTCATGATTTGTTTGTCGAGGGCCTTTTGATTGAATAACTGAAATAACTCCACAAATTCAACAGGCATCAGGTCGACTCCAATGAGGTCGTGCTCATCTTTAATTCTCACCAGCAAACTATCGGACCCATTCTTCCTGCAGGTTTCCAAGTACCACTCATGCAATTTGTACATCGTCGTTGTTAGAGGAGGATGATCAGGTTTGATGAGAGGCTTCCCGTGCACGTATTTATATTCTTCTTGTACCTCAGCCGTTTCAAAAATTACATCATCCCCCAAGTAATCACCAGGATTGGTACCGAGCACCATCCCTGGATGATTAGCGACGATATCGCTAGACACCTTGAGCGGGGGGCACGATTTCTTCTCCTGTTCGCTGAGCTGGGAAATTGTTTTCCCACTTCTTCGTTCTGCTAACCTTGCATCACTAGAAGTACTTCCCGACCGCCGCGCTTCATCATATGTCTTTTGAATAATGCGGTCATAGTTGGATTGCGGCGGAGGCGGTGGTGGTCGCTTTAGGGCATCGATAGTGCGCTTCACTTTCACCCGATCTAGCTTCTCCTTCGGAGGTGGACGTTTCCGTTCAAAATGGGCCTTCACTTGGGCACGAACTATGTCCTCGTTTTCCTGCTCGGTCATCTCATATGGTAACTTTTCCGGTTCCTTGAGAGATGGACCGTATCTGAATTGCCTCCCGCCTCTGCTTGTACTGCTACCCGCCGGAGCGGCGGCGTCTGTCTTCCGCCGTTGCCGACGAGGCGGAGAAGGAAGCGGACTGCTCCGACGCGCCAGAGTAGGCGAAGGAGGAGGCGGAGTGCCCTCATGCGTCGGAGGAGCCGGAGAAGGAGGCGGAGTGCCCTGATCACTCGCCGGAGGAAGAGGAGGAGGAGGAGGCGGAGTGCCCTGACTCGCCGGAGGAGGAGGAGGAGGCCGAGGCGTCCAGTTTGGAAGCTTGATGTACTCCTTCTGCCATAGACATGTACTCCTCAGAGCACGAACCAGCTGATTCTCCCCTTCACCTGTAGAGTGGTCAAGCTCGAGCTCCTCAAATCCCTCCATTACTTCATCCACCATCACAACAGCATAGCCATGTGGAATCGGATGGCAGTGAAAAGTTCCGTTGGGTTGAGGAGGTGCATCAGAGCCGAGAGCCGCCTTGAAAGTGAGGTTCCGGTATTTCATCATAAGCTCGCAATTTTGAGCCTCCGTGATAGTATCCACGGGGTAGATAGGAGCCGTGAAGTCAGGCTGAACGGGCTCCGTGGAAGCCACGCTGCTTCTCCGCTGAGATGGCGGGGTAGCTTCTGTGGTAGCTTCGTGCCTCGTGTTCTCAAGTTGGCCGGCAGCTCGCTGGCTCTCAAGTTCTTCCTCTACCTTTTGTAGTCTTGCACTCATCTTCTGCATGTCGCTCAGCTCCGCTTTCCTCTTTCTCTCCCGGCTTCTGTAACCGCCTGCGTCGGGAAACCCAACCTTCCACGGAACGGAGCCTGGTGTGCCTCGTGTTCGTCCAGGGTGCTCAGCATTCCCTAGGGCCTTAGTCAGCTCGTCCTTCTCTCTGTCGGGAATGAACGTCCCTTCCTGCACTGCGGTGATATACTTCTGAAGCTTCCTGACGGGTATTGCAAGTTGCTCGTCCGTCCAACGGCACTTCCCTGTTTCAGGGTCCAAAGTTCCCCCAACCCTGAAGAACCAAGTCCTTGAACGGCCTGGCCAGTTCAATGTCTCTGGTTCGACCCCTTTAGCAATCAGGTCATTCTCAGCTTTGTCCCACAACGGCCGGGCTTTGAGGTAGCCACCTGAGCCCGTGTGATGGTGATACTGCTTCTTTGCAGCGTTGTTCTTGTTTGTCTCTGACATTTTCTTACTCTTGTCCGATGTCTTGTACGCCACAAATGCGGGCCAGTGATCTCTTATCTTCTCAAATCGGCCGATGAATTCTGGAGTCTCACCTTTGTCGACAAACTTTGATTTCAACTCTTTCTTCCACCTCCTGAATAGATCTGCCATCTTCTGAAGAGCACACGCCTTGACCAGTGGCTCTATAACTGGCTTATTCGGATCCTCCTCTGGCAGTAGGGTGAAATTTGCCTTCAGCAAGGTCCAAAGATCATCTTTCTGTCTATCGGTGACATAATCACCTTCAGGGGCGTCTTCCTTAGGCTTATTCCATTGCTTGATGCTGATCGGGATGTTGTCCCTAACAATAGCTCCGCACTGAGCAGAAAATGCGTCCTTGGTCCGCTTGGGTTCAATCGGTAGGCCATCATCCGCGAGTGCTGTGATTGTGAACCTTTCATCCTTGCGCAACCTCTTCTTCGGGCCTCGTCTCGTTACCGAAGTTTGGCTCGATCCAGAGGGCTATAAAAGAAGAAAGAAGAGTTAATATATGTACATACCAAAACAATTAATGCATCAATTAGCTAGTCAGCACCTCCGGAGCCATCATGATCATGTCACCGGAGCCATCATGATCATGTCCTTCCTCCTCCATTGTTCCATCGGTGTCATTGAGATACGACAAGACAGCATCACCTCCGGCGAGGATTATCTTCCCCAACAACTGTTCTTGTTCCAAGTCTCTTTGATCCATAGTTTCTGCAAATATTACAACATGGCAATTAATATACAAACATGAATGTCCGACGTCCGGACCGCCTCTCTCATGAATGTCCGACGTCCGGACCGCCTCTCTCATGAATGTCAAACAAGGGATTCTCTTAACCTTTAAGGGATTTAACAAAATGGCGCCATTCTGAATGTGCAGAAAATGGTCCATATTTTTCCTGATCTCATCTACCCTTCTATATGTCACGTTGTCTAGTGTCAAAGGATTCAAGAAAACCAAGGCTTCATCATTAGCCGGAAGTAACAGGCGCATAATGGTACGAAGCTCTCCAAAATTGTTTTGGAACGGAGTCCCGGAAAGGATAATTAATTAGCTTTTTGGTACGAAGTTCAGCAAGAGCCTTCCGAATATCGCTATTTGGAAGGCCTTTGCTGAAATTCGTACCAAAAAGCGAATTATTCTATCCGGAACTCCGTTCCAAAACAACTTTGAAGAGCTTCGTAGCATCATACGCATGTTACTTTCAGCTAATGATGAAGCCATGGATTTCTTCAATACTTTGACAGACAACGTGACATATAGAAGAATATATATATAGATGAGATCAGAAAAAAATTGGATCAACTTGTGCACATCCATAATGGGGGCATTCTTGATAAATCTATGTTACCGGAGTTATCTATGTTACCGGAGGGGGTAGACGACAACGACGCTCACACCTCATGTCATGTCCGACATCCCCCCTCATGTCGAAGTTATCGGGGAGGGGGTAGACGACAACGACGCTCACCCCTCATGTCCGACGTCCCCCCTCATGTCGAAGTTATCGGGGAGGAGGTAGATCGACAACGACGTCGCTCTTTCTTCTAGGGTTTGGGTGGCCTCGAGAGTTGGTCGGGCGAGCGGACCGGGAGTACGTAACTTTTAACTCATTTTAACTCATTTTGAATATATGAACATTTTAACTTTTACGGGTAGGGGCGGGAGGGGGTTGATCGACATCGTCCCCCCCTCATGTCGAAGTTACCGGAGTTTTCTATATGAACAAAAAAAATCCACATGACATGTCCGACGAGCGGACCGCCTCTCTCTCATGCATGTCCGATGTCCCCCCTCATGACAAAAACTTCTATGGATCATCATTGCTCATATATCTATGAACAAAAAAAAATCTATGAACAAAAATAAAATTGTATCAATGCATATATAAAAACTTTCTATGGACCATCATTGCTCATATATCAATGCATATATAAAAACTTTCTATGGATCATCATTAATTGCTCATATATAAAAACTTTCTATAAACAAAAAAAAAACATACATCTATGAACAAATAAAAATCTATGAACAAGAATAAAATTGTATCAATGCATATATAAAAACTTTCTATGGATCATCCATCCATACATACATAATGCATATACATACATACATATAGCATCCATACATACATACATACATACTGCATATATACATAAAAAAAAGGCAGAGCCGGCCGGGGCGGCGTTGGCGGCGGCGGCGCGGCAAGCAGAGCAGTGGCGGCGGCGCGGGGGAAGGGGGGGCTCACTGGGGGCGGCGTCGGGGCAGGGGCAGGGGGGCACGGCGGGCGGCGTCGGGGCAGCAGGGGCGCGGGGAGCGGCGCCGGCGTCGGGGCAGAGGGCGTCGAGGGCGTCGGGGCAGCGGGGGCTCGGCGGCGATGGCGATGAGGAGCAGCCTGATGGCGTCGACGGGGCAGAGGGCGGCGAGGGCGTCGACGGCGAGCTCGGGCAGCCTGGCGGCGTCGATGTGCTCGGCGTCGTCGGGGGAAACTGCGGGGGCTCGGCGGCAAATTTTCCCAATTCCCACTTATATAGGGAGACCTTTGGTCCCGGTTGGTGCCACCAACCGGGACCAATGCCACCCTTTAGTCCCGGTTGGTGCCACCAACCGGGACCAAAGGTCTCTTTTCGTCAGCCCAAAGGGCGGGAAGCAGAGACCTTTGGTCCCGGTTGGTGGCACCAACCGGGACCAAAGGGTGGCATTGGTCCCGGTTGGTGGCACCAACCGGGACCAAAGGTGGGCATTGGTCCCGGTTGGTGCCACGAACCGGGACCAAAGGGTGGTGCTGCCCGGGGCCAAAAGTTTAGTCCCACCTCGCTAGCTGAGAGGGCTCGAGAGTGGTTTATAAGCGCTGCTGCGCACACCCTCTCGAGCTCCTCTCAACAGCAGGCTTACGGGCCTAATCGCATAGACCTCTGCCTGTGGGCCTTCTGGGCCTTCTGCGGGCCTGAATCCTGGCCCAACTGGCTGGTTGGGTTTCTTGTCGTATTCAGGCCGTGGTGGCTCAGTAGGCGCCATTTTTTTTGCTTTATTTATTTTCTTTTGTTTTTTTCTGGCTTTATTTTTTTTTGTTTTTTTTGCTTTATTTATTTTCTTTTCTTTTGTTTTTTTTGCTTTATTTATTTTTTTTGTTTTTTTTGCTTTATTTATTTTCTTTTGTTTTTCTTTGCCTTATTTATTTTTTTTTGTTTTTTTTTGCCTTATTTATTTTCTTTTGTTTTTTTTTGCTTTATTTATTTTCTTTTGTTTCTACTTACAACTAAATACTTAGAGTTTTTGAATGATTCTTTTTGCTTTAGGTCACAAAAATTATAACGAAAAAATACTTTATGAAAATTCTAACGAAAAAATACTTAGAGTTTTTGAGTGATTCTTTTTGCTATTGAAGAATATTATAGTTTTATTTAAGTTGATCATAACAGAATTTTTTAATTGATTATTTTTAGTTCATTATTTTTGCTATTAGAGTTTCATAAAGGTTTTCTAGTTCATTCTTTTTGCTATTAGTTCATTCTTTGAGCTAAATGACCCTGAAATTGAAAATCACTTCAAATGAACTCTGAAAAGGTTGAAAGTTGGCATGGTCTAAAAAGTTGAGAGGGTTACGGCAAAAACTTGATGCACTTCGTGTACAAAATGGACAATCTCTTTCGAAGTATCAGGGTTTCGGACGAAAACTCATCTGTTAGAAAGGGATTTCAATTTTTTGAACTTATTTGAACTCCAGACTTTTTCTGTATTCGCTTCCTTATCTTTTCTTTTTCTCGGTTTGGTAGACATGTCCTTCACATAGAAAACCTGCGCCACATCATTGGCTAGGACGAATGGTTCATCTGTGTACCCAAGATTGTTGAGATCCACTGTTGTCATTCCGTACTGTGGGTCTACCTGTACCCCGCCTCCTGACAGATTGACCCATTTGCACTGAAACAAAGGGACCTTGAAATCATGTCCATAGTCAAGTTCCCATATGTCCACTATGTAACCATAATATGTGTCCTATCCCCTCTTGGTTGCTGCATCAAAGCGGACACCGCTGTTTTGGTTGATGCTCTTTTGATCTTGGGCGATCGTGTAAAATGTATTCCCATTTATCTCGTACCCTTTGTAAGTCAATACAGTCGAAGATGGTCCCCTGGCCAACGAGTACAGCTCATCAGAAACAGTGTTGTCACCCATGAAACGTGTTTGCAACCAACTGCCGAAAGTCCTGATGTGTTCATATGTAATCCAGTCGTCACACTGCTCCGGGTGTTTGGAGCGCAGAATATTCTTGTGTTCATTGACATACGGGGTCACCAAGGTAGAATTCTGTAGAACTGTGTAGTGTGCTTGAGACCAAGAATGCCCGTCCCTACATATTATTGAGTCCGCTCCTAGCGTGCCTTTTCCAGTCAGTCTCCCCTCATACCGCGATTGAGGGAGACCAATCTTCTTAAGGTCAGGAATGAAGTCAACACAAAACCCAATGACATCCTCTGTTTGATGGCCCATGGAGATGCTTGCTTCTGGCCTAGCGCGGTTACGAACATATTTCTTTAAGACTCCCATGAACCTCTCAAAGGGGAACATATTGTGTAGAAATACAGGGCCCAGAACGACAATCTCGTCGACTAGATGAACTAGGACGTGCGTCATGATATTGAAGAAGGATGGTGGGAACACCAGCTCGAAACTAACAAGACATTGCACCAAATCACTCCTTAACCTTGGCAGGATTTCTGGATCGATCACCTTCTGAGAGATTGCATTGAGGAATGCACATAGCTTCACAATGTCTAATCGAACGTTTTCCGGTAGAAGCCCCCTCAATGCAACCGGAAGCAGTTGCGTCATAATCACGTGGCAGTCATGAGACTTTAGGTTCTGGAACTTTTTCTCTGCCATATTTATTATTCCCTTTATATTCGACGAGAAGCCAAACGGGACCTTCATACTGAGCAGGCATTCAAAGAGGATTTCCTTCTCTTCTTTGGTAAGAGCGTAGCTGGCAGGACCTTCATACTGCTTTGGATGCATGCCGTCTTTTTCATGCACACGTTGCTGTTCCTCCCGTGCCTCCGGTGTATCTTTTGTCTTCCCATACACTCCCAAGAAGCCTAGCAGGTTCACGCAAAGATTTTCGTCACGTGCATCACGTTGATTGCAGAGCGGACCTCTAGGTCTTTCCAATAGGGTAGGTCCCAAAATATAGATTTCTTCTTCCACATGGGTGCGCGTCCCGCATCGTCAGTCGGAACAGATAGTCCGCCAGGACCCTTTCCAAAGATTACTTGAAAATCATTGACCATATCAAGTATGTGATCACCAGTACGGAGGGCGGGCTTCTTCCGGTGATCTGCCTCACCTTTGAAATGCTTTCCTTTCTTTCGACATTGATGGTTGGTCGGAAGAAATCGACGATGCCCCAGGTACACATTCTTCCTGCATTTGTCCAAATATATACTGTCGGTGTCATCTAAACAGTGTGTGCATGCGTGGTATCCCTTGTTTGTCTATCCTGAAAGGTTACTGAGAGCAAGCCAATCGTTGATGGTTACAAACAGCAACGCATGTAGGTCAAATTCCTCCTGTTTGTGCTCATCCCACACACGTACACTTTCTCCATTCCACAGCTGTAAAAGTTCTTCAACTAATGGCCTTAGGTACACATCAATGTCGTTGCCGGGTTTCTTAGGGCCTTGGATGAGCACTGGCATCATAATGAACTTCCGCTTCATGCATAACCAAGGAGGAAGGTTATAGATACATAGAGTCACGGGCCAGGTGCTATGATTGCTGCTCTGCTCCCCAAAAGGATTAATTCCATCTGCACTTAAACCAAACCATACGTTCCTTGCGTCACCTGCAAAGTCCCCCCACCTTCTCTCGATTTTTCTCCACCGCGACCCGTCAGCGGGTGCTCTCAACTTCCCGTCTTTCTTACGGTCTTCTTTGTGCCATCGCATCAACTTGGCATGCTCTTTGTTTCTGAACAGACGTTTCAGCCGTGGTATTATAGGAGCATACCACATCACCTTGGCAGGAACCCTCTTCCTGGGGCGCTCGCCCTCAACATCACCAGGGTCATCTCGTCTGATCTTATACCGCAATGCACCGCATACCGGGCATGCGTTCAAATCCTCGTACTCACCGCGGTAGAGGATGCAGTCATTAGGGCATGCATGTATCTTCTGCACCTCCAATCCTAGAGGGCATAGAACCTTCTTTGCTTCGTACGTACTGCCGGGCAATTCGTTATCCTTTGGAAGCTTCTTCTTCATTATTTTCAGTAGCGAACTAAATCCCTTGTCAGATACACCATTGTCTGCCTTCCATTGCAGCAATTCCAGTGTGGTACCGAGCTTTGTGTTGTCATCTTCGCAATTTGGGTACAACCCCTTTTTGTGATCCTCTAACATGCGATCGAACTTCAACTTCTCCCTTTCACTTTCGCATTCTCTCTGTGCATCAACAATGACCCGGCGAAGATCATCATCGGGCACATCGTCTGGTTCCTCTTGATCTTCAGCTTCCCCCATTGCAGCATCACCGTATTCAGGGGGCGGGTAGTTGTCATCATCCTCTTCTTCTTCGTTGTCTTCCATCATAACCCCTCTTTCTCCGTGCTTGGTCCAAACATTATAGTGTGGCATAAAACCCTTCTCAAACAGGTGGAAGTGAAGGGTTTTAGAGTTGGAGAAAGCCTTCGTATTCTCACAGACAGTACATGGACAATGCATAAAACCATTCTGCTTTATATACTCGGAGGTGCGTCGGTCACCGTACATCCATTGCCGGTTCATCTGCGTGCGTTATATAGTTCTCATTATTGAACAACATATAACTCTCTAGAGCATCTAATTAAAACATACAAGTAAGAACTTTTTTCTTTTAGAAAGAAGATAAGAAGAAGAGGCTAACCACGGTGGTGCCGGCGCCGATATGGGCGCGGGCGATCGACGGCGGTGAGGACGGGGACGGGACAGGACGGACCGCCAAACCTAGACAAATCTTGAGGAAAATGGAGCTTGGACAAGGAGCTTCGAGAGGAGAAAGCTTAAGTGTGGCTCGGGCATTTCATCGAACACCTCATGTGCATAGGAGGTGAGCTAGAGCACCACAAAAGCTCTCCCACGGCCGGGCAAAAAAACAGAGCAGTGAACTGCTCTGCTCGCGGGCAGGGGGTATATATAGGCCAACCATTGGTCCCGGTTTGTGGCTGGAACCGGGACTAAAGGACACCATTTGGTCCCGGTTCCAGCCACAAACCGGGACCAATGGTTGTGGGCCAGGAGCGAGGCGCATTGGTCCCGGTTCGTGTCTGGAACCGGGACCAAAGGGGTCACCTTTAGTCCCGGTTCCAGCCACAAACCGGGACCAATGGTTGTGGGCCAGGAGCGAGGCGCATTGGTCCCGGTTCGTGTCTGGAACCAGGACCAAAGGGGTCAGACGAACCGGGACCAATGGCCCACGAGGCCCGGCCGGCGCCCTGGCCTCATGAACCGGGACCGATGCCCCCATGGGTCCCGGTTCGTGAGTGAACCGGGACTAATGGGCTTCTCAGGGGTGGACCGATGCCCTGTTTTGTACTAGTGCTAGTCCTTTCCAGCCTAGTATTTGGCACCATAAAAGAACTTCGTCTTGTGATGATCAGTTTACTGGGTTTGATGTCGAAGATGGGCTAATTACTTGGTGCAACCATGGCAACACATGTAGAAGTTGTGTTGATGAAGGTGCTGACTACGGAGTACTTTTCAAACTCTTGCAACACCAACCACCTCGATGATGGTGATTTAGCAGAGTTTGAACTTGAAATTTCAAACTTTTGAAAAAAATACACGAAGATCATATCTATGACTCTTTGCAGAATACTTACATTTATCTCGTTTTTTTGAGGGTCCATTTATCTCGTTTTCAACCATTTTCTGCATAGAAAGGGAAGTGCACATATTTGACTTTTATCATACAATAATATTTTCACTAGATATTTCTCCAATTCAAACGATATTCAACATCTGCAAAGAACCCTAAGAACCATGGCACTGTACAGACTATTCTTGTCGTGATAGGATTCATACAAGTTGACCCCCGCTGCCCTGTCAAAATAACCCATGAACGAATCATGGCCACACAATACATTCTGGAAGCGCGATTATCACAGAGGTCCAAATCGGATTTGGAAGCGAAAATCCAGCACCGGTAGACAATTCCACAAGCTGAATCTTATCATCATCGAAACCGTGCGAGACAGGTCGCACATCAGCCTGGAATATCTTTGTCCGTTTCCTGCAGAAAAGTACTTTGAGATTCGAGGGTGGACACGCCGTAACAATTTTGTCCAGCTCAGACAGCGACGGCGGGAGGCAAGAAGATGGAAACTGAAGAAAAGTACCAAGCCAACAACATTTTTGTTGTAATTTTTGGACTTATATTTTATTTACTACACAATGATCAACTCTCAACCGATTTATTAGTAAATAAAAAAAATACCAAAAAGGGTTGGGCGTCACGCGAGGAAAAAGAGGGAAAAAAGAGGGACAAGCACCTTTAGTCCCGGTCAACCTACTACCCGAGACTAAAGGTGCTGTGTTTCACCTCCCGCGCGGATGCCACTTTTAGTCTTGGGTGGAACCTTCACCCGTGACTAAAGAGGGACCTTTACTCCCGGGGTAGAGCCACCAAAGGACTAAAGATCTTTAGTCCCGGGTCATGGCTCCACCTGGGACTAAAGGTCACGGTATTAAACTGCATGCGTGCACCGTCGTCTTCAATCCACACCCGCGCCTCTCTCAGCTCCCTCATCGTCCTCGATCGCGTCTATGTCCGCCGCCGCCACCCTCTGCCCGCGTGCCGCCAATCACCCCGCGCGAGCCCGCCGCCGCGCCCCGGTCCACCCATTGTGCACCGGTGCCCCTCTAGCTCGGGGTTCCTTGCCACCGCCGTCCGCTGCCACGCCGCCGCCATCGCCGTCACGATCGTCCGCGCCACCGTCCGACGCCGCGCCGCCTCGATCGTCATCCCAGCCGGCCGCTGCGCGCCCCGGCCTTCCCTTCGTTGTCTCCGGCCTGCGCCTATCTGTGCTGCCGCGCCTCCTCGTCCCCACCCACGCGCTCGGGCTGGTCATCGTCTCCATGGCCTCATCGTCGTCCCCGTGCTGCGCCCTCGTCCCCCTCCGTGCCTCATCGTGCCTCATCGTCTACTCCACGTAGCTACGTGCGTGAGTGTGTAGTGACGTGCATGCCCGTATTGTATATATACATGTGTTCGTGTGTTATTTTCTTTAAACTTCTATTTATTTTTTATGTTTTAGTTTTGTAATTTTTAGATAATTTCTAGGTTTGTTTTAAAAACATAATTGCATAGATAATTTATATGCATAGAAAAGTTTCTAGGATAAAATTTAATTATATTCTTGTTTCATGGAAAATTAAATTAGTTGTATTTACTAGTGAATGTTACTTGTATTTACAAGTGAATGTTATTACTTGTATTTTCTAGTTAATTATATTTCAGCCCCTAGAAAATTAATGGTGCTTTGAAAATTTAATTTTCTAGTTAATTATATTTCAGTATAAAAAATAATACAATAGTCTACAGTTAAATACGAAATTCATGTTAGAGGTCTAGGACTTTGTTAATTCTGTCAATTTTATTCAGTTAGTTAAGATGGGTCTGGGAGACGAAGAGGATGCTTAGTACCTAATGGATGTGATTAGAGGCAGTACTGGGTATTGTGATGATGTTTTAGAAGACGATGATGGCAGCAACACCGACATATATCTCAATATGTCCGGTGATGGCCACGAAATCGATAATGATGGGCAAGACAATAACGATGGCCAAGGCAATGATGGCGAGGTATATATATTAAACCTCTGATCATTTCAAACATTTGATTCGTATGTATTAATACTAGGAATTATTATATCTTATTTTTTTTTAGCCCTCTGGATCAAAGAAACCTAGACGGCCATGAGGCCCGACAAACGAGTTGGAGGGACGATACATCATCAAAAGAGTGACTAAAGAGGGCACACCAATTGAGCCCGCCGATCATGCAAAGAAATTTGTAACTCAATGTGGAGTTCTTGTTAGGGACAACATCCCAATCAGCATTTAGAAATGGAAAGCCACCTGCTCAGGATGATCCAAGTGTGGTCCCTCAAAGAGAGAAGGATATGCTGTGAGACCTGCTAAAAGAACATTTTACGGTCGAAGAAAAAGATGAAGACAAAGTGAATGCTTGGGCTTTGAAGAAGATGGCCACTTAATTCCAGACATTCAATTAGAATGTGTGCAATGAATTTATCAAGAAGGGCAGAAGACCCATTTTTACTAGACAATAGAAAAGTTAAAGGACCACCGTGACTCATTTGTGGAGTATAAATTGTCAGAACACGGTGCGCAATGGGTACAAAGGAACACAGAAAATGCCTCGAAGAAACAATATCATCATCATCTAGGACACGGTGGCTACAAGCACTGTATTTACAAATGGGAGAAGATGGAACAAGACCTACATGATAGAAGTATCACACCTGTAACCCTCAATTGGCCCGAACGTTCTAGGACCTGGTATTATGCACATGGAGGCACCTTGAATATGGAGAATGGAGGGTTGCTTTTTGGCCAACATATACATGAAGCAGCCCATAGACTTGCGGATGCCATAGATGCTACTGCCCAAGGAATATTCCAGCCCAATAGAGAAAAGGATGAGCTAACTTATGCCGTTCAAAATCCTGAACGCCCCGAATGAATGTGAGGGAAAGACGTGTTTCTGTGGAAGTATGGGTTCAGTGAGTACAATGACTCTTACAGAAGTCGTCAGAGCAGAAAGAACGAGGAGGAAGAGAGGGTTCGTAAGTCAGAATGCAAGAATGGCAGAGGAGGTTAAAAGGCAAGTGGCCCTAGCACTTAGCGAGGCGCCACTAGTGGAAAAACGGGATTTAGTCCCGGTTTAAAACGGCCTTTAGTGCTGGTTCAGGAACCGGCACTAAAGGGTGGGGACTAAAGGCCCCCCCCTTTAGTCCCGGTTCAACACGGCCCGCCACTAAAGGCCCTCCACGTGGCACGAGCCGGCGTCGGGGGCTGGGGTACCTTTAGTCCGGGTTGGTAACACCAACCGGGACTAAAAGGTCCACGTGGCACGTGCCCGCGCCGGGGGCTGGGGGGCCTTTAGTCCCGGTTGGTAACACCAACCGGGACTAAAAGGTATAGGGGTTTAGGGGTTTATGTTTTATTTTTCCTTTTAATTTTGTGTTTTGCATTTAATTCTTTTTCATTTCAAACATATTTTACGCTACTACATACTGTACACGGTATGCATATATATATAAATAGAATTTCTCGTAGAACCGATCATATATATATCATCGGATTTCTCGTACGACCATTCACATACACACATATATATATATATACAATTTGGTATATACAATTTGGTATTACAATTTGCGGATCATTACACGTGCAGGCATTACAACTTGTAATGGTATTCTCCTTTGAGATCTATGACCTGGTCGAGCAAAAATCCCGCTATTTCCTCTTGAATTGCTCGTACGCGATCCGTTGGTAGGAGCTTGCCCCGCATCTCCCACAGCTTTAAAACGGCCATAACTTTTGCATACGACGTCGAAAAAAAAAGTTTAATATATCAAAAAAAACTAGAGAAAAATTGGGACTCAATTTCACCAGGGTTTACCCGGTGAAGTTTTCTCAGATTCTCAAAATTCCAAAAGGAAAAAAAGTTATTTCAAATAAAAAAAATTAAAAATTTTAAAAATTAATTTTATTTAAAAATAAGATGTCATATTTGGATTCCTCACATTTTTCTGATAATAATGGACATATTATTTGTCGAATTTCGATTTATAGATTTAAAGATATTAATTATGTCATATTAAATGAATAAATGGCAAAAAAATCAATTAAATAATATTATTACTTATTTTATTTTCATTGAAATTCAATATTATTAGTACTTATTTTGTTTATTTTAATAATTGTTTAGAATTCAAAAAATTAAATCATGTGACATCAAGACCTAAGGGTTAACAGGATTGATAGCTTAAGATTGTCAGGAAAACAACAAGTGCAGACTTGGAAACTAGGGGAGATAGAACCTAAAAGTTAAGCGTGCTGGGGCTGGAGTAGTGACAGGATGGGTGACCGGCCGGGAAGTTAGACGATTTGGAACGAGTGCCGATTAGAGAATAGAGATTAAATTCTGAAGCAGTGAGGAGGGGTTATTAGAGATTAAATTATCAAATAATTCAAAATTGTGAAAATCAGGAAAAAATTAAAAACAAATGAAAAAATTTTGAATTTTTTTTTGTAAGCGGTAGTACCGCTTGCTTGTAAGCGGTAGTACCGCTTGCTTTAGTCCCGGTTGGTGTTACCAACCGGGACTAAAGGTGGAGCCTTTAGTCCCGGTTGGTAACACAAACCGGGACTAAAGGTCCTTCCTCCCCCGCCCCAGCAGTGCCACGTGGAGGGCCTTTGGTCCCGGTTCGTAAGCAAACCGGGACTAAAGGTTTTGGGCTTTAGTCCCGACCCTTTAGTCCCGGTTCCAGAACCGGGACTAACGGCCCTTACGAACCGGGACAAATAGCCCTTTTTCTACTAGTGTATGCATATATATATAAATAGAATTTCTCGTAGAACCGATCATATATATATCATCGAATTTCTCGTACGACCATTCACATACACATATATATATATATACAATTTGGTATATACAATTTCTCCTACAATTTGCGGATCATTACACATGCAGGCATTACAACTTGTAATGGTATTCTCCTTTGAGATCTATGACCTGGTCGAGCAAAAATCCCGCTATTTCCTCTTGAATTGCTCGTACGCGATCCGTTGGTAGGAGCTTTCCCCGCATCTCCCACAGCTTTAAAGAAGATCAAGATGAATATATTAGTTGTGTGTATATATATTAGATCATGATAAAAAAATTGTGGATAGTGTTCTGGCAAACGTACCCAATGTTGTCTTTTAGATTTTTCCATTTCGGACGTCATCATGCGAATGGTCTCGCAAACGTAGTATGCGCATAAATTATTCCCCGGCGCCTGGCTCAGCCACTTTACGAGAATAAAATTCAATCAGATAATAATTAATCAAGCATGATAATGGTATTGAAACTAGAATTAAAGAGATGCACGGACGTAGCTAGCTAGTACCCCCTCCGTCCGAAAAAGCTTGTCCCTAGCTAGATACATCCATTTGAGAGACAAGCTTTTTCGGACGGAGGGAGTACTACTTAATTACCTTGGGTCGCACCCATTTCAGCTGTTGTTTCCATTCGCCGGGGACCTCATTGATGAACTTTTGCCAAGCCCTGCCCGCCGGCAAAGAAAATGAATAAAGGAGTTATTAATTAGTTGATATCAGGAAATGAACTAAAGAGGCCGACATAGTGCGATAATGATTGAAATTACCTTTCGACCATCCCCCTCACGATTGCGTATTCGGATGGTTCTTTATATAGTGAGTCCAGTACTTGAACTTTTCCCTTGTCAACTTCAATGATTAACAAGATCCAGTGGAAACTGCATGCGCACATGTTTGTATAATTAAGCGGGCATGTGCATAACTCATCAACTACACTTATTAACATCTAGTAATTAAGCAAAAATAGAATTTGTAGTACAAGATATAGTAACACTCACCCGAAGTTGTAAGGAAGTAGTATTTCTGGTTGGGTGTTTAGTCGCTTCAAAAACTCTAGCAAGCTGATCTCTGTGTCTTCTCTCGACCATTCAGTTGACCATGTCTTTTGATTAATCGTATTTAGGTCAATGAACAATATGCCATAGCGTCCAGCTTTTTCCATTTCATACATCTTCATTCTGCATAATACCACAGAAAAGAATATAGTGAGGATAATTACAGGTAAAGAATGAGCACAGCTAGCTAGAGACTTAAATTACAGAAAGAAATCACTTACAGACAATAGCAACTGACGATAGATTTGTCGAGTGCGTCTTGATTGAATAACTGAAACAACTCTTCAAACTCAACCCACAAATCTTTCGCATGGAAGTAATGCTTTTCCGTGACTTTCACCATGAGGGACTCTCGATCGGTCTTTGCTGCTTCTATCATGTACCACTTATGCAAATTGTACATTCTCGTTGGTTGAAGCGGGACCTGCTTAGGCTTGACCAGAGGTTGGCCGCGGACATATTTCCATCTTAGTTCCTCCTCTTTAAACACGGGGAGTTCCTCGATGCCTAGGAGTTGTTCAATAGTGAGACCGGCCTCTTTAGCCTGCCTTCTATGATCGTCGGTTATTACCAGCTGATCGGCGGTACTCACATGTGTTTGTACAATGAGCGGAGGGATCGATTGCACTGCCTGTTCTCCCAGCTGGGGAACAGTTTTCCCGCTTTTTTTGCCAACTGCTTGGCTCGAGCTCGAGCTCGACTCCTTCTTTTTTTGTGCCTGATATGACTTCTTGATAGAGCGCTCATAGTCTGAGTCCGTATGCTTGACAGCCGGTTGAGCATTATCAATAAAGTGTTGTATGACATTCTCAGGTACTTTCTCCTTTGGCGGCGGGGGCGGTTTCGGTCCAAAATGGGCCTTCAATTGGGCAGCCACTTCGACGTTGATTTCCTCCTCAGTCAGGTGGTAAGGCAACTTCGGAAGAGGCTTGAGGCTTGGACCATATTTTTATTTCTTACCTGTTGTACCGCTAGCCGCCGTAGCTGCGGCGCCTCTCTTCCGCTGTTGCTTAGGCGGCGGAGCCCGCTGAGGCGGCGAAGACAGCTGACGCGGTGCTGGACTTGGAGGAGGAGGAGACGGCTGACGCGGTGCCGTACTTGGAGGAGGAGGAGTCGGATGACACGGTGCCGAACTTGGAGGAGGAAGAGTCGGCTGATGCGGTGCCGGAATTGGAGGAGGAGGAGTCGACTGACGCGGCGGCGGACTTGGAGGAGCAGGAGTCGGCTGACGCGGTGGCGGACTTGTTGCAGCAGGAGTCGATGGCCTTGGAAAGACGATGCAATCCTTTTTCCATAGAATGATACGATGTATGGCCTCTCCCAGTGTGCTCTCCTCGTCACCTCCAGGAATGTCAAGCTGTAGCTCGTAATATCCTGACATCACTTCATCAACCCCGACACGAGCATAGCCAGCTGGAATCGGATTGCAATGGAAGGTTGCTTCAGGGGGATTTGTTAAAGCATAGCCGTCCGCCACCTTCATGGATAGGTTCTTCACTTTCATGTGTAGCTCACAAGTAGTCCTCTCTTTGATATCATCCATAGGGTATGTAGCCAGCAGTGCATCATCGGCCGGGGTGGAACCCACGCTGCTTCTCGGCATAGATGGGATGGTGCTATCCAATGCTGGATCGATCTGCTCCTGCTGCCGCTGAGACGCCCTTTCCTGGCTAAGTGAGTCGATCTGCTCCTGCTGCCGCCTGAAAGCGCTTTGCAACTCCAAGTGACTAGAGTATAGGCCTTGAAGGAGGAGTGCTTCCTCCTTCCTCTTCTCCTCCTCCAGCTTCCTCTTCTGCTCCTCCTGCTGCTTCTTTCTCGCACGGCTTCTTTAATCGGCGTTCCAATCCGCAAACCCCTCAAACCACGGAACAACGCCTTTGCCTCGTGTTCTTCCCGGGTGTTCAGGATTCTTCAGGGCGTGCGTAAGCTCGTCGTTCTCTTTGTTGGGCGTGAACACCCCCGTTCGAGCTTCTTCTATTGCAACAAGTAAATCGTCCTGAGCTTTTTTAAAACTTGCCCGCTCCATAATCAGCCCTGTCTCTGGGTCCAACTTCCCCCCATGCGCATAAAACCAAGTCCTGCACCTGGGGGGCCAGTCCAATGTAACTGGAGTGACCCCTGCATCCATCATCTTTTGCTCAGCGAGATCCCACTTAGGCAGGGCCACCTGGTAGCCACCTGGCCCCAGAGTATGGTGCCACTTCTTTTTCGCAGCATTAATCTTGTTTTGTCTGGACCGTTCCTGAGCTAGTTCCGATTCCTTGAACTTCACGAAATCGTCCCAGTGATCTTTCGCCTTCTCCAGTGTTCCACTGAATTCTGGAGTCTGCTTTCCTGCTCTGACGTACGCGGCCTATATATTTTTCTTGTGGTTGTTGAATGCTATCGCCATCTTCTTAAGAGCACTCTTCCTGACTTTTGCCAGATCTGCATCTGTCAAATGATCTGGTAGGGTGAAATGTGACATGAGCGATTCCCAAAGCAGATCTTTTGCTCTTTCGTCGACAAAAGTAACTCCTGGATCTCCCTTTGCTGCCTTTTTCCATTCTTGAACGGAGATCGGGATTTGGTCCCTGACAATAACTCCGCATTGACGAGTGAACTTGGTCGCATTCTTCTTAGGTTCAAGCGGTTCGCCATTTGATTTGATGGCATCGATGTTGTACTTTACGCCAGCCAGCAACCTTTTGGCCGGGCCTCGAACTGCCCTGCCGCTTGTAGAAGATTTGCTCGATCCGGAGGGCTAAAAGAAGAATGATCGATTCGTTAATATATACAAATCAATTAATACATGTAATGATCACCGGATGGCTTATATAATAAATATACCTCTAGCTCGCCGATCTTTGTTATTTGAAGAACATTTCCTTCGTCGTCATTGTTGTCGCCTTCATCTATTCGTTCGTCTTCATCAAACATCATACCCTCACCTGAAGGGTTCAGATATTGCGAGCCGTCATCATGATCATCTGGGCTCGGGGAGCGTATGATGTCGAACAGAGCCTCTTCTCCTTCTCTGCCGGTATTGTCCATAGCTTTTATTTAACTAATCCAGAAGAAAGATAAAACAATTTAGTATTCAAATTAGAATGCATGCAATCAATAAGGAAAAACTGAATCATAGTAGATAATATGCATCTCGAATAATCCAGATAATATGCATCATCGAATATAATCTCGAATACATCGTCTCGAATATTATCGAATAATATAATCTCGAATACATCGTCTCGAATATAATCTCGAATACATCTCGAATATTATCATATATATAACATCACTAGCTCATACAGATCGAATATTATCGAAGAATCTAGTTCACTCGCGGTTCCTGAGGCGCGGGCGGTGGACACCCAAAGAGTAGGAACCATCACAGGATCATAGCTCGGGTGAGATCCCTGAAGAACCTGCCAGGTATTGGAGAACCTGACGTCCAACGCATCCATGTAGCGACGGACGTGCTCGTCCTCCTCCCTGACACGGCGACGTACCACCTCCGACGGGGCCGGCTGCCTCCGCACCGAAAGTGGCCCACGCGAACGCCACCAATGAAGCTCCGGGTCGACGACGGGACCCGGGGCCGGGTTCCTCACCAAGTTGCGCGCCCCTGAAGGTAGCACCTCCCAGTGCCAGCCCTGCGGAGCCCAGTCTCGAACGTTGCCCCTCTGAAGCAGGACGTCGTCATTGTGGATGTGCAGAAAATGGTCCATATTTTTCCTGATATCATCTACCCTTCTATATGCAAATCTAACATTCATCTAACATTTCTATATCTTTTTTATATCTAAATTTCATGTAGCAATAAAAAAAGTATAAAAAACTAAAAAACATTTCTATATCTTTTTTATATCTAACATTTATCTAGCTATAACTAAAAGTATAAAAAACTAAAAAATATTCATCTAACATTTATATATGTAACATTTCATCTAACATTTATATATCTAACATTTCTATAACTAAAAGTATAAAAAAACTAGAAAACAGAAAAACAGAAAATAAGAATGTGTGTGTGTGTGTGTGTACGTGTGTGTGTGTGTGTGTTTGTTCATGCATGTGTGTGTGTGTGTGTGCGGGCTCGATGGGAGGGGCGGCCATGGCGGCAGAGGCTCACAGCGGGGCGACGGCCGGCGAGGCTAGGTGAGTCGTCGGCGACGGCGACTGCGACGGCGACGGCGCACGATGTCGAGGAGAGGGGCGGCACGACGGCGCGCGTGTCGGGGCAGGCGGGCGCGGGCGGGGATCGGCAAGGAGGCGCGGGCGGCGTCAGGAGGAGGCGCGGGCGGCCGGCGTCGGGGGAGGCGACGGCGTTACGCAGCAGCCTAACGGCGTCCTCGTTCGGCGTCGTCGAGAGAATGGAGAATCGATCTGAAATTTTGCAAACTGCCGCTTATATACAACGACCTTTAGTCGCGGTTGGTGGCTCCAACCGCGACTAAAGGTAGCCTTTAGTCGCGGTTGGAGCCACCAACCGCGACTAAAGGTATTTTTCGCCAGGCGAAGCGGCAGGAAGCGCAGACCTTTAGTCGCGGTTGGTGGCTCCAACCGGGACTAAAGACCCCCCTTTAGTCGCGGTTGGAGCCACCAACCGCGACTAAAAGTCTCGTGCTACCACAGCCGCGGTGCAGGAAGTTTAGTCCCACCTCGCCCAGCGAAGGGCAGCCGCACTGGTTTATAAGCCCCGCCGCGGCTGCTCCTTCGAGCTCCTCTCTAAAGCAGGCCTTCCGGGCCTACCGCACAATCGCTGCCCTGTTGGGCCTACTCGGCCATGCGGGCCTGCATCCTGGCCCAATTAGAGGTTGGGTTTCTAGTAGTATGCAGGCCCTGGTGTCCCAGTAGGCGGGCATTTTTTTAATTTATTTATTTTTCATTTTTGTTTGTTTTCTGCTTTATTTCTTTTTTTTTTTTCTGAGTTGTTTTTTTGCTTTATTTAGAGTTTCTTTGTGAATCTTTTTGCTTTAGGTAAAAAAAATTATAAACTTTCTGTTAGTGCCAGTAGTTTTCAAATTTGGATAGTTTAAATTTGAATTATTTGAATTTTGTGTGAATCACTAGTTTGTGAATAACTTTACTTTAAAACTAGATTTTTCAGCGATTATTTTTTCCGCTGTCTAATGCAGGCCTTCTGGCCCAGTAGGCGGGCATTTTTTTATTTACTTTTCAGTTTTTTTTAATTTCAGTTTTATTTATTTTCTTTTGTTTCTGAGTTTTTTTTTGCTTTATTTAGAATTAATGAGTGAATCTTTTTGCGTTAGGTCAAAAAATTTATAAACTTTCTGTTAGTGGTAGTAGTTTTCAAATTTGAATAGTTTAAATTCGAATTATTTGAAATTTGTGTGAATCCCTAGTTTGTGAATAACTTTACTTTAAAAATAGATTTTGCAGTGATTCTTTTTTCTGCTGTTTAATACTAGCGTGTTTTATCATTATATTCAATTTGGTAACTCTTAGGGTATTTAAAAAATGAAATGCCTTTGTAACAGACGAGTTTTCGTCTGAAACCCTGATACTTCGTAAGAGATTGTCCATTTTGTACACGAAGTGGATCCAGTTTTTGCCGTAACCCTCTCAACTTTTTAGCACATGCTATGTGGCTGAAATGATGATACCATGCCAACTTTCAACCTTTTCTGATTGTGATTTGTAGTGCTTTTCAATTTCAGGGTCATTTAGCTCAAAAAAATCAGTAAATGCATGAAAAATAGGAAATGAAGTCAGAAAGGGTTGAAAATTGATGACGTGGCTTCGAATGGTGCATACTGAACACACAAAAAGTCTGGAGTTGAAATAAGTTTAAAAAAATGAAATGCCTTTGTAACAGACGAGTTTTCGTCTGAAACCCTGATACTTCGAAAGAGATTGTCCATTTTGTACATGAAGTGGATCCAGTTTTTGCCGTAACCCTCTCAACTTTTTAGCACATGCTATGTGGGTGAAATGATGATACAATGCCAACTTTCAACCTTTTCTGATTGTGATTTGTAGTGCTTTTCAATTTCAGGGTCATTTAGCTCAAAAAAATCAGTAAATGCATGAAAAATAGCAAATGAAGTCAGAAAGGGTTGAAAATTGATGATGTGGCTTTGGACATAATATTTCTTTGTGTTTCAAATGCCAAAACACATAAGTACCCTAACTATTACAAAGATTCCCTCCGGAAACTCACTAGAGAAGAAAGTGATGACAGTGAAGCCGGTCACATCCCAGAGTGGGATCTTTGGGTATAAAACTTTTTCTTCGCGTGTGTCCCTTTGCGCCGTAACCATGGACAATCTTCATCGTTTAACTGGATGCTCGGGTCAATATTCACTGTGAAGGGAGCAATTTCATGAAACTTTTCATAATCTTCTGACATGTCTGTCTTGTCCTCCACTCCCACGATGTTTCTTTTCCCTGAAAGAACTATGTGGCGCTTTGGCTCATCGTATGATGTATTCGCTTCCTTATCTTTTCTTTTTCTCGGCTTGGTAGACATGTCCTTCACATAGAAAACCTGCGCCACATCATTGGCTAGGACGAATGGTTCGTCTGCGTACCCAAGATTGTTGAGATCCACTGTTGTCATTCCGTACTGTAGGTCTTCCATTACCCCGCCTCCTGTCAGATTGACCCATTTGCACCGACACAAAGGGACCTTCAAACCACGTCCATAGTCAAGTTCCCATATCTCCTCTATGTAACCATAATATGTGTCCTTTGGCCTATTGGTGTTTGCTGCATCAAAGCGGACACCACTGTTTTGGTTGGTGCTCTTTTTATCTTGGGCGATCGTGTAAAATGTATTCCCATTTATCTCGTACCCTTTAAAAGTCAATATAGTCGAAGATGGTAACTTGGACAGCAAGTACAGCTCATCTGCAACAGTGTCGTCATGCATGAGACGTGTCTGCAACCAACCGGCGAAAGTCCCCGTTTGTTCATGTGTAATCCAGTCGTCAGACTGCGCCGGGTGTTTGGAGGTTAGAATATTCTTGTGTTCCTCGATATACGGAGCCACCAAGGCGGAACTTTGTAGAACTGTGTAGTGTGCTTGCGCCCAAGAATGCCCGTCATGGCATATTACTGAATTCTTTCCTAGCGTGCCCTTTCCACCCAGTCTGCCCTCATGCCGCGATTCAGGAACACCAATCGGCTTAAGGTCAGCAATAAAGTCAACACAAAACTCAATGACCTCCTCTGTTTCATGGCCCTTGGAGATGCTTCCTTCTGGCCTAGCACGGTTATGAACATATTTCTTTAAGATTCCCATGAACCTCTCAAAGGGGAACATATTGTGTAGAAATACAAGACCCAGAATGGCAATCTCTTCGACTAGGTGAACTAGGACGTGCGTCATGATATTGAAGAAGGATGGTGGGAACACCAACTCGAAACTGACAAGACATTGCACCAAATCATTCTCTAACCTTGGTATGATTTCTGGATCTATTACCTTTTGAGAGATTGCATTGAGGAATGCACATAGCTTCACAATGGCTAATCGGAAGCAGTTGCGTCATAATCACGTGGCAGTCATGAGACTTTAGGTTCTGGAACTTTTTCTCTGCCATATTTATTATTACCTTTATATTCGACGAGAAGCCAGACGGGACCTTCATACTGAGCAGACATTCGAAGAAGATTTCCTTCTCTTCTTTGGTAAGAGCGTAGCTGGCATGACCCTGATACTGCTTTGGATCCAAGCCGTCTTTTCCGTGCATACGTTGCTGGTCCTCCCGTGCCTCTGGTGTATCTTTTGTCTTACCGTACACGCCCAAGAAGCCTAGTAGGTTCACGCAAAGATTCTTCGTCACGTGCATCACGTCGATTGCAGAGCGGACCTCTAGGTCTTTCCAATAGGGTAGGTCCCAAAATATAGATTTCTTCTTCCACATGGGTGCGCGTCCGTCAACGCCATTCGGAACAGATTGTCCGCCAGGACCCTTTCCAAAGATTACTTTTAAATCCTTGACCATATCAAGTATATCATCACCAGTATGGTGGCGAGGCTTCTTCCGGTGATCTGCCTCACCTTTGAAATGCTTGCCTTTCTTTCTTACGGGATGCCTGCTCGGAAGAAATCGACAATGTCCCAGGTACACATTCTTCTTACATTTATCCAAATATATACTGTCGGTATCATCTAAACAGTGCGTGCATGCGTGGTATCCCTTGTTTGTCTGTCCTGAAAGGTTACTGAGAGCAGGCCAATCATTGATGGTTACAAACAGCAACGCTCGCAGGTCAAATTCCTGCTATTTGTGCTCATCCCACACACGTACACCTTCTATACTCCACAGCTCTAAAAGTTCTTCAACTAATTGCCTTAGGTACACATCAATGTCGTTGCCGGGTTTCTTGGGGCCTTGGATGAGCACTGGCATCATAATGAACTTCCGCTTCATGCACAACCAAGGAGGAAGGTTATAGATACATAGAGTCACAGGCCATGTGCTATGATTGCTGCTTTGCTCCCCAAAAGGATTAATGCCATCTGCACTTAAACCAAACCATATGTTCCTTGCGTCATCTGCAAAGTCCTTCCACTTTCTCTCGATTTTTCTCCACTGCGATCCGTCAGCGGGTACTCTCAACTTCCCGTTTTTCTTACGGTCTTCTTTGTGCCATCGCATCAACTTGGCATGCTCTTTGTTTTGGAACAAACGTTTCAACCGTGGTATTATAGGAGCATACCACATCACCTTGGCAGGAATCTTCTTCCTAGGGCGCTCGCCCTCAACATCACCAGGGTCATTGTGGCTGATCTTATAGCGCAATGCACCGCATACCGGGCATGCATTCAAATCCTCGTACTCACCGCGGTAGAGGACGCAGTCATTAGGGCATGCATGTATCTTCTGCACCTCTAATCCTAGAGGGCAGATAGCCTTCTTTGCTTCGTACGTACTGTCGGGCAATTCGTTGTCCTTTGGAAGCTTCTTCTTTAACATTATCAGCAACTTTTCAAATCCCTTGTCAGATACACCATTCTCTGCCTTCCATTGCAGCAATTCCAGTGTGGTACCCAGCTTTTTCTTGTCATCTTCGCAATTTGGGTACAACAATTTCTTGTGATCCTCTAACATGCGCTGCAACTTCAGCTTCTCCTTTTCACTTGCGCAGTTTCTCTTTGCATCGGCAATGGCCTGACCAAGATCATCAGCGGGCTCATCTGATGCCTCTTCTTCAGCTTCTTCCCGCATTGCCGGCTCAGCTTCTTCCCCCAATGTTGTACCATCGTATTCAGGGAACCCATGGCCAGGATAGCTGTCGTCATCCTCTTCTTCTTCATTCTCTTCCATTAGGACCCCTCTTTCTCCGTGCTTGGTCCAACAGTTATAGCCGGACATGAAACCGGACTCAAACAGGTGGACGTGAATGGTTCTTGAGTTAGAGTAATTTCGATCATTCTTACAGCCAGCACATGGACAATACATAAAACCATCCACCCGCTTGTTTGCCTCAGCCGTAACCAGAAAAGGACGCACGCCATTAATGAACTGGGGAGAGCATCGGTCATCGTACATCCATTGTCGGCTCATCTTCATTACACAACACCGAAAAGACCAAATTAATACAAGTTCATACACACTTGTTCTCATAAAACAACATACAAACTCTCTAGCTAAAGCATTTAAATGCAACAACAAATGCGATCAAGATCGCAACTAAGGTAACAATTGATCCAACAACATAGTGATACCAAGCCTCACTATCAATGGCATATTTTTTAAATTTTCTAATCTTCAAGCGCATTGCATCCATCTTGATCTTGTGATCATCGACGACATCGGCAACATACAACTCCAGTTTCATCTTCTCTTCTTCAATTCTTTTCAATTTTTCTTTCAAATACTCGTTTTCTTTTTCAACTAAATTTAACTTCTCGACAAGACGGTCGGTTGCAATTTCCGGTTCACATACCTCCTAGATAAAAATATCTATGTCAACTTGATGGGCATAATTTTCATAAACGTGAAATGCAACAAATAGTTATAAAAGAGAATATATATACCACATCCGAATCATAAACCGGACGAGGGCCCACGGGGACGGATATCAAAGTCATGGCACTATGTATAACAAACAATCATACATGTAAGAAAATTATACAATTAACTATCTAAATCATACAAACATGATTTTCTTTTTATAAAAAAGATAAGAACAAGAGGCTCACCAAGGTGGTGCCGGCGATGGGACAGTGCGGGCGATCGACGGTGGTTAGGACGGGGACGGGAAGGCACTAAGTAAACCACACCTACACATCCAAACTAAGAAGTTAATTTGAGCTCAAATTGCATATAAATCAAATAAACTACCACATATAAATACTCCCAAACTAAAACCCACAAATCACTATACTTATAGAGCATTGCAAGAGCTAATCTAGCAATGAGAGATGAAAGGACAAAGTTGCTAACCTTTGTGAACACATGGATGGATGGGGTGCCTCCAAATCTTGACAAATTTTGGCAAAAATGGAGGTGAGCTCGAGCAAGGGGAAGAACAAAGGAGGGGAAGAAGGGGAAAAACAGGGAGGAGTGTGCTCGGGCTGGCCGAAGGGTTCATATATGGGATCTTTAGTCCCGGTTCGTGGCACGAACCGGGACTAAAGGTGAGCCTATAGTCCCGGTTCGTGCCACGAACCGGGACTAAAGGTGATCGTGGGGCCCCAGGCTGACACGAGCCTGCCACCACCCCTTTAGTCCCGGTTCGTGTTACGAACCGGGACTAAAGGTCCGGAACGAACCGGGACTAATGATGCCCGCCCTCCTAGCCATTGGAACCGGGACTAATGGTCACATTAGTACCGGTTCAAAACCAGACCGGGACTAATGGGGCTCACGTAAAGTCCTTTTTCTACTAGTGCGCAACAATCCCGTGGATCATATATTCATGATCATGATGTCAATGAGCTCAGCGTCAAAGCAGCTGCGCTTCCACAGGGACACCCAAATGATGAAATCCAGCGCAACCCCATTGATGACATCACTCAGCGCTACCCCATTGATGATATCACTCTGCGGACACCTTGTGGGCTGCATAGTCCTAACAATAACTTATAATTGAAGGTGGCGTACGCTATTGCTTTACCGGTTCGGCAAGGAGACCTCTTCCATTGCATGGAGATTCCGGCTGGCTATGCTAGGGTTCGGGTGGAACAGGTGTGCGACGGATATGAGACACTCGAGCTCAACATTCCTGGAGGTCATAGGGAATAGATACTAGTAGAGGCCTCTCATAGATACATCCTTAGGGACAAGCGCTACATTGTCTTTCCTACCTCGCTCTTGCAATCATCGTCATATCCTTAGACCTCAAGGCCAACGTCTCCGCCACCTCCACCACATCAGTCTCCGCCACCTCCACCAAAAAAGTCACTGCCACCTCCACCACATCAGTCTTTGCCACCTCCACCACAAAAGTCAACCCAACCTCCACCACATCAGTCTCTGCCACCTCCACCACAATAGTCTCTGCCACCTCTACCACAATAGTCTCCGCCGCAATCTCCACCACAATAGCCTCCGCCGCCATCTCCACCACAATAGCCTCGGCAGTTGTCTCCGATTGCACTACCTCTGTCATAAAGAAGTAAGCAACAACTGAAGTTCACACATCGCGCGCCTCAGAAGCAGCAGTAGAAACCAAAGAAGGCAGCAAAGGAGCCTCCTAAGTTGCCTTACGACTATACTCATGAGGAAAGCAAGTAGCAAATGATAGCCTCTATTACACAACGCTTAAACGGAGGGAGCCTGAGCCGAAGCAAGATCTGAAAGTTTCATGATTTTTTGTGGGCATGAGTGAGAGAAATAAGAAGATATTGTCAATTTTAGACTATGACCGCTCCATTAAGAAGTCATATGAGAAAAAGAAATTATGTGGGTCTGCTGTTCCCCAGCTCGGAGCCCAAGAGAAACAATCAATCCCCCCGTTGAAAGTGCTTTTAGATGTAGAACATGGTATTATTGAGTTATGTCAAGATATGGGTTTAACGCCAGCTCCAATTTATGAGGACAGAATCCCAACATCATCCGGAGATGCATGGAAATATGAGTTGGGCAAGCCTCTTGCTAGACCAGAGTTGGTGAAGAAGCTACCAACACAAATGTACAGATTACATCAATTGTACATGGAGGAATCGAAATTGGGCAGGACCATGATCGATTTAAAGGTTAGAGATGATGATTACTTCCACGGGGAGGACTTCCAATTATACAATCAAGATTCCCTCGACATACCATTCATCAGTTGCTGGGTTTTGTTAGTGTTTTATTTTTATAAGTAACATCCCTTATATATCCTCAGTGTATTTAACATTTCTTTTGATCATGTAGAATGGAGATTGAAGCTTGTAGAAAAAATTCCATCTTTCAGTTGGGCTTCATGGACCCAAAGGTTGTAAATGCAAGGTTTCTACTTGATCACCCTGAAGATACATTGAACAACATATACAAGTTCGTGCATCTACAACATTACAAGGCAACGATTCTTTTGCCTTTCAACATGGGGTGAGTGTTTACCGTCTTGTACCCCTTTCATTGTTCCAAACACGATGTTAATTCTAATTAGGTGTGCCTGCATATAAACGTACAGGAACAACTGGATACTATTTGTGATCATTCTGGATAGAAGTGTGACAGTAGTTATGGACTCACTGAGGAAAGACAAAATAGAGTACCAAAGCATCATAGACGTGCTCCAAATGTAAGTTTGGTCATCCCACTATACCTCTATCACCATTGCTTTTAGATCAAGAAAAAATCCATTTATTCGTTATCATGCGCAGGTGTTGGAAAAAGTTCCGTGCAGAACACAAGGGTCAATTCAAGGAAGAACTAGAAATTAGGACAAACTTTCCGGTATGTATTGGGTACTATTTTTGCACATCTATTTTAATTTGTTTCATTACCATCGATATTTGATGATTTCATTTCTTCTAAAGTGTTTGAGGCAAGAAAAAGGCAACAATTTATGCGAATTCTATGTTTGCGAGTTCATGCACGGTTTAGGTGGCAAGACCGTGACTATTTGGAATTGGAAGTACATAAGCAATATTTACAATTTGATATTATCATATTTTAATATATATTCACATTATCATATTTTTCATATATCCATAGTTTCATGTTTTCATAGTTTCATGTTAATCAGAATTTTATATTATTTATATATTCTTATTGTTCATCTTTTCATATATTCATATTTTCATAGGTTATGCGGATGCGGGATCAGCTCCTACCAATGGAATGAGTCTTGGCAATTCAAAAGGCCCTTGCATGATTTATTTTTGAAGATGTTGTAAGCTCCAATGGTACATCTCATTGGGATGGCAAAGCTTTCAATGACAAAAGTAATTATTAAGGAAATTGTAATATACAAGTTTGTTCCTTTCAAATATTTTAAAATATATATATAGCAATTTGTATATATATATGTCAGTTGGTTTCATACTTGAACGAGAACTCTATATATAGACGTATAGTAGTATTGTAGAATACGTATATTAGTACAAGAAAACATGATTGAAATAAAAAAGAATTAAATAGAAAAGAAACCAGAGAAAAAAGGGGACCTTTAGTCCTGGTTGCGTGACACGGGACTAAAGGCTGGGACCTTTACTCCCGGAGTCGTAGTCTCGGTTGGGAAACTGAGACTAAAGGGTTTCCCAACTGGGACTATTCAAGGATTGTGCAGTAGTGTGTGGTTGCCCACATGTGATTACTCTCGGCGAAGGCCAAGACTTGAGTACCTGACTGTTCCTTCTTCCACGGATATGCTTCTTATGTGCCTTGCCTTTCTCTAATCTGCCTGGTTTGTATCGTTGCAGCGCGTCGCTGTAATTTGTCTCTCAACCGGAAGAATTGTTGCACCTTGGTGTACGAACATGTGACCTGCGCAACGCCGTCGGGGGCATTTGACTATGCTCTGCATGCATCTGCTGTCCCCAGCCGGTCGTGCCCCTATCACTACCTACATCCCAAATCGTGCCGCCACCGAAGGAAGGTAGTATCTGCAATTTTCCCTTCCCTTAAATTGGAATAAGGGCCCGTCTCGTTTTACCGCTTCTATTTGGTTCAACGAATGTTAGAGGATTGAATGTACAGGAGATGTGAATTGGGACATTTTAAAAATTTCTAAAGCAAATTAAACAAATTTTAGTCTAAAATTCTATTGTTGCCTAATACAAAGTTCATAGACAAGATGGAATGCTATAACTACTAACGACACTAGCAAGAACCAAATCTAATCAAAGGGGTAAGAAAGAATTCAGTGGTCATATAGCCTAAGAGGGGAAGGGTGAATTAGACAAACTTAAAACATTAACATATGGCCTCCAGTTATACTACTTGGCATGCATTTATGGTTGATCTAGTGTGAAAATGCCTAGCTACCCACAAAGGGTTCTGTAATAATCTAGAGTCAATCCTAGCAAGATACAACTCTAGAAAGTAAAAGCATTAAGGTTGCAAAATATGAAGTGCAAAAACATAATGGAGTGGGTTAGGAGGATGCAAACTCGACACAAATATTTACTTTGTGGTATTGGTATGCAAATGCCATCCTTATTTTAAGTTGGAGCCCAACCAAGGATATGCTCCCGGTCGTCAAATCTCTCCTAGTCAAGGTCTTTAACTCGCCATTAAGGCTCCAGCCAGGACGGATAAGGAGCTAACCATGAAGGCAACTATCACTACACCCTCTCTTTTGGTCATCTTGACATCATCTCACTATAGAGCTTATCAACTAAGGAAGAGAGTCTACTCGTCCCCTGCACACGGTTGTTGATGCCGATCAACACCAAGCCGTGGGTCAAAGATTTGCCGGCGAGCAACTCAAGGCTATAAGAGGCTGGCACACCATGATTATAAGGTTGGTTCACTCTAAAAAACCAAGAACAAGGCGGCTACGTCTAGCACTAATCATTCTCTAATCTTGCGCTAATTGCCTTGGATGATCACTTTAGCATATTTATGGGTTTGGATGTGTTCTTGATCTATCTTGGACTCCTTTAGACTACAGCACACTTCAGTATCTTCAAATGGGCAATTAGGGAGGGGGGTTATATATAGCCCAACCACTTAAACTAGCAATTGCTCCGATGAAACTCGGCGAATGTAAATGCTGGATGATCTGTCATGTGTCTCACCCCACCCCCTACCAGATAATAGGGCGTGTTGCTTTTCCAAGCGGCCAAAAACCGCTTTAAAACTTGTGTCATCGATCATTGCTCCGTCGTGTACTTGAACAATAGTGTCAGATAATCTGTCGTTCATATGAACACATGATTCTGTCCAACTCCAATGCTTCTGTGCTATGGATTAGGACAATGTATACTCTGTCGTTCATATGAACACATGACTCCAAGCTGACATGCTCTCTGCACAACTTTTACCGCGAATACTTCGGCGTGTCTTTTCCTTCATCACCAATGACACGTCAAGTGCTTCTTCACTATTCATCTACAACTCCTTCTTGATCACCATCTTTAATACTCCAACATGTATTCTTTAGATAGCTGGATCATACGACGTTTATTGAAAAACAAGTGCTTGTGCAATTCAATCCACTCATGTACTTGTGATCTATTTTTGCCATTATACGTCCTTCATTTTGCTATGACTAGGATAGTTTGGAATCTTGATCATTTCGACACAATAACTTGGTGTTCTTCCTTGTGACCTAAAAGATCCTACAAGTACACATGCTTAACAAACATATTAGTCCCAATAACATTGTTGTCATTCAATAACCAAAATCACAAACAATGGCCTAAGTGCCATTTTGCTTACAGGGCACACTAATATCATCCTCAACCTAATAAAAGATACTTGTAGGAAAGAAATGCTTAAAGTAAATGCACTAAGTAAATTGCAAAGAATTAATGTAAAGAACAAGGGCACGAAGACACAGGGTATATTTTCCTGAGGTATCGAGGAGTTGACACTCGCCATTAATCCTTGTTAGAGCACCCACTGAGGGTTTTGCTCCCCATTATTGAGCCACTAAGACTCACGTGCACAATAAGGGAAGCCTCTTCTGCATCTCCGAAATGGTGGGCTTCAAACCATGTACAAAAACTCTTTATTGGGGTTCCCCCAAACTCCTATAGGACTTCTCAATGTCTAGTTTCAGGACAAACCCTTTGGTCTTCCTGATCCTTGTCTTATGTAAAACTTCATGTCAGATAACAACTCCATTTAGTATATTCCTTCCAGGAAGGAATGCGGTCTGCGATATTTATTAATAGCTCTACATGCAATCTTGGTAAGGCTCATAGTCAGGACCTTGGAGATAATCCTTATATATCACATTTAATAGACATATAGGCATACTTTATACTATTTGCATATTTGACCTGATAATTATGATGCCATAGTTCAACCTATATAGATCAGGTCTGCCCATTGTGTAGCTCATCTAATAGCTCCTTGATATCTATCAGAACCTGGGGCAGTATTGGACTTCATGCCCATGATGGCTGCATCTAATGCTTCTAAAGTGGAACGCCTTGTCAACTCCTCATTCTCCTCTGGTGAGATTTTCGACTCCATTGACTTGAGTATCTATCTCTCCCTTTCCAAACAGCATCTTGTAGTCTTGTTTTTACCATCATATTCGTCAATGCATGCAAATGTATTAATTGTTTTTTTCTTCTTTTAACCTTTTCCCTATGAAAACTTTGTGGGCATTTCATTTACATTTATCATGATATCCAAATACTTATGAAAACTGCCTGAGTCACACCGAGGTCAATCATTTGAGGCGTGGAGTTGTGAACTGACACTGCTGATAATGTATCACTGCCTGTTTTAAGCAAGCCGGCATTGAAACTGGGAAAGACTTAGCCCTTCCTGTTGTAGTGCAGTAGTGGTGGCACCATCTTGTTTTAATTGAAGATAAAAATGAAGACATAACAAGAAACACTTTATTTTAGTTGACAAGGCTTGGCACATATATGATTTGATTACAGTATGCAGACCGACCTGCTGGCAGATGCGCATCCGTGGTAGCTATGTATCAATACAATCTCTACGCTAACTACCGACCATTTTATTCAGTTACATAACTTGGCGAGGTGTACACGCATGGTGCAGGCTCTCTCCGACGGCGCCGGAAACTAGGGCATTCACGGTGGCGTCCCACCGTAAACTGGCGCTGGTGGACCTCCGTAAGTTGGCGGCAGTTGTTGACCTCCGTAAGTTGGCGGCAGTTGTTGACCACCGTAAGTTGGCGGCAGTGGTGGTGGTGGACCTCCTGGTTGAGCATCGTAAAACGCATGCATTCAGGGTCATGGTATTGGCTTTGCTATATGCATTGGTATTGTAAGTGCTTGCCGGTGTTCAAGAGGAATTTAGAGAGAGTACGGCTTTTACCATAGGTTTGGGGTACTTGTTGAGCAAACGACGATGAGACGAGGAGGAGAGAGGCGAAGCACAGCGCCACAAAGCCTGTGCTGCTCGCCTTGGCCGTCATCTTGGTATCGCGTGCAGCTGTTGCGTGCTCAAGTATGTAGATGATTTGTTGGTGTTGGGAGGGCTAGCTAGACACGGTTATTTATGCTTTGGTGTCGTACAGTACTGGCTTGATAGCCTGCTGCACACATGCATGCCGGTCAAGCTCAGCCTGCTGACTCATTCGAAAGTCGGTAACGAATTGTGACCGTGCATATGCCGGTCAAGGCTTGCACGGTAAATCAAAGCTCCGGCCGGCTACGAAAGGCAATTAGGAACTTGTCACGGGTGGAAGATGGCACGGCTGTGTTCAAACTTTGGTGAACATATGGCAAAGACTTGACTTGTCTAATAGTATGTTATTTGACCTTTTGCACGTTCCAATAATGCCAGTATATTTACATCCCATATATGGCTCTCATGGAAACGGAATTGTAGCCCATTTGGTGCTAAACTTGGGAACAACTAGACCAGAAAGATATAATACCGAACCCGATACCATGTAATCGAACAAAGCCTGGTAGTATTGGGCTGTGTCGTCATGGCATCGGGTGATTTTCAGTGAGAGTTGAAAGAAAAGAAAACATCATATGATGTATACAATATTTGATTTTTATGTTTTCCAAGATGCTAAATGTTAGATGGCCAGTCACTACAGGAGAACATATTACCAGTGATAAAATGTTGTGGCACAATTTTGTTTTGTCATTGGTTTCTATGTTATTTGATCAAACCATTTTTTGTCACTGTTACATCGCTCATTAGTGACAAAATAATATTTCGCCACATGAAGCACCCTTAGTGGCAAATGGAGTGACGAAACAATGTTTTGCCACTGTTACGACATTTATCAGTGACAAAGATTTGTAGACGAGGAGGACGGGGATGGCAAGGGAGCAGGAGAAGGTGGCAGCGAGGGACAGTTCACCCACGTCCACTCGCTGTCCATGGATGTCACGACCGTGGGGAGGCTCGCCACCATAGCAAGGAGGAGCAGGCCACGGCCATGGTGGTGGCCGGGTGGAGACGAGGGCATGACTGGTGTTACCATGATCAAGCAAGTAAGCAACGATGAATGATCGTCGCATGATGTATTAGTATCATCGCATCATAGATCTTATGAGTGCTGATTGCTACAACCGGCACTGATAGCCTGACTATCAGTGCCGCTTTGGTAGTGCCGGTTGAAGCTGGGTGGAGACGAGGGCATGACTGGTGTTACCATGATCAAGCAAGTAAGCAACGATGAATGATCGTCGCAGGATGTATTAGTATCATCGCATCATAGATCTTATCAGTGCTGAACCGCTTTGGTAGTACCGGTTGAAAAACCGGCACTGATGGCATTTTAGAACCGGCACTGATCACTATTTCGGTAGTAGTGTTGGTGTGTGAGACCGGTGGATACTGGGCGACCCTAGTGCAGAAGGCATTTGGCGAGGATTTGACTTGGTGGCTCATAAAGAGACAGTGGCCTAACTGTTCGTTAAGTTAGACCTTCTCCGTCACTACAATCAAAGTAGTGTCCTCTTCTCTATCACTACAATCAATGCAGTATCCTCGTGCGTACGGTTGTGGATGCACATGCATGTTTTTTTAAATAAATAGTATCTCTATTTTCTAATTATTGGTTATTTTAGTTTTATTCTACATACATCTGTTGATTTTTAAAAATCTATTTGGTTAAAAATGATTGACAATTTAGAATGGTTAAAGTATCAAGAAATTTCATGCCCAAATTTATTTTTTCCGCGACTATTTTTCTTACAACCGGCACTGATACTCTAGTATCAGTGCCGGTTCATGTTCTACAACCGGCACTGATAACTAGTATCAATGCCGGGTCTAGATCTGGAACCGGCACTGATAAGTTATCAGTGCCGGTTGCTACAACCGACACTGATAGCCTAACTATTGGTGCCGCTTTGGTAGTGCCGGTTGAAAAACCGGTACTGATGGCGTTTTAGAACCGGTACTGATCACTATTTTGGTAGTAGTGTTGGTGTGTGAGACCAGTGGATACTGGGGCGACCCTAGCGTAGAAGGCATTTGGCGAAGACTTGACTTGGCGGCTCATAAATAGACACTGGCCTAACTGTTCGTTAACTTAGACCTTCTCCATCACTACAATCAATGCAGTGTCCTCTTCTCCATCGCTACAATCAATGCAGTGTCCTCGTGCGTACGGTTGTGGATGCACAAACATGTTTTTTTAAATATAATTTTCTAATTATTGGTCGTTTTAGTTTTATCCTATATACATCCGTGGATTTTTCTAAATCTAATTGGTTAAAAATGACTGATAATTTAGAATGGAATAAGCATCAAGAGATTTTATGCCTAAAATTATTTTTCCCGCAACTATTTGTCCTACAACCGGCAGTGTCGGTTCATGTTCTACAACCGGCACTGATAACTAGTATCAGTGCCGGGTCTAGATCTGGAACCGGCACTGATAAGTTATCAGTGCCGGTTGCTACAACCGACACTGATAGCCTGACTATCAGTACCGCTTTGGTAGTGCCGGTTGGAAAACCGGCACTGATGGCAATTTAGAATCGGCAGTGATCACTATTTCGGTTGTAGCGTTGGTGTGTGAGACCAGTGGATACTGGGGCGACCCTAGCGTAGAAGGCATTTGGCGAAGACTTGACTTGGTGGCTCATAAAGAGACAATGGCCTAACTGTTCGTTAAGTTAGACCTTCTCCATCACTACAATCAATGCAGTGTCCGCGCGCGTACGTTTGTGCATGCATAGGCATGTTCTTTTAAATAAATAGTATCTCGATTTTCTAATTATTGATCATTTTAGTTTTATCCTATATACATCCGTGGATTTTTCTAAATCTATTTGGTTAAAAATGACTGATAATTTACTCTAGTAGCAGTGTTAGTTCATGTTCTACAACCGGCAATGATAACTAGTATCAGTGCCGGGTCTAAATCTTGAACTGGCACGGATAAGCTAGCAGTGCCGGTTGCTACAACCGGCACTGATAGCCTGACTATCAGTGCGGCTTTGGTAGTGCCGGTTGGAAAACTGGCACTGATGGCGTTTTAGAACCGGCACTGATTACTATTTCTGTAGTAGTGTTGGTGCATGAGAATAGTGGATACTGGGGATGCAATGTCCTCTTCTCCATCACTACAATCAACGAAGTGCCCTCGTGTGTACGGTTGGGATGCACACACATATTTTTTTAAATAAATAGTATCTCTATTTTCTAAATGTTGGTCATTTTAGTTTTATCCTATATACATCCGTGGATTTTTCTAAATCTATTTGGTTAAAAATGATTGATAATTTAG
Organism: Elymus sibiricus; assembly: GCA_039707655.1. Classification (NCBI taxonomy): domain Eukaryota; kingdom Viridiplantae; phylum Streptophyta; class Magnoliopsida; order Poales; family Poaceae; genus Elymus; species Elymus sibiricus. The sequence goes on along the minus strand of CM077670.1, from coordinate 3,130,490 downwards.
AATGGATAAAGTATCAAGAGATTTCATGCCCAAATTTATTTTTCCTACAAGTATTTGTCCTACAACCGGCACTGATACTTTAGTAATAGTGCCGGTTCATGTTCTACAACCGGCACTGATAACTAATATCAGTGCCGATTCATGTTCTACAACCGGCACTGATAACTAGTATCACTGATACTTTAGTATTAGTGCCAGTTGGATATTTTTATACTAGTCCTTTCCAGCCTAGTATTTGGCACCATAAAAGAACTTCGTCTTGTCATGATCAGTTTACTGGGTTTGATGTCGAAGATGGGCTAATTACTTGGTGCAACCATGGCAACACATGTAGAAGTTGTGTTGATGAAGGTGCTGACTACGGAGTACTTTTCAAACTCTTGCAACACCAACCACCTCGATGATGGTGATTTAGCAGAGTTTGAAATTTAAATTTCAAACTTTTGAAAAAAATACACGAAGATCATATCTATGACTCTTTGCAGAATACTTACATTTATCTCGTTTTTTTGAGTGTCCATTTATCTCGTTTTCAACCATTTTCTGCATAGAAAGGGAAGTGCACATATTTGACTTTTATCATACAATAATATTTTCACTAGATATTTCTCCAATTCAAACGATATTCAACATCTGCAAAGAACCCTAAGAACCATGGCACTGTACAGACTATTCTTATCGTGATAGTATTCATACAAGTTGACCCCCGCTGCCCTGTCAAAATAACCCATGAACGAATCATGGCCACACAATACATTCTGGAAGCGCGATTATCACAGAGGTAGACAATTCCACAAGCTGAATCTTATCATCATCGAAACCGTGCGAGACAGGTCGCACATCAGCCTGGAATATCTTTGTCCGTTTCCTGCAGAAAAGTACTTTGAGATTCGAGGGTGGACACGCCGTAACAATTTTGTCCAGCTCAGACAGCGACGGCGGGAGGCAAGAAGATGGAAACTGAAGAAAAGTACCAAGCCAACAACATTTTTGTTGTAATTTTTGGACTTATATTTTATTTACTACACAATAATCAACTCTCAACCGATTTATTAGTAAATAAAAAAAATACAAAAAAGGGTTGGGCGTCACGCGAGGAAAAAGAGGGAAAAAAGAGGGACAAGCACCTTTAGTCCCGGTCAACCTACTACCCGAGACTAAAGGTGCTGTGTTTCGCCTCCCGCGCGGATGCCACTTTTAGTCTCGGGTGGAACCTTCACCCGGGACTAAAGAGGGACCTTTACTCCCGGGGTAGAGCCACCAAAGGACTAAAGATCTTTAGTCCCGGGTCATGGCTCCACCTGGGACTAAAGGTCACGGTATTAAACTGCATGCGTGCACCGTCGTCTTCAATCCACACCCGCGCCTCTCTCAGCTCCCTCATCGTCCTCGATCACGTCTATGTCCGCCGCCATCACCCTCTGCCCGCGTGCCCCCAATCACCCCGCGCGGGCCCGCCGCCGCGCCCTGGTCCACCCATTGTGCACCGGTGCCCCTCTAGCTCGGGGCTCCTTGCCACCGCCGTCCGCTGCCACGCCGCCGCCATCGCCGTCACGATCGTCCGCGCCACCGTCCGACGCCTCGCCGCCTCGATCGTCATCCCAGCCGGCCGCTGCGCGCCCCGGCCTTCCCTTCGTTGTCTCCGGCCCGCGCCTAGCTGTGCTGCCGCGCCTCCTCGTCCCCACGCACGTGCTCGGGCTGGTCATCGTCTCCATGGCCTCATCGTCGTCCCCGTGCTGCGCCCTCGTCCCCCTCCGTGCCTCATCGTCTACTCCACGTAGCTACGTGCGTGAGTATGTAGTGACGTGCATGCCTGTATTGTATATATACATGTGTTCGTGTGTTATTTTCTTTAAACTTCTATTTATTTTTTATGTTTTAGTTTTGTAATTTTTAGATAATTTCTAGGTTTGTTTTAAAAACATAATTGCATAGATAATTTATATGCATAGAAAAGTTTCTAGGATAAAATTTGATTATATTCTTGTTTCATGGAAAATTAAATTAGTTGTATTTACTAGTGAATGTTACTTGTATTTACAAGTGAATGTTATTACTTGTATTTTCTAGTTAATTATATTTCAGCCCCTAGAAAATTAATGGTGCTTTGAAAATTTAATTTTCTAGTAAATTATATTTCAGTATAAAAAATAATACAATAGTCTACAGTTAAATACGAAATTCATGTTAGAGGTCTAGGACTTTGTTAATTCTGTCAATTTTATTCAGTTAGTTAAGATGGGTCTGGGAGACAAAGAGGATGCTTAGTACCTAATGGACGTGATTAGAGGCAGTACTGGGTATTGTGATGATGTTTTAGAAGACGATGATGGCAGCAACACCGACATATATCTCAATATGTCCGGTGATGGCCACGAAATCGATAATGATGGGCAAGACAATAACGATGGCCAAGGCAATGATGGCGAGGTATATATATTAAACCTCTGATGATTTCAAACATTTGATTCGTATGTATTAATACTAGGAATTATTATATCTTATTATTTTTAGCCCTCTGGATCAAAGAAACCTAGACGGCCATGAGGCCCGACAAACGAGTTGGAGGGACGATACATCATCAAAAGAGTGACTGAAGAGGGCACACCAATTGAGCCCGCCGATCATGCAAAGAAATTTGTAACTCAATGTGGAGTTCTTGTTAGGGACAACATCCCAATCAACATTTAGAAATGGAAAGCCACCTGCTCAGGATGATCGAAGTGTGGTCCCTCAAAGAGAGAAGGATATGCTGTGAGACCTGCTAAAAGAACATTTTACGGTCGAAGAAAAAGATGAAGACAAAGTGAATGCTTGGGCTTTGAAGAAGATGGCCACTTAATTCCAGACATTCAATTAGAATTTGTGCAATGAATTTATCAAGAAGGGCAGAAGACCCATTTTTACTAGACAATAGAAAAGTTAAAGGACCACCGTGACTCATTTGTGGAGTATAAATTGTCAGAACACGGTGCGCAATGGGTACAAAGGAACACAGAAAATGCCTCGAAGAAACAATATCATCATCATCTAGGACACGGTGGCTACAAGCACTGTATTCACAAATGGGAGAAGATGGAACAAGACCTACATGATAGAAGTATCACACCTGTAACCCTCAATTAGCCTGAACGTTCTAGGACCTGGTATTATGCACATGGAGGCACCTTGAATATGGAGAATGGAGGGTTGCTTTTTGGCCAACATATACATGAAGCAGCCCATAGACTTGCGGATGCCATAGATGCTACTGCCCAAGGAATATTCCAGCCCAATAGAGAAAAGGATGAGCTAACTTATGCCGTTCAAAATCATGAACGCCCCGAATGAATGTGAGGGAAAGACGTGTTTCTGTGGAAGTATGGGTTCAGTGAGTACAATGACTCTTACAGAAGTCGTCAGAGAAGAAAGAACGAGGAGGAAGAGAGGGTTCGTAAGTCAGAGGAAAGCTTACTATCACACAATGCAAGAATGGCAGAGGAGGTTAAACGGCAAGTGGCCCTAGCACTTAGCGAGGCGCCACTAGTGGAAAAACGGGATTTAGTCCCGGTTTAAAACGGCCTTTAGTGCCGGTTCAGGAACCGGCACTAAAGGGTGGGGACTAAAGCCCCCCCCCCCCCCCCCCTTTAGTCCCGGTTCAACATGGCCAGGCACTAAAGGCCCTCCACGTGGCACGAGCCGGCGCCGGGGGCTGGGGGACCTTTAGTCCCAGTTGGTAACACCAACCGGGACTAAAAGGTCCATGTGGCACGAGCCCGCGCCGGGGGCTGGGGGGCCTTTAGTCCCGGTTGGTAACACCAACCGGGACTAAAAGGTATAGGGGTTTAGGGGTTTATGTTTTATTTTTCCTTTTAATTTTGTGTTTTCCATTTAATTCTTTTTCATTTCAAACATATTTTACGCTACTACATACTGTACACGGTATGCATATATATATAAATAGAATTTCTCGTAGAACCGATCATATATATATCATCAAATTTCTCGTACGACCATTCACATACACATATATATATACAATTTGGTATATACAATTTCTCCTATAATTTGCGGATCATTACATATGCAGGCATTACAACTTGTAATGGTATTCTCCTTCGGGATCTATGACCTGGTCGAGCAAAAATCCCGCTATTTCCTCTTGAATTGCTCGTACGCGATCCGTTGGTAGGAGCTTGCCCCGCATCTCCCACAGCTTTAAAGAAGATCAAGATGAATATATTAGTTGTGTGTATATATATTAGATCATGATAAAAAAATTGTGGATAGTGTTCTGGCAAACGTACCCAATGTTGTCTTTCAGATTTTTCCATTTCGGACGTCATCATGCGAATGGTCTCGCAAACGTAGTATGCGCATAAATTATTCCCTGGCGCCTGGCTCAGCCACTTTACGAGAATAAAATTCAATCAGGTAATAATTAATCAGGCATGATAATGGTATTGAAACTAGAATTAAAGAGATGCACGGACGTAGCTAGCTAGTACTCCCTCCGTTCGAAAAAGCTTGTCCCAAGCTTGTGCCTCAAATGGATGTATCTAGCACTAACTTGGTGTTAGCTAGATACATCCATTTGAGAGACAAGCTTTTTCGGACGGAGGGAGTACTACTTAATTACCTTGGGTCGCACCCATTTCAGCTGTTGTTTCCATTCGCCGGGGACCTCATTGATGAACTTTTGCCAAGCCCTGCCCGCCGGCAAAGAAAATGAATAAAGGAGTTATTAATTAGTTGATATCAGGAAATGAACTAAAGAGGCCGACATAGTGCGATAATGATTGAAATTACCTTTCGACCATCCCCCTCACGATTGCGTATTCGGATGGTTCTTTATATAGTGAGTCCAGTACTTGAACTTTTCCCTTGTCAACTTCAATGATTAACAAGATCCAGTGGAAACTGCATGCGCACATGTTTGTATAATTAAGCGGGCATGTGCATAACTCATCAACTACACTTATTAACATCTAGTAATTAAGCAAAAATAGTATTTGTAGTACAAGATATAGTAACACTCACCCGAAGTTGTAAGGAAGTAGTATTTCTGGTTGGGTGTTTAGTCGCTTCAAAAACTCTAGCAAGCTGATCTCTGTGTCTTCTCTCGACCATTCAGTTGACCATGTCTTTTGATTAATCGTATTTGGGTCAATGAACCCAATGCCATAGCGTCCAGCTTTTTCCATTTCATACATCTTAATTCTGCATAATACCACATAAAAGAATATAGTGAGGATAATTACAGGTAAAGAACGAGCACAGCTAGCTAGAGACTTAAATTACAGAAAGAAATCACTTACAGACAATAGCAACTGACGATAGATTTGTCGAGTGCGTCTTGATTGAATAACTGAAACAACTCTTCAAACTCAACCCACAAATCTTTCGCATGGAAGTAATGCTTTTCCTTGACTTTCACCATGAGGGACTCTCGATCGGTCTTTGCTGTTTCTGTCATGTACCACTTATGCAAATTGTACATTCTTGTTGGTAGAAGCGGGACCTGCTCAGGCTTGACCAGAGGTTGGCCGTGGACATATTTCCATCTTAGTTCCTCCTCTTTAAACACGGGGAGTTCCTCGATGCCTAGGAGTTGTTCAACAGTGAGACCGGCCTCTTTAGCCTGCCTTCTATGATCGTCGGTTATTACCAGCTGATCGGCGGTACTCACATGTGTTTGTACAATGAGCGGGGGGATCGATTGCACAGCCTGTTCTCCCAGCTGGGGAACAGTTTTCCCGCTTTTTTTCCCAACTGCTTGGCTCGAGCTCGAGCTCGACTCCATCTTTTTTTGTGCCTGATATGACTTCTTGATAGAGCGCTCATAGTCTGAGTCCTTATGCTTGACAGCCGGTTGAGCATTATCAATAAAGTGTTGTATGACATTCTCAGGTACTTTCTCCTTTGGCGGCGGGGGCGGTTTCGGTCCAAAATGGACCTTCAATTGGGCAGCTACTTCGGCGTTGATTTCCTCCTCAGTCAGGTGGTAAGGCAACTTCGGAAGAGGCTTGAGGCTTGGACCATATTTGTATTTCTTGCCTGTTGTACCGCTAGCCGCCGTAGCTGCGGCGCCTCTCTTCCGCTGTTGCTTAGGCGGCGGAGCCCGCTGAGGCGGCGGAGACGGCTGACGCGGTGCCGGACTTGGAGGACGAGGAGACGGCTGACGCGGTGCCGGACTTGGAAAGAGGAGGAGTCGGATGACGCGGTGCCGAACTTGGAGGAGGAGGAGTCGGCTGACGCGGTGCCGGAATTGGAGGAGGAGGAGTCGACTGACGCGGCGGCGGACTTGGAGGAGCAGGAGTCGGCTGACGCGGTGGCGGACTTGTTGCAGCAGGAGTCGGTGGCCTTGGAAAGACGATGCAATCCTTTTTCCATAGAATGATACGATGTATGGCCTCTCCCAGTGTGCTCTCCTCGTCACCTCCAGGAATGTCAAGCTGTAGCTCGTAATATCCTGACATCACTTCATCAACCCCGACAAGAGCATAGCCAGCTGGAATCGGATTGCAATGGAAGGTTGCTTCAGGGGGATTTGTTAAAGCATAGCCGTCCGCCACCTTCATGGATAGGTTCTTCACTTTCATGTGTAGCTCACAAGTAGTCCTATCTTTGATATCATCCACAGGGTATGTAGCCAGCAGTGCATCATCGGCCGGGGTGGAACCCACGCTGCTTCTCGGCATAGATGGGATGGTGCTATCCAATGCTGGATCGATCTGCTCCTGCTGCCGCTGAGACGCCCTTTCCTGGCTAAGTGAGTCGATCTGCTCCTGCTGCCGCCTGAAAGCGCTTTGCAACTCCAAGTGACTAGAGTATAGGCCTTGAAGGAGGAGTGCTTCCTCCTTCCTCTTCTCCTCCTCCAGCTTCCTCTTCTGCTCCTCCTGCTGCTTCTTTCTCGCACGGCTTCTGTAATCGGCGTTCCAATCCGCAAACCCCTCAAACCACGGAACAACGCCTTTGCCTTGTGTTCTTCCCGGGTGTTCAGGATTCTTCAGGGCGCGCGTAAGCTCGTCGTTCTCTCTGTTGGGCGTGAACACCACCGTTCGAGCTTCTTCTATTGCAACAAGTAAATCGTCCTGAGCTTTTTTAAGACTTGCCCGCTCCATAATCAGCCCTGTCTCTGGGTCCAACTTCCCCCCATGCGCATAAAACAAAGTCCTGCACCTGGGGGGCCAGTCCAATGTAACTGGAGTGACCCCTGCATCCATCATCTTTTGCTCAGCGAGATCCCACTTAGGCAGGGCCACCTGGTAGCCACCTGGCCCCAGAGTATGGTGCCACTTCTTTTTCGCAGCATTAATCTTGTTTTGTCTCGACCGTTCCTGAGTTAGTTCCGATTCCTTGAACTTCACGAAATCGTCCCAGTGATCTTTTGCCTTCTCCAGTGTTCCACTGAATTCTGGAGTCTGCTTTCCTGCTCTGACGTACGCGACCCATATATTTTTCTTGTGGTTGTTGAATGCTATCGTCATCTTCTTAAGAGAACTTTTCCTGACTTTCGCCAGATCTGCATCTGTCAAATGATCTGGTAGGGTGAAATGTGACATGAGCAATTCCCAAAGCAGATCTTTTGCTCTTTCGTCGATAACAGTAACTCCTGGATCTCCCTTTGCTGGCTTTTTCCATTCTTGAACGGAGATCGGGATTTGGTCCCTGACAATAACTCCGCATTGACGAGTGAACTTGGTCGCATTCTTCTTAGGTTCAAGCGGTTCGCCATTTGATTTGATGGCATCGATGTTGTACTTTACGCCAGCCTGCAACCTTTTGGCCGGGCCTCGAACTGCCCTGCCGCTTGTAGAAGATTTGCTCGATCCGGAGGGCTAAAAGAAGAAAGATCGATTCGTTAATATATACAAATCAATTAATACATGTAATGATCACCGGATGGCTTATATAATAAATATACCTCTAGCTCGCCGATCTTTGTTATTTGAAGAACATTTCCTTCGTCATCATTGTTGTCGCCTTCATCTATTCGTTCGTCTTCATCAAACATCATACCCTCACCCGAAGGGTTCAGATATTGCGAGCCGTCTTCATGATCATCTGGGCTCGGGGAGCGTATGATGTCGAACAGAGCCTCTTCACCTTCTCTGCCGGTATTGTCCATAGCTTTTATTTAACTAATCCAGAAGAAAGATAAAACAATTTAGTATTCAAATTAGAATGCATGCAATCAATAAGGCAAAAATGAATCATAGTAGATAATATGCATCTCGAATAATCCAAATAATATGCATCATCGAATATAATCTCGAATACATCGTCTCGAATATTATCGAATAATATAATCTCGAATACATCGTCTCGAATATAATCTCGAATACATCTCGAGTATTATCACTAATACATCTCGAATATTATCATATATATAACATCACTAGCTAATACAGATCGAATATTATCGAAGAATCTAGTTCACTCGCGGTTCCTGAGGCGCGGGCGGTGGACACCCAAAGAGAAGGAACCATCACAGGATCATAGCTCGGGTGAGATCCCTGAAGAACCTGCCAGGTATTGGAGAACCTGACGTCCAACGCATCCATGTAGCGACGGACGTGCTCGTCCTCCTCCCTGACACGGCGACGTACCACCTCCGACGGGGCCGGCTGCCTCCGCACCGAAAGTGGCCCACGCGAACGCCACCAATGAAGCTCCGGGTCGACGACGGGACCCGGGGCCGGGTTCCTCACCAAGTTGCGCGCCCCTGAAGGTAGCACCTCCCAGTGCCAGCCCGGCGGAGCCCAGTCCCGAACGTTGCCCCTCTGAAGCAGGACGCCGTCGCGAACGAGTCGACGACGAGGATGCGGGCCGGGCATCGTTGACTCCGAGAAGAAATTCTATGCAAATTTAACATTTTTTAAATGCTTGATTGTGATTTCTTATATACGAGGAACCTTCAGAATCATAACGGATTCTCTTAACCTTTAAGGGATTTAACAAAATGGCGCCATTGTGGATGTGCAGAAAATGGTCCATATTTTTCCTGATATCATCTACCCTTCTATATGCAAATCTAACATTCATCTAACATTTCTATATCTTTTTTATATCTAAATTTTATATAGCAATAAAAAAAGTATAAAAACTAAAAAACATTTCTATATCTTTTTTATATCTAACATTTATCTAGCTATAACTAAAAGTATAAAAAACTAAAAAAAATTCATCTAACATTTATATATGTAACATTTCATCTAACATTTATATATCAAACATTTCTATAACTAAAAGTATAAAAAAACTAGAAAACAAAAAAACAGAAAATAAGAATGTGTGTGTGTGTGTGTGTGTACGTGTGTGTGTGTGTATTTGTTCATGCATGTGTGTGTGTGTGTGTGCGGGCTCGATGGGAGGGGCGGCCATGGCGGCAGGGGCTCACAGCGGGGCGACGGGTGAGATGATGATACCATGCCAGCTTTCAACCTTTTCTGATTGTGATTTGTAGTGTTTTTCAATTTCAGGGTCATTTAGCTCAAAAAAATCAGTAAATGCATGAAAAATAGCAAATGAAGTCAGAAAGGGTTGAAAATTGATGACGTGGCTTCGAATGGTGCATACTAAACACACAAAAAGTCTGGAGTTGAAATAAGTTTAAAAAAATGAAATGCCTTTGTAACAGACGAGTTTTCGTCTGAAACCCTGATACTTCGAAAGAAATTGTCCATTTTGTACACGAAGTGGATCCAGTTTTTGTCGTAACCCTCTCAACTTTTTAGCACATGCTATGTGGGTGAAATTATGATACCATGCCAACTTTCAACCTTTTCTGATTGTGATTTGTAGTGCTTTTCAATTTCAGGGTCATTTAGCTCAAAAAAATCAGTAAATACATGAAAAATTGCAAATGAAGTCAGAAAGGGTTGAAAATTGATGACGTGGCTTCGAATGGTGTATACTGAACACACAAAAAGTCTGGAGTTGAAATAAGTTTAAAAAAATGAAATGCCTTTGTAAAAGACGAGTTTTCGTCTGAAACCCTGATACTTCGAAAGAGATTGTCCATTTTGTAGACGAAGTGGATCCAGTTTTTGCCGTAACTCTCTCAACTTTTTACCACATGCTATGTGGGTGAAATGATGATACCATGCCAACTTTCAACCTTTTCTGATTGTGATTTGTAGTGCTTTTCAATTTCAGGGTTATTTAGCTCAAAAAAATCAGTAAATGCATGAAAAATAGCAAATGAAGTCAGAAAGGGTTGAAAATTGATGACGTGGCTTCGAATGGTGCATACTGAACACACAAAAAGTCTGGAGTTGAAATAAGTTTAAAAAAATGAATTGCCTTTGTAACAGACGAGTTTTCGTCTGAAACCCTGATACTTGGAAAGAAATTGTCCATTTTGTACACGAAGTGGATCCAGTTTTTGTCGTAACCCTCTCAACTTTTTAGCACATGCTATGTGGGTGAAATGATGATACCATGCCAACTTTCAACCTTTTCTGATTGTGATTTGTAGTGCTTTTCAATTTCAGGGTCATTTAGCTCAAAAAAATCAGTAAATACATGAAAAATTGCAAATGAAGTCAGAAAGGGTTGATAATTGATGACGTGGCTTCGAATGGTGTATACTGAACACACAAAAAGTGTGGAGTTGAAATAAGTTTAAAAAAATGAAATGCCTTTGTAAAAGACGAGTTTTCGTCTGAAACCCTGATACTTCGAAAGAGATTGTCCATTTTGTAGACGAAGTGGATCCAGTTTTTGCCGTAACCCTCTCAACTTTTTAGCACATGCTATGTGGGTGAAATGATGATACCATGCCAACTTTCAACCTTTTCTGATTGTGATTTGTAGTGCTTTTCAATTTCAGGGTCATTTAGCTCAAAAAAATCAGTAAATGCATGAAAAATAGCAAATGAAGTCAGAAAGGGTTGAAAATTGATGACGTGGCTTCGAATGGTGCATACTGAACACACAAAAAGTCTGGAGTTGAAATAAGTTCAAAAAAAATGAAATGCCTTTGTAACAGACGTGTTTTCGTCTGAAACCCTGATACTTCGAAAGAAATTGTCCATTTTGTACACGAAGTGGATCCAGTTTTTGCCATAACCCTCTTAACTTTTTAGCACATGTTATGTGGGTGAAATGATGATACCATGCCAACTTTCAACCTTTTCTAATTGTGATTTGTAGTGCTTTTCAATTTCAGGGTCATTTAGCTCAAAAAAATCAGTAAATGCATGAAAAATAGCAAATGAAGTCAGAAAGGGTTGAAAATTGATGACGTGGCTTCGAATGGTGCATACTGAACACACAAAAAGTCTGGAGTTGAAAAAGGTTTAAAAAAATGAAATGCCTTTGTAAAAGACGAGTTTTCGTCTGAAACCCTGATACTTCGAAAGAGATTGTCCATTTTGTACACGAAGTGGATCCAGTTTTTGCCGTAACCCTCTCAACTTTTTACCACATGCTATGTGGGTGAAATGATGATACCATGCCAACTTTCAACCTTTTCTGATTGTGATTTGTAGTGCTTTTCAATTTCAGGGTCATTTAGCTCAAAAAAATCAGTAAATGCATGAAAAATAGCAAATGAAGTCAGAAAGGGTTGAAAATTGATGACGTGGCTTCGAATGGTGCATACTGAACACACAAAAAGTCTGGAGTTGAAATAAGTTTAAAAAAATGAAATGCCTTTGTAACAGACGAGTTTTCGTCTGAAACCCTGATACTTCGAAAGAGATTGTCCATTTTGTACACGAAGTGGATCCAGTTTTTGCCATAACCCTCTTAACTTTTTAACACATGCTATGTGGGTGAAATGATGATACCATGCCAACTTTCAACCTTTTCTGATTGTGATTTGTAGTGCTTTTCAATTTCATGGTCATTTAGCTCAAAAAAATCAGTAAATGCATGAAAAATAGCAAATGAAGTCAGAAAGGGTTGAAAATTGATGACGTGGCTTTGGACATAATATTTCTTCGCGTTTCAAATGCCAAAACACATAAGTACCCTAACTATTACAAAGATTCCCTCCGGAAACTCACTAGAGTAGAAAGTGATGACAGTGAAGCCGGTCACATCCCAGAGTGGGATCTTTGGGTATAAAACTTTTTCTTCGCGTGTGTCCCTTTGCGCCGTAACCATGGACAATCTTCATCATTTAACTGGATGCTCGGGTCAATATTCACTGTGAAGGGAGGAATTTCATGAAACTTTTCATAATCTTCTGACATGTCTGTCTTGTCCTCCACTCCCACGATGTTTCTTTTCCCTGAAAGAACTATGTGGCGCTTTGGCTCATCGTATGATGTATTTGCTTCCTTATCTTTTCTTTTTCTCGGCTTGGTAGACATGTCCTTCACATAGAAAACCTGCGCCACATCATTGGCTAGGACGAATGGTTCGTCTGCGTCCCCAAGATTGTTGAGATCCACTGTTGTCATTCCGTACTGCGGGTCTTCCTTTACCCCGCCTCCTGTCAGATTGACCCATTTGCACCAAAACAAAGGGACCTTCAAACCACGTCCATAGCCAAGTTCCCATATCTCCTCTATGTAACCATAATATGTGTCCTTTGGCCTATTGGTGTTTGCTGCATCGAAGCGGACACCACTATTTTGGTTGGTGCTCTTTTTATCTTGAGCAATCGTGTAAAATGTATTCCCATTTATCTCGTACCCTTTAAAAGTCAATATAGTCGAAGATGGTAACTTGGACAGCAAGTACAACTCATCTGCAACAGTGTCGTCATGCATGAGACGTGTCTGCAACCAACCGGCGAAAGTCCCTGTTTGTTCATGTGTAATCCAGTCGTCAGACTGCTCCGGGTGTTTGGAGCGTAGAATATTCTTGTGTTCCTCGATATACGGAGTCAGAATGCCCGTCATGGCATATTACTGAATTCTTTCCTAGCGTGCCCTTTCCACCCAGTCTGCCCTCATGCCGCGATTCAGGAACACGAATCGGCTTAAGGTCAGCAATAAAGTCAACACAAAACTCAATGACCTCCTCTGTTTCATGGCCCTTGGAGATGCTTCCTTCTGGCCTAGCACGGTTATGAACATATTTCTTTAAGACTCCCATGAACCTCTCAAAGGGGAACATATTGTGTAGAAATACAGGACCCAGAATGGCAATCTCTTCGACTAGGTGAACTAGGACGTGCGTCATGATATTGAAGAAGGATGGTGGGAACACCAACTCGAAACTGACAAGACATTGCACCAAATCATTCTCTAACCTTGGTATGATTTCTGGATCTATTACCTTCTGAGAGATTGCATTGAGGAATGCACATAGCTTCACAATGGCTAATTGAACGTTTTCCTGTAGAAGCCCCCTTAATGCAACCGGAAGCAATTGCGTCATAATCACGTGGCAGTCATGAGACTTTAGGTTCTGGAACTTTTTCTCCGCCATATTTATTATTCCCTTTATATTCGATGAGAAGCCAGACGGGACCTTCATACTGAGCAGGCATTCGAAGAAGATTTCCTTCTCTTCTTTGGTAAGAGCGTAGCTGGCATGACCCTGATACTGCTTTGGATCCATGTCGTCTTTTCCGTGCATACGTTGCTGGTCTTCCCGTGCCTCCGGTGTATCTTTTGTCTTACCGTACACGCCCAAGAAGCCTAGCAGGTTCACGCAAAGATTCTTCCTCACGTGCATCACGTCGATTGCAGAGCGGACCTCTAGGTCTTTCCAATAGGGTAGGTCCCAAAATATAGATTTCTTCTTCCACATGGGTGCGAGTCCGTCAGCGTCATTCGGAACAGATTGTCCGCCAGGACCCTTTCCAAAGATTACTTTTAAATCCTTGACCATATCAAGTATATCATCAACAGTATGGTGGCCAGGCTTCTTCCGGTGATCTGCCTCACCTTTGAAATGCTTGCCTTTCTTTCTTACGGGATGTCTGCTCGGAAGAAATCGACGATCTCCCAGGTACACATTCTTCTTTCATTTATCCAAATATATACTGTCGGTATCATCTAAACAGTGCGTGCATGCGTGGTATCGCTTGTTTGTCTGTCCTGAAAGGTTACTGAGAGCAGGCCAATCATTGATGGTTACAAACAGCAACGCTCACAGGTCAAATTCCTGCTATTTGTGCTCATCCCACGCACGTACACCTTCTATACTCCACAGCTCTAAAAGTTTTTCAACTAATGGCCTTAGGTACACATCAATGTCGTTGCCGGGTTGCTAGGGGCCTTGGATGAGCACTGGCATCATAATGAACTTCCGCTTCATGCACAACCAAGGAGGAAGGTTATAGATACATAGAGTCACAGGCCATGTGCTATGATTGCTGCTTTGCTCCCCAAAAGGATTAATGCCATCTGCACTTAAACCAAACCATACGTTCCTTGCGTCATCTGCAAAGTCCTTCCACTTTCTCTCGATTTTTCTCCACTGCGATCCGTCAGCGGGTACTCTCAACTTCCCGTCTTTCTTACGGTCTTCTTTGTGCCATCGCATCAACTTGGCATGCTCTTTGTTTTGGAACAAACGTTTCAACCGTGGTATTATAGGAGCATACCACATCACCTTGGCAGGAATCTTCTTCCTGGGGCGCTCGCCCTCAACATCACTAGGGTCATCGTGGCTGATCTTATAGCGCAATGCACCGCATACCGGGCATGCATTCAAATCCTCGTACTCACCGCGGTAGAGGATGCAGTCATTAGGGCATGCATGTATCTTCTGCACCTCTAATCCTAGAGGGCAGACAGCCTTCTTTGCTTCGTACGTACTGTCGGGCAATTTGTTGTCCTTTGGAAGCTTCTTCTTTAACATTATCAGCAACTTTTCAAATCCCTTGTCAGATACACCATTCTCTGCCTTCCATTGCAGCAATTCCAGTGTGGTACCCAGCCTTTTCTTGTCATCTTCGCAATTTGGGTACAACAATTTCTTGTGATCCTCTAACATACGCTGCAACTTCAGCTTCTCCTTTTCACTTGCGCAGTTTCTCTTTGCATCGGCAATGGCCCGACCAAGATCATCAGCGGGCTCATCTGATGCCTCTTCTTCAGCTTCTTCCCGCATTGTCGGCTCAGCTTCTTCCCCCATTGTTGTACCATCGTATTCAGGGAACCCATGGCCAGGATAGCTATCGTCATCCTCTTCTTCTTCATTCTCTTCCATTAGGACCCCTCTTTCTCCGTGCTTGGTCGAACAGTTATAGCCGGACATGAAACCGGACTCAAACAGGTGGACGTGAATGGTTCTTGAGTTTGAGTAATTTCGATCATTCTTACAGCCAGCACATGGACAATACATAAAACCATCCACCCGCTTGTTTGCCTCAGCCGCAACCAGAAAAGTACGCGCGCCATTAATGAACTGGGGAGAGCATCGGTCATCGTACATCCATTGTTGGCTCATCTTCATTACACAACACCGAAAAGACCAAATTAATACAAGTTCATACATAAAGTTCATACACACTTGTTCTCATAAAACAACATACAAACTCTCTAGCTAAAGCATTTAAATGCAACAACAAATGCGATCAAGATCGCAACTAAGGTAACAATTGATCCAGCAGCATAGTGATACCAAGCCTCACTATCAATGGCATATTTTTAAAATTTTCTAATCTTCAAGCGCATTGCATCCATCTTGATCTTGTGATCATCGACGACATCGGCAACATACAACTCCAGTTTCATCTTATCTTCTTCAATTCTTTTCAATTTTTCTTTCAAATACTCGTTTTCTTTTTGAACTAAATTTAACTTCTCGACAAGATGGTCGGTTGCAATTTCCGGTTCACATACCTCCTAGATAAAAATATCTATGTCAACTTGATGGGCATAATTGTCATAAACGCGAAATGCAACAAATAGTTATAAAAGAGAATATATATACCACATCCGAATCATAAACCGGACGAGGGCCCACGGGGACGGATATCAAAGTCATGGCACTATGTATACCAAACAATCATACATGTAAGAAAATTATACAATTAACTATCTAAATCATACAAACATGATTTTCTTTTTATAAAAAGGATAAGAACAAGAGGCTCACCAAGGTGGTGCCGGCGACGGGACGGTGCGGGCGATCGACGGTGGTTAGGACGGGGACGGGAAGGCACTAAGTAAACCACACCTACACATCCAAACTAAGAAGTTAATTTGAGCTCAAATTGCATATAAATCAAATAAACTACCACATATAAATACTCCCAAACTAAAACCCACAAATCACTATACTTGTAGAGCATTGCAAGAGCTAATCTAGCAATGAGAGATGAAAGGACAAAGTTGCTAACCTTTGTGAACACTTGGATGGATGGGGTGCCTCCAAATCTTGACAAATTTTGGCAAAATGGAGGTGAGCTCGAGCAAGGGGAAGAACAAAGGAGGGGAAGAAGGGGAAAAACAGGGAGGAGTGTGCTCGGGCTGGCCGAAGGGTTCATATATGGGATCTTTAGTCCCGGTTCATGGCACGAACCGGGGCTAAAGGTGAGCCTATAGTCCCGGTTCGTGCCACGAACCGGGACTAAAGGTGATCGTGGGGCCCCAGGCTGACACGAGCCTGCCACCACCCCTTTAGTCCCGGTTCATGTTACAAACCAGGACTAAAGGTCCGGAACGAACCGGGACTAATGATGCCCGCCCCCCTAGCCGTTGGAACCGGGACTAATGGTCACATTAGTACCGGTTCAAAACCAGACCGGGACTAATGGGGCTCACGTAAAGTCCCTTTTCTACTAGTGCGCAACAATCCCGTGGATCATATATTCATGATCATGATGTCAATGCGCTCAGCGTCTAAGCAGCTGCGCTTCCACAGGGACACCCAAATGATGAAATCCAGCGCAACCCCATTGATGACATCACTCAGCGCTACCCCATTGATGATATCACTCTGCGGACACCTTCTGAGCTGCATAGTCCTAACAATAAGTTATAATTGAAGGTGGCGTACGCTATTGCTTTACCGGTTCGGCAAGGAGACCTCTTCCATTGCATGGAGATTCCGGCTGGCTATGCTAGGGTTCGGGTGGAACAGGTGTGTGACGGATATGAGACACTCGAGCTCAACATTCCTGGAGGTCATAGGGAATAGATACTAGTAGAGGCCTCTCATAGATACATCCTTAGGGACAAGCGCTACATTGTCTTTCCTACCTCGCTCTTGCAATCATCGTCATATCCATAGACCTCAAGGCCAACGTCTCCGCCACCTCCACCACATCAGTCTCCACCACCTCCACCAAAAAAGTCACTGCCACCTCCACCACATCAGTCTTTGCCACCTCCACCACAAAAGTCAACGCAACCTCCACCACATCAGTCTCTGCCACCTCCACCACAATAGTCTCTGCCACCTCTACCACAATAGTCTCCGCCGCAATCTCCACCACAATAGCCTCCGCCGCCCTCTCCACCACAATAGCCTCGGCAGTTGTCTCCGATTGCACTACCTCTGTCATAAAGAAGTAAGTAACAACTGAAGTTCACACCTCGCGCGCCTCAGAAGCAGCAGTAGAAACCAAAGAAGGCAGCAAAGGAGCCTCCTAAGTTGCCTTACGACTATACTCATGAGGAAAGCATGTAGCAAATGATAGCCTCTATTACACAACACTTCAAATGGAGGGAGCCTGAGCCGAACAAGATCTGAAAGTTTCATGATTTTTTGTGGGCATGAGTGAGAGAAATAAGAAGATATTGTCAATTTTAGACTATGACCGCTCCATTAAGAAGTCATATGAGAAAAAGAAATTATGTGGGTCTGCTATTCCCCAGCTCGGAGCCCAAGAGAAACAATCAATCCCCCCGTTGAAAGTGCTTTTAGATCTAGAACATGGTATTATTGAGTTATGTCAAGATATGGGTTTAACGCCAGCTCCAATTTACGAGGACAGGATCCCAACATCATCCGAAGATGCATGGAAATATGAGCTGGGCAAGCCTCTTGCTAGACCAGAGTTGGTGAAGAAGCTACCAACACAAATGTACAGATTACATCAATTGTACATGGAGGAATCGAAATTGGGCAGGAGCATGATCGATTTAAAGGTTAGAGATGATGATTACTTCCACGGGGAGGACTTCCAATTGTACAATCAAGATTCCCTCGACATACCATTCATCAGTTGCTGGGTTTTGTAAGTGTTTTATTTTTATAAGTAACATCTCTTATATATCCTCAGTGTATTTAACATTTCTTTTGATCATGTAGAATGGAGATTGAAGCTTGTAGAAAAAATTCCATCTTTCACTTGGGCTTCATGGACCCAAAGGTTGTAAATGCAAGGGTTCTACTTGATCACCCTGAAGATACATTGAACAACATATACAAGTTCGTGCATCTACAACATTACAAGGCAACGATTCTTTTGCCTTTCAACATGGGGTGAGTGTTTACCGTCTTGTACCCCTTTCATTGTTCCAAACACGATGTTAATTCTAATTAGGTGTGCCTGCATATAAACGTACAGGAACAACTGGATACTATTTGTGATCATTCTGGATAGAAGTGTGACAGTAGTTATGGACTCACTGAGGAAAGACAAAATAGAGTACCAAAGCATCATAGACGTGCTCCAAATGTAAGTTTGGTCATCCCACTATACCTCTATCACCATTGCTTTTAGATCAAGAAAAAATCCATTTATTCGTTATCATGCGCAGGTGTTGGAAAAAGTTCCGTGCAGAACACAAGGGTCAATTCAAGGAAGAACTAGAAATTAGGACAAACTTTCCGGTATGTATTGGGTACTATTTTTGCACATCTATTTTAATTTGTTTCATTACCATCGATATTTGATGATTTCATTTGTTCTAAAGTGTTTGAGGCAAGAAAAAGGCAACAATTTATGCGGATTCTATGTTTGCGAGTTCATGCAAGGTTTAGGTGGCAAGACCGTGACTATTTGGGAATTGGAAGTACATAAACAATATTTAGAATTTGATATTATCATATTTTAATATATATTCACATTATCATATTTTTCATATATCCATAGTTTCATGTTTTCATAGTTTCATGTTAATCAGAATTTTATATTATTTATATATTCTTATTGTTCATCTTTTCATATATTCATATTTTCAGAGGTTATGCGGATGCGGGATCAGCTCCTACCAATGGAATGAGTCTTGGCAATTCAAAAGGCCCTTGCATGATTTATTTTTGAAGAGGTTGTAAGCTCCAATGGTACATTTCATTGGGATGGCAAAGCTTTCAATGACAAAAGTAATTATTAAGGAAATTGTAATATATAAGTTTGTTCCTTTCAAATATTTTAAAATATATATATAGCAATTTGTATATATATATGTCAGTTGGTTTCATACTTGAACGAGAACTCTATATATAGACATATAGCAATATTGTAGAATACGTATATTAGTACAAGAAAACATGATTGAAATAAAAAAGAATTAAATAGAAAAGAAACCAGAGAAAAAAGGGGACCTTTAGTCCTGGTTGCGTGACCCGGGACTAAAGGCCGGGACCTTTACTCCCGGATTCGTAGTCTCGGTTGGGAAACTGAGACTAAAGGGTTTCCCAACCGGGACTATTCAAGGATTGTGCAGTAGTGTGTGGTTGCCCACATGTGATTACTCTCGGCGAAGGCCAAGACTTGAGTACCTGACTGTTCCTTCTTCCATGGATATGCTGCTTATGTGCCTTGCCTTTCTCTAATCTGCCTGGTTTGTATCGTTGCAGCGCGTCGCTGTAATTTGTCTCTCAGCCGGAAGAATTGTTGCACCTTGGTGTACGAACATGTGACCTGCGCAACGCCATCGGGGGCATTTGACTATGCTCTGCATGCATCTGCTGTCCCCAGCCGGTCGTGCCCCTATCACTACCTACATCCCAAATCGTGCCGCCACCGAAGGAAGGTAGTATCTGCAATTTTCCTTTCCCTTAAATTGGAATAAGGGCCCGTCTCGTTTTACTGCTTCTATTTGGTTCAACGAATGTTAGAGGATTGAATGTACAGGAGATGTGAATTGGGACATTTTAAAAATTTCTAAAGCAAATTAAACAAATTTTAGTCTAAAATTCTATTGTTGCCTAATACAAAGTTCATAGACAAGATGGAAGGCTATAACTACTAACGACACTAGCAAGAACCAAATCTAATCAAAGGGGTAAGAAAGAATTCAGTGGTCATATAGCCTAAGAGGGGAAGGGTGAATTAGACAAACTTAAAACATTAACATATGGCCTCCACTTATACTACTTGGCATGCATTTATGGTTGATCTAGTGTGAAAATGCCTAGCTACCCACAAAGGGTTCTGTAATAATCTAGAGTCAATCCTAGCAAGATACAACTCTAGAAAGTAAAAGCATTAAGGTTGCAAAATATGAAGTGCAAAAACATAATGGAGTGGGTTAGGAGGATGCAAACTCGACACAAATATTTACTTTGTGGTATTGGTATGCAAATGCCATCCTTATTTTAAGTTGGAGCCCAACCAAGGATATGCTCCCGGTCGTCAAATCTCTCCTAGTCATGGTCTTTGACTCGCCATTAAGGCTCCAGCCAGGACGGATAAGGAGCTAACCATGAAGGCAACTATCACTACACCCTCTCTTTTGGTCATCTTGACATCATCTCACTATAGAGCTTATCAACTAAGGAAGAGAGTCTACTCGTCCCCTGCACACGGTTGTTGATGCCGATCAACACCAAGCCGTGGGTCAAAGATTTGCCGGCGAGCAACTCAAGGCTATAAGAGGCTGGCACACCATGATTATAAGGTTGGTTCACTCTAAAAAACCAAGCACAAGGCGGCTACATCTTGCAATCTCTCTTTCTTGGCCTAATCTAGCACTAATCATTCTCTAATCTTGCGCTAATTTCCTTGGATGATCACTTTAGCATATTTATGGGTTTGGATGTGTTCTTGATCTATCTTGGACTCCTTTAGACTACAGCACACTTCAGCATCTTGAAATGGGCAATTAGGGAGGGGGGTTATATATAGCCCAACCACTTAAACTAGCAATTGCTCCGATGAAACTCGGCGAATGTAAATGCTGGATGATCTGTCATCTGTCTCACCCCACCCCCTGCCAGATAATAGGGCGTGTTGCTTTTCCAAGCGGCCAAAAACCGCTTTAAAACTTGTGTCATCGATCATTGCTCCGTCGTGTACTTGAACAATAGTGTCAGATAATCTGAAAAGTATAACTTCTCTGTCCAACTCGAATGCTTCTGTGCTATGGATTAGGACAATGTATACTCTGTCGTTCATATGAACCCATGACTCCAAGCTGACATGCTCTCTGCACAACTTTTACCGCGAATACTTCGGCGTGTCTTTTCCTTCATCACTAATGACACGTCAAGTGCTTCTACACTATTCATCTACAACTCCTTCTTGATCACCATCTTTAATACTCCAACATGTATTCTTTAGATAGCTGGATCATACGACGTTCGTTGAAAAACAAGTGCTTGTGCAATTCAATCCACTCATGTACTTGTGACCTATTTTTGCCATTATACGTCCTTCATTTTGCTATGACTAGGATAGTTTGGAATCTTGATCATTTCGACACAATAACTTGGTGTTCTTCCTTGTGACCTAAAAGATCCTACAAGTACACATGCTTAACAAACATATTAGTCCCAATAACATTGTTGTCATTCAATAACCAAAATCACAAACAATGGCCTAAGAGCCATTTTGCTTACAGGGCACACTAATATCATCCTCAACCTAATAAAAGATACTTGTAGGAAAGAAATGCTTAAAGTAAATGCACTAAGTAAATTGCAAAGAATTAATGTAAAGAACAAGGGCACGAAGACACAGGGTATATTTTCCTGAGGTATCGAGGAGTTGACACTCGCCATTAATCCTTGTTAGAGCACCCACTGAGGGTTTTGCTCCCCATTATTGAGCCACTAAGACTCAAGTGCACAATAAGGGAAGCCTCTTCTGCATCTCCGAAATGGTGGGAAGCGCAGACCTTTAGTCACGATTGGTGGCTCCAACCGGGACTAAAGACCCCCCTTTAGTCGCGGTTGGAGCCACCAACCGCGACTAAAAGTCTCGTGCTGCCACAGCCGCGGTGCAGGAAGTTTAGTCCCACCTCGCCCAGCGAAGGGCAGCCGCACTGGTTTATAAGCCCCCCCGCGGCTGCTCCTTCGAGCTCCTCTCTAAAGCAGGCCTTCCGGGCCTACCGCACAATTGCTGCCCTGTTGGCCCTACTGGGCCTTGCGGGCGTGCATCCTGGCCCAATTAGAGGTTGGGTTTCTAGTCGTATGCAGGCCCTGGTGTCCTAGTAGGCGGGCATTTTTTCAATTTATTTATTTTTGATTTTTGTTTGTTTTCTGCTTTATTTCTTTTCTTTTTTTTTCTGAGTTGTTTTTTGCTTTATTTAGAGTTTCTTTGTGAATCTTTTTGCTTTAGGTAAAAAAAATATAAACTTTCTGTTAGTGCCAGTAGTTTTCAAATTTGGATAGTTCAAATTTGAATTATTTGAATTTTGTGTGAATCACTAGTTTGTGAATAACTTTACTCTAAAAATAGATTTTTCAGTAATTATTTTTTCCGCTGTCTAATGCAGGCCTTCTGGCCCAGTAGGCGGGCATTTTTTTATTCACTTTTCAGTTTTTTTTAATTTCTGTTTTATTTATTTTCTTTTGTTTCTGAGTTTTTTTTGCTTTATTTAGAATTATTGAGTGAATCTTTTTGCGTTAGGTCAAAAAAAT
This sequence comes from Elymus sibiricus, assembly GCA_039707655.1. Classification (NCBI taxonomy): domain Eukaryota; kingdom Viridiplantae; phylum Streptophyta; class Magnoliopsida; order Poales; family Poaceae; genus Elymus; species Elymus sibiricus. The sequence continues at coordinate 3,107,837 of CM077670.1, read as the reverse complement.
TATAAACTTTCTGTTAGTGGCAGTAGTTTTCAAATTTGAATAGTTTAAATTCGAATTATTTGAAATTTGTGTGAATCACTAGTTTGTGAATAACTTTACTTTAAAAATAGATTTTGCAGTGATTCTTTTTTCTACTGTTTAATATTAGCGTGTTTTATCATTATATTCAATTTGGTAACTCTTAGGTTATTTAAAAAATGAAATGTCTTTGTAACAGACGAGTTTTCGTCTGAAACCCTGATACTTCGAAAGAGATTGTCCATTTTGTACACGAAGTGGATACAGTTTTTGCCGTAACCCTCTCAACTTTTTAGAACATGCTATGTGGGTGAAATGATGATACCATGCCAACTTTCAACCTTTTCTGATTGTGATTTGTAGTGCTTTTCAATTTCAGGGTCATTTAGCTCAAAAAAATCAGTAAATGCATGAAAAATAGCAAATGAAGTCAGAAAGGGTTGAAAATTGATGACGTGGCTTCGAATGGTGCATACTGAACACACAAAAAGTCTGGAGTTGAAATAAGTTTAAAAAAATGAAATGCCTTTGTAACAGACGAGTTTTCGTCTGAAACCCTGATACTTCGAAAGAAATTGTCCATTTTGTACACGAAGTGGATCCAGTTTTTGCCGTAACCCTCTCAACTTTTTAGCACATGCTATGTGGGTGAAATGATGATACCATGACTACTTTCAACCTTTTCTGATTGTGATTTGTAGTGCTTTTCAATTTCAGGGTCATTTAGCTCAAAAAAATCAGTAAATGCATGAAAAATAGCAAATGAAGTCAGAAAGGGTTGAAAATTGATGACGTGGCTTCGAATGGTGCATGCTGAACACACAAAAAGTCTGGAGTTGATATAAGTTTAAAAAAATGAAATGCCTTTGTAAAAGACGAGTTTTCGTCTGAAACCCCGATACTTCGAAAGAGATTGTCCATTTTGTACACGAAGTGGATCTAGTTTTTGCCGTAACCCTCTCAACTTTTTAGCACATGCTATGTGGGTGAAATGATGATACCATGCCAACTTTCAACCTTTTCTGATTGTGATTTGTAGTGCTTTTCAATTTCAGGGTCATTTAGCTCAAAAAAATCAGTAAATGCATGAAAAATAGCAAATGATGTCAGAAAGGGTTGAAAATTGATGACGTGGCTTCGAATGGTGCATACTGAACACACAAAAAGTCTGGAGTTGAAATAAGTTTAAAAAAATGAAATGCCTTTGTAACAGACGAGTTTTCGTCTGAAACCCTGATACTTCGAAAGAGATTGTCCATTTTGTACACGAAGTGGATCCAGTTTTTGCCGTAACCCTCTCAACTTTTCAGCACATGCTATGTGGGTGAAATGATGATACCATGCCAACTTTTAACCTTTTCTGATTGTGATTTGTAGTGCTTTTCGATTTCAGGGTCATTTAGTTCAAAAAAATCAGTAAATGCATGAAAAATAGCAAATGAAGTCAGAAAGGGTTGAAAATTGATGACGTGGCTTTGGACATAATATTTCTTCGCGTTTCAAATGCCAAAACACATAAGTACCCTAACTATTACAAAGATTCCCTCCGAAAACTCACTAGACAAGAAAGTGATGACAGTGAAGCCGGTCACATCCCAGAGTGGGATCTTTGGGTATAAAACTTTTTCTTCGCGTGTGTCCCTTTGCGCCGTAACCATGGACAATCTTCATCGTTTAACTGGATGCTCGGGTCAATATTCACTGTGAAAGGAGCAATTTCATGAAACTTTTCATAATCTTCTGACATGTCTGTCTTGTCCTCCACTCCCACGATGTTTCTTTTCCCTGAAAGAACTATGTGGCGCTTTGGCTCATCGTATGATGTATTCGCTTCCTTATCTTTTCTTTTTCTCGGCTTGGTAGACATGTCCTTCACATAGAAAACCTGCGCCACATCATTGGCTAGGACGAATGGTTCGTCTGCGTACCCAAGATTGTTGAGATCCACTGTTGTCATTCCATACTGCGGGTCTTCATTTACCCCGCCTCCTGTCAGATTGACCCATTTGCACCGAAGCAAAGGGACCTTCAAACCACGTCCATAGTCAAGTTCCCATATCTCCTCTATGTAACCATAATATGTGTCCTTTGGCCTATTGGTGTTTGCTGCATCAAAGCGGACACCACTGTTTTGGTTGGTGCTCTTTTTATCTTGGGCGATCGTGTAAAATGTATTCCCATTTATCTCGTACCCTTTAAAAGTCAATATAGTCGAAGATGGTAACTTGGACAGCAAGTACAACTCATCTGCAACAGTGTCTTCATGCATGAGACGTGTCTGCAACCAACCGGTGAAAGTCCCCGTTTGTTCATGTGTAATCCAGTCGTCAGACTGCTCCGGGTGTTTGGAGCGTAGAATATTCTTGTGTTCCTCGATATACGGAGCCACCAAGGCGGAACTTTGTAGAACTGTGTAGTGTGCTTGCGCCCAAGAATGCCCGTCATGGCATATTACTGAATTCTTTCCTAGCGTGCCCTTTCCACCCAGTCTGCCCTCATGCCGCGATTCAGGAACACCAATCGGCTTAAGGTCAGCAATAAAGTCAACACAAAAGTCAATGACCTCCTCTGTTTCATGGCCCTTGGAGATGCTTCCTTCTGGCCTAGCACGGTTATGAACATATTTCTTTAAGACTCCCATGAACCTCTCAAAGGGGAACATATTGTGTAGAAATACAGGACCCAGAATGGCAATCTCTTCGACTAGGTGAACTAGGACGTGCGTCATGATATTGAAGAAGGATGGTCGGAACACCAACTCGAAACTGACAAGACATTGCACCAAATCATTCTCTAACCTTGGTATGATTTCTGGATCTATTACCTTCTGAGAGATTGCATTGAGGAATGCACATAGCTTCACAATGGCTAATCGAACGTTTTCCTGTAGAAGCCCCCTTAATGCAACCGGAAGCAGTTGCGTCATAATCACGTGGCAGTCATGAGACTTTAGGTTCTGGAACTTTTTCTCTGCCATATTTATTATTCCCTTTATATTCGATGAGAAGCCAGACGGGACCTTCATACTGAGCAGGCATTCGTCATGTGCATCACGTCGATTGCAGAGCGGACCTCTAGGTCTTTCCAATAGGGTAGGTCCCAAAATATAGATTTCTTCTTCCACATGGGTGCGCGTCCGTCAGCGTCATTCAGAACAGATTGTCCGCCAGGACCCTTTCCAAACATTAATTTTAAATCCTTGACCATATCAAGTATATCATCACCAGTACGGTGGCGAGGCTTCTTCCGGTGATCTGCCTCACCTTTGAAATGCTTGCCTTTCTTTCTTACGGGATGCCTGCTCGGAAGAAATCGACGATGTCCCAGGTACACATTCTTCTTACATTTATCCAAATATATACTGTCGGTATCATCTAAGCAGTGCGTGCATGCGTGGTATCCCTTGTTTGTCTGTCCTGAAAGGTTACTGAGAGCAGGCCAATCATTGATGGTTACAAACAGCAACGCTCGCAGGTCAAATTCCTGCTGTTTGTGCTCATCCCACGCACGTACACCTTCTATACTCCACAGCGCTAAAAGTTCTTCAACTAAATGCCTTAGGTACACATCAATGTCATTGCCGGGTTGCTTGGGGCCTTGGATGAGCACTGGCATCATAATGAACTTCCGCTTCATGCACAACCAAGGAGGAAGGTTATAGATACATAGAGTCACAGGCCATGTGCTATGATTGCTGCTTTGCTCCCCAAAAGGATTAATGTCATCTGCACTTAAACCAAACCATACGTTCCTTGCGTCATCTACAAAGTCCTTCCACTTTCTCTCGATTTTTCTCCACTGCGATCCATCAGCGGGTACTCTCAACTTCCCGTCTTTCTTACGGTCTTCTTTGTGCCATCGCATCAACTTGGCATGCTCTTTGTTTTGGAACAAACGTTTCAACCGTGGTATTATAGGAGCATACCACATCACCTTGGCAGGAATCTTCTTCCTAGGGCGCTCGCCCTCAACATCACCAGGGTCATCGTGGCTGATCTTATAGCGCAATGCACCGCATACCGGGCATGCATTCAAATCCTCGTACTCACCGCGGTAGAGGATGCAGTCATTAGGGCATGCATGTATCTTCTGCACCTCTAATCCTAGAGGGCAGACAGCCTTCTTTGCTTCGTACGTACTGTCGGGCAATTCGTTGTCCTTTGGAAGGTTCTTCTTTAACATTATCAGCAACTTTTCAAATCCCTTGTCAGATACACCATTCTCTGCCTTCCATTGCAGCAATTCCAGTGTGGTACCCAGCTTTTTCTTGTCATCTTCGCAATTTGGGTACAATAATTTCTTGTGATCCTCTAACATGCGCTGCAACTTCAGCTTCTCAATTTCACTTGCGCAGTTTCTCTTTGCATCGGCAATGGCCCGACCAAGATCATCAGCGGGCTCATCTGATGCCTCTTCTTCAGCTTCTTCCCGCATTGTCGGCTCAGCTTCTTCCCCCATTGTTGTACCATCGTATTCAGGGAACCCATGGCCAGGATAGCTGTCGTCATCCTCTTCTTCTTCATTATCTTCCATTAGGACCCCTCTTTCTCCGTCCTTGGTCCAACAGTTATAGCCGGACATGAAACCGGACTCAAACAGGTGGACGTGAATGGTTCTTGAGTTTGAGTAATTTCGATCATTCTTACAGCCAGCACATGGACAATACATAAAACCATCCGCCCGCTTGTTTGCCTCAGCCGCAACCAGAAAAGTACGCACGCCATTAATGAACTGGGGAGAGCATCGGTCATCGTACATCCATTGTCGGCTCATCTTCATTACACAACACCGAAAAGACCAAATTAATACAAGTTCATACATAAAGTTCATACACACTTGTTCTCATAAAACAACATACAAACTCTCTAGCTAAAGCATTTAAATGCAACAACAAATGCGATCAAGATCGCAACTAAGGTAACAATTGATCCAGCAGCATAGTGATACCAAGCCTCACTATCAATGGCATATTTTTTAAATTTTCTAATCTTCAAGCGCATTGCATCCATCTTGATCTTGTGATCATCGACGACATCGGCAACATACAACTCCAGTTTCATCTTCTCTTCTTCAATTCTTTTCAATTTTTCTTTCAAATACTCGTTTTCTTTTTCAACTAAATTTACTTCTCGACAAGAGGGTCGGTTGCAATTTCCGGTTCACATACCTCCTAGATAAAAATATCTATGTCAACTTGATGGGCATAATTGTCATAAACGCGAAATGCAACAAATAGTTATCAAACAGAATATATATACCACATCCGAATCATAAACCGGACGAGGGCCCACGGGGACGGATATCAAAGTCATGGCACTATGTATAACAAACAATCATACATGTAAGAAAATTATACAATTAACTATCTAAATCATACAAACATGATTTTCTTTTTATAAAAAGGATAAGAACAAGAGGCTCACCAAGGTGGTGCCGGCGACGGGACGGTGCGGGCGATCGACGGTGGTTAGGACGGGGACGGGAAGGCACTAAGTAAACCACACCTACACATCCAAACTAAGAAGTTAATTTGAGCTCAAATTGCATATAAATCAAATAAACTACCACATATAAATACTCCCAAACTAAAACCCACAAATCACTATACTTATAGAGCATTGCAAGAGCTAATCTAGCAATGAGAGATGAAAGGACAAAGTTGCTAACCTTTGTGAACACTTGGATGGATGGGGTGCCTCCAAATCTTGACAAATTTTCGCAAAAATGGAGGTGAGCTCGAGCAAGGGGAAGAACAAAGGAGGGGAAGAAGGGGAAAAACAGGGAGGAGTGTGCTCAGGCTGGCCGAAGGGTTCATATATGGGATCTTTAGTCCCGGTTCGTGGCACGAACCGGGACTAAAGGTGAGCCTATAGTCCCGGTTCGTGCCACGAACCGGGACTAAAGGTGACCGTGGGGCCCCAGGCTGACACGAGCCTGCCACCACCCCTTTAGTCCCGGTTCGTGTTACGAACCGGGACTAAAGGTCCGGAATGAACCGGGACTAATGATGCCCGCCCCCCTAGCCGTTGGAATCGGGACTAATGGTCACATTAGTACCGGTTCAAAACCAGACCGGGACTAATGGGGCTCACGTAAAGTCCTTTTTCAACTAGTGCGCAACAATCCCGTGGATCATATATTCATGATCATGATGTCAATGCGCTCAGCGTCGAAGCAGCTGCGCTTCCACAGGGACACCCAAATGATGAAATCCAGCGCAACCCCATTGATGACATCACTCAGCGCTACCCCATTGATGATATCACTCTGCGGACACCTTGTGAGCTGCATAGTCCTAACAATAACTTATAATTGAAGGTGGCGTACGCTATTGCTTTACCGGTTCGGCAAGGAGACCTCTTCCATTGCATGGAGATTCCGGCTGGCTATGCTAGGGTTCGGGTGGAACAGGTGTGCGACGGATATGAGACACTCGAGCTCAACATTCCTGGAGGTCATAGGGAATAGATACTAGTAGAGGCCTCTCATAGATACATCCTTAGGGACAAGCGCTACATTGTCTTTCCTACCTCGCTCTTGCAATCATCGTCATATCCTTAGACCTCAAGGCCAACGTCTCCGCCACCTCCACCACATCAGTCTCCGCCACCTCCACCAAAAAAGTCACTGCCACCTCCACCACATCAGTCTTTGCCACCTCCACCACAAAAGTCAACGCAACCTCCACCACATCAGTCTCTGCCACCTCCACCACAATAGTCTCTGCCACCTCTACCACAATAGTCTCCGCCGCAATCTCCACCACAATAGCCTCCGCCGCCATCTCCACCACAATAGCCTCGGCAGTTGTCTCCGATTGCACTACCTCTGTCATAAAGAAGTAAGTAACAACTGAAGTTCACACCTCGCGCGCCTCAGAAGCAGCAGTAGAAACCAAAGAAGGCAGCAAAGGAGCCTCCTAAGTTCCCTTACGACTATACTCATGAGGAAAGCAAGTAGCAAATGATAGCCTCTATTACACAACACTTCAAACGGAGGGAGCCTGAGCCGAAGCAAGATCTGAAAGTTTCATGATTTTTTGTGGGCATGAGTGAGAGAAATAAGAAGATATTGTCAATTTTAGACTATGACCGCTCCATTAAGAAGTCATATGAGAAAAAGAAATTATGTGGGTCTGCTATTCCCTAGCTCGGAGCCCAAGAGAAACAATCAATCCCCCCGTTGAAAGTGCTTTTAGATCTAGAACATGGTATTATTGAGTTATGTCAAGATATGGTTTTAACGCCAGCTCCAATTTACGAGGACATAATCCCAACATCATCCGGAGATGCATGGAAATATGAGCTGGGCAAGCCTCTTGCTAGACCAGAGTTGGTGAAGAAGCTACCAACACAAATGTACAGATTACATCAATTGTACATGGAGGAATCAAAATTGGGCAGGACCATGATCGATTTAAAGGTTAGAGATGATGATTACTTCCACGGGGAGGACTTCCAATTATACAATCAAGATTCCCTCGACATACCATTCATCAGTTGCTGGGTTTTGTAAGTGTTTTATTTTTATAAGTAACATCTCTTATATATCCTCAATGTATTTAACATTTCTTTTGATCATGTAGAATGGAGATTGAAGCTTGTAGAAAAAATTCCATCTTTCACTTGGGCTTCATGGACCCAAAGGTTGTAAATGCAAGGGTTCTACTTGATCACCCTGAAGATACATTGAACAACATATACAAGTTCGTGCATCTACAACATTACAAGGCAACGATTCTTTTGCCTTTCAACATGGGGTGAGTGTTTACCGTCTTGTACCCCTTTCATTGTTCCAAACACGATGTTAATTCTAATTAGGTGTGCCTGCATATAAACGTACAGGAACAACTGGATACTATTTGTGATCATTCTGGATAGAAGTGTGACAGTAGTTATGGACTCACTGAGGAAAGACAAAATAGAGTACCAAAGCATCATAGACGTGCTCCAAATGTAAGTTTGGTCATCCCAGTATACCTCTATCACCATTGCTTTTAGATCAAGAAAAAATCCATTTATTCGTTATCATGCGCAGGTGTTGGAAAAAGTTCCGTGCAGAACACAAGGGTCAATTCAAGGAAGAACTAGAAATTAGGACAAACTTTCCGGTATGTATTGGGTACTATTTTTGCACATCTATTTTAATTTGTTTCATTACCATCGATATTTGATGATTTCATTTCTTCTAAAGTGTTTGAGGCAAGAAAAAGGCAACAATTTATGCGGATTCTATGTTTGCGAGTTCATGCAAGGTTTAGGTGGCAAGACCGTGACTATTTGGGAATTGGAAGTACATAAACAATATTTACAATTTGATATTATCATATTTTAATATATATTCACATTATCATATTTTGCATATATCCATAGTTTCATGTTTTCATAGTTTCATGTTAATCAGAATTTTATATTATTTATATATTCTTATTGTTCATCTTTTCATATATTCATATTTTCAGAGGTTATGCGGATGCGGGATCAGCTCCTACCAATGGAATGAGTCTTGGCAATTCAAAAGGCCCTTGCATGATTTATTTTTGAAGAGGTTGTAAGCTCCAATGGTACATTTCATTGGGATGGCAAAGCTTTCAATGACAAAAGTAATTATTAAGGAAATTGTAATATACAAGTTTGTTCCTTTCAAATATTTTAAAATATATATATAGCAATTTGTAAATATATATGTCAGTTGGTTTCATACTTGAACGAGAACTCTATATATAGACGTATAGCAGTATTGTAGAATACGTATATTAGTACAAGAAAACATGATTGAAATAAAAAAGAATTAAATAGAAAAGAAACCAGAGAAAAAAGGGGACCATTAGTCCTGGTTGCGTGACCCGGGACTAAAGGCCGGGAGCTTTACTCCCGGATTCGTAGTCTCGGTTGGGAAACTGAGACTAAAGGGTTTCCCAACCGGGACTATTCAAGGATTGTGCAGTAGTGTGTGGTTGCCCACATGTGATTACTCTCGGCGAAGGCCAAGACTTGAGTACCTGACTGTTCCTTCTTCCATGGATATGCTGCTTATGTGCCTTGCCTTTCTCTAATCTGCCTGGTTTGTATCGTTGCAGCGCGTCGCTGTAATTTGTCTCTCAGCCGGAAGAATTGTTGCACCTTGGTGTACGAACATGTGACCTGCGCAACGCCGTCGGGGGCATTTGACTATGCTCCGCATGCATCTGCTGTCCCCAGCCGGTCGTGCCCCTATCACTACCTACATCCCAAATCGTGCCGCCACCGAAGGAAGGTAGTATCTGCAATTTTCCTTTCCCTTAAATTGGAATAAGGTCCCGTCTCGTTTTACTGCTTCTATTTGGTTCAACGAATGTTAGAGGATTGAATGTACAGGAGATGTGAATTGGGACATTTTAAAAATTTCTAAAGCAAATTAAACAAATTTTAGTCTAAAATTCTATTGTTGCCTAATACAAAGTTCATAGACAAGATGGAATGCTATAACTACTAACGACACTAGCAAGAACCAAATCTAATCAAAGGGGTAAGAAAGAATTCAGTGGTCATATAGCCTAAGAGGGGAAGGGTGAATTAGACAAACTTAAAACATTAACATATGGCCTCCACTTATACTACTTGGCATGCATTTATGGTTGATCTAGTGTGAAAATGCCTAGCTACCCACAAAGGGTTCTGTAATAATCTAGAGTAAATCCTAGCAAGATACAACTCTAGAAAGTAAAAGCATTAAGGTTGCAAAATATGAAGTGCAAAAACATAATGGAGTGGGTTAGGAGGATGCAAACTCGACACAAATATTTACTTTGTGGTATTGGTATGCAAATGCCATCCTTATTTTAAGTTGGAGCCCAACCAAGGATATGCTCCCGGTCGTCAAATCTCTCCTAGTCAAGGTCTTTGACTCGCCATTAAGGCTCCAGCCAGGACGGATAAGGAGCTAACCATGAAGGCAACTATCACTACACCCTCTCTTTTGGTCATCTTGACATCATCTCACTATAGAGCTTATCAACTAAGGAAGAGAGTCTACTCGTCCCCTGCACACGGTTGTTGATGCCGATCAACACCAAGCCGTGGGTCAAAGATTTGCCGGCGAGCAACTCAAGGCTATAAGAGGCTGGCACACCATGATTATAAGGTTGGTTCACTCTAAAAAACCAAGCACAAGGCGGCTACATCTTGCAATCTCTCTTTCTTGGCCTAATCTAGCACTAATCATTCTCTAATCTTGCGCTAATTGCCTTGGATGATCACTTTAGCATATTTATGGGTTTGGATGTGTTCTTGATCTATCTTGGACTCCTTTAGACTACAGCACACTTCAGCATCTTGAAATGGGCAATTAGGGAGGGGGGGTTATATATAGCCCAACCACTTAAACTAGCAATTGCTCCGATGAAACTCGGCGAATGTAAATGCTGGATGATCTGTCATGTGTCTCACCCCACCCCCTGCCAGATAATAGGGCGTGTTGCTTTTCCAAGCGGCCAAAAACCGCTTTAAAACTTGTGTCATCGATCATTGCTCCGTCGTGTACTTGAACAATAGTGTCAGATAATCTAACAAGTATAACTTCACTATCCAACTCGAATGCTTCTGTGCTATGGATTAGGACAATGTATACTCTGTCGTTCATATGAACCCATGACTCCAAGCTGACATGCTCTCTGCACAACTTTTACCGCGAATACTTCGGCGTGTCTTTTCCTTCATCACCAATGACACGTCAAGTGCTTCTTCACTATTCATCTACAACTCCTTCTTGATCACCATCTTTAATACTCCAACATGTATTCTTTAGATAGCTGGATCATACGACGTTCATTGAAAAACAAGTGCTTGTGCAATTCAATCCACTCATGTACTTGTGATCTATTTTTGCCATTATACGTCCTTCATTTTGCTATGACTAGGATAGTTTGGAATCTTGATCATTTCGACACAATAACTTGGTGTTCTTCCTTGTGACCTAAAAGATCCTACAAGTACACATGCTTAACAAACATATTAGTCCCAATAACATTGTTGTCATTCAATAACCAAAATCACAAACAATGGCCTAAGAGCCATTTTGCTTACAGGGCACACTAATATCATCCTCAACCTAAGAAAAGATACTTGTAGGAAAGAAATGCTTAAAGTAAATGCACTAAGTAAATTGCAAAGAATTAATGTAAAGAACAAGGGCACGAAGACACAGGGTATATTTTCCTGAGGTATCGAGGAGTTGACACTCGCCATTAATCCTTGTTAGAGCACCCACTGAAGGTTTTGCTCCCCATTATTGAGCCACTAAGACTCAAGTGCACAATAAGGGAAGCCTCTTCTGCATCTCCGAAATGGTGGGCTTCAAACCATGTACAAAAACTCTTTATTGGGGTTCCCCCAAACTCCTATAGGACTTCTCAATGTCTAGTTTCAGGACAAACCCTTTGGTCTTCCTGATCCTTGTCTTATGTAAAACTTCATGTCAAATAACAACTCCATTTAGTATATTCCTTCCAGGAAGGAATGCGGTCTGCGATATTTATTAATAGCTCTACATGCAATCTTGGTAAGGCTCATAGTCAGGACCTTGGAGATAATCCTTATATATCACATTTAATAGACATATAGGCATACTTTATACTATTTGCATCTTTGACCTGATAATTATGATGCCATAGTTCAACCTATATAGATCAGGTCTGCCCATTGTGTAGCTCATCTAATAGCTCCTTGATATCTATCAGAACCTGGGGCAGTATTGGACTTCATGCCCTTAATGGCTGCATCTAATGCTTCTAAAGTGGAAGGCCTTGTCAACTCATTCTCCTCTGGTGAGATTTTCGACTCCATTGACATGAGTATCTATCTCTGCCTTTCCAAACAGCATCTTGTAGTCTTGTTTTTACCATCATATTCGTCAATGCATGCAAATGTATTAATTGTTTTTTTCTTCTTTTAACCTTTTCCCTATGAAAACTTTGTGGGCATTTCATTTACATTTATCATGATATCCAAATACTTATGAAAACTGCCTGATTCACACCGAGGTCAATCATTTGAGGCGTGGAGTTGTGAACTGACACTGCTGATAATGTATCACTGCCTGTTTTAAGCAAGCCGGCATTGAAACTGGGAAAGACTTAGCCCTTCCTGTTGTAGTGCAGTAGTGGTGGCACCATCTTGTTTTAATTGAAGATAAAAATGAAGACATAACAAGAAACACTTTATTTTAGTTGACAAGGCTTGGCACATATATGATTTGATTACAGTATGCAGACCGACCTGCTGGCAGATGCGCATCCGTGGTAGCTATGTATCAATACAATCTCTACGCTAACTACCGACCATTTTATTCAGTTACATAACTTGGCGAGGTGTACACGCATGGTGCAGGCTCTCTCCGACGGCGCCGGAAACTAGGGCATTCACGGTGGTGTCCCACCGTAAACTGGCGCTGGTGGACCTCCGTAAGTTGGCGGCAGTTGTTGACCTCCGTAAGTTGGCGGCAGTTGTTGACCACCGTAAGTTGGCGGCAGTGGTGGTGGTGGACCTCCTGGTTGAGCATCGTAAAACGTATGCATTCAGGGTCATGGTATTGGCTTTGCTATATGCATTGGTATTGTAAGTGCTTGCCGGTGTTCAAGAGGAATTTAGAGAGAGTACGGCTTTTACCATAGGTTTGGGGTACTTGTTGAGCAAACGACGATGAGACGAGGAGGAGAGAGGCGAAGCACAGCGCCACAAAGCCTGTGCTGCTCGCCTTGGCCGTCATCTTGGTACCGCGTGCAGCTGTTGCGTGCTCAAGTATGTAGATGATTTGTTGGTGTTGGGAGGGCTAGCTAGACACGGTTATTTATGCTTTGGTGTCGTACAGTACTGGCTTGATAGCCTGCTGCACACATGCATGCCGGTCAAGCTCAGCCTGCTGACTCAGTCGAAAGTCGGTAACGAATTGTGACCGTGCATATGCCGGTCAAGGCTTGCACGGTAAATCAAAGCTCCGGCCGGCTACGAAAGGCAATTAGGAACTTGTCACGGGTGGAAGATGGCACGGCTGTGTTCAAACTTTGGTGAACATATGGCAAAGACTTGACTTGGCTAATAGTATGTTATTTGACCTTTTGCACGTTCCAATAATGCCAGTATATTTACATCCCATATATGGCTCTCATGGAAACGGAATTGTAGCCCATTTGGTGCTAAACTTGGGAACAACTAGACCAGAAAGATATAATACCGAACCCGATACCATGTAATCGAACAAAGCCTGGTAGTATTGGGCTGTGTCGTCATGGCATCGGGTGATTTTCAGTGAGAGTTGAAAGAAAAGAAAACATCATATGATGTATACAATATTTGATTTTTATGTTTTCCAAGATGCTAAATGTTAGATGGCCAGTCACTACAGGAGAACATATTACCAGTGATAAAATGTTGTGGCACAATTTTGTTTTGTCATTGGTTTCTATGTTATTTGATCAAACCATTTTTTGTCAGTGTTACATCGCTCATTAGTGACAAAATAATATTTCGCCACATGAAGCACCTTTAGTGGCAAATGGAGTGACGAAACAATGTTTTGCCACTGTTACGACATTTATCAGTGACAAAGAATTGTAAACGAGGAGGACGAGGATGGCAAGGGAGCAGGAGAAGGTGGCAGCGAGGGACAGTTCACCCACGTCCACTCGCTGTCCATGGATGTCACGACCGTGGGGAGGCTCGCCACCATAGCAAGGAGGAGCAGGCCACGGCCATGGTGGTGGCCGGGTGGAGACGAGGGCATGACTGGTGTTACCATGATCAAGCAAGTAAGCAACGATGAATGATCGTCGCATGATGTATTAGTATCATCGCATCATAGATCTTATCAGTGCTGATTGCTACAACCGGCACTGATAGCCTGACTATCAGTGCCGCTTTGGTAGTGCCGGTTGAAGCTGGGTGGAGACGAGGGTATGACTGGTGTTACCATGATCAAGCAAGTAAGCAACGATGAATGATCGTCGCAGGATGTATTAGTATCATCGCATCATAGATCTTATCAGTGCTGAACCGCTTTGGTAGTACCGGTTGAAAAACCGGCACTGATGGCATTTTAGAACCGGCACTGATCACTATTTCGGTAGTACTGTTGGTGTGTGAGACCGGTGGATACTGGGGCGACCCTAGCGCAGAAGGCATTTGGCGAGGATTTGACTTGGTGGCTCATTAAGAGACAGTGGCCTAACTGTTCGTTAAGTTAGACCTTCTCCGTCACTACAATCAAAGTAGTGTCCTCTTCTCTATCACTACAATCAATGCAGTATCCTCGTGCGTACGGTTGTGGATGCACAGGCATGTTTTTTTAAATAAATAGTATCTCTATTTTCTAATTATTGGTTATTTTAGTTTTATTCTACATACATCTGTTGATTTTTAAAAATCTATTTGGTTAAAAATGATTGACAATTTAGAATGGATAAAGTATCAAGAAATTTCATGCCCAAATTTATTTTTTCCGCGACTATTTGTCTTACAACCGGCACTGATACTCTAGTATCAGTGCCGGTTCATGTTCTACAACCGGCACTGATAACTAGTATCAATGCCGGGTCTAGATCTGGAACCGGCACCGATAAGTTATCAGTGCCGGTTGCTACAACCGACACTGATAGCCTAACTATTGGTGCCGCTTTGGTAGTGCCGGTTGAAAAACCGGTACTGATGGCGTTTTAGAACCGGTACTGATCACTATTTTGGTAGTAGTGTTGGTGTGTGAGACCAGTGGATACTGGGGCGACCCTAGCGTAGAAGGCATTTGGGGAAGACTTGACTTGGCGGCTCATAAATAGACAGTGGCCTAACTGTTCGTTAACTTAGACCTTCTCCATCACTACAATCAATGCAGTGTCCTCTTCTCCATCGCTACAATCAATGCAGTGTCCTCGTGCGTACGGTTGTGGATGCACAGACATGTTTTTTTAAATATAATTTTCTAATTATTGGTCGTTTTAGTTTTATCCTATATACATCCGTGGATTTTTCTAAATCTAATTGGTTAAAAACGACTGATAATTTAGAATGGAATAAGCATCAAGAGATTTTATGCCTAAATTTATTTTTCCCGCAACTATTTGTCCTACAACCGGCAGTGCCGGTTCATGTTCTACAACCGGCACTGATAACTAGTATCAGTGCCGGGTCTAGATCTGGAACCGGCACTGATAAGTTATCAGTGCCGGTTGCTACAACCGGCACTGATAGCCTGATTATCAGTACCGCTTTGGTAGTGCCGGTTGGAAAACCGGCACTGATGGCATTTTAGAATCGGCAGTGATCACTATTTCGGTTGTAGCGTTGGTGTGTGAGACCCGTGATTACTGGGGCGACCCTAGCGTAGAAGGCATTTGGCGAAGACTTGACTTGGTGGCTCATAAAGAGACAGTGGCCTAACTGTTCGTTAAGTTAGACCTTCTCCATCACTACAATCAATGCAGTGTCCGCGCGCGTACGTTTGTGCATCCATGGATTTTTCTATTTTCTAATTATTGATCATTTTAGTTTTATCCTATATACATCCGTGGATTTTTCTAAATCTATTTGGTTAAAAATGACTGATAATTTACTCTAGTAGCAGTGTTAGTTCATGTTCTACAACCGGCAATGATAACTAGTATCAGTGCCGGGTCTAAATCTTGAATTGGCACGGATAAGTTAGCAGTGCCGGTTGCTACAACCGGCACTGATAGCCTGACTATCAGTGCCGCTTTGGTAGTGCCGGTTGGAAAACTAGCACTGATGGCGTTTTAGAACCGGCACTGATTACTATTTCTGTAGTAGCGTTGGTGCATGAGAATAGTGGATACTGGGGATGCAATGTCCTCTTCTCCATCACTACAATCAACGAAGTGTCCTCGTGTGTACGGTTGGGATGCACACACATATTTTTTTTAAATAAATAGTATCTCTATTTTCTAATTGTTGGTCATTTTAGTTTTATCCTATATACATCCGTGGATTTTTCTAAATCTATTTGGTTAAAAATGATTGATAATTTAGAATGGATAAATTATCAAGAGATTTCATGCCCAAATTTATTTTTCCTACAAGTATTTGTCCTACAACCGGCACTGATACTTTAGTAATAGTGCCGGTTCATGTTCTACAACCGGCGCTGATAACTAATATCAGTGCCGATTCATGTTCTACAACCGGCTCTGATAACTAGTATCACTGATACTTTAGTATTAGTGCCAGTTGGATATTTTTATACTAGTCCTTTCCAGCCTAGTATTTGGCACCATAAAAGAACTTCGTCTTGTGATGATCAGTTTACTGGGTTTGATGTCGAAGATGGGCTAATTACTTGGTGCAACCATGGCAACACATGTAGAAGTTGTGTTGATGAAGGTGCTGACTACGGAGTACTTTTCAAACTCTTGCAACACCAACCACCTCGATGATGGTGATTTAGCAGAGTTTGAAATTTAAATTTCAAACTTTTGAAAAAAATACACGAAGATCATATCTATGACTCTTTGCAGAATACTTACATTTATCTCGTTTTTTTGAGTGTCCATTTATCTCGTTTTCAACCATTTTCTGCATAGAAAGGGAAGTGCACATATTTGACTTTTATCATACAATAATATTTTCACTAGATATTTCTCCAATTCAAACGATATTCAACATCTGCAAAGAACCCTAAGAACCATGGCACTGTACAGACTATTCTTATCGTGATAGTATTCATACAAGTTGACCCCCGCTGCCCTGTCAAAATAACCCATGAACGAATCATGGCCACACAATACATTCTGGAAGCGCGATTATCACAGAGGTAGACAATTCCACAAGCTGAATCTTATCATCATCGAAACCGTGCGAGACAGGTCGCACATCAGCCTGGAATATCTTTGTCCGTTTCCTGCAGAAAAGTACTTTGAGATTCGAGGGTGGACACGCCGTAACAATTTTGTCCAGCTCAGACAGCGACGGCGGCGCTGGGCAAGAAGATGGAAACTGAAGAAAAGTACCAAGCCAACAACATTTTTGTTGTAATTTTTGGACTTATATTTTATTTACTACACAATAATCAACTCTCAACCGATTTATTAGTAAATAAAAAAATACCAAAAAGGGTTGGGCGTCACGTGAGGAAAAAGAGGGACAAAAAGAGGGACAAGCACCTTTAGTCCCGGTCAACCTACTACCCGAGACTAAAGGTGCTGTGTTTCGCCTTCCGCGCGGATGCCACTTTTAGTCTCGAGTGGAACCTTCACCCGGGACTAAAGAGGGACCTTTACTCCCGGGGTAGAGCCACCAAAGGACTAAAGATCTTTAGTCCCGGGTCATGGCTCCACCTGGGACTAAAGGTCACGTTATTAAACTGCATGCGTGCACCGTCGTCTTCAATCCACACCCGCGCCTCTCTCTGCTGCCTCATCGTCCTCGATGGCGTCTATGTCCGCCGCCGCCACCCTCTGCCCGCGTGCCGCCAATCACCCCGCGCGGGCCCGCCGCTGCGCCCTGGTCCACCCATTGTGCACCGGTGCCCCTCTAGCTCGGGGCTCCTTGCCACCGCCGTCCGCTGCCACGCCGCCGCCATCGCCGTCACGATCGTCCGCGCCACCTTCCGACGCCGCGCCGCCTCGATCGTCATCCCAGCCGGCCGCTGCGCGCCCCGGCCTTCCCTTCGTTGTCTCCGGCCCGCGCCTAGCTGTGCTGCCACGCCTCCTCGTCCCCACGCACGCGCTCGGGCTGGTCATCGTCTCCATGGCCTCATCGTCGTCCCCGTGCTGCGCCCTCGTCCCCCTCCGTGCCTCATCGTCTACTCCACGTAGCTACGTGCGTGAGTGTGTAGTGACGTGCATGCCTGTATTGTATATATACATGTGTTCGTGTGTTATTTTCTTTAAACTTCTATTTATTTTTTATGTTTTAGTTTTGTAATTTTTAGATAATTTCTAGGTTTGTTTTAAAAACATAATTGCATAGATAATTTATATGCATAGAAAAGTTTCTAGGATAAAATTTAATTATATTCTTGTTTCATGGAAAATTAAATTACTTGTATTTTCTAGTTAATTATATTTCAGCCCCTAGAAAATTAATGGTGCTTTGAAAATTTAATTTTCTAGTTAATTATATTTCAGTATAAAAAATAATACAATAGTCTACAGTTAAATACGAAATTCATGTTAGAGGTCTAGGACTTTGTTAATTCTGTCAATTTTATTCAGTTAGTTAAGATGGGTCTGGGAGACGAAGAGGATGCTTAGTACCTAATGGACGTGATTAGAGGCAGTACTGGGTATTGTGATGATGTTTTAAAAGACGATGATGGCAGCAACACCAACATATATCTCAATATGTCCCGTGATGGCCACGAAATCGATAATGATGGGCAAGGCAATGATGGCGAGGTATATATATTAAACCTCTGATGATTTCAAACATTTGATTCGTATGTATTAATACTAGGAATTATTATATCTTATTATTTTTAGCCCTCTGGATCAAAGAAACCTAGACGGCCATGAGGCCCGACAAACGAGTTGGAGGGACGATACATCATCAAAAGACTGACTGAAGAGGGCACACCAATTGAGCCCGCCGATCATGCAAAGAAATTTGTAACTCAATGTGGAGTTCTTGTTAGGGACAACATCCCAATCAGCATTTAGAAATGGAAAGCCACCTGCTCAGGATGATCGAAGTGTGGTCCCTCAAAGAGAGAAGGATATGCTGTGAGACCTGCTAAAAGAACATTTTACGGTCGAAGAAAAAGATGAAGACAAAGTGAATGCTTGGGCTTTCAAGAAGATGGCCACTTAATTCCAGACATTCAATTAGAATTTGTGCAATGAATTTATCAAGAAGGGCAGAAGACCCATTTTTACTAGACAATAGAAAAGTTAAAGGACCACCGTGACTCATTTGTGGAGTATAAATTGTCAGAACACGGTGCGCAATGGGTACAAAGGAACACAGAAAATGCCTCGAAGAAACAATATCATCATCATCTAGGACACGGTGGCTACAAGCACTGTATTCACAAATGGGAGAAGATGGAACAAGACCTACATGATAGAAGTATCACACCTGTAACCCTCAATTGGCCCGAACGTTCTAGGACCTGGTATTATGCACATGGAGGCACCTTGAATATGGAGAATGGAGGGTTGCTTTTTGGCCAACATATACATGAAGCAGCCCATAGACTTGCGGATGCCATCGATGCTACTGCCCAAGGAATATTCCAGCCCAATAGAGAAAAGGATGAGCTAACTTATGCCGTTCAAAATCCTGAACGCCCCGAATGAATGTGAGGGAAAGACGTGTTTCTGTGGAAGTATGGGTTCAGTGAGTACAATGACTCTTACAGAAGTCGTCAGAGAAGAAAGAACGAGGAGGAAGAGAGGGTTCGTAAGTTAGAGGAAAGCTTACTATCACACAATGCAAGAATGGCAGAGGAGGTTAAACGGCAAGTGGCCCTAGCACTTAGCGAGGCGCCACTAGTGGAAAAACGGGATTTAGTCCCGGTTTAAAACGGCCTTTAGTGCCGGTTCAGGAACCGGCACTAAAGGGTGGGGACTAAAGCCCCCCCCCCCCCCTTTCGTCCCGGTTCAACACGGCCCGGCACTAAAGGCCCTCCACGTGGCACGAGCCGGCGCCGGGGGTTGGGGGACCTTTACTCCCGGTTGGTAACACCAACCGGGACTAAAAGGTCCACGTGGCACGAGCCCGCGCCGGGGGCTGGGGGGCCTTTAGTCCCGGTTGGTAACACCAACCGGGACTAAAAGGTATAGGGGTTTAGGGGTTTATGTTTTATTTTTCCTTTTAATTTTGTGTTTTCCATTTAATTCTTTTTCATTTCAAACATATTTTACGCTACTACATACTGTACACGGTATGCATATATATATAAATAGAATTTCTCGTAGAACCGATCATATATATATCATCGAATTTCTCGTACGACCATTCACATACACATATATATATACAATTTGGTATATACAATTTGTCCTACAATTTGCGGATCATTACACATGCAGGCATTACAACTTGTAATGGTATTCTCCTTTGAGATCTATGACCTGGTCGAGCAAAAATCCCGCTATTTCCTCTTGAATTGCTCGTACGCGATCCGTTGGTAGGAGCTTGCCCCGCATCTCCCACAGCTTTAAAGAAGATCAAGATGAATATATTAGTTGTGTGTATATATATTAGATCATGATAAAAAAATTGTGGATAGTGTTCTGGCAAACGTACCCAATGTTGTCTTTCAGATTTTTCCATTTCGGACGTCATCATGCGAATGGTCTCGCAAACGTAGTATGCACATAAATTATTCCCCGGCGCTTGGCTCAGCCACTTTACGAGAATAAAATTCAATCAGATAATAATTAATCAAGCATGATAATGGTATTGAAACTAGAATTAAAGAGATGAACGGACGTAGCTAGCTAGTACTCCCTCCGTCCGAAAAAGCTTGTCCCAAGCTTGTGCCTCAAATGGATGTATCTAGCACTAACTTGGTGCTAGCTAGATACATCCATTTGAGAGACAAGCTTTTTCGGACGGAGGGAGTACTACTTAATTACCTTGGGTCGCACCCATTTCAGCTGTTGTTTCCATTCGTTGGGGACCTCATTGATGAACTTTTGCCAAGCCCTGCCCGCCGGCAAAGAAAATGAATAAAGGAGTTATTAATTAGTTGATATCAGGAAATGAACTAAAGAGGCCGACATAGTGCGATAATGATTGAACTTACCTTTCGACCATCCCCCTCACGATTGCGTATTCGGATGGTTCTTTATATAGTGAGTCCAGTACTTGAACTTTTCCCTTGTCAACTTCAATGATTAACAAGATCCAGTGGAAACTGCATGCGCACATGTTTGTATAATTAAGTGGGCATGTGCATAACTCATCAACTACACCTATTAACATCTAGTAATTAAGCAAAAATAGAATTTCTAGTACAAGATATAGTAACACTCACCCGAAGTTGTAAGGAAGTAGTATTTCTGGTTGGGTGTTTAGTCACTTCAAAAACTCTAGCAAGCTGATCTCTGTGTCTTCTCTCGACCATTCAGTTGACCATGTCTTTTGATTAATCGTATTTGGGTCAATGAACCCAATGCCATAGCGTCCAGCTTTTTCCATTTCATACATCTTCATTCTGCATAATACCACAGAAAAGAATATAGTGAGGATAATTACAGGTAAAGAACGAGCACAGCTAGCTAGAGACTTAAATTACAGAAAGAAATCACTTAGAGACAATAGCAACTGACAATAGATTTGTCGAGTGCGTCTTGATTGAATAACTGAAACAACTCTTCAAACTCAACCCACAAATCTTTCGCATGGAAGTAATGCTTTTCCTTGACTTTCACCATGAGGGACTCTCGATCGGTCTTTGTTGCTTCTGTCCATGTACCACTTATGCAAATTGTACATTCTCGTTGGTAGAAGCGGGACCTGCTCAGGCTTGACCAGAGGTTGGCCGCAGACATATTTCCATCTTAGTTCCTCGATGCCTAGGAGTTGTTCAACAGTGAGACCAGCCTCTTTAGCCTGCCTTCCATGATCGTCGGTTATTACCAGCTGATCGGCGGTACTCACATGTGTTTGTACAATGAGCGGGGAGATCGATTGCACTGCCTGTTCTCCTAGCTGGGGAACAGTTTTCCCGCTTTTTTTGCCAACTGCTTGGCTCGAGCTCGAGCTCGACTCCTTCTTTTTTTGTGCCTGATATGACTTCTTGATAGAGCGCTCATAGTCTGAGTCCATATGCTTGACAGCCGGTTGAGCATTATCAATAAAGTGTTGTATGACATTCTCAGGTACTTTCTCCTTTGGCGACGGGGGCGGTTTCGGTCCAAAATGGGCCTTCAATTGGGCAGCCACTTCGGCGTTGATTTCCTCCTCAGTCAGGTGGTAAGGCAACTTCGGAAGAGGCTTGAGGCTTGGACCATATTTGTATTTCTTGCTTATTGTACCGCTAGCCGCCGTAGCTGCGGCGCCTCTCTTCCGCTGTTGCTTAGGCGGCGGAGCCCGCTGAGGCGGCGGAGACGGCTGACGCGGTGCCGGACTTGGAGGAGGAGGAGACGGCTGACGCGGTGCCTGACTTGGAGGAGGAGGAGTCGGATGACGCGGTGCCGAACTTGGAGGAGGAGGAGTCGGCTGACGCGGTGCCGGAATTGGAGGAGGAGGAGTCGACTGACGCGGCGGCGGACTTGGAAGAGCAGGACTCGGCTGACGCGGTGGCGGACTTGTTGCAGCAGGAGTCGGTGGCCTTGGAAAGACGATGCAATCCTTTTTCCATAGAATGATACGATGTATGGCCTCTCCCAGTGTGCTCTCCTCGTCACCTCCAGGAATGTCAAGCTGTAGCTCGTAATATCCTGACATCACTTCATCAACCCCGACACGAGCATAGCCAGCTGGAATCGGATTGCAATGGAAGGTTGCTTCAGGGGGATTTGTTAAAGCATAGCCGTCCGCCACCTTCATGGATAGGTTCTTCACTTTCATGTGTAGCTCACAAGTAGTCCTGTCTTTGATATCATCCACAGGGTATGTAGACAGCAGTGCATCATCGGCCGGGGTGGAACCCACGCTGCTTCTCGGCATAGATGGGATGGTGCTATCCAATGCTGGATCCATCTGCTCCTGCTGCCGCTGAGACGCCCTTTCCTGGCTAAGTGAGTCGATCTGCTCCTGCTGCCGCCTGAAAGCGCTTTGCAACTCCAAGTGACTAGAGTATAGGCCTTGAAGGAGGAGTGCTTCCTCCTTCCTCTTCTCCTCCTCCAGCTTCCTCTTCTGCTCCTCCTGCTGCTTCTTTCTCGCACGGCTTCTGTAATCGGCGTTCCAATCCGCAAACCCCTCAAACCACGGAACAACGCCTTTGCCTCGTGTTCTTCCCGGGTGTTCAGGATTCTTTAGGGCGCGCGTAAGCTCGTCGTTCTCTCTGTTGGGCGTGAACACCCCCATTCGAGCTTCTTCTATTGCAACAAGTAAATCGTCCTGAGCTTTTTTAAGACTTGCCCGCTCCATAATCAGCCCTGTCTCTGGGTTCAACTTCCCCCCATGCGCATAAAACCAAGTCCTGCACCTGGGGGGCCAGTCCAATGTAACTGGAGTGACCCCTGCATCCATCATCTTTTGCTCAGCGAGATCCCACTTAGGCAGGACCACCTGGTAGCCACCTAGCCCCAGAATATGGTGCCACTTCTTTTTCGCAGCATTAATCTTGTTTTGTCTCGACCGTTCCTGAGCTAGTTCCGATTCCTTGAACTTCACGAAATCGTCCCAGTGATCTTTTGCCTTCTCCAGTGTTCCACTGAATTCTGGAGTCTGCTTTCCTACTCTGACGTACGCGGCCCATATATTTTTCTTGTGGTTGTTGAATGCTATCGCCATCTTCTTAAGAGCACTCTTTCTGACTTTCGCCAGATCTGCATCTGTCAAATGATCTGGTAGGGTGAAATGTGACATGAGTGATTCCCAAAGCAGATCTTTTGCTCTTTCGTCGACAAAAGTAACTCCTGGATCTCCATTTGCTGGCTTTTTCCATTCTTGAACGGAGATCGGGATTTGGTCCCTGACAATAACTCCGCATTGACGAGTGAACTTGGTCGCATTCTTCTTAGGTTCAAGCGGTTCGCCATTTGATTTGATGGCATCGATGTTGTACTTTACGCCAGCCTGCAACCTTTTGGCCGGGCCTCGAACTGCCCTGCCGCTTGTAGAAGATTTGCTCGATCCGGAGGGCTAAAAGAAGAAAGATCGATTCGTTAATATATACAAATCAATTAATACATGTAATGATCACCGGATGGCTTATATAATAAATATACCTCTAGCTCGCCGATCTTTGTTATTTGAAGAACATTTCCTTCGTCATCATTGTTGTCGCCTTCATCTATTCGTTCATCTTCATCAAACATCATACCCTCACCCGAAGGGTTCAGATATTGCGAGCCGTCATCATGATCATCTGGGCTCGGGGAGTGTATGATGTCGAACAGAGCCTCTTCTCCTTCTCTGCCGGTATTGTCCATAGCTTTTATTTAACTAATCCAGAAGAAAGATAAAACAATTTAGTATTCAAATTAGAATGCATGCAATCAATAAGGAAAAACTGAATCATAGTAGATAATATGCATCTCGAATAATCCAGATAATATGCATCATCGAATATAATCTCGAATACATCGTCTCGAATATTATCGAATAATATAATCTCGAATACATCGTCTCGAATATAATCTCGAATACATCTCGAGTATTATCACTAATACATCTCGAATATTATCATATATATAACATCACTAGCTAATATAGATCGAATATTATCGACGAATCTAGTTCACTCGCGGTTCCTGAGGCGCGGGCGGTGGACACCCAAAGAGAAGGAACCATCACAGGATCATAGCTCGGGTGAGATCCCTGAAGAACCTGCCAGGTATTGGAGAACCTGACGTCCAACGCATCCATGTAGCGACGGACGTGCTCGTCCTCCTCCCTGACACGGCGACGTACCACCTCCGACGGTGCCGGCTGCCTCCGCACCGAAAGTGGCCCACGCGAATGCCACCAAAGAAGCTCCGGGTCGACGACGGGACCCGGGGCCGGGTTCCTCACCAAGTTGCGCGCCCCTGAAGGTAGCACCTCCCAGTGCCATCCCGGCAGAGCCCAGTCCCGAACGTTGCCCCTCTGAAGCAGGACGTCGTCGCGAACGAGTCGATGACGAGGATGCGGGCCGGGCATCGTTGACTCCGAGAAGAAATTCTATGCAAATTTAACATTTTTTAAATGCTTGATTGTGATTTCTTATATACGAGGAACCTTCAGAATCATAACGGATTCTCTTAACCTTTAAGGGATTTAACAAAATGGCGCCATTGTGGATGTGCAGAAAATGGTCCATATTTTTCCTGATATCATCTACCCTTCTATATGCAAATCTAACATTCATCTAACATTTCTATATCTTTTTTATATCTAAATTTTATATAGCAATAAAAAAGTATAAAAAACTAAAAAACATTTCTATATCTTTTTTATATCTAACATTTATCTAGCTATAACTAAAAGTATAAAAAACTAAAAAATATTCATCTAACATTTATATATGTAACATTTCATCTAACATTTATATATCTAACATTTCTATAAATAAAAGTATAAAAAAACTAGAAAACAGAAAAACAGAAAATAAGAATGTGTGTGTGTGTGTACGTGTGTGTGTGTGTGTTTGTTCATGCATGTGTGTGTGTGTGTGCGGGCTCGATGGGAGGGGCGGCCATGGCGGCAGGGGCTCACAGCGGGGCGACGGCCGGCGAGGCGAGGCGAGTCGTCGGCGACGGCGACTGCGACGGCCGGCGAGGCGAGGCGAGTCGTCGGCGACGGCGACTGCGACGGCGACGGCGCACGAGGTCGAGGAGAGGGGCGGCACGACGGCGCGCGTGTCGGGGCAGGCGGGCGCGGGCGGGGATCGGCAAGGAGGCGCAGGCGGCGTCGGGGAGGAGGCGCGGGCGGCCGGCGTCGGGGGCGGCGGCGATGATCTCCGGCGTCGGGGGAGGTGACGGCGTTGCGCAGTAGCCTGGCGGCGTCCTCGTTCGGCGTCGTCGAGAGAATGGAGAATCGATCTGAAATTTTGCAAACTGCCGCTTATATACAACGACCTTTTGTCGCGGTTGGTGGCTCCAACCGCGACTAAAGGTAGCCTTTAGTCGCGGTTGGAGCCACCAACCGCGACTAAAGGTATTTTTCGCCAGGCGAAGCGGCGGGAAGCGCAGACCTTTAGTCGCGGTTGGTGGCTCCAACCGGGACTAAAGACCCCCCTTTAGTCGCGGTTGGAGCCACCAACCGCTTCTAAAAGTCTCGTGCTGCCACAGCCGCGGTGCAGGAAGTTTAGTCCCACCTCGCCCAGCGAAGGGCAGCCGCACTGGTTTAGAAGCCCCGCCGCGGCTGCTCCTTCGAGCTCCTCTCTAAAGCAGGCCTTCCGGGCCTACCGCACAATCGCTGCCCTGTTGGGCCTACTGGGCCTTGCGGGCCTGCATCCTGGCCCAATTAGAGGTTGGGTTTCTAGTCGTATGCGGGCCGTGGTGTCCGAGTAGGCGGGCATTTTTTTAATTTAATTATTTTTCATTTTTGTTTGTTTTCAGCTTTATTTCCGTTCTTTTTTTTCTGAGTTGTTTTTTTTGCTTTATTTAGAGTTTCTGTGTGAATCTTTTTCTTTAGGTAAAAAAAAATATAAACTTTCTTTTAGTGCCAGTAGTTTTCAAATTTGGATAGTTTAAATTTGAATTATTTGAATTTTGTGTGAATCACTAGTTTGTGAATAACTTTACTTTAAAAATAGATTTTTCAGTGATTCTTTTTTCCGCTGTCTAATGCAGGCCCGCTGGCCCAGTAGGCAGGCATTTTTTTATTTACTTTTCAGTTTTTTTAATTTCTGTTTTATTTATTTTCTTTTGTTTCTAAGTTTTTTTTTGCTTTATTTAGAATTAATGAGTGAATCTTTTTGCGTTAGGTCAAAAAATTTATAAACTTTCTGTTAGTGGCAGTAGTTTTCAAATTTGAATAGTTTAAATTCGAATTATTTGAAATTTGTGTGAATCACTAGTTTGTGAATAATTTTACTTTAAAAATAGATTTTGCAGTGATTCTTTTTTCTGCTGTTTAATATTAGCGTGTTTTATCATTATATTCAATTTGGTAACTCTTAGGTTATTTAAAAAATGAAATACCTTTGTAACAGACGAGTTTTCGTCTGAAACCCTGATACTTCGAAAGAAATTGTCCATTTTGTACACGAAGTGGATCCAGTTTTTGCCGTAACCCTCTCAACTTTTTAGCACATGCTATGTGGGTGAAATGATGATAGCATGCCAACTTTCAACCTTTTCTGATTGTGATTTGTAGTGCTTTTCAATTTCAGGGTCATTTAGCTCAAAAAAATCAGTAAATGCATGAAAAATAGCAAATGAAGTCAGAAAGGGTTGAAAATTGATGACGTGGCTTCGAATGGTGCATACTGAACACACAAAAAGTCTGGAGTTGAAAGAAGTGTAAAAAAATGAAATGCCTTTGTAACAGACGAGTTTTCGTCTGAAACCCTGATACTTCGAAAGAGATTGTCCATTTTGTACACGAAGTGGATCCAGTTTTTGCCGTAACCCTCTCAACTTTTTAGCACATGCTATGTGGGTGAAATGATGATACCATGCCAACTTTCAACCTTTTCTGATTGTGATTTGTAGTGCTTTTCAATTTCAGGGTCATTTAGCTCAAAAAAATCAGTAAATGCATGAAAAATAGCAAATGAAGTCAGAAAGGGTTGAAAATTGATGACGTGGCTTTGGACATAATATTTCTTCGCGTTTCAAATGCCAAAACACATAAGTACCCTAACTATTACAAAGATTCTCTCCGGAAACTCACTAGAGAAGAAAGTGATGACAGTGAAGCCGGTCACATCCCAGAGTGGGATTTTTGGGTATAAAACTTTTTCTTCGCGTGTGTCCCTTTGCGCCGTAACCATGGACAATCTTCATCGTTTAACTGGATGCTCGAGTCAATATTCACTGTGAAGGGAGCAATTTCATGAAACTTTTCATAATCTTTTGACATGTCTGTCTTGTCCTCTACTCCCACGATGTTTCTTTTCCCTGAAAGAACTATGTGGCGCTTTGGCTTATCGTATGATGTATTCGCTTCCTTATCTTTTCTTTTTCTCGGCTTGGTAGACATGTCCTTCACATAGAAAACCTGCGCCACATCATTGGCTAGGACGAATGGTTCGTCTGCGTACCCAAGATTGTTGAGATCCACTGTTGTCATTCCGTACTACGGGTCTTCCTTTACCCCGCCTCCTGTCAGATTGACCCATTTACACCGAAACAAAGGGACCTTCAAACCACATCCATAGTCAAGTTCCCATATCTCCTCTATGTAACCATAATATGTGTCCTTTGGCCTATTGGTGTTTGCTGCATCAAAGCGGACACCACTGCTTTGGTTGGTGCTCTTTTTATCTTGGGCGATCGTGTAAAATGTATTCCCATTTATCTCGTACCCTTTAAAAGTCAATATAGTCGAAGATGGTAACTTGGACAACAAGTATAGCTCATCTGCAACAGTGTCGTCATGCATGAGACGTGTCTGCAACCAACCGGCGAAAGTCCCCGTTTGTTCATGTGTAATCCAGTCGTCAGACTGCTCCGGGTGTTTGGAGCGTAGAATATTCTTGTGTTCCTCGATATACGGAGCCACCAAGGCGGAACTTTGTAGAACTGTGTAGTGTGCTTGCGCCCAAGAATGCCCGTCATGGCATATTACTGAATTCATTCCTAGCGTGCCCTTTCCACCCAGTCTGCCCTCATGCCGCGATTCAGGAACACCAATCGGCTTAAGGTCAGGAATAAAGTCATCACAAAATTAGGACGTGCCCTCTGTTTCATCGCCCTTGGAGATGCTTCCTTCTGGCCTAGCACGGTTATGAACATATTTCTTTAAGACTCCCATGAACCTCTCAAAGTGGAACATATTGTGTAGAAATACAGGACCCAGAATGGCAATCTCTTCGACTAGGTGAACTAGGACGTGCGTCATGATATTGAAGAAGGATGGTGGGAACACCAACTCGAAACTGACAAGACATTGCACCAAATCATTCTCTAACCTTGGTATGATTTCTGGATCTATTACCTTCTGAGAGATTGCATTGAGGAATGCACATAGCTTCACAATGGCTAATCGAACGTTTTCCTGTAGAAGCCCCCTTAATGCAACCGGAAGCAGTTGCGTCATAATCACGTGGCAGTCATGAGACTTTAGGTTCTGGAACTTTTTCTCTGCCATATTTATTATTCCCTTTATATTCGATGAGAAGCCATACGGGACCTTCATACTGAGCAGGCATTCGAAGAAGATTTCCTTCTCTTCTTTGGTAAGAGCGTAGCTGGCATGACCCTGATAGTGCTTTGGATCCATCCCGTCTTTTCCGTGCATACGTTGCTGGTCCTCCCGTGCCTCCGGTGTATCTTTTGTCTTACCGTACACGCCCAAGAAGCCTAGCAGGTTCACGCAAAGATTCTTCGTCATGTGCATCACGTCGATTGCAGAGCGGACCTCTAGGTCTTTCCAATAGGGTAGGTCCCAAAATATAGATTTCTTCTTCCACATGGGTGCGCGTCCGTCAGCGTCATTCAGAACAGATTGTCCGCCAGGACCCTTTCCAAACATTAATTTTAAATCCTTGACCATATCAAGTATATCATCACCAGTACGGTGGCGAGGCTTCTTCCGGTGATCTGCCTCACCTTTGAAATGCTTGCCTTTCTTTCTTACGGGATGCCTGCTCGGAAGAAATCGACGAGTCCTGCTCCCAGGTACACATTCTTCTTACATTTATCCAAATATATACTGTCGGTATCATCTAAACAGTGCGTGCATGCGTGGTATCCCTTGTTTGTCTGTCCTGAAAGGTTACTGAGAGCAGGCCAATCATTGATGGTTACAAACAGCAACGCTCGCAGGTCAAATTCCTGCTGTTTGTGCTCATCCCACGCACGTACACCTTCTATACTCCACAGCTCTAAAATTTCTTCAACTAATGGCCTTAGGTACACATCAATGTCATTGCTGGGTTGCTTGGGGCCTTGGATGAGCACTGGCATCATAATGAACTTCCGCTTCATGCACAACCAAGGAGTAAGGTTATAGATACATAGAGTCACAGGCCATGTGCTATGATTGCTGCTTTGCTCCCCAAAAGGATTAATGCCATCTGCACTTAAACCAAACCATACGTTCCTTGCGTCATCTACAAAGTCCTTCCACTTTCTCTCGATTTTTCTCCACTGCGATCCATCAGCGGGTACTCTCAACTTCCCGTCTTTCTTATGGTCTTCTTTGTGCCATCGCATCAACTTGGCATGCTCTTTGTTTTGGAACAAACGTTTCAACCGTGGTATTATAGGAGCATACCACATCACCTTGGCAGGAATCTTCTTCCTGGGGCGCTCGCCCTCAACATCACCAGGGTCATCATGGCTGATCTTATAGCGCAATGCACCGCATACCGGGCATGCATTCAAATCCTCGTACTCACCGCGGTAGATGATGCAGTCATTAGGGCATGCATGTATCTTCTGCACCTCTAATCCTAGAGGGCAGACAGCCTTCTTTGCTTCGTACGTACTGTCGGGAATTCGTTGTCCTTTGGAAGGTTCTTCTTTAACATTATCAGCAACTTTTCAAATCCCTTGTCAGATACACCATTCTCTGCCTTCCATTGCAGCAATTCCAGTGTGGTACCCAGCTTTTTCTTGTCATCTTCGCAATTTGGGTACAACAATTTCTTGTGATCCTCTAACATGCGCTGCAACTTCAGCTTCTCAATTTCACTTGCGCAGTTTCTCTTTGCATCGGCAATGGCCCGACCAAGATCATCAGCGGGCTCATCTGATGCCTCTTCTTCAGCTTCTTCCCGCATTGCCGGCTCAGCTTCTTCCCCCATTGTTGTACCATCGTATTCAGGGAACCCATGGCCAGGATAGCTGTCGTTATCCTCTTCTTCTTCATTCTCTTCCATTAGGACCCCTCTTTCTCCGTGCTTGGAGCAACAGTTATAGCCGGACATGAAACGGGACTCAAACAGGTGGACGTGAATGGTTCTTGAGTTAGAGTAATTTCGATCATTCTTACAGCCAGCACATGGACAATACATAAAACCATCCGCCCGCTTGTTTGCCTCAGCCGCAACCAGAAAAGTACGCACGCCATTAATGAACTGGGGAGAGCATCGGTCATCGTACATCCATTGTCGGCTCATCTTCATTACACAACACCGAAAAGACCAAATTAATACAAGTTCATACATAAAGTTCATACACACTTGTTCTCATAAAACAACATACAAACTCTCTAGCTAAAGCATTTAAATGCAACAACAAATGCGATCAAGATCGCAACTAAGGTAACAATTGATCCAACAGCATAGTGATACCAAGCCTCACTATCAATGGCATATTTTTTAAATTTTCTAATCTTCAAGCGCATTGCATCCATCTTGATCTTGTGATCATCGACGACATCGACAACATACAACTCCAGTTTCATCTTCTCTTCTTCAATTCTTTTCAATTTTTCTTTCAAATACTCGTTTTGTTTTTCAACTAAATTTAACTTCTCGACAAGAGGGTCGGTTGCAATTTCCGGTTCACATACCTCCTAGATAAAAATATCTATGTCAACTTGATGGGCATAATTTTCATAAACGCGAAATGCAACAAATAGTTATAAAAGAGAATATATATACCACATCCGAATCATAAACCGGACAAGGGCCCACGGGGACGGATATCAAAGTCATGGCACTATGTATAACAAACAATCATACATGTAAGAAAATTATACAATTAACTATCTAAATCATACAAACATGATTTTCTTTTTATAAAAAGGATAAGAACAAGAGGCTCACCAAGGTGGTGCCGGTGACGGGACGGTGCGGCCGATCGACGGTGGTTAGGACGGGGACGGGAAGGCACTAAGTAAACCACACCTACACATCCAAACTAAGAAGTTAATTTGAGCTCAAATTGCATATAAATCAAATAAACTACCACATATAAATACTCCCAAACTAAAACCCACAAATCACTATACTTATAGAGCATTGTAAGAGCTAATCTAGCAATGAGAGATGAAAGGACAAAGTTGCTAACCTTTGTGAACACTTGGATGGATGGGGTGACTCCAAATCTTGACAAATTTTGGCAAAAATGGAGGTGAGCTCGAGCAAGGGGAAGAACAAAGGAGGGGAAGAACAGGGAGGAGTGTGCTCAGGCTGGCCGAAGGGTTCATATATGGGATCTTTAGTCTAAAGGTGAGCCTATAGTCCCGGTTCGTGCCACGAACCGGGACTAAAGGTGATCGTGGGACCCCAGGCTGACACGAGCCTGCCACCACCCCTTTAGTCCCGGTTCGTGTTACGAACCAGGACTAAAGGTCCGGAACGAACCGGGACTAATGATGCCTGCCCCCCTAGCCGTTGGAACCGGGACTAATGGTCACATTAGTACCGGTTCAAAACCAGACCGGGACTAATGGGGCTCACGTAAAGTCCTTTTTGTACTAGTGCGCAACAATCCCGTGGATCATATATTCATGATCATGATGTCAATGCGCTCAGCGTCGAAGCAGCTGCGCTTCCACAGGGACACCCAATTGATGAAATCCAGCGCAACCCCATTGATGACATCACTCAGCGCTACCCCATTGATGATATCACTCTGCGGACACCTTGTGAGCTGCATAGTCCTAACAATAACTTATAATTGAAGGTGGCGTACACTATTGCTTTACCGGTTCGGCAAGGAGACCTCTTCCATTGCATGGAGATTCCGGCTGGCTATGCTAGGGTTCGGGTGGAACAGGTGTGCGACGGATATGAGACACTCGAGCTCAACATTCCTGGAGGTCATAGGGAATAGATACTAGTAGAGGCCTCTCATAGATACATCCTTAGGGACAAGCGCTACATTGTCTTTCCTACCTCGCTCTTGCAATCATCGTCATATCCTTAGACCTCAAGGCCAACGTCTCCGCCACCTCCACCACATCAGTCTCCGCCACCTCCACCAAAAAAGTCACTGCCACCTCCACCACATCAGTCTTTGCCACCTCCACCACAAAAGTCAACGCAACCTCCACCACATCAGTCTCTGCCACCTCCACCACAATAGTCTCTGCCACCTCTACCACAATAGTCTCCGCCGCAATCTCCACCACAATAGCCTCCGCCGCCATCTCCACCACAATAGCCTCGGCAGTTGTCTCCGATTCCACTACCTCTGTCAGAAAGAAGTAAGCAACAACTGAAGTTCACACCTCGCGCGCCTCAGAAGCAGCAGTAGAAACCAAAGAAGGCAGCAAAGGAGCCTCCTAAGTTGCCTTACGACTATACTCATGAGGAAAGCAAGTAGCAAATGATAGCCTCTATTACACAACACTTCAAACGGAGGGAGCCTGAGCCGAAGCAAGATCTGAAAGTTTCATGATTTTTTGTGGGCATGAGTGAGAGAAATAAGAAGATATTGTCAATTTTAGACTATGACCGCTCCATTAAGAAGTCATATGAGAAAAAGAAATTATGTGGGTCTGCTGTTCCCCAGCTCGGAGCCCAAGAGAAACAATCAATCCCCCCGTTGAAAGTGCTTTTAGATCTAGAACATGGTATTATTGAGTTATGTCAAGATATGGGTTTAACGCCAGCTCCAATTTATGAGGACAGAATCCCAACATCATCCGGAGATGCATGGAAATATGAGCTGGGCAAGCCTCTTGCTAGACCAGAGTTGGTGAAGAAGCTACCAACACAAATGTACAGATTACATCAATTGTACATGGAGGAATCGAAATTGGGCAGGACCATGATCGATTTAAAGGTTAGAGATGATGATTACTTCCACGGGGAGGACTTCCAATTATACAATCAAGATTCCCTCGACATACCATTCATCAGTTGCTGGGTTTTGTAAGTGTTTTATTTTTATAAGTAACATCTCTTATATATCCTCAGTGTATTTAACATTTCTTTTGATCATGTAGAATGGAGATTGAAGCTTGTAGAAAAAATTCCATCTTTCACTTGGGCTTCATGGACCCAAAGGTTGTAAATGCAAGGGTTCTACTTGATCACCCTGAAGATACATTGAACAACATATACAAGTTCGTGCATCTACAACATAACAAGGCAACGATTCTTTTGCCTTTCAACATGGGGTGAGTGTTTACCGTCTTGTACCCCTTTCATTGTTCCAAACACGATGTTAATTCTAATTAGGTGTGCCTGCATATAAGCGTACAGGAACAACTGGATACTATTTGTGATCATTCTGGATAGAAGTGTGACAGTAGTTATGGACTCACTGAGGAAAGACAAAATAGAGTACCAAAGCATCATAGACGTGCTCCAAATGTAAGTTTGGTCATCCCACTATACATCTATCACCATTGCTTTTAGATCAAGAAAAAATCCATTTATTCGTTGTCATGCGCAGGTGTTGGAAAAAGTTCTGTGCAGAACACAAGGGTCAATTCAAGGAAGAACTAGAAATTAGGACAAACTTTCCGGTATGTATTGGGTACTATTTTTGCACATCTATTTTAATTTGTTTCATTACCATCGATATTTGATTATTTCATTTCTTCTAAAGTGTTTGAGGCAAGAAAAAGGCAACAATTTATGCGGATTCTATGTTTGCGAGTTCATGCACGGTTTAGGTGGCAAGACCGTGACTATTTGGGAATTGGAAGTACATAAACAATATTTACAATTTGATATTATCATATTTTAATATATATTCACATTATCATATTTTTCATATATCCATAGTTTCATGTTTTCATAGTTTCATGTTAATCAGAATTTTATATTATTTATATATTCTTATTGTTCATCTTTTCATATATTCATATTTTCATAGGTTATGCGGATGCGGGATCAGCTCCTACCAATGGAATGAGTCTTGGCAATTCAAAAGGCCCTTGCATGATTTATTTTTGAAGAGGTTGTAAGCTCCAATGGTACATTTCATTGGGATGGCAAAGCTTTCAATGACAAAAGTAATTATTAAGGAAATTGTAATATACAAGTTTGTTCCTTTCAAATATTTTAAAATATATATATAGCAATTTGAAAATATATATGTCAGTTGGTTTCATACTTGAACGAGAACTCTATATATAGACGTATAGCAGTATTGTAGAATACGTATATTAGTACAAGAAAACATGATTGAAATAAAAAAGAATTAAATAGAAAAGAAACCAGAGAAAAAAGGGGACCTTTAGTCCTGGTTGCGTGACCCGGGACTAAAGGCCGGGACCTTTACTCCCGGATTCGTAGTCTCGGTTGGGAAACTGAGACTAAAGGGTTTCCCAACCGGGACTATTCAAGGATTGTGCAGTAGTGTGTGGTTGCCCACATGTGATTACTCTCGGCGAAGGCCACGACTTGAGTACCTGACTGTTCCTTCTTCCACGGACATGCTTCTTATGTGCCTTGCCTTTCTCTAATCTGCCTGGTTTGTATCGTTGCAGCGCGTCACTGTAATTTGTCTCTCAGCCGGAAGAATTGTTGCACCTTGGTGTACGAACATGTGACCTGCGCAACGCCGTCGGGGGCATTTGACTATGCTCCGCATGCATCTGCTGTCCCCAGCCGGTCGTGCCCCTATCACTACCTACATCCCAAATCGTGCCGCCACCGAAGGAAGGTAGTATCTGCAATTTTCCCTTCCCTTAAATTGGAATAAGGGCCCGTCTCGTTTTACTGCTTCTATTTGGTTCAACGAATGTTAGAGGATTGAATGTACAGGAGATGTGAATTGGGACATTTTAAAAATTTCTAAAGCAAATTAAACAAATTTTAGTCTAAAATTCTATTGTTGCCTAATACAAAGTTCATAGACAAGATGGAATGCTATAACTACTAACGACACTAGCAAGAACCAAATCTAATCAAAGGGGTAAGAAAGAATTCAGTGGTCATATAGCCTAAGAGGGGAAGGGTGAATTAGACAAACTTAAAACATTAACATATGGCCTCCACTTATACTACTTGGCATGCATTTATGGTTGATCTAGTGTGAAAATGCCTAGCTACCCACAAAGGGTTCTGTAATAATCTAGAGTCAATCCTAGCAAGATACAACTCTAGAAAGTAAAAGCATTAAGGTTGCAAAATATGAAGTGCAAAAACATAATGGAGTGGGTTAGGAGGATGCAAACTCGACACAAATATTTACTTTGTGGTATTGGTATGCAAATGCCATCCTTATTTTAAGTTGGAGCCCAACCAAGGATATGCTCCCGGTCGTCAAATCTCTCCTAGTCATGGTCTTTGACTCGCCATTAAGGCTCCAGCCAGGACGGATAAGGAGCTAACCATGAAGGCAACTATCACTACACCCTCTCTTTTGGTCATCTTGACATCATCTCACTATAGAGCTTATCAACTAAGGAAGAGAGTCTACTCGTCCCCTGCACACGGTTGTTGATGCCGATCAACACCAAGCCGTGGGTCAAAGATTTGCCGGCGAGCAACTCAAGGCTATAAGAGGCTGGCACACCATGATTATAAGGTTGGTTCACTCTAAAAAACCAAGCACAAGGCGGCTACATCTTGCAATCTCTCTTTCTTGGCCTAATCTAGCACTAATCATTCTCTAATCTTGCGCTAATTGCCTTGGATGATCACTTTAGCATATTTATGGGTTTGGATGTGTTCTTGATCTATCTTGGACTCCTTTAGACTACAGCACACTTCAGCATCTTCAAATGGGCAATTAGGGAGGGGGGTTATATATTGCCCAACCACTTAAACTAGCAATTGCTCCGATGAAACTCGGCGAATGTAAATGCTGGATGATCTATCATGTGTCTCACCCCGCCCCCTGCCAGATAATAGGGCGTGTTGCTTTTCCAAGCGGCCAAAAACCGCTTTAAAACTTGTGTCATCGATCATTGCTCCGTCGTGTACTTGAACAATAGTGTCAGATAATCTGACAAGTATAACTTCTCTGTCCAACTCGAATGCTTCTGTGCTATGGATTAGGACAATGTATACTCTATCGTTCATATGAACCCATGACTCCAAGCTGACATGCTCTCTGCACAACTTTTACCGCGAATACTTCGGCGTGTCTTTTCCTTCATCACCAATGACACGTCAAGTGCTTCTTCACTATTCATCTACAACTCCTTCTTGATCACCATCTTTAATACTCCAACATGTATTCTTTAGATAGCTGGATCATACGACGTTCATTGAAAAACAAGTACTTGTGCAATTCAATCCACTCATGTACTTGTGATCTATTTTTGCCATTATACGTCGTTCATTTTGCTATGACTAGGATAGTTTGGAATCTTGATCATTTCGACACAATAACTTGGTGTTCTTCCTTGTGACCTAAAAGATCCTACAAGTACACATGCTTAACAAACATATTAGTCCCAATAACATTGTTGCCATTCAATAACCAAAATCACAAACAATGGCCTAAGAGCCATTTTGCTTACAGGGCACACTAATATCATCCTCAACCTAATAAAAGATACTTGTAGGAAAGAAATGCTTAAAGTAAATGCACTAAGTAAATTGCAAAGAATTAATGTAAAGAACAAGGGCACGAAGACACAGGGTATATTTTCCTGAGGTATTGAGTAGTTGACACTCGCCATTAATCCTTGTTAGAGCACCCACTGAGGGTTTTGCTCCCCATTATTGAGCCACTAAGACTCAAGTGCACAATAAGGGAAGCCTCTTCTGCATCTCCGAAATGGTGGGCTTCAAACCATGTACAAAAACTCTTTATTGGGGTTCCCCCAAACTCCTATAGGACTTCTCAATGTCTAGTTTCAGGACAAACCCTTTGGTCTTCCTGATCCTTGTCTTATGTAAAACTTCATGTCAGATAACAACTCCATTTAGTATATTCCTTCCAGGAAGGAATGCGGTCTGCGATATTTATTAATAGCTCTACATGCAATCTTGGTAAGGCTCATAGTCAGGACCTTGGAGATAATCCTTATATATCACATTTAATAGACATATAGGCATACTTTATACTATTTGCATCTTTGACCTGATAATTATGATGCCATAGTTCAACCTATATAGATCAGGTCTGCCCATTGTGTAGCTCATCTAATAGCTCCTTGATATCTATCAGAACCTGGGGCAGTATTGGACTTCATGCCCTTAATGGCTGCATCTAATGCTTCTAAAGTGGAAGGTCTTGTCTACTCCTCATTCTCCTCTGGTGAGATTTTCGACTCCATTGACATGAGTATCTATCTCTGCCTTTCCAAACAGCATCTTGTAGTCTTGTTTTTACCATCATATTCGTCAATGCATGCAAATGTATTAATTGTTTTTTTCTTCTTTTAACCTTTTCCCTATGAAAACTTTGTGGGCATTTCATTTACATTTATCATGATATCCAAATACTTATGAAAACTGCCTGATTCACACCGAGGTCAATCATTTGAGGCGTGGAGTTGTGAACTGACACTGCTGATAATGTATCACTGCCTGTTTTAAGCAAGCCGGCATTGAAACTGGGAAAGACTTAGCCCTTCCTGTTGTAGTGCAGTAGTGGTGGCACCATCTTGTTTTAATTGAAGATAAAAATGAAGACATAACAAGAAACACTTTATTTTAGTTGACAAGGCTTGGCACATATATGATTTGATTACAGTATGCAGACCGACCTGCTGGCAGATGCGCATCCGTGGTAGCTATGTATCAATACAATCTCTACGCTAACTACCGACCATTTTATTCGGTTACATAACTTGGCAAGGTGTACACGCATGGTGCAGGCTCTCTCCGACGGCGCCGGAAACTAGGGCATTCACGGTGGTGTCCCACCGTAAACTGGCGCTGGTGGACCTCCGTAAGTTGGCGGCAGTGGTTGACCTCCGTAAGTTGGCGGCAGTTGTTGACCACCGTAAGTTGGCGGCAGTGGTGGTGGTGGACCTCTTGGTTGAGCTTCGTAAAACGTATGCATTCAGGGTCATGGTATTGGCTTTGCTATATGCATTGGTATTGTAAGTGCTTGCCGGTGTTCAAGAGGAATTTAGAGAGAGTACGGCTTTTACCATAGGTTTGGGGTACTTGTTGAGCAAACGACGATGAGACGAGGAGGAGAGAGGCGAAGCACAGCGCCACAAAGCCTGTGCTGCTCGCCTTGGCCGTCATCTTGGTACCGCGTGCAGCTGTTGCGTGCTCAAGTATGTAGATGATTTGTTGGTGTTGGGAGGGCTAGCTAGACACGGTTATTTATGCTTTGGTGTCGTACAGTACTGGCTTGATAGCCTGCTGCACACATGCATGCCGGTCAAGCTCAGCCTGCTGACTCAGTCGAAAGTCGGTAACGAATTGTGACCGTGCATATGCCGGTCAAGGCTTGCACGGTAAATCAAAGCTCCGGCCGGCTACGAAAGGCAATTAGGAACTTGTCACGGCTGTGTTCAAACTTTGGTGAACATATGGCAAAGACTTGACTTGGCTAATAGTATGTTATTTGACCTTTTGAACGTTCCAATAATGCCAGTATATTTACATCCCATACATGGCTCTCATGGAAACGGAATTGTAGCCCATTTGTTGCTAAACTTGGGAACAACTAGACCAGAAAGATATAATACCGAACCCGATACCATGTAATCGAACAAAGCCTGGTAGTATTGGGCTGTGTCGTCATGGCATCGGGTGATTTTCAGTGAGAGTTGAAAGAAAAGAAAACATCATATGATGTATACAATATTTGATTTTTATGTTTTCCAAGATGCTAAATGTTAGATGGCCAGTCACTACAGGAGAACATATTACCAGTGATAAAATGTTGTGGCACAATTTTGTTTTGTCATTGGTTTCTATGTTATTTGATCAAACCATTTTTTGTCACTGTTACATCGCTCATTAGTGACAAAATAATATTTCGCCACATGAAGCACCTTTAGTGGCAAATGGAGTGACGAAACAATGTTTTGCCACTGTTACGACATTTATCAGTGACAAAGATTTGTAAACGAGGAGGACGAGGATGGCAAGGGAGCAGGAGAAGGTGGCAGCGAGGGACAGTTCACCCACGTCCACTCGCTGTCCATGGATGTCACGACCGTGGGGAGGCTCGCCACCATAGCAAGGAGGAGCAGGCCACGGCAATGGTGGTGGCCGGGTGGAGACGAGGGCATGACTGGTGTTACCATGATCAAGCAAGTAAGCAACGATGAATGATCGTCGCATGATGTATTAGTATCATCGCATCATAGATCTTATCAGTGCTGATTGCTACAACCGGCACTGATAGCCTGACTATCAGTGCCGCTTTGGTAGTGCCGGATGAAGCTGGGTGGAGACGAGGGCATGACTGGTGTTACCATGAGCAAGCAAGTAAGCAACGATGAATGATCGTCGCAGGATGTATTAGTATCATCGCATCATAGATCTTATCAGTGCTGAACCGCTTTGGTAGTACCGGTTGAAAAACCGGCACTGATGGCATTTTAGAACCGGCACTGATCACTATTTCGGTAGTAGTGTTGGTGTGTGAGACCGGTGGATACTGGGGTGACCCTAGCGCAGAAGGCATTTGGCGAGGATTTGACTTGGTGGCTCATAAAGAGACAGTGGCCTAACTGTTCGTTAAGTTAGACCTTCTCCGTCACTACAATCAAAGTAGTGTCCTCTTCTCTATCACTACAATCAATGCAGTATCCTCGTGCGTACGGTTGTGGATGCACAGGCATGTTTTTTTAAATAAATAGTATCTCTATTTTCTAATTATTGGTTATTTTAGTTTTATTCTACATACATCTATTGATTTTTAAAAATCTATTTGGTTAAAAATGATTGACAATTTAGAATGGATAAAGTATCAAGAAATTTCATGCCCAAATTTATTTTTTCCGCGACTATTTGTCTTACAACCGGCACTGATACTCTAGTATCAGTGCCGGTTCATGTTCTACAACCGGCACTGATAACTAGTATCAATGCCGGGTCTAGATCTGGAACCGGCACCGATAAGTTATCAGTGCCGGTTGCTACGACCGACACTGATAGCCTAACTATTGGTGCCGCTTTGGTAGTGCCGGTTGAAAAACCGGTACTGATGGCGTTTTAGAACCGGTACTGATCACTATTTTGGTAGTAGTGTTGGTGTGTGAGACCAGTGGATACTGGGGCGACCCTAGCGTAGAAGGCATTTGGGGAAGACTTGACTTGGCGGCTCATAAATAGACAGTGGCCTAACTGTTCGTTAACTTAGACCTTCTCCATCACTACAATCAATGCAGTGTCCTCTTCTCCATCGCTACAATCAATGCAGTGTCCTCGTGTGTACGGTTGAGGATGCACAGACATGTTTTTTTAAATATAATTTTCTAATTATTGGTCGTTTTAGTTTTATCCTATATACATCCGTGGATTTTTCTAAATCTAATTGGTTAAAAATGACTGATAATTTAGAATGGAATAAGCATCAAGAGATTTTATGCCTAATTTTATTTTTCCCGTAACTATTTGTCCTACAACCGGCAGTGCCGGTTCATGTTCTACATCCGGCACTGATAACTAGTATCAGTGGCGGGTCTAGATCTGGAACCGGCACTGATAAGTTATCAGTGCCAGTTGCTACAACCGGCACTGATAGCCTGACTATCAGTACCGCTTTGGTAGTGCCGGTTGGAAAACCGGCACTGATGGCATTTTAGAATCGGCAGTGATCACTATTTCGGTTGTAGCGTTGGTGTGTGAGACCAGTGGATACTGGGGCGACCCTAGCGTAGAAGGCATTTGGCGAAGACTTGACTTGGTGGGTCATAAAGAGACAGTGGCCTAACTGTTCGTTAAGTTAGACCTTCTCCATCACTACAATCAATGCAGTGTCCGCGCGCGTACGTTTCTGCATCCGTGGATTTTTCTATTTTCTAATTATTGATCATTTTAGTTTTATCCTATATACATCCGTGGATTTTTCTAAATCTATTTGGTTAAAAATGACTGATAATTTACTCTAGTAGCAGTGTTAGTTCATGTTCGACAACCGGCAATGATAA
Organism: Elymus sibiricus; assembly: GCA_039707655.1. Taxonomy (NCBI): domain Eukaryota; kingdom Viridiplantae; phylum Streptophyta; class Magnoliopsida; order Poales; family Poaceae; genus Elymus; species Elymus sibiricus. The sequence continues at coordinate 3,066,201 of CM077670.1, read as the reverse complement.
CTAGTATCAGTGCCGGGTCTAAATCTTGAACTGGCACGGATAAGTTAGCAGTGCCGGTTGCTACAACCGGCACTGATAGCCTGACTATCAGTGCCGCTTTGGTAGTGCCGGTTGGAAAACTAGCACTGATGGCGTTTTAGAACCGGCACTGATTACTATTTCTGTAGTAGCGTTGGTGCATGAGAATAGTGGATACTGGGGATGCAATGTCCTCTTCTCCATCACTACAATCAACGAAGTGTCCTCGTGTGTACGGTTGGGATGCACACACATATTTTTTTAAATAAATAGTATCTCTATTTTCTAATTGTTGGTCATTTTAGTTTTATCCTATATACATCCGTGGATTTTTCTAAATCTATTTGGTTAAAAATGATTGATAATTTAGAATGGATAAAGTATCAAGAGATTTCATGCCCAAATTTATTTTTCCTACAAGTATTTGTCCTACAACCGGCACTGATACTTTAGTAATAGTGCCGGTTCATGTTCTACAACCGGCGCTGATAACTAATATCAGTGCCGATTCATGTTCTACAACCGGCTCTGATAACTAGTATCACTTATACTTTAGTATTAGTGCCAGTTGGATATTTTTATACTAGTCCTTTCCAGCCTAGTATTTGGCACCATAAAAGAACTTGTCTTGTGATGATCAGTTTACTGGGTTTGATGTCGAAGATGGGCTAATTACTTGGTGCAACACATGTAGAAGTTGTGTTGATGAAGGTGCTGACTACGGAGTACTTTTCAAACTCTTGCAACACCAACCACCTCGATGATGGTGATTTAGCAGAGTTTGAACTTGAAATTTCAAACTTTTGAAAAAAATACACGAAGATCATATCTATAACTCTTTGCAGAATACTTACATTTATCTCGTTTTTTTGAGGGTCCATTTATCTCGTTTTCAACCATTTTCTGCATAGAAAGGGAAGTGCACATATTTGACTTTTATCATACAATAATATTTTCACTAGATATTTCTCCAATTCAAACGATATTCAACATCTGCAAAGAACCCTAAGAACCATGGCACTGTACAGACTATTCTTATCGTGATAGGATTCATACAAGTTGACCCCCGCTGCCCTGTCAAAATAACCCATGAACGAATCATGGCCACACAATACATTCTGGAAGCGCGATTATCACAGAGGTCCAAATCGGATTTGGAAGCGAAAATCCAGCACCGGTAGACAATTCCACAAGCTGAATCTTATCATCATCGAAACCGTGCGAGACAGGTCGCACATCAGCCTGGAATATCTTTGTCCGTTTCCTGCAGAAAAGTACTTTGAGATTCGAGGGTGGACACGCCGTAACAATTTTGTCCAGCTCGGATGCCACTTTTAGTCTCGAGTGGAACCTTCACCCGGGACTAAAGAGGGACCTTTACTCCCGGGGTAGAGCCACCAAAGGACTAAAGATCTTTAGTCCCGGGTCATGGCTCCACCTGGGACTAAAGGTCACGTTATTAAACTGCATGCGTGCACCGTCGTCTTCAATCCACACCCGCGCCTCTCTCAGCTCCCTCATCGTCCTCGATCGCGTCTATGTCCGCCGCCGCCACCCTCTGCCCGCGTGCCGCCAATCACCCCGCGCGGGCCCGCCGCCGCGCCCTGGTCCACCCATTGTGCACCGGTGCCCCTCTAGCTCGGGGCTCCTTGCCACCGCCGTCCGCTGCCACGCCGCCGCCATCGCCATCACGATCGTCCGCCCCACCGTCCGACGCCACGCCGCCTCGATCGTCATCCCAGCCGGCCACTGCGCGCCCCGGCCTTCCCTTCGTTGTCTCCGGCCCGCGCCTAGCTGTGCTGCCGTGCCTCCTCGTCCCCACGCACGCGCTCGGGCTGGTCATCGTCTCCATGGCCTCATCGTCGTCCCCGTGCTGCGCCCTCGTCCCCCTCCGTGCCTCATCGTCTACTCCACGTAGCTACGTGCGTGAGTGTGTAGTGACGTGCATGCCTGTATTGTATATATACATGTGTTGGTGTGTTATTTTCTTTAAACTTCTATTTATTTTTTATGTTTTAGTTTTGTAATTTTTAGATAATTTCTAGGTTTGTTTTAAAAACATAATTGCATAGATAATTTATATGCATAGAAAAGTTTCTAGGATAAAATTTAATTATATTCTTGTTTCATGGAAAATTAAATTACTTGTATTTTCTAGTTAATTATATTTCAGCCCCTAGAAAATTAATGGTGCTTTGAAAATTTAATTTTCTAGTTAATTATATTTCAGTATAAAAAATAATACAATAGTCTACAGTTAAATACAAAATTCATGTTAGAGCTCTAGGACTTTGTTAATTCTGTCAATTTTATTCAGTTAGTTAAGATGGGTCTGGGAGACGAAGAGGATGCTTAGTACCTAATGGACGTGATTAGAGGCAGTACTGGGTATTGTGATGATGTTTTAGAAGACGATGATGGCAGCAACACCGACATATATCTCAATATGTCCGGTGATGGCCACGAAATCGATAATGATGGGCAAGACAATAACGATGGCCAAGGCAATGATGGCGAGGTATACATATTAAACCTCTGATGATTTCAAACATTTGATTCGTATGTATTAATACTAGGAATTATTATATCTTATTATTTTTAGCCCTCTGGATCAAAGAAACCTAGACGGCCATGAGGCCCGACAAACGAGTTGGAGGGACGATACATCATCAAAAGACTGACTGAAGAGGGCACACCAATTGAGCCCGCCGATCATGCAAAGAAATTTGTAACTCAATGTGGAGTTCTTGTTAGGGACAACATCCCAATCAGCATTTAGAAATGGAAAGCCACCTGCTCAGGATGATCGAAGTGTGGTCCCTCAAAGAGAGAAGGATATGCTGTGAGACCTGCTAAAAGAACATTTTACGGTCGAAGAAAAAGATGAAGACAAAGTGAATGCTTGGGCTTTGAAGAAGATGGCCACTTAATTCCAGACATTCAATTAGAATTTGTGCAATGAATTTATCAAGAAGGGCAGAAGACCCATTTTTACTAGACAATAGAAAAGTTAAAGGACCACCGTGACTCATTTGTGGAGTATAAATTGTCAGAACACGGTGCGCAATGGGTACAAAGGAACACAGAAAATGCCTCGAAGAAACAATATCATCATCATCTAGGAAACGGTGGCTACAAGCACTGTATTCACAAATGGGAGAAGATGGAACAAGACCTACATGATAGAAGTATCACACCTGTAACCCTCAATTGGCCCGAACGTTCTAGGACCTGGTATTATGCACATGGAGGCACCTTGAATATGGAGAATGGAGGGTTGCTTTTTGGCCAACATATACATGAAGCAGCCCATAGACTTGCGGATGCCATCGATGCTACTGCCCAAGGAATATTCCAGCCCAATAGAGAAAAGGATGAGCTAACTTATGCCGTTCAAAATCCTGAACGCCCCGAATGAATGTGAGGGAAAGACGTGTTTCTGTGGAAGTATGGGTTCAGTGAGTACAATGACTCTTACAGAAGTCGTCAGAGAAGAAAGAACGAGGAGGAAGAGAGGGTTCGTAAGTTAGAGGAATGCTTACTATCACACAATGCAAGAATGGCAGAGGAGGTTAAACGGCAAGTGGCCCTAGCACTTAGCGAGGCGCCACTAGTGGAAAAACGGGATTTAGTCCCGGTTTAAAACGGCCTTTAGTGCCGGTTCAGGAACCGGCACTAAAGGGTGGGGACTAAAGCCCCCCCCCCCCCTTTAGTCCCGGTTCAACACGACCCGGCACTAAAGGCCCTCCACGTGGCACGAGCCGGCGCCGTGGGTTGGGGGACCTTTACTCCTGGTTGGTAACACCAACCGGGACTAAAAGGTCCACGTGGCACGAGCCCGCGCCGGGGGCTGGGGGGCCTTTAGTCCCGGTTGGTAACACCAACCGGGACTAAAAGGTATAGGGGTTTAGGGGTTTATGTTTTATTTTTCCTTTTAATTTTGTGTTTTCCATTTAATTCTTTTTCATTTCAAACATATTTTACGCTACTACATACTGTACACGGTATGCATATATATATAAATAGAATTTCTCGTAGAACCGATCGTATATATATCATCGAATTTCTCGTACGACCATTCACATACACATATATATATACAATTTGGTATATACAATTTGTCCTACAATTTGCGGATCATTACACATGCAGGCATTACAACTTGTAATGGTATTCTCCTTTGAGATCTATGACCTGGTCGAGCAAAAATCCCGCTATTTCCTCTTGAATTGCTCGTACGCGATCCGTTGGTAGGAGCTTGCCCCGCATCTCCCACAGCTTCAAAGAAGATCAAGATGAATATATTAGTTGTGTGTATATATATTAGATCATGATAAAAAAATTGTGGATAGTGTTCTGGCAAACGTACCCAATGTTGTCTTCCAGATTTTTCCATTTCGGACGTCATCATGCGAATGGTCTCGCAAACGTAGTATGCGCATAAATTATTCCCCGGCGCTTGGCTCAGCCACTTTACGAGAATAAAATTCAATCAGATAATAATTAATCAAGCATGATAATGGTATTGAAACTAGAATTAAAGAGATGCACGGACGTAGCTAGCTAGTACTCCCTCCGTCCGAAAAAGCATGTCCCAAGCTTGTGCCTCAAATGGATGTATCTAGCACTAACTTGGTGCTAGCTAGATACATCCATTTGAGAGACAAGCTTTTTTGGATGGAGGGAGTACTACTTAATTACCTTGGGTCGCACCCATTTCAGCTGTTGTTTCCATTCGTCGGGGACCTCATTGATGAACTTTTGCCAAGCCCTGCCTGCCGGCAAAGAAAATGAATAAAGGAGTTATTAATTAGTTGATATCAGGAAATGAACTAAAGAGGCCGACATAGTGCGATAATGATTGAACTTACCTTTCGACCATCCCCCTCACGATTGCGTATTCGGATGGTTCTTTATATAGTGAGTCCAGTACTTGAACTTTTCCCTTGTCAACTTCAATGATTAACAAGATCCAGTGGAAACTGCATGCGCACATGTTTGTATAATTAAGCGGGCATGTGCATAACTCATCAACTACACCTATTAACATCTAGTAATTAAGCAAAAATAGAATTTGTAGTACAAGATATAGTAACACTCACCCGAAGTTGTAAGGAAGTAGTATTTCTGGTTGGGTGTTTAGTCGCTTCAAAAACTCTAGCAAGCTGATCTCTGTGTCTTCTCTCGACCATTCAGTTGACCATGTCTTTTGATTAATCGTATTTGGGTCAATGAACCCAATGCCATAGCGTCTAGCTTTTTCCATTTCATACATCTTCATTCTGCATAATACCACAGAAAAGAATATAGTGAGGATAATTACAGGTAAAGAACGAGCACAGCTAGCTAGAGACTTAAATTACAGAAAGAAATCACTTAGAGACAATAGCAACTGACGATAGATTTGTCGAGTGCGTCTTGATTGAATAACTGAAACAACTCTTCAAACTCAACCCACAAATCTTTCGCATGGAAGTAATGCTTTTCCTTGACTTTCACCACGAGGGACTCTCGATCGGTCTTTGCTGCTTCTGTCATGTACCACTTATGCAAATTGTACATTCTCGTTCGTAGAAGCGGGACCTGCTCAGGCTTGACCAGAGGTTGGCCGTGGACATATTTCCATCTTATTTCCTCCTCTTTAAACACGGGGAGTTCCTCGATGCCTAGGAGTTGTTCAACAGTGAGACCGGCCTCTTTAGCCTGCCTTCTATGATCGTCGGTTATTACCAGCTGATCGGCGGTACTCACATGTGTTTGTACAATGAGCGGGGGGGTCGATTGCACTGCCTATTCTCCCAGCTGGGGAACAGTTTTGCCGCTTTTTTTGCCAACTGCTTGGCTCGAGCTCGAGCTCAACTCCTTCTTTTTTTGTGCCTGATATGACTTCTTGATAGAGCGCTCATAGTCTGAGTCCGTATGCTTGACAGCCGGTTGAGCATTATCAATAAAGTGTTGTATGACATTCTCAGGTACTTTCTCCTTTGGCGGCGGGGGCGATTTTGGTCCAAAATGGGCCTTCAATTGGGCAGCCACTTCGGCGTTGATTTCCTCCTCAGTCAGGTGGTAAGGCAACTTCGGAAGAGGCTTGAGGCTTGGACCATATTTGTATTTCTTGCCTGTTGTACCGCTAGCCGCCATAGCTGCGGCGCCTCTTTTCCGCTGTTGCTTAGGCGGCGGAGCCCGCTGAGGCGGCGGAGACGGCTGACGCGGTGCCGGACTTGGAGGAGGAGGAGACGGCTGACGCGGTGCCGGACTTGGAGGAGGAGGAGTCGGATGACGCGGTGCCGAACTTGGAGGAGGAGGAGTCGGCTGACGCGGTGCCGGAATTGGAGGAGAAGGAGTCGACTGACGCGGCGGCGGACTTGGAGGAGCAGGAGTCGGCTGACGCGGTGGCGGACTTGTTGCAGCAGGAGTCGGTGGCCTTGGAAAGACGATGCAATTCTTTTTCCATAGAATGATACGATGTATGGCCTCTCCCAGTGTGCTCTCCTCGTCACCTCCAGGAATGTCAAGCTGTAGCTCGTAATATCCTGACATCACTTCATCAACCCCGACACGAGCATAGCCAGCTGGAATCGGATTGCAGTGGAAGGTTGCTTCAGGGGGATTTGTTAAAGCATAGCCGTCCGCCACCTTCATGGATAGGTTCTTGACTTTCATGTGTAGCTCACAAGTAGCCCTCTCTTTGATATCATCCACAGGGTATGTAGCCAGCAGTGCATCATCGGCCGGGGTGGAACCCACGCTGCTTCTCGGCATAGATGGGATGGTGCTATCCAATGTTGGATTCATCTACTCCTGCTGCCGCTGAGACGCCCTTTCCTGGCTAAGTGAGTCGATCTGCTCCTGCTGCCGCCTGAAAGCGCTTTGCAACTCCAAGTGACTAGAGTATAGGCCTTGAAGGAGGAGTGCTTCCTCCTTCCTCTTCTCCTCCTCCAGCTTCCTCTTCTGCTCCTCTTGCTGCTTCTTTCTCGCACGGCTTCTGTAATCGGCGTTCCAATCCGCAAACCCCTCAAACCACGGAACAACGCCTTTGCCTCGTGTTCTTCCCGGGTGTTCAGGATTCTTCAGGGCGCGCGTAAGCTTGTCGTTCTCTCTGTTGGGCGTGAACACCCCCGTTCGAGCTTCTTCTATTGCAACAAGTAAATCGTCCTGAGCTTTTTTAAGACTTGCCCGCTCCATAATCAGCCCTGTCTCTGGGTCCAACTTCCCCCCATGCACATAAAACCAAGTCCTGCACCTGGGGGGCCAGTCCAATGTAACTGGAGTGACCCCTACATCCATCATCTTTTGCTCAGCGAGATCCCACTTAGGCAGGGCCACCTGGTAGCCACCTGGCCCCAGAGTATGGTGCCACTTCTTTTTCGCAGCATTAATCTTGTTTTGTCTCGACCGTTCCTGAGCTAGTTCCGATTCCTTGAACTTCACGAAATCTCCCAGTGATCTTTTGCCTTCTCCAGTGTTCCACTGAATTCTGGAGTCTGCTTTCCTGCTCTGACGTACACGGCCCATATAATTTTCTTGGGGTTGTTGAATGCTATCGCCATCTTCTTAAGAGCACTCTTCCTGACTTTCGCCAGATCTGCATCTGTCAAATGATCTGGTAGGGTGAAATGTGACATGAGCGATTCCCAAAGCAGATCTTTTGCTCTTTCGTCGACAAAAGTAACTCCTGGATCTCCCTTTGCTGGCTTTTTCCATTCTTGAACGGAGATCGGGATTTGGTCCCTGACAATAACTCCGCATTGACGAGTGAACTTGGTCGCATTCTTCTTAGGTTCAAGCGGTTCGCCATTTGATTTGATGGCATCGATGTTGTACTTTAGGCCAGCCTGCAACCTTTTGGCCGGGCCTCGAACTGCCCTGCCGCTTGTAGAAGATTTGCTCGATCCGGAGGGCTAAAAGAAGAAAGATCGATTCGTTAATATATACAAATCAATTAATACATGTAATGATCACGGGATAGCTTATATAATAAATATACCTCTAGCTCGCCGATCTTTGTTATTTGAAGAACATTTCCTTCGTCATCATTGTTGTCGCCTTCATCTATTCGTTCGTCTTCATCAAACATCATACCCTCACCCGAAGGGTTCATATATTGCGAGCCGTCATCATGATCATCTAGGCTCGGGGAGCGTATGATGTCGAACAGAGCCTCTTCTCCTTCTCTGCCGGTATTGTCCATAGCTTTTATTTAACTAATCCAGAAGAAGGATAAAACAATTTAGAATTCAAATTAGAATGCATGCAATCAATAAGGAAAAACTGAATCATAGTAGATAATATGCATCTCGAATAATCCAGATAATATGCATCATCGAATATAATCTCGAATACATCGTCTCGAATATTATCGAATAATATAATCTCGAATACATCGTCTCGAATATAATCTCGAATATATCTCGAGTATTATCACTAATACATCTCGAATATTCTCATATATATAACATCACTAGCTAATACAGATCGAATATTATCGAAGAATCTAGTTCACTCGCGGTTCCTGAGGCGCGGGCGGTGGACACCCAAAGAGAAGGAACCATCACAGGATCATAGCTCGGGTGAGATCCCTGAAGAACCTGCCAGGTATTGGAGAACCTGACGATCAACGCATCCATGTAGCGACGGACGTGCTCTTCCTCCTCCCTGACACGGCGACGTACCACCTCCGACGGGGCCGGCTGCCTCCGCACCGAAAGTGGCCCACGCGAACGCCACCAAAGAAGCTCCGGGTCGACGATGGGACCCGGGGCCGGATTCCTCACCAAGTTGCGCGCCCCTGAAGGTAGCACCTCCCAGTGCTATCCCGGCAGAGCCCAGTCCCGAACGTTGCCCCTCTGAAGCAGGACGTCGTCGCGAACGAGTCGACGACGAGGATGCAGGCCGGGCATCGTTGACTCCGAGAAGAAATTCTATGCAAATTTAACATTTTTTAAATGCTTGATTGTGATTTCTTATATACGAGGAACCTTCAGAATCATAACGGATTATCTTAACCTTTAAGGGATTTAACAAAATGGCGCCATTGTGGATGTGCAGAAAATGGTCCATATTTTTCCTGATATCATCTACCCTTCTATATGCAAATCTAACATTCATCTAACATTTCTATATCTTTTTTATATCTAAATTTTATATAGCAATAAAAAAAGTATAAAAAACTAAAAAATATTTCTATATCTTTTTTATATCTAAAATTTATCTAGCTATAACTAAAAGTATAAAAAACTAAAAAATATTCATCTAACATTTATATATGTAACATTTCATCTAACATTTATATATCTAACATTTCTATAACTAAAAGTATAAAAAAACTAGAAAACAGAAAAACAGAAAATAAGAATGTGTGTGTGTACGTGTGTGTGTGTGTTTGTTCATGCATGTGTGTGTGTGTGTGCGGGCTCGAAGGGAGGGGCGGCCATGGCGGCAGGGGCTCACGTGTCGGGGCAGGCGGGCGCGGGCGGGGATTGGCAAGGAGGCGCGCGTGTCGGGGGAGGAGGGCGCGGGCGGGGATCGGCAAGGAGGCACGGGCGGCGTCGGGTAGGAGGCGCGGGCGACCGGCGTCGGGGGCGGCGGCGATGATCTCCGGTGTCGGGGGAGGCGACGGCGTTGGGCAGCAGCCTGGCGGCGTCCTCGTTCGGCGTCGTCGAGAGAATGGAGAATCGATCTGAAATATTGCAAACTGCCGCTTATATACAATGACCTTTAGTCGCGATTGGTGGCTCCAACCGCGACTAAAGGTAGCCTTTAGTCGCGGTTGGAGCCACCAACCGCGACTAAAGGTATTTTTCTCTAGGCGAAGCGGCGGGAAGCGCAGACCTTTAGTCACGGTTGGTGGCTCCAACCGGGACTAAAGACCCCCCCTTTAGTCGCGGTTGGAGCCACCAACCACGACTAAAAGTCTCGTGCTGCCACAGCCGCGGTGCAGGAAGTTTAGTCCCACCTCGCCCAGCGAAGGGCCGCCGCACTGGTTTATAAGCCCTGCCGCGGCTGCTCCTTCGAGCTCCTCTCTAAAGCAGGCCTTCCGGGCCTACCGCACAATCGCTGCCCTGTTGGGCCTACTGGGCCTTGCGGGCCTGCATCCTGGCCCAATTAGAGGTTGGGTTTCTAGTCGTATGCAGGCCGTGGTGTCCCAGTAGGCGGGCATTTTTTTAATTTATTTATTTTTCATTTTTGTTTGTTTTCTGCTTTATTTCTTTTGTTTTTTTTTCTGAGTTGTTTTTTGCTTTATTTAGAGTTTCTTTGTGAATCTTTTTGCTTTAGGTAAAAAAAATTATAAACTTTCTGTTAGTGCCAGTAGTTTTCAAATTTGGATAGTTTAAATTTGAATTATTTGAATTTTGTGTGAATCACTAGTTTGTGAATAACTTTACTTTAAAAATAGATTTTTCAGTGATTCTTTTTTCTGCTGTCTAATGCAGGCCTTCTGGCCCAGTAGGCGGGCATTTTTTTATTTACTTTTCAGTTTTTTTAATTTCTGTTTTATTTATTTTCTTTTGTTTCTGAGTTTTTTTTTTGCTTTATTTAGAATTAATGAGTGAATCTTTTTGCGTTAGGTCAAAAAATTTATAAATTTTCTGTTAGTGGCAGTAGTTTTCAAATTTGAATAGTTTAAATTCGAATTATTTGAAATTTGTGTGAAACACTAGTTTGTGAATAACTTTACTTTAAAAATAGATTTTGCAGTGATTCTTTTTTCTGCTGTTTAAAAAAATGAAATGCCTTTGTAACAGACGAGTTTTCGTCTGAAACCCTGATACTTCGAAAGAGATTGTCCATTTTGTTCACAAAGTGGATCCAGTTTTTGCCGTAACCCTCTCAACTTTTTAGCACATGCTATGTGGGTGAAATGATGATACCATGCCAACTTTCAACCATTTCTGATGGTGATTTATAGTGCTTTTCAATTTCAGGGTCATTTAGCTAAAAAAAATCAGTAAATGCATGAAAAATAGCAAATAAAGTCAGAAAGGGTTGAAAATTGATGACGTGGCTTCGAATGGTGCATACTGAACACACAAAAAGTCTGGAGTTGAAATAAGTTTAAAAAAATGGAATGCCTTTGTAACAGACGAGTTTTCGTCTGAAACCCTGATACTTCGAAAGAGATTGTCCATTTTGTACACGAAGTGGATCCAGTTTTTGCCGTAACCCTCTCAACTTTTTAGCACATGCTATGTGGGTGAAATGATGATACCATGCCAACTTTCCACCTTTTTTGATTGTGATTTGTAGTGCTTTTCAATTTCAGGGTCATTTAGCTCAAAAAAATCAGTAAATGCATGAAAACTAGCAAATGAAGTCAGAAAGGGTTGAAAATTGATGACGTGGCTTTGGACATAATATTTCTTCGCGTTTCAAATGCCAAAACACATAAGTACCCTAACTATTACAAAGATTCCCTCCGGAACACTAGTAGAAAAGGCCCCGTTAGTCCCGGTTCCAGAGGGGCTTTAGTCCCGGTTCTGGAACCGGGACTAAAGGGTCGGGACTAAAGCCCAAAACCTTTAGTCCCGGTTCTCTTACAAACCGGGACCAAAGGGGATCCACGTGGCCGCTGTGGGCATCCCAGGCAGGAGGGGCTTTAGTCCCGGTTGGTAACACCAACCGGGAGCAAAGGGCATCCACGCGTCAGCATCCAGGAGCCCAGGCAGGAGGACCTTTAGTCCCAGTTTGTAACACCAACCGGGACCAAAGGGCATCCACGCGTCAGCATCCAGGAGCTGGGGTTTTTTTTTTTTTTTTGGAAGGCGGGGGGGTGAGGGGGTTTTGTAGGGTTAATTTAGGGGTTTCATATTGTGTTAGCTAGCTAATAGAGAGAAGTGACCTCTCTTTCTCCGTGCTTGGTCGACGCTAGCTACTACATATAGAGAGAACTCGACGCTAGCTAGTAAGCAAATGAAGGAAATCATTAATTACACAAGATCGTCATGAACATATACAGAGAGAAGTGACCTCTCTTTCTCCGTGCTTGTTCGAACAACAGGTTTTCGTAAATCTATCCGACGCTACTACATATATACAATATAACATCCCTGACATCATCAAGCGCCAAACTCCCATTGAATTTCCGCATGGTATTCTCCCTTTTCATGTATGACGTGGTCAAGAAAGAATCCCGCCAATTCCTCTTCAATTGCTCATATGCGATCATGTGGTAGGAGTTCATCCCGCATCTGCCACATCTAATTTAAAGAAGGGGGTCAATACATATATATGAATGAAACTCAACACAATTGATGGTAATAAAAAAAAATTGTGAATATTGTTTACATACTTCAAATTGTTCTTCAGATCTGCCCCGCTCAGAGGTCCTGTGGCGAATGTACTCGCAAACGTAGTATCCACATAAATTATTCTCGGATTGCTGCCACAAGAACTTTACGAGAATAGAGTTCAATCAAACTGATAATCAAGCACGATAATGGTATTGATGAAACTAGAATCAATGAGAGATGCGCGGAACTAGCTAGTACTACTTACTTTGGGGTGTGTAAATCCCAGCTCGTTCTTCAGACCCGGAACCTGTCCGGCGAACTATTTCCAAACCCTGCCAGGCAAAGAAAATGAGTACTTGATATCAGGAAATGAACGAAAGTTGTCGATATGGTCCCGGTATTGATTGAACTTACTTCTAGAGCATTGCAGTCATGTCCGCATAATCCTTGGGATCTTTACGTCTCGAGTCAAAGACAGTTACTACTCCCCCGTCAAGCTTAATGGATAGCAGAATATAGTGGAAACTGCGCACGCATAACTCATCAATTACAGTACTTAACCTCGAGTAAGCGAAACCGAATATGCACAAGACAGTAACACTCACTTGAAGTTGTAAGGAAAAAGTATTTCCCTTTTGTTTTGATGTCGAAGGAACGCTTCGAGCAAGTTTTCCTCGGTATCTTTAACTCTTTCTTGTACCGCCCATTCATTTACGGTATTTGGGCTAATGAACCCAATGTCATAGATTTGTCTTTTTTTGCATTCGACGATCTTCAATCTGCATAATATAGTGAGGATAATTATATATACATGCAATGAACGAGCTGAGCTAGAGACTTAATTACAGAAGTAATACTTACAGACAGTAGCAAGTCATGATTTGTTTGTCGAGGGACTTTTGATTGAATAACTGAAATAACTCCACAAATTCAACAGGCATCAGGTCGACTCCAATGAGGTCGTGCTCATCTTTAATTCTCACCAGCAAACTATCGGACCCATTCTTCCTGCAGGTTTCCAAGTACCACTCATGCAATTTGTACATCATCGTTGTTAGAGGAGGATGATCAGGTTTGACGAGAGGCTTCCCGTGCACGTATTTATATTCTTCTTGTACCTCAGCCTTTTCAAAAATTCCATCATCCCCCAAGTAATCACCAGGATTGGTACCGAGCACCATCCCCGGATGATTAGCGACGATATCGCTAGACACCTTGAGCGGGGGGCACGATTTCTTCTCCTGTTCGCCGAGCTGGGGAATTGTTTTCCCACTTCTTCGTTCTGCTAACCTTGCATCACTAGAAGTACTTCCCGACTGCCGCGCTTCATCATATGTCTTTTGAATAATGCGGTCATAGTTGGATTGCGGCGGAGGCGGTGGTGGTCGCTTCAGGGCATCGATAGTGCGCTTCACTTTCACCCGATCTAGCTTCTCCTTCGGAGGTGGACGTTTCCGTTCAAAATGGGCCTTCACTTGGGCATGAACTATGTCCTCGTTTTCCTGCTCGGTCCTCTCATATGGTAACATTTCCGGTTCCTTGAGAGATGGACCGTATCTGAATTGCCTCCCGCCTCTGCTTGTACTGCTACCCGCCGGAGCGGCGGCGTCTGTCTTCCGCCGTTGCCGACGAGGCGGAGAAGGAGGCGGACTGCTCCGACGCGCCGGAGTAGGCGAAGGAGGAGGCGGAGTGCCCTCACGCGTCGGAGGAGCCGGAGAAGGAGGCGGAGTGCCTTGATCACTCGCCGGAGGAGGAGGAGGAGGAGGCGGAGTGCCCTGACTCGCCGGAGGAGGAGGAGGAGGCGGAGGCGTCCAGTTTGGAAGCTTGATGTACTCCTTCTGCCATAGACATGTACTCCTCAGAGCACGAACCAGATGATTCTCCCCTTCACCTGTAGAGTGGTCAAGCTCGAGCTCCTCAAATCCCTCCATTACTTCATCCACCATTACAACAGCATAGCCATGTGGAATCGGAAGGCAGTGAAAAGTTCGGTTGGGTTGAGAGCCGCCTTGAAAGTGAGGTTCTGGCATTTCGTCATAAGCTCGCAATTTTGAGCCTCCGTGATAGTATCCACGGGGTAGATAGGAGCCGTGAAGTCAGGCTGAACGGGCTCCGTGGAAGCCACGCTGCTTTTCCGCTGAGATGGCGGGGTAGCTTCTGGGGTAGCTTCGTGCCTCGTGTTCTCAAGTTGGCCGACAGCTCGCTGTCTCTCAAGTTCTTCCTCTAGCTTTTGTAGTCTTGCACTCATCTTCTGCATGTCGCTCAGCTCCGCTTTCCTCTTTCTCTCCCGGCTTCTGTAACCGCCTGCGTCGGGAAACCCAACCTTCCACGGAACGGAGCCTGGTGTGCCTCGTGTTCGTCCAGGGTGCGCAGCATTCCCTAGGGCCTCAGTCAGCTCGTCCTTCTCTCTGTCGGGAATGAACGTCCCTTCCTGCGCTGCGGTGATATACTTCTGAAGCTTCCTGACGGGTATTGCAAGTTGCTCGTCCGTCCAACGGCACTTCCCTGTTTCAGGGTCCAAAGTTCCCCCAACCCCGAAGAACCAAGTCCTTGAACGGTCTGGCCAGTTCAATGTCTCTGGTTCGACCCCTTTAGCAATCAGGTCATTCTCAGCTTTTTCCCACAACGGCCGGGCTTTGAGGTAGCCACCTGACCCCGTGTGATGGTGATACTGCTTCTTTGCAACGTTGTTCTTGTTTGTCTCTGACATTTTCTTACTCTTGTCCGATGTCTTGTAGGCCACAAATGCGGGCCAGTGATCTCTTATCTTCTCAAATCGGCCGATGAATTCTGGAGTCTCACCTTTGTCGACAAACTTTGATTTCAACTCTTTCTTCCACTTCCTGAATAGATCTGCCATCTTCTTAAGAGCACACGCCTTGACCAGTGGCTCTATAACTGGCTTATTCGGATCCTCCTCTGGCGGTAGGGTGAAATTTGCCTTCAGCGCGGTCCAAAGATCATCTTTCTGTCTATCGGTGACATAATCACCATCAGGGGCGTCGTCCTTAGGCTTATTCCATTGCTTGATGCTGATCGGGATGTTGTCCCTAACAATAGCTCCGCACTGAGCAGCAAATGTGTTCTTGGTCCGCTGGGGTTCAATCGGTAGGCCATCGTTCGCGAGTGTTGTGATCGTGAACCTTTCATCCTTGCGCAACCTCTTCTTCGGGCCTCGTCTCGTTACCGAAGTTTGGCTCGATCCGGAGGGCTATAAAAGAAGAAAGAAGAGTTAATATATGTACATACCAAAACAATATTAATGCATCAATTAGCTAGTCAGCACAGGCTTAATTAATATATATACCTCGCCGAACTTTGCAACAGCTCCCTCCTCCGTTCGATCACCGGAGCCATCATGATCATGTCCTTCCTCCTCCATTGTTCCATCGGTGTCGTTGAGATACGACATGACATCACCTCCGGCGAGGATTATCTCCCCCAACAAATGTTCTTGTTCCAAGTCTCTTTGATCCATAGTTTCTGCAAATATTACAACATGGCAATTAATATAAAAACATGAATGTCCGACGTCCGGACCGCCTCTCTCATGAATGTCCGACGTCCGGACCGCCTCTCTCATGAATGTCAAGCAAGGGATTCTCTTAACCTTTAAGGGATTTAACAAAATGGCGCCATTCTGAATGTGCAGAAAATGGTCCATATTTTTCCTGATCTCATCTACCCTTCTATATGTCACGTTGTCTAGTGTCAAAGGATTCAAGAAAACCAAGGCTTCATCATTAGCCGGAAGTAACAGGCGCATAATTGTACGAAGCTCTCCAAAATTGTTTTGGAACGGAGTCCCGGATAGGATAATTAATTAGCTTTTTGGTACGAAGTTCAGCAAGAGCCTTCCGAATATCGCTATTTGGAAGGCCTTTGCTGAAATTCTTACCAAAAAGTGAATTATTCTATCCGGAACTCCGTTCCAAAACAACTTTGAAGAGCTTCGTAGCATCATACGCATGTTACTTCCGGCTAATGATGAAGCCATGGATTTCTTCAATACTTTGACAGACAATGTGACATATAGAAGAATATATATATAGATGAGATCAGAAAAAAATTGGATCAACTTGTGCACATCCATAATGGGGGCATTCTTGATAAATCTATGTTATCGGAGTAATCTATGTTACCGGAGGGGGTAGACGACAACGACGCTCCCCCCTCATGTCATGTCCGACGTCCCCCCTCATGTCGAAGTTATCGGGGAGGGGGTAGACGACAACGACGCTCACCCCTCATGTCCGACGTCCCCCCTCATGTCAAAGTTATCGGGGAGGGGGTAGATCAACAACGACGTCGCTCTTTCTTCTAGGGTTTGGGTGGCCTCGAGAGTTGGTCGGGCGAGCGGACCGGGAGTACGTAACTTTTAACTCATTTTAACTCATTTTGAATATATGAACATTTTAACTTTTACGGGTAGGGGCGGGAGGAGGTTGATCGACATCGTCCCCCCCTCATGTCGAAGTTACCGGAGTTTTCTATATGAACAAAAAAAATCCACATGACATGTCCGACGAGCGGACCGCCTCTCTCTCATGCATGTCCGACGTCCCCCCTCATGACAAAAACTTTCTATAAACAAAAAAAAGCATACATCTATGAACAAAAAAAATTCTATGAACAAAAATAAAATTGTATCAATCCATATATAAAAACTTTCTATGGATCATCATTGCTCATATATCAATGCATATATAAAAACTTTCTATGGATCAGCATTGCTCATATATAAAAACTTTCTATAAACAAAAAAAAAACATACATCTATGAACAAAAAAAACTTTCTATGGATCATCCATCCATACATACATAACGCATATACATACATACATACAGCATCCATACATACATACATACATACTGCATATATACATAAAAAAAAGGCAGAGCCGGCCGGGGCGGCGGTGGCGGCGTCGGGGCAGGGGCGCGGGGGAAGGGGGGGCTCACTGGGGGCGGCATCGGGGCAGGGGCAGGGGGGCACGGCGGGTGGCGTCGGGGCAGCAGGGCGTCGAGGGCGTCAGGGCAGCGGGGGCTCGGCGGCGATGGCGACGAGGAGCAGCCTGACGACGTCGACGGGGCAGAGGGCGGTGAGGGCGTCGACGGCGAGCTCGGGTAGCCTGGCGGCGTCGATGTGCTCGGCGTCGTCGGGGGAAACTGCGGGGGCTCGGCGGCAAATTTTCCCAACTCCCGCTTATATAGGGAGACCTTTGGTCCCGGTTGGTAGCACCAACCGGGACCAATGCCACCCTTTAGTCCCGGTTGGTGCCACCAACCGGGACCAAAGGTCTCTTTTCGTCAGCCCAAAGGGCGGGAAGCAAAGACCTTTGGTCCCGGTTGGTGGCACCAACCGGGACTAAAGGGTGGCATTGGTCCCGGTTGGTGCTACCAACCGGGACCAAAGGTGAGCATTGGTCCCGGTTGGTGCCATGAACCGGGACCAAAGGGTGGTGCTGCCCGGGGCCAAAAGTTTAGTCCCACCTCGCTAGCTGAGAGGGCTCGAGAGTGGTTTATAAGCGCTGCTGCGCACACCCTCTCGAGCTCCTCTCAACAGCAGGATTACGGGCCTAATCGCATATTCCTTTGCCTGTGGGCCTTCTGGGCCTTCTGCGGGCCTGAATCCTGGCCCAACTGGCTGGTTGGGTTTCTAGTCGTATTCAGACCGTGGTGGCCCAGTATGCGGCATTTTTTTTTGCTTTATTTTTTTTTTGTTTTTTTTTGCGTTATTTATTTTCTTTTGTTTTGTTTTTTTTGCTTTATTTATTTTCTTTTGTTTTTTTTTGCTTTATTTTTTTTTTTGTTTTTTTTTGCCTTATTTATTTTCTTTTGTTTTTTTTGCCTTATTTATTTTCTTTTGATTTTTTTTGCTTTATTTATTTTCTTTTGTTTCTACTTACAACTAAATACTTAGAGTTTTTGAGTGATTCTTTTTGCTTTAGGTCACAAAAATTATAACGAAAAAATACTTTATTAAAATTCTAACGAAAAAATACTTAGAGTTTTTGAGTGATTCTTTTTGCTACTAAAGAATATTATAGTTTTATTTAAGTTGATCATAAAAGAATTTTTTAATTGATTATTTTTAGTTCATTATTTTTGCTATTAGAGTTTCATAAAGGTTTTCTAGTTCATTCTTGTTGCTATTAGTTTATTCTTTGAGCTAAATGACCCTGAAATTGAAAATCACTTCAAATGAACTCTGAAAAGGTTGAAAGTTGGCATGGTCTAAAAAGTTGAGAGGGTTACGGAAAAAACTTGTTGCACTTCGTGTACAAAATGGACAATCTCTTTCGAAGTATCAGGGTTTCGGACGAAAACTCATCTGTTACAAAGGGATTTCATTTTTTTGAACTTATTTGAACTCCAGACTTTTTCTGTGTTCAAAATGCACCATTCAAAGCCACACCATCAATTTTCAACCCTTTCTGACTTCATTTCCTATTTTTCATGCATTTACTGATTTTTTTTAAGCTAAATGACCCTGAAATTGAAAAGCAGTACAAATGAACTCTGAAAAGGTTGAAACTTCGCATGGTATCATCATTTCACCCACATAGCATGTTATAAAAAGTTGAGAGGGTTACGGTAAAAACTGGATGCACATCGTGTACAAAATAGACAATCTCTTTCGAAGTATCAGGGTTTCGGACGAAAAGTCATCTGTTACAAAGGTATTTCATTTTTTTGAACTTATTTGAACTCCAGACTTTTTCTGTGTTCAAAATGCACCATTCAAAGCCACATCATCAATTTTCAACCCTTTCTGACTGCATTTCCTATTTTTCATGCATTTACTGATTTTTTTAAGCTAAATGACCGTGAAATTGAAAAGCAGTACAAATGAACTCTGAAAAGGTTGAAAGTTGGCATGGCATCATCATTTCACCCACATAGCATGTTATAAAAAGTTGAGAGGGTGATGACAAAAACTGGATGCACTTCGTGTACAAAACGGAAAAAGTTGTGGAGAGAAAGTCTTCACTTTTTCTTCGCTTGTGTCCTTTGCTTATTGCGCCGTAACCATGGATAATCTTCATCGTTTAACAGGGTGCTTGGGTCAGCCTTGACTTTGAAGCGAGGAATTTCATGAAACTTTTCATAATCTTCAGACATGTCTGTCTTGCCCTCCAATCCCACGATGTCTCTTTTTCCTGAAAGAACTATGTGGCGCTTTGGCTCATCGTATGATGTGTTCGCTTCCTTATCTTTTCTTTTTCTCGGTTTGGTAGACATGTCCTTCACATAGAAAACCTGCGCCACATCATTGGCTAGGACGAATGGTTCATCTGTGTACCCAAGATTGTTCAGATCCACTGTTGTCATTCTGTACTGTGGGTCTACCTGTACCCCGCCTCCTGACAGATTGACTCATTTGCACTGAAACAAAGGGACCTTGAAATCATGTCCATAGTCAAGTTCCCATATGTCCACTATGTAACCATAATATGTGTCCTTTCCCCTCTTGGTTGCTGCATCAAAGCGGACACCGCTGTTTTGGTTGGTGCTCTTTTGATCTTGGGCGATTGTGTAAAATGTATTCCCATTTATCTCGTACCCTTTGTAAGTCAATATAGTCGAAGATGGTCCCCTGGCCAACGAGTACAACTCATCAGAAACAGTGTTGTCACCCATGAGACGTGTTTGCAACCAACTGCCGAAAGTCCTGATGTGTTCATATGTAATCCAGTCGTCACACTGCTCTGGGTGTTTGGAGCGCAGAATATTCTTGTGTTCATCGACATACGGGGTCACCAAGGTAGAATTCTGTAGAACTGTGTAGTGTGCTTGAGACCAAGAATGCCCGTCCCTACATATTATTGAGTCCGCTCCTAGCGTGCCTTTTCTAGTCAGTCTCCCCTCATACCGCGATTGAGGGAGACCAATCTTCTTAAGGTCAGGAATGAAGTCAACACAAAACCCAATGACATCCTCTGTTTGATGGCCCATGGAGATGCTTGCTTCTGGCCTAGCGCGGTTACGAACATATTTCTTTAAGACTCCCATGAACCTCTCAAAGGGGAACATATTGTGTAGAAATACAGGGCCCAGAACGATAATCTCGTCGACTAGATGAACTAGGACGTGCGTCATGATATTGAAGAAGGATGGTGGGAACACCAGCTCGAAACTAACAAGACATTGCACCAAATCACTCCTTAACCTTGGCAGGATTTCTGGATCGATCACCTTCCGAGAGATTGCATTGAGGAATGAACATAGCTTCACAATGGCTAATCGAACGTTTTCCAGTAGAAGCCCCCTCAATGCAACCGGAAGCAGTTGCGTCATAATCACGTGGCAGTCATGAGACTTTTAGGTTCTGGAACTTTTTCTCTGCCATATTTATTATTCCCTTTATATTTGACGAGAAGCCAGACGGGACCTTCATACTGAGCAGGCATTCAAAGAAGATTTACTTCTCTTCTTTGGTAAGAGCGTAGCTGGCAGGACCTTCATACTGCTTTGGATGCATGCCGTCTTTTTCATGCACACGTTGCTGTTCCTCCCGTGCCTCCGGTGTATCTTTTGTCTTCCCATACACTCCCAAGAAGCCTAGCAGGTTCACGCAAAGATTCTTCGTCACGTGCATCATGTCGATTGCAGAGCGGACCTCTAGGTCTTTCCAATAGGGTAGGTCCCAAAATATAGATTTCTTCTTCCACATGGGTGCGCGTCCCGCATCGTCAGTCGGAACAGATAGTCCGCCAGGACCCTTTCCAAAGATTACTTGTAAATCATTGACCATATCAAGTATGTGATCACCAGTACGGAGGGCGGGCTTCTTCTAGTGATCTTCCTCACCTTTGAAATGCTTTCCTTTCTTTCGACATTGATGGTTGGTCGGAAGAAATCGACGATGCCCCAGGTACACATTCTTCCTGCATTTGTCCAAATATATACTGTCGGTGTCATCTAAATAGTGTGTGCATGCGTGGTATCCCTTGTTTGTCTGTCCTGAAAGGTTACTGAGAGCAGGCCAATCGTTGATGGTTACAAACAGCAACGCATGTAGGTCAAATTCCTCCTTTTTGTGCTCATCCCACACACGTACACCTTCTCCATTCCACAGCTGTAAAAGTTCTTCAACTAATGACCTTAGGTACACATCAATGTCATTGCCGGGTTGCTTAGGGCCTTGGATGAGCACTGGCATCATAATGAACTTCCGCTTCATGCATAACCAAGGAGGAAGGTTATGGATACATAGAGTCACGGGCCAGGTGCTATGATTGCTGCTCTGCTCCCCAAAAGGATTAATGCCATCTGCACTTAAACCAAACCTTACGTTCCTTGCATCACCTGCAAAGTCCCCCCACCTTCTCTCGATTTTTCTCCACTGCGACCCGTCAGCTGGTGCTCTCAACTTCCCGTCTTTCTTACGGTCTTCTTTGTGCCATCGCATCAACGTGCCATCGCATCATCTCGTCTGATCTTATACCGCAATGCACCGCATACCGGGCATGCGTTCAAATCCTCGTACTCACCGCGGTAGAGGATGCAGTCATTAGGGCATGCATGTATCTTCTGCACCTCCAATCCTAGAGGGCATAGAACCTTCTTTGCTTCGTACGTACTGCCGGGCAATTCGTTATCCTTTGGAAGCTTCTTCTTCATTATTTTCAGTAGCGAACTAAATCGCTTGTCAGATACACCATTGTCTGCCTTCCATTGCAGCAATTCCAGTGTGGTACCGAGCTTTGTGTTGTCATCTTCGCAATTTGGGTACAACCCTTTTTTGTTATCCTCTAACATGCGATCGAACTTCAACTTCTTCCTTTCACTTTCGCATTCTCTCTGTGCATCAACAATGACCCGGCGAAGATCATCATCGGGCACATCGTCTGGTTCCTCTTGATCTTCAGCTTCCCCCTTTGCAGCATCACCGTATTCAGGGGGCGGGTAGTTGTCATCATCCTCTTCTTCTTCGTTGTCTTCCATCATAACCCCTCTTTCTCCGTGCTTGGTCCAAACATTATAGTGTGGCATAAAACCCTTCTCAAGCAGGTGGAAGTGAAGGGTTTTAGAGTTGGAGAAAGCCTTCGTATTCTCACAGACAGTACATGGACAATGCATAAAACCATTCTGCTTGTTTGCCTCAGCCGCTTCGAGAAAATTATGCAGGCCCTTAATATACTCGGAGGTGCATCGGTCACCGTACATCCATTGCCGGTTCATCTGCATGCGTTATATAATTCTCATTATTGAACAACATATAACTCTCTAGAGCATCTAATTAAAACATACAAGTAAGAACTTTTTTCTTTTAGAAAGAAGATAAGAAGAAGAGGCTAACCACGGTGGTGCCGGCGCCGATATGGGCGCGGGCGATCGACGGCGGTGAGGACGGGGACGGGACAGGACGGACCGCCAAACCTAGACAAATCTTGAGGAAAATGGAGCTTGGACAAGGAGCTTCGAGAAGAGAAAGCTTAAGTGTGGCTCGGGCATTTCATCGAACACCTCATGTGCATAGGAGGTGAGCTAGAGCACCACAAAAGCTCTCCCACGGCCGGGCAAAAAAACAGAGCAGTGACCTTCTCTGCTCGCGGGCAGGGGCTATATATAGGCCAACCATTGGTCCCGGTTTGTGGCTGGAACCGGGACTAAAGGACCCCATTTGGTCCCGGTTCCAGCCACAAACTGGGACCAATGGTTGTGGGCCAGGAGCGAGGCGCATTGGTCCCAGTTCGTGTATGGAACCGGGACCAAAGGGGTCACCTTTAGTCCCGGTTCCAGCCACAAACCGGGACCAATGGTTGTGGGCCAGGAGCGAGGCGCATTGGTCCCGGTTCGTGTCTGGAACCGGGACCAAAGGGGTCAGACGAACCGGGACCAATGGCCCACGAGGCCCGGCCGGCGCCCTGGCCTCACGAACCGGGACCGATGCCCCCATGGGTCCCGGTTCGTGAGTGAACCGGGACTAATGGGCTTCTCAGGGGTGGACCGATGCCCTGTTTTGTACTAGTGGAAACTCACTAGAGAAGAAAGTGATGACAGTGAAGCCGGTCACATCCCAGAGTGGGATCTTTGGGTATAAAACTTTTTCTTCGCGTGTGTCCCTTTGCGCCGTAACCATGGACAATCTTCATCGTTTAACTGGATGCTCGGGTCAATATTCACTGTGAAGGGAGCAATTTCATGAAACTTTTCATAATCTTCTGACATGTCTGTCTTGTCCTCCACTCCCACGATGTTTCTTTTCCCTGAAAGAACTATGTGGTGCTTTGGCTCATCGTATGATGTATTCGCTTCCTTATCTTTTCTTTTTCGCGGCTTGGTAGACATGTCCTTCACATAGAAAACCTGCGCCACATCATTGGCTAGGACGAATGGTTCGTTTGTGTACCCAAGATTGTTGAGATCCACTGTTGTCATTTCGTACTGCGGGTCTTCCTTTACCCTGCTTCCTGTCAGATTGACCCATTTGCACCGAAACAAACGGACCTTCAAACCACGTCCATAATCAAGTTCCCATATCTCCTCTATGTAACCATAATATGTGTCCTTTGGCCTATTGGTGTTTGCTGCATCAAAGCGGACACCACTGTTTTGGTTGGTGCTCTTTTTATCTTGGGCGATCGTGTAAAATGTATTCCCATTTATCTCGTACCCTTTAAAAGTCAATATAGTCGAAGATGGTAACTTGGACAGCAAGTACAGCTCATCTGCAACAGTGTCGTCATGCATGAGACGTGTCTGCAACCAACCGGCGAAAGTCCCGGTTTGTTCATGTGTAATCCAGTCGTCAGACTGCTCCGGGTGTTTGGAGCGTAGAATATTCTTGTGTTCCTCGATATACGGAGCCACCAAGGCGGAACTTTGTAGAACTGTGTAGTGTGCTTGCGCCCAAGAATTCCCGTCATGGCATATTACTGAATTCTTTCCTAGCGTGCCCTTTCCACCCAGTCTGCCCTCATGCCGCGATTCAGGAACACCAATCGGCTTAAGGTCAGGAATAAAGTCAACACAAAACTCAATGACCTCCTCTGTTTCATGGCCCTTGGAGATGCTTCCATCTGGCCTAGCACGGTTATGAACATATTTCTTTAAGATTCCCATGAACCTCTCAAAGGGGAACATATTGTGTAGAAATACAGGACCCTGAATGGCAATCTCTTCGACTAGGTGAACTAGGATGTGCGTCATGATATTGAAGAAGGATGGTGGGAACACCAACTCGAAACTGACAAGACATTGCACCAAATCAATCTCTCACCTTGGTATGATTTCTGGATCTATTACCTTCTGAGAGATTGCATTGAGGAATGCACATAGCTTCACAATGGCTAATCGAACGTTTTCCGGTAGAAGCCCCCTTAATGCAACCGGAAGGAGTTGCGTCATAATCACGTGGCAGTCATGAGACTTTAGGTTCTGGAACTTTTTCTCTGCCATATTTATTATTCCCTTTATATTCGACGAGAAGCCATACGGGACCTTCATATTGAGCAGGCATTCGAAGAAGATTTCCTTCTCTTCTTTGGTAAGAGCGTAGCTGGCATGACCCTGATACTGCTTTGGATCCTTGCCATCTTTTCCGTGCATACGTTGCTGGTCCTCCCGTGCCTCCGGTGTATCTTTTGTCTTACCGTACACGCCCAAGAAGCCTAGCAGGTTCACGCAAAGATTCTTCGTCACGTGCATCACGTCGATTGCAGAGCGGACCTCTAGGTCTTTCCAATAGGGTAGGTCCCAAAATATAGATTTCTTCTTCCACATGGGTGCGCGTCCGTCAGCGTCATTCGGAACAGATTGTCCGCCAGGACCCTTTCCAAAGATTACTTTTAAATCCTTGACCATATCAAGTATATCATCACCAGTATGGTGGCGAGGCTTCTTCCGGTGATCTGCCTCACCTTTGAAATGCTTGCCTTTCTTTCTTACGGGATGCCTGCTCGAAAGAAATCGACGATGTCCCATGTACACATTCTTCTTACATTTATCCAAATATATACTGTCGGTATCATCTAAACAGTGCGTGCATGCGTGGTATCCCTTGTTTGTCTGTCCTGAAAGGTTACTGAGAGCAGGCCAATCATTGATGGTTACAAACAGCAACGCTCGCAGATTAAATTCCTGCTGTTTGTGCTCATCCCACGCACGTACACCTTCTATACTCCACAGCTCTAAAAGTTCTTCAACTAATGGCCTTAGGTACACATCAATGTCGTTGCCGGGTTGCTTGGGGCCTTGGATGAGCACTGGCATCATAATGAACTTCCGCTTCATGCACAACCAAGGAGGAAGGCTATAGATACATAGAGTCACAGGCCATGTGCTATGATTGCTGCTTTGCTCCCCAAAAGGATTAATGCCATCTTCACTTAAACCAAACCATACGTTCCTTGCGTCATCTGCAAAGTCCTTCCACTTTCTCTCGATTTTTCTCCACTGCGATCCGTCAGCGGGTACTCTCAACTTCCCGTCTTTCTTACGGTCTTCTTTGTGCCATCGCATCAACTTGGCATGCTCTTTGTTTTGGAACAAACGTTTCAACCGTGGTATTATAGGAGCATACCACATCACCTTGGCAGGAATCTTCTTCCTGGGGCGCTCGCCCTCAACATCACCAGGGTCATCGTGGCTGATCTTATAGCGCAATGCACCGCATACCGGGCATGCATTCAAATCCTCGTACTCACCGCGGTAGATGATGCAGTCATTAGGGCATGCATGTATCTTCTGCACCTCTAATCCTAGAGGGCAGACAGCCTTCTTTGCTTCGTACGTACTGTCGGGCAATTCGTTGTCCTTTGGAAGGTTCTTCTTTAACATTATCAGCAACTTTTCAAATCCCTTGTCAGATACACCATTCTCTGCCTTCCATTGCAGCAATTCCAGTGTGGTACCCAGCTTTGTCTTGTCATCTTCGCAATTTGTGTACAACAATTTCTTGTGATCCTCTAACATGCGCTGCAACTTCAGCTTCTCCTTTTCACTTGCGCAGTTTCTCTTTGCATCGGCAATGGCCCGACCAAGATCATCAGCGGGCTCATCTGATGCCTCTTCTTCAGCTTCTTCCCGCATTGCCGGCTCAGCTTCTTCCCCCATTGTTGTACCATCGTATTCAGGGAACCCATGGCCAGGATAGCTGTCGTCATCCTCTTCTTCTTCATTCTCTTCCATTAGGACCCCTCTTTCTCCGTGCTTAGTCTAACAGTTATAGCCGGACATGAAACCGGACTCAAACAGGTGGACGTGAATGGTTCTTGAGTTAGAGTAATTTCGATCATTCTTATAGCCAGCACATGGACAATACATAAAACCATCCGCCCGCTTGTTTGCCTCAGCCGCAACCAGAAAAGTACGCACGCCATTAATGAACTAGGGAGAGCATCGGTCATCGTACATCCATTGTCGGCTCATCTTCATTACACAACACCGAAAAGACCAAATTAATACAAGTTCATACATAAAGTTCATACACACTTGTTCTCATAAAACAACATACAAACTCTCTAGCTAAAGCATTTAAATGCAACAACAAATGCGATCAAGATCGCAACTAAGGTAACAATTGATCCAACAGCATAGTGATACCAAGCCTCACTATCAATGGCATATTTTTTAAATTTTCTAATCTTCAAGCGCATTGCATCCATCTTGATCTTGTGATCATCAACGACATCGGCAACATACAACTCCAGTTTCATCTTCTCTTCTTCAATTCTTTTCAATTTTTCTTTCAAATACTCGTTTTCTTTTTCAACTAAATTTAACTTCTCGACAAGAGGGTCGGTTGCAATTTCCGGTTCACATACCTCCTAGATAAAAATATCTATGTCAACTTGATGGGCATAATTGTCATAAATGCGAAATGCAACAAATAGTTATAAAAGAGAATATATATACCACATCCGAATCATAAACCGGACGAGGGCCCACGGGGACGGATATCAAAGTCATGGCACTATGTATAACAAACAATCATACATGTAAGAAAATTATACAATTAACTATCTAAATCATACAAACATGATTTTCTTTTTATAAAAAGGATAAGAACAAGAGGCTCACCAAGGTGGTGCCGGCGACGGGATGGTGCGGCCGATCGACGGTGGTTAGGACGGGGACGGGAAGGCACTAAGTAAACCACACCTACAC
Source organism: Elymus sibiricus (assembly GCA_039707655.1). Taxonomy (NCBI): domain Eukaryota; kingdom Viridiplantae; phylum Streptophyta; class Magnoliopsida; order Poales; family Poaceae; genus Elymus; species Elymus sibiricus. The sequence continues at coordinate 3,038,839 of CM077670.1, read as the reverse complement.
ATCCAAACTAAGAAGTTAATTTGAGTTCAAATTGCATATAAATCAAATAAACTACCACATATAAATACTCCCAAACTAAAACCCACAAATCACTATACTTATAGAGCATTGCAAGAGCTAATCTAGCAATGAGAGATGAAAGGAAAAAGTTGCTAACCTTTGTGAACACTTGGATGGATGGGGTGCCTCCAAATCTTGACAAATTTTTTGGCAAAAATGGAGGTGAGCTCGAGCAAGGGGAAGAACAAAGGAGGGGAAGAAGGGGAAAAACAGGGAGGAGTGTGCTCGGGCTGGCCGAAGGGTTCATATATGGGATCTTTAGTCCCGGTTCGTGGCACGAACCGGGACTAAAGGTGATCGTGGGGCCTCAGGCTGACACGAGCCTGCCACGACCCCTTTAGTCCCGGTTCGTGTTACGAACCGGGACTAAAGGTCCGGAACGAACCGGGACTAATGATGCCCGCCCCCCTAGCCGTTGGAACCGGGACTAATGGTCACATTAGTACCGGTTCAAAACCAGACCGGGACTAATGGGGCTCACGTAAAGTCCTTTTTCTACTAGTGCGCAACAATCCCGTGGATCATATATTCATGATCATGATGTCAATGCGCTCAGCGTCGAAGCAGCTGCGCTTCCACAGGGACACCCAAATGATGAAATCCAGCGCAACCCCATTGATGACATCACTCAGCGCTACCCCATTGATGATATCACTCTGCGGACACCTTGTGAGCTGCATAGTCCTAACAATAACTTATAATTGAAGGTGGCGTACGCTATTGCTTTACCGGTTCGGCAAGGAGACCTCTTCCATTGCATGGAGATTCCGGCTGGCTATGCTAGGGTTCGGGTGGAACAGGTGTGCGACGGATATGAGACACTCGAGCTCAACATTCCTGGAGGTCATAGGGAATAGATACTAGTAGAGGCCTCTCATAGATACATCCTTAGGGACAAGCGCTACATTGTCTTTCCTACCTCGCTCTTGCAATCATCGTCATATCCTTAGACCTCAAGGCCAACGTCTCCGCCACCTCCACCACATCATTCTCCGCCACCTCCACCAAAAAAGTCACTGCCACCTCCACCACATCAGTCTTTGCCACCTCCACCACAAAAGTCAACGCAACCTCCACCACATCAGTCTCTGCCACCTCCACCACAATAGTCTCTGCCACCTCTACCACAATAGTCTCCGCCGCAATCTCCACCACAATAGCCTCCGCCGCCATCTCCACCACAATAGCCTCGGCAGTTGTCTCCGATTGCACTACCTCTGTCATAAAGAATTAAGCAACAACTGAAGTTCACACCTCGCGCGCCTCCGAAGCAGCAGTAGAAACCAAAGAAGGCAGCAAAGGAGCCTCCTAAGTTGCCTTACGACTATACTCATGAGGTAAGCAAGTAGCAAATGATAGCCTCTATTACACAACACTTCAAACGGAGGGAGCCTGAGCCGAAGCAAGATCTGAAAGTTTCATGATTTTTTGTGGGCATGAGTGAGAGAAATAAGAAGATATTGTCAATTTTAGACTATGACCGCTCCATTAAGAAGTCATATGAGAAAAAGAAATTATGTGGTTCTGCTGTTCCCCAGCTCGGAGCCCAAGAGAAACAATCAATCCCCCCGTTGAAAGTTCTTTTAGATCTAGAACATGGTATTATTGAGTTATGTCAAGATATGGGTTTAACGCCAGCTCCAATTTATGAGGACAGAATCCCAACATCATCCGGAGATGCATGGAAATATGAGCTGGGCAAGCCTCTTGCTAGACCAGAGTTGGTGAAGAAGCTACCAACACAAATGTACAGATTACATCAATTGTACATGGAGGAAATGAAATTGGGCAGGACCATGATCGATTTAAAGGTTAGAGATGATCATTACTTCCACGGGGAGGACTTCCAATTATACAATCAAGATTCCCTCGACATACCATTCATCAGTTGCTGGGTTTTGTAAGTGTTTTATTTTTATAAGTAACATCTCTTATATATCCTCAGTGTATTTAACATTTCTTTTGATCATGTAGAATGGAGATTGAAGCTTGTAGAAAAAATTCCATCTTTCACTTGGGCTTCATGGACCCAAAGGTTGTAAATGCAAGGGTTCTACTTGATCACCCTGAAGATACATTGAACAACATATACAAGTTCGTGCATCTACAACATTACAAGGCAACGATTCTTTTGCCTTTCAACATGGGGTGAGTGTTTACCGTCTTGTACCCCTTTCATTGTTCCAAACACGATGTTAATTCTAATTAGGTGTGCCTGCATATAAGCGTACAGGAACAACTGGATACTATTTGTGATCATTCTGGATAGAAGTGTGACAGTAGTTATGGACTCACTGAGGAAAGACAAAATAGAGTACCAAAGCATCATAGACGTGCTCCAAATGTAAGTTTGGTCATCCCACTATACATCTATCAGCATTGCTTTTAGATCAAGAAAAAATCCATTTATTCGTTATCATGCGCAGGTGTTGGAAAAAGTTATGTGCAGAACACAAGGGTCAATTCAAGGAAGAACTAGAAATTAGGACAAACTTTCCGGTATGTATTGGGTACTATTTTTGCACATCTATTTTAATTTGTTTCATTACCATCGATATTTGATGATTTCATTTCTTCTAAAGTGTTTGAGGCAAGAAAAAGGCAACAATTTATGCGGATTCTATGTTTGCGAGTTCATGCACGGTTTAGGTGGCATGACCGTGACTATTTGGGAATTGGAAGTACATAAACAATATTTACAATTTGATATTATCATATTTTAATATATATTCACATTATCATATTTTTCATATATCCATAGTTTCATGTTTTCATAGTTTCATGTTAATCAGAATTTTATATTATTTATATATTCTTATTGTTCATCTTTTCATATATTCATATTTTCATAGGTTATGCGGATGCGGGATCAGCTCCTACCAATGGAATGAGTCTGGCAATTCAAAAGGCCCTTGCATGATTTATTTTTGAAGAGGTTGTAAGCTCCAATGGTACATTTCATTGGGATGGCAAAGCTTTCAATGACAAAAGTAATTATTAAGGAAATTGTAATATACAAGTTTGTTCCTTTCAAATATTTTAAAATATATATATAGCAATTTGTAAATATATATGTTAGTTGGTTTCATACTTGAACGAGAACTCTATATATAGACGTATAGCAGTATTGTAGAATACGTATATTAGTACAAGAAAACATGATTGAAATAAAAAAGAATTAAATAGAAAAGAAACCAGAGAAAAAAGGGGACCTTTAGTCCTGGTTGCGTGACCCGGGACTAAAGGCCGGGACCTTTACTCCCGGATTCGTAGTCTCGGTTGGGAAACTGAGACTAAAGGGTTTCCCAACCGGGACTATTCAAGGATTGTGCAGTAGTTGCCCACATGTGATTACTCTCGGCGAAGGCCAAGACTTGAGTACCTGACTGTTCCTTCTTCCACGGATATGCTTCTTATGTGCCTTGCCTTTCTCTAATCTGCCTGGTTTGTATCGTTGCAGCGCGTCGCTGTAATTTGTCTCTCAGCCGGAAGAATTGTTGCACCTTGGTGTACGAACATGTGACCTGCGCAACGCCGTCGGGGGCATTTGACTATGCTCCGCATGCATCTGCTGTCCCCAGCCGGTCGTGCCCCTATCACTACCTACATCCCAAATCGTGCCGCCACCGAAGGAAGGTAGTATCTGCAATTTTCCCTTCCCTTAAATTGGAATAAGGGCCCGTCTCGTTTTACTGCTTCTATTTGGTTCAACGAATGTTAGAGGATTGAATGTACAGGAGATGTGAATTGGGACATTTTAAAAATTTCTAAAGCAAATTAAACAAATTTTAGTCTAAAATTCTATTGTTGCCTAATACAAAGTTCATAGACAAGATGGAATGCTATAACTACTAACGACACTAGCAAGAACCAAATCTAATCAAAGGGGTAAGAAAGAATTCAGTGGTCATATAGCCTAAGAGGGGAAGGGTGAATTAGACAAACTTAAAACATTAACATATGGCCTCCACTTATACTACTTGGCATGCATTTATGGTTGATCTAGTGTGAAAATGCCTAGCTACCCACAAAGGGTTCTGTAATAATCTAGAGTCAATCCTAGCAAGATACAACTCTAGAAAGTAAAAGCATTAAGGTTGCAAAATATGAAGTGCAAAAACATAATGGAGTGGGTTAGGAGGATGCAAACTCGACACAAATATTTACTTTGTGGTATTGGTATGCAAATGCCATCCTTATTTTAAGTTGGAGCCCAACCAAGGATATGCTCCCGGTCGTCAAATCTCTCCTAGTCAAGGTCTTTGACTCGCCATTAAGGCTCCAGCCAGGACGGATAAGGAGCTAACCATGAAGGCAACTATCACTACACCCTCTCTTTTGGTCATCTTGACATCATCTCACTATAGAGCTTATCAACTAAGGAAGAGATTCTACTCGTCCCCTGCACACGGTTGTTGATGCCGATCAACACCAAGCCGTGGGTCAATGATTTGCCGGCGAGCAACTCAAGGCTATAAGAGGCTGGCACACCATGATTATAAGGTTGGTTCACTCTAAAAAACCAAGCACAAGGCGGCTACATCTTGCAATCTCTCTTTCTTGGCCTAATCTAGCACTAATCATTCTCTAATCTTGCGCTAATTGCCTTGGATGATCACTTTAGCATATTTATGGGTTTGGATGTGTTCTTGATCTATCTTGGACTCCTTTAGACTACAGCACACTTCAGCATCTTCAAATGGGCAATTAGGGAGGGGGGTTATATATAGCCCAACCACTTAAACTAGCAATTGCTCCGATGAAACTCGGCGAATGTAAATGCTGGATGATCTGTCATGTGTCTCACCCCACCCCCTGCCAGATAATAGGGCGTGTTGCTTTTCCAAGCGGCCGAAAACCGCTTTAAAACTTGTGCCATCGATCATTGCTCCGTCGTGTACTTGAACAATAGTGTCAGATAATCTGACAAGTATAACTTCTCTGTCCAACTCGAATGCTTCTGTGCTATGGATTAGGACAATGTATACTCTGTCGTTCATATGAACCCATGACTCCAAGCTGACATGCTCTCTGCACAACTTTTACCGCGAATACTTCGGCGTGTCTTTTCCTTCATCACCAATGACACGTCAAGTGCTTCTTCACTATTCATCTACAACTCCTTCTTGATCACCATCTTTAATACTCCAACATGTATTCTTTAGATAGCTGGATCATACGACGTTCATTGAAAAACAAGTGCTTGTGCAATTCAATCCACTCATGTACTTGTGATCTATTTTTGCCATTATACGTCCTTCATTTTGCTATGACTAGGATAGTTTGGAATCTTGATCATTTCGACACAATAACTTGGTGTTCTTCCTTGTGACCTAAAAGATCCTACAAGTACACATGCTTAACAAACATATTAGTCCCAATAACATTGTTGTCATTCAATAATCAAAATCACAAACAATGGCCTAAGAGCCATTTTGCTTACAGGGCACACTAATATCATCCTCAACCTAATAAAAGATACTTGTAGGAAAGAAATGCTTAAAGTAAATGCACTAAGTAAATTGCAAAGAATTAATGTAAAGAACAAGGGCACGAAGACACAAGGTATATTTTCCTGAGGTATCGAGGAGTTGACACTCGCCATTAATCCTTGTTAGAGCACCCACTGAGGGTTTTGCTCCCCATTATTGAGCCACTAAGACTCAAGTGCACAATAAGGGAAGCCTCTTCTGCATCTCCGAAATGGTGGGCTTCAAACCATGTACAAAAACTCTTTATTGGGGTTCCCCCAAACTCCTATAGGACTTCTCAATGTCCAATTTCAGGACAAACCCTTTGGTCTTCCTGATCCTTGTCTTATGTAAAACTTCATGTCAGATAACAACTCCATTTAGTATATTCCTTCCAGGAAGGAATGCGGTCTGCGATATTTATTAATAGCTCTACATGCAATCTTGGTAAGGCTCATAGTCAGGACCTTGGAGATAATCCTTATATATCACATTTAATAAACATATAGGCATACTTTATACTATTTGCATCTTTGACCTGATAATTATGATGCCATAGTTCAACCTATATAGATCAGGTCTGCCCATTGTGTAGCTCATCTAATAGCTCCTTGATATCTATCAGAACCTGGGGCAGTATTGGACTTCATGCCCTTAATGGCTGCATCTAATGCTTCTAAAGTGGAAGGCCTTGTCAACTCCTCATTCTCCTCTGGTGAGATTTTCGACTCCATTGACATGAGTATCTATCTCTGCCTTTCCAAACAGCATCTTGTAGTCTTGTTTTTACCATCATATTCGTCAATGCATGCAAATGTATTAATTGTTTTTTTCTTCTTTTAACCTTTTCCCTATGAAAACTTTGTGGGCATTTCATTTACATTTATCATGATATCCAAATACTTATGAAAACTGCCTGATTCACACCGAGGTCAATCATTTGAGGCGTGGAGTTGTGAACTGACACTGCTGATAATGTATCACTGCCTGTTTTAAGCAAGCCGGCATTGAAACTGGGAAAGACTTAGCCCTTCCTGTTGTAGTGCAGTAGTGGTGGCACCATCTTGTTTTAATTGAAGATAAAAATGAAGACATTACAAGAAACAATTTATTTTAGTTGACAAGGCTTGGCACATATATGATTTGATTACAGTATGCAGACCGACCTGCTTGCAGATGCGCATCCGTGGTAGCTATGTATCAATACAATCTCTACGCTAACTACCGACCATTTTATTCAGTTACATAACTTGGCGAGGTGTACACGCATGGTGCAGGCTCTCTCCGACGACGCCGGAAACTAGGGCATTCACGGTGGTGTCCCACCGTAAACTGGCGCTGGTGGACCTCCGTAAGTTGGCGGCAGTTGTTGACCTCCGTAAGTTGGCGGCAGTTGTTGACCACCGTAAGTTGGCGGCAGTGGTGGTGGTGGACCTCCTGGTTGAGCATCGTAAAACGCATGCATTCAGGTTCATGGTATTGGCTTTGCTATATGCATTGGTATTGTAAGTGCTTGCCGGTGTTCAAGAGGAATTTAGAGAGAGTACGGCTTTTACCATAGGTTTGGGGTACTTGTTGAGCAAACGACGATGAGACGAGGAGGAGAGAGGCGAAGCACAGCGCCACAAAGCCTGTGCTGCTCGCCTTGGCCGTCATCTTGGTACCGCGTGCAGCTGTTGCGTGCTCAAGTATGTAGATGATTTGTTGGTGTTGGGAGGGCTAGCTAGACACGGTTATTTATGCTTTGGTGTCGTACAGTACTGGCTTGATAGCCTGCTGCACACATGCATGCCGGTCAAGCTCAGCCTGCTGACTCAGTCGAAAGTCGGTAACGAATTGTGACCGTGCATATGCCGGTCAAGGCTTGCACGGTAAATCAAAGCTCCGGCCGGCTACGAAAGGCAATTAGGAACTTGTCACGGGTGGAAGATGGCACGGCTGTGTTCAAACTTTGGTGAACATATGGCAAAGACTTGACTTGGCTAATAGTATGTTATTTGACCTTTTGCACGTTCCAATAATCCCAGTATATTTACATCCCATATATGGCTCTCATGGAAACGGAATTGTAGCCCATTTGGTGCTAAACTTGGGAACAACTAGACCAGAAAGATATAATACCGAACCCGATACCATGTAATCGAACAAAGCCTGGTAGTATTGGGCTGTGTCGTCATGGCATCGGGTGATTTTCAGTGAGAGTTGAAAGAAAAGAAAACATCATATGATGTATACAATATTTGATTTTTATGTTTTCCAAGATGCTAAATGTTAGATGGCCAGTCACTACAGGAGAACATATTACCAGTGATAAAATGTTGTGGCACAATTTTGTTTTGTCATTGGTTTCTATGTTATTTGATCAAACCATTTTTTGTCAGTGTTACATCGCTCATTAGTGACAAAATAATATTTCGCCACATGAAGCACCTTTAGTGGCAAATGGAGTGACGAAACAATGTTTTGCCACTGTTACGACATTTATCAGTGACAAAGAATTGTAAACGAGGAGGACGAGGATGGCAAGGGAGCAGGAGAAGGTGGCAGCGAGGGACAGTTCACCCACGTCCACTCGCTGTCCATGGATGTCACGACCGTGGGGAGGCTCGCCACCATAGCAAGGAGGAGCAGGCCACGGCCATGGTGGTGGCCGGGTGGAGACGAGGGCATGACTGGTGTTACCATGATCAAGCAAGCAAGCAACGATGAATGATCGTCGCATGATGTATTAGTATCATCACATCATAGATCTTATCAGTGCTGATTGCTACAACCGGCACTGATAGCCTGACTATCAGTGCCGCTTTGGTAGTGCCGGTTGAAGCTGGGTGGAGACGAGGGCATGACTGGTGTTACCATGATCAAGCAAGTAAGCAACGATGAATGATCGTCGCAGGATGTATTAGTATCATCGCATCATAGATCTTATCAGTGCTGAACCGCTTTGGTAGTACCGGTTGAAAAACCGGCACTGATGGCATTTTAGAACCGGCACTGATCACTATTTCGGTAGTACTGTTGGTGTGTGAGACCGGTGGATACTGGGGCGACCCTAGCGCAGAAGGCATTTGGCGAGGATTTGACTTGGTGGCTCATAAAGAGACAGTGGCCTAACTGTTCGTTAAGTTAGACCTTCTCCGTCACTACAATCAAAGTAGTGTCCTCTTCTCTATCACTACAATCAATGCAGTATCCTCGTGCGTACGGTTGTGGATGCACAGGCATGTTTTTTTAAATAAATAGTATCTCTATTTTCTAATTATTGGTTATTTTAGTTTTATTCTACATACATCTGTTGATTTTTAAAAATCTATTTGGTTAAAAATGATTGACAATTTAGAATGGATAAAGTATCAAGAAATTTCATGCCCAAATTTATTTTTTCCGCGACTATTTGTCTTACAACCGGCACTGATACTCTAGTATCAGTGCCGGTTCATGTTCTACAACCGGCACTGATAACTAGTATCAATGCCGGGTCTAGATCTGGAACCGGCACCGATAAGTTATCAGTGCCGGTTGCTACAACCGACACTGATAGCCTAACTATTGGTGCCGCTTTGGTAGTGCCGGTTGAAAAACCGGTACTGATGGCGTTTTAGAACCGGTACTGATCACTATTTTGGTAGTAGTGTTGGTGTGTGAGACCAGTGGATACTGGGGCGACCCTAGCGTAGAAGGCATTTGGGGAAGACTTGACTTGGCGGCTCATAAATAGACAGTGGCCTAACTGTTCGTTAACTTAGACCTTCTCCATCACTACAATCAATGCAGTGTCCTCTTCTCCATCGCTACAATCAATGCAGTGTCCTCGTGCGTACGGTTGTGGATGCACAGACATGTTTTTTTAAATATAATTTTCTAATTATTGGTCGTTTTAGTTTTATCCTATATACATCCGTGGATTTTTCTAAATCTAATTGGTTAAAAACGACTGATAATTTAGAATGGAATAAGCATCAAGAGATTTTATGCCTAAATTTATTTTTCCCGCAACTATTTGTCCTACAACCGGCAGTGCCGGTTCATGTTCTACAACCGGCACTGATAACTAGTATCAGTGCCGGGTCTAGATCTGGAACCGGCACTGATAAGTTATCAGTGCCGGTTGCTACAACCGGCACTGATAGCCTGACTATCAGTACCGCTTTGGTAGTGCCGGTTGGAAAACCGGCACTGATGGCATTTTAGAATCGGCAGTGCTCACTATTTCGGTTGTAGCGTTGGTGTGTGAGACCAGTGATTACTGGGGCGACCCTAGCGTAGAAGGCATTTGGCGAAGACTTGACTTGGTGGCTCATAAAGAGACAGTGGCCTAACTGTTCGTTAAGTTAGACCTTCTCCATCACTACAATCAATGCAGTGTCCGCGCGCGTACGTTTCTGCATCCGTGGATTTTTCTATTTTCTAATTATTGATCATTTTAGTTTTATCCTATATACATCCGTGGATTTTTCTAAATCTATTTGGTTAAAAATGACTGATAATTTACTCTAGTAGCAGTGTTAGTTCATGTTCTACAACCGGCAATGATAACTAGTATCAGTGCCGGGTCTAAATCTTGAATTGGCACGGATAAGTTAGCAGTGCCGGTTGCTACAACCGGCACTGATAGCCTGACTATCAGTGCCGCTTTGGTAGTGCCGGTTGGAAAACTAGCACTGATGGCGTTTTAGAACCGGCACTGATTACTATTTCTGTAGTAGCGTTGGTGCATGAGAATAGTGGATACTGGGGATGCAATGTCCTCTTCTCCATCACTACAATCAACGAAGTGTCCTCGTGTGTACGGTTGGGATGCACACACATATTTTTTTTAAATAAATAGTATCTCTATTTTCTAATTGTTGGTCATTTTAGTTTTATCCTATATACATCCGTGGATTTTTCTAAATCTATTTGGTTAAAAATGATTGATAATTTAGAATGGATAAATTATCAAGAGATTTCATGCCCAAATTTATTTTTCCTACAAGTATTTGTCCTACAACCGGCACTGATACTTTAGTAATAGTGCCGGTTCATGTTCTACAACCGGCGCTGATAACTAATATCAGTGCCGATTCATGTTCTACAACCGGCTCTGATAACTAGTATCACTGATACTTTAGTATTAGTGCCAGTTGGATATTTTTATACTAGTCCTTTCCAGCCTAGTATTTGGCACCATAAAAGAACTTCGTCTTGTGATGATCAGTTTACTGGGTTTGATGTCGAAGATGGGCTAATTACTTGGTGCAACCATGGCAACACATGTAGAAGTTGTGTTGATGAAGGTGCTGACTACGGAGTACTTTTCAAACTCTTGCAACACCAACCACCTCGATGATGGTGATTTAGCAGAGTTTGAAATTTAAATTTCAAACTTTTGAAAAAAATACACGAAGATCATATCTATGACTCTTTGCAGAATACTTACATTTATCTCGTTTTTTTGAGTGTCCATTTATCTCGTTTTCAACCATTTTCTGCATAGAAAGGGAAGTGCACATATTTGACTTTTATCATACAATAATATTTTCACTAGATATTTCTCCAATTCAAACGATATTCAACATCTGCAAAGAACCCTAAGAACCATGGCACTGTACAGACTATTCTTATCGTGATAGTATTCATACAAGTTGACCCCCGCTGCCCTGTCAAAATAACCCATGAACGAATCATGGCCACACAATACATTCTGGAAGCGCGATTATCACAGAGGTAGACAATTCCACAAGCTGAATCTTATCATCATCGAAACCGTGCGAGACAGGTCGCACATCAGCCTGGAATATCTTTGTCCGTTTCCTGCAGAAAAGTACTTTGAGATTCGAGGGTGGACACGCCGTAACAATTTTGTCCAGCTCAGACAGCGACGGCGGCGCTGGGCAAGAAGATGGAAACTGAAGAAAAGTACCAAGCCAACAACATTTTTGTTGTAATTTTTGGACTTATATTTTATTTACTACACAATAATCAACTCTCAACCGATTTATTAGTAAATAAAAAAAATACCAAAAAGGGTTGGGCGTCACGTGAGGAAAAAGAGGGACAAAAAGAGGGACAAGCACCTTTAGTCCCGGTCAACCTACTACCCGAGACTAAAGGTGCTGTGTTTCGCCTTCCGCGCGGATGCCACTTTTAGTCTCGAGTGGAACCTTCACCCGGGACTAAAGAGGGACCTTTACTCCCGGGGTAGAGCCACCAAAGGACTAAAGATCTTTAGTCCCGGGTCATGGCTCCACCTGGGACTAAAGGTCACGTTATTAAACTGCATGCGTGCACCGTCGTCTTCAATCCACACCCGCGCCTCTCTCTGCTCCCTCATCGTCCTCGATGGCGTCTATGTCCGCCGCCGCCACCCTCTGCCCGCGTGCCGCCAATCACCCCGCGCGGGCCCGCCGCTGCGCCCTGGTCCACCCATTGTGCACCGGTGCCCCTCTAGCTCGGGGCTCCTTGCCACCGCCGTCCGCTGCCACGCCGCCGCCATCGCCGTCACGATCGTCCGCGCCACCTTCCGACGCCGCGCCGCCTCGATCGTCATCCCAGCCGGCCGCTGCGCGCCCCGGCCTTCCCTTCGTTGTCTCCGGCCCGTGCCTAGCTGTGCTGCCACGCCTCCTCGTCCCCACGCACGCGCTCGGGCTGGTCATCGTCTCCATGGCCTCATCGTCGTCCCCGTGCTGCGCCCTCGTCCCCCTCCGTGCCTCATCGTCTACTCCACGTAGCTACGTGCGTGAGTGTGTAGTGACGTGCATGCCTGTATTGTATATATACATGTGTTCGTGTGTTATTTTCTTTAAACTTCTATTTATTTTTTATGTTTTAGTTTTGTAATTTTTAGATAATTTCTAGGTTTGTTTTAAAAACATAATTGCATAGATAATTTATATGCATAGAAAAGTTTCTAGGATAAAATTTAATTATATTCTTGTTTCATGGAAAATTAAATTACTTGTATTTTCTAGTTAATTATATTTCAGCCCCTAGAAAATTAATGGTGCTTTGAAAATTTAATTTTCTAGTTAATTATATTTCAGTATAAAAAATAATACAATAGTCTACAGTTAAATACGAAATTCATGTTAGAGGTCTAGGACTTTGTTAATTCTGTCAATTTTATTCAGTTAGTTAAGATGGGTCTGGGAGACGAAGAGGATGCTTAGTACCTAATGGACGTGATTAGAGGCAGTACTGGGTATTGTGATGATGTTTTAGAAGACGATGATGGCAGCAACACCAACATATATCTCAATATGTCCCGTGATGGCACGAAATCGATAATGATGGGCAAGGCAATGATGGCGAGGTATATATATTAAACCTCTGATGATTTCAAACATTTGATTCGTATGTATTAATACTAGGAATTATTATATCTTATTATTTTTAGCCCTCTGGATCAAAGAAACCTAGACGGCCATGAGGCCCGACAAACGAGTTGGAGGGACGATACATCATCAAAAGACTGACTGAAGAGGGCACACCAATTGAGCCCGCCGATCATGCAAAGAAATTTGTAACTCAATGTGGAGTTCTTGTTAGGGACAACATCCCAATCAGCATTTAGAAATGGAAAGCCACCTGCTCAGGATGATCGAAGTGTGGTCCCTCAAAGAGAGAAGGATATGCTGTGAGACCTGCTAAAAGAACATTTTACGGTCGAAGAAAAAGATGAAGACAAAGTGAATGCTTGGGCTTTCAAGAAGATGGCCACTTAATTCCAGACATTCAATTAGAATTTGTGCAATGAATTTATCAAGAAGGGCAGAAGACCCATTTTTACTAGACAATAGAAAAGTTAAAGGACCACCGTGACTCATTTGTGGAGTATAAATTGTCAGAACACGGTGCGCAATGGGTACAAAGGAACACAGAAAATGCCTCGAAGAAACAATATCATCATCATCTAGGACACGGTGGCTACAAGCACTGTATTCACAAATGGGAGAAGATGGAACAAGACCTACATGATAGAAGTATCACACCTGTAACCCTCAATTGGCCCGAACGTTCTAGGACCTGGTATTATGCACATGGAGGCACCTTGAATATGGAGAATGGAGGGTTGCTTTTTGGCCAACATATACATGAAGCAGCCCATAGACTTGCGGATGCCATCGATGCTACTGCCCAAGGAATATTCCAGCCCAATAGAGAAAAGGATGAGCTAACTTATGCCGTTCAAAATCCTGAACGCCCCGAATGAATGTGAGGGAAAGACGTGTTTCTGTGGAAGTATGGGTTCAGTGAGTACAATGACTCTTACAGAAGTCGTCAGAGAAGAAAGAACGAGGAGGAAGAGAGGGTTCGTAAGTTAGAGGAAAGCTTACTATCACACAATGCAAGAATGGCAGAGGAGGTTAAACGGCAAGTGGCCCTAGCACTTAGCGAGGCGCCACTAGTGGAAAAACGGGATTTAGTCCCGGTTTAAAACGGCCTTTAGTGCCGGTTCAGGAACCGGCACTAAAGGGTGGGGACTAAAGCCCCCCCCCCCCTTTCGTCCCGGTTCAACACGGCCCGGCATTAAAGGCCCTCCACGTGGCACGAGCCGGCGCCGGGGGTTGGGGGACCTTTACTCCCGGTTGGTAACACCAACCGGGACTAAAAGGTCCACGTGGCACGAGCCCGCGCCGGGGGCTGGGGGGCCTTTAGTCCCGGTTGGTAACACCAACCGGGACTAAAAGGTATAGGGGTTTAGGGGTTTATGTTTTATTTTTCCTTTTAATTTTGTGTTTTCCATTTAATTCTTTTTCATTTCAAACATATTTTACGCTACTACATACTGTACACGGTATGCATATATATATAAATAGAATTTCTCGTAGAACCGATCATATATATATCATCGAATTTCTCGTACGACCATTCACATACACATATATATATATACAATTTGGTATATACAATTTGTCCTACAATTTGCGGATCATTACACATGCAGGCATTACAACTTGTAATGGTATTCTCCTTTGAGATCTATGACCTGGTCGAGCAAAAATCCCGCTATTTCCTCTTGAATTGCTCGTACGCGATCCGTTGGTAGGAGCTTGCCCCGCATCTCCCACAGCTTTAAAGAAGATCAAGATGAATATATTAGTTGTGTGTATATATATTAGATCATGATAAAAAAATTGTGGATAGTGTTCTGGCAAACGTACCCAATGTTGTCTTTCAGATTTTTCCATTTCGGACGTCATCATGCGAATGGTCTCGCAAACGTAGTATGCACATAAATTATTCCCCGGCGCTTGGCTCAGCCACTTTACGAGAATAAAATTCAATCAGATAATAATTAATCAAGCATGATAATGGTATTGAAACTAGAATTAAAGAGATGAACGGACGTAGCTAGCTAGTACTCCCTCCGTCCGAAAAAGCTTGTCCCAAGCTTGTGCCTCAAATGGATGTATCTAGCACTAACTTGGTGCTAGCTAGATACATCCATTTGAGAGACAAGCTTTTTCGGACGGAGGGAGTACTACTTAATTACCTTGGGTCGCACCCATTTCAGCTGTTGTTTCCATTCGTTGGGGACCTCATTGATGAACTTTTGCCAAGCCCTGCCCGCCGGCAAAGAAAATGAATAAAGGAGTTATTAATTAGTTGATATCAGGAAATGAACTAAAGAGGCCGACATAGTGCGATAATGATTGAACTTACCTTTCGACCATCCCCCTCACGATTGCGTATTCGGATGGTTCTTTATATAGTGAGTCCAGTACTTGAACTTTTCCCTTGTCAACTTCAATGATTAACAAGATCCAGTGGAAACTGCATGCGCACATGTTTGTATAATTAAGTGGGCATGTGCATAACTCATCAACTACACCTATTAACATCTAGTAATTAAGCAAAAATAGAATTTCTAGTACAAGATATAGTAACACTCACCCGAAGTTGTAAGGAAGTAGTATTTCTGGTTGGGTGTTTAGTCGCTTCAAAAACTCTAGCAAGCTGATCTCTGTGTCTTCTCTCGACCATTCAGTTGACCATGTCTTTTGATTAATCGTATTTGGGTCAATGAACCCAATGCCATAGCGTCCAGCTTTTTCCATTTCATACATCTTCATTCTGCATAATACCACAGAAAAGAATATAGTGAGGATAATTACAGGTAAAGAACGAGCACAGCTAGCTAGAGACTTAAATTACAGAAAGAAATCACTTAGAGACAATAGCAACTGACAATAGATTTGTCGAGTGCGTCTTGATTGAATAACTGAAACAACTCTTCAAACTCAACCCACAAATCTTTCGCATGGAAGTAATGCTTTTCCTTGACTTTCACCATGAGGGACTCTCGATCGGTCTTTGTTGCTTCTGTCCATGTACCACTTATGCAAATTGTACATTCTCGTTGGTAGAAGCGGGACCTGCTCAGGCTTGACCAGAGGTTGGCCGCAGACATATTTCCATCTTAGTTCCTCCTCTTTAAACACGGGGAGTTCCTCGATGCCTAGGAGTTGTTCAACAGTGAGACCAGCCTCTTTAGCCTGCCTTCCATGATCGTCGGTTATTACCAGCTGATCGGCGGTACTCACATGTGTTTGTACAATGAGCGGGGAGATCGATTGCACTGCCTGTTCTCCCAGCTGGGGAACAGTTTTCCCGCTTTTTTTGCCAACTGCTTGGCTCGAGCTCGAGCTCGACTCCTTCTTTTTTTGTGCCTGATATGACTTCTTGATAGAGCGCTCATAGTCTGAGTCCATATGCTTGACAGCCGGTTGAGCATTATCAATAAAGTGTTGTATGACATTCTCAGGTACTTTCTCCTTTGGCGGCGGGGGCGGTTTCGGTCCAAAATGGGCCTTCAATTGGGCAGCCACTTCGGCGTTGATTTCCTCCTCAGTCAGGTGGTAAGGCAACTTCGGAAGAGGCTTGAGGCTTGGACCATATTTGTATTTCTTGCTTATTGTACCGCTAGCCGCCGTAGCTGCGGCGCCTCTCTTCCGCTGTTGCTTAGGCGGCGGAGCCCGCTGAGGCGGCGGAGACGGCTGACGCGGTGCCGGACTTGGAGGAGGAGGAGACGGCTGACGCGGTGCCTGACTTGGAGGAGGAGGAGTCGGATGACGCGGTGCCGAACTTGGAGGAGGAGGAGTCGGCTGACGCGGTGCCGGAATTGGAGGAGGAGGAGTCGACTGACGCGGCGGCAGACTTGGAAGAGCAGGACTCGGCTGACGCGGTGGCGGACTTGTTGCAGCAGGAGTCGGTGGCCTTGGAAAGACGATGCAATCCTTTTTCCATAGAATGATACGATGTATGGCCTCTCCCAGTGTGCTCTCCTCGTCACCTCCAGGAATGTCAAGCTGTAGCTCGTAATATCCTGACATCACTTCATCAACCCCGACACGAGCATAGCCAGCTGGAATCGGATTGCAATGGAAGGTTGCTTCAGGGGGATTTGTTAAAGCATAGCCGTCCGCCACCTTCATGGATAGGTTCTTCACTTTCATGTGTAGCTCACAAGTAGTCCTGTCTTTGATATCATCCACAGGGTATGTAGACAGTAGTGCATCATCGGCCGGGGTGGAACCCACGCTGCTTCTCGGCATAGATGGGATGGTGCTATCCAATGCTGGATCCATCTGCTCCTGCTGCCGCTGAGACGCCCTTTCCTGGCTAAGTGAGTCGATCTGCTCCTGCTGCCGCCTGAAAGCGCTTTGCAACTCCAAGTGACTAGAGTATAGGCCTTGAAGGAGGAGTGCTTCCTCCTTCCTCTTCTCCTCCTCCAGCTTCCTCTTCTGCTCCTCCTGCTGCTTCTTTCTCGCACGGCTTCTGTAATCGGCGTTCCAATCCGCAAACCCCTCAAACCACGGAACAACGCCTTTGCCTCGTGTTCTTCCCGGGTGTTCAGGATTCTTTAGGGCGCGCGTAAGCTCGTCGTTCTCTCTGTTGGGCGTGAACACCCCCATTCGAGCTTCTTCTATTGCAACAAGTAAATCGTCCTGAGCTTTTTTAAGACTTGCCCGCTCCATAATCAGCCCTGTCTCTGGGTTCAACTTCCCCCCATGCGCATAAAACCAAGTCCTGCACCTGGGGGGCCAGTCCAATGTAACTGGAGTGACCCCTGCATCCATCATCTTTTGCTCAGCGAGATCCCACTTAGGCAGGACCACCTGGTAGCCACCTGGCCCCAGAATATGGTGCCACTTCTTTTTCGCAGCATTAATCTTGTTTTGTCTCGACCGTTCCTGAGCTAGTTCCGATTCCTTGAACTTCACGAAATCGTCCCAGTGATCTTTTGCCTTCTCCAGTGTTCCACTGAATTCTGGAGTCTGCTTTCCTACTCTGACGTACGCGGCCCATATATTTTTCTTGTGGTTGTTGAATGCTATCGCCATCTTCTTAAGAGCACTCTTTCTGACTTTCGCCAGATCTGCATCTGTCAAATGATCTGGTAGGGTGAAATGTGACATGAGTGATTCCCAAAGCAGATCTTTTGCTCTTTCGTCGACAAAAGTAACTCCTGGATCTCCATTTGCTGGCTTTTTCCATTCTTGAACGGAGATCGGGATTTGGTCCCTGACAATAACTCCGCATTGACGAGTGAACTTGGTCGCATTCTTCTTAGGTTCAAGCGGTTCGCCATTTGATTTGATGGCATCGATGTTGTACTTTACGCCAGCCTGCAACCTTTTGGCCGGGCCTCGAACTGCCCTGCCGCTTGTAGAAGATTTGCTCGATCCGGAGGGCTAAAAGAAGAAAGATCGATTCGTTAATATATACAAATCAATTAATACATGTAATGATCACCGGATGGCTTATATAATAAATATACCTCTAGCTCGCCGATCTTTGTTATTTGAAGAACATTTCCTTCGTCATCATTGTTGTCGCCTTCATCTATTCGTTCATCTTCATCAAACATCATACCCTCACCCGAAGGGTTCAGATATTGCGAGCCGTCATCATGATCATCTGGGCTCGGGGAGTGTATGATGTCGAACAGAGCCTCTTCTCCTTCTCTGCCGGTATTGTCCATAGCTTTTATTTAACTAATCCAGAAGAAAGATAAAACAATTTAGTATTCAAATTAGAATGCATGCAATCAATAAGGAAAAACTGAATCATAGTAGATAATATGCATCTCGAATAATCCAGATAATATGCATCATCGAATATAATCTTGAATACATCGTCTCGAATATTATCGAATAATATAATCTCGAATACATCGTCTCGAATATAATCTCGAATACATCTCGAGTATTATCACTAATACATCTCGAATATTATCATATATATAACATCACTAGCTAATATAGATCGAATATTATCGACGAATCTAGTTCACTCGCGGTTCCTGAGGCGCGGGCGGTGGACACCCAAAGAGAAGGAACCATCACAGGATCATAGCTCGGGTGAGATCCCTGAAGAACCTGCCAGGTATTGGAGAACCTGACGTCCAACGCATCCATGTAGCGACGGACGTGCTCGTCCTCCTCCCTGACACGGCGACGTACCACCTCCGACGGTGCCGGCTGCCTCCGCACCGAAAGTGGCCCACGCGAATGCCACCAAAGAAGCTCCGGGTCGACGACGGGACCCGGGGCCGGGTTCCTCACCAAGTTGCGCGCCCCTGAAGGTAGCACCTCCCAGTGCCATCCCGGCAGAGCCCAGTCCCGAACGTTGCCCCTCTGAAGCAGGACGTCGTCGCGAACGAGTCGACGACGAGGATGCGGGCCGGGCATCGTTGACTCCGAGAAGAAATTCTATGCAAATTTAACATTTTTTAAATGCTTGATTGTGATTTCTTATATACGAGGAACCTTCAGAATCATAACGGATTCTCTTAACCTTTAAGGGATTTAACAAAATGGTGCCATTGTGGATGTGCAGAAAATGGTCCATATTTTTCCTGATATCATCTACCCTTCTATATGCAAATCTAACATTCATCTAACATTTCTATATCTTTTTTATATCTAAATTTTATATAGCAATAAAAAAGTATAAAAAACTAAAAAACATTTCTATATCTTTTTTATATCTAACATTTATCTAGCTATAACTAAAAGTATAAAAAACTAAAAAATATTCATCTAACATTTATATATGTAACATTTCATCTAACATTTATATATCTAACATTTCTATAAATAAAAGTATAAAAAAACTAGAAAACAGAAAAACAGAAAATAAGAATGTGTGTGTGTGTGTACGTGTGTGTGTGTGTGTTTGTTCATGCATGTGTGTGTGTGTTTGCGGGCTCGATGGGAGGGGCGGCCATGGCGGCAGGGGCTCACAGCGGGGCGACGGCCGGCGAGGCGAGGCGAGTCGTCGGCGATGGCGACTGCGACGGCCGGCGAGGCGAGGCGAGTCGTCGGCGACGGCGACTGCGACGGCCGGCGAGGCGAGGCGAGTCGTCGGCGACGGCGACTGCGACGGCGACGGCGCACGAGGTCGAGGAGAGGGGCGGCACGACGGCACGCGTGTCGGGGCAGGCGGGCGCGGGCGGGGATCGGCAAGGAGGCGCAGGCGGCGTCGGGGAGGAGGCGCGGGCGGCCGGCGTCGGGGGCGGCGGCGATGATCTCCGGCGTCGGGGGAGGTGACGGCGTTGCGCAGTAGCCTGGCGGCGTCCTCGTTCGGCGTCGTCGAGAGAATGGAGAATCGATCTGAAATTTTGCAAACTGCCGCTTATATACAACGACCTTTAGTCGCGGTTGGTGGCTCCAACCGCGACTAAAGGTAGCCTTTAGTCGCGGTTGGAGCCACCAACCGCGACTAAAGGTATTTTTCGCCAGGCGAAGCGGCGGGAAGCGCAGACCTTTAGTCGCGGTTGGTGGCTCCAACCGGGACTAAAGACCCCCCTTTAGTCGCGGTTGGAGCCACCAACGGCTTCTAAAAGTCTCGTGCTGCCACAGCCGCGGTGCAGGAAGTTTAGTCCCACCTCGCCCAGCGAAGGGCAGCCGCACTGGTTTATAAGCCCCGCCGCGGCTGCTCCTTCGAGCTCCTCTCTAAAGCAGGCCTTCCGGGCCTACCGCACAGTCGCTGCCCTGTTGGGCCTACTGGGCCTTGCGGGCCTGCATCCTGGCCCAATTAGAGGTTGGGTTTCTAGTCGTATGCGGGCCGTGGTGTCCCAGTAGGCGGGCATTTTTTTAATTTAATTATTTTTCATTTTTGTTTGTTTTCAGCTTTATTTCCGTTCTTTTTTTTCTGAGTTGTTTTTTTTGCTTTATTTAGAGTTTCTGTGTGAATCTTTTTGCTTTAGGTAAAAAAAAATATAAACTTTCTTTTAGTGCCAGTAGTTTTCAAATTTGGATAGTTTAAATTTGAATTATTTGAATTTTGTGTGAATCACTAGTTTGTGAATAACTTTACTTTAAAAATAGATTTTTCAGTGATTCTTTTTTCCGCTGTCTAATGCAGGCCCGCTGGCCCAGTAGGCAGGCATTTTTTTATTTACTTTTCAGTTTTTTTAATTTCTGTTTTATTTATTTTCTTTTGTTTCTAAGTTTTTTTTGCTTTATTTAGAATTAATGAGTGAATCTTTTTGCGTTAGGTGAAAAAAATTATAAACTTTCTGTTAGTGGCAGTAGTTTTCAAATTTGAATAGTTTAAATTCGAATTATTTGAAATTTGTGTGAATCACTAGTTTGTGAATAATTTTACTTTAAAAATAGATTTTGCAGTGATTCTTTTTTCTGCTGTTTAATATTAGCGTGTTTTATCATTATATTCAATTTGGTAACTCTTAGGTTATTTAAAAAATGAAATACCTTTGTAACAGACGAGTTTTCGTCTGAAACCCTGATACTTCGAAAGAAATTGTCCATTTTGTACACGAAGTGGATCCAGTTTTTGCCGTAACCCTCTCAACTTTTTAGCACATGCTATGTGGGTGAAATGATGATAGCATGCCAACTTTCAACCTTTTCTGATTGTGATTTGTAGTGCTTTTCAATTTCAGGGTCATTTAGCTCAAAAATATCAGTAAATGCATGAAAAATAGCAAATGAAGTCAGAAAGGGTTGAAAATTGATGACGTGGCTTCGAATGGTGCATACTGAACACACAAAAAGTCTGGAGTTGAAAGAAGTGTAAAAAAATGAAATGCCTTTGTAACAGACGAGTTTTCGTCTGAAACCCTGATACTTCGAAAGAGATTGTCCATTTTGTACACGAAGTGGATCCAGTTTTTGCCGTAACCCTCTCAACTTTTTAGCACATGCTATGTGGGTGAAATGATGATACCATGCCAACTTTCAACCTTTTCTGATTGTGATTTGTAGTGCTTTTCAATTTCAGGGTCATTTAGCTCAAAAAAATCAGTAAATGCATGAAAAATAGCAAATGAAGTCAGAAAGGGTTGAAAATTGATGACGTGGCTTTGGACATAATATTTCTTCGCGTTTCAAATGCCAAAACACATAAGTACCCTAACTATTACAAAGATTCTCTCCGGAAACTCACTAGAGAAGAAAGTGATGACAGTGAAGCCGGTCACATCCCAGAGTGGGATTTTTGGGTATAAAACTTTTTCTTCGCGTGTGTCCCTTTGCGCCGTAACCATGGACAATCTTCATCGTTTAACTGGATGCTCGAGTCAATATTCATTATGAAGGGAGCAATTTCATGAAACTTTTCATAATCTTTTGACATGTCTGTCTTGTCCTCTACTCCCACGATGTTTCTTTTCCCTGAAAGAACTATGTGGCGCTTTGGCTCATCGTATGATGTATTCGCTTCCTTATCTTTTCTTTTTCTCGGCTTGGTAGACATGTCCTTCACATAGAAAACCTGCGCCACATCATTGGCTAGGACGAATGGTTCGTCTGCGTACCCAAGATTGTTGAGATCCACTGTTGTCATTCCGTACTACGGGTCTTCCTTTACCCCGCCTCCTGTCAGATTGACCCATTTACACCGAAACAAAGGGACCTTCAAACCACGTCCATAGTCAAGTTCCCATATCTCCTCTATGTAACCATAATATGTGTCCTTTGGCCTATTGGTGTTTGCTGCATCAAAGCGGACACCACTGCTTTGGTTGGTGCTCTTTTTATCTTGGGCGATCGTGTAAAATGTATTCCCATTTATCTCGTACCCTTTAAAAGTCAATATAGTCGAAGATGGTAACTTGGACAACAAGTATAGCTCATCTGCAACAGTGTCGTCATGCATGAGACGTGTCTGCAACCAACCGGCGAAAGTCCCCGTTTGTTCATGTGTAATCCAGTCGTCAGACTGCTCCGGGTGTTTGGAGCGTAGAATATTCTTGTGTTCCTCGATATACGGAGCCACCAAGGCGGAACTTTGTAGAACTGTGTAGTGTGCTTGCGCCCAAGAATGCCCGTCATGGCATATTACTGAATTCATTCCTAGCGTGCCCTTTCCACCCAATCTGCCCTCATGCCGCGATTCAGGAACACCAATCGGCTTAAGGTCAGGAATAAAGTCATCACAAAATTCAATGACCTCCTCTGTTTCATCGCCCTTGGAGATGCTTCCTTCTGGCCTAGCACGGTTATGAACATATTTATTTAAGACTCCCATGAACCTCTCAAAGTGGAACATATTGTGTAGAAATACAGGACCCAGAATGGCAATCTCTTCGACTAGGTGAACTAGGACGTGCGTCATGATATTGAAGAAGGATGGTGGGAACACCAACTCGAAACTGACAAGACATTGCACCAAATCATTCTCTAACCTTGGTATGATTTCTGGATCTATTACCTTCTGAGAGATTGCATTGAGGAATGCACATAGCTTCACAATGGCTAATCGAACGTTTTCCTGTAGAAGCCCCCTTAATGCAACCGGAAGCAGTTGCGTCATAATCACGTGGCAGTCATGAGACTTTAGGTTCTGGAACTTTTTCTCTGCCATATTTATTATTCCCTTTATATTCGATGAGAAGCCATACGGGACCTTCATACTGAGCAGGCATTCGAAGAAGATTTCCTTCTCTTCTTTGGTAAGAGCGTAGCTGGCATGACCCTGATAGTGCTTTGGATCCATCCCGTCTTTTCCGTGCATACGTTGCTGGTCCTCCCGTGCCTCCGGTGTATCTTTTGTCTTACCGTACACGCCCAAGAAGCCTAGCAGGTTCACGCAAAGATTCTTCGTCATGTGCATCACGTCGATTGCAGAGCGGACCTCTAGGTCTTTCCAATAGGGTAGGTCCCAAAATATAGATTTCTTCTTCCACATGGGTGCGCGTCCGTCAGCGTCATTCAGAACAGATTGTCCGCCAGGACCCTTTCCAAACATTAATTTTAAATCCTTGACCATATCAAGTATATCATCACCAGTACGGTGGCGAGGCTTCTTCCGGTGATCTGCCTCACCTTTGAAATGCTTGCCTTTCTTTCTTACGGGATGCCTGCTCGGAAGAAATCGACGAGTCCTGCTCCCAGGTACACATTCTTCTTACATTTATCCAAATATATACTGTCGGTATCATCTAAACAGTGCGTGCATGCGTGGTATCCCTTGTTTGTCTGTCCTGAAAGGTTACTGAGAGCAGGCCAATCATTGATGGTTACAAACAACAACGCTCGCAGGTCAAATTCCTGCTGTTTGTGCTCATCCCACGCACGTACACCTTCTATACTCCACAGCTCTAAAATTTCTTCAACTAATGGCCTTAGGTACACATCAATGTCATTGCCGGGTTGCTTGGGGCCTTGGATGAGCACTGGCATCATAATGAACTTCCGCTTCATGCACAACCAAGGAGTAAGGTTATAGATACATAGAGTCACAGGCCATGTGCTATGATTGCTGCTTTGCTCCCCAAAAGGATTAATGCCATCTGCACTTAAACCAAACCATACGTTCCTTGCGTCATCTACAAAGTCCTTCCACTTTCTCTCAATTTTTCTCCACTGCGATCCATCAGCGGGTACTCTCAACTTCCCGTCTTTCTTATGGTCTTCTTTGTGCCATCGCATCAACTTGGCATGCTCTTTGTTTTGGAACAAACGTTTCAACCGTGGTATTATAGGAGCATACCACATCACCTTGGCAGGAATCTTCTTCCTGGGGCGCTCGCCCTCAACATCACCAGGGTCATCGTGGCTGATCTTATAGCGCAATGCACCGCATACCGGGCATGCATTCAAATCCTCGTACTCACCGCGGTAGATGATGCAGTCATTAGGGCATGCATGTATCTTCTGCACCTCTAATCCTAGAGGGCAGACAGCCTTCTTTGCTTCGTACGTACTGTCGGGAATTCGTTGTCCTTTGGAAGGTTCTTCTTTAACATTATCAGCAACTTTTCAAATCCCTTGTCAGATACACCATTCTCTGCCTTCCATTGCAGCAATTCCAGTGTGGTACCCAGCTTTTTCTTGTCATCTTCGCAATTTGGGTACAACAATTTCTTGTGATCCTCTAACATGCGCTGCAACTTCAGCTTCTCAATTTCACTTGCGCAGTTTCTCTTTGCATCGGCAATGGCCCGACCAAGATCATCAGCGGGCTCATCTGATGCCTCTTCTTCAGCTTCTTCCCGCATTGCCGGCTCAGCTTCTTCCCCCATTGTTGTACCATCGTATTCAGGGAACCCATGGCCAGGATAGCTGTCGTCATCCTCTTCTTCTTCATTCTCTTCCATTAGGACCCCTCTTTCTCCGTGCTTGGAGCAACAGTTATAGCCGGACATGAAACGGGACTCAAACAGGTGGACGTGAATGGTTCTTGAGTTAGAGTAATTTCGATCATTCTTACAGCCAGCACATGGACAATACATAAAACCATCCGCCCGCTTGTTTGCCTCAGCCGCAACCAGAAAAGTACGCACGCCATTAATGAACTGGGGAGAGCATCGGTCATCGTACATCCATTGTCGGCTCATCTTCATTACACAACACCGAAAAGACCAAATTAATACAAGTTCATACATAAAGTTCATACACACTTGTTCTCATAAAACAACATACAAACTCTCTAGCTAAAGCATTTAAATGCAACAACAAATGCGATCAAGATCGCAACTAAGGTAACAATTGATCCAACAGCATAGTGATACCAAGCCTCACTATCAATGGCATATTTTTTAAATTTTCTAATCTTCAAGCGCATTGCATCCATCTTGATCTTGTGATCATCGACGACATCGACAACATACAACTCCAGTTTCATCTTCTCTTCTTCAATTCTTTTCAATTTTTCTTTCAAATACTCGTTTTGTTTTTCAACTAAATTTAACTTCTCGACAAGAGGGTCGGTTGCAATTTCCGGTTCACATACCTCCTAGATAAAAATATCTATGTCAACTTGATGGGCATAATTTTCATAAACGCGAAATGCAACAAATAGTTATAAAAGAGAATATATATACCACATCCGAATCATAAACCGGACAAGGGCCCACGGGGACGGATATCAAAGTCATGGCACTATGTATAACAAACAATCATACATGTAAGAAAATTATACAATTAACTATCTAAATCATACAAACATGATTTTCTTTTTATAAAAAGGATAAGAACAAGAGGCTCACCAAGGTGGTGCCGGTGACGGGACGGTGCGGCCGATCGACGGTGGTTAGGACGGGGACGGGAAGGCACTAAGTAAACCACACCTACACATCCAAACTAAGAAGTTAATTTGAGCTCAAATTGCATATAAATCAAATAAACTACCACATATAAATACTCCCAAACTAAAACCCACAAATCACTATACTTATAGAGCATTGTAAGAGCTAATCTAGCAATGAGAGATGAAAGGACAAAGTTGCTAACCTTTGTGAACACTTGGATGGATGGGGTGACTCCAAATCTTGACAAATTTTGGCAAAAATGGAGGTGAGCTCGAGCAAGGGGAAGAACAAAGGAGGGGAAGAACAGGGAGGAGTGTGCTCGGGCTGGCCGAAGGGTTCATATATGGGATCTTTAGTCTAAAGGTGAGCCTATAGTCCCGGTTCGTGCCACGAACCGGGACTAAAGGTGATCGTGGGGCCCCAGGCTGACACGAGCCTGCCACCACCCCTTTAGTCCCGGTTCGTGTTACGAACCAGGACTAAAGGTCCGGAACGAACCGGGACTAATGATGCCTGCCCCCCTAGCCGTTGGAACCGGGACTAATGGTCACATTAGTACCGGTTCAAAACCAGACCGGGACTAATGGGGCTCACGTAAAGTCCTTTTTCTACTAGTGCGCAACAATCCCGTGGATCATATATTCATGATCATGATGTCAATGCGCTCAGCGTCGAAGCAGCTGCGCTTCCACAGGGACACCCAATTGATGAAATCCAGCGCAACCCCATTGATGACATCACTCAGCGCTACCCCATTGATGATATCACTCTGCGGACACCTTGTGAGCTGCATAGTCCTAACAATAACTTATAATTGAAGGTGGCGTACACTATTGCTTTACCGGTTCGGCAAGGAGACCTCTTCCATTGCATGGAGATTCCGGCTGGCTATGCTAGGGTTCGGGTGGAACAGGTGTGCGACGGATATGAGACACTCGAGCTCAACATTCCTGAAGGTCATAGGGAATAGATACTAGTAGAGGCCTCTCATAGATACATCCTTAGGGACAAGCGCTACATTGTATTTCCTACCTCGCTCTTGCAATCATCGTCATATCCTTAGACCTCAAGGCCAACGTCTCCGCCACCTCCACCACATCAGTCTCCGCCACCTCCACCAAAAAAGTCACTGCCACCTCCACCACATCAGTCTTTGCCACCTCCACCACAAAAGTCAACGCAACCTCCACCACATCAGTCTCTGCCACCTCCACCACAATAGTCTCTGCCACCTCTACCACAATAGTCTCCGCCGCAATCTCCACCACAATAGCCTCCGCCGCCATCTCCACCACAATAGCCTCGGCAGCTGTCTCCGATTCCACTACCTCTGTCAGAAAGAAGTAAGCAACAACTGAAGTTCACACCTCGCGCGCCTCAGAAGCAGCAGTAGAAACCAAAGAAGGCAGCAAAGGAGCCTCCTAAGTTGCCTTACAACTATACTCATGAGGAAAGCAAGTAGCAAATGATAGCCTCTATTACACAACACTTCAAACGGAGGGAGCCTGAGCCGAAGCAAGATCTGAAAGTTTCATGATTTTTTGTGGGCATGAGTGAGAGAAATAAGAAGATATTGTCAATTTTAGACTATGACCGCTCCATTAAGAAGTCATATGAGAAAAAGAAATTATGTGGGTCTGCTGTTCCCCAGCTCGGAGCCCAAGAGAAACAATCAATCCCCCCGTTGAAAGTGCTTTTAGATCTAGAACATGGTATTATTGAGTTATGTCAAGATATGGGTTTAACGCCAGCTCCAATTTATGAGGACAGAATCCCAACATCATCCGGAGATGCATGGAAATATGAGCTGGGCAAGCCTCTTGCTAGACCAGAGTTGGTGAAGAAGCTACCAACACAAATGTACAGATTACATCAATTGTACATGGAGGAATCGAAATTGGGCAGGACCATGATCGATTTAAAGGTTAGAGATGATGATTACTTCCACGGGGAGGACTTCCAATTATACAATCAAGATTCCCTCGACATACCATTCATCAGTTGCTGGGTTTTGTAAGTGTTTTATTTTTATAAGTAACATCTCTTATATATCCTCAGTGTATTTAACATTTCTTTTGATCATGTAGAATGGAGATTGAAGCTTGTAGAAAAAATTCCATCTTTCACTTGGGCTTCATGGACCCAAAGGTTGTAAATGCAAGGGTTCTACTTGATCACCCTGAAGATACATTGAACAACATATACAAGTTCGTGCATCTACAACATTACAAGGCAACGATTCTTTTGCCTTTCAACATGGGGTGAGTGTTTACCGTCTTGTACCCCTTTCATTGTTCCAAACACGATGTTAATTCTAATTAGGTGTGCCTGCATATAAGCGTACAGGAACAACTGGATACTATTTGTGATCATTCTGGATAGAAGTGTGACAGTAGTTATGGACTCACTGAGGAAAGACAAAATAGAGTACCAAAGCATCATAGACGTGCTCCAAATGTAAGTTTGGTCATCCCACTATACATCTATCACCATTGCTTTTAGATCAAGAAAAAATCCATTTATTCGTTGTCATGCGCAGGTGTTGGAAAAAGTTCTGTGCAGAACACAAGGGTCAATTCAAGGAAGAACTAGAAATTAGGACAAACTTTCCGGTATGTATTGGGTACTATTTTTGCACATCTATTTTAATTTGTTTCATTACCATCGATATTTGATTATTTCATTTCTTCTAAAGTGTTTGAGGCAAGAAAAAGGCAACAATTTATGCGGATTCTATGTTTGCGAGTTCATGCACGGTTTAGGTGGCAAGACCGTGACTATTTGGGAATTGGAAGTACATAAACAATATTTACAATTTGATATTATCATATTTTAATATATATTCACATTATCATATTTTTCATATATCCATAGTTTCATGTTTTCATAGTTTCATGTTAATCAGAATTTTATATTATTTATATATTCTTATTGTTCATCTTTTCATATATTCATATTTTCATAGGTTATGCGGATGCGGGATCAGCTCCTACCAATGGAATGAGTCTTGGCAATTCAAAAGGCCCTTGCATGATTTATTTTTGAAGAGGTTGTAAGCTCCAATGGTACATTTCATTGGGATGGCAAAGCTTTCAATGACAAAAGTAATTATTAAGGAAATTGTAATATACAAGTTTGTTCCTTTCAAATATTTTAAAATATATATATAGCAATTTGAAAATATATATGTCAGTTGGTTTCATACTTGAACGAGAACTCTATATATAGACGTATAGCAGTATTGTAGAATACGTATATTAGTACAAGAAAACATGATTGAAATAAAAAAGAATTAAATAGAAAAGAAACCAGAGAAAAAAGGGGACCTTTAGTCCTGGTTGCGTGACCCGGGACTAAAGGCCGGGACCTTTACTCCCGGATTCGTAGTCTCGGTTGGGAAACTGAGACTAAAGGGTTTCCCAACCGGGACTATTCAAGGATTGTGCAGTAGTGTGTGGTTGCCCACATGTGATTACTCTCGGCGAAGGCCAAGACTTGAGTACCTGACTGTTCCTTCTTCCACGGACATGCTTCTTATGTGCCTTGCCTTTCTCTAATCTGCCTGGTTTGTATCGTTGCAGCGCATCACTGTAATTTGTCTCTCAGCCGGAAGAATTGTTGCACCTTGGTGTACGAACATGTGACCTGCGCAACGCCGTCGGGGGCATTTGACTATGCTCCGCATGCATCTGCTGTCCCCAGCCGGTCGTGCCCCTATCACTACCTACATCCCAAATCGTGCCGCCACCGAAGGAAGGTAGTATCTGCAATTTTCCCTTCCCTTAAATTGGAATAAGGGCCCGTCTCGTTTTACTGCTTCTATTTGGTTCAACGGATGTTAGAGGATTGAATGTACAGGAGATGTGAATTGGGACATTTTAAAAATTTCTAAAGCAAATTAAACAAATTTTAGTCTAAAATTCTATTGTTGCCTAATACAAAGTTCATAGACAAGATGGAATGCTATAACTACTAACGACACTAGCAAGAACCAAATCTAATCAAAGGGGTAAGAAAGAATTCAGTGGTCATATAGCCTAAGAGGGGAAGGGTGAATTAGACAAACTTAAAACATTAACATATGGCCTCCACTTATACTACTTGGCATGCATTTATGGTTGATCTAGTGTGAAAATGCCTAGCTACCCACAAAGGGTTCTGTAATAATCTAGAGTCAATCCTAGCAAGATACAACTCTAGAAAGTAAAAGCATTAAGGTTGCAAAATATGAAGTGCAAAAACATAATGGAGTGGGTTAGGAGGATGCAAACTCGACACAAATATTTACTTTGTGGTATTGGTATGCAAATGCCATCCTTATTTTAAGTTGGAGCCCAACCAAGGATATGCTCCCGGTCGTCAAATCTCTCCTAGTCATGGTCTTTGACTCGCCATTAAGGCTCCAGCCAGGAAGGATAAGGAGCTAACCATGAAGGCAACTATCACTACACCCTCTCTTTTGGTCATCTTGACATCATCTCACTATAGAGCTTATCAACTAAGGAAGAGAGTCTACTCGTCCCCTGCACACGGTTGTTGATGCCGATCAACACCAAGCCGTGGGTCAAAGATTTGCCGGCGAGCAACTCAAGGCTATAAGAGGCTGGCACACCATGATTATAAGGTTGGTTCACTCTAAAAAACCAAGCACAAGGCGGCTACATCTTGCAATCTCTCTTTCTTGGCCTAATCTAGCACTAATCATTCTCTAATCTTGCGCTAATTGCCTTGGATGATCACTTTAGCATATTTATGGGTTTGGATGTGTTCTTGATCTATCTTGGACTCCTTTAGACTACAGCACACTTCAGCATCTTCAAATGGGCAATTAGGGAGGGGGGTTATATATTGCCCAACCACTTAAACTAGCAATTGCTCCGATGAAACTCGGCGAATGTAAATGCTGGATGATCTATCATGTGTCTCACCCCGCCCCCTGCCAGATAATAGGGCGTGTTGCTTTTCCAAGCGGCCAAAAACCGCTTTAAAACTTGTGTCATCGATCATTGCTCCGTCGTGTACTTGAACATTAGTGTCAGATAATCTGACAAGTATAACTTCTCTGTCCAACTCGAATGCTTCTGTGCTATGGATTAGGACAATGTATACTCTGTCGTTCATATGAACCCATGACTCCAAGCTGACATGCTCTCTGCACAACTTTTACCGCGAATACTTCGGCGTGTCTTTTCCTTCATCACCAATGACACGTCAAGTGCTTCTTCACTATTCATCTACAACTCCTTCTTGATCACCATCTTTAATACTCCAACATGTATTCTTTAGATAGCTGGATCATACGACGTTCATTGAAAAACAAGTACTTGTGCAATTCAATCCACTCATGTACTTGTGATCTATTTTTGCCATTATACGTCGTTCATTTTGCTATGACTAGGATAGTTTGGAATCTTGATCATTTCGACACAATAACTTGGTGTTCTTCCTTGTGACCTAAAAGATCCTACAAGTACACATGCTTAACAAACATATTAGTCCCAATAACATTGTTGCCATTCAATAACCAAAATCACAAACAATGGCCTAAGAGCCATTTTGCTTACAGGGCACACTAATATCATCCTCAACCTAATAAAAGATACTTGTAGGAAAGAAATGCTTAAAGTAAATGCACTAAGTAAATTGCAAAGAATTAATGTAAAGAACAAGGGCACGAAGACACAGGGTATATTTTCCTGAGGTATTGAGTAGTTGACACTCGCCATTAATCCTTGTTAGAGCACCCACTGAGGGTTTTGCTCCCCATTATTGAGCCACTAAGACTCAAGTGCACAATAAGGGAAGCCTCTTCTGCATCTCCGAAATGGTGGGCTTCAAACCATGTACAAAAACTCTTTATTGGGGTTCCCCCAAACTCCTATAGGACTTCTCAATGTCCAGTTTCAGGACAAACCCTTTGGTCTTCCTGATCCTTGTCTTATGTAAAACTTCATGTCAGATAACAACTCCATTTAGTATATTCCTTCCAGGAAGGAATGCGGTCTGCGATATTTATTAATAGCTCTACATGCAATCTTGGTAAGGCTCATAGTCAGGACCTTGGAGATAATCCTTATATATCACATTTAATAAACATATAGGCATACTTTATACTATTTGCATCTTTGACCTGATAATTATGATGCCATAGTTCAACCTATATAGATCAGGTCTGCCCATTGTGTAGCTCATCTAATAGCTCCTTGATATCTATCAGAACCTGGGGCAGTATTGGACTTCATGCCCTTAATGGCTGCATCTAATGCTTCTAAAGTGGAAGGCCTTGTCAACTCCTCATTCTCCTCTGGTGAGATTCTCGACTCCATTGACATGAGTATCTATCTCTGCCTTTCCAAACAGCATCTTGTAGTCTTGTTTTTACCATCATATTCGTCAATGCATGCAAATGTATTAATTGTTTTTTTCTTCTTTTAACCTTTTCCCTATGAAAACTTTGTGGGCATTTCATTTACATTTATCATGATATCCAAATACTTATGAAAACTGCCTGATTCACACCGAGGTCAATCATTTGAGGCGTGGAGTTGTGAACTGACACTGCTGATAATGTATCACTGCCTGTTTTAAGCAAGCCGGCATTGAAACTGGGAAAGACTTAGCCCTTCCTGTTGTAGTGCAGTAGTGGTGGCACCATCTTGTTTTAATTGAAGATAAAAATGAAGACATAACAAGAAACACTTTATTTTAGTTGACAAGGCTTGGCACATATATGATTTGATTACAGTATGCAGACCGACCTGCTGGCAGATGCGCATCCGTGGTAGCTATGTATCAATACAATCTCTACGCTAACTACCGACCATTTTATTCGGTTACATAACTTGGCAAGGTGTACACGCATGGTGCAGGCTCTCTCCGACGGCGCCGGAAACTAGGGCATTCACGGTGGTGTCCCACCGTAAACTGGCGCTGGTGGACCTCCGTAAGTTGGCGGCAGTGGTTGACCTCCGTAAGTTGGCGGCAGTTGTTGACCACCGTAAGTTGGCGGCAGTGGTGGTGGTGGACCTCTTGGTTGAGCTTCGTAAAACGTATGCATTCAGGGTCATGGTATTGGCTTTGCTATATGCATTGGTATTGTAAGTGCTTGCCGGTGTTCAAGAGGAATTTAGAGAGAGTACGGCTTTTACCATAGGTTTGGGGTACTTGTTGAGCAAACGACGATGAGACGAGGAGGAGAGAGGCGAAGCACAGCGCCACAAAGCCTGTGCTGCTCGCCTTGGCCGTCATCTTGGTACCGCGTGCAGCTGTTGCGTGCTCAAGTATGTAGATGATTTGTTGGTGTTGGGAGGGCTAGCTAGACACGGTTATTTATGCTTTGGTGTCGTACAGTACTGGCTTGATAGCCTGCTGCACACATGCATGCCGGTCAAGCTCAGCCTGCTGACTCAGTCGAAAGTCGGTAACGAATTGTGACCGTGCATATGCCGGTCAAGGCTTGCACGGTAAATCAAAGCTCCGGCCGGCTACGAAAGGCAATTAGGAACTTGTCACGGCTGTGTTCAAACTTTGGTGAACATATGGCAAAGACTTGACTTGGCTAATAGTATGTTATTTGACCTTTTGAACGTTCCAATAATGCCAGTATATTTACATCCCATACATGGCTCTCATGGAAACGGAATTGTAGCCCATTTGTTGCTAAACTTGGGAACAACTAGACCAGAAAGATATAATACCGAACCCGATACCATGTAATCGAACAAAGCCTGGTAGTATTGGGCTGTGTCGTCATGGCATCGGGTGATTTTCAGTGAGAGTTGAAAGAAAAGAAAACATCATATGATGTATACAATATTTGATTTTTATGTTTTCCAAGATGCTAAATGTTAGATGGCCAGTCACTACAGGAGAACATATTACCAGTGATAAAATGTTGTGGCACAATTTTGTTTTGTCATTGGTTTCTATGTTATTTGATCAAACCATTTTTTGTCACTGTTACATCGCTCATTAGTGACAAAATAATATTTCGCCACATGAAGCACCTTTAGTGGCAAATGGAGTGACGAAACAATGTTTTGCCACTGTTACGACATTTATCAGTGACAAAGATTTGTAAACGAGGAGGACGAGGATGGCAAGGGAGCAGGAGAAGGTGGCAGCGAGGGACAGTTCACCCACGTCCACTCGCTGTCCATGGATGTCACGACCGTGGGGAGGCTCGCCACCATAGCAAGGAGGAGCAGGCCACGGCAATGGTGGTGGCCGGGTGGAGACGAGGGCATGACTGGTGTTACCATGATCAAGCAAGTAAGCAACGATGAATGATCGTCGCATGATGTATTAGTATCATCGCATCATAGATCTTATCAGTGCTGATTGCTACAACCGGCACTGATAGCCTGACTATCAGTGCCGCTTTGGTAGTGCCGGATGAAGCTGGGTGGAGACGAGGGCATGACTGGTGTTACCATGAGCAAGCAAGTAAGCAACGATGAATGATCGTCGCAGGATGTATTAGTATCATCGCATCATAGATCTTATCAGTGCTGAACCGCTTTGGTAGTACCGGTTGAAAAACCGGCACTGATGGCATTTTAGAACCGGCACTGATCACTATTTCGGTA
The DNA here is from genome assembly GCA_039707655.1 of Elymus sibiricus. Classification (NCBI taxonomy): domain Eukaryota; kingdom Viridiplantae; phylum Streptophyta; class Magnoliopsida; order Poales; family Poaceae; genus Elymus; species Elymus sibiricus. The sequence continues at coordinate 3,004,235 of CM077670.1, read as the reverse complement.
GTAGTGTTGGTGTGTGAGACCGGTGGATACTGGGGCGACCCTAGCGCAGAAGGCATTTGGCGAGGATTTGACTTGCTGGCTCATAAAGAGACAGTGGCCTAACTGTTCGTTAAGTTAGACCTTCTCCGTCACTACAATCAAAGTAGTGTCCTCTTCTCTATCACTACAATCAATGCAGTATCCTCGTGCGTACGGTTGTGGATGCACAGGCATGTTTTTTTAAATAAATAGTATCTCTATTTTCTAATTATTGGTTATTTTAGTTTTATTCTACATACATCTATTGATTTTTAAAAATCTATTTGGTTAAAAATGATTGACAATTTAGAATGGATAAAGTATCAAGAAATTTCATGCCCAAATTTATTTTTTCCGCGACTATTTGTCTTACAACCGGCACTGATACTCTAGTATCAGTGCCGGTTCATGTTCTACAACCGGCACTGATAACTAGTATCAATGCCGGGTCTAGATCTGGAACCGGCACCGATAAGTTATCAGTGCCGGTTGCTACAACCGACACTGATAGCCTAACTATTGGTGCCGCTTTGGTAGTGCCGGTTGAAAAACCGGTACTGATGGCGTTTTAGAACCGTACTGATCACTATTTTGGTAGTAGTGTTGGTGTGTGAGACCAGTGGATACTGGGGCGACCCTAGCGTAGAAGGCATTTGGGGAAGACTTGACTTGGCGGCTCATAAATAGACAGTGGCCTAACTGTTCGTTAACTTAGACCTTCTCCATCACTACAATCAATGCAGTGTCCTCTTCTCCATCGCTACAATCCATGCAGTGTCCTCGTGTGTACGGTTGAGGATGCACAGACATGTTTTTTTAAATATAATTTTCTAATTATTGGTCGTTTTAGTTTTATCCTATATACATCCGTGGATTTTTCTAAATCTAATTGGTTAAAAATGACTGATAATTTAGAATGGAATAAGCATCAAGAGATTTTATGCCTAAATTTATTTTTCCCGTAACTATTTGTCCTACAACCGGCAGTGCCGGTTCATGTTCTACATCCGGCACTGATAACTAGTATCAGTGCCGGGTCTAGATCTGGAACCGGCACTGATAAGTTATCAGTGCCAGTTGCTACAACCGGCACTGATAGCCTGACTATCAGTACCGCTTTGGTAGTGCCGGTTGGAAAACCGGCACTGATGGCATTTTAGAATCGGCAGTGATCACTATTTCGGTTGTAGCGTTGGTGTGTGAGACCAGTGGATACTGGGGCGACCCTAGCGTAGAAGGCATTTGGCGAAGACTTGACTTGGTGGGTCATAAAGAGACAGTGGCCTAACTGTTCGTTAAGTTAGACCTTCTCCATCACTACAATCAATGCAGTGTCCGCGCGCGTACGTTTCTGCATCCGTGGATTTTTCTATTTTCTAATTATTGATCATTTTAGTTTTATCCTATATACATCCGTGGATTTTTCTAAATCTATTTGGTTAAAAATGACTGATAATTTACTCTAGTAGCAGTGTTAGTTCATGTTCGACAACCGGCAATGATAACTAGTATCAGTGCCGGGTCTAAATCTTGAACTGGCACGGATAAGTTAGCAGTGCCGGTTGCTACAACCGGCACTGATAGCCTGACTATCAGTGCCGCTTTGGTAGTGCCGGTTGGAAAACTAGCACTGATGGCGTTTTAGAACCGGCACTGATTACTATTTCTGTAGTAGCGTTGGTGCATGAGAATAGTGGATACTGGGGATGCAATGTCCTCTTCTCCATCACTACAATCAACGAAGTGTCCTCGTGTGTACGGTTGGGATGCACACACATATTTTTTTAAATAAATAGTATCTCTATTTTCTAATTGTTGGTCATTTTAGTTTTATCCTATATACATCCGTGGATTTTTCTAAATCTATTTGGTTAAAAATGATTGATAATTTAGAATGGATAAAGTATCAAGAGATTTCATGCCCAAATTTATTTTTCCTACAAGTATTTGTCCTACAACCGGCACTGATACTTTAGTAATAGTGCCGGTTCATGTTCTACAACCGGCGCTGATAACTAATATCAGTGCCGATTCATGTTCTACAACCGGCTCTGATAACTAGTATCACTTATACTTTAGTATTAGTGCCAGTTGGATATTTTTATACTAGTCCTTTCCAGCCTAGTATTTGGCACCATAAAAGAACTTGTCTTGTGATGATCAGTTTACTGGGTTTGATGTCGAGGATGGGCTAATTACTTGGTGCAACCATGGCAACACATGTAGAAGTTGTGTTGATGAAGGTGCTGACTACGGAGTACTTTTCAAACTCTTGCAACACCAACCACCTCGATGATGGTGATTTAGCAGAGTTTGAACTTGAAATTTCAAACTTTTGAAAAAAATACACGAAGATCATATCTATAACTCTTTGCAGAATACTTACATTTATCTCGTTTTTTTGAGGGTCCATTTATCTCGTTTTCAACCATTTTCTGCATAGAAAGGGAAGTGCACATATTTGACTTTTATCATACAATAATATTTTCACTAGATATTTCTCCAATTCAAACGATATTCAACATCTGCAAAGAACCCTAAGAACCATGGCACTGTACAGACTATTCTTATCGTGATAGGATTCATACAAGTTGACCCCCGCTGCCCTGTCAAAATAACCCATGAACGAATCATGGCCACACAATACATTCTGGAAGCGCGATTATCACAGAGGTCCAAATCGGATTTGGAAGCGAAAATCCAGCACCGGTAGACAATTCCACAAGCTGAATCTTATCATCATCGAAACCGTGCGAGACAGGTCGCACATCAGCCTGGAATATCTTTGTCCGTTTCCTGCAGAAAAGTACTTTGAGATTCGAGGGTGGACACGCCGTAACAATTTTGTCCAGCTCGGATGCCACTTTTAGTCTCGAGTGGAACCTTCACCCGGGACTAAAGAGGGACCTTTACTCCCGGGGTAGAGCCACCAAAGGACTAAAGATCTTTAGTCCCGGGTCATGGCTCCACCTGGGACTAAAGGTCACGTTATTAAACTGCATGCGTGCACCGTCGTCTTCAATCCACACCCGCGCCTCTCTCAGCTCCCTCATCGTCCTCGATCGCGTCTATGTCCGCCGCCGCCACCCTCTGCCCGCGTGCCGCCAATCACCCCGCGCGGGCCCGCCGCCGCGCCCTGGTCCACCCATTGTGCACCGGTGCCCCTCTAGCTCGGGGCTCCTTGCCACCGCCGTCCGCTGCCACGCCGCCGCCATCGCCATCACGATCGTCCGCCCCACCGTCCGACGCCACGCCGCCTCGATCGTCATCCCAGCCGGCCACTGCGCGCCCCGGCCTTCCCTTCGTTGTCTCCGGCCCGCGCCTAGCTGTGCTGCCGTGCCTCCTCGTCCCCACGCACGCGCTCAGGCTGGTCATCGTCTCCATGGCCTCATCGTCGTCCCCGTGCTGCGCCCTCGTCCCCCTCCGTGCCTCATCGTCTACTCCACGTAGCTACGTGCGTGAGTGTGTAGTGACGTGCATGCCTGTATTGTATATATACATGTGTTGGTGTGTTATTTTCTTTAAACTTCTATTTATTTTTTATGTTTTAGTTTTGTAATTTTTAGATAATTTCTAGGTTTGTTTTAAAAACATAATTGCATAGATAATTTATATGCATAGAAAAGTTTCTAGGATAAAATTTAATTATATTCTTGTTTCATGGAAAATTAAATTACTTGTATTTTCTAGTTAATTATATTTCAGCCCCTAGAAAATTAATGGTGCTTTGAAAATTTAATTTTCTAGTTAATTATATTTCAGTATAAAAAATAATACAATAGTCTACAGTTAAATACAAAATTCATGTTAGAGCTCTAGGACTTTGTTAATTCTGTCAATTTTATTCAGTTAGTTAAGATGGGTCTGGGAGACGAAGAGGATGCTTAGTACCTAATGGACGTGATTAGAGGCAGTACTGGGTATTGTGATGATGTTTTAGAAGACGATGATGGCAGCAACACCGACATATATCTCAATATGTCCGGTGATGGCCACGAAATCGATAATGATGGGCAAGACAATAACGATGGCCAAGGCAATGATGGCGAGGTATACATATTAAACCTCTGATGATTTCAAACATTTGATTCGTATGTATTAATACTAGGAATTATTATATCTTATTATTTTTAGCCCTCTGGATCAAAGAAACCTAGACGGCCATGAGGCCCGACAAACGAGTTGGAGGGATGATACATCATCAAAAGACTGACTGAAGAGGGCACACCAATTGAGCCCGCCGATCATGCAAAGAAATTTGTAACTCAATGTGGAGTTCTTGTTAGGGACAACATCCCAATCAGCATTTAGAAATGGAAAGCCACCTGCTCAGGATGATCGAAGTGTGGTCCCTCAAAGAGAGAAGGATATGCTGTGAGACCTGCTAAAAGAACATTTTACGGTCGAAGAAAAAGATGAAGACAAAGTGAATGCTTGGGCTTTGAAGAAGATGGCCACTTAATTCCAGACATTCAATTAGAATTTGTGCAATGAATTTATCAAGAAGGGCAGAAGACCCATTTTTACTAGACAATAGAAAAGTTAAAGGACCACCGTGACTCATTTGTGGAGTATAAATTGTCAGAACACGGTGCGCAATGGGTACAGAGGAACACAGAAAATGCCTCGAAGAAACAATATCATCATCATCTAGGAAACGGTGGCTACAAGCACTGTATTCACAAATGGGAGAAGATGGAACAAGACCTACATGATAGAAGTATCACACCTGTAACCCTCAATTGGCCCGAACGTTCTAGGACCTGGTATTATGCACATGGAGGCACCTTGAATATGGAGAATGGAGGGTTGCTTTTTGGCCAACATATACATGAAGCAGCCCATAGACTTGCGGATGCCATCGATGCTACTGCCCAAGGAATATTCCAGCCCAATAGAGAAAAGGATGAGCTAACTTATGCCGTTCAAAATCCTGAACGCCCCGAATGAATGTGAGGGAAAGACGTGTTTCTGTGGAAGTATGGGTTCAGTGAGTACAATGACTCTTACAGAAGTCGTCAGAGAAGAAAGAACGAGGAGGAAGAGAGGGTTCGTAAGTTAGAGGAATGCTTACTATCACACAATGCAAGAATGGCAGAGGAGGTTAAACGGCAAGTGGCCCTAGCACTTAGCGAGGCGCCACTAGTGGAAAAACGGGATTTAGTCCCGGTTTAAAACGGCCTTTAGTGCCGGTTCAGGAACCGGCACTAAAGGGTGGGGACTAAAGCCCCCCCCCCCCTTTAGTCCCGGTTCAACACGACCCGGCACTAAAGGCCCTCCACGTGGCACGAGCCGGCGCCGGGGGTTGGGGGACCTTTACTCCTGGTTGGTAACACCAACCGGGACTAAAAGGTCCACGTGGCACGAGCCCGCGCCGGGGGCTGGGGGGCCTTTAGTCCCGGTTGGTAACACCAACCGGGACTAAAAGGTATAGGGGTTTAGGGGTTTATGTTTTATTTTTCCTTTTAATTTTGTGTTTTCCATTTAATTCTTTTTCATTTCAAACATATTTTACGCTACTACATACTGTACACGGTATGCATATATATATAAATAGAATTTCTCGTAGAACCGATCGTATATATATCATCGAATTTCTCGTACGACCATTCACATACACATATATATATACAATTTGGTATATACAATTTGTCCTACAATTTGCGGATCATTACACATGCAGGCATTACAACTTGTAATGGTATTCTCCTTTGAGATCTATGACCTGGTCGAGCAAAAATCCCGCTATTTCCTCTTGAATTGCTCGTACGCGATCCGTTGGTAGGAGCTTGCCCCGCATCTCCCACAGCTTCAAAGAAGATCAAGATGAATATATTAGTTGTGTGTATATATATTAGATCATGATAAAAAAATTGTGGATAGTGTTCTGGCAAACGTACCCAATGTTGTCTTTCAGATTTTTCCATTTCGGACGTCATCATGCGAATGGTCTCGCAAACGTAGTATGCGCATAAATTATTCCCCGGCGCTTGGCTCAGCCACTTTACGAGAATAAAATTCAATCAGATAATAATTAATCAAGCATGATAATGGTATTGAAACTAGAATTAAAGAGATGCACGGACGTAGCTAGCTAGTACTCCCTCCGTCCGAAAAAGCATGTCCCAAGCTTGTGCCTCAAATGGATGTATCTAGCACTAACTTGGTGCTAGCTAGATACATCCATTTGAGAGACAAGCTTTTTCGGACGGAGGGAGTACTACTTAATTACCTTGGGTCGCACCCATTTCAGCTGTTGTTTCCATTCGTCGGGGACCTCATTGATGAACTTTTGCCAAGCCCTGCCTGCCGGCAAAGAAAATGAATAAAGGAGTTATTAATTAGTTGATATCAGGAAATGAACTAAAGAGGCCGACATAGTGCGATAATGATTGAACTTACCTTTCGACCATCCCCCTCACGATTGCGTATTCGGATGGTTCTTTATATAGTGAGTCCAGTACTTGAACTTTTCCCTTGTCAACTTCAATGATTAACAAGATCCAGTGGAAACTGCATGCGCACATGTTTGTATAATTAAGCGGGCATGTGCATAACTCATCAACTACACCTATTAACATCTAGTAATTAAGCAAAAATAGAATTTGTAGTACAAGATATAGTAACACTCACCCGAAGTTGTAAGGAAGTAGTATTTCTGGTTGGGTGTTTAGTCGCTTCAAAAACTCTAGCAAGCTGATCTCTGTGTCTTCTCTCGACCATTCAGTTGACCATGTCTTTTGATTAATCGTATTTGGGTCAATGAACCCAATGCCATAGCGTCTAGCTTTTTCCATTTCATACATCTTCATTCTGCATAATACCACAGAAAAGAATATAGTGAGGATAATTACAGGTAAAGAACGAGCACAGCTAGCTAGAGACTTAAATTACAGAAAGAAATCACTTAGAGACAATAGCAACTGACGATAGATTTGTCGAGTGCGTCTTGATTGAATAACTGAAACAACTCTTCAAACTCAACCCACAAATCTTTCGCATGGAAGTAATGCTTTTCCTTGACTTTCACCACGAGGGACTCTCGGTCGGTCTTTGCTGCTTCTGTCATGTACCACTTATGCAAATTGTACATTCTCGTTGGTAGAAGCGGGACCTGCTCAGGCTTGACCAGAGGTTGGCCGTGGACATATTTCCATCTTATTTCCTCCTCTTTAAACACGGGGAGTTCCTCGATGCCTAGGAGTTGTTCAACAGTGAGACCGGCCTCTTTAGCCTGCCTTCTATGATCGTCGGTTATTACCAGCTGATCGGCGGTACTCACATGTGTTTGTACAATGAGCGGGGGGGTCGATTGCACTGCCTATTCTCCCAGCTGGGGAACAGTTTTCCCGCTTTTTTTGCCAACTGCTTGGCTCGAGCTCGAGCTCAACTCCTTCTTTTTTTGTGCCTGATATGACTTCTTGATAGAGCGCTCATAGTCTGAGTCCGTATGCTTGACAGCCGGTTGAGCATTATCAATAAAGTGTTGTATGACATTCTCAGGTACTTTCTCCTTTGGCGGCGGGGGCGATTTTGGTCCAAAATGGGCCTTCAATTGGGCAGCCACTTCGGCGTTGATTTCCTCCTCAGTCAGGTGGTAAGGCAACTTCGGAAGAGGCTTGAGGCTTGGACCATATTTGTATTTCTTGCCTGTTGTACCGCTAGCCGCCATAGCTGCGGCGCCTCTTTTCCGCTGTTGCTTAGGCGGCGGAGCCCGCTGAGGCGGCGGAGACGGCTGACGCGGTGCCGGACTTGGAGGAGGAGGAGACGGCTGACGCGGTGCCGGACTTGGAGGAGGAGGAGTCGGATGACGCGGTGCCGAACTTGGAGGAGGAGGAGTCGGCTGACGCGGTGCCGGAATTGGAGGAGAAGGAGTCGACTGACGCGGCGGCGGACTTGGAGGAGCAGGAGTCGGCTGACGCGGTGGCGGACTTGTTGCAGCAGGAGTCGGTGGCCTTGGAAAGACGATGCAATTCTTTTTCCATAGAATGATACGATGTATGGCCTCTCCCAGTGTGCTCTCCTCGTCACCTCCAGGAATGTCAAGCTGTAGCTCGTAATATCCTGACATCACTTCATCAACCCCGACACGAGCATAGCCAGCTGGAATCGGATTGCAGTGGAAGGTTGCTTCAGGGGGATTTGTTAAAGCATAGCCGTCCGCCACCTTCATGGATAGGTTCTTCACTTTCATGTGTAGCTCACAAGTAGCCCTCTCTTTGATATCATCCACAGGGTATGTAGCCAGCAGTGCATCATCGGCCGGGGTGGAACCCACGCTGCTTCTCGGCATAGATGGGATGGTGCTATCCAATGTTGGATTCATCTACTCCTGCTGCCGCTGAGACGCCCTTTCCTGGCTAAGTGAGTCGATCTGCTCCTGCTGCCGCCTGAAAGCGCTTTGCAACTCCAAGTGACTAGAGTATAGGCCTTGAAGGAGGAGTGCTTCCTCCTTCCTCTTCTCCTCCTCCAGCTTCCTCTTCTGCTCCTCCTGCTGCTTCTTTCTCGCACGGCTTCTGTAATCGGCGTTCCAATCCGCAAACCCCTCAAACCACGGAACAACGCCTTTGCCTCGTGTTCTTCCCGGGTGTTCAGGATTCTTCAGGGCGCGCGTAAGCTTGTCGTTCTCTCTGTTGGGCGTGAACACCCCCGTTCGAGCTTCTTCTATTGCAACAAGTAAATCGTCCTGAGCTTTTTTAAGACTTGCCCGCTCCATAATCAGCCCTGTCTCTGGGTCCAACTTCCCCCCATGCACATAAAACCAAGTCCTGCACCTGGGGGGCCAGTCCAATGTAACTGGAGTGACCCCTACATCCATCATCTTTTGCTCAGCGAGATCCCACTTAGGCAGGGCCACCTGGTAGCCACCTGGCCCCAGAGTATGGTGCCACTTCTTTTTCGCAGCATTAATCTTGTTTTGTCTCGACCGTTCCTGAGCTAGGTCCGATTCCTTGAACTTCACGAAATCGTCCCAGTGATCTTTTGCCTTCTCCAGTGTTCCACTGAATTCTGGAGTCTGCTTTCCTGCTCTGACGTACACGGCCCATATAATTTTCTTGGGGTTGTTGAATGCTATCGCCATCTTCTTAAGAGCACTCTTCCTGACTTTCGCCAGATCTGCATCTGTCAAATGATCTGGTAGGGTGAAATGTGACATGAGCGATTCCCAAAGGAGATCTTTTGCTCTTTCGTCGACAAAAGTAACTCCTGGATCTCCCTTTGCTGGCTTTTTCCATTCTTGAACGGAGATCGGGATTTGGTCCCTGACAATAACTCCGCATTGACGAGTGAACTTGGTCGCATTCTTCTTAGGTTCAAGCGGTTCGCCATTTGATTTGATGGCATCGATGTTGTACTTTAGGCCAGCCTGCAACCTTTTGGCCGGGCCTCGAACTGCCCTGCCGCTTGTAGAAGATTTGCTCGATCCGGAGGGCTAAAAGAAGAAAGATCGATTCGTTAATATATACAAATCAATTAATACATGTAATGATCACGGGATAGCTTATATAATAAATATACCTCTAGCTCGCCGATCTTTGTTATTTGAAGAACATTTCCTTCGTCATCATTGTTGTCGCCTTCATCTATTCGTTCGTCTTCATCAAACATCATACCCTCACCCGAAGGGTTCATATATTGCGAGCCGTCATCATGATCATCTAGGCTCGGGGAGCGTATGATGTCGAACAGAGCCTCTTCTCCTTCTCTGCCGGTATTGTCCATAGCTTTTATTTAACTAATCCAGAAGAAGGATAAAACAATTTAGAATTCAAATTAGAATGCATGCAATCAATAAGGAAAAACTGAATCATAGTAGATAATATGCATCTCGAATAATCCAGATAATATGCATCATCGAATATAATCTCGAATACATCGTCTCGAATATTATCGAATAATATAATCTCGAATACATCGTCTCGAATATAATCTCGAATATATCTCGAGTATTATCACTAATACATCTCGAATATTCTCATATATATAACATCACTAGCTAATACAGATCGAATATTATCGAAGAATCTAGTTCACTCGCGGTTCCTGAGGCGCGGGCGGTGGACACCCAAAGAGAAGGAACCATCACAGGATCATAGCTCGGGTGAGATCCCTGAAGAACCTGCCAGGTATTGGAGAACCTGACGATCAACGCATCCATGTAGCGACGGACGTGCTCTTCCTCCTCCCTGACACGGCGACGTACCACCTCCGACGGGGCCGGCTGCCTCCGCACCGAAAGTGGCCCACGCGAACGCCACCAAAGAAGCTCCGGGTCGACGATGGGACCCGGGGCCGGATTCCTCACCAAGTTGCGCGCCCCTGAAGGTAGCACCTCCCAGTGCCATCCCGGCAGAGCCCAGTCCCGAACGTTGCCCCTCTGAAGCAGGACGTCGTCGCGAACGAGTCGACGACGAGGATGCAGGCCGGGCATCGTTGACTCCGAGAAGAAATTCTATGCAAATTTAACATTTTTTAAATGCTTGATTGTGATTTCTTATATACGAGGAACCTTCAGAATCATAACGGATTATCTTAACCTTTAAGGGATTTAACAAAATGGCGCCATTGTGGATGTGCAGAAAATGGTCCATATTTTTCCTGATATCATCTACCCTTCTATATGCAAATCTAACATTCATCTAACATTTCTATATCTTTTTTATATCTAAATTTTATATAGCAATAAAAAAAGTATAAAAAACTAAAAAATATTTCTATATCTTTTTTATATCTAAAATTTATCTAGCTATAACTAAAAGTATAAAAAACTAAAAAATATTCATCTAACATTTATATATGTAACATTTCATCTAACATTTATATATCTAACATTTCTATAACTAAAAGTATAAAAAAACTAGAAAACAGAAAAACAGAAAATAAGAATGTGTGTGTGTACGTGTGTGTGTGTGTTTGTTCATGCATGTGTGTGTGTGTGTGCGGGCTCGAAGGGAGGGGCGGCCATGGCGGCAGGGGCTCACGTGTCGGGGCAGGCGGGCGCGGGCGGGGATTGGCAAGGAGGCGCGCGTGTCGGGGGAGGAGGGCGCGGGCGGGGATCGGCAAGGAGGCACGGGCGGCGTCGGGTAGGAGGCGCGGGCGACCGGCGTCGGGGGCGGCGGCGATGATCTCCGGTGTCGGGGGAGGCGACGGCGTTGTGCAGCAGCCTGGCGGCGTCCTCGTTCGGCGTCGTCGAGAGAATGGAGAATCGATCTGAAATATTGCAAACTGCCGCTTATATACAATGACCTTTAGTCGCGATTGGTGGCTCCAACCGCGACTAAAGGTAGCCTTTAGTCGCGGTTGGAGCCACCAACCGCGACTAAAGGTATTTTTCTCTAGGCGAAGCGGCGGGAAGCGCAGACCTTTAGTCACGGTTGGTGGCTCCAACCGGGACTAAAGACCCCCCCTTTAGTCGCGGTTGGAGCCACCAACCACGACTAAAAGTCTCGTGCTGCCACAGCCGCGGTGCAGGAAGTTTAGTCCCACCTCGCCCAGCGAAGGGCCGCCGCACTGGTTTATAAGCCCTGCCGCGGCTGCTCCTTCGAGCTCCTCTCTAAAGCAGGCCTTCCGGGCCTACCGCACAATCGCTGCCCTGTTGGGCCTACTGGGCCTTGCGGGCCTGCATCCTGGCCCAATTAGAGGTTGGGTTTCTAGTCGTATGCAGGCCGTGGTGTCCCAGTAGGCGGGCATTTTTTTAATTTATTTATTTTTCATTTTTGTTTGTTTTCTGCTTTATTTCTTTTGTTTTTTTTCTGAGTTGTTTTTTGCTTTATTTAGAGTTTCTTTGTGAATCTTTTTGCTTTAGGTAAAAAAAATTATAAACTTTCTGTTAGTGCCAGTAGTTTTCAAATTTGGATAGTTTAAATTTGAATTATTTGAATTTTGTGTGAATCACTAGTTTGTGAATAACTTTACTTTAAAAATAGATTTTTCAGTGATTCTTTTTTCTGCTGTCTAATGCAGGCCTTCTGGCCCAGTAGGCGGGCATTTTTTTATTTACTTTTCAGTTTTTTTAATTTCTGTTTTATTTATTTTCTTTTGTTTCTGAGTTTTTTTTTGCTTTATTTAGAATTAATGAGTGAATCTTTTTGCGTTAGGTCAAAAAATTTATAAATTTTCTGTTAGTGGCAGTAGTTTTCAAATTTGAATAGTTTAAATTCGAATTATTTGAAATTTGTGTGAAACACTAGTTTGTGAATAACTTTACTTTAAAAATAGATTTTGCAGTGATTCTTTTTTCTGCTGTTTAAAAAAATGAAATGCCTTTGTAACAGACGAGTTTTCGTCTGAAACCCTGATACTTCGAAAGAGGTTGTCCATTTTGTTCACAAAGTGGATCCAGTTTTTGCCGTAACCCTCTCAACTTTTTAGCACATGCTATGTGGGTGAAATGATGATACCATGCCAACTTTCAACCATTTCTGATGGTGATTTATAGTGCTTTTCAATTTCAGGGTCATTTAGCTCAAAAAAATCAGTAAATGCATGAAAAATAGCAAATAAAGTCAGAAAGGGTTGAAAATTGATGACGTGGCTTCGAATGGTGCATACTGAACACACAAAAAGTCTGGAGTTGAAATAAGTTTAAAAAAATGGAATGCCTTTGTAACAGACGAGTTTTCGTCTGAAACCCTGATACTTCGAAAGAGATTGTCCATTTTGTACACGAAGTGGATCCAGTTTTTGCCGTAACCCTCTCAACTTTTTAGCACATGCTATGTGGGTGAAATGATGATACCATGCCAACTTTCCACCTTTTTTTATTGTGATTTGTAGTGCTTTTCAATTTCAGGGTCATTTAGCTCAAAAAAATCAGTAAATGCATGAAAAATAGCAAATGAAGTCAGAAAGGGTTGAAAATTGATGACGTGGCTTTGGACATAATATTTCTTCGCGTTTCAAATGCCAAAACACATAAGTACCCTAACTATTACAAAGATTCCCTCCGGAACACTAGTAGAAAAGGCCCCGTTAGTCGCGGTTCCAGAGGGGCTTTAGTCCCGGTTCTGGAACCGGGACTAAAGGGTCGGGACTAAAGCCCAAAACCTTTAGTCCCGGTTCTCTTACAAACCGGGACCAAAGGGGATCCACGTGGCCGCTGTGGGCATCCCAGGCAGGAGGGGCTTTAGTCCCGGTTGGTAACACCAACCGGGAGCAAAGGGCATCCACGCGTCAGCATCCAGGAGCCCAGGCAGGAGGACCTTTAGTCCCGGTTTGTAACACCAACCGGGACCAAAGGGCATCCACGCGTCAGCATCCAGGAGCTGGGGTTTTTGTTTTTTTTTGGAAGGCGGGGGGGTGAGGGGGTTTTGTAGGGTTAATTTAGGGGTTTCATATTGTGTTAGCTAGCTAATAGAGAGAAGTGACCTCTCTTTCTCCGTGCTTGGTCGACGCTAGCTACTACATATAGAGAGAACTCGACGCTAGCTAGTAAGCAAATGAAGGAAATCATTAATTACACAAGATCGTCATGAACATATACAGAGAGAAGTGACCTCTCTTTCTCCGTGCTTGTTCGAACAACAGGTTTTCGTAAATCTATCCGACGCTACTACATATATACAATATAACATCCCTGACATCATCAAGCGCCAAACTCCCATTGAATTTCCGCATGGTATTCTCCCTTTTCATGTATGACGTGGTCAAGAAAGAATCCCGCCAATTCCTCTTCAATTGCTCATATGCGATCATGTGGTAGGAGTTCATCCCGCATCTGCCACATCTAATTTAAAGAAGGGGGTCAATACATATATATGAATGAAACTCAACACAATTGATGGTAATAAAAAAAATTTGTGAATATTGTTTACATACTTCAAATTGTTCTTCAGATCTGCCCCGCTCAGAGGTCCTGTGGCGAATGTACTCGCAAACGTAGTATCCACATAAATTATTCTCGGATTGCTGCCACAAGAACTTTACGAGAATAGAGTTCAATCAAACTGATAATCAAGCACGATAATGGTATTGATGAAACTAGAATCAATGAGAGATGCGCGGAACTAGCTAGTACTACTTACTTTGGGGTGTGTAAATCCCAGCTCGTTCTTCAGACCCGGAACCTGTCCGGCGAACTATTTCCAAACCCTGCCAGGCAAAGAAAATGATTACTTGATATCAGGAAATGAACGAAAGTTGTCGATATGGTCCCGGTATTGATTGAACTTACTTCTGGAGCATTGCAGTCATGTCCGCATAATCCTTGGGATCTTTACGTCTCGAGTCAAAGACAGTTACTACTCCCCCGTCAAGCTTAATGGATAGCAGAATATAGTGGAAACTGCGCACGCATAACTCATCAATTACAGTACTTAACCTCGAGTAAGCGAAACCGAATATGCACAAGACAGTAACACTCACTTGAAGTTGTAAGGAAAAAGTATTTCCCTTTTGTTTTGATGTCGAAGGAACGCTTCGAGCAAGTTTTCCTCGGTATCTTTAACTCTTTCTTGTACCGCCCATTCATTTACGGTATTTGGGCTAATGAACCCAATGTCATAGATTTGTCTTTTTTTGCATTCGACAATCTTCAATCTGCATAATATAGTGAGGATAATTATATATACATGCAATGAACGAGCTGAGCTAGAGACTTAATTACAGAAGTAATACTTACAGACAGTAGCAAGTCATGATTTGTTTGTCGAGGGCCTTTTGATTGAATAACTGAAATAACTCCACAAATTCAACAGGCATCAGGTCGACTCCAATGAGGTCGTGCTCATCTTTAATTCTCACCAGCAAACTATCGGACCCATTCTTCCTGCAGGTTTCCAAGTACCACTCATGCAATTTGTACATCATCGTTGTTAGAGGAGGATGATCAGGTTTGACGAGAGGCTTCCCGTGCACGTATTTATATTCTTCTTGTACCTCAGCCTTTTCAAAAATTCCATCATCCCCCAAGTAATCACCAGGATTGGTACCGAGCACCATCCCCGGATGATTAGCGACGATATCGCTAGACACCTTGAGCGGGGGGCACGATTTCTTCTCCTGTTCGCCGAGCTGGGGAATTGTTTTCCCACTTCTTCGTTCTGCTAACCTTGCATCACTAGAAGTACTTCCCGACTGCCGCGCTTCATCATATGTCTTTTGAATAATGCGGTCATAGTTGGATTGCGGCGGAGGCGGTGGTGGTCGCTTCAGGGCATCGATAGTGCGCTTCACTTTCACCCGATCTAGCTTCTCCTTCGGAGGTGGACGTTTCCGTTCAAAATGGGCCTTCACTTGGGCATGAACTATGTCCTCGTTTTCCTGCTCGGTCCTCTCATATGGTAACATTTCCGGTTCCTTGAGAGATGGACCGTATCTGAATTGCCTCCCGCCTCTGCTTGTACTGCTACCCGCCGGAGCGGCGGCGTCTGTCTTCCGCCGTTGCCGACGAGGCGGAGAAGGAGGCGGACTGCTCCGACGCGCCGGAGTAGGCGAAGGAGGAGGCGGAGTGCCCTCACGCGTCGGAGGAGCCGGAGAAGGAGGCGGAGTGCCCTGATCACTCGCCGGAGGAGGAGGAGGAGGAGGCGGAGTGCCCTGACTCGCCGGAGGAGGAGGAGGAGGCGGAGGCGTCCAGTTTGGAAGCTTGATGTACTCCTTCTGCCATAGACATGTACTCCTCAGAGCACGAACCAGATGATTCTCCCCTTCACCTGTAGAGTGGTCAAGCTCGAGCTCCTCAAATCCCTCCATTACTTCATCCACCATTACAACAGCATAGCCATGTGGAATCGGAAGGCAGTGAAAAGTTCGGTTGGGTTGAGAGTCGCCTTGAAAGTGAGGTTCTGGCATTTCGTCATAAGCTCGCAATTTTGAGCCTCCGTGATAGTATCCACGGGGTAGATAGGAGCCGTGAAGTCAGGCTGAACGGGCTCCGTGGAAGCCACGCTGCTTTTCCGCTGAGATGGCGGGGTAGCTTCTGGGGTAGCTTCGTGCCTCGTGTTCTCAAGTTGGCCGACAGCTCGCTGTCTCTCAAGTTCTTCCTCTAGCTTTTGTAGTCTTGCACTCATCTTCTGCATGTCGCTCAGCTCCGCTTTCCTCTTTCTCTCCCGGCTTCTGTAACCGCCTGCGTCGGGAAACCCAACCTTCCACGGAACGGAGCCTGGTGTGCCTCGTGTTCGTCCAGGGTGCGCAGCATTCCCTAGGGCCTCAGTCAGCTCGTCCTTCTCTCTGTCGGGAATGAACGTCCCTTCCTGCGCTGCGGTGATATACTTCTGAAGCTTCCTGACGGGTATTGCAAGTTGCTCGTCCGTCCAATGGCACTTCCCTGTTTCAGGGTCCAAAGTTCCCCCAACCCCGAAGAACCAAGTCCTTGAACGGTCTGGCCAGTTCAATGTCTCTGGTTCGACCCCTTTAGCAATCAGGTCATTCTCAGCTTTTTCCCACAACGGCCGGGCTTTGAGGTAGCCACCTGACCCCGTGTGATGGTGATACTGCTTCTTTGCAACGTTGTTCTTGTTTGTCTCTGACATTTTCTTACTCTTGTCCGATGTCTTGTAGGCCACAAATGCGGGCCAGTGATCTCTTATCTTCTCAAATCGGCCGATGAATTCTGGAGTCTCACCTTTGTCGACAAACTTTGATTTCAACTCTTTCTTCCACTTCCTGAATAGATCTGCCATCTTCTTAAGAGCACACGCCTTGACCAGTGGCTCTATAACTGGCTTATTCGGATCCTCCTCTGGCGGTAGGGTGAAATTTGCCTTCAGCGCGGTCCAAAGATCATCTTTCTGTCTATCGGTGACATAATCACCATCAGGGGCGTCGTCCTTAGGCTTATTCCATTGCTTGATGCTGATCGGGATGTTGTCCCTAACAATAGCTCCGCACTGAGCAGCAAATGTGTTCTTGGTCCGCTGGGGTTCAATCGGTAGGCCATCGTTCGCGAGTGTTGTGATCGTGAACCTTTCATCCTTGCGCAACCTCTTCTTCGGGCCTCGTCTCGTTACCGAAGTTTGGCTCGATCCGGAGGGCTATAAAAGAAGAAAGAAGAGTTAATATATGTACATACCAAAACAATATTAATGCATCAATTAGCTAGTCAGCACAGGCTTAATTAATATATATACCTCGCCGAACTTTGCAACAGCTCCCTCCTCCGTTCGATCACCGGAGCCATCATGATCATGTCCTTCCTCCTCCATTGTTCCATCGGTGTCGTTGAGATACGACATGACATCACCTCCGGCGAGGATTATCTCCCCCAACAAATGTTCTTGTTCCAAGTCTCTTTGATCCATAGTTTCTGCAAATATTACAACATGGCAATTAATATAAAAACATGAATGTCCGACGTCCGGACCGCCTCTCTCATGAATGTCCGACGTCCGGACCGCCTCTCTCATGAATGTCAAGCAAGGGATTCTCTTAACCTTTAAGGGATTTAACAAAATGGCGCCATTCTGAATGTGCAGAAAATGGTCCATATTTTTCCTGATCTCATCTACCCTTCTATATGTCACGTTGTCTAGTGTCAAAGGATTCAAGAAAACCAAGGCTTCATCATTAGCCGGAAGTAACAGGCGCATAATTGTACGAAGCTCTCCAAAATTGTTTTGGAACGGAGTCCCGGATAGGATAATTAATTAGCTTTTTGGTACGAAGTTCAGCAAGAGCCTTCCGAATATCGCTATTTGGAAGGCCTTTGCTGAAATTCTTACCAAAAAGTGAATTATTCTATCCGGAACTCCGTTCCAAAACAACTTTGAAGAGCTTCGTAGCATCATACGCATGTTACTTCCGGCTAATGATGAAGCCATGGATTTCTTCAATACTTTGACAGACAATGTGACATATAGAAGAATATATATATAGATGAGATCAGAAAAAAATTGGATCAACTTGTGCACATCCATAATGGGGGCATTCTTGATAAATCTATGTTATCGGAGTAATCTATGTTACCGGAGGGGGTAGACGACAACGACGCTCACCCCTCATGTCATGTCCGACGTCCCCCCTCATGTCGAAGTTATCGGGGAGGGGGTAGACGACAACGACGCTCACCCCTCATGTCCGACGTCCCCCCTCATGTCAAAGTTATCGGGGAGGGGGTAGATCAACAACGACGTCGCTCTTTCTTCTAGGGTTTGGGTGGCCTCGAGAGTTGGTCGGGCGAGCGGACCGGGAGTACGTAACTTTTAACTCATTTTAACTCATTTTGAATATATGAACATTTTAACTTTTACGGGTAGGGGCGGGAGGAGGTTGATCGACATCGTCCCCCCCTCATGTCGAAGTTACCGGAGTTTTCTATATGAACAAAAAAAATCCACATGACATGTCCGACGAGCGGACCGCCTCTCTCTCATGCATGTCCGACGTCCCCCCTCATGACAAAAACTTTCTATAAACAAAAAAAAGCATACATCTATGAACAAAAAAAATTCTATGAACAAAAATAAAATTGTATCAATCCATATATAAAAACTTTCTATGGATCATCATTGCTCATATATCAATGCATATATAAAAACTTTCTATGGATCAGCATTGCTCATATATAAAAACTTTCTATAAACAAAAAAAAAACATACATCTATGAACAAAAAAAACTTTCTATGGATCATCCATCCATACATACATAACGCATATACATACATACATACAGCATCCATACATACATACATACATACTGCATATATACATAAAAAAAGGCAGAGCCGGCCGGGGCGGCGGTGGCGGCGGCGGCGCGGGGGAAGGGGGGGCTCACTGGGGGCGGCATCGGGGCAGGGGCAAGGGGGCACGGCGGGTGGCGTCGGGGCAGCAGGGCGTCGAGGGCGTCAGGGCAGCGGGGGCTCGGCGGCGATGGCGACGAGGAGCAGCCTGACGGCGTCGACGGGGCAGAGGGCGGTGAGGGCGTCGACGGCGAGCTCGGGTAGCCTGGCGGCGTCGATGTGCTCGGCGTCGTCGGGGGAAACTGCGGGGGCTCGGCGGCAAATTTTCCCAACTCCCGCTTATATAGGGAGACCTTTGGTCCCGGTTGGTAGCACCAACCGGGACCAATGCCACCCTTTAGTCCCGGTTGGTGCCACCAACCGGGACCAAAGGTCTCTTTTCGTCAGCCCAAAGGGCGGGAAGCAAAGACCTTTGGTCCCGGTTGGTGGCACCAACCGGGACTAAAGGGTGGCATTGGTCCCGGTTGGTGCTACCAACCGGGACCAAAGGTGAGCATTGGTCCCGGTTGGTGCCATGAACCGGGACCAAAGGGTGGTGCTGCCCGGGGCCAAAAGTTTAGTCCCACCTCGCTAGCTGAGAGGGCTCGAGAGTGGTTTATAAGCGCTGCTGCGCACACCCTCTCGAGCTCCTCTCAACAGCAGGATTACGGGCCTAATCGCATATTCCTTTGCCTGTGGGCCTTCTGGGCCTTCTGCGGGCCTGAATCCTGGCCCAACTGGCTGGTTGGGTTTCTAGTCGTATTCAGACCATGGTGGCCCAGTATGCGGCATTTTTTTTTGCTTTATTTTTTTTTTGTTTTTTTTTGCTTTATTTATTTTCTTTTGTTTTGTTTTTTTTGCTTTATTTATTTTCTTTTGTTTTTTTTTGCTTTATTTTTTTTTTGTTTTTTTTTTGCCTTATTTATTTTCTTTTGTTTTTTTTGCCTTATTTATTTTCTTTTGATTTTTTTTGCTTTATTTATTTTCTTTTGTTTCTACTTACAACTAAATACTTAGAGTTTTTGAGTGATTCTTTTTGCTTTAGGTCACAAAAATTATAACGAAAAAATACTTTATTAAAATTCTAACGAAAAAATACTTAGAGTTTTTGAGTGATTCTTTTTGCTACTGAAGAATATTATAGTTTTATTTAAGTTGATCATAAAAGAATTTTTTAATTGATTATTTTTAGTTCATTATTTTTGCTATTAGAGTTTCATAAAGGTTTTCTAGTTCATTCTTGTTGCTATTAGTTCATTCTTTGAGCTAAATGACCCTGAAATTGAAAATCACTTCAAATGAACTCTGAAAAGGTTGAAAGTTGGCATGGTCTAAAAAGTTGAGAGGGTTACGGAAAAAACTTGTTGCACTTCGTGTACAAAATGGACAATCTCTTTCGAAGTATCAGGGTTTCGGACGAAAACTCATCTGTTACAAAGGGATTTCATTTTTTTGAACTTATTTGAACTCCAGACTTTTTCTGTGTTCAAAATGCACCATTCAAAGCCACACCATCAATTTTCAACCCTTTCTGACTTCATTTCCTATTTTTCATGCATTTACTGATTTTTTTTAAGCTAAATGACCCTGAAATTGAAAAGCAGTACAAATGAACTCTGAAAAGGTTGAAACTTCGCATGGTATCATCATTTCACCCACATAGCATGTTATAAAAAGTTGAGAGGGTTACGGTAAAAACTGGATGCACATCGTGTACAAAATAGACAATCTCTTTCGAAGTATCAGGGTTTCGGACGAAAAGTCATCTGTTACAAAGGTATTTCATTTTTTTGAACTTATTTGAACTCCAGACTTTTTCTGTGTTCAAAATGCACCACTCAAAGCCACATCATCAATTTTCAACCCTTTCTGACTTCATTTCCTATTTTTCATGCATTTACTGATTTTTTTAAGCTAAATGACCGTGAAATTGAAAAGCAGTACAAATGAACTCTGAAAAGGTTGAAAGTTGGCATGGCATCATCATTTCACCCACATAGCATGTTATAAAAAGTTGAGAGGGTGACGACAAAAACTGGATGCACTTCGTGTACAAAACGGAAAAAGTTGTGGAGAGAAAGTCTTCACTTTTTCTTCGCTTGTGTCCTTTGCTTATTGCGCCGTAACCATGGATAATCTTCATCGTTTAACAGGGTGCTTGGGTCAGCCTTGACTTTGAAGCGAGGAATTTCATGAAACTTTTCATAATCTTCAGACATGTCTGTCTTGCCCTCCAATCCCACGATGTCTCTTTTTCCTGAAAGAACTATGTGGCGCTTTGGCTCATCGTATGATGTGTTCGCTTCCTTATCTTTTCTTTTTCTCGGTTTGGTAGACATGTCCTTCACATAGAAAACCTGCGCCACATCATTGGCTAGGACGAATGGTTCATCTGTGTACCCAAGATTGTTCAGATCCACTGTTGTCATTCTGTACTGTGGGTCTACCTGTACCCCGCCTCCTGACAGATTGACTCATTTGCACTGAAACAAAGGGACCTTGAAATCATGTCCATAGTCAAGTTCCCATATGTCCACTATGTAACCATAATATGTGTCCTTTCCCCTCTTGGTTGCTGCATCAAAGCGGACACCGCTGTTTTGGTTGGTGCTCTTTTGATCTTGGGCGATTGTGTAAAATGTATTCCCATTTATCTCGTACCCTTTGTAAGTCAATATAGTCGAAGATGGTCCCCTGGCCAACGAGTACAACTCATCAGAAACAGTGTTGTCACCCATGAGACGTGTTTGCAACCAACTGCCGAAAGTCCTGATGTGTTCATATGTAATCCAGTCGTCACACTGCTCTGGGTGTTTGGAGCGCAGAATATTCTTGTGTTCATCGACATATGGGGTCACCAAGGTAGAATTCTGTAGAACTGTGTAGTGTGCTTGAGACCAAGAATGCCCGTCCCTACATATTATTGAGTCCGCTCCTAGCGTGCCTTTTCTAGTCAGTCTCCCCTCATACCGCGATTGAGGGAGACCAATCTTCTTAAGGTCAGGAATGAAGTCAACACAAAACCCAATGACATCCTCTGTTTGATGGCCCATGGAGATGCTTGCTTCTGGCCTAGCGCGGTTACGAACATATTTCTTTAAGACTCCCATGAACCTCTCAAAGGGGAACATATTGTGTAGAAATACAGGGCCCAGAACGATAATCTCATCGACTAGATGAACTAGGACGTGCGTCATGATATTGAAGAAGGATGGTGGGAACACCAGCTCGAAACTAACAAGACATTGCACCAAATCACTCCTTAACCTTGGCAGGATTTCTGGATCGATCACCTTCCGAGAGATTGCATTGAGGAATGAACATAGCTTCACAATGGCTAATCGAACGTTTTCCAGTAGAAGCCCCCTCAATGCAACCGGAAGCAGTTGCGTCATAATCACGTGGCAGTCATGAGACTTTTAGGTTCTGGAACTTTTTCTCTGCCATATTTATTATTCCCTTTATATTTGACGAGAAGCCAGACGGGACCTTCATACTGAGCAGGCATTCAAAGAAGATTTACTTCTCTTCTTTGGTAAGAGCGTAGCTGGCAGGACCTTCATACTGCTTTGGATGCATGCCGTCTTTTTCATGCACACGTTGCTGTTCCTCCCGTGCCTCCGGTGTATCTTTTGTCTTCCCATACACTCCCAAGAAGCCTAGCAGGTTCACGCAAAGATTATTCGTCACGTGCATCATGTCGATTGCAGAGCGGACCTCTAGGTCTTTCCAATAGGGTAGGTCCCAAAATATAGATTTCTTCTTCCACATGGGTGCGCGTCCCGCATCGTCAGTCGGAACAGATAGTCCGCCAGGACCCTTTCCAAAGATTACTTGTAAATCATTGACCATATCAAGTATGTGATCACCAGTACGGAGGGCGGGCTTCTTCTAGTGATCTTCCTCACCTTTGAAATGCTTTCCTTTCTTTCGACATTGATGGTTGGTCGGAAGAAATCGACGATGCCCCAGGTACACATTCTTCCTGCATTTGTCCAAATATATACTGTCGGTGTCATCTAAATAGTGTGTGCATGCGTGGTATCCCTTGTTTGTCTGTCCTGAAAGGTTACTGAGAGCAGGCCAATCGTTGATGGTTACAAACAGCAACGCATGTAGGTCAAATTCCTCCTTTTTGTGCTCATCCCACACACGTACACCTTCTCCATTCCACAGCTGTAAAAGTTCTTCAACTAATGACCTTAGGTACACATCAATGTCATTGCCGGGTTGCTTAGGGCCTTGGATGAGCACTGGCATCATAATGAACTTCCGCTTCATGCATAACCAAGGAGGAAGGTTATGGATACATAGAGTCACGGGCCAGGTGCTATGATTGCTGCTCTGCTCCCCAAAAGGATTAATGCCATCTGCACTTAAACCAAACCTTATGTTCCTTGCATCACCTGCAAAGTCCCCCCACCTTCTCTCGATTTTTCTCCACTGCGACCCGTCAGCTGGTGCTCTCAACTTCCCGTCTTTCTTACGGTCTTCTTTGTGCCATCGCATCAACGTGCCATCACATCATCTCGTCTGATCTTATACCGCAATGCACCGCATACCGGGCATGCGTTCAAATCCTCGTACTCACCGCGGTAGAGGATGCAGTCATTAGGGCATGCATGTATCTTCTGCACCTCCAATCCTAGAGGGCATAGAACCTTCTTTGCTTCGTACGTACTGACGGGCAATTCGTTATCCTTTGGAAGCTTCTTCTTCATTATTTTCAGTAGCGAACTAAATCCCTTGTCAGATACACCATTGTCTGCCTTCCATTGCAGCAATTCCAGTGTGGTACCGAGCTTTGTGTTGTCATCTTCGCAATTTGGGTACAACCCTTTTTTGTGATCCTCTAACATGCGATCGAACTTCAACTTCTCCCTTTCACTTTCGTATTCTCTCTGTGCATCAACAATGACCCGGCGAAGATCATCATCGGGCACATCGTCTGGTTCCTCTTGATCTTCAGCTTCCCCCTTTGCAGCATCACCGTATTCAGGGGGCGGGTAGTTGTCATCATCCTCTTCTTCTTCGTTGTCTTCCATCATAACCCCTCTTTCTCCGTGCTTGGTCCAAACATTATAGTGTGGCATAAAACCCTTCTCAAGCAGGTGGAAGTGAAGGGTTTTAGAGTTGGAGAAAGCCTTCGTATTCTCACAGACAGTACATGGACAATGCATAAAACCATTCTGCTTGTTTGCCTCAGCCGCTTCGAGAAAATTATGCAGGCCCTTAATATACTCGGAGGTGCATCGGTCACCGTACATCCATTGCCGGTTCATCTGCATGCGTTATATAATTCTCATTATTGAACAACATATAACTCTCTAGAGCATCTAATTAAAACATACAAGTAAGAACTTTTTTCTTTTAGAAAGAAGATAAGAAGAAGAGGCTAACCACGGTGGTGCCGGTGCCGATATGGGCGCGGGCGATCGACGGCGGTGAGGACGGGGACGGGACAGGACGGACCGCCAAACCTAGACAAATCTTGAGGAAAATGGAGCTTGGACAAGGAGCTTCGAGAAGAGAAAGCTTAAGTGTGGCTCGGGCATTTCATCGAACACCTCATGTGCATAGGAGGTGAGCTAGAGCACCACAAAAGCTCTCCCACGGCCGGGCAAAAAAACAGAGCAGTGACCTTCTCTGCTCGCGGGCAGGGGCTATATATAGGCCAACCATTGGTCCCGGTTTGTGGCTGGAACCGTGACTAAAGGACCCCATTTGGTCCCGGTTCCAGCCACAAACTGGGACCAATGGTTGTGGGCCAGGAGCGAGGCACATTGGTCCCAGTTCGTGTATGGAACCGGGACCAAAGGGGTCACCTTTAGTCCCGGTTCCAGCCACAAACCGGGACCAATGGTTGTGGGCCAGGAGCGAGGCGCATTGGTCCCGGTTCGTGTCTGGAACCGGGACCAAAGGGGTCAGACGAACCGGGACCAATGGCCCACGAGGCCCGGCCGGCGCCCTGGCCTCACGAACCGGGACCGATGCCCCCATGGGTCCCGGTTCGTGAGTGAACCGGGACTAATGGGCTTCTCAGGGGTGGACCGATGCCCTGTTTTGTACTAGTGGAAACTCACTAGAGAAGAAAGTGATGACAGTGAAGCCGGTCACATCCCAGAGTGGGATCTTTGGGTATAAAACTTTTTCTTCGCGTGTGTCCCTTTGCGCCGTAACCATGGACAATCTTCATCGTTTAACTGGATGCTCGGGTCAATATTCACTGTGAAGGGAGCAATTTCATGAAACTTTTCATAATCTTCTGACATGTCTGTCTTGTCCTCCACTCCCACGATGTTTCTTTTCCCTGAAAGAACTATGTGGTGCTTTGGCTCATCGTATGATGTATTCGCTTCCTTATCTTTTCTTTTTCGCGGCTTGGTAGACATGTCCTTCACATAGAAAACCTGCGCCACATCATTGGCTAGGACGAATGGTTCGTTTGTGTACCCAAGATTGTTGAGATCCACTGTTGTCATTCCGTACTGCGGGTCTTCCTTTACCCTGCTTCCTGTCAGATTGACCCATTTGCACCGAAACAAACGGACCTTCAAACCACGTCCATAATCAAGTTCCCATATCTCCTCTATGTAACCATAATATGTGTCCTTTGGCCTATTGGTGTTTGCTGCATCAAAGCGGACACCACTGTTTTGGTTGGTGCTCTTTTTATCTTGGGCGATCGTGTAAAATGTATTCCCATTTATCTCGTACCCTTTAAAAGTCAATATAGTCGAAGATGGTAACTTGGACAGCAAGTACAGCTCATTTGCAACAGTGTCGTCATGCATGAGACGTGTCTGCAACCAACCGGCGAAAGTCCCGGTTTGTTCATGTGTAATCCAGTCGTCAGACTGCTCCGGGTGTTTGGAGCGTAGAATATTCTTGTGTTCCTCGATATACGGAGCCACCAAGGCGGAACTTTGTAGAACTGTGTAGTGTGCTTGCGCCCAAGAA
Organism: Elymus sibiricus; assembly: GCA_039707655.1. Lineage (NCBI taxonomy): Eukaryota > Viridiplantae > Streptophyta > Magnoliopsida > Poales > Poaceae > Elymus > Elymus sibiricus. The sequence continues at coordinate 2,978,604 of CM077670.1, read as the reverse complement.
TTCCCGTCATGGCATATTACTGAATTCTTTCCTAGCGTGCCCTTTCCACCCAGTCTGCCCTCATGCCGCGATTCAGGAACACCAATCGGCTTAAGGTCAGGAATAAAGTCAACACAAAACTCAATGACCTCCTCTGTTTCATGGCCCTTGGAGATGCTTCCATCTGGCCTAGCACGGTTATGAACATATTTCTTTAAGATTCCCATGAACCTCTCAAAGGGGAACATATTGTGTAGAAATACAGGACCCTGAATGGCAATCTCTTCGACTAGGTGAACTAGGATGTGCGTCATGATATTGAAGAAGGATGGTGGGAACACCAACTCGAAACTGACAAGACATTGCACCAAATCAATCTCTCACCTTGGTATGATTTCTGGATCTATTACCTTCTGAGAGATTGCATTGAGGAATGCACATAGCTTCACAATGGCTAATCGAACGTTTTCCGGTAGAAGCCCCCTTAATGCAACCGGAAGCAGTTGCGTCATAATCACGTGGCAGTCATGAGACTTTAGGTTCTGGAACTTTTTCTCTGCCATATTTATTATTCCCTTTATATTCGACGAGAAGCCATACGGGACCTTCATATTGAGCAGGCATTCGAAGAAGATTTCCTTCTCTTCTTTGGTAAGAGCGTAGCTGGCATGACCCTGATACTGCTTTGGATCCTTGCCATCTTTTCCGTGCATACGTTGCTGGTCCTCCCGTGCCTCCGGTGTATCTTTTGTCTTTCCGTACACGCCCAAGAAGCCTAGCAGGTTCACGCAAAGATTCTTCGTCACGTGCATCACGTCGATTGCAGAGCGGACCTCTAGGTCTTTCCAATAGGGTAGGTCCCAAAATATAGATTTCTTCTTCCACATGGGTGCGCGTCCGTCAGCGTCATTCGGAACAGATTGTCCGCCAGGACCCTTTCCAAAGATTACTTTTAAATCCTTGACCATATCAAGTATATCATCACCAGTATGGTGGCGAGGCTTCTTCCGGTGATCTGCCTCACCTTTGAAATGCTTGCCTTTCTTTCTTACGGGATGCCTGCTCGAAAGAAATCGACGATGTCCCATGTACACATTCTTCTTACATTTATCCAAATATATACTGTCGGTATCATCTAAACAGTGCGTGCATGCGTGGTATCCCTTGTTTGTCTGTCCTGAAAGGTTACTGAGAGCAGGCCAATCATTGATGGTTACAAACAGCAACGCTCGCAGATTAAATTCCTGTTGTTTGTGCTCATCCCACGCACGTACACCTTCTATACTCCACAGCTCTAAAAGTTCTTCAACTAATGGCCTTAGGTATACATCAATGTCGTTGCCGGGTTGCTTGGGGCCTTGGATGAGCACTGGCATCATAATGAACTTCCGCTTCATGCACAACCAAGGAGGAAGGCTATAGATACATAGAGTCACAGGCCATGTGCTATGATTGCTGCTTTGCTCCCCAAAAGGATTAATGCCATCTTCACTTAAACCAAACCATACGTTCCTTGCGTCATCTGCAAAGTCCTTCCACTTTCTCTCGATTTTTCTCCACTGCGATCCGTCAGCGGGTACTCTCAACTTCCCGTCTTTCTTACGGTCTTCTTTGTGCCATCGCATCAACTTGGCATGCTCTTTGTTTTGGAACAAACGTTTCAACCGTGGTATTATAGGAGCATACCACATCACCTTGGCAGGAATCTTCTTCCTGGGGCGCTCGCCCTCAACATCACCAGGGTCATCGTGGCTGATCTTATAGCGCAATGCACCGCATACCGGGCATGCATTCAAATCCTCGTACTCACCGCGGTAGATGATGCAGTCATTAGGGCATGCATGTATCTTCTGCACCTCTAATCCTAGAGGGCAGACAGCCTTCTTTGCTTCGTACGTACTGTCGGGCAATTCGTTGTCCTTTGGAAGGTTCTTCTTTAACATTATCAGCAACTTTTCAAATCCCTTGTCAGATACACCATTCTCTGCCTTCCATTGCAGCAATTCCAGTGTGGTACCCAGCTTTGTCTTGTCATCTTCGCAATTTGTGTACAACAATTTCTTGTGATCCTCTAACATGCGCTGCAACTTCAGCTTCTCCTTTTCACTTGCGCAGTTTCTCTTTGCATCGGCAATGGCCCGACCAAGATCATCAGCGGGCTCATCTGATGCCTCTTCTTCAGCTTCTTCCCGCATTGCCGGCTCAGCTTCTTCCCCCATTGTTGTACCATCGTATTCAGGGAACCCATGGCCAGGATAGCTGTCGTCATCCTCTTCTTCTTCATTCTCTTCCATTAGGACCCCTCTTTCTCCGTGCTTAGTCTAACAGTTATAGCCGGACATGAAACCGGACTCAAACAGGTGGACGTGAATGGTTCTTGAGTTAGAGTAATTTCGATCATTCTTATAGCCAGCACATGGACAATACATAAAACCATCCGCCCGCTTGTTTGCCTCAGCCGCAACCAGAAAAGTACGCACGCCATTAATGAACTAGGGAGAGCATCGGTCATCGTACATCCATTGTCGGCTCATCTTCATTACACAACACCGAAAAGACCAAATTAATATAAGTTCATACATAAAGTTCATACACACTTGTTCTCATAAAACAACATACAAACTCTCTAGCTAAAGCATTTAAATGCAACAACAAATGCGATCAAGATCGCAACTAAGGTAACAATTGATCCAACAGCATAGTGATACCAAGCCTCACTATCAATGGCATATTTTTTAAATTTTCTAATCTTCAAGCGCATTGCATCCATCTTGATCTTGTGATCATCAACGACATCGGAAACATACAACTCCAGTTTCATCTTCTCTTCTTCAATTCTTTTCAATTTTTCTTTCAAATACTCGTTTTCTTTTTCAACTAAATTTAACTTCTCGACAAGAGGGTCGGTTGCAATTTCCGGTTCACATACCTCCTAGATAAAAATATCTATGTCAACTTGATGGGCATAATTGTCATAAATGCGAAATGCAACAAATAGTTATAAAAGAGAATATATATACCACATCCGAATCATAAACCGGACGAGGGCCCACGGGGACGGATATCAAAGTCATGGCACTATGTATAACAAACAATCATACATGTAAGAAAATTATACAATTAACTATCTAAATCATACAAACATGATTTTCTTTTTATAAAAAGGATAAGAACAAGAGGCTCACCAAGGTGGTGCCGGCGACGGGATGGTGCGGCCGATCGACGGTGGTTAGGACGGGGACGGGAAGGCACTAAGTAAACCACACCTACACATCCAAACTAAGAAGTTAATTTGAGTTCAAATTGCATATAAATCAAATAAACTACCACATATAAATACTCCCAAACTAAAACCCACAAATCACTATACTTATAGAGCATTGCAAGAGCTAATCTAGCAATGAGAGATGAAAGGAAAAAGTTGCTAACCTTTGTGAACACTTGGATGGATGGGGTGCCTCCAAATCTTGACAAATTTTTTGGCAAAAATGGAGGTGAGCTCGAGCAAGGGGAAGAACAAAGGAGGGGAAGAAGGGGAAAAACAGGGAGGAGTGTGCTCGGGCTGGCCGAAGGGTTCATATATGGGATCTTTAGTCCCGGTTCGTGGCACGAACCGGGACTAAAGGTGAGCCTATAGTCCCGGTTCGTGCCACGAACCGGGACTAAAGGTGATCGTGGGGCCTCAGGCTGACACGAGCCTGCCACCACCCCTTTAGTCCCGGTTCGTGTTACGAACCGGGACTAAAGGTCCGGAACGAACCGGGACTAATGATGCCCGCCCCCCTAGCCGTTGGAACCGGGACTAATGGTCACATTAGTACCGGTTCAAAACCAGACCGGGACTAATGGGGCTCACGTAAAGTCCTTTTTCTACTAGTGCGCAACAATCCCGTGGATCATATATTCATGATCATGATGTCAATGCGCTCAGCGTCGAAGCAGCTGCGCTTCCACAGGGACACCCAAATGATGAAATCCAGCGCAACCCCATTGATGACATCACTCAGCGCTACCCCATTGATGATATCACTCTGCGGACACCTTGTGAGCTGCATAGTCCTAACAATAACTTATAATTGAAGGTGGCGTACGCTATTGCTTTACCGGTTCGGCAAGGAGACCTCTTCAATTGCATGGAGATTCCGGCTGGCTATGCTAGGGTTCGGGTGGAACAGGTGTGCGACGGATATGAGACACTCGAGCTCAACATTCCTGGAGGTCATAGGGAATAGATACTAGTAGAGGCCTCTCATAGATACATCCTTAGGGACAAGCGCTACATTGTCTTTCCTACCTCGCTCTTGCAATCATCGTCATATCCTTAGACCTCAAGGCCAACGTCTCCGCCACCTCCACCACATCATTCTCCGCCACCTCCACCAAAAAAGTCACTGCCACCTCCACCACATCAGTCTTTGCCACCTCCACCACAAAAGTCAACGCAACCTCCACCACATCAGTCTCTGCCACCTCCACCACAATAGTCTCTGCCACCTCTACCACAATAGTCTCCGCCGCAATCTCCACCACAATAGCCTCCGCCGCCATCTCCACCACAATAGCCTCGGCAGTTGTCTCCGATTGCACTACCTCTGTCATAAAGAATTAAGCAACAACTGAAGTTCACACCTCGCGCGCCTCCGAAGCAGCAGTAGAAACCAAAGAAGGCAGCAAAGGAGCCTCCTAAGTTGCCTTACGACTATACTCATGAGGTAAGCAAGTAGCAAATGATAGCCTCTATTACACAACACTTCAAACGGAGGGAGCCTGAGCCGAAGCAAGATCTGAAAGTTTCATGATTTTTTGTGGGCATGAGTGAGAGAAATAAGAAGATATTGTCAATTTTAGACTATGACCGCTCCATTAAGAAGTCATATGAGAAAAAGAAATTATGTGGTTCTGCTGTTCCCCAGCTCGGAGCCCAAGAGAAACAATCAATCCCCCCGTTGAAAGTTCTTTTAGATCTAGAACATGGTATTATTGAGTTATGTCAAGATATGGGTTTAACGCCAGCTCCAATTTATGAGGACAGAATCCCAACATCATCCGGAGATGCATGGAAATATGAGCTGGGCAAGCCTCTTGCTAGACCAGAGTTGGTGAAGAAGCTACCAACACAAATGTACAGATTACATCAATTGTACATGGCGAAATGAAATTGGGCAGGACCATGATCGATTTAAAGGTTAGAGATGATCATTACTTCCACGGGGAGGACTTCCAATTATACAATCAAGATTCCCTCGACATACCATTCATCAGTTGCTGGGTTTTGTAAGTGTTTTATTTTTATAAGTAACATCTCTTATATATCCTCAGTGTATTTAACATTTCTTTTGATCATGTAGAATGGAGATTGAAGCTTGTAGAAAAAATTCCATCTTTCACTTGGGCTTCATGGACCCAAAGGTTGTAAATGCAAGGGTTCTACTTGATCACCCTGAAGATACATTGAACAACATATACAAGTTCGTGCATCTACAACATTACAAGGCAACGATTCTTTTGCCTTTCAACATGGGGTGAGTGTTTACCGTCTTGTACCCCTTTCATTGTTCCAAACACGATGTTAATTCTAATTAGGTGTGCCTGCATATAAGCGTACAGGAACAACTGGATACTATTTGTGATCATTCTGGATAGAAGTGTGACAGTAGTTATGGACTCACTGAGGAAAGACAAAATAGAGTACCAAAGCATCATAGACGTGCTCCAAATGTAAGTTTGGTCATCCCACTATACATCTATCACCATTGCTTTTAGATCAAGAAAAAATCCATTTATTCGTTATCATGCGCAGGTGTTGGAAAAAGTTATGTGCAGAACACAAGGGTCAATTCAAGGAAGAACTAGAAATTAGGACAAACTTTCCGGTATGTATTGGGTACTATTTTTGCACATCTATTTTAATTTGTTTCATTACCATCGATATTTGATGATTTCATTTCTTCTAAAGTGTTTGAGGCAAGAAAAAGGCAACAATTTATGCGGATTCTATGTTTGCGAGTTCATGCACGGTTTAGGTGGCATGACCGTGACTATTTGGGAATTGGAAGTACATAAACAATATTTACAATTTGATATTATCATATTTTAATATATATTCACATTATCATATTTTTCATATATCCATAGTTTCATGTTTTCATAGTTTCATGTTAATCAGAATTTTATATTATTTATATATTCTTATTTTTCATCTTTTCATATATTCATATTTTCATAGGTTATGCGGATGCGGGATCAGCTCCTACCAATGGAATGAGTCTTGGCAATTCAAAAGGCCCTTGCATGATTTATTTTTGAAGAGGTTGTAAGCTCCAATGGTACATTTCATTGGGATGGCAAAGCTTTCAATGACAAAAGTAATTATTAAGGAAATTGTAATATACAAGTTTGTTCCTTTCAAATATTTTAAAATATATATATAGCAATTTGTAAATATATATGTCAGTTGGTTTCATACTTGAACGAGAACTCTATATATAGACGTATAGCAGTATTGTAGAATACGTATATTAGTACAAGAAAACATGATTGAAATAAAAAAGAATTAAATAGAAAAGAAACCAGAGAAAAAAGGGGACCTTTAGTCCTGGTTGCGTGACCCGGGACTAAAGGCCGGGACCTTTACTCCCGGATTCGTAGTCTCGGTTGGGAAACTGAGACTAAAGGGTTTCCCAACCGGGACTATTCAAGGATTGTGCAGTAGTTGCCCACATGTGATTACTCTCGGCGAAGGCCAAGACTTGAGTACCTGACTGTTCCTTCTTCCACGGATATGCTTCTTATGTGCCTTGCCTTTCTCTAATCTGCCTGGTTTGTATCGTTGCAGCGCGTCGCTGTAATTTGTCTCTCAGCCGGAAGAATTGTTGCACCTTGGTGTACGAACATGTGACCTGCGCAACGCCGTCGGGGGCATTTGACTATGCTCCGCATGCATCTGCTGTCCCCAGCCGGTCGTGCCCCTATCACTACCTACATCCCAAATCGTGCCGCCACCGAAGGAAGGTAGTATCTGCAATTTTCCCTTCCCTTAAATTGGAATAAGGGCCCGTCTCGTTTTACTGCTTCTATTTGGTTCAACGAATGTTAGAGGATTGAATGTACAGGAGATGTGAATTGGGACATTTTAAAAATTTCTAAAGCAAATTAAACAAATTTTAGTCTAAAATTCTATTGTTGCCTAATACAAAGTTCATAGACAAGATGGAATGCTATAACTACTAACGACACTAGCAAGAACCAAATCTAATCAAAGGGGTAAGAAAGAATTCAGTGGTCATATAGCCTAAGAGGGGAAGGGTGAATTAGACAAACTTAAAACATTAACATATGGCCTCCACTTATACTACTTGGCATGCATTTATGGTTGATCTAGTGTGAAAATGCCTAGCTACCCACAAAGGGTTCTGTAATAATCTAGAGTCAATCCTAGCAAGATACAACTCTAGAAAGTAAAAGCATTAAGGTTGCAAAATATGAAGTGCAAAAACATAATGGAGTGGGTTAGGAGGATGCAAACTCGACACAAATATTTACTTTGTGGTATTGGTATGCAAATGACATCCTTATTTTAAGTTGGAGCCCAACCAAGGATATGCTCCCGGTCGTCAAATCTCTCCTAGTCAAGGTCTTTGACTCGCCATTAAGGCTCCAGCCAGGACGGATAAGGAGCTAACCATGAAGGCAACTATCACTACACCCTCTCTTTTGGTCATCTTGACATCATCTCACTATAGAGCTTATCAACTAAGGAAGAGATTCTACTCGTCCCCTGCACACGGTTGTTGATGCCGATCAACACCAAGCCGTGGGTCAATGATTTGCCGGCGAGCAACTCAAGGCTATAAGAGGCTGGCACACCATGATTATAAGGTTGGTTCACTCTAAAAAACCAAGCACAAGGCGGCTACATCTTGCAATCTCTCTTTCTTGGCCTAATCTAGCACTAATCATTCTCTAATCTTGCGCTAATTGCCTTGGATGATCATTTTAGCATATTTATGGGTTTGGATGTGTTCTTGATCTATCTTGGACTCCTTTAGACTACAGCACACTTCAGCATCTTCAAATGGGCAATTAGGGAGGGGGGTTATATATAGCCCAACCACTTAAACTAGCAATTGCTCCGATGAAACTCGGCGAATGTAAATGCTGGATGATCTGTCATGTGTCTCACCCCACCCCCTGCCAGATAATAGGGCGTGTTGCTTATCCAAGCGGCCGAAAACCGCTTTAAAACTTGTGCCATAGATCATTGCTCCGTCGTGTACTTGAACAATAGTGTCAGATAATCTGACAAGTATAACTTCTCTGTCCAACTCGAATGCTTCTGTGCTATGGATTAGGACAATGTATACTCTGTCGTTCATATGAACCCATGACTCCAAGCTGACATGCTCTCTGCACAACTTTTACCGCGAATACTTCGGCGTGTCTTTTCCTTCATCACCAATGACACGTCAAGTGCTTCTTCACTATTCATCTACAACTCCTTCTTGATCACCATCTTTAATACTCCAACATGTATTCTTTAGATAGCTGGATCATACGACGTTCATTGAAAAACAAGTGCTTGTGCAATTCAATCCACTCATGTACTTGTGATCTATTTTTGCCATTATACGTCCTTCATTTTGCTATGACTAGGATAGTTTGGAATCTTGATCATTTCGACACAATAACTTGGTGTTCTTCCTTGTGACCTAAAAGATCCTACAAGTACACATGCGTAACAAACATATTAGTCCCAATAACATTGTTGTCATTCAATAATCAAAATCACAAACAATGGCCTAAGAGCCATTTTGCTTACAGGGCACACTAATATCATCCTCAACCTAATAAAAGATACTTGTAGGAAAGAAATGCTTAAAGTAAATGCACTAAGTAAATTGCAAAGAATTAATGTAAAGAACAAGGGCACGAAGACACAGGGTATATTTTCCTGAGGTATCGAGGAGTTGACACTCGCCATTAATCCTTGTTAGAGCACCCACTGAGGGTTTTGCTCCCCATTATTGAGCCACTAAGCCTCAAGTGCACAATAAGGGAAGCCTCTTCTGCATCTCCGAAATGGTGGGCTTCAAACCATGTACAAAAACTCTTTATTGGGGTTCCCCCAAACTCCTATAGGACTTCTCAATGTCCAGTTTCAGGACAAACCCTTTGGTCTTCCTGATCCTTGTCTTATGTAAAACTTCATGTCAGATAACAACTCCATTTAGTATATTCCTTCCAGGAAGGAATGCGGTCTGCGATATTTATTAATAGCTCTACATGCAATCTTGGTAAGGCTCATAGTCAGGACCTTGGAGATAATCCTTATATATCACATTTAATAAACATATAGGCATACTTTATACTATTTGCATCTTTGACCTGATAATTATGATGCCATAGTTCAACCTATATAGATCAGGTCTGCCCATTGTGTAGCTCATCTAATAGCTCCTTGATATCTATCAGAACCTGGGGCAGTATTGGACTTCATGCCCTTAATGGCTGCATCTAATGCTTCTAAAGTGGAAGGCCTTGTCAACTCCTCATTCTCCTCTGGTGAGATTTTCGACTCCATTGACATGAGTATCTATCTCTGCCTTTCCAAACAGCATCTTGTAGTCTTGTTTTTACCATCATATTCGTCAATGCATGCAAATGTATTAATTGTTTTTTTCTTCTTTTAACCTTTTCCCTATGAAAACTTTGTGGGCATTTCATTTACATTTATCATGATATCCAAATACTTATGAAAACTGCCTGATTCACACCGAGGTCAATCATTTGAGGCGTGGAGTTGTGAACTGACACTGCTGATAATGTATCACTGCCTGTTTTAAGCAAGCCGGCATTGAAACTGGGAAAGACTTAGCCCTTCCTGTTGTAGTGCAGTAGTGGTGGCACCATCTTGTTTTAATTGAAGATAAAAATGAAGACATTACAAGAAACAATTTATTTTAGTTGACAAGGCTTGGCACATATATGATTTGATTACAGTATGCAGACCGACCTGCTTGCAGATGCGCATCCGTGGTAGCTATGTATCAATACAATCTCTACGCTAACTACCGACCATTTTATTCAGTTACATAACTTGGCGAGGTGTACACGCATGGTGCAGGCTCTCTCCGACGACGCCGGAAACTAGGGCATTCACGGTGGTGTTCCACCGTAAACTGGCGCTGGTGGACCTCCGTAAGTTGGCGGCAGTTGTTGACCTCCGTAAGTTGGCGGCAGTTGTTGACCACCGTAAGTTGGCGGCAGTGGTGGTGGTGGACCTCCTGGTTGAGCATCGTAAAACGCATGCATTCAGGTTCATGGTATTGGCTTTGCTATATGCATTGGTATTGTAAGTGCTTGCCGGTGTTCAAGAGGAATTTAGAGAGAGTACGGCTTTTACCATAGGTTTGGGGTACTTGTTGAGCAAACGACGATGAGACGAGGAGGAGAGAGGCGAAGCACAGCGCCACAAAGCCTGTGCTGCTCGCCTTGGCCGTCATCTTGGTACCGCGTGCAGCTGTTGCGTGCTCAAGTATGTAGATGATTTGTTGGTGTTGGGAGGGCTAGCTAGACACGGTTATTTATGCTTTGGTGTCGTACAGTACTGGCTTGATAGCCTGCTGCACACATGCATGCCGGTCAAGCTCAGCCTGCTGACTCAGTCGAAAGTCGGTAACGAATTGTGACCGTGCATATGCCGGTCAAGGCTTGCACGGTATATCAAAGCTCCGGCTGGCTACGAAAGGCAATTAGGAACTTGTCACGGGTGGAAGATGGCACGGCTGTGTTCAAACTTTGGTGAACATATGGCAAAGACTTGACTTGGCTAATAGTATGTTATTTGACCTTTTGCACGTTCCAATAATGCCAGTATATTTACATCCCATATATGGCTCTCATGGAAACGGAATTGTAGCCCATTTGGTGCTAAACTTGGGAACAACTAGACCAGAAAGATATAATACCAAACCCGATACCATGTAATCGAACAAAGCCTGGTAGTATTGGGCTGTGTCGTCATGGCATCGGGTGATTTTCAGTGAGAGTTGAAAGAAAAGAAAACATCATATGATGTATACAATATTTGATTTTTATGTTTTCCAAGATGCTAAATGTTATATGGCCAGTCACTACAGGAGAACATATTACCAGTGATAAAATGTTGTGGCACAATTTTGTTTTGTCATTGGTTTCTATGTTATTTGATCAAACCATTGTTTGTCACTGTTACATCGCTCATTAGTGACAAAATAATATTTCGCCACATGAAGCACCTTTAGTGGCAAATGGAGTGACGAAACAATGTTTTGCCACTGTTACGACATTTATCAGTGACAAAGATTTGTAGACGAGGAGGACGAGGATGGCAAGGGAGCAAGGGAAGGTGGCAGCGAGGGACAGTACACCCACGTCCACTCGCTGTCCATGGATGTCACGACCGTGGGGAGGCTCGCCACCATAGCAAGGAGGAGCAGGCCACGGCCATGGTGGTGGCCGGGTGGAGACGAGGGCTTGACTGGTGTTACCATGATCAAGCAAGTAAGCAACGATGAATGATCGTCGCAGGATGTATTAGTATCATCGCATCATAGATCTTATCAGTGCTGATTGCTACAACCGGCACTGATAGCCTGACTATCAGTGCCGCTTTGGTAGTGCCGGTTGAAGCTGGGTGGAGACGAGGGCATGACTGGTGTTAGCATGATCAAGCAAGTAAGCAACGATGAATGATCGTCGCGGGATGTATTAGTATCATCGCATCATAGATCTTATCAGTGCTGAACCGCTTTGGTAGTGCCGGTTGAAAAACCGGCACTGATGGCATTTTAGAACCGGCACTGATCACTATTTCGGTAGTAGTGTTGGTGTGTGAGACCGGTGGATACTGGGGCGACCCTAGCGCAGAAGGCATTTGGCGAGGATTTGACTTGGTGGCTCATAAAGAGACAGTGGCCTAACTGTTCGTTAAGTTAGACCTTCTCCATCACTACAATCAAAGTAGTGTCCTCTTCTCTATCACTACAATCAATGCAGTATCCTCGTGCGTACGGTTGTGGATGCACAGGCATGTTTTTTTAAATAAATAGTATCTCTATTTTCTAATTATTGGTTATTTTAGTTTTATTCTACATACATCTGTTGATTTTTAAAAATCTATTTGGTTAAAACTGATTGACAATTTAGAATGGATAAAGTATCAAGAAATTTCATGCCCAAATTTATTTTTTCCGCGACTATTTGTCTTACAACCGGCACTGATACTCTAGTATCAGTGCCGGTTCATGTTCTACAACCGGCACTGATAACTAGTATCAATGCCGGGTCTAGATCTGGAACCGGCACTGATAAGTTATCAGTGCCGGTTGCAACAACCAATACTGACAGCCTAACTATTGGTGCCGCTTTGGTAGTGCCGGTTGAAAAACCGGTACTGATGGCGTTTTAGAACCTGTACTGATCACTATTTTGGTAGTAGTGTTGGTGTGTGAGACCAGTGGATACTGGGGCGACCCTAGCGTAGAAGGCATTTGGCGAAGACTTGACTTGGCGGCTCATAAATAGACAGTGGCCTAACTGTTCGTTAACTTAGACCTTCTCCATCACTACAATCAATGCAGTGTCCTCTTCTCCATCGCTACAATCAATGCAGTGTCCTCGTGCGTATGGTTGTGGATGCACAAACATGTTTTTTTAAATATAATTTTCTAATTATTGGTCGTTTTAGTTTTATCCTATATACATCCGTGGATTTTTCTAAATCTAATTGGTTAAAAATGACTGATAATTTAGAATGGAATAAGTATCAAGAGATTTTATGCCTAAATTTATTTTTCCCGCAACTATTTGTCCTACAACCGGCAGTGCCGGTTCATGTTCTAGAACCGGCACTGATAACTAGTATCAGTGCCGGGTCTAGATCTGGAACCGGCATTGATAAGTTATCAGTGCCGGTTGCAACAACCGGCACTGATAGCCTGACTATTAGTACCGCTTTGGTAGTGCCGGTTGGAAAACCGGCACTGATGGCATTTTAGAATCGGCAGTGATCACTATTTCGGTTATAGCGTTGGTGTGTGAGACCAGTGGATACTGGGGCGACCCTAGCGTAGAAGGCATTTGGCGAAGACTTGACTTGGTGGCTCATAAAGAGACAGTGGCCTAACTGTTCGTTAAGTTAGATCTTCTCCATCACTACAATCAATGCAGTGTCCGGCGCGCGTACATTTGTGCATGCATAGGCATGTTCTTTTAAATAAATAGTATCTCTATTTTCTAATTATTGATCATTTTAGTTTTATCCTATATACATCCGTGGATTTTCTAAATCTATTTGGTTAAAAATGACTGATAATTTACTCTAGTAGCAGTGTTAGTTCATGTTCTACAACCGGCAATGATAACTAGTATCAGTGCCGGGTCTAAATCTTGAACTGGCACGGATAAGTTAGCAGTGCCGGTTGCTACAACCGGCACTGATAGCCTGACTATCAGTGCCGCTTTGGTAGTGCCGGTTGGAAAACTGGCACCGATGGCGTTTTAGAACCGGCACTGATTACTATTTCTGTAGTAGCGTTGGTGCATGAGAATAGTGGATACTGGGGATGCAATGTCCTCTTCTCCATCACTACAATCAACGAAGTGTCCTCGTGTGTACCGTTGGGATGCACACACATATTTTTTAAAATAAATAGTATCTCTATTTTCTAATTGTTGGTCATTTTAGTTTTATCCTATATACATCCGTGGATTTTTCTAAATCTATTTGGTTAAAAATGATTGATAATTTAGAATGGATAAAGTATCAAGAGATTTCATGCCCAAATTTATTTTTCCTACAAGTATTTGTCCTACAACCGGCACTGATACTTTAGTATTAGTGCCGGTTCATGTTCTACAACCGGCACTGATAACTAATATCAGTGCCGATTCATGTTCTACAACCGGCACTGATAACTAGTATCACTGATACTTTAGTATTCGTGCCAGTTGGATATTTTTATACTAGTCCTTTCCAGCCTAGTATTTGGCACCATAAAAGAACTTCGTCTTGTGATGATCAGTTTACTGGGTTTGATGTCGAAGATGGGCTAATTACTTGGTGCAACCATGGCAACACATGTAGAAGTTGTGTTGATGAAGGTGCTGACTACGGAGTACTTTTCAAACTCTTGCAACAGCAACCACCTCGATGATGGTGATTTAGCAGAGTTTGAACTTGAAATTTCAAACTTTTGAAAAAAATACACGAAGATCATATCTATGACTCTTTGCAGAATACTTACATTTATCTCGTTTTTTTGAGGGTCCATTTATCTCGTTTTCAACCATTTTCTGCACAGAAAGGGAAGTGCACATATTTGACTTTCATCATATAATAATATTTTCACTAGATATTTCTTCAATTCAAACGAAATTCAACATCTGCAAAGAACCCTAAGAACCACGGCACTGTACAGACTATTCTTGTCGTGATAGGATTCATACAAGTTGACTTGAGCCCCGCTGCCCTGTCAAAGATAACCCATGAAGGAATCATGGCCACACGATACATTCTGGAAGCGCAATTATCACAGAGGTCCAAATCGGATTTGGAAGCGAAAATCCAGCGCCGCTAGATTATTCCACGAGCTGAATCTTATCATCATGGAAACCGCGTGAGGAACCAAGGGAGGTTCAGGTGATGGATGCGACGTGGCGGTCGACGGTGCGTGGTGAAGGTCAGGCGAAAGATTCATGCCGATGGACCAAGCGAAGTGAAGGGTGAACGCGAGTAGGCTTGGGCCGGGAAGGTCAAGCGAAAGGTTCATGCCGATGGACGGAGACGAGGTGAAGGGTGAAGTCGAGTAGGCTTGGACCGAGGGACCAGAAGAGGCCGGGCGGAGTCACGGGCGATCCACATGGTGCACGATCATAGCAAGAGAACGTGGAAGTTGATGAAGACGGCATCGGCCAATTCGAGGGGGATCTCGGCGGGAGGCTGGACGTGCGTCGACATCAGGGTGGTGTAGATGGCGTCGGTCAAGTCAAGGAGGGACTCTTGGCGGGAGGCCGGACACGCATCTACATCAAGGCCAGTGCGTGGAGATCACGCGGGGTCAGAGGGTTTGGTGATTTGGCCTCAAAATCACCAAGGAGGACGGTTTCCCGGTTTGGGCCTCAAAACCGGGGGTGGGGGCCCAGTGATGCTGGGCAGCCCGGAGGGTTTCCCGGTTTGGGCCTCAAAACTGGGGGTGGCGCCCAGCGAGGTCGGCCGGCCAGGAGGGTTTGGTGGTTTGGGCCTCAAAACCACCAAGGCGGCCGGTTTCTCGGTTTGGGCCTCAAAACCGAGGTCGGGGCCTGGCGAGACCGGGCGGCCCAAAGAACGTGCGGAGCCACGTGGAGAAGATGGTTTAGATGGTTTGGGCCTCAAAACCATCACGGTGGGGGGTTCCCCGGTTTTGGCCTCAAAACCGGGGTCGGGGCCCGGCGCAACCGGGCGGCCCGGAGGACGTGTGGCGCACGCGCGGAGGTTGCGTGGAAGTGAGGCAATTAGGATGCCAATCTCTCGCGACCGTCCGATGGGAAGGAAAAGAAAAACGGATAAAAATGCCCCTGCGTGGGCTGTTTTGGTCTATTTAGGAGAGGGGCAAAAGTGGAAACTGCCATAGCTACCTTAGGAGTTAAGTATAGGTGGTTCGCTGCCTTCTAGGTCAAGCCTTGGGTCATTAGCGAACCAACCTGTGGTTGGATGGTTAGAGGGACTGTGGTATCCCCAGCCCACCAGGGTTCAAATCCTAGTGCTCGCATTTATTCCTGAATTTATTTCAGGATTTCCGGCGATGTGCATTCAGTGGGAGGAGACGTTCCCGTCGACGACGAAGCGCCTATGGTGACTTCGTAAATTTCAAGATGATATGCCGGCTCAGTCATTCGGAGGTGCTCATAGGGGTAGGGTGTGCGTGTGTGCGTTCATAGGGGTGAGTGTATGCGCGTGTATATGAGCGCTTGCGTCTGTACTGTGTTCAAAAAAAAAAAAAAAGCCTTGGGTCATTAGGAGTAGATTTTTGTTTGGGTTTTTGGGGCTGCCCACTTTCTTCCTTCTCCTCCTCCCTTTTCTCTTTGCCTGTAGCTTGGGATGAGCACTTGAACCCTTAATCTTTTGTACAGATGATTCCTCGTGATTCATGATGATTGAGAGTTTATTTTCATGCTATGGATTTGATCCTTGTGGCTGCAGGTTTTGATCTCCAAGTTCTTCTCCCTCTCCCTCTGTTTTCTTCCTCAAGTTGGTTCTTTTGGATGAATTCGTGAGTTTCAGTTTGGAACCAATTTGAGGGGAGTTTTCTTCAGGGATTCGTGGCTGGGACATGAGGGAACTTATCTAGGGTGACCCCCTGCACAAACTTGCCCTCGATCTCAAAATCCGCCATGAACTTGTTCTTGGAGAAAACCCCAATTGGACACCGAATTTTATGGATTTCGTCATCAATCTTTGATCTTTTGGCTTGGATCTTTTGGGGATAGATTTGGGATGCCAAGGAGCTTCTGTGTGTGAAGTTTCATAATTTTTGGAGTTCGTTTGGTTAAATTTCGAATTTGGGGCTTTTGTTCAAGTTTGATTCAGTTATGTTTCTATTCTGAAACTCTGACGGCGGACAGTCCGCCAGTATCCCCGGACAGTCCGGAATCAGGGACTGTTTGCTGTTTCCGCCGAGTAGTTCTTCGATTTTAACGGCGGACAGTCCGGCCTTTGTCGCAGACAATCCGCCGGCGCTGAACTTGCTCTGCTGCACGGTTCTGCTGCATCTGTTTGTTCTTGATTTTCGCCTGCGGACAGTCCGCTACCAGGCGCGGACAGTCCGCCATCTGTGCAGATTCTTCAGCTGTGTTTTTCGTCAACTGCGGACAGTCCGGTGCAGACCTCGGACAGTCCGGCAGTTCTCTGTTTTGAACAGTGCCCGTGGACAGTCCGCCATCCAAGACCGGACAGTCAGCCGTTGTCCAGTTTGCTCTGTTTTTGATTCGATCTTTGCTCGATTCGATCGATTTTGCTTCCGCTCTTCGAGAGACACCTTCCTATCTTGATTCCTAGGTAGAGTAGCTCACGCTTAGCTACGTTTACCTAGTCTTGCTAGAAGAGAGGGTTCGAGGTGGTTTTCGGGACATAACCCGTGTTCTTGCGAAGAAATTTTATCGGCTCCCATTCACCCCCCTCTAGTCGCCCTTTTCAGTCCTTCACCGCGCCAGACAGGCCGCACATCAGCCCAAAATATCTCTGTCCATTTCCTGCAGAAAAGTACTCTGGGATTCGAGGGTGGACACGCTGTAACAATCTTGTCCAGCTCAGACAGCGACGGCGGCGCTGGGCAAGAAGATGGAAACTAAAGAAAAGTACCAATCCAACAACATTTTTGTTGTAATTTTTGGACTTATATTTGATTTACTACACAGTAATCAACTCTCAACTGATTTATTAGTAAATAAAAAATACCAAAAGGGGCTGGGCGTTGCGCGGGAAAAAAGAGGGACAAACACCTTTAGTCCTAGTCAACCTACCACCCAGGACTAAAGGTGCTACGTCTCGCCTCCCGCGTGGACACCACCTTTAGTCTCAAGTGGAACCTTCACCCGGGACTAAAGGTGGACTAAAGAGGGACCTTTAGTCCCGGGGTAGAGCCACCAAAGGACTAAAGACATCTTAGTCCCAGGTCGTGGCTCCACCTAGGACTAAAGGTGTTCCGGGTTAAACTGCATCGTGCGCCGTCGTCTTCAATCCACACCCGCGCCTCTCTCAGCTCCCTCATCATCCTCGATCGCGTCTATGTCCGTCGCCGCCACCCTCTGCCCGTGCGCCGTCGGTCACCCCGCGTGGGCCCGCAGCCGTGCTCTGGTCCACCAATCGCGCGCTGGTGCCCCTCTAGCTTGGGGCTCCATGCCACCGCCGTCCGCTGCCACGCCGCCGCCATCGCCGTCACGGTCGTCCGCGCCGCCGTCCGACGCCACGCCGCCTCAATCGTCGTCCCTGCCCGCCGCCGCGCGCCCCGGCCTTTCCTTCATCGTCCCCGGCCCGCGCCTCGCCATGTTGCCGTACCTCCTCGTCCCCACGCACGCGCTTGGGCTGGTCATCGTCTCCATGGCCTCATCGTCGTCCCCGTGCCGCGCCCTCGTCCCCCTCCACGCCTCATCGTCTACTCCACGTAGGTAGCTACGTGTGTGAGTGTGTAGTGACGTGCATGCCTGTATTGTATATATACATGTGTTCGAGTGTTATTTTCTTTAGACTTCTATTTATTTTTTATGTTTTAGTTTTGTAATTTTTAGATAATTCCTAGTTTTTTTAAAAAACATAATTGCATAGATAATTTAGATGCATAGAAAAGTTTCTAGGATAAAATTTAATTATATTCTTGTTTCATGGAAAATTAAATTAGTTGTATTTACTAGTGAATGTTACTTGTATTTACAAGTGAATGTTATTACTTGTATTTTTTAGTTAATTATATTTCAGTCCCTAGAAAATTAATGGTGCTTTGAAAATTTAATTTTCTAGTTAGTTATATTTCAGTCTAAAAAATAATACAATAGTCTATAGTTAAATAAAAAATTCATATTAGAGGTTTAGGACTTTGTTAATTCTGTCAATTTTATTATGTTAGTTAAGATGGGTCTAGGAGACAAAGAGGCTGCTTAGTACCTAATGGACATGATTAGAGGCAGTACTGGGTATTGTGATGATGTTTTAGATGACGATGAAGGCAGCAACACCGACATATACCTCAATATGTCCGGTGATGGCCATGAAATCGATAGTGATGGGCAAGACTATAACGTTGGCCAAGGCAATGATGGCGAGGTATATATATTAAACCTCTGATGATTTCAAACATTTGATTCATATGTATTAATACTAAGAATTAATATATCTTATTATATTTAGCCCTCTGGATCAAAGAAACCTAGACGGCCACGAGGCCCGACAAACGAGTTGGAGGGACGATACATCATCAAAAGAGTGACCGAAGAGGGCGCACCAATTGAGCCCGCCGATCATGCCAAGAAATTTGTAACTCAATGTGTAGTTCTTGTTAGGGACAACATCCCAATCAGCATTCAGAAATGGAAAGCCACCTGCTCAGATGATCGAAGTGTGGTCCCTCAAAGAGAGAAGGATATGCTGTGAGACCAGCTAAAAGAACATTTCACAGTCGAAGAAAAAGATGAGGACGAAGTAAAAGCTTGGGCTTTGAATAAGATGGCCACTTAATTCCAAACATTCAATAAGAATTTGTGCAATGAATTTATCAAGAAGGGCAGAAGCCAAGTTTTTAGTAGACAATCACTACAAGAAAAACAGACATTTTCGTCGGACATGCTAATTTTCGTCGGCCAGAACAAGGCCGACGACAAATATATGTTATTTTCGTCGGCTGAGGGTATGGCCGACGAAGGTTAACTAATTTTCGTCGGCCGTGTAGCTCAGCCGACGAAAATTAATTTAGTTTCGTCGGCCATGTAGCTAAGCCGACAAAAGTTATCTCGTTCTAGGGTTTTAAAATTAATTATCGTCGGCCAGTCCCTCAGCCAACGAAAATTAACGGAATAAAAGGAGGCCACCCCGGCCCTCGTCCTCCTCCGCCTCGCCAGCTACCTCCTTATCCTTACCCCAGCTGCCTATTGATCCCACGCTGCCGCCGCTGCCGCCCGCCACCTTGCCCGCGCCCGCGCCAGCCCGGCGCCGCCGCCGCCGCCTCCCGCGCCCGGGCACACGCCGGCCGCCTCCTCGCCCGCGCCGGCCCGGCGCCGCCGCCGCCTCCTGCGCCCGGGCACACACCTGCTGCCTCCTCGCTCGGGCCGGCCCCGCGCCGCTGCCGCCTCCCACGCCCGGAGCGGCACATCTGCCCCGGCCTCATGTCAATGCGGCGCCTGCGGAGGACGGCCTCGAGCGCGTCCCACGGCAGCGCCGCCCAGCACCTCGCCCCCTGGCCTTCCTCCTCCATTCGTGGCCTCCCTCCCGCCGCCGCGCGCCCGACACTAGCGCCGTGGCCCCGGTCGCCGGCGCGCTCAGCGTCGTCCCCCGCGCTCGCCCTGGCCTCCGTCCACTCCTCCTCCAGCCGCGCCCGCTCTGGGTGGTTCTGCTGCTCCTGCTCCCTCTCCCGCCCCCGCTCCCGCCCGCTCTGCACTTCGGCTTCTTCCCGCAAGTAAGTTTCTCTTGCTCTTGTTCTAATGGATTTGGATCTCCAAAGCTGTTGTTTCAGAAAGTAATCGTGGTGGATTAGATTGATTTATTTTCTAGGATAGGATCTGCATTGGGTTCCCATGTCATTTGTGTAACAGTTTCATGAGTAAATGGATCAGTCCCAGAAAATCAGTAGTGACACACACTGACACTTGCATAAATAAAGAAACTATGGTATGGGTATACACATGAACTTATTTGGACATTGAAAGTTGTTATATTTGGTATACATTTCCTTTTTCTGTGGATTGAAATCGATTTGGATGACTAGGGAATCATTTAAAATGTGATTGTGGATTTCATTAAGTCAGAGATGGGTACAGGAGAGACATTTTATGTTTTTTAACACCACTCTCTAGACTGCAGTTTCTTATTTTTTGTATACAATAGTTCTCTACGTTAATGATATTTTCAGAGAAAGCAAAAGTTTTGTTCTGCCTACTTTGCAGTACTTGGTATCCCAATTTGGTTGGGCAGAAGATGCAGTGTTGATTTGTAGCACAGTAGTGCCCACATCATTCTTGTAAGTAGCTTGACCACACCCTGTATTCTGGTAAGTGCAACATAACAGCACAATGCTATGCTAATTATTCAGGACTACAAAATTGGGTTTCTTGTGTGTAGGCCAAAGGACCACATAACATAACTTATGAGGGTTCCGTGCCCTGCTGTGCCATCATGATTTACTTTTAGATGTATCATGTATACCACTTACTCAAGATTGTGGCGATAATTATATATTTCCTTTTTTATTTTAATGTGATCTCTTCTTTAGCTACTATTGTTCATTTGTCAATCTCTTCAGATTTCAGTCATATTAACATGGACCTATTTGTGTGTGTGCATAGGTTTTTGACATTTATGGAGTTGGAGCATGGAAAACTTTTGCCGCCCCTAAGGCTGAGTACCGCAGATCCTGCATATGGCCCTGCATATGCACTGTAGCGCCACTGTAGCGCCACTGTAGACAGAGTGGAGTTTGAAATGAATGATTGGTATGAAGGATCTGCTGGAAACAGCCTAACATCTTGAAGGAACTCAATTTCAAGGTGAGCTTTAGCTATCTCCTGTTACCAAACTGCTGCATTATTGTCTTTCATGTCGTGCTTAGAGATGCATTCCTCTTGCTATTTCCTTTTCGTGGGTATAATTTCTATGATACATTTGTAGTTCCATGGCCAACAGGTTTAGTTAGCTGAGATATTTTCAAGTTAATACATGATGTAAAGTTTAGTAATCAGCATGGAGCAATTGCGTAAAACGTGCACTTGTGTTCAGTATGCAGTGCAGCAGGCGACTATGTTGCTTTTTGTATCTACTTTGCTTGCTTCCTCTTCGCTTGGTAACAGTGTATTTGAAATTTTAAAGTCAAGTGGTTTGATTTTGCCTCGTTTATCTTTATAGGGAGCAGCGGTGGCATACGTCGCAGACATATTGTCAACACCAGCAATCCTTGTGAAGGCCGTGACTGATATCGTGGATGAGGACAAGCCAACACCAGCAGAGTTTCTGAATAACCTGTTCACCGTGACAGCAGTACTGGCCGGGGCAGTCTCCAAAGTGATGGATTTCATCAGCGGGAAGCGCATCTCAGATCTCTGAAAACTCCAAGTGCCTCTTCATGCTGTTCCCGGTTGTCATAAGCTGAATATGCATAATACTAGGATACAATACAACAGGCTGTGTGATTCTTTGGAGGCGTTCTGTATGTGAGGTTTCACAATACCCCGTGTACAAAATTTTGTAGAATAATTTATGAGGCATACTTTCTTGCGAAATTAAAATGCCGGGGGAGAACTGGAATCCTGGCTTGCGAACATGTTTGATGCGAATGACGTGTGATGCTGCTTTGGAAAGCAGTCTGTGTTTGCGAATGAAAATGTTGCAACTGACAGTTTGTGTTGTAGGTAATCCAGAGCAGAGCACAGCAAAATTAAATTGTGATTTGTGATATATTGTGACTTATATAGCACAGGAAACAACCTGGAAAAGAGTAATTTTCGTCGGCCAACTTAATTTTCGTCGGCTATGGGTGGCCGACGAAAATTAATCTACTAATTTTCGTCGGCCTCCCAAAGCCGACGAAAATTGATATAATTATCGTCGGGAAAATCCGGCCGACGGTAATTATCTAATTTTCATCGGCAGCCGACGATAATTACCTTTTTTTCGTCGCTGAACGGCCGTCGGCCAAATGCCGACGAAAATTGTCCTAAAACCGACGAAAATAGCAATATTCGTCGGTATTTGGCTTATTAACGTCGGCTTTTGGCCGACGACAATTTCTACTTTTCCTGTAGTGAATAGAAAAGTTAAAGGACCACTGCGACTCATTTGTGGAGTATAAATTGTCAAAACTCGGTGCGCAGTGGGTACAAAGGAACACAGAAAATGCCTCGAAGAAACAATATCATCATCATCTAGGACAAGGTGGCTACAAGCATGCTATTCACAAATGGGAGAAGATGGAACAACACATACTTGATAGAGGTATCACACCTGCCACCCTCAATTGGCCTAAACGTTCTAGGACCTGGTATTATGCACATGGAGGCACCTTGAATATGGAGAATGGCGGGTTGAATTTTGGCGAATAGATACATGAAGCAGCCCATAGACTTGCGGATGCCATAGATGCTACTGCCCAAGGAACGTTCTAGCCCGATAGAGAAAAGGATGAGCTGACTTGTGCTGTTCAAAATCCCGAATGCCCTAGATGAACGTGAGGCAAAGATATGCTTCCATGGGAGTATGGGTTCAGTGAGTACAATGACTCTTACAGAAGTCATCAGTGAAGAAAGAACGAGGAGGAAGAGAGGGTTCGTAAGTCAGAAGAAAGCTTACTATCACACAATGCAAGAATGGTAGAGGAGGTTAAACGGCAAGTGGCCCTAGCGCTTAGCGAGGTGCAACAATCCCGTGGATCATATATTCATGATCATGATGTCAACGCGCTCAGCGTCGAAGCAGCTGCGCTTCCACGGGGCTCCCAAATGATGAAATCAAACGCAACCCCATTGATGACATCACTCAGCGCTACCCCATTGATGATATCATTCAGTGGACACCTTGTGAGCTGCATAGTCCTAACAAGAACATATCATTGAAGGTGGCGTACGCTACTGCTTTACCGGTTCGGCAAGGAGACCTCTTCCATTGCATGGAGATTCTGGCTGGCTATGCTAGGGTTCGGGTGGAGCAGGTGTGCGACAGATATGAGACACTTGAGCTCAATATTCCTGGAGGTCACGGGGAATAGACACTAGCAGAGGCCTCTCATGGATACATCCTCAGGGACAAGCGCTACATTGTCTTTCGTACCTCGCTCTTGCAATCATCGTCATCTCCTCAGACCTCAATGCCAATGTCTCCGCCACCTCCACCACAAAACTCACTGCCACCTCCACCACATCGTCTCTGCCACCTCCACCAAAAAATTCACTGCCATCTCCACCACATCAGTCTTCGCCACCTCCACCACAAAAGTCACTGCCACCTCCACCACATTAGTCTCTGCCACCTCTACCACAATAGTCTCCACCACCATCTCCAGCACAATAGCCTCGGCAGTTGTCTCTAATTGCACCACCTCGGTCATAAAGAAGTAAGCAATAGCTGAAGTTCACACCTCGTGCGCCCCAGAAGGAGCAGCAGAAACTAAAGAAGGCAGCAAAGGAGCCTCCTAAGTTACCTTATGACTATACACATGAGGAAGGCAAGCAGCAAATGATAGCCTTTATTAAACAACACTTCAAATGGAGGGAGCGTGAGCCGAAGCAAAGAATAGATTTGAAAGTTTTAAGATTTTTTGTGGGCATGAGTGAGAGAAATAAGAAGATATTGTCGATTTCAGACTATGCCGCTCCATTAAGAAGTCATATAAGAAAAATAAATTACGTGGGTCTGCTGTTCCCCAGCTCGGAGCCCAAGAGAAACAGTCAATCCCCCCATAGAAAATGCTTTTAGATCTAGAACATGGTATTATTGAGTTATGTCAAGATACGGGTTTAACGCCAGCTCAAATTTATAAGGATAGAATCCCAACGTCATCAGGAGATGCATGGAAATATGAGCTGGGCAAGCCTCTTGTTAGACCAGAGTTGGTGAAGAAGCCACCAACACAAATATACAGATTACATCAATTGTACATGGAGGAATCAAAATTGGGGAGGACCATGATCGATTTAAAGGTTAGAGATGATGATTACTTCCGCGGGGAGGACTTGATATGGTTGGAATTCACAGAATTCTTCCAATTATACAATCAAGATTCCCTCAACATATCATTCATCAATTGCTGGGTTCTATAAGTGTTTTATTTTTGTAAGTAACATCTCTTATATATCCTTATTGTATTTAACATTTCTTTTGATCATGTAGAATGGAGATTGAAGCTTGTAGAAAAGATTCCATCTTTCACTTGGGCTTCATAGACCCAAAGGTTATAAACGCAAGGGTTCTACTTGATCACCTTGAAGATACATTGAACAACATATATAAGTTCGTGCATCTACAACATTACAAGGCAATGATTGTTTTAAGCCATGTATCTTCTATCTGTCAATCTTTCCTGCAAACTGCTCCATTCGGCGGACCCGACTAGTAAGGCGGCGGATCGCCGAGGGCTACTCCAAGAAAAGTGTGGAAAAATACATGGAGAATGCAGAGTTGTTCTTCTCCGAGCTTCTTCACCTGAGTATATTCCAGCATGAGCCAAACAAGAAGCCGGTTTCTTACACGGCAGGTGGATGCGAACCTTGTGTTTGAACTCGGTGGCGATTGTGCTCTACCCACCCAAAGCAGAGGGCGTCACCTTGTCGATCGTAATGGAAAGCTGGAAAAGAGTCAACTGGACTAACTGGATGATGTTAAGGACTATGGACATCACGAGGTTATGGTCACTAACAGGCATCAAGTACAAGGCAAGGTTGTTTAAACCTATTCTATCTCTAATAGATATTTATCTCTAACTCCTCAATATTATATTTCTAACATTCTCCCTCAGTCGTAGCGGGAGTGAAGCGGACGATTGCGGCTGAATTTGAAGTCTTGTGCTTCTGTCGTCTTCTCCGCTTCGCCATCATCAACTGCATCTCTAATGACTGATGGGTCGACACCTACGGCAGTGACTGCGTCCCCTTCTGGTGCCTTCCCTGTCTTCTCCTCAACTAGAATTCCCGTGGCACGTAAGAGCAGCAGCAGCAGCAGCTGGTGGGAGTCCAAGAAGCAGCGCAGACGCCGGCGTGTTGCTGAAAATGGCGGCGGTGTTGAGATTGATCGTGCTGCTGCATTTGAATTTCGGAAGCTGACGGACTTGCATACACTTGGTGTTGTGAATGTTGCAGGTGGGAAAGGATCCATCTTCGAGAAGATAATGGGGTATATCCAAGTGCGTAAGCTTGGGTTATCAGGGATCAACAATCAAATCTGGTCGGACTTTTGTTTCGCCATATCTTTCTTCCCTCTTCTTCCAATGCAAATTTGCTCGCTCTATTTGGTCAGTCATCCAAGTAGCTTTTGGCCTGTATCCACCATGCAGCGTTGCTAACATATTTGGCAACTGGCTGCATGGAACTAGCCACAGGTTTAGAACTCTTCTTAGGGTGGGGGCGCTAGCCGTTATCTGGCACTACTGGAATCAGCTGGTTTGCCGTTAGCCAAAGCTGACGGCAAAGGCATGAAACCCTGACGGCAAAGGCTTTGCCGTCAGCTTGCAGACGGCAAACCAGTCATCCACGATTTTATCGGCAAAGGCCTGCTTTGTCGTCACGAACTTCTTCAGCCAAAACGCTTCATTTGACACTTCGCAAGCGGCTATGTACTCCGATTCCATTGAAGATTGAGCGACAACTGATTGCTTGCCACTCCTCCAGCTTATCGCGCCTCCGTTCAACATGAACACGTATCCCGTTTGAGATTTCGAGTCATCGGGATCTGTACCAAGACTAGCATCGACGTAACCTTTTACGGCGAGCTCTTCTTCACATCCTCCATAGACAAGAAACATATCCTTAGTTCTATGCAATACTTAAGGATGTTCTTAACTGCTTTCCAATGCTCCATTCCATGATTGCTTTGGAAACAATTAGTCAGACTAATCGCCAGGGCCACATCAGGTCGAGTGCTCAGAATGGCATACATGATAGAGCCTATGGCTGAAGCATAGGGTATTATGTACATGTCCTCCTTTTCTTTAGCCGTTGCTGGACATTGAGTCACACTCAACGTAATACCTCTTATCACGGGCAAGAACCCCTTCTTGGCTCGATCCATATTGAACCTCTTCAATATTTTCGCAAGGTAAGTTCTCTGACTTAATGCTATTAGGCGTTTCGATCTATCTCTATAGATTTTAATACCTAATATGTATGCAGCTTCACCTAAGTCCTTCATTGAAAATTGACTATTCAAATATTCCTTCACACTTCCCAAGAGTTCTACATCATTCCCTATTATCAGTATGTCATCCACATATAGTACTAGGAATGCTACCGAGCTCCCGCTCGTCTTCTTGTAAATGCAGGACTCTTCAACATTTTGGACAAATCCAAAACCTTTGATCACCTCATCAAAGCGAAGATTCCAGCTCCGAGATGCTTGCTTCAGCCCATAAATGGAACGCTGAAGTTTGCATACCTTCCCAGCATCCTTAGGATCCACAAAACCCTCCGGTTGCACCATCTACAACTCTTCCTCAATGTTACCATTTAGGAATGTGCTTTTCACATCCATCTGCCATATTTCATAATCGAAATACGTAGCAATTGTTAGTAATATCCGGATAGACTTAAGCATCGCTACGGGTGAGAAAGTCTCATCGTAGTCAACTCCTTGAACTTGTCGAAAACCTTTTCACTACTAGGAGAAAGCCTACTAGTAGCGCTGGAAATACATATAGTAGTAGCGCTGGGTCCAGCGCTACTGCTAACGCGCTACAGCTAAGTTGTAGTAGTAGCGCTGGTTAGAGAAGCGCTACCGCTAAGTACAGTTATCAGTAGCGCTGCACTGACCAGCGCTACTGATAACTATCTGTAGCGCTGCAGGATGGCCAGCGCTGCTGATAACCCAGTGCTGCTGCTATATGCTAATCCAGCGCTGCTGCTAGTATTCCTACTTTCACAGATTCATACCCCCCTCTATGTATTTGTGATGTATTTGTACAGGCTCTATACAGTAGTTTCATCAGATCACAATAAACATACAATATTCTCATCATATCATACACATAAAGTAGTCTCGTCATACCATCATCATCATCAATCAACACAAATATCATCACATCTCGAAAATAGCGATACACAAAAGTCATGTCATGTCTCGAATAAGTGCAACTGCATGGTCATGGCACACACACAAGTTTCATCATCTCTATCTAAACCATGATGTAGAAGAGAAGAGCGATCAGCATGAGCAAGACCGCGACTATGTAGTACTTGAGGCACCGGCGGTTGTGCTCCCAATCTTGCTTGAGCGTCCACCTCAAGTAAGCATTCTCCCCTTCGGCTCTGGTGTCGAACCGTCTGTGGCTAGCGCCCGAGTACCCGTTCACCTGAGCCTGAGCGTCTGGCCAGTGGCGGTACACTCCTGGAACCTTCCCAACGAATACAACATAGCACTCCTTCGCCATCTCTGATCTATGCACCTGCATCGTCAGTTGAAAAATTCATCGATAATATGCAACTTAATGTACTTGAGAAACACGAAGAGACAGAGTTAGCAAAATACAAGCAATCTATATAGTAAACATAAATAACGAAGTTCCAACTACCCAAACTAATTAACTAGAGCGATATACGCTAGTTCAGGACCACGGTTTAATTACATCACATAGCTTCGCCGTGCATAAATTCAAAGTTTTGCGATAGAAAGACGGTAGTGACACATATATTGTCATCGACAATCAGTCCTCCATGTCGGCGGTCCAATGTTCATAGTCAGGGAGGATGTCCCCGAGCTTCTTGAAAGGCTTCAGGTCCAAACGCTGAGCGATTAGCAGTGCTCGGACATCATCCCGCGTCATTGCTGGCCCATGGTAGAACAACACTGTTGGTTCGAGGACCTGCTTCATGATCACTTCTGTACTCGAGATTTGATGATCCGGTGTCCTTCCTATATTTGTGGCCCAGCTGACAATCTCGGCATCGTTGGAAGTAGGTGACATGCGAAGGCGTTGATTATCCCTTCTGTACTCGAGCAGGTGATGCATGAGGTAGAATCCATCAGCCTTACTGTCGTGCGGTTGCTGGATGCAGCAGAAGTCGGTCTTATGGCCAAAAGCCAGCCCGTTCTTCCTGTACTTTTTCACCTTGATATATCCACCAGACATGCTGAAGGTTAATAGTGCACTATCGAGAACACTCTTTATGTGCGTGTAATCCTTTTTCTTGATGTTCTTCGATGAGTCCAAGTACAAAGCATGGGAGTATTGTGGGTACAGAACGATGAGGACGGCGCCCCCCCGCTGCGCAAATTAAGTACACCACAAATTAGCCTCCATGCTTGCAAAGGAATGATTAACACTTACAAAAGGATATGCGCGGATGACTTACGTGGGATGATAAGGCAGGAGAATTGCTTCCTTGTCCTTATTAGCAATCATGAAGTCGCCTAGGTACTTGCTCGCATAGTCACGGTGCTCTTTGCAGACTGCCAAGAAGCTCTCGTGCATATGGTACGGGTCCGCGACGCAGATATATTTTATGTTCTCGATCCTAATGAAGTAGTTGAGATACAGTGCATACATGCGGATGAACTGGAAATCCAGCTTGGTCATGTGGAACATGTCGTCGATGTAGTCAAATCGCAGGATGAACTTATCCGTGGGCCATCCCTGGACGTAGAACTTCCCACCCGGCACCTGAGCCGCGTAAAGCGGGTATCCTGGTTTTTCCGAGATGAGAAGGCTTTTCTCTTTGGCCAGCATATCTTCATGGAGTCTCCTTAGATCATTGTTCTGTATGGCCGCTAGCGCTTTCGCAGGTAGGAT
Organism: Elymus sibiricus; assembly: GCA_039707655.1. Classification (NCBI taxonomy): domain Eukaryota; kingdom Viridiplantae; phylum Streptophyta; class Magnoliopsida; order Poales; family Poaceae; genus Elymus; species Elymus sibiricus. The sequence goes on along the minus strand of CM077670.1, from coordinate 2,949,421 downwards.
CGGGTCGCCGGCAACATGGAAACGCTTCACACCTTCGACAGGTATTCTGTCTACCACCACGGGCTTCAGAGGCGCCGGCTGGCTGCTTGAAGCAGCTCTGGCGCCTTTAGGGCCTTTCTTGTCCGGTCTCCTCCTTTGCTTCTTGGCGGGTAGCGGTAGTGAGCCCACCATACCTTCCCTAACCACCACCCCCAGTGTCATCGGGCTCATCAGTGGACGGCCCTCGGGTTGCTGGGTAGAGGCGGTATCTGGAGGCGTCTCCTGCGAGGATCGCTTGAAGAGAGACTTTTTGCATTCCGCCTTAGGACATTCTGGCTCCGGCAAATCAGGCAGCATCAAGTCATCATCTCCACGCTCATAGCCTGAGTCTTCGTCGTCCTGAGCCATCAATCCTCCATCATCATAGGCGGTGTTGAAATACTTGTCTGGGTCATCATCATCCTCCTCCATGTCATCATCAGCATTTGCTTCTTCGACAACGGGGGCGACGTCATCTGGTAGTAATTGAGGCTCTCCCTCGCGTCGTCCGCTATCACCCGCCATGACAGGTGCAGGTAATTTGGTAGGTGGGGTGGTGTTCATACCTTCTTGAGAAGCTGTCGTTGGTGTGATACTGGGCGCCTCGACATGAAGAAGAGTCTTCGGCCAAGGCAAGAACCAGCTCTTGCATGCGCCAATCTGTTGAGGGGTCTCCTCGTCATCGACTGGTACCGGAGGAGGCAAATCCTCGAAGCCCGATAAGACACTGGCCACATTAACCTTGAAGACGCCATCGGGCATCTCTCGGTTGTGGAACATGCGGTCCTTCGGCTTCACAATCGTTGCCTTTCCCACGGCCACCTTCTGGCCCTTGATGTCGTACAATAGGGTGCACGGGGTATCGTTGGCCTACGAAGACATGTCTACGACGTCAAACATCCGAAAGGCAACTGAAACTGAAACGGAAGATTATTAGTAGCGCTGTTTTCTGAACAGCGCTGCTGCTACAGCTAGCGTCGGTGGGAGTGTTGGGTCCCTCTTAGTAGTAGCGCTCTTTCTGAATCCAGCGCTACTGATAAATGATTACTTGTAGCGCTGCCCAGGACCAGCGCTACTGCTAATTAGCAGCAGCGCTTGCTTATTTCCAGCACTACTACTGATGTCCTACCTATAAGCATTTTCCTAGTAGTGAGAGGGCCCAGAGATACCTCTCCGAAACACGGAGTGACAAATCCCAGTCTTGATCCATGCCAACTCAACAGACACCTTCGGAGATACCTGTAGAGCATCTTTATGATCACCCAGTTACATTGTGACGTTTGATAGCACACAAGGTATTCCTCCGGTACCCGGGAGTTGCATGATCTCATGGTCGGAGGAACATGTATTTGACATTCAAGAAAGCAGTAGCAATAAACATAACGATCATATGCTAAGCTAACAGATGGGTCTTGTCCATCACATCAGCATTCTCCTAATGATGTGATCCCGTTATCAAATGACAACTCATGTCTATGGTTAGGAAACCTTAACCATCTTTGATCAACGAGCTAGTCTAGTAGAGGCTCACTAGGGACACGGTATTTGTTTATGTATTCACACATGTATTTAAGTTTCCGGTCAATACAATTCTAGCATGAATAATAAACCTTTATCATGAACAAGGAAATATAAAATAATAACAACTTTATTATTGCTTCTAGGTCATATTTCCATCTGCCAGGAGGTCCCCCTGATCACAAGTCATAAAAGGGCCGACACCAAAATCCCAACAGGGACAGCACCATTGGCGAAACAGAGCACCAGAACCATCTTCCAACCCTAGCCGCCGCCATTTCCCATCTCATCTCCATAGCCGCCGCTACCATCACCACCGCAGCAATCCCTCTCCAAGTTAGTCATACTTTTAATCGTGTATCGCATCCGGCAACTATCAATCAATCATTCATCCTTATGTCTTCTTCAATGATTTCATCTTGCGATCCGATCGCCATGTGTGAGTAATTCGGTAAGGCAATGGGTTGAGGCAAGGCCTTGCAACCAGATGGTTTTGTGGAAGGGATCATTGGAATGACTTTGAATGTTTAACGTTATTTTTATGTGTCCAATTGCAACGGAGTTGTCTCTTGTCTTCTTCTCGATCTAAGGCCCTGCAGGTACCCAGGATCCCGTAGATTGATCCAGGAGGAGGTAAGGAGCGAGGAGGACGTGGAACACTATCCCGAACTGTAACACCCTGGATTTTTGCCTTTTTCTTTTATCTGGACTTATTTGGATTTATTGAATGTTTTATTTGCATTTGGGTTTTTCCAGTCATTTCTTTTGGACTTACCACTTGGATTTATCTTTTTGATTTTCTTCCAAGTGGGTTCCTTCATCCATAAACCCTCCCTGAACCTCATCCCTCTCATAATAATGCCATTGGGTATTTTTACTTAATGGCATTATACCCTTTTTCTCTCTGAAACTGCCTCTTTTCTTACTAAGCTCTTAAGCAACCCCTATTTTTATTGCCCTAAAAATCCCAAGAAAATTCCCAAATATTCTTTGGGTCATGCCTCACCTTCCTATGCAAAAATATCCCATGGTCATTTGGAAAATTTCAGCCCAGGAAAATATTTTTGCTTCTGGACAGAAAAGTCACTTTGTGAAGCAACTATATTATTCCTTGATCTTTTTAATCCGAAATTTTTACCACTTAATGACCTTCCTTAGTGATGCTTAAACGCGTAAAACCAGCCCTAGAATCTCTGCCGTTTGTCCCCAGCTCTTGGAGCAAGTTTCTGTCCAGAAACTTGGCCGCAGGCTCATGTCATTTCCAGTGCTCCAGATGGCAAGCCAAGCTCATTTCTAGGAAAAGCGGTGAGAGAACTTCACGTTGGACATGGTGTGGCAGCGCCGAAAGCCACCCCCGTGCCAGAGCACGCGGTGACCGCGCGTGCGCAAGGTGTTCGACGGTCAGTCGCCGCGCTCTGCATGTCGGGTCCTCTCGGCCGCCGTCCAACCAACCCCCTCGCGCCACCGCACCCTGTCCAGTCCACTCAGCGCACACCCCCTCTTCCACCTAGCCTCTCCCTGACCGCCTCCGTCGCCGGTAGCCCGCACGCCGGAAGCCGCCACAGCGCTAGCGGTCGGCACAGTGGCTTGCACGCGCGCCCTGTTCCTCCTTAGTGCGCCGTCTCCTAGCTCGCCTGAGCTCCAGCCGCCCCTAGGTCGACCTCCCGCACAGCCCTGGCGGAGCCCGAACCCTTCCTCGCCCCTCCCTATAAATAGAGCTCCCCTCTGCTCATTCTAGCCATCCCAACCCACCTCACCTCTCTCAAATCGACCTCCGACAGCTGCTGGCAACGCCGGGAAGGCCTCTGGCCTTCGAACATCACCGGTGACCGCCGTGGATCCCCCTGCTCCTAGCCCTCATCCTAGCCCACCTCAGCTCGAACCACTGCCACCACTGAGACCGCATCAACCTCCTGAGCACGACGGTACCAAGGGCTCACCGGATTGTCGCCGGAATCGTCAACTCCGATCAGCCCCGCCGCCGTCGTCTCTGGAGAGGATTGCCGCGACGCTGTCCGACCACCCCTGTCTGTGTTTCGGGTACGTGAATGACCGTCTCGACGAGCTTAACCCATTCCCCTCCTCTCCGGTGATCGCCAACGTCTCCTCGCCGGAGAAACGCCGACGACAGCGCCGCCGCCCTTTGTTTCTCTCTCTCTCTGTTAAACCCTGACACCACGGCCCCACCTGTCATTCTCTCTCCCTCACCCGAACCGGTACCTAAGTGGAGACCTATTCTTCGAATACGCCTTCGACGTGGCCTGTTCTGGTTTTTCTTTTAAATAGAAATTTTGACCAGAAACTATCCAACTTTGACTAGCTATAACTTTTAATCTATAAGTCCAAATGAGATGATTCTTTTTGCTACTGGTTTGTAAAATTCCAAAGTTTCTGTATGCCAAATTTCAGAATTTTTCTTGCTGTTGAGAATTTCTGGTGCAATAAACAGTGTTATGTGACATTTTCTTTTTGCATTTAATTTATTTTTAGAAGCTTCTAATTGTGTTGAAGAAGGCCAGGAGTACTGTGACACTCCTCTGAACCAAGGCAAGCCACAACATTCATATGCAAGGATGGCATTGCAATGACTTGGTTTAATTGAATTAAATTCATCCTTTAATCACTATTTAAAATAATTTGCTATATAAATCTTGTTGCATAAACTTTGCTCTGTTATGCTGATAATTTGTGCAGTAGGTTACATGCTTTCTTGCTAGTATGCAGTAGGTATCATGGCATATACTCATATGACAACATGATGCATTTGTTATTCATGACCATGACCCGTGCACCTATTCATTCACTATGGCTCAAATCATTTTCTTTTCAAGTTAAACTTGATAATAATCCAACTTTAACATGCTGTTGATCGAGTCATGGTGCCATCGAATCGAGCTCACCAGTGCAACCACACTTGCCTGGATGGGGAGGCCCTAATGCGGTCTATTGTCATGCCTCTCGCCAGTGCCTCCTACGAGGGAAGGTTGTGCTCTGGCGCTACCCTGGCCCGGTAGGCAGTCATAACCTTGAGGACCCAAGTTTTGATGGTACCGAGGTCCCCGTTTGGGACAGGTTTGATGTTTGGCCACGACGGTGGCAGCCACAGAGGTGGCAGATGTCACATGTTGACATCAGGGTCACCCAGGACATAGCCCAAAGGGGAGTGTGTCGGAGTGGCCGGGAGAGTGCCATGCAATAGATTGGTTTTGTCGGAATGTAGGTCACACCGTGTGTCAACAGATATACAAGATTCACAAGATGGTACATGCGCACTAAGATTCACAAGATGGCACATGCAAAAACGGTGATCGAGGATCACTATGCCAGGTATGAATGTGATCAAGTGAGGATCACGTTGGTAAGTTGTGAACGGTGGTTACGCGATAACCCCGAAATGGTAAGTTGGTCTCGAGGACCATGGCGATACTTCACGCACATCTCATGTTGAGTAGTCTCATGCTCATGCATTAAAACTGTTAAATGCCTTGTTATTGTTTGTCGCACTTGTTTTGTTTGATGTGAGCTTGCGAGTACATTCAAAGTACTCACCTGGCTTATCATGCCAGATGCAGGAGAAGCCGTGCAAGGAGTTGACGTTGAGCAGTTTGTCGCGATCTAGGCCGCGTCCCAACAGTGTCCCTGTGGAATGGAGTTCCGTTACCCCATCGTTCCGCTGCCGCGTAGTAGTTCCCTTATCATCGAGGCCCCTGCCATGTCTACTAAATAATGTACATAAGTGCAGCAGCACTGTGTGTGCCGCTTGGCCTCGCTCATCATGTAAGATGTAAACCTATGTTTCCGCTAAGAGATCAATAAAGCGGTTGTTTTCTGTACCAAGTTGTTGTGTATTGCCAGAAGACTTGATCTCTGGGCTGGCAATGCAAGGTAAACCGGTTGCTATGAGCCGGGGTGCCACACGAACAACAGTGAAAGAAGGGGTTAGTACGGTAGCGGAAAGCAATTCCTTGGGGACGAATGAGGTGTAGTCATTAAACGCCCAATGCTTTTGTCCGAATATTTATTCTTAATAACCGAGGTAACCCCGCGCGACGGTAAGGGCCTGCGGTAGGACAACTGACTCTTGATGCAGGTCGCGCACCGGTCAAGATGTACTTTGGACACATCCCCCACATCTTTGCGTCGCAAGCACATCATAGCGGGTGTCTTCCAGAGCACAAATTAATATCATTAAGATCCCGAGCACAAATATAAGGTTGTGAGAGTAAGACCTCATACCACTGCCTGTTTCTAATACTAGTGTTTACACCCCCTAAGGTTGTTAGAGGTCCGGTTGAAAAACTGAAATTTAATTCGATAGCAATAACTTGTCCGAGTCTTTGTCGTAGTGCACATCCTCTCGTGGGTTCAATAACTCATGGTCACTCCTTGGGGAAAAGGCAGGGAACCTTCGCTATCCAAACCGGATCTCAAAGGGCATCACCTATCTTACTCTAAAGGCCTCTCATAAAACCATGTACATGGGGCACCGAAGATGGCTCAAGAAGGATGACGAGTGGAGATGTGATCCAGAATTGTTCAACAAAACAACTGAGACCCGAGGATAGCCACGTAAGAGGAGTGGAGAAGAATCTATGAGCTATTGAACTCTTGGGAAGAGTGCCCTAATCCTAGAAAGAGGCAGAAGAAGGTTAACCCGCTATTAAAAGTATGGAAAATGAGATCTTTTTTTGGGGACTTGCCTTACTGGAAATTTCATGCAACGCCTCACTATATTGATGTCATGCATATCTAGAAGAATGTGTGTGAGAGTTTGCTTGGTACCTTGCTCAACATGCCGGACAAGACAAATGATGGGGCGATCGCAAGAACTAGACTTGGAAGACCTCAAGATAAGAGAGAAGCTATGGGCTGACGTGAGGAAGAGCAGGTTGGGCAAGAATGTTACAAAATACATTTCAAAATTCCCCCTTCTTGCCACACTCTAAGTCTAGAGGAGCTCGATAAACTATTCAAGTGCCTCAAAGGTGTCCGAGTTAGTTCCGCGTACTCGTCGAAGCTACACAGATATCTAGACATGAAGAAACACAAAATAATCGGGATGAAGTCTCATGACTTTCACGTGATGATCGCACAGATACTTTTGGTTGCACTTAGAGGGCTAATGGAGCCATGGGTTCACAAGGCACTTCTTGACATCTGTTACTTTTTCAACGTTATCTGTTAGAAGTCGATCTGTAAGAAGTGTTGCCACAGACTACAGGAAGAGATCGATGTCATACTATGTGAGCTTGAGATCTACTTCCCACCCACATTCTTTGACATCATGGTATATCTCTTGATCCACATTGTCGCGGAGATCATCAACCTGGGCCCGGTATTCTTGCGCAACATGTACCTGTACGAAAGATTCAATGGGGTCGTCAAGCAATACGTTCGTAATAGGTCCAAACCGGATGGAAGTATCGTCCAAGGCTTTCTGACCGAGGAGGCAATCGCATTTTGCACGGATTACGTGGAAGTCGACGTACCTGTAGGTCTTCCCGTTAATAAGCACATTGGCAGGCTCGATGGCGTAGGTTACAAATGCGGAAACAAGGATTTGCATTTGGAGCTTAGTGTATCGAACTGATGTCCTGCTACAACAAAGAACACATAGTAGCGTTGCAGCATCTAGAAGTGGCCACCCCTTATGCGAAGAAGCACATCAGAACATTAAAAGAAAAGTATGTTCGCCTTTGCCAAAAAAGGACTGAGGAGCAAATCCAGAGAGAGCACAACTCCGACTTCGCGGATTGGTTCAAAATGTACATTCAGCAGAATCCATTGCCAACGCATGATGACAAAGCAAAGACATAGTTCGCCTTGGCACGAGGCCCCATTATGAATCTCGTGACATACCAAGCATATGATATCAATGGAAACACATTCTATATGGAGGCCAGAGACCAGATGTGATTCCCCCGACTCAACCGTGCACTAATCATACACGCAACATGCACGATCAAGATCAGAGACTCACGGGAAGATATCACAACACAACTCTAAGACACAAATTAAGTTCATAAATATTTTTATTACAATAGGGGCCACGAGGACCAGGGGATACATCAGTACAAATACAAATAAGTTTGGGTACAGACGAAGTTAGACAAGGTTGCCTTAAGAAGGCTAAGCACAACAACGACAACTGATCGAAAAGGCGCAAGCCTCCTGCCTGGGACCTCTGAACTACTCCTGGCCATCATCGAGATCCACGTAGTAGTAGGCGCCCTCGGGATCGCCTTGCTCCTGGGCTCCATCATCTGATCGCAGCAACCGGGTAGAAGAAAAGGGGTTGCAAAGCAACAGTGAGTACTCATCCAAAGTACTCACAAGACATACATCAGAACTATGCTAAGTATGCATCGGTATCAAAGAAGGGGGTTATATCTGTGGTCTAAACTGCATAAATGCCAGAGATGAGGGGGAAAACCTATCTTAACAAAGACTAGCATCTTGCAGCATCAGAAGAGAGTAGCGTGTATATATAACCTATAACATTATATAGCAACATGTAAGCAACAACAATACCCAGAGATCCTTCCTCGACTACCCAGCGAGAAAGCGATCTCGGAGCAAGTATAGCACTTAAGTATTATATAATTATCTGCTTCTAGTTGTAGTAGATTAGGGTACAACTGCAAGCATCCTGTTACCGTGGACACGGCTATTTGAATAGATTTGTCTTCCCTGCAGGGATGCACCACATAGCCCGATACGCTCAATTACCTCTGGCCGGACACACTTTTGCGGGTAATGCCCGGCCTCGGATAATCGACACGCCGTAGTACTACCAAGGCTCCACAGAGATGTCAGCACGCCGGTCTAAGTCCTAAGCGTGAAGGGGTCTTGGGCCAATCACCCTAAGCACTCCTGCATGTTGCGAACGCGGCCGGGTCCAAGCCTAACCTCTGTATACACGAGCAGGCGTAACCATCTCACCCGGGCGCGCGCCACTCAACTGTGACGTCTGACGGAGCTTTCGGGAGAATGTACGACGCCGAGGGCCCCATATACCATTATTCCGCGCGGCGATTAGTGCGTATAAGCCAATGGCCAACTCAGATCCAATACCCAAATCCGTTAGTGTATTATTAGTAGTAACTCGCGGAGACGAACAGGGCTCCTATCGCTCCGACTTGGTAACTCACAGACCAACGACCTGGGACCAGGCCCACCTCTCTCCTAGGTGGTCTCCACCTGCCCTGTCGTTCTGCCACAATATCTCTCACGGGTGCTCTTGGAGCCGACCCGTCTTTAGTAAGAATCACTCACGGGTACCCTTGGGGCCGACCCATCTTTATCATTGGGAGCTGTCTGGACTCAGGTCCATCTCTTACTGTAAGGTACCACCTGCCCTTCAGCCCCGTATTAACATTGAAATGTAATAGAGTAAGTATACCCATGATCATCGCCCAGCGGGATCACGGCCTGGTAATATAGCATGGCAAACGGACAAGGGTGTAGGGCCAACTGATGGGATTCTAGCATAACTATACTAAGCATTTAGGATAGTAGGTAAGGTAACAACAGCAGGTTATAAAAACAGGCTATGCATCAGAATAGGAGCTATCGGAACAACAACAGTAGCAAAATCTAATGCAAGAGTAAGAGAGAAGGAATGGGCCATATCGGGATGATGAAGGGGGGTTGCTTGCCTGGAAGCTCTGCAGAAGGAAGCTGATCGTCAGGCTTGTAGCCGTACTCGGTGGCGTCAACGGTCTCGGGGTCTACCGGAGGAGAAGGAGGGGGAAGAAACAATAAATATAGAGCATACAAATGCAACACAATGCATGGCATGGCAAAATGGTATGCAAGTGGTGCTCTAATGTATTACTAAATATTTTGGATGAAGAGGGAAAATATTCGGGAATAATTTCCCAGCTCCGATCACTATTCCTGCAGTTGATCTGGCTGCAAAAGTTCCAGGTTTGACATGTTGGAGGGGTGTGAAAAGTATGTGGATGACATATTCGGATTCATTATATTTTTCTGATCATTTTTCATATATAAATTATTTTCATCTGAGTTACGGTTTATTTTATATGATTTTTCAAAGTTTAAATGATTTTCTGGAATTTCTGGAATTTATTTTAATTCGAAATTAATAGTAAAAATGCTATGTGCACCCAGTAGAGTGTACACAGAAGTGCACATAGTGGCTGACAGGTTGGGACAGTTGACTTAGTCAACTGCCCAGTCAGCAGAGGCTGATTGGTGGGCCAGGGGGACTGAGTTAGCGGGTCAGCGTTGACCCGTTGACCGGTCAACTGGGCCGTGGGACCGAGGGGTCAGTGACCCAGGGAGGGCCCAGCGGCTGTGCCACATCGGACCACCGGCGTTTAAACGCCGGCGACCCCAAATCACAGCGGAGGGCCTCGGGCAGGCGTCGGAAATCGCCCTTAGGACACCATTTGGATCACGGGGTGGCGCGTTCGAACGAGCATATGACGCCGCGTCGATTGGTGGCGGTGGCAGCAGTGGGGACGACCTGTAGCGATGATGGCGACGAGCGGGGCGGCTGTCGGAGCACGGGCGCGATGGTCAACGGCGACAGAGGGCACGGGAAGGTACGTGGCTAGGTTGTTGGGATCCTGGGAGTGCCAGGAGCACGATGCCGTGCTCGGACGAGAGCGGCAGTGGCTGTGGCCGCGACGGCGAGAAGAGACAGCGGCGGCGAGCTTCGGTTGCAATAGTAGTGGCGGCCAGAGGACGAGAGCGAGGCAGCGAGGTGAGGGGAAAGAGAGAGGAGCTCACGGGGATCCTGCAGATGTGCTAAGTGGGCTCGGAGGAGGCTCGACGACGACGTATGGGCAGCGGCTGTCGGCCCAGTGGGAACCAGAGTACCACGGGCCATCTGCCTGCGGCCCAGGAAGTGATGCCTAGCAAAGGCCCAAGAGGCGGCCCAGCTGTGGGCGCCGCAAAGCCGGACACCTCGCGAGGCGCCGGCCACACGATGACCCTCTCCGCAAGGGGCGGATCCACCGAAGACCACTGACATCGGTAGGCAGCCTCGCGAGGCCCCTTCTCGTGAGGCGGCCTCCCGAGGCCACCCGCGCCGGGAGCCACTTGGCGCCAGCCGCGCGGCCTCGTGCCCACCACGTGGGTGACGTGTCTGCATAAGACGACAGCGACAGAGGCCATACCAGCAGGCGCGGTCAGGGAGGATTTCCTCTTTGGTGATAAAGGGGCAGCGCCAGCTGCCCTCCCACAAAGCAAGTCCCAAAGATTGCCTATTTGGTGCAAGGAGACCATGACGATGCAGCGCGCCAGGGGGGATGTCATCACTGAGCCCACGAGCGCATCATAGACGGTCCCTTTGAAGAACGGAGACTACTTATGTCAGGATAAGACTGAGCGCCTGTCCCCCTTTGAACCGCCGTTGTGTGGCAACCCTTCCCGCTAATATTTTTGGGGGAAGAGGACCAGGGTGGCAATAAAAGTGGCAGTCACTACTAGGGAAAAGCTTATAGGTAGAACATTAGTAGTAGCACGGGAAAATATGCAGCGCTGCTGCTAATTAGCAGTAGCGTTGGGTTTGGACAGCGCTACAAGTAAGGCCTTAGCAGTAGCGCTGGAAATACTTGCCGCGCTACTGCTAAGTGGGCCCCAATGTGCCCACCGACGCTAGCTGTAGTAGTAGCGCCCTCCAAAATACAACACTACTGCTAATATTTTATCAGTAGCGCTGGCTCTGACAAAACCGCTACTACTATTGGGCCCCACTTAGTAGTAGCGCTGTGCCAAATGAGCGCTACCACTATGCACCTTAGCAGTAGCGCCAGTAAAAATACAGTGCTACTGCTAGGCGTGGCTGGTGCCACCTTTACACCCACCCCCTCTCCCCCTCCCCCTTCCTCCCCCCTTTACCCTCTCCCCTCCTTTCCCCTCTCCCCTCTCTAAGTTACTTCTACCTCTTCCTTCCTTCTACCTCTCTTCTCTCCCCATTAATGCCCCCCTCCACCATAAGTGTCCTCCATAAATGGCCTCTTTTCTCTATCTTCCTCATTTATTTGGCTCTCCCTTCTTCCATACATATATATATCCCTTTCCCACTCCTAGATTTGTCTCATAGCTACCTAGCTCATCTCTCTCCCTCTCCATTAGTTAGCTAGAGTCATCTCTCCTACCAACAACTAGATCTAGCTAGCTAGCCATCCACTTTCAATCCCTATAGGTAGCGAAGGCCTCATCTAACCGTGCTCGATCTCTCTCGGGAGATAGGTGAGTAAATAGTTGTGCATTTCAAGAATGGGAATATGTGTGTTTGCGATATGAAGGGATTTGTGCGAGTGACATGCCCCCTGAGTTGCTTATGTTTTGCCGAAATGTCAATTTATTTTCGTTTCGGCAAATTTCGAGCAAACTCGATATGTCCTATTTTTAGGCAAGGTCATGCCAAATTTTTGTATGACTTTGATGCATGCATGCATTTTGTTTATAATCCTTTTGCTTGTTATACCGCGCAGTCAGTCATGAAGGTGAGTGGAAGGAAGGTGGAGCGATACTTGCAATACGCGGTGAAGGACATGTATGCAAATAATCAGACTGGGATTAGATGTCCGTGTACAAGATGAAAAGAAGGAGTCATTTTGGACCCCTTTGATCGTGCCAGTTTGAAGGCGCACCTGCTCATGAATGGTTTCATGGATGGCTATACTCGGTGGATAAGTGAAGATGATGATGACGACGTCCACATGGCAGGCAATAACGACATGGGGCTAGACGAAGAGATGACTGATCGACCCGAAGACGATGGCGCCGGACATGGCGGTGGGGAAGAGTCCGGACATGGCGGCGGAGAAGATTCCGGACACGGCGAAGAAGAGTCCGGACATAGCGGAGAAGAGGCGGCGGACACGCCGCAGTCTTCGACGCTACAAAGTTCAGTCGTGCAGGACCCTCATGTTCGAGACCTGCTGCGCAAGAATACGACTAGCGACAGAGATGCTTCTAGAGAAGAGGCCAAGCTGGCGCAACTGGAAGTAGACTCGAAGACTCCATTGTATGACGGTTGCGATGCCGAGGTGACCCGCTTGAGTTTCACGCTCAAACTTCTAAAGACGAAGGCCAAAAACAAATGGACAGACGCAAGCCTCGATGAGCATTTGAAGCATCTACATAATAAAGTTCTTCCTGCAGGGAACCTGTGTCCTACTAGTGTCGAGGAGGCCAAGAAAATCGTTTGCCCTCTTGATCTGCCGCACATTAGATACCATGCATGCATCAACGATTGCATCATTTATCGGGAGGAGCACGCAGAAAAAACCAGCTATCCAGTGTGCAATGCTTCTCGATACAAGAAGGCCGGAAAGAAAGCTCCTCAGAAAGTTGTATGGTACTTTCTGATCACTCCCCGTCTATAGCAGTATTTCGTAGATCCTAAGGAAGCAAAGCTCATGCGCTGGCACGCGGTGAGGAGGAAGCCCGATGATGGAGATGATCCGAAGCTGAGACACCTCGCAGATGCTAGCCAGTGGAGAGCATTCAACACCGAATATCAATTTTTCACAGAAGATGCAAGGAACATTGTGCTTGGCGCGAGTACCGATGGCATGAATCCGTTTGGAAACCAGAACACCAACCACAGCACATGCCCCGTCTTTGTATGGATGTAGAACCTCCCCCCATGGAAGTGCATGAAGACAAAGTACATACACATGAGCATGCTGATTCAAGGGCCGAAACAACCGGGAAATGATATTAACCTGTATCTGGGGCTACTGAAAGAGGAGCTACACACGTTATGGAAATCACCGGTCAAGACATGGGACGCTAGCACAGGAGATTATTTCTATATGAGAGCCGCGCTGATGACGACGGTGCACGACTATCTCTGTTACGGGTATGTCTCAGGCCAGGTGTGCCACGGATACTGTGGTGCATGAGGTGCATGGATGATACAATGTCTCAGCAGCTTACGTTAACGAAAGATGGCGGGTCTGGAAAAATCGTGTACATGGGGCATCGTAGTAGCTCGAGAAGGATGACCCGTGGAGAAAACATGGAGATCTATTCAATGGTTTGGCTGAGCATCGAGGACCTCCACGTAAGAGGAGCAGCACCCAAATCCACGAGCTGTTGAAAAACTGGGAACAGTGCCCCACGCCGGGAAAGATGAAAAAGGCGCCGGAGCCGCTGCTGAAGGTATGGAAAACGAGGTCTGTTTTCTGGGACTTGGACTACTGGCCCAATCACGACACGCCTCATTGCCTTGATCAAATGCATATCACGAAGAATGTCCTCGAGAGCTTGCTTGGCACACTGATGAACATGCCGGAGAAGACCAAGGATGTGGGCCGAGGGCAAGGAAAGACTTGGAAGATTTGGAGATCAGGGGAGATCTCCCCATGCTGCCCCGTAAAAAGTCGATGGAGGAGACGGAGACGGAGACGGAGGCGGGGGAAAGGGGCAGAAAAGTCAACAAGAAGTAGGAGAATTTTTGCCCCCCTTCTTGCTTCACCTTAAGTGCGAAGGTGATCGATCAATTCATCAAGTGCCTTACGGGAATCAAAGTCAGTTCCGGTTACTGCAGGAAGATAAGCAGATTTCTAGACACCAAGAAGAAAAGGTTCAGCGGGATGAAGCCTCATGACTGTCATGTGATGATGACGCAGATACTCCCGGTTGCCATTAGAGGGATAATGGACAAGCACGTCCGTGACACGCTTACTGGTCTCTACAACTTCTTTGACGTTATCTCTCGAAAGTCCATCAGTGTGAAGCAGCTCTGAAGGCTATAGGAAGAGATCGTTGTCATACTATGTGAGCTTTAGATGTAATTCCTGCCCGTGTTCTATGACGTCATGGTGCATCTGTGTGTCCACATCGTGGACGACATCATCGACCTCGGGCTGACATTCCTTCACAACATGATGTCGTTCGAGAGGATGAATGGGGTCATCAAAGGATTCGTTCGTAACATGTCCCGTCCCGATGGGAGCATCGTCTAGGGGTATCTGACCCAAGAGTGCATCTCCTTTTGCGAGAATTATCTAGGCGTCGGAGACCCTGTTGTTGGTTTGCCCGTCAAGAAGGTCCATGGGTGTCTCGGAGGAGAAGGTCACAACAACGGCCGAGGGAATTGCACTTGGACTACTCCGGTCGACGGAAAGACTTTGACAGGGCTAACTTAGTAGTGCTACAACACCTAGATGCGGTAGAAGATTATGTGACACTACACAAAGAAACCATCGCAAAGAAGTATCGTGATCAGGGGATGCGCAAGACGGATGCCGAAGTTACTGTAGAGCACAACTCCACTTTCTTGCGTTGGTTCAAAGAGCAAGTTCTTGGTAATCCCTCGGAAGAGGGCAGTGCGGACGGATTTCTCATATACGCCTTAGCACATGGCCTAGCGCCTAACCTCGCGACCTATCAGGCATACAATATCCACGGGTACACGTTCTACACGGAGGCCAAAGACATGAATAGTGATTACCAGAACTCAGGGGTGACTACGCTGGACTGCACGATGCGACGATGTTCCGTGTCAGATGGGCTAAGGCCGTCGTAAGAGAAAACAAGTATTTCACTACCATGTCTATACTCGACGCGAAGAGCGCTACCGTGAACGTTAACGTCATCGCCAGAACTAAGCCATTGGTACACGCTAAGCACGTGACACAATGCTTCTTCATAACCGACCCGACCAATCCCAGCTGTGTTGTCGTGAGGAGAGGCAAAAGGAGCATCGTCAGAATGGATGGAGTCGCCAACGAGGAAGACTACCACCAATACGGCAACCCGATGAGGGAAGATGACGATGACGATGAAGCATATGTCAAAAGAAGAATCAAGACTACATTACGTAACAAAGATCGAACTCCATGGTTTCGGAAAAGTCACAACGAGGGGCCCAATTATTCGACAACGAACAAGAATGGAAAGAAGCTCAAGGTGAAACATCGTCGACGCAGCTGAGAAACCATCATTTATATATATGTATCTATTTTGTGTACGCACTTAAGTAACCGTTATTTGTCAAATGATGTATACATCGTATCCCCTTCAATTACCACCATGGTTCCGGTGATATTCGCGCAGTGTGGGAGGAGACGTTCTCGTCGACTGCGTGCGAGGCCGTCGGGAGAAAAACAAAAACAAAAAAAAAGGAGAAAGAAAATGAAAAGCAATACAAAAGAAAAAGAAAAGTAAACAGAAAAGGAAAGGAAAATAATAAAAAGAAAATAAAACAGGGAAAGAAAATATAAGAGTTAGCAGTTGCGCGGGATTCGTACCAGCGCTATAGCTAAGTTAGCTATAGCGCTGGGTCTTAATCCCATGCTACTGCTATGTGTATTTTAGAATTAAAAAAAATGGAAGAGTTAGCAGCAGCGCTGGGTACAGACCCACGCTATAGCTAAGTTAGCTATAGCGCGGGTCTGTACCCAGCGCTACTGCTATTTTGACTTAACCCCCGCGTAGGCTCCCAATTTCGTTTCTCCCCCCAAATCCCCATTCCCCCACTCCCCCCACTCCTCTGTCGCCGCCGCCGTCGACCTCGCCGCCATCGCCCTCTCCCCTGCCAGCCCTTGACCTCACCGCCGGCTATCGCCCGAGCTTCTCCTCGCCGTCGCCCTCTCCCCTACCCGCCCTCGACCTCGCCGCTGCCGCCCGAGCCCGCCCTCGACCTCACCACCGCCGCCCCGTAAGCCTCTTCCCTCCCCTCTTCTCCCTCTCCTCTCCCTTGCCCTCCTCTCTCTCTCTCTCTCTCTCTCTCTCTCTCTGCTCTCTCTCTCTAATATGAACCCTAGGAGGCAGTTGGATGTATGAACCCTAGATGATGATGTTGCTGCTGTGATGATGTTGCTGCTGTGATTAGGAAATTAGGACAGTAGGGATTTTTTTAGGACAGTAGGAATTTTTTTAGGACAGAATTTTTTTTGCAAATGTTTTTAGGAAATTAGCTAGGGTTATAAATTAGTATATAAATTAACAGAGAGTTGCTGCTGCTGGGAATTTTTTTTAGGAAGTTGTGACATTTTGAGTTAACAGAGAGTAGTTAGTATATAAATTAGCTAGGGCAAATTAGCTATGACATTTAGCTATAAAAAAAAAACAGTAGCTATGGCATTTAGCTATAAAAAAAAATAGAATTGTTTTTCTTTTCAAAAACCTGGTTAAAGTAATTGTTGCTATATAAACAAAAAACAAGATTGATGTTATATGATATATGTCATTGATGTTCATTTGCATATTCCATTATTGTTGATTATATCTTTTATTTACAATTGTTGAATATGATATGATTAATGTTGGTTGAATGGACAATTGTCGAAGAATATCCGAGTGGCCTATGTTTTGCCGGAATGTTGATTCATTTCCGTTTCGGCAAATTTCAGGTGCTCCATATGTCCACTTTTTAGCAAAGGTCATGCCAAAAATTTCCATGAATTTCGGCATGACTTGTGCTAGAAACTAGGACATATCGAGTGCCCGGGATTTGCCGGAAGGGGAATGAATCAACATTCCGGCAAAACATAGGCCCTTTTTTTTTCTTCATTATTCATTTTATTCAGTCTAGAATTAAACTAGCATACTTAATTAATCGTACGAAACATGTCTAGCCACGAGGAAGCCGGGGGTTCTGGTCACCCCAAACAAGACCCCATCGAGGCAGCAAATCATTATTTCGAATACCTGGACGAACAACGGTTGTGGGTGCAGGGTGGCAGTGGCACCAACCCCGACACCGACACCGGCACCGGCACCGACACCACCCCCGAGACCGGCAACGATGCTGGAAAAGCCGGTAAAGGACCAAAACCAAAGAGGGCACGAAAACCAAACGAGCTTGGCATTGGAAAAATTTTGGTCACGGCGATGCACGCCGGCAAATTAGAGCCAACGGCGCCGGAGGAAGCGCGCGCATGCTACGACAATCAACTAGGATGCATCCTCAGTGAAACCGGCAACATCAACGACGAAAAGTTAAGGAATATACCACATATGGAGCACATGCTCCTAACGAAGTTGCACAATAGGTTCCTGTTCCCCGGCCGGGATGAAAGCAAACTTCCGTGGCAGGATGAACCCATGAGAAAGATAAACAACAAGGCGATGGGTACGTTCAGCAACGACTTGGCCACCTGGAAAGTATGGGTGAAAAAGCGATTGCGAAGAATGAACCGTGGTCCAAGATTCATGCTGACAATCCAACACTAAAGGAAGAGGACTTCCAAAAATTCAAGGAGACTTGCGCTAAAGAAGAAGTTAAGGAAAAGTCAGAGAAAATGAAGGCGCTCCAGGCCAAGAACACGCCTCCCCACCGCCTCGGAAGCCGTGGTTTACGAGGGGAAGAGGCACGTATGGGCCAAGGAGGACACCGAACGTGAAAGTCACGGAATCCCAGACCCCTTGGCGGAGTTCACCGAGCCGCAGGAGTGTGACTTGATCAGGGCCCGGTACAAGTGGGACCCCGTCAATAAGATCTTTTACACGGACCCGAACACGAGGGAGTTCATGAGACTACTGGTAATTGTTA
Organism: Elymus sibiricus; assembly: GCA_039707655.1. Lineage (NCBI taxonomy): Eukaryota > Viridiplantae > Streptophyta > Magnoliopsida > Poales > Poaceae > Elymus > Elymus sibiricus. Next base: position 2,931,399 of record CM077670.1, on the reverse strand, counting down.
TATTACCACCTTATATTAGCTTCTAATCAATTCGACTACAAGTTTTGTCACATTTGTAAACCATCCACGTTCCTTTTGCGGAAAGAGCAGCACCAAAAGGCGGCCGAAAGCGACGAGTCGTCTCAGTCGTCGGCGAGGCCCAAGTGGGACACCCCTTTCAATCAGGCCCTGAACATACTGAAAGGGGTCTCGGAGGACAAACCGCCGTCGTATGGACATGTGCACGGCGCCGGAGATGGCGCCTCATGGAAGACGTACTACCACGAGAAGGCGGAGGAAAAAAGGCAGAGACGGATGCTTACTCAATAGACCATCGACGACAAGGTCGTGCTTGCGGTCGATAAGACCAAAGCTGAGACCAAAGAAGAGTTGGTCAAAGTAGTCGATGCAGCGGTTAGTGCAGCGGTAGCTGCCGTCAGGGTTGACGTCGCATCTTCCATTAGCAGCTTGATTCCGGCAGTTATCGATTGGACGAAGAAAAATCCAGATAAAGGGCCAGCGGACTTTCCCCTTCCCAGTTACGTCGGGAGCAATTTGGTGAACATCGCACCACCAGCACCTGCTCACGCAACCGCACATGCTCCCGTACCTGATCCCGCTCCTGTTCATAGCAGCCCGTCCTTCGTCTCTGGCATGCTCGGCGGGGCTTCGTCTTTGGCAGAGCTCGACGTCCTCATGGTAATTACGCGTCACACCCTCTTCACCAGCATATCTATAGTATTTCGTTTCAGTTGCCTTTCGGATGTCTGACGTCGCAGACATGTCTTCGCAGGCCGACGAAACCCCGTGCACCATACTCTATGACATCAATGGCCAGAAGGTGGACGTGGGAAAGGCAATGATCGTGAAGCTGAAGGACCGCATGTTGCACAACCGACAGATGCCCGATGGCGTCTTCAAGGTTTGCGTGGCCAGTGTCAAAGCGGGCTTCGAGGATTTGCCTCCTCTGGTACCACTCGAGGTAGACGACGAGCCCCTAAACGGATAGTCGCACGCAAGAGTTGGTTCCTGCCTTGGCCGAAGACACTTCTTCGTGTGGAGGCGCCCGGGAGCACACCAACGACAACGCCTCAACTAGGTATGAACACCACCACACCTACCCAATTACCTGCACCTATCGTGCCGGGTGATGGCGGACGACGCGAGGGAGAGCCTCCATTAGTGCCTGATGATGTCGCCCCCGTCGAAGAAGCAAATGTTGATGATGTCATGGAGGAGGATGATGATGACCCTCTCAAGTATATCAATACCGGTTATGACAATGGAGGATTGATGGCTCGGGACTATGACTCAGGCTATGAGCGTGGAGATGACTTGATGCTGCCTGATTTGCCGCAGCCGGAATGTCCTAAGGCTGATTGGAAGAAGTCTCTCTTCATGCGATCCTCGCAGGAGACGCCTCATGATGCCGCCTCTACCCAGCAACAACAACACGAGGGTCGTGCACTGCTGAGCCCGACGACACTGGGGACGGTGGTCAGGGAAGGTATGGTGGTCTCACTACCGCCACCCGCCAAGAAGCAAAGGAGGAGACTGGACAGGAAAGGCTCTAAAGGTGCGAGAGCTGCTTCAAGCAGCCAGCCGCCTCTACAGCCCCGGAAGGTAGACAGAATACCTGTCGAAGGTGCGGAGCAGTTCCATGTCGCCGGCCACCCGATCCTACCTCGGAAAGCGCTAGAGGACATACTGAACAATGATCTAAGGAGACTTCATGAAGATGTGCTGGCGAGAGAGAAAACTCTTCTCGTCTCAAAAAATCCAGGATACCCACTTTACGCGGCTCAGGTGCCGGGTGGGAAGTTGTACGTCGAGAGATGGCCCGCGGATAAGTTCATCCTGGGATTTGACTACATCTACGACATGTTCCACATGACCAAGCTGGATTTTTAGTTCATCCGCATGTATGCGCTATATCTGAACTACATCATCAGGCGCGAGAACATAAAATATATCTGCGTCATGGACCCATACTATATGCACGAGAGCTTCTTGGAAGTCTGCAAAGAGCACCGTGACTATGCGAGCAAGTACATCGGCGAGTTCATGGTCGCCAATAAGGACAAGGAAATGATTCTCCTGCCTTATCATCCCACGTAAGTCATCCGCGGATATCCTTTCGTAAGTTTTAATCATTCCTTTGCACGCATGGAGGCTAATTTGAGGTGTACTTATTTTGCGTAGCGGGGGGGGGGGGGGCAGGCGGCGCCATCCTCATCATTCTGTACCCAGAATACTCCCATGCTCTGTACTTGGACTCATTGAGGAACATCAAGAAAAAGGATTACACGCACATAAGGAGTGTTCTCGATAGTGCCATGATATCCTTCAGCCTGTCTAGTGGATATATCAAGGTGAAAAAGCATAGGAAGAACGGGCTGTGTTTCGGCCATAAGACCGACTTCTGCTGCATCCAGCAACCGAATTATAGTAAGGCTGATGGATTCTACCTCATGCATCACATGCTGGACTACAGAAGGGATAATCAATGCCTTCGCATGTAACCTACTTCCAACGATGCCGAGATTGTCAACTGGGCCACAAGCATAGGAAGGACACCGGATCATCGAATCCGAGCTGAGTTTTATCACATACAGTGTGAACTTGCCCAAGTGATCATGAAGGAGGTCCTCGAACAAACAGGGATGTTCTACCATGGGCCAATGACACGGGATGATGTCCGAGCACTGCTAGTCGCTCAACGTCTGGACCTAAAGCCTTTCACGAAGCTCGGGTGCTTCCTCCCTGACTATGAAGATTGGAACACCGACATGGAGGAGTGATTGACGATGACAATGTGTCTGTTTAGTCACTATTGTCTTCCTATGACAAAACTTTGAATTTATGCACGACGAAACTCTGTGATGTAAATAAACCGTCCTCCTGAACTAGCGTAGATCGCTCTAGTTAATTAGTTTGGGTACGAGGAACTTCGTTATTTATGTTTACTATAGGTTGCTTGTATTTTGCTAACTCTGTCTCTTCGTGTTTCTCAAGTACATTATGTTGCATATTATCGATGAATTCATCAACTGACGATGCAGGTACATAGATCAGAGATGGCGAAGGACTGCTACGCCATATTCATTGGGAGGGTTCCAGGAGTGTATGACCACTGGCCAGATGCTCAGGCCCAGTTGGACAGGTACCCGGGCGCTAGCCACAGAGGGTTCGACAGCAGAGCCAAAGCGGAAAATAGTTACTTGAGGTGGACGCTCTGGAAAGAGAGGGAGCGAAACCGGCGCCTCAAGAAGTACTACATAGTCGCGCTCTTGCTCATACTGATCGCTCTTCTCTTCTACATCATGGTTTAGATAGAGATGATGAAACTTGTGTGTGTGCCATGACCATGCAGTTGCATTTATTCGAGACATGACTTGTGTATCGCTATTTTCGAGTTGATGATATTTGTGTTGGATGATGATGATGATATGACGAGACTACTGTATGTGTATGATATGATGAGAACACTGTATGTTTATTATGATATGATGAAACTACAGTATAGAGCATGCACAAATACATAGAGGGGAAATAAATACGCGAAAGCAGGAATCTTAGCACTAGCGCTGGTGGGTGTCTAGTAGCAGTGCTGGTTTAGCAGCAACATTTGTTGTGGTGCAGCCCTACAGATAGTTAGTAGTAGCGCTGTTCACTACAGCGCTACTGCTAACTATACTTACCAGTAGCATTGGTTGAAATAGCGCTACTGCTAAAACTTAGCTGTAGTGCCTTATCAGTAGCGCTGCCGCCAGCGCTACTGGTATGGGTATTTCTAGCGCTACTACTAGGCTTTTCCTTAGCAGTGAGTGCAGCCACCGTAGCGAAGGGGGGATTCCACCTTCTTCTACCTTGTACGCGAGAACACTCTCATCCACAGCAATCCCAGCCAAGCAGGAGTAGGGTTTTACACTGCCGGGTGGCCCGAACATGGATAGCTGCTTGTGTCCCTACCGTGCCCTGCATGTGTGTGCACTCTCATCATGCTCCGCTCGCCGTAGCTCCGCCAAGGTCATCGTCCGGTCGTTCGGTAGCGAATCAGGCCCCCTGTGTTCGAACCAGGGTTCCCGGAACCCCATCTTTGACATTTGGCGCGCCAGGTAGGGGGCCAGTATCCGCACCTTTGAGCTCGACATCGGCATGGCCGACGCGCGATGCGAGCGCGCCTTGCACAGGGCCACCAACGACAACCGCGGTGGGTGCACCGGCGCCGCTACTGAGCCCGCGGCGGGGGAGGAGCAAGCTTCTTCCCTTCACCCATCCATGCAGCCGCATGGCCGCACCGCTACTGCGTACTCACTCGCCCACCGCGACCCGCCGGCCCCGCAGGCCACGTTGCTCATGGCACGCGAAGTGCTGCGCTACCGTCCCACCGAGGCCGGGTACGACGCCTGGCTCACATACATCACCGAGCTCGTCAACGCTGCCGGGGACGCCCCGGCACCGTCCCGTTCCCTGCCGCCTCCGCTGCCGTGTGGCGCGCAGGTAGGGCACGGTGTGCCTCCTCCTCCCCGTTCGGCCGACGACGATGCGGGACATCACTGTGGCGCGCGCTGGCCAGAGCCGTCCCACGGCGCATCCTCGCCACACCACGACGACGCCAGCTGCCAAATCGTCCGGCGCGTGACACCGGACACGCGCGTGATCCTTGAGCAGCAGCACCAATGCCAGAACCGCACCATTCAGGATGTTGCAGCGGCCGAGTGCCAGAACTGCGCCGCTGTCGCCAGTGGCGTCGCCTCCAGCAGCAGGTGCTACCGTGCCTACACTTGCTATGACGGCACCCCCAACCCAATGGAGTTCTTGCAGCTCGACACCTTGGGCATCGAGGCTGCGGGCAGTGACGACAAGGTCATGGCGAACTGGTTCCCCATGGCCCTCAAGGACGCCGCATGCTCGTGGCTGATGAACCTTCTCGAAGCTTCCGTCTCCTCGTGGTCTGAACTATGGCGGCAGTTCGTCGCCAACTTCAAGGGCACATTCAAGCGCCCCATCACGCTCAACGACCTGCGCACTGTGTGCCAGCGCCCTGGCGAGACCCTCCGCACGTACATCCAGCGCTTCAGCCAAGTGCGCACCAAGATCCCGCGCGCCTTCGACGCCGCGATCATCTCTGCGTTCTCCTCCAGCGTCACGGACGTCAGGATGCTCGAGAAGCTCTCCATCAATGACGAGCTCGAACCCATCATCGTGCTATTCGACCTCGCCAACAGATGCGAAAAGGCTGAAGAGGGCCGCCTCTTCGCCCACAACGACACTGACGCGGCGCCCGACGCCGCCAAGACCAAAGGCAAGGACGCCAAGCGCAAGGGCCCCGCCGTGCTTGCGGCGGAGCCTGAGCAGAAGCGCGGCCGCGACCGCGACGAGCCCAAGAAGGATGGTTGCCCCTTCTGTGCGTACCACAACATGCACTCCCACAGCACCGAAGACAGCCACGAGCTCAAGCTACTTCGCGACAGCCGCCAGGATGGGCGCGGCAGCCACAACGAGCGCGGAGCAGGCCGCGGAGGCAGCCGCGGCAGCAAACGCTGGGGAGACCGCAACAACAACGGCAACAACAACTTTCGGCAGGGCTGGCGCAACCAACCGCGGCAGGCCAACCCTCAAGCCAACGCCGCCCTGCCGCCCCCGTGTAGGAACAATGGCAACCTCCCTGATGAGAACGCCGGGGGCTACCAGGAGCCTCGCGAGGTGGCATGCATCCTCGGCGGGGCCCAAGCCCCCTCATCTAACCGCCACTTCAAGTAGTTCTCCCGCGAGGTGAACGCGGCCCTCCCGGGGGTCGAGGTCTCCCAGCCCCTCAAGTGGTCACAATACGCGATCTCCTTCGACTCCAAAGACCACCCCAAGTCCACGAGGACTGTGGGCACCATGCCCATGGTGTGCACGCCCACTATCAACAATGTTGCCGTGACCAAGACGCTCATCGACGGTGGCGCAGGCCTCAACGTGAAATACGTAGAGACTTTCGAGAAGCTCCAGGTGCCCTACGAGCGCTTGATGCCGTCGAGGCCCTTCTCGGGCATAACAGATGGCTCCACCTTGCCTCTGGGGCAGGTGCACCTTCCCATCACCTTTGGCACCCACAAGAACTACCGCACTGAGCTCATCGACTTCGACGTGGCGCACATTGGCCTACCCTACAATGCCATCTTGGGCTACCCCGCGCTCGCCAAGTTCATGGCGGTGACGCACCACGCCTACAACGTCCTCAAGATGCCGGGCTGCAGCGACACCATTACCGTCCGCTACGACGAGGATGACGCAGTCCGTTCCCTCGAGTGCACCTACAAGGCTGCCGCCACCGCTCACCCTGCCGAGAAGGACGACGTCGGGGCTGCTGAGGCCGCACCCACGAAGAAGAAGCAGCTATTCTCTCAGGCGCGCACCGAGACGAAGAAAGTGTCGGTGCACGGCAGTGGCTCCGGGCCCGCATTCACCATCGGCATCCGTCTCTCTCCCAAATAGGAAGGCGCGCTCGTCACCTTCCTCCGGGCAAATGCAGATGTGTTCGGGTGGACAGCGTCTGATTTTTCCGGTGTGCCGAGGAAGGTGATCGAGCACCACTTAGCGGTGTGACCCAACGCACGCCCCGTGAAGCAAAAGGCAAGGCACGACATGCCAGAGAAGCGAGAGTTCATCGTTGAAGAAGTTCAGAAGCTGCAGGAGGCAGGAGTCATCCGCAAGGCTCGCCACCCCGAGTGGCTCGCCAACTCCGTCGTGGTCCCCAAGAAAGGCGGCTAGGGGCGGATGTGCGTCGACTTCACTAGCCTCAACAAGGCCTGCCCCCAAGATCCCTTCCCGCTGCCACGAATCGACCAGATCGTGGACTCCACCGCAGGGTGTGAGTTACTGTGTTTCCTGGATGCCTTCTCAGGTTACCACCAAATCAAGATGGCGACGAAGGATGAAGAGAGAGCAGCCTTCATCACCCCCTGTGGGGTGTCACTACTGGAATCAGGATCTTTGCCGTCAGCCAGCTCTTTGCCGTCAGCTACCTGATGGCAAAGAAGGTCTTTGCCATCAGCTTAAAGAAAACTGACGGCAAAGAAAGAGCTGACGGCAAAGATCATGTTTGCCGTCAGCCATCTCTTTGCCGTCTGCTAGCTGACGGCATAGAAGCTTTGCCGTCAGCTAGCAGACGGCAAAGAGGAAGGGTGGCCCACTAACGAGAACCACCTAACGGCCACATTCTTTGCCGTCTGCTAGCTGATGGAAAAGCTTCTATGCCGTCAGCTAGCAGACGGCAAAGAAAGTGGCCAACTAACGTCTGTTCCCCCCCCGGCCCCACCCCACTAGCTAGGCTCTCTGCCGTCTGCTAGCAGACGGCAAAGAGATTTGACCTATCTAAAACAGTCAGCGCCCCGCGCCCCACGCCTCTCTCTCTCCCCTAACCTCACCCGCGCCGCCCCCGTGCCCGAGCCGTCGCCGCCCCGCGCCACCCCCCGGAGCCCGAGGCGCCACCGGCCAGCCCCGCCCCCCGCCCCACCCATCTCTCTCTCTCCCCTCACCTCACCCGCGCCGCCCCCGTGCCCGAGCCGCCGCCGCCCCGCGCCACCCCCCGGAGCCCAAGGCGCCGCCGGCCAGCCCCGCCCCCCGGATCCCGCCCCATCGCCGGCCGCCCGCCCGCCCCGCCCAGCGGACGCAGGCCGTGGCGGCCGCCCTGCCCCGCCTAGCGGACGCAGGCCGTGGCGGCCGCCCTGCCCCGCCCAATCGCCGGAGCCGCACCGCGCCGCCCCGCCCCGCCGCTGGAGCCGCACCATCGCCGGCCGCCCTTCCCCTCGGCCTCCACAACCCGCGGCCCCTCCCCGTGGCCTGCCTCCTCAACCCGCGCCCCCTCCCCGTGGTGAGTTTTTCTGTTTTTTTTTTCTGTTTTTTTAGGTTTGTTTAGTTTAGTTTAGTTTAGGTTAGATTTAGTTTAGTTTAGTTTAGGTTTTTTTTTTGTTTTTTAAGAATAAACAAGAAAGATGAAAAAAAAGAAGTAAAAGAAGAAGAGGAAGAAGAAGAACAAGAGGAAGAAGAAGAAGATGAAAAAAAAAGAACAATAAGTAGAAGAAGAAGAAGAAGAAGAAGAAGAAGAAGAAAGAAGAAGATGAAAAAAAAAGAAGTAGAAGTAGAAGATGAAAAAAAGAAGTAGGAAAAGTAGAAAAAGAGGGTCGCCGATGGTCGAGGGTCGCCGAGGGAAAAGAGGGTCGCCGAGTGGTCGAGGATCGAGGGGAAAAGGAGTCGAGGGTCGACCGCGACACGACACCACCGACACCCCGACCCCCGACACGACACCCCGACACCCCGACACGGCACCCCCGACCCCGACACAGCACCCCTACCCCGACACGACACCCCCGACACCCCGACCCCGACACGACACCCCCGACACCCCGATCCCGAAAAAGGTGCTCTTCGGCCTTCCAGAGGCCGACGGGGTCATATATTTGTGAATTATGAGTTAGGTCATATATTTTTCAATTTTGTTATAAAAAACATCATATTTATGTTGATCAGGTGGATTTAAATGTGCAGTTGTTTTGTCGCTGCGAGGGTCTGGTGTTCGACGACCTCCCCATGCGTTCGACGAGCTCCGCCCCTGCGTTCGTGGGTGAGCACAAATGACATCTCCTCCTCCCCCCTTGATTTCCTCTGTTCCGGTCTTCGTGCCGATGAAACTTGCTAGCTATAGGTGTCTTCAATCATCAGTATGCGTGACCACTATGCGTCTCTCGTTCGAAAGGGTTACATCTATAAATATGCATGCATTAGCATATTTATAACCGTGATTCTTTCGAATTGTCCAACGTTATCCATGGACAGCCCGAGTATGTGTAGATTGGGTTCGTTTTCCCATATGCTCTGCTCCGGATCCGATGCAAAATTTCGTCAGTGCCTCCCTGTTGTTCTCCGGGTACACATCCTCTCTGCTTATTGCCGAGACGTGTATCAGGAGAACAGCGGGGAGGTGCTGCCGAAATTTTGCGTCGGATCCGGAGCAGAGCATGGGAAAACGAACCCAATCTACACATACTCGGGTGGGATTAGGACCTATCTTCACCTACTAGCGTCTAGGTTGCATGGACGTAATAAAAGTGACAAACTCTATTAACTGATGAATATGGTTTGCTGAATTATGTATATATTTCTTGTGTGTCCAGTAGCTAGGCAAGATGAGTGATCGTGCATGGATGTACACCAGTCACACTAGTCAGAAAGACATGACCCATGAATGGATAACAAAAACCAAGGGGTTTGTGAGAGCCGCATTTGCAAATGGACAGAAAACAACCTGGTGCCCCTGTGTCGATTGCGACAACTATCATAAGAGGTCAGAGTTTGAAATGATCAAACACCTGCAGAAGTGGGGTTTTACGCCTAATTATACGGTCTGGACATTTCATGGTGAGACTGCCCAACGTGCCAGAGCTGAGGTGGTTCGTCGTCGCACCGACGAGCATGGTACCGGGATCGAAGACATGGTGCAAGACTTTGATGATGCTCGGGATTCGGACGATGAGATGGAGGAATCTGCAAAGGCCTTCTATGAAATGTTGGAGTCTTCAAAACGTCCTCTCCATGAGCACACTGAGCTTTGTCAGCTGGATGCCATCGCGCAAGTAATGGCTCTCAAGGCTCAGTTCAACCTGGGCAGAGAATGCTACGACGCAATGATGACGATATTTGGACGCTTTCTACCCAAAGGCCATGTATTGCCAGCAAACCTGTACCAGTCAGACAAAATCCTACGTGCGCTTAAGATGCCCTATGAGAAGATAGATGCCTGTGAGAATGGATGTGCCTTATTTAGGCTTGAGTATGCGGGCTTCAACTATTGTCCCATTTGCAAGTCTTCCAGGTATGTTGTGGTAGACAACGGTATGGGTGAGAAGAGTCAGACCAAAATCCCAGTTAATGTTCTTCGGTATATGCCAATCATACCAAGACTTCAACGTCTTTTCATGGTCGAAGAGACGGCCAGACAGATGATGTGGAATAAATTGGGCAAAAGAACCGAACTAGATGCAGATGGGAATCCGATGTTGGGACACACTTCAGACGCTTTTGCATGGAAGCAGTTCGATGCATTACATAAGGATAAAGCGGCAGATCCAAGGCATCCTCGAGTCGCCATCAGCACGGATGGGTTCAATGTGTTTGGTATGACAGCACACTAGAAAGCCAAAAATCGTCATTTGCATAATCCTAAGCCTCGGTACAATGATGGCGACCATGAGAAAGGTCGATCCAACCTCAGCCTATTCAAAGGGAAGCTCGCACCAGCCGGTGCTTCGAAAGCAATAGCGTTGGATGTCGAAGAATGGCGGACCATTTCGTTGTATATCTTCAACAACCTAACAGAAGTGCGGCCGTACATCGAGTAAGTTCTCGATACATTGTTTCGCAACTTCTAATTCCTTTGAAATGCTCTTATTCCCGGATATGTGATACAGTCGATACGTTGCCAAATTCTCAGATGGAGCGGTGATCCAAAAGGATTCCATCGAAGAGTATGAGCTTCTGGCAAAGCATGGAGGCGGCTATCCCGGTTTCATCTCTTGGTTCAAACAAACGGTAATTTCCATTAGACCATTTCATTTCTTCGTCTAGTTTGCGGCTAATGCAACAATGCTTTCGTATTAAACTTGTAGGCTAATGCAGAGTCTATGGACTCCGAATTGAGACAAGTCGCTAATGGTTTTGACTATAAGGTCCGTTCGTTTGACAAATACGACATCAACGGGTATCGCTTTCGTACTTTTGGCAAAGAGCTATCTATGGCCGACCGAAAGTCTACAAATTGTTGTGTCTCCGCTGTCGGCGAAGAAGGGGTCTAGTATTATGGAAGAGTTGAAGAAATTTATGAACTTACATTCTTTGGTGAAAACCCACCAAACGTCGTAGTCTTCAAATGTTATTGGTTCCAGCCGAAGGAGACTAGAAGGACTCATGAACATATAGGGCTAGTCGAAATCAAACAAAGCACCCATTTAGATGTTCCCGATGTCTATATTACGGCTCAACAGGCGACCCAAGTTTTCTATCTACCGTGGGCCTGCCAAACTCATCCAAATCTTAATGGTTGGGATGTCGTTTATGATGTGCCGCCACAGTTTAGACCACCTCCCCTCAATGAAGATGATTATGAACCTCACATTAACCCAGACACATATGAAGGAGAATTCTTCCAAGAAACACGTGTTTCCAAAAAACGTTCAAGAACCGCTCTACTTCACCCCAGAACATTGAGGTAGACAGCGACAGTGAATCCGACTTCACCCCTGAGCCGGAACAAGAAGAGACGGAAGAAGAAGAGGTTACTGCTGCGGATGACCTGTCAATGCTTGACCGATTACATAAAGGAGGCCTTCCACATGTGGATGCATTTTTTGATGATGCTGATGAGCACGTCATTACTGATAGTGATGATGATTATGCATTTATTGATCCCGGAGCATATATAGACGATGAAGATTAATATTAGTAATGTCAGGTATTCAATTATTATTATGTACATATATATTATTAATTAGTTCATGTTATTAGGTATTCAATTTTTTTATGTTGTACTAATTTCGTTTACTCTTTGTCATTGCAGGTGTTGACAGATGGTGGGCACGGGTCGAGAGCGCTCCGAGCCTCCTTCCTCGGCGCGTGCTGGGAGGGGTGCTATTATTCCACCCGAGCACCTCCGGAGAGCGCTGGTACCTAGGATAGCTCAATAATGATCTATACTTAGCTTAGCTAGTTCATTTATGACATAATTAGCTTACTTAGGTAAAAAATGGCATAATAACCTTGGTTTAGCTCCAAACTGTCATATCATTAGTTTATTTTCCTCCAAAATGACAAAATAACCTTACCTAGCTCCAAAATGACCGATTTTAACTAGGATAGCTCAAAAATGACCTACACTTACCATTTTGTCCTCCAAAATGAATAAATATGCTTAGTTAGCTCAAAAATGGCATAACTACCTAGGTTAGCTCAAAAATGACCTATACTTCGCTTCTTTAGTTCATTTATGACATACTTAGCATACTTAGGTCAAAAATGGCATAATAATCTTGGTTACCTCCAAAATGACATTGACTTAGCTTATTTTCCTCGAAAATGACATAATAACCTTACTAACCTCCAAAATGACCTATTTACCTACCTTAGCTCTATAATGACCTACACTTAGCATTTTTACCTAGCTTAGCTAAAAAATGGCATAATTACCTAAGTTACCTTCGTTAGAAGAAGAAGATAAAGAAGAGGAGAAAAAGAAAGAGAAGAAAAAATATTCTTCTTCTACTTCTACTTCTTCTTCTTCTTCTTCTTCTTCTTCTTCTTGTTCTTCTTCTAACTTTCTTCTTTCCCAATTTGCAGATTTGCTTTAGATCACGGAAGCTTGCGTTGATGGAGTCTACTCTTCTCCTTGTCCTTCCTTTTTGTTTTGATTTTGTAGGATGAGCAATGTGAAACTTGCTACCTATATATGTATGTATGGATGAAACCATTGTATGCTTGTTGTTGGATATATGTTGGCTATATATATATGTTGGATACGGACTTTTGAGTTGGTATGTATATGTGTTGGATGATCATATCCATATGGCAGGGATATGTATGCTTGTTGAAAGTATTTTCAAATGTATATATATATATCTGTGAAATTGATTGAATTTAAGAAAAAACGGAAAAAACAGGGGCAGTACAGGCACTTTGCCGTCCGCTAGCAGACGGCAACGCTGCCACGTGGCAGCAACCTGTGCAACCTGGGGGCACTGGGCTGGCCTATGTGGTTGCTTTGCCGTCTGCTGGCAGACGGCAAAGAACTTTGCATCTTTGCCGTCTGCCAGCAGACGGCAAAGTGGCCTTTACCGGACCTTGTTCAGCCGAATGTGGTGCCGTCTGCTGGCTGACGGAAAAGAACTTTGCCGTCCGCAATGCATGCCTTTGCCGTCTGCCATGGCAGACGGCAAAGTTGCTGATTCCAGTAGTGTGTACTGTTACATCTGCATGCCCTTCGGCCTGAAGAGTGTGGGGGCTACCTTCCAGAGGCTCATGCGCATCACCCTGGGGCCCCAGATGGGAAGGAACGCTGAGGCCTACGTCGACGACATCATTGTCAAGACGCGCGAGGCGTGGTCCCTCATCGGAGACCTCGAAGAAACCTTTGCCAACCTGTGCAAGTTCAACCTCAAGCTCAACCCCGCCAAGTGCGTCTTCGGAGTCCCTTCCGGCAAGCTGCTTGGCTTCCTGGTCTCCCACCGCGGCATCGAGGCCAACCCCGAGAAAATCAAGGCCATCGAGCAGATGCAGCCTCCCCGGAACCTCAAGGAAATGCAGCGCCTGGCGGGATGCATGGCCGCGCTCAGGCGCTTCATCTCCAAGTTCGGCGAGCATGCCCTGCCGTTCTTCAAGCTCATGAAGAGATCGGGCCCCTTCAAGTGGACTCCTGAGGCTGACATGGCCTTCGAAGACCTCAAGAGGTACTTGACGAGCCCACCCATCATGGTCGCACCGCGCTACCGCGAGCCTTTGCTCCTATACTTAGCAGCCACCCCCCAGACGGCCAGCGCTATCCTGGTGGTGGTTCGGGAGGAGCACACCTGCGCCAAGAAGAAGTCTGCCGCACCAGCACCTGCCGAGGACGCATCAGCACCTGCCGAGGCCGCTCCCTCGCATGCCGAGCGTCCTCATGAGGCCCCCGACAAGCTGCCTCCCGAGCCTCCCAAAGAGCAAGCCGTCACACCTACGACTACGCGCCTTGTCGAGCACCCCGTCTACTTTGTCAGCACGGTGCTACGGGACGCGTGCGAGCGGTACCCCACGCAACAGAAGCTCCTCTTCGCGCTCCTCATCGCCTCCAGGAAGCTGCGCCACTACTTCCAGGGCCATCCCATCAAGGTGATCACGTCTTACCCCCTGGAGCAGGTCCTTCACAACCCCAACTCCACTTGCTGCGTCGCCGAGTGGAACATCGAGCTGCAAGCCTTCGAGCTGGAATTCTGCACCACAAGGACGATCAAGGGCGCAGCCTTGGCCGACTTCATGGCAGAATGGACAGATCCGCACCAAGAGGAGCCTCGCGAGGACGAGTCCCTCCTGCCAGGGAAGGACATTCCTAGCGGCTGGACCGTGCACTTCGACGGAACGTTCTCTAGGTAGGACGTGGGGGATGACGTCGTGCTCACCTCACCGGCAGGAGACAAGCTCTACTATGCCATACAACTCTGCTTCAAGCACGACGACAAGGTTTCCAACAACATCGCGAAGTACGAGGGCCTCATCGCTGGTCTCAAGGCCGCCTTCGCTCTGGGCATAAAGCGCATCATCATCAAGGGAGACTCGTATCTTCTCATCAACTTTTCCAACAAAAGCTACAAGCCCAAGGACGAGCACATGGCCGCCTATCTGGAGGAGGTGCGCAGGCTCTAGAAGCGTTTCCTCGGCATGGAACTCCAGCACATCCCTTGTGGCGACAACAAGGAAGTAGACGACATCGCCAAGCGGGCATCTCGCCGTGAGCCTCAAAGCCCTGGCGTCTTCGAGGAATGGCTCCTGAAGCCATCAGCTGCACCGCCTGCCGCAAGCGCCACGGCACCTCACGAGGAGCTCCCGCCCGCACCCCCCATAGGTGCACCTGTCTGCGGCCCATCTTCAGGTGCTCGCTTGCTACTGGCGCTGGAGCCGCAAGCCGAAAGCTGGCTCACTGAGTTCAAGGCCTACTTGGAGAGCGGCATCCTCCCAAAGAAGGACTCAGAGGCAAAGCGCGTGGCTCGCCAGGCCACAGCCTACTACTTGAACGATGGCGATCTCTACCGAAGGCGCCCCAATGGACTTGCGCTGCGGTGCATCTCCGAGGAGCAAGGTCGTGAACTGCTCGCCGACATCCATGGCGGCGACTGCGGCCACCACTCTTCATCGCGCACCCTCACCGGCAAGATTTTCCACAGCGGCTTCTACTGGCCCACCGCGCTCCAAGACGCCACTGAACTGGTTCAAGCCTGCGAGGCCTGCCAGTTCCATGCCAAGCAGATCCACCAGCCGGCCCAAGGCCTCCAGACCATTCCCCTCTCGTGGCCCTTCATGGTCTGGGGGCTGGACATCCTGGGCCCCTTCCCTCGCGTAGCAGGCGGCTACCACTACCTCTACGTCGCCATCGACAAGTTCATCAAATGGGCGGAGGTGGAGCCCATCCGCACCATCCCGGCAGGATCAGCAGTCAAGTTCATCAAGGGACTCGTGTGCCGCTTCGACGTCCCAAACCGCATCATCACTGACAACGGCTTGCAGTTCACCAGCGGCCTCTTCAAGTCATATTGCGCCAGCCTTGGCACGCAAATCTGCTACGCCTCCGTGGCGCACCTGCGAAGTAACAGCCATGGCGAGTGTGTTAACGCTGAGGTCCTCAAGGGCCTCAAGACACGAAGCTTCAAGAAAAACCTCACAGCCTGCGGCAAAGGTTGGCTCGACGAACTCCAGTCCGTGCTATGGTCGATCCGCACAACAGTGACCAAGCCTACTGGCAAAACACCCTTCTTCCTCGTCTATGGGACGGAAGCGGTCCTTCCTTCTGAGCTCAAGCACGGGTCCCCGCGAGTCCTCACCTTCAACGAGGCTCACCAGGACGGCCCGCGGGAAGCTGATCTGCTCCTCCTCGAGGAGGCGTGTCGCCGGTCCGCCATCCACGCCTCCCGGTATCAGCAGGCGCTGCGTCGCTACCACAGCCGCAACATACGCCCCCGCACCCTTGAAGCTGGCGATCTTGTCCTACGAAGGATCCTTTCCAGGGAAGGAATCCACAAGCTCTTGCCCATGTGGGAAGGCCCGTTCAGGGTCGTGCACATTTCCCGGCCTGGCGCAGCACGGCTGGAGACGGAGGAGGGTGTTCCGGTACAAAACACATGGAACATCCAGGACCTCCGCAAGTTCTACCCGTAAACCTCACGGGCACGAACGAAATGGAGTTGTACACGCTCCGGAGCCTCTCTTTGCGGTGCTTGCTGAGGCCGTGAGAGCTCCCCCCCACAACCCAGTGGAAGCCCCATGCTCAGACATGGCGGAACAATCGAATTGAGGGCGCGGCCTGGCCACTACATCCTCAAGCTGACCCGTGTCCATCACAACAGCCTCATCTTTTTGGTTGTGTAACGAAACCTTTTTATGCAGCAGTAAAGTTTTATTTCCTAAGTATTGTGTATGCTCGATAAGCTATTTACTTCAGGAGTTGTGCGCGCTCGCGGTTTCCCTCTTGCGCATCACGCGAGTGGGGGCTGGACACGGTGCCCGCGCTTGGGTCAGTCCCAGCAGCGCCGCAAAACCCAAGTGACTGAGCTCTGGCTCGCGGGCCTGGTCCCGTGCACGTCACCTCACCAAGGTCCTTGGTACTTTGTCTCCTCAAGTGACGCCCACGAGCGAACTAGCAAGCGCGTGCTGCTCTGCTACTTGTGAAACTTGTCGAAATATGGTTGTCGCAGAAACAGGGCGCGCAGAAGGCCTCATGAGCGCTGCCTCGCGAGATGACCCACGGCGCACGCCTCTTCAAGAAGCCCGCAGGAAGCCTCATGAGAACTACCTCGCGAGGCAGCCTGCGGCGCCAATCCCCACCAAGTGCCAGCGGAAGACCTCATGAGCGAGCGCATCACGAGGTGTACCCCGCAAGCCGTGGCACGCCAAGCCTCAGGATCCATGAAAAAGCTAAGTCCTATCATCTCGCTGACCCTCCTGGGCACCTTTCGAGCTCTCTCTCTTCCTCCCAACCTCGCTGAGTGTTGTTGTTTATTCCTTTGTGCAAGCTGCTTGCATGTCAAAGGGGGACTTCTTGAGCATCGCACCTCGGAAGTCCATACCACCTCGCGGAGCCCTACACCCTCTGGCCTTGTCTAGGTACGTGTCCTAACATACCAGCGATGGTCATAGCATGCCTGGGGGCTGGGTCCTAGCAACGTAGAGCACAAAGGCTAGCAAAACGGGAAAGACAGACCTCATGAGGATGCCTCACGAGGAACATAAGTTGCAACAAGATGCTAAGTACTTAACTTGATCACAAAGGTCATGTCTTCACGCCCCCATGGGGCTACATCTACTCTGATACAGGAAGGAAAAGAAAGAAAAGGGGTCCTAAGCGGATGAGGTGCTGTCGCCACCACCATCGTTGCCATCGCCGTCGCCGTCGGCAGCCTCGTCGGAGCTCTCGCTGCCGTTGAAGAACTTCTGGACCAAGGCCTCCACGTGCTCCCGCACCTCCTTGTCGAGCCCGTCATGAAGCTCCGGAGGGATAGGGCTCATCACCCAGTCGAAGTCGAAGGTGGCGTCGGCGCGGAAGAGATTGCTGAAGAGCCGCGTCGCCGCCTGGCTCAGGAGGTCACGGCACTCCCCTTCGATGATGCCGTCCATCCGCTTGGCACCGTCCTCCACCCGCTCTACGAGCTTGGTGAAGAAGTTCAGGTAGCCGGCGTTGTCATCTTCGAGGGGGACCATGAGCCCCTCGATGGCGAAGCTCACAAGGGCGGCGCGGGCATGGTTCACAAGGGCACGGTACATCTTCGCACGCTCGTGCTGCCGCCCCCACGCTCGGGCCGCCTCATCCTTGGCCTTCTGGATGACCTTGGAGACTCCGCCCACCTGTGCCTGGAGGGAGGCCAGCTCCCCCTTAGCGTCCGCCTTGGCCTTCAGCGTGAGCTTCTTGCTGGCCTCCACCTCTTTCAGCAGCTCCTTGAGGCCGGAGATCTCCGCTTGGAGCTCCTCACGCTTCTTGATAAAGCAATCCCCCTAAAGCTTCAGCTTTTTTCTGTAATCTTTGGCGAGTGCCTCGCAATCGCTCTTGGTCTTCGCGTCGGCATCCGCCTGGATTTCTTCTCTCTTTCTGCCAGCTGCGCGTTGGCCTTGTCAAGGCGTTCCTTGTAGGAGGCCTGGGCGGACGCAACCTGGCGGTCGAGCGTCGTCAGCCGCTCGCACTCCACGTCCTGCTCGGTCGCCATCCTCGTGAGCTCCCGCTCACGGATCTCGGCAACCGCTTCTCGGGCCGCAAGGGCGTCCTCGCGCTTGTTGAGCTCACCCTCGTGGGAGGCAAGCAGCCCCTCGCGAGCTGCGATGGCGTCCTCTCATGCCTGAAGCCCCTGCACCCGGGCGGCGGACTGCTCCCGGAGCATCTTCGCGTGGGCCTCCGCCTCCTCGCAGCGCCTGTCGGCCTCGTCGGCCTCCCTGACGGCTGTTTCAAAGAGCTCCTTGGTGTCCTTGGCGGCCTTCTCGTGCCGTTCCCGTGCGGTGGTCTCCGTCAGGCGGCCCAGCTTGACGGCCACATTGAGTTGGCACCACCCCTCCGCGAGGCGCAGACGCTCGTCGGCGAGGCGCGCCACCTCCGCCTGGAGGTCTTCCTCGAGCGCATCGAGGGCTGTCCTGGCACCCCGTAGGGCCCCGCGCTTGAGAACGGCGCTGCTGCTCTCAAGCTGCAGGGCCCAGCCAGTGCGTGGCTCTGCGCCGCCCTCCACTGTCATGGCCCGCGAGGTCCCGGCGGCAAACCCTCTCCGGGCCTCCTTGTCTACGCTCCCCGAGGGAGCCGCGTCCCTCGTCGGGAGTGGTGGGCTCGTCGTGGCCTCCTCCTCAACCTGCCGCGCTGGCGCGCTCCGCAGGCTCGTCACGCCCGCATCAGGAGCCTCGTGCGCTGGCGACCGCTGGGGGCCCGCCATGGTTCCTTCCGCGGCCTCGGTCTCCTTGGCGGGGGTGGAGCTTGGCGGAGGAGTCGGCCCTTCAGCCTCCGCCATCGCCGCGTCGTCTCCCGCGCCAGGGACCTCAGGAGGCATGACCCCGCCTCCGGAGGCCTCCTCCCGGGGCTCGTTCTTCCCAGCCGGCGGGGGCAGGACTTCGCCCGGCTCGGGAGGAGCCGTGTGTTCCTCCTCCACCTCCGCGCGCCCCGTCTCAGCCTAAGGCGGCGGGTGGATTCCGCATGCTCCTCGGCACCTGAAGTGGACGCTGAGGCCCCCTTCGAGCTGGGGGCTTTCTTCTTCTTCTTTGTGGGCTCCCTGCGTGACGCAAGGTTTCATCCCGGATCACGGGAGGCGGAAGACAAGACTTGAGGCAGGAGACAAGGCTCAGAGTAAAAGGGAAAGAGAGCAAGATAAGGAGACTCACACATCATTGGGAACCCATTTCCTCTTCCTCAGCTTCGGTGGCGGGCGGCTGCCACTGTCGCTCCCGCGAGGCTCGCTCGCGCTTCCTCCGAAGGGCTCGGCACGGGGCCTCCCGAGGTCCCCTTTCATCGGGCCGGTGCCGGTACCCTCCGCGGGGACCTCTGCGGCATCGCCGCTGGTGCTGGTCTTCTCCGCAAGGGGCTCGGCGGCCTCGCCGCCAATGCCAGTTTCCTTCCCGTGAGGCGCCTCAGCCCCCGCGCTGGTGCTTCCTTTGCCTCCCATGCCCGTGGGCCGGGAGGGCTTGACCACGAATTGTTCGTTGTTATTGTCGTCGTCATCGCCAAGCTCGTCCAGCAATGGCGGTGGGTTCACGGGGCCGCCCCACCGTCGCTCTCCTCGGCTGCGCTCGCCGAGGCCTCGGTGTCATCGCACCCTCCCGAGTTGGGCACCACCATGAGCGAGTTGTCGCGAGGCCCCTCATGGCCCTCCAGGATCAGGCCCCACTGATCAAAGCGCGGCATCTCCCCGACCAGCTCGTCCCTGTTGCTATAGCGGTACAACGGGAGTGCCCCCTTGGGCGGGTACTCCGCGTCGTTGCCAAGCAGGAGCTGCATGATCTCCTCCACCACCTCTCCCTTCTGGTTGTCGATGCTCGCCCTCATCTGGTCCGTGGAGCCGGTGATGTCCCACACCAGGCTCGAGCGCTTCTAGAGTGGGGCGATGCGCTGGCGCAAGAACTCCTTGACGACCATTGCCCCCATGAGCTTCGCGGCCTTTAGCTCATTTATCCACTCCCAAAGCGGCACCAGCTTCTCGTGCTCCCATCCGGAGCTCTTCACGGCAGGGGCGGCTGTCATCAGCAGGAGGGGGCTGTGCTGGCCTACATCCATGTAGATCCAGAACGCCCAGTAGCCCTCCACCTTCTTCGCGATCTTCATGGGGATGATGCGGCCCGCCATGCCGTCGACCATGCGGAAGGAGACGCATCCGGAGCGCTGGTTCCCCGCGGACACCCGCAGGCTGTAGAAGGTGCGGAAGAGGGCCATGGAGGGCATCACGCCCAGGACGCCCTCGTAGAGGTAGGCGAACATGGCAAGGAGGACGATGGAGTTTGGCTGGAGATGGAGCGCGTGAATCTGATAATGGGCGAGGATGGCCAGAAGAAGTCGGAGAAGGGAGGAACCAGCCAAGCGAAGACGGAGTGGAAGAAAAAGGGGAAGGTCGTCGCCTCCAGGTCATGGACCGGCCATGAGCCCGGCCAGATCTTCGTGACCTTCCACTCATTGTGGTCACCGGCGGTCATCGGACGCACCTTGTCGAGCCGCTCCTGGTTGCAGACGGTGGAGCGTAGCAGGGCTGGCTCCAGAGCCGCCGTGGCCGGGGCCGCGGCTGCCGTCTTGCCCTTCTTGCCGGCGGGAGCCATGGATGCTAGGAAGCGCTTGGAAGCAGAGGCGGAGGATGCAAGGAGTCAGGCGCAATGGAGGCGAGTAGGAGCAGAGGAAAGCAATGATGATTCCGCGCCCCGCGCGGGTCAGCTTTATGGTAGAGCGGGCGGTTACCAAGGCGTAGTGGGGGAAGCGGGGGCATCCCACGTCCCGTCGTGCGCCATGCGTCCCTGCCTGGGCCCGGCAGTCTACTTAGGCCCCGCGCCGTTTTGTTCCCAACGGCCGGAAAAGGCGCCCCGCGGGCCCGGGGGCTACTGTCGGCCCAGTGGGAACCAGGGTACCACGGGCCATCTGCCTGCGGCCCAGGAAGCAATGCCTGCCAAAGGCCCAAGAGGTGGCCCAGCTGTGGCCGCCGCAAAGCAGGACACCTCGTGAGGCGCCGGCCAAACGAAGACCCTCTCCGCAAGGGGCGGATCCACCGAAGACCACCAACATTGGCTGGCAGCCTTGCGAGGCCCCTTCTCGCGAGGCGGCCTCCCGAGGCCACCCGTGCCAGGAGCCGCTCGGCGCCGGCCGCGCAGCCTCATGCCCACCACGTGGGTGACGTGTCTGCACAAGATGACAGCGACAGAGGCCGTACCAGCAGGTGCGGTCAGGGAGGATTTCCTCTTTGTTGATAAAGGTGCAGCGCCAGCTGCCCTCCCCCAAAGCAAGTCCCAAAGCTTGCCTGTTTGGTGCAAGGAGACCATAACGATGCAGTGCACCAGGGGGGATGTCATCGCCGAGCCCACAAGCACGTCATGGACGGTGCCTTTGCGGAATGGAGACTACTTTTGTCAGGATAAGACTGAGCGCCTGTCCCCCCTTTGAACCGCCGTTGTCTGGCAACCCTTCCCGCCAATATTTTCAGGGGAAGACAACCAAGGCAGCTATAAAAGGGGCAGTTGTGGCACCCTGGCTCAGACGACCGCTTTACCCAGTGTTTCCAACCCAGAGATCATGTCTTCTAGAAACACACAACAACTTGGAACAAAACAGAACTGATCTTTATTGACATTCTTCGAGTACAAGCTCGTAATTTACATCGATAACGAGGCCAGAAGCACAACAAGTGCTATGACAATATCTACATTATTTATGGAACATAGCAAGGCCTCGGTACTACTAGGTGATTCTACGACGTAGCGGAACATAGCGCGGAGAACTCCATTCCACAGGGACACTGCTGGGACACGGCCTAGTTAGCGTAGCACAAACCTTCGGGACCTCCGTCCTCGGCTTCTCCTGCATCTAGCATGACACGCCAGGTGAGTACTTGGAATGTACTCGCAAGCTCATAGCAACCAAAACAATGCAGCAAACAACAGCATGGCTTAAGTTGCTTACTTGCTGTTAATGAATATCAACTTACTCTCTTCCGGGTTGTCCCACAACCATCGAGATACTCATGATCCATTAAGCACTTCCGAACATAAGACAAGTTCTTCCATCATTCTTATTATTACGGTTGACCACTCAGTGTGACCTAGTGCGGACTGTGTCCAATACCGTGGACGCGGCTATTCGAATAGATTCTTACACTCTGCAGAGGTTGCGCACTTTTCCCACACCATTGAGCTCCTGGTCCCGTACCTCGGTACACTTCCCTTTCCAGGTGGACCGGTGTTGCTCCAACGAAACTTGCCTAACCCGTGACTCCTCCACCGTACCACCGACAATCATCCTCCCCCGGAGTCATTCCCTGGGTGGCCCCTGTGTCACCCCGTGACACCTGCCACTGTCGTGGCCAACTAAACTGTCCCAAACGGGGACGCCGGCAGATAACTCAACTGGCTCACAGGATTATCGTCGTCTACCTGATCAGGGTAGCACGCACGCATAACCCTCCCTCTTTGGTGGTACCGATAAAAGAGCACGCGGTCAGACCAAGTCAAGGCCGTCCCATTCCGGTAGATGTGGCTGCACGGTTAAGTCTGGGTCGGTGGCACTTGATCAGCCATTCAACTTGGTTTTAATACTTACATTACCAATAAGGTAGTTTATCATGAATAAACTAGTATGGCAGTAGTTATGCAACAATATAATTTACTATGAATTATAACATATTAAAATAATGCAAATAATTCAATTAATAAACCAATACTATTAACATGCTTCCTGTAATGGATGATGTGGCTTGCCTTACTCAGTTGGGTTGTCCACAAACTATTGGTCTTCAAAACCAAAATGATTTCCTTCTGAAAATATTTTAAAATAGCAAAGGAAAATGTCACATAACACATTTCTGTTCACCAGAAATTCTGTACATGTGAGAAAAATACCAAAATTTACCAGAATATAGAGGGGCTCAAGACAAAACCAATGCAAAAAGAATCAATTGATTTGGACTTGTGGATAAAAAGTTATGGATGGTCAAATTTTCTGGTCAAATCTTATTTAAAACAGAAAATAGAAAAACCCACAGAGGGCCACGTCGATGGCGTAAAGTGGAGGGGCACCTCCACTTACCGCTTCGGCGCGCGGGGGTGAGCCGCTGACGGGTGGGCCCCTCTGTCCGATTTAAAAAGGGGGAGAGAGAGAACAGAGCGCTGCGGCTCTACGGCGATGCTCGCCAGCGATGCAGACGACGGCGAGGTTAGGAGAGGGCAGGGATCGAATGAGCTCACGGAGGCGAAGACGTATGTACCCGGAGCGTGACAAGAGGTGGCCGGACGACGTCGTCTCTTTCCTCTCCGGCGGCGGCTGCTTTCGGGTGTCGCCGGAGACGGCGATTCCGGTAGGGTTCCGGCCGGGAAAGAGGCCGGGGAGAGTCATGGCGGTGCGGTGAGCTCGAATATGGAGTCGGGCAAGGTTGGGGTAGAGTGGAGTGGGCGGTGGCTGAGTGGGGATCGGCGGCGGTACTACGGCGAACAGCGAGGCCAGAGGGCCTCTCGGCCTTGGCTCGGTGCCCTAGTGGTTGATAGGAGGTGGAGGGAGTGGGTATGAGGTGCTGGGAGAGCTCAGGCTCTGCTATTTATAGGCGGGCGGAGGATGGCCAAGCCGCAAGCCGCCGCGGTTGAGCTGGCAGGCACGGCGCGGGTGAATTGATGGAGGAGGGCAGGGGAAGTTATTGCGCGCAGTGGCGGCATGTGGGGAAGACGACGGCCAGGGAGGCCACAGTACCCGCACGGGCGCCACAGTGGCCGCGTGCGGTCGTAGCCAGTGGGAGCGATTTCGGCGAGGGGAAGGCTCGGGAGCGGGGTACGTGGGTTGCAGCGACGACGTTGGCACCACCGGACAACGTACGGCAACACGGGGTGGCCTGAGTGATCACATCAGACGCGGGGTGTGCGCAGAGCGCGTGCAAGGGCATGCCAGTGCCGTGCTCACCACGAGTACTGGCACCTGGAGGCCACGCACGCCTGGCGCACCTTGTCCACTGCGTCGACCATCGATCACTTAGTCTCCTTGTGCCACTGGCTCGACTAGGTGCACTCTGGTTTGAAGTGTTGCTTCAACAACAGTTTCTACCAGTAACTTTGGGAGAGATCTGGAAAGAAGATGAGCTGGAGATGAAGCCAGTGGAAATGTCTGGAGTGGTCTAGGTTGGAAGGACTACAAGCTGGCCAAATTTGAGAAACTTTCATCAGAATTTGGACATGGTTCATGTACAACTGCTATACTAAACCAGAAACTTAGTGAGGATGTTGCACTCACATGACTGATCTTCTGGAGCTGAAATTTGGTGTGTGAGGGTTATTTGGCAATGCCATGATGCCATAAAAATTTCAGCTCAAATGGATACCTCTAGCTGGTACTTCCTTCACAGAGGTTTGAACTGAACAGAAACTTGGCAGAATATTTCTGCTGAAAATTTGTTCTGGAAAAGGAGATGTTTTTAGATATTGTGGGAAGATATGTTCCCTAGTATCTCAGGGAATTATTTGGGAATTTTCCGAGTTAAGAAAATATGGGTTGCTTCACAAAGGGCCAGTGCTGTCCAGAAGATAAATGGAATATTTTGGACAAAAGTTTATACTGGACCATGAAATGTTTTTGAAGATTGTGGGAATAGATGATGACAAGAAGGTGTGGTATTAATTTGGGATTTTTTTGATCATCAGAACTATAGGTTGCTTCACAACCCATAGTGAAGATAGATTTTCCCAAAGGAGCAAATGAATTATTTTGAAAAGAATAAGAATTGGAATTTGATCCAGAAGGTGTGTGACAAGATTTTGGCAAGATGTTGAGGGCTTTGGATTGCTTAGATAGAAATTCAAAAGTTTCCCAAGTCCAAAGTCAACTGAGAAGATTCGAAAACCATCCAAATTGCAAATAAAACCAGAAAAGTTTTGAAAAGAAAAAGTTGCCAAAAACAAGGGTGTCACAAACCTACCCCCCTTAGGATGAATCTCGTCCTCGAGATTCGGTTGCTCAGGGAACAAGTGTGGATATGCTGATCTTAGAAAATCCTCTCTTTCCCACGTAGCTTCTTCCTCAGTATAATGATCCCACAACACCTTGTAAAATTTAATTATCTTACTCCTGGTAGTTCTTTCCACCTCATCCAAGATTCCGACAGGCTTTTCTTCGTAAGTCAGATCCTTAGTCAGCTCTAGCTCACTCATATTTGCCTGTTTGATCGGTGGTGCAATGCACTTTCTCAACTGTGATATGTGGAAGACATCGTGAACGTCAGACAACTCTGGTGGTAACTCTAACTGATATGCCACTCTGCCTCTTCTAGCAATTACTGGAAAGGGACCGATATATCTTTGTGCAAGCTTTCGTTGGGTGTGAAACCTTTTTATTCCTTTCATGGGGGTGACTCAGAGATAAGCATACTCTCCAGGCTCAAAAGTTACTTCTCGGTGCTTAGGGTCGTAATAACTCTTTTGACGGAACATGGCTGCTCGAAGACGTTCCTGAATATCCTTGACTTGCTTCTCAGCCTCAAGCATCAAATCTGTGCCGAAGATACGGCTGTCTCCTGTCTGGGACCAATTTAAAGGAGTGTGATATTTCCGTCCATACAGGGCTTCGAATGGTGACATCTTGAGACTCGACTGATAACTGTTATTGTAAGAGAATTCTGTGTAAGGTAGACTATCTTCCCATTTGGGTCCATAGGTGAGAGCACAAGACCGAAGCATATCTTCCAATTTTTGGTTCACACGTTCGGTCTGTCCATCCGTCTGTGGGTGATATGCCGTGCTATGCTTTAGCACGGTTCCCAGGGCTTGGTGCAACCGCAGCCAGAATGCTGAGGTGAACAAGGATCCTCTATCTGATGTGATAGACTTGGGCACTCCATGAAGGCTGACTATCCGAGACATATAAAGCTGTGCAAGCTGATCAGCTCTGAAAGTGCTCTTCACTAGAATAAAGTGAGCCACTTTAGTAAGTATATCCACGATGACCCAGATAGCATCATGGCCTCTTGTTGACTTGGGTAGTCCAACAATGAAGTCCATGCATATGTCATCCCATTTCCACTGAGGAACCTGTAAAGGTTGCAGTAGTCCAGCGGGTTTCTGATGTTCAGCCTTGACTCTGTTGCAGACATCACAACAGGCGACATAGTATGCAATGTCCCTTTGAATTCCTGGCCACCAAAAGGTTTCCCTTAAGTCCTGGTACATTTTTGTTCCTCCCGGATGGATAGAGTATGCGGATTCATGTGCCCTCTAAGTATTTGCTGTCTCAAGTTTTCTTGATCAGGCGCGCATATTCGGTTCTCAAACCATAAGGTGCCCTGGTCATCAACTCGGAAGGACTTGACCTTCCCTTGCTGAATGTTCTCCTTGATTTCTTGCATACTTTTATCAGATTTTTGAGCTGCCTTAATTTCTTCCATAAGTGTTGGAATAATTTCCAATGTATCCGGGCTAATTGGGCCACATAATACCATATGCAGGTTGGCAAACTCTTCTTGTAGCCTTGGATGGATACCCTCAGTTAGTGCATTCATAGTGCCTTGTTTTTTGCTGAGAGCATCGGTGACCACGTTGGCTTTTCCCAGATGATAATTAATTCCAATGTCATAGTCCTTGACCAGTTCAAGCCATCTTCTCTGCCTGAGATTAAGGTCGCGTTGGGTGAAAATATACTTGAGACTCTTGTGGTCTGTGTATATTTCACATCGCTGCCCAATGAGATAATGCCTCCCAATCTTTAATGCATCAACCACGGCTGCCAATTCCAAATCATGAGTGGGATAGTTCTCTTCATGGGGCCATAGCTGTCTGGATGCATATGCTACAACCCTTCCTTCTTGCATTAGCACACAGCCGATTCCACGCCTGGAAGCATCGCAATATATATCAAAGCTCTTGTTTATGTCTGGAAGAACTAAGACAGGAGACATAGTTAGCCTCGTCTTTAACTCCATGAAACTGCTATCACATTCTTCCATCCAGACAAATTTGTGGTTCGTTTTCAACAGTTCTGTCAACGGCTTGGCCATTTTTGAGAAGCCTTCAATGAAACGACGGTAGTAGCCTGCCAATCCTAGAAAGCTACGGACTTCAGTTACTGTGGCTGGTGTCTTCCAATTTAATACAACAGTCACTTTGCTAGGGTCGACGGCCACACCCTGTTCTGACAGAACATGTCCCAGAAATCCCACCTCTCTTAGCCAAAATTCACACTTACTGAACTTGTCATACAAGCGATGGGTCCTTAGTCTTTCCAGGACAGTACGGAGGTGTTGCGTGTGCTCTTCTTCATCTCTGGAATAGATAAGAATATCATCGATGAACACTACCACAAACTTGTCCAAGAAGTCCATGAAGACATTGTTCACTATGCTCATGAAGTATGATAGACCCTTTGTCAGCCCGAATGACATGACTGTAAATCCATACAGACCATATCGGGTAGTGAAGGCTGTCTTGGGGATATCCTCTTTCCTGATTTTTAGCTGATGATACCCCGTTCGAAGATCAATCTTGGAGAATACCCGGGCCCCGTTTAACTGGTCAAATAGATCATCAATGCGGGGAAGCATATATTTATTCTTGATGGTGACCTCATTCAATTGGCGGTAGTCCACGCACATTCGTAGGCTGCTATCTTTCTTCTTAACAAACAGTACAGGTGATCCCCATGGCGAGGTGCTTGGACGAATGTACCCTTTTTGTAATAATTCATCCAACTGTTTCTTTAATTCCACAAACTCTGGGGAAGGCATGCGGTAGTACTTCTTATAAATTGGAGCGGTTCTAGGAACAACATCAATAGCAAACTCTAGTTCCCGATCAGGTGGCATTCCTGGTAGTTCTTCCGGAAATACATTCGGAAATTCACTGACTACTGGAATCAGATTTGTATCTGTAGCAGTGGCTTTGAATGCCATTCCCTTCTTTGAAATCATTCTGCTAGCAGTGAATTGTACTGTTTGACCTGCCAGGTTAACCAATGTCACCGTCCTGGTGGCATAGTTGATACACACCTGATGTGGTGTCAACCAATCAATTCCCAGTATTAAATCCAATCCAGGGGATTCAACGGCAACAAGGGTAGCTGGAAACTTAACTCCATGTATCGAGATTTCCAGATCCTTGTATATAACATTTGTTCTGAGCATGGAGCCAGGGGATTGTACCACCATGATTTTATCCAAAAGAGAAGGAGAAAGTTTGTGTATGGTGGCAAAACTCCGCGAAATAAACGAATGAGAAGCCCCAGAATCAAATAAAATTATTGCAGGTATGTCGTTAACAAAAAACATACCAAGGACCACGTCTGGTGCTTCGCGGGCCTCCTCAGCGGAGATATGATGGACTTGTCTGCGATAGAAGTTCGGATTGGGGCGGCGTCCAACATTGTTGACTTGTGGCTTGTAGTCAGACGGTGGCTTCCCATTTCTTGCGGGGCACTGCCTGGAGTAATGCCCGCCCTGGCCACAATTAAAGCAAGTGTTGTTGCGGCGGTAGTCCTCCAGCAATGGCTGTTTGCCAAAGGTCTTGTCATGGCAGAAGGGCTTATTGTTGTTGTTGTCGTTGCTCCAAGCAGGCTTGTACTCAGACGGACCTGGTTGCCAGATACGTGGCTTCTGTACAAACTGCTCATGGTTGTCCTTGGGTTCAAACTTCCGCTTGCGATCATCAAATCCTGACTTATGCTCTCGCTCGGCTATGAAAGCCTTGTTTACCAAAGTCTGGAAGTCTGGAAAATCCAGCATACAAAGCTGACAATGGAGGCTATGATTAAGTCCTCCTAGGCATCGGTCTATCTTTCTTTCTTCTATGGACACATCGTGAGTGGAGCACCGGGCCAGAATATTAAACTTGTTCAGATACTCACCCACTGACATGTTTCCTTGAGTAAGAGCACGAAATTCCCTTTGCTTCACCTTCATTATGCCGGTAGGAATATGATACTTGCGGAATGCCTCGAATTTCTCCCAGGAAATATCTTCCCCAGGAGGCCACATTATTTTTGCATTATCCCACCATATAGCTGCCGGTCCTTCCAGGTAGTGAGTAACAAAATGAACCTTGTCTGACTCATCATAGCGGGCTATGTCCAACTTCTTTTCCATAGTCCTTAGCCAGTCATCAGCTTCCATAGGATCCACAGCTTGACCAAAACTAGGTGGCTTGGTACGCTGAAAATCAGACAATTTAGAGTGTGTCCCATTATTGTGATTCTGACCCACCATAGTCATCATACTT
This sequence comes from Elymus sibiricus, assembly GCA_039707655.1. Lineage (NCBI taxonomy): Eukaryota > Viridiplantae > Streptophyta > Magnoliopsida > Poales > Poaceae > Elymus > Elymus sibiricus. Next base: position 2,902,248 of record CM077670.1, on the reverse strand, counting down.
TTCAGAAATTCCATGAGATCTTGATTTCTTTTCTCTTCAAACATTCTCATAATCTGATCTGTGGTCGGTGACTGTGGTGGTGGGGGTGGCAAATCTTCTGGTGATTGACCTGCTTGTCTGGCGGATCGACGAACAGGAGTTCCATCGCCGCCTTTATTACTACAACTCTTCATCCTAAATTTGTTCCCATTGCAAAATACCGAATCGATGAGCAACATCCATAAGGGAAACACAACAACATGACCCCAGGAAAAGAAACTGAATAAAAAAAAGAGAAAAAAGTAAACAACATAATTATACAAGGCAACCCAACATCATACATGACAAGCTAGTAGGGGGTTATCATGGCTAGAATTGCTCATATGGCAGTTGACATATGCAAAGATGCTACGATGCATGCACTGAAACTCAAGTCTCCACTCTAGTAACGCGGGTGGCACGAACACTGGCAAACTAAAGACTCCTCGTCGTCTGATCCTGTCTCGGAATCGGAGCTGATGATGTGAATCTCGGCCTTCGGATCAACGGAAACACGGCGACACTGACGGGAAGGTTCTCCCTCTGAAGGAGAAGAAGCACGACGCCGCAGCATCGGAGTAGCTGGAGTAGCTAGGAGTGAGGCCCATTCTGCCGGGGTCTCACATCGGCTACTAGACGAAAAGCCTGGCGGTCTGAACGAGCTAGAAGGAGTCTCAGAGGGTGGAACGGGTGGTGTATACACAGGTGATAACGCAGGAGGAAGAGGAGACAGTGCTGCTGCAACAGCTGCAAGTGCCTCGCGGGCATGAGTCAGCTCCTCTGCTAGTGAAGTGATCATATGGTAACTGGCATTCAGATAACGAGATAAAACACCAGTAGCACGATCACTCGCCGGGTCAACAGGTGCGAAAAGAACTCGCCCTGTCGTAGGCAACATGGTGGGGTAGTAAAAGAAACCTGGATGGGTCTGCATCTTGACCTCGTGGAAGCGCAAGTTAGTGAGAGCCTCCCAAGTTGGGATACAGCCGAAGCCAGACGCTACGGAGCAGTACTGGAAAAGTGAACGGTGCCGGATCATGGTTGTAGTGGTACGGAACTGGTGCCATCTACACTCATCAAACCAGCGGTTAGCACAACAGTAAACTATATGCATGCCATGCAGCAATCAAATGCAACAAGCAATGCACATACCAAGACTCTGAGCTAATTGAGGTTCTAACACGGGATTAACTAGGGTGTCCTACAGTTAGCGCGGCTCTGATACCAAGCGTTGTGGCACCCCGGCTCAGAGGACTGGTTTACCTAGTGTTTGCAACCCAGAGATCATGTCTTCTGGAAACACACAACAACTTGGAACAGAACAGAACTGATCTTTATTGATATTCTTTGAGTACAAGCTCGCAATTTACATCGCCAACGAGGCCAGAAGCACAACAAGTGCTATGACAATATCTACATTATTTATGGAACATAGCAAGGCCTCGGTACTGCGAGGTGATTCTACGGCGTAGCAGAACATAGCGCGGAAAACTCCATTCCATAGGGACACTACTTGGACACGGCCTAGTTAGCATAGCACCAACCTTCGGGACCTCCGTCTTTGGCTTCTCCTGCTTCTGGCATGACACGCCAGGTGAGTACTTGGAATGTACTCGCAAGCTCACAACAACCAAAACAATGCAGCAAACAACAGCATGGCAATGATCATATTAAGTGCTTAAGTTGCTTACTTACTGTTACCGAATATCAACTTACTCTCTTTCGGGTTGTCCCACAACCCTCGAGATACTCATGATCCATTGAGCATTTCCGAACATAAGACAAGTTCTTCCATCATTATTATTATTACGGTTGACCACTCAGTGTGACCTAGTGCGGACTGTGTCCAATACCGTGGACACGGCTATTCGAATAGATTCTTACACTCTGCAGAGGTTGCGCACTTTTCCCACACCATGGAGCTCCTGGTTCCGTACCTCGGCAAACTTCCCTTTCCGGGTGGACCGGTGTTGCTCCAACGAAACTTGCCTAACCCGTGACTCCTCCACCGTACCACCGACAATCATCCTCCCCCGGAGTCATGCCCTGGGTGACCCATGTGTCACCCCGTGACACCTGCCACCGTCGTGGCCAACTAAACTGTCCCAAACGGGGACGCCGGCAAATAACTCAACTGGCTCACAGGATTATCGTCGCCTACCTGATCAGGGTAGCACGCACGCATAACCCTCCCTCTTTGGTCGTACCGATAAAAGAGCATGCGGTCAGACCAAGTCAAGGCCGTCCCATTCCAGCAGATGTGGCTACACGGGTAAGTCCGGGTCGGTGGCACTTGATCAACCATTCAACTTAGTTTTAATACTTACATTACCAGTAAGGTAGTTTATCATGAATAAACTAGTATGGCAGTAGTTATGCAACAATATAATTTACTATGAATTATCACATATTAAAATAATGCAAATAATTCAATTAATAAACCAATACTATTGACATGCTTCATGTAATGGATGATGTGGCTTGCCTTACTCAGTTGGGTTGTCCACAAACTCCTGGTCTTCAAAACCAAAATGATTTCCTTTTGAAAATATTTTAAAATAGCAAAGGAAAATGTCACATAACACATTTCTATTCACCAGAAATTATGTACATGTGAGAAAAATACCAAAATTTACCAGAAAATGGAGGGGCTCAAGAGAAAACCCATGCAAAAGGAATCAATTGATTTGGACTTGTGGATAAAAAGTTATGGATGGTCAAAGTTTCTTGTCAAATCTTATTTAAAAACAAAAAATAGAAAAACCCACAGAGGGCCATGTCGATGGCGTAAAGTCGAGGGGCGCCTCCACTTACCACTTCGGCGCGCGGGGGCGAGCCGCTAACGGGTGGGCCCCTATGTCCGATTTAAAAAGGGGGAGAGAGAGAACAGAGCTCTGCGGCTCTACGGCGATGGTCGCCGGTGATGCAGACGATGGCGAGGTCGGGAGAGGGCAGGGATGGAACGAGCTCACGGAGATGAAGACGCACGTACCCGCAGCGTGACGAGAGGTGGCCGGACAACGTCGTCTCTTTCCTCTTCGGCGGCGGCTGCTCTCAGGTGTCGCCGGAGAAGGCGATTCCGGCAGCGTTCCGGCCAGGCAAGAGGTCGGGAAGAGTCATGGCGGTGCGGTGAGCTTGAATATGGAGTCGGGCAAGGTTGGGGTGGAGTGGAGTGGGCGGTGGCTGAGTGGGGATCGGCGGCGGTACTCCGGCGAAGAGCGAGGCCAGAGGGCCTCTCGGCCTTCGCTCGGTGCCCTAGTGCTTGATAGGATGTGGAGGGAGTGGGGATGAGGTGCTGGGAGAGCTCGGGCGCCGCTATTTATAGGCGGGCGGAGGATGGCCGAGCCGCAAGCCGCCGCGGTTGAGCTGGCGCCGGAAGGACAGCGAGCTGGCTGGCACGGCGCGGGTGAAGTGATGGAGGAGTGCAGGGGAAGTTATTGCGCGCAGTGGCGGCACGCGGGGAAGACGACGGCCAGCGAGGCCACAGTACCCGCACGGGCGCCACAGTGGTTGCGTGCGGTGGCGGCCAGCGGGAGCGATTCCGGCGAGGGAAAGGCTCGGGAGCGGGGTACGTGGGTGGCAGCGACAACGTCGGCACCACCGGACAACGTACGGCAACGCGGGGTGGCCTGAGTGATCACATCAGACGCGGGCGGTGCGCAGAGCGGGTGCAAGGGCATGCCAGTGTCGTGCTCACCACGGGTACTGGCACCTAGAGGCCACGCACGCCTGGCGCACCTTGTCCACTGCGTCGACCATCGATCACTTAGTCTCCTTGTGCCACTGGCTCGACTAGGTGCACTCTAGTTTGAACTGTAGCTTCAACAACAGTTTATGCCAGTAACTTTGGGAGAGATCTGGAGAGAAGATGAGCTGGAGATGAAGCCAGTGCAGATGTCTGGAGTGGTCTCGGTTGGAAGGACTACAAGCTGACCAAATTTGAGAAACTTTCATCAGAATTTGGAAATGGTTCATGTACAACTTCTATACTGAACCAGAAACTTAGTGAGGATGTTGCACTCACATGAGTGATCTTCTGGAGCAGAAATTTCGTGTGTGAGGGTTATTTGGCAATGCCAAGATGCCATAAAAATTCCAGCTGAAATGGATACCTCTAGCTGGTACTTCCTTGCACTACTAGGAAATACCTTATAGATAGATGCTTAGCAGTAGCGAGGGGTATATGGGCCACGCTGCTGCTAATTAGTAGTAGCGCGGGGTATAGACCCCACGCTACTACTAAGTTGATAGTCATAGCGCGGGGTATAAATCCCGCGCTACTACTAAGTGATTCCCACCGTCCCCCCGGGATCGGCCATAGTAGTAGCGCGGAGTATAAATCCCACGCTACTACTAAGTTGATAGTAGTAGCGCGGGGTATAAGGCCTACGCTACTACTAAGTGGACCACCTGGACATGCTATAGTTGTAGCGCGGGTGAAACATGCCGCGCTACTATTATTTTGTCACTGGCTACACCATAACTACAGCCGCGTACTTATAGTACCAACGCGCCCCGTCGCCTCGTTCTCTCTCTCTCTCTCCCCCACATCTTTCTCCTTATCCGACCACTGCGTCCTCATCCTCCTCCACCACCGGATCCGGCCGCTGCCAAGGTTTCCCCTCACCCAGCTCGGAGCGGCGCTGTACGCTATTTCTCCAGCAACTGGTGAGGTGCGGACGCCGGCCGCTGGCCGATGCGGGGGTCGTGCCGTTCCTTGTGCAGCAGCTCACGGCGACCTGCACGTCCCCCACCGGCGAGGACGCGGCCGACGCGCTACTCAACATCTCCCTCCCCGGACGGGAGCAGCTCATGTCATCCCCTATCCCGGTCGTCTCCCATCCGGCCAGCAATAGTGAGCCCCCTCTCCTTCCTGTTCTCCCTGTTCTTCCCATCTCCCATCCGGCCAGCAACAGGGAGCCCCGTGTTTTTTTTTTGTGGTAGATCTCGTCCTACCTAGCTTGGATCCATGGACGGCACGTGGATCAGGGAACTTGGACGCCGGCAGCTCCAGCTCATCTCCCTTGTTTAATCAATTTGGTGAGCCTATACTAGTACTTATGCTGGATTTCCAACCCAATGCACCATGTACTAGTTGATGCAAGTGATTAATGGATGTTTGGAGCGTATACATCTCAAAAGCAAACATTTTTGTTGTGTGTCCCGTTAATTAACATGCTTATTGAATTGTATACATCTCAAAAGCATAAAATGGAATTGGTGGATTTTTTTAAAATTCTAATTAGTTAGTAGTAGCATGGGGCAGCCTCCTGCGCTGCTGCTATTTAGCAGTAGCGCGTGTGCAACCCACGCTACTGCTATCACCACTAGTAGTAGCGCGGGTAAAACACGCGCTACTGCTAAAAGTTAGCTGTAGCACCCTAACAGTAGCACGGGGTCCCACGCTACTGGTATGCCAAAAACCAGCGCTACTACTAGAGTTTTTCCTAGTAGTGTTCACAGAGGTTTGAACTGAACAGAAACTTGGCAGAATATTTCTACTGAAAATTTGTACTGGACAAGGATATGTTTTTGGATATTGTGGGAAGATATGTTCCCCAGTATCTCAGGGAATTTTTTGGGAATTTTCTGAGTTAAGGAAATATGGGTTGCTTCACAAAGGGCCAGTGCTGTCCAGAAGATAAATGGAATATTCTGGACAAAATTTTATACTGGAGCATGAAATGTTTTTGATGATTGTGGGAATAGATGATGACAAGTAGGTGTGGTATTAATTTGGGATTTTTCTGATCATCAGAACTATAGGTTGCTTCACAACCCATAGTGAAGACAGATTTTCCCAAAGGAGCAAATGAATTATTTTGAAAAGAATAAGAATTGGAATTTGATCCAGAAGGTGTGTGACATGATTTTGGCAAGATGTTGAGGGCTTTGGATTGCTTAGATAGAAATTCAAAAGTTTCCCAAGTCCAAAGTCAACTGAGAAGATTCGAAAACCATCCAAATTGCAAATAAAACCAGAAAAGTTTTGAAAAGAAAAAGTTTACAAAAACCAGGGTGTCACAGCAGTGCTGCCACCATAGCGAAGGGGGGATTCCACCTTCTTCTACCTTGTACGCGAGAACACTCTCATCCACAGCAATCCCAACCAAGCAGGAGTAGGGTTTTACACCGCCGGGTGGCCCGAACCTGGGTAGCTGCTTGTTTCCCTGCTGTGCCCTGCGTGTGTGTGCACTCTCGTCGTGCTCCACTCGCCGTAGCTCCGCCAAGGTCATCGTCCGGTCGTTAGGTAGCGAATCAGGCCCCCAAGGTTCCCGGAGCCCCATCTCCGACAGCGTCGATCTCAGGCATCCGAGGAAGAAGACGAGGAGGAAGCGGTCGATTCAGCGGCTCCTAGCTCCAACGGGTGGCACCCGGCAGCGTAGCAGACGACGGCGGAGCGGATGGACATGGTGGGGATGCGAGGTGGCAATGGTGGCTACGCGGGCAAGCTTGCGATGGCGATGGCCGAGACGGCCATGGCGGGAGAGGAAGGAGCAGCGCGTGGGAAGGGGGGAAAGATCCTGGCCGTGTCCCCGAGGCATGCGGTGGCCTTCTTATCTAGCCAGGGGCGGCCATAGCGGCGTGGGGGGGGGGAGGGAGGCTGGCAGGAGCCGGCTGGGACGGAGAACTGGCTCGGGCGCGCGCGCTCCGCAGTGAGAGGTGGACGAAAGGCTGGTGCGGGTGGGCCGGGCCGCACTGTGGCGACGACCGGGCCAAGTGCACGGTGCACTTCTGCCTTTTCTTCTTTTTCTTTTATTGTTTCTTATTTTCTCTGTTGTTTTCTATATAAATTTAATACCAAATGAATTTTGTTGATTTTGAAACTTGGCACATAAATAGTAGGCAAGGTTTAGAGCAAGCACAACAAGTCTCAAATTATTTTGAATAGTTTATTAAGTATTTGTTTAAATTGAATTGGCTCAAGTAAGTGCTGCTAGTTCTGTGTTCTTGATGCTAGGGTCATTTTGGGAATTTTAGTGATGTTGTTTACCTTAACAATAATAAATATGGAATATTTCCAAAATTATGAACTATTTAGTTTTTAGATTTGATCAACTTTTTTTTTCACTTCAAATTTGAATTCCATTTTGAAGTGGAATTTGAAATGAGATGTGAGTTCACTGTAGCTAGGCATTGCAAATCAAGATGACTTGGCATAATTAGTGGGAGTTCACTGTAGCTTAATGACTAGGGTGTTGCAACTCCCCTCCTCTAAAAGAAATTCTCGTCCCGAGAATTAAGAGGTAGAGTAAGGGTGGAAAGGTCTAGTTTCGAAATTGTAGTGAATTTTCTTGTTCTTGTTGCCCTTCTCGAAGAAGTTGATCCTTTTCATTGATGTCTTCATTTTCTCTGCATTAGTGCATCATGACGAAGTTGTCATTCTTCCTTCAGGGTCTTCATCGTACTTACGGATAGGGTAGGAGAGGAAACTCGCATAGGGACGAATGTCTGGAAGGATTGGCATCCGGTAATTGTCACAGGGGATGAAGGTATAAAGTATCTCTCGAATTGAAACTTAAGAAAAACATCGAGAGTAAAGTAAGAAGGTACAATAAGAATTTTCAAGCGGGCATGCAATCGTTCAATGCCTAATCAGAAGGTGAAAGGGGTTCAGAGAAACGAGAATAAATATTGCGTCTGATACCGGAATAGAACATGTGAGGGAAGGTGGCTCGTGAAATCCATACGAAGCCAAATACAAAGGACAATTTCGGATACAAGGATCATGGAGTTGTTTTCATGAAACTTTATGATCAAGAGATCTTTCGGAGAGGGTTCAAACGATCGACATGCTCATGTCAGAATGATAATTGATTACATGGATAACTGGGAGATATAGTCGCAAGTACTACCGAAAGGTAAGGCAGACTACACCAGTATGTATTTGGGAATTCGGGCATTTCCGAATCATTAGGATGATCGAAATCGAAGTGATCAACATTCATACCACCATGAGGAATAAGAAGGGTGGTGGCATCTTGTGAGATCATGATACAAGGCTTTCCAAAGGATGGTTTGTCAGCTAAGTTGATAACAGTGTCGGTACCAAGGGCGAGGGACGAAGAGAACCATTTTGCTGCTCGTTAAAATGAGGCGGACCAATAGGAAAAGTTCTCGTCCACCGTTGGTTACCGGAATGTCAACAACAATAGTAACAGGAATTTACTGACAGAGTTGTGCACCGAGGTGTTTACATAAGTAGGGAATGATTACTGCTTAGATCATATAAATTTCAAGAAAGGTTAAAAAGACCAATGGAAAGGAAAATGTGACTATACACAAGTATTAGGATTATATCTTTCCCAAGGACAAGCAGAGCATGATATTCATGGCACGATAGCAAGTAGATAACCATTTAGGTAAAGGGGCCAGGAAAATTTACGACGTTTACCCATACAACGGTGTTTGTATAAATGATCAAGAAACATTTAGCATTGTGCTTCCAATGTTCTTGTTGATTTTCGGAGTACCACAGTCATGCTTCGGGGTAGCAATAATATGGTGTTTCAAGTAAGGGTTGGGTCTGAAGATCACAAGATATACAGAAGGATCAATTTCAAGAATAACAAGGAACTTAAGGTATAACCAAAACATGACCAAGTCTGTGTTGGAAGGAAGGCAAGGATGATGCTTTAGAACAGAATAGAGGTCAGACTGGTTTATTGATCTGCGGAGCGCAAAGACTTTAACCATGCCGGAGAAAAGGAATCAAAGAAGAACAACATGGTCTGAACCATGATTGCAAGAGACCGATTCAAGGATACAGAATGAATTTATACCAAGGGAATAATTATTTTATTGAGAAGGTTCCATGATAAGCTCTACATCATGTCCATGGGCATGAACGCAAATGTTTCGAAGTCGACTCCCACTTCTTCAATGCATAACCTTTCATTCACTTCTCGCTTTCGATGAAGTTGTAGTGTTGAAATTTTATTTGGTGTAACACCAGTAGAGTATAACCCGCATATATTTTGGGTTCACACAGATTAGGGAAGGCATAGGTTCAACCCATCGGGGCATCTTAGGAACATATACCACAAAATTCAGGAGTAAATAACACAAGCTCGAAAGCATAGCATGGTTGGGAAAAGCAGAGGATACAATTTACCAAAGGCATTATGTATTAGGGGATGAACTCACAAGGTTATTGAATATGAAGGACACTATCGGATAATAATCCAACAAAGGATCTGGTGGTCCACAAAGGATCTGATGTGAGTATCGGTACTCAATCAGAAGAAGAAAGAATGCAAAGGCATCGGATTATAGAAACATCTGAATAATTCGACGCTTAAATCCAAGTTATTTATGATTTTCAAATCGGTGAATCCGAAGCAGATGCTCTGATCAAATATAAGTAAGTTGAATAGACTTAGAGGCACAATCGATCAAAACTTGATTGATCAAGAACCAGCTCATGTCTGGAATGACGTCTCAGACACAAATTAAGTTCATAAATCTTTATATTACAATAGGGGCCACAAGGACCCGGGGATACATCAGTACAAATACAAATAAGTCTGGGTACAGACGAAGTTAGACAAGTTTCCCTTAAGAAGGCTGAGCACAACAACGACAACTGATCGAAAAGGCGCAGGCCTCCTGCCTGGGACCTCCGAACTACTCCTGGACATCATCGAGATCCACGTAGTAGTAGCCACCCTCAGGATCGCCTAGCTCCTAGGCTCCATCATCTGATCACAGCAACCGGGTAGAAGAAAAAGGGGTGCAAAGCAACGGTGAGTACTCATCCAAAGTACTCGCAAGACTTACATCAGAACTATGCTAAGTATGCATCGGTATCAAAGAAGGGGGTTATATCTGTGGTCTAAACTGCAGAAATGCTAGAGATGAGGGGGAAAACCTATCTTAACGAAGACTAGCATCTTGTAGCATCAGAAGAGAGTAGCATATATATATATATATATATATATATATATATATATATATAACCTATAACATTATATAGGAACATGTAAGCGACAACAATACCCAGAGATCCTTCCTCGACTACCCAGAGAGAAAGCGATCTCGGAGCAAGTATAGCAGTTAAGTATTATATAAGTATCCGGTTCTAGTTCTAGTAGATCAGGATACAACTTCAAGCGTCCTGTTATTGTGGACACGGCTATTCGAATAGATTTGTCTTCCCTGCAGGGGTGCACCACATAGCCCGATACGCTCAATTACCTCTGGCCGGACACACTTTTCTGAGTAATGCCCAGCCTCGGATAATCGACACACCGTAGTCGTACCTAGGCTCTGCAGAGAGGTCAGCACGCCAGTCTATGTCCTAAGCGTGAAGGGGTCATGGGCCAATCACCCTAAGCACTCCTGCACGTTCAGAACGCGGCCGGGACCAAGCCTAACCTCTGTATGCACGAGCAGGCGTAACCAGCTCACCCGGGCGCGCCACTCAACTGTGACGTCTGACGGAGCTTTCGAGAGAATGTACGACGCCAAGGGCCCCATATACCATTATCCCGCGCGGCGGTTAGTGCGTATAAGCCAATGGCGAACTCAGATCCAATACCCAAATCCGTTAGTGTATTATTAGTAGTAACTCGCAGAGACGAACCGGGCTCCTGTCGCTCTGACTTGGTAACTCGTGGACCAACGACTAGGGACCAGGCCCACCTCTCTCCTAGGTGGTCTCCACCTGCCCTGTCGTTCTGCCACAATATCTCTCGCGGGTGCTCTTGGAGCCGACCTGTCTTCAGTAAGAATCACTCGCGGGTACCCTTGGGGCCGACCCGTCTTTATCATTGGGAGCTGTCGGGACTCGGGTCCATCTCTTACTGTATGGTACCACCCGCCCTTCAGCCCCGTATTAACATTGAAATGTAATAGAGTAAGTATACACGTTGTTGGTGTCAAAACCGGCAGACCTCGGGGTAGGGGGTCCCGAGCTGTGGATCTTGGATCAGTGGTAACAGAGACAAGGGAGAAGATGTTTACCCAGGTTCGGGCCCTCTTGATGGAGGTAAAATCCTACGTCCTGCTTTTGTTTATATTGATGGAGATGTATCGAGTACAGAGTTGATCTACCTCGAGATCGTAATGTGTGTCTAACTCTAGGGCTAGGTGAGTGATATTGCGTTGATGTCCCCTCCACGGTCGGTATCTAGGAGCGGGGCGGCAGGAGAGATCTTGGAGTATACGTCAAGTCTTCGGTAGAGACAGTCTTGATCATGCCTCCTGTACATGGCCTCCGGAGTCCACCTTGATCACGCACGAGGGCCCATCGGCCCAACTAAAGAGACGGGCTGGCTAGGTTAGCACCCCCCCAATCCAGGACACCGTCAGTAGCCCACGAACAGGTCTTCTACGCCGAGGACGATTTTCTTAACAGACGCCACCTCGGATCCGGAGTCCTTGTCTTGACAGACGAGTTCCCCTTTATAATTTACTCTTTTTTAGTGGAGCGATGTCATTCGAGGCCCAACTGAGCTTGTACCCTGCCCGAAGGGGGTAGATATCTTAGCCTCAAAGGCCTACCATCGAGGTATGAATGGCCCAATCTGGTTTGACAACTTTATCGAAGCGACACGCCCCACGACTGGTTGGGCAGTTACTGTTTCCCTTAAGTCGTGGTTCGAGGCAGCCTTTTTCCTGGCACATCCCATGGAGGTGGAGATCGTGCCCGTTTTCTCAGGGATATCATTATGATTTTGTTTCCCCCCATATGCTTAATGGCATCTTTGATGGGAATGGCGAGTTTATCGGCGCTGCGAGGGGGACTCTTAGCCTTTCACAGGCTTATAAGAGCAAAAAGGGGGGACAGCGCAATTGACCACGCTCCCACTCTCCCCTTCTACTGCTTCGTCTAGCTCCAGCGCCCAGATCCGATACTCAGCCTCTTCCCTTAGCGAGTCCAACCTCCACCACCAGCCATGGCCGACACCCTCAAAGGGCACTGGGGTGGTTCCATCGTGACGGATGGCACCATCCTAGAGCTGCGCAGCGCGGGGTATCTGACCCCGCCATCGCCGCCCATGTTCCAGCAGCTGGCCAGCAAGTGCCCGCTCCCAACGCTGGGGAGCGGGTAGTCTTCGTCCCCCACCTCGTCCAAGGCCTGGGGTTCCCGCTGCACCCCTTTGTGCGCGGGGCGATGTACTACTATGGGCTCGATTTCCACCATATGGCCCAAAACTCCATTCTTCACCTCGCCTCCTTCATCACGGTCTGCGAGGCATTCCTCCGCTGTGAGCCGCACTTCGGCCCATGGCTGAAGCTCTTCGGGATCAAGCCGAAGTCCAGTGGCTCTGACCTCGCGGAGTGCGGAGGAGCCATGATCAGCAAAAACTAGAGGGTCGCATGGTTCAAGGGCACCTTCATCGAAATGGTGAAGGAGTGGCAGCGGGAGTGGTTTTATATCACCGAACCGCTCGCCCCTGGTCAAGCTGAGGTCCCAGCCTTCTTGGCCGAGCCTCCAAAGAAGCTCAAGTCCTGGATGGAGAAGGGCGTCGCCTAGGGGAGCCCAAAAGAGGTGGAGGTCCTGGTCGAGAGGATCAAATGGTTGTCCACCACGGGGAAGGTCGAGCTTGCCGACATCATCAACGTCATGCTCAACCGCCGCATACTCCCTCTCCAGCTTCGGCTACCCCGATGTGGGCACAAAAGCCCGAGGACATGGACTCCATCACCACCTTCTTCCGCTCCACCTTGGCCGCCATGTGGACGAGGCTCATGAAGCTGGCCAAGGACAAGATCCCCAAGGAAGGGGAGGACCGCGGCCTCGAGGACAGCTACGAAGCCCCTCCGGTAAGTGATCCTGCCCACCAACTATCATTCTCGTCCTCCGTATCGAGGACTAGAGTTTTGATGAATCGTTACGCTTGACGTTTTGCAGAAGAGGCTGGCCTGGGTACAAGGAGTGCGATGCCCGGCTCCACTGCCAGAGGAGCCCCAAACTCCCCTGCTCTCGGCGCTACTGACCGAGGAGCTGCATGTGGTGGCCCCCAAAGGGACGAAGTCCCAGAGGGGTAGGTCAAGTGCTCGGACTCGGGAGACCTCGGTCACCCGGTCCGAAAAGACCCACACCTCCGCTGCCCATGACGGCGACGTAGAGGAGGGTGAGGTCGAGGAGATCCCTCTCCTGAAAGGGAAGAGGTCAGCATCAGAGGATGCCGAAGCTGGCATGCCGCCCAAGGGCCTAAATAGGCCGAGGAGAACCTCGTCCGGGGCCGCCAGCAAGTTGTTGGAGAGAGTCGAGCTCTCCGGTGACTCAGAAGAAGACCTCCTTGCGATGGGGAGGAAGAAACCGGCGCCTCGAGGGTAAGCCGTCGTCTTTATATCCCGTCTTTCAATTTGACAAGTTCTTTTAAGAAAGGGACAACTCATAGAGTGCCTTTTCTCACGCAGTCCGCCGAGGGTAATCCCCAGCGGTTCCTCGAGCGGGTTGCCATCCGCCAGCGGGAATCCAGAGCCCGCAGTTCCTCCCCCGGCGCATGACGGGCTAGGGGAGGCGACATCCACCCCAGCTCCAGACATCGACATGACGAGGCTCGGGGAGGCGGCCGTCACGGCCGAGGTCGACACCTCGGCCCAACAAGACCAGGGGAAGGAACACCACGAGGTCATCGAAGAGGAGCTGGGCCAGTCATCGGTCCAGCCGATATCTGCTTCGGCTCTGCCACCGCAGGTGGAGGCTACCCGGATCGGCACATCCGAGGTCATCCCTCCACCCCCACCAACTGCCCAAGGACGTGCTGGCGCGGGGTGGACCGAGGAGATGGAGGACACCCTGAAGGGCTCCTCCATCAAGGAAGTGCACCGTGCCCTGATAGGCGCGGCGCCGTAGGGCTTCCAGTCCACAGAGGCCGGCCTGCATGAGGTTTTTAAGAACCTCGTAGCGAGTTTCGAGGTACGCTTCTATCCTCGCACCAAGTTTAACTTGTTTATTTGAGTTTTTTGATTTATGTATTTGTCTGAGGACATAATAGCGCAGCCTGCTAAGCGGCTTAGTGAGTGAGTAGCCCCCGAGCCCGAAGTTGGTTTCAAGAAACCGGCATTGGGGTCATATAATTAAGTAGGAGCCTGTCAGGTAGCCCCCAGGGCGTTGCTCAAGGCAACCGTCCTGGAACTCTAATATTTTGACCGTTGCTTTTGTCATAAGAATTCTTGCTGCCAGGTTTCGACTTCGGTTCCGGACTCCGTCTCCGAGGAGATTGCGGAGATAAACCGGAAGCTCGAGAGGTCCCAGAAGGACCTCAACTTGGTGAACCAGAAATTCAAGCAGTCTCAAGGTAAGCAAGTTAAACTTGCATTATACTTTGTACGAAAGAGTTATGATGTGTTTTGCTAAAAAAAACTAAGGCCGAACTGTTTCAATGACAACAGCGTTAGCGGAGCTTGAGACGCTCAAGGCCGAGCTTGAAAAGGCTCGGCAGGAGGTGAAGCATCATGAGGCTGCGGCCGCAGAGGCAGAGAAGGCCCGAGCCGCCGAGAAGGTGGCTGGGGACAAGCATCGGGCGCGGGTTCTTGAGGTTGAAGAGACCCTGAAGGGCGTGTTTGAAGCACGCGACAAGCTTCAGGTGGAGGGGCAACGAACAAAGGAGGAGCTCGAGAAGCTTCATCTTGCCCACTCCGAGCTCAAGACCACGGCCCGGGCTGACCACGAGGTGCTCCAACAAGTGGAGCAAATCGCCTTAGGTAAGCTATTTCTGCTGTAGTGTGCGTTTGGCAGCAAAGGGCATATCGAGCTCAACCAATTATGGCGTTCCGCAGAGGTCTTTACAGATCTTCCGCAGAGCGCGGCGGATGCGGTGGCGTACTTCGGCCAGCTAGCGGGCCACGAGGCGGAAAAGGCCTTTTAGGGGTAATTCCCTGGGTCGCCGTCAGCACAGCTGCTAAATCATCGAGTGCAGCAGCTGGTGGAGTTGTTTCGCATGAAGAGACCGGCGCTCCAGGACCTCTGCATCGCGTTGTGGCTTGCCGAAGCCATGCCCAATAGCCTCTTCGGCCTTACGGCCCGTCTCCAAGATGCCGTGCCCTGCGTGAACCACTGGAGGAGGTCCGCATGTTTTGAAGGAGCGCAGAGGGCATACGCCTTCGTGAAGACGCACTTCCAAAATGTTGATGCGGTGACATGTGCCACGGGCCCTCCTGCCGACAAGCCGCGCACCACCGAACAGTTCTTCGCCGGGGTGGAGGAGGGAGCCCATATCATGGAAGCCATGTGTCCAAAGGACACTATGTATTTCTAAATAGTACATCGGAATGCCGAAGTGTGTGATGTACAAAACTTCATTTTTTGGTTGAATGAATATGGCTTTAAATTCCATGTGTGTTTTTCAATTAGTTTTACCTCCTGTATGACTCTTTTAAAATGAAAGTGACCAGTCGTCGGCTTCAGCCCCAGTATAGATCATACAAAGGGTGTTCCTTAAGGCACTCTTGACCCTTAGCCGACGTCTCAGTGCCCGGAGGTGGTCGATACTTATAGGAACTAGGCAATCAGACTATAGTGGCTTTATGACTTTCACTTAGTCATAGGAGTTTGACTGTGGGGGCTGATTACGAGCCCCCGGTGTGGGAAGTGGTCGGCCTGGTCGACCGAGGTCTAGGCCATAACACACTTCGGCTAGAAATTAAAGCCCTTCGTTTAACATGGGTGATCTCTATCGTCACATCGCTTAACACGGTCTACGGATGGCGGACCAGTTTGTGCCTACCTAGATAGTCAGTTTTCGGCTTTCTCCACTGAGGTGCTATGCCAATTGACCTGGCGGCGCAATCGCAGTGGTTCTAACGTTACACCCTTAGCCGAATTCATCGGGAATGTAAGGGGTACACATAGGAGCCGGGCAACCCAACTATTGACCAAAATCTAGGGTCGAAACTGATGCATATAAAGCCAAAATCCGAGACGTCGAATACTTCGGACTTGTGATACAATTGTATATTTTTTAGAGAACTTCTTCGTAGTACAGGGGGCCATGCTTATAAAGAAATATGATAAGGACCTCTAAGGGGCCCGGTTTCTTTATTTTGTAATTTCCAGCGTTTACGTGCCTAGCTGCAACAAGAGGAATTGAAAGAATACAACGTAAAAATTAAAAAGGAAGGAAGAAACAGGGCGGATATTTGTCATCGGATTGTTAGGCCGCTACCTGCTGCATGTCTGCGCTTCCCAGCTGTTGACCAGATGTTCACCATTAAAGGCGGGGACTCGCGGAGGCTGATGCCTTTCCGGCCCTTTATACACTCCAACCATTGATTGACCGAGCTCCTTGAAGGAGGCATTGCCGAAGTCCATTCTGTGGTTGAAACCACATTGACGTAGTCATGTTTTGGCTGTTTCTTTGACAGAGACTTGCCTGTGCGTGGGCTCGAAGCCACATCGTTGCTTGGTTGAACCGTGCCGACGTTTGAGTAAATGTTTGGCTCCTCGACGACCTAGGGAATCTTGAGTGCGAAATTTTGCACTCTGGGGACGTAGTGCCCATTCCAGAGAGGGCAAGGGAGGATCCCGTATCCCTAGTTTGGTTGCGGGAGTACATGGCCGAGGTCAATTTGTGCGGCCCGGGCAAGCTTCGAAGAGCGAGCGGCGCGTTTATCACTGCGGGCTACCTGCTCGGATGCTTGTACCTCGGCTGCGAAAGCCGCGGTCTGTTCCTCCGTCCGGAGTGAGCGCTCGGTGTTACCATTGACTGTGATAATGCCGTTGGGTCCCGGCATTTTAAGCTTGAGGTAAGCATAATGCGGGACTGCATTGAAGCATGCGAAGTCCGTGCGCCCTAAGAGCGCGTGGTATCCACTTCGGAAAGGTACGATATCGAAGATTAACTCCTCGCTTCTGAAGTTCCCGGGCGAGCCGAAGACTACCTCCAGGGTGACCATTTTGGTACAGCGAGCTTCGACGGCCGGGATGACACCTTTAAAGGTGGTGGTGCTTGGCTTGATCCGAGATGAGTCAATGCCCATCTTTCGAACCGTGTCCTCATAAATGAGGTTGAGGCTGCTTCCTCCGTCCATCAGGACGCGTGTTAGATGATAACCATCAACAATAGGGTTAAGGACGAGACTTGCCGATCCACCATGCCTGATGCTGGTTGGATGATCATGCTTGTCAAATGTGATCGGGTAAGCCGACCATGGGTTATACTTCGGGGCGACTGGCTCTAGCGTGTATACATCCCGAAGCACACGCTTCCTCTCCCTTTTGGGGATGTGGGTGACATAGATCATATTGACCTCTGTTACCTCGTTAGGAAACTTCTTTTGGCCTCCATTATTGGGCCGCTGAGGTTCTTCCTCGTCTTTGCTGCGATTTTGGGTTTTATTTTGACCCTTTGTCACTACCTTGCTGGATTATTTAAAGACCCAGCAATTCCTGTTAGTGTGGGTTGCTGGTTTGTCCTGAGTGCCGTGGATTCCACATGGGCGGTCCAAGAGTCTATCAAGCTGGCTAGGTCCATCCTTGTTCCCTTTAAAGGTTTTTCTTTTCTGTCCGGACTTAGGTCCGGTGAACCCCGCGTTGACCGCAGCGTCTTCCGTATCGCTTCCACCATTTTTATACCTGCTCTTATTTTTGTTGCGCTTGGGTTTTCCATTGGCGTCGCATGCTTCCGAGGTGCCTACCTCGCCGTTGTGAGTACTACGGGCGAGCCAACTGTCCTCTCCCGCGCAAAAGCGAGTCATCAGTAAAGTGAGGGCTGCCATAGTCCTCGGCTTATCCTGGCCGAGTTGACGGGCCAACCATTCGTCTCGGATATTGTTCTTCACTACTAGGAGAAAGCTTATAGATAGAATTTTAGTAGTAGCGCTAGTTATGGGGCCAGCACTACTGCTACTTAGGAGTAGCGCTGGGTGCCAACAAGCGCTAGAGGTACCAAAGTAGCAGTAGCGTGGGGTGCCCGGACAACGCTACTGCTAAGTCGTCCCACCGCCACCGGCCGGGGCTACTCTTGCCTTTGTCTCACTAGCTAGCTTTCCCTCCCTCTCCACTAGTTAGGTAGAGCATCTCCTTCCAACTAGATCTACCATGCTAGCTAGCTAGCTTTCCCTCCCTCCTTCCACTACTTTCGATCCCTAGCTAGCTAGATAGCGGCAACGGCCATCTAGCGTACTTGTGTGCTCGATCCCTCTCTCGGGACGATAGGTGAGTAAAAAGTTGTGCTTTGCAAGAATGAAAATATGTGTGTTTGCGCTATGATGGTGAGAATGTGCGTGTGGCATGAGTTGCCGCCTATGTGTATTTGTCGGATCGTACGTGACATGAGTTGCTTATGTTTTGCCGAAATGTCGATTTATTTCCGTTTCGGCGAATTTCGGGCAAACTCTATATGTCCTATTTTTAGGGAAGGTCATGCCGAATTTTCGTATGACTTTGATGCATGCATGCATGGATGTGTTTATAATCCTTTTGCTTATTAATTATACCACGCAGGCGATCATGAAGGTCAGTGGAACGATGGTGGAAAGATGGTTGCGATCCGCGGTGCACGACATGTATGAAAATAACCGGAAGGAGATTTTCTGTCCGTGTCGAAGATGCAAAGGAGGAGTCTTGCTCGACCCCTTTAAGGAAGGCCGTTTGAAAGCGCACCTGCTCATGACTGGTTTCATGGATGGCTATACTCAGTGGATAAGTGAAGATGATGACGTCGATGGGGCAACCAATGACGACATTGGACCAGACGAAGAGATGACCGATAATGGTGGCGGAGAAGAGGCCGGACATGGCGGCGGAGAAGAGGCCGGACATGGGGGCGGAGAAGAGGCCGGACATGGGGGCGGAGAAGAGGCCGGACATGGGGGCGGAGAAGTGGCCAGACATGACAGAGAAGACGTGGACACGCCGGAGCATTCGTCGCTACTAAGTTTAGTCGTGCGGGACCCTCATATTCGAGACCTGCTTTGCAAGAAGACGACTAACGACAGAGCTGCTTGTAGAGAGGAGGCCAAGCTAGAGCAACTGGAAGTAGACTCTCATACTCCATTGTATGATGGTTGCGATCCCAAGGTGACCCGCTTGAGTTTCACGCTCGAACTTCTAAAGACAAAGGCTAAAAACAAATGGACCGACAGAAGCCTCGATGAGCTTCTCAAGTATCTAAAGAAGGTTCTTCCCGCGGGGAACCTGTGTCCTACTAGTGTCGATGAGGCCAGGAAGATCGTGTGCCCCCTTAATCTGCCGCACATTAGATACCATGCATGCATCAACGATTGCATCATTTATCGGAAGGAGCACGCGGAAAAAAACAACTGTCCGGTGTGCAATGCTTCTCGATACAAGAAGGCCGGAAAGAAATCTCCCCAGAAACTTGTATGGTACCTACCGATCACTCCCCGTCTGTAGCGTTATTTCATAGATCCTAAGGAAGCAAAGCTCATGCGCTGGCACGTGGAGAGGGTGAATCCCGACGATGGAGATGATCCGAAGCTGAGACACCTCGTGGATGCAAGCCAGTGGAGAGCGTTCAACGCCGAATATCGATTTTTCGCAGGTGATCCAAGGAACATCGTGCTTGGCGCGAGTACCGATGGCATGAATCCGTTTGGCAACCAGAACACAAACCATAGCACATGGCCGGTGTTTGTATGGATGTACAACCTTCCCCCCTGGAAGTGCATGAAGACAAAGTACATACACATGAGCATGCTGATTCAAGGGCCGAAACAACCGGGAAATAATATTAATCTGTATCTGGGTCTACTTCAAGAGGAGTTAGACACATTATGGAAAACACCGGCCAAGACATGGGACGCCAGCAAAGGCGAGTATTTCTATATGAGAGCCGCGCTGATGATGACTATCTCGGTTACGGATATGTCGCAGGCCAGGTGTGCCACATATATTGCGGATGCACGCGGTGCATGGATGATACAACGTCTCACCAGCGAACGAAAGATGGCGGGTCTGGGAAAATCGTGTACATGGGGCATCGAAGATGGCTCGCGAAGGACGACCCGTGGAGAAACCGTGGAGATCTATTCAATGGTGAGGCTGAGCATCGAGGACTTCCACGTAAGAGGAGCGGCGCCGAAATCGAAGAGCTGTTGAAAAATTGGGAACAGTACCCCACACTGGGAAAGATGAAAAAGGTGTCGGAGCCGCTCCTGAAGGTATGTAAAACGCGGTCTGTTTTCTGGGACTTGGAGTACTGGCCCAAACTCGACACTCCTCATTGCCTTGATCAAATGCATATCACGAAGAATGTCCTTGAGAGCTTGCTTGGAACACTGATGAACATGCTGAATAAGACCAAGGATGGGCCGAAGGCAAGAAGAGACTTGGAAGATTTGAACATCAGGGCAGATCTCCACATGCCGCCCCGTAAAAAGTCAGAGGAGACGGAGACGGAGACGGAGGTGTGGGACCAGGGCAAAAATGTCAACAAGAAGGAAGAGAATTATTGCCCCCCTTCTTGCTTTACCTTAAGTCCGAAGGAGATCGATCAATTCTTCAACTGCCTTACCGGAATCAAAGTTAGTTCCGGTTACTGTGGGAAGATAAGCAGATTTCTAGACACCAAGAAGAAAAGGTTCAGCGGGATGAAGTCTCATGACTGTCATGTGATGATGACGCAGATACTTCCTGTTGCCCTTAGAGGGATAATGGACAAGCACGTCCGTGACACGCTTATTAGTCTCTGCAACTTTTTCGACGTTATCTCTCGAAAGTCGATCAGTGTGAAGCAGCTCCGAAGTCTACAGGAAGAGATCATTGAATACTAAATGAGCTTGAGATGTACTTCCCGCCCGCGTTCTTTGACGTCATGGTGCATCTGTGTGTCCACATTGTGGACGACATCATAGACCTCGGGCCGACATTCCTGCACAACATGATGCCGTTCGAGAGGATGAATGGGGTCATCAAAGGATTCGTTCGTAACATCTCCCGTCCGGATGGAAGCATCATCCAGGGCTATTTGACCCAAGACTGCACCTCCGAAGTTATTAGAGAGCACAACTCCACTTTCCTGCCTTGGTTCAAAGAGCATGTTCTTGCTAATCCCCCGGAAGAGGGCTCTACGGACGGATTGCTCATATACGCCTTAGCACATGGCCCCGCGGCCAACCTCGCGACCTATCAGGCATACGATATCAATGGAGACACGTTCTACACGGAGGCCAAAGATATAAACAATGATTTTCAGAACTCAGGGGTGACGATGGAATGCATGACCGGCGACAACGCCGCAACTCAAAGATTCTACGGAAGGGTCGAAGAGATCTGGGAGCTTGACTACTCAGGATTGCACGATGCGACGATGTTCCATGTCAGATGGGCTAAGAATGTCGAAAGAGAAAACCAGTATTTCACTACCATGTCTATACCCGACGCCAAGAGCGCTACCGTGAACGCCATCGCAAAAAACGAGCCATGGGTACACGCTAAGCACGTGACACAATGCTTCTTCATAACCGACCTATGCAATCCCAGCCGTGTTGTCATGAGGAGAGGCAAAAGGAACATCATCGGAATGGATGGAGTCACCAACGAGGAAGACTACGACCAGTACGGCAACCCGATGAGGGAAGATGACGATGACGATGAAGCATACGTCAAAAGAAGAATCAATACTACATTACCTAAGAAAGATCATACTCCATGGATAAAGGAAAAGTCACAACGAGGGGCTCAATTATTCGACAGCGAACAAGAAGGGAAAGAAGCTCACTTAGAAACGAAAACGTCGACGCTGAGAAACCATCATTTATATATATGTATTTATTT
Source organism: Elymus sibiricus (assembly GCA_039707655.1). Lineage (NCBI taxonomy): Eukaryota > Viridiplantae > Streptophyta > Magnoliopsida > Poales > Poaceae > Elymus > Elymus sibiricus. Next base: position 2,880,536 of record CM077670.1, on the reverse strand, counting down.
TGTGTACGCACTTAATCGTTATTGGTCAAATGATATGTAATATATATCGTCGCCTGAGTTATATACATTGTATCTGATCCCCTTCTTCCCGGCTCGGTCGTCTTTCGGAAAAGAAAATAAAATGAAAAGAAATAGAAAAATGAGAAAGGAAGAAGAAAATGAAAGGATTACAAAAGGAAATGAAAAGAAAAAGAAAAAGGAGAAAGGAAATAAGAAAAATAAAATGAAAAGAAAAAGCAAAAGGAGAAAATGAAAAGAAAAATCAAAGGAATAGCAGTAGCGCGTTTATGGACCCGCGCTATAGTTAACTTAGCTGTAGCGCGGGCTACCCAAACCGGCGCTATAGATAAGTTAGCTATAGCAGTAGCGTGTGTCCACACCCGCGCTATAGCTAAGTTATCTGTAGCGCCGGTTTGGGTAGCCCGCTCTACAGCTAAGTTAACTATAGCGCGGGTCCATAACCGCGCTACTGTTATGTTTGAGTTAACCGCGCCGCGCGGGCGTTTCTTCCCCAATTTCCCCCATTCCCCCCATTCCATCCACTTGTCCTCCTCCACGCCATCGCCGGAGCCCTCGTCGCCCTTGCCTCCTCGCCTCGCCGCCGGAGCCCATCCTCGCCGCGCCTGCCTCCTCCTCGACGTCGCCGCGCGCCTGCCTTCTCCTCCTCGACCTCGCCGCGCCTGCCTCCTCCTCGATGTCACCCCCTCCGGTGCGCCAGCCTCGTCGCCGCCTCGCCACCATCTCCCCCAACCTCCACCTCCCCGCTGTCGTCTCCCCCGACAACCGCTGTAAGTCCCCGCCCCTCCTCTCTCTCATTTTAGTATACTGAATTCTAGGGTTAGGTGTTTTAGTTAACTGAATTTTAGGTGTTTAGTTAACTCAATTCTAGGGTTAGGTATTTTAGGTGTTTAGGTGTTTTAGTTAACTGAATTCTAGGGTTAGCTATTTTAGTGAACTGAATTTTAGGTGCTTAGTTAATTTAATTCTAGGGTAAGGTATTTTAGGTGTTTAGTTAAGTTAATTCTAGGGTTACGGTTTTCAGTTCCTGTTAAATGAATTCTAGGTATTTTAGGTGTTTAGTTAACAAAATTCTAGTGTAATGTTAGTAAGTGAATGAGAGTGTGCTTGCTTTTTAAAGATTGGGGGAAAAGATACAAAATTAGTTAACCCTAGTTGATAGGAATTTAGCTAGGTTTTTTTATTAGGATAGTAGCTGTTTTATATTAGGACAGTACCTAGGAATTTAAAACATATTTTGATGGTGAATTTCTTTATTGTGAATTTCTTTGAATAATTAAAGTGCATGAATTTCTTTGATATACATGATGTTGGCTGTTGATGGTGAACATATTTTGAATAATTGAAGTGCCAAATGATGTTGGCTGCTGTTGTTGCCATATGATGTGCCAAATGATGGAGATGATGTCCTATTGTTGCCCATGTTGGCTTTTCTTGTTTGCAGGGAAATGATCCGAGTGGCCTATGTTTTGCCGGAATGTTGATTCATTTCCGTTCCGGCGAATTTCAGGCGCTCGATATGTCCACTTTTTAGCAAAGGTCATGCCAAAATTTCTCGTGAATTTCGGCATGACTTGTGCTAGAAAGTAGGCATATCGAGTGCCCGGCATTTGCTTGGACGGGAATGAAACGGCATTCCGGCAAACCATAGGCCTTTTTTTTATGTCATTACTCATTTTATTATAGTTTAAGAATTAAATGAGCAGACTTAATCGTAGGAAACATGTCGAACAACGACGTGACCAGGCCTTCTGACCACGCTGCCGACGACATACAATATGACCATGAACATGATTACCTCGACTTTTTGTCTAGTCAGCAAACAGAAGGTTTGCAGGGCGACTTGGTCATAACGGACGATGGTAATGCCGCCGACATCGACACCGATGGCATCGATGGCACCGGCACCGATGGCGGCGCCAAAGGTACCGGCGCCAAAGGCGGTAACGAAAAGAAGAAGCAGAGGACACGACGCCCTAACAAACTCGACATCGGAAGAATCCTGGTCATAGAGATGCACCCCGGCAAATTCGAGCCAATAGCGCCGGATGAACCTCTCAAGCGCTACGGCAACCAAGTCGGATGCATCCTACGGGAAACCGCGAGCATCAATGACAATGACTTAAGGAAGAAACCACATCTGGAGCACTTGCTCCTAACGAAGCTGCACAAGAGATTCCAGTTCCCCGGCCGGGATGACCGCATAGAAAACCTGTGGGATGATGCTGCCATGAAAGGTATCAATAACCACGCCATGGGCATGTTCAGCAACGATTTGGCCGCCTAGAAAGGGAGGGTGAAACGAGCGATTGATGCTAACGAACCCCTGTCCAAGATTTTGGCGGACAATCCGACACTGACGGCAGAGGAGTTCAAAAAGTTCAAGGACACTTCCACTACCGAGGCAGCCAAGATTAAGTCTGAGAAATATACAAGTCAATGCAGCAAAGGAACACGGGGAACCAACGCCTCGGAAGCCGTGGCTACATTGGAAAGAGGCCCATATGGGATAAGGAGGACGCGGAACGTGAAGCCGCGGGGATCCCAGACCCCTATGCGGAGTTCACCGACCCGCAGGAGCGTGACTTCATCAGGGCCTGGTACAAGTGGGACAAGGAAAAGAAGGTTTGGTACACGGACCCGATCATGAGGAAATTGATTAGATTACTGGTAATTATTCTTTTACCACCTTACATTTAGCTTCTGATCAAGTGGACTACACGTTGTAGTAACATTCGTAAACGATTCACATTCCTTTTGCAGAAGGAGCAACACAGGCTTGCGGCCCAAAGCGACTCGTCGTCTCAGTCGTCGATGAGGCCCAAGTGGGACACCCCTCTCAACCGGGCCTTGAACCAACTGAAGGGACTCCCTTTGGACCAGCGGCCGCAATATGGACGTGTGCACGGCGTCGGAGACGGCGCCACGTGGAAGTACTACTACAACGAGGGCCCGGAGGCCAAAAGGCAGAAAAAGAAGTTTAGTCAGTTGAACATCGACGAGAAGGTGAAGCTTGCGGTCGAGAAAAAAGCAGCTGAGGCCGAGAAAAAAGCAGCTGAGGCCGCAGAAGCGAACAAAAATGAGTTGGTCCAGCAGGTAGTCAATGCAGCTGTAGCTGCCTGCAGAAATGATTTCGCTACTAACTTGATTCCGGCTATTATCGGCTGGACGAAGCAAAATCCAGACAAGACGGCACAGGATTTTCCCATGCCCAGCTTCGTCGGGAGCAACTCGGTGAACATCGCACCACCACCACCTGCTACCGCTACCGCACAAGGTCCTGCTCCCGCACCCGCTCATAGCAGCCCGTCCTCTGTCTCTGGTGTGCTAGGCGGGCCTTCGTCTTTGGCTGACCTCGACGCCCTCACGGTAATTACACGTCCACCAACATATATATAATCTTCCGTTTTTCGTTGCCTTTCGGATGTCTTACGCCGCAGACATGTCTTCGCAGGCCGACAAAACCCCGTGCACCGTACTCTACATGATCAACGGCCGGAAGGTGGACGTGGGAAAGGCAGTGATAACGAAGCCCTTGGAACTCACGTTCAACGGCCAGCCGATCCCCGTTGGCACCTTCAGGGTTACCTTGTCGAGTGTGAAAGCGGGCCACGAGGATTTGACTCCTCCAGTACGGCTCGGGGGAGAGGAGGATGAGACCCCGATGCGGCTTGGAGAATGCAAGGGTTGGATGCTGCTGTGGCCGAAGAATCTTCTTCGTCTAGAGGCGGCTGAGAGCACACCAATGCAAGGATTGGAGAACCAGCAAGGTATGAACACCACCACCCCGCCTACGCAATTACCAGCGACTCTCGTGCCGGGTGAGAGCGACGGACGACGCGAGGAAGGGGGTCCAATAGTGGATGATGTAGTCGGCCCCGTGGAACAAGGAATGGATGATGACATGGAGGAGGAGGACCCTCTCCGGTTCCTCAATACCGGTGCCGCCTATGACGACGGACAAATGATGAGTCAACGATATGACTCAGGTTATGAGCATGCGGATGAGGAGATGGATGATGTGCCCAGGCAGGAACGTCCTAGAGTTGATTGCAAGAAGTCTCTCTTCATGCAATCCTCATAGGACACGCCTCCAGATGCCGCCTCAACACAGGGTCATCTAGCCGAGGGTCGTAAAGTGCTTAGCCCGATGACACTGGTGGTGGGGGTAAGGAAGGGTCTGGACGGTGAACCCAAGAAAAAGGAGAGGAAGAGACCGCCGAAGAGAGGCACTGCTGCCGCCAAAGCTGCCAAAGCTTCTAGCAGCCAGCCGACCGATTTCGCAGACCGTGTACCGGTCAAAGGTGCGGCGATGTACCATGTCGCGGGAGAGCCGATCCTACCGCCGAAACCGCTAGAGGCCATATCAGGGGATCGCAGGAGACTGCACGACCATGTGCTGTCGACTGAGAAAAGCCTTCTCGCCTCGGACGATCCAGGATATCCGCTTTACGCGGTTCGTGTGCCTCAGGCCAAGTGCTATGTCGACACACTGCCCGCGGAGGTGTTCTTCCTACGGTTTGATCACATCTTTGAGATGTTTCTCATGAGCCGGCTCGATTTTACGATCGTCTGCCTTTTTGCCCTACATATGAACTTTGTCATCAGGAGAGAACAAATCTCAGAAATCGCGGTGGCGGATCCATACTACATGCATGAGTCCTTCTTGAGTCTCGGCGAGTTTGAACGTAAAGCTACTAGGGACTACATCGAATACTTCATGGTAACAAATAAGGACAAGGAAACGATTCTCCTGCCTTATTATCCAATGTAAGTCATTGCCGGACAACCCTTTCGTACGTTTCAATCATTCCTTCGCTCATATGGAGACTAATTTGAGGTGTCATGGTTTTTCGCAGCAACGGGCGCGCCGTCCTTATCGTTCTTTTCCCGCGAGTCTCCCACGCCGTGTATTTCGACTCATCCAGAAACTTCGAGAAGAAAGACTACACCCACATAATGGATATTCTGGATGATGCTCTCCACGGCTTCAGCATGAGGGGTGGCAACATGCTGATCAGGAAACAAAGGAAGAACAAGTCGGGTTTCTCTCATAAAACTACCTTCTGCTCCATCCATCAACCGACAGCAAGCAAGAACGACGGATTCTACCTCCTCCATCTCATGATGGAGTACAGAAGGGATCACCAACATCTTCGCATGACAACAAGAAACGATGAACATATCCGCAAATGGGCAGAATCCTTAAGACACGAACTGGATTATAGAATCAGAGATGACTTCTTTCGCATCCAGAAGGACATTGCAACGATCATCATAAAAGAAGTTGTCGAAGAGAAAGGGATGTTCCACCACGGCCCTATATCACGAGCTGACGTCAGAACTCGCATAGGCATGCAACGTCAAGACCTGACGCCGTTCACGAAGCTAGGGTGCATCCTCCCGGATATGGATGGGTGGAACTTCCAGTGATTGACGATGCCGATGATGATGTGTCGGTTGAACTTGTAGTTTCTGTAGCGATGAAACTTTGTGATGTCAACGGTCCTGCTGAACTTGCGTAACGCTAGTTTGTTAGTTTGGGTACGATGACCTGCGTACATCTAGTTAATTAGTTTGGGTACGGTGAACCTGCGTTGATTAATTATGTTTACTATATGTTGAATCTCTTAGCTAACTCTTTCTTTTCGTGTTGCTCAAATATATTATGTTGCATATTATTGCTGAATTCGCTTGATGAACATGCATCTCTAACAGGTACATAGGTCCTTGATGGCGAAGAAGTGCTATGCCGTGTACATAGGGAGGGTTCCGGGAGTGTACGATGAGTGGCCCGAGTGTCAGGCCCAAGTGTCACGGTTCTCGGGCGGCAGCCATAAAGGGTTTGATAGCAGACAAGAAGCAGAAGCTAGTTACTTGAGGTTCACGCTAGCGCGAGAGAGGAATCACAACCGGCGCCTCATGTACAACATAATTCCGCTCTTACTCATAGTGATAGCTCTTCTCTTCTATATCATCGTTTTAGATGGATGATGAAACATGTGTATGGGATGACGATGTAGTTGCATAAATTCCAGACATATCATAACTTGAATCGCTATTTCGAGATCGATGATGATGATAGACATCATTTGTGTTGGATGATGATGACATGATTTGATGAGAATATTTGCATGTATATGATATGATGAGACTATTGTGTGTGATATGACAGGCTATTGTATAAACCTATTAAAAAACAGAGAATAAACGTTGCAGAAAAAAAATTACAGACAATAGTAACAGAAGCGCGGGGTATGTGTATCTGTAGCGCTGCTTTATCAGTAGAGCGTGTTAAATAGGCGCGCTGCAGTTTTTAGCAGTAGCGAGGTTCACCTAAACGCGCTACTGCTCAACTCTGTTAGCAGTAGCGTGGGTCTAACAGCGCTACTGCTAATAGTTAGCTGTAGCGCTGTAGCAGTAGCGCGCCCACCCGCGCTACTGATATTACAAAACCCCGCGCTACTGCTAGGGTTTTCCCTAGTAGTGCTTGAACGCGGCGATGGCCTCGGCTTCGGAGTAGTCTATGATCTGGTTCTTCTTGGTGAGGAACCTGTTCCAGAATTTCCGGGCTGATTCGCCTGGCTGCTGGGTGACACGGTTGAGGTCATCGGCGTCCGGGGGTCGGACATAGGTGCCCTGGAAGTTTGCTCGAAAAGCGTCCTCTAGGGCCTCCCATCTACCAATAGAGTGAGGAGGGAGGCTGTTAAGCCAATGCCTCGCCGTTCCCTTTAGCTTGAGCGGCAGGTATTTAATGGCGTGGAGATCATCTCCGTTGGCCATGTGTATGTGGAGAAGGAAATCCTCGATCCATACTGCTGGGTCGGTGGTGACATCGTATGATTCTATATTGATGGGCTTAAATCCTTCCGGGAATTGATGTTCCATCACCCTGTCCATAAAGCAGATCGGGTGAGCCGGACCTCGGAACCGAGGAGTATCTCATCGGAGATCAGGTGAGATTCGTGAGTAGGCCTGATCTCGGGCACGGCCGTTCCTGTCCATCTAGGCATCATAGCCGTCGAGCCCGATGGGCGCGCGTCCTCTTGATCCGTAGATGGACCGAGGAGGTGCTCTGTTTACCTCGATGCGATGTCTAGCATCATGAGGATCTAGGTAATCCACGGGGTCCTTGCCGTAACGGCGTCAAGGTGGCCGGTCGTTGAGGTTTTCTCGTCTTGGCCTGTCCCGACCTCATCAAACTCCGGCAAGAGACGCCTGCGTGGATATGATTTCGGCACGCTATGGCGCCGGTCTTCCATGTCTTTCTCGGTGGAGAGCACTTCGACCCACTTTTCATTCAGTGCATCGGTATTGGCCTGCAGCTGCTGCTGCTTGCGTTTTATTCTCCGGGCCATCGCGATGAGGCGCCGCCGGAAGCACTCTTGTTGAAGAGGGTCTTCGGGAACGATGTAGTCCTCGGTACAGAGGCTCTCGTCCTCCTCGGATTCCGGCATGTAGTTATCGTTGGCCCCTTCAAAGAGGTCGTCGGGATCTGAGTCCCTGAGAAGTCGGTCGGGTGTGACGTTCCTCACTGGGGAGACTTGAAGATCCTCGTCAGGGTTATCGGCATCACCGTACTCCGCGTCGCCGTTATTGGCTGTCGCGTTATTACCACTGGATTCCCCATTGTTGCCTCTTCGGTGTCTTTGCCGACGTCTTGGCGGGGATTTGGGGGTGTCCACCATGTAAACATCATAGGTGGACGTGGCGGTCCACCTGCCCGCGTTTACCGAGGGCAAGGTGTTCTCGATGGGGTCATCAGCATCTTCATCCATGTCTGTGGCCTCACCATAGTCCAGTATGTCGGCTAAGTCGTCGACCATGGCGACTAGGTGGGTGGTGGGTGGGATGTAAATTTCCCGATCATCAGCTTTAAGTCTGATCTAATCGTAAACCGAAGTCTTACCGTCCGAGATGGACATACTCTGGATGCGGTCAAGCATCTCATCGAGGTGAGATAGCTCTTCGGGATTCATTGCTGCGCTATAAGAAGGGCTGACTCGAAGTATGCCCGGCGTGAAGCTTGTCGCGTCTTCGGCGCGAAGGGAATCTGAACACAATTCTGGGTTCTGCGCCGGAGTCAGTTCTAATACTGACGTAATTTCGGAGGTGGGAGCCGGATTTATGTCCGGACTGACGATCGGAAGGAGGCTGGCTGGAGTGGTCGCGTCGGGGATCTTCAAAGGCGCCGCGACGGAGATCGGCTCCGGAGTCGAGCCTCTGGAGCCGGACGAGCTCTCAATTCAGCCGGGAGTCCATCCCGATAGGACGAGTTCGCCACGGGAATCCGCGGTGTATTCGAGGCCACCAAAGGTCACAATCCGACCTGGGGCGTAGTTCTCGACAGAGGCGAGATGACCCGTCGAGTTGGCGTAAAATACCATGCTGCCGAAAACAAAAAGCTGGCCGGGGGCGTAAACATTCCCCTGGCCGTTGGCGCAGTTGATCTGCAGGTGAGCCATCGATCCTTCCGGTGATCGCACAGCGGAACTCTCAATGAAAGCACCAGTGTCGGTGTCAAAACCGGCAGACCTCGGGGTAGGGTGTCCCGAGCTGTGAATCTTGGATCAGTGGTAACAGAGACAAGGGAGACGATGTTTACCCAGGTTCGGGCCCTCTTGATGGAGGTAAAACCCTACGTCCTGCTTTTGTTTATATTGATGGAGATGTATCGAGTACAGAGTTGATCTACCTCGAGATCGTAATGTGTGTCTAACTCTAGGGCTAGGTGAATGATATTGCGTTGATGTCCCCTCCACGGGCTAAACCCTTTGGCTTATATACACACCAGGGAGGGTATCTAGGGTTACAAGGTCAGTATCTAGGAGCAGGGCGGCAGGAAAGATCTTGGAGTATACGTCAAGTCTTCGGTAGAAACAGTCTTGATCATGCCTCCTGTACGCGGCCTCCGGAGTCCACCTTGATCACACACGAGGGCCCATCGGCCCAACCAAAGAGACGGGCTAGCTAGGTTAGCACCCCCCCCAATCCAGGACACCGTCACACGTGATCATCACCCAGCGGGATCACGGCCCGGTAATACAGCATGGCAAACGGACAAGGGTGTAGGGCCAACTGGTGGGATTCTAGCATACCTATACTAAGCATATAGGACAGTAGGTATGGTAACAACAGGAGGTTACAAAAACAGGCTATGCATCAGAATAGGAGCTACCGGAACAACAACAGTAGCAAAATCTAATGCAAGAGTAAGAGAGAAGGAATGGGCGATATCGGGATGATCAAGGGGGGTTGCTTGCCTGGAAGCTCTGTAGAAGGAAGCTGATCGTCAGGGGTGTGGCCGTACTCGGTGGCGTTAACGGTCTCGGGGTCTACCGGAGGAGAAGGAGGGGGAAGAAACAATAAATATAGGGCATACAAATGCAACACAATGCATGGCATGGCAAAATGTTATGCAAGGGGTGCTCTAATGCATTACTAAATATTTTGGATGAAGAGGGAAAATATTCGGGAATATTTTCCCAGCTCCGATCACTATTCATGCAGCTGATCTGGCTACAAAAGTTTCAGGTTTGACATGTTGGAGGGGTGTGACAGGTATGTGGATGACATATTCGGATTCGTTATACTTTTCTGATCATTTTTCATATATAAATTATTTTCATCCGAGTTACGGTTTATTTTATATGACTTTTCAAAGTTTAAATGATTTTTTGGAATTTCTGGAATTTATTTTAATTCGAAATTAATAGTAAAAATGCTATGTGCACCCAGCAGAGTGTAAACAGAAGTGCACACAGTGGCTGACATGTGGGGCCAGGGGGGCTGAGTCAGCGGGTCAGCATTGACCCGTTGACCGGTCAACTGGGCCGTGGGACCCAAGGGTTAGTGACCCAGGGAGGGCCCAGCGGCTGTGCCACGTCGGACCACCGGCGTTTAAACGCCGGCGACCCCAAATCGCGGCGGAGGGCCTCGGGCAGGCGTCAGAAATCGCCCTCAGGGCACCATTTGGAACGCGGGGTGGCGCTTTCGAACGAGCATACAACGCCGCGTCGATTGGTGGTGGTGGCAGCAGCAGGGACGACCTGTAGCGACAACGGCGACAAGTGGGGCGGCTGCCGGAGCACGGGCGCGATGGTGAACGGCGACAGAGGGCATGGGGAGGGACGCTGCCGTGCTCGGATAAGAGCGGCAGTGGCTGTGGCCGCGACGGTGAGAAGAGACAGCGGCGGCGAGCTTCGATTGCAACGGTAGTGGCAGCCAGAGAACGTGAGCGAGGCAGCGAGGTGAGGGGAAAGAGAGAGGAGCTCACGGGGATCCTGCAGATGTGCTAAGTGGGCTCGGAGGAGGCTCGACGACGACGTACGGGCGGCGGCGATCTCAGGCGCCCGAGGAAGAAGACGAGGAGGAAGCGGTCGATGCAGGGGCTCCCAACTCCAACGGGTGGCACCAGGCGGCGTAGCAGACGACGGCGGAGCGGATGGACATGGTGGGGAGGCGAGGCGGCAACGGTGGCTACGCAGGGCAAGCTTGCGACGGCGACGACCGAGACGGCCATGGCGGGAGAGGAAGGAGCAGCGCGTGGGAAGGGGGGGAAAGATCCTGGCCGTGTCCCCGAGGCGTGCAGTGGCCTTCTTATGTAGCCAGGGGCGGCTGTACCGGCGCGGGGGGAGGGGGGGGCTGGCAGGGGCCGGCTGGGACAGCGAACTGGCTCGGGCGCGCGCGCTCTGCGGCGAGAGTTGGACGAAAGGCTGGCGCGGGTGGGTTGAGCCGCACTGTGGCGACGACCGGGCCAAGTGCACAGTGCACTTCTGCCTTTTCTTCTTTTTCTTTTACTCTTTCTTATTTTCTCTGGTGTTTTCTATTTAAATTTAATACCAAATGAATTTTATTGATTGTGAAACTTGGCACATAAATAGTAGGCAAGGTTTAGAGCCAGCACAACAAGTCTCAAAATATTTTGAATAGTTTAAGTATTTGTTTAAATTGAATTGGCTCAATTAAGTGCTGTTGGTTCTGTGTTCTTGATGCTAGGGTCATTTTGGGAATTTTAGTGATGTTATTTTCCTTAAAAATAATAAATATGGAATATTTCCAAAATTATGAACTATTTAGTTTTCATATTTGATCAACTTTTATTTTCACTTCAAATTTGACTTCCATTTTGAAGTGGAATTTGAAATGAGATATGAAGTCAATGATGATCAAGCATTGCAAATCAAGATGACTTGGCATAATTAGTGGGAGTTCACTGTAGCTTAATTATTGGGGTGTTACACAAGAAAGGTATGTACTAGAACTCAAGGGTGACGATGGAGGCCTTGACCGGTAAGGTCAAGGACAGATACTATGGCAGGCTAGAAAAGATTTGGGAACTTGACTACTTGGGGGAGACCAAGATCCCCATGTTCCGTGTAAGGTGGGCGAAGATGCTCGAGTTCGAAGACTATTTCACTACCATGGTTATACCTCCAGCAAAAGCTATTGGGAAAGTGAATGTGAAAGGAATCAACTACCAAAATGAGCCATGAGTATTAGCTAAAAAGGTGGCCCGATGCTTCTGCATAATCGAGCTGACAAGGCCAAGCTGCCTTGTCACGAGGAGAGGCAAAATGAGTATCGTCGGAATGGATGAAGTCGTTAACGAGGAGGACTTTGACCAATTCGGTGACCCAGTGAAAGAAGAAAATGACGATGGTAAGAAACGAACCAGCAGAAGGAGCAAAACTACATTACCCACTATAGGCCGTCCCTTCAAAAGACGGAGTCACAAGAAGGGTCTAACGTATAACAGGAAAAAGATCAAGAGAATCATTGAGAAGATTGTCAATAAGTGACAAGTACTACCTAGCTAGCGGAAGTTAATTTATGACATTGTATCTCCTTTTGTATTTGCACTTAACTAATGATGTAATATCAAGTTGTGTCTCTTCTGAATGCACATTACTATGTACTTGTGTAATGTGAAGGTCAAATGATGAACAAGCCTTGATTTTCCCTTTTGTATACACTTTCCTTTCGAACTACGATTTCTTCCTCTGATAAGCTTCAGTTTCTAAGCGACGTATATCACAACTATTGTGTAACTCTCTCAAATTTTAACCACAGCCTCTAGAGGTCATACCATGACACCATGCAACCATACCTGTGAGGCGCATGGCGATGTCGTCGATCGTCTCATCATCGTTGAACCTGACGGCAGTGTACTACTTTCTATGGGCCGCTGCCTTGGCCTCACACACGCAGGTCTCGCCGAGCCGCAAGGTCTTGAGTCCCACGCTTCCTTCGCCGTCCCCTTTGCGGCGAGGGTGGCCATCATCTCCGGCGGGACACCCCGGAGAATCTCCTCAAGGGCCAACCAATTGTCACTGCGGATGGCGGTGCCGGTCTCGATGGCCTCCCAGAGATGACGGCCCTCGGGCATTACCTGCATGAGGAGGGCCTATTCCCGGTAGTTGGTATGGGTGTGCATCGGCCTGGCCGCGCCACCTCCAGCTTCACGCACAACCCACATCTGTGTGATACGACCCCGGCGTCGTCTGCGCCGGTGGAGGGGAGGTGTTGCCGGTGTCGTCCTTGCCCGTTATCTCCCAGGATTTGCTCTGATGCCAACTGTTAGCACGAGCTAGGGCTCACTCTCTCTCTCTCATGCGATGAACTGGATGATGCGAGGAAGACGATGCCCTTTTGTGCAGCACACTGAATGCTACTTTTCTCGTTTCCCTTTATTCACTGGAGAAAGTAAAATGTGTCGTGGCTTACGCCCTGCTCCCGACTGGATCGTGTCATCCCACTGTCGGAGCGTGCGTCTGGGCGATCCTATGAAGCCGCTCGGGAGCGCACAGACCGCGTCCTCAGCTGCCGAAATAAACACATGCCATAACAAACTAGCCTATCGAAACAGCTAAGTAGAACTGACCACTAACTAACTCCTAACAACTAGGTTTATTCAACATGCCAGATCTGAATCTTGTCTTCCATTTGTACTCCTACGCCGCCTTTTGGAGCTCCAGCTCCACGTAGCTCGTTATCAGGGCCGTACCAGAGCATCAAGATTGGTGAAATGAGTGTATTTGAGGATAGTATTATGTATTTGCCCTTTATGCTATTTCGTAAATCCGTCCATGGCACAATCTGGGTCACACGCCGACACATTCCTTTGCATCTTCGATGCATCTGCGGAGTTGTTCTCCCTCGACCTGCATCCAAAATTCGAGTTTTACCCGGTGATTAGGACATTGTGATTCACAGCCGGGATTTTAGCATTACCTCTCATGCAGTGACGGAGCATGAGCCAAATCTTAGGGAGGAGCAATGGTCTGGGGGCGACCTAAACCAGGCTTGGGCCGGATTTCACTGATTCTATGGACCATTTACTGATGACTAATATGAAGAAATCTCATGGGCTGGGGACGCGATGACTCACGTTGGCCTCCACTAAGCTCCGTCACTGCTCTCTCATGGGCCAAATTGCAGAGTTAACACCACCCGTGCATGATGATTAGCAGATTAAAGAGACATCTTCACATCACATACCAATCAATTACTAGCGACACTAAATAATTCGCCGATCCATCACCAAAATAATTACTCACCATCATAACTTGTGGATCTGCACATGAATAGTCTCCCAAAATTATGAATAAAATTCCCCCAAATTGTAGATAACAATCTTCACCACACGGAACGCATGAAAAAATTGCCCCAAAATATAGAGAAAATATACAGGGTGCACACAAAATATCTCAAATATTGTTTTTTTAGGAATACTCCAATATTATTGTGTGGCAAAGCCGCGATGGAGACAGACAAATGAAAAAAAGTAAAGTCAAGAAAAAAAAAAAGTAAAGTGGCTCACGATCCTGCCTGCTTCGTCATTTTGGGTTTAAAAATCAACCATGCATGTACTACTCACTCCAAGTTACACGGACGCAAAGCTTCAAGATTGAAGATTCACATCACTGTCTGCCTCGATTTCTCCTCCTTTATAAGTTGTTGCCGGAATATTTTGCAACATATTTCAATGTGATTCGTTGTATGAAACATAAATATTTGAAGTAATAATATAAAAAGCTAAAACTGAAAATACATATAATTTATTATGTTTGATAACTATATAGTTGTAAAATGTTTGTTAAATATAAATAGCATAATAGAATGAAAATTCTCATGTATATTTGCATGTTGAGATGAGTCTTTTTTCCTTGCATGTTTAATGATGAAGTGGTATGCTTGCATGTTAAGAGACATATGATAGTGCGGGTGAGCCTTTTCTCATGCATGTTGTGGGATGATGTGGCATGCTTACATGCTGAGAGAAATAGTTAGTCGGAGTTAGCTATTTAGATATAGAAGATTTGCTACTTGTGCGCATGCAGTACAAAAAAGAACTCCATCCACCCATCCATTTTTTTTTTGGCAGCTCATCCATCCATCCATGTCCTCGTCGCACACGTCGTCGTCAGCTCATGTCCATCGATTCACCTCATCTCAGGTGTGTCACATGCATGTCGTGCTATACGTCATCTTTTAATGTTATGTTTTGTCACTGATTTCGTCATCGTATTTAATTTACTGCTCATTCTCGGTACGATCTGATGCATCCATGAAATGGCCAGTTTTTTTTACTATCAAGGACGTCCCAGCAACAATTAACCATGAATTACATACATACAGATACGCTCGGGTCACCAGGGATCTCTAGACACGATTTTACCCAGGTTCGTGGCCCCATCGGATCGGGTAATAACCATACTCTTGCTTGGATTGGATTATATTTTGAGACAGAGTACAATGGCGATTACAACGTGGGAATCCGACAAGGTGGGGTGCAACTCAACGGCTACGGTGAACAAAGTAGGCGAGACGCGCAAGATCATTAGGGCTTATGTCTCCTAGATTGTGACTTGTGTAGAACTTAGGTCCTTTTGCGAGGTCTTAGCCTCCTTTATGTCAGATATTTTTTTATTTGACACTGGTAAAATGAAGGCTTCCTTATTTGATCCTGAACATTTCAGCCTCCCTTTTTTGACAATGGGTCTAAATTTCATTCCTAATATGATTACTACCGTCCTCTTTCCCATCTAACGGTATTAAATGCCATGTGAAAAGGCGTCGCCATTGGCTGCCCACTAGAGCGGCGCCGACACCGCGTACCACCTCATCGGTGACCATGTCGGAGAAGGACTGGATGACGCCGAACTGGCCCCACCCATGTTGGTCCCCCATCGTGCAGCGGTCGCCGAGCCATGAGAGGTGTGCCGCCTCCAGTATGGTGCCGCGCAGCCCTGGAGCCACGTACGAGTTGTAGTAGGTGTCGCCGCCACCACCGCCCATCGCCAGGAGGTCCCACGCGCTGGTATCCGATGAGGCGTCCGCTATTAAATCACCGCCGAAATCCGACGAGCCTTCCACCGAAACCCCTAAGGGCTGCATATACCTGGGCCTGTACTGTAGAAGTGCATGCTCTAGCCAATGCAACCAAAAGACCGATCTATGGGAGAGGGTCGGACATTATACTCCAACACTCCCCCTCACGTCTATGCTCCTTTGGAGTTTATGACGTTGGCAGCGGAAGCGGGGGCAGGCCGCAATTATTTATTGCGTTTACTGGGTTTTGAACCCTGAACCTCTTGGTTGTAAGTTTATGCACCTAACGAGTTCACCCATCAAACCGATCTAATAGAAGAGACTAGGCAATACATTTATACGTTAGCACTCCCCCTCACGTGTGGCTCCCTCAGGCCTAAACGTGGACCGAAAGTGGGCTACAATTTAATTGCGCCAGCCGGGTCTTGAACTCAAGACCTCTTGGCTCCGATACCATGTAGAAGTGCATGCTTTAGCCAATGCAACCAAAAGACCGGCCTATGGGAGAGGGTCGTACATTATACTCCAACATGTATGACCCGTATATGGCATACACAGTACAGGGATACAGTAGTGCGACTACCAATCGTCAAGCCCCCCATCAATATGCGTAATGGAGTTGAGATGGAAACAAGTCGTGAAGGCAACTCGAGCCAAGGCAAGCCATCTTAACTCGACGCTGCCTCGTTAGTCATCATGTCATGGAACTCAACACGGCATCTGCTCCCTCTCTGCCTCCGACTTACCAAGTCATGGCAGAGGCATTTTGCCTGCTGGTAGGAACCGAGGAAAGAGCCTCCTGAGTTCCAAACGGCTAGTTTGACCTATTGCCACGCGGTGAGATCGCGTGTAAGGCGAAATGAATAAGCGGATTTTATGGATGGTGATGATACAATTCATGTGTTGTGACCACCTTGATTTGATAACACAGCGACTGTAGCCTCGAGTTGAGGTGCGGTAGTGCGCCTGCGATGCCTCGATTTACTCACGAATTTCATGGCATTAAATGATACACCCTATATGATGAGTTACTACACGCTAGCAAGCTACACAAGGTAAACAAGCAAGCAAGTAATGACAACAAGTAAAGCTAGGGTTAGAGATAACCACAAGTGACAGAGATGAAGACATAATCCAAAGTTCACACTCTTGGGGGAGTGCTAATCTCTGTTGGAGAAATGGGGAACAACGAATGCTCCCACGACAACGAATGTCTCACCTAAGTCTCCGAGTGCCTTGGCCAACGAATGTCCAAGCACCCTCTCACTAGGGGTAGCTCTTGGGGCAAGCTCCAAACCCTCACAAACGAGCCCGGGCACAAATCCACAAATTGGAAGCTCCAGGGAAACATCAACCATTTAGGGTTCCCCACAAACTCAAGAGTAACAAGATTCGCAAAGGATCTAGTGGGGAATCAATGAACTCTAGTTTTGCTTTGGTGGAAACGTAGATCGGGATCTCCTCTTGCTCTCCCTAAAAGTATAGGTGAAATAGGTGGCTAGGGAGGGAGATCACAAGCTATTTTGGTGTTCAACAATGGTGGAGAGAGTGTTGGAGTCGTCCCCTTCTTCGTGGGGAAGAAGGGATATTTTATAGGCCCCCCAAAAATTCTGCCCGTTATGCACTGTCCTAGTAAGCTCAGAGGCTCCGGGGCACCTCCGGGCGCAGTCCGAGCCAAAACAGAAACATACTGCTTCAGCTCAGAGGCACCTTTTAGGCTACGAGGCACACCCGTAGGTAGCATTTCAGGCATATTTTTGGGGTGCGCCCTCGCATAGGATGTCGGTGGTTTTGGCATATATAAAGTTTGTCGATTCCCACAACTATATCCACGGCGTATCCCCTCTTAATAGTACGGCATACCTATGACTTAAAACGAGAAATCATCGGTCGAAAATTGACGTGTCGTCTTCTTTAACCTTTTTGCTTGGGGGTCTCCGATCAACCTTTTGTTTCATCTCAAGATTCATACACGCTGTGTACGCATTTGAAAACAAGGTTAGTCTTGTAAACGTATGGCATTAACACTAAAACCCTCATTAGAGGCAAGATGTCCTTTCAATGTGGCAAAAGCTTATTTTTAAAAAGAATTGTAAAAGAAAGTTGCTTCTTTTTGTAAAATATAAACCTAGCCAGTCTCACTATAGGCATGGTGTTCTAAATTGCAGAGATGCCTTTCGTAAGTTCTGCAGAAAGAGAGTAGGCAATGGCCAAAATACTAGATTTTGGGAACATGCATAGATAAGAAATGTTCCATTATGCAATAAATTCCCTAGACATTATACTGTGACCATCAGTTTTAATATACTAGTTGCCACTGTTTTCAACACTTGATGGCATAGTCTGAAGTTTAGAAGAAATCTTAGAGATGAGTTGTTAATCAGCTGGCAAGAGTTACAAAATATTTTTAGTAATGTACTTTTGACAGAAGAGAAAGATGGATGCTTTTGGACTCTTACTCAATCTCGTAATTTTACTGTCAAAGTCTCTTTATACTATCTTGAAAGCCCTGCAAGTTAAGTGCCCTTTTAGAAGTTATGGTTCATTAAAATTCCTTTAAAAATAAAGGTGTTTCTCTGGCTTATGTTTAAAAACTGTGTTATTACAAGTGTTAGATTTTGTAGCATGGATGAGACAGTTGACCATTTGCTCATACATTGCTCGCTGGCCAAATATGACCGGGCGTGGTGAACTGTGCCTTTGGTATAATTATGAATTTAAAGTCTGTTAATGATATTTGTAGTTCGATTATGAACTTCCAGGGTAGGCTGAGAGTAGTAGTAGTGGTGGGAGCTTCTCTATTTTCTGGGCGTTGCGGAAAACTAGAAATAACTAGATGATACCCCGCGCGTTGCTGCGGGAATTGGTTGTAATATATTTTGATGAGTTTTGGTTGTCTGGATTTTGAATATGAGAATGGAAACTGAAAATGCATATGATTTATTGTATTTGATTATTATATAGCTGTAAAATATGTATAGAATATAAGTAGCATTTCCCATGCATGTTGAGAGAAATAGAAGTAGTGGGGTTGATGAGGTGACACGTGTAATACGATGAGATGTGTGCATGTTGAGAGAAATAGTAGTGGGGATCAACTATTTTGATATATAGGATAGGATGTGTGCTTAATATTTTTTCCGTATAATCCGACCAGTATGATAGCTCAAGTAGCTCGCTGGCTTAGGTCTATGTCTGGAATTTAGAGACGAGGATTACACGGGTTGAAGGGCAGAAGAACAAAGCTGCTGCTGTGGGTCGCGGCTGATGTTTCAGCCGGTGGTTACGAGGATTGTCGGATGAGTTTTTGATCCCGGGGCTTGCCAGAGAAGGCGTCGACAGCACTGTAATCGCTTTAAAAAAAAAGTCGGGTTGTTTGGCTTGTAAGGTGTTGTAAGCGTTTTCGGTATTATATATGTTGGTGATCTTTTTTTACCTGTAAAAATCGCTGGAACCCTGTCTGGTGGACCCTATGTTTATCAGTGTAATTCCTTGAAATGAAATTGGGGGCAGATTCGAAAATATATATATAACTTCCTTCCTTTGCCCTACTAGCTGTTACTCCATAGCCTACCAAGTTATATTAGTCACAGGTACAACTCATTAACACAAGTCTACGTATGACCTGACCTAATTAACTAGAGAGTGATCCAAGAACAACTTAATTTACAGCAGCAGCAGCAGCCATCAACATCTCTCTGTACAACGAGTTCGATGGTACCTACTTTACACAAAACAAATTAAGCTCATGGTCTTTTGCATGATGTTAAGGAAGATGCGATGCATGCTGAGACCAGTCAGTCAGTCCCAGCCCATCAGCATACTGGTGACGCCGTCGACGATCTTGCGCCGCGCCGAGCACGAGAGCTCGCCGTCATCGTCCTCGCCCAGGTGCACCCTGTACACCTCCCACTCCCTGTCATCCACCACATGCCTCCCGATCTCCGCCTACGAACCCATCCATCACAAGGATCACTTCGCTTGTTATGTTAATAAAGATGGACAACCCATAGCAAGACACACAGACATGTGCGTAATTGTTGTTAGACAGAGATGGATAGGCGCGCGATTGCGTTACCAAGAAGACCCGTCTGTGGAGGTTCTTGAGCGCGAGCGTTATGTCGTACAACACCAGCGGCCTGCCCTTCCCGGACGCCTCGACCGGGTTCGCCACCAGCAGCTCCGCGTCGGGGCCCGGTTCACCAGCGCCACGCGGAACGGGCGCAGGAGCTCCGTCCTCAGGCGAGAGCACATCGTCCTTTGTTTCTGCTGGTCGAGGATCTTCTTCCCGTCTGACTGCACGGCGAACACATCCACCTCGCACTGGCCCTTCTGGCCCGCGTAGAACCGGCCATACGAAATCTGACAGCAAGCAAGTTTTCCTTATTTGGTATCGCAAAGAGATAGAAATACTGCAGACGATAATATCTATTTTATGGTCCTGTTGTTGTTACCTGGATGTTGCAGTCCTTCAGTGTTCTCATGATGTCATATACGAGGCCCTTGTGGTCGCCGCACTGGATCTGAATCAGGGTGTGCACGGAGCTGAGGGAGTTGTCCATATTGACCGACAGGCTGCTGTTGGACCTGGAGCGGCTCGGTACAATCCCCTCACAAAACGTATAAAGGGTAGTATGGACTTTTCACAAGTCGTATCCACTTTATAATGGGTTGTCCACCGTACATATACGAGGCTCTAATTGCCCACTGGGCTGGCCCAAGTCACGTCTAGTATTTATGTAGAAAATAATACTAAATTCTGCAAAACGAGTGATCACCAGGACTCGATCTAAGGACCTGACTATTAGTACATGCTGCTTGCCGCTAGACCAACGAACTACTTGTGATTTCCTATAGTGCAGATTATATAAGAACAAATAACTACCTTCATATATAAAAACTTTTCTGAAAAATGGAACAGTTTTGGAAATTCCAAAACATTTTTGGAAAAAGGGAAGAATTTTCGGGAATCCTAACATTTGTTTATAAATGTGAACAACTTTTGTAATCCTGAACAATTTATAAAAATGCAAACAAAATTTCAAAATTCCATACATTTTTAGGAAATCACGAAATAAATTCGAAAACATGATTTTTTTGTTTAAAAAACACAAACATTTCTTGAAACTCCAACCAAAGTTTGGAAAAGGCAAACTTTGTTTTTGTATCTGTGAAGAATTTTTGAAAGCGGGAACATTTTTTGAAACCATTATTATTTTTAATTTGTGAACAAAAATTGAAAATAAGATTTTTTTAACTTCTGATGTTTTTGAAAAGCGCGAACATTTTTATATTCCCAAACATTTTTTGATATTACTTAATTTTTTTGAAAAAACATACATTTTTTATGGATGCCTGCCATGACGCAACGTACATACGGTGTGAGAAATCGTTTAAACTTGATATGGATGCCTGCCATGGGCATGCGCACCTACTGGCAAAAGTTGAGGTCATTTCAAAAATGTCTAAAACTAGACGACGTTCAACGGAGGGTGTTTGGGTAAGCCCGAAGGCTTTGTCGGAGAGCATGTTGATGGAAATATGCCCTAGAGGCAATAATAAAGTTGTTATTATTTTATATTTCCTTGTTCATGATAAAGGTTTATTATTCATGCTAGAATTGTATTGACCGGAAACTTAAATACATGTGTGAATACAGAAACAAATACCGTGTCCCTAGTGAGCCTCTACTAGACTAGCTCGTTGATCAAAGATGGTTAAGGTTTCCTAACCATAGACATGAGTTGTCATTTGATAACGGGATCACATCATTAGGAGAATGATGTGATGGGCAAGACCCATCTGTTAGCTTAGCATATGATCGTTCTGTTTATTGCTACTGCTTTCTTGAATGTCAAATACATGTTCCTCCGACCATGAGATCATGCAACTCCCGGATACCGGAAGAATACCTTGTGTGCTATCAAACGTCACAACGTAACTGGGTGATCATAAAGATGCTCTACAGGTATCTCCAAAGGTGTCTGTTGAGTTGGCATGGATCGAGACTGGGATTTGTCACTCCGTGTTTCGGAGAGGTATCTCTGGGCCCTCTCGGTAATGCACATCATAAGAAGCTTGGAAGCATAGTGACTAAGGAGTTAGTTACGGGATGATGTATTACGGAACGAGTAAAGAGACTTGCCGGTAACGAGATTGAACTAGGTATGCAGGTACCGACGATCGAATCTCGGGCAAGTAACATACCGACGGACAAAGGGAATTACGTATGTTGTCATTGCACTTCGACCGATAAGATCTTCGTGGAATATGTAGGAACCAATATGATCATCCAGGTTCCGCTATTGGTTATTGACCGGAGAGGCGTCTCAATAATGTCTACATCATTCCCGAACCCATAGGGTCCGCATGCTTAACGTTCGTTGACGATATAGTGTTATATGAGTTATGTGAATTGGTAACCGAATATTGTTCGGAGTCCCGGATGAGATCCCGGACGTCACGAGGAGTCTCGGAATGGTCGAGAGGTAAATATTTATATATGGGAAGTCATATTTTGGGTTCCGGAAAAAGGTGCAGTTTTTTCGGTATTGTACCGGGAAGCTTCCAGAAGGTTCCGGAGGATTCCGGAGGGGTCCGGAAGTCCACAAGTGGGTCCACCACATCCCAAGGACTGGCATGGGCTAAGGGGAGGCGCCCTGGCCTTATTGGGCCAGGCGCACCAAGTCCTCAAAAGCCCATGCAGCTAGGGAAGGAAAAAGGGAGAGTCCTAGTAGGAATAGGATTGGACTTTGGAGTCCAAGTCCAAGTGTGAACTATTCACGTGGTACTGTTCACGTAGTACTATTCATGTGGTACTATTCACGTGGCACTATTCCTTCTACTCCAAGCCCCTACACATATATAAATAGAGGAGAGGGGGCGCCCCAAACAAGACACAACATTGTCTTAGCCGTGTGCGGCGCCCCCCCTCCACAGTTCCGTCCCTCGGTCATATTTTCGCAGTGCTTGGGCGAAGCCCTGCGGAGATAGCATCACCATCACTGTCACCACGCCGTCGTGCTGCCGGAACTCATCCACTACCTCGCCGTCTTGCTGGATCAAGAAGTCGAGGACGTCACCGAGCTGAACGTGTGCTGAACGTGGAGGTGCCGTACGTTCGGTGCTCGGTCGGTTGGATCATGAAGTTGTTCGACGACATCAACCGCATTGTTCTAACGCTTCCGCTTACACACACCCCCTCTCGTAGCTATGCATCTCCATGGATAGATCCTGCGTGTGCGTAGAATTTTTTTTTTGTTTTCCATGCAACGTTCCCCAACAGTGGCATCATGAGCCAGGTCTATGCGTAGATGATATGCACGAGTAGAACACAAAGAGTTGTGGGCGGTGATCGTCATACTGCTTACCACCAACGTCTTATTTTGATTCGGCGGTATTGTAAGATGAAGCGGCCCGGAGCAACCTTACATGTCCACGTACATGGGACAGGTTCCACCGACAGACATGCAACTTGTTTTGCATAAAGGTGGCTGGCGGGTGTCTGTTTCTCCTACTTTAGTTGAATCAAATTTGACTGCGGCCGGTCCTTGTTGAAGATTAAAACAGCAAACTTGATAAATCACCGTTGTGGTTTTGTGCCGTAGGTAAGAACGGTTCTTGCTAGAAGCCCGTAGCAGCCGCGTAAAACTTGCAATAACAAAGTAGAGGACGTCTAACTTGTTTTTGCAGGGTATGCTGTGATGTGATATGGTCAAGACATGATGTGATATACGTTATTGTATGAGATGATCATGTTTTGTAATTTATCGGCAACCGGCAGGAGCCTTATTGTTATCTCTTTATTGTATGAAATGCAAGCGCCATGTAATTGCTTTACTTTATCGCTATGCGTTAGCAATAGTTGTAGAAGCAATAGTTGGCTAGACGACCACGACGCAACGATGGAGATCAAGGTGTCGAGCCGGTGACGATGGAGATCATGACGATGCTTTGGAGATGGAGATCAAAAGCACAAGATGATGATGGCCATATCATGTCACATATTTTGATTGCATGTGATGTTTATCCTTTATGCATCTTATTTTGCTTAGAACGACGGTAGCATTATAAGATGATCCCTTCACTAAATTTCAAGATAAAAGTGTTCTCCCCGAGTATGCACCGTTGCTAAAGTTCGTCGTTTCGAAGCACCTCGTGATGATCGGGTGTGATAGATTCTACGTTCACATACAACGGGTGTAAGCCAGTTTTACACAAGCAGAATACTTGGGTTAAACTTGACGAGCCTAGCATGTACAGACATGGTCTCGGAACACTGGAGACCGAAAGGTCGAACATGAGTCATATAGTAGATATGATCAACATGGAGATGTTCACCATTGATGACTATCCCATCTCACGTGATGATCAGACATGGGCTAGTTTATTTGGATCATGTATCACTTAGTTAACTTGAGGGATGTTAATTTAAGTGGGGGTTCATTAGTAATTTGATTAATTGAACTTAATTTATCATGAACTTAGTCCTGATAGTCTTTGCAAATTATGTTGTAGATCAATAGCTCGCGTTGTAGCTCCCCTGTTTTTGATACGTTCCTAGAGAAAGCTTAGTTGAAAGATGATGGTAGAAATTACACGGACTGGGTCCGTAACTTGAGGATTATTCTCATTGCTGCACAGAAGGATTATGTCCTTGATGCACCGCTAGGTGATGGACCTGCTGTAGGAGCTGCTGCAGACGTTGTGAACGCCTGGCAGGCTCGATCTGATGACTACTCGATAGTTCAGTGTGCCATGCTCTACGGCTTAGAACCGGGACTACAAAAGCGTTTTGAACGCCACGGAGCATATGAGATGTTCCAAGAGTTGAAATTGATATTTCAAGCCAATGCCCGGGTTGAGAGATATGAAGTCTCCAACAAGTTCTTTAGCTGTAAGATGGAGGAGAATAGTTCTGTCAGTGAACACATACTCAGAATGTCTGGGTACCACAACCACTTGACTCAGCTGGGAATTGATCTTCCGGTTGAGAGTGTTATTGACAGAGTTCTTCAGTCACTGCCACCAAGCTATAAAGGCTTCGTGATGAACTATTATATGCAAGGGATGAAGAAGACAATTCCCGAGCTCTTCGCGATGCTGAAATCGGCGGAGGTAGAAATCAAGAAGGAGCATCAAGTGTTGATGGTTAACAAGACCACTAGTTTCAAGAAAAAGGGCAAGGGAAAGAAGGGGAACTTCAAGAAGAACGGCAAGCAAGCTGCCGCTCCCACGAAGAAACCCAAAGTTGGACCCAAGCCTGAAACTGAGTGCTTCTACTGCAAAGGAACTGGTCACTGGAAGCGGAACTGCCCCAAGTATTTGGCGGATAAGAAGGATGGCAAAGTGAACAAAGGTATATTTGATATACATGTTATTGATATGTACCTCACTAGTGCTCGTAGCAGCGTCTGGGTATTTGATACCGATTCAGTTGCTAATATTTGTAACTTGAAGCAGGAGCTGCAGAGTAACGGAGACTAGCTGAGGGCGAGGTGACGATATGTGTTGGAAGTGTCTCCAAGATTGATATGATCAATATCGACACGCTCGTAATACCTTCGGGATTAGTATTAAACCTAAATAATGGTTATTTGGTGCTTGCGTTGAGCATAAAACATTATATCTGGATACTGTTTATTGTAAGACAATTATTCATTTAAGTCAGAGAATAATGGTTATTCTGTTTATATGAATAATATCCCTCGTGATCATGCACCCTTGTGAATGGTTTATTCTTGTTGAATCTCGATCGTAGTGATACACATATTCATAATATTGATGCCAAAAGATGCAAAGTTGATAATGATAGTGCAACATACTTGTGGCACTGTCGTTTAGGTCATATTGGTGTAAAGCGCATGAAGAAACTCCATGCTGATGGACTTTTGGAATCTCTTGATTATGAATCATTTGATACTTGCGAACCATGCCTCATGGGCAAGATGACTAAAACTCCATTCTCCGGAACAATGGAGTGAGCTACTGATTTGTTGGAAATAATACATACCGATGTATGCGGTCCGATGAATGTTGAAGCACGCGGAGGGTATCGTTATTTTCTAACCTTCACAGATGATTTGAGTAGGTATGGGTATATCTACTTGATGAAACACAAGTCTGAAACATTTGAAAAGTTCAAAGAATTTCAGAGTGAAGTAGAGAATCATCGTAACAAGAAAATAAAGTTTCTACCATCCGATCGCGGAGGCGAATATTTGAGTTACGAGTTTGGCCTTCATTTAAGAAAATGTGGAATTGTTTCACAACTCATGCCACCTGGAACACCACAGCGTAATGGTGTGTCTGAACGTCGTAACCGTACTTTATTGGATATGGTGCATTCTATGATGTCTCTTACCGATTTGCCACTATCGTTTTGGGGTTATGCATTAGAGACAGCTGCATTCACGTTAAATAGGGCACCGTCTAAATCCGTTGAGACGACACCGTATGAACTGTGGTTTGGTAAGAAACCTAAGCTGTCGTTTTTTAAAGTTTGGAGATGCGATGCTTATGTGAAAAAGCTTCAACCTGATAAGCTCGAACCCAAAGCAGAGAAGTGCGTCTTCATAGGATACCCTAGAGAAACAATTGGGTACACCTTCTACCACAGATCCGAAGGCAAGGTCTTTGTTGCCAAGAATGGGTCCTTTCTAGAGAAGGAGTTTCTCTCGAAAGAAGTGAGTGGGAGGAAAGTAGAACTTGATGAGGTAATTGTACCTTTTCTCGAATTGGAAAGTAGCTCATCAGAGAAAACCGTTCCCGTGATGCCTACACCAATAAGAGAGGAAGATAATGGTGAAGATCATGAAACTTCAGATCAAGTTACTCCTGAACCTCGTAGGTCGACCAGAGTATGTTCCGCACCAGAGTGGTACGGTAATCCTGTTCTGGAAGTCATGTTGTTAGACAACGGCAAACCTACGAACTATGAAGAAGCTATGATGAGCCCAGATTCCGACAAATGGCTTGAGGTCATGAAATCTGAGATAGGATTCATGTATGATAACAAAGTATGGACTTTGGTGGACTTGCCCGATGATCGGCAAACCATTGAGAATCAATGGATTTTTAAGAGGAAGACAAACGCTGATGGTAATATCACTGTCTACAAAGCTCGACTTGTCGCGAAAGGTTTTCGACAAGTTTAAGGGGTTGACTACGATGAGACTTTCTCACCCGTAGCGATGCTTAAGTCTGTCCGAATCATGTTAGCAATTGCCGCATTTTATGATCTGGCAAATGAATGTCAAAACTGCATTCCTTAATGGTTTTCTCAAAGAAGAGTTGTATATGATGCAACCAGAAGGTTTTGTCGATCCTAAGGGTGCTAACAAAGTGTGCAAGCTCCAGCGATCCATCTATGGACTGGTGCAAGCATCTCGGAGTTGGAATATACGCTTTGATGAGGTGATCAAAGCATATGGTTTTGTACAGACTTACGGTGAAGCCTGTATTTACAAGAAAGTGAGTGGGAGCTCTGTAGCATTTCTAATATTATATGTGGATGACATGTTGTTGATTGGAAATGATATAGAATTTTTGGATGGCATAAAAGGATACTTGAATGAAAGACCTCGGTGAAGCTGCTTATATATTGGGCATCAAGATCTATAGAGATAGATCAAGACGCTTGATAAGAATTTCAATGAGTACATACCTTGACAAGATTTTGAAGGAGTTCAAAATGAATCAGTCAAAGAAGGAGTTCTTGCCTGTATTGTAAGGTGTAAAGTTGAGTAAGACTCAAAGCTCGACCACGACAGAAGATAGAGAGAGAATGAAAGTCATTCCCTATGCCTCAGCCATAGGTTCTATAATGTATGCCATGCTGTGTACCACACCTAATGTGTGCCTTGCCACGTGTCTGGCAAAGGGGTTACAAGAGTGATCCAGGAGTGGATCACTGGACAGTGGTCAAAATTATCCTTAGTAACTAAAGGACTAAGGAAATGTTTCTCGATTATGGAGGTGATAAAGTGTTCGTCGTAAAGGGTTACGTCGATGCAAGCTTTGACACCAATCTGGATATCTCTGAGTAGCAAACCGGATACGTCTAATGGAGCAGTCATTTGGAATAGCTCCAAGTAAAGCGTGATAGCAGCATCTACAGTATGACATAAGGATTTGCAAAGTACACATGGGTCTGAATATTGCAGACCCATTGACTAAAATTCTCTCTCACGAGCAAAACATGATCACACCTTAGAACTCTTTGAGTGTTAATCACATGGTGATGTGAACTAGATTATTGACTCTAGTGAACTCTTGGGTGTTAATCACATGGCGATGTGAACTAGATTATTGACTCTACTGCAAGTGGGAGACTGATGGAAATATGCCCTAGAGGCAATAATAAAGTTGTTATTATTTTATATTTCCTTGTTCATGATAAATGTTTATTATTCATGCTAGAATTGTATTGACCGGAAACTTAAATACATGTGTGAATAGATAAACAAATACCGTGTCCCTAGTGAGCCTCTACTAGACTAGCTCGTTGATCAAAGATGGTTAAGGTTTCCTAACCATAGACATGAGTTGTCATTTGATAACGGGATCACATCATTAGGAGAATGATGTGATGGACAAGACCCATCTGTTAGCTTAGCATATGATAGTTCTGTTTATTGCTACTGCTTTCTTGAATGTCAAATACATGTTCCTCCGACCATGAGATCATGCAACTCCCGGATACTAGAAGAATACCTTGTGTGCCATCAAACGTCACAACGTAACTGGGTGATCATAAAGATGCTCTACAGGTATCTCCGAAGGTGTCTATTGAGTTGGCATGGATCGAGACTGGGATTTGTCACTCCGTGTTTCGGAGAGGTATCTCTGGGCCCTCTCGGTAATGCACATCATAAGAAGCTTGCTAGCAAAGTGACTAAGGAGTTAGTTACGGGATGATGTATTACGGAACGAGTAAAGAGACTTTCCGGTAACGAGATTGAACTAGGTATGGAGATACCGACGATCGAATCTCGGGCAAGTAACATACCGACGGACAAAGGGAATTACGTATGTTGTCATTGCGGTTCGACCGATAAGATCTTCGTGGAATATGTAGAAACCAATATGAGCATCCAGGTTCCGCTATTGGTTATTGACCGGAGAGGCGTCTCAGTCATGTCTACATCATTCCCGAACCCGTAGGGTCCGCACGCTTAACGTTCGTTGACGATATAGTGTTATCTGAGTTATGTGAATTGGTAACCGAATATTGTTTGGAGTCCCGGATGAGATCCCGGACGTCACGAGGAGTCTCGGAATGGTCGAGAGGTAAAGATTTATATATGGGAAGTCATATTTTGGGTTCCGGAAAAAGGTGCAGTTTTTTCGGTATTGTACCGGGAAGCTTCCAGAAGGTTCCGGAGGATTCTGGAGGGGCCTAGAAGTCCACAAGTGGGTCCACCACATCCCAAGGGCTGGCATGGACTAAGGGGAGGCGCCCTGGCCTTATTGGGCCAGGCGCACCAAGTCCTCAAAAGCCCACGCAGCTAGGGAAGGAAAAAGGGAGAGTCCTAGTAGAAATAGGATTGGACTTTGGAGTCCAAGTCACGTGTGTACTATTCACGTGGTACTGTTCATGTGGTACTATTCGCATGGTACTGTTCACATATATAAATAGAGGAGAGGGGGCGCCCCAAACAAGACACAACATTGTCTTAGCCGTGTGCGGCACCCCCCCTCCACAGTTCCGTCCCTCGGTCATATTTTCGCAGTGCTTGGGCGAAGCCCTGCGGAGATAGCATCACCATCACCGTCACCACGCCGTCGTGCTGCCGGAACTCATCCACTACCTCGCCGTCTTGCTGGATCAAGAAGTCGAGGACGTCACCGAGCTGAACGTGTGCTGAACGCGGAGGTGCCGTACGTTCGGTGCTCGGTCGGTTGGATCATGAAGTTGTTCGACGACATCAACCGCGTTGTTCTAATGCTTCCGCTTACGGTCTACGAGGGTACGTAGACACACTCCCCCTCTCCTAGCTATGCATCTCCATGGATAGATCTTGCGTGTGCGTAGAATTTTTTTTTGTTTTCCATGCAACGTTCACCAACACATGTTATTTCTCGACATCCTTAAAATGATCGCAATTTTTTTCTTTTCCTTTTATGACCAATTCAAGGCATCATGCCAAGTGTTTTAGTTTTCAACAAATTTTCCATTTTCTTGAGTTTTCTCGATGAAAATGGCCGATAAATGCCTGGACATGACGCAAATTGCATACAGTGTCGAAAATCGTTCAAACGTGGCATGCTGCCTACCATGGACATGCCTACCTTCTGGAAAAAGTTGGGTTCTTTTCATTAATGTTTAAAAATAGAACATGTTCAACGAAGGGTGTTCAGATAGGCCAGAAGGGTCCGTATGAGAGCATGTTTTTTCGGCTTCGTCAAATGACCCCAAGTTGTTTTCACGAGCTTATATAACCAATTCAAGGCACCATGCCAAGTTGTTCGAGTTTTCGACAATTCTTGCATTTTCTACAGTTTTCTCGGTGAAAAATGACTGATAAATGGCCGGACGTGACGCAACTTGCATACAGTGTCGACAATCGTTCAAACCTTACATGGATGCCTACCATGGGCATGCTTGCCTACTGGAAAAAGTTGGGGTCTTTTCATTTATGTCCAAAAATAGACCATGTTCAATGTAGGGTGTTCGGATAGGCCAGAAAGGTCCGTGTGAGAGCGCGTTTTTTCGGAATCGTCAAATGACCCCAATTTTTTTCATGAGCTTATATGACCAATTAAAGGTACCATGCCAAGTTTTTTGAGCTTTCGGCAATTTTTGCATTTTCTAGAGTTGTCTCGGTGAAAATGGCCGATAAATGGTCGAACGTGACGCAACTTGCATACGTTGTTTTAATTCATTCAAACCTGGCATGGATGCTCACCATGGACATGCCCACCTACTGGCAAAAGTTGGGGTCATTTTATTTATGTCCAAAAATATACCATGTTCAACGAAGGGTGTTCAGGTAGGCCAGAAGGGTCCGTATGAGAGCACATTTTTTCGGCATCGTCAAATGACCTCAAAACTTTTCCATGAGCTTATATGACCAATTCAAAGCATCATGCCAAGTTGTTCGAGTTTTCCACAATTCTTGCATTTTCTGGAGTTTTGTCGATGAAAAATGGTTGATAATTGACCGGACATGACGCAACTTGCATACAGTGTTGAACATCGTTTAAACCTAGTATGGATACCTACCATGGGTGTGCCCGTCTACTAGCAAAAGTTGGGGCATTTCAAGAACGTCCAAAACTAGATCATATTCAATGGAGGGTGTACATGTAAGGCTCTGTTTGGGAGCACGTTGTTTCTCGATACCTTGAAATTCCCCCAATATTTCTCATGTCCTTGTATGACCAATTCAAGGCACCATACCTAGTTGTTTTGGTTTTCGACAAATTTTACATTTTCTGGAGTTTTCTCAGTTAAAAAAGACCGATAAATGACCGGACGTGGATGCCTACCATGGGCATGTCCATCTGCTTCCAAAAGTTATGGTCATTTCAAGGATGTCCTAAAATAGACCATGTTCAATGAAGGGTGTTCGGGAGAAGGGTCCGTTTGAAAGCATGTTGTTTTTCGACATCCGTCAAATGGCCTCAATTTTTTTTCCGCTAGCTTCTATGACCAATTCAAGGCATCATGCCAAGTTGTTCGGATTTTTGACAACTTCTGCATTTTCTGGAGTTTTCTCGGTGAAAAAGGATCGATAAATGGCCGGACGTATCGCAACGTGCAAACGATGCCGGAAGTTGTTCAAAACTGGCATGGATACCTCATATGTCCGTGCGTGGCTGTTGCAAAAAAGTTAGGGTCATTTATCCATACTCCAAAAGACCACCAGTTCAGAGGAGTGCGACACACTAGGCCAGACGGATGCATTCGTGAGCATATAGTTTTTTCTAATTTTAAGACTTCTGTTATTTGCAATTTCCGTCATTATCAATCAAGATGAATATTTTTATGTCCTAAACATTTCTTGAAAATTGTCAAAAAATTGGATGCATCTATTATTTACGATTTCTGGCATTATCAATCAACATGAACTTTTTTCTGAAACACAACCAATTTTTAAATTTGTGAAAATTTCACGCATTTGAAAAAACAGGAAAAGGAAAAAAAACAAAAAGCAGAATGTAACAGAACAAAAACCGGTTTTAACAAACACAAAAAAAAACGGCGTGAATATTCACAAAGCTACATTTGCCACATAAGAAGCCAGAAAGAAAGCCAGTGTTCAAATTGTGTTCAAAATATTCTTCAAAATGTTAGTTCTTAAGTTTGAACGCTCCTCATCTCTCTTTAAAATTGTTCAAAATGTTGTTTGAAAAAATATTCTTAACATTTTGAACTAACATATCTCTTTAAAAAAATTCAAAATGTTCATGGTTTAAAAAAATGTTGTTCAAACTTTTCAAAAAATGTTCATGCTTTTTAAAAAAATGGAATTTTCAAAATGTATTCAAGTTGTTCAAAAAGTTGTTGGATTTTCAAACATTATTCTATTTCAAAATTTTATTTAGAATTTTCAACAAATGTTGGGAAAAATTGAAAAGGTGTTCGAATTCTACGTTGGTGTTACCTCTGTCCGGGATTTTTAGGCTAGAAAGCTACCGGTGGAAGTCCGCTTTTGTAAGCAGGATGCTTTTCCCTACGCCTGAGTTTAATAGCCAATTTGTTAGTAAATGCAAATTAATTGCAAGTTGTTAACAGAAAGCGGGCCATGGGCCATGCAGCCAATATATGCGCGTGGTTAAAGAAAAGCAATGCATGTGAGAGCGTTGACGGATGTGAGGCAATTTAGCAATTAATTTAGGCTAGTTAATGTTCTTCAATCCTGCTCACTAATTGGGCAGATTCAAAACCAAAATCTGGCCCCGATGTGCCTTGGTCTTGGCAATCCTGTCGGTTGGTCCAATAAATTCGGACGGAGTAGTTCTTAAGTTTGCACGCTCTTTATTTTAAACAAAGAGTTAATTACACCCGTAGTACATAAACTTGCATGGAGATAACAAAACCATACATAATCTTGAAAACCCCATAAAAGTGGTACACTAACTTTGGTTCGGATAACAAACCCATACAAATCTTTCCATGAGCCAACACGTGTCGTTGTTTCTTTACCCAAACCCCTCTGAAACTAATGTACTCTGGACAATGAGGTCCTCAGCCTAAATTCTCCAAATCTACGGCGTGTTGGTTGCAACAGAGGGCTGTTGTGCAGCTGGAGCCCAGCGGCGGTCGAGCGAACCCACCAGTAGTAGCGCGCCGTCGCCGCACGTGCAGCAGAAATAATAATCGTCTGCAGCCAAGATGGCCTAGGCGGGAGAGCCACGCTAGCCGCCACGGGAGCAAACGGCGACTGAACTTCGGCAGCATCAACAGGAGAGCGAGGCCACGGCGCTATGGTGGGCATGTTGTCGAGGCACTGGTGGTGGTCGTCGTCCAGACTTTGGATGCTGTCCGGGTGCTAAGAGTGTGTCACATGGTGCCCCCTCCCCCCGGCAGCGGCGGCAAGCGTGTCACCATGCTCCCCTGCTCCGATGCAAAGACGTCTTTGTGGCTTTGTGCACGCCATGGAGTTCAACCCTTTCCCGCCATTGTCGGCCAGGAGCCTTGCGGGGACACCCTATTGAGCATGGCGACCTTGCCGACCATTGCGCGGTGTTGTATGGGTACGCCCACGCAGTAGTGGCAGTAGGCGCAGTCACATATGAGGCAGTGGTGTCGAAAGATGTTTACGTACCGGCAGCACGCCGCGCACAAATTCGACTGCAGCATTGTATGGGCATGCCGCGCACAAATTCGACTGCAGCGTTGTATGGGCATCCATGACTCACATGAATACGGGCAGCACCGATATGCACTCTCGAGCCGTGCGTAGGTTTCTCTGCTGGGGGATTAGAATTCAGGTTACTCTGCGGACGGATTAAAACACTGTGAGCCAGCTAATTAAACTACTCGTATCTAATCTCTAGTGTAGTGTTCTGATCATTCTTTCGTCGTTCATAGCCCAGCCAAACAGGGAGATAGCTTTTCCTTTGGCTATTTGCTGATGTTTGTGTGCTTTTCTCATCGTACCCGCCGGTCACCACCACCTTGAACTGCAGCGACTTCGGCCGCACTTGGCTCGTGCTCCTCGACCCCAGTGCCTTGATAACGAGCTCATCA
The DNA here is from genome assembly GCA_039707655.1 of Elymus sibiricus. Lineage (NCBI taxonomy): Eukaryota > Viridiplantae > Streptophyta > Magnoliopsida > Poales > Poaceae > Elymus > Elymus sibiricus. The sequence goes on along the minus strand of CM077670.1, from coordinate 2,846,986 downwards.
TAGTGCCCGCCGCCTGTCGTCGCTGCCCTCGGACGGCGGTCTTCTTACTGCTCCTTTGGAGGCTACCGTTTCTTCTTATTGCTCCACGACCTGGCTGCGGCCCTGGTGGGTTCGGTCAACCGCCGATGGGATTCAACTGTGCAACCGCCTTTTTGCTGTTACCAAAACGGCGGTAAATTTGGAGATTTTAGGCCGAGGACCTTATCATACAAATTCCACTAGTTTCAAGGGTTGTGGGTAAAAAAACAATGACATGTGTTAGCTCATGGACAGATTTGTATGAATTTGTTATCCGAACCAGAGTTAGTGGACTAGTTTTCTGGGGTTTTCAAGATTATGTATGGTTTTGTTATCTCCCCGCAAGTTTATGTACTGTGGGTGTATTTAACTCTTAAACAAACACTCGTCAGCTCAAGTGGTTAGCCTCTTAGCCTCGTGTGCAAGAGGTCTACGGTTTGATTCCTAGCCGGTTCACATTTGTTTTACGAATTTTTACATCTCGCGAACAACGCACTCCCTACAGCCGTCACCAATGGCCCGGCCCAATCGGCGTATACATTTCGACGGGTGGGTGACGTATTTTTAGAAAAAAGCCATCCTACCCTTTCTTATGAAATGGACCTAGCATCTGTGATGAAGAAAAGGTCCATCACTCTCCCATCGGGCGTGGTGGAGACCTTTACCCACCTAATTGTGAGCTCCATCTCGCACAACACGCATGTCACGTCTGCAAAGCAAGAAATATTTCCCACAGAGTTAAATATATTGTCCTACTCTTTCATTACAAAAACATTTCTAAAGGCATGTCCATTAAAACCTCCATCTCAGGACAGATATTCATGCACCAAACAACATGGGTGCATGCTAAATGATCAAATTGAATAGCTAGCAGGAATACATGCATATTGATTACAGCACATTAACACATGAATGAATTCCCCCGTTTGCTTGCTTGCGTCCGTGAGAGGTCTAATGATAGCCACACAAGAAACTGTTGGAGAAATGAACTCATTCGGTCAATGTAATCCAGAGGGTTGGCTAGCTGCCCGATCAGGCAAACATGTGTTTTCTTCAGTACTATGCACTTGTTGTAAAATGGCATCGACATAGATAGATAGATAGGAAGGATCAAGTACCTAGATAGTTAGTATCCTAGTAATCCGAATGAAGCAAAAGGCATGTGGTGGCGAACTGAAATGAATCTAGTACCATGCAGGAGGCCCACCCGGTCGTAGCAGCAGAACTTGAGCAGGAAGACCTGCGGCGCGGCGGGTGCGGGCGCGAGGAGGCCTGCGGCGGCGAGGTAGGTGCTGTCGACGCCCAAGGGCGCGGGCACGGGGCAGAGCTCAACCAGCCGCTCCTTGAGGAGATCCCAGGCCATGGCCCGCCCCGGCCGCGGCCTCGCCGCCACCCACAGCACGATGTAGCACCACCGGCCGTCCGTGCTCATGTCCCCCTTGAGGATGTTGAGACCGAAGAGGAGGACGACGCGGCAGAGGTCGCAGCCGAGGCCGGTCTGGTCGGGGCAGCTGACGGTGACGACGGTGGGGTCGCCGACGGCGTCGGCGTGGCGGATTTGCACCACCTCGTCGCTGGGTATCCACATCCGTCCCTGAAAGAAATCAATCTTTGGTTGCTCCCTGGTATCAGTATCAGTATCAGTATCAGGGGACGAGTATTCACGTCGCTTTTCTAAAACAAAAGATTCACCTCACTGTCTGCCTTGGTTTCTCCTTTTTATTTTATGGCTACTAGTAGTACGTTAGTGTCCTCCTCCATCCAAGGAACTCCATCATGTTTGATAGCAACCAGTTAAGTCCGTCCGTCAGTCCGTCCATGCATCCATCCTTGTCCTTGTCACACACGTCGTCGTCCACCATCTCAGGCCGGCTGCATACTGCTCATTGTCGGCACGATCCGACGCATCCAGCAATTAATAAGTCCACCACCAACTACTCCCTCCGTTTCAAATTATTTGAAGTTCTAGCTTTGTCATAAGTCAAACTTATTTAAGTTTGATCAAATATATATAAAAATATGCTAATATCTACAACATCAAATTAGTTTCATTAGATTCATCATAAAATATATTTTCATAAACTCCCAATCAAGGACTTGTGATTATTACCTCCGCACTAAATTGACAGCGAAACAATAACCCGCAACTCGTTGCATTGGCACTGAAACATGCAGCTGAGTTTCTCAGAGCAATTCATTCATTAGTGGATGGATGAGCTCCTGAAGCAGCCCCTTTAGTAGAGTGGTTCATGGTCAGTTACGTATCCTCAAACACTGAAGACGCAAATGCGAAAAGAGCGAGACTACAGAAGAGGTTGATCACCTTCTCCTATTCATCATGGAACGACACTACCTTTGAAGAGGCTGACCTTCCCGACGGTGGATCGCTCGTCCTTCTGCCCACGCTTCTGGATAGGTTGACCCTGCAATGTGTCGTGTGCTTCAGGATCGATCTATGTGGATCAATAAGCGTAGGTATAATGAATAAATTGGCGTGGATTTGCACCACCTCGTCGCTTGGTATCCCCATCCGTCCCTAAAAAAATCAATCTTTGGTTGCTCCGGAAAGGGGAACTCCCTAGTACTATGAGTCTGGGTATGGCTGCGGGGACAGAATTGGTGGTGACGTCGGCGGGATGGGAATCTTGGTCATCAGAAGGGAACGAGATGAGGAATCTTGGGCATAATTTGATGGCAAAGATACGCAAGGAAGGATATTATCCCGAGGATTTTTATAGTACCCTAGTACTCCCCCGGGAAGGCTGGGAGAACTGGATAAATCCAGCCATCCGTTTGAGAGGGTAATTTAGACTTTCTATCTCGCTAGTGAAGGGGCAATTTTGACTTTTATTGTAGTTATCGATCGCATGCCGCCGTCTCCCTCCCCCCCAATCGCCGTCAAAGCCTCCGGTATCTCTGTTCCATTCACGGGCTTGTGTAGGTTTACCCTTGGGCGACGAACTGAAGTTCCTCCTCCCCAGCAAACTCTCCTTGCATATAGTACTAGTGTTGAAGTGTTAAACTTAAGAGTATTTGTTTAGACATGATATATAGTAGTGTTGAACTAGTAGTAGTTAATGCCTTTTTCGAGTCATAGTCCTTTTGGCTTCTTTTTGTTGTCATGGCAGAAAAATGACCCCTTTGTCTCAAAAATGCTACCATGGCAGCAAAAATGGCTAAAAAATGCTACCATGGCAGCAAAAATGAGCCCTTTGTATAGTTGATGAACCTGAGATGGTTTCCTACGTAGCGAAACATAAATGACTAATTATCTTCTATTTGATTGGCATCAAAAAATCCTGCCCACCCAGACTTCAGGATTGTTTTGTTCATAAGTCCAATATGATATATGTTACCACTAGGAGGTTATAGTTTGAGTGTTCCCCAGATTTTTCAAGTTCACAAACTACTTCGGTATCACCTGTAGCAAACATGTGGTACAATAGTGGTTTGTGAACCTTTATGGATGAAAGATCCCAGGAACCGTCAAGCTACAAGCTCTTAATGGTAATGTATATGATGTTGGAGAATATGAACAGAACAATCTTGAAGTCGGTATGGGCGACATTTGTGATGCCAATCGAATAGAAGATAATTATTATTTGTTGTTCAATACCGGCCGAGGAAACACCAGCTATAGGCTTGCTCATTTTTGTTGCCATGGCAGCAAAAATGAGCACTTTAGCTAATAAATACTGCCACGGTAGTGGCAGAATTTTTTGGGGCCAGGAAAATATAGTAGTGGCGTGTGGCTATTGGCGTGTGGAAAGGCGAGTGCCACTAGTATCTGGGTTACCAGTGGTTTGATACTAGTGGCGTGCTGCCCCCACGCTACTAGTAGGCATTCTAGCACGCCACTAGTAAGCTTTTCTACTAGTGCTGCATAAACTCCATAATTAAACTGCAGTTTCAACCATGCTTCATAGTTGCATTTTTGTAATTTGAGCAATCATAGCTGAAAACAAAAGACTAAACTACCTTAAACATAGCTCGCACTTACTAGTTTGAGCTAGTTGACTTGCAACTTCATAGTTTGCACTTACTAATTCGAGCGAGTTGACTTAAATATAGCTCTAACAAAAGACCGGTGCTCTAAACAAAGACTACTCCTACACATAATTAGACATAGCTCTAACCCGCTACGCCCCGCCGCCCTAGGCCTCACCCTCGTCCGATGAAATGTGGATGACTTCTTCGTCCGGCACATCATCGGCGATGGCCTCCGTGTCCCCTAGGCTGAGCTTGTCGTTGTCGTCGAGCACTATGTCATTGTAGTACTCGAAGTAGTGGCAGTGCTAGAGCTCGCATTGGTACTACTGTTGCGAAGCCTCGAAGACCTGTAGTAGCTCCTCCTCCTCAGTCACCCGCCACTCCTCCTCCTAGCGTTGAGTCTCCAACGAGGTGATGATGGCGTCCTCGATCTCCGCCTCCACCATCTCCAGCTCGCGCTCGTCGATCTCATGCGGCTGGGGCTCCATCGCCGCATCGTCGGCAAGCATCTCGGCCTTCGCCTTCGCCAACTCTTCAGAGTTAGGATGGAAGCTGGAGTCGAAAGAGACTGCCACGATCTAGGCATAGGGGGCCGCCGCGGTCTCGGTGGCTGCGGTTGCGGTCTCGGTGGATGCGGCCGCGCTAGTGGCGGAGGCGGCCGCCCTTTCTTTGTTGTCCAGCACCACCACGATGAGGATCCGTCTCGCCATTTTAGTCATCTGACCTGATTGATTAGTGTGATGGTAGGGGATCAAATATGGTTGAGGCGCCGACACTGGGGAAATATGGTTTACGCTAGATGGGGGGTGCACCGATGAAGCTTCCGGCGAACGCCATCAATGAAAATAAACTGTGTGGGATCTACTTGAATTTTCCATATTTTTTTCAAAGGCCTATTTGGGGTACCATGTGTGTACAATCCCAAAAACAATGCTCCGAATTGTTCCAAACTATTTAGGAGGGTCACACATGACATTACATGTGTGATGCTAGATGTAGACATTTTTGGGAATGGTTTGCCCTTTTGAAGACATTAAATAAAGTTGTAGGGGTTTACGGGGCATAATTCAAATTTGAACTACAAGTATATGAAATTATGCACAAAAATGGGTTGAAAAATCATATTTCTGTTCTTAACTCTATGTTTAGGCCTTATCAAAGGAATGCAAAGAAATTTGAAACATTAGTGTGGCAAGACTCGACCACGAACATGGAGCTTGTTGGTTTATAAATTCTAAAAAATGCAAATGAAGTCTGAAAAACATGAAACTTGGCATGGTGTCATGATATGACACCTAGAGGCCGTGGTAAAATTTTGCGAAGGTTTCACAAAAGTTTTCATGTACACTGCTTTGAAACCCAACCATCTCTGGGGGGAATCATGCTTTCGAGAGGGAATGCATCAAGATTGAAGGCGAAGTGACAGTTGCTTCATCGGTTGGCCTTGAAACTTTTTCTACACTCAACATACACCATTACATCTCACATATTAAAATTTGGTATTTTTCAGGGTTTGTTTGCTATTTTTAAGTCATTTAGTGCATATCTATGCATTTAATGGGCATAATTCAAATTTGAACTACAAGTACATGAAATTATGCACAAAAATGGGTTGAAAAATCATATTTGTGTTCTTGACTCTATGTTTGGGCCTTATCAAAGGAATGAAAATAAATTCCAAACATCAGTGTGGCCAGACTCGACCAAAAACATGGAGCTTATTGGTTTATAAATTCTAAAAAAATGCAAATAAAGTCTGAAAAACATGAAACTTGGCATGGTGTCATGATATGACACCTAGAGGTTGTGGTAAAATTTTGATAAAGTTTCACAAAAGTTTTCATGTACAGTGCTTTGAAACTCAAGCATCTCCGGGGAGGAATCATGGTTTTGAGAGGGAATGCATCTGGTTTGAAGGCGAAGTGACAATTGCTTCTTTGGTTGGCCTTGAAACTATCATTTTCGCAGGATCTTATTGATGAGACCACCGACGCCACCCCGAAATGAGATAGAAGCATCGTGATCGACGACACTCTCCCACAACCCGATGGATCAGACATAGGGAAATCAACCCTCACACACCCCGCGGTGATGCTAGAACAGCCTCACTGCGATGGGGATGGGGCCGGAGGTACTTATTTCACTGTGTCGCCGCCTCCACCGTCCGGACGAACGACACGAGGACACCAAAACCTAACAAACTAGACCAAGACTTCTTGCGAGCACGAAGATCCATGGTCTTCTCCCGCCTCGCGGCGCCAAAACCGGCCGTCGGAGGCGAGGGAGACCGACAGAATCAGCCGGCGAGGATGAGGGTTGTGTGGCGGCTAGGGTTTTTCTTTGGGTTACCTAGCTTGCCAATCGTTTGACCAACACAGGAATAGAAAAAAAATACAGGAATAGGATGTCATGACATTTGGAATCCTACAGGAATAAAAAACACATGAATCAGCAATAGAAGTTTTTTGGTTGCACCATGGTAAAAATACACGAATTTTGCATAGAGATTGAATGGATGACATAGTTGTCGTAGACTCAAAGGAATTTTTCTTCCTGGTCTAACCTCATTCTAGCAATCCTATGGAATGGTAATGTAGAAAAGCAATCCATATGAATCTTGGAGGGTTCAGTCCTTCGAACCAAATGGACTGTAAACGAAAAATTCCTATGGATTGGAATATACAAGATTCCTTTGAAGATCCATTGAACCAAAGAGGCCATAAACCCCGTTTGGAATGCAGGAACTCAAAACGTAGGAACAGGGAAAACTCTGGAATTTAGATGACATGTATCTTGGATTCCAATAGGAATGAGGAAACTTCAAAACTATCATTTGGATGTCGTGCAGGAAAAACGCATGAATTTTATACTCAAAGAGAAGAATACATGATGTAGGACCTCATGTTGGGTTTCCTCAAAAATTCCTATGGAATGCTCCATTCCATAGAATTTCAACGGAATGTAAGATATTAATTCCTTTGTTCCAAACGGAACCAGACACTAGTAGAGAAATGGTTACCCACAATCTAAATTGGTGGCGCGCCAGTTTCAATCCACGCCACCTCTATATTTTCGAAATAGTGGTGGCGTGGGCATATTTGGCACACCATCACTATGCCCTTAGTGGTGGCGTGGGCATATTTTGGGACGCCACGAGTATGGGGACCCATCAGTCTGACCAGGCGCAAGTTACTGGTGACGTGGTAAAACAACCCACGCCACCACTATTAGGCCTACTGGTAACGTGACACTTTTAGCCACGTCACTAGTACATGATGTGGGGTCCAATTTTTTTGTCCCACATGGTAGTGGCGTACCTAAAAGTGGCACGCCACCAGTATTAGCATCGTCAATTCTGATCAGATTACATAAAGAGCCCTCACCTATATATAGCTACGACTCTTCTCTCGAAATCATCTCTCTATATCACTCTCTCCACAAATCCTTACATACGTATACGGCCGGCCTCTTCCCTCGATCGATCTATCGTCGACTAGCTAAGTCATCTTCGTCTATGATCTAGGTAATACCCAAATTTCGGTTTCATATATGTCAATTTTTTAGCAAAGGTAATGCTGAAATGTTTTGTGACCCTCGTTAGTGATATATATTTTTTGTCCCTATATATACTCTTGTTGGCAACTGGATCGATCGAACTATTCATGCAAATGGATGGAACTATAAATGGGTTCTTCAAGGTGGCGTTGGAAGATATGAATTGAATGGGTAAAACGGAGATATTATGTTGGTGTAAGAAGTGCAAGAACGAAGTTTTGATCGACCCTTTTACTAGCTGTGTGAAGATGCACTTGCTCAAACATGATTTCATGCCTGGTTACACACGGTGGACAAGGCACGGTGAGGACGAGGAGTATGCCGACGTCGAAGGGGCGGCATATGAGGACGCGGGATACCCTCTCGACAGGGGCGGAGCTGCGTCTGCGTCAACCCTGTTGCCCCGTTGCTAGTCTACAGTAGATTCTACAGTATATTAGGCTAAACTACCCGTAGAATACAACTCGACCCTGTTGCTGGTGCAACAGGGTAGCTCCATACAGCTCCGCCCCTGCCTCTCGATGAAGAGCTGGAAGGAGGGAAGAATGACCAAGAGGCCGATGCCGAACATGAAGAAGATCATCAGGACGGACAAGAATGGGCGGCCGATGAGGAAGCGGGATACCCTTTCGATGAAGAGCCAGAAGGAGGGAAGAACAACCAAGAGGCAGCTGCCAAACATGAAGAAGATTATCAGGACAGACAAGAAGGTCGGGTGGAGGTTCAGAAAGCGAGAAGCCCTTTCGACAAAGAGTCCGAAGGAGGGAGCGACAAAGAGCTAGCCGAAGATCATACGGACAAGAAGGAAGACTTTGACCAATCTGGCGTCTATCCAACGGAAGAAGATGACGACCAAAACGAAGAAGAGTACACCAGAAGGAGCAGAAGTACGTTGTTTGAGACAGAGACTTCCGTTGAGAGAATATGAAACGACGTTGTCGTACTTTATTTTATGTATCTCTTTAATTATTCAGGATTTGTATCGACTGTAGTTTGTATCGATGTAATAAATCTACATTACTGTTATTCTAAAATAAGATTAAAAAAGAAAATTATAAAATGAAGAAAAAATAACCAAAGAAAAGTACAAGGCGACGCCTTGAAGCACAGGGAAAAATCTTTAAAAAAATATCTATGGCGTTGCTGACGTCAGCAACGCTATAGATATTTTCGGCCATGTCTTAGCCGTTTTGGGGGGAAAACTACCCCGAAAATTACATTTTGCGCGCTCGTCGTGCTCTCTCGCGCCGCCGCCGTCCCCCTCGACCTCACCCCCCCCGAGCTGCCGCTGGCGAGTTTGCCTCCCCGCGCGCCACCGCCACCCCCCGTTGCGCTCCTCGAGCCACTGCCCCCATCCACGTCTATCTCCCCTCCTCGCGCCACCACCCCCATCCGCCTCGACCTCGCCTCCGGCGGCATCCTCACGTCTGGCGTGCTCCTCCCGCCCCGCCGGCGTCCTTCTCCCGCCCCATCCGCGCGATTTCGCCGGTAAGTGAGGTCCTCTTCATTTTTTTCGCAAGTTCATACACATATTTGTTCTAATTGCTATACATTGCTACATTTTAGAGTTAATTAGTTGTAGTTGCAACATTGTGAGTTGCGTTGGTGATGGATGTGATGAAATGTGGTTGAAATTTTATAGTTTTAATCGTCGGTGTGATGGATGCGGTCGAATTTTGGATGCACACATTTTGTGTGTTGCTGGCAAAATTGTTTCGTGCTATATATGTATCTTTTTGCAGGTAATGTATAGAGTTGCCAATGTTTTGGCGAAATGTTCATTAATTTTTGTTTCGTCAAATTTCCGGCACTCAATATGTCCTATTTTGAGCAAAGGTCATGCCGATATTTTGTATGAATTAAATATATGCTTTTAAATATTATGCAACAATTTTATCTTTTGTTTGAAGATGTCCGGACATGACGGCGCCGTGGGCTCTTCTTCGCGGTCGACACCTTCAGCCGACACGGGGGAAGATGATGTATCTCCGTCCGCACGCTACGGTCCCAACGGCGAAGGGGCATATACGGACCAATCCGGATGAATGCTATGTGATAATCTTGCTGATGAGATCAATCCGGATGAATGCTATGTGAGAGGCAGTGGCTACGGAGATATTGCCGGTGACGACAGAAATCCTGATAAGGACAGTAGTGCTAAAGAGGAGACCGACGAGTATTCTGTTGAGGACGATGCTCGAAAACCCAAGAAGGGGCGGAAGCCTAGGAGCCGAAATACTATCGGCACCGACAGGCTTGTGGTCACTCGAGTTAACAACACTAGTGAGCCTGTTAGTCCGAGGAAGGCCTCGGCTCACTTCGGCAATGCCCTAGGTGTCATCCTTCGAGAAGTCCGCTCCATCAACGAGACCAATCTAAGGGATTATGAGAAAGAGAATCTACGACAACTCCTCCTGAAAAGGTTGCACACAAGATTCAAGTTCCCTGACGAGTACGACAACCTATTTTATCCAATGAATTAGGTAAAAAACCACGCAATCCACAAGTTCTCCAAGAACTTGAGTGCTTGGAAATCCACCGCCAGAAATAAGTTTCTTCTCAAAGATTTTTCCGAGGTCCATGAGAAGTGGCCTAGGATTACTGAAGAGGACTGGAACATTTTCAAGGCGCGCAACGAGGGCCCTCTAGTCGAGTCTCAGTCGTCATGGGTGAGGGACCTGCGATCAAAGACATTAAGTAACCACACCCTCGAAAGCCGTGGTTTCGTTGGGAAGAAGCCCAAGTGGGACAAGCAGGACAAGTAGTACGTACCGTTTCTTAATGATTCACATTCCTATCGCAGGCAAGGCAGCATGCGGAACCTCAAAGCTCGCAGGGGTCCTCGGCCAGGTGGAACACTCCTCTTAACCGGTCGATCAACGTGACCCTCGGCAAGGCCCCGTTAACCGTGCCCGAGGGTGGCTGTGTGAACGGTGCCAGAGTCGGTGCCAAATGGGACCATCATTATCCCGAAAACCGCGAGATGCAACGGCAGAGAAGGAAAGCCAACAAGCTTAGCCTCGAGCAGAAAATAATTAAAGCCACAGCCGAAGCCACAGCCGACCTCCAAGCACGCATCGACTCCCAAAGCCAAGCCCAAGCCCAAGCCATGGTGCCTTCAATAATTGAGAGCGTGAAGCGTTGGATCCAAAATGGCAAACTAGGAAACATTGTCATCCAACCAAGCGTCGGCACGTCAAGAATGGCACCCAAGGATAGCAGCTCCTCTGTCTCTTTCGTTGGACACCCGTCGCCAACGGCTGATCTCAACGCTCTCATGGTAAGCGTCGCATGCTCAACATATTTCATTCTTTGTTCTTCCGCTCTATTACATCCACGACGCCCTACATTTTTTACAGGAATACACTACGTGCACTCTCTTAGCCTTGGTGAATGTTGAGATGATTCCCATTGCAATAGGCTCGATCATTCGCCCCAAAGATACCATCATGCACGGAGTGCGACTACCTGCCGAGGTCTTTAGAGTTGAACTGTTTGTTATCTTAGCGGGATACGAAGATATTCCTCCTACGATACAACCTCCGAGGGCGGATAGCCAGATGACCCTCACACAATGCCTCACTTGGCAAATGCAGTGGCCGAAGAATCAAATTCGGTTGGGAAACGTCCCACTCCGAACAACCTCGCCGCTGATGACCAATGGCAACACTATTCTACCAGGACCATCTCTTTTCGGTCAGAGCCAACCCAAAGGTCCTAACAACGAGGTGGATGCGGCGAATGAGGAACAGGCCTTCGTGCCTGATGATGATCTTGTCAATCAATTCTTCTTGGTTGATGAATATCAGAAATCTGCCATCAATCTTGATGGACCAATACCTCCGGATCCTATCGAAGCATGCCGTATGCCTCCCGCTGAACAAAAATGTGTTGTTCCTTGCTAGAAGAGTCTGTTCAACAATGACTTCACGCCACCAGACACACAGGTGCCACCAACCAGGGGAGCGTTGCTCAGTCCAAACACATTCAATGGGGCGGTTGCAAAAGCGTTGCCGGGCACTGTAGCCAGCTAGCCTAACCCGATAGCCAAGAAGAGAAGGCGACCAAGTAAAAGTGATAAGAAGGGCGCTGCTAGCCAGCCGGTTCAAAATAAAGAGGTTCGTCGTGTTGCATGATAGAATTACCATTCCCCGGGTGAACCCATCCTTCCGAAGAAGCTCAGCGAGCCTCTGCCGACATAATTGTGGCTTCTGCATGACACAGTTCTCTGTAGGGAGAAGTATGCATTTGCTCATGGAGGTGGATTACGCCCGGTTTTCACTGTGATGGTGCCACCGAATCTTGATTTGTGCGATGATTTCCCCGCGAAGAAGTTCTATGTGCCATTCAAAGACATCTTCAACCTGTTCCACCTATACAAGCTCGGTGGTTCCATAGTCCGCCTATGGGCGATCAATAGCACCTACATTGCCACAAGCGAGCGCAACAAGAATGTCACGGTAGCGGACCCCTATCTCATGCATGAGGCCAACCTGAATGTCCCTGATCGCCGTGAAGCTATGAAGAGGTATCTGATAGACTTCATGGTTGGCAACATGGAGAAGGAGTGCCTTCTCGTGCCCTACTATCCCATGTAAGTCATGCTAGCCACAATATACTTTCGTAGAATTCCATTATGCTTGCATGTAACAACGTTAACTTGAGGATAATTGGTCTTGTCAATTATTTGCGCAGAGAACATTGTCCACCGATACTTCTTTCTTGGATTCGGCGAGGAAAGTCAAGAAAGACTACAAAGGCATCAAGAAGGTTCTGAATGAAGCACTCTTCCAGTATACCACCAAGGAAGGAATTATCAAAGAGGGACATGTGAAGTTTGATAGATTTAGAGTGGTATGCTTCGGCCATAAAACCGACTTCTGTTGCCTGCAGCAACCGGCAAAGAGTGATGCAGACGCCTACTACGCCATCCACCACATGGAGCAGTACATACGTGACGGAGAACGCCTTAAAAAGCAATCTGACGTCATCGCATGGGGGAGGAAAATGGAGCAAACCTTACTGGGAGATCGCAAAGATGAGTTCAGACGCATCCAGTGGAAGTTTGCGACCATCCTCAACAGGGATGTCATCGACCATGCCGGGGTTTTCAACGGCGGCGAACCAACCGGCACGGAGGAGATACAAACTCGGATTAAGCAACAGGGTCTCGATGCTGACGGTCCGGCCTCCCTTGCGGATCCGGTGAAGAAGTACTTAAACGATCCTTATTACGAAGATATATTGTAAAAGGAGAGTGACAGCTATGTTGTGGTTCTCTAGAGAACTCAGCTACATTGTCGTTCAGTGCTAACGTACTTCAAAACTTGCCTAGCTATCTTAATTAAGTACTCCGTTACATAATTGTTGTTGATGACTTTTAATTAATGTTAAGAGTTTCCTAATTGTCTTACTTACATTTTTGAATTTCATACTTTCTAATTGTGGCATGCAAATGTCTATATATATTGATAATCAGAAACGCTGGTAGCGTTTTTTCACTGCCTTCAAACTAGGTTAATGGAGTGTGGAGAAAATGCAACGCCACTAACTTTCCGTCTAGCTTGTGGCGTCGGAATACCATCAGTATCTTTATTAGCGGTGGCGTGGGATGCCAACGCCAGCACTAATTTTTATCAGTGACTGCATATTGGTGGCGTGGGGTGCCTTTTGCCACGCCACCACTAGCCTTTCCTGCACTAGAGAGAGGAAATTTTCTTATATCCTCTAAAATTCCTATGTTTTTCCTTGGTTCCAAACAGAGCCTAAGCTGCAGGAGTATATTTATGAAATGAGTAAACTCCAATTTGTAACAGTGGATATCCTATTATTAGCAACGTAGGATATTTAACAAAGTATCCCATTTACCATTTACACCAAAATTGATAGAACGAGCCCACATGTAAGATTGAAGGTACGTGCCATCTCTGCGTCCCTCTCGACCAGACAATCCTACCAGCTCCTTTCATCGATCACCCTCGCCACTACTTTCATCGTCGTCGCCAGCCGACCGCCGTTCTAACCCTAGCCACCGAAACCGGAGTGGAGAACGCACGGGAGCGACGAGTCGGGACAGGCGCTGACGGCACACGGGACTTGACTTGCCAGCTTGGAAACACCCTAGGAAATTACGTGTCACGACACATCATCCTGACACAAACGAGCATTGTCAGTTGTGGTGTAAGTGTTAAAAGGGCGTACTTTAATTGTGTCACTAAGAGCATCTCCAGCAATAGCCCCAAAAACATAACCCCTAAAGGCTAAGTAGGGGCTGGCCCCAACTTTTTCAGCCCCCAAAAAGGCCTCCAACTCCAGCAATAGCCCATATTTCTCAGCCCCACTTTTATTATGACATATGTGACCCACTCGTCAGTGGCTCGACCCTTTCTTTTTATTTTTCCTCCCATCTCCTTCCTCGATGCGCGCGGTGCAGTGGCGGTGCTCGGCGGCGGCACGGTGCGAAAGAAGAAGGTGCCATGTCAGCAATTGAAAGTAGGGGCTCTGGGAGGTGGGGTGGGGTGGGGGGGTTGCTAGATGTGGGGGCTCTGGAGGGTTTTCTAGGGGCCTCCCAACAATAGAGGCTTGGGTACAGGCCCTGCTATAATTGGTATTTGTTTGCCGCCGGTCCCAAAAACCAGTTTAGGGGACCGAGTAGAAGCATTGCTGGAGATGCTGAAAGTTTCTTAAATAGGATACGTTGGAGACAAAATTTTAGAATAGGCGCTCTCCGTCACTAAGGCCGTCTTTGCTGGTACAAACTGGAATTAATTTCCCTGAAGAAAAAAGAAATACGATACAAATTTAATTGGACAGAGTCTAGGGAAAGAAAAGAAAAGCAGTCCGTGTGTGTCCTTCCTAGGAGAGGAGGAACAACGTAAATGGAAGAAATTTCAGACTTGAAATCCGATCGAAGAATAGTCGCCGTCGTCCTCCTCTGTCTGTCGACAACATTTTCCACAAGTGGCCTGGAAAGCAGCGACGGAGACTGACAATAGCTTCTTTTTTTTTTGCTACGGTAATCAGGCACGTGCCACACCCACACCACAACAAGTCAAGCAAAAAAAAAAAAAAAAAAAGAGTGCAGCTCCATCCATCCAAGATTCACGTCGCTCTCTGCCTTGCTTTCTCCTGGTGGTGGTGGTGGCATTTCTTGAATTTGCTACTTACTAGTACTAGTTGCATGCATGCATCCATCCATCCGTGTGTCCCCGTCATGAACTTTTCTTCCTTTTTAGCCAACTTTTCTTCTTTTTTAGCCAACTCCAATTAGAGGTCACATATAAAACGAGCAGCGTCCAATACTCTAGGAGTAAATTGAGGATTGAAATTTCAAGCTTTGGAATCCACGTCGAACAACAGTCTCTGTCGACAAGTGACGGTAATCAAACACGTGCCACACCACAACAAGTCAAGCACAATTAACGTGTCCTTTCACACAACACGTGCCACACCACAACAAATCAACCACAACAAGTCAAGAACAACAGGTTGAAAAGATTCATCCACGTGGCCTTTCACACACATCGTCGGCGGCGGCACAAGGTAGCAAAGCAATGAACAGGAAAGTGATCCATAATCGGTTGCGGCACGAGGACGGGGATGACCACTATGACATCAGGTGAGGTCGTGCGATCCAGCTATCTGAGCCATCAGATGAAGATCCCACGGCACAGATCAAGCACGCTGGGGTTTGATGGTGCATCTTGCACTGGAGCCCTTAAATTTTGATAGTTTAGTACTATTGGCACTCTCTCACTTGCTTTGTTTGAATGAGGGAAGTACTGCATGCACAGTTATGTGCAGAAAAATAGATATATCCGTACGAAATAGATTTTGAAAATCGTAAAAATATTATACTTTCTATTTATCTAATTACATTAAGAATACAAATATACCTTGTGCCCAAAACTACTTACCATTAAAAAAAGTCTTTGCAAACCCCATATTTGCATTATTTGAGAAAATTTGGTGTGCAAGATTACCAATTGATATGTACATGTTCATGTTGTCAATTCTTGCAAGAAAGTAAACATTGGAAATTCCATAAATAAGTGTATTGTAATAATCGCAAAGTTCCCTCAGCTTGCTAATTAGCAGTCAGATTAACAACATCAAAGATTCAAGAACAAATGGAGTGATACACGGTCATTTGCAACAAAACAAAGGAATTACTTTGTGCAAATGACAGAGAGTTGTTCACAATCAACAGTTCAAATGCACAATGGACTGAATATCATGAATACTGCACATATTTTAGTTCATCCTCAACTCCAAGAAAGACTCCAAAACCGAGTATCACACAAATTGACCAAACAAAGAAGGAAAGAAGTTCAACAAGAACATGCCAAAACATGCCACTGATCGACACGAGGTTATCCCTGCATAACAAAGATGCAGGAGCAGCAAATACACTGATTGGCAATCAAGCGTGCAGAGCACCCGCGACGGCCAGCGCGATGAGCGTGGACGCGACCTGCCCTCATCTGCTCTCTACCTTCCAGATCCGCGCACCCCGACTACTGCGGTCACGGTGCGCCCTGGATTTGCGCGCTCCGGCTGTCGGCATCGAGTTATGGTTGGATCGAGCACTCCTACAACTGGAGCCGATGGAGGCGTCGGATCTGGTGACGACGGGCCTATGGGTGGCTGGAGACGGAGGTGGCCTGCCTTGATTCGGCGAGGTCAGCGGAACACATTGGGACAAGGACGCGCATGATCTTGCGGTGGTGCACTCCGGCGGCGCGCGCTGGTCCATGAGAGAGAGGATTAGGTTTGGGGTGGGATTTGGGCGGAGCTCAGCCTGCAATACTTTCGTATGATGAGGATGTTCATGCAAAATGTCCAGAACATCTCCACCTTTCTCTATGTGTACCGTGGGATCTTAATCCAATGGCTCAGGTAGCTGGATCGCACGATCTCACCTGATGTGCTGATCTCATACTAGGATACTTCTCGCTCAATCACATCGCTATGCTGACCCACCACCAGCAGGAAAACTCAACTAACACACTAAAATATTATTATCATTGTGCCTCCTTATCTGGCCGAACGCCATTTTGTTGAGGATAGAACACCATACATAATATAAATGTAATTAGGTACTTGTTATTTTATCATTCTTTAGACAATCCAATAATCAAGTCAAGTACAGGCTGTTAGAATTAGGACACAGGGACCATTCCATTAATTTCTGCAATAATGTACAGACATCACTAACTAAAACAAAGACCATTCCATGAATTTCCGTAATAACTTGCACTACTTACCACCAATGCACCAAAATTGAATGCCACCTGCTTTATTGTCTATATGTTTCCAAATTTGGTTGGAAACAAATAACTTTATCCATTTGCAATAGAAACTGGCAGTACAGACTTGTTACTCCATGTTCTTTACATCACAGTGCAGAAAGTATTCAGCAGTGAACAATGCATACCATTTTACTGTCTTAGCAGGCCAGTTGCCCAACGACCGTACAAGGCTTGCTAGATATAAATCCATATTCAGATTTTTTTTTTGCGGGGATTCAGATTCTTTGTTGTCTTCTCTGAGAAGCATAATCGTGAATTTTTCAACTGACTGGTATGGTTGCTGAATACTGTCAAACTATGTTCATATTTATTGTTTTCCTCACCTGTAATTGCAAGCAGAAACAGACCATCTTTTTTCAATAAAAGGGCGCTTTTATTAACTCATAATGTAGCATCAAAGAGGTACAAAGCATAATGAGAATACACCCGGCCTCTGCATGACTAGGATGCACACAGCCAAACACCAACTCACGCACACGATAATAATAAAAACGCCGGCAACAGTAAAGTCATACTAGACCGAAACTATGCCTATGGCAAAGCGGGTTGAGGGCCTATCCGTAGACTATGCCGCCACCCATGTGGGGTAAAAACATCCCTGGCCATCTGCTCCGAACGCGTACATACCGTCGTAAACAGCGGTTGGTGCTCCAGTCGTTGCAGAGTAGACCACGAACGGAGCCAGTGCGTACACTGGTAGATAACCTGCATTGGAGATGAAAATTTACCATTGAAAACCATGCCATTTCTACTTAGCCATAGCGACCATAATAAGGTAGACGCTCCCACCCTTATTAGCGTACCAAACTTGTGTGATATACCATCCAGCCAGGGACCATACATATTGGCAACACTGCGAGGCAAGTACAAGTTGGACGCGACTTGGATGACTGACCATGTAGAACGCGCAAAAGTGCGCTGAAAGAAAATGTGTTTAATTGTCTCGTCATGAGGACAAAAACAACACTTCTTACTTCCCTGCCGATTGCGGCGAGCGAGGTTGTCCTTTGTCAGGACCACGCCTCGGCAAAGATGCCACATGAAAATTTTAACCTTTAGTGGCATCTTCGACTTCCAGATTTTTTTGTTATTGTCCACTGGAACCTCAGAGTGTGTGAGTGCCCGGTACATAGAGTCTACAGTAACGACCCCACTCCATTTCAAGTTTCAGCGGAATTCATCTTGGCCTTGCGTCAGGTGGATAGAATCCAATCGACCTAAAAGGTGATTCCATGACATGAGACGGGGACCGAGCAAATCCCACCTGAAAGATACATTCTCAACACTTGTGCAAGTGTATTATTCTTATCACGAACAATGCGGTATAAGGCTGGATGTTGTTCCCGGAGAGTAGCGTTTCCCAGCCACTTATCCTCCTAGAAGCGAATCTCAAAGCCATCCCTGACCGTGAAAGATCCGAAGCGGAAAAGGTGTTTCTTTGCCGCCATCAGCCCTGCCCAAAAATGTGAGTCCCTAGGTTTCCAATATGCCTGAGACATAGCTTTTGGGCCTAAATACTTTTTGCACAAGAGAGTTTGCCAGATCCCTTCCTCAATTAGAAGCTTATAAAGCCATTTACTAAGTAAGGCATCGTTTTTAACCTGGAGATCTTGTATTCCAAAACCTCCCTGGTCTTTTGGTCGGCAAACCATGCTCCATTTGGCCAGCCTATATATTTTTATTTTCACTGTCACTTTGCCAGAAAAATCTGGATCGAAAGTAATCCAGCCTCTGCAGAACACCTTTTGGTAGTTGAAAAGATGAGAGCATATAGAGAACCATGTTTGTGAGTATAGAGTTGATCAAAATGAGTCATCCCCCAACTGAGAGCAGCTTGCCTTTCCAACTACTCAGGCATTTCTCTAACCGCTCCTCGTCATATTTTCACTCCGCATTGGTGAGGCGCCGATAATGGATCAAAATTCCCAAGTACTTAATTGGGAATTGGCCTTGCACACAACCAAACAGACCAGCATATTGGGCAGCCACCTGATTGGCTGTTCCAAAATAGAACAGTTTACTTTTATGAAAGTTAATTTTAAGACCCGACATCTGCTCAAACGCAGAATGCAAAAGTTTCAGGTTTCTAGCCTTTTCGAGGTCATGTTCCATGAAAAGAATCATGTCATTGGCATATTGCAGAATTGAGAGCCCCCCATCGCACAACTCCTGCAATCTGGTCGTCCTGTTTGGCACGCTCATTCAGAATGGTCAGCATATCTGCCACAATGTTAAATAACATTGGAGATAGTGTATCACCCTAACGGTGTCCATTTTCGTCTGGAAGTAATGACCAACGTCATCATTGACTTTTGTAGCCACGCTACCGCCAGAGACAAAATTATCAACCCACGCATGCCATTTCTCAATGAAGCCCTTCATTCGTAGGGTCTGCTGAAGAAATGACCATTTGACTATGTCATTGGCTTTTTCAAAATCTTGAATATTACCCACTCATGTTTTTCTGGTGCAACTCGTGTACGGTCTCATGAAGGATAACTACTCCATTGAGGATGTTTCTTCCTTGCATGAAGGTCGTTTGAGAAGGCCAGACCACATGGTCAGCTACCGCATTGAGCCTATTAGTAGCTACTTTAGTGAAATATTTTAAACTGGCATTAAGGAGGCAGATTGGCTTGTACTGCTGGATCAGTTCAGCCTCCTTAATCTTTGGCAACAAAATGATTTCAACAAAATTTAGCCGAGATACATTAAGTTGGCCAGCGTGTAGAAAATTAAACATCTCCATCAGAGCCGATTTAATGACTTCCCAGAAGTTCCGGTAGAACTCTGCGGGGAAGCCATTTGGACCCGATGCTTTGTTGTGCTCCATTTGGAACACATCTACTCTCACTTCCTCTTACAAGAAAGATGATGTGAGGATGTCATTTTCTGCTGTCTATACCAGTGGGATATCACCCGTTCAGGACTCATCGAGAGAGATATGTCCCTCGTCCGGAGCCTCAAAGAGAGATTTGTAGTATTTACTTAATTGGGGTAAAATTAGTTGAAGTTGGGTTTACACTCGAGAGAACTCCTAGTTAAACATGATTAGTCTTGTGTGGTCGGTGAAATTGAAGAGCGGAACACCCAAATGGGGGACAAACTGAAGCGTTGATGTGTACCTACCTCCCAGCAAAGCTAACGAACCGCTTGCCTTCGTCCTGGAAGAACGGCAACCCAAGATGGATCGGCGACGAGGATGGAGACATTGAGGGCAGGCCCCGGCGCCGTGGTCACAGCTGCGGCTAGCGAGCATCAGGATGCGGGGTAGGAACTTGAGGGCCTCGCAGATGACGTACTTGTGCTGGATCAGTACCTGCACACACAAATACAAAACCTCTTTCTGCCCCCAACAGGACTAGTGAGGTTGTCAATGTCACTAGCTACGCTAGTTACAAAAAGAATTAAACGCAACGGTGAAAAGATTGGATTGAAATTAACGGGAAAATAAATGCAAGGAATTAAAAGAGTGTGAATTAAGATTGAAAGCCTTATGGATGAAAATGGACCGGGATCCATAGGTTCACTAGTGGTATCTCTCCAAAAGATAAGCAATGGTGTGGTGAACAAATTATTGTTGGATAGCGATTAAATTGCAATATTTATGAGTATGAATCATCACTAGTGGAGAAACGGCCTTTAGTCCCGGTTGGGAAGGGCCTTTAGTCCCGGTTCACCAACCGGGACTAATAAATCGGGACTAAAGCCCCCCCCCCTTTAGTTCCGGTTGGCCACGACCCAGGACTAAAATCCCTGCCACGTGGCCGGCAGCACGCGTCGGGGGCTGGGGACCTTTAGTCCCGGTTGGTGACACCAACCGGGACTAAATCCCTGCCACGTGGCCGGTAGCGCGCACCGGGGGCTGGGGACCTTTAGTCCCGGTTGGTGACACCAACCGGGACTAAAGGTTTTGGCGTTTAGGGGTTTAGGGTTTATTGTTTATTTTTCCTTTTCATTTTGTGTTTTCCATTTAATTCTTTTTCATTTCAAACATATTTTACGCTACTACGTACTGTACACGTTATGCATGCATATATAATAGAATTTCTCGTAAAACCAATCATATATCATAGAATTTCTTGTACGGCCATGCATACACATATATATATACAATTTGGTATATACAATTTCCTACAATTTGCAGATCATTACATGCAGGCATTAGGTGAAATGGTATATTCCGTCGGGAGATATGACTTGCTGAAGCAAAAATCCCGCCATTTCCTCTTGAAGTGCTCGTATGCGGTCCTTTGGTAGGAGCCTATCCCGCATCTCCAACATCTTTAAAGAAGGAGATCAATATGAATATATTAGTTGTGTGTATATATATTAGATCATGATAAAAAAAATGTGAATAGTGTTTACGTACCCAAAGATATCTTTCATCTCTGGTCCTTTCGGTAGTAGAGCGAATGTTCTCGAAAATGTAGTATGCACATACATTTGTCCCCTTTTCCTGCCTCATACAGTACTTTACGAGAATAGAATTCAATCAGATAATAATCAAGCATGATAATGGTATTGAAACTAGAATTAAAGAGATGCGCGGACGTAGCTAGTACTACTTAATTACCTTGGACCGTCGCCATTTCAGCTGTGGTTTCCATTGACCGACAACCTCTTTGATGAACTTTTTCCAAACCCTGCCCTGCAAAGAAAATGAATAAAGGAGTTATTAGTTACTTGATATCAGGAAATGAACTAAAGAGGCCGACATAGTGCGATAATGATTGAAATTACCTGTCGAGCATCAACTTCAGGCTTCTGTATTCTTCAGGGTCTTTACCTAGTGAGTCCAGTACTTCAACAGTTCCCTCGTCAACTCTAATGATTAGCAGGATCCAGTGGAATCTGCGCACACGTTTGTATAAGCGGGCATGCATAACTCATCAACTACACTTAACATCGAGTAAGCAAAAATAGAATTTGTAGTACAAGACAGTAACACTCAGCTAAAGTTGTAAGGAAAAAGTATTTCTGGTTTGGTATTTAGTTCCTTCAAAAACATTAGCAAGCTATTCGCTGTGTCTTTGGAGTAGTCTTGCACCGTATTTTCATTAACGGTATTTGGGTCAATGAACCCAATGCCATAGACTCCATCTCTGTTCATTTCAAAAATCTTCATTGTGCATAATACCACAGAAAAGAATATAGTGAGGATAATTACAGGCAATGAACGAGCTGAGCTAGAGACTTAAATTACAGAAAGAAATCACTTATAGACAATAGCAACTGACGAGAGATTTGTCGAGTGCGTCTTGATTGAATAACTGAAAAATTTCTGGAAATTCAATCCACACATCTTTTCCATGGAAGTAATGCTATGGCTTGACTTTCACCATGAGGCTCTCTCGCCCGGCCTTTCACTACTAGGAGAAAGCTTATAGATAGAATTTTAGTAGTAGCGCTGGTTATGGGGCTAGCGCTACTGCTACTTAGTAGTAGCGCTGGGTGCCAACAAGTGCTACACGTACCAAAGTAGCAGTAGCGTAGGGTGGCCGGACAGCGCTACTGCTAAGTCGTCCCACCGCCACCAGCCGGGGCTACCCTTAGTAGAAGCGGTGGCCCGAAACCAGCGCTACTACTAAGATCCATAGCAGTAGCGCTTGTCGGTGGCCCACCGCTACCGCTATCTGTGCACGGGGCCAGAAGGTGGGCCCAGATTAGCAGTAGCGCTGGGCCACTGACACGCGCTACTGCTACGAATCTGAGCAGTAGCACCGGTGAGGTACCAGCGCTACTGCTACACGTAGCAGCCACCTTTTTCTGCCACCCTCCCCTCCTCCCTCTCTCCCTCCTCTACCTCCCTCACTTACTTCTTCCTTCTCCTACCTCTTCTCTCCCCATTAATGCCCCCATCCACCATCTCCTCCATTAATGGCTTCTTCTCTTCCTCACTTGAATTTATTTGTCTCTCCCTCCTTCTCTCTTTCTCCACTCTTGCCTTTGTCTCACTAGCTAGCTTTCCCTCCCTCTCCACTAGTTAGGTAGAGCATCTCCTTCCAACTAGATCTACCATGCTAGCTAGCTAGCTTTCCCTCCCTCCTTCCACTACTTTCGATCCCTAGCTAGCTAGATAGCGGCAACGGCCATCTACCGTACTTGTGTGCTCGATCCCTCTCTCGGGACGATAGGTGAGTAAAAAGTTGTGCTTTGCAAGAATGAAAATATTTGTGTTTGCGCTATGATGGTGAGAATGTGCGTGTGGCATGAGTTGCCGCCTATGTGTATTTGTCGGATCGTGCATGACATGAGTTGCTTATGTTTTGCCGAAATGTCGATTTATTTCCGTTTCGGCGAATTTCGGGCAAACTCTATATGTCCTATTTTTATGGAAGGTCATGCCGAATTTTTGTATGACTTTGATGCATGCATGCATGGATGCGTTTATAATCCTTTTGCTTATTAATTATACCACGCAGGCGATCATGAAGGTCAGTGGAACGATGGTGGAAAGATGGTTGCGATCCGCGGTGCACGACATGTATGAAAATAACCGGAAGGAGATTTTCTGTCCGTGTCGAAGATGCAAAGGAGGAGTCGTGCTCAACCCCTTTAAGGAAGGCCGTTTGAAAGCGCACCTGCTCATGACTGGTTTCATGGATGGCTATACTCGGTGGATAAGTGAAGATGATGACGTCGATTGGGCAGCCAATGACGACATTGGACCAGACGAAGAGATGACCGATAATGGTGGCGGAGAAGAGGCCGGACATGGCGGCGGAGAAGAGGCCGGACATGGGGGCGGAGAAGAGGCCGGACATGGGGGCGGAGAAGAGGCCAGACATGGGGGCGGAGAAGTGGCCGGACATGATAGAGAAGACACGGACACGCCGGAGCATTCGTCGCTACTAAGTTCAGTCGTGCGGGACCCTCATGTTTGAGACCTGCTTCGCAAGAAGACGACTAACGACAGAGCTGCTTGTAGAGACGAGGCCAAGCTGGAGCAACTGGAAGTAGACTCTCATACTCCATTGTATGATGGTTGCGATCCCGAGGTGACCCGCTTGAGTTTCACGCTCGAACTTCTAAAGACAAAGGCTAAAAACAAATGGACCGACAGAAGCCTCGATGAGCTTCTCAAGTATCTAAAGAAGGTTCTTCCCGCGGGGAACCTGTGTCCTACTAGTGTCGATGAGGCCAGGAAGATCGTGTGCCCTCTTGAACTGCCGCACATTAGATACCATGCATGCATCAACGATTGCATCATTTATCGGAAGGAGCACGCGGAAAAAAACAACTGTCCGGTGTGCAATGCTTCTCGATACAAGAAGGCCGGAAAGAAATCTCCCCAGAAAGTTGTATGGTACCTACCGATCACTCCCCGTCTGCAGCGTTATTTTGTAGATCCTAAGGAAGCAAAGCTCATGCGCTGGCACGCGGAGAGGGTGAAGCCCGACGATGGAGATGATCCGAAGCTGAGACACCTCGCGGATGCAAGCCAGTGGAGAGCGTTCAACGCCGAATATCGATTTTTCGCAGGTGATCCAAGGAACATCGTGCTTGGCGCGAGTACCGATGGCATGAATCCGTTTGGCAACCAGAACACCAACCATAGCACATGGCCCGTGTTTGTATGGATGTACAACCTTCCCCCCCGGAAGTGCATGAGGACAAAGTACATACACATGAGCATGCTGATCCAAGGGCCGAAACAACCGGGAAATAATATTAATCTGTATCTGGGGCTACTTCAAGAGGAGTTAGACACGTTATGGAAAACACCGGCCAAGACATGGGACGCTAGCAAAGGCGAGTATTTCTATATGAAAGGCGCGCTGATGATGACGGTGCACGACTATCTCGGTTACGGATATGTCGCAGGCCAGGTGTGCCACGGATATTGCGGATGCACGCGGTGCATGGATGATACAACGTCTCAGCAGCTAACGAAAGATGGCGGGTCTGGGAAAATCGTGTACATGGGGCATCGAAGATGGGTCGCGAAGGACGACCCATGGAGAAACCGTGGAGATCTATTCAATGGTGAGGCTGAGCATCGAGGACTGCCACGTAAGAGGAGCGGCGCCGAAATCGATGAGCTGTTGAAAAACTGGGAACAGTGCCCCGCGCCGGGAAAGATGAAAAAGGTGTCGGAGCCGCTGCTGAAGGTATGGAAAACGCGGTCTGTTTTCTGGGACTTGGAGTACTGGCCCAAACTCGACACGCCTCATTGCCTTGATCAAATGCATATCACGAAGAATGTCCTTGAGAGCTTGCTTGCAACACTGATGAACATGCCGGATAAGACCAAGGATGGGCCAAAGGCAAGAAGAGACTTGGAAGATTTGAACATCAGGGCAGATCTCCACATGCCGCCCCATAAAAAGTCAGAGGAGACAGAGACGGAGACAGAGGCGCGGGACCAGGGCAAAAAAGTCAACAAGAAGGAAGAGAATTATTGCCCCCCTTCTTGCTTTACCTTAAGTCCGAAGGAGATCGATCAATTCTTCAACTGCCTTACCGGAATCAAAGTTAGTTCCGGTTACGGTGGGAAGATAAGCAGATTTCTAGACACCAAGAAAAAAAGGTTCAGCGGGATGAAGTCTCATGACTGTCATGTGATGATGACGCAGATACTTCCTGTTGCCCTTAGAGGGATAATGGACAAGCACGTCCGTGACACGCTTATTAGTCTCTGCAACTTTTTCGACGTTATCTCTCGAAAGTGGATCAGTGTGAAGCAGCTCCGAAGGCTACAGGAAGAGATTGTTGTGATACTAGATGAGCTTGAGATGTACTTCCCGCCCGCGTTCTTTGACGTCATGGTGCATCTGTGTGTCCACATTGTGGACGACATCATAGACCTCGGGCCGACATTCCTGCACAACATGATGCCGTTCGAGAGGATGAATGGGGTCATCAAAGGATTCGTTCGTAACATGTCCCGTCCGGATGGAAGCATCATCCAGGGCTATCTGACCCAAGAGTGCACCTCTTTCTGCGAGAATTATCTATATGGCGGAGACCCTGTTGTTGGTTTGCCTGTTAACAAGCACCTTGGGAGGCTCGGAGGAGAAGGTCACACCAACGGCTGGAGGGAACTGCATGTGGACCACTCGGGTCGACGCAATGACTTTGACAGAGCAAACTTAGTAGTGCTACAGCACCTAGATGTGGTAGATCCTTTCGCGACACTGCACAAAGAAACCATCGCAAAGAAGTACCGTGACCGGGGGCTATGCAAGACGAACGCCGAAGTTATTAGAGAGCACAACTCCACTTTCCTGCCTTGGTTCAAAGAGCATGTTCTTGCTAATCCCCTGGAAGAGGGCTCTACGGACGGATTGCTCATATACGCCTTAGCACATGGCCCCGTGGCCAACCTCGCGACCTATCAGGCATACGATATCAATGGATACACGTTCTACACGGAGGCCAAAGATATAAACAGTGATTTTTAGAAATCAGGGGTGACGATGGAATGCATGACCGGCGACAACGCCGCAACTCAAAGATTCTACGGAAGGGTCGAAGAGATCTGGGAGCTTGACTACTCAGGACTGCACGATGCGACGATGTTCCGGGTCAGATAGGCTAAGAACGTCGAGAAAGAAAACCGGTATTTCACTACCATGTCTATACCCGACGCCAAGAGCGCTACCATGAACGCCATGGCAAAAAACGAGCCATGGGTACACGCTAAGCACATGACACAATGCTTCTTCATAACCGACCCGAGCAATCCCAGCCGTGTTGTCATGAGGAGAGGCAAAAGGAACATCATCGGAATGGATGGAGTCGCCAACGAGGAAGACTACGACCAGTACGGCAACCCGTTGAGGGAAGATGACGATGACGATGTAGCGTACGTCAAAACAAGAATCAATACTACATTACCTAAGAAAGATCGTACTCCATGGAAAAGGAAAATTCACAACGAGGGGCTCAATTATTCGACAGCGAACAAGAAGGGAAAGAAGCTCACTCAGAAACGAAAACGTCGACGCTGAGAAACCATCATTTATATATATGTATTTATTTTGTGTACGCACTTAATCGTTATCGGTCAAATGATATGTAATATATATTGTCGCCTGAGTTATATACATTGTATCCGATCCCCTTCTTCCTGGCTCGGTCGTCTTTTGGAAAAGAAAATAAAATGAAAAGAAATAGAAAAATGAGAAAGTAAAGAAGAAAATGAAAGGATTACAAAAGGAAATGAAAAGAAAAAGAAAAAGGAGAAAGGAAATAAGAAAAATAAAATGAAAAGAAAAAGCAAAAGGAGAAAATGAAAAGAAAAATCAAAGGAATAGCAGTAGCGCGTTTATGGACCCGCGCTATAGTTAACTTAGCTGTAGCGCGGGCTATCCAAACCGGCGCTGTAGATAAGTTAGCTATAGCAGTAGCGTGTGTCCAAACCCGCGCTATAGCTAAGTTATCTGTAGCGCCGGTTTGGGTAGCCCGCGCTACAGCTAAGTTAACTATAGCGCGGGTCCATAACCGCGCTACTGTTATGTTTGAGTTAACCGCACCGCGCGGGCGTTTCTTCCCCAATTTCCCCCATTCCCCCCATTCCATCCACTTGTCCTCCTCCACGCCGTCACCGGAGCCCTCATCGCCCTTGCCTCCTCGCGCCGTCGCTGGAGCCCGTCCTCGCCGCGCCTGCCTCCTCCTCGACGTCGCCGCGCACCTGCCTCCTCCTCCTCGACCTCGCCGCGCCTACCTCCTCCTCGACGTCGCCCCCTCCGGTGCGCCAGCCTCGTCGCCGCCTCGCCACCGTCTCCCCCGACCTCCACCTCCCTGCTGTTGTCTCCCCCGACAACCGCTGTAAGTCCCCGCCCCTCCTCTCTCTCATTTTAGTATACTGAATTCTAGGGTTAGGTGTTTTAGTTAACTGAATTTTAGGTGTTTAGTTAACTGAATTCTAGGGTTAGGTATTTTAGGTGTTTAGGTGTTTTAGTTAACTAAATTCTAGGGTTAGCTGTTTTAGTGAACTGAATTTTAGGTGCTTAGTTAATTTAATTCTAGGGTAAGGTATTTTAGGTGTTTAGTTAAGTTAATTCTAGGGTTAGGGTTTTCAGTTCCTGTTAAATGAATTCTAGGTATTTTAGGTGTTTAGTTAACAGAATTCTAGTGTAATGTTAGTAATTGAGTGAGAGTGTGCTTGCTTTTTAAAGATTGGGGGAAAAGATGCAAAATTAGTTAACCCTAGTAGATAGGAATTTAGCTAGGTTTTTTTATTAGGATAGTAGCTATTTTATATTAGGACAATACCTAGGAATTTAAAACATATTTTGATGGTGAATTTCTTTTTGGTGAATTTCTTTGAATAATTAAAGTGCATGAGTTTCTTTGATATACATGATGTTGGCTGTTGATGGTGAACATATTTTGAATAATTGAAGGGCCAAATGATGTTGGCTGCTGTTGTTGCCATATGATGTGCCAAATGATGGAGATGATGTGCTATTGTTGCCTATGTTGGCTTTTCTTGTTTGCAGGGAAATGATCCGAGTGGCCTATGTTTTGCCAGAATGTTGATTCATTTCCGTTCCGGCGAATTTCAGGCGCTCGATATGTCCACTTTTTAGCAAAGGTCATGCCGAAATTTCCCGTGAATTTCGGCATGACTTGTGCTAGAAAGTAGGCATATCGAGTGCTCGGCATTTGCTTGGACGGGAATGAAACGGCATTCCAGCAAACCATAGGCCTTTTTTATGTCATTACTCATTTTATTATAGTTTAAGAATAAAACGAGCAAACTTAATCGTAGGAAACATGTCGAACAACGACGAGACCGGGCCTTCTGACCACGCTGCCGACGACATACAATATGACCATGAACATGATTACCTCGACTTTTTGTCTAGTCAGCAAACAGAAGGTTTGCAGAGCGACCTGGTCATAGCGGACGATGGTACTGCCGCCGACATCGACACCGATGGCACCGATGGCACCGGCACCGATGGCACCGGCACCGATGACGGCGCCGAAGGTACCGGCGCCGAAGGCGGTAACGAAAAGAAGAAGTAGAAGAAGCAGAGGACACGACGCCCTAACAAACTCGGCATCGGAAGAATCTTGGTCACAGAGATGCACCCCGGCAAATTCGACCCAATAGCGCCGGATGAACCTCGCAAGTGCTACGGTAACCAAGTCGGATGCATCCTACGGGAAACCGCGAGCATCAACGACAATGACTTAAGGAAGAAACCACATCTGGAGCACTTGCTCCTAACGAAGCTGCACAAGAGATTCCAGTTCCCCGGCCAGGATGACCGCATAGAAAACCCGTGGGATGATGCTGCCATGAAAGGTATCAATAACCACGCCATGGGCATGTTCAACAACGATTTGGCCGCCTGGAAAGGGAGGGTGAAACGAGCGATTGATGCTAACGAACCCCTGTCCAAGATTTTGGCGGACAATCCGACACTGACGGCAAAGGAGTTCGAAAAGTTCAAGGACACTTCCGCTACCGAGGCAGCCAAGATTAAGTCTGAGAAATACAAGTCAATGCAGCAAAGGAACACGGGGAACCAATGCCTCGAAAGCCGTGGCTACAATGGCAAGAGGCCTATATGGGATAAGGAGGACGCGGAACGTGAAGTCGCGGGGATCCCAGACCCCTACGCGGAGTTCACCGACCCGCAGGAGCGTGACTTCATCAGGGCCCGGTACAAGTGGGACAAGGAAAAGAAGGTTTGGTACACGGACCCGATCACGAGGAAATTGATTAGATTACTGGTAATTATTCTTTTACCACCTTACATTTAGCTTCTGATCAAGTGGACTACACGTTGTAGTAACATTCGTAAACGGTTCACATTCTTTTGCAAAAGGAGCAACCTAGGCTTGCGGCCCAAAGCGACTCGTCGTCTCAGTCGTCGATGAGGCCCAAGTGGGACACCCCTCTCAACCGGGCCTTGAACCAACTGAAGGGACTCACTTTGGGCCAGCGGCCGCAATATGGACGTGTGCACGGCGTCGGAGACGGCGCCACGTGGAAGTACTACTACAACGAGGGCCCGGAGGCCAAAGTTCAGTCAGGTGAACATCGACGAGAAGGTGAAGCTTGTGGTCGAGAAAAAAGCAGCTGAGGCCGAGAAAAAAGCAGCTGAGGCCGCAGAAGCGAACAAAAATGAGTTGGTCCAGCAGGCAGTCAATGCAGCTGTAGTTGCCTGCAGAAATGATTTCGCTACTAACTTGATTTAGGCTATTATCGACTGGACGAAGCAAAATCCAGACAAGACGACACAGGATTTTCCCATGCCCAGCTTCGTCGGGAGCAACTCGGTGAACATCGCACCACCACCACCTACTGCCGCTACCGCACAAGGTCCTGCTCCTGCACCCGCTTATAGCAGCCCGTCCTCTGTCTCTGGTGTGCTAGGCAGGCCTTCGTCTTTGGCTGACCTCGACGCCCTCACGGTAATTACACGTCGCACCAACATATATATAATCTTCTGTTTTTCTTTACCGTTCAGATGTCTTACGCCGCAGACATGTCTTCGCAGGACGACGAAACCCCATGCACCGTACTCTACATGATCAACGGCCGGAAGGTGGACGTGGGAAAGGCAGTGATAACGAAGCCCTTGGAACTCACGTTCCACGGCCAGCCGATCCCCGTTGGCACCTTCAGGGTTACCTTGTCGAGTGTGAAAGCGGGCCATGAGGATTTGACTCCTCTAGTACGGCTCGGGGGAGAGGAGGACGAGACCCCGATGCGGCTTGGAGAATGCAAGGGTTGGATGCTGCTGTGGCCGAAGAATCTTCTTCGTCTGGGGGCGGCCGAGAGCACACCAATGCAAGGATTGGAGAACCAACAAGGTATGAACACCACCACCCCGCCTACGCAATTACCAGCGCCTCTCGTGCTGGGTGAGAGCGAAGGACGACGCGAGGAAGGGGGTCCAATAGTGGATGATGTAGTCGGCCCCGTGGAACAAGGAATGGATGATGAGATGGAGGAGGAGGACCCTCTCCGGTTCCTCAATACCGGTGCCGCCTATGACGACGGACAAATGACGAGTCAGCCATATGACTCGGGCTATGAGGATGCGGATGAGGAGATGGATGATGTGCCCAGGCAGGAACGTCCTAGAGTTGATTGCAAGAAGTCTCTCTTCATGCAATCCTCACAGGACACGCCTCCAGATGCCGCCTCAACGCAGGGTCATCTAGCCGAGGGTCGTAAAGTGCTTAGCCCGACGACACTGGTGGTGGGGGTAAGGAAGGGTCTGGACGGTGAACCCAAGAAAAAGGAGAGGAAGAGATAGCCGAAGAGAGGCACTGCTGCCGCCAAAGGTTCTAGCAGCCAGCCGACCGATTTTGCAGACCGTGTACCGGTCAAAGGTGCGGCGATGTACCATGTCGCGGGTGAGCCGATCCTACCTCCGAAACCGCTAGAGGCCATATCAGAGGATCTCAGGAGACTGCACGACCATGTGTTGTCGACTGAGAAAAGCCTTCTCGCCTCGGAGGATCCAGGATATCCGCTTTACGCAGTTCATGTGCCTCAGGCCAAGTGCTATGTCGACACACTGCCCGCGGAGGTGTTCTTCCTACGGTTTGATCACATCTTTGAGTTGTTTCTCATGAGCCGGCTCGATTTTACGATCGTCCGCCTTTTTGCGCTACATATGAACTTTGTCATCAGGAGAGAACAAATCTCGGAAATCGCGGTGGCGGATCCATACTACATGCATGAGTCCTTCTTGAGTCTCGGCGAGTTTGAACGTAAAGCTGCTAGGGACTACATCGAATACTTCATGGTAACGAATAAGGACAAGGAAACGATTCTCCTGCCTTATCATCCAATGTAAGTCATTGCCGGACAACCCTTTCGTACGTTTCAATCATTCCTTCGCTCATATGGAGACTAATTTGAGGTGTCGTGGTTTTCCGCAGCAACGGGCACGCCGTCCTTATCGTTCTTTTCCCACGAGTCTCCCACGCCGTGTATTTCGACTCGTCCAGAAACTTCGAGAAGAAAGACTACACTCACATAATGGATATTCTGGATGATGCTCTCCACGGCTTCAGCATGAGGGGTGGCAACATGCTGATCAGGAAACAAAGGAAGAACAAGCCGGGTTTCTGGCATAAAACTACCTTCTGCTCCATCCATCAACTGACAGCAAGCAAGAACGACGGATTCTACCTCATCCATGTCATGATGGAGTACAGAAGGGATCACCAACATCTTCGCATGACAACAAGAAACGATGAACATATCCGCAAATGGGCAGAATCCTTAAGACACGAACTGGATTATAGAATCAGAGATGACTTCTTTCGCATCTAGAAGGACATTGCAACGATCATCATGAAAGAAGTTGTCGAAGAGAAGGGGATGTTCCACCACGGCCCTACATCACGAGCTGACGTCAGAACTCGCATAGGCATGCAACGTCAAGACCTGACGCCGTTCACGAAGCTAGGGTGCATCCTCCCGGATATGGATGGGTGGAACTTCCAGTGATTGACGATGCCGATGATGATGTGTCGGTTGAACTTGTAGTTTCTGTAGCGATGAAACATTGTGATGTCAACGGTCCTGCTGAACTTGCGTAACGCTAGTTTGTTAGTTTGGGTACGATGACCTGCGTACATCTAGTTAATTTCTTTGGGTATGGTGAACCTGCGTTGACTAATTATGTTTACTATATGTTGAATCTCTTAGCTAACTCTTTCTTTTCGTGTTGCTCAAATATATTATGTTGCATATTATTGTTGAATTCGCTTGATGAACATGCATCTCTAATAGGTACATAGGTCCTTGATGGCGAAGAAGTGCTATGCCGTGTACATAGGGAGTGTTCCGGGAGTGTACGATGAGTGGCCCGAGTGTCAGGCCCAAGTGTCACGGTTCTCGGGCGGCAGCCATAAAGGGTTTGATAGCAGACAAGAAGCAGAAGCTAGTTACTTGAGGTTCACGCTAGCGCGAGACAGGAATCACAACCGGCGCCTCATGTACTGCATAATTCCGCTCTTACTCATAGTGATAGCTCTTCTCTTCTATATCATCGTTTTAGATGGATGATGAAACATGTGTATGGGATGACGATGTAGTTGCATGTATTCGAGACATATCATAACTTGTATCGCTATTTCGAGATCGATGATGATGATAGACATCATTTGTGTTGGATGATGCTGGCATGATTTGATGAGAATATTTGCATGTGTATGATATGATGAGACTATTGTGTGTGATATGACAGGCTATTGTATAAATCTATTAAAAAACAGAGAAAAAACGTTGCAGAAAATTTTTTACAGACAATAGTAACAGAAGCGCGGGGTATGTGTATCAGTAGCGCTGCTTTATCAGTAGCGCGTGTTAAATAGGTGCGCTGCGATTTTTAGCAGTAGCGAGGTTCCCCTAAACGCGCTACTGCTAAACTCTGTTAGCAGTAGCGCGGGTGTAACAGCGCTACTGCTAATAGTTAGCTGTAGCGCTTTAGCAGTAGCGCGCCCACCCGCGCTACTGATATTACAAAACCCCGCGCTACTGCTAGGGTTTTCCCTAGTAGTGTTTATTTCTCTCCGGTACCAGTCATGCAATCTGCGCATTTGCGTTGATAGAAGCTCCTCCTCGTCAGGCCTAACCAAAGGGTTCCCCGGGACATATTTCCATGCTAGTTCCATCGGATCCATCGTGGGGACTTCCACGATGCCTAGGAGTTGTTTAACAGTGATACCCATCTCTCTAGCCATCGCTCTATCAGCGTCGGTTACCGCCTTATCGGTACTCACCTTGAGCGGGGGGATTGATTGCACTGCCTGTTCTTCGAGCTGGGGAACAATTTTCCCACTTTTATTACTACCTGGAAGGCTCGACTGCTGCTTTTTTTGTTGATAATATGACTTGCTAAAGCCGGTTTAGCAAGATCCTGAAAGTGTTGTACGACTTTCTTAGGTATTTTCTCCTTTGGCGGCGGGGGCGGCTTCGGTGCAAAATGGGCCTGCACTTCGGAAGCCACTTGGGCTTTGGTTTCGTCCTCAGTCATCTCGTAAGCCAACTTCTTTTTGGCAGGAGGCTCGGGTTTCTTCTTTGGTGCTCCCTTCCGTTTTGTAGTCAGCTGACGCGGCGGAGATCGATATCGCGTACTCGCGCTGGGCTCTGTCTCGAGGTGGGGTGGATTCAGCTGACGCGGCGGAGATCGATATGGTGGTGCACTCGCGCTGCGCTCCGTCTCGAGGTGGGTTGGAGTCAGCTGACGCGGCGAACCTGGAGGAGGAGTCGGTGCCCTTGGCGTCGAGTTTGGAAAGACGATGCAATCCTTTCTCCATACAATGATACCACGTATGGCTTCTCCCAGTGTCTGCAACCCTTGACCTCCAGGAAAGTCAAGCTGTAGTGAGTCATATGCCGACAGAACTTTATCCACCCCGACACGAGCATAGCCAGGTGGAATCGGATTGGCGTGGAAGGTTGCTTCAGGGGGATTTGGTAAAGCATAGCCATCCGTCACCTTCATGGATATGTTCTTCACTTTCATGTGTAGCTCACAACTTGTCGTCTCTTCGATATCATCCACGGGGTAGCGAGCCAGCAGTGCATCATCGGCCGGGACCCCCATGGAACCCACGCTGCTTTTCGGCATAGATGGGACGGTGCTATCTAATGCTGGATCTGCTTGCTACTGCCGCTGAGACGCCCTTTCCAGGCTAAGTGTGTCGATCTGCTCCTGCTGCCGCATGAAAGCGCGTTCCAACTCCGCGTGCTTCGATTCTACCTGTTGAAGCCGGTCTATATCCTGCTTCTTCTTGTCTTCCTCCTGTTTCTTCTTTCTCGCATGGCTTCTGTAACTGACGTTCCAGTCCGCAAACCCCTCAACCCATGGAACAACGCCTTTGCCTCGTGTTCGTCCCGGGTGTTCAGGATTCCCGAGGGCGCGTGTAAGCTCGTCGTTCTCTCTCTCGGGCTGGAACACCCCCGTTCGAGCCACTTCTATTGCAACAAGTAAAGCATCCGAGGCTTCTTTAAGACTTGCCTGCACCATAATCTCCCCTGTCTTTGGGTCCAACTTTCCCCCATGCGCATAAAACCAAGTCGTGCACCTGTCGGGCCAACCCAATGTTTTTGGAGTGACCCCTGCAGCAATCATCTTTTCCTCAGATTCATCCCACTTAGGCCGAACAGTCTTGTCGCCACCTGGCCCCAGAACATGGTGAAACTGTTTCTTCTCAGCATTGATCTTGTTTTTCCTCGACCGTTCCTTAGCCACTTCGGATTCCTTGAACTCCACAAATAAGTCCGAGTGATCTTTTGCCTTCTCCAGTGCTCCAGTGAATTCTGGAGTCTGCTTTCCTGCTTCGACGTAGCAGACCCATAATCTTTTCTTGTGTTTGCAGAATTGTGTGGCCATCTTCTGAAGAGCACTCTTCTTGACTTTCTCCCATTCTGCATCTGTTAAATGCTCTGGTAGGGTGAAATGTGACATGAGCGTTTCCCAAAGCAGATCTTTTGCTCTTTCGTCGACAAAACTAACTCCTCGATCTCCCTTTGGCTTATTCCATTCTTGAACGGAGATCGGGATTTGGTCCCTGACAATAACTCCGCACTGACGAGTAAATTTGTCCGCATTCTTTTTAGGAGCAAGCGGTTCGCCATTTGGTTTGATCTCATCGATGTTGTACTTTATGCCAGCCTGCAACTTTTTGGCCGGGCCTCGTACTGCCCTGCTTGTAGAAGATTTACTCGATCCGAAGGGCTAAAAGAAGAAAGATTCGTTAATATATATATATACAAATCAATTAATACATGTAATGATCACCAGAGGCCTTATATATACCTCGCCGGTCTTTGTTAATTGAAGATCATTTCCTTCGCCATCATTGTTTGTGTGGCCTTCGTCGGTTGGTTCTTCCTCTAATATTCCCTCTCCGGAATTGTTCAGATATTGTGAGCCATCATCTTCAGGTTCACCCTCTGGGTTTCGGATCATGTAGAACATGATATGCTCTTGATCATGGTCGTCTCTGCCGCTAGCGTCCATAGCTTAACTATTCCAGAAGAAAGATAAAACAATTTAGCATTCAAATTAGAATGCATCTCGAATAATATCACTAATACATCTCGAATAATCCAATTAATGCATCATCGAATATTATCGAATATAATCTCGAATACATCTCGAATATTATCACTAATACATCTCGAATAATCCAGTTAATGCATCATCGAATATAATCTCGAATACATCTCGAGTATTATCACTAATACATCTCGAATATTATCATATAACATCACTAGCTAATACAGATCGAATACTATCTAATAATCCAGTTGACTCGCGGTTCCTGAGGCGCGGGCGGTGGTCACCCAAAGAGAAGGAACCATCACAGGATCATAGCTCGGCTGAGATCCCTGAAGAACCTGCCAGGTATTGGAGAACCTGACGTCCAACGCAACCATGTAGCGACGGACGTGCTCGTCCTCCTCCCTGACATGGCGACGTACCACCTCCTCGGGGGCCAGCTGCCTCCGCACCGATAGTGGCCCAAGCGACCGCCACCAAAGAAGCTCCGGGTCGACGATGGGAGCCCGTTTCCACATCAAGCTGCGCGCCCTGGAAGGTAGCACCTTCCAGTGCCAGCCTGGCGGAGCCCAGTCCCGGACATGGCGCCTCTCAAGCAGGTTGTCGCCACCGAGTCGACGACGAGGATGCGGGCCGGGCATCATCGACGCCAAAAATGTTTCTATGCAAATTTAACATTTTTTAAATGCTTGATTATGATTTTTGTAATTCTTGTTCACTTGATTTTGCAAATACATGACAAACTTTTGCAAATACAACATTAAGATATTAACATTTTCCAAATAAGATATTAACATGTTTTTGATCAATATTTTTAAGATACAACATTAAAATATTTGTAATACATGGTCAACTTTTTTCTATGCAACTTTTTTCTATGCAATTTTTTTCTATACTATACATGATACAACATTAAAAGTATAAAAAAACTAAAAAACAGAAAAAAAAACTAGCTAGTGAAAAAAAAACAATCTATGCAAATTCCACCGTTCATCTACATACATACATACATTGTATACATACATACATATACTAAGCATCTACAACATCTAGTGAAAAAAAAACAATCTATGAAAAAAAAAGATGAACAAAATTAAGGAGGGAGGTTCACCGGCCGAGATCGTCGGGGCTGAGGGAGGCGGGGAGGAAGCCGGAGACGGAGGAGGACGC
Organism: Elymus sibiricus; assembly: GCA_039707655.1. Lineage (NCBI taxonomy): Eukaryota > Viridiplantae > Streptophyta > Magnoliopsida > Poales > Poaceae > Elymus > Elymus sibiricus. Next base: position 2,809,941 of record CM077670.1, on the reverse strand, counting down.
CGGAGGCGGGGAGGAGCGCCGCCGGCGCGGGCTCGGGCCGCGGAGGCTTGTGAAGGAGCGGTCGTCGATCGCGAGGCGGGCGCGCGCGGAGGAGCGGCGGCGGCGGGCAGCTTGGCGGCGCCGACGCGGGCTCGGGCGGCGCTTGGGAGCAGAGCGGCCGGACAGCAACGTCGAGGTCCGGCAGCCTGGCGGCGTCGTGGTCGTCGGCGCCGTCGGGGCACTCTAGATGAGTTTGGAAATTTTGCAAAGTGCTGGTTATATACAGAGACCTTTAGTCCCGGTTGGTGGCTCCAACCGGGACTAAAGGCCCCCCTTTAGTCCCGGTGCGAACCACCAACCGGGACTAAAGGTGAATTTCACCAGGCCAAGCGGCGGGAAGCCCAGGCCTTTAGTCCCGGTTGGTGGCTCGCACCGGGACTAAAGGTGGGCCTTTAGTCCCGGTTGGAGCCACCAACCGGGACTAAAGGGTTGGTCCTGGCGTGGTGGAAGTTTAGTCCCACCTCGCCAAGCAAGACACACTCGCACCTCTTTATAAGCCCCGCTGCGATATCCGTCCCGAGCTCCTCTCTAAAGCAGGCAGTACATGCCTAACGTTCCTCTCTGCCCTGTTGGGCCTACGTGCCCTGCGGGCCTGCATCCTGGCCCATATAAAGTTGGGTTTCTAGTCGTATGCAGGCCGTGGTGGCCTAGTAGGCGGGCATTTTTTTATTTTTTGCAAATTTTTTAGTCCCGGTTGGTGGGTCCAACCAGGACTAACAGTCTTTTCCAGTTTTTTTTGTTTTTTGCTTTATTTTTTTTCTTTTGTTTCTACTTACAGCCAAATATTTAGAGTTTTTGAGTGAATCTTTTTGGTTTAGGTCACAAAAATTATGAACTTTCTGTTAGTGCCAGTAGTTTTCTAATTTGAATAGTTTAAATTTGAATTCTTTGAAATTTGTTTGAATAACTAGTTTGTGAATAACTTTACTTTAAAAATAGATTTTTGAGTGATTCTTTTTCCTGCTGTTTAATATTAGTGTGTTTTATCAGTATGTTCAATTTGGTAATTTTTAGGTTATTTTAAATAGGTGTTTTAATCAAAAACAGATTCTGTTTAGGTCGTTTAGTTTTATAGCTCAAAAAAATCATTAAATGCATTAAAAATAGCGAATGAAGTCAGAAAGGGTTGAAAATTGATGATGTGGCTTTGAATGGTGCATGTTGAATGCACAAAAAGTCTGGGGTTGAAATAGGTTTAAAAAAATGAAATGCCTTTGTAACAGATGAGTTTTCGTCCGAAACCCTGATACTTCGAAAGAGATTGTCCAATTTGTACACAAAGTGCATCCAGTTTTTGCCGTAACCCTCTCAACTTTTTAGCACATGCTATGTGGGTGTAATGATGATACCATGCCAAGTTTCAACCTTTTCAGAGTTCATTTGTAGTGCTTTTCAATTTTAGGGTCATTTAGCTCAAAAAAATCAATAAATGCATGAAAAATAGCGTTCGTTCGTGTTTCAAATGCCAAAACACATATATACCCTAACTATTACAAAGATTCCCTCCAGTTTGTCCGAAGTGGGACTTTCCAGATAAGTCCGGAAACTCACTAGAGAAGAAAGTGATGACGGTGAAGCCGGTCACATCCCACAGTGGGATCTTGGGGTATAAAACTTTTTCTTCGCGTATGTCCCTTTGCGCCGTAACCATGGACAATCTTCATCATTTAACATGATGCTTGGGTCAGTCTTCACTGTGATGGGAGCAATTTCATGAAACTTTTCATAATCTTCTGACATGTCTCTCTTGTCCTCCACTCCCACGATGTTTCTTTTCCCTGAAAGAACTATGTTGCTCTTTGGCTCATCGTATGATGTATTCGCTTCCTTATCTTTTCTTTTTCTCGGCTTGGTAGACATGTCCTTCACATAGAAAACCTGCGCCACATCATTGGCTAGGACGAATGGTTCGTCTGTGTACCCAAGATTGTTGAGATCCACTATTGTCATTCCGTACCGCGGGGCTTCCTTTACCCCGCCTCCAGTCAGATTGACCCATTTGCACCGAAACAAAGGGACCTTCAAATCACGTCCATAGTCAAGTTCCCATATCTCCTCTATGTAACCGTAATATGTGTCCTTTGGCCTATTGGTGTTTGCTGCATCAAAGCGGACACCACTGTTTTCGTTGGTGCTATTTTTATCTTGGGAGATCGTGTAAAATGTATTCCCATTTATCTCGTACCCTTTGAAAGTCGATATAGTCAAAGATGGTGACTTGGCCATCAAGTATAGCTCATCTCCAACAGTGTCGTCATGCATGAGACGTGTTTGCAACCAATCGCCGAATGACGCCATGTGTGTACGTTTGATCCAGGGCTCAGACTGCTCCGGGTTCTTGGAGCGTACACTATCCAGGTGTTCCTCGATATACGGAGCCACCAAGCTGGAATTTTGTAGAACTGTGTAGTGTGCTTGCGCCGAAGAATGCCCGTCCATACATATTATTGAATCCTTTCCTAGCGTGCCTTTTTCACCCAGTCTGCCATCATGCCGCGATTCGGGAACACCAATCGGCTTAAGGTTAGGAATAAAGTCAACACAAAACTCAATGACCTCCTCTGTTTCATGGCCCTTGGAGATGCTTCCTTCTGGCCTAGCACGGTTATGAACATATTTCTTTAAGACTCCCATGAACCTCTCAAAGGGGAACATATTGTGTAGAAATACAGGACCCAGAATGGCAATCTCGTCGACTACGTGAACTAGGACGTGCGTCATGATATTGAAGAAGGATGGTGGGAACACCAACTCGAAACTGACAAGACATTGCACCAAATCATTTTGTAACCTTGGTAGGATGTTTGGATCGATTACCTTCTGAGAGATTGCATTGAGGAATGCACATAGCTTCACAATGGCTAATCGAACGTTGTCCGGTAGAAGCCCCCTCAATGCAACCAGAAGCAATTGCGTCATAATCACGTGGCAGTCATGAGACTTTAGGTTCTGGAACTTTTTCTCTGCCATATTTATTATTCCCTTTATATTCGACGAGAAGCCAGATGGGACCTTCATACTGAGCAGGCATTCAAAGAAGATTTCCTTCTCTTCTTTGGTAAGAGTGTAGCTGGCAGGACCTTGATACTGCTTTGGATGCATGTCGTCTTTTCCGTGCATACGTTGCTGGTCCTCCCGTGCCTCCGGTGTATCTTTTGTCTTCCCATACACGCCCAAGAAGCCTAGCAGGTTCACGCAAAGATTCTTCGTCACGTGCATCACGTCGATTGCAGAGCGGACCTCTAGGTCTTTCCAATAGGGTAGGTCCCAAAATATAGATTTCTTCTTCGACATGGGTGCGTGTCCGTCAGCGTCATTCAGCGCCAGGACACTTTCCAAAGATTACTTTTAAATCCTTGACCATATCAAGTATATCATCACAAGTACGGTGGCGAGGCTTGCCTTTCTTTCTTAAGAGATGCTTGATCGGAAGAAATCGACGATTTCCCAGGTACACATTCCTCTTACATTTGTCCAAATATATACTTTCGGTATCATCTAAACAGTGCGTGCATGCGTGGTATCCCTTGTTTGTCTGTCCTGAAAGGTTACTAAGAGCAGGCCAATCATTGATGGTTACAAACAGCAACGCTCGTAGGTCAAATTCCTACTGTTTGTGCTCATCCCACACACGTACACCTTTTATGTCACTCAGCTATAAAAGTTCTTCAACTAATGGCCTTAGGTACACATCAATGTCGTTGCCGGGTTGCATGGGGCCTTGGATGAGCACTGGCATCATAATGAACTTCTGCTTCATGCACAACCAAGGAGGAAGGTTATAGATACATAGAGTCACAGGCCAGGTGCTATGATTGCTGCTCTGCACCCCAAAAGGATTAATGCCATCTGCACTTATACCAAACCATAAGTTCCTTGCATCACCTGCAAACTCTGACCACTTTCTCTCGATTTTTCTCCACTGCGACCCGTCAGCGGGTACTCTCAACTTCCCGTCTTTCTTACGGTCTTCTTTGTGCCATCGCAACAACTTGGCATGCTCTTTGTTTTGGAACAAACGTTTCAACCGTGGTATTATAGGAGCATACCACATCACCTCGGCAGGAATTCTCTTCCTGGGGCGCTCGCCCTCAACATCATCACTAGGGTCATCGCAGCTGATCTTATAGCGCAATGCTCCGCATACCGGGCATGCATTCAAATTCTCGTACTCCTCACCGCGGTAGAGGATGCAGTCATTAGGGCATGCATGTATCTTCTGCACCTCTAATCCTAGAGGGCATACAACCTTCTTTGCTTCGTACATACTGTTGGGCAATTCCTTGTCCTTTGGAAGCATCTTCTTTAACATTTTCAGCAACTTTTCAAATCCCTTGTCAGATACACCATTCTCTGCCTTACATTGCAGCAATTCCAGTGTGGTACCCAGCTTTTTCTTGTCATCTTCGCAATTTGGGTACAACAATTTTTTGTGATCCTCTAACATGCGCTGCAACTTCAACTTCTCCTTTTCACTTTCGCAGTTTCTCTTTGCATCAGCAATGGCCCGACCAAGATCATCAGCGGGCTCATCTGATGCCTCTTCTTCGGCTTCTTCTTCTTCATTACCTTCCCCCATTGTAGTACCATCGTATTCAGGGAACTCAGGATAGTTGTCATTATCCTCTTCTTCTTCATTCTCTTCCATTAGAACCCCTCTTTCTCCGTGCTTGGTCCAACAGTTATAGCTGGACATGAAACCGGACGTAAACAGGTGGACGTGAATGACTTTTGAGCTAGAGTAATTCCTATCATTCTTACAGACACCACATGGACAACACATAAAACCATTCCGCATGTTTGCCTCAGCCGCTCGCAGAAAACTATGCACGCCATTAATGAACTAGGGAGAGCGTCGGTCATCGTACATCCACTGCCGACTCATCTTCATTACACAACACCGAAAAGACCAAATTAATACAAGTTCATACATAAAGTTCATGCACACTTATTCTCATAAAACAACATAAAACTATCTAGCTAAAGCATTTAAATGCAACAACAAATGCGATCAAAATCGCAACTAAGATAATAATTGATCCAACAGCATAATGATACCAAGCCTCTTTATTAATGGCATATTTTCTAATCTTTCTAATCTTCAAGCGCATTGCATCCATCTTGATCTTGTGATCATCGACGACATCGGCAACATACAACTCCAATTTCATCTTCTCTTCTTCAATTCTTTTCAATTTTTCTTTCAAATACTCGTTTTCTTTTTCAACTAAATTTAACTTCTCGACAAGATGGTCGGTTGCAATTTCCGGTTCACATACCTCCTAGATAGAAATATCTATGTCAACTTGATGGGCATAAATGTCATAAACACGAAATGCAACAAATAGTTATAAAATAGAATATACCACATCCAAATCATAAACCGGACGAGGGACGACGGGGACAGATATCAAAGTCATGGCACTATGTATAACAAACAATCATACAAGTAAGAAAATTATACAAGTAACTATCTAAATCATACAAATAAGATTTTTTTTATAAAAGGATAAGAACAAGAGGCTCACCAAGACGGTGGTTAGGACGGGGATGGGAAGGCACTAAGTAAACCACACCTACACATATGCAAACTAAGAAGTTAATTTGAGCTTAAATTGCATATAAATCAAATAAACTCCCACATAATTACTCCCAAACTAAAAGCCACAAATCACTATACTTATAGAGCATTGCACGAGCTAATCTAGCAATGAGAGATGAAAGGACAAAGTTGCTAACCTTTGTGAACACTTGGATAGATGGGGTGCCTTCAAATCTTGACAAATCTTTGGCAAAAATGGAGGATGAGCTCAAGCAAGGGGAAAAACAGAGGAGAGAAAGGGGAAAACTGAGAGAATCGGCTGGGGCTGGATGAAGGGTTTATATAGGGACGTCTTTAGTCCCGGTTGGTTATACAAACCGGGACTAAAGGGGCTCGTGGGGGCCCCAGCCTGACACCAACCTGCCACCACCCCTTTAGTCCCGGTTTGTATCACAAACCGGGACTAGACCTCTAGTCCCGGTTTGTGATACAAACCGGGACTAAAGGGGATCGTGGGGGCCCCAGCCTGACACCAGCCTGCCAGCACCCCTTTAGTTCCGGTTTGTATCACAAACCGGGACTATAGGTAGAAAATGAACTGGGACTAATGATGCCTGTGCCCCCGACCGCTCCTAGCCGTTGGAACCGGGACTAATGGTCACACTAGTCCCGGGCCGTAATCAAACGAGGACTAAAGGGGCGGACGAAAGGTATGTTTTCTACTAGTGCATTCATGGCATAATTAACATATGAGCATCACGTCCGTAAATCTATAGAGGATAATCCAACTGCATCTATAGCTAATACTCCACCCCAAGTCCGCTATCCACCATGCATCTCAAAGTATTAAGTAATAATAGAGTATTGCAATGAGTATGACGACATGAAGTAGATGATATATTGTCTTCACCCTGCGTTCAAAGGACAACTATGGAACCATCTTTCTGTCCCTAGTGGCAACAACACAAATAAAAGCCTTTTCCACTTTCTGTCATTGCGGTAGCTTACTTGCACGGTTGAAACCAACTATCATACACGACTCCCTCTGAAGATCAAACCCCAAACTTGGCCAGAGAAAGAGAGAATATATTGGAGATCATAAATAAATAAGAATTATGCAGCAAAGAAACCAAATAGATCTCAAAAACATTCATGAATATATCTGATCATAAAGTGACAATTCATCATATCCCAACAAACACGCGGACAAATTACATCAGATGAATCACAATCATGTAGGTCAGCTCATGTAATATTTGTATTGAGAAGCAAGAGAGAGAGAACCATCTAGCTACTGCTATGGACCTATAGTCCAAATTAATCTACTCACGGGCGATCATGGTGACCTTCAAGTTGATGGAGATGGCCTCCGAGATGATTTCTCCCTCCGGCAGAGTACCGGAAAAGGCCTCCAGATTGGATCACAAAGAAACAGAGGTGTGCGGTGGCGGAAAACTTAGGACGATAAATTCCCGAGGGTTTTCGGAAGTATATGAAGGCACGGGGACCGAGAGGTGGTAAATCGGAGCAACAGGGGGCCCACGCCCCTCCCGGCTCATGGGGGGCACAGGTAGCCCCCTGGCCAATGTCGGTTACCCCTGGATGCTTCTGGATTTTATATTGACGCTGATTTCTTTTGGATTTTTCTGAGCCCGATAAAATTGATTTTCCTGAAAAGTCCAAAAAAAGCAGAAAACAGCAACTGGCACTGGGCACTGGGTTAATAGGTTAGTCCAAAAAAATAATAGAAAATGATTTAAATTGGTGCCAAAAGTATGCTAATTTAATATAAATATGGCATGGAACAATAAAAAATTATAGATACGTTTGAGACGTATCAGCATCCCCATGCCTAATCCCTACTCATCCTCGAGTAGGTAGATGATAACAAAATAATTTTTGAGTGTGAATGCCACTAGCATGAAGTATAATCAATCTGATGTAATTAGGCATGATTTTAAAGGATAGTGATGCAAAGCAATAGTCTACAGTAAAGTAAAGTAATAACATGACTCTCCCTTTTCAACCACTCAATACTTAAATCATGTTTAAATCTGAGCCTTGATCTGTGCACTTAAATGGAAAAGAGAATATTGATGGAGGTTTAGGAGAAGACAAAAAGTGGAAGAAAGTCTCACACCAACGTGGCTGATCATTAGGCAATGGAGAGGCCTTATAATCGATGTCAGTATGAGGAGTAGGGATTGACATGCAATGGATGCACTATAGCTATGAATGTATGAAAGCTCTCTAATAGACTAGCGGGGTGTGCATCCAACTTGCTTGCTCATGAAGACCTAGAGCATTTTGAGGAAGCTCATCACAAGAATATGCAAGCCAAGTTCTATAATGTGAAAATCCCCAACCAGTATATAATCATGAAGCATATTAAAACTCTCTATATGACAATGCAATGTGCTACACTGAAGCACATATGTATGCAAAAAGGATAGTAGTGTGCCCGCTCTTTTTTTCTTTTTTTTCTCTCCCCTTTTTTTTCTTTCTTCTTTCTTTTTGATGGCCATTTGGCTTTTTATTTTATTCCTCACCAGGTAGGGGCAACACTCTAACATGATGATCAATACAATAACTATACTGATAACTCAATTGATAATAAACTTGATGCAAAAACATCTACCGAATGCCTCTGGCAGTGTACCAGTATGTGCAATGATCTAGTGTAGCAAAGACATCAAAAAATGGACAAGCCATGTAAATATCATGCTAGCTATCTTATGATCATGCAATGGCAATAAGAAATATCTCTAATCATGTAATGAATGATGATAGCAGTTGCATGGCAATATATCTTGGAATGGCTATGGAAATGCCATCATACGTAGGTATGGTGACTATTTTGAGGAAGGATAGGTGGTTTATGTGTGGAAGAATAAGAGGAAGTTCTCTCACGGGAGTTGGATGTATCGTCGAAGGATGTACGATACCGGAGAGGCTAGCAAATATGGATAGGTGGAAGTGCAAAAGATCTTAGCAAGCAATTTAGAACATTCATCAAGTAAATCATGATATACATGCGGATTATCATGAGACCACGTTACTCCTAGGGGGAAGTGTTTGGCGTAGCCGAAGCCCGTTGTGCATCCCCGACCCATTCTACGTGAGCGGTTACTTACAATGTCTTTCAACTTAGGCCTCTTTGCAACAATGGTCTCACTTTTATGTAAATTAATGAAGAAAAAGCATTGACTTGCATGATGTTTACAGCCTCTCACCATTACTTTACTCAAACTCTTTAACCAACATATTCATCTATTACTCACAATCTATCTCAAAACTATTGCAGAGAATCTTATCTTTGAATCAATGATTCTAGATTAATTCATGCAATTTTAATTTTACCACCATGCATACTTCATTATTTTAATCACCAACATATTAACCAATGCCAACTACCAATTATTATTCAACTCTCTAAACAAATATAAGTGAAGCAAGCGAGTTCTAATCATTTCTAACAGGACTACCGCCATGCTCTAACAAGTATAAGTGAAGCAATTGAGTGATTCTATAAATGTATGGACTATGGATAACTCTCGAAACATATTTACCAAGATATGATGATTGATTATGATCCCAAAAGAAAAAGAAAAACAAAGAAAAAGACTCTCCAAGCATAACACATATCATGTGAACAAATAAAAATGTAGGTTCAACTAAGACTAACCGATAGTTATTGATGAAGAAAGGTGGGATGCCTACGGGGGCATCCCCAAGCTTAGATGCTTGAGACTTCTTAAAATATTACCTTGGGGTGCCTTGGGCATCCCAAAGCTTGAGCACTTGTATCTCTTTAATTCTTCTCATATCACAGTCTCCCCTGGGTCTTAAAAACTTCATTCACACGAAACTCAATAGAAACTCGTGATATAGATTAGCATAAATAAATTCGAAACCCTAACATTATTTACTGTAGAAAAATACCAAAATTATAATTCAACATTAAATACTAAATGTCTACACATATTTAATATCCCCATCCCCCAATAGAAACATTAAAGTAGCAAACATAAGTAAACAATGCAACTATAACAACAATCTGTCAAAACAGCATAGTCTGTAAAGGGAGAATATTAATCTATACTTCTGTAACTACCAGAGAACTTATAAATGCTTACTGTGTCAAAATTTCAGATTTTTATCACGTTCTTAATATTCAGGATATAACAGAAAACTTTATGTTTTTAGCAGCAACTCATAAACTTGCAAACTGAGCATGGCAAAGGCTATACTTGGCACTTTATTGAAAGCAAAGATACAAAAGTTGATTATTACAATAGTATTAACCATGTAGACACACAAAAACAAAAAAATATAAATATTGGGTTTCCTCCCAACAAGCGCTTTTCTTTAATGCCTTTTAGCTAGGCATAAAGGAAGATTCACGTTTTCTCCTCATCACTTTCATAATGCTCATTAAAAGATTCATATCCTTTGTCTTTTTTATAAATGCAATGAACATGCTTGATAGAAGTGCTAATACTACCCTCTTTATGCTTAGAAGGTTTACTTCCCTCTTCAAAAAGTTCTTAGGGGTAACCCATCCAAAGTTTCTTTCAATTTCATTAGAAATTCCCAAGAGTTTAAAAGGAGGGGAGAGGTCAAATTCCTTTTCCGTCTCAATTTTCCTTAGATATTTCATTCTATCCATATCTCATTTCTTCAAGATATGACAAATATTAGAGGATCCAGGTTAAATATAATAATGAGCAAAAATCTTCCTAGCATCTTTAGCAATATCTTCAAATTCTTGAGTTAGGGTTTTTAAGAAAAAATCCCTATCATCTCCCCTCTCCATATTATCTAATTGATGGAACATTTGCTAGATAATGGGATTCAGATTAACAAAGTTAGCTTCCAATTCCTGAACTAACATGATCATGGCACTGTCATAACTAGAAGTTAATTCAACTATTGATTTATCTGGGAAGTCCCTTAATCCACTAATATGACCAAAGAAATTTTCCAAATTATCTCTTCCTATAAGATCTCCATCACCTACCCTGACCTTTTTCAAGGCCATCTCCGGAGGTAGCATAGCCATGGAAACAAGCTAAAACGAAATTAACTACTTGCTGGAATTTAAATATTTTTCTGTTTTTTGCGTTTTTTGAAAAGCAGAAACACGAAATAACAAGCAACAAAAAGTAACTAAGCAACGTAGATAACAAGGGAGTAAGGTAAAGAAGTGTAGGACTTATGATTGTGATGATAGCTCCCCGGCAACGGCGCCAAAAAAGGCTTGCTTCCTCTTTATTAGGAAGTTGTTGGGCCCCCAAGTGCAAGGGTTTGTAGCAAGCAGCAATTTCCCTTTACTGACCTCAAGGTTTATCGAACCACCAGGAGCTAAGTGATTACAACCAATGATCTGTACTTGCACACACAAATACAAAACCTCCTTGTGCCCCCAACATGACTACTGAGGTTGCCAATCTCACTAGCTATGCTAGTTACAAAAGGAATTAAGCGCAACGGTGGAAAGATTGGATTGAAATTAATGGGAAAATAAATGCAAGGAATTAAAAGAGCGTGAATTAAGATTGAAAGCTTTATGGATGAAAATGGACCATGATCCATAGGTTCACTAGTGGTCTCTCTCTAAAAGATAAGCAACGGTATGGTGAACAAATTATAGTTGGGCAGTGATTAAATTGCAATATTTATGAGTATGAATCATTCATGGCATAATTAACATATGAGCATCATGTCCGTAAATCTATAGACCGTAATCCAACTGCATCTCACTACTACAGGAATGCCTAGCAGTGGCGGGCGCAAAAAGCCCATTATTGGCGGGCTTGGCTGTCAGGGGCGTCCGCCACTGACCTCCCACTAATGCTAACAGGCCATCAGTGGCAGGATTTACGTAGCGACCGCCACTGGCGGAGCACACTACCAAAGGCAGGCATCAATACTCACCAGCCACTGGCAGGGAAACATACTTGTAGCGGTCCTTTTTCCCCGCCCGCCACTGGTATGATTTTAGAAAAAAAGGATGCACCTCCCGGCGATGCAGCAGTGGCGCTCCATGATGCGGTCCTGTCCCTGCTCGGGAAGCTGGCACACGCGCACGCACGCAATATGCAGGCTGGCACCGCCGCCACGCGTGCTCGATCTGCCACCTCGCGCCCGCTGGATCCGCAGCCGCGCGCACGCCCACTGGATCCACCACCGTGCCCGCTAGATCCGCCCCCACAAGAGCTGGATCGACCACCCCATTGGATCCGCCGCCGCGCTTACTGGCGAGAAGGACCTCCACCGGAGAGGTGCCGTCAAACCCTGCCACTGGTCACCGCGGAGCTCGTGCGGACGTCCGCGGGAGGAGACCGGCCGAAGCTCGAGCAGATCGAGAAGGGATTGATACATGCATTTTGCATCATGTTTTCCCACTGTTATTTATTATATTTTGGGCCATTATTTCAATATATAATGCAATTCTAATTCCTTTTCTCTCTTAATTTGCAAGTTCCACATGGAGAGGGAGATTGCCGGCAGCTGGAATTCTGGACCTAAAAAATCTATAGCAGAGTTAGATATCTCCACAGCCCCAAATGACCTGATAATTTATGGAGAATTATTTTGGAATATATATAAAATACTGGCGGAAGAAATACCAGGAGGGGGCCCACCGGAGAGTCACGAGCTCAGGGGAAGCCTTCCCTAGGGCCCGCCTGGTGAGCTCGTGGCTCCACCAGCAGGCCTCTCGGGGCCCATCTTCTCCTATATGATGCCATTTGCTGTAGAAAAAATTAGAAGAAGACTTTCGGGATGAAGCGCAGCCGTCTGGAGGCCGAACCTGGGCAGGAGCACTTTTGCTCTCGAGCAGAGCGATTGCGCTGGGGATACTTCCCTCCGGGAGGGGGAAATCAAAGCCATCGACATCACCAACGATCCTCTCATCATGGGAGGACCAATCTTCATCAACATCTTCACCAGCACCATCTCATCTAAAACCCTAGTTCATCTCTTGTATTCAATCTTTGTTCCAAAACCTCAGATTGGTACCTGTGGGTTGCTAGTAGTGTTGATTACATCTTGTAGTTGATGCTTGTTGGTTTACTTGGTGGAAGATTATATTTTCAGATCCTTAAGCATATTCAATACACCTCTGATCTTGAACATGAATATGATTTGTGAGTAGTTACGTTTGTTCTTGAGGACATGGGAGAAGTCTTGTCATAAGTAATCATGTGACGTTGGTATTCGTTCAATATTTTGATGATGTGTATGTTGCTATTCCTTTAGTGGTGTCGTGTGAACGTAGACTACATGACACTTCCCCATATTTGGGCCTAAGGGAAAGCATTGGGGTGTAATAAGTAGATGATGGGTTGCCAGAGTGACAGAAGCTTAAACCCTAGTTTTTGCGTTATACCGTAAGGGACTGATTTGGATCCATATGTTTCATGCTATGGTTAGATTTATCTTAATTCTTCTTTCGTAGTTGCGGATGCTTGTGAGAGGGGGTAATCATAAGTGGGTTGGTTGTTCATGTAAGAACAGCACCTTAGCACCGGTCCACTCACATATCAAATTATCAAAGTAGTAAATGCAAATCAACTAAACATGATGAACGTGACTAGACGAGAATTCCCATGTGTCCTCGAGAACGCTTTGCTCATTATAAGAAGTACTTCCGGCTTGTCCTTTGCTAGAAAAGGATTGGGCCACCTTGCTGCACCCTTGTTACTATTGCTACTTGTTACTTGCTACAAAACTATCTGTTACCGCTACTTTCAGTACCTGTAGATAATACCTTGCTAAAAACCGCTTGTCATTTCCTTCCGCTCCTCGTTGGGTTTGACACTCTTACTTATCGAAAGGACTACGACTGATCCCCTATACTTGTGGGTCATCAAGACTCTTTTCTGGCGCCATTGCCGGGAAGTGAAGCGCCTTTGGTAGGTGAAATTTGGTAAGGAAACATTTATATTACGTGCTGAAATTTACTGTTACTTATGGATATGGAAAGTAATCCTTTAAGGGGCTTGTTCGGGGTATCTTCACCTTGACCGGAAGCGGTAAGAGCCGCTCCTCAACCTACTGAAGCTTCTGAAAATATTTATTATGAAATTCCCTTGGGTATGTTGCAAAACTGCTAGCTAACCCTTATGCAGGAGATGGAATGATACTTCCTAATATGCACTTGATCTATATAGATGAAATTTGTGGATTGTTTAAGCTTGTAGGTTTATCCGAGGATGGATTTAAGCAGAATGTATTCCCTTTATCTTTGGGGGGAAAGGCATTGACATGGTATAGGCTATTGGATGATACCGAAACATGGGATTGGAACTGATTGAAGCTGGAATTCCACCAGAAATTTTATCCTATGCATTTGGTTCATCGTGATCAGAACTATATATATAATTTTTGGCGTCGTGAAGGAGAAAGTATCGCTCAAGCTTGGGGGAGACTTAAATACATGATGCACACATGTCCCGATAATGAGCTTGCAAGAGAAATGATTATACAAAACTTTTATGCTCGGCTTTCTCATAATAATAGATCAATGCTTGATACTTGTTGTACCAGTTCCTTCAAGAATAGAACTACTGAATTCAAATGGGATCTTCTTGAAAGAATTAAACGCAACTCTGAAGATTGGGAAATCGACAAAGGTAATGAGTCAGGTATAAAACTTGAATATGACTGTGTTAAACCTTTTATTGAAACAGATGCCTTTCATATGTTTAGCGCAAAATATGGACTTGACTCTGATATAGTAGCTACTTTCTGTGAATCCTTCGCTGCTCACGTTGATCTCCCTAAAGAGAAGTTGTTTAAATTTCATCCACCTATTGAAGAAATTAGTAAGGAACCCACTACCACTGAAACTAAAACAATTGTTTATAATGTTGATCCAGTTGTGCTTACTGCTTATATTGAGAAACCTCCTTTTCCTATTAGGATTAAGAAACATGCTAGAGCTACAACTGTGGTCCATAAGAGTAATGTTAAAGCACCTAGAGACCCTCTGAACAAATTAAAGTGGAACCTAATATTGCAATAGTCAAAGATCTCTTGGCCGATAATATTGATGGGCATGTCATTTATTTCTATGATGAAGCAACTAGGATTGCTAAACCAGTTAAGACTAAACGAGATAAGTCAGATAAAAGTAAACAGGTTGTTGGCATGCCTGTGTTTCTGTTAAGATTGGAGATCATTGCTATCATGGTTTTTGTGACATGGGTGCTAGCGTAAGTGCTATTCCATTTACTTTATATCAAGAAGTTATGCATGATATTGCACCTATTGAGATTGAAGATATTGATGTTACTATGAAGCTTGAAAACAGGGATACTATTTCACCACTTGGGATTGTTAGAGATGTTGAAGTCTTGTGTGGTAAGATCAAATACCCTACTGATTTTCTAGTTCTTGGATCCCCACAAGATGATTTTTGTCCCATTATATTTGGCAGACCTTTCTTGAATACTGTTAATGCCAAAATTGATTGTGCTAAAGAGAAGGTCAGTGTTAATTTTGGTGATGTATCTCATGAATTCAATTTCTCCAAGTTTAGTAAGCAACATCATGATAAAGAATTGCCCAGTAAAGATGAAATAATTGATCTTGCTTCTATTGCTGTGCCTCCTACTGATCCACTAGAACAATATTTGCTTGACCATGAAAATGATATGTATATGAATGAAAGAAATTAAATAGATGAGATATTCTTTAAGCAAGCACATATCCTTAAACACAATTTGCCTGTTGAAACTTTGGGAGATCCTCTTCCACCAAAGACTGATCCAGTCTTTGAATTAAAGAAACTCCCTGATACATTGAAATATGCTTATCTTGATGAAAAGAAAATATATCATGTTATTATCAATGCTAATCTTTCAGTGCACGAAGAAAAGAGATTATTGAAAACTTTAAGGAAGCATCATGCTGCAATTGGATATACTCTTGATGATCTTAAGGGCATTAGCCCCACTTTATATCAACAGAAGATTAATATTGAGACTGACGCTAAACCAGTTGTTGATCATCAACGCCACTTGAATCCCAAAATGAAGGATGTGGTAAGAACTGACATATTAAAGCTTCTGGAAGCAGGTATAATTTATCCTATCGCTGAGAGTAGATGGGTAAGTCATGTTCATTATGTCCCTAAGAAAGGTCGCATTACTGTTGTTCCTAACGATAAAAATGAACTTATCCCACAAAGAATTGTAACTGGCTATAGGATGGTAATTGACTTTAGAAAATTAAACAAAGCTACTAGAAAAGATCATTATCCTTTGCCTTTCATTGATCAAATGTTAGAAAGATTATCTAAGCACACACACTTTTGCTTTCTGGATGGCTATTCTGTTTTTTCTCAAATACCTGTATCACAAGAAGATCAAGAGAAAACCACTTTTACTTATCCTTTTGGAACTTATTCTTATAGACGTATGCCTTTTGGTTTATGTAATGCACCTGCTACCTTTCAAAGATGCATGACTGCTATATTCTCTGATTTCTGTGAGAAAATTGTTGAGGTATTCACGGATGATTTTTCCATCTACTGAACTTCTTTTGATGATTGTTTGAGCAATCTCGACAAAGTTTTGCAGAGATGTGAAGAGACCAACCTCATCTTGAATTGGAAGAAGTGCCACTTTATGGTGAATGAAGGTATAGTCCTTGGTCATAAAATTTCTGAAAGAGGTATTGAGGTAGATAAAGCTAAAGTTGATGCAATTGAGAAAATGCCATGCCCTAAAGATATTAAAGGTATAAGAAGTTTCCTTGGTCATGCTGGTTTTTATAGAAGGTTTATTAAGGATTTCTCTAGTTTGTTTTTTATGATGATTGTGTAGAAGCCTTTGAAATACTTAAGAAAGCTTTAATATCTGCACCTATTGTTCAACCACCTGATTGGACCTTACCTTTTGAAATCATGTGTGATGCTACTGACTATGTTATTGGTGTTGTTCTAGGTCAAAGGGTTGATAAGAAATTAAATGTTATTCATTATGCTAGTAAGACTTTGGATAGTGCTCAAAGAAATTATGCTACTACTGAGAAAGAATTTCTAGTAGTCGTGTTTGCATGTGATAAGTTCAGATCTTATATCGTTGATTCCTAAGTTACTATTCACACTGATCATGCTGCTATTAAATATCTTATGAATAAGAAAGATGCTAAACCTAGGTTAATTAGGTGGGTTCTTTTGTTACAAGAATTTGATTTGCATATTGTTGATAGGAAAGGAGCTGAAAACCCTGTAGCAGATAATTTGTCTAGGATGGAAAATGTTCTTGATGACCCACTGCCTATTGATGATAGTTTTCCTGATGAGTAATTAGCTATTGTAAATGCTTCAACTTCTCGCAATAATCATTGGTATGCAGACTATGCTAATTTTATTGTTTCTAAATAAATACCACCTAGTTACACATAACAACAAAAGAAAAAGTTCTTCTTTGATTTAAGACTTTACTTTTGGGATGACCCGCATTTATATAAAGAAGGAGTAGATGGTGTTATTAGACGTTGTGTACCTGAGCATGAGTAGGAAGAAATCCTAAGGAAGTGTCATTCCAAGGCATATGGAGGACACCATGCGGGAGACAAAACTGCACATAAGGTATTGCAATCTGGTTTTTACTGGCCTACTCTCTTCAAGGATGCACGTAAGTTTGTCCTCTCTTGTGATGAATGTCAAAGAATCGGTAATATTGGCAGACATCAAGAAATGCCTATTAATTATTCACTCATTATTGAACCATTTGATGTTTGGGTTTCGATTGCATGGGACCTTTTCCTTCCTCTAATGGATACACACATATTCTAATTGTTGTTGATCATGTTACTAAGTGGGTAGAAGCTATTCCAACTAGTAGTGCTGATCATAACACCTCTATTAAAATGCTTAAGGATGTTATCTTTCCAAGGTTTGGAGGCCCTAGATATTTAATGACTGATGGTGGTTCACACTTCATTCATGGTGCATTCCGTAAACTCTTAGCTAAATATGATGTTAACCATAGAATTGCATCACCTTATCATACTCAGTCTAGTGGGCAAGTTGAATTGAGCAATAGAGAAATAAAATTAATTTTGCAAAAGACTGTTAATAGATCTAGGAAGAATTGGTCTAAGAAACTTGATGATGAATTGTGGGCCTACATAACTGCTTATAAAAATCCCATGGGCATGTCTCCTTATAAAATGGTCTATGGAAAAACATGTCATTTACCTCTAGAATTAGAACATAAGGCTTATTGGGTAATTAAAGAACTTAATTATGATTTCAAACTTGCCAGTGAAAAGAGGTTATTTGATATTAGCTCCTTAGATGAATGGAGGACACAAGCTTATGAAAATGCCAAGTTGTTTAAAGAAAAAGTTAAAAGATGGCATGACAAAAGAATACAAAAATGAGAATTTAATGTAGGTGATCAAGTTTTGTTGTACAACTCTCACTTCAGATTTTTTGCATGGAAACTTCTCTCCAAATGGGAACGACCCTACGTTGTCGAAGAAATTTATCGTTCTGGAGCTATCAAGATCAATATTGCCGAGGGCACAAATCCAAAGGTGGTTAATGGGAAAAGAATTAAAAATTATATTTCAGGTACACCCATTAACATGGAAACCAATATAATTCAAACAATGACACCGGAGGAACACATAAAAGAGACCTTCCGGAACACTCCAGAACCCTGAAAAGGAATAGGTATGTGATACGGTAAGTAGACCGACTCCAAAAATTCCATAAAAGTACCTTTTGTTCGTTTCGGAATATATGAAAAATTAGGAAAATAATAAACAACCAGGAAAGTGCACGAGGGAGCAACGAGCTCAGGGGGCGCGCCCACCCCCCTGGGGCGCGCCATGTGAGCTCATGAATCCCCCGTGGATTTTCCCGACTCCGTTTTCTTTCCGTAGACTTGTCCTGAAAGAAGAAAAAATCATTATATATACGTTTTGCTGTTTTGACCTCTGTATCGCAAGTTTCTCCTCTATTCTTGTTTTGGGCTGTTTTTCTGACAGATCTAGATCGCTATGTCATCTTCAAGCTCATCCAAGGACAAGTTCTTTGAGAAGGTTATCAACCCTTATCTTCCGGAGGTGATGAAACACCCATAAACCGTGGAGATGCATGAGGGCGTGCTTCACATCCGGGACGTTCAAGGACCGAAGAAAGAAGGAAGCGAGAAGGCCAGGCTTGAAGCTATGGAGCAAGAGATCTTCAAGTGCAAGGGCATGGTGGAGCGTGGACTCTGCGCTAACCACTCCATGATCACGGATTTTGTTCGTGAACACAAGTTGGACAGCAGCAACATTGGGGAGGCCATCCTCAAGCTTCAAGATCAGACTGATCATCTCCAAGCACAAATTTATGATCTTCAAAACCAGAACTGTGAGTATGAATACAGGTTTAAAAGGATGAGCTTGGCTACAAATTTTAGGATTCCGGAGACTCGTTCATCCTTCTATGATGGAGAACCAATGCCTTGGAAGGTGGAGGACAAGCCCACAACTTCATCACCATCACACAAGAAGGAAACTTGAGTACGCGAGTATGGCCACCACCCTCGGCTTGTTCCAAGCTTGGGGGAGGTGCCTCGGTATCGTATCACCATCACTTTTACCATCATTATCTATCTTAGTTCGATCTTTAGTTATTTCGTAATTTAGATGAATAAAGTTTTAGTATGATTTAGTTTCGAGTGCTTGTTTCATGATCTATCTATGTAATTGAGTGTGAGAGTTATATAATAAAGAGTAGTGTGAGTTTTGCTTTTTACTTTCTTGTTCCAATTTTATCAATGAAAAGAATGAAAAGATCATATGCTAATCCCATGGAAAGTAATGACTTCATATAAAAGAAGTATAGTTGATTAAACTTGTTGAAAGATGACAAACATAGCATTGGTCATTGGTGCAATTCATGAGAATTAATAAAGGAAGAGAGGTCTCACATATAAATATACTATATTGGACATCTTCTATGATTATGAGCCCCATCAAATATTTTATGCTTGATCAAATAGTTGATGTTGGACAAGGAAGACAACGTAATAGGTTATGATTGCTTATATTCACATAGAAGTTATATTGTCATGGTTCCTCTAACATGTGGTGCTTGCTCATAATCTTTTGCTAGCCAAAATTCACACTAAGTAGAGATACTACTTGTGCATCCAAAACTCTTGAATCCAGTTTCTTGCCATGGGAGTCCACCAAATCTACCTATGGATTGAATAAGATCCTTCAAGTAAGTTGTCATCGGTGCAAAAAGCAATAAAAATTGCTCCTAAATATGTATGATCTTTTATTGTAAGGGAAAATAAGCTTTGTACGAACTTGTGATGGTAAAGAAATAAAAGCGACGGACTGCACAATAAAGGTTGCTATCACAAGGGGCAATATAAAGTGACGTTCCTTTCCATTAAGAGTTTGCACATCCCAAAATAAAAAGCGCATGACAACCTCTGCTTCCCTCTGCGAAGGGCCTATATTTTGCTTTTCGGTATTTACTTCTTATGCAAGAGTCAGTAAGGTTCGTCCTTATCCCATGCTTAAGTATTCTCCACTTGGCAAGCATCATGTGGTAGGGAAAGATCCCGGCACATATATCCAGTTGAATATAGGTAATCATGAGTTATTATTGTTAACATTATCTCCGAGATAAATAAGTTGGGAGGTGAAAACTTTAAACCCCCATCTTCCTATGTGTTTGACTGAAACTTTTGCTCCATAAATATGCCGTGAGTGTCAGTAATCATAGAAGACTAAATGATGGTTGAGCATATGGAACTTGCTAAACAAAGCTCTTACATAGACTCTTTCTGAAAATATGATGAATTGTTTCAATGACTGAGATCATAGTTTGTTGGTTTTCAATGAAGTTTATGATTAATACTCTAGCTTGTGAATGAATTGTTACTTGATCATGAGAAGTTTTATGATTATATGTTGCTGCTATGATAATGATCATGATGCTTTCATGTCCGTATTTTGTTTTATTGACACCTCTCTCTCTATATGCATGGGGTCATGATTATCAAGTTCGGTATTTGCTTGAGGACAAGCGAGGTCTAAGCTTGGGGGAGTTGATACGTCCATTTTGCATAATGTTTTCCCACTATTATTTATTATGTTTTGCGCCATTATTTCACTTTATAATGCAATTCTAATGCCTTTTCTCTCTTAATTTGCAAGTTCCACATGGAGAGGGAGATTGCCGGCAGCTGGAATTCTGGACCTGAAAAAGCTACAACAGAGTTACATATTCTCCACAGCCCCAAATGACCTGAAAATTTACGGAGTATTATTTTGGAATATATAAAAAATACTGGCGGAAGAAATACTAGGAGGGGGCCCACCCGAGAGTCACGAGCTCAGGGGGCGCGCCCCCCCTAGGGCGCGCCTGGTGAGCTCGTGGCTCCACCAGTAGGCCTCTGGGGCCCATCTTCTCCTATATGATGCCATTTGCCCTAGTAAAAATCAGAAGAAGACTTTCGGGACGAAGCGCCGCCGTCTCGAGGCGGAACCTGGGCAGGAGTACTTTTGCTCTCCGGCGGAGCGATTCCGCCGGGGATACTTCCCTCTGGGAGGGGGAAATCGAAGCCATCGACATCACCAACGATCCTCTCATCGTGGGAGGACCAATCTTCATCAACATCTTCACCAGCACCATCTCATCTAAAACCCTAGTTCATCTCTTGTATTCAATCTTTGTTCCAAAACCTCATATTGGTACCTGTGGGTTGCTAGTAGTGTTGATTACATCTTGTAGTTGATGCTTGTTGGTTTACTTGGTGGAAGATTATTGTTCGCACCCGTTTTGGGCAGGGTGCCGGCTCAAGGTTTGGGACTCGCCCCTGGAAGGCTTGGCGACCCGGAAAAATGACTCAGAGATTGGAGTCGGCCTCAGGATGGCGAAAATCACAGGAGAAGGTGACTCAACAAGGCAAACGACCCGGCAAGGGCGTTATTACCAAGCAACCCGGCAAAATATGGCATTCCAGGAGCTAACAACCCGGCAAAGGCTATAAACCCCGCATTATTCAGCTGTGACCCGGCAAGGGCTAACAAGCCGGCAAAAACTACATCCCGGCGAGACAGCAACCCGGCAGGGTAAAGCCAGAAGGCGACCCGGCAGGTCAAAGCCGGCAAGATCAAAATGGACGTGGAAAGACGGAGGCTTGCGCTACGCCATGTCCCAATCGGCACAAGATCATGCCAAGTGGATGGAAGCTGGCATACTGTCACATCCCAGTCGGCAAGTACCTGGCCTGCTACAAAGTCTAAGACGGCGAGCTCAGATTACCACATAGAGCCGGCATCCCACCATGAGCCGGCATATGTCCCAGGAGCTGGCGTCTCGCCATGTCTCAGTCGGCAGGAGCCAGTCGAGGGCTATAAAGAGCTTAAAGTCGGCATAGTGCCATATAGAAGAGCCGGCATGCCTCATTTCCCCACTCGGTGAGTCGGCATGTTCACATAATACCGGGTCATGCCATAATCAGGCTTAATAGCCGGTTGAGGTGACGGCTCGAGAGATGACTTGGAGGACAGTGTACCAAGGCGTGCCCTATGACGCCATGAAGATGATCTCAGATGGAGAAGTGCCTAACACGGAAGTTGTGCATATCTTTGAGACGTACAATATTGCTTTTGGAGTCATCTTCATCCGAGGTAGTATGCGGCCTACAGAGTTAGAACAGAGACCAGACGACTTAACTTGTCACCTGCCAGATTCCGACTTGAAGCTAAAGATGGGCCCGTAGAGTCATCAAAACGGCATTGTCTGGAGAATTGGCCCGCGTTGGTTTATTCGCCTCGTCGAGGCGGACAAGTTTGATGTTTGGGTCGTCTCTATCCGAGTTAGTATGCGACTTCTACGGCCACGACAAGGAGCAGAACAGGAGGAGCTGCGGATCCGGACAGGAATCCGACTTAGGAAAGGCCTAGGTGTTTAGGACGGGATTTAATGTACTTTCTTGTAAGGAAAGGCTAGATGAGTCCTATACTTGTACGGGAAGTCCAGCCGCCTCATATATATATGAGAGGTGATGGCCGATTAGAACAACACCAATCGAACCAATCAATCTATCGCAACTTTGCATGTTCAATTTATCCCTTACCCTTGTACCTATGCTTCTCGTTCTTCCGTAAGCCGGTCTTCATGCCGGCGAGCTGCGAAGCCACGAGGCTCTAGGGGCGAGCAAATCGACCTAGAGCAGCCAATCGCCGTCGCGAGCCCTGACGGGGTCCCTCCCGGGCAAGCGGGGCGTCTGGTTCCAAAAAGAGCCGGCTTGCTGTCCTGCGCATCGCGCTGTAAGCCGGCCTCCCGCGGGGCGAGTTGCGGAGTACCTCCCCCGGCTCCGCGGGTACACGAGGGCATGTTCGTGTGACGCGTTTTCAGCGCAACATACTTTTTGGCGACTCCGCTGGAAACGAA
This sequence comes from Elymus sibiricus, assembly GCA_039707655.1. Lineage (NCBI taxonomy): Eukaryota > Viridiplantae > Streptophyta > Magnoliopsida > Poales > Poaceae > Elymus > Elymus sibiricus. The sequence goes on along the minus strand of CM077670.1, from coordinate 2,786,926 downwards.
ACGTCGAACGGTCTCCAGCCCGTTCTTACTTCGAGGAGCGCATCATCAAGAGGCGGCAATCTACAGAGGTAACATGTATCATCAACCGGCTTACGTAGATGCCAATAGCCCTTGCGTCGGTGTTAACAGGCATATTGTATCGGCTAGCTCTAGTTATCTTCCATATAGCTACGAGCAGAAGCCGGTAGAGGAACGATTTTCTGATGCACTTTATGAATTCTTTATCGACTACCAACGAATAAATTCGAGTTCTCATGCATCGGCTTCCCCACATCAAAGGCCGATGAATAACGTGGAATACTTGATTGATCAACATGGGACGCTTCACGAGCAAAAAGATGTCTCATGGCTGTATCCATCGGCTGCCGGCTCACAGTTTGCCAGGTCGTCCCTAAGCCGGCAGATGGATGGAGAAATCGGCTATGCTGTCACTAGCTATTTGGCCGGTTACTCTCAGCCGGCTTGCACTGCGCCTCATGAGATAAATTACTCGGCATTATATGCGACTAGCAATACTCATGAACCGGCTCACCTTCAGGGTCATGGCCGGTTATATGAAGATTCTATAGGAGTACATATGCCGGCTTATGATGTTACAGGTGACAGTGCCTCCCATACACAATTCCAAAATTTCGTCAAACCAAAGCCGAAAGATTTTAAAGGAATCGGGGGGCAAACCTATGATGAATGGGCTGCTAAACATCTACGAGATTCTGAGGCATACAAGAAAAAGCATGAACAAGAGGCTAACACCGATAACTTCACTAAGCCGACTCTGGAGGAATTATCGGATGAATAGCGACAAGGCCTTGAAGTTATCAAGAGGAAGCGCAGAAAGGAGTTCGAAGCACTCAAGAAGAAGCGTGAAGAGGAAGATTTGCAAGAATACATCAAGTCCCTTCCTCCATGCAGCAAGCATGCTGAATCCTCTGCGTTATCAAGGCGAGACGACGGAGTTCTGCGAGCCGGCCAGCAGAAGGTTGACTCGGCTAGTACACATGCCGAGTCCAATCAACAACAGAAGATCGACCCAGCTATTACAGCCGACTTAGTGGAAGCCAGATCAAGCGATTCGGGCAAGGCCGATTCGGATACACACGCCGTGTCCATTAAGCCAGCGGTTGCAAGCTTCGTCGATCAAAAGCATGGCCAACGACGTGAGTCAGCACATGCCGAGTCCCATCAACTCAACCCGGCTGTTACAGCCGACTCAAGGAAAGCCGGATCAAGCGGTTCGGGTAAAGCTGAGTCGGATGGACGCGCCGTGTCTATCAAACCGGCAGAATTGGCTAACAAAGCCGTGTCGCACAATGTACATGCCGAGTCCAATCAGCACCGGAAGATTGACCCGGATGTTATAGCCGGTTTAGTAGAAGCTGGATCAAGCGATTCAGACAAGTCTGAGTCAGACGAGCACGTTGAGTCTAAGCCGGCAGACGCAATCGTGAAGAAGGGACGTGGCAAGCGACGCGAGTCGGCCGTGCTCGAATTTTCTGGATGTGAGGGAGTTTACCTGCTACCCTACGAATCCCGTGCCAAAAATGATGAGCATCAAGAGCAAGAAAGTAAGGCTGAACAAAGTTCAACTAATGATGAACATCAAGAGCCAGAAAGCGAAGAGCGTCCAAGCGACGGGGCACTAGATCCAGAAGAGGAGGTAGGAGAGTTGGAGAGTTATCCAGAGGTGGAGCAAAGCATTGTTCCAGTTGTGCGATCGTCAAGCTCTTCCAACGTCTTCAAAGAGGTACGCCTAACAGACAACTTACTTGTTTTTCGATTTGGTCAGAATTATATTGTTAATGTATCCATTAGCACGATTCTAATTAACTTAGAAAGACCAATCGAGATGAGTAACTTGTTTGTTAGGAATAATCTTGTCACTGATCATGCTAGTCAACATATCGTATCACTCATAGAGGCTGGTATTGACAATTTATGGCAACCAAAGCTTTTCCCATTATGCCGACTCAATTTTACATTCATATGGACAGCTTTGCTTGTTTCATGCTTGGCTAACATTTGGTCTCAGTTGAGACATATATTCTGTAATTATTTTGGTTGCAGAAATATAAAGCCAGGTTCAAAGTCCTCCCAGATAACCGATTCAAGAGCATCGGAAAAGGAGGACAAAAGTCGGTGCATAGCCGAGTTGGAAGACGTTAAGCCGGCACCACTCGGTTGCTTGACTCCAAAGCCGGTATTACAGTATCGGCTAATGGACATACAGTGTACCCTCAGTCCAGGCATAGGTGGTCACATTGCTGGTACATCACCGGCTAATCCTATCATCATAGCTGACCATCATGTCGAGCCATCGGGACAGGAGCCAATGCAAGAGCCGGCTCTAGTCAACTCTGACAGTGAAATCACGCAAGCCGGCTTATACGAAGACGAACAGAAGCCGGTGCAAGATCAGCCAGCCCCAGCTAACTCTAATGGCAAAGTGATGACCCGGCTACTTCAGGCCGGCTCATCCAAAGATAGACAGAAGCTGGCACAAGATCAGCCAGCTCCGGTTAACTCTAATGGCAAAGTGGTGACTCGGCTATCTCAAGCCGGCTCATCCAAAGGCGGATAGGTACACACCAATGACGATGGGATCAAATCTTCAAGTGAAGCAATTGTTCAGAAGTGCATCAACAACAATATTGAAGAGGGGAGTTCCATCAAAGCTACAACTGAGACATCTAGCACTGGGGGGCAACAACGAGGAAATTCAAAGACAGATGCATGCACAGCCAAGGAAGGCAAAGGCCGCGGTAAGCACAAAGGTAAAAAGCCAAAAGTCACTTTCACGCAACTATTGGAAAAATATCAGAAGATAAGTGAGGCAAAAAGTGCTTATTGGCCGAGTGAGGCAAAGGCATCAAGTTCACCCCCAAGGCATAAATCAGAAGGCAAGGATTGGCGAAAGTAGAAGTTCAACGTGCCAAATTCACAAACTCCTTTTGAGCCGCCAATGCCGAAGCCGTCCATATCTTCCCGTGCCGTCTTACATTCATATCAAGCCGGCTCCCTATCTTCCCGTGCCGACTTACATTCATATCAAGCAGGCTCCATATCTTCCCGTGCCGGCTCATATCCGCATCAAGCCGGCTCCCTATCTTCCCGTGCCGGCTCACCTTCATATCAATCGTGGGACAGGTATGATTCACGAGCACGCCGTCCATCTTATTCTAAACCACCTCACCAGAATTATGCGGCTTCAAAAGGATCATCGTTTGATCAACGAACACATGATAAAGACCGGCTCAACCAAAAAGAATCGGTCCGGGGCTCAGTGAAGAAGAGGGAGGTGGTCAAGCAGGTTTATCGAGTAAAAAAGGATGGCCGTGCATGCATTGTTGCAGACCCGGCTCCGAGTAATAAGAAGCCAATCGAATCAACATTGGCTATTAAAGACAAGGAAGTGAAGCGAATAACTTTCAAGGACCCAGTCGTCGGGTCTGAGCAGCACAAGCCGGAAATACCCAAGACTAGGAGAAACTTGCCGGTGCTTACACCAAAGCCACAGCCGGAATGCTCATCCGGTTTATCACATTGGCAAGGGAGGAAACTGAAATGTCTTAGGGCCGAAGAGCTGGAGAAGAGGAACATGGCGTGGGTCCCCAAGAGAAGCCCGCAAAGCAAGAGCGACGTGCCGTCTCCTGTTTCCAAGCCGGCAGGAACAAAGAAGAATAAGCATGAAACCGGAAAAAGCCGGCAGGATCTGTGTCATCCATGTTCTTCAACAAAGCCGGCAGAGCGGAAGCCGGCAGGCAGAAACCGGCAGGAAAGAACAAGCGCGAAGCCGGCAAGAGGAGCCGGCCGTTTTCATCTCATTGCCATAATCCAGATCCGTGTCATCCATCAACGAGGCCGGCAGAGTGTGAAGCCGGCAGAGTGTCAAAGACCGGCAGGAACAATTAAGGACAAACCTGAAGCCGGCAGGATCCACGTCGACCATGTTCTCCATCGTGCCGTCAAAGCCGGCGTGCAAAAATTTATCCCCAGCCGAAACATCTGAATTATTTCAGCTATTCACACTTTGGCGGACGAGTTCTCTATGTCCTTTGAGATGAGGACACATGGCCGATATTTGTATATCGCCCTGAAGATTCATTGTGTTGGCAAAGCCGGCATCTGGCTAATGGAGTTCATCATGATATAGCTCATAGCCGATGCTCAGGTTTTTGCCAATACCAGCAAGGCCGGCTTAGTTGTCGAGTCGGCCACTGATCAAGGGTCTAGTGTAGAAATATATGCCGACTCCTATTGTTGGTTATTTACAGGATCCAAAGCCCGGTCAAGTACCGTGGAGACTGTTTCCACAATTCAGTTTTGGCAGCGCCTGGAGTCAGCATTGTTCACATATCTCTCTACGGGCTGGATTCGGAAGCCTCATGTCGACTAGAGCTTACGCGCTAAAGATCAAGCTGAATATATTGTGATATTCAGGCCGGAACTTCTAGTTGTTCATGGGTTGCGTGTATCGAGGTTCATGATGATTCGATGTCAGCCGTCCAACAGATTATCTTTATATGCATCGACGAATCGTGCAATGTTGACCTCGGTAAGTGTCCAGATGTCAGCTATGCTAGTTATTTCTCTATCATCTATACATCTGGGCAGGACAGTTGGCTCGTCAAACGAGTTAGTGCAGCACACATCAGGTTATCAAACAGCCGATGCTCTGTGTGGCTGACTCGTGTGGGGCAATCTCACGGCCGACTCACTTTTCGAGCCGGCCCATGGCGAAGCTCGCGGCCGACTCACTTTTTGAGCCGGCCCATGGCGAGTTCACGGCTGACTCACTTTTCGAGCCGGCCCATGGCTAATTACGGCCGACTCCAGAGGTGACTCGGCCACTGACGGATCTAGTGCAAGTCAGATTACCGGCTGGAGGAAGTCTATTTCTTTTATATACAGGATCCAAGTCAAGAGATAGACGTTGTTCGGCAAGAGGCTTCAAGGTATACTTTGATCGACGATGAGTTGAGTTGCCGAGCAGTTGATGGTACTCCTTGGAGGCGGATAGACATGATCGTTCGGTGGCCGGCTTAACAGTCTTTATCACCGAACAATTTATGATATCACCAGAGTACCTGGATGAGGGCCAGGTCAGGATTGCCATGGGAAGCGTACATGGAGGCGTATATCTGAAGGGGCTATAACCAACTGGCAACAAGCCTGAGCGCATATGGCCGATTGCAAAGTTATCGCCTTTAACATGGCCGGTTTAGTGTTAACATCGTGCTTATACCAAAACCCTAGGCCAAGTATTTTCTGGCACGCAAGCTCTGCCAGAAAACAGGGGGGCATGTGTTCGCACCCGTTTTGGGCAGGGTGCCGGCTCAAGGTTTGGGACTCGCCCCTGGAAGGCTTGGCGACCCGAAAAAATGACTCAGAGATTGGAGCCGGCCTCAGGATGGCAAAAATCACAGGAGAAGGTGACTCAGCAAGCCAAACGACCCGGCAAGGGCGTTATTACCAAGCAACCCGGCAAAAGATGGCATTCCAGGAGCTAACAACCCGGCAAAGGCTATAAACCCGGCATTATTCAGCTGTGACCCGACAAGGGCTAACAAGCCGGCAAAAACTACATCCCGGCGAGACAGCAACCCGGCAGGGTAAAGCCAGAAGGCGACCCAGCAGGTCTAAGCCGGCAAGATCAAAATGGACGTGGAAAGACGGAGGCCTGCGCTACGCCATGTCCCAATCGGCACAAGATCATGCCCAGTGGATGGAAGCCGGCATACTGTCACGTCCCAGTCAGCAAGTACCTGGCCTCCTTCAAAGTCTAAGACGGTGAGCTCAGATTACCACATAGAGCCGGCATCCCACCATGAGCCAGCATATGTCCCAGGAGCCGGCGTCTCGCCATGTCTCAATCGGCAGGAGCCAGTCGAGGGCTATAAAGAGCTTAAAGACGGCATAGTGCCATATAGAAGAGCCGGCATGCCATCATTTCCCCACTCGGTGAGTCGGCATGTTCACATAATGTCGGGTCATGCCATAATCAGGCTTAATAGCCGGTTGAGGTGACGGCTCGAGAGATGACTTGGAGGACAGTGTACCAAGGCGTGCCCTATGACGCCATGAAGATGATCTCAGATGGAGAAGTGCCTAACATGGAAGTTGTGCGTATCTTCGAGACGTACAATATTGCTTTTGGAGTCATCTTCATCCGAGGTAGTATGCGGCCTACAGAGTTACAACAGAGACCAGACGACTTAAATTGTCACCTGCCAGATTCCGACTTGAAGCTAAAGATGGGCCCGGAGAGTCGTCAAAACGGCCTTTTCTGAAGAATTGGCTCGCGCTGGCTTATTCGTCTCGTCGAGACGGACAAGTTTGATATATGTCTCGTCTCTATCCGAGTTAGTGTGCGACTTCTACGGCCACGACAAGGAGCAGGATAGGAGGAGCTGCGGATCCGGACAGGAATCCGACTTAGGAAAGGCCTAGGTGTTTAGGACGGGATTTAATGTACTTTCTTGTAAGGAAAGGCTAGATGAGTCCTATACTTATACGGGAAGTCCAGCCGCCTCATATATATATAAGAGGTGATGGCCGATTAGAACAACACCAATCGAACCAATCAATCTATCGCAACTTTGCATGTTCAATTTATCCCTTACCCTTGTACCTATGCTTCTCGTTCTTCCGTAAGCCGGTCTTCATGCCGGCGAGCTGCGAAGCCACGAGGCTCTAGGGGCGAGCGAATCGACCTGGAGCAGCCAATCGCCGCCGCGAGCCCTGACGGGGTCCCTCCCGGGCAAGCGGGGCGTCTGGTTCCAAAAAGAGCCGGCTTGCTGTCCTGCGCATCGCGCTGTAAGCCGGCCTCCCGCAGGGCGAGGGCGTGTTCGTGTGACGCGTTTTCAGCGCAACAATTATATGTTCAGATCCTTAAGCATATTCAATACACCTCTGATCTTGAACATGTATATGATTTGTGAGTACTTACGTTTGTTGTTGAGGACATGGGAGAAGTCTTGTTATAAGTAATCATGTGACGTTGGTATTCGTTCAATATTTTAATGATGTGTATGTTGCTATTCCTTTAGTGGTGTCGTGTGAACATCGACTACATGACACTTCACCATATTTGGTCCTAAGGGAAAGCATTGGGGTGTAATAAGTAGATTATGGGTTGCGAGAGTGACAGAAGCTTAAACCATAGTTTATGCGTTATACCGTAAGGGACTGATTTGGATCCATATGTTTCATGCTATGGTTAGATTTATCTTAATTCTTCTTTCGTAGTTGCGGATGCTTGCGAGAGGGGGTAATCATAAGTGGGTTGCTTGTTCAAGTAAGAACAGCACCTTAGCACTGGTCCACCCACATATCAAATTATCAAAGTAGTGAACGCGAATCAACTAAACATGCATGATGAATGTGACTAGACGAGAATTCCCATGTGTCCTCGAGAACGCTTTGCTCATTATAAGAAGTACTTCCGGCTTGTCCTTTGCTATAAAAGGATCGGGCCACCTTGCTGCACCCTTGTTACTATTGCTACTTGTTACTTGCTACAAATTACCATGCTACAAAACTATCTGTTTCCGCTACTTTCAGTACCTGCAGAGAATACCTTGCTGAAAACCGCTTGTCATTTCCTTCTGCTCCTCGTTGGGTTTGACACTCTTACTTATCGAAAGGACTACGACTGATCCCCTATACTTGTGGGTCATCAGGGATTGAGAGAGAAGAGAGAGAGAGGGAGAGAGAGAGAGGAGAAGACAGAGAGAGGAGAAGGGCGAGAGAGGATAAGGGTGAGGACAGGAGAACGGATTGACGGTGAGGATCTGTGTGTGCACGCTGGGTGTGGACGGCTGGATGATAGCCACCTCATCAATCTGTGGGAGGGTGGGTTGGCCAATCAGAACACACCAAGTACCAGTGGCGGGCTCTAGATTGTGCCCGCCACTGGTAATTTAGTTCTTTTCTAGTCGTGGGTTCTTTCTAGTGCCTGCCACTGCTATTTCTTTTTTTCATTTTCGTTATTATTTTGTGAAAAATTCTAACCCCCCTCACCCACCGGGGTAGGCTCCGTAAAGCAGGGGGCTCCGCCCCCTGCACCCCCATGGGAAATGCTTTTTTTGCGGTCTGTTTACTATATTTAAGCCATTTAATGCATTTCTAGGAATTTTATGGATATAATTCAAATTTGAACTATAGGTACACGAAATGATTGCCAGAAATAGGTTGAAAAATATTATAGCTAGTCTTTGGTATATGATTAGTCCTTATGTAAGGAAATAAGAGGAGTCCGAGACACTAGGTGGCCGAGACTCGGGCACCAACATAGTGGTTATTGCCATTTTAATTTTGAAAAATTCAAACGAAGCCTGGAAATATTGAAACTTGGCATGATGTCATGATATGACCCCTAGGGGCTATGATAAAAATTTGAGAAAGTTTCGCAAAAGTTATCACATAGACTGCTTACAAACTAGACCATCTCCGAGGAAGAAACTAGGTTTCGAGAGGAAATGGGTCAAGTTTGCATCTGAATCGAGCGCTCCTTTGTCGGTTGACGTTGAATTTTTTTTCACACTCAATACACACCATTACATGTATCATTTCAAAATTTGGCATTTTGGGGGATCTGTTTGCTATATTTAAGCAATTAAATGCATTTCTAGACATTTGAAATAGACCGGTTCGCATTCGAAGCGATCGCTCCTTCTCGGTTAGTGTTCAAACTTTTTCCACACTCAACATACACCATTACATGTGACATGCCAAAATTTGGCATTGCTTCGAGACTGTCTTCTATATTTAAGCCTTTAAGTGCATTTACCTCCATTAAATAACTAGAAATCTATTTAGTGGCCTGAAAATAGATAATTAACAGTAAAAATGGCCAAACTCTTACATGAAATTTTAAATGATGTACCTTTAAAGTTGATTTTTTGGCCCGTAAGCCTAAACCTAAAACACTAAAACCCTAACATTTTAAAAAAATGGCAGAAAAAATTACCAGTGGCCGGCACAAAAAAAGCGCCCGCCACTAGTACTTGAGTTACTTGTGGTGGGCACAAAACCACGCCCGCCACTGCTACTTGAGGTACCAGTGGCGGGCGCAATGTGGGCCCGCGACTGCTATGTTATGCCAGAATAGTCATGGGATCAAAAATACCAGTGGAGGGTGCATATACCTGCCTGCCACTGGTAACTCAAGTACCAGTGGCGGGCGCGGTTTTGTGCCCACCACTGGTAACATTTGTCCCACGGCTGATCTGGACAGATGTTACCAGTGGTAGGTGCAAACTGGCGCCCGCCACTGGTGAGCAAATAGCGGTGGCAGGCGCGGTTTTGCGCCTGCCACTGGTAATTTGCCATATTACCAGCGGCAGGCGCTAGAGTGCGCCCGCCACTAATGTGAGCCCACCTATAAGCTTTTTCCCAGTAGTGTCTATAGCTAATACTCCACCCCAAGACCGCTATCCAGCATGCATCTTAAAGTATTAAGTAAAAACAGAGTATTGCAATGGGTATGACGACATGAAGTAGATGATATATTGTCTTCACCCTGCGTTCAAAGAACAACTACACAACCATCTTTTTATCCCTTGTGGCAACAACACAAATTCAAGCCTTTTCCACTTTCTGTCAGTGCGGTAGCTTACTTGCATGGTTGAACCCAACTATCATACACAACTCCCTTTGAAGATCACACCCCAAACTTGGCAAGAGAAAGAGAGAATAGATTGGAGAGCATATATGAATAAGAATTATGCAGCAAAGAAACCAAATAGATCTCAAAAGAATTCATGAATAAATCTGATCATAAAGTGACAATTCTTCATATCCCAACAAACACACCGATAGATTACATCGGATGAATCACAATCATGTAGGGTGGCTCATGTGATCTTTGTATTGAGAAGCAAGATAGAGATAACCATCTAGCTACTGCTACGGACCTATAGTCCAAAGGAAACTACTCACGGGCGATCATGGTGACCTTCAAGTTGATGGAGATGGCCACCGAGATGATTTCCCCCTCCGGCAGAGTACCGGAAAAGGCCTCCAGATTGGATCACGAAGAAACAGAGGTGTGCGGCGGTGGAAAAATTAGGGCGATAAATTCCCAAGGATTTTTCGAAGGATATGAAGGCATGGGGATCGAGAGGCGGCAAATCGGAGCACCAGGGGGGCCACACGGCAGGCCCATGCGCTCCCCCCCCCTCGGGCGCGTGGGGGCCACAGGCACCCTCTTGGCCAATGTCGTTTACACCTGGATGCTTCTAGACTTTATATTGATACTGATTTTTTCTGGATTTTTCTAAGCCCGGTAAAATTGATTTTCCTGAAAAGTCCAAAAAACAGCAAAAAACAACAACTAGCACTGAGCACTGGGTTAATAGGTTAGTCTAGAAAAATAATAGAAAATGATTTAAATTGGTGCCAAAAGTATGCTAATTTAATATAAATATGGCATGGAACAATAAAAAAAATTAGATACATTTGAGACGTATCAATAACCATATTAGAGATACAATGGAAGAAATTGATAATTGCTTCTAGGATTATCTTTCTTGTGTGTGTGTGTGTGTGTGTGTGTGATTTTTGCTTGTGCTATAATGTGCCTGCATAAAGAGAGATTTTTGCTTGTATGATAAAAATTTGTGGATGTAAAAAAGAGAGAAGATAGATTTTGCATAAATCATTTTGCTATATGTGCAAAGTTCATACACAAAATGTTTTTTTGTTATGTACACAAAGTGTAGCTAGTTGCAGTAGTTAGTTAGGGTTGTGAAATAAAGAAAAAAATGTTTAGGGTTAATTGTTGATGGTGTATGCGCTAGTCAATGTGCTAGTGTGTGTGTGTGAGTGAGTGAAGGCGAAGGCTAAGAACATGTTTAGGGTTGGTTGGGTAAATGTAATGGTTCTCTCAAATAAACTTTAACGACTATTACTACGACCAGATTAAATGTGAGAACTAACCATTGGGTTGGTTGGGTGGCTTTTTTGCATGTTAGTGGTCGTCGAAGGGGTTTAGGGGCAAGGGGGTAGAGGCGAGGAGACTCTTCGAAGGGGTTTAGGTCAGGGTTAGGGTGAAATGGTGTCGAGTTGTCGAAGGTGAGCCTTCTAGGTTAGGGGTTTAGGGGCCACATGTCTGCATCGATATTCGATTTGTGTATTAACTTTCAGTCCGATGGTGCTCCCTTTGTAAGAGATGTTCTCGGAGGAAGGATCCCGACTGTTGTTGTAGGGGGTCATTCTTTCTGTTCTCTTCCTCTGAGATCTTGGTAAACCAGGAGGACAAGTGGAAGAACGACCATCACCGACGGTCAAGATAACAGTGAGTGAGTGTACATCATATATACAACCAGTTGAGAGATGAGAGATGTTCTGAGAGGAAGGATACCAACTGATGTCGTGGGTGGTCGTTCTTCCTCTTCTCCTCCTCTGAGACCTTGGTCAAGCAGGAGAAGTGGAAGAACGACCATCACCGGCGGTCGAAATAACAGTGAGTGAGCTTCAATCATATATACAACCACTTGAGAGATGAGAGATGTTCTGAGAGGAAGGATACCGACAATTGTCGTAGAGGGTCATTCTTACTCTCCTTCTCCTCTGAGACCTTGGTAAAGTAGGAGGAGAAGTGGAAGAACGACCATCACCCATGATCGAAATAACAGTGAGTGAGTGTCCATCATATGTACAATCACTTGAGAGATGAGAAATGTTCTGAGAGGAAGGATACCAGCTGTTATCGTAGGTGGTCGTTGCTCCTCGTCTCTTCCTATGAGACCTTGGTTACGCATGAAGGGGCGGGAGTAACGACCATCACCGACAGTTGAAATACCAGGCCAGGAGTGCCCCACTGAAAGGGCATTGCCCTCCCTAAGTGATTTTTGTGTAGATGACAACACAATTTGCGGTCTAATCATGTGTTTGAGAAATACAGGTATATTCGAAAGTGGCACAAGACGGTTAGGTACCCCTGTAAAAGGAAAAGAGCAAAGATGGTGTTCTAGCGATTTATTTTCTATTGACTCGTAGGAAAACCGTACTATTAAGAGGGGGTCCGCTTCGGAAGGTATGGGTGGAATCAATCACGAACACAAACCAAATTGCACCCACATAGCCTTCCTATTTTTCGAGGAGTTCATCTGCATTTTCTAGAACCTCTGGATTTTTCCTACCCGGTAGTCCTTGGTTATAAAATTTCTGAAAGAGGTATTGAGGTAGATAAAGCTAAAGTTGATGAAATTGAGAAAATGCCATGCCCTAAAGATATTAAAGGTATAAGAAGTTTCCTTGGTCATGCTGGTTTTTATAGAAGGTTTATTAAGGATTTCTCTAAAATTTCTAGGCCTCTTACCAATCTTTTACAAAAAGATGTTCCGTTTGTTTTTATGATGATTGTGTAGAAGCCTTTGAAATACTTAAGAAAGCTTTAATATCAGCACCTATTGTTCAACCACCTGATTGTAACTTACCTTTTGAAATCATGTGTGATGCTACTGACTATGCTATTGGTGTTGTTCTAGGTCAAAGGGTCGATAAGAAATTAAATGTTATTCATTATGCTAGTAAGACTTTGGATAGTGCTCAAAGAAATTATGCTACTACTGAGAAAGAATTTCTAGTAGTCGTGTTTGCATGTGATAAGTTCAGATCTTATATCGTTGATTCCTAAGTTACTATTCACACTGATCATGCTGCTATTAAATATCTTATGAATAAGAAAGATGCTAAACCTAGGTTAATAGTTGGGTTCTTTTGTTACAAGAATTTGATTTGCATATTGTTGATAGGAAAGGAGCTGAAAACCCTGTAGCAGATAATTTGTCTAGGATGGAAAATGTTCTTGATGAACCACTGCCTATTGATGATAGTTTTCCTGATGAGTAATTAGCTATTGTAAATGCTTCAACTTCTCGCAATAATCATTGGTATGCAGACTATGCTAATTTTATTGTTTCTAAATAAATACCACCTAGTTACACATACCAACAAAAGAAAAAGTTCTTCTTTGATTTAAGACTTTACTTTTGGGATGACCCGCATTTATATAAAGAAGGAGTAGATGGTGTTATTAGACGTTGTGTACCTGAGCATGAGTAGGAAGAAATCCTAAGGAAGTGTCATTCCGAGGCATATGGAGGACACCATGCGGGAGACAGAACTGCACATAAGGTATTGCAATCTGGTTTTTACTGGCCTACTCTCTTCAAGGATGCACGTAAGTTTGTCCTCTCTTGTGATGAATGTCAAAGAATCGGTAATATTGGCAGACATCAAGAAATGCCTATGAATTATTCACTCATTATTGAACCATTTGATGTTTGGGTTTCGATTGCATGGGACCTTTTCCTTCCTCTAATGGATACACACATATTCTAATTGCTGTTGATCATGTTACTAAGTGGGTAGAAGCTATTCCAACTAGTAGTGCTGATCATAACACCTCTATTAAAATGCTTAAGGAAGTTATCTTTCCAAGGTTTGGAGTACCTAGATATTTAATGACTGATGGTGGTTCACACTTCATTCATGGTGCATTCCGTAAACTCTTAGCTATATATGATGTTAACCATAGAATTGCATCACCTTATCATACTCAGTCTAGTGGGAAAGTTGAATTGAGCAATAGAGAAATAAAATTAATTTTGCAAAAGACTGTTAATAGATCTAGGAAGAATTGGTCTAAGAAACTTGATGATGAATTGTGGGCCTACAGAACTGCTTATAAAAATCCCATGGGCATGTCTCCTTATAAAATGGTCTATGGAAAAACATGTCATTTACCTCTAGAATTAGAACATAAGGCTTATTGGGTAATTAAAGAACTTAATTATGATTTCAAACTTGCCAGTGAAAAGAGGTTATTTGATATTAGCTCCTTAGATGAATGGAGGACACAAGCTTATGAAAATGCCAAGTTGTTTAAAGAAAAAGTTAAAAGATGGCATGACAAAAGAATACAAAAATGGGAATTTAATGTAGGTGATCAAGTTTTGTTGTACAACTCTCACTTCAGATTTTTTGCAGGGAAACTTCTCTCCAAATGGGAACGACCCTACGTTGTCGAAGAAATTTATCGTTCTGGAGCTATCAAGATCAATAATGCCGAGGGCACAAATCCAAAGGTGGTTAATGGGAAAAAAAATTAAAAATTATATTTCAGGTACACCCATTAACATGGAAACCAACATAATTCAAACAATGACACCGGAGGAACACATAAAAGAGACCTTCCGGAACACTCCAGAACCCTGAAAAGGAATAGGTATGTGATACGGTAAGTAGACCGACTCCAAAAATTCCATAAAAGTACCTTTTGTTTGTTTCGGAATATATGAAAAATTAGGAAAATAATAAACATCCAGGAAAGTGCACGAGGGAGCAACGAGCTCAGGGGGCGCGCCCACCCCCCTGGGGCGCGCCATGTGAGCTCATGAATCCCCCGTGGATTTTCCCGACTCCGTTTTCTTTCCGTAGACTTGTCCTGCAAGAAGAAAAATTCATTATATATACGTTTTGCTGTTTTGACCTCTGTATCGCAAGTTTCTCCTCTATTCTTGTTTCGGGCTGTTTTTCTGACAGATCTAGATCGCTATGTCATCTTCAAGCTCATCCAAGGACAAGTTCTTTGAGAAGGTTATCAACCCTTATCTTCCGGAGGTGATGAAACACCCTCAAACCATGGAGATGCATGAGGGGGTGCTTCACATCCGGGACGTTCAAGGACCGAAGAAAGAAGGAAGCGAGAAGGCCAGGCTTGAAGTTGTGGAGCAAGAGATCTTCAAGTGCAAGGGCATGGTGGAGCGTGGACTCTGCGCTAACCACTCCATGATCACGGATTTTGTTCGTGAACACAAGTTGGACAGCAGCAACATTGGGGAGGCCATCCTCAAACTTCAAGATCAGACTGATCATCTCCAAGCACAAATTTATGATCTTCAAAACCAGAACTGTGAGTATGAATACAAGTTTAAAAGGATGAGCTTGGCTGCAAATTTTAGGATTCCGGAGACTCGTTCATCCTTCTATGATGGAGAACCAATGCCTTGGAAGGTGGAGGACAAGCCCACTACTTCATCACCATCACCCAAGAAGGAAACTTGAGTACGCGGGTATGGCCACCACCCTCGGCTTGTTCCAAGCTTGGGGGAGGTGCCTCAGTATCGTATCACCATCACTTTTACCATCATTACCTATCTTAGTTCGATCTTTAGTTATTTCGTAATTTAGATGAATAAAGTTTTAGTATGATTTAGTTTCGAGTGCTTGTTTCATGATCTATCTATGTAATTGAGTGTGAGAGTTATATAATAAAGAGTAGTGTGAGTTTTGCTTTTTACTTTCTTGTTCCAATTTTATCAATGAAAAGAATGAAAAGATCATATGGTAATCCCATGGAAAGTAATGACTTCATATAAAAGAAGTATAGTTGATTAAATTTGTTGAAAGATGACAAACATAGCATTGATCATTGGTGCAATTCATGGGAATTAATAAAGGAAGAGAGGTCTCACATATAAATATACTATCTTGGACATCTTCTATGATTATGAGCCCCATCAAATATTTTATGCTTGATCAAATAGTTGATGTTGGACAAGGAAGACAACGTAATAGGTTATGATTGCTTATATTCACATAGAAGTTATATTGTCATGGTTCCTCTCACATGTGGTGCTTGCTCATAATCTTTTGCTAGCCAAAATTCACACTAAGTAGAGATACTACTTGTGCATCCAAAACTCTTGAAACCAGTTTCTTGCCATGGGAGTCCACCAATACTACCTATGGATTGAATAAGATCCTTAAAGTAAGTTGTCATCGGTGCAAAAAGCAATAAAAATTGCTCCTAAATATGTATGATCTTTTATTGTAAGGGAAAATAAGCTTTGTACGAACTTGTGATGGAAAAGAAATAAAAGCGACGGACTGCACAATAAAGGTTGCTATCACAAGGGGCAATATAAAGTGACGTTCCTTTCCATTAAGAGTTTGCACATCCCAAAATAAAAAGCGCATGACAACCTCTGCTTCCCTCTGCGAAGGGCCTATCTTTTACTTTTCGGTATTTACTTCATATGCAAGAGTCAGTAAGGTTCGTCCTTATCCCATGCTTAAGTATTCTCCACTTGGCAAGCATCATGTGGTAGGGAAAGATCCCGGCACATATATCCAGTTGAATATAGGTAATCATGAGTTATTATTGTTGACATTATCCCCGAGATAAATAAGTTGGGAGGTGAAAACTTTAAACCCCCATCTTCCTATGTGTTTGACTGAAACTTTTGCTCCATAAATATGCCGTGAGTGTTAGTAATCATAGAAGACTAAATGATAGTTGAGCATGTGGAACTTGCTAAACAAAGCTCTTACATGGACTCTTTCTGAAAATATGATGAATTGTTTCAATGACTGAGATCATTGTTTGTTGGTTTTCAATGAAGTTTATGATTAATACTCTAGCTTGTGAATGAATTGTTACTTGATCATGAGAAGTTTTATGATTATATGTTGCTGCTATGATAATGATCATGATGCTTTCATGTCCGTATTTTGTTTTATTGACACCTCTCTCTCTATATGCATGGGGTCATGATTATCAAGTTCGGTATTCGCTTGAGGACAAGCGAGGTCTAAGCTTGGGGGAGTTGATACGTCCATTTTGCATAATGTTTTCCCACTATTATTTATTATGTTTTGTGCCATTATTTCACTTTATAATGCAATTCTAATGCCTTTTCTCTCTTAATTTGCAAGTTCCACATGGAGAGGGAGATTGCCGGCAGCTGGAATTCTGGACCTGAAAAAGCTACAACAGAGTTAGATATTCTCCACAGCCCCAAATGACCTGAAAATTTACGGAGAATTATTTTGGAATATATAAAAAATACTGGCAGAAGAAATACTAGGAGGGGGCCCACCCGAGAGTCACGAGCTCAGGGGGCGCGCCCCCCCCTGGGCGCGCCTGGTGAGCTCGTGGCTCCACCAGTAGGCCTCTGGGGCCCATCTTCTCCTATATGATGCCATTTGCCCTAGGAAAAATCATAAGAAGACTTTTGGGACGAAGCGCCGCCGTCTCGAGGCGGAACCTGGGCAGGAGTACTTTTGCTCTCCGGCGGAGCGATTCCGCCGGGGATACATCCCTCCGGGAGGGGGAAATCGAAGCCATCGACATCACCAACGATCCTCTCATCGTGGGAGGACCAATCTTCATCAACATCTTTACCAGCACCATCTCATCTAAAACCCTAGTTCATCTCTTGTATTCAATCTTTGTTCCAAAACCTCATATTGGTACCTGTGGGTTGCTAGTAGTGTTGATTACATCTTGTAGTTGATGCTTGTTGGTTTACTTGGTGGAAGATTATTGTTCGCACCCGTTTTGGGCAGGGTGCCGGCTCAAGGTTTGGGACTCGCCCCTGGAAGGCTTGGCGACTCGGAAAAATGACTCAGAGATTGGAGTCGGCCTCAGGATGGCGAAAATCACAGGAGAAGGTGACTCAACAAGGCAAACGACCCGGCAAGGGCGTTATTACCAAGCAACCCGGCAAAAGATGGCATTCCAGGAGCTAACAACCCGGCAAAGGCTATAAACCCGGCATTATTCAGCTGTGACCCGGCAAGGGCTAACAAGCCGGCAAAAACTACATCCCGGCGAGAGAGCAACCCGGCAGGGTAAAGCCAGTAGGCGACCCGGCAGGTCAAAGCCGGCAAGATCAAAATGGACGTGGAAAGACGGAGGCCTGCGCTACGCCATGTCCCAATCGGCACAAGATCATGCCCAGTGGATGGAAGCTGGCATACTGTCACATCCCAGTTGGCAAGTACCTGGCCTGCTACAAAGTCTAAGACGGCGAGCTTAGATTACCACATAGAGCCGGCATCCCACCATGAGCCGGCATATGTCCCAGGAGCCGGCGTCTCGCCATGTCTCAGTCGGCAGGAGCCAGTCGGGGGCTATAAAGAGCTTAAAGCCGGCATAGTGCCATATAGAAGAGCCGGCATGCCATCATTTCCCCACTCGGTGAGTCGGCATGTTCACATAATACCGGGTCATGCCATAATCAGGCTTAATAGCCGGTTGAGGTGACGGCTCGAGAGATGACTTGGAGGACAGTGTACCAAGGCGTGCCCTATGACGCCATGAAGATGATCTCAGATGGAGAAGTGCCTAACACGGAAGTTGTGCATATCTTTGAGACATACAATATTGCTTTTGCAGTCATCTTTATCCGAGGTAGTATGCGGCCTACAGAGTTATAACAGAGATCAGACGACTTAACTTGTCACCTGCCAGATTCTGACTTGAAGCTAAAGATGGGCCCGTAGAGTCGTCAAAACGGCCTTGTCTGGAGAATTGGCACGCGTGGGTTTATTCGCCTCGTCGAGACGGACAAGTTTGATGTTTGGGTCGTCTCCATCCGAGTTAGTATGCGACTTCTACGGCCACGACAAGGAGCAGGACAGGAGGAGCTGCGGATCCGGACAGGAATCCGACTTAGGAAAGGCCTAGGTGTTTAGGACGGGATTTAATGTACTTTCTTGTAACGAAAGGCTAGATGAGTCCTATACTTGTACGGGAAGTCTAGCCGCCTCATATATATATATAAGAGGTGATGGCCGATTAGAACAACACCAATCGAACCAATCAATCTATCGCAACTTTGCATGTTCAATTAATCCTTTACCCTTGTACCTATGCTTCTCGTTCTTCCGTAAGCCGGTCTTCATGCCGGCGAGCTGCGAAGCCACGAGGCTCTAGGGGCGAGCGAATCGACCTGGAGCAGCCAATCGCCGCCGCGAGCCCTGACGGGGTCCCTCCCGGGCAAGCGGGGCGTCTGGTTCCAAAAAGAGCCGGCTTGCTGTCCTGCGCATCGCGCTGTAAGCCGGCCTCCCGCAGGGCGAGGGCGTGTTCGTGTGACGCGTTTTCAGCGCAACAATTATATGTTCAGATCCTTAAGCATATTCAATACACCTCTGATCTTGAACATGTATATGATTTGTGAGTAGTTACGTTTGTTGTTGAGGACATGGGAGAAGTCTTGTTATAAGTAATCATGTGACGTTGGTATTCGTTCAATATTTTAATGATGTGTATGTTGCTATTCCTTTAGTGGTATCGTGTGAACATCGACTACATGACACTTCACCATATTTGGTCCTAAGGGAAAGCATTGGGGTGTAATAAGTAGATTATGGGTTGCGAGAGTGACAGAAGCTTAAACCATAGTTTATGCGTTATACCGTAAGGGACTGATTTGGATCCATATGTTTCATGCTATGGTTAGATTTACCTTAATTCTTCTTTCGTAGTTGCGGATGCTTACGAGAGGGGGTAATCATAAGTGGGTTGCTTGTTCAACTAAGAACAGCACCTTAGCACTGGTCCACCCACATATCAAATTATCAAAGTAGTGAACGCGAATCAACTAAACATGCATGATGAATGTGACTAGACGAGAATTCCCATGAGTCCTCGAGAACGCTTTGCTCATTATAAGAAGTACTTCCGGCTTGTCCTTTGCTATAAAAGGATTGGGCCACCTTGCTGCACCCTTGTTACTATTGCTACTTGTTACTTGCTACAAATTACCTTGCTACAAAACTATCTGTTTCCGCTACTTTCAGTACCTGCAGAGAATACCTTGCTGAAAACCGCTTGTCATTTCCTTCTGCTCCTCGTTGGGTTCGACACTCTTACTTATCGAAAGGACTACGACTGATCCCCTATACTTGTGGGTCATCAGGGATTGAGAGAGAAGAGAGAGAGGGAGAGAGAGAGAGGTGAAGACAGAGAGAGGAGAAGGGAGAGAGAGAGGATAAGGGTGAGGACAGGAGAACAGATTGACGGTGAGGATCTGTGTGTGCACGCTGGGTGTGGACGGCTGGATGATAGCCACCTCATCAATCTGTGGGAGGGTGGGTTGGCCAATCAGAACACACCAAGTACCAGTGGCGGGCTCTAGATTGTGCCCGCCACTGGTAATTTAGTTCTTTTCTAGTCGTGGGTTCTTTCTAGTGCCTGCCACTGCTATTTCTTTTTTTCATTTTCGTTATTATTTTGTGAAAAATTCTAACCCCCCCCCTCACCCACCGGGGTAGGCTCCGTAAAGCAGGGGGCTCCGCCCCCCGCACCCCCATGGGAAATGCATTTTTTGCGGTCTGTTTACTATATTTAAGCCATTTAATGCATTTCTAGGCATTTTATGGATATAATTCAAAATTGAACTATAGGTACACGAAATGATTGCCAGAAATAGGTTGAAAAATATTATTGCTAGTCTTTGGTATATGATTAGTCCTTATGTAAGGAAATAAGAGGAGTCCGAGACACCAGGTGGCCGAGACTGGGCACCAACATAGTGGTTATTGCCATTTTAATTTTGAAAAATTCAAACGAAGCCTGGAAATATTGAAACTTGGCATGATGTCATGATATGACCCCTAGGGGCTATGATAAAAATTTGAGAAATTTTCGCAAAAGTTATCACATAGACTGCTTACAAACTGGACCATCTGTGAGGAAGAAACTAGGTTTCGAGAGGAAATGGGTCAAGTTTGCATCTGAATCGAGCGCTCCTTTGTCGGTTGACCTTGAATTTTTTTTTCACACTCTATACACACCATTACATGTATCATTTCAAAATTTGGCATTTTTGGGGATCTGTTTGCTATATTTAAGCAATTAAATGCATTTCTAGACATTTGAAATAGACTGGTTTGCATTCGAAGCGATCGCTCCTTCTCGGTTAGTGTTCAAACTTTTTCCACACTCAACATACACCATTACATGTGACATGCCAAAATTTGGCATTGCTTCGAGTCTGTCTGCTATATTTAAGCCTTTAAGTGCATTTACCTCCATTAAATAACTAGAAATCTATTTAGTGGCCTGAAAATAGATAATTAACAGTAAAAATGGCCAAACTCTTACATGAAATTTTAAATGATGTACCTTTAAAGTTGATTTTTTGGCCCGTAAGCCTAAACCTAAAACACTAAAACCCTAACATTATAAAAAAATGGCAGAAAAAATTACCAGTGGCCGGCACAAAAAAGGCGCCCGCCACTAGTACTTGAGTTACTTGTAGTGGGCACAAAACAACGCCAGCCACTGCTACTTGAGGTACCAGTGGCGGGCGCAATGTGGGCCCGCCACTGCTATGTTATGCCAGAATAGTCATGGGATCAAAAATACCAGTGGAGGGTGCATATACCTGCCCGCCACTGGTAACTCAAGTACCAGTGGCGGGCGCGGTTTTGTGCCCACCACTGGTAACATTTGTCCCACGGCTGATCTGGACAGATGTTACCAGTGGTAGGTGCAAACTGGCGCCCGCCACTGGTGAGCAAATAGCGGTGGCAGGCGCGGTTTTGCGCCTGCCACTGGTAATTTGCCATATTACCAGCGGCAGGCACTAGAGTGCGCCCGCCACTAATGTGAGCCCACCTATAAGCCTTTTCCCAGTAGTGTCTATAGCTAATACTCCACCCCAAGACCGCTATCCAGCATGCATCTTAAAGTATTAAGTAACAACAGAGTATTGCAATGGGTATGACGACATGAAGTAGATGATATATTGTCTTCACCCTACGTTCAAAGAACAACTACACAACCATCTTTTTATCCCTAGTGGCAACAACACAAATTCAAGCCTTTTCCACTTTCTGTCAGTGCGGTAGCTTACTTGCATGGTTGAACCCAACTATCATACACAACTCCCTTTGAAGATCACACCCCAAACTTGGCAAGAGAAAGAGAGAATAGATTGGAGAGCATATATGAATAAGAATTATGCAGCAAAGAAACCAAATAGATCTCAAAAGAATTCATGAATAAATCTGATCATAAAGTGACAATTCTTCATATCCCAACAAACACACCGACAGATTACATCAGATGAATCACAATCATGTAGGGTGGCTCATGTGATCTTTGTATTGAGAAGCAAGATAGAGATAACCATCTAGCTACTGCTACGGACCTATAGTCCAAAGGAAACTACTCACGGGCGATCATGGTGACCTTCAAGTTGATGGAGATGGCCACCGAGATGATTTCCCCCTCCGGCAGAGTACCGGAAAAGGCCTCCAGATTGGATCACGAAGAAACAGAGGTGTGCGGCGGTGGAAAAATTAGGGCGATAAATTCCCAAGGATTTTTCGAAGGATATGAAGGCATGGGGATCGAGAGGCGGCAAATCGGAGCACCAGGGGGGCCACACGGCAGGCCCATGCGCTCCCCCCCTCTGGCGCGTGGGGGCCACAGGCACCCTCTTGGCCAATGTCGTTTACACCTGGATGCTTCTAGACTTTATATTGATACTGATTTTTTCTGGATTTTTCTAAGCCCGGTAAAATTGATTTTCCTGAAAAGTCCAAAAAACAGCAAAAAACAACAACTAGCACTGAGCACTGGGTTAATAGGTTAGTCTAGAAAAATAATAGAAAATGATTTAAATTGGTGCCAAAAGTATGCTAATTTAATATAAATATGGCATGGAACAATAAAAAAAATTAGATACATTTGAGACGTATCAATAACCATATTAGAGATACAATGGAAGAAATTGATAATTGCTTCTAGGATTATCTTTCTTGTGTGTGTGTGTGTGTGTGTGTGTGTGTGTGATTTTTGCTTGTGCTATAATGTGCCTGCATAAAGAGAGATTTTTGCTTGTATGATAAAAATTTGTGCATGTAAAAAAGAGAGAAGATAGATTTTGCATAAATCATTTTGCTATATGTGCAAAGTTCATACACAAAATGTTTTTTTGTTATGTACACAAAGTGTAGCTAGTTGCAGTAGTTAGTTAGGGTTGTGAAATAAAGAAAAAAATGTTTAGGGTTAATTGTTGATGGTGTATGCGCTAGTCAATGTGCTAGTGTGTGTGTGTGAGTGAGTGAAGGCGAAGGCTAAGAACATGTTTAGGGTTGGTTGGGTAAATGTAATGGTTCTCTCAAATAAACTTTAACGACTATTACTACGACCAGATTAAATGTGAGAACTAACCATTGGGTTGGTTGGGTGGCTTTTTTGCATGTTAGTGGTCGTCGAAGGGGTTTAGGGGCAAGGGGGTAGAGGCGAGGAGACTCTTCGAAGGGGTTTAGGTCAGGGTTAGGGTGAAATGGTGTCGAGTTGTCGAAGGTGAGCCTTCTAGGTTAGGGGTTTAGGGGCCACAAGTCTGCATCGATATTCGATTTGTGTATTAACTTTCAGTCCGATGGTGCTCCCTTTGTAAGAGATGTTCTCGGAGGAAGGATCCCGACTGTTGTTGTAGGGGGTCGTTCTTTCTGTTCTCTTCCTCTGAGATCTTGGTAAACCAGGAGGACAAGTGGAAGAACGACCATCACCGACGGTCAAGATAACAGTGAGTGAGTGTACATCATATATACAACCAGTTGAGAGATGAGAGATGTTCTGAGAGGAAGGATACCAACTGATGTTGTAGGTGGTTGTTCTTCCTCTTCTCCTCCTCTGAGACCTTGGTCAAGCAGGAGAAGTGGAAGAACGACCATCACCGGCGGTCGAAATAACAGTGAGTGAGCTTCAATCATATATACAACCACTTGAGAGATGAGAGATGTTCTGAGAGGAAGGATACCGACTATTGTCGTAGAGGGTCATTCTTACTCTCCTTCTCCTCTGAGACCTTGGTAAAGTAGGAGGAGAAGTGGAAGAACGACCATCACCGATGATCGAAATAACAGTGAGTGAGTGTCCATCATATGTACAATCACTTGAGAGATGAGAGATGTTCTGAGAGGAAGGATACCAGCTGTTATCGTAGGTGGTCGTTGCTCCTCGTCTCTTGCTACGAGACCTTGATTACGCATGAAGGGGCGGGAGTAACGACCATCACCGACAGTCGAAATACCAGGCCAGGAGTGCCCCACTGAAAGGGCATTGCCCTCCCTAAGTGATTTTTGTGTAGATGACAACACAATTTGCGGTCTAATCATGTGTTTGAGAAATACAGGTATATTCGAAAGTGGCACAAGACGGTTAGGTACCCCTCTAAAAGGAAAAGAGCAAAGACGGTGTTCTAGCGATTTATTTTCTATTGACTCGTAGGAAAACCGTACTATTAAGAGGGGGTCCGCTTCGGAAGGTATGGGTGGAATCAATCACGAACACAAACCAAATTGCACCCACATAGCCTTCCTATTTTTCGAGGAGTTCATCTGCATTTTCTGGAACCTCTGGATTTTTCCTACCCGGTAGTACCGGGGTAGGAAGCGGTAGTACCGCTCCTTCATACTAGCAGTACTGCCGCTGCCTATCTCCAGGCCGGTAGTACCGCACAAGTGACCGGTAGTACCGCTCCCCTGTTGGAGCAGAACTGCCGGACAAAGTGTCGGACCACTACCGCATAAGGGGTCCATCCTTTTGTGTTACCGTGGCACTAGGGCGGCACTGCTACGGCAGTACCGGCTATTTGTTTTAGCCGGTACTACCGGTGTCCATTGTGGTAGTATTGCTTGGGCACTTGCAATGTAGCCCGATAAGGGATTGTGGTAGTACTGCTGTCCGCAGCGGTAGTACCGCTCAGGAAAAATCTATGATAATGGTTAGAAGTAGTGGGGCATATAATAGGGGGCTCTTCGTCCCCGTTATAACCTACCTCTTGCCTCTCTCTCCTCCATTGTTGCCCAAAGCTTATTTTGCCTAGATCTCTCTCCCTAGCCACCCAAACTCCTTGATCTTCTAGGATTTGGGAGAGAAGACCTAGATCTACCTCTCCACCTCCAAGGACACCGCATAGTGGATCGTGGCACCTTGCATTGTGCGAGGGCACGAGGAGAATAAGGTGAGCCATTGCGGCGCTCGGTGAGCATCGTGCCGCCACACCTCTCCAACGAAGACATACCTCCCCCAAAGGAGGGAACTCTGGGAACAACATCATCGTCTCCACTTGCGGTTACTTCTTTCCTTCAGTTACTTGTTGCAAGCTTGCTTTATTGTGTATCTTATCAAGCTTGTTTTTCATTGTAAGCTTAACATATAGGTTGTCCATCTAGTTGCATATCTAGATAACCTATATTCTTGTTGTATCCCTTAAAATTGGAAAATAGATTAAAAATTATTAGTCGCCTATTCAAACCCCCCCTCTAGTCGACCATACCGGTCCTTTCAATTGGTATCAGAGCCTCGTCTCTTTATTAAGGGCTTTACCTCCTAACAAGTATGCCCGACGATGAGATTTCGGAAGGTGAAGCACCTACCGTCATAGTGAGTGCTTCTGTTACTAGAGATGAATTAAATGATGCCATGGCAACACTTAAATCATCTATGGTTGATGAAGTACAAGCTATGTTGGATAAATTCCTTAAAGGTGTCACTAAGCCCACCACCGCTCCCGAGGTAGTGGCGGAAGCTCCTACCTTCGAAACAGATGCTAACTCTACCAAAGAGGGAGTTAGTGGGTTGACACCTGACCCTACCCATGGGAAAAATGGTACGGGTGCCAATTCCGCGGTTCCCCCATAGATTACGTATGGTGCTCTTACCATCCCTATGCCTCATATAACTCATCTTGGTCCCCCACCCATGTTAGATGCATCTAATTTTACTAATTGGTTATTTCTCATGAAATCTCACATTAGTAGCTCGTCAACACAATTATGAAGAATCACTAAAGAAGGGTTCAACCCTTATGATCCAAAAAACTTGACTCCAAGAGAAGTAGTGGACAAGAAACTCAATGCATTTGCTTTGTTCATCATTCAAAAGTCTTGGACCTCCGAGAACCTTGCTCACATCCCTCCCTTTGTAACCGCTAAGGATGCTTGGGATCATCTCAACACTTTGTTCATGGGCAGCTCAAGCATCCAACACTCCAAGTTTGATGTCATTCAAGATGAAGCCGATGAGTTTGTCATGCACGAAGATGAGACCCCAGAAGAACTCAACCGTAGACTTACAGTGCTTGCGGTTTCTTTGAGGGACCATGGAAGCAAGGACTCGGATGACAAAAGGATGAAGAGCAAGTTTCTTAAAGCTATCATTCCACACCTTTTCCTCCAATGATGTGTTGAGTGAGTTCATCTCCATGGGAATCTTAAGTAAGACCGCCGAGAATGGCCTTGATCGTGCTCGTGGGATCAAGAAACCCAACCTTGTGTTGAAGCCCAAGGCGGAAGAAGAAGAAGAAGTGTTGCCCCGAGGAGACCAATGAGTTTGTCATGCACGAAGATGAGACCCCTGAAGAACTCAACCGTAGACTTACGGCACTTGTGGATTCTTTGAGGGGCCATGGAAGCATGGACTCGGATGATAAATGGATCAAGCGCAAGTTTCTTAAAGCTATCATGCCATTTGACAATAACACATCTTCTGTTATTCTTCAAAGACCAGACTTCCACACCTTTTCCTCCAATGATGTGTTGAGTGAGTTCATTTCCATGGGAATCTTAAGCAGGACCGCCGAGAATGGCCTTGCTCGAGCTCGTGGGATCAAGAAACCCAACCTTGTGTTGAATCCCAAGGCGGTCCATGTTGATGAAGAGGAGGAGTGTTGCACCGAGGAGACCAAATATGCTGTCAATGAGCACATGGCCCTAGCCTCAAGAACTTTTTGGGGCAACAAGAAGAATTTCAAGTCTAACAACTCAAAGGACAACTCAAGTGGTTCCAAGCCAAAGGGTCAAAGAGTTAGGACTTGTTATAATTGTGGGAATGTGAGCTACTTCATTGTGGATTGCCCATATGAAAAGAGGGAAGACAATGGAGGCAAGCTTATTCGCAAGGACAAATCCAAGTCTTTCCAAAACAAGAACTTCGCAAAGAAGAAGCCTCAAAGAGTGTTGGTGGTTCAAGAAGAGTACACCTCCGATGATGATGATGAAGACCAAGGTGGTGAAGTTGTGGCATTGGCTTCCGTTGCCATTGCCACCATTTCCTCTCCGTAGACATCTCTCTTCAACTCCCCTAACGAGAACAAGATCACAACCCACAAGTGCCTTATGGCAAAATCTTCTAAGGTAACTCCTCCCATCAAACCTTTCATCTCAACTAATCCATCCTTGATGAATTGTGTGGAGGAAAGTGGGGAAGAAAAGGAAGAAGGTAATGAGTTGGACCAATTCATGTCCAAAATCAAGGGAGAAACCAAGAGGCATTTTGAGGCTCTCTTGGAACAACTAGGGGAAGCTAATGCACTTCTTGAATCGCAAGATGAGACCATCATAAAGATGGAAGGGCATAGTCATGAGTATGACGATGAGATCGCGGATATATTCCTTGCTCTTGATGAAGAGCAAGGTCTTAGAGTTGCTCTTGAAGAGACACGCAATGTGGACCTTGCCAAATTAAAGAAAAATCATGATCATGCTCATGCTCTTGTTGTTGAACTAAAAACTAAAAATGACGAGCTTGTTGTTGGCCATGCTAGACTCCTTGAGGATCATGAGAAACTTGAAAAGGAACACAAAGCCTTGAAGAGTGCTCTCACCAAACTCACGGAGTCTCATTATCAACTTCAAGAAAAACGGACTATAGAGATATCTACTTGTCCTCCTTTTGTTTTAATTGATAATGCTTGTTCTACTAACCCATGTTGTGAGCATGCATCTCTTGTTGAGGAGAACTCTAGGTTGAGGGCCCAACTTGAAAAGGACCTAGCCACTTGTATCCAAGGGGAGAGAAACCTCAATGATCTTTTGAGTAATCAAAAGGAAGTTGTAGGTAAAGAGGGACTTGGGTATACTCCCAAGTGAAAGAAGAACAAGAACAAGAAAAAGAAGACCAAGAACACTTCCCCTTCCAAAGATGTTACTTTTGTGAAGGAGGGGGAGAAGGCAAATGTGGAGAAGCCGAACACCATTGTGGGTGGGAATGCCATAAGGGGCAAAGCCACTCATACCGACTTTGCCAGAAAATTTAATCCTTCCTATGTTCTTTCTCGTGCTAACGATGGGCATGTTTAAGCTAAATTTGTCGGTTCTCCTTATGAATACATTGAATGGTCTATTTGGGTTTCCAAGATGCTTGTTTCTAACAAAAGAGAACCCATCCAAGAATGGGTACCTAAAACCAAGCCTTAATCTCTTGTAGGTATTTGTTCTGATGGCGGTTCCTGGGTGCTCGATAGTCGAGCAACAAGTCATATGACCGGAAGCAAGGACAAAATGGTGGATCTTAAACCAGATTTATCTTGTAACACCTATATCCAATATGGGGATTCATCAAGGTCTAAGGTATTGGGTCTTGGCAAGATGGTAGTCTCACCGGACATGTCCATTGAGAATGTCATGCTTGTGGAAACCTCGGCTTTTTGCTTCTATGCAGTGCTGCCAATTAATGGATTGATCGTAAAATAAATAACTAACTGAATAGGATTAGTACCTGCCTCTTGCTTCTTCACCGCCTCCTGATATAGAGATTGGGGCAGCATGGATGGGCATCCAGAGCTAGCCTAACTGCAGCCTCGGCTTCCTTCACCTCCCCAGTACTGGCTTTCTTACACCAAAGGTCAACACGGATTTGCTCTAAGGAAGTCAGGTGACACATGCCCAAGTCCAAATTAGCACTAGCAATGTCGCATGCTCGGAAACAGAATTGGACCAACTGAACCGTTGGCATAGCTCCTCGTGGAAGTGATGGCGCCATAACAAAATTGAAGAATATTCACTCTCTGACACATGGGAATGCATCAGCGGTAACCACGAAACATTCTACCGCGGGCTCTTCTATGCGCCGCCATGCCCCGAGCATGAGAAAAACGAAGACATGGCAGCATCCCGATGATCTGGACATCCTTGGCCCGAACTTCATCCAGCCATATATTCAGGTAGGAGAGGAGTGGTAGCGATGAAGGATTAATCCATGCTGGCAGTCTCAAGAACCTGTTGTCCTTTCCATTCAACACCGCCAGTCTACGAAGTTGTTGGGGCGGTGCCCAGCCTTCCCGTGGGAGATCCACACATCCATCATTACCATCAATATATAGACTTTGCAATTTGCACATATTGCCTAAGGCCTCCACAAAAGCTCTATCCAGGCACTCATCCGA
This sequence comes from Elymus sibiricus, assembly GCA_039707655.1. Classification (NCBI taxonomy): domain Eukaryota; kingdom Viridiplantae; phylum Streptophyta; class Magnoliopsida; order Poales; family Poaceae; genus Elymus; species Elymus sibiricus. The sequence goes on along the minus strand of CM077670.1, from coordinate 2,757,944 downwards.
TTCTTCAAAATTAATTCGGAGCACCCTCAGCTCGGTGAGATAACTCAGCTCATTCACAATGCCTGAAGAATAACGGTCCACATGGAGTTCACTCAGCTCTTCTAGGGATGTCAGGTTCCCCATTCCAACTGGCAGTTTTGTATACTTATCGAAATGCAGGCACATCAGATGTTGTAACTGAACAATGCTTGGCAGCAACTCTTTTAGACCAGTTTCTACTAAGTCCAGTGTTTGCAAAAACCATAACTTTCCTATTTCCTTCGGAAGCTCACCAACATATGTACTTCTTAGCCCTAAATACCTTAGGTGTAATAAATTCACGACACACCTCATGTGAATCTTTTGGGCATTCTCTCTAAGATCACAGTACTCCAAATCCCATACACGAAGAACTTGGAAGCATGAAAGAGACGGCATCTCATCAATAGCAGACGGAAAGAGAGTAACAGATCTCACTTGTGCCATGCTCCTAGTATCAAGCCGAGGGGTGGTGCGCTCTACCATGGCATTTTGAATGGATAGCCTGCGAATCTTGCTTTGTGAATTAGGCTTGTTCCACTTAATGCCATCCAATATGGTAAGAAAGTTGTCTTCGCTTGAGAGTGAACAAATGAGATCAAGCACCATGTCAAGAACACGACAAATTTTTGCCCTTCCTTCAATATCAATGTCTACAGGTTGTATCATGCCTCTGTTTATAAGCTCGTTGAAGTAACTCTCCCCGAGCTCATATAAGCTAATTTCTTGTTTTCCACCTTCGGCAATCCATCTCCATATTAAGCAATCTCGCCCAACCACATAATCTTCCTGGAATACACTTAAATATAATAAACAAGTCTTCAAATGAGAAGGTAGATCGTAATAGCTGAATGACAATATCCTCTTTATGTCCGCCACACAAGCATCTCCCGCAAGTATTAACAACCAAAAGACTTGCTATAGTGATGATGGCCAATGGTACCACACCACATTTCTTCAAGATGTCTGTAGATATTTGAGCCAATTCATTAGGACACTCTTTCCCGTGAGGAAATATTCGTTTATGAAAGAGCCTTTTGGAATCATCATCAGTAAGTGGATCCATTCTATAAATTATATCATCAGTGGAAGAGCAGCATGCTTCAGGAACACTGCCTATACGAGTTGTTGTGATTAGTCGACAACCGTGATTGCTCTCAGAGAAAACGCACCTAATAAATTTCCAGGCTATGTCATCCCATATGTCATCAATCACGATGAGATACCTGTATGAAATTTAGAGTGTGTTAGTTGGCAATTCAATGAAGAATAACTAAGCATTTTTAATAGGGAGGACATTAGGAAATGATGGTGCGCACAAACAAAACAAGAATAAGAGCAAAACTCTCTAGGAATTTATATCAACCTTGTATATCCATAATCAGTTTCCAACAATAGAAATGGAAATTCAGAGTTAGTCGTTTTTGTACTTCATTGCCAAAATACTCTTTGCGATTTGGGAGTGTCCAGAAACTATATATTTTTTTTATAGATGTAGAACATTGTTCTAACATGAGCACTTACAAAAAATGCTCCATGCAAAAATGTGGCGCTACTCTGATATCCAATAAGTAAAACAAATCTGTGCACGTATGGGTAACATATGGCCTTTTATCTCCTGTGTTTTTTTTTACAAATGATCACCTTTTGGACGCAATATTTTGCAAGTACATGAGCTCTGAAAATCTATCTCTACTCCTAATGTCTCAGTTGGTAGGATCGTACCCCCACCTTTCAACCGGTTTATTTCGACTGGTTTTTTTTCGTCCCCTCCCCCCAGCCCACCGGTTTAGTTTCGCGTCACCCTCTCACACAACGAAATAAATCTGAACTGATCAGAACTTTCCATGCTGCCGCAAGTTATTATTTAGCAATGTCTTTATGTGAAAGAATCAATCACGATCAATCTCTAAAGATCAAATCAAAATTAATTAACCTTACATTAAATCGCTGAATCACATTAATTAGGAAACAAATAATCGATTTTAAGAAAAATCGCTCAATCACATTAATTAGGAAACAAATAACCGATTTTAAGAAAATTAATATATAAATCATAACAAAGAAATCTCATTATTAAAGCATTTTATGTATCTCTACTCCTAAAGGGGCACTTGGGGGGCACTTGGTACCTTCTTGTCTTGGTTTTTTTTCGTCATCCCACCCACCTCCCACCTGGTTTTTTTTCGTCATCCATCCCACCAGCTAGAAAACGAGGTCCGACGCACGTAATCCCTCACGCTCAGAGCAAAACAATTGGCCAAAGGGGCTCCCACGTACGGATCGATGAAAAAACCGGATGAAAATAGATCGAACGAGGCTCCCACGTCCGTCCTGAATAAAAATCGGACGAAAAAAAACCGATCTCGGAACCCCAACCCGACCCTCCAGCCAATCGACTTTCCATCGCTGCGTACGCCAATCTGGGGTCGCCTCCATCGCCTCCATCGCCCCCTTTGAATCTGGCCTCCATTGGCGCTAGAGTCGTCGATGCCGCCGAGAAGCTCCCCGATCTGGTCGCCCCCTAAGGCCCCTCGCTTCCTCCGCCGCATCTCCCCACCAAGAGTGCGCAAGAGTGAAGACCATGGCGGGCTGGCGGCCATGAGCACCGCGGAGTTCTTCTCCGTCCACCCCTCTGCTACGACCACCACAACCTCTGGATGGACTAGCAGCCGCCACTGACCCACCCGCGCCGCTGTGAGCGTATCCTCCATCAGATGCTCCAGTGCATCGTCCGATGCTCCGACGCGTACCCAAGCCCCAGATGGAGCTCGAGTTCGTCGGATAAGGACGCAACCTCAATGGTCTCTGTTGGCTCCGATCCCCCGGTGCCGCATGTATAATCTATTTCATATGATGTACATACTTGGGGATGATTCGCGTGCTGGATGTGTGTGTAGCCGAAGCTGGTGGACAGGGGCACAGGGCTGCGGTGGTCAGTGACGAGAATCTCCTCCGTGATGTACTTTATTTGAGCCTCCCTAATTAAACCTCACTTTATTTGGCTTAATCTCCCTTCAAATTTTGCCGGTGGTGCCAGAGCCGGATACTCTGCCACTATTGATTAATGGTTCTTGGTGCGTGCATTACAGGGGAACTTGATGAAATGCGGTGGCGGGGGCAGCTACGGCACTTGTATCGTCGAGGTACTCACTCTCCTAGCTAACCATCAAACTGCATTGTGTGCAGCTGGAAATGGCAACGGTGCTATGAATTATTACTGAGATCAGAATGTGATGCCGTGAAACCTTGTACGCACATAATTGATGGAAATGAGCTCCTGAATTGATGTTACGACTTCTTAAATACAGCAGCATAAAGCATGACAATGTGTTTTTGACGATTGCTTCATACTTTCGCTCTCCTGTACTGCTCACAGTACTACTCCTGCATAAACTATTATTATAGAAGTCGTAACATGAATTGCAATTGTTTTGTTCAGGTAGTGATGTTATTTTCCTGGTGCTCAGACTTTGTGCAGGTTGTATCCGGTTGAGACTATTTTAGTATTGGGCAGAATTTGTGTTGAGGCAAAATTTCTATGAAGGTTTCAATTCTCTTGAGTAACACATGCATGTTTGGGAGGGGCATTTGTACATAAAGAACCCTTTCTGTTGTTAAAATTTGACTTAAATACTAATACTTTACCGAGAAATATCATCCCAAAAGACAGGCACTGAATGTGTTCTTTAATTGTTTCACAGCTTGAAAACGTCTTCAACCAAGTTTTATACTTCAAGCAGACTATGAAATATGTGGGAGAACCATGACTCACTTCGAGTCAACCATTGCTTCCTCTGTAGTGTGTATTTTAGTTCTTATCATTTTCAAGTCTTTGTTAGTGTTTCCATGAGAACAATTTCTATCTTCCACCATCGAATATCAGAGTCTCACATTTGGGTTTACATGTCTAAAACAGTTTATACCTTTTTGCTAGGTGCAGGCTGCTATCAAAGTTAAGGCTTCGGTCATCATTTGCTTCACCTCATTTCGACGTGTTGCGAGGTAGAAAGAAAATGGTATTGCTTCTTGATTGTTCGTCCAGAACTTTCGAACAATTAGCACCAATTATTTATTGTACAAAAATATTTAGTCAAATTTGTCCAGAAGTTGTCAATACATGGTGATGTTAAGTTTCAGGCGGTTTCTTGTGCCTCTGTTGTGATCCTTTTTCCAACTAACATTAAGCAGCATCCAAGAACATTAACCAGCATCCTTTTGGAGACGTAGTTCTGAAAACCAGTGAACAGGGAGCACATCGGAGCTGCTCCACTATTAAAAGCTGAGTAGGTGATTATGAGATGCAAGTAGGTGGTTATGAGATGCAGACGCTCGAAGAAGTTGGTATGGTTGTTTGTCAATAAAACTTATCCGTTGACCGTCACCCGAATTCTTCTGATAATAACCAAGTGTTTTCTATTGAATATGTTAGAATCCCTTCTGAAGCAAACTGAGTTACTAGCACTTTACAGGCCTTCTGGGCAAGCTAAGCTATTATCTTGAGGAAACTCAACGTTTGCAAAAGATGTTAACCTGACTATGGGACTATGGGAGCACTTGAGCAATCATGAAGCTGTGGATATACTTCTGTTCCTCTACACGCCGGTGACTCACACATGTTGTTAGCTGTGTGCAGGGTATCTTAAGTTCGCAAGCATTTATCAGATTGTTTTACTAGCTTTTGTTACTTGGTCCTTCAGTATGCAGATTTATGGAGATGAGAATGCTTCAAGTAGTTCTGAGTGTAGATCATTCGGTACGCATTTTGTTGTTGCATCTATAGAAGACCTTTTTTATTTATTTTATCGAGACTGTGGAGGGCTCATGTTTTCCTTATCCAGGACATTATGAAGGTTTCTGATGCATTCTTATTCTTACAACAAGCAACAAGGGAGTTACATCCAGAGGTTAGTCAATGCTTGTCAAGATTTGTCATTTCTAAAGCTACACTAGCAACTATTGTACATATAACTAATTGTTAGCTGTCTTGCTTAATCACCCTACATCAATGTAATCCACCACGCTGAAAACACTCTCGTTTTAGATTTGCGTGAAGCTTATCATACAACTTTTTGTAAAGACAAAAAAATAATTTACACTCCAGAACATCATGCATTGTTGTTGCATCAACATTTCCGTAATTAGCAGGGCAATTTTTTAGGTGTCTGATTGCTAAATCACTGAACACAGTTCATCTCATTAACCTGGAAAAAAATAGCATGATTCACTAACCTACATGAGTTACTCTTCAACGGCAGTTCATATCGGTGTTGTGTTACTTGCTATACCACCTAAGTGTGTGTACTGAAGTTTTCTGATGCTTTTCCGTGAAGCAATCAGTTTGGACCCAAATGCGTGGACCACAGTACTAATCAGTATCATCTTGAAACCCGAATCTCACCTCTTTGGGCTTCTATTGAATCGAGAAATTGGATTGTACATCTTTCATCTTTTTGATTTTGATATCGATTTTGATACATATAAGGTGTCCTACGGATAATGCAAATCGAAGCTATTTGATGTCTGACTCAGGCAAAAAGAAAAGAAAGAAGAGAACGAAAGGAGAACAGAACTTTGTATTTGGTAACTCTCCTGTAGTTATGTTTAACCTTGAATGCAATTTATAGATTCGACAGCAATAGTCCCTCGGACTCGAAAAGTAATAACGAAAATGGCTAATCCAATAGCAGATTCCGCAGCTGCCACTGTTGGAACTAATGAAGCAAATGATTGACCCATCATATCATCCAAAGAAACGGAAAATACCAAAAAGTTCAAATTGACAGCTAATAACATTGATTCAATTGGCATTGACATAATAAGAATATTTCGTCTATTAAGGAGGATTCCCCGAATACCTAAAATAGAGATGATCATAGAAAAAGTGAAATATTTTATAGGATCCGTTTCGGAAACATGGAATGTCAGAGAAATTCAAATTATGTGAGGCTTAGAAAGAAGTCCTGCGTAGAGTCCAGGGAGAGCCTATTTTGATTTTTTCTCTAGTTACCCTTTTTCCTTCTCAAACAACGCGTTTGATTTCCTTCCTTATACCAAAGGAATTCCATCTTTCTCTTGCCGATCACATCACATCCAAGGCATTTCGTCGGAATACATCCTGTCTTTTCACCTTTGTAGTCCTATGCATAGTAAGTACTATAGCCTCACTAGTCCTCGTCGAGGAATCTCCTTGCCGCCCTAGAAGTTTGAGATCGTGCCCGACCGTTTTGGAGTCTGTTCAGGAGCTCCTTCAGCGCCCGGGGATTGACGTCGGACTGGAGTCGGCTCAACATGAAATCAAGCATGGTGCGATAGTCTTCTTCACGGAGCTCCTCTCCATTCTTCAGAGTAATATCACGCAATGTGTCCAGAATCTGGGCGTGACAGGCGCGGGCCTTTTGTAGAGAACTTTCCTCTCAAAGAGAGAGAGGTCGTCCCTCCCAATCAAAAGAAGGAGGGTTCTGTTCTGCTTCCGCTGCCACTCACTAGTAGAAAACGGACCTTTTGTCCGCAGCATTAGTCCCGGTTTGGTTTTGAACCGGCACTAATGTGACCATTAGTCCCGGTTCGGAACGGGCATCATTAGTCGCGGTTCGTTCCGGACCTTTAGTCCCGGTTCGTAACACGAACCGGGACTAAAGGGGTTGTGCCAGGCTGGTGTCAGCTGGGGCCCCCACGAGCCCCTTTAGTCCCGGTTTGTATCACCAACCGGCACTAAAGGCCCCCCCTTTAGTCCCGGTTGGTAACACCAACCGGGACTAAAGGGGTTGAGGCTTTAGTCCCGGTTGGTGTCTCCAACCGGGATTAAAGGTTGGACCTTTAGTCCCGGTTGGAGACACCAACCGGGACTAAAGGGGTTCTGATTTTTTTTTTCTGTTTTTAGTTTCTGTTTTAAATTGCTTATATCTTTTAAGATATTTGATGTTTTTGAGTGATTCTTTTTGCATTAGATTCAAAATTTTGTCTAGTTTCTGTTTGTGCCATTAGTTTTCAAATTTGAATGGTTTAAATTTGAATTTGTTCAAATTTGCTTCAAACCGTAGATTGTGAATAACTTGAGTTTACAAATAGTTTTTAATTTAATTCTTTTTGCTCCTAGTCACGTGTTAGATTGTTGTCACAGTAAGATTTATTTGGTTATTTTTAGAATAATTTAAATTAGGATTTTAATTAAAACAATATTGTTTTGCTTATATAGTTGTTTTAGTCATTTAATTGTTGTTTTTTATTATTTTTAGTTAGTTCTTTCTGTAGATTTTAACATGTTGTAGTATGGTGCATATTGAATGCACAAAAAGTCTGGAGTTGAAATAAGTTAAAAAAATGAAATGCCTTTGTAACAGATGGGTTTTCGTCCGAAACCTTGATACTTCGAAGGAGATGGTCCAGTTTGTACACGAAGTGCATCCAATTTTTGCCGTAACCCTCTCAACTTTTTAGCACATGCTATGTGGGTGAAATGATGATACCATGCCAAGTTTCAACCTTTTCAGAGTTCATTTGTAGTGCTTTTCAATTTCAGGGTCATTTAGCTCAAAAAAATCATTAAATGCATGAAAATAGCAAATGAAGTCAGAAAGGGTTGAAATTTGAGGGCGTGGCTTCGAATGGTGCATAATGAACACACAAAAAGTTTGGAGTTAAAATAAGTTAAAAAAAATGAAATGCCTTTGTAACAGACGAGTTTTCGTCTGAAACCCTGATACTTCGAAGTCGACGGCCGCATACCTTTCTGACTTGGTTAACCTTAGTTGTGACTCTGGCTGGGACGGTGCTAACAGATGTGTAGTCGACGGTATGATTGGATGGACACCAACCCGGACTAAAGGGGTTCTGAAATTTTCAAACTCTACCCCGTGGACCGCCTTTTTTAGTTTTGTAGTAAATAAACAAAAATGATAAAATCTTCAAAAAATAAAATCCTTTGAGGTGTAGTTAGGTTTTAGTGTCTAGTTGGTATAGAAATTTTGAAATATGAATTTTGACCTTTTTTGCAAAAAAACGAAAAAAATGTAAAACGGCCATAACTTTTGCATACGACGTCGAAAAAAAAAGTTTAATATATGAACAAAAACTAGAGAAAAATTGGGACTCGATTTCACCGGGGTTTACCCGGTGAAGTTTTCTCAGATTCTCAAAATTCCAAAAGTAAAAAAAGTTATTTCAAATCAAAAAAAATAATTTTAATAATTTTAAAAATTAATTTTATTTAAAATAAATAAATGATGTCATATTTGGATTCCTCACATTTTTCTGATAATAATGGATATATTATTTGTCGAATTTCGATTTACAGATTTAAAGATATTAATTATGTCATATTAAATGAATAAATGGCAAAAAAAATGAATAAAATAATATTATTACTTATTTTATTTTCATTGAAATTCAATATTATTATTACTTATTTTTTTTATTTTAATAATTGTTTAGAATTCCAAAAATTAAATCATGTGACATCAAGACCTAAGGGTTAACAGGATTGATAGCTTAAGATTGTCAGGAAAACAACAAGTGCAGACTTGGAAACTAGGGTCGATAGAACCTGAAAGTTAAGCGTGCTGGGGCTGGAGCAGTGAGAGGATGGGTGACCGTCCGGGAAGTTAGAAGATTTGGAATGAGTGAGGAGGGGTGATTAGAGATTAAATTATCAATTAATTCAAAGATTCAAAAATCAGAAAAATAATAAAAACAAAAAAAATCCAAAAAAAAATTCAAAAAAAAAATTTCAAAAAAAAATATCAATTTTTTTTTCCTTTAGTCCCGGTTGGTATTACCAGCCGGGACTAAAGGGGAGCCTTTAGTCCCGGTTGGTAACACCAACCGGGACTAAAGGTCCTGCACCCCCCGCCGCAGACAGCGCCACGTGGAGGGCCTTTAGTGCCGGGCCGTGTTGAACCGGCACTAAAGGGGGGGGGGCTTTAGTCCCCACCCTTTAGTGCCGGTTGGAGAACCGGCACTAAAGGCCCTCCCCAACCGGCACTAAATGTCATTTTTCTACTAGTGACTCCAGGCATTGGAGCGGGATTCGGATGCCGCTCTTGACTGACCACAGCTTCCGGGGGAGCGGTCTGCTCCCGGGATGCAGAGGCGTCCTCACAGTCAGCCAGAAAAGCTTTGAGTAGCTCTTCCGAGTTAGTGGATCCGGAGGGAGGCATTGAAGGGCCTGGGTCCCCCATTCCGTCCCAGTCGGACTCGGAGCGAAGCATCTCCCAACAAGGTTCGAAAAATTCATTATCCCCAACCTAGGGCTGGTCGAGTATGAAGAAAAGACCTATATGGGATTCGGATTACCGAAATTGGATTTCCTTATTGATCCATATGTCGCTTAGACTTTACTTTTTCCCCTTTCCTCTATTTGTTCGATAGGGTCTTCGTCTCCGTGTAAAAGCAAACTCTCCAAATTTATGACCAACCTTTCCTTCAGTGATCTTACAACGAACAGGAGTTTTTCCATTGTAAATGAGTACGGAGCAATCAACGAATTCCGGCGAAATAGAAGATCTACGTGACCAAATTTTCCTGCTCATCAGACTTTCTCTACTATGCCTTTTTTCGTGAACTACTAAATGACTCCTCTTGCTCCAAGCTCCCTTTTGTTGCCTTCTCGTTCACATCCTCGTTCAATTGAAACAAGCTTTCAATCAATATAATATCTGCAGGCACATTATATAATTCCTATATGGAAATTCATTTGCGGAAGACCTCCATTCAAACATGAGAAAAGCTTCTGGGCCCGTCCAAGATGGGATGGGAGAAAAAAAGCTAAAAAAATCTGGATTGTGCATTGGTCGGGATCTCCGTAACAAGTAGGTGAACGGTGATGATCAAAACCAGGAGAAAGATCTGAAAAAAGGGGACTTGGATAGGATTTTGACCACGATCAAAAGATAGGAGGGGTTCTCTTTCTTTCATCGCCGTCAAAAGCAAAGGCTACCAAAAAAACCTTTACTATCACGGAGATCGTTAAAGAAAACATGGATCCAAATGCCAAAGGGGAAAAATGGTGGAAAAGCTTCTCAAGGCCTCGTCCTCCTCACCGCGCAAGCATGGGAAAAACGTTATGTGCTATCGTTGCGGGGAGAAGGGTCATCTTGCGGAGATCTGCAGAAAAGAGGCGACCCGCTTCGTTTGTGGCGCCTTCGGCCACAGATCCTTCTACTGTCCTAGGCGAGGGAAGCAAGGTAACCAAGTAATCCTCTTTCTTGTGCTTCAGCCCTATGAGGATATGGTGAGAAACGTGGAACATTTGAGAAAATGTGCTGTGTCGTTGAGGGGAAGAGCTTTTCTTTCGAAGGCATCTTTCTGAAGGAAGAGTGTCCCCTCCATTTGGATACAGTTTCTGATTGTTAGCTAGAATATATGGGTGTATTGTCATTCAAGTTCTATAGATGGTGTCTGTCTCACTATTTGTTTGAGTGCCTGAAGGCCCCTGGAGGAGTCGTTCTGTGAGTTGTATTCAAGCTCGCCCTTAGACCGAGTCAAGTTAGCGATAAGAGTCAGCTACTTTGGCCTTGTCATTCGCTTTGTTGCCATATAGATAGGTTGGAGTGCGGGTGGCCACTAACCCAACGAACGAACTTACGTGTAGGTGTGATCCTATCTGCTCTTCCACTATACGACTAGAAATCCAGTACAACCATGTCCCTTTCTTAGGGGAAAAGCCCTCTTTGAAGGAGAATCCACTTCTGAGCGCCAAAGGCGGGCATCCGACGTCACCAAAAAGAAGGAGAAAGGCATTCAGGCACCGCAAATCCAAGAAACTCCGAATACAGGCCGGCACGAAAAGCGAAATGACCAAAGGGATTGGGGCTGTTTCGGCACCAAAAAAAGTGTCACTATGCTAAACACATCGAATATCCGTCTCTTTATGTGGGAGCGAACCATCTTCGCTTACGGGTCTACCGATCCTATAGCTCCGATATAGATTTAAGTAACTTGGCAGAAAAAAATGCGGAAAAACGGTTTTGGATGGAAGAGGTAGATGAGAAAGACTTTCCACTTAGAGTCAGAAGTCCACGCTAGATGACCGATCTTTATGACCTTGAGGAAAATTACCTATCTTGAATTAATACACCAAAATCGGTTATTTCAATCGATCCACGAAAGGAATTGATCACCACGATAATGTGACGCAAGGCAAAATCTGTAATCAACATCGGTTATGTGAAATAGGTCATTTGAGAAAAAAAAGAGAGAATAGGACAATCTATATGTTTAACACAAGCCGTTAAGTCGATAGCTTTCTTAAGGAACAGCTAAAGAAAACGCTCTCACGAATCCTATTTTCTGATTATGTATGCCGCGACATTACGATTCGGAGCGATAGCGAATTCATACGAGGACTACGAAGCGAATAATTGCATTCCTTCCAGGAGGTCGAGCGCACGCTTTCCTCGGTTTCGAATCAAGGGACAAAGATAGATCCTCGGTAACGGCAAAGGGGATAGCCTTGCTTTTGAACATTCATGTGCATATATTTTCATTAGATGTGCAATCGAAATCAGTAGGAGAGAAACTTTCATCCCTATATTTCCACTGAAATGGAATTAGCGATACCTTTGCTTTTAGTTTGAATTCATGAATCCTGTTTCTAGTGGCGAGTAACTACTACGAAAGGTACGGAAAACGGGAAAGGCAAAGCACAGGAAAGAAGAATATATTCAATAATGTCATCCTTGTTTCGGTACCGGATTCAACTTGTCGAGGCTTCTGCTCGTAACGTCACTCACTGGATCAAATCAAAGGGCTCGGTTTCTGCTCCTCGGCAAAGGCAAAGTAAATTCAATAGGAATCCGAATCCTAAAAGGCAAGACCCAAACCACCGGTCGATCAACAGTTCTTCTTTCACTTCCATCTCTTGATACCTGTTTTCTTGCTTTTCTTACCACTGCTGTAGTGAACCGCATCTCTAAGCACCGGGAGTCGTGAACCGCGCACAAGGTCCTTCTTAAACTAGAAATAAGTGAAATAATTGTTCTGGGTCACCTTGGCTTTTGTGTTCAGTAGTTAGTAGGGGAAGTTGCCCGGCTTGGTATCTCTCTTCCATGTAGAAAACCAATCACAAGTCCCTCCTTCTTGTAAAAGGAAGGTTCTATACTTCTGGTTATGCCAGTTATCTTAACGGTCAGTTATAGAAATCTTGCTTATGGCTCTCTAGTAAAGAGGTGGAACCAGATTATCTACCTTTGCCTTCCCCTGTGATTCTTAAACTAACTCTAAGCTAACTCGCAACTCGAAGATCCCATGGACCACGGCAGGAATGGGCAACCCTATTCTTAGTCATAATGTCAATAGGGCGTGAAATGACGGACGACAATAGTCTTTCTCTTTTTTCACTCGAGCCAAACTAAGTGTTTTCCCGGAACGGAATAGCGGAAATTCCATACGTTGATCACCAATGTTGCATGTCTTTCCTTAAGCTGGAGTACTTTGAGTTAGAAGGCCTACTTTATTCGTCCTTTTAAAGCCTACTTATTCGTCTAGCTATTTCCAATTCTAATAAATAACCCGATCATATCATATCTTGGAAAACCCTAAGACTACCCAAGGCTATACCCTACAGTGTTACATATAGTCTATACTTGTGTATACGTTGCCTTCTGGGGTGGCAAGCTAGAACCAAGTAGTCTAGGTATCAATTCCAATTTAAGTCAATGATCCTCATTCTCTCCAACATTAAGAAGATTATTGGTAAGGTGACCAACCATCACGCAGGATTCCGGGTCGGAGTAGCACCTCTTGCCTGATATATACAGGTCGTTACTGGCGATTCGTTTGTGCCCTATGGTGTTCAATTGCCCGTTTGTTCCCTCCCCCTCGGGACGTGTCAACCTACTTTGCCCGCTCAGGCGCTCCAAAATGCTCTGACTAGACCGCCGACACCCATGATTTGTCCATCATTCAAAATGGCATTTCGTAAGGGCTCATAAGGTAGGAGGAATCAAAGATCCTCCGTGCAATTTCGCCTAGAGTTAGTTTTTTTTTTCACTACTGTCTGAGTGGTGGCTAAACCCTGAAACTTTTCCTTGAAATGAAATAAAGACCTAACTTTATTCCAGTAGTGGTTTCCGCAAATGTAGATAATCTTGTTGATTAACACCCACTTTCCATACCCTGCAATTCAGAGGCCATCACCTCTGGTCTTTTAGTAACATATCAGTAAACAAGGCTCTCCTCGTGTAGCTTTTTGTTCTCGAGGAAGAAAATCTCATTGATTACTTATAATGCCGGATGAAGCAAGTTACAGCATTGGTTCTTTCGTGATTCACGTATATTGGAAATCTCTTTCTTTAGGAAATGGGATGGCATTCAATTCTAACTTAGGGATTCTCTTCTTCCTGAACATTCATGAAAAGAAGGACTCTGGCTTTAATGCTAAAGTTTAGTACTGGGCCGAGCGTACTTACCTACTTAGACAAGAGGGATACTTATAGATCTCTATGAGCGTAAGGCAAAGTGGGCAAGACTACTTCCACAACTACATTTTCGCTTAAGCAGGACCTGTGAGACCTCGAAGCAACCGTCTACTACTAGTTATAGATGCTATTTCTAATTGAATAGAATGGATGCTTCACAGCGGTTCTGCGACAGGCAGGGCAGCCGGGTGAACATAGGCAGCTGTTCCTATAGAACACAAGTCTTTCTCTAAAGCACGACCTTCCGATTGGACTACGTCTGGTCTCTATCCTTTTTATTCCAAAAATGGGTCCTCGATCAAAATGATCTGGTGTCTATGTCCATGCCTGAGGTTGGTAAACCCTATATCTATTGCGGGGTGGTTTGAGGAAGGGACAGCTTGTAACCCACGACTTACTACTACGAAGATTCTGGCGGAGAGCTTTTCACATATAGATAGGTCGGGATGAGGAAGCTCCGTAGTCAACTAATAGATAGAAAATCCACCTTGTGAACCGTGTTTGTCTTAAAGTACTGTCTGAGAAGGAATATACCTATTCCAATCCCTCTAGTGGCTATACTGATTGACATAGGTAGCTTTCGTAGTCAAAGCTCACAGGGCCAATTGCTCTATTGGAGTGGGCACGAACACACACAATCAAGGTTCGAAGAACTTCTACTTCACGCCTTGAGGATTCTATGACGCTCACTCAATGGTGTTGTGGCGATTGCAAGCAATCAATAAACGAGGAAGCCAAATTATGGATCCAGGAATGCTGCATCAGAAGGAAGAGTAGGTGTTGCTATGCCGTTGGCTGGGACTGAGACAGAGAGAGGGGAGCATAGCCCCTATGATCCCGGTAAAGAGTTCCAACTAAGCTCTTCTCAGGTTCTTTCTTTCTCTTCCATTCTTATGTTTATATATTAAAGTGTAGTTTTCTTACTTAAATATAATAATATTAATCTAATATGCCCATTGGTGTTCCAAAAGTACCTTACCGGATTCCCGGAGATGAAGAAGCGACTTGGGTTGACTTATACAATGTTATGTATCGAGAAAGGACACTTTTTTTTTAGTTCACTGCCCTATACATAGAAAGAAGTGCTTTTCCACCGGTATCAACATTCTATCTGGAATCAGTAGCGATAATTGTTGTATTGTGAGCCAGCCCCGTAAGACACTATGCACCTCCAAATTCTATATGATTTTTCCAATCATTTCATTTATACGACTTGCAAATAAGATAAGATCTTGGCTCGCCCTACAAAAAAACAACTATATGCCCTATAAACTTGCTTGCTTCTTCGAATCTCGAAATAACATATAGAAAGTGTTTCTGTGATGAGACCATTCTCGATCGATAAATGCGATAGGAGCCTATGTGTTTCACGGGCAGCCGGCCAATAGGGGAAGGTTGTGAATCCGGCGAACCGACCGCTTTAAGAACGTGATTGTCTTCTCTCACTCAGTTATCAATTGACAAAGATGACCCATTCTTTTTCGCCCTAAAAACTACAATGGTATGGTACTTTTTCTTCAAATCGAGATTGTGTGGGTGTCCGCTCATGTTCACGTTACATGCTAAATCAGGTTTTCCTTGGAAAAACCAAGGACAACCCCTATCTCAGTCTCCTTTCTCTTTTCGGGAGCAGAGCTGAAAAAGATGGAGTTACCTGGAGATGAGATTGATTTCTACGGATATGAAGGATAGAAATATGCTATTTGCTGCTATTCCATCTATTTGTGCATCAAGTCCGAAGAAGATCTCAATCTATAATGAAGAAATGATAGTAGCTCGTTGTTTTATAGGCTTTCTCATATTCAGTCGGAAGAGTTTAGGTAAGACTTTCAAAGAAACTCTCGACGGGAGAATCGAGTCTATTCAGGAAGAATTGCAGCAATTCTTCAATCCTAACGAAGTAATTCCGGAGGAATCCAATGAACAACAACGATTACTTAGGATCAGCTTGCGAATTTGCAGCACCGTAGTAGAATCATTACCAACGGCACGCTGTGCGCCTAAGTGCGAAAAGACAGTGCAAGCTTTGACTCTTTATTAAGGAGACAGACCGGTAATCTAAACTTATATTCTTTTTACATATATTGCTTTGCAGTAACAGCTTCAATACTCTTCTTGACAGGAGCAAACTCTACTATCTTCTTCTTAGGACATCTGCTAATGTCATGACCAAACTCCTAGCAAACAGCACTGGATTTGGGCTTCCATGCATATTCTGCTTTAATCTCAATCTCGTCTCCTTAATAAGTAAGTAATTACTAAGATAGTTTCCAAGATCCTTGAAAAAGTATTTTTTTACTTTTGCAAAAGCAAATATTGTATTTTTTTCAGTGACTTTATCCATCTAGAGAGGCTTCCCCAAACCACTAGCTCTAGCAATATAGCTCAGTCCTTCTTTTTTAATGTACTCCTTAGGAACTCCCCACAGTTTTCTAAAATTGGGATTTTTCTTTTTTCCCATTTTTTCAACTGAAATTTTGGCTGCCATTGTCTCAACAGTAATGGTATGTTAGCAATGTGCCAAGGGTCCACCTTCTAATACCCATTGTCTGGTTTTTTCATCTGGAAATGCAAAATAGAAAGTCCATTTTCCACCTCTGATACATCAACCCTGCCTCACGTTACCTCCTTCCGAGCCTGCGGCATTCCGGCCGGCATATCTCGAGATCGAGTTTCAGTTTCTTTTCTAGTTGGGGATTAAGACCCGGCATCAAATCCACTAAAAGTCTGAGTAGCTTTGTGAATGACTTCAAACCACCATAGGTAGACCCATCCACTTATTCCTCTATCGGCCAGGCTTTTGTCCCTATCTACGTTTGATTTAAAAAAGAAATGGAAGGGCGCTCTTTTTGATCGAGAAACAAGGTTTGGTTGAAATGCTACTGGTGGTTGGTGCTTCAGGCCGCAGTTGGTATATCATAAACGAGTTATAACCGGAAAAGCTTAGAAAGAGTAAATGCTATATACCTGATACCGGAAAGCGAAGCGTGGTGCTAACATGACTAAAAAAACGATTCGGAAATCTGTCTTTATAACTTTCTCTCATGCGGAACGAAGAGAAGTTAGTAAATATATTGGGAAGCCCTTGATCGAGTAGTTCATCCGAAAGCATTTGATCCATCAGATCAGTGCTTGATCTTCTACTTAATAGGTTCAAGACCTAAATAAAGGAATGAAAACAGCTGCAAGATCCTCTTACTTCTTTCTCTTAGTCAGCTCTATCTCATATTGCCTACGAGCTCTCGTAGTATATCACAGCAGTATCGAATAATGAAAAGAAGGAAATCTCTATTGAATAAGCCAAGGATAGAGAGAAAAAACTTAAAGAACTATTTGAGAAAAGGAATATATCTCCAGGTTATTCATTCCATCCTAATTTTCAATCTCGTGAATTCAATAAAAAGAACTCAAGGCTGCGACATCCACTTTAAGACTAGTTAAAAAGAAAAGGTTCCACCCTTGTAGTTAGACAACCGATATGCGACATCATACTTAGTATGGGAGTTGCCGCTGATCTGCGACATCAATAGATAAGCATGGTATGCGAATATGTGTTGTTGATCTCCGCATCGCGATGCTACTTTAGTAGGGGAGAGCAGTCAGTCCCCACCAACGTGAGTATAAGGGCTTTTTTTGGGGGGTAATTTCGCTTGGTTCATCTTCAAGTGCCGACAGTTTCTATTCCCGAGTGTGAAAAGCCAGTACTGGATAGATGGTTTAGATACGTCACTGAGTGCCCCATGGGTCATCTTGTTTCCTATTCATTGGAAGCTACATAAAGCATCCCTATATTAAGATGAAGTAAGAAAGCATCAGTCCTCTTATTTTCTGTCTTCTATGAAAGAATGTAGCTCGCTCTTTCAACCCGGGGCCCCCTCTGGGGAACTGTTTGAGTTTTAGCATCGACCCCATTTCCTTTTGATCGTATTACGCTTGACTCGCTGCAAAACATTTCGCTTTCTGCGCCACGCTCGTACGTGGTTTACACTCCTTGCCTTTCATCTGACTTTGCCATCGGGCAATTGTTTGTTTTCAACTGGATTGGATTCCGAACCAAGAAAGATAGGCAACTTTCACTTGAAAGAAAGGAGCTTCAGAACTCTTGTATTCCACCGAATAAGAATAAGAATAAGAATAAGAGCAAGAAGGGGCTATCTTTGTGAAGGGACCGGCACCAGAAAGTAGATCATATGGCCTTTCTTTCGCCAAAATCAAGTAAAGCCCCGGCCCAAGAAATGCAGCAAAGCAAGTCGTCTTTGGTTTGGAGCTAAATTCCCGGATGTATAGGCTTGATCGAGTGCCTTACCTGAAATCGACGATATAAAGTGGGCTCTTTAGCTTGCTCCGACAGAGGTCTCCTTCTCCCTTAGCAGCGAGACCAGTCCCTACCTCTTTTCAATCAATCTTTCATACCGTATGCCTTTTCTACGCCTAAAACACGTTCATGTCTCTCCTCTCTGAAGTCGTACCTTATTGAAAAGTAGTACGCTTTCTTTCGTGGTGTTCAGGATCCCATGCTTTGTAGTTCACGCATGGCTTTCTCTAACGAAGCTAATGCCGAATTAAAGACCTTAAACGGAAAGACACAGGAGGTGGCGAAAAACGAAAAAAGAGAAAGAGCTTACAAACTTCTCTGAACCCGGTAGCCAGCGGAGCCCTTATTCATGGGTTAGGGACTAGCATTGAACAAAGTTGGTGACAGCCGAAGAAAAAGTGAAAGGGCAAGTAAATAATCTAAACATGCGGGTAAGCAGCAAAAAAAGAATAAAAGTAACGCGCCTTACCTGTTAGTAAAGTAAGGCCTTCCAGAGCCTATCTAACACAGACATACACGCGGATGAGGACACAGAAATAAATGGACGTCGATCCGGTACTGAAATTGCATAGCAAAAAATGCAATATGTTCATACTTGATGAAACGCACATCATCCAATTCATGATTTAAGAACAAGAGAACGAGATATTGACTTTTTTGACATCTGTAACTACATTCTCACATTTCTTTTTTGATCTCATGACTTTTTATGCGATCGGAAAACGAATGAGATCAGAAAGATAGGCGGACGACTTGACCATAAGGTCGGATGTTTCCGTGAGCAGTAAGCAGCGGATCTCCCCTTTTTGGGGGAAAGCTGGTGGCCCTTTTGGCGTGTTAATTCTTTCGACGGGGCGGCCTTCTTCGTTCGGTAGATCCGGTCGAGGTGGTTTTCGTTTACCAGCGCGTAGGTGGTCTAAGTTCCTATGACCGAGTCTTTCTGGCCCCTGTGAACATATTTTCTTAATGTATTAAAGAGGGCCTCTCTAACCGGTGAAAAGTGGTAGGTGTCCACTAACGGCTATTCCTGGCTCGGCTCCGATAACGCAATTCCGGGAGGAGTCGGTAGTTGGGCACTGGATCCCTTCGGACCTGGAGAACGTGTGACACTGGGTCGGGGTTTGGTGAACCAACAGGTCGCTCCTTTAGTTGAAGTATCGGGCCCCTTTTTCGTTGCCTAGGTTACACCTTCGGAATACCCCAGACGGGGATTTCGCTCTATTCCCCCCAATCTTCACTTTACGCCACGCCGACTCTCCGTCGTGGAATTAGACCAAGGGTCGAAGACCCATACCATAGGACCCCGTCTCCCGTATCTTATCTTTCGCGCGTAGGAGATCGAGACACAGCCTTAGGGCTATGGGGAAAGTGGATCGATTGCCCTAGAATTACAACTACGTAGAGGGTCTCTACAAGTCTATAAAGAAGTTCCAAAAAATTGATCGGTAGTAGTCCGGTCGCACCCGAACAATAATATTCCAGAGGGAAATGCACCTAAGATCAAATATTTTGAGCCGGCTTCCGTGGAAAATTCAGACTTTCTTTTTGATGCTGCGATCACATAAAAACATAAACTTTGAAGCTCAATAGCTAAATACATGGCAATTAAATCATGAGCCGGGATCATTAAGAGCATACTGCGAGTAGGAAGTGGAATTAATACAATGAATTCAGAAGCATCAAACCTCTCTTTTTTTTAAAAATCGAAACACATCGAAATGGTACCAGCCGTACTTAATAATAGAAGGATTTGGCAGAAATATGTAAAATTGTCCCTCCTAAAAAAATTATTCCAGAATAAATGGGCAATAGTTAGGAGAGGTGCGCCAGCGGCGAGCAGAAGCAAGGTTATTAGATACCGAAGGAAAGCCCGGCCGGAACCACACGTGCAAGTTTCCCTGCATGTGGCTCGTCCGTGATAACTTCTTCGGATTTGCGTGAACTAGCGGACCGATCACTAAGTGGTTAGTACCTGCAGCATGAGCGAACCTTTTCAGAACTGGTTAGGAATGGGCGCCACTATCCCAGCCCGGATCCAGCCAGGTTCTATTGATCATGTCCCCTTCCCAACAGTTGTATCTTGTCTTGGGGCGTCTTTCTTTGGCTTTACTATCAAGCCAGACGCGGCGCCCTTTCGCATTATCATCTACCGCCCTTTCTTTCCTCCCGTCCCTTCACGCATGAAGATCGTCGTATGTATGTTCGACTTCGGTTGCCGGTGCAATAGAATTGGCGGGAGTATATTATGGCAGGATCAGTCACCTGGGCAAACCAAAACCCTCCTCCAAGAAGAATTGTGCTATGCCCCCCCCCGATATCCCTATAGAGCGAAAGAGCTGCCTGGTGATCCCTAGGTTGCAGCACGTCCGGTCGTTAACTCCTCGCTAGCTGCCGCCGTTTCTAGGACCGACCGACGCCTCACCTACATGCACAGGTACCTACGTAGTGTAGTGTCGGTCGCACATTCATAATAGCGTTCGGACTCATGTGCCTTCCTGAACCAGGGGAGTTCCCTTGCTCCTGCTGTGTACGATTAGCCGGCCTTGCGGCGGCAAAAGGATTAGGACGTCCCCCCATGCTAAGGTTCCCTGCGGTCCGACCGCATTAGGTTAGGGAGCTGGGCGATAATAGCTCCTCCGCATCCCAAGCGCGCTGCCCTCCTAGGCGCGCAACACTAAGTAATCCAAGCCAACCCACATTACTAACTAACGGTGGATAATCATCTTTCTTAGAGGTACTAAATACAACTCCATGAATGAGCAAAATGAAGGTTGCGTTAATGATAAAGATCTCTGGGGAAACCGCTAAAAAAAGATTGAACATGTGGTTCCGAGTTTCGATAACTTCTTCTACTTTCATTTCCTCCGTCTTCCAAATCGCAGAGTTAATTCAAAAGCCTAGGTGTTATTACTGAGCTGCTGCTCTTTTTTCTCTAATTCCCTTCTCAGATCCTCCGACTACTCCTCCTTATCCTACTCACTCGAAGTTTCGTTGGTCATTTATTGTTTTTTTAGCCTCTTTGACAAAGTTAGTAAGAAGAAAAACCTCGATCTTCAGTACACTTCACACCCACACAATCTCTATTTGAAACTAACACTCCATTTCCAGATAGCGAGCGATCGCTCAGCAATGATACCGCGCCGGACGAAGTACCTATCCCCGGGGACCACGCTTTTTTACTTGTTTCCTTTTTTTTTTTTCTATACGAAATTCAGACGATTTCGTTTGTGTTCATGTTGGCGATTTCAGATGTGAATGAGGCCGGTCGTCTCCCCTTCCTACGGGTTCCCCAGTGACACATCAACCACGCCCCTTCCTTTTCTCCGATCATAAATAACCTGATCTCTTTCTTTCTAATTCATCCCCGTCTTTCTAATTCAAAAAAGAAAGGGGGGGCGGTAAGGCA
This sequence comes from Elymus sibiricus, assembly GCA_039707655.1. NCBI lineage: Eukaryota > Viridiplantae > Streptophyta > Magnoliopsida > Poales > Poaceae > Elymus > Elymus sibiricus. Next base: position 2,736,787 of record CM077670.1, on the reverse strand, counting down.
GGCTCGCAACTTACAAAGGGCACTCGCTGCTCGCAGGCCTGCTCTTTCTATTATGATTTCTATGTCTATGAAAGCTCCTTTGACTCCAGCCCCATAAGCTATTCTTTCACCTGCACCAGCTCTTGGTCTTTGTCCAGGACAAAGATATCGCAATAGTGGAATAAGGAAGTGCAAGTTGGCGATCGAAGCAAATGAAAGATCAAGCCGAAGAGGATACCTGGGGCTATCTAAGACGGCTGTAGTAAATAGCTTACACGACTGATCAGGCTCATCAACCTATGGAACCTCACGCTATGTTTCTATGATTCTTTTATCACGAAAGCATGTCGGGCGAAGGAATAAAACGCGTACAACACTAGCAAGAAGAGACTTGCCAAAGAATTCGATGCCTCACAGGATCCTGCAAAAGCGGAGTCCAAAAAAGCACGAGCGAGATATTCTTCCTTAACAGGGATCTCAATTGCGGGAAGAAGTACAAAGGGCAAAGGCAGAAGTGGAAGGGTCAAACTCCTCTATCGGGGAAAGACAGGAAGGATAAAAGTGTAAAATCACTTGTTTGAAACATCTAAAAAATAGAAATGGCTATTAGAAGTTGTATTTTCGGTGGTCAAAGGGAAGGAATCAGAAAAGAGGGAAGCGCTCTCAAGGTAGAATCAGTTCCAGGCAAGTATGTCCATTGAAAGGAAAGAGTCCCTAAACAGACAGGTTTTCAGCAAATAAGACGGGTCCTGGTCTTCGGCAACAAAAGAAGCCGAAGCGAGAGCTCGATCAAAGAACCTTTATAGATCCTCATCATCCTCAGGTTCTGGATACACAGCGAGAAGGGAATCTTCCTGTTCGAATGGAAGATTTTCGAAAGAGAGGGGAGAAATCAATCACATGCGTGAGCGGATCGAGCTATTATATAATAAGTAACGGCTGAAAAAGCTATTCTTGGTAGATCCACTTGTCAAGGCGCGGAAAGCCGTGTTCCTTCTCAGCTCACGCTTTCCTGATTGATTTGAAAGACCCTACACACCACCGTATCCTTGGCTTTCTTCCCACTTTCAAAGAACTTTCTATCATTCTTTCGATTCTATCTCCTCGCTTTAGGTCTTATGCTTCTTATTAAAGAGGTTATGCCACTCCGAGTCCATCAGTGTTGAAGGAATGGACAGAGACAGGCAAAGACAAAGTACTGATTTGACTACCGATAGAGAGCAGAGCTAGAGACAAGATGCCTAGGACCTGGAGGAGATCCATAAGAACCAAGTCGTGGAGAAGATAGCATCAAACTGGAGATAATAAACCTAACTCTCCGTGCTTTAATCGAGAATGGATACAGGGTCGTCGAGCGAAACCTTTATTAGGGGGTAGACCTACCTTGTTTTGTTGACTTATTGCTTTCCAGCAAAGCGTGCCGGCCCTATCTCTAAAGCACCAAACTTCCACATTTTAGGAGATGCCCTATCTTCCTTTAAAGAGCCAGCTTATTGAATAGAGCTGTCACTCCTTACCATACCTAAGACCCCTTCGGGATATCTTTTGAAAACCTTTTCTCTGAAAAGAAAAGATGTTTGCGATCCCTTGCCCGCTCGATTAAAGAAAGTGGGATCTGGCCTTGCATTTTTTAGATAGGGCTCCCTCACTGCATTCTTGCTCTTGCATTTGAAAGTCGAATCAGGATTCCATCTAGAGAAAGGTTCCGAATGGAACTAGTGAATGTGTATGCCGAACGTAGGCAGGTATACCTGACCTTTGATATTAAGCTATGATCTCTCTTCTCTCTCTTGAAGTTCCCACAAAGCGACTCTGAACCTAAGACCGGGTTGTGGGATGTCTTTTGATATTCTAAACTAAGAAAAACGCAATTGGATTTATTTTTATATCCCTATGATAGGAAATGAAAGAAAAGGTCGAGCTTAAGCCGATTCCATTGCGGAAAGAAAAGAGGCTCTCCCATTCCCACCTGATACGTCAAAAGCAATTGACTAATAAGGGGAACCAACCAGTCGAATTCGATTGATTATGTCACTCCGCATTACTATAAAAGGGCAGCAGCTTTCTACTAAAATGGGCTTTGGCACTCCTTCCGCTATTACTCGAAATAATAATAATAGTGAAAGGGCAGTCGAATTTGTGACTACGTCAAAGGCTCGTTTCACTCGAATTTAAAGGCTGTAACTCCTACTTATTTCTATTAATTAAAGCTTGCCCATGGCTGCTTTCTTCCCATTCTTTCTTCTTTCCACTAATCTAATGGTTTCATTCTCCCATCGAGAGGTTATGATACTAGCAAGTGTCCTATTCTTCTCCTCTCGATCCTACCTTGGGTTATGTTTGACAGGGATGGTCAGTGAACTTCTATTGGTTTCAAAGGAGGATAGAGATCCATTGGGGAAGGCTCGAAAGGTTATTCGATATCAAGGTTGACCCTCGACGCGCCGCAGCCACTATTTTTACTCCTTTTATGCAATTATGAACGAAACTTTCTCGATTCCAATGCAACTTATCCTTTTGGAGTTGACGTAACAAACTACGCGAGCCTCCCGATGAAGCCAACAGAAATCCTATCCGAATACTAAAAATAAAAGGCAATTTCATTATGGTGGTATACCAGCCGCCAGTTCTGGAACTTCCAGTTCCAATCGGAGCATATAGATCCGTAAATGGATTTGTATGTATAGCCACTTCAGTCGTGCTCCTCGTTTCTCGAATGGAAAAAAAGTATCTTCTTTCTGGGAACATGCTAAACCAGAAATTCTTATGTTCGTGATTCTTCATCCATCGATGCAGAAAATCTTCCAGTTTTCCATTCTCATATGAGGCAGGAAAGTTTATGGGCAACAGGTCGGCACGAAGTGATTCATCATGTTCAAACATGAACCTTTCGCTCGTTGGGGACGGTTTATAAATCATCAAATTCCCACAAATGGAATGAGAAGTGGGTCCATGTAAATGATTGAGACCTCGCAAACAACAACGTTCCTTCCCCATATGGAGTTCGGGACCCAAGGGCAATCGTTGAGTGAACTGTATCTTATTCGTATTAGTTGACCTAAGCCGCACCATTATTGCAGGGGTGGGGCTCGGCCTCCGAACCGTACGTGGGACGAGTTTCTGCCTCATACAGCTCGGGCCGAAGACCGGGGAAGTTGAGGAGAGATGGGGAGACCCAACTACTGCCGGTCGGGACGGACAGGAAAGGGGGCGGGGATAAGCTTGTGAAGAAGCAAGCTTATTGCCCCACCCCCCAAAAACAAACCGACCCAGCAAGAAAACGTATGCGCAGGCGCAACAAAGCGCTCATCCCTTGCTTGCTGCTTCGCGTTCTTTCTATTCCATCCCAGTCCATTCCGGGATAGGCGGCTAATATAATATGTGCAGTAGTCGTCGTCTGACCAATCGGCTCGGACACCAGACCGCTTGTGCCCGCCCATTCTGTCTCGCCTTAAATGGAATGGCTCTCTTAGTTACGCTGTGCCCCGACCCGAGTCCCCACGTCCGCTTTTATCCGCCCGCAACCCGGCCAACACAACATTAGGGCCGTCCCCCCCATTCTATGCTGACTCGGGCTGGGGCTCGCTTTTTGGGAAGCCCGTTCCCACCGCGCTCACGGCCCGGCTGGCCTGCCAGCGGTAGTGGGAATTCTCCCGTTCCCTGGTCAAAAAAGGGTTGGTTGGATGCGGGATCTACTCCACGAGGAGCGGTACGGACGTAGATGATATCATCACGACCTCTCTTTGCGTACCGCTAGGGATGCTTAACGCCACTTCGCCAACTGGCATTACCTGCGCTTTCGTGTCTCTCAGTGTGGTCAGCACTGGGTGTTTCCGAGCAGCGAGGCTTACACCCATTCGCATTAATTCATCCAAAGTTGCTTACCCTTATGCACGAATTTTGGAATAAGCCATCTTCCTATCAAGGTTAAGGAGTCAACTGAGCATCTCAGCGGCGGGATTGAATACCCGGATCGAATCAGAGTTCACGCCGCCCGCCCTGAACAAATAGAATAGGAGGCGTGGGCCACAGGTCGCACATAAGCCATCGGGTCGCACGACAGAAGAACACCCAACATAAAGATGCACACTCCTCCATGTGAAGTAGAAAGATTCATCTTCACTTTTTTGTAGTAGTCGTGACCAACAGCCATCAGCAGTCGGCTCGTTGGTAAGGCGAGAGCTTCAAGCCCGCTTTCTGGTGGCACACCCCCCAAACAAGCACCACTCGACGAGGGGGGGGGCGGGGAAAGCTACAGGCCCAAAACCTTCGACCCTTCTTTCTATATGGGGGTGCCCGGGGCACCTCATCTTGTCATTTTGTTGCTCATTCCCCTTAGGCCGAAGTGTTTGGCCTTTACTTCGGAGCGCCCGCTCACGCTTCGCTGACCTATCGCGTGGTAAAGAGAAGAGAGTACGAAAGAATTGTAAACAGAGCAGACCGCAGAAAGATTCTAAATATGACAAGTCCCCCATGGATTCGATAATAAGGAAATGAAGAACGGGAACGAAACGAAATAAAGCATTTCTAGCGGATGAGCTTCTCTCCATTTTGTCTGGTAATAGAATAGGGCGGCTTGCTTTGACCAACACTCCACTTTTTGCTCTGTCCATGGAGCGTATGAATTTCCTTAAATGTAGATAGACCAAAAAAGGGAATAAAGGGATAGGAATAGGAATTATAGTACCATTGGAAGAAGAGGCACCAGTGGGAACATCTCTACTGACGAACCATTTCAATAGTACGGGTGCTGCCGTGCCACGGGGCACGACCATGGAAGTAATGAAAAAGAAGAAGTTCTGTAGTTGGACCATCTGCTCTATCCGTTCGATTTGAGCTTCTCCAGAGAAGATGAGACGCTAAAAATGAAAGTGTTCGCAACGCATACCGAAAAAGGGTACCTATGTTGCCGACCATTAATGACTAGTTCGAAGACCAGGAGCAGGGGCACGTGCCAAGAAAGATTTGTTACTTTCCCTATGGTTTTCGAACGTTTTCAATAAAACCTTCTCGTAGAAGTATTTTCACAAAGTTTTCGGTAATATTAGTAGATGCTATTCGAACCCTTCCTTTTATTAAGATTAGAATTCTTATTCTTATTATTATCTAATTATTCTTTTTTTTCATGTATATGCGTCAGACACAATCTACTAATTGATCTATATTCTGATACCCTACTATATCATAGTCTCTACTACTAGTATTTTTAATACCTTAGGAGCTCATGAGACTCTTTTAGTGAAATTCATAAGTCTCAATTCCCGAGCGATCGCACCAAAAACTCGAGTTCCTTTTGGATTTCCTTCTTGATCAATGACAACCGTCATCATATCGTATTATCATACCGTTGTCACGTTTGAGTTCTTTACATGTACGTACAATTACAGCTCGTCTTACTTCTGTCTGATCTTTCTAGAGGCATTTTGGGCACTGCTTCTTTGATTACAGCAACAATAACGTCACCAATATGAGCATATCAGTGATTACCAGCTCCTAAGATTCGAATACATATCAATTCGATAGCCCCACTCCGTTGTTATCCGCTACATTCAAAAGGGTCTGAGTGAGATGGATCTTGGAAGTCTGGTTTTTGATTGGATAGTGATCTCGGGCACGAGTGGTTGATCTTCGTGGGCCGTGAATGGCCATGGAAAGGAGTATTGATGTCAATATGTTCGATCGAGAAGATTGGACGATGAAAGACGGATCCTTTGTGGTTTGAATAATAGGCTGTGGTCTCGATATTGGGCTATGGGCTGATTGCTTTCTGTATGAGCCTCTTGTGATTGGGCTCTCGTGGGCGGATTACCCGATGTGTACTCATCTTCCAACAAAGAGGAGAAGACATAACCAGAAGAATTGTGAGAAATAAGTCAATTTATCAAGTTGAGGCATTTCGATTTGGATTTCAAATAATCAAGACAGAAAAAGACTCCTGCGCCCTCGAGAGCATTCTCTTTCACTTGCATTTCTTCCTGAAGTTGGCTCGAAGACCTGTCCAGCCTTGATTTTCCCAGTTATTACTCGAGCGCGCTGAGGCAACTCTGAACTAAGCTCAGGGGAGGGGTAGTAGGTATGCTTCAAACCCTCCGGCACCTTGAAGAACGATGGCACTAGATCGGGAAAGATGAATGACCAATGAGGACAGGACAATGGGGGAAGTTGGTAATAGAGAATCCTCCCTTCTTCTTTGCTTTCTTGCCTGAAAAAATCCAAAACTAACCATTGGAACCTCATGGGCTACCGAGTTAGGAGATTCATTTTATTTATTACTTTGACTTTTTTTTACTAAGTTATTCTAAAAGATAAGAGCTAACCGACCATCCTGATTGAATGTCTGAGTACTCGGAGTCTCTCGTAAGTATGGAAAGAAAGTCTCTTATTTCCACAACTCCTAAATTTCCCATCAGCCTATCCAATCTAATTCCAGACAGAGTCAGTAGACCTTACTTTAGTGTAGGTAGTGTCAGATAATTAGGAAGTCTTGATAGTCTTTCATATAATCTCTTCTTCAATCCTAGGAGCAAAAAAGGAATGTCCTTTAGGGACCTTTGGATACCAAGATTTCCGACCTCTTACTTTCGTAGTTATGAATTGCGGAATAGAATCAATTATGAAATTAATAAGTATATATCCCTCATCCCTATTGGTATCGGTTTGGGCCACTACCCAGAACCCTGCCAGAGCCCTATTTTTAAGAAGAAATTGACAGTCTTTTTTAGAACTAGAACTATGGTAAAATCCAGTATCGACAGGCCTAGTTCTTTTCCTTTGCTTATGTAGGGCAAGAATTTGTCGAGTTCAATCAGTACAATAAGAAATCCTAAGTATTTTTTTGGTCAGGCGACACCCAGATTTGAACTGGGGATAAAGGAATTGCAGTCCCCTGCCTTACCGCTTGGCCATGCCGCCAAATCCGATCCAAAATCAAGCAAAATCTTATTCATCCACATTATTTTACTAATTAGTATTCGTAGGAGGGGATTATTAAACCCTTTTTGATTTTTTTTAGATCGTTGAATCCCTTTGTACTTATCCCTTTCCAATCCCTTTTAATAAATTCATTCCTGTTTTTTATTGGACCCAGTTTTATTCTCTTCGATTGATTGTATCTCAAAACACACATTGCTTAAATACCTTCTCTTTCTATTGAAAAGAGAAAGGATTTCCAGTCACAGACTGCCAAATTTAGGAAAAATTGGAACCATTAACTATATTATTTGTTATTATTTGTTATTTTGATATTTTCTATTTGTTAGTAGTGAACGGTTCTAAAATGGGTATTGTATCCCAAATAGTGTTTCCTTAATGGCATAACAAAATCAAATTGATTTACGGCTAATCAGTATCAATTAAAAAAAAGAGAATTATGATATTGATATAGTGTGACCTGACCCCTGTTGCTCCAAGTGAAATTCTTTCTAGGGTTCTTAAAGATATTCTCCATTTTTTCCCTTTCCCTACAATAAAGTATAGTCTGAAGGCTAGCACGCACCATTCCTCGCTTATGATAATCTAAGGCCAAAAAGAAAGAAGGCTCACACCATAATAATACATACCCTTTTTCCTCGATCGTCAAGGTCGTGGATTTGGATCGATTTCGGTTTGACGGGCTTCATACATTGTTAAGAAAAGTACTCGGCATTGGAAAGCATCACGTTCTGGCCACACACAAAAGAAGTCGGTGGAAGGTATGGAATTTCTCGGCTGAAGGTCAGAAAGAAAGCAATCGCCAGTGCTCTCGGTTCCAGCAACGAGTCTTTTCTCTGAGAATTAAGGAAAACAAACTAACCTTGTCTGTCTATGTTCACCTTGACATAAAAGACTCTTTTCCTAACCTGACTGTTCTACCTGGCTAGTTCACTTCACTTTTCGAGGGATCCTGGATTGGAGTTCACTTGTCTATGAGTGTCCGAACAGCTTCAGATCCTTCCAAGGCGCAGGGGTTCTCTCTCCATTCACTTTGAGCTGGGTTTCTTGTGATCTTTGTAGTAGTTTTTCCGTCCAATTTTATGGTAAATTAAGTCTTACACAGCTGTCCCCAAGGATGTCCATTCCATTCGGCAGGGACTCCATCTCGCATTCGATCTCCCTCCTTTCCCTGAAAGAGTCGAGGTCTCTCTGGACTTCTCTTTTGCCTCTCTCCCAGATTCAGAAAAAAAATAATTAACAAAAATAATAGAATATTGGTTCTGTTGTTTATTAAATCCTCCTCTTGGAATGAGCTACAAGTACTAGCATGTTATTCTTCTCATCTCAAATAAATATATCTATAACAACTCATTTTTATTATGTGGACTTTTGTTAGGATGGTTAGACTGATGTTCTGGATGATTGCCTTCAAATAGATTTAAGGCACGTCGTGTATACATTATGGACCCTATTCATACATCACAGTCGTTAGAGAATATAAATCTGAAGCATGAAGTGAAGTTAAAAAGTTTTGCGAGGGAATTCAAAGATGCACTCGAAATAAAGCAACCCGGCTGGAATTCCGATATATCTAAATGGCAACGTTTATTTCCGTCTGGTATTCCAACGACCACAGACGGGTAATAAATTCATAATACAAACATTTATTTTTGTTATCACTCTATTTTATATAGTATTGATTTAGGAAATTGCAGGGATGTGTCTGGCTATTTTGTTTTTCATTTTATGCTCCGATGGAACGGTAAAGAACTGATCAAGCCGATTTGCGCGGTGAGTATTATCCGTTACACGTTTTAAAACATTCGACGTGAAATATTCGTGCTAACTACATATATTGATTGTGCAGGATGGGTATGAGTTGAGGAAACATTTATTTATTATACTTGCTAAAACATCGTGGGAATGAAGCTAGAGACAACTTTCCTGATATTGTGCGAGAATTTATTAAGCGCATCCAGTAGATCTTAATAATTTGTAATGGATTTTTAGTTTGACCATCGCTCAATTTGTTACACGGACACGTCGTCAATTTGTCTTTTTATTATCAGTTTACATTGCAAGTGAAATGAACTTCAATTGTTAAACAATTGTGCTCGTGTTATATTGTCTCTATGTGTGAAAATTAACATGCATTATTTTTGTATAACTCATAAAATATTATAAGAGCCCGTGGCAACGCACGGGCATTCTCCTAGTAATAGTTAGTTGACACCTATTGTTTATTTCACACTCTTGATATAGTGAAGGGCGCAACTAGTTGAAACAAATACTAGATGCTTGCACAAGTTCTCTCGACAAAAAGATGCTTGCACAAATGAATAAAACACAATGGTGTCAGGATCTGCTTAACAGAAAGTAAAAATCAATAACAAAATGAAAAATAGACATTGGGCATACAGCGCTGACTAATTATTGTCACCTAACTCTCTCGAATTAAAATAGAAGCATTGGGAGAATGTGCACCTTTTCTCCTCAAGGAATTCACGCAGTTTGTCAATAAGCTGCTTTTCATCCATGTTCGCATTATGAATGTGCCCAAACTTGGCCTTGTCGAGTTCATAGAGCATATCCTTGAAAACTTTCTTCACATCAGGATTCCGAGACACCGAAACAAAAGCTGCACACTCAAAGTGCATTTTGATCCTATCATACACTGCTTTGGCAAGAGTTGTCTTACCCATGTTAGGAAAATCCTTGTCCTGTAGCATGGTAGTATAGGTCAGTTAGTTTTGCTTAGCTTATAAGGCATAAGCCTGCTGTGTGACAGCTTGTAGCAGCAGCCAACTTTGCACTAGGCTGTCACTGGGCTATCAAGTTTGTCATCCTGGTTGGCAACTAGTTAAACATTAGCTGTCAGGTTGCTGTAGCAAGGTCGCTTACTGTAGCACCAACCCTACAGCCTCTATATAAGGAGAGGCACCCCATATGTAAGCAAGCAAGCTTGATGTAGTATATGAGATAAGTCAATAAAGCTTCATACTACTAGGTCTTGTGTTCTGTGTGTGTGAGAAACCAGGGAAGGAAGGTGTGTGTGCATCACACACTAGTAGAAAAAGGCCCATTTGTCCCGGTTCCAGAGGCCCATTTGTCCCGGTTCTGGAACCGGGACTAAAGGGTCGGGACTAAAGCCCAAAACCTTTAGTCCTGGTTCGCTTACGAACCGGGACCAAAGGGGCTCCACGTGGCCGCTATGGGGAGCCCAGGCAGGAGGACCTTTAGTCCCGGATGGTAACACCAATCGGGATTAAAGGAGCTCCACGTGGCCGCTTCGCAGCACTCAGGCAGGAGGACCTTTAGTCCCGGTTGGTAACACCAACGGGGACCAAAAGGCAGCCACGCGTCAGCAGCTCGCAGGCACTGGGTTTTTTTTTTTTTTTTTGAAAGGGGAGGTTTATGGGTTTTGGAGGGTTTAGGGGTTTCATATTGTGTTAGCTAGCTAATAGAGAGAAGTGACCTCTCTTTCTCCGTGCTTGGTCGACGCTAGGTACTACATATAGAGAGAACTCGACGCTAGCTAGTAAGCAATGAAGGAACCATTAATTACACAACATCGTCATGCATGATCAATATATAGAGAGAAGTGACCTCTCTTTCTCCGTGCTTGTTGGTCGAACAACAAGTTTTCGTATATCTATTCGACGCCACTACAGATAGTACACGTTGATGCATATATCTATTCAACAGGTTTGCAATTCCCGATGGCATTTTCCGTCTTTAGGAATGACGTGGTCAACAAAGAATCCCGCCAACTCCTCTTGAATTGCGCGTAGGCGATCAGCTGGTAGGAGTACGTTCCACTTTTGCATGGTCTAATTTAAAGAAGGGGGATCAATATATATATATATATATGAATGAAATCAACACAATTGATGGTGATAAAATAAAATTATGAATATTGTTTACGTACTTCAAATTGTTGTTTATTGAAGCCCCTCTCGGTGGTCTTTTGGTGAATGAACTCGCAAACGTAGTATCCACATAACTCAGTTCCGGGTTCCTGCCACATGCACTTTACGAGAATAGAGTTCAATCAAAATGATAATCAACCATGATAATGGTATTGAAACTAGAATCAACGAGAGATGCGCGGAACTAGCTAGTACTACTTACTCTGGGTTGTTTAAATCGCAGCTCCGGTCTCCATTCACCCTGAACCTGCGTGATGAACTTTTTCCAAACCCTGCCCGGCAAAGAAAATGATTACTTGATATCAGGAAATTAACGAAAGTTGCCGATATAGTGCGATGATGATTGAACTTACTTCTGGAGCATTTCAATCATGTCCGCATACTCCGTAGCCTCTTTACGTCTCGAGTCCAAGACAGTTACTGCTCCCTCGTCAAGCTGAATGGCTAGCAGAATAAAGTGGAACCTGCGCGCGCATAACTCATCAATTACACTTAACCTCGAGTCAGCGAAACAGACTATGCAGAAGACAGTAACACTCACTTGAAGTTGTAAGGAAAGAGTATTTCCCTTTTGTTTTGGTGTCGAAGGAACGAGCTGAGCAAGATTTTCTCAGTCTCCTCGGGGATCTTCTGTACCGACCATTCATTTACGATATTTGGGTTAATGAACCCAATGTCATAGATTTGTCCTTTTTTAAATTCGACGATCTTCAATCTGCATAATATAGTGAGGATAATTATATACATGCAATGAATGAGCTGAGCTAGAGACTTAATTACAGAAATAATACTTACAGACAATAACAAGCCACGAGACTTTTGTCGAGGGCGGCTTGATTGTATAACTGAAAGAGTTCGTCAAATTCAACGAAGATCGAGTCGACTCCAACGAACTCGTGCTCATCCTTAATTCCCACCAAGATACTGCCCGTCCCATCCTTGCAGGTTTCCAAGTACCATTTATGTAATCTTCGCATCATCGTTGGTAGATCTCGTTCCAGATCATCACTTCTGACGAGACGCTTCCCGTGCTGGTATTTAAAGGTGTCTACCGGCTTAGCGATTTCAAAATGTACATCATCGCTTAGGTAATCACCAGGATTGAAACCAGGAGCAACGGCCGCTACCCCCGGGGTATCGGTAAACACCTTGAGCGGGGGGCACGATTGCTTTTCCTGTTCGCCGAGTTGGGGAATTGTTTTCCCACTTCTTGCACCAGTACTGCTACTTCTCGACCGACTCTTAGCTTTCTCATATGTCGTTGCAATAGTGCGGTCATAGTTTGATTGCAGCGGAGGCGGAGGTGGTCGCTTAAGGGCATCCAGAGTGCGCTTCGCTTTCACCGGATCTAGCTTCTCCATCGGAGGTGGAGTTTTCTTTGCAAAATGGTCCCTCACTTCGGCACGACATATGTCCTCGTTTTCCTGCTCGGTCCTCTCATATGGTAAATTTTCCAGAGGCTTGAGAGATGGACCGTATCTGAATTGCCTCCCGCCTCTGATTGTACTGCTAGCCGCCGGAGCGGCGGCGTCTCTGTTCCGTCATTGCTGACGAGGCTGAGAAGGAGGCGGAGTGCTCCGACGCGCCGGAGGAGCCGGAGCGGCGGCGTCTGTCTTCCGCCGTTGCCGACGAGGCGGAGGAGGAGGCGGACTACTCCGATCCGCCGGAGTAGGCGAAGGAGGAGGCGGAGTGCCCTCACGCGTAGGAGGAGCCGGAGAAGGAGGCGGAGTGCCCTGATCACTCGCCGGAGGAGGAGGAGGAGGAGGAGGCGGAGTGCCCTGACTCGCCGGAGGAGGAGGAGGAGGCGGAGGCGTCCAGTTTGGAAGCTTGATGTACTCCTTCTGCCATAGACATGTACTCCTCAGAGCACGAACCAGCTGATTCTCCCCTTCACCTGTAGAGTGGTCGAGCTCGAGCTCCTCAAATCCCTCCATTACTTCATCCACCATCACAACAGCATAGCCATGTGGAATCGGAAGGCAGTGAAAAGTTCCGTTGGGTTGAGGAGGTGCAACAGAGCCGACAGCCGCCTTGAAAGTGAGGTTCCGGCATTTCGTCATAAGCTCGCAATTTTGAGCCTCCGTGATAGTATCCACGGGGTAGATAGGAGCCGTGAAGTCAGGCTGAACGGGCTCCGTGGAAGCCACGCTGCTTCTCCGCTGAGATGGCGGGGTAGCTTCGTGCCGCTGAGATGGCTGGCCGGCAGCTCGCTGGCTCTCAAGTTCCTCTAGCTTTTGTAGTCTTGCATTGATCTTCTGCATGTCGCTCAGCTCCGCTATCCTCTTTCTCTCCCGGCTTCTGTAACCGCCTGCGTCGGGAAGCCCAACCTTCCACGGAACGGAGCCTGGTGTGCCTCGTGTTCATCCAGGATGCTCAGCATTCCCTAGGGCCTCAGTCAGCTCGTTCTTCTCTCTGTCGGAAATGAACATCCCTTCCTGCGCTGCGGTGATATACTTCTGAAGCTTCGTGACAGGTATTGCAAGTTGCTCGTCCGTCCAACGGCACTTCCCTGTTTCAGGGTCCAAAGTTCCCCCAACCCCGAAGAACCAAGTCCTTGAACGGTCTGGCCAGTTCAATGTCTCTGGTTCGACCCCTTTAGCAATCAGGTCATTCTCAGCTTTGTCCCACAACGGCCGGGCTTTGAGGTAGCCACCTGACCCCGTGTGATGGTGATACTGCTTCTTTGCAGCGTTGTTCTTGTTTGTCTCTAACATTTTCTTACTCTTGTCCGATGTCTTGTAGGCCACAAATGCGGGCCAGTGATCTCTTATCTTCTCAAATCGGCCGATGAATTCTGGAGTCTCACCTTTGTCGACAAACTTTGATTTCAACTCATTCTTCCACCTCCTGAATAGATCTGCCATCTTCTTAAGAGCACACGCCTTGACCAGTGGCTCTATAACTGGCTTATTCGGATCCTCCTCTGGCGGTAGGGTGAAATTTGCCTTCAGCGTAGTCCAAAGATCATCTTTCTGTCTATCGGTGACATAATCACTTTCAGGGGCGTCGTCCTTAGGCTTATTCCATTGCTTGATGCTGATCGGGATGTTGTCCCTAACAATAGCTCCGCACTGAGCAGAAAATGCGTCCTTGGTCCGCTTGGGTTCAATCGGTAGGCCATCGTCCGCGAGTGCTGCGATCGTGAACCTTTCATCCTTGCACAACCTCTTCTTCGGGCCTCGTCTCGTTACCGAAGTTTGGCTCGATCCGGATGGCTATAAAAGAAGAAACAAGAGTTAATATATGTACATAGCAAAACAATTAATGCATCAATTAGCTAGTCAGCACAGGCTTAATTAATATATATACCTCGCCGGACTTTGCAACAGCTCCCTCCTCCGTTCGGTCACCGGAGCCGTCATCATGGTCTCCTTCTTCCTCCAGCATTCGGTCACCGGAGCCATCATGATCATGTCCTTGCTCCTCCATTGTTCCATCGGTGTCGTTGAGAAACGACAAGACATCACCTCCGGTGAGGATTATCTCCCCCAACAACTGTTCTTGTTCCAAGTCTCTTTGATCCATAGTTTCTGCAAATATTACAACATGGCAATTAATATACAAACATGAATGTCCGACGTCCGGACCGCCTCTCTCATGAATGTCCGACGTCTGGACCGCCTCTCTCATGAATGTCAAACAAGGGATTCTCTTAACCTTTAAGGGATTTAACAAAATGGCGCCATTCTGAATGTGCAGAAAATGGTCCATATTTTTTCCTGATCTCATCTACCCTTCTATATGTCACGTTGTCTAGTTTCAAAGGATTCAAGAAAACCAAGGCTTCATCATTAGTTGGAAGTAACAGGCGCATAATGGTACGAAGCTCTCCAAAATTGTTTTGGAACGGAGTCCCGGATAGGATAATTAATTAGCTTTTTGGTACGAAGTTCAGCAAGAGCCTTCCGAATATCGCTATTTGGAAGGCCTTTGCTGAAATTCGTACCAAAAAGCGAATTATTCTATCCGGAACTCCGTTCCAAAACAACTTTGAAGAGCTTCGTAGCATCATACGCATGTTACTTCCGGCTAATGATGAAGCCATGGATTTCTTCAATACTTTGACAGACAACGTGACATATAGAAGAATATATATATAGATGAGATCAGAAAAAAATTGGATCAACTTGTGCACATCCATAATGGGGGCATTCTTGATAAATCTATGTTACCGGAGTTATATATGTTACCTTAGGGGGTAGACGACAACGACGCTCACCCCTCATGTCATGTCCGACGTCCCCCCTCATGTCGAAGTTATCGGGGAGGGGGTAGACGACAACGACGCTCACCCCTCATGTCCGACGTCCGACGTCCCCCCTCATGTCATGTCCGACGTCCCCCCTCATGTCGAAGTTATTGGGGAGGTGGCCTCGACAACGCTCTTTTAACTTGGTAAATTTGGGTGGCCTCGACAACTCTTCTAGGGTTTGGGGTGGCCTTGACAACGCTCTTTTAACTCATTTAACTTGGTAAATTTGGGTGGCCTCGACAACGCTTCTAGGGTTTGGGGTGGCCTCGACAACACTTCTAGGGTTTGGGGTGGCCTCGACAACGCTTTTTCAGTCCCGGTTTGGGTGGACTCGACCCCATGTTGAAGAGTTACCGGAGTTTTCTATGAAAAAAAATACTACCTATCACATCTCAGTCCCGGTTTGGGTGGACTCGAGTGTTTGGTCGGGCGAGAGGGGGTTGATCGACGGCCCCCCTCATGTCGAAGTTACCGGAGTTCTCTTCTAGGGGTTTGGGTGGCCTCGAGAGTTTGTCAGGTAGGGGAGGGAGGGGGTAGGAGATCGACAACACTTTTTTTCTACGGTTTGCGTGGCCTCGAGAGTTGGTCGCCCGATATGTCCGACGTCCCCCGTCATGTCGAAGTTACCGGAGTTTTCTTCTAGGGGTTTGGGTGGCCTCGAGAGTTTGTCAGGTAGGGGAGGGAGGGGGTAGGAGATCGACAACGCTTTTTTTCTAGGGTTTGCATGGCCTCGAGAGTTGGTCACCCGATATGTCCGACGTCCCCCCTCATGTCAAATTTACCGGAGTTTTCTTCTAGGGGTTTGGGTGGCCTCGAGAGTTTGTCGGCTAGGGGCGGGAGGGGGTAGGAGATCAAGGGCAACGGCGACATACATACATAGCCACATACATACATGGAAGAAAATGCTATCCATCCATACATACATAGCCACATACATACATGGAAAAAAATACATATATGAACAAAAAAAATCAACATATATATAAAAAAAATTGCACAGAGCCGGGGCGGCGGCGGCTCACAGCGGGGGCGGCCGGCGAAGGCGACGGCGACGGCGGGGGCGGCGACGGCGCCGGCGACGGCGACGGCGGGGGTGGCGAGGGCGCCGGCGACGGCGACGTCGGGGGCGGGCCGGGGTAGGGGCGCGGCCGGGCGTGCTCGGGGGCGGGGCAGGGGCATCGGCTCGGGGGCGGGGCAGGGCCGTGGGCTCGGGGACGACGACGGCGACGGCTACGGCGACGACGGGGCAGGGGTGTGGCGACGGCGACGGCGTGGGCGGTGGACGGCGTCGGGGCAGCCTGACGGCGTCGAGGAGCTCGATCGGCGTCGTCGGGCGAAGTGGCGATGAAAACTGTGAAATTTCACAAGTGCTGCTTATATACACTCAGCATTGGTCCCGGTTCGTGGCACCAACTGGGACCAATGCCCACCTTTAGTCCCGGTTGGTGCCACCAACCGGGACCAAAGGTCTCTTTTCGTCAGCCCAAAGGGCGGGAAGCAGAGACCTTTGGTCCCGGTTGGTGGCACCAACCGGGACTAAAGGGTGGCATTGTTCCCGGTTGGTGGCACCAAGCGGGACCAAAGGTTGGTATTGGTCCCGGTTAGTACCACCAACCGGGACTAAAGGGTGGTGCTGCCCGGGGCCAAAAGTTTAGTCCCACCTCGCTAGCTGAGAGGGCTCGAGAGTGGTTTATAAGCGATGCTGCGCCAGCACTCTCGAGCTCCTCTCAACTGCAGGCTTACGGGCCTAATCGCACACACCTCTGCCTGTGGGCTTTCTGGGCCTTCTGCGGGCCTGAATCCTGGCCCAACTAGCTGGTTGGGTTTCTAGTCATATTCAGGCCGTGGTGGCCCAGTAGGCGACATTTTTTTTAATTTTTTTCTACTTTTTTTATTTTCTTTTTTGCTTTATTTATTTTCTTTTGTTTCTACTTACAGTTTTTCAGTGATTCTTTTTGCTTTTAGGTCACAAAAATTATAAAATTTCTGTTAGTGCCATTAGTTTCCAAATTTGAATAGTTTAAATTTGAATTCTTTTAAATTGGTGTGAATCACTAGTTTGTGAATAACTTTACTATAAAAATTGATTTTTGAGTGATTCTTTTTCCTGCTATTTAATATTACTGTGTTTTATCATTATATTCAATTTGGTAATTTTTAGGTTATTTTAAATGTCTTTTTTAACCAAAAACATATTTTGTTATTTTAGTTTGCTATTAAAGTTTCTAAAAAAAATCTTTATGAAAATTCTTTTTGCTATTAATGTTTTGAACAAAAAATTCTTTGATAACTTTAGTTGCATAAGTTTTATATAATTTTAGTTTCATAAATACTAGAGGTTTATAAAATATTTTTAGTTGATTCCTTTTGCTATTAGTGTTTTATAAAAGCTTTTTAGTTGATTCTTTTTGCTATTGAAGAATATTATAGTTTTATTTTAGTGGATCATAACAGAATTTTTTAATTGATTATTTTTAGTTCTTTATTTTTGCTATTAGAGTTTCATAAAGGTATTCTAGTTCATTCTTTGAGCTAAATGACCCTGAAATTGAAAAGCACTTCAAATGAACCCTGAAAAGGTTGAAAGTTGGCATGGTATCATCATTTCACCCACATAGCATGTTATAAAAAGTTGAGAGGGTTACGGCAAAAACTGGATGCACTTCGTGTACAAAACGGACAATCTCTTTCGAAGTATCAGGGTTTCGAACGAAAACTCATCTGTTACAAAAGGCATTTAATTTCTTCACATGTAACTGCAATGATATAGTTGTGGAGAGAAAGTCTTGACTTTTTCTTCGCTTGTGTCCTTTGCTTATTGGGCCATAACCATGGATAATCATCATCGTTTAACAGGGTGCTTGGGTCAGCCTTGACTTTGAAGGGAGGAATTTCATGAAACTTTTCATAATCTTCAGACATGTCTGTCTTGCCCTCCAATCCCATGATGTCTCTTTTTCCTGAAAGAACTATGTGGCGCTTTGGCTCATCGTATGATGTATTCGCTTCCTTATCTTTTCTTTTTCTCGGTTTGGTAGACATGTCCTTCACATAGAAAACCTGCGCCACATCATTGGCTAGGACGAATGGTTCGTCTCTGTACCCAAGATTGTTCAGATCCACTGTTGTCATTCCGTACTATGGGTCTACCTGTACCCCGCCTCCTGACAGATTGACCCATTTGCACTGAAACAATGGGACCTTGAAATCATGTCCATAGTCAAGTTCCCATATGTCCACTATGTAACCATAATATGTGTCCTTTCCCCTCTTGGTTGCTGCATCAAAGCGGACACCGCTGTTTTGGTTGGTGCTCTTTTGATCTTGGGTGATCGTGTAAAATGTATTTCCATTTATCTCGTACCCTTTGTAAGTCAATACAGTCGAAGATAGTCCCCTGGCCAATGAGTACAGCTCATCAGAAACAGTGTTGTCACCCATGAGACGTTTTTGCAACCAACTGCCGAAAGTCCTGATGTGTTCATATGTAATCCAGTCGTCACACTGCTCCGGGTGTTTGGAGCGCAGAATATTCTTGTGTTCATCGACATACGGGGTCACCAAGGTAGAATTCTGTAGAACTGTGTAGTGTGCTTGAGACCAAGAATGCCCGTCCCTACATATTATTGAGTCCGCTCCTAGCGTGCCTTTTCCAGTCAGTCTCCCCTCATACCGCGATTGAGGGAGACCAATCTTCTTAATGTCAGGAATGAAGTCAACACAAAACCCAATGACATCCTCTGTTTGATGGCCCATGGAGATGCTTCCTTCTGGCCTAGCGCGGTTATGAACATATTTCTTTAAGACTCCCATGAACCTCTCAAAGGGGAACATATTGTGTAGAAATACAGGGCTCAGAACGACAATCTCGTCGACTAGATGAACTCGGACGTGCGTCATGATATTGAAGAAGGATGGTGGGAACACCAGCTCGAAACTAACAAGACATTGCACCAAATCACTCCTTAACCTTGGCAGGATTTCTGGATCGATCACCTTCTGAGAGATTGCATTGAGGAATGCACATAGCTTCACAATGGCTAATCGAACGTTTTCCGGTAGAAGCCCCCTCAATGCAACCGGAAGCAGTTGCGTCATAATCACGTGGCAGTCATGAGACTTTAGGTTCTGGAACTTTTTCTCTGCCATATTTATTATTCCCTTTATATTCGACGAGAAGCCATACGGGACCTTCATACTGAGCAGGCATTCAAAGAAGATTTCTTTCTCTTCTTTGGTAAGAGCGTAGCTGGCAGGAACTTCATACTCCTTTGGATGCATGCCGTCTTTTTCATGCACACGTTGCTGTTCCTCCCGTGCCTCCGGTGTATCTTTTGTCTTCCCATCCACTCCCAAGAAGCCTAGCAGGTTCACGCAAAGATTCTTAGTCACGTGCATCACGTCGATAGCAGAGCGGACCTCTAGGTCTTTCCAATAGGGTAGGTCCCAAAATATAGATTTCTTCTTCCACATGGGTGCGCGTCCCGCATCGTCAGTCGGAACATATAGTCCGCCAGGACCCTTTCCAAAGATTACTTGTAAATCATTGACCATATCAAGTATGTGATCACCAGTATGGAGGCGGGCTTCTTTCGGTGATCTGCCTTACCTTTGAAATGCTTTCCTTTCTTTCGACATTGATGGTTGGTCGGAAGAAATCGACGATGCCCCAGGTACACATTCTTTCTGCATTTGTCCAAATATATACTGTCGGTGTCATCTAAACAGTGTGTGCATGCGTGGTATCCCTTGTTTGTCTGTCCTGAAAGGTTACTGAGAGCAGGCCAATCGTTGATGGTTACAAACAGCAACGCATGTAGGTCAAATTCCTCCTGTTTGTGCTCATCCCACACACGTACACCTTCTCCATTCCACAGCTGTAAAAGTTCTTCAACTAATGGCCTTAGGTAGACATCAATGTTGTTGCCGGGTTGCTTAGGGCCTTGGATGAGCACTGGCATCATAATGAACTTCCGCTTCATGCACAACCAAGGAGGAAGGTTATAGATACATAGAGTCACGGGCCAGGTGCTATGATTGCTGCTCTGCTCCCCAAAAGGATTAATGCCATCTGCACTTAAACCAAACCATACGTTCCTTGCGTCACCTGCAAAGTCCCCCCACCTTCTCTCGATTTTTCTCCACTGCGACCCGTCAGCGGGTGCTCTCAACTTCCCGTCTTTCTTACGGTCTTCTTTGTGCCATCGCATCAACTTGGCATGCTCTTTGTTTCTGAACAGACGTTTCAGGCGTGGTATTATAGGAGCATACCACATCACCTTGGCAGGAACCCTCTTCCTGGGGCGCTCGCCCTCAACATCACCAGGGTCATCTCGTCTGATCTTATACCGCAATACACCGCATACCGGGCATGCGTTCAAATCCTCGTACTCACCGCGGTAGAAGATGCAGTCATTAGGGCATGCATGTATTTTCTGCACCTCCAATCCTAGAGGGCATAGAACCTTCTTTGCTTCGTAAGTACTGTCGGGCAATTTGTTATCCTTTGGAAGCTTCTTCTTCATTATTTTCAGTAGCGAACTAAATCCCTTGTCAGATACACCATTGTCTGCCTTCCATTGCAGCAATTCCAGTGTGGTACCGAGCTTTGTGTTGTCATCTTCGCAATTTGGGTACAACCCTTTTTTGTGATCCTCTAACATGCGATCGAACTTCAACTTCTCCCTTTGACTTTCGCATTCTCTCTGTGCATCAACAATGACCCGGCGAAGATCATCATCGGGCACATCGTCTGGTTCCTCTTGATCTTCAGCTTCCCCCATTGCAGCATCACCGTATTCAGGGGGCGGGTAGTTGTCATCATCCTCTTCTTCTTCGTTGTCTTCCATCATAACCACTCTTTCTCCGTGCTTGGTCCAAACATTATAGTGTGGCATAAAACCCTTCTCGAGCAGGTGGAAGTGAAGGGTTTTAGAGTTGGAGAAAGCCTTCGTATTCTCACAGATAGTACATGGACAATGCATAAAACCATTCTGCTTGTTTGCCTCAGCCGCTTCGAGAAAATTATGCAGGCCCTTAATATACTCGGAGGTGCGTCGGTTATCTGCGTGCGTTATATAGTTCTCATTCTTAAACAACATATAACTCTCTAGAGCATCTAATTAAAACATACATTGAAACTATGTAAAAAATTTAAATGCAACAACAAATGCGATCATAACCGCAACTAAGGTACCAATTGATCCAACGGCATAATGATACCAAGCCTCAGTATGAATGGCATATTTTCTAATCTTTCTAATCTTCAAGTTCATTTGCATCTATCTTGATCTTTTGATCGTCGACGACATCAGCAACATGCAACTCCAACTTCATCTTCTCCTCTTCAACTCTTTGTAATTTTTCTTTCAAGTAATTGTTTTCTTTTTCAACCAAATTTAACTTCTCGACAAGAATTTCTATGTCGGTTGGAATTTCCGGTTCACATACCTCCTAGATTAAAAAATCTATGTCACGTTGGTCGGCATAATTGTCATAAACACTAAATAAAACAAATAGTTATAAAAGATAATATATACCACATCCGAATCATAGACAGGACGAGGGCCGACGGAGGCGGATACCAAATCCATCGCACTATATAATAACAAACAATAATAAAAGTAAGAAAATTACACAAGTATCTATCTAAATCATACAAGTAAGAACTTTTTTCTTTTAGAAAGAAGATAAGAAGAAGAGGCTAACCATGGTGGTGCCGGCGCCGAGATGGGCGCGGGCGATCGACGGCGGTGAGGATGGGGATGGGACAGGACGGACCGCCAAACCTAGACAAATCTTGAGGAAAATGGAGTTTGGACAAGGAGCTTCGAGAGGAGAAAGCTTAAGTGTGGATCGGGCATTTCATCGAACACCTCATGTGCATAGGAGGTGAGCTAGAGCACCACAAAAGCTCTCCCACGGCCGGCCAAAAAAATAGAGCAGTGCACTGCTCTGCTCGCGGGCAGGGGGTATATATAGGCCAACCATTGGTCCCGGTTTGTGGCTGGAACCGGGACTAAAGGACCCCATTTGGTCCCGGTTCCAGCCACAAACCGGGACCAATGGTTGTGGGCCAGGAGCGAGGCGCATTGGTCCCGGTTCGTGTCTGGAACCGGGACCAAAGGGGTCACCATTTGGTCCCGGTTCCAGAAACGAACCTGGACCAATGGTTGTGGGCCAGGAGCGAGGCGCATTGGTCCCGGTTCGTGTCTGGAACCGGGACCAAAGGGGTCAGACGAACCGGGACCAAAGGCCCACGAGGCCCGGCCGGCGCCCTGGCCTCACGAACCGGGACGGATGCCCCCATAGGTCCCGGTTCATGAGTGAACCGGGATTAATGGGATTTTCAAGGCTGGACCAAAGCCATGTTTTCTACTAGTGACATCCTTCAGGAAAGGAATCCTGGTGAGAGCTAGTAGCTAGCTCCAACAACCCAACCCGCCAAATCCGACAACCGAGACTATCTTCAACCGTTTCATCGAACCCTCATCACCTTCTAACAACATCTTGATCATCTTGTCAAATGGGTCAGCAATACTAACGAGCTCTATCACATCTTTGTACATAGCTGACAGACGAGGGTCAATGGTAGAACCAGCCTTGGTGCCATGCATTTCAAGCCCATACCTTTGACGGCTAACTGTTTAGCAAGATCTTGGGCTTCGTCAATGGCACTAAAAATCTGATGCAAATCCTTGCCCTTCCGGAACAATTTGGTGGCTCGTTTAAGGAACTTCTTGACTCTGTTCTTGGTGTTGATGGGGCCAGCACTGTGATAGCCCTCCTCGTCCACCGGCACCATGGAAGCGTCGACGGCGTCTTCGATTTCATAGGACAGCTCCCTCACCTTGTCTGCCCAGATGCAGACCTGCTCGTCGAGCTGGTCCGACGGCAACTCGCCCACCTTGCGGAGCGCATGAACGTCAGCTCTGTCTTGAGTGACTTGACACTAGTAGAAAACAGGGCATCAGTCCCGGTTCCAGAGGGCCTTTAGTCCCGGTTCTGCAACCGGGACTGTACAATCGGGACTAAAGGCCCCCACTTTTAGTCCCGGTTGGGTTACGAACCGGGACTAAAGGAGCTCCACGTGGCCGCTGTGGGCCGCCCAGGCAGCTGGACCTTTAGTCCCGGTTGGTAACACGAACCGGGACTAAAGGAGCTCCACGTGGCCGCTGTGGGCGCCCAGGCAGGAGGACCTCTAGTCCCGGTTGGTAACACCAACCGGGACTAGAAGGCAGCCACGCGTCAGCACTACCAGGCGCTGGGGTTTTTTTTTTTTGAAAGGAGGGGTTTAGGGGTTTTGGAGGGTTTAGGGGTTTCATTTTGTGTTTCCCCTTTTGTTTTTGTGTTTACCATTCAATTCCTTTACATTTAGGGTTTTTTTTTATGCTTTTCATTCAACTCGACGCTAGCTACTACATATAGCAATGAAGGAACCATTACACAACATCGTCATGATCAATATATAGAGAGAAGTGCCCTCACTTTCTCCGTGCTTGGTCGAACAATAAGTTTTCGTATATCTATTTGACGCTACTACATATAGTACACGTTCATGCATATATATACAATATAACATCTCTTACGATCCATAATATCTAATTACCAAAATCGCATTGCCAATCCCGATGGTGTTCTCCGTCTGTAGGTATGACATGGTCAACCAAGAATCCCGCCAATTCCTCATGAATTGCTCGTATGCGATCAGTTGGTAGGAGTTCGTCCCGCTTCCGCCGGATCTAATTTAAAGAAGGGGGTCAATATATATATATGAATGAAACTCAACACAATTGATGGTAATAAAAAAAATGTGAATATTGTTTACGTACTTCAAATTGTTGTAAAGATCTGCCCCGCTCAGAGATGTTGTGGCGAATGTACTCGTAAACGTAGTATCCACATAAATTATTCCCGGGTTCCTGCCACAAGAACTTTACGAGAATAGAGTTCAATCAAAATGATAATCAAGCATGATAATGGTATTGAAACTAGAATCAATGAGAGATGCGCGGAACTAGCTAGTAGTACTTACTTTGGGGTGTGAAAATCGCAGCTCCTTTTTCCATTCACCCCTAACCTGGTTGGTGAACTTTTTCCAAACCCTGCTCGGCAAAGAAAATGATTACTTGATATCAGGAAATGAATGAAAGTTGCCGATATGGTGCGATAATGATTAAACTTACTTCTGGAGCATTTGACTCATGCCCGCCCACTCCTTAGCGTCTTTACATCTCGAGTCCAAGACAATTACTAGTCCCACGTCAAGCTGAATGGCTAGCAGAATAAAGTGGAACATGCGCACGCATGACTCATCAATTACACTTAACCTCGAGTAAGCGAAACAGAATGTGCACAAGACAGTAACACTCAGTTGAAGTTGTAAGGAAATAGTATTTCCCTTTTGTTTTGTTGTCCAAGTAACACCTTTAGCAAGTAATTCTCAGTATCATCGGGGTTTTTTTTGTACCGTATATTCATTTACAGTATTTGGGTTAATGAACCCAATGTCATAGATTTTTCCTCTGCATTCGCGGATCTTCAATCTGCATAATATAGTGTGAGGATAATTATACATGCAATGAACGAGCTGAGCTAGAGACTTAATTACAGAAAAAACACTTACAGACAATAGCAACTGATGATAGTTTTGTCGAGGGCGTCTTGATTGTATAACTGAAATAATTCTTCAAATTGAATGTACAACGTCTCGACTCCATTGAAGTAGTGCTCATCTTTAATTCCCACGCAGATACTGTCGGTCCCTTCCTTGCAGGCTTTCAAGTACCAGTTATGCAATGTTCGCATCATCGTTGATAGACGCGGGAGCTGCTCAGGTCTGACGAGAGGCTTCCCGTGCTCGTATCTAAAGGCTACCTCAGCCATTTGGAACTGTACCTCATCGCCTAAGTAATCAGCAAGAGTGTAACCAGGATGAGCGGCCGCTACCCCCGGATCATTAGCGATATCGGGAAACACCTTGAGCGGGGGGCATGATTGTTTTTCCTGTTCGCCAAGCTGGGGAATTGTTTTCCCACTTCTTGCAGCACTGCTAGTACTTCTCGACCTTTTCGCTTCATGAAATGTCTTTACAATACAGCGGTCATAGTGTGAGAGCGGCGGAGGAGATGGTGGTCGCTGAAGGGCATCCAGACAGCGCTTCGCTTTTACCGGATCAATTATCTCCTTTGGATCTGGACGTTTCGGTGCAAGCTGGCGTTTCACATCGGCAGCCACGATCTCGTTGATTTCCTCCTCAGTCATGTCGTATGGTAACTTGGGAGGAGCCTTCGTGACGCTTGGACCTGCTCTGGATTTCTTCGTTGTTGTAGTGCTAGCCGCCGGAGCGGCGGCGGGTCTCTTCCACCGTTGCTGAGGCGACGGAGGAGGCGGAGTCAGCTGACGCGGCAGAGGAGGTGGAGTCCGCTGACACGGCGGAGACAGCTGAGGCGGCGGAGGATTCTGCTGAGGGGCCTCCTCCGGCGGAGTCTGCTGACGCGGCGGAGACAGCTAAGGCGGCGGAGTGTGCTGACGGGGCGGACACGACTGAGGCAGCGGAGGTAGAGCTGGACTGTGAGGAGTCTGCTGAGGGGCCTCCTCCGGCTGAGTCTGCTGATGCGGCGTCCATTGTTGAAGCATGATGTATTCCTTTCTCCATAGAATGGTAGTCCTTACGGCATCTACCAGATGAGTCTCCCCTTCACCTGTAGGGTACTCAAGCTCTAGCCCCTCGAATCCGTTGGTAACTTCATCCACCCCGACAATAGCAAAGCCATCTGGAATCGGATTGCAATGGAAAGTTCCATTAGGTCTAGGAGGTAAGACATATCCGACCGTCACCTTCAAGGTTAGGTTGATGCATTTCGCCATTAGCTCACAATGTTCCCTCTCCGTGATATAATCCACGGGGTAGCGAGGAGCCATGATATCAGGCCGAACGAGCTCCGTGGAAGCCACGCTGCTTTTCCACTGAGATGGTGGGGTAGCTTCTTGGGCAGTATCGAATGAAGGATCTTCGTGCTGCTGAGATGGTGGGCCGCCGGTAGCTCGCTGACTGGTAAGTGCCTCTAGTTTCTTCTCCTGCAATGCTAATCTTTGTTCTACATTCTGCATCCGGTCGGCTTCCTCTTTCTTCTTTCTCCCTCGGCTTCTATAACCAGTGTTGTCGGGAAACCCATGCACCAACGGAACGGAGCCTGATGTGCCTCGTGTTCGTCCAGGGTGTTCAGGATTCTTGAGGGCGCGTGACAGCATGTCCTTCTCTCTGTCGGGATGGAACTTCCCTTCCTGCACATCCTTGATTGCTTCCTAAATCTTTCTGACGGGTGTTTCAAGTTGTTCTTTCGTGTAAACACACTTCCCTGTTTCTGGGTCCAAAGTTCCCCCATGCCCGAAGAACCAAGTCCTTGCCCGTTTGGGCCAGTTCAATGTCGCTGGTTGGATCCCTTTAGCAAGCAGGTCGTTCTCAGCTTTGTCCCACGTAGGCCCGGCAACCTTGTAGCCACTTGACCCCGTAACATGGTGATACTGCTTCTTTGCAGCATTTAGCTTATTTGTCTGTGACCTGTTATTAGCTTTCTCCGTTTTCTTGTACGCCACAAATGCGGGCCAGTGATCTTTTATCTTCGCATATTGACCGGTGAATTCTGGAGTCTCGTCTTTCTCGACAAACTGTTCGTTCAATCTTTTCTTCCAGTTCTTGAATTGTTCTGCCATCTTCTTAAGAGCCCATTTTTTGACTTTTCGCTCTATAACTGGGTTATTTGGATCCTCCTCTGGCGGTAGGCTGAAATTTATCATGAGCGAGTTCCAAAGCTGATCTTTGCATCTATCGTCGACATAAGAAACTCCATCGTCCTTCTTCTTATTCCATTCTTGGATGCTGATCGGGACGCTGTCCCTAACAACAACTCCGCACTGATGTATAAATCGGTCTTGGGTCCGCTTGGGAACAGTCGGTTTGCCATCTGGATTGACTTCTTTGATCGTGAACCTTTCATTCTCGCCCAACCTTTTCTTCGGGCCTCGTCTCCTTATTGAAGTTTGGCTCGATCCGGAGGGCTAAAAGAAGAAGGAAGTGTTAATATATGTACATACAAAACAATTAATGCATCTAGTCAGCAGAGGCTTAATTAATATATATACCTCGCCGGACTTTGCAACAGTTAAGGCTCCAACACTGGCGGAGCCGTCATCTTCTCTTCTCTTACCATCGGAGTCGTTGAGAAACTGTGAGGGCATGATATCATCATCTCCCTCGCGGATTATTTCCTCCAACGCCTTTTCTTGTTCTAAGTCTCTATCGTGTTCCATAGTTTCTGCAAATATTACAACATGGCAATATACAACCATGAGAGATGGATTAGCGGCAAACATAGACCTAATCACAACAAGGAATCATATGCATATGAGCAATGGATTAGTGGATTATCGGGGTTGTGTTTTAACGACCCCCTCCCCCCTCATATCGAAGTTATACCGAAATTATCGGGGTTATGTTTTAACACGACCCCCCCCCCTCATGTCGAACTCAATGAACAACATGAAAATTTGTAAGTGATTGCTAAACTTTTATGCTTCATTTATATGAAGATCAATTATCCAGTATAACTATGTTCACGATATGAGGCATTGGACATTATCTAGAATCATATCTGATGAGTCGTCCTATCTTTCAGGAGAGGATACTTTGCGGACCGCCTATCTCATGCCTGTCCGACGTGCAAATCAGGTTTTCATATGCCTCAAAATCAAAGTTATCGGGGTTATGTTTTAACGATCCCCGGCCCCACCTCTCATGTCGAAGTTACGACGTTATTTGTACAAGATGAATACAAGATTTATACACAAGATGAATACAAAATGAATACAAGATGAATACAAGATTTATACACAAGATGAATACACAACTCAACAAATGAACCAACCATCATCCTATGAACAAAACTCAACATACGACAAATGGACACCTTTTGTCGAACAGCGGAGGGACGAGCAGGGACCAACTCCACGGAGATGCAACACCACAACCTGTAATTCCACCGAGTGAAAAAAATTTAGGCAAACCCAAGTATGCCACTGGATAGAATGGAAGATTTTAGTTGAAATGGACCTATAAAGATCATGGCAAACGGATGCACGGAACTCAAATGGTGATCAAAGCAATATGCAATGCAAATCTGTCCATTATAGCTAGATACCAATTTGAAAGCAAGATTTGAACATGCTACAGAATTTCTACATGGCAACAAATGGCATGACATGAATGTACATGGAACACATGGCAAAACATGCTTACTGAACTAATTCAAATGACCCCTAGATCAATGGCAATCATCATGACAAGTTGACAAGTATTAACAGATTTTCAAACTTAGTGATATTTGCATGGCATGGCAGAAATGAATAGATAGCAAGTTTACAAGCTTGTAGCACTCACTACAGGTCCTAACATGGCATGAACTAAAATGTACCAGCAAGATGACATCAAAATGCTCCTACTTCATGTTCAAAGATTGCCCAAAAGATGCTTGCATTAAAACATGCAAAAAAGACAAAATGAACTCTAATGCAAAAAAATTGTTCTTTGATTTGCAAAGGAGCTATATTCTCCCCAATTCTTTTGCACCCACAAAAATTACTC
This sequence comes from Elymus sibiricus, assembly GCA_039707655.1. Classification (NCBI taxonomy): domain Eukaryota; kingdom Viridiplantae; phylum Streptophyta; class Magnoliopsida; order Poales; family Poaceae; genus Elymus; species Elymus sibiricus. Next base: position 2,708,073 of record CM077670.1, on the reverse strand, counting down.
CATCTATTTGACAGTACCCACAACCCATTCCACCAAAAACATTTTGTTCCATAGTTGAAATTTTTCAAATTTCATTCAGTTCAAATTTGGACCAGATTCAAACTCCATGGTCAAAGCCCAATTTAAATTGCTCCAAAAATTCTGAAACTTTGCCAGACTCTCTTTTGTGCATCAACACCTCACCACAAAAATTCTAAAAAATTCCTAAAATTCCTAGAGCCATCTGGTATTTCATCATACACTTGATGTGCACTGTTTAGCACTGTCAAAACTTTTAGTAAATTCAGAAACATTCGGAGAGAGGGGGGAATCAGCGTCGGCATAGGGGTCGGCGGCGTCGGCGTCCAACAGGGGGGGATAGGAGGAGGAGGAGGAGGGGATCGGGGCGGCGCTCACAGTGAGGAGGCGTCGGCGACGAGGGCACGGGGGCGGCGGCGACGAGGAGCGGGCTCGGGGGCAGCGACGAGGAGCGGGCTCGGGGGCGGCGATGAGGCGCGGGCTCGGGGGCGGCGATGCATGGGGAGGAGGGCTCGGGGACGGCTCGGAGGCGACGGCGAGGTCCGGCAGCCTGGCGGCGTCGAGGTGGTCTTCGGCGTCGGGGGAGAGGGAGATCGAAACTGGAGATGGTGTTTGGAAAAATTTTCTAAGTCCTGCTTATATACACACAGATTTAGTCCTGGTTGGTGGCTCCAACCGGGACTAAAGGTCGTTTTCGGCAGCCAAATGGGCGCGAAAGCTCAGGCCTTTAGTCCCGGTTGGTTCCACCAACCGGGACTAAAGGCCTGACCGGGCACAGCTGACGGGTGGTGAGAGTTTAGTCCCACCTCACCAAGCGAGAGGCGCTCGCATCGGTTTATAAACCCGGCTGTGGGTGAGTGGGCAAGATCCTATCAATGCAGACAGCTCATCGTCTAACCTGGTGCCTCTCTACCCTGTGGGGCCTACTAGCAGAAGAAATACATGTCCCACGGGCCTGCATCCTGGCCCATATGGTGGGGCTTCTAGTCGTATGCAGGCCGTGGAGTGTAATTTCTCCTGTTAGTAGGCGGGCTTTTTTTTCTTTTAATTTTTTTTGCATATGTTACATGTAAATTTTTGGACCTTCACCAAATCACCTCTAAAATTTTGTACATGGTCACTTACATGTAATACACATGTAAATCAAAGGATATTTTAAATAGGTGTTTTAAAATTATTTTAATGTTTTGATTTAATTCCTTTTGCTATTAAAGTTTTTAACAAAAAATACTTTATGAAAAAAATTTAGTTGGATAAATTTTATATAATTTTAAGTTAATATTATTTTGATCATAACTAGAGTTTTATAAAAGCTTTTTAGTTGATTCTTTTTGCTATTGAAGAATATTATAGTTCTATTTTAGTTGATCATAACTAGAATTTTATATAACTTTATTCTTTGACACATCAGGTGGTGGTTTGTCAATATGTTTTTGAAAATATTGAGCAACCAACCGGTGCTCAGAAGACATTCATATTTTGTTTGGACATAATTGCATTGATAAACTCCTCTGTATAATTAAAATACTAAAAGGACATGAATAATTGAAATTTCATAACTTATTAAATAATTATTATAAAATCATGTTTCAAATGCCAAAATGCCCTAGCTAGCTCTTACAAAGATTTCCTCCGGTTTGTCCAAAGTGGCACTTTCCAGCTATAAGTCCGGAAACTCACACTAGAGAGAACGTGATGGCGGTGAAGTCGGTCACATCCCAGAGTGGTATCTTGGGGTATAAAACTATTTCTTTGCGTGTGTACCTTGCTTATTGCGCCGTAACCATGGATAATCTTCATCATTTAACAGGATGCTTGGGTCAGTCTTCACTCTGAAGGGAGAAATTTCATGAAACTTTTCATAATCTTCTGACATGTCTGTCTTGTCCTCCACTCCCACGATGTTTCTTTTCCCTGAAAGAACTATGTGGCGCTTTGGCTCATCGTATGATGTATTCTCTTCCTTATCTTTTATTTTTCTCGGTTTGGTAGACATGTCCTTCACATAGAAAATCTGCGCCACATCATTGGCTAGGACGAATGGTTCGTCTGTGTACCCAAGATTGTTGAGATCCACTATTGTCATTCCGTACAGCGGGTCTACCTGTACCCCGCCTCCTGACAGATTGACCCATTTGCACCGAAATAAAGGGACCTTAAAATCACTTCCATAGTCAAGTTCCCATATGTCCTCTATGTAACCATAATATGTGTCCTTTGCCCTATTGGTGTTTGCTACATCAAAGCGGACACCACTGTTTTGGTTGGTGCTCTTTTTATCTTGGGCGATCGTGTAAAATGTATTCCCATTTATCTCGTACCCTTGGAAAGTCAATACAGTCAAAGATGGTGTACTGGCCAACAAGTACAACTCATCTCCAACAGTGGTGTGACCCATGAGATGTGTTTGCAACCAACCGCCGAAAGTCCCCATGTGTTCATGTGTAATCCAGTCGTCAGACTGCTCCGGGTGTTTGGAGCGTAGAATATTCTTTTGTTCATTGATATACGGGGCCACCAAGGTAGAATTCTGTAGAACTGTCTAGTGTGCTTGCACCCAAGAATGCCCGTCCCTACATATTATTGAGTTCAGTCCTAGCGTGCCTTTTCCACCCAGTCTCCCCTCATGCCACGATTCAGGAACACCAATCGGCTTAAGCTCAGGAATAAAGTCAACACAAAACTCAATGACCTCCTCTGTTTGATGGCCCGTGGAGATGCTTCCTTCTGGCATAGCACAGTTACGAACATATTTATTTAAGACTCCCATGAACCTCTCAAAGGGGAACATATTGTGTAGAAATACAGGACCCAGAATTGCAATCTCGTCGACTAGGTGAACTAGGACGTGCGTCATAATACTGAAGAAGGATGGTGGGAACACCAACTCGAAACTGACAAGACATTGGACCAAATCATTCTGTAACCTTGGTAGGATTTCTGGATCGATTACCTTCTAAGAAATTGCATTGAGGAATGCACATAGCATCACAATGGCTAATCGAACATTTTCTGGTAGAAGCCCCCTCAATGCAACCGGAAGCAGTTGCGTCATAATCACGTGGCAGTCATGAGACTTTAGGTTCTGGAATTTTTTCTCTGCCATATTTATTATTCCCTTTATATTCGATGAGAACCCAGACGGGACCTTGATACTAAGCAGGCATTCAAAAAATATTTCCTTCTCTTCTTTGGTAAGAGCGTAGCTGGCAGGACCTTGATAATGCTTTGGATGCATGCCGTCTTTTTCGTTCATACGTTGCTGGTCCTTTCGTGCCTCCGGTGTATCTTTGGTCTTCCCATACACGCCCAAGAAGCCTAGCAGGTTCACGCAAAGATTCTTCGTCATGTGCATCACGTCGATTGCAGAGCGGACCTCTAGGTCTTTGCAATAGGGTAGGTCCCAAAATATAGATTTCTTCTTCCACATGGGTGCGTGTCCGTCATCGTCATTCGGAACAGATTGTCCGCGACGACCCTTTCCAAAGATTACTTGTAAATCCTTGACCATATCAAGTATATCATCACCAGTACGAAGGACAGGTTTCTTCCGGCGATCTGCCTCACCTTTAAAATGCTTGCCTTTCTTTCTTATGGCATGCTTGGTCGGAAGAAATCGACGATGTCCCAGCTACACATTCTTCTTACATTTATCCAAATATATACTTTTGGTCTCATCTAAACAGTGCGTGCATGCGTGGTATCCCTTGTTTGTCTGTCCTGAAAGGTTACTAAGAGCAGGCCAATCATTGATGGTTACAAACAGCAACACTCGTAGGTCAAATTCCTGTTGTTTGTGCTCATCCCACACACGTACACCTTTTATGTCCCACAGCTGTAAAAGTTCTTCAACTAAGGGCCTTAGGTACACATCAATGTCGTTGCCGGGTTGCTTAGGGCCTTGGATGAGCACTGGCATCATAATGAACTTCCGCTTCATGCACAACCAAGGAGAAAGGTTATGAATACATAGAGTCACAGGGCAGGTGCTATGATTGCTGCTCTGCTCCCCAAAAGGATTAATGCCATCTGCACTTATACCAAACAATAAGTTCCTTGCGTCACCTGCAAAGTCCGGCCACTTTCTCTCGATTTTTCTCCACTACGACCCATCAGCGGGTACTCTCAACTTCCCGTCTTTCTTACGGTATTCTTTGTGCCATCGCAACAACTTGGCATGCTCTTTGTTTCTGAACAGACGTTTCAACCATGGTATTATAGGAGCATACTACATCACCTCGGCAGGAACCCTCTTCCTGGGGCGCTCGCCCTCAACATCACCAGGGTCATCTCGTCTAATCTTATACTGCAGTGCACCGCATACTGGGCATGCATACAAATTGTCGTACTCCTCACCGCGGTAGAGGATGTAGTCATTAGGGCATACATGTATCTTCTGCACCTCTAATCCTAGAGGGCAGAGAACCTTCTTTGCTTCGTACGTACTTTCAGGCAATTCGTTATCCTTTGGAAGATTCTTCTTCATTATTTTCAGTAGCTTCCCAAATCCCTTGTCGGATAAACCATTCTATGCCTTCCATTGCAGCAATTCCAGTGCAGTACCGAGCTTTGTGTTGCCATCTTCGCAATTTGGGTACAACCCTTTTTTGTGATCCTCTAACATGCGATCGAACTTCAACTTCTCCCTTTCACTTTCGCATCCTCTCTATGCATCAACAATGACCCGGCGAAGATCATCATCGGGCACATCTGGTGCCTCTTGATCTTCAGCTTCCCCCGTTGCAGTATCACCATATTCAGGGAACATATGATAGTTGTCATCATCCTCTTCTTCTTCGTTGTCTTCCATCATAACCCCTCTTTCTCCGTGCTTGGTCCAAACATTATAGTGGGACATGAAACCCTTCTCAAGCAGGTGGAAGTGAAGGGTTTTCGAGGAAGAGTAATCCTTCGTATTCTCACAGACAGTACATGGGCAATTCATAAAACCATTCTGCTTGTTTGCCTCAGCCACATCGAGAAAATTATGCAGGCCCGTAATGTAGTTGGAGGTGCGTCGGTCACCGTACATCCATTGCCGGTTCATTTGCGTGCATTTTATAATTAAGTATATCAAAAACCATTACAGAACATCATGAATAGAGAAATGACCAAATTAATACAAGTTCATCATCACATTAAAACCAAAGTATAGTAGTGATCAAATGTTATTACTGAAAAAATAAATACATAAAGTTCATACATAGTTCTCATAGAACAACATACAGCTCTCTAGAGCATCTAATTAAAACATACATTGAAACTAACATACAACTATGTAAAACATTTAAATGCAACAACAAATGCGAGCAAAATCGCAACTAAGGTAACAATTGATCCAACAGCATAATGATACCAAGCCTCATTATCAATGGCGTATTTTCTAATCTTTCTAATCTTCAAGTGCATTGCATCCATCTGGATCTTGTGTAGATCGACGACATCGGCAACATGCAACTCCAATTTCATCTTCTCTTCTTCAACTCTTTTCAATTTTTCTTTCAAATAATTATTTACTTTTTCAACTAAATTTAACCTATCGATAAGAGGGTCGGTTGAAATTTCCGGTTCACATACCTCCTAGATAAAGACATCTATGTCAAGTTGGTCGGCATAATTGTCATAAACACTAAATAAAACAAATAGTTATAAAAGATAATATACCACATCCGAATCATTGACCGGACGAGAGCCGACGGGGGCGCATACCAAAACCATGGCACTATATAATAACAAACAATAATACAAGTAAGAAAATTATACAAGTAGCTATATAGATCATACAAGTAAGAATTTTTTTCTTTAAGAAAAAGATAAGAACAAGAGGCTCACCACGGTGGTGCCGGCGACGAGATCGGCACGGGCGATCGACGGCGGTGAGGATGGGGACGGGGACGGGACGGGGACGGGGACCCTACACATGTGCAAACTAAGAAGTTAATTTGAGCTCAAATTGTGCATCTAAATCAAATAAACTCACACATACACTACTCCACTAAAACCCACAAACCACACTACTTCTAGAGCATTTGAAATGAGCTAAACTAGCAGAGAGAGATGAAAGGATGAAGTTGCTAACCTTTTTAGAACACTTGTATAGTTGGTGCACCGCCAAACCTAGACAAATCTTGGGAAAAATGGAGCTTGGAGAGGAGAAAGCTTAAGTGTGGCTCAGACATTTCATCAAACACCTCATGTGCATAGGAGGTGAGAACAGAGTAGCCCACACCTCCCACATGCCGGCCGGCCAAAAAACAGAGGAGTGAGCGCGCAGAGGCGAGCATATATATAGGCATCTTTTTAGTCCCGGTTGGTGTCTAGAACCGGGACTGAAGAGTGACCTTTAGTCCCGGTTCCAGACACCAACCGGGACTAAAGGGGTTGCGCCAGGAGCGAGGCCCTTTAGTCCCGGTTGGTGGCTGGAACCGGGACTAAAAGTCCCAGCCGAACCAGGACTGGTGCCTGTCGAGGCCCGGCCGGAGTCCTGGCCGCTCGAACCGGGACTGATGCACGCATTAGTCCCGGTTCGTAAGTCGACCGGGACTGTTGCTCTGATCTGGCAAAAACCAATGCCATGTTTTGTTTTCTACTAGTGTGATGCATTTCTTCACTCTGTTTTCCAGGTTGTACTCATCGACGATCAGGTCACCGAGCTTACGGAGGAGGGGACTCATGGCCCCCGCAGCGACCTCCATGGCTCAATCTGGCTCCCTTGTGTGATTCAAGCTAGATCCACCTGCTCCAAGTTAGCTTCCTCCTATTTTGGCCATCGCAGCACAGCACAGCACACACATTTCAACTGAACTCTGAAACAGTCCAGCAAAAGAAAAACGAAAATTTCAGCTAGATTAGAGTGACTACCAGTTAAATTTGTGGGGCTTCCGGACGATTTCAACTGTTTTAGAGAGGATTAATTAAAACCAAACTGAGTGGACTTTCAGATAAAATCCGGAAACTAATTAACCGTTTTTTGAGAGGCTTCCAACAGAACTTTGTGAGGCCACGGAACCTTGAACTAAATTGGCAGACTAAGAAGAAAAGAATTTGAACTAAATCGGCGGAACTGGAGTTCCCCTTACCTCCTCCAGTGAGCGGTGGATCCGGCGAGTAGGAACAGATGGAGGCTCCCTCACTGCCACCGGCGGTCGCTCACGACAGCGTCCCAAGCAACAATGCGGCGGCGCGTAGAGAGAGAGAGAGAGAGAGAGAGAGAGAGAGAGATGCGTAGCGTAGGGTCTGGAGATTGGAAAGCACCTGGTTCTTTGTTTTTTAGAGACCCACCTGGGCAAGGAAGAGCACATGGTTCTTTTTACAAGTGCGTGGACAATAATTGTTTTTTTTTTGCGGGAAGCAACTTTACTCAGATAAGCTGGAAACGACCAAAAACAGCACAGCTGTGCATACAAAGTGCGAAAAGGCCCTTAACAAAGAAGAAAATACAACGAAGCTCCAGAGCCAAATCACCAGCGCCACCACACGAAGCTCACCGGAGCACCGCCGCCGGATGGCACCTTGCTGCAACCCTCACCGAAGGCGGACAAGCCTGTGTTTCGGGGAGACACCCACGTGGAGAAGAAGAGGACAATGCCTCGTTTGATCCACACCCGCGCCCAGGGACTACTTCACCTGGAGCCACGAGGGCCGGCCGTCGCTATCAGCGAAGAAGGAATGCAACAGCACGAACAAGGACACCGACACCGCACCTGCACAGGGAAAAAGACCAGCAGATCGAAACAGTGGCGGATCCACCATAGGGGCAAGTAGGGGCAGCCGCCCCGGGTCGCGGCTGAGCAGGGTACCCACCCTACCAGCCCCCAGGCTTAGATCGCCATGGCGCACCTTCTCAGGTCACCATGGCGCTCCGTCTCAGGTCGCCGACTCGCCGTCGCTCGCTGGCAGTTATGCCTTCTCACGAACATGTACGAAGGAGGAAGAAATGTGAAATTCTGGATCTGGATCTTTCAAATGTGGAATTCTTTGGTTCAAGTGCAACATGGTATTGCTCTTGAGGGGACAGATGCTGATGATAGAGGTTTGGCTTCGGGCTATATGATAAACATGGAAACCTTTGAATTTGTTCTTATCTTGCATTTGATGCTTCGAGTGCTTGGTTTAACTAATGATTTGTCACAAGCATTGCGACAAAAAGAACAGAATAATTGGTGCCATGAATATGATTGTCTCAGTGAAGTGTCTACTACAAAAGTTGAGAGATGATGGATCGGAGCCTCTCTTGATGGCTGTTACTAACTTATGTGGTGCAAGAAATATTGCAGTGTGCAATATGGATGATAACATTTCAGCAAGAGGTTACCCAAGAAGCTCACGCAAAATGGTTAGTTGCTTCCATCATTACAAGGTAACCATATTCAATGAGGTGTTGGATAGAAGCATAGTTGAGATGAATAATCGATTTAGTGAAACATCTCCGCGCTTGTTAAAGTGCATTGCTTGCCTTGATCCTAGAGAGTCATTCAGCAACTTTGATCATGATAAGCTAGTTGAGCTTGCAAATATTTACTCTATTAATTTCTCTTCACAAGGCCGCTATCTCTTGACTGATCAACTCAACATATATATTGATATGATGAAAAGAAGTCCTGAATTCTTGGCTTGTGACAGTTTGAGTGGTCTTGCTCTCAAGTTGGTACAAACTAGACAACATTGTAGGAGATATGCCCTAGAGGCAATAATAATAGTTATTTTGTATCTCCAAGTTTGTAATTGATGTTTATGTTCCATGCTATAACTGCAATGATTCTCGAGTCTACAATAACCACAAGGCTCGGACGAAAACTCATGTGCACGTGTGGTATAATAAACAGTAAAATGTATTCCTAGTCATGCCTCTAAGATTGGCTCAAGTATTGCATGATGATCCTGTTTTTCTGATCATGGGCATGACAATGCCGGCAATCTTGAGGGCACAATGTTAGTAGAACACTTGTGTTGAATCGGTCCGAATTGATGTTATGCTATAAGATACATTCGTCACAAGTAAATGGTTAATAACACAGAGAAAGTTAACGTTTGCATAATTCCTTAGGCCATGAGAGTATCGAGTTCCTTCGTACTTGCTTCGTGAACTTTGGGGTTTGTTAAACGTCATCTGTAACAGGGTGGCTATTACGGCGGCTTACGGGTTCACGGAAAAGTATGACAAGAAACTTGATAGCTCAAGATTGGGATTTGCTCCTCTGACGATGGAGAGATATTCTTAGGGCCCTCTCGGTGTTACGGTATCCATCATTGTCTGGCCAGACACAATGTGATTTGATCACAGGGATGCTGGAACGCGGAAACGAGATACGAGAACAAAATCGGTAACGAGGCAACTGGCATAGTGGACAAGTTGTTGATCCACGGGTATGCCGATAAGTCTCACCTCGGGTATTTGTAACATATCACGAAGCAACAGGAATAGCACACGGAAACTACAGGTTCACTCGAATATAAATTCGTGTGGGTATAGGGATCAATATGGATGTCCATGGTTCCGCTATTGATCATTGATCGGAAGGTGTTCCGGTCATGTCTATACTTCACCGAACCTATAGGGTCACACACTTAAGGGTCATCTATCTGCTGAATACTAGACAGGGAGTCTGAGAGAAAGTCACCGGAAAAGTTTCGAAGACAACGGAAAGGTTCCGGAGAGAACACCGGAAAAGTTTTGATGAAACTGAAAAGTTGTTTCGGAGTAAACCATTGAGCCAAAAATGTTTCGGCACGCGCCTGGAACTTTTTGGAGGGTGCCAGAATTGTTCTGGGACCTTCTATAATTTTTCCGGAGAAAAAAACCGAAAATGTTTCGGAGCTGCCGGAAATGCTTTGCTTGCTTTTCGCTGATGAAAATCATTGATCCGGAAATGTTTTAGAACGCGTCCAGAATTATTTTAGGGGGTACTGGAAATGTTCTGGACCTACAGAAATATTTTCGGATTTAACGGTCACGAAAAAATGTTTTCATGAATAGTTTAAGCACTTTTTGGTTGCTTTTTGGAAATCCACCTTTTAGGGTTTTTCCCAAAGTTTCTAGAAGGGAAGACTTGGAGAGGAGGGAACCCCTTTTGGGGGGGCCCATGCATGTGGCCGGCCAAGGGGAGCTCCTCCTTGGAGCTCCACTTGCCTCCCCATTTTGCCCTTTATGTGTGACATAAAGCATGGGCATTTTGGGTTTTTCATGTGCCACCCTACCCCTTGGCTTTTCCTATAAATAGAGGTGGAGAGGAGCTCTCCACACTCAGCCAAGTCTCTCATACACATGCCATGCATTATCTGGTTTTCTCTCTCCCTCACACGAAATAGTTTCGTAGAGCCGAAAGGCTGTCTGGGTTCCAGTGGGAACTAGTTCTGGACAGCGAAGCCCTGCCGGATAGCTGACACCGTATGTGTGCAACCCCGTAGAGAGGTCGTAGGTTCGATCTTTTGCCCGAGGGACGGTTCGAGGGTCCACCCGAAGGGCTGTCCGTGATACCGTCCGAGTTCGAGGGTCCTCCCGAAGGGCTGTCCGAGACACCGTCTGAGGGACTGTCCGACTGCCTTCCGAAGGGCTGTCCGAGGGGCAGACAAGGGAGAACATCCTCACGGTTGGGAGGTTGTAAATCCTAGCTGCGAGGATCTGCACCGCCGATCATCATTGACTCTACTTCCGTTGCGCTATGAGTCGGTAATGATCAGATCAAAAACCTTGTATGCATCTCCATAGTGATCCTGGGCATGTTCGTAGTGCGGAATTTTTTTGTTTTCTGTCGCGTTCCCCTACAAACATCTGGTATTTACATTGATTTATCACCTCGTTACACTTTTATTGACATTACCGGTGGCAACAACATCAGTTGAGAGGGTTTTTTCATCCATGAATATTATAAAGACAGATCTTCGAAATAAGATTGGTGATGATTGGCTTAATGATGTTATGGTTTGCTTTATTGAGCGTGAGATATTTGCCAAAATCAGCGACAAGTAGATTATGGTACATTTTCATGCTTTGAAGGACTATCGAGGCCATCTACCTCGACAACCTCGTGTTATTTCTACAACTACCACTAGTAGAAAACAGACCTTTCGTCCGCCCCTTTAGTCCCGGTTTGATTACGGCCCGGGACTAATGTGACCATTAGTCGCGGTTCCAACGGCTAGGAGCAGTCGGGGGCATGGGCATCATTAGTCCCGGTTCATTTTCTACCTATAGTCCCGGTTTGTGATACAAACCGGGACTAAAGGGGTGGTGGCCGGCTGGTGTCAGGCTGGGGCCCCCACGATCCCCTTTAGTCCCGGCTTGTATCACAAACCGGGACTAGAGGTTGACCTTTAGTCCCGGTTTGTGATACAAACCGGGACTAAAGGGGTGGTGGCAGGCTGGTGTCAGGCTGGGGCCCCACGAGCCCCTTTAGTCCCGGTTTGGACTTAAGGTCCACCTCTAGTCCCGGTTTGTATCACAAACAGGGACTAGAGGTGGACCTTAAGTCCCGGTTTGTATAACCAACCGGGACTAAAGACTTCCCTATATAAACCATTCTTCTTCCAGCACGAGCCCATTCTCTCTGTTTTCCCCTTTCTCTCCTCTGTTCTTCCCCTTGCTCGAGCTCATCCTCCATTTTTGCCAAAGATTTGTCAAGATTTGAAGGCACCCCATCTATCCAAGTGTTCACAAAGGTTAGCAACTTTGTCCTTTCATCTCTCATTGCTAGATTAGCTCGTGCAATGCTCTATAAGTATAGTGATTTGTGGGTTTTAGTTTGGGAGTAATTATGTGGGAGTTTATTTGATTTATATGCAATTTGAGCACAAATTAACTTCTTAGTTTGCAGATGTGTAGGTGTGGTTTACTTAGTACCTTCCCGTCCCCGTCCTAACCACCGTCGATCTCCCGCACTGTCCTGTCGCCGGCACCACCTTGGTGAGCCTCTTGTTCTTATCCTTTTTATATAAAAAAATCTTATTTGTATGATTTAGATAGTTACTTGTATAATTTTCTTACTTGTATGATTGTTTGTTATACATAGTGCCATGACTTTGATATCCATCCCCGTCGGCCCTCGTCCGGTTTATGATTCGGATGTGGTATATTCTCTTTTATAACTATTTGTTGCATTTCGTGTTTATGACAATTATGCCCATCAAGTTGACATAGATATTTTTATCTAGGAGGTATGTGAACCAGAAATTGCAACCGACGCTCTTGTCGAGAAGTTAAATTTAGTTGAAAAAGAAAACGAGTATTTGAAAGAAAAATTGAAAAGAATTGAAGAAGAGAACATGAAATTGGAGTTGTATGTTGCCGATGTCGTCGATGATCACAAGATCAAGATTGATGCAATGCGCTTGAAGATTAGAAAGATTAGAAAATATGTCGTTAATAAAGAGGCTTGGTATCATTATGCTGTTGGATCAATTATTACCTTAGTTGCGATTTTGATCGCATTTGTTGTTGCATTTAAATGCTTTAGCTAGATAGTTTTATGTTATTTTATGAGAATAAGTGTGTATGAACTTTATGTATGAACTTGTATTAATTTGGTCTTTTCGGTGTTGTGTAATGAAGATGAGTCGACAATGGATGTACGATGACCGACGCTCTCCCCAGGTCATTAATGGCGTGCATAGTTTTCTGCGTGCGGCTGAGGCAAACAAGCGGAATGGTTTTATGTGTTGTCCATGTGGTGTCTGTAAGAATGATAGGAATTACTCTAGCTCAAAAGTCATTCACGTCCACCTGTTTACGTCCGGTTTCATGTCCGGCTATAACTGTTGGACCAAGCACGGAGAAAGAGGGGTTCTAATGGAAGAGAATGAAGAAGAAGAGGATGATGACAACTATCCTGAGTTCCTGAATACGATGGTACTACAATGGGGGAAGAGAATAAAGAAGAAGAAGCTGAAGAAGAGGCATCAGATGAGCCCGCTGATGATCTTGGTCGAGCCATTGGTGATGCAAAGAGAAATTGTGAAAGTGAAAAGGAGAAGTTGAAGTTGCAGCGCATGTTAGAGGATCACAAAAAATTGTTGTACCCAAATTGCGAAGATGACAAGAAAAAGCAGGGTACCACACTGGAATTGCTGCAATGGAAGGCAGAGAATGGTGTATCTGACTAGGGATTTGAAAAGTTGCTAAAAATAATGAAGAAGAAGCTTCCAAAGGACAGCGAATTGCCCGACGGTACGTATGAAGCAAAGAAGGCTGTCTGCCCTATAGGATTAGAGGTGCAGAAGATACATGCATGCCCTAATGACTGCATCCTCTACCGCGGTGAGGACTACGAGAATCTGAATGCATGCCCGGTATGCGGTGCATTGCGCTATAAGATCAGCCGCGATGACCCTGGTGATGATGTTGAGGGCGAGCGCCCCAAGAATAGGATTCCTGCCAAGGTGATGTGGTATGCTCCTATAATACCACGGTTGAAACATTTGTTCCAAAACAAAGAGCATGCCAAGTTGATGCGATGGCACAAAGAAGACCGTAAGAAAGACGGGAAGTTGAGAGTACCCGTTGACAGGTCGCAGTGGAGAAAAATCGAGAGAAAGTGGCGGGACTTTGCAGATGACGCAAGGAACGTATGGTTTGGTTTAAGTGCAGATGGCATTAATCCTTTTGGGGAGCAGAGCAGCAATCATAGCACCTGGCCTGTGACTCTATGTATCTATAACCTTCCTCCTTGGTTGTGCATGAAGCGGAAGTTCATTATGATGCCAGTGCTCATCCAAGGCCCCAAGCAACCCGACAACGACATTGATGTGTACCTAAGGCCATTAGTTGAAGAACTTTTACAGCTGTGGGACATAAAAGGTGTACGTGTGTGGGATGAGCACAAACAGTAGGAATTTGACCTACGAGCGTTGCTGTTTGTAACCATCAATGATTGGCCTGCTCTTAGTAACCTTTCAGGACAGACAAACAAGGGATACCACGCATGCACGCACTGTTTAGATGAGACCGAAAGTATATATTTGGATAAATGTAAGAAGAATGTGTACCTGGGACATCGTCGATTTCTTCCGATCAAGCATCTCTTAAGAAAGAAAGGCAAGCATTTCAAAGGTGAGGCAGATCACCGGAAGAAGCCTCGCCACCGTACTGGTGATGATATACTTGATATGGTCAAGGATTTAAAAGTAATCTTTGGAAAGGGTCCTGGCGGACAATCTGTTCCGAATGACGCTGACGGACACGCACCCATGTGGAAGAAGAAATCTATATTTTGGGACCTACCCTATTGAAAAGTCCTAGAGGTCCGCTTTGCAATTGACGTGATGCACGTGACGAAGAATCTTTGCGTGAACCTGCTAGGCTTCTTGGGCATGTATGGGAAGACAAAAGATACACCAAAGGCACGGGAGGACCAACAATGTATGCACGGAAAAGACAGCATGCATCCAAAGCAGTATCAAGATCCTGACAGCTACGCTCTTACCAAAGAAGAGAAGGAAATCTTCTTTGAATGCCTGCTCAGTATGAAGGTCCCGTCTGGCTTCTCGTCGAATATAAAGTTAATAATAAATATGGCAGAGAAAAAGTTCCAGAACCTAAAGTCTCATGACTGCCACGTGATTATGACGCAATTGCTTCCGGTTGCATTGAGGGGGCTTCTACCGGACAACCTTCGATTAGCCATTGTGAAGCTATGTGCATTCCTCAATGCAATCTCTCACAAGGTAATCGATCCAGAAATCCTACCAAGGTTACAGAATGATTTGGTGCAATATCTTGTCAGTTTCGAGTTGGTGTTCCCACCATCCTTCTTCAATATCATGACGCACGTCCTAGTTCACCTAGTCGACGAGATTGCCATTTTGGGTCCTGTATTTCTACACAATATGTTGCCCTTTGAGAGGTTCATGGGTGTCTTAAAGAAATATGTTCATAACCGTGCTAGGCCAGAAGGAAGCATCTCCAAGGGCCATGAAACAGAGGAGGTCATTGAGTTTTGTGTTGACTTTATTCCTGACCTTAAGCCGATTGGTGTTCCCGAATCGCGGCATGAGGGCAGACTGGGTGGAAAAGGCATGCTAGGAAAGGATTCAGTAATATGTATGGACAGGCATTCTTGGGTGCAAGCACACTACACAGTTCTACAAAATTCCAGCTTGGTGGCTCCGTATATCGAGTAACACCTGGATAGTATACGCTCCAAGAACCCGGAGTAGTCTGAGCCCTGGATCAAACGTACACACATGGCGTCATTCGGCGGTTGGTTGCAAACACGTCTCATGCATGACGACAATATTGGAGATGAGCTGTACTTGCTGGCCAAGTCACCATCTTCGACTATATTGACTTTCAAAGGGTACGAGATAAATGGGAATACATTTTACACGATCGCCCAAGATAAAAAGAGCACCAACCAAAACAGTGGTGTCCGCTTTGATGCAGGAAACACCAATAGGCCAAAGGACACATATTATGGTTACATAGAGGAGATATGGGAAATTGACTATGGATGTGATTTGAAGGTCCCTTTGTTTCGGTGCAAATGGTTCAATCTGACTGGAGGCGGGGTAAAGGAAAACCCGCGGTACGGAATGACAACAGTGGATCTCAACAATCTTGGGTACACAGACGAACCATTCGTCCTAGCCAATGATGTGGCGCAGGTTTTCTATGTGAAGGACATGTCTACCAAGCCGAGAAAAAGAAAAGATAAGGAAGCGAATACATCATACGATCAGCCAAAGCGCCACATAGTTCTTTCAGGGAAAAGAAACATCGTGGGAGTGGTGGACAAGACAGACATGTCAGAAGATTATGAAAAGTTTCATGAAATTGCTCCCTTCACAGTGAAGACTGAGCCAAGCATCCTGTTAAATGATGAGGATTGTCCATGGTTACCGCGCAAAGCGAAGAAAAAGTTTTATACCCCAATATCCCACTCTGGGATGTGACCGGCTTCACCGTCATCACTTTCTTCTCTAGTGAGTTTCCGGACTTATCTGGAAAGTCCCACTTCGGACAAACCGGAGGGAATCTCTGTAATAGTTAGGGTATATATGTGTTTTGGCATTTGAAATGCGAAGGAACGCTATTTTTCATGCATTTATTGATTTTTTTGAGCTAAATGACCCTCAAATTGAAAAGCACTACAAATGAACTCTGAAAAGGTTGAAACATGGCATGGTATCATCATTTCACCCACATAGCATGTGCTAAAAACTTGAGAGGGTTACGGCAAAAACTGGATGCACTTCGTGTACAAACTGGACAATCTCTTTCGAAGTATCAGGGTTTCGGACGAAAACTCATCTGTTACAACGGCATTTTATTTTTATATACTTATTTTAACTCCAGACATTTTGTGCATTCAATATGCACCATTCAAAGCCACGTCATCAATTTTCAACCCTTTCTGACTTCATTTGCTATTTTTCATGCATTTATTGATTTTTTTGAGCTAAATGACCCTGAAATTGAAAAGCACTACAAATGAACTCTGAAAAGGTTGAAACTTGGCATGGTATCATCATTACACCCACATAGCATGTGCTAAAAAGTTGAGAGGGTTACGGCAAAAACTGGATGCACTTCGTGTACAAACTGGACAATCTCTTTCGAAGTACCAGGGTTTCGGACGAAAACTCATCTGTTACAAAGGCATTTCATTTTTTTAAACTTATTTTAACTCCAGACTTTTTGTGCATTCAACATGCACCATTGAAAGCCACATCATAAATTTTCAACCCTTTCTGACTTCATTCGCTATTTTTCATGCATTTAATGATTTTTTTGAGCTATAAAACTAAAAGAGCTAAACAAAATCTGTTTTTGATTAAAACACCTATTTAAATAACCTAAAAATTACCAAATTGAACATACTGATAAAACGCAATAATATTAAACAGCAGGAAAAAGAATCACTCAAAAATCTATTTTTAAAGTAAAGTTATTCACAAACTAGTGATTCACACAAATTTCAAAGAATTCAAATTTAAACTATTCAAATTTGAAAACTACTGGCACTAACAGAAAGTTTATAATTTTTGTGACCTCAACCAAAAAGATTCACTCAAAAACTCTAAATATTTGGCTGTAAGTAGAAACAAAAGAAAAAAATAAAGCAAAAAACAAAAAAAACTGGAAAAGACCTTTAGTCCCGGTTGGATCCACCAACCGGGACTAAAAAGTTGACATAACATATGCAAAAAACAAAAAAAATGCCTGCCTACTAGGCCACCACGACCTGCATACGACTAGAAACCCAACTATATATGGGCTAGGATGCAGGCCCGCAGGGCTAGCAGGGCCAACAGGGCAGGGCAAACGTTAGGCTTATAGTGCCTGCTTTAGAGAGGAGCTCGAGACGGCTATCGCAGTGGGGCTTATAAACTGGTGCGAGTGCCTCACGCTTGGCAAGGTGGGACTAAACTTCCACCATGCCAGGACCAACCCTTTAGTCCCGGTTGGAGCCACCAACCGGGACTAAAGGCCCCCTCCCGCGCTTAATTTGGGCCCGAAAATAGACCTTTAGTCCCGGCCCGTGGCTGTAACCGGGACTAAAGGCCCCCTCCCGCGCGCCCGAAAATAGACCTTTATTCTCTTTTGCAGCCACGAACCGGGACTAAAGGTCCTTTAGTCCCGGTTCGTGGCTGCAACCGGGACTAAAGGTCGATCCTATATAACTGTCACTTAGCGTTTTCCACCGCCCAGGAGACAAATCGATCACCACGCCGCCAGGCTGCCCAAGTTCTCCGGCGATCCACACCGCTCGTCACCATCGCCGCTCCTCATCTCCGACCTCCTCCTCGCCGGTCTCCTCCGAGCCTCGCCGCCCCTCTCCTCGGCAACGCCGGTAAGGCCCAGGCCTCCCCCTCCCTCTGTCCCCGTCGCGCTCCGCCGCCCGCGCCGCCACAAATGTGCTCGCTGCTGTCGGCTCTGGCAACCCCGCGCCCCCCTGCCGCATCCCGTGGATGCGCACGAGCCAGAGGCAAAGCTATGAAGGAGAGGAAGGAGAGGAAGAGTGAAGTGCACGGTAGTGCAATCTCTGAACTTTGTCCAATTTCTGAATTTGTGCACAGCAAGTGTTCGATAGCAATGCCAACAGTAGCTAGGAATTTTTCAAAATTTTAAATTTTTTTGTGGTGCTTCTCTGATGCATGGTTGAGGTGCTGTAAAAATTTCATGATTGTTGGAGTAGTAGAGATTGGGTTTTGAGCAAGGAAACTGAATCTGGTCCAAATTTCATTTGAATGAAACTTGAAATTTTTGAACTAGTGGACAGATTATTTTTGGAGAAATGAAGTGTGGGTACTAGCATCTAGCTAAGATAGTTTTTGCTGGACTAGAAATGTTAGGGGGAATATAGTTCCTTTGCAAAACCAAAGGAGGTCATGAATTGATAGAATTTGGTTTTGTAATTGTTTGAATATTAGTAAAAGAAGTTTTAATGAAAGAAATGATGTTGGGTACTGTCCTAAGATAGAAGAAATGCTTGATGGAATTTTGTGAATGGCAATTGTGTTTTGAGAAGATCCTAGGTTCTCTTTTTTTGAAAGAAATGTTAATTAGATGGATTTATTATGTATTTTTGTGTGTAGATGAATGTTAATTAGATGAATGTTAATTAGATGGATTTATTATGTATTTTTGTGTGTAGATGAATGTTAATTAGATGAATGTTAGATGGATCAATGCTATAAAATGTTGTTCAAATTTGCCCATCTACCATAGTTGTAAAAGTTTATTAAATATGAGTAGCATAATAAAATGATAATTATTGCATAGGAATTTGTTTTCATAAGAATTTGTTCTCGGTGTCGATGATGCCCGGCCCGCATCCTCGTCGTCGACTCGGCGGCGACAACCTGCTTGAGAGGCGCCATGTCCGGGACTGGGCTCCGCCGGGTTGGCACTGGGAGGTGCTACCTTCCGGGGCGCGCAGCTTGGTGAGGAATCGGGCTCCCGTCGTTGACCCGGAGCTTCTTTGGTGGCGGTCGCGTGGGCTACTATCGGTGCGGAGGCAGCCGGCCCCCGAGGAGGTGGTACGTCGCCGTGTCAGGGAGGAGGACGAGCACGTCCGTCGCTACATGGTTGCGTTGGACGTCAGGTTCACCAATACCTGGCAGGTTCTTCAGGGATCTCACCCGAGCTATGATCCTGTGATGGTTCCTTCTCCTTGGGTGTCCACCGCCCGCGCCTCAGGAACCGCGAGTCAACTGGATTATTCGATAATATTCGAGCTGTATTAGCTAGTGATGTTATATGATAATATTCGAGATGTATTAGTGATAATACTCGAGATGTATTCGAGATTATATTCGATAATATTCGATGATGCATTAGTGATAATATTCGAGATGTATTCGAGATAATATTCGAGATGTATTCGTGATAATATTCGAGATGTATTCGAGATTATATTCAATAATATTTGATGATGCATTAACTGTATTATTCGAGATGTATTAGTGATATTATTCGAGATGCATTCTAATTTGAATACTAAATTGTTTTATCTTTCTTCTGGATTAGTTAAGCTATGGACGCTAGCGGCAGAGATGACCATGATCAAGAGCATATCATGTTCGACATGATCCGAAACCCAGAGGGTGAACCTGAAGATGACGGCTCACAATTTAAGCTATGGACGCTAGCGGCTGGCATAAAGTACAACATCGATGAGATCAAACCAAATGGCGAACCGCTTGCTCCTAAACAGATTGCGGACAAATTTACTCGTCAGTGCGGAGTCATTGTCAGGGACCAAATCCCGATCTCTGTTCAAGAATGGAATAAGCCAAAGGGAGATCGAGGAGTTAGTTTTGTCGACGAAAGAGCAAAAGATCTGCTTTGGGAAACGCTCATGTCACATTTCACCCTACCAGAGCATTTAACAGATGCAGAACGGGAGAAAGTCAAGAAGAGTGCTCTTCAGAAGATGGCCACACAATTCCGCAACCACAAGAAAAGATTATGGGCCTGGTACGTCGAAGCAGGAAAGAAGACTCCAGAATTCACTGGAGCACTGGAGAAGGCAAAAGATCTCTGGGACTTATTTGTGGAGTTCAAGGAATCGGAATCAGCTAAGGAACGGTCGAGGAAAAACAAGATCAATGCTGAGAAGAAACAGTTTCACCATGTTCTGGGGCCAGGTGGCTACAAGACTGGTCGGCCTAAGTGGGATGAATCTGAGGAAAAGATGATTGCTGCAGGGGTCACTCCAAAAACATTGGGTTGGCCGACAGGTGTAGGACTTGGTTTTATGCACATGGGGGAAAGTTGGACCCAAAGACAGGGGAGATTATTGAGCAGGCAAGTCTTAAAGAAGCCTCGGACGCTTTACTTGATGCAATAGAAGCGGCTCGAACGGGGGTGTTCCAGCGCGAGAGAGAGAATGACGAGCTTACACGCGCCCTCGGGAATCCTGAACACCCGGGACGAACACGACGCAAAGGCGTTGTTCCGTGGGTTGAGGGGTTTGCGGACTGGAACGTCAGTTATAGAAGCCGTGCGAGAAAGAAGAAGCAGAAGGAAGACAAGAAGAAGCAGGATGCAGACCGGTTTCAACAGCTAGAAGCAAAGCACGCGGAGTTCGAACGCGCTTTCATGCGGCAGCAGGAGCAGATCGACACACTTAGCCTGGAAAGGGCGTCTCAGCGGCAGCAGCAAGCAGATCCAACATTGGATAGCACCGTCCCATCTATGCCGAAAAGCAGCATGGGTTCCACGGGGGTCCCGGCCGATGATGCACTGCTGGCTCGCTACCCCGTGGATGATATCGAAGAGACGACAAGTTGTGAGCTACACCTTCCACTGAAGAACATATCGATGAAGGTGGCGGGCGGCTATGCTTTACCAAATCCCCCTGAAGCAATCTTCCACGACAATCCGATTCCACCTGGCTATGCTCGTGTTGGGGTGGATGAAGTTCTGTCGAGATATGACTCACTACAGCTTGACTTTCCTAGAGGTCAAGGGGAGCAGACACTGGGAGAAGCCATACAGGGTATCATTGTATGGAGAAAGGATTGCATCGTCTTTCCAAACTCGACGCCAAGGGCACCGACTCCTCCTCCAAGTCCGCCGCGTCAACCGACTCCAACCCACCTCGAGACGGAGCGCAGCGCGAGTCCGCCACCATATCGATCTCCGCCGCGTCAGCCGAATCCACCCCACCTCGAGACGGAGCCCAGCGCGATTACGCGATATCGATCTCCGCCGCGTGGGCCAACTCCAAAGCGGAAGAGAGCACCAAAGAAGAAATCCGAGCCTCCTGCCAAAAAGAAGTTGGCTTACGAGATGACTGAGGACGAAACCGAAGCCCAAGTGGCTTCCGAAGTGCAGGCCCATTTTGCACCGAAACCGCCCCCGCCGCCGAAGGAAAAAATACCTGAGAAAGTCGTACAACACTTTCTGAATCTTGCTAAACCGGTTGTGGAGAAAAGGCAATCAGACTATGAATGCTCTATTAGCAAGTCATATCATCAACAAAAAAATCAGTAGTCGAGCCTTACCGGTAGTAATAAAAGCGGGAAAATTGTTCCCTAGCTCGGAGAACAGGCAGTGCAATCGATCCCCCCGCTCAAGGTGAGTACCGATAAGGCGGTAATCGACGCTGATAGAGAGATGGCGGCTTGAGAGATGTGTATCACTGTTGAACAACTCCTAGGCATCGAGGAACTCCCCAGGATGGATCCGAAGGAACTAGCATGGAAATATGTCCCTGGGAACCCTCTGGTCAGGCCTGACGAGGAGGAGCTTCTACCAACGCAAATGCGCAAATTGCATCAATGGTACCTGAGAGAAGTAAATGCCGGGCGAGAGAGCCTCATGGTGAAAGTCAAGCCAGAGCATTACTTCCCAGGAAAAGATTTGTGGGTTGAATTTCAAGAAATGTTTCAGTTATTCAATCAAGACGCACTCGACAAATCTCTCGTCAGTTGCTATTGTCTGTAAGTGATTTCTTTCTGTAATTTAAGTCCCTAGCTCCGCTCGTTCATTGCCTGTAATTATCCTCACTATATTCTTTTCTGTGGTATTATGCAGAATGAAGATTTTTGAAATGAACAGAGATGGAGTCTATGGCATTGGGTTCATTGACCCAAATACCGTTAATGAAAATACGATACAAGACTACTCCAAAGACACAGAGAATAGCTTGCTAATGTTTTTGAAGGAACTAAATACCAGACCAGAAATACTTTTTCCTTACAACTTCAGGTGAGTGTTACTGTCTTGTACTACAAATTCTATTTTTGCTTACTCGATGTTAAGTGTAGTTGATGAGTTATGCATGCCCGCTTATACAAACGTGTGCATAGATTCCACTGGATCCTGCTAATCATTACAGTTGATGAGGGAACTGTTGAAGTACTGGACTCACTAGGTAAAGACCCTGAAGAATACAGAAGCCTGAAGTTGATGCTCGACAGGTAATTTCAATCATTATCGCACTATGTCGGCCTCTTTAGTTCATTTCCTGATATCAAGTAATTAGTAACTCCTTTATTCATTTTCTTTGCCGGGCAGGGTTTGGAAGAAGTTCATCCAAGAGGTTGTCGGTCAATAGAAACCACAGCTGAAATGGCGACGGGGCAAGGTAATTAAGTAGTACTAGCTACGTCCGCGCATCTCTTTAATTCTAGTTTCAATACCATTATCATGCATGCTTGATTATTATCTGATTGAATTCTATTCTCGTAAAGTACTGTATGAGGCAGGAAAAGGGGACAAATCTATGTGCATACTACATTTTCGAGAACATTTGCTCTATTACCGAAAAGAACAAAGATGAAAGATATCTTTGGGTACGTAAACACTATTTACATTTTTTTTATCATGATCTAATATATATACACACAACTAATATATTCATATTGATCTCCTTCTTGAAAGATGATGGAGATGCGGGATAGGCTCCTACCAAAGGACCGCATACGAGCACTTCAAGAGGAAATGGCGGGATTTTTGCTTGAGCAGATCATATCTCCCGACGGAGTATACCATTTCACCTAATGCCTGCATGTAATGATCTGCAAATTGTAGGAGAAATTGTATATACCAAATTGTATATATATATATATGTGTATGCATGGTCGTACGAGAAATTCTATGATGTTCTATGAGAAATTCTATTATATATGCATAACGTGTACAGTACGTAGTAGCGTAAAATATGTTTGAAATGAAAAAGAATTAAATGGAAAACACAAAATGAAAAGGAAAAATAAACAATAAACCCTAAACCCATAAACCCCTAAACCTTTAGTCCCGGTTGGTGTCACCAACCGGGACTGAAGTGGCAGGGATTTAGTCTCGGTTGGTGTCACCAACCGGGACTAAAGGTCCCCAGCCCCAGCGCACGAGCGTGGCCACGTGGAGGGCCTTTAGTCCCGGTTTGTGACCAACCGGGACTAAAGGGTGGGGGCCTTTAGTTCCGATTGGGCTGTCCCGGTTGGTGACCCAGGACTAGAGGCCCTTCCCAACCGGGACTAAAGGCCCGTTTTGTACTAGTGTACATCTTAAAGGTATACTCCCATCTTATCAAGAGCTGCAACTCTTATCATACTTGTGCAAAGATTTACATTTATAATTTTTTGCTTCACATGTTGTAGGCGTCACTTGGTATTGTGGGGTTGTATTGTGGCATCAAGTGAGGATTTCAAGCATCAAGACTCTATGTTAGTAGTTCCGAAGACATTTTTATGCTTTTTCATATTTTTTTGATTTTTTTGATCTTTTTAGTAATTGAATTCCATGAGTTTTGATTGAGTAGACTTGCATTTGTAAAAAAAAAAAATTAGACCTTAAATGTTCGCCCCGGCTAAGTTCAATTCCTGGATCCGCCACTAGATCGAAGCACAGCCACTTCAAGCACCAAACGCCAACTGCCGCTGCTGCCGCTAGGCCAGCCAAGCGGAGAGGCAGACATTGTACACCACCTCCGAAGCCCCACAACAACGACGAGGCACACGTCGCTGCGACGGCGGAGCCCAAGGAACAAAAGCCACACCGAGGTCATCGCCGCCGTCGCTCTGACCTTGCCCGGCACACCCTCCTCCTAGATCCAGGGCCTACCGCCACAGGAGATGCCATGTCGGAGCGGGATCTGGAGGCAATTTATTCGGCGCCGCCGTCGACATCGCTGGAGCAATCCAACGCACGGCCGAAAACCTAGCTAAGAAGACTAGCCCTAGTCTACAGCTATACAAGGCCACACGTCGGGTCCGACGACCCTCCTCCCTCCGGCGAGCCCGAGGCCCCTGGGCGAGAGGAATCACCAGCGTCAATGCCGGCAAACTTATCGCCTCCCTGGTCACCTTTTTCCTATAGCGAGGGGAAAAAGGGGAGGGAGCGAAGGTTGTTCGTAGTGACGCTGTGGCAATCATTGCTTTAGTAGTACAACTGTAGAAGTGGACGTTTTGCATATCACACTGCAAATTTAGAGGCAGCGAAATGGAAAGGATTTGAACAATAACTCGCTAAATCTAATTGGCCTGAGCTTTTTTTTATGTCTAAGTCGATATTCTGACAATTTTTGACAAAATCATAGTTGCATTGCCTTAAATCAATGGACAAGTGACATAGACAATTAGAATAAGATGGAGAGTCGTGGAAGCATAGGCACGAGAAAAAAGAAGTTACGACGTTCTTTCACACTGAATAAATTATATCCACCGTTTGATTGGGGTGATTTATTAAACCTACAAATGAAAAGGGGAATGGCAAAAAATCGCTATTTAATTTTCATTCAATAGCATGCAAATATGTAGTGAAGAAAAAAAAATCAACCTAACATCCACATTTTAGTTTTTCTTTGTGTGCATCACAATGATGCATAGGCTGGGGGTTTCAACCTCCTTATTTGGAAGAGAAAAAAAATCCATGTTTTACTTTTAGTTGGGTTGTAATTTGAAACTGGTATCTCCAGGAGACCAGGATGATGTGTTACTTGGTCTATAGGAACCTAACTACGGTTACGGGCTTTATACATAAAAGTCTGGGCAATGATTGCCTTCGATTCCTATATGTTGATGTTGGTGGTGGATGATACTAAATGTCATTTGACGTATGGTAACATCTGCATTTGTATGTTTGGACGTATTAGTCATTGAATATGTTTATTTTGTATTCTGACTTTGCTAAAAAGGTCATCGGTGCGTGCCAGGGGCGCGACGCGCTGACAAGCTCAACAACAAGCAGCAGTGCGTCGAGAATATCGTTGACCTGATTTTCTCGCCAAAATCACTCTCGAAAGAAATCTACTTGGTGATTCTGAATTTTAGTGTAGAGTTGCAATCTGGCCGTCGTTTTGGCTCCCGGGTGCAAATGCACCCGGATGAACAGTAACCGCAAAAAAAGTAGAAAATGTTTTCAAAAAATTCTGAAAAAATTTGTAGATGATCGTGTTGGTGTCGCAAGCATGCTTGACAATTTTCATGCGAAACGGAGCAGCGGTGTTTCGTCGGTGAAAAAAACAAATTTGGGTTGTCATTTTGTGGTGACATTTTGTTTTCGATTTGTTTTTTTTGCGCAGGCCAATATGCTTAACCTTTTTGCCTCAAAATTTACATGTAGCATTTGTATGTGACAAAGATCACCAAAAAAAATTGTCCCAATTTTTTTGACATTTCAAAAATCATTTTCTATAGGCGGGAGCACGTGCTCTTGGGAGCCGAATTGCATTTCCGACTCCTTTCCTTGATATGTCCTCCTGTCCTTGCGCACCGTGCTTTGTCTGTCCATATTGCTCCTTTCTAGTTGGTCACTGCTCCGCGTCGGTCGCCCGATCTAGACGTGTGATCGGTTACCGCGCGGGCCATCCAATCAAGTCACGCCGCGCCGTTGGATGGGCTCTTTCTGAAACACGCCGGCCCACCCCCGAGCCGACGGTCGTTACGCCTGGCAGCTTTCTAGGATCTCTAGACTGTTCCCATAGACCAACACTAGTCTTTCCTGCGCACTTTGTGCTCACTCATGCGCACCCAGGAAGGACTTCCCAGTCAGTCACCCATGCTGAAATTGCTCCGGGGCCAAGCACGCTTAACCTCGGAGTTCTTTCAAGATGAGCTTCCTGAAAAGAAGTTGCAACTTGTTGATATGAGTATTCTATCAATCCTATTGAGCCCTGAGCCAGGATCTCACATACACACCCTCTCAGAAGACCGACGCCCTCGTCCGTTAACCCCAGTCCAGGAACTTCCCCTATTGGCACACGTCTGTGCGTCTAGTCCAGCACAAGTGCCATGCCGTGTGCCAAAACGGGTCACACGCGCCATGCGCCACATGCCCGCGCACCTAATCCGCACACGCCCGTGTAACCGCGAGGGTCGGCTCTGATACCAATTGTAACTACAGGAGATATGCCCTAGAGGCAATAATAAATGTTATTATTATCTCCATGTTCATAATTATGTTTATATTTCATGCTATAACTGCAATAATTCTCGAGTCTACAATAACACGAGGCTCGGAGGGAAACTCATGTGCACGTGTGGTATAATAAACGGTAAAATGTATTCCTAGTCATGCCTCTAAGACTAGCTCAAGTATTGCATGATGATCCTGTTTTTCTGATCATGGGCATGACTATGCCGGCAATTTTGAGGGCACAATGTTAGAAGAACACTTGTGTTGAATCGACCCGAATTGATGTTATGCTATGAGATACCTTCGTCACAAGTAAATGGTTAATAACACAGAGAAAGTTAATGTTTGCATAATTCCTTAGACCATGAGAGTATCGAGTTTCTTCATGCTTGCTTCATGAACTTTGGGGTATGTTAAACGTCATCCGTAAATGGGTGGCTATTACGGCGGCTTACGGGTTCATGAAAAAGTATGACAAGTAACTTGATAGCTCAAGATTGGGATTTGCTCCTCCGACGATGGAGAGATATTCTTTGAGCCATCTCGGTGTTGCGGTATCCATCATCGTCTGGCCAAACACTATGTGATTTGATCACTGGGATGCCGGAACACGAAAACGAGAAAAGAGAACAAAACCGGTAACGAGGTAACTGGCATAGTGGACAAGCTTTTGATCCACGGGGATGCCGATAAGTCTCACCTCGGGTTTTGTAACATATCGCGAAGCAACAGGAATATCACACGGCAACTAGAGGTTCAGTAGAATATTCATTCGTGTGGGTATAGGGATCAATATGGGTGTCCACGGTTCCGCTATTGATCATTGATCGGAAGGTGTTCCGGTCATGTCTATACTTCAACGAACCTACTGGGTCACACGCTTAAGGGTCATCTATCTGCTGAATTCTGGACAGGGAGTCTCAGAGAAAGTCACTGGAATAGTTTCGGAGATCACCGGAATAGTTTCGGAGATCACCGGAAAAGTTTCAGAGACAAACGAAAATGTTCCGAAGAGAACACCGGAAAAGTTTTGGTAAAACCGAAAAGCTGTTTCGGAGTAAACCATTAAGCCAAATAGGTTTTAGCACGCACCTGAAACATTTTGGAGGTACCAGAATGATTCTAGGAACTTCTGGAATTTTTTCGGAGAGAAAAACCGGAAATGTTCCGGAGCAGCCGGAATTGCTATGGTTGATTTTCGCTGAAGAAAAACATTGATCCGGAAATGTTTCGGAATGCGTCCAGAATTATTATAGTGGGTACCGGAAATGTTCTGGACCTACAGAAACATTTTCGGAATTAACGGTCACGGAAAAATGTCTTCATGAATAGTGAAAGTGCTTTTTGGATTACTTTTTGGAAAGCCATTTTTTTGGGCTTTGCTCAAAAGATCTAAGGGGTGACTTGGGAGGGAAGGAACCCCTTTTGGGGGGGGGGGGCATAGGTGTGGCCGGCCAAGATGGGCACCTCCATGGTGCCCCACTTGCCTCCCCATTATGCCCTTTATGTGTGACATAAAGAATGGGCATTTTGGTATTATCATGTGGCACACTACCCCTTGG
Source organism: Elymus sibiricus (assembly GCA_039707655.1). NCBI lineage: Eukaryota > Viridiplantae > Streptophyta > Magnoliopsida > Poales > Poaceae > Elymus > Elymus sibiricus. The sequence goes on along the minus strand of CM077670.1, from coordinate 2,680,191 downwards.
GTTTTCCTATAAATGGAGGTAGAGAGGCACTCTCTACACTCACTCTCTCACACATACAAATGCCATGCATGATCTGGCTTTCTCTCTCCCAGTATCACAAAAAATTGTTGTACCCAAATTGCGAAGATGACAAGAAAAAGCAGGGTACCACACTGGAATTGCTGCAATGGAAGGCAGAGAATGGTGTATCTGACTAGGGATTTGAAAAGTTGCTGAAAATAATGAAGAAGAAGCTTCCAAAGGACAGCGAATTGCCCGACGGTACGTATGAAGCAAAGAAGGCTGTCTGCCCTATAGGATTAGAGGTGCAGAAGATACATGCATGCCCTAATGACTGCATCCTCTACCGCGGTGAGGACTACGAGAATCTGAATGCATGCCCGGTATGCGGTGCATTGCGCTATAAGATCAGCCGCGATGACCCTGGTGATGATGTTGAGGGCGAGCGCCCCAAGAATAGGATTCCTGCCAAGGTGATGTGGTATGCTCCTATAATACCACGGTTGAAACATTTGTTCCAAAACAAAGAGCATGCCAAGTTGATGCGATGGCACAAAGAAGACCGTAAGAAAGACGGGAAGTTGAGAGTACCCGTTGACAGGTCGCAGTGGAGAAAAATCGAGAGAAAGTGGCGGGACTTTGCAGATGACGCAAGGAACGTATGGTTTGGTTTAAGTGCAGATGGCATTAATCCTTTTGGGGAGCAGAGCAGCAATCATAGCACCTGGCCTGTGACTCTATGTATCTATAACCTTCCTCCTTGGTTGTGCATGAAGCGGAAGTTCATTATGATGCCAGTGCTCATCCAAGGCCCCAAGCAACCCGACAACGACATTGATGTGTACCTAAGGCCATTAGTTGAAGAACTTTTACAGCTGTGGGACATAAAAGGTGTACGTGTGTGGGATGAGCACAAACAGTAGGAATTTGACCTACGAGCGTTGCTGTTTGTAACCATCAATGATTGGCCTGCTCTTAGTAACCTTTCAGGACAGACAAACAAGGGATACCACGCATGCACGCACTGTTTAGATGAGACCGAAAGTATATATTTGGATAAATGTAAGAAGAATGTGTACCTGGGACATCGTCGATTTCTTCCGATCAAGCATCTCTTAAGAAAGAAAGGCAAGCATTTCAAAGGTGAGGCAGATCACCGGAAGAAGCCTCGCCACCGTACTGGTGATGATATACTTGATATGGTCAAGGATTTAAAAGTAATCTTTGGAAAGGGTCCTGGCGGACAATCTGTTCCGAATGACGCTGACGGACACGCACCCATGTGGAAGAAGAAATCTATATTTTGGGACCTACCCTATTGAAAAGTCCTAGAGGTCCGCTTTGCAATTGACGTGATGCACGTGACGAAGAATCTTTGCGTGAACCTGCTAGGCTTCTTGGGCATGTATGGGAAGACAAAAGATACACCAAAGGCACGGGAGGACCAACAATGTATGCACGGAAAAGACAGCATGCATCCAAAGCAGTATCAAGATCCTGACAGCTACGCTCTTACCAAAGAAGAGAAGGAAATCTTCTTTGAATGCCTGCTCAGTATGAAGGTCCCGTCTGGCTTCTCGTCGAATATAAAGTTAATAATAAATATGGCAGAGAAAAAGTTCCAGAACCTAAAGTCTCATGACTGCCACGTGATTATGACGCAATTGCTTCCGGTTGCATTGAGGGGGCTTCTACCGGACAACCTTCGATTAGCCATTGTGAAGCTATGTGCATTCCTCAATGCAATCTCTCACAAGGTAATCGATCCAGAAATCCTACCAAGGTTACAGAATGATTTGGTGCAATATCTTGTCAGTTTCGAGTTGGTGTTCCCACCATCCTTCTTCAATATCATGACGCACGTCCTAGTTCACCTAGTCGACGAGATTGCCATTTTGGGTCCTGTATTTCTACACAATATGTTGCCCTTTGAGAGGTTCATGGGTGTCTTAAAGAAATATGTTCATAACCGTGCTAGGCCAGAAGGAAGCATCTCCAAGGGCCATGAAACAGAGGAGGTCATTGAGTTTTGTGTTGACTTTATTCCTGACCTTAAGCCGATTGGTGTTCCCGAATCGCGGCATGAGGGCAGACTGGGTGGAAAAGGCATGCTAGGAAAGGATTCAGTAATATGTATGGACAGGCATTCTTGGGTGCAAGCACACTACACAGTTCTACAAAATTCCAGCTTGGTGGCTCCGTATATCGAGTAACACCTGGATAGTATACGCTCCAAGAACCCGGAGTAGTCTGAGCCCTGGATCAAACGTACACACATGGCGTCATTCGGCGGTTGGTTGCAAACACGTCTCATGCATGACGACAATATTGGAGATGAGCTGTACTTGCTGGCCAAGTCACCATCTTCGACTATATTGACTTTCAAAGGGTACGAGATAAATGGGAATACATTTTACACGATCGCCCAAGATAAAAAGAGCACCAACCAAAACAATGGTGTCCGCTTTGATGCAGGAAACACCAATAGGCCAAAGGACACATATTATGGTTACATAGAGGAGATATGGGAAATTGACTATGGATGTGATTTGAAGGTCCCTTTGTTTCGGTGCAAATGGTTCAATCTGACTGGAGGCGGGGTAAAGGAAAACCCGCGGTACGGAATGACAACAGTGGATCTCAACAATCTTGGGTACACAGACGAACCATTCGTCCTAGCCAATGATGTGGCGCAGGTTTTCTATGTGAAGGACATGTCTACCAAGCCGAGAAAAAGAAAAGATAAGGAAGCGAATACATCATACGATCAGCCAAAGCGCCACATAGTTCTTTCAGGGAAAAGAAACATCGTGGGAGTGGTGGACAAGACAGACATGTCAGAAGATTATGAAAAGTTTCATGAAATTGCTCCCTTCACAGTGAAGACTGAGCCAAGCATCCTGTTAAATGATGAGGATTGTCCATGGTTACCGCGCAAAGCGAAGAAAAAGTTTTATACCCCAATATCCCACTCTGGGATGTGACCGGCTTCACCGTCATCACTTTCTTCTCTAGTGAGTTTCCGGACTTATCTGGAAAGTCCCACTTCGGACAAACCGGAGGGAATCTCTGTAATAGTTAGGGTATATATGTGTTTTGGCATTTGAAACGCGAAGGAACGCTATTTTTCATGCATTTATTGATTTTTTTGAGCTAAATGACCCTCAAATTGAAAAGCACTACAAATGAACTCTGAAAAGGTTGAAACATGGCATGGTATCATCATTTCACCCACATAGCATGTGCTAAAAACTTGAGAGGGTTACGGCAAAAACTGGATGCACTTCGTGTACAAACTGGACAATCTCTTTCGAAGTATCAGGGTTTCGGACGAAAACTCATCTGTTACAACGGCATTTTATTTTTATATACTTATTTTAACTCCAGACATTTTGTGCATTCAATATGCACCATTCAAAGCCACGTCATCAATTTTCAACCCTTTCTGACTTCATTTGCTATTTTTCATGCATTTATTGATTTTTTTGAGCTAAATGACCCTGAAATTGAAAAGCACTACAAATGAACTCTGAAAAGGTTGAAACTTGGCATGGTATCATCATTACACCCACATAGCATGTGCTAAAAAGTTGAGAGGGTTACGGCAAAAACTGGATGCACTTCGTGTACAAACTGGACAATCTCTTTCGAAGTACCAGGGTTTCGGACGAAAACTCATCTGTTACAAAGGCATTTCATTTTTTTAAACTTATTTTAACTCCAGACTTTTTGTGCATTCAACATGCACCATTGAAAGCCACATCATAAATTTTCAACCCTTTCTGACTTCATTCGCTATTTTTCATGCATTTAATGATTTTTTTGAGCTATAAAACTAAAAGAGCTAAACAAAATCTGTTTTTGATTAAAACACCTATTTAAATAACCTAAAAATTACCAAATTGAACATACTGATAAAACGCAATAATATTAAACAGCAGGAAAAAGAATCACTCAAAAATCTATTTTTAAAGTAAAGTTATTCACAAACTAGTGATTCACACAAATTTCAAAGAATTCAAATTTAAACTATTCAAATTTGAAAACTACTGGCACTAACAGAAAGTTTATAATTTTTGTGACCTCAACCAAAAAGATTCACTCAAAAACTCTAAATATTTGGCTGTAAGTAGAAACAAAAGAAAAAAATAAAGCAAAAAAAAAAAAAACTGGAAAAGACCTTTAGTCCCGGTTGGATCCACCAACCGGGACTAAAAAGTTGACATAACATATGCAAAAAACAAAAAAAAATGCCTGCCTACTAGGCCACCACGACCTGCATACGACTAGAAACCCAACTATATATGGGCTAGGATGCAGGCCCGCAGGGCTAGCAGGGCCAACAGGGCAGGGCAAACGTTAGGCTTATAGTGCCTGCTTTAGAGAGGAGCTCGAGACGGCTATCGCAGTGGGGCTTATAAACTGGTGCGAGTGCCTCACGCTTGGCAAGGTGGGACTAAACTTCCACCATGCCAGGACCAACCCTTTAGTCCCGGTTGGAGCCACCAACCGGGACTAAAGGCCCCCTCCCGCGCTTAATTTGGGCCCGAAAATAGACCTTTAGTCCCGGCCCGTGGCTGTAACCGGGACTAAAGGCCCCCTCCCGCGCGCCCGAAAATAGACCTTTATTCTCTTTTGCAGCCACGAACCGGGACTAAAGGTCCTTTAGTCCCGGTTCGTGGCTGCAACCGGGACTAAAGGTCGATCCTATATAACTGTCACTTAGCGTTTTCCACCGCCCAGGAGACAAATCGATCACCACGCCGCCAGGCTGCCCAAGTTCTCCGGCGATCCACACCGCTCGTCACCATCGCCGCTCCTCATCTCCGACCTCCTCCTCGCCGGTCTCCTCCGAGCCTCGCCGCCCCTCTCCTCGGCAACGCCGGTAAGGCCCAGGCCTCCCCCTCCCTCTGTCCCCGTCGCGCTCCGCCGCCCGCGCCGCCACAAATGTGCTCGCTGCTGTCGGCTCTGGCAACCCCGCGCCCCCCTGCCGCATCCCGTGGATGCGCACGAGCCAGAGGCAAAGCTATGAAGGAGAGGAAGGAGAGGAAGAGTGAAGTGCACGGTAGTGCAATCTCTGAACTTTGTCCAATTTCTGAATTTGTGCACAGCAAGTGTTCGATAGCAATGCCAACAGTAGCTAGGAATTTTTCAAAATTTTAAATTTTTTTGTGGTGCTTCTCTGATGCATGGTTGAGGTGCTGTAAAAATTTCATGATTGTTGGAGTAGTAGAGATTGGGTTTTGAGCAAGGAAACTGAATCTGGTCCAAATTTCATTTGAATGAAACTTGAAATTTTTGAACTAGTGGACAGATTATTTTTGGAGAAATGAAGTGTGGGTACTAGCATCTAGCTAAGATAGTTTTTGCTGGACTAGAAATGTTAGGGGGAATATAGTTCCTTTGCAAAACCAAAGGAGGTCATGAATTGATAGAATTTGGTTTTGTAATTGTTTGAATATTAGTAAAAGAAGTTTTAATGAAAGAAATGATGTTGGGTACTATCCTAAGATAGAAGAAATGCTTGATGGAATTTTGTGAATGGCAATTGTGTTTTGAGAAGATCCTAGGTTCTCTTTTTTTGAAAGAAATGTTAATTAGATGGATTTATTATGTATTTTTGTGTGTAGATGAATGTTAATTAGATGAATGTTAATTAGATGGATTTATTATGTATTTTTGTGTGTAGATGAATGTTAATTAGATGAATGTTAGATGGATCAATGCTATAAAATGTTGTTCAAATTTGCCCATCTACCATAGTTGTAAAAGTTTATTAAATATGAGTAGCATAATAAAATGATAATTATTGCATAGGAATTTGTTTTCATAAGAATTTGTTCTCGGTGTCGATGATGCCCGGCCCGCATCCTCGTCGTCGACTCGGCGGCGACAACCTGCTTGAGAGGCGCCATGTCCGGGACTGGGCTCCGCCGGGTTGGCACTGGGAGGTGCTACCTTCCGGGGCGCGCAGCTTGGTGAGGAATCGGGCTCCCGTCGTTGACCCGGAGCTTCTTTGGTGGCGGTCGCGTGGGCTACTATCGGTGCGGAGGCAGCCGGCCCCCGAGGAGGTGGTACGTCACCGTGTCAGGGAGGAGGACGAGCACGTCCGTCGCTACATGGTTGCGTTGGACGTCAGGTTCACCAATACCTGGCAGGTTCTTCAGGGATCTCACCCGAGCTATGATCCTGTGATGGTTCCTTCTCCTTGGGTGTCCACCGCCCGCGCCTCAGGAACCGCGAGTCAACTGGATTATTCGATAATATTCGAGCTGTATTAGCTAGTGATGTTATATGATAATATTCGAGATGTATTAGTGATAATACTCGAGATGTATTCGAGATTATATTCGATAATATTCGATGATGCATTAGTGATAATATTCGAGATGTATTCGAGATAATATTCGAGATGTATTCGTGATAATATTCGAGATGTATTCGAGATTATATTCAATAATATTTGATGATGCATTAACTGTATTATTCGAGATGTATTAGTGATATTATTCGAGATGCATTCTAATTTGAATACTAAATTGTTTTATCTTTCTTCTGGATTAGTTAAGCTATGGACGCTAGCGGCAGAGATGACCATGATCAAGAGCATATCATGTTCGACATGATCCGAAACCCAGAGGGTGAACCTGAAGATGACGGCTCACAATTTAAGCTATGGACGCTAGCGGCTGGCATAAAGTACAACATCGATGAGATCAAACCAAATGGCGAACCGCTTGCTCCTAAACAGATTGCGGACAAATTTACTCGTCAGTGCGGAGTCATTGTCAGGGACCAAATCCCGATCTCTGTTCAAGAATGGAATAAGCCAAAGGGAGATCGAGGAGTTAGTTTTGTCGACGAAAGAGCAAAAGATCTGCTTTGGGAAACGCTCATGTCACATTTCACCCTACCAGAGCATTTAACAGATGCAGAACGGGAGAAAGTCAAGAAGAGTGCTCTTCAGAAGATGGCCACACAATTCCGCAACCACAAGAAAAGATTATGGGCCTGGTACGTCGAAGCAGGAAAGAAGACTCCAGAATTCACTGGAGCACTGGAGAAGGCAAAAGATCTCTGGGACTTATTTGTGGAGTTCAAGGAATCGGAATCAGCTAAGGAACGGTCGAGGAAAAACAAGATCAATGCTGAGAAGAAACAGTTTCACCATGTTCTGGGGCCAGGTGGCTACAAGACTGGTCGGCCTAAGTGGGATGAATCTGAGGAAAAGATGATTGCTGCAGGGGTCACTCCAAAAACATTGGGTTGGCCGACAGGTGTAGGACTTGGTTTTATGCACATGGGGGAAAGTTGGACCCAAAGACAGGGGAGATTATTGAGCAGGCAAGTCTTAAAGAAGCCTCGGACGCTTTACTTGATGCAATAGAAGCGGCTCGAACGGGGGTGTTCCAGCCCGAGAGAGAGAATGACGAGCTTACACGCGCCCTCGGGAATCCTGAACACCCGGGACGAACACGACGCAAAGGCGTTGTTCCGTGGGTTGAGGGGTTTGCGGACTGGAACGTCAGTTATAGAAGCCGTGCGAGAAAGAAGAAGCAGAAGGAAGACAAGAAGAAGCAGGATGCAGACCGGTTTCAACAGCTAGAAGCAAAGCACGCGGAGTTCGAACGCGCTTTCATGCGGCAGCAGGAGCAGATCGACACACTTAGCCTGGAAAGGGCGTCTCAGCGGCAGCAGCAAGCAGATCCAACATTGGATAGCACCGTCCCATCTATGCCGAAAAGCAGCATGGGTTCCACGGGGGTCCCGGCCGATGATGCACTGCTGGCTCGCTACCCCGTGGATGATATCGAAGAGACGACAAGTTGTGAGCTACACCTTCCACTGAAGAACATATCGATGAAGGTGGCGGGCGGCTATGCTTTACCAAATCCCCCTGAAGCAATCTTCCACGGCAATCCGATTCCACCTGGCTATGCTCGTGTTGGGGTGGATGAAGTTCTGTCGAGATATGACTCACTACAGCTTGACTTTCCTAGAGTTCAAGGGGAGCAGACACTGGGAGAAGCCATACAGGGTATCATTGTATGGAGAAAGGATTGCATCGTCTTTCCAAACTCGACGCCAAGGGCACCGACTCCTCCTCCAAGTCCGCCGCGTCAACCGACTCCAACCCACCTCGAGACGGAGCGCAGCGCGAGTCCGCCACCATATCGATCTCCGCCGCGTCAGCCGAATCCACCCCACCTCGAGACGGAGCCCAGCGCTATTACGCGATATCGATCTCCGCCGCGTGGGCCAACTCCAAAGCGGAAGAGAGCACCAAAGAAGAAATCCGAGCCTCCTGCCAAAAAGAAGTTGGCTTACGAGATGACTGAGGACGAAACCGAAGCCCAAGTGGCTTCCGAAGTGCAGGCCCATTTTGCACCGAAACCGCCCCCGCCGCCGAAGGAAAAAATACCTGAGAAAGTCGTACAACACTTTCTGAATCTTGCTAAACCGGTTGTGGAGAAAAGGCAATCAGACTATGAATGCTCTATTAGCAAGTCATATCATCAACAAAAAAATCAGTAGTCGAGCCTTACCGGTAGTAATAAAAGCGGGAAAATTGTTCCCTAGCTCGGAGAACAGGCAGTGCAATCGATCCCCCCGCTCAAGGTGAGTACCGATAAGGAGGTAATCGACGCTGATAGAGAGATGGCGGCTTGAGAGATGGGTATCACTGTTGAACAACTCCTAGGCATCGAGGAACTCCCCAGGATGGATCCGAAGGAACTAGCATGGAAATATGTCCCTGGGAACCCTCTGGTCAGGCCTGACGAGGAGGAGCTTCTACCAACGCAAATGCGCAAATTGCATCAATGGTACCTGAGAGAAGTAAATGCCGGGCGAGAGAGCCTCATGGTGAAAGTCAAGCCAGAGCATTACTTCCCAGGAAAAGATTTGTGGGTTGAATTTCAAGAAATGTTTCATTTATTCAATCAAGACGCACTCGACAAATCTCTCGTCAGTTGCTATTGTCTGTAAGTGATTTCTTTCTGTAATTTAAGTCCCTAGCTCCGCTCATTCATTGCCTGTAATTATCCTCACTATATTCTTTTCTGTGGTATTATGCAGAATGAAGATTTTTGAAATGAACAGAGATGGAGTCTATGGCATTGGGTTCATTGACCCAAATACCGTTAATGAAAATACGATACAAGACTACTCCAAAGACACAGAGAATAGCTTGCTAATGTTTTTGAAGGAACTAAATACCAGACCAGAAATACTTTTTCCTTACAACTTCAGGTGAGTGTTACTGTCTTGTACTACAAATTCTATTTTTGCTTACTCGATGTTAAGTGTAGTTGATGAGTTATGCATGCCCGCTTATACAAACGTGTGCATAGATTCCACTGGATCCTGCTAATCATTACAGTTGATGAGGGAACTGTTGAAGTACTGGACTCACTAGGTAAAGACCCTGAAGAATACAGAAGCCTGAAGTTGATGCTCGACAGGTAATTTCAATCATTATCGCACTATGTCGGCCTCTTTAGTTCATTTCCTGATATCAAGTAATTAGTAACTCCTTTATTCATTTTCTTTGCCGGGCAGGGTTTGGAAGAAGTTCATCCAAGAGGTTGTCGGTCAATAGAAACCACAGCTGAAATGGCGACGGGGCAAGGTAATTAAGTAGTACTAGCTACGTCCGCGCATCTCTTTAATTCTAGTTTCAATACCATTATCATGCATGCTTGATTATTATCTGATTGAATTCTATTCTCGTAAAGTACTGTATGAGGCAGGAAAAGGGGACAAATCTATGTGCATACTACATTTTCGAGAACATTTGCTCTATTACCGAAAAGAACAAAGATGAAAGATATCTTTGGGTACGTAAACACTATTTACATTTTTTTTATCATGATCTAATATATATACACACAACTAATATATTCATATTGATCTCCTTCTTGAAAGATGATGGAGATGCGGGATAGGCTCCTACCAAAGGACCGCATACGAGCACTTCAAGAGGAAATGGCGGGATTTTTGCTTGAGCAGATCATATCTCCCGACGGAGTATACCATTTCACCTAATGCCTGCATGTAATGATCTGCAAATTGTAGGAGAAATTGTATATACCAAATTGTATATATATATATATATATGTGTATGCATGGTCGTACGAGAAATTCTATGATGTTCTATGAGAAATTCTATTATATATGCATAACGTGTACAGTACGTAGTAGCGTAAAATATGTTTGAAATGAAAAAGAATTAAATGGAAAACACAAAATGAAAAGGAAAAATAAACAATAAACCCTAAACCCATAAACCCCTAAACCTTTAGTCCCGGTTGGTGTCACCAACCGGGACTGAAGTGGCAGGGATTTAGTCTCGGTTGGTGTCACCAACCGGGACTAAAGGTCCCCAGCCCCAGCGCACGAGCGTGGCCACGTGGAGGGCCTTTAGTCCCGGTTTGTGACCAACCGGGACTAAAGGGTGGGGGCCTTTAGTCCCGATTGGGCTGTCCCGGTTGGTGACCCAGGACTAGAGGCCCTTCCCAACCGGGACTAAAGGCCCGTTTTGTACTAGTGTACATCTTAAAGGTATACTCCCATCTTATCAAGAGCTGCAACTCTTATCATACTTGTGCAAAGATTTACATTTATTATTTTTTGCTTCACATGTTGTAGGCGTCACTTGGTATTGTGGGGTTGTATTGTGGCATCAAGTGAGGATTTCAAGCATCAAGACTCTATGTTAGTAGTTCCGAAGACATTTTTATGCTTTTTCATATTTTTTTGATTTTTTTGATCTTTTTAGTAATTGAATTCCATGAGTTTTGATTGAGTAGACTTGCATTTGTAAAAAAAAAAAATTAGACCTTAAATGTTCGCCCCGGCTAAGTTCAATTCCTGGATCCGCCACTAGATCGAAGCACAGCCACTTCAAGCACCAAACGCCAACTGCCGCCGCTGCCGCTAGGCCAGCCAAGCGGAGAGGCAGACACTGTACACCACATCCGAAGCCCCACAACAACGACGAGGCACACGTCGCTGCGACGGCGGAGCCCAAGGAACAAAAGCCACACCGAGGTCATCGCCGCGGTCGCTCTGACCTTGCCCGGCACACCCTCCTCCTAGATCCAGGGCCTACCGCCACAGGAGATGCCATGTCGGAGCGGGATCTGGAGGCAATTTATTCGGCGCCGCCGTCGACATCGCTGGAGCAATCCAACGCACGGCCGAAAACCTAGCTAAGAAGACTAGCCCTAGTCTACAGCTATACAAGGCCACACGTCGGGTCCGACGACCCTCCTCCCTCCGGCGAGCCCGAGGCCCCTGGGCGAGAGGAATCACCAGCGTCAATGCCGGCAAACTTATCGCCTCCCTGGTCACCTTTTTCCTATAGCGAGGGGAAAAAGGGGAGGGAGCGAAGGTTGTTCGTAGTGACGCTGTGGCAATCATTGCTTTAGTAGTACAACTGTAGAAGTGGACGTTTTGCATATCACACTGCAAATTTAGAGGCAGCGAAATGGAAAGGATTTGAACAATAACTCGCTAAATCTAATTGGCCTGAGCTTTTTTTTATGTCTAAGTCGATATTCTGACAATTTTTGACAAAATCATAGTTGCATTGCCTTAAATCAATGGACAAGTGACATAGACAATTAGAATAAGATGGAGAGTCGTGGAAGCATAGGCACGAGAAAAAAGAAGTTACGACGTTCTTTCACACTGAATAAATTATATCCACCGTTTGATTGGGGTGATTTATTAAACCTACAAATGAAAAGGGGAATGGCAAAAAATCGCTATTTAATTTTCATTCAATAGCATGCAAATATGTAGTGAAGAAAAAAAAATCAACCTAACATCCACATTTTAGTTTTTCTTTGTGTGCATCACAATGATGCATAGGCTGGGGGTTTCAACCTCCTTATTTGGAAGAGAAAAAAAATCCATGTTTTACTTTTAGTTGGGTTGTAATTTGAAACTGGTATCTCCAGGAGACCAGGATGATGTGTTACTTGGTCTATAGGAACCTAACTACGGTTACGGGCTTTATACATAAAAGTCTGGGCAATGATTGCCTTCGATTCCTATATGTTGATGTTGGTGGTGGATGATACTAAATGTCATTTGACGTATGGTAACATCTGCATTTGTATGTTTGGACGTATTAGTCATTGAATATGTTTATTTTGTATTCTGACTTTGCTAAAAAGGTCATCGGTGCGTGCCAGGGGCGCGACGCGCTGACAAGCTCAACAACAAGCAGCAGTGCGTCGAGAATATCGTTGACCTGATTTTCTCGCCAAAATCACTCTCGAAAGAAATCTACTTGGTGATTCTGAATTTTAGTGTAGAGTTGCAATCTGGCCGTCGTTTTGGCTCCCGGGTGCAAATGCACCCGGATGAACAGTAACCGCAAAAAAAGTAGAAAATGTTTTCAAAAAATTCTGAAAAAATTTGTAGATGATCGTGTTGGTGTCGCAAGCATGCTTGACAATTTTCATGCGAAACGGAGCAGCGGTGTTTCGTCGGTGAAAAAAACAAATTTGGGTTGTCATTTTGTGGTGACATTTTGTTTTCGATTTGTTTTTTTTGCGCAGGCCAATATGCTTAACCTTTTTGCCTCAAAATTTACATGTAGCATTTGTATGTGACAAAGATCACCAAAAAAAATTGTCCCAATTTTTTTGACATTTCAAAAATCATTTTCTATAGGCGGGAGCACGTGCTCTTGGGAGCCGAATTGCATTTCCGACTCCTTTCCTTGATATGTCCTCCTGTCCTTGCGCACCGTGCTTTGTCTGTCCATATTGCTCCTTTCTAGTTGGTCACTGCTCCGCGTCGGTCGCCCGATCTAGACGTGTGATCGGTTACCGCGCGGGCCATCCAATCAAGTCACGCCGCGCCGTTGGATGGGCTCTTTCTGAAACACGCCGGCCCACCCCCGAGCCGACGGTCGTTACGCCTGGCAGCTTTCTAGGATCTCTAGACTGTTCCCATAGACCAACACTAGTCTTTCCTGCGCACTTTGTGCTCACTCATGCGCACCCAGGAAGGACTTCCCAGTCAGTCACCCATGCTGAAATTGCTCCGGGGCCAAGCACGCTTAACCTCGGAGTTCTTTCAAGATGAGCTTCCTGAAAAGAAGTTGCAACTTGTTGATATGAGTATTCTATCAATCCTATTGAGCCCTGAGCCAGGATCTCACATACACACCCTCTCAGAAGACCGACGCCCTCGTCCGTTAACCCCAGTCCAGGAACTTCCCCTATTGGCACACGTCTGTGCGTCTAGTCCAGCACAAGTGCCATGCCGTGTGCCAAAACGGGTCACACGCGCCATGCGCCACATGCCCGCGCACCTAATCCGCACACGCCCGTGTAACCGCGAGGGTCGGCTCTGATACCAATTGTAACTACAGGAGATATGCCCTAGAGGCAATAATAAATGTTATTATTATCTCCATGTTCATAATTATGTTTATATTTCATGCTATAACTGCAATAATTCTCGAGTCTACAATAACACGAGGCTCGGAGGGAAACTCATGTGCACGTGTGGTATAATAAACGGTAAAATGTATTCCTAGTCATGCCTCTAAGACTAGCTCAAGTATTGCATGATGATCCTGTTTTTCTGATCATGGGCATGACTATGCCGGCAATTTTGAGGGCACAATGTTAGAAGAACACTTGTGTTGAATCGACCCGAATTGATGTTATGCTATGAGATACCTTCGTCACAAGTAAATGGTTAATAACACAGAGAAAGTTAATGTTTGCATAATTCCTTAGACCATGAGAGTATCGAGTTTCTTCATGCTTGCTTCATGAACTTTGGGGTATGTTAAACGTCATCCGTAAATGGGTGGCTATTACGGCGGCTTACGGGTTCATGAAAAAGTATGACAAGTAACTTGATAGCTCAAGATTGGGATTTGCTCCTCCGACGATGGAGAGATATTCTTTGAGCCATCTCGGTGTTGCGGTATCCATCATCGTCTGGCCAAACACTATGTGATTTGATCACTGGGATGCCGGAACACGAAAACGAGAAAAGAGAACAAAACCGGTAACGAGGTAACTGGCATAGTGGACAAGCTTTTGATCCACGGGGATGCCGATAAGTCTCACCTCGGGTTTTGTAACATATCGCGAAGCAACAGGAATATCACACGGCAACTAGAGGTTCAGTAGAATATTCATTCGTGTGGGTATAGGGATCAATATGGGTGTCCACGGTTCCGCTATTGATCATTGATCGGAAGGTGTTCCGGTCATGTCTATACTTCAACAAACCTACTGGGTCACACGCTTAAGGGTCATCTATCTGCTGAATTCTGGACAGGGAGTCTCAGAGAAAGTCACTGGAATAGTTTCGGAGATCACCGGAATAGTTTCGGAGATCACCGGAAAAGTTTCAGAGACAAACGAAAATGTTCCGAAGAGAACACCGGAAAAGTTTTGGTAAAACCGAAAAGCTGTTTCGGAGTAAACCATTAAGCCAAATAGGTTTTAGCACGCACCTGAAACATTTTGGAGGTACCAGAATGATTCTAGGAACTTCTGGAATTTTTTCGGAGAGAAAAACCGGAAATGTTCCGGAGCAGCCGGAATTGCTATGGTTGATTTTCGCTGAAGAAAAACATTGATCCGGAAATGTTTCGGAATGCGTCCAGAATTATTATAGTGGGTACCGGAAATGTTCTGGACCTACAGAAACATTTTCGGAATTAACGGTCACGGAAAAATGTCTTCATGAATAGTGAAAGTGCTTTTTGGATTACTTTTTGGAAAGCCATTTTTTTGGGCTTTGCTCAAAAGATCTAAGGGGTGACTTGGGAGGGAAGGAACCCCTTTTGGGGGGGGGGGGCATAGGTGTGGCCGGCCAAGATGGGCACCTCCATGGTGCCCCACTTGCCTCCCCATTATGCCCTTTATGTGTGACATAAAGAATGGGCATTTTGGTATTATCATGTGGCACACTACCCCTTGGGTTTTCCTATAAATGGAGGTAGAGAGGCACTCTCTACACTCACTCTCTCACACATACAAATGCCATGCATGATCTGGCTTTCTCTCTCCCTCCCACGAAATAGTTTCGTAGAGCCGAAAGGCTGTCTGGGTTCCGGTGGGAACTAGTTCTGGACGGCAAAGTCCTGCCGGATAGCTGACACCGTATGTGTGCAACCCCGTAGAGAGATCGTAGTTTTGATCTTAGTTCGAGAGTGCCTCCCGAAGGGCTGTCCGAGTTATAGTCCGAGTTTTGAGGGTTCTCCCGAAGGGCTGTCCGTGACACCGTCTGTGGGACTATCCGACTGCCTCCCGAAGGGCTGTCCGAGGGACGGTCCAAGGTGCAGACGAGGGAGAACATCCTCGCGGTTGGGAGGTTGTAAATCCTAGCTGAGGGGATCTACACCGCCGATCTTCATCGACTCAACTTCCGCTGCGCTACGAGTCGGTAACGATCAGATCAAAAACCTTGTATGCATCTCCATAGTGATCCTAGGCTTGTTCGTAGTGCGAATTTTTTTTGTTTTCTGCTGCGTTACCCTTTGGTAACACGCCGGCCCACCCCCGAGCCGACGGTCTTTATGCCTGGCAGCTCTCTAGGATCTCTAGACTGGCCCCATAGCCCAACACTAGTCTTTCCAGCGCACTTTGTCCTCACTCATGCACACCCGGGAAGGACTTCCCAGTCGGTCACCCATACTGAAATTGCTCCGGGGCCAAGCATGCTTAACCTCGGAGTTCTTTCAAGATGAGCTTCCGGAAAAGAAGTTGCAACTTGTTGATATGAGTATTCTATCAATCCTATTGAGCCCTGAGCCAGGATCTCACACTTTCATGTCCGTAACTTCCGCAGCAGAGCCACGCGCGCAACCGCCCGCCGTCATTTCCGCATGCTTCATTCGCCTAGCGATTTCCGCCTTGCCGTAGCTCGTTGACAGCTTGCAGCACCTCGTCGTCGGCTCGCAGCAGCAGCGGCGCGGCTCCATCACTGCACCTCGTCACTCGAAGCCATCCTCGTAGCACCCTCCGACAGCAGTCGCAGCCTCGCCCCTCTAGTTCTGAGCATGGACGGTTGCAGCATGGTGCGGTGCCAGTTCCAGCTCCGAGCACGGACGGTTGCAGCATGGCACGGCGCTGGTCCCAGCTCCGCGTGCCGACGGTCCCAGCTCCTGGCACGGACAGTTGCAGCATGGCGTAGCGCCGGTCCCAGCTCCGCGCGCCGATGGTTCCAGCTCCAGGCACGGACGATTGCAGCATGGTGCGGCGCCGGTCCCAGCTCCGGGCATGGACAATTGCAGCATGGTGCGGCGCCGGTCCCAACTCCGGGCATGGACAGGTGTAGCATGGCACGACACCGGTCCCAGCTCCGGGCACGGACGGTTGCAACTTCCATGTGTCGCAGCAGTACAGGGCTCCTGTCACTCACCATTGTCGCAGCCGTCGCAGCATCCTCGGGCGACCACCACCCACTTGCGCAGGCTGCATCCCCCACTTGCAGGAGCCCAGCTAGGCTCGCGACGGCGGAAGACGACGGTGGAGGGTCGCCGGCGGGCCTCAAAGCACGCAACTTGCGGCAGGAGGTTGAGCGTGTGGCGGCCGGCTGCTAGCACGTGAACTGAACAGGGAGAAAGATAGACAGGAGAGAGATGCGGACGATTCGGGTAGAAAGAAGAAGAAAGGATAAGGTAGGCCGGTGTGTGCGGGCCCCACCAGACACGTGGTTGCGTGGAAGGGGATCGACGTGCGCGTGTCCTTGCGACCGATCGGTGTTGTAATCGGTCGGCCGATTACAAACTTTTCCATTTCTAGTTTTAATAACAGTGGAAGTGGTGGGAGTCATAAGGAAATTATTTTAAATTTTACATCTTGACCCTTCATTATAACTTATAATGTTAGTCCCCCTTAGCTAATCAGTCATCAATTCTCACTAATAGAGGATCGGAAATGAAACAACACATCTCATGTCCCATCTCAATACAACCCTCTTCTATGAACTCTCATTCTCCTTACTCATATATAGTTACCAAATACACAACGGTAAGGGCATCTCAAAGGGCGTCCCCTACTCCAGCCCTATTTGTCCAGAACGGACTATTCAGACAAAAAAAACCTCCAACGAGCTCCCCTACTCTTGGCCCATTTGTACGGATAGTCTGAAATCTCCTAGATTGGTGTCAAATGAAGGGGGGAGTAGGGGATGTTAAACTATCTGCCACGTAGGCCGGACACATGGGCCCCACCCCACCCCATTCCCATCTCTCTCACCTTCACTCTAGCCACTCCACTACCCCCCAGCCCAACCCGTGCCACCTTGCCGCCCGCTAACCCTAGTCGGACATCGCCCAAACATGCCCACCCTCCCCCCCGGCAGCTAACGAGGACGTTTCATGACGCAGGAGGTCACGCGGGGCGTGGCTCCTTGGTGAGTTCGAGGCCGAGCAGCCTTCCCCGCGCGATGCTGACCGTACTCGAAGGTGGGTCGAGCTCCCGATGCCGCTCGTATCCCTCCCCGGTGCGGATCCAGCCTTCGCCGTCCTCCACCGTCGCGGATCGCTGCAACTCTGCCGCGGCTCGTCCTCCACACGCCCATCGCCACCGCCGGCCCGCGCAACGCCACTGTCCCCGGATAGCATAGAGTGGCGCGTCTTGGAGGAAGAGGAACGCCATGAGGCGATGCAATGGTCGCTGACCGAGGTGGTGCCATTGTGGCACCACGGCTCGTCCTCCCGCACTCCGTCCCTGCCTCCGTGTCGCACGATGCCGGCCAGACTCGGCGGTGGGTTGAGCTCCTGTGAAGCCTCTTCAAGCTCGCGCGGCACGGTGGCGGCGGCTACGGTGCTAGACTATGACCTCCAAAGAGTCAGATGCCCACCGCGGCCGCCACATCAACAAGGCCTGGCTGTAGGAGGGCATCGTGGAGTCCAAGCATGAAGCTCGCCTCCGTGCCACCGCTGCCCAAGGGAGATGCCGCCTGAAGGACGACTGGGACGAGATGCTTCGCAACAAACCACATCCGCTACTATGGAGGCCAAGTGAAGCAGCAGGCGCCCAGATGGTTCGGCGGAGTAGCAACCCATAAAAACACACAGCGGATTGTGCACTGGATCACAGATGTCAGCCCAATTAACCTCACGCCGCCCAACTCGGCCTCAGGAGCAGCGGCCCAGAAACGTTCAATTGGCCGTTCTGTGCGAGCTGACGCAGCAAACGAGGCCCAAGCAAAGTAGCGGTATGATGGGATGATCCTGTGCGTCCGTAAGCGCGTTCGAACGGCTGGCGAGCTTAAATCGCTATGAAAGCTCATAGGTGGTTCAGTTTTACTGTTTTTTAATTTGCATCATGCACTCCTTATAATGGTCAATCAATTCTATTTTGGATGGATGCTTGGCATGGCATGAGCCTAGACATAGCCTGGCCATAGCTCTTCTCTTTTGTCACGGTACATCAAAGGAGAAGACCAATCTTCATTATTCCATTTACCATGGGCCTTTTACCCATGTTTCAGAATTCTTGCGACAACTCCTTCTGATAGGTGACCCCTCCTCTCGTGACCCCCTCGTCCGCCCCCGTGGGTGGCCAGGGGAAACCCTAGCCGCCGCCCGCCAGAGGCCTCTCCCCTACCTCCCCTACTCCTCGCCGCCGCCGGAGAGCGCCGCCGGGGGAAGCCCGGCTGGTGTCGGTGGCGGCGGGGCCATTTTCCCTCCTCCCCTGGTGCTCTGCGGCACGGGACGCGGCATGCTGGTGAGGAGCGAGGCGCTCGCGCGGGGCGGCTCGGCAACGACGTGGCCGGCCGTGCGCGGGCGCGGCGGTGCGACGGTGCGGCGGCGGCTGCATGGAATTCCTGGTAGGACGTGCTGGCGCTTTGTGGAGGCGGGACGGCTAGCTGCGGCGGCGGCTCCATCAGATCCAAGCATATGGCGACGAGGGCTGCGGTGGCGCGGGTTCGCTGGTTGGGGTCGCTGGCCTCGGCCATATCTGGCCGTGGCTGGTGGCTGGACGCGTTCGTGATGTCCGGTGATTGTCCATGGTCACCGGCTTGCGGACGGCGCGGTGGCGGGTGCGGACCGCCGGCAACTGGGCGGATATCGACGGGTTCTTCTGATCGCGCCGAGATTCAACCCTGGTCTGGGTCCTTGACACCGCGGGCAACTCCGGGGGAAACCCTAGGTCTTATTGGGACTGAGCGATGATGGTGCTTTTGTATCGTAGTCCCTCTTGAGGGCATCGTCTTGGGAGTTTGCTCAGGTGGAAGGGACCAGCGACGCCGGCGGCGTACGGACTGGTGGCGCGACTGCCGATGAAAATCACGCTGACTTCGGTCATGGCAGACGATGGCGGCATCTCCGATGTCGTTTCCTTGTTGAGGCATCGTCGTTGCAGTTTGCGTCATCAGGCTCGGGATGCTCCGGGGGAAATCCTAGATCTGGGTCTCCCGGATCGGACGATGACGGCGCCTTTGGTGTCATTCTCCCTCCTGGGGGCATCGTTTTGGAGCATGTGCTGGCTAGAGGGGACTAGAGGAGGAGCGGTATTCCATCTAGCGCAAGGCCGACGGCGGATCCCGGCGGCATGGCGCTGCGGAGTTTCGGCGACGGGCGCGGGCGGATGGATACGTGCAGGATGGTGGCACTGTCTGGCGCCGTGGTGGCATCGATGGCAGGCCTAACAAGGTCGGTGCATCAGTACCTGCTCTGGAGATGGACCAGTGGAAGACGGATGCGGCGGCTTCTGAGAGTGCGCCGGACCGGTGTGTGACACAGTCCCAGTATGTGGATGGGCTGGGGCATCCGGCTTTAGATGTTAGGTTTTGGTGCGATGTCTGTTTGGTATTCGGCCCGGATATTCGGCACCCCTTCATCAAGGGCATAGGAGTAGCGATGGGCCTAATCACGATGTACATCCAATGGGCCTAGGCACCAAATCCTCTCTCAACTTTATTAGATAGGAGTTTTACAGCTGTCCCAATGACACGCGTCAATTGATCAAGAATATCCTTCATGTGCCAAATGAATCTCTAAGCGAAAGGTACTTAGGGTTGCCTTCTGATGTTGGATCCTCAAAGAATGGTTCTTTTAAATACTTGAAGGACGGGCTCTGGAATAAGGTGATTGGATGGATTGAGAAAACTATGTCGGTTGCAGGCAAGGAAGTGTTGGTAAAAGCAGTGGCTCAAGACGTCCCGGTCTATTCGATGTCATGTTTTAAACTCCCAGAGGCCTTTGTGAACATTTGACCACTCTCATAAGGAAATTTTGGTGGGGGAGTACGGATGGCAGGCGTAAACCGGCATGGGTTTCGTGGGAAACTATGTCTCAATCGAAGTTTATGGGAGGCCTAGGGTTTACGGATTTTGAGCTTTTTAATCTCTCCTTGCTAGCTCGCCAGGCTTGGAGAATTTTGCAATCTCCGGGATCTCTTAGTGCCTTAATTGTTAAAGCTGTGCATTTCCCATCATGCTCAATTCTTGATGCACAACTCGGTTCCCACCCTTCCCAAATATGGAGGGTGGTCATAGAAGGTCGAGATGTAATTTGTCAAGGTCTCATCCGGAGAATTGGGAATGGTATTAGCACAAATATTTGGAACCAAAACTGGCTACCAAGGAACGAGCTAATGAGGCCACTTTTATCTTTGGTCCCTGATCCTCCTCAGCTTGTGAGCGAACTGATAGACCCGTCAACATCTAGCTGGGACAGAAATCTGGTGCAGCAAGTTTTTCTCTAGACAGATGCTAGCTTGATCCTCAACATTCCGCTATGTACCAGCGTACAGCGGGATTTTTGGTCCTGGAACTTCGAAAGGAATGGCATGTTTTCGGTTTGGTCGGCCTACCGGATGTTGGTAGCAACAAAGAGACGTAGAGGAGCATGATTGGAGGAGCGTGCGGGCTCATCGAACTCTGAGGCGGAGGAGGCTGGATGGCGCAAGCTCTGGAAGGTTGATGTTCCGGCGAAGCTTCATATGTTTTTATGGCGCCTGGCCCATATTT
Organism: Elymus sibiricus; assembly: GCA_039707655.1. Taxonomy (NCBI): domain Eukaryota; kingdom Viridiplantae; phylum Streptophyta; class Magnoliopsida; order Poales; family Poaceae; genus Elymus; species Elymus sibiricus. Next base: position 2,659,218 of record CM077670.1, on the reverse strand, counting down.
CCCTCCCTTCGGAGGACGTGCGGCAACACCAAAAAATGAGCTCGAGCAGCTGTTGTTCTCTCTATGGAGCCAAAGATTCTTGGAGGCATTCCCTTGTTGAGTGCTCCATGCCCCGTTGTGTATGGGCTTTGGTGGAATAGGAGTTGATGGAACATATGATGGCCACCACTGAACCAAATCCAAAAACGTGGCTGTTCTCGATGTTTGACACGTTATCACATGCTCAGCTAACTCGCCTGGTGGTCACATTGTGGGCGATCTGGACGTCGAGGAGAAAAGCAATCCATGAAGGCATTTTTCAGAGTCCTATCTCTACTCATGATTTTGTCATTCGGTATATCTCAGAGCTTGGAGAGTTGAAGATTGTCAACGCACCAAGGCCGGTGGTGGCTCCTATCCAGCCCAGTAATGCTCCGGTTTGGAAATTTTCTCCTGCAGGCTCGGTGAAGATTAATGTTGATGGCGGGGTGTCTACATCGGGGACGACTGGTGTGGCGGCTACGTTTTGTCAAGATGATCAAGGTTTATATCTAGGGGCGTCGGCCCTTGTTATTCCGGGAGTAACCGATCCTGCCACTTTGGAGGCCTTGGCCTGTCGCGAGGGACTTGCTTTGGCCTTGGACCTCTATCTTCAGAGACTGCATGTTGCTTTAGACTGCTTGAACGTCGTGAATGACATTGCTGGGAGGACGGGAGGGAAATATGAAGCTGTTATCAAGGAGATTGTAGCTCTAAAATATTCTTTTACCCTCTGTAATTTTGTTCATGAGAAAGCGGCTCTAATTATGAAGCCCACAATCTATCTAGGTTTGCATCATCCTTAGATCAAGGGAGACACACATGGCTTGGCCTACCCTATGATCCAGTTTGTATCCCTATGATAATTAATCAGTAAAAACCTAGTGGATTGTGCAAAAAAAAGGCTACAAAAAAAAGATAGGAGTTTTTTTTTTGAGTTGTAAAAGATAGGAGTTTTATGTGATAGGAGTTTTTTTTTAGTTGTAAAAGATAGGAGTTTTACGGCTACAATTTGCGACACGGAAATACACGAACTCAAAGATAGTAGAATATATATCATGTCCACTCTTTGCATCTTGGTTGACGCTATTGACGCTTTATCCATGACTCAGGTGAAGAAAACACTAGTAGAAAACAGGGCTTTGGTTCTGGCCAGATCAGAGCAATAGTCCCGGTCATGTTACGAACCGGGACTAATGTGAGCATCAGTCCCGGTTCGAGCGGCTAGGACGCCGGACGGGCCTCGGCAGGCATCAGTCCCGGTTCGACTGGGACCTTTAGTCCCGGTTCCAGACACCAACCGGGACTAAAGGGCCTCGCTCCCTTTAGTCCCGGTTGGTGTCTCCAACCGGGACTAAAGGTTAGTCTTCAGTACCAGTTCTAGACACCAACCAGGGCTAAAAAGATGCCCATATATATCGTCGCCCCTGCCCGCCCTCTCCTATGTTTTTTGGCTGTAGAAGGTGGGAGGTGTGTGCACTACTCTGTTCTCACTTCTTATGCACATGAGGTGTTCGATGAAATGTTCGAGTCACACTTAAGCTTTCTCCTCTGTTCTTCCTCCAAGCTCCATTTTCCCCAAGATTTGTCTAGATTTGGCGGTGCACCAACTATCCAAGTGTTCTAAAAGGTTAGCAACTTCATCCTTTCATCTCTCACTGCTAGTTTAGCTCATTTCATATGCTCTAGAAGTAGAGTGATTTTTGGGTTTTAGTGGAGAAGTGTATGTGGGAGTTCATTTGATTTAGATGCACAATTTGAGCTCAAATTAACTTCTTAGTTTGCACATGTGTAGGGTGTCGTCCCGTCCCCGTCCCCGTCCTCACCGCCGTCGATCGCCCACGCCGATCTCGTCGCCGGCACCACCGTGGTGAGCCTCTTGTTCTTATCTTTTTTTTAAAAGAACAAATTCTTACTTGTATGATTTAGATAGCTACTTGTATAATTTTCTTACTTGTATTATTGTTTGTTATTATATAATGCCATGGTTTTGGTATCCGCCCCCGTCGGCTCTCGTCCGGTCTATGATTCGGATGTGGTATATTATCTTTTATAACTATTTGTTTCATTTAGTGTTTATGACAATTATGCCGACCAACTTGACATAGATGTTTTTATCTAGGAGGTATGTGAACCGGAAATTCCAACCGACCCTCTTGTCGAGAGGTTAAATTTAGTTGAAAAAGAAAACAATTATTTGAAAGAAAAATTGAAAATAATTGAAGAAGAGAAGATGAAATTGGAGTTGCATGTTGCCGATGTCGTCGATCTACACAAGATCCAGATGGATGCAATGCGCTTGAAGATTAGAAAGATTAGAAAATATGCAATTGATAAAGAGGCTTGGTATCATTATGCTGTTGGATCAATTGTTACCTTAGTTGCGATTTTGATCGCATTTGTTGTTGCATTTAAATGTTTTACATAGTTGTATGTTGTTTTATGAGAACTATGTATGAACTTTATGTATTTATTTTTGCAGTAATAACATTTGATCACTACTGTACTTTGGTTTTAATGTGATGATGAACTTGTATTAATTTGGTCATTTCTCTATTCATGATGTTCTGTAATGGTTTTTGATACACTTAATTATATAATGCAGATGAACCGGCAATGGATGTACGGTGACCGACACACTTCCGAGTACATTACGAGCCTGCATAATTGTATCAATGTGGCTGAGGCAAACAGTCAGAATGGTTTTATGTATTGTCCATGTGTTGTCTGTGAGAATACGAAGGATTACTCTTCCTCGAAAACCCTTCACTTCCACCTGCTTAAGAAGGGTTTCATGCCGCACTACAATTGTTGGACCAAGCACGGAGAAAGAGGGGTTATGATGGAAGACAATGAAGAAGAAGAGGATGATGACAACTATCCTATGTTCCCTGAATACGGTGATACTGCAACGGGGGAAGCTGAAGATCAAGAGGCACCAGATGTGCCCGCTGATGATCTTCGCCGGGTCATTGTTGATGCACAGAGAGAATGCGAAAGTGAAAGGGAGAAGTTGAAGTTCGATCGCATGTTAGAGGATCACAAAAAATGGTTGTACCCAAATTTCGAAGATGGCAACACAAAGCTCGGTACCACACTGGAATTGCTGCAATGGAAGGCAGAGAATGGTTTATCTGACAAGGGATTTGAGAAGTTACTGAAAATAATGAAGAAGAAGCTTCCAAAGGATAACGAATTGCCTGATAGTACGTACGAAGCAAAGAAGGTTCTCTGCCCTCTAGGATTAGAGGTGCAGAACATACATGCATGCCCTAATGACTGCATCCTCTACCGCGGTGAGGAGTACGAGAATTTGAATGCATGCCAGGTATGCGGTGCATTGCGGTATAAGATAAGACGAGATGACGCTGGTGATGTTGAGGGCGAGCGCCCCAGGAAGAGGGTTCCTGCCAAGGTGATGTGGTATGCTCCTATAATACCACGGTTGAAATGTCTGTTCAGAAACAAAGAGCATGCCAAGTTGTTGCGATGGCACAAAGAAGACCGTAAGAAAGACGGGATGTTGAGAGTACCCGCTGATGGGTCGCAGTGGAGAAAAATCGAGAGAAAGTGGCCGGAGTTTGCTGATGACGCAAGGAACTTATGGTCTGGTATAAGTGCAGATGGCATTAATCCTTTTGGGGAGCAGAGCAGCAATCATAGCACCTGGCCTGTGACTCTATGTATCTATAACCGTCCTCCTTTGTTGTGCATAAAGCGGAAGTTCATTATGATGCCAGTGCTCATCCAAGGCCCTAAGCAACCCGGCAACGACATTGATGTGTACCTAAGGCCATTAGTTGAAGAACTTTTACAGTTGTGGGATATCAAAGGTGTACGTGTGTGGGATGAGAACAAACAACAGGAATTTGAACTACGAGCGTTGCTGTTTGTAACCATCAATTATTGGCCTGCTCTTAGTAACCTTTCAGGACAGACAAACAAGGGATACAATGCATGCACGCACTGTTTAGATGAGACTGAAAGTATATATTTGGATAAATGTAAGAAGAATGTGTACCTGGGACATTGTCGATTTCTTTCGAGTAGGCATCCCTTAAGAAAGAAAGGCAACCATTTCAAAGGTGAGGCAGATCACCGGAAGAAGCCTGTCCACCGTACTGGTGATGATATATTTGATATGGTCAAGGATTTAAAAGCAATCTTTAGAAAGGGTCCTGGCGGACAATCTGTTCCGAATGACGCTGACGGACACGCACCCATGTGGAAGAAGAAATCTATATTTTGGGACCTACCCTATTGGAAAGTCCTACAGGTCCGCTCTGCAATCGACGTGATGCACGTGACGAAGAATCTTTGCGTGAACCTGCTAGGCTTCTTGGGCGTGTATGGGAAGACAAAAGATACACCGGAGGCACGGGAGGACCAGCAACATATGCACGAAAAATACGGCATGCATCCAAAGTAGTATCAAGGTCCTGCCAGCTACGCTCTTACCAAAGCAGAGAAGGAAATCTTTTTAGAATGCCTACTCAGTATCAAGGTCCCGTCTGGCTTCTCATCAAATATAAAGGGAATAATAAATATGGCAGAGAAAAAATTCCAGAACCTAATGTCTCATGACTGCCACGTGATTATGACGCAATTGCTTCCAGTTGCATTGAGGGGGCTTCTACCGGACAACGTTCGATTAGCCATTGTGAAGCTATGTGCATTCCCCAATGCAATTTCTCAAAAGGTAATCGATCCAGAAATCCTACCAAGGTTACAGAGTGATTTGGTCCAATGTCTTGTAAGTTTCGAGTTGGTGTTCCCACCATCCTTCTTCAATATTATGACACACGTCCTAGTTCACCTAGTCGAAGAGATTGCCATTCTGGGTCCTGTATTTCTACACAATATGTTCCCCTTTGAGAGGTTCATGGGAGTCTTAAAGAAATATGTTCATAACCATGCTAGGCTAGAAGGAAGCATCTCCAAGGGCCATGAAACAGAGGAGGTTATTGAGTTTTGTGTTGACTTTATTCCTGACCTTAATCCGATTGGTGTTCCTCAATCGCGGCATGAGGGGAGACTGAGTGGAAAAGACACGCTAGGACCGAAAGCAATAATATGTAGGGACGGGCATTCTTTCACTCAAGCACACTACACAGTTCTACAAAGTTCTACCTTGGTGGCCTCGTATATCGAGGAACACATGGATATTGTACGCTCCAAGAACCCGGAGCACTCTGACCCCTGGATTAAACGTACACACATGGCAACTTTTCGCGGTTGGTTGCAAACACATCTCATGAATGACAACGCTGTTGGGGATGAGCTGTACTTGTTGGCCAGGACACCATCTTCGACTGTATTGACTTTCCAAGGGTACGAGATAAATGGGAATACATTTTACACGATCACCCATGATAAAAAGAGCACCAACCAAAACAGTGGTGTCTGCTTTGATGTAGAAAACACCAATAGGGAAAAGGACACATATTATGGTTACATAGAGGAGATATGGGAACTTCACTATGGACGTGGTTTTAAGGTCCCTTTGTTTCGGCGCAAATGGGTCAATCTGACAGGAGGCGGGGTAATGGTAGACCCGCAGTACGGAATGACAACAGTGGATCTCAACAATCTTGGGTACACAGACGAACCATTCGTCCTAGCCAATGATGTGGCGCAGGTTTTCTATGTGAAGGACATGTCTACCAAACCGAGAAAAAGAAATGATAAGGAAGCGAATACATCATACGATGAGCCAAAGTGCCACATAGTTCTTTCAGGGAAAAGAAACATCGTGGGAGTGGAGGACAAGACAGACAAGTCGGAAGATTATGAAAAGTTTGATGAAATTCCTCCCTTCACAGTGAAGGCTGACCCAAGCATCCTGTTAAATGATGAAGATTATCCATGGTTACGGCGCAATAAGCAAGGGACACACGCGAAGAAAAAGTGAAGACTTTCTCTCTAGTGTGTTTCCGGACTTATAGCTGGAAAATCCCAAGTTTTGCAAGATTACACCCCTACTGTGTGGTTTCTCTGATCGGAGGACCCCTTATGCCGAGCCAAGTCCAGATGAGAGGAGTTTTGGTTGCTTTCTGGTGAAACTGAGGAGATAGTTATGCTCCACAACTATTCTGATAATGGCTTTGATCTAGAATCACTACAGTTACATGAAGGCGATGTATTAACTGGCATGATTGGCATCTGTTTTTAATTTTTGGTAAATGTATGTTTCTTTCCTTGTACAAATATGCAGGTATATCTCATGAACATCCAGGCACCTTTATATTATCTTACATCAGGAGTACAAACCCACATGATGAGTATGTTGGGCTTTAGATTCCGGAAGAAAGATTTTGACAGCATCGATCGCCTTGTGTCATATTTTCAAAAACATATTGACAAACCACCACCTGATGCTGGCCCGTCAATGCGAAATGTTGCGGCAATGGTACCTATGAAAAATAACTTGATAGAACTTTTTGTCACTATCTGATGAAAATCTATATAATCAAACATTGCATTCATATAAGCATTCACTCTCGCAAGCATTCTAGCAATCAAAATACAATCAATGAATAAAGCAATAAAGAAAACAATAAGAAAAAGCAAATAGAAAACAAAACAAAATACTAAACTAATAACTTAACAGAAAAGAAAATATAACATTATTAGGTTAACAAAAAGAATTTTATAATATTTTCCAATAGCAAAAAGAATCAACTAAAAAGCTTTTATAAAACTCTAGTTATGATCAAAATAATATTAACTTAAAATTATATAAAATTTATCCAACTAAAATTTTCATAAAGTATTTTTTGTTAAAAACTTTAATAGCAAAAATAATTAAATCAAAACATTAAAATAATTTTAAAAAACCTATTTAAAATATCCTCATGTTGACTAACCGAAACATAATATAATTTGGCAAAAGAATAACAAGAAAACATAAACTAAAATAATTAAAACAAAGGAAAAAGGTATAAAACTGAAAGAAACATAATCTGTTTTGATTAAAACACCAATTAAAAGCTTTAAAAATCCAGGTTAGTCCCGGTTGGTGGCACCAACCAGGACTAAAGGCCTGACCTTTCGCCCCCATTTGGCTGCCGAAAACGAGCTTTAGTCCCGGTTGGTGCCTCCGACCGGGACTAAAGGTAGGCCTTTAGTCCCGGTTGGAGCCACCAACCGGGACTAAAGCTCGAGGTACATTAACTGCGCGCCCCGGCCTTCTTCCTCCCCAATTTTCTTTCTCTCACGCGCGCCTCTGCCCCGACGCTGAACCACCGCACGCCACCGCCAGGCTGCCGCGATGCCCTCGCCGATGCCCTGCCCCGACGCCCCCTCTCCTTGCCTCCTCGCTGTGAGCGCCGCCTGATCCGTCCTCCTCCTATCCCCCCCTGCTGGCCGCCGCCGACGCCGACCCCGATGCCGCCTGCGCTGCTGGCCAACGCCGACGCCGACCCCGACGCCGCCCGGTGGGTGAGCCATGGCAGAGGAGCAACAGGGCTCGGGTGTCGACGGTGCAACGTGGGTGCTCTGGCCATGCCCAGAGCATGCACACAGTGCGTTCGGCAAAATGCCAATGGCAACTAGGGGGACCCAAATGAGCTATAAATTAGCAGGATGGTTGCTTACTAGTTCCTAGGGATGCTGGACATGATGGTTTGGCAAGAGGGGCAAGTGCCAAATGCAATCTAGAGAGATGCCAAGTTTCTGTCATGCCCACAAGGTGTTTGACAGAATGCTAGGACTACCTAGGAGATTTTGTTGGCTCTGAAAATTACCAGGATGATGCTTCATTAGAGGATAAAGATGATGGTAGGGTTGGATGGACCGAAGAAGAAACTTGCAAGTGCAAGTTTTGTTGGATTTCAGTTCTGAACCAAAACTAGAGGGAATAATTTGATGAACTTAAGAGATGCAATTGGGGCTAATCTTCTGGACATAAGGGTTTACTAGGAAGGACTATAAGGTGGAAAAATTTGAGAATTTTTTGAGCATTATTTAATGGGGCTGTAGTTAAAAGCTGGGTCTGGACCAGATTTGAAAAGATGGTGCTATGGTCAAAATTTTCAAAAGACCTGGATGGATTTTTGCATAAAAGTAAACTATAGGCCTAAGAGGGTCTCCCAAATTTTTGTGGCAATTTTATAAAATTTATTTGAATTAGTTTCAATACAACAGAAGCATTTCAGAGCTTGAAAATGCCATTAAAAGAATTGTTTTTGGGCAAATTTTATTATGAAAATATTTCATACTGATATTTAAATTAGGGTTTGAGGCAATACAGTACTGTTTTACTTATTGTTTTGTTTTAGTCTTTTCTTTGCTATTTGTAATAGTTTTAAATTATTTCGTGCAATTTTGTGCAATTTTGCCGGAGGAGTCGTCCCCGACGATCGACATGAATAATTGATGATGAAGCTTATTTTGCAATTTGAGATGTTGTTAAAAGCTATATGATATGTGATGGTCTAAATTTTTAAAAGATCGGATATAGCTGGTTTTCCGCGAAATCTATTTCAGTAGAGCGTATGATGTCGATGGCCCGAGGTAGAGCACTCAATGGGCTAGGGTGGCCCCCATTTCGCTTTACCAACCAATCGGTACAATTTACAGATTTGTGGTGTTGCATCTCCGAGGAGTGTTTATCGACGTCGGAGCTGTTGGTCCCCGATCTTCCCTCCGCTGATCAACTACTTCCTCTACAGCCGAGGGTGAGCTACGAATCCCCCTTCACCTCCTCTTTTTTTTTGTCACTAGATTTCAAAATGTGAATCGTGTATTTGATAGGTGTATAAAAAATATAGACATGTGGTGAGAGAAAAAAAGAAAAATATAGAAATCGTGTATTTGTTTTCATAGGAATTTGTTCTCGGCGACGATGCCCGGCCCGCATCCTCGTCGTCGACTCGGCGGCGACAACCAGTTTGAGAGGCGCCATGTCCGGGACTGGACTCCGCCGGCTGGCACTGGGAGGTGCTACCTTCCGGGGCGCGCAGCTTGGTGAGGAATCGGGGTCTCGTCGTCGACCCGGAGTGTCGTGGTTTTGTCACGGCAGATGTCCTCGTGAAAGGATTTAGTCGTGAGGCCATCGCAGCTAGGTGGTAACTTGAACGGGGTTAATCGGAATCGAGAGATAAGGGTTTTACCCAGGTTCGGCCCCTCGCGGTGGAGGTAAAAGCCTACGTCCTGCTTGATTATATTGCTGTGGATCTCGATTACAAGGGTGCTATTTCGCTACCTCTATCTCGAGAGCATCTACTTGATCTTTGTCTAAGACTTGTCTATCTATCTTAACTTGTCCCTCTTGGGGTGCCTTGCCCCTCCTTATATAAGTTGAAGGGGCGGCTTACATGAAGAGTCCTAGTAGGATTAGGACTACTCTATTACAAGTGGAATCCTAGTCTTGCTTACCTTGTAAGGGAAATATTCCTTATGCCTTTCCTCTCAAGCCGGCCCACCAGATACCGTGCCTTGAGCCGGCCTTCTCCTAAGTCGCCTTCTGGGCCTTGGGCCTTGTCATTCATCTGACCCGCCGTCTTGGTCACTAGTGGGTCGCCAGACCAGTGAGTCGCCAAGCTTCAGCCGGGTCTCCAGTGAGTCGCCAAGTCCCGGTCGGGTCTCCTGTGAGTCGCCAAGTCCCAGCCGGGTCATACCACGGGGTATATCCCCGACATTAGCCCCCAGTTTAATTTGTATTTATCCGTGTTAAACTTATCCTGCAAAATAAAAACAAGAACAAATTTGACAGGTTGTGCGCCGGGTCAAAGGTTTTTCTGAGCCGGCATCTGTTCATCCTTAAGTCCTTGTCATTTCCTTCTGTAAAAACACTCGACCGAGTCAACATTTGCCGGGTCGTGCAATTCTTGAGTTATTCCATATTGTGTCTCTTTGTTATATTCAAGCGAATTCCTCCTGTAAAATCCGGGTCTCTTCGCTATAGTAGTAGGCCAGCTTCAAAATCAATTTGCTGACATTGGTTTCCGGGTCATGACTGTTACAGACACCAGGTCACATAATTGGTCTTCCTGAGTTCTTCAGGCCAAGTCTTTATACTTTGTGACGACTTGGTGCTTGCTTTTGTAAATATAACTTCCAATCGTTGAATCGGCTCTCCGGGTCATGATTGTACCTCTTTTATATCCATATTACCTGTATTAGCCCCCAAGTTTTAAGAAGGGAACATAGTGATAGCTTAAGACTTGCTTCAATATAAATGTTGCAACTTTGGAGAAATCCGGGTTGTTTATCTGATTCACCAGTCATAAATTGAATATTTGTATTTAACATGTGTAGCCCCCAAGGGCCGGCTCATCATTATGTGATGAGCCGGGTCTTCAATTTGGACCTTATGTTCTGTTGAAATAACTAAACTCTGTTGTAGCCCCCAAATGACGGGTCGTTTGCTTGCAGCGACTTGGAACTTACATGTACCCCTTTGAAAAGATCATCATATGATTTAGCCCCCAAGCTTCGGGTCACTATTAAGGCTTGTGTACTTTGAATTTTTGACAGGAGCAATTGGTAGCCCCCAAGGGTCGGCTTATCATTATGTGATGGGCCGGGTCTTTCAATGAGACTGGTAAAAATGACCATGCATTAGCCCCCAAGTGCCGTGGTGCATGCTTGCAGTGACATGGGACTTTCATACTTGATGTAATCTTGATTTGAATAATGTAGCCCCCAAGTGCCGGGTCGTGTGCCTGCGGCGACTCGGGACTATTCCTTCCATTGTAGAATAAAATCATATCCACTCTGTGAACTGATGATGCCTTTGCGATGAAAGAAATCCTTGGCCGTGGTTGCAGTGCAAACCGGCAAATATCTGTGAAAAAATCCATAAGTGTTGTAGTCTTCTACAAAGCACATGTTGAATAACCAAAAATCAGGTCAATTAAATGACCAGGTATTATATGTGACCCGGCTGGAGTTGTACCCCGGGAAAATAGGAGAATTGATATCTCAATTATGTAATACTGGTTATGATAAACCATGATGAAGATCTAGCCATTTTGGCTATTAAAGATGTGTTTGTTCCTGCAAAGTTACAATGTAACCCGGTTTGAAAACCGGCTCCTGCAACATAAACAAATATGTTCATGCATACATGATGCATTTGAATGATGATGCAATGATGATGCAATGTATGATGATGTATGTATATGATAACAGAGTATAAAAAACGTCGGCTTTCGAGGTACGACAATTTAGACCGGCTTTCGAGGCTCGTGTCTTACTTTAATGAAGCTGGAGTGATAGCCCATGGTTTATCCTTGCTCTCTGTAAGCCGGCTGTCACGTGACATAACCGATGTTTTAACCAAGACAAGTTCAGGGTCATAAAAATGATTGACTTGTCAAGAGTACACCGGGTCACCTAAGCGGAGTAGCATCAAGTAGACAGGCAGGTTTAACCAAGATAATGTGGCGTCATTTGCCGGGTCAAGAGGGTGAGAAAGCTGAACTCGGTGAGTTGGAAGCCCCCAAGTGACCAATGATATAATGTGGCGTCATTTGTCGGGTCAAGAGGGTGAGAAAGCTGAACTCGGTGAGTTGGAAGCCCCCAAGTGACCAATGATATAATGTGGCGTCATTTGCCGGGTCAAGACGGTGAGAAAGTTGAACTCGGTGAGTTGGAAGCCCACAAGTGACCAATGATATAATGTGGCGTCATTTGCCGGGTCAAGAGGGTGAGAAAGCTGAACTCGGTGAGTTGGAAGCCCCCAAGTGACAATAATTGAGCGGGATACCCATGTTGAGACTGCGCCTCATGGCGACTAGTCTTCTTTGGTAACCCTGATTTTTCGCCAGAAGGCAACAGCCCCCATGTCCGGGTTGTCTTCCTTGCAATGACTGGGGTTCTTGAATTTGTTGAAAACGGCTGAGTCTGCCGAATCATGTCTGTGTAGCCCCCGAGTCTTAAGACGACTCGAGGAGTTGGCTTGAGATTCTTCATACTTGGCCGTAACATAAACCGGCATATAGTTGACAGCTGATAGCTGAATTTAATTGAGGCCAGAAGCGTGTGGCGAGTTGATGACCTCCGTGACACTCGTTGTATGTACCTGGCATTGATAACGCAACATGAACCCGCGGAATGTTGAGACGGCGGGTTATAAATGATCCCATATGATTTTTGTCAGTAATCCGGCCAGCGGTTCATCCCAGCTGTTTGTTGAAGTTAACCAAAACGCAGTGGCAGCGATTTGCACGCCTATCCATTGAACCATCCAGAGGAGGCAGAAGGCTGATAATATATCATGACTTGCTTCAGAATTGTTGGAATAGACCGGATCGCGGGGCGGCGACTCATGAGCGTCCGTTGGGCGACTTGAACGAGCAAGCATAGCACCAGTATGCTTGATGTAGATCAGACCGCGGGGTCGGCGTCTTGCGCTCGTCCGTTGGGCGGCTCGTATAGGCGAGCACGGCACCGTTATGTTGATGTAGATCAGACCGCGGGGGCGGCGTCTTGCGCTCGTCCGTTGGGCGGCTCGTATAGGTGAGCACGGCACCGTTATGTTGATGTAGATCAGACCGCGGGGGCGGCGCGGTTGCAGGAGACGACCATGGCATTTGTAAGCCGGTGCGGTCGCGAGAAACGGCCGCGGCATTGTAAGCTGATGCGGTCGGGAGAGGCGGTCGTGGCACTGTAAGCCGGCGCGGTCGCGAGAGACGGCCGCGGCATTGTAAGCCGGTGCGGTCGCGAGAGACGGCCGCGGCATTGTAAGCCGGTACAACGTGACACGGACGAACATCGGTCCAGACTGGTGTTAACGCGCCTCCATCTTCACGGTATCACGCCACTTTAGTAATGAATACTTGTCCTGCGTAAAAAATATCACTGAACAAAGTAATTGTTCTCGGATGAAACATATGCTGAAAAAATAGATAGGATAAATATCACCTGGTATGTATTGTCGGAATTCATCCGTCACGAGGTTGCTGATAACATACACCCCCTCTTTTTTTCTTTTTTTTAGCAGTCAACCACTTCTCTCTTGGGCAGCCGGTTCTCTTTTTTTTTCATAGCCGTCTCTGACAGCCTTTTCCGTGTGGAGAAATCAACCACAGCAGTTGGGAGCAGGACTACCCGGCCAAGGCGACAGGTGAACTGGCGGGCGCATAGCGGGGAAAGCGGAGCGGAACCGGCGGCCGAAGAAACCTGGAGGTGAGCCGGCGGGGCGTGCGCAGCGGCGAAAGCGGAGCAAGGCACGGCCAGGGTGGCTCGGAAGTGCCGGGTAAAAACAGAGGCGGAGGGGAGCGGCGGCCGGAGCGTGGGGTGAGCCGGCGTGGGCGTGGTGGCCGTGCGTGCGAGAAAAGTGGTGGCAGTCGGAGCCGCGGCGGCTAGGCAAGACCATGGCGGAGGCAGGTGTTGCGGAGTTGAGGTCCCGCAGGCGAGGTGGGCAATAGCGGCTCAAGGCGCAGCAGCTCACGGCACGTCGGCGGCGTTAGGGCATGGCCCCGCAGGGGCAAGGGACGGAGGAGAGCTTTGGCGGTGGCTCGAGGCGGACCGCAAGCAGGCCTCAGCCCGGGCGGCTCGGCAGCGCCGGCTCGTGGCGGAGGCGGGTCGAACGGCGGTTGTAACCCAGAGCAGTGGCACGTGAAGGCAGGGGCGCATCGAGGGAGGCCAGGGCGAAACCAGCGGCCGGTTCGGCATGGAGGTGAGGCGGGGCGAGACCGCGGCCGAATTCGGGTCAAGGCGAGATGCGGCGGTTCGAGGTGGAGACGGCTGTCCACGGGTTGAGGTGGAGGCAGCCGTGACGCGGCGGCGGCTGGCAAGAACAGTGACGCGGCATAGAGGCCGGCAAAGTAGCGGCGCAGGGCGGCTCGCAGGTGCGCACTGATGCAGCGCGGGGCGGCTCGCAACCACAGCGGCGGGGCGCAACAGGCTCGGCAAGAGCAGCAGCGCGGGGCGGCTCACAGGTGCGTGGTGAGGCAGCACGGGGCGGCTCGCAACCACATCGGCGGGTCGCGATAGACTGAGCAAGAGCAGCAGCGCGGGGCGGCTGTCGGCGGGCCAAGGTGGAGGCGGCCGTGTATCGGTGGAGGCTCGCAAGAGCAGCGGCGCGGCGCAGAGGCCGGTAAAAGCAGCGGCGCGAGGCGATCGCAGACGCGCGGCGATGCAGCGCGGGGCGGCTTGCAACCATAGCGACAAGGCGAGACGACGGCGATGGAGTACTGAGTCCGTGTTGTGGCCGGCTTGGTGGCGCGACGGGGCCAGTGCGGCTCAAGGCAGGGCCGACTGGGAGACAGAGACGAGGCCGACTTGAAGCTTGCGACGTCGAGTCAGGCGCGGGCGACTCGGGGACGAAGACGAGGCCGTCTCGAAGCCTGCGACGGCGAGTCAGGCGCGGCCCGGTCGAGGCGAGGCGGACCCGGAGAAGAGGCTGCGACGGCGAGTTGGCTCTGGGCGTGGCGGCTCAGAGACAAGATTGCGACCCATATGGGGCTGGTTTTGGAGAGTGACGGCTCCTTTTTTTTCCTTTTGATCCGGTAAGAGTAGTACTAATCTGAACGATGCGGTAATGGCGGCTCAGTGGGTTTATCGTGACTCCGCAATGTACGACCCGTTGATGAACTCGGAGTTGATTTGTATCCTTTTGCGCCGGCTCTTCTTCACCCGGAAATTTGCAAACCTCTCGATCCCTGAGACAGATCCTTCCCAGAACATAAGACCACCGTGCTTGGCCCCACGGTGGGCGCCAACTGTCGTGGTTTTGTCACGGGAGATGTCCTCGTGAAAGGACTTAGTCGTGAGGCCATCGCAGCTAGGTGGTAACTTGAACGGGGTTGATCAGAATCGAGAGACAAGGGTTTTACCCAGGTTGGGCCCCTCGCGGTGGAGGTAAAAGCCTACGTCCTGCTTGATTATATTGTTGTGGATCTCGATTACAAGGGTGCTATTTCGCTACCTCTATCTCGAGAGCATCTACTTGATCTTTGTCTAAGACTTGTCTGTCTATCTTAACTTGTCCCTCTTGGGGTGCCTTGCCCCTCCTTATATAAGTTGAAGGGGCGGCTTACATGAAGAGTCCTAGTAGGATTAGGACTACTCTATTACAAGTGGAATCCTAGTCTTGCTTCCCTTGTAAGGGAAATATTCCTTATGCCTTTCCTCTCAAGCCGCCCACCGGATACCATGCCTTGAGCCGGTCTTCTCCTAAGTCACCTTCTGGGCCTTGGGCCTTGTCATTCGTCTGACCCGCCGTCTTGGTCACTAGTGGGTCGCCAGACCAGTGAGTCGCCAAGCTTCAGTCGGGTCTCCAGTGAGTCGCCAAGTCCCGGCCGGGTCTCCAGTGAGTCGCCAAGTCCCGGCCGGGTCATACTGCGGGGTATATCCCTGACACGGAGCTTCTTTGGTGGCGGTCGCGTGGGCCACTATCGGTGCAGAGGGAGCCGGCCCCCGAGAGGGTGGTACGTCGCCGTGTTAGGGAGGAGGACGAGCACGTCCGTCGCTACATGGTTGCGTTGGACGACAGCTTCTCCAATACCTGGCAGTTTCTTCAGGGATCTCACCCGAGCTATGATCCTGTGATGGTTCCTTCTCTTTGGGTGTTCATCGCCCGCGGCTCAGGAACCGGGAGTCGACGTCCAGTTTGATTGGGCGAGATGTTTAGTGATATTATGTGATATTATTGTTGCATTAACTGGATTATTCAAGATGTATTAGTGATATTATATGATAATATTATTGCATTAACTGGATTATTCGAGATGTATTAGTGATATTATTTGAATTTGTTTTACACTTGCTGAAAAACTGCTATGTCTGAAACTGACTGTTATAAAACTAGTCAACTTTGCATGATGTTTGCCACTAATCCATTGCTCATATGCATATGATTCCTTCTTGTGATTTGGTCTATGTAATGTGTACTTTGATGCCATGCCCTTGGTTGCCACGTAAAGTTGCTGTAGCATGACTCAATCTTGCTCTCAAGTTGTCATCATAATGTTACTGTTTTGCATTCCCAGATCTCTCATGGTTGTATATTGCCATGTTGTAATATTTGCAGAAACTATGGAACATGACAAAGACTTAGAACAAGAAGAGATGTTGGGGGATATAATCCGCGACAGAGGTGATGATAGCACCTTACAGTTTCTCAACGACTCCGATGGTGAGGGAAGAGAGGATGACGGCTCCGGTGATCGAATGGAGGGAGAAGATGAGGGCTCCGGCGGTGTTGGAGCCTTAACTGTTGCAAAGTCCGGCGAGGTATATTAATTAAGCCTGCTGACTAGATGCATTAATTGATTTGTATGTACATATATTAACGCTTCTTTCTTCTTTTAGCCCTCCGGATCGAGCCAACCTTCTGTAAAGAGACGAGGCCCGAAGAAAAGGTTGGGCGAGAATGAAAGGTTCACGATCGAAGAAATCACTACAGATGGCAAACCGACTGCTCCCAAGCGGACTGCAGACCGATTTATAAGTCAGTGCGGAGTTGTTGTTAGGGACAGCATCCCGATCAGCATTCAAGAATGGAATAAGCCAAAGGCAGACGATGGAGTTTCTTATGTCGACGATAGATCCAAAGATGAGCTTTGGAATACGCTCATGACAAATTTCAGCCTACCGCCAGAGGTGGATCCAAATAGCAATGTTGTAGAGCGAAAAGTCAAGGCGTGGGCTCTTAAGAAGATGGCTGAACAATTCAAGAACTGGAAGAAAAGATTGCACAAAAAGTTTGTCCTGAAAGAGAAGACTCCAACATTCACCGGTCAATATGAGAAGATGAAAGATCACTGGCCCGCATTTGTGGCGTACAAGACATCAGAGAAAGGTAAGAAAAGGTCACTGATAAATAAGCAAAATGCTGCAAAGAAGGAATATCACCATGTTACGGGGTCAGGTGGCTACAAGGTTGCCCGGCCTACGTGGGACAAAGCTGAGAACGACCTGCTTGATAAAGCGATCCATCCAGAGACATTGAACTGGCCCGAACGGGCAAGGACTTGGTTCTTCGGGCATGGGGGAACTTTGCACCCATAAACAGGGAAGTGTGTTTATACGAAAGCTCAACTTGCAACACCCGTCAAAAACATTCAGGATGCAATCCAGGCCGTGCAGGAAGGGAAGTTCCATCCCAACAGAGAGAAGGACGAGCTGTCACGCGCCCTCGGGAATCCTGAACACCCTGGACGAACACGAGGCACATCAGGCTCAGTTCCGTGGAAGGTTGGGTTTCCCGATAGCAGAGACACTTATAGAAGCCGAGGAAGAAAGAAGAAAGAGGATGCAGACCGGCTGCAGAAGGTAGAAGAAAGATTAGCGTTGCAGGAGAAGCGAATAGAGGCACTTAACAGCCAGCGAGCTACCGGCCCATCATCTCAGTGGCACGAAGATCCTTCATTCGATACTTCCCACGGAGCTACCCCACCATCTCAGTGGAAAAGCAGCGTGGCTTCCACGCAGCTCGTTCGGCCGCCCATAGATGATATCACGGCTCCTGATCACTGCCCCGTGGATGATATCACGGAGAGGGAACATTGTGATCTACATGCGAAATGCATGAACATAACCTTGAAGGTGGCGGTCGGCTATGCCTTACCTCGTGTACCTGATGGAACTTACCATTGCTCTCCGATTCCAGATTGCTATGCTGTTGTCAGGGTGGATGAAGTTACCAACAGATTTGAGCAGCTGGAGCTTGAGTACCCTACAGGTGAAGGGGAGACTCATCTGGGAGATGCCATAAGGACTACCATTCTATGGAGAAAGGAACACATCGTGCTTCCATGCTGGACGACGCATCAGCAGACTCAGCCGGAGGAGGCCCCTCAGCAGACTCCTCACAGTCCAGCTCTATCTCCACTGCGTCAGCCGTCTCCGCCGCGTCAGCACACTCCGTCGCCTCAGCTGTCTCCGCCGCGTCAGCGGACTCCGTCGGAGGAGGCCCCTCAGCAGAATCCGCCACGTCAGCTGACTCCGCCTCCTCCGCCGCCTCAGCACCGGCCGAAGAGATCTGCCGCCGCTCCGGCGGCTAGTAGTACAACAGCTAAGAAATCCAGAGCAGGTAGCGTCAAGAAGGCTCCTGCCAAGTTACCATACGACATGACTGAGGAGGAAACCAAGGAGTTCGTGGCTGCCGACGTGAAACGCCAGCTTGCACCGACCCGTCCAGATCCAATGGAGAAAATAGATCCGATAAAAGCGAGGCGCTTGCTGGAAAACCTTACAAAACCACCACCGCCTCCGCTGCTATCAAACTATGACCGCTCTATTGTAAAGTCATATAGAGATCCACAGCAGCGGTCGGGAAGTAGCAGTAGTGCAAGGGAGAAAACAATTCCCCAGCTCGGCGAACAGAAAAACCAATCGTGCCCCCCGCTCAAGGTGTTTACCGATATCGCTAATGATCGGGGGGTAGCGGCCGCTGATCCTGGTTTCACTCTTGGTGATTACTTAGGCGATGAGGTACAGTTCGAAATGGCTGAGTTAGCCTTTAAATTCAAGCATGGGAAGCCTCTCGTCAGACCTGAGGAGCTCCCGCATCTACCAATGATGATGCGAAGATTGCATGACTGGTACTTGGAAGCCTCAAAGCAAGGGAGCAACTATATCATTGCGGGAATTAAAGATGAGCATTTCTTCAATGGAGACCAGGAGATTTTCATTGAATTTGAAGAATTATTTCAGTTATACAATCAAGACGCCATCGACAAATCTATCGTCAGTTGCTATTGTTTGTAAGTATCATTTCTGTAATTAAATCTCTAGCTCAGCTCGTTCATTGCATGTATAATTATCCTCACTATATATATTATGCAGAAAGAAGATCCTCGAATGCAAAAGAGAACAAATCTATGACATTGGGTTCATTAACCCAAATATTATTCATGAAGCAACGGTAAAATGGAACCCCAAGGATACAAAGAAGAACTTGCTAAGGGCGTTAATTAAACAACAAACCAAAAGGGAAATACTATTTCCTTACAACTTCGAGTGAGTGTTATACTGTCTTGTACACATCATTATGTTTCGCTTACTCGATGTTAAGTGTAATTGATGAGCTATGCGTGCGCAGGTTCCACTTTATTCTGCTAGTCATTCATATTGACGCAGGAAAAGTACTTGTCATGGACTCGTTACGTAAAGACCCTGAGATGTGGGCGGAACTGCGTGATATGCTCCAGAGGAAATTTCAATCATTATCACACTATATCGGCAACTATCGTTCATTTTCTGATATCAAGTAATTAATAACTCCTTTATTCATTTTCTTTGCCGGGCAGGGTTTGGAAAGAGTTCACCAAGCAGGTTAGGGGTGAATGGAGAGAGAGGACCTGCGATTTGAACAACTCAGTGTAAGTAGTACTAGCTAGGTCCGCGCATCTCTTTGATTCTAGTTTCAATACCACTATCATGCTTGATTATTATTTTGATTGAACTCTATTCTCGTAAAGTGCTCGAGGTAGGGATCCGGGAATAACTTATGTGGATACCACGTTTGCGAGTTCATTCGCCAGACGACCTGTGAGACGGGCAGATTTTTGGAAAAACTTGAAGTACGTAAACAATATTCACACATTTATTTTATTACCATCAATTGTGTTGAGTTTCATATATATATATATATATATATATATATATATATATATATATATATATATATATATATATATATATATTGACCCCCTTCTTTAAATTAGATCCAACGAAAGCGGGACGAACTCGTACCAAAGGCTCGCATACGAGCAATTCAAGAGGAATTGGCGGGATTCTTCATTCAAGAGATCATAGCTAAAACCGGAGTATACCATCGAGAATTGGTAGTGAATGTTGGTAATTAGATATTAGGGATCGTAAGAGATGTTACATTGTATATATGCATGAACGTGTACTATACATAGTAGCGTCGAATAGATATACGAAAACTTGTTCGACCAAGCACAGAGAAAGAGAGGTCACTTCTCTCTATATTCATGACGATTTGTGTAATGGTTCCTTCATTGCTATATGTAGTAGCTAGCGTCAAGTTGAATGGAAAACGTAAAATAAAAACGAAAACCCTAAATGTAAAAAATTGAATGGTAAACACAAAAAGAAAAGGGGGAAACACAATATGAAACCCCTAAACCCTCCAAAACCCTAAACCCCTCATTTAAAAAAAAACAAAAACCCCAGCGCTTGGCAGGGGCTGACGCGTGGCGGCCTTTTAGTCCCGGTTGGTGTTTTAGTCCCGGTTGGTGTTACCAACCGGGACTAAAGGTCCTCCTGCCTGGGCGCCCCACAGCGGCCACGTGGAGCCCCTTTAGTCCCGGTTCGTAACACGACCGGGACTAAAAGTGGGGGCCTTTAGTCCCGATTGCGTAGTCCCGGTTGCAGAACCGGGACTAAAGGCCCTTACGAACCGGGACTAATGCCCTGTTTTCTACTAGTGAAACCACAAAACATCAAAGCCTTCGACTTTGTTATTCGCAAAAAAATAAAAAAAATGCATTCAACTTTGTTAGCTAGCTTGCACCAGACCGCGTGCTCCAGGCTAAAGGTTGTCCAGGTACTAGTATACATACACTACTCCATGAAAACGACTCCAGGAAAACGAAAAGACATTTGTTCTGTGGCCTTCTTCTTGATAGCTACGGCTGCCAGCACTACTAAGGAAAACCCTATAGGCAACCACTTAGTAGTGGCGTCGCCTATTTGACCCGCGCTACTGCTACTTAGTAGTAGCGCGGGTGAAAAACCTGCGCTACAGGTAAAGCGTAATAGTAGCGCAGGCACAGTAGGCACGCGCTACTACTAAGTGGTCCCCACCGTGCCCCCGGACAGATAGTAGTAGTAGCGCGGGGTGTAAAAGCTGCGCTACTACTAAGTGGATAGTTGTAGCATAGGTGGAACACCCCGCGCTACTACTATGGATAGACGAGGCCAGCTGGTGGGCCTCACTTAGTAGTAGCGCGTCTCTCCGAGGCTGCGCTACAACTACTGGGCGTAGTAGTAGCGCGGCTCCCGTGCTCCGCGCTACTACTAAGCGCAGCACCCACCTACCCCCATTCTCCCTCTCCCTCCCCCTTCCTCTAGCTAGCTCTTTCCTCACTTGCTTTCTTCTATCTCCCTTCTCCCTATCTCTTGCCCTCCACCATCTCCATTAATGTACCACACTCTCCCCTTCCTCTCCTCACTTGCTTTCTTCTCTCTCTCTCCTTTGCTCCTCCACCATCTCCATTAATGGCTAGCTAGGTACATGCACTCCCCTTCCTCTTTTTCTCACTTGCTTTCTTCTCTCTCTCCCTTCTCCCCATATATCTTGCCCCTCCACTCCATTAATGCATGGCTAACTAGCTACCACTCACTAGCTCTCTCCCTCTCCACTAGTTAGCCTTATCTCCTCCAAGTAGATCTACTACTTAATCACCTACCTCCCTCTTTAATGAAGGAGCATTAAATATCTTTGTCCACTTTGATCCCAAGCGACACCGGCCTCATCACCGTGCTCTCTCGAGATAGGTGAGTAAATAATATTGTTGTGCAAGAATGGAATTTGTGTGTGTGCGATATGACCGAATTGTGCGTCACCATGATGAAATTGAGTAATTGTGCGTGACATGAGTTGCCTATATTTTGCCGAATTGTGCATGACCATGATGAAATTGAGTAATTGTGCGTGAGATGAGTTGCCTATGTTTTGCCGAAATATCGATTTATTTCCGTTTCGGCGAATTTCGGGCAAACTCGATATGTCCTATTTTTAGGGAAGGGCATGCCGAATTTATTATAGCGTGTATAGCATCTGGAGGAGGCCGCCGTTATTTCGCTTAGCACGCTATTTTTTTCGTTGATGTAGATGCATGAGAAGACACTGTACACCACACACGTGAACTTTGTGGCCATATAGTTGAGTGAAAGGCCTTACGTATCAGTGATGATAGTCATCAGTGACCCTCCTAAGCTCGGCAGTCAGTGATGACGGGTCAGTGCTATCTCGCTCTGTAGTAGTGGCAGATCGTATGATCACATAGGTTATGAGTTGGACGAGAGCCGCCCGGAGGGTCCCTGCCTTGTCTTATATAGGGGGCAAGGCTAGGGTTTACACGTATCCGGGTCGACTACGATCTAGCCTAATCCGCGGGATCACGCTAGATCTTCGGGATGTTCTTGTCTTGTACATTAAGTTGATGATGCACCCTGTTGTACGCAGTGGGCCTCCGAGTCGTGGGCTTGGGCCACCCCGTGGCTAACTGGCCAACTTTTGCTCCCGCTGGTACACCCCGGGGGCATGGCATCGTCAGGTAGACCCCCTAAAGAAGTGTCAGGTCTCTTTTGGAACCGTAGGGGTTTGGGACACCCTGATAAACATCGCTTCCTCAGAGAGATGATTTAGGCAAAGGGAGTCCAATTCATTTGTGTGACCGAAACCATGATACATGATTTCACACCTCAATGGCATAGGAAAATTCCTGAGCCTAGAAATTTCTTTTCGCAGCATTTAGCTCCAACAGGCAAGTCAAGTGTTAGGGGTAGATGCTGACAATTTTGATGTGGTTCAGTCTGAAACAGGTGATCATTTTTGTTAGCGTGCAACTTGTGGATAAACATTCCAAACTCAAGTGGCAGCTCATAGTTTTTGATGGAGCTGCTCAGACTCAAGGAAAATATGACCTCCTTGCTGAATTTGCTACTATATGCAATAAAAAGCGAAGGAGCAGTGGTTACAGGTAGTGATTTTAATATCATCAGGAAAACTAATGAGAAAAATAAACCATGTGTACTGCCTAGATGGAGTCACACTTCCAACTCAATCATCGATGAGTGTATTTTACACCCATATTTTCGTGAGTTTAACCATGATATTCTTCGCATTATCCCTCTAATTGTTACCAGTTTTCATTTGTTATGTGTTTTGTAGGGTTTTAGCTGGATTATATCAACTTTTCGCGATAATTGGAGCCATTTCCGATGTGAAACGGAGAGGAACCAGGAGTTGATTTTAGTGACTTCCAACGAAAAGTCCTTAAGATGACCTCAAATGAAAAAGTGCTCAACATGAAAGTTGTGCGTCTTTAATAGATCAAAAAAGCCACTGCTCTGCATCTACTCAGTTTGGCGTTGAGTTTTATTTCCTTTCGTGTTTGGATAAAAAGTACTCACTCCGTTTCTAAGTACTTGACGTTTTAGGTTTATCCTAAGTCAAACATGCCGTAGACATTATTTTGAAACAGAGGGTAGCGATTAGTTGAACCGTGAGTACAATTTTAGAAACATCTATTTCTAAGTCGATCTTAAATTCTTATTTTTAAGTCAACGATCCTCAACTTTCTAAGTCGACGTTCCTCAACGCTGATCCCTCATCTGACGTGTAATTTTAGGTTTAAAGATTCTACGCCTAAAATCGCACAGAACCTTTTGTGCAATTTTAGACTTTGATGTGCAAATTGACTTGGTTCCATTTTACATTAATATTTTTGTGGGCCATAGGCATTTCCATAACTAACTAGGTTTCACAGCAATATCAACCACAGGTTGGCCTTTGTTCCATTTGCACAAGATACAGTGCGAGGCTCGAGAGCAAAGAAAATAACGAGCCATATACACTGAGATACAATACAAGTATACAAACAGTAGCAGTCACCTACAGCAGGGTCTGCCTTTACACAACTCATACAGAACAGCGAGATACATCTCTTGGGCAATTAACAGTACGGCAGGCCATCAAACGAATTTGATTTCCGCAGGAATTGGAGTGAGTTCTGTAGGTAACTAGTATACGGTTCTTACAGTAAATTGCCTCTAGTCGTCGTGTTCAGCAATCACCAACATGTTCAGAAAGGGCTTACTCTCCCAGCAAGCCTCAAGATGAATTCCGGAACAAGACGGCGTGCAACGGGCACGGCAAGCAGCTGCGCAGACACCCCTGGTTCATCATTTTGTATCACGGAGACAATCTCTTCCAACATTTTATCCCTACCGCCCCGAAGAGGATCCTTTTAATGCAATAACAGAAAAAGGGATCAAGCATGAGAACCATAAGCATCCAAAATTAGAAAAACGAAAGCAACAAGTACCACCACCAGCTCAGAGGTAAATAATGTTTGGATAATATCACAATAATAAGACTCAAGCTACATGGAGATCACACAAAAGAGTTGCTCTCTAGAAATAGCAAATCAGATATCTTCTAATCGACTAAGTACGTCTGAACTGTACACTAAAACAACCCAACCATTTTTTATTGAACTCCAGAGGTTTTCGCTTAACGATTTATGAGCAAACCTAGCACGGAAAAACAACAGAGCAAAGGGCTATACTCCAAACCGAGCGCTTTTTTTTCCATGAGAGCAAGACTCACGACCATGCTCGAAATCACATGGAAAATATTAAGTTCACGAAAAAAATGTACTTCCTATCTAAACATGGATAAATTAAGCACTTCAAAATACTACTAAGAAGGTCAAAATATTCAAACAAAGAAATCCTTTCAAACAGTGCTAGTGTCACAAATCGAATAATTACCTGAAGAAATAAATCAGCGTGTGTCTTCCCTTCATATAAGAATAGATCCGCTTTAGCACCACTGCACCACGCTGTTGTAAAGCATCAAGGAATGCTTCACTGCATTTTTGGATGTCAGTTCATACCAATATCCAGAATACAAGCTCAAAACTCATGAGAGTGCACATTTATAAATCTGATGTGGCTAATAATTTCAGTTTGACCCACCTTTCAGCAGAGGGCATTGAACAGTCACTTGTCCCATGAAAAAGGATGATACAAGGCAATAGAGAAACTGCGGATCTAACAGCTACGTCCTTAACCATTACTTCTGGAGAAAATTTCCCCAATGATTCCTCACCTTCCATAATGCTGAAACATAAGATGGCAATGGTATGGTATCCTGATAACAGTGGGCAAGAAAAATTGCCTTCTTTTTTCACAAAAGGATTTTTTTTTTGGTGTCGAAACATGGATAAATGCTAGCGGTCAAAGATAAATACCTGAGAAAGACAGACCGGTACAGACCACGCCTATGGAAATGATCAACCAAGTTAAGAAGATTATAACTGCAGAAACAAAAAAAAGTCAATGTCAAGGCCAATACAGCTTTTCTCAGGCATTCTTGCGTGTGAATCTGTAATGATGCTCCTATCAAATTTAATAAGTCACACGATCAAATTCTGGACAAAGGTGCTAAAGGGATCCATAAGTAGCATTGGAGCAGGAGCCTGTAACTTGCAAGCTAGCATTGCTGAAAAGGAAAAATTCCCCCTCTTAGTTTAGAACAAGCATATTAACATTCTGCCCAACAAAGAAGCACAAGAGACTAAATTGCAGGCTGCAGCTAGAGATAAACTCTACTGGACAGGCTGCTGATATTTGACAATGGAAGAAACTGATTACTGGCATTATTTCACCCTCTTAATTTGTAACAAGCATATGAACACTCTACCCAACAAAGAAGCACAAGAGACTAAATTGCAGGCTGCAGCTAGTGATAAACTCTACTGGACAGACTGCCAATATTTGACAATGCAAGAAACTGATTACTAGCGATAATGCACGCAAACTGCCAAGAAAAAAGGAACAACTACAATTTCTGCTAGTCACATGCTTACCCGCCAGAAATACCAAAGTATGCTTTTAGTTGCGCAACACTTCAAGTGGAAGTATCTTCGCCACATTCTCTGATAGCCTGATTTAAGAGAGTACAAGCAGCAATATGTGCACCAGCAGATTGTCCAACAAGATAAATCCTGTTAGCATGATGTAGATAGAAAATATCAGAACAAACTGACTATAAATGCGTCATTTCAGGATTCCTCCCCAGCTTTTAGGATATAGTGCGCCAATAATCTTTTGGAAAAGAAACATAGATTCTTGTTTTAAGTCGCACCATTATAATCCTAGAAAAGATGAATAACCAAATGAACAATGCCTTCTATACGTTCAACATCAACTTCCACACTAATGAATTCCTGAATCACGCAAAAGATTTATCATATGTGCACATGTGCAGGGCATACATTAGAAGGAACAGTTTTAAATTGCAATAACCAAGCTTAAAATTTTGATTAGTTATAAGATATAAACCTTTCAGGATCACCTCCATAACTAGCTATATTGTTGCAGACAAATGAGATTCCTTGGGAAGTTGGGATACATCTTCTACCATGTCACCAATAGTCCCCTAAGGGAAATTTCTGCAAACAAACCATTGCTATGCTCCATGAGTATGATACATAAGAAGCATGTTGCTTTGCATATTTGGATTTGTTCCTAGTACCTGTAATCAATGCATGCAACTAAGATGCCCCTTTCTGCCAAGCGTCTGCCTAAAAGGGCACCCCACGCTTTGTACCTGGGATATATAAATTGCTTCACACAAAGTCAAGGCAAAATATAAACTTGCTGGTGTTCTAGAAAGCCAAAGAGAGAGAAAAAATCTTGAGGTTCAATACAGTACATACTTGTACTCACCCTATGATCCATGCCCCACCAGTGACAAATGCCACAACTGGCTTCAACCCTGTCGTGCCAGCTGGTATATACAAATCCAATCTGCAGTGTACAAGATATCAACAACTTAACTAATTTATCAAATGCACTGAGACAAACTACAAATCGGTTTATTGAGTAGCGCTATCATGTGGATGGTAATAAACTTGTAGAAAATGGAAGAAATACCTGTTTCTTGGTTGTTCTCCGTATACAACACTTCTATGAACTTGGCTTGAGAAGAGGTAATAATATAAAACTGAAATGAAGCAAAAACGGAAAATTAAATCTACTATATGAGAGAACTATGTCATATCAAACAAGCTTTGGAGGCAATGATAGTACCAAGTATATCATCCTAGATTCTACTTACGAGACAATAAATTGCAGTGGAATTGCAGTGGCATTTATCCAATTAACCCTAAGAAGAAACCCCTTGCATGAAGAACAAATGGAGTGGTTTCAAAACAGCATACTTGAATAAAACCAGGCATGAGCAATAGAGCATAACAACAGAGGGCTAGGAACTGACGAATCCATCTGTAGCCTATCCTGCATAAATCTGACAAGTTATTGCGATGAACCGAATAACCATCAATGACTGACTGAGACTTTTCTCCTTGTTTCCTTTTTATTCTTCCACCCTCTTCAATTTTCTCGAACCGGGATCACCCCATGTTCCACAACGAATGGAAAGTTTGAAGAATTGTGAGAACCCCACTGCCACAAGCTAAATCTGTCCGAGACTTAACCTAAGGGACGAAAACCATTTCACCTCTCTACTAAACCACTTCCTTATGCTTATGTACTTTAATTCAATGAGATTGTCAGCTCTCCTGCTACTTTGAAAAGAAAGAAAGAGAAAGAACAGCCATCTAGGACAAGTCCATTATCGTGCATTCAATTTGCTCAGTGCTAAACATGCTAAGATACACAAATTCTCCGAAATAAATGCCACAACATACTATCGAATCGGACCAATAGCAAAGCAGATCACCAAGTAGAAGTGGTGGCAACAGAACGAAAGCGCAAGTAGCAAATGGAAATGGAATCGGTGACGGGTACCTGAGGTAGCGGAGGAGGGTGAGCGTGAGCCGGGTGAGGAGGAAGGTGACGGAAGCGTCCTCTGCGGAGGCAGAGAAGCCGCCGGGGAGGGCGGAGGCGTCTCCTTCCCCTTGGCTTGGGAGGAGGCGGCGCGGGCAGGGATCTCCACCTCCATCGCGGCCGGCGTTGTGGATTCTCTGACTTCACAGAGCCAAGGCAGAGAAGCTACAGCCTTTGCGAGATCTGAGCCGTTGGATTCAGCGGCAACGGACAAGATTTGATGGCACAGTAAAAGGCTACAGTTCTCGGGTCGACAGTGAACAGTACTGCTACATATTCCTACAGTACGCGCGCGCAGTGCTTTGATCTTGACCGCTCTCTTTTGATCGAATGCCTCACAAAGACCAAGGCAGGCTAC
This sequence comes from Elymus sibiricus, assembly GCA_039707655.1. Classification (NCBI taxonomy): domain Eukaryota; kingdom Viridiplantae; phylum Streptophyta; class Magnoliopsida; order Poales; family Poaceae; genus Elymus; species Elymus sibiricus. The sequence goes on along the minus strand of CM077670.1, from coordinate 2,631,332 downwards.
TGTAGCCGTGCCTTTGGCTCTGTGAAGTCAGAGAACACGAGCCGCACCGCCGGGGCCGCGAGATTCCCAAGATCGTGGGGGAGGTGGCTGCTCTGGCACGGAGGATAACGACGCGGGTGTTTTGCTCGGACCTGGCAAAACCTTGGGGAGCACACGGACATTTTGTTGGTCTGGCCGCAGCGCTGCCGCAGGCCGTGGCGGAGCTGCACGTGACGACGACGGCGGCGCTTTTAGGGCGAAGGAAGGCCGGATCGGCCGGAGCTGCATGGCCGGCGGCGGGAGAAAGTTCTCGTGGCCGGGAGGCTGACTGGTGGGCTCTTCGCAGCCTCCACCCATGTCAGAGTGATAGTACTTTTGCACAAGAGCAACTACCACTGCGGGTGAAAAACGACAAAATTGATCTTTTTCGGAAACTTCAGCACAAAATGAACCGGGTTTGAATTTTTTTCAAAAAGTGACCCTTTTTCATGACGCCCGGTCCCAGGACGCCATGCCAGATATCACAACGCCCCGGTCAAGGGCGCCATGCCGTCAGAGTTGACCGCGCCACGTCGGATCAGCCGAGTGGCACTGTGTATGGATGGCGCCCCAGCCCAGGGCGCCATGCCACTTGAGTGAAGAAAAAGGCCAGGCCCAGGTCAAGGCCTCCCACCCCGACCCACAGCCTCTCTTCTTTCCCTCTCCCCGCCCCCCCCCCCCCCCACCCGGTCGCCCCTCTCTCCCCCCTCCCGAATACCAACTAAATCTCGCGGATCTGAGCTCCAAATCGGTGAATCCTCTTCCCCTTCAATCCCGCAAGGTATTCTCATCCGGTCCCCCTATTTTTAGCATTGTACCGATTTGGAGAAACCCTAGTTCATCCATTTTTTTTCAAATTTCATTGGATATTTGCACTTGTTTAGTACGTAAGTGTCTCAAATAAAATCTTAACTCGGTTTCTCCTCCTTTTTTCAAATCTCATCAGTACGTAAGTGTCCTCCTCCATCCAAGGAACTCCATCATGGTTGATAGCAACCAAGTTAAGTCCGTCCGTCCGTCCATGCATCCATCCTTGTCCTTGTCACACACGTCGTCGTCCACCATCTCAGGCCGGCTGCATACTGCTCATTGTCGGCACGATCCGACGCAGCCAGCAATTAATAAGTTCTAGCAATTAATAACTCCACCATCAACTACTCCCTCCGTTTCAAATTATTTGAAGTTCTAGCTTTGTCATAAGTCGAACTTATTAAAGTTTGATCAAATATATATAAAAATATGCTAAGATCAACAAGATCAAATTAGTTTCATTAGATTCATCATAAAATATATTTTCATAAACTCCCAATCAAGGACTTGTGATTATTACCTCCGCACTAAATTGACAGCGAAACAAAAACCCGCAACTCGTTGCATTGGCACTGAAACATGCAGCTGAGTTTCTCAGAGCAATTCATTCATTAGTGGATGGATGAGCTCCTGAAGCAGCCCCTGTAGTAGAGTGGTTCATGGTCAGTTACATATCCTCAAACACTGACGACGCAAATGCGAAAAGAGCGAGACTACAGAAGAGGTTGATCACCTTCTCCTATTCATCGTGGAACGACACTACCTTTGAAGAGGCCGACCTTCCCGATGGTGGATCGCTCATCCTTGTGCCCGCGCTTCTGGACAGGTTGACCCTGCAATGTGTCGCGTGCTTCAGGATCGATCTATGCGGATCAATAAGCGTAGGGATAATGAATAAATTGGCGTGGATTTGCACCACCTCGTCGCTTGGTATCCCCATCCGTCCCTAAAAATTTCAATCTTTGGTCGCTCCGGAAAGGGGAACTCCCTAGTACTATCAGTGTGGGTATGGCTGCGGGGACAGAATTGGCGGTGGCGTCGGCGGGACGGAAATCTTGGTCATCGGAAGGGAAGGAGACGATGAATCTTGGGCATAATTTGATGGCAAAGATACGCAACGAAGGATATTATCCCGAGGATTTTTATAGTACCCTGGTACTCCCCCGGGAAGGCTGGGAGTACCAGATAAATCCAGCCATCTGTTTGAGAGGGTAATTTAGACTTTCTGTCTCGCTAGTGGAGGGGCAGTTTTGACTTTTATTGTAGTTATCGATCGGATGCCGCCGTCTCCCCCCCCCCAATCGCCGTCAAAGCCTCCGGTATCTCCGTTCCATTCGCCGGCTTGTGCAGGTTTACACTTGGTCGACGAACTGAAGTTCCTCCTCCCCAGCAAACTCACCTTGCATATAGTACTAGTGTTGAAGTGTTAAAGTTAAGAGTGGTTGGTCAGACATGATATATAGTAGTGTTGAACTAGTAGTTGTTAATTCCCTTTTTGAGTCATAGTCCTTTTGGCTTCTTTTTGTCGTCATGGCAGAAAAATGAGCCCTCTGTCTCAAAAATGCTACCATGGGAGCAAAAATGGCTAAAAAAATGCTGCCATGGCAGCAAAAATGAGCCCTTAGTATAGTTGATGAACCTGAGATAGTTTCCTACATAGTGAAACATAAATGACTAATCATCTTCTATTTGATTGGCATCAACAAATCCTGCCCACCCAGACTTCAGGATTGTTTTGTTCATAAGTCCAACATGATGTATGTTACCACTAGGATGTTCTAGTTCGAGTGTTCCCCAGATTTTTCATGTTCACAAACTACTTCGGTATCACCTGTAGGAAACATGTGATACAAGAGTGGTTTGTGAACCTTTATGGATGAAAGATCTCAGGAACCGTCAAGCTACACGCTCTTAATGGTAATGTATATGACGTTGGAGAATATGAACAAAACAATCTTGAAGTCTGTATGGGCGACATTTGTGATGCCAATCGAATAGAAGATAATTATTCTTTGTTGTTCGATACCGGCCGAGGAAACACCAGCTATAGGTTTGCTTATTTTTGTTGCCATGGCAGCAAAAATGAGCACTTTAGCTAATAAATACTGCCACGGCAGTGGCAGAATTTTTTGAGGCCTGGAAAATATAGTAGTGGCGTGTGGCTATTGCAGCAAGCCAGTAATGTTCTTAAGTACTAGTGGCGTGCCCTACACTTGCTATGCCACTAGTAACAAAAATAATTATTATTTAAAAAGAAAAAAAATGTACTAATGGCGTGCCCCACTCTTACCACTCCACTGGTATATGTGTTACTAGTGGTGTGGGGAAAGGCGCATGACACTAGTATCTGTGTTACCAGTGGCGTGATACTAGTGGCGTGCCCCCTCACGCCACTAGTAGGCATTTTAGCACGCCACTAGTAAACTTTTCTACACTAGTGTTGCATAAACTCCATAATTAAACTGCAATTTCAACCATGCTTCATAGTTGCATTTTTGTAATTTGAGCAAACATAGCTGAAAACAAAAGACTAAACTACCATAAACATAGCTCGCACTTACTAGTTTGAGCTAGTTGACCTGCAACTTCATAGTTTGCACTTAGTAATTCGAGCTAGTTCACTTAAACATAGCTCTAACAAAAGACCGGTGCTCTAAACAAAGACTACTCCTACACATAATTAGACATACCTCTAACCCGCCACGCCCCCCCCCCCCCCCGCCCTATGCCTCGTCCTCGTCCGATGAGATGTGGATGACTTCTTCGTTCGGCGCATCGTCGGTGATGGCCTCCGTGTCCCCTTGGCTGAGCTTGTCGTTGTCGTCGAGCACTATGTCATTGTTGCACTCGAAGTAGTGGCAGTGCTAGAGCTCGCATTGGTACTACTGTTGCAAAGCCTCGAAGACCCGCAGTAGCTCCTCCTCCTCAGCCACCTGCCACTCCTCCTCCTAGCGTTGAGTCTCCAAGGAGGTGACGATGGCGTCCTCGATCTCCGCCTCCACCATCTCTAGCTAGCGCTCGTCGATCTCGTGCAGCTAGGGGTCCATGGCCTCCATCACCGCATCGTCGGCAAGCATCTCGGCCTCCGCCTTCGCCAACTCTTTAGAGTTAGGATGGAGGCTGTAGTCGGAAGAGGCTGCCACGATCTACGCATAGGTGGCCACCGCGTTCTCCGTGGCTGCGGCTGCGGTCTCAGCTGATGCGGTCGCTCTCTCGGTGGAGGCAACCGCGCTCTCGGCGGAGGCGGCCGCCCTTTCTTAGTTGTCCAGCACCACCATGATGCGGATCCTCCTCGCCATTTTAGTCATCTGACGCGATTGATTAGTGGGATGGTAGGGGATCAAATATGGTTGAGGCGCCGACACTGGGGAAATATGGTTTACGCTAGATGGGGGCACCGATGAAGCTTCCGGCGAACGCCATCAATGAACGTCTCAAACGGCGGGAAGCGACGCATGTACACATAGTTTGGTGAAGTTGACCGTGTGAGATATTTCATACATCACACACAGTTAATGAAAATAAACTGTGTGCGATCTACTTGAATTTTCTATATATTTTTGAAAGGCGTATTTGGGGTACCATGTGTGTACAATCCCAAAAACAATGCTCCGAAATCCTCCAAACTATTTAGGAGGGGCACACATGACATTACATGTGTGATGCTAGATGTAGGCATTTTTCGGGAATGGTTTGCCCTTTTGAAGACATTAAATTAATTTGTAGGGGTTTATGGGGCATAATTCAAATTTGAACTATAAGTATATGAAATTATGCACAATAATGGGTTGAAAAATCATATTTCTGTTCTTAACTCTATGTTTAGGCCTTATCAAAGGAATGCAAAGAAATTCTAAACATCAGTGTGGCAAGACTCGACCATGAACATGGAGCTTATTGGTTTATAAATTCTAAAAAATGCAAATGAAGTCTAAAAAACATGAAACTTAGCATGGTGTCATGATATGACACCTAGAGGCCGTGGTAAAATTTTGAGAAGGTTTCAGAAAAGTTTTCATGTACACTGCTTTGAAACCCAACCATCTTCAGGGAGGAATCATGGTTTCGAGATGGAATGCATCAGGTTTGAAGGCGAAGTGACAGTTGCCTCATCGGTTGGCCTTGAAACTTTTTCTACACTCAACATACACCATTACATCTCACATATTAAAATTTGGTATTTTTCAGGGTTTGTTTGCTATTTTTAAGTCATTTAGTGCATTTCTAGGCATTTAATAGGCATAATTCAAATTTGAACTACAAGTACATGAAATTATGCACAAATATGGGTTGAAAAAATCATATTTATGTGCTTGACTCTATGTTTGGGCCTTATCAAAGGAATGAAAAGAAATTCCAAACATCAGTGTGGCCAGACTCGACCACAAACATGGAGCTTATTGGTTTATAAATTCAAAAAAAATGCAAATGAAGTCTGAAAAACATGAAACTTGGCATGGTGTCATGATATGACACCTAGAGGTTGTGGTAAGATTTTGAGAAGGTTTCACAAAAGTTTTCATGTACAGTGCTTTGAAACCCAACCATCTCCGGGGAGGAATCATGGTGTCGAGAGGGAATGCATCAGGTTTGATGGCAAAGTGACAATTGCTTCATTGGTTGGCCTTGAAACTTATTTTACACTCAGCATACCCCTCACAAAAATAAAAATTATAACCAGGTCCAAGGGGAATTCGTCGCTTTCCCCAACCTGCACAAGCCGATGACACACCGTGAACCTAGCTCGATGCCACACCAGCTCTGCATCACCGAAGACCAGAGTCGTTGTAACTACGGTCGGGAAGTCACCACGTTGCCAGGAGATGCCATCGACGATGATCCGAAGCACGGACCGTCGACCTGAAGAAGAAGGCGAAGACCAAACGAGGAGACCCAAACCCACGTCGACGCCGAAAACAATGTCGCAGGATCTTATTGACGAAACCACCGACGCCACAGCGAAATGAGACGAAAGCATCATGATCGACGACTCTCTCCCACAACCCGATGGATCAGACCTAGGGAAACCAACACTCACGCGCCCCGCGACGATGCTAGAACATCGTTACTGCGATGGGGATGGGGACGGAGGTACTTATTCCACTGTGTCATCACCTCCATCGTCCGAACGAACGACACGAGGACACCAAAACCTAACAAACTAGACCAAGACTTCTCGCGAGTGCGAAGATCCATGGTCTTCTCCCGCCTCGTGGCGCCAAAACCAGCCGCCGGAGGTGAGGGAGACCAACAGAATCAGCCGGCGAGGATGAGGGTTGTGTGGCGGCTAGGGTTTTTCTCTAGGTTACCTAGGTTGCCAATCGTTTGACGTGTAGTGGCGACAGTTTAAGGGCCTCTTTAGTCTGAGGATTCTACTAACAAAGTAATAGAAAAAAAAATACAGGAATAGGATGTCATGACATTTGGAATCCTACATGAATAAAAAACACATGAATCGGTAATAGAAGTTTTTTGGTTGCACCATGGTAAAAACACACGAATTTTGCATAGAGATTTAATGGATGACATAGTTGTTGTAGACTCAAAGGAATTTTTCTTCCTGGTCTAACCTCGTGCTAGCAATCCTATGGAATGGTAATGTAGAAAAGCAATCCATATGAATCTTAGAGGGTTCAGTCCTTCAAACCAAATGGACTGTAAAGGAAAAATTCCTGTGGATTGGAATACTACAAACTTCCTTTGAAGATCCATTGAACCAAAGAGGCCATAAACGTCGTTTGGAATGCAGGAACTCAAAACGTAGCAATAGGAAAAACTCTGGAATTTAGATGACATGTATCTTGGATTCCTATAGGAATGAGGAAACTTCAAAACTGTCATTTGGATGCAGTGCAGGAAAAACGCATGAATTGTACACACAAAGAGAAGAAAACATGATGTAGGAGCTCATGTTTGGTTTCCTCAAAAATTCCTATGGAATGCTCCATTCCATAGAATTTCAACAGAATGTAAGATATTAATTCCTTTGTTCCAAACGGTACCAGACACTAGTAGAGAAGTGGTTACCCACAATCTAAATTGGTGGTGCGCCAGTTTCAATCCACACCACCACTATTTTTTCGAAATAGTGGTGGCGTGGGCATATTTGGTACGCCATCACTATGCCCTTAGTGGTGGCGTGGGCATATTTTGGCACGCCATGGGTATGGGGGACCCATCAGTCTGACCAGGCACAACTTACTGGTGACGTGGTAAAACAACCCACGCCACCACTATTAGGCCTACTAGTAGCGTGACACTTTTAGCCACGTCACCAGTACATGATGTGGGGTCCACTTTTTTGGTCCCACATGGTAGTGGCGTACCTAAAAGTGGCACTCCACCAGTATTAGCATCGTCAATTCTGATCAGATTACATAAAGAGCCGTCACCTATATATAGCTACCACTCCTCTCTCGAAATCATCTCTCTATATCACTCTCTCCACAAATCCGTACATACGTATATGGCCGGCCTCTGCCCTCGATCGATCTATCGACGACTAGCTAAGTCATCTTCGTCTATGATCTAGGTAATGCCCAAATTTCGGTTTCATATTTAGCAAAGGTAATGCTGAAATGTTTTGTGACCCTCGTTAGTGATATTTAATTTTTGTCCCTATATATACTCTTGTAGGCAACTGGATCGATCGAACTATTCATGCATATGGATCGAACTATAAATGGGTTCTTCAAGGTGGCGTTGGAAGACATGAATCGAAAGGGTAAAACAGAGATATTATGTCAGTGTAAGAAGTGCAAGAACAAAGTTTTTATCGACCCTTTTATGGCCATGTGAAGATGCACTTGCTCAAACATGATTTCATGCCTGGTTACACACGGTGGACAAGGCACGGTGAGGACGAGGAGGATGCCGACGTCGAAGGGGAGGCATTTGAGGAAGCGGGATACCCTCTCGATGAAGAGCCAAAAGGAGGGAAGAACGACCAAGAGGCCGATGCCAAAAATGAAGAAGATCATCAGAACGGACAAGAAGGGGCGGCCGACGAGGAAGCGGGATACCCTTTCGATGAAGAGCCAGAAGGAGGGAAGAACAACCAAGAGGCAGATGCCGAACATGAAGAAGATTATCAGGAAGGACAAGAAGGTCGGGCGGAGGTTCAGGAAGCGAGAAACCCTTTCGACAAAGAGTCGGAAGGAGGGAGGGACAAAGAGCTAGCCGAAGATCATACGGACAAGAAGGAAGACTTTGACTAATCTGGCGTCTATCCAGCGGAAGAAGATGACGCCCAAAACAAAGAAGAGTACACCAGAAGGAGCAGAAGTACGTTGTCTGAGACAGAAACTTCCGCTGAGAGAATTGAGAAATGACGTCGTCGTACTTGATTTTATGTATCTCTTTAATTATTCAGGATTTGTATCGACTGTAGTTTGTATCAATCAAATAAATCTACATTACTGTTATTCTAAAATAAGGGGGAAAATGAAAATTATAAAATGAAGAAAAAATAACCAAAGAAAAGTACAAAGCGTTGCCATGAAGCACAGGGAAAAATCTTTAAAAAGATATCTATGGCGCGCCATAGATATTTTCGGCCGTGTCTTAGCCGTTTTGGGGGAAAAACTACCTCGAAAATTTCATTTCGTGTGCTCGTCATGCTCTCATGCGCCGCCGCCCCCCCCCCCCCCCCCTCGACCTCGCCTCCCCCGAGCTACCGCCGGCGAGTTCACCTCCTCGAGCTGCCGCCCCCATCTGCGTCGACCTCCCCTCCTCGCGCCACCACCCCCATCCGCCTCGACATTGCCTCCGGCGGCACCGGCGGCATCCTCACGCCCGGGATCCTCCTCCCGCCCCGCCGGCACCATTCTCCCACCCCATCCGCGCAATTTCGCCGCTAAGTGAGGTCCTGTTCATTTTTTTGCAAGTTCATACACATATTTGTTCTAATTGCTATATATTGCTACATTTTAGAGTTAATTAGTTGTAGTTGCAATATTGTGAGTTGTGTTGGTGTTGGATGTGATGAAATGTGGTTGAACTTTTATAGTTTTAATTGTCGGTGTGATGGATGCGGTCGAATTTTGGATGCAATTATTTTGTGTGTTGCTCGCGAATTGTTTCATGCTATATATGTATCTTTTTGCAGGGAATGTATAGAGTTGCCAATGTTTTGGCAAAACGTTGATTAATTTCCGTTTCATCAAATTTCTGGCACTCAATATGTCCTATTTTTAGCAAAGGTCATGCCGAAATTTTGTATGAATTAAATATATGCTTGTAAATATTATGCAACAATTTTATCTTTTGTTTGAAGATGTCTGGACACGACGGCGCCGCGGGCTCTTCTTCGCGGTTGACACATTCGGCCGAGACGGGGGAAGACGATGTATCTCTGTCCGCACGCTATGGTCCCAACGGCGAAGGGGCATATACGGACACGCAGGAAGACAACCAGTATGATAATCTTGCTGACGAGATCAATCCGGATGAATGCTATGTGAGAGGCAGTGGCTACGGAGATATTGCCGGTGACGACAGTAATCCTGATAAGGATAGTAGTGCTGATGAGGAGACCGACGAGTATTCTGCTGAAGACGATGCTCCAAAACCCAAGAAAGGGCGGAAGCCTAGGAGCCGAAATACTATCGGCACCAACAGGCTTGTGGTCACTCGAGTTAACTCCACTAGTGAGCCTATTAGTCCATGGAAGGCCTCGGCTCACTACGGCAATGCCCTAGGTGTCATCCTTCGAGAAGTCTGCTCCATCAATGAGACCAATCTAAGGGATTACGAGGAAGAGAATCTGCAACGACTCCTCCTGAGAAGGTTGCAAACAAGATTCAAGTTCCCTGACGAGTATGACAACCTATTTTATCCAAAGAATTAGGTAAACAACCACACAATCCACAAGTTCTCCAAGAACTTGAGTGCTTGGAAATCCACCGCCAGAAATAAGTTTCTTCTAAAAGATTTCTCCGAGGTCCACGAGAAGTGGCCTACGATTACTGAAGAGGACTGGAACATTTTCAAGGCACGCAATGAGGGCCCTCTAGTCGAGTCTTAGTCGTCATGGGGGAGGGACCTGCGATCAAAGACATTAAGTAACCACACCCTCGAAAGCCATGGTTTCGTTGGGAAGAAGCCCAAGTGGGACAAGCAGGACGCTGCACTTGCAACAAAAGGCGCCCCAAACCCCTTCGAGCAATTCAAAGACTCACTCAAATATAACTACATCAGGGGCCAGTACTATTATGATGAGAAGACATGGACATTTTCCGCGGATCACCAAACGAAGAAACTGGAGGTAAAATTGGTATATAATTAACTTGGCATGCTTAATTATGTTTCTCCGACTGAAGTCGATTTCTTTACAAGTAGTACATACCATTTCTTAATGATTCACGTTCCTATCGCAGGCAAGGCAGCATGCGGAACCTCAAAGCTCGCAAGGGCCCTTGGCCAGGTGGAACACTCCTCTTAACCGGTTGATCAACATGACCCTCGGCAATGCCCCATTAACCGCGCCCGCTGGTGGCCGTGTGAACGACGCCGGAGTCGGTGCCAAATGGGACCATCATTATCCCGAGATGCAATGGTAGAGAAGGAAAGCCAACAAGCTTAGCCTCGAACAGAAAATAATTAAAGCCACAGCCGAAGCCACAGCGCAGCCACAACCGACCTCCAAGCATGCATCGACTCCCAAAGCCAAGCCCAAGCCCAAGCCATGGTGCCTTCAATAATTGAGAGCATGAAGCGTTGGATCCAAAATGGCGAACTAGGAAACATTTTCATCCAACCAAGTGTCGGGACGTCAAGAATGGCGCCCAAGGATAGCAACCCCTCTGTCTCTTTCATTGGCCACCCATCGCCAGCGGCTGATCTCAATGCTCTCACGGTAAGCGTCGCATGCTCAACATATTTCATTCTTTGTTGTTCCGCTCTGTTACATCGACGACGCCCTACATTTTTCGCAGGAAGACACTACGTGCACTCTCTTAGCCTTGGTGAATGGTGACATGATTCCCATTGCAATAGGCTCGACCATTCGCCCCAAAGATGCCATCATGCACGGAGTGCGACTGCCTGTCGAGGTCTTTCGAGTTGAACTGTCTGTTATCTAAGTGGGATACGAAGATATTCCTCCTCCGATACAACCTCCGGGGGTGGATAGCCAGATGACCCTCACACAATACCTCACTTGGCAAATGCAGTGGCCGAAGAATCAAATTCGGTTGGGAAACATCCCACTCCGAACAACCTCGCCGCTGATGACCAATGGCAACACCATTCTACCAGGACCATCTCTTTTCGATCAGAGCCAACCCGAAGGTCCTAATAACGAGGTGGATGCGGCGAATGAGGAACATGCCTTCGTGCCTGATGATGATCTTGTCAATTGATTCTTCTTGGTTGATGAATATCAGAAATCTGCCATCAATCTTGATGGACCAATGCCTCCTGATCTTGTCGAAGCATGCCGTATGCCTCCTGCTAAACAAGAACATATTGTTCCTTGCTAGAAGAGTCTGTTCAACGACAACTTCATGCCACTAGACACACAGATGCCACCAGCCAGGAGAGCGTTGCTCAGTCCAAAGACATTCAATGGGGCGGTCGCAAAAGCGTTGCTGGGCACTGTAGCCAGCCAGCCTAACCCGACAGCCAAGAAGAGAAGGCAACCAAGTAAAAGTGATAAGAAGGGCGCTGCCCGCTAACCGGTTCAGAATAAAGACGTTCATCGTGTTGCATGGCAGAATTACCATTCCCCGGGTGAACCCATCCTTCCAAAGGAGCTCAGCGAGCCTCTGCCGACAAAATTGAGGCTTCTGCATGACACAATTCTCTGTAGGGAGAAGTATGCATTTGCTCACGGAGGTGGATTACGCCCGGTTTTCAAAGTGATGGTGCCACCGAATCTTGAGTTGTGCGATGATTTCCCTGCGGAGAAGTTCTATGTGCCTTTCGAAGACATCTTCCACCTGTTCCACCTATACAAGCTCGGTGGTTCCTTAGTCCGCCTATGAGCGATCAATAGCACCTACATTGACACAAGCGAGCGTAACAAGAATGTCGCGGTAGCAGACCCCTATCTCATGCACGAGGCCAACCTGAATGTCCCTGATCGCCATGAAGCTATGAAGAGGTATCTGATAGACTTCATGGTTGCCAACATGGAGAAGGAGTGCCTTCTCGTGCCCTACTATCCCATGTAAGTCATTCGCTAGCCACAATATACTTTCGTAGAATTCCATTATGCTTGCACGTACCAACGTTAACTTGAGGATAATTGGTCTTTTCAACTATTTGCGCAGAGAACATTGTGTCCTCGTCGTTATTACCCTGAAGTCCGCCGATACTTATTTCTTGGATTCAATGAGGAAAGTCAAGAAAGACTACAGAGGCATCAAGAAGGTTCTGAATGAAGCACTCTTCGAGTATACCACCAAGGAAGGAATTATCAAAGAGGGACATGTCAAGTTTGATAGATTTAGAGTGGTACGCTTCGGCCACAAAACTGACTTATGTTGCCTGCAGCAACCGGCAAAGAGTGATGCAGACGCCTACTACGTCATCCACCACATGGAGCAGTTCATACGGGAGGGAGAACACCTTAAAAAGCAATCTGACGTCATTTCATGGGGGAGGAAAATGGAGCAAACCTTACTGGGAGATCACAAATATGAGTTCAGACGCATCCAACTGAAGTTTGCGACCATCCTCAACAAGGATGTCATCGACCATGCCGGGGTTTTCAACGGCGGCGAACCAACCGGCCCGGAGGAGATACAAACTCGCATTAAGCAACAGGGTCTCGATGCTGACGGTCCGGGCTCTCTTGCGGATCCAGTGAAGAAGTACTTAAAAGATCCTTATTACGATGATATATTATAAAAAGAGAGTGACAGCTATGTTGTGGTTCTCTAGAGTACTCAGCTACATTGTCGTTCTGTGCTAACGTACTTCAAAACTTGCCTAGCTATCTCAATTAAGTACTCCGTTACATAATTGTCGTCGATGACTTTTAATTAACGTTAAGAGTTTCCTAATTGTCTTACTTACATTTTTGAATTTCAGACTTTCTAATTGTGGCATGCAAATGTCTATATATATTGATAATCAGAAATGCTGCCGTGGCAGCGTTTTTTCGCTGCCTTCAAACTAGGTTAGTGGCGTGTGGAGAAAATGCAACGCCACTAACTTTCCGTCTAGCTTGTGGTGTTGGAATATGTCGAGCGCAAGCTATACATGTGCCAATGATGGCGTGCACTTATGTGCCACGCCATCAGTATCTTTATTAGCGGTGGCGTGGGATGCCAACGCCACCACTAATTTTTATCAATGACTGCATATTGGTGGCGTGGGATGCCCACGCCACCACTAGCGTTTCCTGCACCAGTGAGAGGAAATTTTCTTATATCCTCTAAAATTCCTACGTTTTTCCTTGGTTCCAAACAGAGCCTAAGCTGCAAGAGTATATTTATGAAATGAGTAAATTCCAATTTGTAACAATGGTTATCCTATTATTAGCAACGTAGGATATTTAACAAAGTATCCCGCTTACCATTTACACCAAAATTGATAGAACGGGCCCACATGTAAGATTGAAGGTACGTACCATCTCTGCGTCCCTCTCGACCGGACAATCCTACCAGCTCCTTTCATCGATCACCCTCGCCACTACTTTCGTCGTTGTCGCCAGCCGACCGCCGTTCTAACCCTAGCCACCGAAACCAGAGTGGAGAACGCACATGAGCGACGAGTCGGGACAGGCGCTGACCAGCCGTCGCACATGGGACTTGACTTGCAAGCTTGGAAACACCCTAGGAAATTATGTGTCATGGCACGTCATCCTGACACATACGAGCATTGTCAGTTGTGGTGTAAGTGATAAAAGGGCGTACTTTAATTGTGTCACTAAGAGCATCTCCAGCAATAGCCCCAAAAACATAACCCCGCCTAAAGGCTAAGTAGGGGCTGGCCCAACCTTTTTCAGCCCCCAAAAAAGCCTCCAACTCCAGCAATAGCCCATATTTCTTAGCCCCTATTTTATTATTGCATATGTGACCCACTCGTCAGTGGCTCGGCCCTTTTTTTTTTCCTCCCATCTTCTTCCTCGCTGTGCACGGTGTAGTGGCGGTGCTCGGCGGCGGCACGGTGCGAAAGAAGAAGGTGCCACGTCAACAATTGAAGTAGGGGGCTCTGGAGGGTTTTTCAAGGGCCTCCCAACAATAGAGGCTTGGGTACAGGCCCTGCTATAATTGGTAGTATTTGTTTGCCGCCGGTCCCAAAATCCTGTTTAGGGGATCGAGTAGAGGCATTGCTGGAGATGCTGAAAGTTTCTTAAATAGGGTACGTTGGAGACAAAATTTTAGAATAGGCGCTCTCCGTCACTAATGCCGTCTTTGCTGGTACAAACTGGAATTAATTTCCCTGAAGAAAAAAGAAATATGTACGATACAAATTTAATTGGACAGAGTCTAGAGAAAGAAAAGAAAAGCAGTCCGTGTGTGTCCTCCTTCCTAGGAGAGGAGGAACAACGTAAATGGAAGAAATTTCAGACTTGAAATCCGCATCGAAGAATAGTCGCCGTCGTCGTCCTCTGTCTGTCGACAACATTTTCCACAAGTGGCCTGGAAAGCAGCGATGGAGACTGACAATAGCTTTTTTTTTTTTTTTTGAACACTTTTTTTATTGGTACGGTAATCAGGCACGTGCCACACCCACACCACAGCAAGTCAAGCAAAAAGTACAGTACTGGGCCTGCTCCGCTTGAAAAATCAACCAGTGCAAGTGCAGCTCCATCCATCCAAGATTCACGGCTGGCGTTTTGACTCCCGGGTGCATTTGCACCCGGATGAACAGTAACTTAAAAAATATTAAATATTTTTGAAAAATTCTGAAATTTTTTATAGATGTTTGTGTTAGTGTCGCAAGCATGCATGACAATTTTCATGCGAAACGAAGTGGCGGTGTTTCGTCCGCAAAAAAACAAATTTAGGGTGACATTTTGGTGTAACTTTTCGTGTTCAATTTGTTTTTTTTTGCACAAGCCAAAATGCTTAACCTTTTTGCCTCAAAATTTGCAGGTAGCATTTGAATGTGACTAAGAACACATAAAAATTTTGTCTTGAATTTTTTTTCATTTCAAAATGTTTTTTTTGGCCTCGGAAGCATATGCTCCCGGGAGCCAAATTGACTTTCCGCTCTCTGCCTTGCTTTCTCCTGGTGGTGGTGGTGGCATTTCTTGAATTTGCTACTCCCTCCGTTCCAAAATATAGTGCGCCCGCGCTTCCCGATGTTCAACTTTGACCATAAATTTAACCAACGAGACCGACTGCGGCAGGATCAAAAATTATATAATTGAAAACTTCTTTCAAATGCGAATTCACTGGTATAATTTTTGCTCACGCCGCAGTTGGTCTCGTTGGTTAAATTTATGGTCAAAGTTGACGTGCGAAAACCGAGGACGCACTATATTTTGAAACGGAGCGAGTACTTACTAGTACTAGTTGCATGCATGCATCCATCCATCCGTGTGTCCCCGTCATGCACTTTTCTTCCTTTTTAGCCAACTTTTCTTCTTT
Organism: Elymus sibiricus; assembly: GCA_039707655.1. Classification (NCBI taxonomy): domain Eukaryota; kingdom Viridiplantae; phylum Streptophyta; class Magnoliopsida; order Poales; family Poaceae; genus Elymus; species Elymus sibiricus. Next base: position 2,615,958 of record CM077670.1, on the reverse strand, counting down.
TTTAGCCAACTCCAATTAGAGGAACAACGTAAATGGAAGAAATTTCAGACTTCAAATCCGCATCGAAGAATAGTCGCCGTCGTCGTCTTCTGTCTGTCGACAACATTTTCCACAAGTGGCCTGGAAAGCAGCGATGGAGACTGACAATAGCATTTTTTTTGGTACGGTAATCAGACACGTGTCACACCCACACCACAACAAGTCAAGCAAAAAGTACAGTACTGGGCCTGGTCCGCTTGAAAAATCAGCCAGTGCAAGTGCAGCTCCATCCATCCAAGATTCACGTCGCTGTCTGACTTGCTTTCTCCTCCTTTTTACGGGGTGGCGGTGGTGGCGGCATTTCTTGAATTTGCTATTTCCTCCGTTTCATAATATAAGATCGTTTTGCAAGCTAAATATACTTACTAGTACTTAGTACTAGTTGCATGCATACTTAGTACTTAGTACTAAATATACTTACTAAATATCTATTTCTTCCTTTTTAGCCAACTTTTCTTGTTTTTTAGCAAACCCTAATTAGAGGTCACACATAAAACGAGCAGCGTCCAATACTCTAGGAGTAAATTATGAACATCCTAGGAGGGGAGGATTGAAATTTCAAGCTTTGGAATCCACATCGAACAACAGTCTCTGTCGACAAGTGACGGTAATCAAACACGTGCCACACCACAACAAGTCAAGCACAATTAAAGCAGCAACATTTCAGGTTGAAAAGATTCATCCACGTGTCCTTGTCACACACATCGTCAGCGGCGGCACAAGGTAGCAAAGCAATGAACAGGAAAGTGATCCATAATCAGTTGCGGCACGAGGACGCAGCACATCAGGTGAGATCGTGCGATCCAGTTATCTGAGCCATCAGATGAAGATCCCACGGCACAGATCAAGCACGCTGGGTTTTGATGGTGCATCTTGCACTGGAGCCCTTAAATTTTGATAGTTTAGTACTATTGGCACTCTCTCACTTGCTTTATTTGAATGAGGGAAGTACTGCATGCACAGTTATGTGCAGAAAAGTAGATATATCCGTACAAAATAGATTGTGAAAATAGTAAAAATATTATACTTTCTATTTATCTAATTACATTAAGAATACAAATATACCTTGTGCCCCAAACTATTTACCATTAAAAAAAGTCTTTGCAAACCCCATATTTGCATTGTTTGAGAAAATTCGGTGTGCAAGATCACAAAACAAACTTCTTGACGATTACCAATTGATATGCTACCAAGAAAAATCGTCAATTCTAGCAAGAAAGTAAACATTGGAAATTCCATAAATAAATGTATTGTAATCATCGCAAAGTTCCCTCAGCTTGCTAATTAGAAGTCAGATTAACAACATCAAAGATTCAAGAACAAATGGAGTGATACACGGTCATTTGCAACAAAACAAAGGAATTACTATGTGCAAATGACAGAGTTGTTCACAATCAACAGTTCAAATGCACAATCGGCTGAATATCATGAATATTGCACATATTTTAGATCATCCTCAACTCCAAGAAAGACTCGAAAACCGAGTATCACACAAATTGACCAAACAAAGAAGGAAAGAAGTTCAAAAAGAACATGCCAAAACATGCCACTGATTGACACGAGGTTATCCCTGCATAACAAAGATGCAGGAGCAGCAAATACACTGATTGGCAATCAAGCGTGCAGAGCACCCGCGACGGCCAGCGAGATGAGCGTGGACGCGACCTGCCCTCATCTGCTCTCTACCTTCCAGATCCGCGCACCCCGACTACTGCGGTCACGGTACGCCCTGGATTTGCGCACTCCGGCTGTCGGCATCGAGTTATGGTTGGATCGTGCACTCCTACAACCGGAGCCGATGGAGGCGTCGGATCTGGTGACGACGGGCCTGTGGGTGGCTGGAGACGGAGGTGGTGTGCCTTGATTCGGCGAGGTCAGCGGAACACATTGGGACGAGGACGCGCATGGTCTTGCGGTGGTGCACTCCGGCGGCGCGCTAGTCCATGAGAGAGAGGATTAGGTTTGGGGTGGGATTTGGGCGGAGCTCAGCCTGCAATACTTTTGTATTATGAGGATGTTCATGCAAAATGTCCAGAACATCTCCACCTTTCTCTATATGTACCGTGGGACCTTAGTCCAATGGCTCAGGTAGCTGGATCGCACGATCTCACCTGATGTGCTGATCTCATACTAGGTTACTTCTCGCTCAATCACATCGCTATGCTGACCCACCACCAGCAGGAAAACTCAACTAACACACTAAAATATTATTATCATTGTGCCTCCTTATCTGGCCGAACGCCATTTTGTTGAGGATACAACACCATACATAATATAAATGTAATTAGGTACTAGTTATTTTATCATTCTTTAGACAATCCAATAATCAAGTCAAGTACAAGCAGTTAGAATTAGGAAACTAATAATAACCATCAGTATTGGCATACATAATAACCATTCCATTAATTTCTGCAATAATGTACAGGCATCACTAACAAAGCAAAGACCATTCCATGAATTTCCGTAATAACTTGCACTACTTACAACCAATGCACCAAAATTGAATGCCACCTGCCTTATTGTCTATATGTTTCCAAATTTGGTTGGAAACTAATAACTTTATCCATTTGCAATAGAAACTGGCAGTACAGACTTGTTACTCCATGTTCTTTACATCACAGTGCAGAAAGTATTCAGCAGTGAACAATGCATACCATTTTACTGTCTTCGCAGGCCAGTTGCCCAACGACCGTACAAGGCTTGCTAGATATAAATCCATATTCAGATTTTTATTTTTTTTGCAGGGATTCAGATTCTTTGTTGTCTTCTGAGAAGCATAATCCTGAATTTTTCAACTGACTGGTATGGTTGCTGAATACTGTCAAACTGTGTTCATATTTATTGTTTTCCTCACCTGTAATTGCAAGCAGAAACAGACCATCTTTTATCGATAAAGGACGCTTTTATTAACTCATAATGTAGCATCAAGGGGGTACAAAGCATAATGAGAATACACCCGGCCTCTGCATGACTAGCATGCACAAAGCTAAGCACCAACTCACGCACACGATAATAATAAAAACACCGGCAACAGTAAAGTCATACTAGACCGAAACTATGCCTATGGCAAAGCTGGTTGAGGGCCTATCCGTAGACTATAACGCCACTCATGTGGGGTAAAAACATCCCTGACCATCTGCTCCAAACGCGTACATACCGTCGTAAACAGCGGTTGGTACTCCAGTCGTTGCAGAGTAGAACACAAACGGAGCCAGTGCGTACACTGGTAGATAACCTGCATTGGAGATGAAAATTTACCATTGAAAACCATGACATTTCTACTTAGCCATAGCGACCATAATAAGACAGACGTTGCACCCTTATTAGCGTACCAAACTTGTGTGATATATCATCAAGCCAGTGACCATACATATTGGCAACAATGCGAGGCAAGTACAAGTTGGACGTGACTTGGATAACTGACCATGTAGAACGCGCAAAAGTGCGCTGAAAGAAAATATGTTTAATTGTCTCGTCATGAGGACAAAAACAACACTTCTTACTTCCCTGCCGATTGCGGCGAGCGAGGTTGTCCTTTGTCAGGACCACGCCTCGGCGAAGATGCCACATGAAAATTTTAACCTTTAGTGGCTTCTTTGACTTTCAGATTTTTTTGTTATTGTCCACTGGAACCTCGGAGTGTGTGAGCGCCCGGTACATAGAATCTACTGTAAAGACCCCACACCATTTCAAGTTTCAGCGGAATTCATCCTGGCCTTGCGTCAGGTGGATCGAATCCAATTGACCTAAAAGGTGATTCCATGACGCGAGACGGGGACCGACCAAAATCCCGCCTGAAAGATACATTAGGCGGGGACATGCTCAACACTTGCGCGAGTGTATTATTCTTATCACGAACAATGCGGTATAAGGCTGGATGTTGTTCCCGGAGAGTAGCGTTTCTCAGCCACTTATCCTGCCAGAAGCGAATCTCAAAGCCATCCCTGACCGTGAAAGATCCGAAGCGGAAAAGGTGTTTCTTTGCCACCATCAGCCCTGCCCAAAAATGTGAGTCCCCAGGTTTCCAATATGCCTGAGACATAGCTTTTGGGCCTAAATACTTTTTGCACAAGAGAGTTTGCCAGATGCCTTCCTCAATTAGAAGCTTATAAAGCCATTTACTAAGTAAGGCATCGTTTTTAACCTGGAGATCTTGTATTCCAAGACCTCCTTGGTCTTTTGGTCGGCAAACCACGCTCCATTTGGCCAACCTATATTTTTTTCTTTTCACTGTCACTTTGCCAGAAAAATCTGGATCTAAAGTAATCCAGCCTTTACAGAACACCTTTTGGTAGTTGAAAAAATGAGAGCATATAGAGAACCATGTTTGTGAGTACAGAGTTGCAAAATGAGTCGTCCCCCATCTGAGAGCAGCTTGCCTTTCCAACTACTCAGGCATTTCTCTAACCGCTCCTCGACATATTTTCACTCCGCATTGGTGAGGCGCCGATAATGGATCAGAATTCCCAAGTACTTAATTGGGAATTGGCCTTGCACACAACCAAACAAATCAGCATATTGGGCAGCCACCTGATTGGCTTTTCCAAAATAGAACAATTCACTTTTATGGAAGTTAATTTTAAGACCCGACATCTGCTCAAACGCTGAATGCAAAAGTTTCTGGTTTCTAGCCTTTTCAAGGTCATGTTCCATAAAAAGAATCATGTCATCCGCATATTGCAGAATTGAGAGCCCCCCATCCACCAGATGTGGCACAACTCCTACAATCTGGTCGTCCTGTTTGGCGGGCTCATTCAGAATGGTCAGTATATCTGCGACAATGTTAAATAACATTGGAGATAGTGGATCACCCTAACGGAGTCCTTTTTTCGTCTGGAAGTAATGACCAACGTCATCATTGACTTTTATAGCCACACTACTGCCGGAGACAAAATTATCAACCCATGCATGCCATTTCTCAAAGAAGCCCGTCATTCGTAGGGTTTGCTGAAGAAATGATCATTTAATTTTGTCATTGGCTTTTTCAAAGTCTTGAATATTACCCACTCATGTTTTTTCGGTGCAAATCGTGAACTGTCTCATGAAGGATAACTACTCCATCGAGGATGTTTCTTCCTTGCATGAAGGTTGTTTGGGAAGGCCAGACCACATGGTCGGCTACCGTATTGAGCCTATTAGTAGCTACTTTAGTGAAAAAATTTAAACTAACATTAAGGAGGCAGGTCGGCTTGTACTGCTGGATCAGTTCATCCCCCGGAATCTTTGGCAACAAAATGATTTCAGCAAAATTTAGCCGAGATATGCTAAGTTGGCCGGCGTGTAGAAAATTAAACATCTCCATCAGATCTGATTTAATGACTTCCCAGAAGTTCTGGTAGAACTCTGCGGAGAAGCCATTTGGACCCGATGCTTTGTTGTGCTCCATTTGGAACACATCTACTCTCACTTCCTCTTCCGAGAAAGCTGATGTGAGGATGTCATTTTTCGCTGTCTACACCTGGGGGATATCACCCGTTCAGGACTCATCGAGAGAGATATGTCCCTCGTCCGGAGCCCCAAAGAGAGATTTGTAGTATTTACTTAATTGGGGTAAAATTAGTTGAAGTTTGGTTTACACTCGAGAGAACTCCTAGTTAAACATGATTAGTCTTGTGTGGTCGGTGAAATTGAAGAGCGGAACACCCAAATGGGGGATAAACTGAAGTGTTGATGTGTACCTACCTCCCAGCAAAGCTAACGAACAGCTTGCCTTCGTCCTGGAAGAACGGCAACACAAGATGCATCGGCGACGAGGATGTGGACATTGAGGGCAAGCCCCAGCGCCGCGGTCCCAGTTGTGGCTGGCGAGCATGAAGGTGCGGGGTAGGAACTTGAGGGCCTCGCAGATGATGTACTTGTGCCGGATCAGTACCTGCACACACAAATACAAAACCTCCTTGTGGCCCCAACAAGACTAGTGAGGTTGTCAATCTCACTAGTGATGCTAGTTACAAAAAGAATTAAACGCAACGGTGGAAAGATTGGATTGAAATTAACGGGAAAATAAATGCAAGGAATTAAAAGAGCGTGAATTAAGATTGAAAGACTTATGGATGAAAATGGACCGAGATCCATTGGTTCACTAGTGGTATCTCTCCAAAAGATAAGCAATGGTGTGGTGAACAAATTACAGTTGGGCAGTGATTAAATTGCAATATTTATGAGTATGAATCATTCATAGAATAATTAACATATGAGCTTCATGTCCGTAAATCTATAGAGCGCAATCCAACTGCATCTATAGCAAATACTCCACCCCAAGACCGCTATCCACCATGCATCTCAAAGTATTAAGTAAAAATAGAGTATTGCAATGAGTATGACGACATGAAGTAGATGATATATTGTCTTCACCCTGCGTTCAAAGGACAGCTACGCAACCATCTTTCTATCCCTAGTGGCAACAACACAAATACAAGCCTTTTCCACTTTCTGTCATTGCGGTAGCTTACTTGCACGGTTGAACCCAACTATCATACATGACTCCCTCTGAAGATCAAACCCCAAACTTGGCCAGAGAAAGAGAGAATAGATTGGAGAGCATATATGAATAAGAATTATGTAGCAAAGAAACCAAATAGATCTCAAAAAAATTCATGAATAAATCTGATCATAAAGTGACAATTCATCATATCCCAACAAACACACCGACAGATTACATCAGATGAATCACAATCATGTAGGGCAGGTCATGTAATCTTTGTATTGAGAAGCAAGAGAGAGAGAACCATCTAGCTACTGCTATGGACCTATATTCCAAAGGAAACTACTCACGGGCCATCATGGTGACCTTCAACTTGATGGAGATGGGCACCGAGATGATTTCCCCCTCCGACAGATAACCGAAAAAGGCCTCCAGATTGGATCACGAAGAAACAGAGGTGTGCGGCGGCGAAAAAATTAGGGCGATAAATTCCCGAGGGTTTTCGGAAGAATATGAAGGCACGGGGACCGAGAGGCGGTAAATCAGAGCAACAGGGGGGCCACGCGGCAGGCCCATGCACTACTAGGAAAATCCCTATAGGTAACCACTTAGTAGTGGCGCTGGTTATTTGGCCCGCACTACTACTACTTAGTAGCAGCGCGGGCTTAGAAACTGCGCTACAGGTAATCCTAGTAGTAGCGCGGGCCAAATATCCCCGCGCTACTACTAAGTGGACCCCACTGACCCCCCCCCCCCCTGACAGGCAGTAGTAGTAGCGCTGGTGGTACACCCCGCGCTACTACTAAGAAGATATATTTAACGCTGGTCGTGTAGACCGCACAACTACTATGTATACACAAGGCCAGCTGGTGGGCCCCACTTATTAGTAGCGCGGGTGTCCGAGGCCGCGCTACAACTAATGGGCTTACTAGTAGCGCGGCAGGCGTGCACTGCGCTACTACTAAGCGCAGCAGCCACCTACGCCCCTTCTCCATCTCCCTCTCCCCCTCCCCCTTCCTCTAGCTAGCTCTTTCCTCACACTTGCTTTCTTCTCTCTCCCTTCTCCCCATCTCTTGCCCTCCACCATCTCCATTAATGGCTAGCTAGATACCACATTCTCCCCTTCCTCTCCTCACTTGCTTTCTTCTCTCTCTCTCTCCTTTCCCCCTTCCACACACCCCTCTACCATCACCATCACCATCCCCATATCTCTTGGCCCTCCACTCCATTAATGCATGGCTAGCTAGCTACCACTCACTTGCTCTCTCCCTCTCCACTAGTTAGCCTCATCTACTCCAAGTAGATCTACTACTTAATCACCTACCTCTCCACTCATTAAATGAACTAAGCTAGCTAGCTACCTCCCTCTCATTAATGAAGAAGCATTAAATATCTTTGTCCACTTCGATCCCAAGCGACACCGGCCTCATCACCGTGCTCTCTCGAGATAGGTGAGTAAAAGATATTGTTGTGCAAGAATGGAATTTGTGTGTGTGCGATATGACCGAATTGTGCGTGACCATGATGAAATTGAGTAATTGTGCGTGACATGAGTTACCTATGTATTGCCGAATTGTGCGTGACCATGATGAAATTGAGGAGTACTTGTGCGTGACATGAGTTGCCTATGTTTTGCCGAAATGTCAATTTATTTTCATTTCGGCGAATTTCGGGCAAACTCAATATGTCCTATTTTTAGGAAAGGTCATGCCGAATTTTTGTATGACTTTGATGCATGGTTATAATTCTTTTCCTTATACCACGCAGGCGATGAAGAACAGTGGAAGGATCGTGGATAGATACCTGCGATCCGTGGTGGCCGACATGTATCAAAATAAACGCAACGAGATAAAATGTCCGTGTCAAGGATGCAAAGAAGGAGTCTGGATCGACCCCTTTTTATCTGGCAGTTTGAAGGCGCACCTGCTCATGCATGGTTTCATGGATGGCTATACTCGGTGGATAAGTGAAGATGATGAGGACGTCGACGGGGCAGACGACAATAACGACATGGGGCCAGACGAAGAGATGACCGACGGACATGAAGAAGAGACCAGACATGGAGAACACGCGAACACGCCGCAGTCTTCGTCGCTACTAAGTTCAGTCATGCATGACCCTCATGTTCGGGACCTGCTTCGCAAGAAGACGACTAGCGACAGAGCCGCTTCTAGAGAGTAGGCCAAGCTGGCGCAATTGGAGTTAGACTCGAAGACTCCATTGTATGATGGTTGCGATCCCAAGGAGACCCGCTTGAGTTTCACGTTCAATCTTCTAAAGGCAAAGGCAAAAAACAAATGGAGCGACGCAAGCCTCGATGCGCATTTGAAGTATCTACATAAAGTTCTTCCCGCGGGGAACATGTGTCCTACTAGTATGGAGGAGGCCAAGAAAATCGTGTGCCCTCTTGATTTGCCGCACATTAGATACTACGCATGCATCAACGATTGCATCATTTATCGGAATGAGCACGCGGAAAAAACCAACTGTCCAGTGTGCAATGCTTCTCGATACAAGAAGGCTAGAAAGAAAGCTCCTCAAAAAGTTGTATGGTACTTTCCGATCACTCCCCGACTGCAGCGGTTTTTCATTGATCCTTAGGAAGCAAAGCTCATGCACTGGTACTCGGACAGGGTGAAGCCAAATGATGGAGATGATCCGAAGCTGAGACACCTCGCAGATGCTAGCCAGTGGAGAGCATTAAACGCTGAAGATCCAACTTTCGCAGGAGAACCAAGGAACATCGTGCTTGGTGCGAGTACTGATGCCATGAATCCGTTTGGCAACCAGAACACCAATCATAGCACATGGCCCGTGTTTGTATGGATGTACAACCTCCCCCCTGGATGTGCATGAAGACAAAGTACATACACATGAGTATGCTGATTCAAGGTCCGAAACAACCGGGAAACGATATAAATCTGTATCTCCAGCTACTGAAAGAGGAGCAAGACACGTTATGGACAACAGGGGTCAGGACATGGGACGCCAGCGCGAGAGATTATTTCCATATGAGAGCCGCGTTGATGACGACGGTGCACGACTTTCTCGGTTACGAATATGTTTCAGGTCAGGTGTGCCACGGACATTGCGGATGCACCAGGTGCATGGTTGATACAACATCTCTGCAGCTACCGAAGATGGCTTGAGAAGGATGACGTGTGGAGAAAGCATGGAGATCTGTTCAATGGTCAAGTTGAGATGCGAGAACCTCCACGTAAGAGGAGCGGCGTCGAAATCGATACGTTGTTGAAAAATTGGGAAGAGTGCCCTGCACCGGGAAAGAAGAAAAAGGCGTCGGAGCCGCTGCTGAAGGTATGGAAAGCGAGGTCTATTTTTTGGGACTTGCCGTAGTGGCCCGTCCTCGACACGCCTCATAGCCATGATGTCATGCATATCACAAAGAATGTTACCAAGAGCTTGCTTGACTAGTGGAAAACGGGGCTTCAGTCCCGGTTGGCAACGGCCTATAGTCCCGGCTCACCAACTGGGACAACGAAATTGGGACTAAAGGCCCCCACCCTTTAGTCCCGGTTGGCCACAACCTGGGACTAAAGTCCCTCCACGTGTCCGCGAGCGCGCGCTGGGGGCTGGAGGACCTTTAGTCCCGGTTGGTTACACCCACCGGGACTAAGGTCCCTCCACGTGCCCGCGAGCTAGCGCCGGGGGCTGGAGGACCTTTAGTCCCGGTTGGTGACACCAACCGGGACTAAGGATTTTGTGTTGGGGTTTAGGATTTTAGGGTTTAGGGTTTAGGGTTTATGGTTTATTTTTCCTTTTCATTTTGTGTTTTCCATTCAATTCTTTTTCATTTCAAACATATTTTATGCTACTACATATTGTACACGTTCTGCATATATAATATAATTTCTCGTACGACCGTACATATATCATATAATTTCTCATACGACCATACATATATATATATACAATTTGGTATATACAATTTCTCCTACAATTTGAAGATCATTACATGCAGGCATTAGCGGCAATGGTATTATCCGCTTTCAGATATGACCTCTGTAAGAAAAAATCCTGCAATTTCCTCTCGAATTGCTCGTATGCGGTTCTCTGGTAGGAGCTTCTCCCGCATCTCTTCCATCTTTAAAGAAGAAGATCAATATGAATATATTAGTTGTGTGTATATATATTAGATCATCATAAAAAAAAATGTGAATAGTGTTTACGTACCTGAAGTTGTCTTACATCTCTGCGCCATTCGGTCGTCGTGCGAATGTTCTCGCAAACGTACTATGCACATAAATTAGTCCCCTGTTTCTGCCTCATGCACTTTGCGAGAATAGAATTCAATCAGATAATAATCAAGCATGATAATGGTATTGATACTAGAATTATCGAGATGCGCGGACCTAGCTAGTACTACTTAATTACCTTGGGCCGTCGCTAATGCAGCGCCGGTTTCCATTCACCGACAACATCATTGATGAACTGTTAACAAACCCTGCCCGGCAAAGAAAATGAATAAAGGAGTTATTAATTACTTGATATCAGGAAAAGAACGAAAGCGGCCGATATAGTGCGATAATGATTGACATTACTTGCCGAGCATCCTAAACACGCTGGTGTATTCTCGAGGGTCTTTACCTAGTGAGTCCAGGGTTTCAACAGTTCCAACGTCAACTTTAATGATTAGCAGGATCCAGTGGTACCTGCGCACACGTTTATATAAGCAGGCATGCATAACTCATCAACTACACTTAACATCGAGTAAGCAAAATAGAATTTGTAGTACAAGACAGTAACACTCACTTGAAGTTGTAAGGAAATAGTATTTCTGTTCTGGTATTTTGTGCCGTCATAAACCTTAGCAAGTTAGCCTCTGAGTCTTTGGGGTGGTCTGGTATCATTTTTTCATTAATGATATATGGGTCAACGAACCCAATGTCATAGATTCCATCTCTTTTGCATTCGAGAATCTTCATTCTGCATAATAGCGTACAAAAGAATGTAGTGAGGATAATTACAGGCAATGAACGAGCTGAGCTAGAGACTTAAATTACAGAAAGAAATCACTTACAGACAATAGCAACTGACGATAGATTTGTCGAGTGAGTCTTGATTGTATAACTAAAAAATTTCTGGAAACTCAATGCATAGCTCGTTTTCATAGAAGTAATGCTCTTCCTTGACTTTCACCATGAGCATCTCTCGCCCGTTCTTTACTTCTTTCATCTACCACTCATGCAATCTTCGCATTTGTGTTGATAGATGCGGGACCTGCTTAGGTCTGACCAGAGTTTTCCCGAGGGCATATTGCCATGCTACATCAGCCACGGGGATTTCCTCGGTGCCTAGGAGTTGATCAACACTGATACCAATGTCTCTAGCAGCGTCGGTTACCTTATCGGTAATCACCTTGACCGGGGGGATCGATTGCATTGCCTGTTCTCCGAGCTGGGGAACTGTTTTCCTGCTTTTATTACTACTTCTACGTCTCGACTGCTCCATTTGTTCATATGACTTCCTAATAGAGCGGTCATAGTCTGATGGCCTATTCTCCACATGTCCCGGTTGTCGCTCAAGAAAGTCCACAAAGTGCTTTACGGTTTTCGTAGGTATTATCTCCTTTGGCGGCGGGGGCGGTTTCGGTACAAAATGGGACTTCACTTCGGAAACCACGACCGTTTTGGTTTCCTCATCAGTCATATCGTAAGCTAACTTCTTTTTGGCAGGAGGCTCGTCGTTGGCTTTCTTCTTAGCTTTCTTCCGCTTTTGGCCCTGCTGGGACATAGGGGGTGGAGTCGGCTGATGGGGCGGAGATCGATATGGACTCGCGCTGGGCTCCTTCTCGAGGTGGGGTGGACTTAGAAGTGTATTGCTACTCGGAGGAGTCAGTGGCCTTGGCACCGAGTTTGGAAACACGATGCATTCCTTTCTCCATACAATGACACCATGTATGACTTCTCCCAGTGTCTGCTCTCCTTCACCTCCAGGAATGTCAAGCTCTAGTGAGTCATATCCCGGCAGAACTTCATCCACCCCGACATGAGCATAGCCAGCTGGAATCGGATTGCCATGGATGGTTGCTTCAGGTGCGTTCGGTAAAGCAACACCGACCGCCACCTTCATGGATATGTTCTTCATTTTCTGGTGTAGCTCACAATTTTTCCTCTCTTGGATATCATCCACGGGGTAGCAAGCCAGCAGTGCATCATCGGCCCAGACCCCCGTGGAACCCACGCTGCTTTTCCGCATAGATGGGACGGTACTATCCAATGCTGGATCTGCTTGCTCCTGCCGCGGAGATGCCCTTTGCTGGCTAATTGTGTCCAGTTGCTCCTGCTGCCGCTTTAACATGCGTTCCAACTCCTCATTCTTTGTTTCTATCTTCTGAAGCCGGTCTGCATCCTGCTTCTTTTTTCTCTGACGGCTTCTATAAGTGTCGTTCCACTCCGAAAACCCCTGAACCCACGGAACAACGCCTTTGCCTCGTGTTCGTCCTCCGTGTTCAGGATTCTTGAGGGCGCGTGTAAGCACGTCGTTCTCTCTCTCGGGCTAGAACAACCCCTTTCGAGCATCTTCTATTGCTTGAAGTAAAGCGTCCGAGGCTGTTTTAAGATATGCCTTTTCAATAATCTGCCCTGTCGCTGGGTCCAACTGTCCCCCATGCACATAAAACTAATGCTTGGACCTCTGGGGCCAATCCGCTGTAGCTGGAACGACCCCTTCATCAAGCATCTTGGCTTCAACTGCTTCCCACTTAGGCACGGCTCTCTTGTAGCCACCTGTCCCCAGAACATGGTGATACTCTTTTTTCTCAGCATTTATCTTATTTTTTCTCGACCTTTCCAGAGCTTCATCCGATTCCTTGTACTCCACAAATGCGTCCCAGTGATCTTTTATCTTCTCTAGTGCTCCAGTGAATTCTGGAGTCTTCTTTTTTGCCTTGATGTAGTCGCTGTATAATCTTTTCTTCCAGCTCTGGAATTGTGTGGCCATCTTCTTAAGAGCAAACTGCTTGACTTTCAACCATTTGCCATCTGTGAGACCCTTTATTAGGTTGAAATGTGACATGAGCGTATCCCAAAGCAAATTTTTTGATCTTTCAGCGACATAACTAACTCCTTGATCTACCTTTGGCTTATTCCATTCTCGAATGGTGATCAGGATGTTGTCCCTAACAATAACTCCGCATTGATTTATAAATTTACGGGCATTCTGTTCAGGAGCAATCGGTTCGCCATCTTCTGCGACTTCATCGATGTAGAACTTTATGTCATCGCCCAACTTTTTGGCCCGGCCTCGTACCCTTCTAGGAGATTGGCTCGATCCGGAGGGCTAAAAGAAGAAAGATTCGTTAATATATATATACAAATCAATTAATACATCTAATGATCACCAGAGGCCTAATATATATATACCTCGCCGGACTTTGTTAATTGTCTAACATTTTCTTTGCCATCATTGTTTGTTTGCCCTTTGTCTCTTGGTTATTGCTCAAGTCCCTCACTGGAGTCGTTCAGAAATTGTGAGCCGTCATCTGGTTCATTCTCTTGGTTTTGGGAGGAGCGTATGATGTCGAATATATCCTCTTCATGGTATCTGCCGCTATCGTCCATAGCTTAACTAATCCAGAAGAAAGATAAAACAATTTAGTATTTAAATTAGAATGCATTCAATAAGCAAAAACTGAATCATAGTATCGAGAAGAACAATACCGGAGATGCAATCAATACACAGCAATGCAACAATATGATGCATGATCATGACATGGAGATATGATGTGGTTTGAGCTTATGCAACTAACATCAATTTGGATGAAGTCCATTTGAACCAAGAGGGAACAACCACCGGCAAACAAGAGGGAACACAATCAATGCAATGCAACAATATGATGCATGATCATGACATGGCAATATAATATGATTTGGGCTTATGTAGCTAGCAACAATTTAAATGGAGTTGGTTTGAACACAAGATTCAAATTCAAACTCCACATAAGGCATTTCAAATGCCATTTATTCAAATTGTCTTATACAGCCGTTTAAGTTGTTCAAACATGCATGGAAATACCATAAACAGATTCTTCATATTTTTCTGATAATTTTTAGTATATAATTTATTTCCATTGGAGTTATAGATTATTTTCTATGATTTTTAGAAGTTTAGGGATTTTTCTGAAAATAAACAAATCATTTAAGACTTATTTAAAATCCAGAAATCATTACTGCGTCAGCTGACATCATCAGTTGACTAGTCAAAGTCAAACCTGACAGTGGGGTTCCACATGTCATAGGCACGAGGTTAACAGAGGGTTATTTAGTTTAAACCGCGCCATTAACGGTGGGGGTCCAACATGTCATACACCCAGGGGTTAGTCAAAGGGGTAATTAGCACTAAGCTAATCACCTGACTAGCCGGGTCCACCGGTCAGTGACCCAGGCCAACGAGCTCATCGCTAGTGACCTCTGGACGCGGCGGAGTCCGCCCTAGGGACCACGGCAGCGGCAGCAGAGGCTACCAACGCATAGCCCGCGCCGATGCGCATCCAGGGGGCAGCAACGGGTCACGGGGTGGCCGGAGTCGACGGCAGCGATGACCAGCGCGGCGGCCGGCGTTTGGCCCTAGACGGAAACGTCGCTACGGCGTGCGCGTGAGCGAACTAATGCGCTAGGGATGCTCCACTTGGCACGGTGAACATAATGGGCACACGCACTGGACTAATCGGTCACCAGAGCTCGCCGGCGACAAGCTCGTGAGGCAGCGCACTTTCGGTCCTTGACGAATCGACAGCTACGGCGTGCGATAGACGCGGGGAAGAGGGGGATTCAAGGCGGGGGCTCACTGCGAGGTCGATGCGATGCTCACCGGGCTCGGGGAGGGGTCGGAGCGAGCGGGACGGCGTCGGCGATCTCCTGCGATGGCGGTGAAATCCGGCAGCCTGGCAGCGCATGGTTCTGTTCCTTCTCCCTGGCGGTGGCCGGCACCGGGACACCAGTTATATACCCACGACCTTTAGTCCCGGCTCCAGCCACGAACCGGGACTAAAGGTCTTTTAGTCCCGGCTCCAGCCACGAACTGGGACTAAAGGCCAACCTTTTCGGCGGCCAAAATTCCGCGCGGGAGCTGAAACCTTTAGTCCCGGCTGGTGGTTGCAACCGGGACTAAAGGTGTTTTTCAATTAATTTTTATTTTGAAGAAATTATTTGATAGATTCAATTTTACATATTGAAATTAATTCTTGTAAAATGCATAACAATTTGAAAACCAAATGAGTTGATTCAAATTTCGGTGGATTCATCTTGAAGATTTCTATCAACTAGTATCATTTTGACAGGAAGTTGCAAAATTAATTTTGCACTTATTAATTAAATACAGTAGTTGAAGACATTATTTTAAACTTTAAAAATTCATATCTTCAGTTCTGTTAAGCCAAATGGAGCAAATAAGATGTCAAATTGTTTGTCTTAACATAACCTACACATTCATATTTTGTTTGGACATAATTGCATTGATTAACTCCTATGTATAATTAAAATACTAAAAGGACAGGAATAATTGAAAATTCATAACTGAATAAATACTTATTCAAAAATCATGTTTCAAATGCCAAAATGCCCTAGCTTTTTGGTTGGATTCCGACGCTCCGGAGTGCACCTAGGAAGACGCAAAACACATATATACCCTAACTCTTACAAAGATTCCCTCCGGTTTGTCCGAAGTGGGACTTTCCAGCTATAAGTCCGGAAATTCACTAGAGAGAAAGTGATGACGGTGAAGCCGGTCACATCCTAGAGTGGGATCTTGGGGTATAAAATTTTTCTTCGCGTATGTCCCTTGCTTATGATTGCGCCGTAACCATGGAGAATCTTCATCATTTAACATGATGCTTGGGTCAGTCTTCACTGTGAAGGGAGGAATTTCATCAAACTTATTATAATCTTCTGACATGTCTGTCTTGTCCTCCACTCCCATGATGTTTCTTTTCCCTGAAAGAACTATGTGGCGCTTTGGCTCATCGTATGATGTATTCGCTTCCTTATCTTTTCTTTTTCTCGGTTTGGTAGACATGTCCTTCACATAGAAAACCTGAGCCACATCATTGGCTAGGACGAATGGTTCGTCTGTGTACCCAAGATTGTTGATATCCACTGTTGTCATTCCATACTGCGGGTCTACCTTTACCCCGCCTCCTGTTAGATTGACCCATTTGCACCGAAACAAAGGAACCTTAAAAGAAGGTCCATAGTCAAGTTCCCATATCTCCTCTATGTAACCATAATATGTGTCCTTTTTCCTATTGTTGTTTGTTGCATCAAAGCGGACACCACTGTTTTGGTTGGTGCTCTTTTTATCTTGGGCGATCGTGTAAAATGTATTCCCATTTATCTTGTACCCTTTGAAAGTGAATATAGTCGAAGATGGTGACTTGGCCAACAAGTACAGCTCATCTCCAACAGTGGTGTTATTCATGAGACGTGTTTGCAACCAACCACCGAAAGTCGCCATGTGTGTACGTTTAATCCAGGAGTCAGACTGCTCCGGGTTCTTGGAGCATACAATATCCATGTGTTCCTCGATATACGGAGCCACCAAGGTGGAATTTTGTAGAATTGTGTAGTGTGCTTGAGTGAAACAATGCCCGTCCATACTTATTACTACTTTCTTTCCTAGCGTGCCTTTTCCACTCAGTCTCCCCTCATGCCGCGATTGAGGAACACCAATCGGCTTAAGGTCAGGAATAAAGTCAACACAAAACTCAATAACCTGCTCTGTTCCATAGCCCTTGGAGATGCTTCCTTCTGGCCTAGCACGGTTATGAACATATTTCTTTAAGACTCCCATGAACCTCTCAAAGGGGAACATATTGTGTAGAAATACAGGACCCAGAATGGTAATCTCTTTGACTAGGTGAACCAGGACGTGCGTCAAAATATTGAAGAAGGATGGTGGGAACACCAACTCGAAACTGACAAGACATTTGACCAAATCATTCTGTAACCTTGGTAGGATTTTTGGATCGATTACCTTCTGAGAAATTGCATTGAGGAATGCACAAAGCTTCACAATGGCTAATCGAACATTTTCTGGTAGAAGCCCCCTCAATGCAACCGGAAGTAATTGCGTCATAATCACGTGGCAGTCATGAGACTTTAGGTTTTGGAATTTTTTCTCTGCCATATTTATTATTCCCTTTATATTTGACGAGAAGCCAGACGGGACCTTCATACTGCTCAGGCATTCAAAAAAGATTTCCTTCTCTTCTTTGGTAAGAGCGTAGCTGGCAGGACCTTGATACTGCTTTGGATGCATGCCGTCTTTTTTGTTCATACGTTGCTAGTCCTCCCGTGCCTCCAGTGTATCTTTTATCTTCCCATACACGCCCAAGAAGCCTAGCAGGTTCACGCAAAGATTCTTCGTCACGTGCATCACGTCGATTGCAGAGCGGACCTCTAGGACTTTCCAATAGGGTAGCTCCCAAAATATAGATTTCTTCTTCCACATGGGTCCGTGTCCGTTAGCGTCATTCGGAACAGATTGTCCGCCAGGACCCTTTCCAAAGATTACTTTTAAATCATTGACCATATCAAATATATCATCACTAGTATGGTGGCCAGGCTTCTTCCGGTGATCTGCCTCACCTTTGAAATGCTTGCCTTTCTTTCTTAAGAGATGCCTGATCGGAAGAAATCGACGATGTCCCGGGTACACATTCTTCTATCATTTATCCAAATATATACTTTCAGTCTCATCTAAACAGTGCGTGCATGCATTGTATCCCTTGTTTGTCTGTCCTGAAAGGTTACTAAGAGCAGGACAATCATTGATGGTTACAAACAGCAACGCGTGTAGGTCAAATTCCTCCTGTTTGTGCTCATCCCACACACGTACACCTTTTATATCCCACAACTGTAAAAGTTCTTGAACTAATGGCCTTAGGTACACATCAATGTCGTTGCCGGGTTGCTTAGGGCCTTGGATGAGCACTGGCATCATAATGAACTTCCGCTTCATGCACAACCAAGGAGGAAGGTTATAGATACATAGAGTCACAGGCCAGGTGCTATGACTACAGCTCCACTCCCCAAAAGGATTCATGCCATCTGTACTTAGACCAAACCATAAGTTCCTTGCGTCATCTGCAAAGTCCGGCCAATTTCTCTCGATTTTTCCCCACTGCGACCCATCAGCGGGTTGTCTCCACATCACGTCTTTCTTACGGTCTTGTTTGTGCCATCGCAACAACTTGGCATGCTCTTTGTTTTGGAACAAACGTTTCAACCGTGGTATTATAGGAGCATACCACATCACCTTGGCAGGAACCCTCTTCCTGGGGCGCTCGCCCTCAACATCACCAGGGTCATCGCGGCTGATCTTATAGTGCAATGCACCGCATACCGGGCATGCATTCAAATTCTCATACTCCTCACCGCGGTAGAGGATGCAGTCATTAGGGCATGCATGTATCTTCTGCACCTCTACCCCTAGAGGGCAGACAACCTTCTTTGCTTCGTACGTACTGTTGGGCAATTCGTTATCCTTTGGAAGCGTCTTCTTTATCATTTTCAGCAACTTTTCAAATCCCTTGTCAGATAAACCATTCTCTGCCTTCCATTGCAGCAATTCCAGTGTGGTACCCAGCTTTTTCTTGTCATCTTCGCAATTTGGGTACAACAATTTTTTGTGATCCTCTAACATGTGCTCCAACTTCAATCTCCTTTTCACTTTCGCAGTTTCTCTTTGCATCAAAAATGGCCCGACCAAGATCATCAGCGAGCTCATCTGATGCCTCTTCTTCAGCTTCCCCCATTGTAGTACCATCGTATTCAGGGAACCTAGGATAGTTGTCATCATCCTCTTCTTCTTCATTGTCTTCCATTATAACCCCTCTTTCTCCGTGCTTGGTCCAACAGTTATAGTCGGACATGAAACCGGACTGAAGCAGGTGGCTGTGAAGGATTTTTGAGGTAGAGTAATCCTTATTATTCTTACAGACACCACATGGACAACACATAAAACCATTCCGCTTGTTTGCCTCAGCCACACGCATAAAATTATGCAGGCCATTAATGAACTCGGGAGAGCGTCGGTCATCGTACATCCATTGCCGGCTCATCTTCATTACACAACATCGAAGTGACCAAATTAATACAAGTTCATCACATTAAAACCAAAGTAGAGTAGTGACCAAATGTTATTACTGCAAAAATATATACATAAAGTTCATACATACTATCTGAAGCATTTAAATGCAACAACAAATGCGATCAAAATCGCAACTAAGGTAATAATTGATCCAACAACATAATGATACCAAGCCTCTTTATTAATGGCATATTTTCTAATCTTTCTAATCTTCAAGCGCATTGCATCCATCTTGATCTTGTGATCATCGACGACATCGGCAACATACAACTCCAATTTCATCTTCTCTTCTTCAATTCTTTTCAATTTTTCTTTCAAATAATCATTTTCTTTTTCATCTAAATTTAACTTCTCGACAAGAGGGTCGGTTGCAATTTCCGGTTCACATACCTCCTAGATAAAAATATCTATGTCAACTTGATGGGCATAATTGTCATAAACACGAAATGAAACAAATAGTTATAAAAGATAATATACCACATCCGAACATAAACCGGACGAGGGCCGACGGGGACGGATATGAAAACCATGGCACTATATATAACAAACAATTATACAAGTAAGAAAATTATACAAGTAACTATCTAAATCATACAAATAAGATTTTTTTTTACAAAAAGGATAAGAACAAGAGGCTCACCAAGGTGGTGCCGGCGACGGGACGGCGCGGGCGATCGACGGCGGTGAGGACGGGGACGGGAAGGCACTAAGTAAACCACACCTACACATATGCAAACTAAGAAGTTAATTTGAGCTCAAATTGCATATAAATCAAATAAACTCCCACATAATTACTCCCAAACTAAAACCCACAAATCACTATACTTATAGAGCATGAAACGAGCTAAACTAGCAATGAGAGATGAAAGGATGAAGTTGCTAACCTTTTAGAACCATTGGATAGATGGGGTGCCTCCAATCTCGATAAATCTTGGCAAAAATGGAGGATGAACTCGAGCTTGGGGAAGGAAACAGAGAGGAGAGAAAGCTTGGACTCGGGCTGGACGAAGCAGCTTTATATAGGGAAGACTTTAGTCCCGGTTGGTGATACCAACCGGGACTAAAGGTCTACCTTTAGTCCCGGTGGGAGACACCAACCGGGACTAAAGGGGCTCGCAGGGGCCCCAGCCTGCCGCAACCCCTTTAGTCCCAGTTGGTATCACCAACCGGGATTAGAGGTCCCATTTGAACCGGGACTAATCCTGGCTGTGCCCCCGTCCGCTCCTAGCCGTTGGAACCGGGACTAATGCTCACATTAGTCCCGGGCTCAAACCCGGCCGGGACTAGTGCTCCGGATGAAAGGTCAGTTTTCTACTAGTGTTGGCACACTGATGAACATGCCGGAGAACACCAAAGATGGGCCGAAGGCAAGAAGCGACTTGAAAATTTTGGGTATCAGGGAAAATCTTCATGGAGGACCCCTAAGTCGTCGGAGGAGACGGACACGGAGACGGAGATGGAAGGGAGGGGCAAAAAAGTCAATAAGAAGGAAGAACATTATTGCCCCCCCCCCCTCTTGCTTCACCTTAAGTCAGAAAGAGATCGATCAATTTTTCAAGTGCTTTGCCGGAATCAAAGTTAGTTCCGGTTACTCGGGGAAGATAAGCAGATATCTAGACACTAAGAAAATAAGGTTCAGCGGGATGAAGTCTCATGACTGTCACGTGATGATGACGCAGATACTCCCGGTTGCACTTAGAGGGATAATGGACAAGCACGTCCATGATATGCTTATTGGTCTCTGCAATTTTTTCGACGTTATCTCTCAAAAGTCGATCAGTGTGAAGCAGCTCGGAAGGCTACAGGAAGAGATTATTGTCATACTATGTGAGCTTGAGATGTACTTCCTACCTGCATTCTTTGACGTCATGGTGCATCTGTGTGTCCATATTGTCGAAGACATCATCGACCTTGGGCCGACATTCCTGCATAGCATGATGCCGTTCGAAAGGATGAATGGGGCCATCAAAGGATTTGTTCGTAACATGTCCCGTCCGGATGGAAGCATCGTCCACGGCTATCTGACCCAAGAGTGCATCTCTTTCTGCGAGAATTATCTAGGCGTCGGAAACCCTGTTGGTTTGCCCGTCAACAAGCACCTTGGCAGGCTCGAAGGAGCAGGTCACAACACTGGCTGGACTGAATTACATGTGTACCACTCGGGTCGACGCAACGACTTTGATAGAGCAAACTTAGTAGTGCTACAACACCTACAGGTGCTAGATCCTTTGTTGACACTGCACAAAGACATCATTGCAAAGAAATGCCATGATCGGGGGCTCCACAAGACGGACGCCGAAGTTATTAGAAAGCACGACTCCTCTTTGTTGCGATGGTTCAAAGAACAAGTTCTGGCTAATCCCCCGGAAAAGGGTTGTAGGGACGGAAAACTCATATACGCCTTAGCACATGGCCCCGTGTGCAACCTCGCGACTTATCAGGCATACGATATCAACGGATACACATTCTACACAGAGGCCAAATATAAAAATAGTGATTACCAGAACTCAGGGGTGACGATGGAATCCATGACCGGTGATGTGTAATTGAAAGATACTACGGAAGGCTCGAAGAGATCTGGGAGCTTGACTACTCTGGACAGTACAACGTGATGATGTTCCGTGTCAAATGGGTTAAGGGTGTCGAAAGAGAAAACCGTTATTTCACTACCATATCTATACCCGACGCAAAGAGCGCTAGAGTGAACGTCACTGCGAAAAATGAGCCATGGGTACACGCTAAGCACGTGACCCAATGCTTCTTCATAACCGACCCGAGCAATCCCAGCCGTGTTGTCGTGAGGAGAGGCAAAAGGAGCATCGTCGGAATGGATGGAGTCGCCAACGAGGAAGACTACGATTAGTACGGCGACCCGATGAGGGAAGATGATGATGACGATGAAGCATACGTCAAAAGAAGAAGCAAGACTACATTACATAAAAAAGATCGTACTCCGTGGAAAAGAAAAAATCACGATGAGGGGCTAAATTACTCAACAGCAAACAAAAGAGGAAATAAGATCACTGTGAAACGTTGTCCACGCTGAGAAACTATCATTTATGTATCTATTTTGTATACGCACTTAACTGTTATCGGTCAAATGATGTAATATGTATTATGCACTAATATCGCTAAATATTGTGCATCGATCTGAGTTTTATACATTGTTTCAACAATAAACAACCCTAACCCTTACCCGCGCTATAACTATAAATAGAATAAAAAGAAAGTAAAAAATTAAATAAGTTAGCTGTAGCGCGGGGTGCCATAACCCACGCTACAACTAAGTTAGCTGTAGCACGGGGTGCCCTAACCTAGGCACCCAGCACCTCCACCGCGGCCGTCGGGGCCGCCACTTGCTGGCCGGCTTGGCCAGGTCCAGTGCCACCGTAACGCGGGTCGTGCTCCCCCACCGCGACGACGCCACCCCGCCCGCCAGCTGTAGGTTGCGAGGCGCCTCAACCACCTCGGCCTCCCACCGTGTCGTCGCGGTGGCCACCGTGCTCGCCTCCTCGGCCCCTCCCTAGGCCGTCTCCGCCACGTCCTCCATGTGGCTCCTGTTCGCCGGAGCGACCGCGCATCGCGTGGCCGCGGTCGCCCCCAACCTCCTCTCCTCGGCCCCTCCCTCGGCCTCCACCACCCCGTCCACGGCCACCTTCCTGCGCACCGGAGGACTCGCTGCCGCGGCCGTGGCCGCCGCGCCTACCGCCTCCACCTCGCGAAGACATGGACAAGGACCGTACCTACCCTTACCCAAGGAGTTGGCACACAAGAACAAAGCCGAAAAACCTCTCTCTGTGAAGCTCAAGAGGCTTGGACGATGATGCTATATAGAAAGACGGGCCAGGAGATGTATTGGGGAAAGAGAAATGCCGATGACATGTGGAGCCCGCGTGTCAGGGACTCAGAGCGGAAACAAAGAGGAAAGAAGATCACTGTGAACCATCGTCGACGCTGAGAAACTATTATTTATGTATCTATTTTGTATACGCACTTAACCGTTATCGGTCAAATGATGTAATATATATTATGCACTAATATCGCTAAATATTGTGCATCGATCTGAGTTATATACATTGTTTCAACTATAAACAACCCTAACCCTAACCCGCGCTACAACTATAAACAGAATAAAAATAAAGTAAAAAATTAAATAAGTTAGCTGTAGCGCGGGGTGCCCTAACCTGCGCTACAACTAAGTTAGTTGTAGTGCGGGGTGCCCATACCCGCTCTACAACTAAGTGTACATTTTAGAAAAAGAAAAATTAATAAAAAGAAAAGAAAAAGGAAATGTTAGCTATAGCGCGGGGTATCCTGACCCGTGCTACAACTAAGTTAGCTGTAGGGCGGGTTACCCTTACCCGCGCTACAACTAAGTTAGTTGTAGTGCGGGGTACCCTGACCCGTGCTACAAGTAAGTTTACCGGATTAGCAAACAGAGAAACAAGGGGAGCACCCGACCCATTCCCCCCAAGCTCATCACGTCGCGCAGCCACACACCCTAACCCTAGCCGCGACCCCGCCGTCGTCATCCCCCTCTCCGCGCCCCGCCACCATCCCACCGTCGCCCTCATCCTCGCGCCCCCCCCTCCGCCGCTCCCACGATATCAACGTCGTCCACTGCCACGAGCTCACCGTCGCCCTCCCCCGAATCCGACCTCAAGACCGCGTTGGCCGCTCGGAGCCTGTGAATCGCCTCGCCGGTCGTCCTCAGGGCTCAAGCTTTCCAGGCCTCTCCACTTCCATGGGTAGGAAGCATTTGCTTCACCTGAATTCCAGAGCAGGCTGCATCAACGAGCTGATCCCTGACCTCCTTCTCTGCCTCCCCGACTAGTTCGTCCATCTCTCGGAAGGTAGCTTTGCTATGCCCCGATCTGACCTCATTCATGGTGGGTGTGATTTGGGCTCCTAGTACAGCTATAGGTGTGTTGGTCCTGTGATTTGGGATACTAGTACTGCCATATGTTTGATTGTTCTGTGAAGAACAAGATGATGTGTGATTGTCCTAATTGCAGTGTATGTCCTCTAAATTTTTTACAGTGTACGAATTCCTGTTAGTGGTGATCTTGAATGATTGAGAGGCTGTGTTGGTGCTGCTCTAATTACCCTGTTGGTTCCTAGTACTATCATGTTATTCTGCCATAGTTATGGTGGGGCTTATATGGTATAAGTACTGCTCCAGGTCTCTTGTGCTCTAGGTCATACTCTTGTGCTGTGTAACTCCTAATTTGAGATTTCTCCAAATTCCTAGGATACCAGTCCCTATACCAATATACTTGTACTGCTTAGGGCGCTGTTGCCGGAATGTTGATTTTGCAGGGAACCTACGAGTTGCCTATGTTTTGCCGGAATGTTGATTCATTTCTGTTCTGGCAAATTTCGGGCACTCGATATGTCCTATTTTTAGCAAAGATCATGCCGAAATTTTCCGTGGATTTTGGCATGACTTTTGCTAAGAACTGACATATTGATTGCCCGGAATTTCCCGGAACGGGAATTAAATGACATTCCGGCAAAACATAGGCAATTTTTATGTCATTATTCATTTTATTAGTATTAAAATTAAACAGGCAAACCCTAGGCAACATGTCGCACAACGACAAAGCCGCGGGTTCTCCGTCCGTCGCAGAAGAGAACAGATACCTGGACTATCTGATGAGTCGGGAAGGGTCGCAGGGCCCCCTTCACATCCAGGAGGGTGGTGGTGGCGCCGACACCATTGATGGCACCTAAACCAGCACTGAGACCACAGATGGTGGCAACCGGACCGCAGATGGTGGTAGCCAAGCCAATAAGAAGAAGAGGATCCGGTCCGCAAATAAGCTCGGCACCGGAAGACTGGATGTCCAGTCAGTGCACCCCGGCACCGGAGAGCCAACAAGTCCTAGGAAGGTGTCAGCGGGCTACGGCAACAACCTAGGGTGCATCCTTCGAGACACCGTCTCGATAAATGAGACGAACATAAGGGAAGATGACAAAGGACCTTCGGCAGTGCTCCTCCTAACTAAGTTGCACCAAAGATACAATTTCCCCGACTCTAATCCCGATGTCGATCCGGTAACAAATCCGAACATGGATCTGATATACAGAAAAGCCCTCAAAAAGTTCAACAAGGACTTGAGCGCGTGGAAACATAGGGTAATAGAAGCGATGGCTGAAGAAGGTGCATGCTACGCCACGATCCATGCGAGGTGGCCGATGATTACAGAAGAGCAGTTCACTATTTTCAAGGCTAACAGTGCTGACTCTATAACCTAGGCCAAGTCGGAACATTTCAAGGGTCTTCAGGCCAGGAACATTGGGGCCCACCGCCTCGAAAGCCGTGGTTACACGGGGAAGCAGCCCGTGTGGGCTAAGGAGGACGTGAAACTTGCACATCATCAGCAACCAGACCCCTTCGAGGAGTTCACCGACCCGCAGGAACGTGACTTTATCAGGGCCCGGTACACAAAAGACAAGGACACGAGGGAATGGGTCACGGACGCGCCGACGAGTGAGTTCATTAGACAACTGGTAATTATTAATTTACCACCTTAGCTTCTAATCAAGTCGACTACGTTCTAGCTAGTAGTCACATTTCTAAATGGTTCACGTCCTTTTCTAGCAAGAGCAAAAAAGGCTTCAATCTGAAAGCGACTCGTCATCTCAGTCGTCGACGAAGTACCCGTGGGACACCCCTTTTAACGGGGCATTGAACATAACCAAGGGAAAGCCGGTGAACGAGAAGCCGGAGTATGTCCGTGTAGTCGGCGCCAGAGACGGCGCCATGTGGAACTACTACTATCATGAAGATAAGGAGGTGCGAAAGCAGAGAAGGAAGCTAGGACAATTTTCTATCCAGGCGCAACTCACGCAGGCGGTCGAGGATGCCAAAACTGCGGCCAGAGAAGTAGCCAAAACTGCGGCCAGAGAAGTAGCCAAAACTGAGGCTAGAGAAGAATTTGCATCTCAGTGGTCTAACGCGCTTCCAGCTCTCGTGAAGTGGATCAGAGAAAATCCAGAAGGAGATTTTCAATTCCCATCTTCATCGGGAGCAGCTCGGTCAACATAGCGGTGGATAATCCACTGCACCCGCACCTACACCTGCACCCGCACCCACCACCGCCGCTCATAGTAGCCCCTCCTCCGTCTCTTGCATGCTCGGCGGGGCGTTGACATTAGCTGAGCTCAACTCCCTCACGGTAATTACGCGTCGCACGCTCATCAACATATTTATTCTTCGTTTCCTCTGCCTTTCGGATCTATGACGCCGCACATGTCTTCGCAGGCCAACGAAACTCCATGCACTCTCCTATGGTCCATCAACGGTCTATTGGTGGATGTTGCAAAGGGTACAATAGTGAAGCCATGTGATCGCTTGTTCCACGGCCACCTGATGCCCCGTGACGCGTACAGGGTTTCCGTGGCTCATGTAATACCGGGCCACAAGAGTTTGCCTCCTCCGCTTTGAACCGGGGGAGAGGATGACGAGAGCCCAGCATCCATGGAACAAAGCAAGAATTGGCCGATGCTGTGGCCGAAAACCCTAATTCGTGTGGAGGTCGGGAGCACACCAACGGCAACACCATTCGGGCCGAGGCCGATCCAAGGTGAGACCACTCCACCATTACCACCCTCTGTCTTGGTGGGTCAGAGAGAACGCGAAGAAGGAGGTCCAAGCGTCCCGGTGGCTGATCATGCCGCCGCCATGCAGGATGAAGAAGATGACATGGAGGACGATGACATTAACCAGTACCTCAATACTGGCTATGACGAAGGTCCATATGATTCGGGCTATGACCGTGGGCGTGATGATCTGGATACTGAAATGGATGATCCACCAGAGAAGGAACGTCCTCCTATTGAGTGCAAGAAGTCTCTATTCAGGCAATCCTCCCAGAACACGCCTCTAGATGCCTGCACCCAGGATCAACCAGTCGAGCATCATGCAATGCTAAGCCCGACCACAATGGGGGTGGCGGTCAGGGCGGCTTTGCCAGATTCACTACCTGTGCCCGCGAAGAATGAAAGGAAGAGAAAAACAAAGAAAGGCGCTACTGCCAAAGCTTCCAGCAGCCAGCCGCCTCCAGCGATCCGGGTTCAGGATAGGGTACCGATCCGAAATGCGCCGCTGCTCCATGTCACGGGTAAGCCGATTCTACCACCGGAAGCGCTCCGCTGCACAGCTGGGGATTTCAAGAGCCTGCATGACCATGTGCTGTCGACGGAGATGAGTCTTCTTTGATTGGATGATCCAGGATACCCGCTTTACGCGGTTAAAGTGCCGAAGGGCTTAGGCTTCGTTGACAGATCCCCCACGGACATGTTCTTCCTGCGGTTTGATGACATCTTCGAGATGTATCACATGAGGCAGCTCGATTTTACGTTTTTCCACCTTTTTGTGCTCCATCTATCCTACGTCGTCAGAAATGAGCAAATCTCGGCCATCGCGGTAGCGGACCCCTACTTCATGTATGAGAACTTCTTGAAGGCCGGCAAAGTGGAATGTGACACTACGAGGAAGTACATTGAAGACTTCGTGGTGGCGAATAAGGACAAGGAAATGATTCTCGTGCCTTATCATCCCCTGTAAGTCATTCGCTAGCCACTATAACACATCCTTTCATCCATTTCAATAATTCCATTACACGTATGGAGGCTAATTTGAGGTTAATTTATTTTGCGCAGTGAGTGCTGCATCCTTATCGTTCTGTACTCGCAAACATCCCACGCTCTCTATTTGGACTCGTCCAAAAACAAGCAGAAGAAAGACTACACCCACATCAAGAGTGTTCTGGATGCGGCTCTCTTAGGCTTCAGACATAGGGGTGGCAACGTCGGGCACAAAAAACACAGGACGGGCGTGCCGTGTTTCGGCCATAACACTAACTTCTGCTGTGTCCAGCAACCAGAAACCAGTACGAGGGATACCTTCTACGTGATCCATCACATGCAGGAGTTCAAAAGAGATCAACAAATACTTCGCATGCCAACTAAAGCTGAGTTCCATGTCCGCGAATGGGCCACAAACTTAGCATCCGAACCCGATGATAAACTCAGAGTTGAGTTCTATCACATCCAGCAGTTGCTTGCGTCAATCATCTACAAAGATCTCATCGCAGAGGATGGGATGTTCTTCGCTGGCCCACAAACGCGGCATGACGTCGACACTCGCATACAGCTACAGGGTCAGGACCTCACGCCTTTCACAAAGCTAGGTGACATTCTCCCAGAAAGGCCAAAGGCGACTGAGAAGAAGTGATTGACGATGACGATGTCCGTTTAGTACTTTGTGTATGACGGACATTGAATTTGTGTACGACGAAACTTTGTGATGTAAAAGGTCTTCCTAAACTTGCGTAGCGCTCTAGTTTGGTACGATGAACTTCGTTATGTTTACTATGTTGCTTCTATTTGCTAACATTTTAACTCTTTCTCTTGGTGTTGCATAAGTATTATGTTGCATATTATCTATGAATTTTGCTTATGACGCATCTGTGTTAGGGATATAGATGACAAAGAAGTGGTATGTTGTGTATAGAGGGAGTGTTCCAGGAGTCTACGACGAGTGGTCAGAGTGTCAGGCCCAAGTGGATCACTTCTCGGGCAGCAGCCACAATGGGTTTGAAAGTAAAAGCGAAGCGGAAGCTAGTTACTTGAAGTTCACACTAGCGGGAGAGAGGAAGAAGAACCGGATTAAGAATTACTTCATAATCCCTTTCTTGCTCATCGTGATCGCTTTTTTGTTGTATGTGATCATAGTTTAGATCGATGATGAAACATGTGTATTTGATCATGTAGTTGTATTCAAGACTTGTAATAACTTGTATCACTATTTCGATGATGATGAGACATTGTTGTATCACTATGATGATGATGATGATGAGACATTGTTGTATCATATAGTTTCAATGCTGTATGTATATGTTGGTATTGTATAAAAACCTGTATAAATACTGCATAAATACGCAGAAGAAGAAAAATAAATGTCGAAATTAATAAAAGTAGCGCAGGTTTTAAGGTAGTAGTAGCACAGGGCACACGCTACTACTAGACAAACGTAGCAGTAGCGCGGGGCCAAGACACGCGCTACAGGTAAGTAGTAGTAGAGCGGGTGCCACACGCGCTACTACTAACATAAGTAGTAGTAGCGTGGGTTTACACCGGCGCTACTACTACCAAGTTAGCTGTAGCGCGCTAGTAGTAGCGTGGCCCCCCGTGCTACTACTAGCAGTTTAACCCGCGCCACTACTAGGCCTTTCCCTAGTAGTGATGCCCCCCCCCTCGGTGCATGGCTCATTTTTCTGAGCCCGATAAAATTGATTTTTTCTGGATTTTTCTGAGCCCGATAAAATTGATTTTCCTGAAAAGTCCAAAAAAGCAGAAAACAACAACTGGCACTGGGCACTGGGTTAATAAGTTAGTCCAAAAAATAATAGAAAATGATTTAAATTGGTGCCAAAAGTATGGTAATTTAATATAAATATGGCATGGGACAATAAAAAATTATAGATACGTTTGAGACGTATCAGCATCCCCAAGATTAATCCCTACTCGTCCTCGAATAGGTAGATGATAACAAAATAATTTTTGAGTGTGAATGCCACTAGCATGAAGTATAATCAATCTGATGTAATTAGGCATGATTTTACAGGATAGTGATGCAAAGAAATAGTCTATACTTGATAAAAAGCAAGTAACATCAAAATATGAAAGAAAAATCATTCTCGTGTTTCATGGATGAAGGCTTTCACATCAATGCTCATCGAATACAATAAGGTTTAGAAATAATGGCAGGTGTATCATGAGACTTGATGCGCTAAGGTTTTATCATATCAAACATCTTATCACAACACGACCCTCGTCGGCCAAGTAAAGTAATAACATGACTCTCCCTTTTCAACCACTCAATACTTAAATCATGTTTAAACATGAGCCTTGATCTTTGCACTTAAATGGAAAAGAGAATAATGGAGTTTAGGAGAAGACAAAAAGTGGAAGAAAGTCTCACACCAACGCGGCTGATCATTAGGCAATGCAGAGGCCTTATAATCGATGTCGGTATGAGGAGTAGGGATTGACATGCAATGGATGCACTAGAGCTATGAATGTATTTTGAGGAAGCTCGTCACAGGAATACGCAAGCCAAGTTCTATAATGTGAAAAATCCCCAACTAGTATATAATCATGAAGCATATGAAAACTTTCTATATGACAATTCAATGTGCTACATTGAAGCACATATGTATGCAAAAAGGATAGTAGGGTGCCCCCTCTTTTTTTTCTTTTTTTTCTCTCCCCTTTTGTCATTTCTTTTCTTTTTGATGGCCTTTTGGCTTCTTCTTTTTTTCCTCACCAGGTAGCGGCAACACTCTAACATGATGACCAATACAATAAATGTACTCATAACTCAATTGATAATAAACATGATGCAAAAACATCTACCGAATGCCTCTGGTAGTGTAGCAGTATGTGCAATGATCTAGGGTAGCAAAGACATAAAAAAATGGACAAGCCATGTAAATATCATGCTAGCTATCTTACGATCATCCAATGGCGATAATAAATATCTCTAATCCTGTAATGAATGATGATGGTAGTTGCATGGCAATATATCTCGGAATGGCTATGGAAATGCTATCATATGTAGGTATGGTGGCTGTTTTGAGGAAGGATAGGTTGTTTATGTGTGGAAAAATAAGAGGAAGTTCTCTCAAAGGAGTTGGATGTATCGGCGAAGGATGTGCCATGTCTCGAGGTGAGAGTGGGAAATGCACGATACCGGAGAGGCTAGCAAATATGGATAGGTGGAAGTGCAAAATATCTTAGCAAGCAATTTAGAACATTCATCAAGTAAATCGTGATATACACACGGATTATCATGAAACCGTGTTACTCCTAGGGGAAAGTGTTTGGCGTAGCCGAAGCCCATTGCGCATCCCCGACCCATTCTACATGAGCGGTTACTTGCAATGTCTTTCAACTTAGGCCTCTTTGCAATAGTGGTCTCACTTTTATGTAAATTAATGAAGAAAAAGCATTGACTTGCATGATGTTTACAGCTACTCACCATTACTTTACTCAAACTTTTTAACCAACATATTCATCTATTACGCACAATCTATCTCCAAACTATTGTAGAGAATCCAATCTTCAAATCAAAGATTCTAGATTAATTCATGCAATTTTAATTATACCACCAAGCATACTTCATTATTTTAATCTCCAACGTATTAACCAATGCCAACTACCAATTACTATTCAACTTTCTAAACAAATATAAGTGAAGCGAGAGAGTTCTAATCAGTTCTAACAGGACTACCACCATGCTCTGACAAGTATAAGTGAAGCAATAGAGCGATTCTATAAATGTATGGACTATGGATAACTCTCGAAACATATTTACCAAGATATGATGATTGATTGTGATCCCAAAAGAAACAGAAAAAGAAAGCAAAAGACTCTCCAAGCATAACACATATCATGTGAACAAATAAAAATGTAGGTTCAACTGAGACTAACCGATAGTTATTGATGAAGAAAGGTGGGATGCCTACGGGGGCATCCCCAAGCTTAGATGCTTGAGACTTCTTAAAATATTACCTTGGGGTGCCTTGGGCATCCCCAAGCTTGAGCACTTGTATCTCTTTAATTCTTGTTATATCACAGTCTCCCCTGGGTCTTAAAAACTTCATTCACACAAAACTCAACAGAAACTCGTGAGATAGATTACTATAAATAAATTCAAAACCTTAACATTATGTACTGTAGCAAATCACCAAAATTATAATTCAACATTAAATACTAAATGTCTATACATATTTAATATCCCTATGTGATAGCCTGGCATATTAGGGATGATAGACTACTCATATCAATAAGGAATTCCTACTTTTCCGGGAGCCCATTCGGACAGAACTCCAAAGTTAAGCATGCTCAGCTTGGAGTAATTTCAGGATGGGTGACCGACCGGGGAGTTGCTCCCGGGTGCGCATGAGTGAGGACAAAGTGCGCAGGAAAGAATAGTATTGATCTGTGAGGCCAGTCTAGATGTCGCCAGGAGTAACGACCACCGGCGGGTGTGTCCGGGGCGTTATAAGTTGGTATCAGAGCCGACCCTCGCGGTTAGACGGATGTTTGCGGACAGGTGCGCGGTCATGTTGTGCATGACGTTTGTGACCCGTCGTGGCACACGGCATGGAACATGTGCCGGACTGGATGCACAGACGTATGTGCCAAGAGGGAATGTTCCTGTGGCCGACGAGGACGTCGGTTCCTCTGAGTGGGGGTGTATGTGATAGCCTGGCTTATTAGGGATGATAGACTACTCATATCAATAAGGAATTCCTTCTTTTTCGGGAGCCCATTCGGACAGAACTCCAAAGTTAAGCGTGCTCAGCTTGGAGTAATTTCAGGATGGGTGACCGACCGGGAAGTTGCTCCCGGGTGCGCATGAGTGATGACAAAGTGCGCAGGAAAGACTAGTATTGATCTGTGAGGCCAGTCTAGATCTTGCCAGGAGTAACGACCACCGGCGGGTGTGTCCGGGGCATTATACCCTATCCCCCAATAGAAACATTAAAGTAGGAAACATAAGCAAACAATGCAACTATCACAGCAATCTGTCAAAACAGGACAGTCTATAAAGGGAGAATATTAATCTATACTTATGTAGCTCCAAAAATTCTGAAAAATTACAAACTACCAGAGAACCTATAAATGTTTACTGTGTCAAAATTTCAGATTTTTATGACATTCTTTATTTTCAGGAATATTCAGGACATAACAAGAAACTTTCTGTTTTTTAGCAGCAACTCATAAACTTGCAAACTGAGCATGGCAAAGGCTATACTTGGCACTTTATTGAAAGCAAATATATGAAACATGATTATTAAAGTAGTATTAACCATGTAGACACACAAAAACAAAAAATATAAATATTGGGTTGCCTCCCAGCAAGCACTTTTCTTTAATGCCTTTTAGCTAGGCATAAAGGAAGATTCACGTTTTCTCCTCATCACTTTCATAATGCTCATTAAAAGATTCATATCCTTTGTATTTTTTATAAATGCAATGAACATGCTAGATAGAAGTGCTAATACTACCCTCTTTATGCTCAGAAGGTTTGCTTCCCTCTTCAAAAAGATTCTTAGGGGTAACCCATCCAAAGATTCTTTCAATTTCATTAGAAATTCCCAAGAGTTTAAAAGGAGGGGAGAGGTCAACTTCCTTTTCCGTGTCAATTTTCCCTAGATATTTCAATCTATCCATATCTCATTTCTTCAAGATATGAAAAATATTATAGGATCCAGGGTAAATATGATAATGAACAAAAATCTTCCTAGCCTCTTTAGCAATATCTTCAAATTCTTGAGTTACTGTTTTTAAGACAAAATCCCTATCATCTCCCCTCTCCATGTTATCTAAGTGAAAGAACATTTGCTGGATAATGGGATTCAAATTAACAAACTTAGCTTCCAATTCCTGAACTAACATGATCATGGCACTGTCATAACTAGAAGTTAATTCAACTATTGATTTATCTGGGAAGTCCCTTAATCCACTAATATGACCAAAGAAATTTTCCAAATTATCTCTTCCTATAACATCTCCATCTCCTACCCTGACCTTTTTCAAGGCCATCTCCGGAGGTAGCATAGTCATGGAAACAAGCTAAAACGAAATTAACTACTTTCTGGAATTTAAATATTTTTCTGTTTTTTGCGTTTTTTGAAAAGCAGGAACGCGAAATAACAAGCAACCAAAATTAACTAAGCAACGGAGATTACAATGGAGTAAGGTAAAGAAGTGTAGGACCTATGATTGTGATGATAGCTCCCCGGCAACGGCGCCAGAAAAAGGCTTGCTTCCTCTGTATTAGGAAGTTGTTGGGCCCCCAAGTGCAACGGTTTGTAGCAAGCAGCAATTTCCCTTAAGTGACCTCAAGGTTTATCGAACCACCAGGAGCTAAGCGATTACAACCATTGATCAGTACCTATACACACAAATACATAACCTCCTTGTGCCCCCAATAGGACTAGTGAGGTTGTCAATCTCACTAGCTATGCTAGTTACAAAAGGAATTAAACGCAACGGTGAAAAGATTGGATTGAAATTAATGGGAAAATAAATGCAGGGAATTAAAAGAGCGTGAATTAAGATTGAAGGCTTTATGGATGAAAATTGACGGGGATCCATAGGTTCACTAGTGGTCTCTCTCCAAAAGATAAGCAACGACATGGTGAAAAAATTAAAGTTGGATAGTGATTAAATTGCAATATTTATGAGTATGAATCATTCATGGCATAATTAACATATGAGCATCAAGTTCGTAAATCTATAGACCGTAATCCAACTGCATCTCACTGCTGTAGGAATGCCTAGCAGTGGCGGGTGCAAAAAGCCCATTATTAGTGGCGGGCTTGGCTGTCAGGGGCGTCCGCCACTGACCTCCCGGCACTCCTAACGGGTCATCAGTGGCGGGCGCCCTGCCCGCCACTGGTAAAGGCTAATCAGTGCCGGGCTTTACCGTAGCGCCCGCCACTGGCGGCACGCACTACCAATGGTGGGCGTCAATACTCACCCGCCACTGGAAGGGAAACGTACTTGTGGCGGTCCTTTTTTCCCGCCTGCTACTGGTATGATTTTAGAAAATAAAAAAAATGGATGCACCTCCTGGGGATGCAGTGGCGGCGCTCCATGGTGCAGCCCTGTCCCTGCTCGGGAAGCTGGCATGCGTGCACGCACGCAACATGTAGGCTGGCACCGCCGCAACTCGTGCTCGATCTGCCACCCCACGCCCGCTGGATCCGCAGCCGCGCACACTCTCGCTGGATCCGTCGCCGCGCGCACGCCCGCTGGATCCACCGCCATGCCCGCTAGATCCACCGCCGCGCTAGCTGGATCCACCACCCCATTGGATCTGCTGCCGCGCTTGCTGGCAGGGAGAACCTCCGCTGGAGAGGTGCCGTTAAACCCTGCCACTGGTCGCCGCCGAGCTCGTGCGAACGTCCGCGTGAGGAGACTGGCCGGAGCTCGAGCAGATCGAGAAGGGATCAAGAGAGAAGAGAAAGAGAGAGAGGGAGAGAGAGAGAGAGAGAGAGAGAGAGAGAGAGAAGACAGAGAGAGGAGAAGGGAGAGAGAGGATAAGGGTGAGGACAGGAGAACGGATTGACGGTGAGGATCTGTGCGTGCATGCTGGGTGTGGATGGCTGGATGATAGCCACCTCATCAATCTGTGCAAGGGTGGGTTGGCCAATCAGAACGCACCAATTACCAGTGGCAGGCTCTAGATTGTGCCCGCCGCTGGTAATATAG
The DNA here is from genome assembly GCA_039707655.1 of Elymus sibiricus. Lineage (NCBI taxonomy): Eukaryota > Viridiplantae > Streptophyta > Magnoliopsida > Poales > Poaceae > Elymus > Elymus sibiricus. The sequence goes on along the minus strand of CM077670.1, from coordinate 2,580,092 downwards.
TTCTTTTCTAGTGGTGGGTTCTTTCTAGTGCCTATCACTGCTATTTCTTTTTTCCATTTTTGCTATTATTTTGTGAAAAATTCTAGCCCCCCTGCCCCCCGGGGTAGACTCCGTAAAGCAGGGTCCTCCGCCCCCGCACCCACCTGGGAAATACATTTTTTGGGGTCTGTTTACTATATTTAAGCTATTTAATGCATTTCTAGGCATTTTATGGATATAATTCATATTTGAACTATAGGTACATGAAATAATTGCCAGAAATGGGTTGAAAAAATATTATTGCTGGTCTTTGGTATATGATTAGTCCTTATGTAAGGAAATAAGAGGAGTCCGAGACACCAGGTGGCCGAGACTCGGGCACCAACATAGTGGTTATTGCCATTTTAATTCTGAAAAATTCAAACAAAGCCTGGAAATCTTGAAAGTGGCATGGTGTCATGATATGACCCCTAGAGGCTAGGATAAAATTTGAGAATTTTTCGCAAAAGTTGTCACATAGACTGCTAACAAACTGGACCATGTCCGAGAAAGAAACTAGGTTTCAAGAGGAAACGGGTCAAGTTTGCATCTGAATCAAGCGCTCCTATGTCGGTTGACCTTGAATTTTTTTTTCACACTCAATACACACCATTACATGTATCATCTCAAAATTTGGCATTTTTCGGGATCCGTTTGCTATATTTAAGCAATTAAATGCATTTCTAGACATTTGAAATAGACATGTTTGCATTCGAAGCGATCGCTCCTTCTCGGTTAGTGTTCAAACTTTTTCCACACTCAACATACACCATTACATGTGACATGCCAAAATTTGGCATTGTCTCGGGTCAGTCTGCTATCTTTAAGCCTTTAAGTGCATTTACCTCCATTAAATACCTAGAAATCTATTTAATGTCCTAAAAATAACTAATTAACAGTAAAAATGGCCAAACTCTTACATGAAACTTTAAATGATGTACTTTTAATGTAATTTTTTTTGGCCCGTAAGCCTAAACCTAAAACACTAAAACTCTAACATTACAAAAAATGGCAGAAAAAAATACCAGTGGCCGGCACAAAAAAAGCGCCCGCCACTAGTACTTGGGTTACTAGTGGTGGGCACAAAACCACGCCCGCCACTGCTACTTGAGGTACCAGTGGCGGGCGCAATGTGGGCCCGTCACTACTATGTTATGTCAGAATAGTCGTGGGATCGAAAATACCAGTGGCGGGTGCATATACCTGCCGGCCACTGGTAACTCAAGTACCAGTGGCGAGCGTGGTTTTGTGCCCACTACTGGTGACATTTGTCCCACGGCAGATCTGGACAGATGTTACAAGTGGTAGGTGCAAACTGGCACCCGCCACTAGTGAGCGAATAGCGGTGGCAGGCGCGGTTTTGACCCTGCCACTGGTAATTAGCCAGAATACCAGTGGCAGGCGCTAGACTGCACCCGCCACTAATATGCTCCCACCAATAAGCCTTTTCCCAGTAGTGTCTATAGCTAGTACTCCACCCCAAGACCACTATCCAGCATGCATCTCAAAGTATTAAGTAAAAACAGAGTATTGCAATGGGTATGACGACATGAAGTAGATGATATATTGTCTTCACCCTACGTTCAAATGACAACTACACAACCATCTTTTTATCCCTCGTGGCAACAACACAAATTCAAGCCTTTTCCACTTTCTGTCACTGCGGTGGCTTACTTGCATCGTTGAACCCAACTATCATACACAACTCCCTCTGAAGATCAAACCAGAAACTTGGCCAGAGAAAGAGAGAATAGATTGGAGAGCTTATATGAATAAGAATTATGTAGCAAAGAAATCAAATAGATCTCAAAAGAATTCATGAATAAATCTGATCATAAAGTGACAATTCATCATATCCCAACAAACACACCGACAGATTACATCAGATGAATCACAATCATGTAGGGCAGCTCATGTGATCTTTGTATTGAGAAGCAAGAGAGAGAGAACCATCTAGCTACTGCTATGGACCTATAGTCCAAAGGAAACTACTCACGGGTGATCATGGTGACCTTCAAGTTGATGGAGATGGCCACCGAGATGATTTCCCCCTCCGGCAGAGTACCGGAAATGGCCTCTAGATTGGATCACGAAGAAACAGAGGTGTGCGGCGGCGGAAAAATTAGGGCGATAAATTCCCGAGGGTTTTCGGAAGAATATCAAGGCACAGGAACTGAGAGGCAGTAAATCAGAGCAACAGGGGGGCCACGCAGCAGGCCCACGCACCCCCTGGAACATAGGGGCCACAGGCAGCCTCCTGGCCAATGTCGGTTACCCCTAGATGCTTCTGGACTTTATATTGATGCTGATTTTTTCTGGATTTTTCTAAGCCCAGTAAAATTGAGTTTCCTGAAAAGTCCAAAAAATAGTAGAAAATAGCAACTGGCACTAGGCACTGGGTTAATAGGTTAGTCCAGAAAAATAATGGAAAATTATTTAAATTGGTGCCAAAAGTATGCTAATTTAAAGTAAATATGGCATGGAACAATAAAAAAATTAGATACATTTGATACGTATCAATGGCCATATTAGAGATATAATGGAAGAAACTGATAATTGCATCTAGGATTATCTTTCTTGTGTGTGTGTGTGTGTGTGATTTTTGCTTGTGCTATAATGTGCTTGTATAAAGAGAGATTTTTGCTTGTATGATAAATAATTGTGCATGTAAAAAAGAGAGAAGATGGATTTTGCATAAATCATTTTGCTATATTTGCAAAGTTCATACACAAAATGTTTTTTTTGTTATGTACACAAAGTGTAGCTAGTTGCATTAGTTAGTTAGGGTTGTGAAATAAAGAAAAACATGTTTGGGGTTAATTGTTGATGGTGTGTGCGCTAGTTAATGTGCTAGTGTATGTGTGTGAGTGAGTGAAGGCGAAGGCAAAGAACATGTTTAGGGTTGGTTGGGTAAATGTAATGATTCTCTCAAATAAAATTTAATGGCTATTACTACGACAAGATTAAATATGAAAACTAACCATTGGGTTGGTTGGGTGGCTTGTTTGCATGTTAGTGGTTGTCAAAGGGGTTTAGGGGCAAGGGGATATAGGTGAGGAGACTCATCGCAGGGGTTTAGGTTAGGGTTAGGGTGAAATGGTGTTGAGTTGTCAAAGGTGAGCCTTCTAGGTTGGGGGTTTAGGGGCCACAGGTCCACATCGAGATTCAATTTGTGTATTGACTTTCAGTACGATGGTGCTCCCTTTGTAAGAGATGTTCTCGGAGGAAGGATCCCGACTGTTGTTATAGGGGGTTATTCTTTCTGTTCTCTTCCTCTGAGATCTTGGTAAAGCAGGAGGAGAAGTGGAAGAACGACCATCACTGACGGTCAAGATAACAGTGAGTGAGTGTCTATCATATATACAACTAGTTGAGAGATGAGAGATGTTCTGAGAGGAAGGATACCAACTAATGTTGTAGGGGGTCGTTCTTCCCCTTCTCCTCCTCTAAGACCTTGGTCAAGCAGGAGGAGAAGTGGAAGAACGACCATCACCGGCAATTAAAATAACAGTGAGTGAGTGTCCATCATATATACATCCACTTGAGAGATGAGAGATGTTCTGCGAGGAAGGATACCGACTGTTGTCGTAGGAGGTCATTCTTCCTCTCCTCCTCCTCTGAGACCTTGGTAAAGCAGGAGGAGAAGTGGAAGAACGACCATCACCAACAATCGAAATAACAGTGAGTGAGTGTCCATCATATATACAACCACTTGAGAGATGAGAGATGTTCTGAGAGGAAGGATACCGGCTATTGTCGTAGGTGATCATTGCTCCTCGTCTCTTCCTACGAGACCTTGGTTACATAGGAAGGGACGGGAGTAACGACAATCACCGGCAGTCGAAATACCAGGCCAGGAGTGCCCCACTCAAAGGGCATTGCCCTCCCTAAGTGATTTTGGTGTAGATGACAACGCAATTTGCGGTTTAATCGTGTGTTTGAGAAATACAGGTATATTCAAAATCGGCACAAGACGGTTAGGTACCCCTCTAAATGAAAAGAGCAAAGACGGTGTTCCAGCGATTTATTTTCTATTGACTCATAGGAAAACCATACTATTAAGACGGGGTCCGCTTCGGAAGGTATGGGTGGAATCAATCATGAACACAAATCAAATTGCACCCACATAGCCTTCCTATTTTTCGAGGAGTTCATCTGCATTTTCTAGAACATCTGGATTTTTCCTACCCGGTAGTACCGGGGTAGGAAGTGGTAGTACCGCTCCTTCATAGCAGCAGTACTGCCGCTGCCTATCTCCAGGCCGGTAGTACCGCTTATTTGACCGGTAGTACCGCTCCCCTGTTGGAGCGGAACTGCCGGACAAAGTGTTGGACCACTACTACAAAATGGGTTCATTCTTTTGTGTTGCCGCGGCACTAGGGCAGCACTGCTACGGTAGTACCGGATATCTGTTTTAGCCGGTACTACCAGTGTCCATTGTGGTAGTACTGCTTGGGCACTTGCAGTGTAGCCCGATATGGGACTGCGGTAGTACCGCTGTCCACAGCGGTAGTACCGCTCAGGAAACATCTGTGGTAATGGTTAGAAGTAGTGGGGCATAAAAAAGGGGGGGGTCTTCTTCCCCATTATGACCTAACTCTTGCCTCTCTCTCCTCCATTGTTGCCAAAAGCTTATTTTGCCTAGATCTCTCTCCCTAGCCACCCAAACTCCTCGATCTTCTAGGATTTGGGAGTGAAGACCTAGATCTACCTCTCCACCGAAGGAAATTTGATTCCTCCTTGTTTTCCCTAGTGGATCTTATTAGTCTTGGGTGTTTGGGCACACTAGATGGAAGAGGTCACCTTGAAGCTCAATCATTAGGGTGTAAGGCTTCGTGGTGTTGTTGGGAGCCTCCAATTGAGTTGTGGAGATAACCCCAACCTTGTTGTGAAGGTTCGGTCGCCACCTCCAAGGACACTGCATAGTGGATTGTGGCACCTTGCATTGTGCGAGGGCATGAGGAGAATAAGGTGAGCCATTGCGGCGCTTGGTGAGCATCGTGCCACCAAACCTCTCCAATGGAGACGTACCTCCCCCAAAGGAGGGAACTCTGGGAACAACATCATCGTGTCCACCTGCGGTTTCTTCTTTCCTTCAGTTACTTGTTGCAAACTAGCTTTATTGTGTATCATATCTAGCTTGTTTTTCATTATAAGCTTAACATATAGGTTGTCCATCTAGTTGCATATCTAGATAACCTATATTCTTGTTGTATCCCTTAAAATTGAAAAAGAGATTAAAAATTGTTAGTCGCCTATTCACCCCCCTCTAGTCGACCATATCGATCCTTTCAATTGGTATCAGAGCCTCGTATCTTTATTAAGGGCTTTACCGCCTGAAGAGTATGGCTGACGATGAGATTTCGGAAGGTGAAGCGCCTACCATCATAGTGAGTGCTTCTATTACTAGAGATGAATTAAATGATGCCATGGCAACACTTAAATCATCTATGGTTGATGAAGTACAAGCTATGTTGATAAATTCCTTAAAGGTGTCACTAAGCCCACCACCGCTCCTGAGGTAGTGGCGGAAGCTCCTACCTCCGAAAGAGATGCTAACTCTACCAAAGAGGGAGTTAGTGGGTTGACACCTAACCCTACCCATGGGAAAAATGGTATGGGTGCCAATTCTGCGGTTCCCCCACCAATTACGTATGGTGGTCTTACCATCCCTATGCCTCATATAAGTCATCTTGGTCCCCCACCCATGTTTGATGCATCTAATTTTACTAATTGGTTGTTTCTCATTAAATCTCACATTAGTAGCTCATCAACACAATTATGGAGAATCACTGAAGAAGGGTTCAACCCTTATGATCCAAGAAACTTGACTCCAAGAGAAGTAGTGGACAAGCAACTCAATGCATCCGCTTTGTTCATCATTCAAAAGTCTTGGACCTCCGAGAACCTTGCTCACATCCGTCCCTTTGTAACTGCTAAGGATGCTTGGGATCATCTCAACACTTTGTTCATGGGCAGCTCAAGCATCCAACGCTCCAAGTTCGATGTCATTCAAGATGAAGCCAATGAGTTAGTCATGCACGAAGATGAGACCCCTGAAGAACTCAACCGTAGACTTACGGCACTTGCGGTTTCTTTGAGGGGCCATGGAAGCATGGACTCGGATGACAAATGGATCAATCGCAAGTTTCTTAAAGCAATCATGCCATTTGACAATAACACATCTTCTGTGATTCATCAAAGACCGGACTTCCACACCTTTTCCTCCAATGATGTGTTGAGTGATTTCATTTCCATGGGAATCTTAAGCAAGACCGTCGAGAATGGCCTTGCTCGAGCATGTGGGATCAAGAAACCCAACCTTGCGTTGAAGCCTAAGGCGGTCCATGTTGATGATGCTAGAGAAGGAGAAGAAGAAGAAGAAGAAGAAGAAGAAGAAGAAGAGGAGGAGTGTTGCACCGAGGAGACCAAATATGCTGTCAATGAGCACATGGCCCTAGCCTCAAGAACTTTTTTGGGCAACAAGAAGAATTTCAAGTCTAACAACTCAAAGGACAACTCAAGTGGTTTCAAGCCAAAGGATCAAAGAGTCAGGACTTGTTACAATTGTGGGAATGTGAGCCACTTCATCGCGGATTGCCCATATGAAAAGAGGGAAGACAATGGAGGCAAGCTTATTCGCAAGGACAAATCCAAGTCTTTCCAAAACAAGAACTTCGCAAAGAAGAAGCCTCAAAGAGTGTTGGTGGTTCAAGAAGAGTACACCTCCGATGATGATGATGAAGACCAAAGTGGTGATGTTGGGGCATTGGCTTCCATTGCCATTGCCACCAATTCCTGTCCGTAGACATCTCTCTTCAACTCCCCCAATGCGAACAAGATCACTACCCACAAGTGCCTTATGGCAAAATCTTCTAAGGTAACTCCTCCCATAAACCTTTCATCTCAACTAATCCATCCTTGATGAATTGTGTGGAGGAAAGTGGGGAAGCAAAGGAAGATGGTAATGAGTTGGACCAATTCATGTCCAAACTCAAGGGAGAAACCAAGAGGCATTTTGAGGCTCTCTTAGAACAACTAGGGGAAGCTAATGCGCTTCTTGAATCACCAGATGAGACCATCATGAAGATGCAAGGGCATAGTCATGAGTATGACGATGAGATCGCAGATACATTCCTTGCTCTTGAGGAAAAGCAAGGTCTTAGAGTTGCTCTTGAATAGACACACAATGTGGACCTTGCCAAATTAAAGAAAGATCATGATCATGCTCATGCTCTTGTTGTTGATCTCAAAACTAAAAATGACAAGCTTGTTGTTAGCCATGCTAGACTCCTTGAGGACCATGAGAAACTTGAAAAGGAACACAAAGCCTTGAAGAGTGCTCTCACCAAACGAGGGTGTCCTAGACTAAGGGGTCCTCACACAGTCGACCTGTCTCTCATGGGCCGTGTTGATGGGCCGCTCCTAATTCATCAAAGGAAGGCCGGACTACAAGCGACCGCGTGCTCCAGCGAGAAACCTTCGAAGACTTGGCATCCCCTCCAAGTAAGTTTAGCGTAGCCGACATGTTTACCTCCTGATGGCAACCGATTGTATGTAACCCTAGGTACCCCTGGTGTCTATATAAACCAGAGGGTTCAGTCCGTAGAGGTAGAACCTTGATCATCATTCCCACCTAGGGTTTAGCTCATCCGATCTCGAGGTAGATCAACTCTGTAATCGTCATACCATCACATCAATACAGCCAAGCAGGACGTCGGGTCTTACCTCTTTGAGAGGGCCCGAACCTATGTAAAACACCGTCTCTACGTTCCCTGTTACCCATTGACTCCAAGATCCACAGTTCAGGACCCCCTACCCGAGATCTGCCGGTTTTAGTACCGACACCAAACTCATGGAGTCTCATGATCAACCTCAAGCAAAACGAACTATAGAGATATCTACTTGTCCTCCTTTTGTTTTAATTGATACTGCTTGTTCTACTGACCCTTGTTGTGAGCATGCATCTCTTGTTGAGGAGAACTCTAGGTTGAAGGCCCAACTTGAAAAGGGCCTAGCCACTTGTGCCCAAGGGGAGAGAAACCTCAATGATATTTTGAGTAATCAAAAGGAAGTTGTAGGTAAAGAGGGACTTGGGTATACTCCCAAGTCAAAGAAGAACAAGAACAAGAAAAGGAAGACCAAGAACACTTCCCCTTGCAAAGAAGTTACTTTTGTGAAGGAGGGGAGAAGGCAAATGTGGAGAAGCCAAACACCATTGTGGGTGGTAATGCCACAAGGGGAAAAGCCACTCATACTGACTTTACCGCCCAGGAAGTAAAGGACTGGTGCACTAAATTAGGCATTAAGCTCGACTATGCCTCCGTATACCACCCACAATCCAATGGGCAAGTCAACCGAGCCAATGGACTAATTTTGAGCGGCATTAAGCCCCGTTTTGTCCGTTCTTTAGAAGAAGCCGACTGCCACTGGGTTGAGGAGCTTGACTCTGTACTATGGGGCTTGCGCACCACCCCCAATCGATCCACGGGCTATACACCATTCTTCATGGTATATGGGGCAGAGGCTATTCTCCCCAGCGACCTTATTCATGACGCACCTCGAGTACGCATGTACGAAGAAAGGGAGGCCGAGGTCGATCGGCAGGATGACCTGGATGCCTTAAAAGAAGAGCGTGATGTAGCCCGAGCTCATTCTACTTTTTATCAGCAACAGGCTCAACGCTATCAAGGCAGGGAAGTACGAGCGAAAGCGTACAACGTGGGCGGTCTCGTCCTGCGTCGCCACCCAGAGAAGCAGAAACATAAGCTATCGCTCAAATGGGAGGGACCGTTCATAATTGATCATGTACTCGCACGGGGAGCATATCGTCTCCGCGACCCACAGGACAATCACCTCGAACCGAACCCATGGAACGCAGCTCGGCTTCGGCGATTCTATGGCTAAAACAACGTCATCACCCTCTTCGGTCCGTCCTTTTTGGATTTATATTTTCCTCGTTTCGCTAGTATTTCCTAGGTAGTGTTTGGTCAAGCCGAACTACGTTAAGTTCTTTTCGGCAAACATCTTTAAATGTACAACACATCTTTGCCTCGGGGCTTCTTTTACGAAGCCTAAAATACATTTTTGTGCAATCATTCGCTTTGTTGAGTTTGCACCCTTCAGGTATCGTTCTAAAGCCATCATATGCATCAATTTGACTTAAGATTTGGCCAAGCTGGGTTGCCTCGCTCCTGTGTTTACTCCCTACGTTCCCGATTTTTCGGCTAGGGGGAAAAGGGAGCACCTCTGCAATTGTTACATCCGGTTTACCCGGGTGCGTACCTCAGATGGGTGAAGCCGAAATCTAGCGTTCTTAAGAACATAATTGGTCGGCCACGATGGAAGTGAAAATAATTGGTAGTTATTGCCAGATCCCGGGGTTATTTTTCCGAAGTAACCATTACCTGTATATTTCGGGTATTAGGTTATACGCCCATGGTCAACATGACAACCCGAGGAAAGGAACCCATGGAGGAACTATTTTCTTCAAAAGATGTTTCTTACATTAAACAGTAATATAACATAACTCCCTGAGTGTGTTTTGTCTGTTTGTACCAAATGGCCGGATTGCCTGGTTCTCCGAAGTATTTTCCCGATGTTCTTGGATCACGTAGTAGGAAACACTCCTCGGCCACTGGCTGAGGAGGCAGAAGCCGATGGCCGGTTAAGACAATGTTTGAAGCACAGTTTGGAGAATATTTGATGTACAGTACATAGATACATAGAATCAATACACTCATTAACACTACTCTCGGTTAAGGCCATCTATTAAGGTCTCCAAGGCACAATCTTCCCGGGAAAACCGAGCAGCAGGCATCACTTGGTCATACACCAAGTGCGGTGGCACTTCCTGCCCATCCGGCCATGCCGGCCCAACCTGAGCCAAATGCTCCGGATCAAGCTTGGTGAAGCGGGTCTTAACCATCGCCCAGGCCTCCCGCGCTCCCTCTCGACAGGTGGATATTTTCCATAGCTCAAAGCGGTGCCGACCTCCTTTAAATCAATTAGCGAGTTCGGTCATCCCTTCCAGAACCACCTCGCCAGGCCATAACGCCTTGAACATGCTTTTCATAGCTCTTCGGGCCCGCTCATGTACGGCGGATAGCTCTTTCAACATGTCTTGTCCGAATAAGCTAGCCTACTCTTCGGGGCATCTAGTAAGGAGAACTGTTAAGAGACATGGCATTGTTCACGTAGCTATATAACATTGTTCACGTACCAAATAGCTGGGTCGCACTCACCACACATGCCAGATTTCAGTTTCTGGTTCTCCTCCTGGGATAGGGCCAGTTGAGCTTTCAAGCTCTCAATTTCTTGGGCCTGTTGTTGATTTTCCGCCTTGAGCTTATCATTTTCCTCATGACTTCGGGTCAGTACACGGTAGCCAGCCTTCTGCTACGACTCCACATACCTTTGTGCCACTTTGGCTGCGTCCAAGTCCTTCTGCAGTTGACCTATCGACTCAGCTGCTATGGACCAATCTTTCATTAGAGAAGGTGTTCCATAAAAATTTAATTGGACGTATTTAAGTCTGGAGACACTTACCATGTGCCTCTCTGGAAAATTTCTTGACCCCATCTAGCTCGGCCTCCACAAGTTTCAACTGTGTTTGTGTCAGCCATCGGTCTTCGGCCAATTTTTGTTCTATTCCCGCACAGTCTGCATCACAGCACGGTATTTTAACATTGGACCCTTAACTCGGCCATCCCGCCCAAATTAAGACTCGGGGGCTACTGGATTCCACATTTAAAAATATATATATATATATAATGCTTATCCAATGTAAGCAACGATACCCTGATCGACTTTTTTCGCCGTCTAGGGTCTCGGGGGCTGCGATCCCTCGCGGGGATGATTTTACACCTCCGCTAATTCTTCTTTTCCTTGCTCCAGAAAAACTTTACTTTTTCTGGGAGGGCTACTGGGCTAGGTTGTAAGTTTGGTTATCAAAACCAATAGCGCACCTGCAGACTGGTAGACAGAAGATTAACTACACCCTCGAGTCCTGTTCGGGCAGCTCCAAGGTACGCGTCTACCGAACTAAGAGCGTTAAACTCTTGATCGGAAAATGAAGAGTGCCGCAGCGATGCCTTTCACCGCCGGTGATGCATCATGCTTTTGACCTCGTAGTTAGTAGCCGAGACGGCCCCTGAGGCCTCTGGATGTTGGTCCTTGGCAGGGACCTCTGAAGTACCACCGGTCACAACCGGGGACCTCGGTTTTGGGTCACCCCTCTGCACCTCTTCAACGTCCTCAGACGAGGGTGGATCTACATATCGCCTACAGGTTGCAGTAGAGAAAATGATTGACATGCACAGTGGTTATCAAAGATAAAGACACTAAAGGTAGAGTGGATACGTTACCTCTTGTGGGGAGACACGGACGACGTGGCCCCCGTTGTCACTGCACGTTTGACCGCCCTGCGGCCACTCGCCGCTGGAGCTGCCGATGCCGCTCTCATAGACGTCCGGCGTGTTGATCGGCGGCCCTTGGGATTAGAAGTCAGTGTATTCAGAGCCACTTTGGAGGAGGGGAGTGTCCCAGGGTGATCGGCCAAAAGGGCCACTTTGGAGCCGTCGAGGCTCGCCTGGTAGAAGACTCCCTCCTCGAAATCGATCGACATTTCAGGATCGTCGTGAAACACAGGGTCGTCGTCACGAGAGTAACTCTCTGGTTGAGGAGCAGGGCAACTCACTGTCCCGATCCAGTGCCTCCAGCTCTGTTCGGATAAATTAAATATCTGATTAAGGAAAATTGGTACGCCATCCAAACTATAAAGTGTAGTTGAACTCACCGCTTCGATGGGTTTGTGGCTTGAGAAGCCATCCTTGGGCTTTAGGGGAGCAAACTCTTGCTCTTCCCCCTTGAAGAGATCGGCCAGGATGGCCGCCATTGCCGCCTGGTCGGCAAACTCCTTCCGTATGGATTGGGTCGAGTCATTCGTCCCATTGTAACTCCATAGAGGGTGTACTCTTTGCTGAAGAGGTTGAACGCATCGAGCAATGGCTGCGGTCATCACGTCAACAATGGTCAGCCCGCTATGGGCTAGACACCTCACTTGAGCGGCTAGGCGCATTACTTTGGCACTCTCCTCTTGGGAAGGGCTCTTCGGTCGCCAGTTGAACCGCTTCTTCGGAGAAGAAAGTGAGAATTCGGGCAGCCCCCTCCGAGCTGGGTTAAATAGGGGGACATCTTCAATATAGAACCACTCTGAGGTCCACTCCTCGGCATCTTTTTTGGGAGTCCCTATAGGATATCCCGTTCCGGCAATGCGCCATACTTCGGCTCCACCAACCTCATAAGTTGTCCCTCCTCGGGTGCGAGGGACAAGGCAGAAGTATTTCCTCCATAACTCGAAATGGGCTTCGCAGCCCAGAAACATCTCACAGAGGGCAACATAGCCCGAGATGTGCAGGATCGAGCCTGGGGTAAGATGGTGGAGCTGGATCCCGTAAAACTCTAACAGACCCCTCAGGAAGGGGTGAATGGGGAAGCCCAAACCTCGTAAGAAGAAGGGCACAAAGCATACCCTTTTCTTCCCCGCGTGGAGCGGGGAAGTTCTCACAAAAGCCTCGCCGTTTACAAAAGTTAATCCAAGGCGGGTGGATGCGAGATCTGATACAGGTAAATAACCTGTGTTTCGAGCCTGCTCAGTCGAATACGGGAAACTGAGCAGCTCGCCCAATCACCTTGAAGGGGGCCGTGAGGGCGTGAAGAGGAGCCTGGGGCGCTCGCCATTGTTCAAGGCTTGCTGACAGTGGCCTCTCAATGATTTGGGGAAGAATGGTAGGAGGTGGGGTGCGTTAACCGTCGTGCCCTTAGCCCCTTAAATAAGCACTTTCCCCTGGCCAAAAGGGCACTTTGGTAAATGGCTGTTGGACCATTTGCCTTCCTCTGGCGCACGGGAATCGAGGGGTGTCATTAACACTGAATGAAGAAAATGGTGCGATGGGCCCCACGATACCTCATTAGCCGAGGGATTGTGGGCAGCCGAACTATCGTCAGCCGGATACTGGAGACTTCGGACCCGAATACAGGTGAAGAAAGGAACTCGCCCCTCAAGCTGAAGACTTTGGAAGCACGGAAATGATGAAAATTATCGACCTCGGCATTGGAGGCTAGTTCGGGGGCTACTGAGGGTTTCCCGGACTAAGGGGTCCTCACACAGTCGACCCCTCTCTCATGGGCCGTGTTGATGGGCCGCTCCTAATTCATCAAAGGAAGGTCGGACTACAAGCGACCCCGTGCTCCAGCGAGAAACCTCCTGATGGCAACCCCTCCAAGTAAGTTTAGCGTAGCCAGCATGTTTACCTCCTGATGGCAACCGACCATATGTAACCCTAGGTACCCCTGGTGTCTATATAAACCAGAGGGTTTAGTCCGTTGAGGCAGAACCTTGATCATCATTCCCACCTAGGGTTTAGCTCATCCGATCTCGAGGTAGATCAACTCTGTAATCGTCATACCATCACATCAATACAACCAAGGAGGACGTAGGGTTTTACCTCTTTGAGAGGGCCCGAACCTCGGTAAAACACCGTCTCTACGTTCCCTGTTACCCATTGACTCCAAGATCCATAGTTCAGGACCCTGTACCCGAGATCTGCCGGTTTTAGTACCGACACCAAACTCACGGAGTCTCATGATCAACGTCAAGCAAAACGAACTATAGAGATATCTACTTGTCCTCCTTTTGTTTTAATTGATAATGCTTGTTCTACTGACCCTTGTTGTGAGCATGCATCTCTTGTTGAGGAGAACTCTAGGTTTAAGGCCCAACTTGAAAAGGGCCTAGCCACTTGTATCCAAGGGGAGAGAAACCTCAATGATCTTTTGAGTAATCAAAAGGAAGTTGTAGGTAAAGAGGGACTTGGGTATACTCCCAAGTGAAAGAAGAACAAGAACAAGAAAAAGAAGATCAAGAACACTTCCCCTTCCAAAGATGTTAATTTTGTGAAGGAGGGGGAGAAGGCAAATGTGGAGAAATCGAACACCATTGTGGGTGGTAATGCCACAAGGGGAAAAGCCACTCATACCGACTTCGCCAGAAAATTTAATCCTTCCTATATTCTTTGCCAAGCTAACGATGGGCAAGTTTAAGCTAAATTTGTCAGTTTGCCTTATGAATACATTAAATGGTCTATTTGGGTTTCCAAGATACTTGTTTCTAACAAAAGAGGACCCATCCAAGAATGGGTACCTAAAACCAAGCCTTAATCTCTTGTAGGTATTTGCTTCTGATGGCGGTTCCTGGGTGCTCGATAATGGAGCAACAAGTCATATGACCGGAAGCAAGGACAAAATGGTGGATCTTAAACCGGATTTATCTTGTAACACCTATATCCAATATGGGGATTCATCAAGGTCTAAGGTATTGGGTCTTGGCAAGGTGGTAGTCTCATTGAACATGTCCATTGAGAATGTCATGCTTGTCAAAACCCTTTCATACAATTTACTTTCCGTTCGACAACTTGCACTTATGAGCTTTGCTACTTTCTTTGATGTGGATATTGTAACCCTATTATGGAGCAAGACTCTTAAAGTAGCCTTTGTTGGATATGTCAAGAACGGCCTTTACGTGGTGGAATTTTCGGAGAAACCCACTAAAGCCGTGACAAGTCTAATGGCTAATGTTGAAGTGGGATGGCTTTGGCATCACCGTTTATCCCATGTCAATATGAGATCTTTGCAAAATCTTCTCAATGGGGGTCACATTCTTGGACTAAGAAATGTTAGTTTTACCAAAGACCGTGCTTGTAGGCCTTGTATTTAAGGAAAGCTACATGAGAAGAAACATCCCGTCAAGAATATTATCACCACCAAGAGGCCCTTGGAGCTTCTTCATTTGGATCTCTTTGGTCCTCCAACCTTTGATAGTCTTGGTGGCAATAAATATTGCTTGGTTATTGTTGATGACTATTCAAGATATACTTGGGTGTATTTCTTCAAGAAGAAAAGTGAGACCCAACAAAGAGTCATAGACTTTGCGAATGAAGCCCAACGCCAACACAATGCAAACATATTGGCTATAAGGAGTGACAATTGCACCGAGTTCAAGAACTACACCTTAGATGAGTTTCTAAGTGATGAGGGGTTCAAACATCAATATTCTGTTGCTTATGCCACTCAACAAAATGGTGTAGCAGAGAGGAAGAACCGGACTCTTAGGATTCAGCAAGGACTATGATGGCGGAATTCAAGTCTCTGTATAATTTTTGGGCCGAAGCCATCGACACCGCATGTCATGCAACCAACCGGCTCTATCTCCGAAAGATCTTGAACAAGACTCCATATGAAATTCTTACCGGCAACAAGCCCAACCTCAAGTACTTTTGGGTATTTGGTTGTAAGTGTTTCATTCTCAAGAATGGTGTTCGTTTGTCTATTCAAAACTAAAACTCATGAGGGCCTATTTGTTGGATATGCATCAAACTCCCATGCTTATAGAGTCTACAACAAGTCCACCGGGCTTGTTGAAGAATCTTATAATGTGGAGTTTGACGAGAATAATGGCGTCCATGTGGGACAAAGTGGTCTTAATGATGTAGGTGATGAAATTCCTCCTCAAGCCATAAGAAGAATGGGTGTGGGTCAAATCCTACCCATTGAGGAACCCCTTGTGGTGGAAGGAGAAGGACAATGTTCTACTCAAGTGGTACCATCATCTTCTCAAGAACTATAAGCAATCCAAGAAAAAGATCAAGGCCCTCCTTCAAGTGAACAAGATCAAGGACAAGATCAACTCAATGATGGTGGTGGTGCACCTAGTGATATCCAAGATCAAGTTCATGACCGCGAGCAAGCTCAAAGTGATGAGCAAGCTCAAGACGATGCTCAAGCTTCCAAAGAAGAAGTATCTCAAGAATCCCTTGAAGAAGGTCGAGCTCGTCATGCTGCGAAGATCGCTTCCAAGCTTCAATCTCAACAACATACATTGGACAAAGTCCTAGGAAGCTTAAAAAAAGGGGTAACTACTCGTAGACAATTAACAAACTTTTGTGGCCATCATTGATGGCTCCATATTTTACGCATCTTTAGAGCTCATTTGATGCACATTACCTCAGTATATCAAGTTATATCATGTTCCCTTGAGCCAATTACATGTCCATATGCATGATTTCCAGTTTTTATCCTTTTCACCGCGAGCATTGCATAATATTTATTGTTTGTTAGTTTTTATTAGTCTTGTTTGTCTTTGTGTGTCTTTTAGGTGGAATAGACTTCCCACGCACTTAGCACATTGAAAGGACTTCAAACGGTGGACATCCAGGCCCCGGACTTAGCCGTTTCGGAGAGTGAAAAAGTCATTTTTCCAAAGTGCTCAAAACCATGATCTAATACTAGAAATGGATCGGCGTCGTTCATATGAATCCAACGGGCCCAAGAATGTCAAATTCCGAGTTCGTATGATGAAATGGCGGCCGATTTACCGAAGAGGTCCAGAGTAAAAGACGGTGTTTCCTACGACCATAGCTGGTCGTACGCTCGGTCGTATGGAAGGAAATCAGGCCCAAAAGTTGCCTCTCCAGATGGGATTCTTCACCGATTTCGTCCCTGTTTGCTCCTACGACTTCCTTGGCCTTCAAGGGATGTTTTGGGAGAGGATAAGGCTCACCTAGAGCAATTGGATCAAAGGAGAGATGCTACATCAACGGAGGTGGCTACCGGAGAGCTATTATATATACACCTTCAACCCTAGCTGCCGCATCAATCTCATCTCAGAAATTCATCAAGCTTCAACTCCACGTCCAGCCGCCGTCCACATCAAGAACACCATTGTTGCAACCAAAAGGGAGACCGGAAGGGAGCCGCCACCGCGCCATCACCACCATCATCCGCCGCCGCGCCATCATCATCACCATCGTCACCCCTTCTTTCTCCTCCATCATGGTCTCCGTGATGGGTTGTAACAACTCTTGAACCCTTTTTATGTGATGTTATTTGAGTAATTGTTGGCTATGGGTCGGTCGATTAGTAAGTGGTTATTTGATATGTTTATAGTCTATTTATGTGTGTTGCTTTGTGTTGCTTATTTACCTCTGCGGTAATTTAGTGATTGGAGATGTTCAATCCATTGGCGTAGTTGGAGACGTTCAACTCTTAGGCCACACATGAAGTTGATTGATGGTTGTGGAAACCAACACACCTGCGACGTGACAGGTGCAGACATCTTAAGGGGAACACAATTATTCTAGGAGCATGGTTGTCCATATAACCTATTGCCTTCGTCCAGTCCTCGTGACCTTAATATCTTTATGTTAGCCGCCGCAGGTATGGGACAAGAAGTAGGACGAATGAGTTATCTCAATATAGCGCGTCTTGAGGAATAATGTCATGTGAGGGACTGCCCACCATCAGTAGATTGTCGTATCCTATAATGCAGTTACTGAGTTAGCCACTACGTGGCATAGTCGTAAAGCCTAACTCCATTCCGCGCCCGTAACGAACGAGACCATACCTTGATGCCAGCAACCTCATCTAAAACATCACATACTTCTCTTAGTTTATTTTCTCCGTTTAGTTTAGTATTTATTTTCCGTTCTCTCTAGTACTTACTTTAATTCTCCCTTTTTCCGTTCCCTAGCAACCTACTTAAGTAAACTATATCCAAACTCCGATTTGGGTGTGAGCATAGTTGTGTTAAGTGACAATGCAGCTGTGGGGATTGTGGTGCCATCCTATTCGCTCCCTGTGGGATCGACAAACCTTACTTATCACGAAATTGCTACATAGCCCCGTGCACTTGCAGGCCATCAATCATGCGTTTGTTTCTTGTTTTGAACCCCAACAGGTAGATGAGGTGCTCGGGGACCCGAATTGGCTAGAAGGCGTGCATGAAGAACTCAATAACTTCGAGCCCAACAAAGTGTGGTCATTGGTGGAAAGGCCAAAGAATAATCATCATGTCATAGGGACCAAGTGGATATTGAAGAACAAGCAAGATGCTCATGGTCAAGTGGTAGTCAACAAGGTAAGATTGGTGGCTCAAGGTTTCTGGAAGTCGAGGGTGTCGATTACGGTGAAACTTTCGCTCCCGTTTCTCGCCTTAAATCTATTTGTATCTTGATTGCTTATGCATCGCATCATAACTTTAAATTACAACAAATGGATGTTAAAAGTGCATTTCTCCATGGTCCCCTAAGTGAATTGGTGTATGTCAAGCAACCTCCGGGATTCAAGGATCCCAAGTTCCCTAATCATGTCTATAAACTCAATAAGGCGCTCTGTGGCCTCAGGCAAGTACCACGAGTTTGGTATGAGCACCTTACCGGGTTGTTATAAGATCGTGGGTTTGAAAGAGGGCAAATCGACCCCACTCTTTTTACTAAGAGAGTTGGAGGGGAATTGTTCATATGCCAATTATATGTCGATGATATTATCTTTGGTTCGGTTAACAAAGCTTTCAATGATGATTTGTCTAAGCTAATGACCGAGAAGTTTGAGATGTCTATGATGGGAGAGATAGAGTACTTCCTCGGTTTTGAAATTAAGCAATTGAGAAGTGGAACCTTCATCAACCAAGCCAAATATACCCAAGACATGCTCAAGAGATTCAAGATGGAGGATGTTAAAGGAGCAAAAACACCTATGCCAACCACATGCCAATTTGATCTCGATCCTAATAGTAAAGAGGTGGATCAAAAGGTATATCGTTCTATGATTGGATCTTTGGTTTACCTTTGTGCATCTAGACCAGATATTATGTTGCATGTGGGTATGTGTGCAAGATTTCAATCAGCACCAAAATAAAGCCAGTCCGTCGATCAAGAGAGTATTTCGATATTTGGCTCATACCTCAAACTTTGGCTTATGGTATCCTAAAGGCTCAAGCTTCGATATTTTTGGTTATTCGGATTCGGATTGGGCGTGACACAAAGTGGATAGGAATTCAACTTCCAGGGGTTGCCAATTCCTTGGTAGATCCTTGGTGAGTTTGTCTTCCAAGAAGCAAAATGGTGTGTCTCTCTCCACCACCGAAGACGAGTATATTGCCGCCGCAAGTTGTTGTGCCCAATTGCTATGGATGACGAAAACTTTAAAATATTTTAGTGTCATTTGTGACAAAGTGCCTCTTCTATGTGACAATGAAAGTACTACCAAGATAGCCTACAATCCCGTGCAACATAGCAAGACGAAGCATATCGAGATTCATCATCACTTTATTCGGGATCATGTGAAGCGTGGAGACATTGCGCTATCTTATGTAGGTACCGGCAAGCAACTCACGGATATTTTCACAAAACCTCTTGATGAAGCAAGATTCAGAGAGTTAAGGCATGAGCTAAATAACATTGACTCCAGTAATGTGGTCTGAGCATCTTGCATACCTATACGTGTCTCAATATTTATCCTTGTTTAGGTGTAGTCATGGACATAAGGGGAGTGTAGTTCAATTCATGAACCCACACTCTTCTTATTATGCGCAAATAGAAAAATCATATAGTATAGTCACTTTGTGACAATTGTGCTTCAATGAACAGTATTGGTTGTTGGGCTCAACATATATCTTCATTGCACCAATCCAAGCACTCAAACATGGTGGCCTCGACCACCGACCTCCCCGTGTGGGGAGTTGGTCTTATTTGGATTTCATTTGAATATTAGACTTTAGGTCACCCTATATGCTATTTATGGAAAAACACTCAAGATTGGTCTTTACTTTTACATCTTGCAATATTGAGTGCATATTACCATATTATTTCAGTTGCATTTGTCTCCATCCCAAACCTATCTTACCTTAGCCATCTATTCCATGCACAAGTCCATACCTTATATTCATCTTGCAGTTTTGGTAGTGGCAAGTGGTACTACCGCTTAGAGGACCGGTACTACCGAACCAGGAGAGTGTGATGCCAGTTTGACAGCACACTGCCCAGGACCAGTACTACCGGGCTCTCTAACGGTGAGTACCAGGCGCAGTACTACCAAGGTTTGGCAAGCGGTACTACCGGCCCTCCCAAGGCCCTGTAGTACCCGCCTCACTCCTGGTCTGTACCAGAAGCAGTACTACCGCTTACCCAAGTGGTAGTACCGGTCATCGATGGTGATATAAGTACATGTAGGATCGGGAGTATATCGACCAGAGGGGGGTGAATGGGAGATTTAAAATTTCTTTCAAAACTTCAAATCTTTCGATACAAAACAGCGGAAGTAAAACTATAACTGGGACATGGAAACGAAATAGAATAGACACACGAGAACAAAAAAGCTACACAAGAATAACTATGCAAAACTTTCGATGAAAGCGATGTTGATCTTCCTAGTATAGTGACAAAGGAATTTGGCAATGACTATGGTCGCACAGAAAGAAATTAGGGTAAACAACATGGATAAACAATATGAGCTACACTGATCACAAAACAAAAGTAATCTATTGAGAGATGTTCATCAGAGCATAGCTCAACTGAATAAGAAAGTAGCACCAGAGAATCAATAGACGAGCATACAAACTAACTATCTTAAGCACGACAAATTGAAACACACTGAACAACATAGGCATGGCACAGATAGTAAACAGAGGAAGATAGAGGATCACAAATATCTACCGAGACAAGGAGCACTGAAGATAAACTACTGAAGGAATTGCAATAGTGAAGAAATAACCAGTGGTGCTCGATGGCGACAGATGATTTGGTAGACCAATTCACTCTTCTGCAAAAGAGCTACATCTGGTTGGAGGGACTTGGGATTTAACCCAGAAGATAAACTCTCTTCGTCCTATTCTCCTTCAACGTGAAGCTGATCATACTTCAGTTGAATTCACTCGGGGTTAGATCCTTATCGGCGATCTCCAAACCTTACACAGACTTGCTTCATGAACCACAATTACTCTTTACTCTTGTTGTTGAAGACTTTACTTGGTGAAGACAATTTCTCTTTGACACTCAAGCAGACACCTATCTGTCTAGAGAGTGTACAACTCTCAAGAGTAACAGGTACAAGAACTCTAAACTCGGATCTACTGTGATTCTCAACCACTGTCTAAGTTTCGGTTCTTGATTTTCTCTCAGTGGATCTTAAACTCAAATCTCTTGATAGGGGTGCTCGAACAATCTTCTCAAAATCTCAAGCGGAGTAGCCAACGAAAAATGTTGGAGCGGGGTGGCTATTTATAGCCATAGCCTTCCCAGATGAGAAATGACCATTTAGGACACGCGGTCCAGCCAATGGCCAACTGACACGTTTCCAACAGTCGGATTTTCGAGCACATCGCAACTTTACTTGAGGAACAAGTAAAGCTGACTCCTCGGTCCGAAAGATATCTCTCGTAGCCTAGAAGAACAACGTCTCTAGCTAGCAAGTAAACTTTTGGAACACAAAGAGATTTCTCTCAGTCTTACATAGGTTTCAGCTAAGCATCACAATAGACTTAAGTCTCGAAAACCTATACCCCTCTTAATAGTATGGAGGTCCTATGACTCAAATAAGAGAAAGAGAAACAACACAACAAATACTACGTCTTTGCTTCACCATCAATCTTCTCGACTGCAGTCATTATACTTTGGACACACCGAAACAACATTGCTTCACATCAGTAACATTTTTAAGGGGTCAATTACTTCACGCAATCTTCTCGGTATGGTTTCGTCTTGAAACACATCTATCTCTTCTCTACAACGCAGATACATCTCGGTGATGTTCCTCAAACTTCTCTTCAGAATATAGCATTCTTCTCGATACGTGAGGGACTATTTCTCTCTGTGTGCACTAGCAAACAAATCAGTCCCATACTGTTTTTGACAACAATCTCCAAAACCAAAGGGGGCATGAAATTGCACTGACAATCTCCCCCTTTTTGGATGATTGTTGACAAAACAGAAACATCGAAGAGTAGATGAAAGGTAACCGATAACATGCGGAAAGTAAAACAGCGTCAATCGAAGATAAAAAAATAGCTCCCCCTAAATGTATGCAGGTACTGAAGAATTTGTGATCTGACACCCTGCATAATTTGGTGTAAACACAGAGGGATATTTATCGACGATGATGCGTGTCGCATTGACAAAGAAATACTTAGAATGGATTAGTTCAATGCACTCGGTGAACTCTGATAAAAAGGGTTTCCTGCAAAACAAGAATTTGAAATGCTTTGTCATAGGAATTCAATGAAAGTTTTATCACAGAAGTTCACTCAGAATTTCAGAATAACTTCTGAAATAATTTCTCCTGCAAAATAGATTATCGTGAGACATTAGAGCAGAAGAAGTGAAACATTTCAGAAAGTCACATACTCAAATAAAGTTTCCACCTGCAAAATAGATACGATAACCGATAACATTGTAGGGGGTTATTAACGCTACATGCAGAGTAGTTCACCAGTACCGCAAGCGGTATTATAAAGTTTTAACGACCACACACTGAAATTCTTTCGACGACTCGACAGAAAGCAAAGCAAATGTTTCAAGAAAGCAAAAGCAAATGCAAATGGAAACCATCCCCGGCAAATAACCTGCACACATCTAACTCTCGATGTACATCTCCCACTTTTTGTCAACAGGTGACAAAAAAGGAACAAGAAGGACACAAGGAACTACCCATCCGAAGAAGTAGCTTAGCTAGAGCTGTTTGGAGAAATAGATCTAGCGCGCGCAGAAGTAGAGGACTTGGCAGCAGCTAAGCCTCCGGCTTTGGCTTCAGGAGCGGAGTGAGATGGTTCTTCTTTTCTTTCTTGGGCTTGGTCATCTTGAAATGCTGGACAAGTGGCTTCAGAATCACTAGCTAGCACATCGTCTGGTTTGAGAAATAATAGATTAATTGAGGAAGATCTCGGAGGAAGCACTAGGGTAGTCCTTGGCTTGCAATCAGTCTCAAATGTGTCGATGTAGTCATATTCTTTTTCGATGCCTTTTGCATGGAGCTGCTCTCTGGTGTAATGCTTGTGAAGAAGAACCTAGGAGTGCTTCTTCTCCTCCTTCGCCACAAACAAAGCTTGGTGTGCAGTATTATGCAAAAGATTTATTTCGATTGCGAGGTGAACTTTCTCTTTTCTATCCATCTTGATATGCCTCTCTAGAGTTTGCTGAGTCCAAAGACAAATCTCATACAGAGTGGGATTTTCATCGTGAGGAACTTCAACAGCAGGTTGCTTAACTTTCAGTGCTTGGGCTGATGCAATTTCTTCTAGGATAGCAGGTGCTTTGCCTTTTCCATTGTCCTTGACGATCCGAAGAGTATCATGGACTGGAGGGATATAAACCTTCAGCCTGTACCGACAAAGAAATTTCTTCCCAGTGATCCGCTCAATAGCGTATTGGATCCATGGTGCATAGGGTTTCAAGGCTTGAGGATATTCTGCAGCTCAAACCAAGTTTCGAAATAGATCCTCCAGATCAAACTGAATCCCCATGGAAATAGCTAGAAGTGTATTTCTGCCAAGCCTTTCAATCTTTTGAGGCCTATTGACCGGAGTGAGAGAATTGCACATGATATGAAATAAAACTTTGTTCTCATAGGTCAAATTCTTCGGGCTAGGTTCAGCAGGACAAGCATCGCCAACTTTGGTTGGATCCATCAGCAAGTGAAGTTGTTCTTCAGTAACATCCCAGAAATGCAGTTTGTGGTCACAAGACTCATCAAACTCAAAGCGAGGAAAGTGAAGCATGACTATGAACTGATCAGCACTGCATGTGATTTTCTCCGTCTCAGTCATCCATTCAAATATCTAGGTGGTGCAATCATTCAGACTCCCCGAGACATAAAGAGTGGCATAGAATTGCAGAATTATTTCTAGGTTCCACCCATGGTTGAATCAGAGAAATCTCTTCAGATGCAATTGATCCAATTGATCAATGGTTCAGTGCAAGCAGGGCAGCTCTTCAAGTTTAGCAAAGTTAAGAATCTTGTGCTCAAAGATGCGGTCTTTGAAACAAAGAATTCGAGAGTAATAGATGGCCTATTCCATAGTCCATAACCTTGGTGAGAGAGAGGTCCTTTCTTCTTCATATGGGCTCTTCCAAAAGAATGCTAGCTTAGATCTATGAATTTTCTCGTTAAAAGCTGGTCCGTTAGGGCCAGATCCTTCAGGAAACAGAGGGTATGTTTCTCGGGGGTTCGGCAAAACTTCTTCATTCAAATTGCCAGCCGAACGAATATCATCTGGAGCAGTCTGATGGTTATCAATGGGTTTGAGTGGCGGCACCAACTTCTTTGGTTTTCCGTTCTTTGATGGCTTCGAAGAACTTGAAGAGCCCCCACCTTTGCCAGCAACAACCTGGTCAGCAGCAAGCTTATCGGCCTTGCTAGCCATTTTCTCGGCAGATTTCTCAGACACATTTTCCTTTGGCTCTAGGGCCTTTTCTTCAGCTATCTATTCGACTGGTGGAGGCACTGGGGCCTGCACTGCAACTTCTTTCTCAACAACTGGTAGGACAACTTGCTCTTGAGCCATCGGCTCATCATCTTTCTTTTCTTCCTCTCCCGTGATAACATCATCGGGACGAGGAGAAGGGTTTGATTCAACATCCATCCGAGCAATTCATCAGAGGATGGGACTAGGGTAGAATCCTTTCGGGCAGTGCTAGACTTGCCCTCATATTTTTGTTTCTCCTCCACGTTAGGCTTGGAGGGCATATTAGGTGCGTTCCTCAGTGGGGACGGAATGGCTTTCTCAATCACAACTTCTTCATTGATTTTCTCTTCGGGAGTGCTCTGCTCTGGTGGTGCATCTTTCTCGACATGCGTCTTGTGAGAGACCGCAATGTCCTCAGCTCTTTCTTCATGGGCGCTGGGCCCAGGGATATTAACTTCAACAGCACTAGCGAAATGATGTGCTTCTTCAAGTGGTGGAGAGGATGGAGCTTGTGGCATGGGAGCATTCTGTCTAAGAGGAACTTCTTCTATGGCAACAGTCATCAGACGGAGATTAGTATTTTCTTTCGTCTTCCTAGCCTGAGCCCTGGTCTTTTGACATTTTTCTTTAGCAGCTCTATGCTTGTCAGCATTGGCTTTGTTGCGAATTTATTCAGTTCTTCTGTCACATAACTGAGAAACTTGCATGATCAAGCGGTTATGCCAATCCAGCTTCTTCTTCCTGATGGTGATAATGGCCCTGGTAACAATCATGATATCTTTATCGAGACCCTGGGACTCGAATTCAATTTGGGCATCTCTCCGCATCTATTCCAGAGTTTGCTTATCTTTCAGAGCATTGGAGAGCTCTTTACTGATTTCTTCCAGCTCAACGAAGAATGTCCTTGCCAGTGCCTTGACATCTGATGGCAGATCCAAACTATCAATATCTTCAGCATGTGTATCATACGCAGCGCTGTCAATGATATCTATGAAGAGCATGTGATCATATACTAGGGGCTCTTCAATAATTTTAGGAACATTTGTCTTTGCCTTCTTGGCGGAACTTTCAACTTCTTCAGCTGATGGTTTCTTTCTCTTGGCAGAGGTGTTGCTCAGCATCTTCGGCTTGACTGTCACCGAAGGAATATCATCAGTCTTTTCTACAGCATGCCTGGGAGACCTTCTTGGAGACAAAAGAGCCTTTGAAGATAGAGTGCCCTTTGTGGGGTTAACAAGGATAGCTTTCTAGTCATACTGAATTTCTTCAGTATTTACTTCAGGCAAATTTTCTTCGGGAACATCTTCTTCAGAGTCAGAAGATTACCCGGCTTCATCAGAAGAATTTGCAGCTTTCTTGGATCTCTTTGCAAGTGCTTTCCTTCAACGCTTGGTAGCACTGGAGGAAGTAGTGTTTTTCTTTGAGCGAATTGCCTTTGAGGTAGAGGCACGCTCCTTCTTCTTCTCAACATCCTGCTGAGTCAGAATGACATTCTCAGCTTCAACTTTATCGGCCTTGGCCGCTTTCTTTTCTCTCTTGGCCGTTGCCTTGGCCCTCCTCTCGACTTCCTTAGGGTAATCTGTGGGAGTCATGATGGAACAGGGGTGAGCATTTGGGGGTTGTGGAGGCCTAACTTTTTCTTCTCCCTCCCTGATGCAGCCTTCAGTGATACATTCATTCCATGGAGGATTGAAAGCAAACAGCACCGCATATTTTTCCTGGACATTTTCATACGTGTACCATTTCTTCGCTCATTTGCATTTTATCTTCTACAATCTTGTATTTCTTTCAGTCAGCGTTTCTCCATGTGGAGGCATCTTGTATGGTGCAGTGTCAGACATCTCAGCAGTGGTGTTAGGTTCACGACCACGACCACCTTTCCTTGGCCAGTCTTCAGAACCGATGCCTGGATCCTCAGAAGCACCACTTCTTCTTCAGCAGGCTGTGCAACCTCTTCATGAACTTCCTCAGAAATATCTGCAGGTTCTTCCTCAACCTTTTTCTTCGGTGCCTTGGGCGGCTTCAAAGATTTTGCAGCACCCCTCATGCGCTTTCTTCCTTTTTCTGGTGAGATCTGAGGCAGATTCTCTTCTTGTTCTTTATCGGACTCTGTGCGCTCTCCCGAACCAGAAGCCATGATCACCTATGAATGAATTTAGGTACGAGGGAAAAAAGAAAGGGTTATGAGCATGCACAGAGGGATTTTTATTGAGGAAAAACTTTTTCAGAAAGTTTTGACCAAGCATTCAAGAGATAGCACAATGGATAATATCATCAATAGAATTCATGCTAGCAAGTTCCAAGAAATTCACTAGAACAAACTCTACCTAATCTTTGGTGGGGATAAATACTCGAATCTAGATCTAAGCATACTTTGCGTGAGGAACAACTACAAACCACGCTCAGTAAATCTTAGAGAGCCCTAAAGATCTACCGCGGCAGTAAAAATAGAAAGAAATAGCATGGGATGAACTAGCCCTATGAACAGGACGTTGAGTAGGCTAGTTCGGATCTCCGTACCCTAACTCAGTGGCGGAGATCGACTACGGCGACGCGGCGAGAGAGATTACCGAGTCGACGGGGACCAAATGCGGTGAGGTTCCACTGGAGTTTCACGGCGGAGCGACTCGTCGGATCTGCTTCAAGCACGAGCTTGGAGAGATGGAGGTGGTGCAGAGTCGAGGAACTGAATGGGGTGTGGAACCATCCGAGGATGAAGACGGGGTATTTATAGGAAAAATTACCCAACCACCCTGGAAGATCGATGGTCCACAACAATTGGACTCTCCACATTCAACGCGCACGATCGAGTTAGTGGAGATCATGGGCACGTGGCAACTGATTACTGTGGTTTCTCTGGACTTGAGCGGGAGAACCAAATTTTGGAGGGCTTTCACCAATACAGATTAATTTTCGAGATGCATTTTTCTCGTGACCAAGGACGTCAGAGAGAAATGTATTTCCGATAAAATTGCATACTCATAACTGGAAGCATAGATTTCGATGAGAAAGAATAGACGGTGAAAAGGGTCTGAAACAGAATCACTCAACCAGAAGAAGAATTAAAACGAAACACAAAATCACGGCAAGAAAACAATCTATGAGACAAGTTCCAATGAATACAAGTGGAAATAAGAACCATACAAATCTGAATAGAAACTTAGGAACAACTAAATATGAATGGAAAGTGAACAGGGGCAAGAGTGGATACCTTTCGGAAATGAGTATGAATCCCCTGCACCAACAATTGTGTCTTGAGGCATAAGATATGAAATGAATGGCCCTGGGACATATTTCCTCCAAGAGATATTAGTTAGCTTTCACCACCCACATCCTTGCGGGTGGTTGATGCACCATTTGTTTCGGTCGAGCAGGAACATTTTTTCTTCGTGAAGCTCTGGAGTTTCTTATCTATGAAGAGTTAGCATAGTCATAGGAATAAGCATTGAAATCGTTTCCAAAGACATGCACATAGTGGTTTGAAGAGGTATGCATGTACTCCTTCTGACGTTCATTTACTCCATTATTCTTCGAGGAGTGACCAGTACCATACTACGAAAGATAACCATTTCCTCAAAGATAATTTCCCTGCAAGGTTAGATTGGCAGTAACAGGAAGTTTTTCAATGATGGATTTCTCAATCCATATTTACTTCTTGGGAGAACCTATCCTGCAGTTAGTGCCAATGTATTGAGCAAAAACATGACCATTCTGTTGCTTGAATAATTTGTAGTTAGAGTCAAGTGACTCATCATCATCAACAGGAATGGGACTGTCATATCCAGATAGTAAAGCAGGTTTGAGAGTTTTGCTATTGGCAAGGACCCAACTTGTCCTAGGATATTGTTCGGGGGTCCAGTAGGTGCCATCCACATTGAGTTTTCTCTCGAAACCCAATCCTTCCTTTCAAGGATTATTGTGAAGAATTGACTTCTTGAGAACATCACAAAGGGTGTGGTGCCCTTTGAAACTTTTAAGCATTCCAGTCCCAAGCAAATTCTTCAACCTAGCATTTTCATCAGAAATAGCAACATATCCCTCTGAAGAGGAGTTAGTCTCAATATTGATAACAATTGCATTTCTTTCAGCAGCAGCAGATGTTTCGGCAGTAGAATCAGCATTGCTATGCTCTAAACATTTTAAACAAGGTGGCACGATTTCATCAGGAAATATTTCAGTTTGCTCACCGAAGAGAGAAGTATTTTCCTTTTTGAGATCATCATAGGATTCTTTTAGTGATTCGAGTTCTTGATTCCTTTTCAGGTAATCATTTGACAACTTCTCAAAATCAACTGAGATAGAATCATGACATATGGATAAATCCTCAAATGTTGATAGGAGAGTAGCATGCTCTTCTGCCAGCATTTGATTTTTCTCCATCTCTTCAACCAACAAACCTTCAGATTTCCTGAGGGTTTTCTCAAGTTGTTCAAGTGCATCTTGTTGGGTATTGGCCATTTTGATAAGTTTAGCATAGACAATGTTCTCGGTGAGAAAAGCATTTTTGTCAAGAGCCTTTTGTCGTTTCGGTGATACCTGATTTCTTGAAGCTTTTGCCATAAAACAGAATGCAGGCGTCTCGTCATCACTTGAGTCGTTGTCGAAGTGAATTGAAGACGCAGATGAAGCATGAGCAATGAAGGCATGACCACTCCTAGTTTGTCAAAGAACTCATTGTCATCATCAGATTCAGACTCTGATATTTCTTCTTCGGAGTCCATTGTCATTCCAGCATAAGCACCAGCCAGCTTATATATTCTCTTCATGTTGGATTCAATCACAGCGTTGGGATTGATGTCAGTGACTGGTCTCAGTTAAGAAGATGTAGAAGGAGAGTCATTCCTCTTCATCAGCTTAGTGTGATGATCTATACGCTTGAATCCAGTACAATTAAGTGCATTCCATCTTCTGCTTGGCTTGACATCCATTTCCCATGTTGGACAATCGGTGATTAAGTGACCGAAGTTTTTGCATTTGCAGCACGAAATTTCTAGAGGGGGCAATCTTATTGATGAACTTGTTGAATCATCCTCGGGAGTTCTTGTTAAGCACATGTTGTGTCTTCTGAGTTAATTGAGGCGTTCTGTGAACATCTCCAGATCTCTTGTGATGGTGTGTTGATTCTCATAATCTTCTTCGTGAGAGCTATCATATATAGTTTGACAGAATTTCACCTTCCTCGTCTGAAGAAGAATCTGATTTACCTTTTTCTTTCTCCAGTTGTTCTTCGTGGACAATCAGTAATTCCATAACTTCGGCTGATCGAAGATTTTCATAGACAGATCTATCCTTGATTGTTGCAACTAGAGAATCGAAGGAATCATCGAGAGATTGAAGCAGGTTTTCACCAACATCATGATCAGAAATATCTAAGACTCCTCGTTGACGCAATCTATCAACGATACTACTCAGTTGATCAGTGAGTTCCATGACACTTTCCTTTCGAAGACTTCTGAAGTGAGTGAACATGGCTCAAAGCATATCAGTGTGAGCATCTCTCCGTGCCTGAAATTCTTTGTGGGCGTTTTTTATGCCATCCCAAATTTGTTTAGCTATTTCAAGCCATCATAACGGAATGAATACATTCCTGGAGATACAATTGCATATGACATCCTTTGCTTGAGCATCCAGTTGAATGTTTCTTTCATCTTCAGGAGAGGGAGATTCGGGAAACTGTATAGTGTAGCCATTTTCCATAATCTGCCATAATTCTTCGCTTACAATTTTCAGACGAATCATCATCTTTTGTTTCCAGAATGGATAGTCATTTCCATCAAAGATAGGAAACCTTTCAGAGTGCCCATGATGTCCTACAAGTGACATACTCAAAACTTCAAGGTGGTTAGACCTTTAATCAGCAGAGACAAGGAGACCTTGCACTGATACCAATTGTAGGATCGGCAGTATATCGACCAGAGGGAGGGTGAATGGGAGATTTTAAATTTCTTTCGAAACTTCAAATCTTTCGATACAAAATAGCGGAAGTAAAACTATAACAGGGACATGGAAACTAAATAGAACAGACACACGAGAACAAACAAGCTACACAAGAATAACTATGCAAAACTTTCGATGAAAGCGATGACGATCTTGCTAGTATAGTGACAAAGGAATTTGGCAATGACTATGGTGGCACAGAAAGAAATCAGGGTAAACAACATAGATAAACAATATGAGCTACGCTGATCACGAAACAAAAGTAATCTATTGAGAGATGTTCATTAGAGCAAAGCTCAACTGAATAACAAAGTAGCACCAGAGAATCAATAGATGAGCACACAAACTAACTATCTTAAGCACGACAAATTGAAACACACTGTACAACATAGGCATGGCACAGATAGTAAACAGAGGAAGATAGATGATCGTAGATATCTATCGGGACAAGGAGCACTGAAGATAAACTACTGAAGGAATTGTACTAGAGAAGAAATAACCAGTGGTGCTCGATGGCGACGGATGATTTGGTAGACCAGTTCACTCTTCTGCAAACGAGCTATGTCTGGTTGGAGTGACTTGGGATTTAACCTAGAAGATAAACTCTCTTCATCCTATTCTCATTCAATGTGAAGCTGATCATACTTCAGTTGAATTCACTCGGGGTTAGATCCTTATCAGCGATCTCCAAATTTTCGACATACTTGCTTCGCAAACCACAATTACTCTTGGTTGCTGAAGACTTTGCTTGGTGAAGACAATTACTCTTCAACACTCAAGCAGACACCTATCCGTCTAGAGAGCCTGCAGCTCTCAAGAGTAACAGGTACAATAACTCTGAATTCAGATCTACAGTGATGCTCAACCACTGTCTAAGTTTTGGCTCTTGATTTTCTCTCAGTGGATCTTAAACTCAAATCTCTCGAGAGCGATGCTCGAACAATCTTCTCAGAAGCTCAAGCGGAGTAGCCAACGAAAAATGATGGACCGGGGTGGCTATTTATAGCCGCAACCTTCCCAGAGGGGAAATGACCATTTAGGACACGTGGTCCAGCCAATGGCCAACGGACACATTTCCAACAGTCAGATTTTCTTCGAGCAAATCGCAACTTTACTTGAGGAACAAGTAAAGTTAACTCCTCGGTCCGAAAGATATCTCTCGCAGCCCAGAAGAACAACGTCTCTTGCTGGCAAGTAAACTTTTGGAACACAAAGAGATTTCTCTCAGTCTTACATAGGTTTCGGCTAACATCACAACAGACTTAAGTCTCGAAAACCTATACCCCATTTAATAGTACGGAGGTCCTATGACTCAAATAAGAGCAAGAGGAACAACAAAACAAATACTACGTCTGCGCTTCGCCATCAATCTTCTTGACTGCAGTCATTCTACTTCGGACACACCGAAACAAAATTGCTTCACACCAGCAACATTTTTAACGGGTCAATTACTTCACGCAATCTTATTGGTATGGTTTCGTCTTGAAACACATCTATCTCTTCTCTACAACGCAGATACTTCTTGGTGAAGTTCTTCAAACTTCTCTTTAGAATATAGCATTCTTCTCGATACGTCAGGGACTATTTCTCTCTGTGTGCCCTAGCAAACAAATCAGTCACATATTGTTTTGACAACAATCTCCAAAACCCAAGGAGGTCACCGGAGGAGGAGCACCGTGAGGAGGAGGAGGTCGCCGGAGAGGAGGAGATGAAGTGGAGGAGAGGAGGAGAAGAATGAAGGGGAAGGGAGGAAGAAGGGGAAGGGGAGGCGCGACGGGCGGCGGCGCTCCTGTGGCTCGGTCACCGGTGAGATGAAGGCGCCGGTCTCGGGATAGAGGAAGCCTGCGGGCGGCAGCCATGTCGGGGAAGGAGAAGGGAGGAGGAGGAGGGGGAAGGGGATAAGGAGAGAGGAAGGAGAGGGGTGGGTGGGTGCGTACGTGGTGGGGCTTGTGACATAGTAATGGCGCTCCATGGGGTGGTGCGCCATTGCTATGGTACATAGTAATGGCGCACCTAGGTGTGGTGCGCCATTACTATGTAGCATAGCTGTGGCGCACCTAGGTGTGGTGCGCCATTACTATTTTTAATTTTTTTTGAATTTTGAAGGCGGGAAAATAGTAGTGGCGCACTATGCACTGGTGCGCCATTGCTAACTTTTTTTTATTTTTTTATTTTTTTGCCTGCAGATCTTAAAAGCATCGTAACTTTTTTTTCTGTGGGGTTTTTGAGGATTCTAAAAAATCGATAACGGGCGTAGCCAGTTGAATTCGGATGTAACTTTTCGAGTAGATGCTTTTTCATATAAATTATTTTTCATCGGAGGTCGTATGCAAAAAAAATCTTACCGAAACACGGCGGCCTTTTGCAAAAAAAATCGAAATTCATGAACAACTAGAACACATAACACATGGGCATCTCGAAGGATTTTCAAATTTGAATCTTTTATTATTTTCTTTTATTTTATTTTAAACTGAAAAGGCGATCCACGGGGGGGGGGGGGGTGTGGTGGGGTGTGTGTTTGTGTGTGTGAGACGTTAGTAATGGCGCACCCTCCCTGGTGCGCCATTGCTAACCTTAGCAATGGCGCACCAGGGAGGGTGCGCCATTACTAACCTCACACACACGCAGGCACACACCCCCACCAGACATAGCAATGGCGCACCACACCAAGGTGCGCCATTACTATGTAGCATAGAAGTGGCGCACCTAGGTGTGGTGCGCCATTGCTATGTCTGGTGGGGTGGGGGGATGGACAAAAAAAATAGCAATGGCGCACTGCTCAGGTGGTGCGCCACTACTAAAAAAAGAACAATGGTGCACCTGCTTCTGGTGCGCCATTGCTATATAGCAGTGGCGCACCACCACCATGGTGCGCCACTAATAAGGATATTGGCTATATCCATTTTTCTAGTAGTGCTGGGACTAAAGGGCCTCGCTCCTGGTGCAGCCCCTTTAGTCCCGGTTGGTGGCTGGAACCGGGACTAAATGTGTGTCTTCTGTCCCGGTTCTAGCCACGAACCGGGACTAAAGAGATGCCTATATATATGCTCTCCCCTGCCCGCTCACTCCTCTGTTTTTTGGCCAGCCGGTGTGGGAGGTGTGTGCTGCTCTGCTCTCACCTCCTATGTACATGAGGTGTTCGATGAAATGCCCGAGTCACACTTAAGCTTTCTCCTCTCCAAGCTCGACCTCCAAGCTCCATTTTCCCCAAGATTTGTCTTGGTTTGGCGGTGCACCAACTACACAAGTGTTCTAAAAGGTTAGCAACTTCATCGTTTCATCTCTCACTGCTAGTTAGCTCATTTCAAATGCTGTATAAGTAGAGTGGTTTGTGGGTTTTACTGGAGGAGTGTATGTGGGAGTTCTTTTGATTTAGATGCACAATTTGAGCTGAAATTAACTTCTTAGAGTCTGCACATGTGTAGAGTGCCGTCCCCGTCCCCGTCCTCACCGCCGTCGATCGCCCGTGCCGAACTCGTCGCCGGCACCACCGTGGTGAGCCTCTTGTTCTTATCTTATTTTTAAAAGAAAAAAAATTCTTACTTGTATGATTTAGATAGATACTTGTATAATTTTCTTACTTTTATTATTGTTTGTTATTATATAGTGCCATGACTTTGGTATCCGCCCCCGTCGGCCCTCGTCCTGTCTATGATTCGGATGTGGTATATTATTTTTTATTATGATTTGTTTCATTTAGTGTTTATGACAATTATGCCGACCAAAGTGACATAGCTGTTTTTATCTAGGAGGTATGTGAACCAGAAATTCCAACCGACCCTCTTGTCGAGAGGTTAAATTTGGTTGAAAAAGAAAACAATTACTTGAAGAAAAAATTGAAAAGAATTGAGGAGGAGAAGATGGAATTGGAGTTGCATGTTGCCGATGTCGTCGTTGATCACAAGATCAAGATGGATGCAATGCGCTTGAAGATTAGAAAGATTAGAAAATATGCCATTCATAATGAGGCTTGGTATCATTATGCCGTTGGATCAATTGTTACCTTAGTTGTGATTATGATCGCATTTGTTGTTGCATTTAAATGTTTTTCATAGTTTCAATGTATCTTTTAATTAGATGCTCTAGAGAGCTAGCTATATGTTGTTCTATGAGAACTATATATGTATGAACTTTATGTATTTATTTTTTCAGTAATAACATTTGATCACTACTGTACTTTGGTTTTAATGTGATGATGAACTTGTATTAATTTGGTCACTTCTCTATTCATGATGTTCTGTAATGGTTTTTGATACACTTAATTATATAATGCACGCAGATGAACCGGCAATGGATGTACGGTGACCGACGCACCTCCGAGTATATTGAGGGCCTGCATAAATTTCTCGAAGTGGCTGAGGAAAACAAGCAGAATGGTTTTATGTATTGTCCATGCCCTGTCTGTGAGAATACGAAGGATTACTCTAACTTGAAAACCCTTCACGTCCACCTGCTTGAGAAGGGTTTCATGCCACACTATAATGTTTGGACCAAGCACGGAGAAAGAGGGGTTATGATGGAAGACAACGAAGAAGAGGATGATGACAACTATCCCCCTGAATACGGTGATACTGCAACGGGGGAAGCTGAAGATCAAGAGGAACCAGACGATGTGCCCGATGATGATCTTCGCCGGGTCATTGTTGATGCAAAGAGACAATGCCAAAGTGAAAGGGAGAAGTTGAAGTTCGATCGCATGTTAGAGGATCACAAAAAAGGGTTGTACCCAAATTGCGAAGATGACAACACAAAGCTCGGTACCACACTGGAATTTCTGCAATGGAAGGCAGACAATGGTGTATCTGACAATGGATTTGGGAAGCTACTGAAAATAATGAAGAAGAAGCTTCCAAAGGATAACGAATTGCCTGACAGTACGTACAAAGCAAAGAAGGTTCTATGCCCTCTAGGATTGGAGGTGCAGAAGATACATGCATGCCCTAATGACTGCATCCTCTACCGCGGTGAGTACGAGGATTTGAACGCATGCCCGGTATGCGGTGCATTGCGGTATAAGATCAGACGAGATGACCCTGGTGATGTTGAGGGCGAGCGCCCCAGGAAGAGGGTTCCTGCCAAGGTGATGTGGTATGCTCCTATAATACCACGGCTGAAACGTCTGTTCAAAAACAAAGAGCATGCCAAGTTGATGCGATGGCACAAAGAAGACCGTAAGAAAGACGGGAAGTTGAGAGCACCCGCTGACGGGTCGCAGTGGAGAAAAATCGAGAGAAGGTGGGGGGACTTTGCAGGTGACCCAAGGAACATATGGTTTGGTTTAAGTGCATATGGCATTAATCCTTTTGGGGAGCAGAGCAGCAATCATAGCACCTGGCCCGTGACTCTATGTATCTATAACCTTCCTCCTTGGTTGTGCATGAAGCGGAAGTTCATTATGATGCCAGTGCTCATCCAAGGTCCTAAGCAACCCGGCAACGACATTCATGTGTACCTAAGGCCATTAGTTGAAGAAATTTTACAGCTGTGGAATGGAGAAGGTGTACGTGTGTGGGATGAGCACAAACAGGAGGAATTTGACCTACATGCGTTACTGTTTGTAACCATCAATGATTGGTCTGCTCTTAGTAACCTTTCAGGACAGACAAACAAGGGATACCACGCATGCACGCACTGTTTAGATGATACCGAAAGTATATATTTGGACAAATGCAGGAAGAATGTGTACCTGGGACATCGTCGATTTCTTTCGATCAACCATCTCTTAAGAAAGAAAGGCAAGCATTTCAAAGGTGAGGTGGATCACCGGAAGAAGCCCGCCCTCCGTACTGGTGATGCCATACTTGATATGGTCAAGGATTTACAAGTAATCTATGGAAAGGGTCCAGGCGGACAATCTGTTCCGAATGACGCTGAGGGACGTGCACCCATGTGGAAGAAGAAATCTATATTTTGGGACCTACCCTATTGGAAAGACCTAGAGGTCCGCTCTGCAATCGACGTGATGCACGTGACGAAGAATCTTTGCGTGAACCTGCTAGGCTTCTTTGGCGTGTATGGGAAGATAAAAGATACACCGGAGGCACGGGAGGACCAGCAACGTGTGCACGAAAAAGACGGCATGCATCCAAAGCAATATGAAGGTCCTGCCAGCTACGCTCTTACCAAAGAAGAGAAGGAAATCTTCTTTGAATGCCTGCTCAGTATGAAGGTCCCGTCTGGCTTTTCATCGAATATAAAGGGAATAATAAATATGGCAGAGAAAAAGTTCCAGAACCTAAAGCCTCATGACTGCCACGTGATTATGACGCAACTGCTTCCGGTTGCATTGGGGGGGCTTCTACCGGAAAACGTTCGATTAGCCATTGTGAAGCTATGTGCATTCCTCAATGCAATCTCTCAGAACGTAATCGATCCAGATATCCTACCAATGTTAAAGAATGATTTGGTGCAATGTCTTGTCAGTTTTGAGCTGGTGTTCCCACCATCCTTCTTCAATATCATGACACACGTCCTAGTTCATCTAGTCGACGAGATTGCCATTCTGGGTCCTATATTTCTACACAATATGTTCCCCTTTGATAGGTTCATGGGAGTCTTAAAGAAATATGTTCGTAACCATGCTAGGCCATAAGGAAGCATCTCCATGGGCCATCAAACAGAGGAGGTCATTGGGTTTTGTGTTGACTTTATTCCTGACCTTAAGCCGATTGGTCTCCCTCAATCGCGGTATGAGGGGAGACTGACTGGAAAAGGCACGCGAGGAGCGGATGCAAAAATATGTAGGGACGGGCATTCTTGGGCTCAAGCACACTACACAGTTCTACATAATTCTACCTTGGTGACCCCGTATGTCAATGAACACAAGAATTTTCTGCGCTCCAAACACCCGGAGCAGTCTGACGACTGGATTACATGTGAACACATCAGGACTTTCGGCAGTTGGTTGCAAACACATCTCATGGGTAACAACATTGTTGGAGATGAGCTATACTCGTTGGCCAGGGGACCATCTTCAACTGTATTGACTTACCAAGGGTACGAGATAAATGGGAATACATTTTACACGATCGCCCAAGATGAAAAGAGCACCAACCAAAACAGTGGTGTCCCCTTTGATGCAGCAACCAACAGGGGAAAGGACACATATTATGGTTACATAGTGGACATATGGGAACTTGACTATGGACATGATTTTAAGGTCCCTTTGTTTCGGTGCAAATGGGTCAATCTGTCAGGAGGCGGGGTACAGGTAGACCCGCAGTACGGAATGACAACAGTGGATCTCAACAATCTTGAGTACACATACGAACCATTCGTCCTAGCCAATGATGTGGCGCAGGTTTTCTATGTGAAGGACATGTCTACCAAACCGAGAAAAAGAAAAGATAAGGAAGCGAATACATCATACGATGAGCCAAAGCGCCACATAGTTCTTTCAGGGAAAAGAGACATCGTGCGAGTGGAGGGCAAGACAGACATGTCTAAAGATTATGAAAAGTTTTATGAAATTCCTCCCTTCAAAGTGAAGGCTGACCCAAGCACCCTGTTAAACGTTGAAGATTATCCATGGTTACGGCGCAATAAGCAAGGGACACACGCGAAGAAAAAGTGAAGACTTTCTCTCCACAACTATTCTGATGATGGCTTTGATCTAGAATATCACTGCAGTTACATGTCAAGAAATGAAATGCCTTTTGTAACATATGAGTTTTCGTCTGAAACCGTGATACTTCGAAAGAGATTGTCCATTTTGTACACGAAGTGCATCCAGTTTTTGCCGTAACCCTCTCAACTTTTTAGCACATGCTATGTGGGTGAAATGATGATACCATGCCAACTTTCAACCTTTTCAGAGTTCATTTGTACTGCTTTTCAATTTCAGGGTCATTTAGCTAAAATAAATCAGTAAATGCATGAAAAATAGCAAATGAAGTCAGAAAGGGTTGAAAATTGATGATGTGCCTTTGAATGGTGCATGTTGAACGCACAAAAAGTCTGGAGTTGAAATAAGTTAAAAAAATGGAATGCCTTTGTAACATATGTGGGTGAAATGATGATACCATGCCAACTTTCAACCTTTTCAGAGTTCATTTGTACTGCTTTTCAATTTCAGGTTCATTTAGCTCAAAGAATGAATTAATAGCAAAAAGAATGAATCAAAAAGCTTTTATAAAACTCTAATAGCAAAAAGAATGAACTAAAAAGCTTTCATAAAATTCTAATAGCAAAAAGAATGAACAAAAAAGAATCAATTAAATATAATATTTTTCAATAGCAAAAAGAATCAACTAAAAATAATCAAAATAATATTAACTAAAATTATCAAAGTATTTATTTGTTAAAAACTTTAATAGTAAAAAGAATTTTCATAAAGTATTTTTTGTTACAAACTTTAATAGAAAACTAAAAATCTTTTATAAAACTCTAATAGAAAAAGGAATCAACTAAAAAGAATCAATAAAAAAATAAACTTATGCAACTAAAATTATATAACTAAAAATAACATATGCAAAAAATAACATTAAAAATTTAAAAACATAACATATGCAAAAAAAGAAAGAAAAAAAAGGCCCACCTAGTAGCCACCACGGCCTGCATACGACTAGAAACCCTACAAATGGGCCAGGATGCAGGCCCGCAGTGCTAGCAGGCCCAACAGGGCGTGAGATAGGCATGTACTGCCTGCAGTAGAGAGGAGCTCGAGAGGGCAGCGGCAGCAGCGCTTATAAACCACTCCGAGCCCCTCTCAACTAGCGAGGTGGGACTAAACTTTTGGCTGCGGCAGCACAGCGCTTTCGTCCCGGTTGGAGCCACCAACCGGGACTAAAGGTCTCTACTTCCCGCCCTTTGGGCTGCTGAAATTGACCTTTGGTCCCGTTTGGTGGCTCGAACCGGGACGAAAGGTCCCGGTTCGTGCCACGAACCGGGACCAATGCTCTAGGTATATAAGCAGCACTTACAAGTTTTCCATTCAGTTTTCTTCGATCTCCTCCTCTCCCTCGACGGCGCCGACGACCACGTCGACGCCGCCAGGCTGCCGGACCGCGCCGTCGCCTCCCCGAGCCCTGCCCCGATGCCCTCGCCGACCCCCTGCCCCGACGCCCTCGCCGACGTGCCGGACCTCCTCGCGCGCCCTCCTCCCCGTCGCCGCGTGCCCCCTCGAGCCCGCCGTCCTCGTCGCCGGCCTCCAGCCATCGCCGCGCCCCCCCCAGTGAGCCCCCCTTTCCCATGGTCCCCTGCTCCCCGTCGCCGCGTGCCCCCGAGCCACTTGCTCTGCCACTGCTCCATGGTCGCCGCCGGCCCCGTTGCTAAAAATGCATTTTTTTAGATGAATGGATAGATAGATAATGTTCATGTGGAGATGAGATGAGATGTATGGTGCTCTGTTTTTTTAGATAATGTTCATGTGGAGATGAGATGAGATGAGATGTATGAGATGTTTTGTGGAGATGAGATGAGATGTTGTCTTGTGGAATTTTTTTTTGTTCATAGAAATTAGTGTCAATTTTTTGTTCATGATGATCTTGCTAAAACTCATATTAAGTTTGTTCGATAAATGTTTTCTATTAAAACTCATATTAAGTTTGTTCGATGAATGTTTTCTGTTAAAACTCATATTAAGTTTGTCCGATGAATGTTTTCTGTTAAAACTCATATTCAAAATGAGTTAAAAGACTCATATACTCAAAATTTACTCCCGGTCCGCTCGCCCGACCAACTCTCGAGGCCACCCAAACCCTAGAAGAAAGAGCGTTGTCGATATACCCCCTCCCGCCCCTACCCGTAATTGTTATGTATAATACTATATATTGTCGTCTAATTCTCTGGTCTTACCTCAGTGAACCGAAGGGACTTTATTTATTCGGTAGGCGGCCGGCATAGGTCAATGTGGTAGAATGGATAGTTCAATCTCCTGCATAGCGATTATTTTTTGTAAAGTGTCCTCTCCTGAAAGTATAACCCTGTTAACTTCGACATGAGGGGGGACGTCAGACATGCATGAGAGAGGCGGTCCGCAAAGTATCCTCTCTCGAAAGTATAACCCCCGATAACTTTGCATGATGTTTGCGACTAATCCATTGCTCATATATGCATATGATTCCTTGTTGTGATTAGCTAGGTCTATGTTTGCCACTAATCCA
This sequence comes from Elymus sibiricus, assembly GCA_039707655.1. Lineage (NCBI taxonomy): Eukaryota > Viridiplantae > Streptophyta > Magnoliopsida > Poales > Poaceae > Elymus > Elymus sibiricus. The sequence continues at coordinate 2,539,742 of CM077670.1, read as the reverse complement.
TCTCTCATGGTTGTATGTTGCCATGTGGTAATATTTGCAGAAACTATGGACAGAGACTTAGAAAAAGAAGAGTTGTTGGGGGATATAATCCGCGACGGAGTTGATATCACCTTGTCATTTCTCAACGACACCGATTGTCAGGAAAGAGAGTATGACGGCTCCGGTGATCCAATGGAAGAGGAAGGAGATAACGACGGCTCCGGTGACCAAATGGAGGAGGAAGGAGATCATGACGGCTCCGGTGACCGAACGGAGGAGGGAGCCTTAACTGTTGCAAAGTCTGGCGAGGTATATATACATATATTAATTAAGCCTATGCTGACTTGATGCATTAATTGTTTTGTATGTACATATATTAACGCTTCTTTCTTCTTTTAATTAGCCCTCCGGATCGAGCCAAACTTCCGTAAGGAGGCGAGGCCCGAAGAAAAGGTTGCGCCAGGATGAATGGTTCACGATCGAAGAAGTCGGTCGAGATGGCCAACCGATTGCTCCCAAGCGGAGCAGGGACACATTTATACATGAGTGCAGAGTGGTTGTTAGGGACATCGTCCCGATCAACATCCAAGAATGGAATAAGAAGAAGGACCCTGAAGTTTCTTATGTCCAGGATAGACAGAAAGATGATCTTTGGACCTCGCTGATGACAAATTTCAGCCTACCACCAGAGGCGGATCCGAATAAGGTCAAGGCGTTTGCTCTTAAGAAGATGGCAGAACTATTCAAGAACTGGAAGAAAGATTTGAACAAAAAGTATGTCGAGAAAGACAAGACTCCAGAATTCACCGGTCCATATGAGAAGATAAAAGATCACTGGCCCGCATTTGTGGCCTACAAGAAATTGGACAAGGGCAAGCAAAGGTCAGCGACAAATAAGCTAAATGCTGCAAAGAAGAAGTATCACCATGTTACGGGGTCAGGTGGCTACAGCAAAGCCTGGCCTACGTGGGACAAAGCTGAGCAAGACCTGCTTGCTAAAGGGGTCCAACCAGCGACATTGCACTGGCCAGATCGGTCAAGGACTTGGTTCTTCGGGGTTGGGGGAACTTTGGACCCAGACACAGGGGAGTGTGTTTGGACGAAAGCTCAACTTGCAATACCCGTCAAGAAGCTTGAGGAAGCAATCCAGGCAGCGCAGGAAGGGAGGTTACATCCCGACAGAGATAATGACGAGCTGACACAGGCCCTTGGGAATCCTGAACACCCTGGACGAACGCGAGGCACATCAGGCTCCTTTCCGTGGGTGCATGGGTTTCCCGACAGCGATGGTTATAGAAGCCGAGAGATAAAGAAGAAAGCGGAAGCAAGCGAAATGCAGAAGATCAATGCAAGATTAGCGAAACTAGAGGAACTTGAGAGCCAGCGAGCTACCGGCCAACCATCTCAGCGGCACGAAGATCCTTCCTTCGACACTGCCCCAGAAGCTACCCCACCATCTTAGCGGAGAAGCAGCGTGGCTTCCACGGAGCTCCTTCAGCCTGATATCACGGCTCCTCGCTACCCCGTGGATAGTATCACTTAGGCTGAACATTGTGTGCTAATGGCGAAATGCCAGAACCTGACCTTGAAGGCGGCGGTCGGCTCTGTTTTACCTCCTCGAGCTGAGGGAACTTTCCATTGCCGTCCGATTCCACATGGCTATGCTATTGTCACGGTGGATGAAATAATGGATGGATTTGAGGGGCTGGAGCTTGACTGCCCTACAGGTGAAGGGGATAATCTTCTGGAAAATGCCTTAAGGAGTACCTGCCTATGGAGAAAGGAGAACATCAAGCTTCCAAACTGGACGCCGCCTCAGCAGACTCTGCCGGAGGAGGCCCCTCAGCAGACTCCGCTGCCTCATTCGTCTCCGGCGCGTCAGCTATCTCCGCCGCCTCAGCTGTCTCCGTCGCGTCAGCCGACTCCGGCGGAGGAGGCCAGTCAGCAGAATCCTCCTTCGCCTCCTCCGCCGCGTCAGCGGACTCCGCCTCCTGCGCCGCGTCAGCGGACTCCGCCTCCTCCGCCGCGTCAGCAACGGCAGAAGAGAGCCGCCGCCGCTCCGGTGGCTAGCAGTACAATAGGTGGTGGGAAGAAATTCAAATTTGGTCCAAGCCTCAAGCCTCTTGCCAAGTTACCATATGAGCTGACTGACAAGGAAACCGATGAGGTCGTGGCTGCCGATTTGAAACGCCAATTTGCACGGAATGTTCCACCTCAAAAGGAAAAAATAGATCCGGTAAAGGTGAATCGCACTCTGGATGCCCTTACGCGACCACCTCCGCCTCCGCCTCCGCCGCTATCAAACTATGACCACATTATTGCAAAGACATATGACAAAGCTATGAGTCGGTCAAGAAGTAGCAGTACTGGTGCAAGAAGTGGGAAAACAATTCCCCAGCTCGGCGAACAGGAAAAGCAATCGTGCCCCCCGCTCAAGGTGTTTACCGATACCCCGGGGGTAGCGGCCGTTGCTCCTAGTTTCAATCCTGGTGATTACCTAGGCGATGATGTACATTTTGAAATCGCTAAGCCGGTAGACACCTTTAAATACCAGCACGGGAAGCGTCTCGTCAGAAGTGATGATCTGGAACGAGATCTACCAACGATGATGCGAACATTACATAAATGGTACTTGGAAACCTGCAAGGATGGGACGGGTAGTATCTTGGTGGGAATTAAGGATGAGCACGACTTCGTTGGAGTCGACTCGATCTTCGTTGAATTTGACGAAGTCTTTCAGTTATACAATCAAGCCGCCCTCGACAAAAGTCTCGTGGCTTGTTATTGTCTGTAAGTATTATTTCTATAATTAAGTCTCTAGCTCAGCTCATTCATTGCATGTATATCATTATCCTCACTATATTATGCAGATTGAAGATCGTCGAATTTAAAAGAGGACAAATCTATGACATTGGGTTCATTAACCCAAATATCGTAAATGAACGGTCGGTACAGAAGATCCCCGAGGAGACTTAGAAAATCTTGCTAATGGCGTTCCTTCAACACCAAAACAAAAGGGAAATACTCTTTCCTTACAACTTCAAGTGAGTGTTACTGTCTTCTGCATATTCTATTTTGCTGACTCGAGGTTAAGTGTAATTGATGAGTTATGTGCGCGCAGGTTCCACTTTATTCTGCTAGCCATTCAGCTTGACGAGGGAGCAGTAATTGTCTTGGACTCGAGACGTAAAGAGGCTACGGAGTATGCGGACATGATTGAAATGCTCCAGAAGTAAGTTCAATCATTATCGCACTATATCGGCAACTTTCGTTCATTTCCTGATATCAAGTAATCATTTTCTTTGCCGGGCAGGGTTTGGAAAAAGTTCATCAAGCAGGTTAAGGGTGAATGGAGACCGGAGCTGCGATTTAAACAACCCAAAGTAAGTAGTACTAGCTAGTTCCGCGCATCTCTCATTGATTCTAGTTTCAATACCATTATCATCGTTGATTATCATTTTGATTGAACTCTATTCTCGTAAAGTGCATGTGGCAGGAACCCGGAAATGAGTTATGTGGATACTACGTTTGCGAGTTCATTCACCAAAAGACCACCGAGAGGGGCTTCACTAAACAACAATTTGAAGTACGTAAACAATATTCATAATTTTATTTTATCACCATCAATTGTGTTGATTTCATTCATATATATATATATATTGACCCCCCTTCTTTAAATTAGACCTGGCAGAAGTGGGACGTACTACTACCAGCTGATCGCCTACGCGCAATTCAAGAGGAGTTGGCGTGATTCTTTGTTGACCACGTCATTCCTAAAGACGGAAAATGCCATCGGGAATCGCAAAGCTGTTGAATAGATATATGCATCAACGTGTACTATCTGTAGTAGCGTCGAATAGATATACGAAAACTTGTTGTTCGACCAACAAGCACGGAGAAAGAGAGGTCACTTCTCTCTATATATTGATCATGCATGACGATGTTGTGTAATTAATGGTTCCTTCGTTGCTTACTTGCTAGCGTCGAGTTCTCTCTATATGTAGTAGCTAGCGTCGACCAAGCACGGAGAAAGACAGGTCACTTCTCTCTATTAGCTAGCTAACACAATATGAAACCCCTAAACCCTCCAAAACCCCTAAACCCCCCCCCCCTTTCAAAAAAAAAACCCCAGCGCCTGCGAGCTGCTGACGCGTGGCTGCCTTTTGGTCCCAGTTGGTGTTACGAACCGGGACTAAAGGTCCTCCTGCCTGACTGCTGCACAACGGCCACGTGGAGACCCTTTAGTCCCGGTTGGTGTTACCAACCGGGACTAAAGGTCCTCCTGCCTGGGTGTCCCACAGCGGCCACGTGGAGCACCTTTGGTCCCGGTTCGTAGGCCAACCGGGACTAAAGGTTTTAGGCATTAGTGCGGATCGTTTTGTCCCGGTTCCAGAACCGGGACTAAAGGCCCTCTGGAACCAGGACAGATACCCTGTTTTCTACTAGTGACCGCTCCCACGTTCAAACATCGCTTTACCTGTACCTCCACCTGTTGTTGTAGTAATCTGTGAGCCACGGGGACTCAGCAATCTCATTACCAAGGGTATCAAAACTAGCAAAGCTTAATGGGTATGGAATGGTTAAGTGGTGAGGTTGCAGCAAGCACTAAGCATTTATATGTGGCTAACTTATGAGTACAAGAATAAGAAGAGTAAACTACGCATAAACGGGCGCAAACTAGTAATGATCAAGAAGTGATCCTGAACACCTACTTACGAGTCATACATAACCCCACCGTGTTCTCTTCCTGAACTCCCTCGAAAAGAGACGATCACGGTTACGCACACGGTTGGTGTATTTTAATTAGATTTAGTGTCAAGTTCTCTACAACCGGATACTATAAATTTCCAAGTCGCCACATAACCGCGGGCACGGCTTTCCGAAAGATTTAACCCTGTAGGGGTGCTCCAAGTAGTCCATCACAAATTACAACACGCATCCAATGGAAAACCTCACACCGTGATAACAGGATGCCTATAAGGAATCCCGGTGGACAAGCCACTCGTCAAAGGTAAAACAAGTCGAGCAAGACCTCCCGACGTGTCGACGATCCCGATAGGAGCCGCGTATCTCGTTCTCAGGACACGGCGTAAGTTAAGCTTATGGTTAGCTGAGACCCAAGTTTCCAAGGGGGCGCCGCAAGGTGCTCTGTTTTGGACCAACACTCATGAGGAGCACTGGCCTGGGTTGTTGACTAATTATGCACGGGGGCCGGCAGGTCCCTATGCAAGTTTTAGTTGTTATTAGGCAAATTTAAAACCAAAGTTGGGCCTTGCTGGAAGAGTTTTTTTCCTAAAATGAATGACCAAGGGGGTCCCCAAAAACCCCACACATGTTAGGAGCGCTCATCATGGAACATAACACTGGTATTACGAAAACTAGGGCGGAAAGAGTGGAACAAAACACCAAGCAAAAGGCCTAGCCTTCCACCCTTTACCAAGTGTATAGATGCATTAATTGAATAATCAAGATAGTGTGATATCCCAATGATATCCATGTCCCAACATGGAACAACCTGCACTGCACCTGTAACTAGCAACGCTATAAGAGGGGCTGAGCAAAGCGGTAACATAGCCAAGCAACGGTTTGCTAGGATAGTGGAGGTTAGAGACTTTATCATGGCAAGTTGGGAGACTTGACAAACAAGTGGTAGGTAACGAGACATAGCGATAGCATCGAGACAACTAGCAAGCAAATATAGTAGTGATATCCAAGGTAATGGTCATCTTGCCTGGAATCCCGCTTGGAAGAAGATTGAATCCGTGAAATAGTCGAACAAATGTAGACGGACGAATCCTCACACTCCGAAACGTTACTGGGAACTATGGAGAAGAAGCACAACCGGAAAGAAGCAAACAACACGGTAAACAAACATAACATAAACATGGCATTATGCACAACCAAGTATGATGCATGACCGGTTTAAGAAGAGGCATGGCATGGCAAAGAGTGCAACAACCAAATACTACACATTAAGTGAAGCTCAATATGCAACGAGTTGCATATTGATGAAACTTCACAACAATTATTTAGTTCACTCCCGTTTATGCTACTCATCAATATTAAATGTTGGTTAACATGGCAAGAGGTGAAGCATTAGCAAACTACCTATCTAGGCAAGTTTAAATGAGGCCGGAAACAACACATAACAATTCCGGAAAATCCCCATATGCAAAATTCGAATTTGGTACTGTACTGCCCAGAACATAATTTTAATGTTGTTAACCATGCAAAGTGAGTGCACCATGTTATTCTACATGCCCAGAACATATAGGAATTATTTAATTCAGAGCTACGGTTTAATAGTTATGAAATAAACCATTTTAGCATGTCATTTATACAAATTAATGCAAACAACAATTTTAAACATTTTAACATGGATGCAAGTTGCATATTAGGAATCTACAAGACAATCTAAGCAAGTATCATATATAATTCCTTTTACTCCGATGCATGGTTCATGAGGTATTATATGCATGAGGATGGCATACAAGTTATGCAATTTTTTTGAAAATATCGACATATCATATGATATGGATCATTTGTCGCCATGGAGTAAAGAAATGGGTGCCACAGGGACGAAAACGGAAATGGTGCCACGGCAACATTCCGGTGATCCGGCAACTCGTTGAGATGCTGGTGCAAAGGATCAAACATGGGTGTGAGCGTGTCATGCAAAAGATGATGGGGTGATCCCGGTTACCGGGTTCCCATGTGTCGGTGGCACGGAAATGGAGGTACCTGCACCTAACATGGCATCTACGAAACGAACAACGTCACATCTCATACAACAATGCATTCATCCACGGGCGTCGTCTCGGCGGTATACCTTCGAAGAGTGCATCTCGGGGCGGTTCGAGTTCGGTGCGGGGTAGTTGTTCACGGGACGTAGTGTAAGTAGTGGTACTCGCGGCAGTAGTTGAACTTGGCGCTTGATGGACTTGGCGAATCCAGGGGTGCATCTTGCCGCTTGGTCTCGAACCCGGTTTCGAATGCGTCCACGGCAACACATATCGCAGGTGCACCAAGCAACGACTTGGTGTGGTTCTGGCCACGCATGGTGGTCTCGAAGCCGAGGCCAACAGGGCAGCGGCAGAGGTTGTGCACGGCAGCAGCGGGTTGTGGCCTTGGCGTCCATGGCGGATGAAGACCGCGGTGCGAGGTGGTGGTGGCTTGGAGGTCGATCGGCCGAGGAGGCAAGGTTGCGGGGGGGGCTCGAACTGGAACAAGAAGACCCGACGAGTGTGCAGGACCTCGGGCAGGGTCGTGGCCAAGAGGAGCAATGGCAGGGCGGCCATGGAGGCACGCAGCAATGGCGAGGAGGCGAGCAGGAGCGATGGCGAGCTGGACGACGCCCGTGGGAGCGATGGCGAGCTGCAGAGGGGTCGTGGCGAGGCAGAGGTGCGGAGCAGTTCAGGCGGCGGCGCCCTGGACGGACAGCTCGGGTGAGCTCTTGCGAGGGCAGGGGAAGAGACGCGGGAGAGGGAGCTGAGGTGGAGGGAGGCGCGCAGGAGGCTGGCCGACTGGAGCGGGGAAGACGGCGGCGCTGGCGAGACGCGCGGGCGTGGCGATCGGGGCAAGGAAGAGCTGGTGCGCGAGGCACGCTGGCGGCCCTCCTGTGGGTGGCAGCGTGCGTGGGAGAGCGAGGGAGTTGGGGATCGAGCAGAGGGTGAGCAGCGTGGGGATCGGGCTAGGTTAAAGAGGCAGGGAGCCGGCTGGGCCTGGTGGGCTGGCTATTGTGCATTGCTCCTCTCTCTCTCTCTCTCTCTCTCTCTCTCTCTCTTAATTCTCCTTAACAAAAAATAGCAAGAAAGAAAAGGGTTGGAGAAAGAATTTGGGCAGGGGAGATATTTCTCTGAACTCGGAAAAATAGAGAGAATTTTATAAAACTGGTTTGAGAAGATATTTTGAAGAAGTAAAATTCAAGCTAGTTGAATTTAATTCAAACATGTTTGAATTTTAAACCCATTCAAATGAACTCTAAATGGGTTGAAATTTTAGGAGATGACCCTACACATTAGATGTGATTTATGGGCAGATTTGGAACATTTATGGAGAAAGTAAAAATTGCAACTTATTTTTTACTAAAAGGCCATAAAGGAAGACTAGGAGTTGAGTTGTATATAAGGAAAAAATGAGGAATAGTGCAATTGTGTTACGGGTAATTCCAAGCTAATGGAATATTTATTTTAGCTCCCTAAAATATTGGGAGGATATTTTATAAGTTATAAAGAGAAATCACCATGTGAATTTCCCTCAATTTAAAAGGATCAAAGATCCATACCATTTATTTAGTTCATTTTTTTAAATAGGTTGCAAGATTTAATGGCATGATGACATGATGCAATGCAAAAATAATATAAAACAACAATAGAATAATAATTATGAAAAGAATCGGTCTCGGGCTGTCACACGTTCCCCCTCTCGATCTCCTCCAATGGATCCCGGTATTGCCCCGTTCCCTTCTCTAGGATTCTTCCTTGCCACCCTAAATTATCTTGGGCAATGCGAGTTGGATTCTAGATTTTTGGCTAAACTATTGTGGAGGAGATCATTCCTAGGAGTAGTATTCATGGATTTAGAATCCCCAATGCCGAGGTTCTTGACGTTTAATTCGGACACTTTTAGTCCCTGCCCTAGATCCGATGTGCTCACTATCAGGTGAGTGGTACTACCGGTTTCAGGACCGGTACTACCGCTCCCTAGTCTAGCGACACTACCGGGACTAGGTCTGGTACTACTGCTGCCTGAATTTCTCTGACAAATGTATGCATTGCTGATTATGTTTTGTGTATTCTGTGGAGTGGTGCAGTTACCTTTCCTATGCTTTTCCTCCTATGCTATTTTCAAGTGCAGGTGGTTCGGGTTCCGGTCAACCTAAGAGGAGGAAAGCAAGAAAGGGCTTGGAAGATCATGAGGTAGTGAGGCCTCAAGCTCAGACTCAACGGCAGGAATCCCTTGGTATGAAGAAGAAAGCCTACAAGCCTCTCAATAAGATCTCAGAAGCTGAGTTTGCCAAGTTGAGGCAAGTCAACCCGTATTTGGTCCCTCAGTATCCTCGTGCTGTGGCAAATACACACTTTTGGACAGAAACTCTAGAACGGATCTACTATGATGTGTTTATGTCTCAGAAGAACAAATTTATGAAGCAACACACTATCAACATTGGTCACATGAGGCAAAAGCCGGACTACTTTGGTGAAGCTTTTGAGATTTGTGAAGAATTTGGTTTGCTTCCACTCATGGAATTCCACTTTGATTTTGATGATGCTTTGGTTGCTCAGTTTTTTGCTATAGTTCACTTTGACAATGATGATGCAAGGACCATCACTTGGATGATAAAGGACAAGCGCATGTCTACTCCATGGAAGGCGTTTGTAAATGTTCTGGGTTATGATGATTTGGGCTTGGAGACGCCAAATGGCTTTCGCATTCATGCTTTTGTGCATGACAACAAGGATGTCCTAGGTGATCTCAACATCACCGGGAGAGGTATATTTGGTCAGTCCAAGGACTTGCTTCCCACTTATGATAGTATGCACCGCATATACCGTGAGGTCCTAAATCCCAAGGTCGGAAACCTGGATGAGATTCATGGGTTCCTTGTTGACCTTATGCTCCCGACTCACTTGATGAAAGGGATAGGAGAAACACTTGATGTCTCAGACTTTCTATGCCATGAGATGTTCCTAGCTATGATCAACTGGAAGGTGCCTCCCTTTGCCCTTTATGTCACTACTAGAAAAAAGCACATTAGTGGCGCACCACTTTTGGGTATTAATGGCGCACCATAGGTGCGCCACTATTACCACACCACTAATAAGAAATACTAATGGCGCACCCCTGGTGCGCCATTAGTATTCAGTATAACAGTGGCGCACCTGTAGTGCGCCATTACTATGGCTACTGGTGCGCCACTACTAATGCAGATGAGGTGGCCCTGGTAACCAACAGGTGCGCCACTGATGTATCTATAGGTGCGCCACTGATATTTTGCACGGTGCGCCACTAATGTGCTGGCAGGTGCGCCATTACTATGAATTATAGGATTTTTTTATTTTTTGCTTTTCTGATATTTGCACAGCACAGAATATATTAATTATACAGCACAGAATATACAATACAATACAGCACCACAGTTAGTCAAGTATAAACAGGACATAATACAATTCATCACATTAGTCTCCGAATTCGAAATAGCGAACAAAGTTCAAATATTAGACAAGTTTAGGTCTCGAGACCGAGTAGCGAGTTTGTCGTCACATTACAAAGTCGATATCATGTAAACTACCATCACATAGAAGAGAGCTGCGGTCACGATGAGCATCATCGCGATGAAACTGGTCTTCATCCGGTTCCTCCTCCGCTCCCTCCTCTCTCCCGCTAGATAGCGCGCGTATCTAGCTTCCGCCTCCACCCTAGTGGTGTATCCTTTGTAACTATTCCCGCTGAAACGGTGAACCTGTTTCCGACACTCCTCCCAGTCGTCGTAGACTCCGGGAACCTTACCCTTGTACACGACATACGACGGTATCTCTATGCACTAGACAAACAAAACGTTAGTAGCAATTCACAGATAATATATAAGCAATATATGAGTATGCAACAAAAGGATCGGAAGAGAAAAGCAACACATTAATAGCACGGTTCATGGTCCTACTAATAAATAGCATCGATTACATATAAGTTGAACGACTGTCCAAACTGAAGAGACATACAAGTTCATTAAAGTTTAATTACAACCTGAGCTAATCGATATTTCAGAACTACATAGCATCAATACTTTCGACTCGACTCAGGGACCGGAGCGTGGATGAAGCCGCCGTCTTTCGTGATGGTCATGAATGTGCGGTCGTTGTCAGCCTGCATTTGTAGCGTTGTTTCTATTTCACTGTTGGACGGTTGATAGTTGAGGTAGAACTGCCCCGAGGTACGAAGGACATCTTCATAGATGATTTCCGCTAACTCCGACTGGATGCGAAAGAATTCTTGTCTGATGTCCTCGTCCTGGATTGCCGACAAGCGTGCGGCCCATTCTTTGAGCTCATTTGGTAGCATACGCTGATGATGGTTCCGTACGATCGCCCGCATGTGATGGAGGGCGTAGTAGGCATCCTTCTGACTGCCAGGCGGCTGCTTGACGCAGGGGAACGTCGTTACGTGGGTGAACACGTGCTTGCCGTACCTACAAAGTGGCCTCCTGAAGGTGCCTCCAGATTTGGCGTAGCCGGGGAGAGCATCATCAAGAACTTTCTTGATATTTGTGTAGTCTTTCTTCGACTGACGGTCCGAGTCGAAATACATGGTCGTGGAATATTTCGGGCTTAAGAGGATGAGTGTGCAATGTGTGTCACTGCACAAAACACGGAATGTTAGAAAAAAAAAGAACGATCGAAATCTAAGAAATCATATGTTACGGGGCGGTGAGGGGATGACTTACTCGGAAAAGTAAGGCACGAGGAAGTTATCCTTATCCTGGTTCGCCAGGATGACGCCTTCGAGGTATGAACTCGCGACTTGCCGGTCCCCAGCGCTGCCCAAGATCTTGGCACGCATGTAGAAAGGGTCGACTATCACGATGTCCGGGGTCTTGTCTCTAATGATCCGCATCTCCATACTGAGCGAAAATAGCCGAATGAAGGTGTAGTGCAGCGGATAAAGGTTAAACATAGCGAAGATGTCATCAAACCGCAGGACGATCATACGCCCGGCGGTGCTATCGACAAAGCCCTTGCCCTCTGGCACCTTGGCCACGAAAACCGGGTATGCCACATCATTCTCGGAGAGACGCCGCTTCTCCAGAGTAAGAACACCGTCATGTAGACTCCGCATAGCAGCGGTTGCAGCATTGAGCAGATTAGTCGGTAGCATCGGCCTACCCACCACATGCACCCTCCTCGAGATATCCTTAGGTATTGGTGGCCCGTCCTGAGCACGGATCGTACTCGGTGCCGGCTGGCTCGCACCCTTGCCATTTTTTCTTTTCCGTCCCTTCTCCTTCTTCTTCTGCTGTAATGGGATCGAGTTCTGCTCAGAGACCACCTTCTTGAGTGTGTTGGGGCTGATAATATTTCGCACCTCGGCTTTTTGAGTCTCGGTGAAGGCGTCAGCTGGAGGCGTCTCCTGAGAACTGAACAGACGACGCTTGTTGCAATTGGGTTTCTCCGCGGTACCAGCTAGATCGCGATCGTCTTTTGCAGGGTTGGGTTCTTGAGAAGGAGGCCCCGCCAAGAAGTCGTCACCGTACCCATGTTCGTTGAAGTACTTATCGACGTCGTCGTCTGGATCCTGTGCCATATGCATGTCCGGATCAGCTGACGGCGGTAGCGTTGCGGCGGTCTTGCCATGGCTTGGCGACGGCACGACTGGCGGTGTTGTCTGTGGGGTGGTGTCCCCCGCCCCCAAACGAATCTGGCTCTTCGGCCAAAGCATGGACCAGTTTAAGCAGGCGCTGAGGGTCATCACATCATCTTCGTCAGCCCCATGGGGTCGATGCGGAGGTAACAAGTCGTCGCAGCCCCGTAGCACCCGAACCAGTTGAACCCTATACACGGTGGGTGGCATCGGATTACCGTGGAACAAGCGGTTGCCCGGTTCAACGATTTTTTCCTTGGCGACATTGATTCCGCGGATGCGGTGCTCTCGCACTTGATCTTGAACTCCAGGTAGTCAGCTTCGCTGATCAAAGGATTTTTCTCCTTGATCTTCTCATAACTATCACCTCTGAGAATCATTCTCTTCACCGTGGCTCTCCAAGTAGCCAGGGCCGTGCTCATCTTCGTGAGGGCGGCACTGTTCACTTTATTCCCTGAGAGGCGTGTGTTTGCGTACTCACCGGGGAACTTGTATTGTTCGTGCAGCTTCGTGAAGAGGAGGTTGCGCAAATTCCCTCGGTCACGATGCCTTAGGTTCTCGGTGTTGATCGAGACGGTGCTCCGGAGAATGCACCCGAGTTGTCCCGCGTACCCACCGACTAATTCTTTGGGCACCGTTGGATGCCCAGTGGAGGACACTTCGGTAAATTCCTCCTTGACGGTGCCGAGCACGTTCGGGCACCGGTCCTTCCGTTGCCTCTTCAGTTGGCTGCCATCTGTGCGTTCACTGCCATCATCAGTGGTGGCATCCCCGGCGGCACCATCAGTGGTGTCATCCCCGACGCCACTAGGGGCTGTGTAGTCGGGATCGGTGTCTTCCGCGGCGTCCTCGTAGCGGTGAGGTTCTTCCTCCATCTCCTGGGACAGCCTCCAGAATGGCTTGCCCGAACCGCCGGCCTCATCGTTGTCGGCCATGTTCGCTCTAAATAGGAAAAAATGGCTAATAATTAGTGCCATGGTGATCTACAATTAATACTAGTAGCTAATAATCTTTGTCAGCGTGATGAGGCAGTTCTACCAAGATACATGTGAAGAATCTGATTATTCATAATTTCCATAGTTTGCTTGCTATCTCCCATTATGCGTCCTAGGGGTTATATATGTACAATATAGTTTGCTTGCTTTCTCCCATTAGACAGACGGCCTGGAGCATCTTGCACATATGTATAGTGTTTGTTTTTTAAAGTCTGCATGCACAGGAAGGAAGAAGAAGGCTTGTAGGAGGAAGTTGCTTAGTTATGTGTGCCTTAGTTTTGTTGAGACAAGAGCAGGGATGGAAATTCTGTACTGAAAGAAGAAATGAGAGGGATGATATTTATTTATTGTAGCGGAGGGAGCATTTGCTGGTTAGTTGCTTGTAGTACTTTATTTATTGTAGCGGAGGGAGCATTTGCTGGTTAAGTGTGTGTGTGGTGTTTAACCTTGTTGGAGTGGCCGGTTACTCCCTCCAGTTCACAAAATTCTGTCATTTTTGACATAATTTTAACGAGTGTTCGGAATATAGGAATATAAAAAATTGGGAATGCTACTACAATGACAGTATTGTACATCTGCAGCTAGGTTATTCCTTCAATATGCTTTGTGCTGCCACCATGAACAATCATATCATGTGATGCTTCTACTGATTTCATTGTATTGTTCAAAGTTATGTGCTTTATGAGGAAGTTTAACAAAAAGTATATGGAGCCAAGAGCAATAATCATGTGGTCACGACAAAATCTAATAAGCTACTTCTAGGAAAAATTCGGCATGACCTTTGCTATTTTCTTGATCTAGAAGTGCCCGTTTTTCGCCGAAACGGAAATGAATCAACATTTCGGCGATAACGGGCACAAATCCCTGCACAAAATGTAGGAGTACAAGACAAGCATGCATGTTTTGTGCCATGAACAGGAGGCCTCAGACCAACATCATAGGATAATAAAAGAGCAACTGCAGCATCATCTGTTCTTATCATCAGATAAAGAACATGAACAACAACACCACCAGCACTACACAAGTGCCAAGAGTAATTGCTCTATAACCACTGGAATATTGTTTATACATCCAGATAACACCATAATGCATTAGTAGTGCAAGATAGATGTGCTGCTCCAAAATTACCACAAAGAATGCTACTGTAGACCAAGATCAGCGGATGAACTATGTTCAGTGGCACCCTTGGGGTCTTGAAGCCAAGGCCAACACTCTTCCTGAAGAATGATCGCAGCAGCTCTCTGCACAGAAAATTCAAAAAACAGGAAAAACATCACACTTCTGGACAAATATATTGGGTGGGCATTTGCAAGGAGATACGTATCACATTGCCCAGTAACAGTGAATTACATGAAAAGAAAAAAAATACTTGGAGGGAGATAATTACAGTGAATCACTGGATATTTGCATGGAGATACCTAAGATTACTGGCACTATATGTTTTGAGTCAAGATTACTGGAGGATATAACAGGACATACAAAGATAATATACTACTGCATTATTCAGTTTTGAGTCAAGTTGTGCCTCAAACTGAAAGCATCAGCCATTAGGCTAATCAGAAATATAGGAGAAAAATAAATGAAAAAACTGATACAAACTAGTAAATCATGAATGAAAAATAAATGAAAAAACTGATACAAACTAGTAATTCATTAGCCAATAATTGGAATGTTCTCACATATGCAGAGGCTTAGAGCACACGGGTGTGTTCTTGTACAAACTGCTCTTGATTCCCCCATAACAGCAGCATGCTCTAAATCTTGACAGGTAGCACAAAGAAGGAGATGCAGAAGATTGTTACCTGGGAGAGGACAGAGAGGGTGATCTGCTTGTTCTTGGGCACCTCGGTGAACAACTTGCCGTGGGCATCTCGGTGAACAACCACCTCTTCTGTTTCCTCTTCCACCTCTGCAAACTCCGGCACAGCTTCCACTTTGTAGCCTACTCGAACCAAATGAGAGGTCAGAGAGAGAGAGAGAGAGAGAGAGAGAGAGAGATGGTGGCTCGTGCTAAATAAACTAAAACACAACAATCAGTTGACACACAGCGATGGAATTACTCGTAGGCGTTCTGTCGAACATATGGCATGCCCATGACAGAGTGAAAACAGAGGAAAAGAGAAACAGTGATAGGTAAAGATTAGTGGTGTGGCTCACGGGGAGGGGAGGGGAGGGGAGGGGAGAGGTCGGCCAGCCTTGAGCTCTTGGAGCTCCCGGGGAAAGGCGGCCCCGCAACCTTGGCGGTGGGAACGGAGAGGTGGAGGAACGAGGTGACCTGCGCATCGAGGAGGAAGGGCGGGCGGCGGCGGCCTGCTCGTGGATGACCACGCCTATGGCATCCACGACGGGGCAGGGGTTGGTGGGCGGGGCGGGGGTTTCTTCAACGGCGGCGGCGGTCGGGGTCACGGGTGGGGATGGGGCGGACTACGGCGGCGAACAGGAACACGGGACGGGAGGACGGGAGGCGGCTGCTCACCGTGGGGAGGGGACGTCGACGAACCGGTGGCGGCGGCTCTCAGGTGGACGGCGGGGAGACGAGCCTGGCGGCGGAGGGGAGAGCGGCGGTCGGGGGAGGGTCAGGGCCGGGGAGGAGACGAGAGAGTGAGGGTAACGGCGGTCAGGTGAGCCCAGGCCTATCGATACACAGGTATAACAATGGCGCACCTCAGTCTGGTGCGCCATAAATAACCATATAACAATGGCGCACCTCAGTCTGGTGCGCCATAAATAACCATATAACAATGGCGCACCTCAGTCTGGTGCGCCACTGTTAATTTTATTTTTTTTGAATATCCAAATAGTCTAAAATAAATACTCTAAAAAAAGGTTGTGCAGTTGGATCTATTAAATTGACTTATCTACTGTATCCTTCCATGTTAACAACTTAACATGACCATCTACCCCCCCGCAAAAAAAAAGGGACGATCGACATATATATAAATTTGTATTTTTGTTGTGAGTATATTTTTTACAATCGACATTGGCGAAAAAGGGACGATCTCAAACTTTGTTTTTTTTTCCAACTGAAACATAAGATGCGCCATATCCAAATACTCTAAAGAAAATATATAGTATATGACTATTAAGGTCGTTAAAATGTGTAGATTAACAATATGCCATATCCATCTCCATAGAAAAATGATACATAATATAATATGCCCACATACACACGCGGCCGACACGTCGTGATTCGATCTTAGCTATCTTTTCACAATCTTCTTGCCCTTCTTTCTCGCGGTTGAATAATTTAGCCCCGGAACCCCTTGACTTCTTCTCTTGAACGGACGTCCTTTAGGTAGGGTGGTCCTGCTTCTTCTTGTGGTGTGTGGTACTTCATCGTCGTAGTCATCTTCCATCTTCGGGTCGCCGTAGTTGTCGAAGTCTTGCTCATTGGCGACTCCATCCATTCCGATGATGTTCCTTTTGCCTCTCCTCATGACAACACGACTGGGCTTTGACGGGTCGGTAATGAAGAAGCATTGGTCCACTTGGCACGCCAGTACCCATGGCTCATTTTTCGCGGTGACGTTTGCGCCCGCGGTCTTGGATTTGGCTTTGGGTATAACCATGGTGGTGAAATACCGGTCTTCTTTTAGGACGCTCTTGGCCCATCTGACATGGAACATCGGGACCTTCTCTCCAGCGTAGCTCAGCTCCCAGATCTCCTCGATCCTTCCGTAGTATCTGTCCTTGTCATTACCGGTGTAGGATTCCATCGTTACCCCGGAGTTCTGATAATCCCTCTTCATGTCCTTTTCCTCGGTGTAGAATGTGTAGCCGTTGATATCGTACGCCTCATAGGTCATCAGGTTGTGCTCGGCGCCCTGTGACAAGGCGAATATGAGTTTTTCTTCCGCGGAAGAATCCTCATGTAAAGGGTACGACAGAAGCTTGTCCTTGAACCAACGCGTGAAACATGAGTTGTGCTCTTTGAGTACATCTCCGTCCGTCCACTGTTGACCTCGGTCATTGTATGTCTTCTCAATAGAGGTTTTGTGCTCTACCACCCAAGGATCGACCACGTCAAGGTGTTGCAGCGCGACTAGGTTTGCTCTTTCAAAGTCGGCGAGTCGACCCTTGAAGTCTACATGCATTTCGCGGCGACCCTCGCGGTGACCACATCCAGCGAGCCTGCCGAGGTGCCTGTTGACGGGCAGACCAACGGGGTTCTCGATGCCTAGATAATTCGTGCAGAAGGAGATGCACTCTTCGGTCAGAAAGCCCTTGGCTATGCTTCCATCTGGACGTGCCCTGTTACGAACGTATCCTTTGATGACACCATTCATCCTTTCGAACGGCATCATGCTGTGCAGGAACGTCGGCCCGAGTTGGATGATATCCTCCACGATATGGACCAGCAGATGCACCATAACGTCGAAGAATGCGGGCGGGAAGTACATCTCAAGCTCGCATAGTATCACCACGATCTCTTCCTGTAACCTTCTGAGTTGCCTCATGCCAACCGACTTCCGAGAGATGACGTCCAAAAAGTTGCATAGGCCAAATAGCGTTTCACGGACGTGCGCGTCCATGATCCCACGGATTGCAACTGGAAGTATCTGCGTCATCAGCACGTGACAGTCGTGAGACTTCATCCCGCTGAACTTCTGCTTCGCTGAGTCTAGGTATCTGCTTATCTTCCCCGCATAACCGTAAGGAAGTTTTACTCCTACGAGGTAGGCGAAAAACTGCTCGATCTCCTTCTGACTTAGAGTGAAGCACGTGGGAGGGCAGTCATATTCGATCTTCTTGGCCTTTTTGCCTTTGCGACGACTTTCCGTGTCCTTCGCCTCATCATCATCATCATCATTAGGGCGTTTTGCGTGAAGCTCCTCCCTGATGCCCATTGATTGCAAGTCTGCCCTTGCTTTCGGCCCATCTTTGGTCCTCTCTGGCATGTTGAGCAGGGTACCAAGCAGACTCTCGCACACGTTCTTCGTGATATGCATGACATCAAGGCTGTGAGGCACACGGAGGATCTTCCAGTACGGCAAGTCCCAGAAAACAGACCTCGTTTTCCATACCTTCAGCAGCGGCTCTGGCGCCTTTCGCTTCTTTCCCGGCGGTGGGCACTCTTTCCAATTTTTCAACAGCTCGTCTATTTCCTCGCCGCTCCTCGTACGTGGGGGTCTTCGGGGTTCGGTTTCACCATCGAACAGATCCTTGCGTTTTCTCCATGCGTCATCGTCGCGAAGCCACCTTCGATGTCCCATGAACACGGTTTTCGAAGACCCGGGATCTCTATCTAGTTGGCGATACGTTGTGTCATCCATGCACCTGACGCATGCACAAAATCCGTGGACCACCTGCCCCGCGACATATCCGTAACCGAGATAGTCGTGCACCATCGTGAGCAGTGCGGTTCTCATAGGGAAATATTCTTTCGCTGCGGCGTCCCACGTATTGGCTGGCGTTTTCCATAGCGTGTCTAGCTCCTCTTTCAGCAGCCCCAGATACAGATTGATGTCATTCCCTAGTTGTTTCGGCCCTTCAATTAGCATACTCATGTGAATATACTTCCTCTTCATGCACATCCAGGGGGGAAGGTTGTACATCCACACAAACATAGGCCAGGTGCTATGTGTGCTTCTCTGGCTGCCAAACGGATTGACTCCATCGGTGCTCGCGCCCAGCATGATGTTCCTTGGATCGTCCCCAAATTCTGGGTGTTCGAAGTTCAACGCTTGCCACTGGCTCGCATCCTTAGGGTGACTCAGCATCTTGTCTTTTTTATTTATCTCCGGATCATTTCCGTCATCTTCTCGCTTCTTCTCCTTCCTATCCGCGTGCCAACGCAGGAGCTCTGCTAGCTTAGGGTCCGCGAAATACCGCTGCAGACGAGGAGTGATCGAAAAGTACCACACCACTTTTCGAGGAGCTTTCTTCCTCTTCTTGTATCGAGTGACGCCGCACACCGGACATATGGTAGACTCCACGTGCTCGTCCCGATAAATGATGCAATCGTTCATGCACACATGGTATTTCACGTGCGGTAAATCCAGAGGACACACGATTTTCTTCGCCTCCTCGAAACTGGTCGGGCACTTGTTCCCCTTGGGAAGACGTTCGTGCCAGAATGACATGTTCTCGTCGAAGCATGCGTCGGTCATTTTGTGTTTTACCTTCATCTCCAGAGCCATGAGCGTTACTTTCAGGCGGGTATCCTCGGGCCTGCATCCTTCATACAATGGAGTAACCGCGTCTATCTCCAGTTGATCCAGCTTGGCTTTCTCTCGGGCGGCAGCTCTTGCGTTACCCGTCTGCTTGAGAAGCAGCTCTTGAATATGAGGGTCCTGCACCCAGCCCATCGATGGTCCATCGTCGTCTGCTCCGGCATCTTCATCTTCATGATCATGCCCTTCATCTTGATCTTCCTCATCATCATGTCCGGCATCCTCTACATGATGACTGTGTCCTGCATCTACTTCGTGATCAAGTCCTGGAGATTCTTCGTCTTCTCGCCCGCCCTTGCCGCTGTTGTCTTGCTGCCCTTCCTTATTTCTTGCCCGGCCCCCATGGACGACTTCATAATCATCTTCATCACCTTGCCACCGATAACCATCCATGAAACCACGCACGAGCAGGTGGTCCCGCACCTGTCTGGAATCCGGGTCCATAAGGCTCTTCAGCTTGCATCTTCGACACGGACATCTTATCTCCGTCTCGTTCTTTTTAAGCATCTCGGCCTTCGCGGAGCTCAAAAACCTATTCACGATGCCTTCGGTCATCGTGCGGACCATGGTCGCCTGCGGGGTAGAGCAAAACAATATTTTAGAACCAAAAAAAAAAATTGGCATGACTTTGCCTAAAAATAGGACCAAAAAGAATGCATAGTGCCCGATTCTCGCCAAAACGGAAATGAATCAACATTCCGGCAAAAAATTGGCAACTATTGCATTTCAAATACCGGTACCTGCAAACACAAACATATGCAACACCACAAACATACGTAGATCTAGCACAATGAGAAAAGTGTAGATCTAGGCCATAAAAAGTGTGTACGTTGGAGGGAGAAAAAAGTAGATCTACAACATAAAGAAAGCTTTCCCCTTACTTACCTATCAAAAAAAGGAAATTTAACCACTTAATTTGGGTGAATCTATGGTGCAAATGAGGTGAGGAGGAGGAGGCAGCCGAGACCAAGCTTGGTAGAGGTGGAGAGAATGAAGTGGGGAAAGTGAGTGTGGTAGGTGGCTGTCAAAAATATCTAGATGATCTCAGGCTAGTAATGGCGCACCTCCTAAGAATGCGCCATTAGTAACCAGGGTTACTAATGGCGCACCTGGTGTGGGTGCGCCATTAGTAGTTTTGAAAAAAAAATTGGAAATTTTTTGTTTTAGTAGTGGCGCACCATGGAGTGGTGCGCCACTACTAGTTAGAACTAGTAATGGCGCACCACACCCAGGTGCGCCATTACTAGTTTTGGAAAAATATATTGAAAAAAAAAAATTAGTAGTGGCGCACCGTTGTGTGGTGCGCCATTACTAGTTAAAACTAGTAATGGCGCACCACACAACGGTGCGCCACTGATAAGTCTGGGGACAGGGGTGTGCACAGGACAAACTTAGCAGTGGCGCACCAGACAACAGGTGCGCCATTAGTAATATGGACTTTAATGGCGCACCTGATTCTGGTAGTGTGTGATTTAGTTTATTCTGTGAAGTGGCAATAACTCGATCTAGATGAGCATATTGATCGCATTGTGAACCTCACCATTCATGACGTGAAGTGCCTCCGTGTCAAGAAGCATGCCGCTCCTCATCATGGCATGGGAGAGGATGTGTTTGAGGACACCGATGGCTCTAGTGACTCAGATTTTTAGCTGCCCCCTCATGCAAAGAAGACAGGCTAGTTTGCCAAGGTGGAAGCCAAGATTAAGAAAATCTTTTGCCTTCAGGAGGATATCCAACATTGCATGTATGAAGCCCACAAGAAACAAGGAGTCCCTCCGTCGTCAGATTCAAATGATGAGGGCTTTGCAGCTCACAGCCGTGAGTGGTTCTGAGAAGGAGATCACTCCAGTGGTTCTGAGAAGGAGATCACTCCAGAGGCTCAGTGGATGTCCAAGCATAGCAAGTGGGTTGATGATGATGAAGAAGAAGCTGAAGCCTCCACTGCTCGCCATCACAGATCACCTCAGTATGCAAAAGATGATGAGAGCTCCAGCAAGGCAGCTGAGTCAGAGGACGACAACGCCGCCGCCGAGGAGGATTGATCCCATGGGACATTATCATCGCTCTTTCCCTTTTTGTCGTCTTGATGTCAAAGGGGGGGGGGGAGAGTTTTATTAGGATTTGCAACGGGATTTGTATGGGTCTAAGTCACAATCTTTCTTTTTATTTGATTCTCCGTGCTTGTGAACTTATGTTTGTTGAACTTGGTTTGGAGACTATGCCATGCGTGTGGTAAGACATGCAAGTTTGCTATGATTATCTAAGTTTATGTTATATATCTTGTCTTACCTATCATGTTGGTGGAGCCTATCTTTATCATTCCCTTGTACATGTTACTCCAAATCGTGATTTTGCAAAATCTTGGTCTATGGTAAATCCTTGATCTTTTGCAAGTAGTGTTGGTCTATAAAATCGAGTGTTGATCCTCGTGTGTGTGCACTTTGCATTCCAAAAGAAAACTCAAATTAGTGCACACCTCTAGGGGGAGCCTGTTTATATTTTCTAGACCATGTATGAGCTTTATCATAATATTTTGCAAATCATTGTGTTGTCATCAAACACCAAAAAGGGGGAGATTGAAAGGGCATTTCCCTCCCTAAGTTATTTTGGTGTAGATGACAACGCAATTTGCTGTCTAATCTTGTGATTGAGCAATACAAGTATATTCGAAAGTGGCACAAGATGGTTAGGTACCGCTCTAAAAGGAAAAGAGCAAAGATGTTGTTCCCGCGATTTATTTTCTATTGAGTCGTAGGAAAACCATACTAATAAGAGTGGGTCAGCTTCGGAAGGTATGGGTGGAATCAATCACTAACACAAACTCTTTGAGAGAAAACTTCACTTTGCCGAAGATTTTAATTTCATCGAGTGTTGTGCACCAATTCCATCAATAGTGTGAAGGTTTTAGCACATGTGCAAATCTCTCTTAGTGCATGTTAGACGAATCCAGGATATTTAGCTCACACTGTAACACGCAAAACCTTTTCTCATTGAGAGGCTTGATGAAAATATAGGCCAATTGATTCTCCGTCTTCACGTGACTGATAATAATATCCTCTCGAAGAACCTGGTCACTTAGAAAATGATGCCTGATATCAATATGCTTCGTACGAGAATGTTGCACTGGGTTGTGAGTAATCTTGATAGCACTTTCATTATTGTAGAGGAGAGGAATCTTCTTGACTTTGATGCCATAGTCCTTGAGAGTTTGCTTCATCCACAATAACTGAGAACAACATGCATGATGAGTGTTATTTTTATGCTCATCACACCTGAGTTTAAACCGGTTTATTTCATAAAAACCGAGATATCCGCTCCAATATTCGTACTAATGACTAATGAATGCAAAGGATTCCATAATCCTCTCTTAATGTTGTTTCCATAGGAAAATGGGCTATACATGAACTAAATCCAGCACATATATGGAAAAGAGCAAATAGGAGATAAGAGAGATCAAGTGGGAGGCGCAGGAACCTGTCCAGAGTGTAACACGGCGTCTGGTACGCTCGTACCAGCGATTGTACGAGGTGCCCACGGCACCATGGCGTCCAACCCTCCAACTTTCATTAATGGGCCAATGCCAGAATTGGATCAGAGGAATCGCTAGACCTCCATCTTCGTCACCAGTAGCATCCACAAACCCTAGCCACCATTTTCCCATCTCCATCTCCATAGCCTCCACCATCACCATCACCACAGCATTCATCCCTATGTTAGCCATACCTTGTAATCGTGTATCGCATCTAGCAACCATTGTAAGACATATTATCAATAAAGCATTCATCTTGATGTGTTCTTCAATGATTTCTTCTTGCGATCCGATCACCATGTTTGAGTAATTCGGTAAGGTCATGGGTTGAGGCATAGCCTTGCAACCCTATGTATTTATTGAAGGGATCAATGGAATGACTTTGAACTAACATCTCGTATGTGTGAAATAAAATTGCTTCGTAGTTGTTTCTTGTCTCTCTCACGATCTTTGTCCGTGCCGGTACACAGGATCACGGAGTTTGTGCCACGCGGAGGCTAAGGGCAGAGATACCGTGAAGCGCTATTCTGAACACCAGTGAGAGAAAGGTTTAGTACAGTAGCGTGAATCCTATCTCTGGGGATACAAGAGGTGTAGTCATTAAATGCCCAATGCCTTAGTCTGATTCTATCTTAATTATCGAGGCAACCCCGCGCGACGGATAGGACCTTCGGTTGGACAACTGACTCGTGATGCAGGATGCACTCCGGTCAAGACATAATTTGGACACATTCCCCACTTCGATACATTGCAAGCACATCTTGACGGGTGTCTTCCAGGGCACAAATTAATATCACAATGATCTCATTCACAAGTATATGGTTGTAAGAATTAAGTCCTCATACCCATGCCTATTTTTATTATAAGTGTTCTATGTTGAAACTTGATTATGATCTGGTCTAAGAACTGGGATTTAATACTCTTGCAAAAGCTTGTTAGAAACCCTTGTCTTCAAGGTGCACGTCCTCTCGTGGGTTCGATAACTCAGGGTCACCTCTGGGGAAAAAGGCGAGAATCCCTTTTGCTATCTGTTTACCGGATCACTAAAGGGACTCATCAAACTTTTTTCTGGCGCCATTGCCGGGGAGGAATTGTGTACTAATCATTGTGTTAAAGTTTTTGTTAAGCGTTTTTTTTCAGTTTTTATTTTTCAGTTTTTGTTCTAGTTTAATTTTTGTTGCAAGTCTTGTCACTAGAAAACCCAAAAAAAATGTATTATGGCTCATAACCTTGGAAGCTTTGCTGCTACAAGCAATAGCTTTATGCGCGAACCCATAGCGCAACCTAATGTCGCTGCCGAGCAATATGAAATTACACCCAACTTAGTCTCTATGGTTCAACAAAACCAATTTGGAGGCTCTGCTTCTGAAGATGCTGGTATGCATTTGCATAATTTTTCTGATTTGTGTAATATGACACGCATAAAAGACTATGATCCTGACGCATAGAAGTTGCGTCTATTCCCTTTCTCCTTGAGAGGAAAAGATAATGAATGGCTTCTAGCTTTGCCTAGAGGTAGTATAACTTCATGGACTGAATGCTGCAGTAAATTTTTGTCTAAGTTTTGCCCACCTGCAAAGATTATGCAACTGGGTTCGCAGATAACAAGTTTTAAGCAGGAAGATCGTGAGCCACCAGTGATTGCGTGGGATCGCATGAAGGAGGCTATAAGAAATTGTCCTAACCATGGAATGGAAGAATGGTTAATTCTTCATATGTTTTATAATGCTTTAACTCCCATGCCGAAGACTATGCTTGACACTGCTGCGGGAGGAAAAATTATGGGAAGACCCATCGCTGAAGCAAAAAAGTTGCAAGATGATATGCAAGAAAATCATGCCCAATGGCTTGTTGAGAGGTCTACCACTAAGAGGGTCAATGCTATTGAAGAGAAGAATACGGAGTTGACCGCTAAGCTTGATGAACTCATCGCTACGATGAAAGGTAAAGAAGAGGTTAACGTTAATGCAATTACCGAAGAAGAAATTAATGATGTTAATTTCATTGCTCGCAATAGTTATAATCACAACTAGAAAAATAATGTGTATGCTCCTAGAATACCTTATCCTAATAACACCGGAGCACCGAATAATTTTAGTGGAACCAGCAACGGTAATAGAAACACTTTGGATGAAACTCTGAAAACTTTTATTGCTAGCCAAAGTGAGCAAAATGGAACGTTTAAAAATATTCTGGTGAATCATGATAACTTACTTGGTCAGTTGACCGGTAAGATTGCTAGACTCACTAATGATGTGCAGGCCTTAGATGGAAGAACTAAGAGCATGGCGGCACATGTTGCTAAAATTGCAGAGAGTCAAACTTTGATTCTAGCCAAGTTTGCAGGTAAACCGGAACCTAACCCGGTTGAGGATGTCAAAATGATGAGAAGTAGTGAAGAGAATGAAGAAGAGCTCGATAAGAGCCATATACTAGAATATACTTATACAGTTGCACACTTCGTGAAGATGTTGACAATGAAACACCCACTACCCGAAGTATCAAATGATGAAGCGTATAATCGCTTCGTTGATCATGTTGCAGCTAAGGTACGTGAGTTGGATGATGAAAGGAAAAAAGCTATATGGTAAGCTACCCGCTAAACAAGAGGATATATTTGAACCCACTATTGAGATTGAGATTGGTTTAAATAAGTTCAATGCTTTGTGTGATCTAGGTGCTAGTGTTTCCAATATCCCTAAGTCCATATATGATAGTCTCAATCTTGGTCCTTTTGTTACTAGTGAAATTAAATTGAACATGGCGAATTCTACATTTACACAAGTAATAGGGATTAAGCATGGTGTGATCATTTAAATTAATGATTACCCTGTTATGATTGATCTTGTTATAGTTGATATGCCTAAAGATCCCATTGCACCTATTATCCTAGGTACGCCATTTCTTAGGACCATAAAAGCTACTATCAATGTGTTTGACGGAAATGTAAGATTTGATCTCCCTTCGAAAGATCCTTTTGTGAGACATTTTCCTTGGAAAAAGAAAATGAAGATGTATACCAGAGAAGGCATTGTCGTCAAAGCCCAAAGCTATGGGCTTGGCATATTTGTACCCAAGTGATCATCACTACGGTCGAGCTATCCGCCCAAAAAACAAGCGCTTCATAGGAGGCAACCCATGCAAATAACGTAGAAGAGTAAGTTTTATTTTTGTTTGTTTTAATAAAGAGAGTGTTGAAGTTTTATGATGAGGAGGAAAAGTTGAGAAAAAGATGTACTAATGAGGCCAAATTTATGTGCAAAGTTGTTATGCGTTGTACTGACGTCTAAATGCCTGGAAAATATATTTGTGTACTATGTTGGAACTAACCTCGTAGGAATTCGCAAAGAAAAAGAATTTCCAGGAGAAACAGAAGAAAAGACGGCGTTTGGTATGACCGTCCATGGTCGTACCGGCGGTCGTACCAAGCATGGGAAGAGCCAACAAAAGCACTAGACGAAACTGAAAAAAGACGGCGTTCCGTATGAGCGTGAGAGCTCATACGCGCGGTCGTACTGCTCTTCGATGAGAAGCAACAGAAAGTCCAGAGGCTGAGACAAAATCAGGTACGGCCGTGTGCAGTCGTACCAGCGCTCGTCCCATGCCCTCACCCAGGCAACAGATGATTTGAAATTCAAGACAGCGTCCGGTACGAGCAGGAGCGCTCGTACTAGCGCTCGTACCAGGTACGCACAGAGCATAATTGGGCTCCAGAGCGCAAGACGGTGTCTGGTATGAGCGCACATGCTTGTACCATTGCTCGTACCGCGCTCCAGCACCGCCAAAGAGGCCAACGCAGGAGGTAATCTTCCTCCTTCTTCTTTCTTTCTTCTTCTTCTTTCTCCCAAACCACTCCAAACCCTACCACAACTTTGCCGGATCTCTCTACTCGTTCGATTTCAGTTCAAACCCTTCCGTGTGATCGATC
This sequence comes from Elymus sibiricus, assembly GCA_039707655.1. Classification (NCBI taxonomy): domain Eukaryota; kingdom Viridiplantae; phylum Streptophyta; class Magnoliopsida; order Poales; family Poaceae; genus Elymus; species Elymus sibiricus. The sequence goes on along the minus strand of CM077670.1, from coordinate 2,512,784 downwards.
TACGGTATGTTTCTCCTCCAATCCCCAACTTATTTTTTGTGAATCCATGCTTTATATGCTTAGCTTCCATGATTAGGGTATGCGTACTTTTGATCTTGATTTTGATTTTGGCTTGGATTCGTTGATGTTCTTAGGAGAGTTTGATGTTGTAGTCACCGTAGGATCACTATTGTATCAATCTATTGGACTGAAAAATCATTTTGTAGACATGAACACGAGGAGGTATGCTCGTATCAATCATGGTGAAGCCACGAGTTCATTCACAGTGGCCGCATGAAGGCAACAAGTTTTCACGCAGGGGATCGTTTTCACCAACCGTGAAGCCCAGAATAAGTACCCTACGCTTCACGAGAGGAAGATGAAGACCACCAAGTGGGTGTGTCCGTCCACAATAGCCAAACTAGGCATCGATAACGATTTCAATTTATTATGTGCTAATGCTGGATTGCAACATTTTGTGTACCAGGGATATGCAACGTATCATCGGTTGACACTTGAGTTTCTTAGTACTCTCGCGTACAATGTTGGGCACTATCCAAAGGATGAAGAGGAGCGGATCACTTTCCGTCTCATGAACCAAGAGTTTAACATCACTCTCGCAGAGTGGTGCAACTACTTTGGCTTCCCCAACAACGATCATGATGTTCGTTATGTCTATGACTACCTCGAACCGCATCCCAGGCATTCGTTCAACCAAATGAGTCACGATGGCTACAAGCATAGGGCAAGTTGCATTGAGTGCCCTGCTATTCGATATTTCTATTATGTTATCACTAATTCATTGCAGGCATGAGGAGATGTTTCAAAAGTGAATGAGGAGAATATGCTAATTCTCGGGAAAGCAGCAGACCTTGACGTCGGTTATTCGCCCAACATACGGGCAATACTTTTGTTCCACCTTGCACACCAAGAAAATTGTGCACAAGGCGATATCGTGTGTGGCCAACTCCCTTGGCCTGGACTTCACCAACCTTCGCTCCATTGTCGGTAACACCCTTGTCAATATGAGTGTTCTTACTAGTGCTGCAATGGTAGTGGTTCACCATCATCGTCATTGCATTCGAATTCCGGGAGTGGAGTACTTGCTACCCACTCCCATGCCTAACCGTTTCTCGATAGAGAACAAAATTTTGCATTATGTGCCATAGGAAGAAGATGCAGCGTTTGACCAAGAGGCACCAGAACCGAAACAAGTTGATGAAGATGAACTAGCCACCGACGAGGAGGACGTGCAGCACCAAGAAGATGTACAAGAGGAAGTGCCCTACACCACGTAATCCGAGATCTACAACCTCGAGGGCTCCATCAATGATATGAGCAACCTCTCCGCGTCCCTTTGAGACACGTCTGCATACATGAACAACAACTTCTTCGAGTGGAGACAAGGATGGGCTTCGCACCACCCGCCGCAACGACGATCTCACCGGTTTGGGCTTTCAAAAGCTTAAGCTTGGGGGAGGTTACTAATACGTCTAAATCAAGATGTGGCGGTATTTGTTATTAAGTTGTAATGAGGTTGTACTTCAGCTCGCTGAGATTCAAACGCTCATGCTGGTTTGTTCCAACACTTTGCTTTTTATTTTGTTCGTTTTTTGTTTTTCTTTTCGCCGGTTGCAATTTTTTGTTTGCAAAGTTAGCTTTCAAAACCCAAAAAAACACAAAAATAGAATGAGTTTTGCTTTGCTCTTTCTTTTGCCCTGGATTTCATTTGCATTCTTGTTTATATTTTCAGAGGAGTAGATCTATGCCAGACAATGAGGAATGCATCCTTAAGGAAGAGAAGCGTGGAAATTCATGATCGTGATGGTATGTCCTACGACTCCCATCTTTTGCACTTGAATTACTTAGAACAGTTGTAGTAGTAGTATGTGTGATGTATTCAAGTGGGAGTAAGTCTTTATAGTTAAAACAAAGGTTTTGTTCTAGTAGGTAAAATAATTTAGTAACCTTTGTTCTATTTAATCTAGATAACCAAGACTTGTCGTGGGCCTAATTTTAAAAGAAAGTGATGTTCACAAAGAATAACCATGCACAAGAGAAAGTCTCTTGAAAGACTTGGGTGTTGAGAAAATATGTAGAGAAGATGATGTTAGAGATACTCAACCCCATAGTGTTAATTTTGATAGACTCAATAGCCCTTGTGGATAAAGTTGTCAAGAGGAACCTAGTTGAAAGGTGAATGAGATTATGCCAAAATCTGTGTTGCCTTTTTTCATGGTGCTTCAGCTTCTCGCTGGTGCCATGGCCTTGTCACTCTATACGCGTTCACATGCGTAAATGTGGTTGCGTCACCTTTCTTGATGTTATGCTGAGAACTCCACTGGCCAATGAACGATCCACCAGAGTTTCGGCTCGGATTTTGGTTATGAGTTTGTTACCGTATGTAGTGGCAACACTACATCTAATATTATTCAGCTTTCTGTTGAATGTGTGTGTATGTGGTAATAATCGAGTACTGATCGCAAGAGCTCGAAAGAGACAACATATTGGTCCACAGTACTCAAACTTAAGCCAATGCGAAACCCAATGCATGATCATTTCTTTGACCTAATCTCATCACCAGACAATGAAAGTTTCAGCAAGCAATGATTGAAGTAAATTGCTTGAGAGCCTTGATGATGAGACACTCGTGGGTGTGTTAGCAAGTTACTCTAGAATCATGTTGTCTTTACATACCTTTCACTCCCTAATTTATGTTTTGATTGCTCAAGAAAGAAAATTCTCTTCCATGCGTTCCCGGCAAGAAAGTGTTAACTAGAGTAAATGGAATAGAAGCTACTTTATTATTTTGTCTAGTTGATCAAGAGCTTTGCGTTGGTCATCTTTGCTTCACTAACACTTGCATAATAACCATGCCACCGCTACAGCTATACTAAGTTTTCAGGTCAAGAAGCGGAGGGCTATCTAGGCATACCGATCGTAAGTGAACAAAAACCTTCTCATTATTTTGGTTTAAACAATTGAGTTCCGTATGGTTTGGCTTTCTATCTATGTTGCTTGAGGACGATCAAGTTTAAGCTTGGGGGAGTTGATGACTGTTATTTTTACACTCATCACAGCTGAGTTTAAACCGGTTTATTTCATAAAAACTGAGATATCCGCTCTGATATTCGTACTAATGACTAATGAATGCAAAGGATTCCAAAATCCTCTCTTAATGTTGTTTCCATAGGAAAATGGGCTATACATGGACTAAATCCAGCACATATCACTACAGGAATCAGGTAGTTTGCCGTCTGCCATGGAAAACGGCAAAGGAATGTCTGGCGGACGGCAAAGCCCTTTGCTGTCAGCCAGCAGATGGCCCCACGTCCGGCTGAATGAACTACGGCAAAGGGCTGCTTTGCCGTCTGCTTAAATAAAGCGGCGGCAAAGAAGTTTGCCGTCAGCCATACTAAGAAAGCAGACGACAAAGGCCTTGGACGGCAGAGGGATAGGTTTAAGCCCGTTAGGTGGCTAACGGTGTACTTTGCCGTCCGCCAGTAGCTGACGTCAGCTGACATCAGGCGTCAGCTGGGGCCAGCAGACGACAAATCACACCAGCCTTTGCCGTCTGCTGGCAGACGGCAAAGTGCCCAAATAGGCCAGCCCAGGTGCCCCCAGGTTGCACAGGTAGCTGCCACGTGGCAGCTTTGCCGTCTGCTGGCGGACGGCAAAGTGCCTGTATTGCCCCTGTTAATTCTGTTTTTTCTTAAATTCAATCAATTTCACAGATATATATATATATTCATTTGAAAATACTTTCAACAAGCATACATATCCCTGCCATATAGATATGATCATCCAACACATATATATACCAAATCAAAAGTCCATATCCAACATATATATAGCCAACATATCCAACAATTAAGCAAAAAGTCCATATACAATGGTTTCATCCATACATACATATATAGGTAGCAAGTTTCACATTGTTCATCCTACAAAATCAAAACAAAAAGGAAGGACAAGGAGAAGAATAGACTCTATCAACGCAAGCTTCCGTGATCTGAAGCAAATCTGCAAAATGGGAAAGAAGAAAGTTAGAAGAAGAAGACTAGAAGAAGAAGAAGAAGGAGAAGAAGAAGACTAGAAGAAGAAGAAGAAGGAGAAAAAGAAGAAGAAGAAGAAGAAGAAGAAGAATTTTTCTTCTCTTTCTTTTTATCCTCTTCTTTTTCTTCTTCTTATTGCTTACTTGTGTCATTTTAGAGCTAACCTATGTAAATAGGTCATTTTGGAGCTAAGTAAGGTTATTATGTCATTTTCGAGGAAAATAAGCTAAGTATATGACATTTGACAGGTAACCAAGGTTATTATGCCATTTTTTACCTAAGTATGCTAAGTATGTCATAAATGAAAGAAATAAGCTAAGTATAGGTCATTATTGAGCTAACCTAGGTAATTATGCCATTTTGGAGCTAACTAAGCATATTAAGTCATTTTGGAGGAAAAATGCTAAGTGTAGGTCATTTTAGAGCTAACCTAGGTAAATAGGTCATTTTGGAGCTAAACCAAGGTTATTATGCCATTTTTTACCTAAGTAAGCTAATTATGTCATAAATGAACTAGCTAAGCTAAGTATAGGTCATTATTGAGCTATCTTAGGTAGTTATGACATTTTTTAGCTAACTAAGCATATTAAGTCATTTTGGAGGAAAAAATGCTAAGTATAGGTCATTTTAGAGCTATCCTAGGTAAAATAGGTCATTTTGGAGCTAAGTAAGGTTATTATGTCATTTTTGAGGAAAATAAGCTAAGTATATGACATTTTGGAGCTAAACCAAGGTTATTATGCCATTTTTTACCTAAGTAAGCTAATTATGTCATAAATGAACTAGCTAAGCTAAGTATAGGTCATTTGAGAGGTAACCTAGGTAAAATAGGTCATTTTGGAGCTAAGTAAGGTTATTATGTCATTTTCGAGGAAAATAAGCTAAGTATATGACATTTTGGAGCTAAACCAAGGTTATTATGCCATTTTTGACCTAAGTAAGCTAATTATGTCATAAATGAACTAGCTAAGCTAAGTATAGGTCATTTTTGAGCTAGCCTAGGTAGTTATGCCATTTTTGAGCTAACTAAGCATATTAAGTCATTTTGGAGGAAAAAATGCTAAGTGTAGGTCATTTTAGAGCTATCCTAGGTAAAATAGGTCATTTTGGAGCTAAGTAAGGTTATTATGTCATTTTCGAGGAAAATAAGCTAAGTATATGACATTTTGGAGCTAAACCAAGGTTATTATGCCATTTTTGACCTAAGTAAGCTAATTATGTCATAAATGAACTAATTAAGCTAAGTATAGGTCATTATTGAGCTAGCCTAGGTAAAATAGGTCATTTTGGAGCTAAGTAAGGTTATTATATCATTTTCGAGGAAAATAAGCTAACTATATGACATTTTGGAGCTAAATAGGTCATTTCTTAAGCTAAGTATGCATTTGCTATGCAAAACACTAGGGAAAACGTACCGTCATCACGGAGGTGAAGGACCGGTCGCGCCAGTGGCAGACGCAGAAGGATCGGTCGATGCTTGTCGGGAGTTACGCTGCACCAAAGATCATTTGCAATGTCTCGTTAGCATGATGCAACTCAAATGTGAAGACTAGTAACTAATGACCATTCAAATGAAACTCACCGTGCCCGCCGGAGCAATGACTGGCATCGGCGGAGGGGTCTGACCGTTGCTCTGGCACATGGTCTGCACATTTGGTTTTCACGAGTCAGTCATATTAGTTAGTAATGAAACGAACCTTACGTGCATGATTTGGCTAATATGTAGAAGAAACTTACCACGAAGAGCTCGTATAAGGCCCGGTTAGACGCGTCATTCCGGTTCCTCTCCTCCTCCAACAGCGTAGCAGACCTCTCCTCCAACTCCCTCCCCCTCTCTGCCGCCTGCCTCTTTGCCTCCGCCAGAAGCTCCTGGGTCTTCGCTCTCTCTTTCTCAAGAGCAGGCTGCAACACCACTCCTCGTTAGCATTGTAATCATCGACGGTCGCACACACAATGTAATGGAGGAAAGGTATCTGAGTCCGTATAACTAACCTCGATTCGGAGCTCCACTGGCCGTGGACGAGGCCTTATCTCAGGATCGGAGCTCGTCTGGCGCTTCTTGATCTCCGGGAGAGTGCTAGGACAATGTATCAGTCCATCCCCAATGGCTATCGAGCCATGGGGCCTCCCGCCACCAGATATCATCACCAGCTCTGGATCAAGAGGTTGCCGGCTCGGGTTAAAGTCCTCCCCTTTCCTCGCCTTCCCCTCGTCTCTATACCTCACGAGCTTGTTGTGGGAGGAGATGTTGGTGAAGCTCTCTGGATGATCAAGGTCAGACTCAGAGAATGCCTTGGCCTTCTTGTACGGCGCAGTATGGGCCATGGCATAGAGGTCGAACACCTCTGGCATCTCCGTCTTGTTGTGTCGCGCCTAAAAGAGAGGAACAAAGTATTAGTTAAGGGCTCAAGCTAGCATGAAGAATGAAATTGCATGAATCATGAAGCAAACCACATACCCAGTTATTCCCGAACTCATATAGGTTGGCGCTCCCTTGATGGTGTGGCACACCAACCATTTTGGCACGCCGCTCCTTGGCATTGTTGTGGACGGCTAGCCATTGGGGAGAGCACCACTCATCCACCAACGCCTCCCAATAGTCCATCCTATCCGCACACCATCTCGGGGGCACCTATGTTAGTCAAGAGAAATTTCAGCGCCACGCCTACGAATCAAATCAAGGAAACTAAGTACAAGGCCTTAAGAATAGGTATTTACCTTCATGTACTTCTCCTTACTCAGAAACTTGCCGCGACACTTCATCTTGGACCTCTTAATACCATTCGAGGCGTAGTAGTCTCGAACAGCCTGCACCCGAGCCTTGTGCCGTAAGTTCTGAAGTAGGCGCCTGCACTCGGCTTCGATAACCATACCCGCGGCCTCCTCCTCTCCCTCAAGACACCTGTAGAAGGTCTGCAATCAAACAAGACAACACTGATTAGTACAATAACTCGGTACTGTTGATTTTTAATTCTGTAAAGGAGAAATTACCGAAAACGTCTGGATCACCATCTCGGCCCTCATGCGGTACAAGACACCGTCGATCCTCTCCTGCGGCGGGGCCGGGGCAGCCAAGTACAGCTCCCAGCTCAGTCCGAGTTGTCGAACCTGACCCTCACAGGGCAACGTGACCCACCCCGGGAAGTTCTGCCAGCAAAGCACACCAAGGACGGAGTTGGGCTTGCGGATACCAGGGCCGTGCATCCAACCCCTGCAGTATGACAAGGCTAACACATTAGATTTTGAAGAAACGTGAAGGCAAAAGGTTAAAAAAGAGTAAATGCACTTACTTCTCCACATTAGGCGCAATCAACCACCTCTGCTCGCTGGTCGCCGGCACGGGCGGGAGCTTTGTACCACCACGCTGGTAGACGTTGCCCCCCTCAACCAGCTCGCCCTCGCTATAGCTATCATCCGAAAAGCGATCCTCGCCACCACCAGCATGGCCACTCGGCTTCGGCGGCCAGTCCCCCCATCGGGTCGACTGCGACGTAGCCTGATCCGTGCTTTGCTCCGGAGTCTCGTGGGATGAAGACTCTGGGACCGGAGTCTCGTGGGGCGAAGGCTCGGAGGCCCGAGGCTCGGCGGCCCGAGGCTCGTGGACCGGAGTCTGGTGGGGCGAAGGCTCGGCGGCCCGAGGCTCGTCAGCCCGAGGCTCGTGAACTGGAGTTCGAGACGGGTCCACCGCAGATGGAGCAATCCTGTGGTCGGGTGAATCAGCTGGGGGTGGCGGCGAGGAAGGCGTAGCAGCCTTCCTACCTCTCCCGCCGCCACGGCCACCTCTAGTACCCCTCTTCTTCCCCCGACCTCTCCCGACCGAAGAAGAAGCGCCCGCCGGTGGTGTCTGGATACTGAGATCCAGCACTCTCCGGAGGTGCTGGGGTGAAATGGAAGCACCCCTCCCACCACGTGCCGAGGAAGGAGCCTCGGAGCGCTCTGGACCCGCGCCCACCATCTGTCAACTCCTGCAATGACAAAGAGTAAACGAAATTAGTACAACATAAAAAAATTGAATACCTGACATGAATAATAATATGTATATAATTTAAGTGTATCATCATCATGAACATAATAAAAAATGGAATACCTAACATGAACTAATATTAATCTTCATCGTCTATATATGCTTCAGGGTCGATAAATGCATCATCATCATCACTATCAGTAATGACGTGCTCATCATCATCATCAATAAATGCATCAACATGTGGAAGGCCTCCTTTACATAATCAGTCAAGCATTGACAGGTCATCCGCAGCAGTAACCTCTTCTTGTTCCGGCTCTTCTTGTTTCGGCTCAGGGGTGAAGTCGGATTCACTGTCGCTGTCTACTTCAATGTTCTGGGGTGAAGTAGAGCGGTTCTTGGAACGTTTTTTGGAAAGACGTGTTTCTTGGAAGAGTTCTCCTTCATATGTGTCTGGGTTAATGTGAGGTTCATAATCTTCTTCATTGGGGGGAGGTGGTCTAACACGTGGCGGCACTTCATAAACGACATCCCAACCATTCAGATTTGGATCAGTTTGGCAGGTCCACGGTAGATAGAAAACTTGGGTCGCCTGTTGAGCCGTAATATAGACATCGGGAACATCTAAATGGGTGCTTTGTTTGATTTCGACTAGCCCTAAATGTTCATGAGTCCTTCTAGTCTCCTTCGGCTGGAACCAATAACATTTGAAGACTACGACGTTCGGTGGGTTTTCACCATAGAATAGAAGCTCATAAATTGCTTCAACTCTTCCATAATACTCGGTATCTCCTTCGCCGATAGCAGAGACACAACAATTTGTAGACTTTCGGTCAGCCATAGATAGCTCTTTGCCAAAGGTACGAAAGCGATACCCGTTGATGTCGTATTTGTCAAATGAATGGACCTTATAGTCAAAACCATTAGCGCTTCTCTCAATTCGGCGTCCATTGACTCTGAATTAGCCTACAAGTTTAATACGGAAGGATTGTTGCATTAGCCGCAAATTAGATGAAGAAATGAAATGGTCTAATGGAAATTATCGTTTGTTTGAACCAAGAGATGAAACCGGGATAGCCGCCTCCATGCTTTGCCAGAAGCTCATACTCTTCAATGGAATCCTTTTGGATCACTGCTCCATCCGAGAATTTGGCGACGTATCGACTGCATCAAATATCGGGGAATAAGAGCAGTTCAAAGGAATTAGAAGTTGCGAAACAATGTACCGAGAACTTACTCAATGTACAGTCGCACTTCTGTTAGGTTGTTGAAGATATACAACGAAATGGTCTGCCATTCTTCGACATCCAACCCTACTGGTTTCGAAGCACCGGCTGGTGCGAGCTTCCCTTTGAATAGGCTGAGGTTGGATCCACCTTTTTTAGGGTCGCCAGCATTGTACCGAGGCTTCGGATTATGCAAATGACGATTTTTGGCTTCGTAGTGTGCTGTCACGAAGTTTGCCGCCTCCTCAGTAATGAATGCATCGGCCATCGATGCTTCAATTCTACGTTTATTTTTACATTTTGCTTGAAGCGTCTTCTACATCCTCTCAGTTGCGTAGCACCAACGATTTTGCACGGGCCCCCCAATCTTGCCTCAGTCAGGAGATGCAAAATCAAATGCTGCATTGGATTAAAGAAGCCCGGTGGAAAGATCTTCTCTAACTTGCAGATCAACTCCGGCGGCAACTCTTCCATTTCATCTATCACCGCAGGCGATAGTTCTTTCGCACAAAGAACACGGAAGAAATAGCTTAGCTCTGCCAGTACTAGCCATTCATCCTCAGGGATAAAGCCACACAACATCACCGGCATTACCCGCTCAAGCCATATGTGCCAATCATGACTCTTGAGACCAAATATTTTCAATTTTTCAAGACTCGCTCCCCTCTTTAGATTCGCTGCATACCCATCGGGGAACATCAACTGCATTTTCACCCTCAAGATAATTTCCCTCATAGCTGGCCTTCCAAGATTGAACCATGCCTTTGGCTTCGTCCAGTTCTGCTTTCCTTTCGGTTGTCGCATGTTCTGTAACGGTCTATCACATAGAGCATCCTGATTGACTCTAGCCTTAGGATTATCCTTTGACTTCCTCTCTATGCCGAACAATGTACCAAAAATGGCCTCGGTGATATTCTTTTCAGTGTGCATCACGTCGATGTTGTGTGGGCAAAGGAGGTCTTTGAAGTAAGGCAGATCCCACAAGTATGTCTTGTGAGTCCAGGCGTGTTCCGAATTATACCCCTTGAAATACCCTGGACGCTCTGCATCAGGCTCGAGAGCGTTTAACTGATCCAGGATTTGTTGGCCTGGCAACGCAGGTGGTGCTGAGTTTTTCACAACTCTACCATTGATGATGTTCTTCTTGTCTTTTCTGAACTTATGGCGAGGATCCAGGAACTGTCTATGCAAGTCGAAGCAAGAATACTTGCGACCCGCATCCAGCCAACGAAACTGAAGAGCTGCCTTGCATGTGGGGCACGGGAACATTCCATGCACACACCAGCCAACGAATAGCGCATACGCCGGCAAGTCATGCATCGAGTACATGTACCAGACACGCATTATGAAGTTTTTTTGTAGCGGCGTCGTATGTCTTGATCCCATTATCCCAAGCTTCTTGCAATTCATCCTTAAGCGGCTGCATGTACACATTCATACTCTTCCCCGGATAGTTGGGCCCTGGAATTATCAACGTCAGGAAAATGTTCTTTCTTTGCATAATCTGTCCGGGGGGAGATTGAGTGGAATGACAAATACAGGACAACAACTATATTGGGTTGCCGTCATACCAAACGGATTGAAACCATCCATGCCGATGCAGACTCGAGGATGCCTTGGATCTGCCGCTTTATCATGATGTATTGCATCGAAGTGCTTCCACGCAAAAGCGTCCGACGTGTGTACCAACATTTGATTCCCATCTGCATCTAGTTCAGTTCTTTTGCCCAATTTGTGCCATGTCATCTGTCTGGCCGTCTCTTCGACCATGAAAAGACGTTGAAGTCTTGGTATGATTGGCATATACCGAAGAACATTAACTGGAATTTTTGTCTGACTCTTCTCACCCATACCGTTGTCTACCACAACATACCTGGAAGACTTGCAAATGGGACAATAGTTCAAGTCCGCATACTCAGGCCTAAATAAGGCACATCCATTCTCACAGGCATCTATCTTCTCATAGGGCATCTTAAGTACACGGAGGATTTTGTCCGACTGGTACAGGTTTGCAGGCATTACATGGCCTTTGGGTAGAAAGCGTCCAAATAGTGTCATCATCGCGTCGTAGCATTCTCTGCCCAAGTTGAATTGAGCCTTCAGAGCCATTACTTGTGCGATGGCATCCAGCTGACAAAGCTCAGTGTGCTTGTGGAGAGGATGTTTTGAAGACTCCAACATATCATTGAAGGCCTTTGCAGATTCCTCCATGTCATCGTCCGAATCCCGAGCATCATCAAAGTCTTCAACCATGTCTTCGATCTCGGTACCATGCTCGTCGGTGCGACGACGGCCCACCTCAGCTCTGGCACGTTGGGCAGACTCACCATGAAATGTCCAGACCGTATAAGCAGGTGTAAAACCCCACTTCTGCAGGTGTTTACTCATTTCAAGCTCTGTCCTCTTATAATAGTTGTCGCACCGGACACAGGGGAACTAGGTTTTTCTCTGGCCATTTGCAAATGCGGCTCTCACAAACCCCTTGGTTTTTGTCTTCCATTCATCGGTCATGTCTTTCTAACTAGTGTGACCGGTGTACATCCACGCACGATCACTCATCTTGCCTAGCTACTGGACACACAAGAAATATATACATAATTCAACAAACCATATTCATCAGTTAATGGAGTTTGTCAGTTTTATTACGTCCATGCAACCTAGACGCTAATAGGTAAAGATAGGTCCTAATCCCACCCGAGTATGTGTAGATTGGGTTCGTTTTCCCATGCTCTGCTCCGGATCCGACACAAAATTTCGGCAGCACCTCCCCGCTGTTCTTCTGATACACGTCTCGGCAATAAGCAGAGAGGATGTGTACCCGGAGAACAACAGGGAGGCACTGACGAAATTCTGCATCGGATCCGGAGCAGAGCATATGGGAAAACGAACCCAATCTACACATACTCGGGCTGTCCATGGATAACGTTAGACAATTCGAAAGAATCACGGTTATAAATATGCAAATGCATGCATATTTATAGATGTAACCTTTTCGAACGGGAGACGCATAGTGGTCACGCATACTGATGATTGAAGACACCTATAGCTAGCAAGTTTCTTCGGCACGAAGACCGGAACAGAGCAAATGAAGGGGGAGGAGGAGATGTCATTTGTGCTCACCCACGAACGCAGGGGCGGAGCTCGTCCAACGCACGGGGAGGTCATCGAACACCAGACCCTCGCAGCGACGAAACAACTGCACATTTAAATCCACCCGATCAACACAAATATATATGATGTTTTTCATAACAAAATCAGAAAATATATGACCTAACTCATAATTCACAAATATATGATGGGGTGTCGGGTCGGGGTGTCGTGGTGTCGGAGTGTCGGGTCGGGGTGTCGGGGTGTCGTGTCTTGGTGTCGGGGTGTCGGGGTGTCAGGGTGTCGTGTCGGGGTGTCGAGGTGTCGTGTCGGGGTGTCATGGTATCGGGGTGTCGGGGTGTCGGGGTGTCGTGTCGGGGTGTCGTGCTGTCGGGTCGGGGTGTCGGGGTGTCGTGTTGTCGGGGTCTTTTTTTTCTCTTTTTCCTTTTCTTCTTCTTCCTCTTCTTCATTTTCTTCATTTTCTTCTTCTTCTTCTTCTTCTTCCTTTCCTTTTTCCTCTTCTTCTTCTCCTCCTCTCCTCTTTTTTCTTCTTCTTCTTCTTCTTCTTCTTCTTCTTCTTCTTCTTATTCTTCTTCTTCTTCTTCTTCTTCTTTTTTCTTCTCCTCCTCCTCTTCTTCTTCTTCTTCCTTTCCTTTTTCCTCTTCTTCTTCTCCTCCTCTCCTCTTTTCTTCTTCTTCTTCTTCTTCTTCTTCTTCCTTTCTTTTCCTTTTTCCTCTTCTTCTACTTCTCCTTCTTTTCTTCTTCTTCTTCTTCTTCTTCTTCTTCTTCTTCTTCTTATCTTCTTCTTCTCCTCCTCCTCTTCTTCTTCTTATTCTTCTTTCTTTTCTTCTCCTCCCCCTCTTTTTCTTCTTCTTCTTCTTCCTTTCTTTTCCTTTTTCCTCTTCTTCTACTTCTCCTTCTTTTCTTCTTTTTTTTCATCTTTCTAACCTAACCTAGCACTAACCTAACCTAGCACTAACATAACCTAGCACTAACCTAACCTAGAACTAACCTAATTTAACAGTACCAATTAATAGTAGAAAAAAAAGAAAAAAGAAGATGAATGCTCACCTAAAAAAAACCTAATTGATGCAAAAAAAACTAAAAAAACAGAGGGGGGTGGGGGTGGGGCAGGGGGCTCACCAGAGAGGGGGTGGGGGCAGAGGGTGGGGCGACGGCGTCGGGGCGGCGTAGAGGGTGGCGACGTCAGGGCAGAGGGAGGGCGGGGGCGTCGAGCTCGGGGCAGAGGGCGGCGGAGCGGAGGGCCGGGGCGGCGGGGCGCCGGGGTGGCCGCAGCGTCATGGCCGGCGGGCGGCGGGGGCGGTGGGGGTCGGGGGCGGCTGCCGGTGCGGTGGGGGGTCAGGGGCGGCGGGTGCGGGGAACGGGGGAGAGAGAGAAGAGAGAGAGGAGTGGGAGCTGGGGGTGGCTGTTAGGGCCGTTAGAAGGGTTTTTGTTTGCCGTCTGCTAGCGGACGGCAAAGAATCTTTGCTGTCAGCTAGCAGACGGCAAAGAGGGATTCTCCATGCGCTGGCCTCCAGTGGGCCCCACCCACCTCTTTGCCGTCTGCTAGTGGACGGCAAAGAATCTTTGCTGTCCGCTAGCAGACGGCAAAGAACTGGCTGATGGCAAACATTATCTTTGCCATCAGCCAGTTCTTTGCCATCTGTTTTTTGTAGGCGGACAGCAAAGACCTTCTTTGCCGTCAGCTAGCAGACGGCAAAGAACTGGCTGATGGCAAATTCCCTGATTCCAGTAGTGTATATGGAAAGGAGCAAAGAGGAAATAAGAGAGATCAAGTGGGAGGCGCAGGAACCTGTCCAGAGCACAAGACGGCGTCTGGCACGAGCGCACGCTGTCGGGGGGATGACCCCCGGGTAGGCACAACAAAGGCAAGACAAGGAAGGCGATTTTTCAAACACAACGGGGCGGCCAAGGCCCCTCAGTCCGGCTGGCCCTCCAGCCGGCTCACTAGGCATAGTGCCGGCTGGGCATGGCGCCACGCCCGGGCCGGCTGCCCACAGCCGGCAGCCGGAGGGGTCAGCGCCTGTCAAATCCAGCTGTACGACAAGGCTTCTTCCTGACACGGGGGCGTGGCTACAGAGCCACCTGCCCCGCTGACCGAGGCAACAGACATCATGATGGCCTGGTGCCGCGGAAGCGATGGGTCGCGTGGCTACAGGGGCCCGCAGCCGGTGGGCCCTGCGGCCAACAGGAGCCCGCGGCCGGCGGGGCCCATGACCAACAGCAACCGGCCGCCGACGGGCCCCACGGCCAACCGGAGTCCGCAGCCGGCGGGCCCCGCATGGAGCCAGTCACTGACACCTGGGCCCCGCCCCTCTTATTTTACCATTGTAACCTGGGAGGCCGAGCTATAGAACCTCCCAGGAGCCCCCCAAGAGGGGGGTCGGCTCGCTCCACACTCACACATACACCGGCGAGAGGAGAGGAGGAACTAGCTCCTTCTTCCTCCTTGCACCAAGCAGCTCCAGGAGCACCATTGTAACCTTTGCGATCTTCATAGCGATCCTTGCAGGACGTAGGGGTGTTACCTCCATCGGAGGGCCCTGAACCTAGGTACGTCTCGATGTCTCAGTGCTCGTGCCCAATCCCGCATCCGGACACCGTCAGCGTCCATCGGGCCCAACCACTCGAGATAAGCCATACCATGGCATCTGCCATGCTAAAACCACGACAGTTGGTGCCCAACATGGGGCCTACATCGGCGCTGACCAAAGTCACATTCCGGACGGGACTGTTCGCTTCCCTCGGTGTGCGCATCGCGATCGGCCTGGTTAGCCGGTTCGGAGCATTCGACTGCGTCCGCGACAACGCGGCGTGCTTCGCGGACGCCGCCTTCCCTACGGGCGGCTCCATCATCCCATTCGGCCAGCACCGCGTCTACGTCGCGGTCATCACCGACGAGTACCCTCGCGAGGTGCTCAACTTCACCGGCCCGCCACCGGTCGGCAGGTGCAGTGTCCCCAGTGGCGTTGCAAACCTCTGCACCTGCCTGGAGGTGCTGACCACCGGCTCGCAGAATGTGGCCGCGTGTCGGAGGTAAATCCGGCGGATCTCAGGGTAGGGGGTCCCGAGCTGTGGATCTCGGATCGGTGGTAACACGAACGAAGGAGACGATGTTTACCCAGGTTCGGGCCCTCTTGATGGAGGTAAAACCCTATGTCCTACTCTTGTTTATATTGATGGAGATGTATCGAGTACAAGCTTGATCTACCTTGAGATCGTAAGTTATGGTCTAAACCCTAGGGGTGATGATGAATATCATAATGATCTCTCGACTAGCCTAGCCTCGGCTTATATAATATACTAGAGGCCTAGGATAACAAGAGTCCTAGTCAGCTACGCTAGTGGAGAGGAGTCCTTGTCTTGATCACCAAGTCTTGTGGAATCTTCCTCGTATATGTCATGGGCTACCTGAAGTGGCCCATTATTGAACCGCCATGGGGGTCCTCGGCCCGACCCACTGGTCGGGAGACGACGTGGTGAGTCCCCCCTAGACCAGGACACCGTCAGTAGCCCCCTGAAACGGTCTTCAAGTTGGGGATGCTCCTCAGTTCTTCCGAGCTGTTCTTCGTCTTCGGCCATCAGTCTTGAAAGTTGGTTCAACAAATCTTCCCATCTTCGATCTTGAGGATCGCCGAGCTGAATCCGAAGAGTTCATACGTCGGGCATCCGAGGAGCCCTTTAAGTTTTCGGCCTTTATCAATGCCTTGTTATTTTTATGCCGTACCTCAGGTTCAAAGTTTTTCCCCGTGGAGCGGTGTCCTCCTGCAACGGAGCTCAAACGCCGGACTGCATCCGAGATGTCTTTTTGTAGCCGAGCTCTAACGCCGATCGGCATCCGAGGTGTCATAGATTACCTCAGTCTTGAAAAAGTTGAAGGAGTTCAGCCGAGCTTAATGCCAAAAATGCCCTCTATGGAGCCAGCCACTTGCATCCGAGCTTTACGCCGGACTGCTTCCGAGGTGGTGCACCACCTCGGCCATGAGCTGATTTTTTGTGGAATTTATTTCCAATTGGTGCAATATATTCTCTGTCGAGATGTATAGCCAGTAGCCCTCAAGGTGTGTGTCGGCCAAAAATCCGAGATGCACCTGAAGGAAATCATAAAACCGATGACCCAGTAGCCCCTGAGACTCAGGTCGATTCATGAAATCGGCCTGAGGATCAACTCCTAGCTCGGCAACATACTTAGGAACAGAAACACGGTGTGCATAGTCCTCGAGACTCAGGTTGGGTGCGGCTGACCAACCCGAGGATCGTAATCTCCTCGGAAACTGTTTTGCACTTTGAATTTCCTGCATTGAATCATCAATGCAGTAGCCCAAGAGCCACTGGTCGGGTGGCAACACCAGATCACGGGATCGATGTAACCCGTTAATGGCTTTTAAGTGAGAAGTGGGAAGCCCAGTAGCCCCCGAGCCTTAAGTTGGGCAAGGGTGGCCGAATTAAGGATCAATATCCGGAGTAAATTGAATTTAATCATAATTTATGTGTAATGATTCTATGTATCCAAGTACTTTACATCATTAATGCTCGGATCCGCATTGTACAAAACTTTGTTGACCGACCATCGGCTTCAACCTTCTCGGCCAGTAGCCAAGGAGTGTTTTCCTACTTTGGAAAGCCTTTATAAGGGCAAAGATTTACGGAAAACAAGGCAATCCGGCCATACGGTTTTATAAACAAAGGTACGCGGAGAGATATGTTCTATTACTATTTAACATAAGAAACATCTTCTAGGAAAAATAGTTCCTTTATAAGTTCCTTTTCCCAGGCTGTCATGTTGACCATGATCATGAAACCTCAACTCCGATCAATGTGGGAGAAAAATATTGAGGATTTAGTTTGGGAAAAGTTCCCGAACTCTGTGGTCTTTAATGAACCAAAATTTTCACTTTCGTCATTGCCGACCAATTATATTCTTAAGATGGCTAGCTTTCAGCTTCACCCAGTCTGAGGTACTAGCCCGGATGACCCGGAAGTAACAATCACAGAGGTGCTCCATTTACCCCCTAGCCGAACAATCGGGAACGTAGGGGGTAAGCACAGGAGCCAGGCAACCCAGCTTGCCAAAATCTTAAGTCAAATTGATGCATATTTATGGCTTTATAACGATGATTACGGAAGGCAGCGCTCATATATTGAATACAAACGCTGATGATATGTTGGGCTCTCCAGGAGTCCCGATGTAACCGTGCCGAGGTGCCTCAAGGAGCCCTCGGCACATGTTGTGATTGTTAGCCTCTAAGCTGTATTTGCATCTTTATGCTATATGTTATTTTGGCTCCGTTGCGACAGTTTATAATCTGAAAGTGGCCCATCGTCGGCTTCCACCCCTTTGTAGATGCTACGCAGGGTGTTTCCGCAATAACAAGACAACCCTTAGCCGACGTCTCGGTGCCCGGAGGCGGTTGTGTTAGCGGAAACAAGGCAATCAGATATGCAGGCTTTATAACTTTCACTTAGTCATAGGAGCTTAAAGTTGGGAGGCCAGTTACTAGCCCCCGGTTAGTGTTCGGCGTCAGCCGAGGTCAAACCATTAACACTTCGGCCAATTTTATGAAAGGCCCATTGTTTAACACGGGATAATCTCTATCGATCTATAGTTTGACACCATCATCGGATTGCTAACCAGTTTACGCTTATTGTGACAGTCAGTTTTTGGCTTTCTCCACTGAGGCACTTGACCAGTCAAACCGGAAGTACAATCGCAGTGGTTCTCCCTTTGCACACCTAGCCGAACAAAGCGGAACGTATGAGGCAATCACAGGAGCCGGGCAACCCAACTATTGACCGAAGACACAATTCGAAACTGATGCATATAAAGCAATATCCGAGAACGTTTTACCGAGGACTCCTCAGAGTACCTTGGCTTTTGGTGGGTTCAACTCTAGTCGCAGCCCCTCATTGATATTGCCGATGCTTTAAAGGCATCCGACGTTGTACTGTGAGAGTTATGCTGGAGACACACAGTATCCCCCGAGACTCAGGTTGGGTGCGGCCGACCAACCTGAGGATCGAATCTCCTCGGGAACTAGTACAGACGTCATGTGCGTTTCGCCAACGCCGAGGTGTAGGTCGGCAGGAAAGATGCCGAGTTGCGGGTCAGAAAAGATCTCCTGAGCTGAATTATTACGCAGGGCACCTCGATCATGAGGATGTCCCGCCTGCTGAAAGAAAAACATACAAATAGCTTAAAAGTGCCATAAGCTCGAAAAGCCAAAAAACTTAGCTAAAAACTTGACGTCCGAACTAAATCAAGTTTTTTGGTGCCAATCCGAAGAGTGGTCTTAAAATTAGTTTGTGCTTCCGTCGTGCTTTAACATGACACATCCGATCTCAAGATTTCGAGCGGGTCAGCCTTCGGCTTCAACCTCCTATTCCCGAAGGCGGAGTGCTTCTTAGGCCAGTTTAGCGAACCAAACTCGAGCGGCTTTAGAGAGAAACCAGGCTATCCGGCTATTAACCACACACTCGTGTCGAGAAAGGAATGGTAGAAAAAGACTTTGCAATGACTTAGAAGAAAACACTTATTATAAAACGGCGCATATAAATTTAAGAGCCCCCAGTTAACAAGGGAAAAAGAAGTGTTTTTAACAAACAACTTTTTTGTTTAACACAAATATAATGCTTGGTCGAACCGAACAAAAATTAAAAATTAAAAAAAAGTTGAGCATGAAAGTGACTTAGCTAGTTAATGTGCTCGGTGTTGATGACGTGGTCCGAGCTTGTGGCGGGTCGAGGTTCCAGCCCCCAAGCCGGTCCCGAGGTGCCCGAGCGAAGAGCTCGGCTTGATGAAGTGGTAGTACAGCACTGCCGATATGTTGAGGCGAAGCCCCCGATCCAGCCGAGATGACGAAGCTGGTCGGCTGGCGATGCGGAAGTCCCCGATCCAGCCGAGATGACGAAGCTGGTCGGCTGGTGACGCCGAAGTCCCCGATCTAGCCGAGATGACGAAGCTGGTCGGCTGGTGACGCCAAAGTCCCCGGAGTAGGTTGATAAAGAGATGACGAAGCCTCCGGTCTAGCCGAGGTGACGGAGCAGGTCGGCAAGGTGACGTTGCAGCCCCCTGCCAGCCGAGGTCTCGAAGCAGGTCAGCATGGTGGACATCGGTTTGAAGAAGCAACGGCGCGGCGGTGCCGACGCGGGTCGAAACTTGTGACGCGGTAGATGCCATCTTGATGAAGTGACCACGCGGTGATGCCGATGTGCCAACCCCTTGCAATCCGTGGGGCAATGATGTTCTCTTGATGACTATGTGTCCTTCACAATGCCGAACTCTTTGTCGGCTCGCCGAGGTGATGATCCGAGGTGGTTTCTGTCGGCTCGATGGAGCGACAGCGTAGTCGATGCTATCGCAGGTCGGCAGCCGTGGAGCAACATGGTCGGGCCGATTTGACATCGGCACGACGGTGAAGATCGCCTCGGAAAAGACTCAAAATTTGTGGGCACGTGTTTGAAAACAAAACACAATACCCTATAAGAAATTCACTTCAAAAAAATTGTCCGATAATATGTTCATGAAAAAGATGAACTCGGGTCGGATTCGTTTTCATGCAGAAAACAGATCCGGAAATTGAGGCACTCCTCGGGCTGTTCCCGGAGTTTGAACGGTCGGATCGAGCTGAAATTTTGAGCGATGGTAGATATAGGAATTCCGCAGCCGATCAACAGTTGGATCTTCCAAAGGATATCCGAGTTGGACGCTGGACTCCTCGCCCTAGACTCATCCAGATTCACGTCTAGATTTGACAGGGCTCCGGTATATCATAGATCGCCGGAGATTCATCCATCGGAACGCGATGAAATTTTACAGGGTTGTTCTAGACTCAATTCCGCACAATTCCACCAAAACAATCGTCAAAGCGACGCTCGAGGAGGCAGGGACGGCGAACACGAATCCGCTGTCCAGGAAAACTGCACAATCGCGCGAGGGCAATGTTGACCTTGAGCCCCCGAGCTCCATGGACGATTTTTTCATGATCCCGGATGAGATCAGGGTTGATGATGATGAAGACATCTGTCCGATCTTGACGATCCGAAGAGAAGCCTAGTCCTCGGTCCCGCCAAGGTGACTAGTCGGGCCGACGATGGAGATGCCGACGTCGCAGTTGATCTGCAGGCGAACCATTGACCCTTCGTCGATCACACAGCGGAACTCTCAATGAAAGCACCAGAGTGGGAGGTAAATCTGGCGGATCTCAGGGTAGGGGGTCCCGAGCTATGGATCTCGGATCGGTGGTAACAGGAACGAAGGAGACGATGTTTACCCAGGTTCGGGGCCTCTTGATGGAGGTAAAACCCTATGTCCTGCTCTTGTTTATATTGATGGAGATGTATCGAGTACAAGCTTGATCTACCTCGAGATCGTAAGTTGTGGTCTAAACCCTAGGGATGATGATGAATATCATAATGATCTCTCGACTAGCCTAGCCTTGGCTTATATAATATACCAGAGGCCTAGGATAACAAGAGTCCTAGTCAGCTACGCCGGTGGAGAGGAGTCCTTGTCTTGATCACCAAGTCTTCTGGAATCTTCCTCGTATATGTCATGGGCTGCCTGAAGTGGCCCACTGGTCGGGAGACGACGTGGTGAGTACCCCCTAGTCCAGGACACCATCACCGCGGTTGGTGCTTCCCATGCCCGCCTGGAGCACCTGTGCATGCCCATCACGCCCAGCGCCGACCCGGCCGCCGCCGCGGCCGAGCTCGAGGAGACGCGCAAGCGCCTGCTCGACGAGGTCACGGCGCTCGCCGCTGCGCAATGCCGGATGGCGTCCGTGCTGCGCGAATACAACAACGCTCACGGCCTCACGTCGCCTGGCGACGGTCCAAGCCGGCTAGGTGAGGTGCAACGCCGGGGCAGTGTCCTTGGCCAGATGTTGTGCATGAACCGGCCCACCTACATCACCCCCGTCAAGAACATGCGGGCTGCCGAGGCGGCCGCGGCCGAATTACCACACCTGGAGGGCGAGGAACTGCTGCAGCAACAGCAGCGCGTTCAGGACCTCCTGGCCGCTGCGAACCTGCAACAGGCACAGTACGCGGCCCCTCGGGGCTCAGCCGGCTCCTGCTAGGAGTCCCCTAATCTCTGACCGGTCGATCGGCAGCTGGCCGGAGGGCCGCTACAAACGCAATAGGCGTCTTCTCCGCACGGCGACCGTCGCCGCGAAAGCCGGCTGTAGAGCGGCCGGAGCCAGAGCAACCGCGACCCGTCGGCTGTCAACAGCCGGGCGAACGAGCCAGCTGGCGCGGCACACCGCCAGCCCATGCCCGCGCGGCGGGGCCAGCCCGCCTCCGAGGGTCTGGCTGCGCAGCCGGCGATAAACGAGCGCTTAGGGCCTCGACCTCTCCGTGACGAGCAGGACGCACACTACCGCATTGAGCGGCTGGCGTGGTCCCTGGCCCTGGAGTAGGAAACTTCAGCCGGCCCGGCTTGCTTCGGGCCGCGCATTCGCGAGAAGCCTTTTCCCAAGGGATTCATGTTGGCCCGCGATACCCCCAAGTACGGCGGGGCCACCAAGCCGGAGGACTGGCTGACAGACTACACCACGGCAATCGGCATCGCCGGCGGCAACAAGCGCGTAGCGGTACGCTACGTGCCCCTCATGCTGCTCAGCTCGCCCGGACATGGCTGAACAGCCTGCCGGCCAACAGCATCAACACCTGGCTCGACTTCGAGGACGCCTTCGTGTGCAACTTCACTAGCACGTACAAGCGTCCTGGCCGTCCACGCCAGCTCTCTCTTTCTGCGTTCAGGAGAAGGACGAGTCCCTCCGCGACTACCTCACGCGGTGGTCGGAGCTGCGTAACTCCTGCGAAGGGGTCCACGAGGTGTAGGCGATCCAGTACTTCACTGAGGGTTGCAGGGATGGCACCATGCTCAAGCATAAGCTCATGCGCATGGAGCCGGCGACCATGGCGGAGCTCATGGTCATAGCGGACAAGTACGCTACGGCCGACTCCGCGATGAAAATGCCGATCCACCTCGACACAGCCGGCAAGGCAATCCAAGACCGGCCGGCTGGCCAACAGCCGGCTGGAGACGGCGGCACCGGCTCCTCGAGACGGCGCCAGAATGACAACACCAAGCGGAAGGATGAGTAGCCGGACAGCCGCTACGGCAGCCGGCAACTCACAGCCGTTGAGGAGGAGCAACCGGCTGCTTTAGGCGGCAGCCGGCGCCAGCGAACCGGCACGAAGACGTGGTAGCCCAGGCTCACGTTCGAAGAGATGCTCAACAAGCCGTGCAAGCATCACAGTGGTGCCAAGCCGTCCATGCACACCACCCGGCAGTGCAGCTGGACTCAGCGACTGATGCGAGGCGACGCTCTGCCGCCTCCGCCTCCGGGTCTGCCGCCTCCGCAGCCAGCCCCGGCAGCCGGAGCTGTCCGCGATGAATTCCCCCGCTAGGACGTGGCCTACGTCATCTTCACCAGCGAGGGCGACGACAAACGCAGCCAGCGCAGGCGCACGCAAGAGGTGAACGCAATCGTTCCTCCAGTCCCCCAGTTCATGCACTAGTCTGAGAAGCCCATCACCTGGGGCCATGAGGACCACCCGGCTATGATGCCCACGCCCGGCGGCTACGCGCTGGTCCTCGACCCCACCTTCGTCTCCAACCGGCTCACCTACCGTTTCTCGCGGGTGCTGGTCGACGGTGGAAGCAGCATCAACATCCTCTACCGTGACACCATGCTCAAGCTGGGGATCAAGGAGTCCCAGCTCCAGCCCAGCTGGGCGGTGTTCCACGGCATCGTGCTGGGGCACTCCTGCTCCCCCATCGGCAAGATCCAGCTAGAAGTCCTGTTCGGCACCAATATGCACTTCCGCCGCGAACCAATCTGGTTCAAGGTGGTGGATTTGGAGAGCCCGTACCATTCGCTCTTGGGCCGGCCCGCGCTCGCCAAATTCATGGCGGTGCCCCACTACGCGTACCTAAAGCTGAAGCTGCGGGTCCCAAGGGCATCATCACCATCGCCGGCGACTACAAGAAATCCCTCGAGTGCGTCGCAGCCGGCTCCAAGCAGGCCGAGTCGCTGGTCATTGCCGAAGAGAGGTGCCAGCTCGACTTGCTCGTGGCCTTTTTGCGCGAGCAGCTAGCCATGCCGGAGAAGCTAAAGCAGCCGGCCGATGAGGCGGCTTTCCAGCCATCCAAGGATACCAAGAGGGTCCCGTTCGACCCAGCCAACCCAGACCTGTGTGTTGTCGTGGGCACCCGCCTCGACAGCAAATAGGAAGGCGAGCTCGTTGGCTTCCTCCACTAGAATCGGGATATCTTCGCATGGTCCCCCAAAGACATGCCGAGTGTCCCGAGGGAGTTCGCCGAGAACCACCTCCACGTCCGGCCGGATGCCAAGCCGGTAAAGCAACTGCTACGCCGCTGCCCGCAGCCGGCTTCATCATGGAATTCTTCCACCCGGACTGGCTGGCAAACCCAGTCCTGGTGTTGAAGAAGAATGGGACTTGGCGCATGTGTATTGACTACACCAGCCTCAACAAGGTCTGCCCCAAGGCTCCCTTTGCTCTGCCTCGTATCGATCAAGTCATCGATTCCATGGCCGGCTGCGAGCTGTTGTCCTTTCTAGATGCCTACTCAGGCTACCACCAGATCGCGCTGGACCTGGACGACCGGCTGAAGATGTCCTTCATTACCCCATTCGGGGCATTTTGCTACATCACCATGGCCTTCGACCTGAAGAACGCAGGCGCCACATTCCAGCGCTGCATGCAGAAGTGCTTCTTGCCGCAAATCGGCCGGAATGTGCATGTATACGTCGACGACATCGCTATCAAGACAAAGCAGCACTTCACCCTTCTGGACGACCTCAAGGAGACGTTCGCCAACCTGCGCAAGTTCCGGATCAAGCTGAACCCGGAGAAGTGCGTGTTCGGCATGCCAGCCGGCCAGCTCCTCGGTTTCCTCATTTCAGAACGAGGGATCGAGGCGAACCCCGAGAAGATCAAGGCCATCGAGCGCATGCGCAAGCCATCTCGGCTGCGAGACGTCCAGAAGTTCACCGGCTGCCTGGCCTATCTCAGCTGGTTCGTCAGCCGGCTGGGAGAGAGAGTGCTGCCCCTATACCAGCTGATGAATAAAACGACTGAATTCGACTGGACGCCGCAGGCAGACGAGGCCTTCCGCGACCTCAAGGGCATGCTCTCCACCGCTCCCATCTTGGCCGCACCGGCTGCCAAGGAGCCCATGATGATGTATATCGCCGCCACCACTCGCGTGGTTAGTGTGGTGCTGGTGGTGGAGCGCCCTGAGGAGGGCAAGGCGCAGGCCGAAGGTGTCCTCCGGCAGCTCCACCCCGTCCTCCGCGCGCTCCCTGACGAACACGTCGAGGTCGACGTAAGAAGCAAGGTCGCTGGCGCGGAGACCAATGGCGTCCGCGTGGGGCTCCAGGTCCGCCTCGGTCCGCCGGGTGGCCAACTGGTCCAGCTCCACACCCGGATACCACGAGAGCACGAAGCTCAATGCCATATGGGTGCCGGCTCGGGCCGCGGAAGCCTTCCACGCCTCCAGGCGCTCCGTTGCCGCCTCCAGCCACCTGGCCACCCGGCTAGTGGTATCGGGCATAACCGCACTAGGCCAGAGGACCTGCGCCAGCTTTAGGCCCGTGCTCCGGAATCGGTGGAGGAGACGGCCAATCAGCGGGACCCAGACCTCGGCGGCGAGGGCAGTCTCCTCCACCGTCCAGGCATCATGGTCCCCGATGACGACGCCTTGACCCCAATGGTACCGCTGATCCTCCCCCACGGTAGTACCGCTCTCTGCTGTAGCACCAATCTTGCAACGGCCGTAACTTTTGCATACGATCTCGGATTGAGACGATTTTTATATCAAAATCGACAGATTCAACGAGACGAAGACAATCCGTGTAGAAACTTTTCTCATATGAGGCCGTCTTGGGGGCGTAATTAGCCGAATAATGTTCTGGATAAAACATCCCAGTACTTCGAACACAACTTCGGCCTTAGAGATGAGATCGGATGGCTATGGCCCAAATATTAAAGTTTCTCCTTTCAACGATACGGAACTTTCTCACCTTGAGCACTTTTCCATTTGAGGCCTTTTTAATTATGTTTTTGACCATGCCAAAATCTGGTGTCAACACGCTGGCCGACTTCCTCGTCGACTGGGTGGAAACCCAGTACTTGCCGCCGGCTCCCGACTCCACGCATTGGCGCGTGCATTTCGATGGCTCCAAAATGCGCGCCGGCTTGGGAGCCGCCATCGTCCTCTCCTCCCTGAAGGGGGACCGGCAAAAGTACGCGCTGCAGATCCACTTCGCCGCCTCCAACAACGTGGCGGAATATGAGGCCCTCGTCCACGGCCTCCGGCTGGCCAAGGAGATCGGCATCCGGCGCATCCTCTGCTTCGGAGACTCTGACCTGGTGGTGCAGCAGGTCACTAGAGAGTGGGACGCCAGGGATGCCAACATGGCCAGTTATCATTTCCTGGTGCAGCAGATATGCGGCAACTTCGAGGGTATCGAGTTCCACCACACCCCTCGAGCCGACAACGAGGCGGACGACGCATTGGCCAAGATCGGCTCCACCCGGCAGGCCATTCTAGACGGCATCTCCCTCGAGGACCTGCACAAGCCCTCCATCAAGCCCTTCCCAGACTATGAATCCATCTTCATCCCGGCCGACTCTGGGAACGCCGGCTCGGGCGATCCGCCGGCAACCGGCCCGCAACTCCCGTGGGCTGCCACCTCCGGCCCAGGGACTTCAGCATCCGGCACGGGGGCTGCCGGCTCCTTCCCGGGGACTTTAGCATCCGGCCCGGGGGCTGCCGGCTCCTTCCCGGGGACTCCAGCATTTGGCCCGGGGGCTGCCGGCTCCAGCCTGGGGACTTCAACATCCGTCCCGGGGCTGCCGCTCCGGCCCACCGCCTCCCGACCCAACCGGCCCCGTGCAAGCAGCTGTCTTGACGGTAATCGAAGCACCATCCTGGGCACAGCCCATCCTCACCTTCCTTGTAAGCAGCGAGCTCCCCGCGGACGAAGAGGCGGCCCGGCAAGTGCAACGCCGGGCTCCGGCCTACACCATCATCAACCGCGAGCTCGTTAAGCGCAGCGCAACCGGCGTGTTCCAACGTTGCGTCGAGCCAGACAAAGGGATTGTGATCCTGAAGGACATCCACCAGGGCGAGTGTGGCCACCACGCCGCCTCAAGGGCCACCATGGCCAAGGCGTTCCGCCACGGTTTCTACTGGCCGACTGCTCTGGAGGACGCCAAACAGCTGGTCCTCAAGTGCAAGGGCTGTCAGCACTTCAGCACGAAGAGCCACCAGCTGGCTGCGGCCCTCCAGACCATCCCCATCACATGGCCCTTCGCCGTCTGGGGCCTTGACATGGTGGGGCCATTCAAAACCGCTCGAGGCGGCATGACGCACCTGTTGGTGGCTGTCGACAAGTTCACCAAGTGGATCGAGGCCAAGCCCATCAAAAAGCTAGACGGCCCCACAGCCGTCACATTCTTCAAAGATATCACTATCTGCTATGGAGTCCCCCACAACATCATCACCGACAACGGCACCAACTTCGCCAAGGGTGCGCTGGCTTGCTTCTGCGCCGGCCAAGGGATCTGGCTGGACCTTGCGTCGGTGGCCCACCCGCAGTCGAACGGCCAGGCGGAAAGGGCCAACGGCCTGATCCTCGCTGGCATCAAGCCCCGGCTCGTCGAGCAACTCGAGCGCTCGGCCGGCTGCTGGATTGAAGAGCTGCCGGCTGTGCTCTGGAGCCTCAGGACCACACCCAACCGGTCAACCGGCTTCACCCCTTTCTTCCTCGTGTACGGGGCCGAGGCCATCATCCCAACTGACATCGAGTTCGACTCGCCTCGAGTCACCCTGTACACGGAGGCGGAGGCAAAGGAGGCATGCGAAGACGGCGTTGATCTACTTGAAGAAGCACGCAAGCTGGCCCTAAGCCGGTCAGCCATCTACCAGCAGAGCTTGCACCGCTACCACAGCAAGAAGATCCGTCCCCTCGCATTCCGAGAGGGCGACCTGGTGCTCTGGCTGGTCTAGCGGATAGCTGGCCAGCACAAGCTGTCCTCCCCATGGGAGGGCCCCTTCATCGTCAGCAAGGCAATGAGCAATAACGCCAACTACCTCATCGACACGCAGAAGCCGCAGAAGCGCAAGAGGGATGGCTCCAGCAAGGACAGCGAGCGTCCCGGGAATGCGGAGCTCCTCCGCCCGTTTTACAGTTAAAACGGTGTACGTATGTATCGCAAACCTTTTGGTACTTTTACTGAAAGCAGCCGGCACCCTCGAGCGACTCTCGGGGGCTGCCTTTCATATCTTTGAGCACTTTGCATGCTTTATCATTTCTTTCGCTTCGGCCCCGAGCTGGCAAGGCCGTCCCGGGGGCTAGCCGGCCAGCCCGTGCCCTCCTTTTCGACAGTCGGCCTAGTAATGTGCATGGCGCCAAAGGCCCACTCTCCGTCTCCAGCCACAGACTACAACCCGGCTGTCCGGCTAGCGAGAGCAAAAGCCTGCGGCCGCCTACACACGAAAAACGACTAAGGAAATTTTCGGCTCGAACAGAACCGGCTCCTCGTGCGCCGGCTGCCCCGCAGCCGGCCCACTGCTCGCTCACTCGAACCTAACTCCTATGGTCTAAGTATCGTGCTCCCACCCTTGCGGCCCACGCCCCGTCCCAGCTACAGACCGCAACCCGACTGTCCGGCTGGTGAGGCAAAGACCAAAAGAAGGGGCGGACGAGAAAAACGGCAAAGGGACAAAGGAAATAGGCGAGCCGGCAACTGGCAGCAAACACATGTGTGCACAAGCAATTGCATATATATACATAAGATAAAGGCCAACGGCCGAGGTTCATTACATCAAAACTACACCCCGAGTGGGTGGAACCGCATGTAGCTAACTATGTCTGTTCAAAGCAAAAAAAGCAGATAAACATGGCCGCCTAGGCCTCCAGCTGCTCGGTCTCGGGAGCTGCCACCTGGGGATATGCCGAGGTGGTGACGTTCGCCTCATCAGCCGGCGGGGGCGGGCCGTCTCCCTCGCTGCTGGAGCCGGTCTCCTCCTCTCTGTCCTCCACCTCCTCGCCGTTCAGGGGCAGGCCGAAGGTGTCCTCCGGCAGCTCCACCCCGTCCTCCGCGCTCTCCCTGACGAACACGTCGAGGTCGACGTAAGAAGCAAGGTCGCTGGCGCGGAGACCAATGGCGTCCGCGTCGGGCTCCAGGTCCGCCTCTGTCCGCCGGGTAGCCAACTGGTCCAGCTCCACGCCCGGATACCACGAGAGCACGAAGCTCAACGCCATATGGGTGCCGGCTCGGGCCGCGGAAGCCTTCCACGCCTCCAGGCGCTCCGTTGCCGCCTCCAGCCACCTGGCCACCCGGCTGGTGGTATCGGGCATAACCGCACTAGGCCAGAGGACCTGCGCCAGCTTTAGGCCCGCGCTCCGGAATCGGTGGAGGAGACGGCCAATCAGCGGGACCCGGACCTCGGCGGCGAGGGCAATCTCCTCCACCGTCCAGGCATCATGCTCCCCGATGACGACGCCTTGACCCCATTGGTACCGCTGATCCTCCTCCACGGCCTCCTCGGCCACGCCATGCAGACCAGGAAAGTGCTGTAGAGGAAAACAGAAAAGAACAGTCAAGACGCCGGCTCATGGGAGGCAGCCGGCCAAGGACAAAGGTGAACTCACCAACGAAGAGCTCGTCCATCTGCCGCGCTTCATGCAGCATCCGCTGCTCCTTTGCCGCCCACTCACGGGCCTGGCGGTCACGGTTAGCGTTGGCTGGCCTCCTCGGCGGCTTTCTTCAACCGCTCGTCCCTCGCCGCCACCGCCTGGCGGTGCTCCTCGCCGAGCCGCCGAAGTTCGGCCTGGTGGGCGGCCGCCTGCTGGTCCACAAGCTCCTGCAGCTGGTCGCGCTCCGCAGCAAGCAAGTCGCGCTACTGGCCGGCCCGGGCCACCCGGAGCCAGAGACTTTGGACCTCGACCGGGTCGACGGTGGCGGCTGCGCAATGGAGCCAAGATTTCAGCCGGGGACGGTCGGAGAAGGAAAAGATCAAAGCCTGAGAAGGTTCGACCAGGCTGCTCCTCAGCCAGCCCGAACCTTGGGGGCTACACCCAGTGGGTGCGCTGGCGCGCCCCCACTGGAAGACAGCAAGAACGCATACCTTTGACCCGATGCAGCTCCTCCTCCTTGGCCGCTAGCTGGGCCTGGCTCTCCTTGTACCTCCCCACGAGCACGTTGTGCGCCGCCACCCGCTGGTCATGGAGAGCCTACAAGAGAGGCCATGCATAAATCTTAAGAATGCTCGAGAAGGCCCGACCCACCTACTGCGCAGCCGGCTCGGGCCTCAGGGGCACGCACCCACTGGAAAGCAACCGGCCCGGTCAAGAAGAATAGCAAAGAAACGACACACTCACCGCAACAGATTGATCCAGCCACTGCAGTTGGCTTAGCCCCTCTTGGGCGAAGCTCCGCAGGTGGCTCGCGTGGTCGGCAAACCCCAGGCGCACCTCATCCACCGCGGTGGTCAGGACGCCGGGGGTCGTTCCGCTGGAGGACTCGCACATGGCCGCCCAGTCCCGCTGCAGCCGAGGGGCGGAGCTGACACTGGTCCTGCTGCCGGCCAGCCTCGGTTCGGCGCGGCGCCTTGCGGCTCTTCCGCCCGCCGCTGGGAGCACCACGGTTAAGACGCGCTCTGGCGCAGCGTCCGTGCTGGACAGGGGCACCCCCCCTTTTGCCCCGGTCCGGCCGCCGCCCTCGCCGCTGTGGCCGTCTGGCCGGCCGCCTGCTGGTGCTTCGTCCGACGTCTCCGTCCGGCCAGCCCCCGGCTGCTGGGCACCCGTCGTGTCCTGCCGGCGGCCCCGCTGGTCGCGCCCGCATCGATCTCCATCTGGCGGGCTGTCTCGTTCCGGGCGGCGGCGTCCGCCTACGCCTTGGCGGCGGCGTCCGCCTGCTCCCTGGCGGCGGCATCCGCCTGGGTCTTGGCGGCAGCCTCCTTCCATGCCTCCTCCGTGCGCGCCCCCTCCCCCTGGCGGTTCTGGTCAGCCGGGTCGGCCAGCCAGCTGTCTCCCGCGCCGCCTGTGCCCCCCAGTACCGACGGGGCAACGGTCTTCGCAACGTCCTTCGGGGCTCTGGACGAAGAGACCCAGATAAGAAACAAGAAGAAGAGCAAAGCAAGAAGGAATCAGTAAATCGAACACGGAAGATTAACTTACCCCAAGGCCATCGGGATCGGGCGCTTGCACCGCCCGGCCAGCTTCTTTGGGTCAGACCTCCAGGCCTGGGCCGCGGGTCGAACCTTCTTCGCGACCTGCCACCCTCCGGCTGGCGCCGCCTCCGCCGGGCGCTTCTCGCTTGGCCGCGCCGCGGCTGCCGGCTCCTCCAACGACTGCTTCCCGTGCGGCCACGCGTCGGCCACCTGCTCCCCAGCCAGGGGGTCCTCCCCCGTCCACCACAGCTGCCTCCGGGACGTAGGTGCAGGGCCAGCCGGCGCGGCTGGTGGCTCGACATCACCCTCGCCGGTGACATCATCCTGGTCATCATCGTCCGGCTAGTCTTGGAGGGACGGGGTCCGCTGCCGCCTGCCGGCTGCGTCGTCCTCGCCCGCTCCGCCCCCTTCGAGCTCCGGCTCGACCGCCTCCTTGTCTGCCTTGTCCTCCACGTCGGAGGCCTCTTAGTCCAGTGCCAGGATTCGGGGGTTCGGCCCGTCGTGGGTCTGCTGGCTCGGGAACCGCTGTAGCCGGCTTAGCGGATCAGGCCAAAGGAAAAGAG
The DNA here is from genome assembly GCA_039707655.1 of Elymus sibiricus. Taxonomy (NCBI): domain Eukaryota; kingdom Viridiplantae; phylum Streptophyta; class Magnoliopsida; order Poales; family Poaceae; genus Elymus; species Elymus sibiricus. The sequence goes on along the minus strand of CM077670.1, from coordinate 2,481,678 downwards.
AAGAAAATGCGAAGAATGGGGTCCAAGGACTCACCGCCGGTGCGGGAGCCTGCCGGTTGTAGGGCTCCTTGCCGAAGCGCCACTCCGCCTAGACGAGCTTGGTGGTGGACATGTTGTTAACGCGGCAAGCGACCTCGGCCGGCGTCAGCTCCTTCATCGACAGCCGGCTGGGGTCACGCCAGCCGCTCATGTCACATACCCGGTGTGGTCGGCGTTGCAGCGGCAGCACCCGGCGGCTGATGAAAGCCGCGATCAGATCTGCGGCGACGAGCCCCTCCCTGGCGAGCATCTCGTGGAGCCGGCTGCAGATGTTCACGATCTCTGCGGACGGCTGCCTGGGGTTGTGGCCCCAGTTCTGCTTTCCAGCCGGCGTGACATTGGTGTAGGGGGGCAGGTTGATGCGGTCGACAGCTGGATCGACGTTCTTCACGTAGAAGAACGACCTCTGCCATTTCTTGGCCGACTCCTCGAGCGGAAGCTTGGGGAAGCTGCCAGCCGGCCGGCCGTACACCACTGCCGCCCCGCAGGCGAACATGACGCCGGGCCTTGCCGTCTTCTGCTTCAGATAAAACAGCCGGCTCCAGAGCTCGGTGTATGGCCACAGGCCGATGTACCCCTCGCAGAACGCCATGAAGGCAGAGAGCTGCAAGACGGTGTTGGCGCCCAGGTGGTGCGGCTGCAGGCCAAAGTAGCAGAGGAACCTGCAGAAGAAGTCGCTCGAAGGGAGGCCGAATCCGTGAGCGAAGTGCGTGAGGAAGACCACCACTTCGGCGTCCCGCGGCGTCGCCACGACCTCGGCGCCGGGCAAGCGCGCCTCCACCTCGCCCGCCGGCGTCAGCCTCCGCGTACGGCGGAGGTACGCAATGTCACATCAGACCCCTCCCATGAGCCCTTTGGCTACGCCATTGATGGGCTCGGCGGGGGCGCGGACACGGTGGCAGTGCGGTGAAGACCGAGGAGGAGCCCCAGCGGGTTGCTGGTGCGGCGCGGTGGCGGCACGAGCGAGTGGCGCCGCGGCGGTGTGCAGCACGCGTGCGGGCGAGAAGATGGGGGAAGCAATGGAGATGGAGGAAGTGAAGAAGGAGAGGAAGACGAAGGCAACTGGCGGGGCGAGGAGTGAAGTGCTGCAGCCTCTCCCCCTCCCCTCCATTTGAACCCACGAGCGAACGTGGGGGGAATGGGATCGTCTGCGCCCATGATCTCCACTCCCCCCGCGATGCGCGGGCGCATTAACACACACATTGACACCGAGGGGAAACCCAACCGTCGGGCTCATCCGCAGCGGATCCCGCGCGCGGGCCGAGGCTATGGCCTGGCGGGCCCGGTCTGCGACGACGTCCCATCGCACGCATGGCCTGGCAGGCCTCGGCCCGCCACTGGGCTGCACGTGGCACGCCCCTGGCCTGCGGCGGGCGTGAATCGCCAAGCCGGCTGGGCGCGCGTCGGCGGGGCCATTCATTTTCTTCTCCGGCTGGGCATCGCACGGGCCGGCTTCCGGCTGCCGGCGTCGGCGGCGCCGGGCCGGCCTCCGGCTGGGAGGCTCTCCTCAGCCAGGCCCGGGCGTCCTAAGATCTACTGCCTCCTCTGAGGGGGAAAGCTGCAAAGGCTGTCCGCCTCGGGCCGTAGGGCCTCAACTGCTTTGTGGACTACTGTCGGGGGGATGACCCCTGGGTAGGCACAACAAAGGCAAGACAAGGCAAGGCGATTTTTCAAACACAACGGGGCGGCCAAGGCCCCTCAGTCCGGCTGGCCCTCTAGCCGGCTCATTAGGCATAGTGCCGGCTGGGCACGGCGCTACGCCCGGGCCGGCTGCCCGCAGCCGGAGGGATCAGCGCCTGTCAAATCCAGCCGTACGACATGGCTTCCTCCTGACACGGGGGCGTGGCTACAGTGCCACCTGCCCCGCTGACCGAGGCAACAGACATCATGATGGCCTGGCGCCGCAGAAGCGACGGGTCACGTGGCTACAGGAGCCCGCAGCCGGCGGGCCCCACGGATAACAGGAGCCCGCGGCCGGTGGGCCCAACGACCAACAGCAACCGGCCGCCGACGGGCCCCACGGCCAACAGGAGTCCGCAGCCGGCGGGCCCCGCATGGAGCCGATCACTGACACCGGGGCCCCGCCCCTCTTATTTTACCATTGTACACTGGGAGGCCGAGCTATAAGACCTCCCAGGAGCCCCCCAAGAGGGGGGTCCGCTCGCTCCACACTCACACATACACCAGTGAGAGGACAGGTGGAACTAGCTCCTTCTTCCTCCTTGCACCAAGCAGCTCCAGGAGCACCATTGTAACCTTTGCGATCTTCATAGCGATCCTTGCAGGACGTAGGGGTGTTACCTCCATCAGAGGGCCCTGAACCTGGGTACGTCTCTCTGTCTTAGTGCTCGGGCCCAATCCCGCATCCGGACACCGTCAGCGTCCATCGGCCCCAACCACTAGAGATAAGCCATCCCATGCCATCTGCCGTGCCAAAACCATGACACACGCACTCATACCAGCACTCGTACCAGGTGGCCAAGGCACTGTGCCATCCAACCCTGCAACTTTCGTTAAAGGGCCAACGCCAGAATAGGATCAGAGGAGTCTCCAAACCTCCATCTTCGTCGCCAGTAGCATCCACGAACCCTGGCTACCATTTTCCCATCTCCATCTCCATAGCCTCCACCATCACCATCACCGCAACATTCATCTCCAAGTTAGCCATACCTTGTAATCGTGTATCGCATCCGGCAACCATTGTAAGACATATTATCAATGAAACATTCATCTTGATGTGTTCTTCAATGATTTCTTCTTGTGATCCGATCACCATGTGTGAGTAATTCGGTAAGCTCATGGGTTGAGGCATAGCCTTGCAACCCTATGTATTTATTGAAGGGATTGATGGAATGACTTTGAACTAACGTCTCGTATGTGTGAAATAAAATTGCTTCGTAGTTGTCTCTTGTCTCTCTCGCGATCTTCATCCGTGCAGATACCCAGGATCTTGGAGTTCGAGCCACAAGGAGACTAAGGGCAGAGAGACCGTGAAGCACTATTCTGAACACCAGTGACAGAAAGGTTTAGTACGGTAGCATGAATTCTATCTCTGGGAATACAAGAGGTGTAGTCATTAAATGCCTAATGCTTTTGTCTGATTCTATCTTAATTATCGAGGCAACCCCGCATGATGGATAGGGCCTTCGGTTGGACAACTGAGTATTGATGCAGGACGCACTCCGATCAAGACGTAATTTGGACACATCTCCCACTTTGATACATTGCAAGCACATCTTGACGGGTCTCTTCCAGGGCACAAATTAATATCACAATGATCCCGTTCGCAAGTATATGGTTGTAAGAATTAAGTCCTCATACCCGTGCCTATTTTTATTATAAGTGTTCTACGTTGCAACTTGATTACGATCCGGTCTAAAAACTAAAATTTAATACTCTTGCAAAAGCTGTTAGAAACCCTTGTCTTCAAGCTGCACGTCCTCTCGTGGGTTCGATAATTCAGGGTCACCTCTGGGGAAAAAGGCGAGAATCCTTTTTGCTATCTATTTACCGGATCACTAAAGGGACTCATCAATGCACCAGCAGCAATATACTCGGCCTCAGCTGTTCAGAGAGATACACAATTCTGCTTCTTCGAGGACTAACACACCAAAGATCTACCGAGGAAATGACAAGTCCCGGAGGTAGATTTCCTATCCATGCTGTCACCATCATAATCTGAGTCAAAATATCCCATGAGATCGAACTGCGCTCCTTTGGGGTACCATAAACCCAAAGTGTGGGTGTGAGCCAAATATCTCAGAATACGCTTAACCGCTAAGTGATGCGATTCTTTCGGTGCAGCGTGAAAACGTGCACAGATGCAAATACTCAACATTATGTCAGGCCTAGATGCACATAGGTAAAGGAAAGAACCAATCATAGAATGGTATACCTTCTATCAAACGCTTTACCATTTTCATCAGCATCCAGATGACCATTAGTCGGCATTGGAGTTTTGATTCCTTTGCAATCTTGCATTTTGAACTTCTTCAGGCAGTCCTTGAGATATTTCTCCTAAGAGATAAAAGTCCCATTCTTTTGCTGACGGATTTGTAATCCAAGAAAGAATTTCAGCTCGCCCATCATGGACATTTTATACTTCTCGGACATCATTCTCCCAAACTCAACACTGCAAGCATTGTTAGTACAGCCAAAGATAATATCATCCACATAAATTTGACACACAAATAAATCTCCATTATATGAGCATGTGAATAGAGTGGAATCTGTGGATCCAGGTTTGAATCCCTTTCTCAGCAGGAATTCCTTTAGAGTATCATACCAAGCTCAAGGAGCTTGCTTGAGCACATAGAGAGCTTTCTTCAACCTGTAAACTCTGTCAGGATAATCAGGATGCTCAAAACCTGGTGGCTGCTTAACATATACTTCCTCCTCAATTTTACCATTGAGGAAAGCACTTTTCACATCCATTTGATAGACAAATATATCATTGAAATTAGCATAAGCGAGAAGAATGCAAAATGCTTAAAGACGAGCAACCGGAGCATAAGTTTCACCAAATTCAATACCTTCGACTTGTGTATAGCCCTGAGCCACAAGTCGAGATTTATTTCTTACCACAACACCATTTTCATCCTACTTGTTGTGGAAGATCCATTTGGTACCGATGATATTATGCTTCTTGGGGTCTGGTCGCTTGACCAATTCCCACACATCATTTATCTCGAGCTGAAGTAATTCTTCTTACATAGCATTCATCCAATCAGGGTCTCTCATAGCTTCATCAAACTTTGTCGGTTTTGAGATTGAGACAAAAGAGAAATGCCCACAGAAGTTAACTAAACAAGTACAAGAACGAGTAGTTGGACCTGGACCTGGTTGATTTATATCATCGAGGATCAAGCCAATATCCACTCGATTTACCACTCGTCACTGAGGAGGGTTTGCATTTCCTTTGTGCTGAGCATTATCATCAGCATTTGTCTCAAGATTGGCATTATTCTCACCATTTACATTATTCTCAGCATCGGCATTCTCCTCAACAATAGCTTGATGAGTTCTTCATCAGAAAGGAGGAGAATCATCATCAGAGGAATCTAAAGCATTAGCTTTGATAGGTTTGACTTCCCCAATAGCCATAGAATGAATAGATTCATCAACCAACGGTTCATCTATCACAGAAGGCAGGTGCTCTTTTTGCATGCCGTTAGATTTAACAAACCGCACATTTACCGTTTCCATAACTTTCCCATAGTGAGAGTTATAGACCCGATAAGTATGCGAATTTGAGCCATAACCGAGAAGAAAACCCTCATGTGCTTTAGGTGCAAATTTAGAATTGTGATTCATATCACGAATATAGCATGGTGCACCAAAAACATGAATATATGAGACATTTGTTTTTTCCAGTAATAAGCTCATATGAGGTTTTCTTCAAGAACCTGTGAAGATAAACACGGTTAACAATATGACAAGCAGTATTAATGGCGTCCACCCTGAAACGGATTCAGGTTTTATACTCACTGAGCATTGTTCTCGCCATCTCGATAAGAGTTTGATTCTTTCTCTCCACAACTCCATTTTGCTGAGGAGTATATGCTGCAGAGAATTCATGAGTAATACCATTTTCATTGAGAAAGTCCTCAATATTAGTATTTTTTAACTCAGTGCCATTATCACTTCTGACATGCTTGATAATCACTTCATATTCATTCTGAGCCTTCTTGGCAAATCTCTTGAAAGTGTCATGGGTCCTGGTTTTATCTTCAAGAAAGAAAACCCATGTGAATCGAGAAAAATCATCGACAATAAAGAGTCCATAATGATTACCACCAGAGCTCGAGTACTTTTGAGGTCTGAAGAGGTCCATGTGCAGTGTCTCGAGAGGACTTGTCGTGGTCATGATAGTCTTCGAAGAATGATGTTTCTTCGCGAGATTTCCATCCTCACATGCACCACAGAGATGATCCTTGTCAAATTTCACATCAGCTATTCCCACGAGATGATTTTTCTTCACCAGGGTCTACAAGTTCCTCATACCTGCATGACCAAGCCTTCGATGCCACAGCCAACTCTCTGTAGCATTTGCAAGAAAACAGGTGGCAACTGAGGGACCCTTAGAGAAATCCACAATATATAAATCATCTTTTCTTTTGCCCTCAAAGACAAAAGAATTGTCAGATTCCGTGAAAACAATGCACTTAGTCTTGGAGAATAATACCATCATGCCAAGATCACATAACTTGGATATAGACATGAGATTTAATCCAAGCGACTGAACAAGCATACCATTCTCAATGTTCTTATCCTTGGAGATAGCAACTTTACCTAACCCAATTATCTTGCCTTTGTTGAAGTTGCCGAAAGTGATATACTTCTGTGAAGAAGATGTCAATTTAGGATCGGCAAACAAGATTTTGTCTCCGGTCATATGATTAGTGCATCCACTGTCCATGACCCATTTGGATCCACCGAAGACATAGTCCTACAGAAGAATTATGTTTCCTTAACCACCCACATCTTGACGGGTGGCTGAGAAGAAATTGTTTTCTGCATGGAAGGGAATGATTTCCTTCAAGGAGCATAAGAGTTGTTCCTCAGAGAAGGGTTAGCATAATCGAAAGAATAAGCATTAAAATTCTTCCTAGATACATGAACATAATGATTGGAAGAAGTATGCATATAATCTTTCTGACGAGCATTTTTATCAGAACCCTTCGAGGGATATGCAGGTTGATGCTGCAAAGAGTTATCTCTCATACGAGAGTTATCACCCTGCACGGTCAGAGAAGTAGTCACAGGTAATTCATCAATGAGAGGTTTCAGGACCCAGATCTTTTTCTTCGGGGGGCCGTTCCTGCAATTAGCACCAATATATCGAGCAAATACTTCACCACGCTAATTTTTAAACAACTTCTAGTTGGAGTCAAATGACTCATCAGTGGTAGAACAACCTACACAATGATATCCAGAGAGCAATAAAGGATCGAGGAGTTTGCTCTTGGCAAGCACCCACGTAGTTTTAGGATAGTGCTCAGGAGTCCAATAGGTGCCATCAGCATTGATGTTTCTCTGAAAACCTACCCCTTCCTTTCTAGGGTTCTTATGAAGAATTGACTTCTTGAGAACATCGCAAAGGTTTTGGTGCCTTTGAGACTTTTGTACATGCCTATCTCAAGTAAATTCTTCAACCTAGCATTTTCATCAGAGATAGCAGTGGTTTTCTCAGATGAGGGGTTAGTAACCACATTAGCAGTAGAAGCAATATTCTCAGAGGTACAAGATGTTTTAGCAGCTGAATCAGCATTGCTACGTTCTAAGCATTTTAAGCAAGGTGGAACAAATCCTTCAGGATGCGCAAACATTTGTTGGGCGAAAAGAGAAAAGTTCCCCATCCTAAGATCATCATGAGTCACTCTCAGAGATTCGAGCTCTTGCTTCCTCTTCAGATAATCATACGTAAGTCTCTCGTGATCATCTAAGAGACAATCATGACGATTGGATAGTTCCTCAAATATTGATAAAAGAGCAGAATGCTCGTTAATCAACATTTGGTTTTTCTCCATCTCTTCGACCAACAAACCATCGGATTTCCTGAGGGTTTTGTCAGGTTTCTCAAGAGAGTATTGCTGTTTCTTAGCAATTTTAAGGATCTTAGCATTATCATCATCACCTGATGAGAATTCATCACTAGCATAGACTTTAGGCTTTTTGGGAGATACCTTATCTTTCAAACCTTTTGCCATGAAGCAGTATGCAGGGGCTTCATCATCACTATCATCGTTGTCGAAGAAGCTCAACGCAGGTGTAGAAGCACAAGCAATACCGGCCATGCCTGAGTCAGAATCATTGTCAGAGGATTCTTCCTTAGCAGCCTTAGACTCAGAAGCAACTTCCTCATCGGAGTCCATTTCCTTCCTAATATTTGCCTTGGCCTTGTGAGAGTTTTTCTTCCTGTTGGAGTGTGACTTGGAGATAATCTCGAAGAAGATTTCGAGGAAGAATTCTCCTTCTTGAAACACTTCTTCTTCTTCTCATCATCAGAATCATAGCTCTTGCTCTTGCCTTTCTACTCTTGCTACTACCCATGTTGAACTTGCCACTTGCTCTTGCTTCAACTTCCCACATCGGACAGTCAGAGATGAAATGACCGGGCTTCTTGCACTTGAAGCAGGAATATTCTTCAGATGATTTTGAGCCTGATGAGGATTTTAAGTGCCCGCTCGAGTTCTTCTTCTGGAACTGATTCTTCTTCCAAAAATGGTTGAAATTTTTCGTGATCAGCGCGAGGTCTTTGCTGATGCTGTCGGGGTTGTCAGATTCATCATCAGCAATTTCCTCAGCTTTCGAGGAAGATTCAGCCACAGCTTTGAGGGCATGATTCTTGCGGTAGTTGGAGCCGTACAACTCTTTTTTCTCTTCTTCTTGTTCTTCGTGAGTGTTCAATCTCACCATAACATCAGCAGGGTCAATGTTCTTGTAGTCAGGCCATTCCTTGATCATCAGAACCAAAGTATGAAAGGAACTGTCCAAGGACCGAAGCAACTTCTTCACTATCTCATGATCAGTAATGTCTTCAGCACCAAGACCTTGCAGTTCATTGGCAACATCACTCAGACGATCAAATGTTTCTTGGAAATTTTCATTTCCAATCCTTTTGAAGCGATTGAACTTGTTCCGAAGAATATCAATGCGAGTCTCGTTCTGAGTAGAAACACCTTCATTAATCTTCTCAAGTCAGTCCCAGATATCCTTAGACTTCTCCAATCTTCTGTAACGAAGGAATTGAGTCTTTGAGAGATGATTGCAGATCACATCCTTGGCTTGAGCATCTAGATGCATAAGTTTCTTCTCATAAGGAATGATATAGTGGTCATCTTTAATGACATAGCCATTCTCGACCACATGCCAGAGATCTTCATCAATAGCCCTCAGGCGGATCTTCATCTTCTCCTTCCAGAATGGATAATCTTTCCCATTGAAGACAGGAATCTTCTCAGCAGACTTGAAGTTTACTGCAGATGACATACTCAATACTATAAGGTGGTTAGACCTTAATGAGCAGAGACAAGGAGTACCTTGCTCTGATACCAATGGTAGGACCGGAGTATATCGACCAGAGGGGGATGAATGGGAGATTTAAAATTTCGTTCAAAACTTTAAAACTCTCAGCACAGCACAGCGGAAATAAACTATCACACGTAGTTCTACTGAAGATAAACAACTGAAGGAAAACACTTAGATGAAAAACTAAGTCAGACAAAGGCAGGAAATATATCAGAACAGAGGCTACATGCATAACTCATACCAGGAGATGAGAAGGTTGCGAACATAGTAACAAATCATCCTAAGAACTATGAGAGTTAATATGAAACTAAACATCATATCAACTCTGATAGAAATGCATGAGGTAAATGAACATACAGAGTCACTGATGAACAACCATACGAGAGATAACTCAACCGAAATAAAATTACTGAAAGTAATGCGGTAATGAGAAATAACCAGTGGTGCTCGATGTCGACAAGTTGTTTGTTCGACCAGTTCACTCCTGTGCAAAAGAGTTACGTCTGGTTGGAGGGACTTCTGATTGAACACAGGAGTGAACCTCTCTCCGTCCTACTCTCCTAAACGTGAAGTTCCTTGAACTTCAGTTGATTTTACTCGTGGTAGATACTTCTCGGCGATCTCCAAACCTTCAACAAAATTTGTCTTCGGTGACCACAATTACTCTTAGTCACACTAGAACGACGCCTAACCATCTAGAGAGTATGCAGCTCTCAAGAGTAATAGCCTCAAGAACTCTCAACTTAGATCTACGTGATGCTCAACCACTATCTAAGTTTTGGCTCTGGGGTTTTCTCTCAGAAGAATTCGCTCAAATCTCTCAGAGACGGGTGCTCAGACAAACACGTCAAATCAAATGGAGCGGCCAACCTGCAATGGTTGGTGGGGGTGGCTATTCATAGCCGGAGCAACCCTGAGGGTGAAATGACCTATTGGGGCCTGCGGCCCAACCAATGGCCAAACGACATGTTTCCAACGGTCAGATTTCAAACTCACATGGTAACTTTACTTGAGGAACAAGTAAAGCTGACTCCACTGCTTGAGCATTTCTCTCAAAGCCCAGAAGAACTTCGTCTCGGGCTTACGAGTAATAACTCAGCACACACAGAGATTTCTCTCATCTCACTGGGGATATATCTCGGTTAAGCATCAGCATAGACAAAAGTCTCAAAACACTTGAACCCCTCCTAAAAGTACGGTGGTCATATGACTCAAATGAAGAAAATGAAACTATGAAAGAAAACTATGTCTTCATTCTTCTCCGCTGCAGTCATTTTCTCTTGGATGCCACACGTAGCAATTGCTTCAACTCAGCAATATTTTTGGGGGGTCAACTTTGACATGCAATCTCCTCGATAACAATCTCCTCGATAGCTTTAGCATACTTCTCTGCTGCGCTGATAATCATCGCCGGAGTTTATAGCAAACTACTCAATACTCCATAGACCATATCTCTCTGTGTGCACTAGCAAACACATTAGTCCCTCACTGTTTTGTCCAACAATCTCCAAAACATAAGGGGCACTAGACTGCACCAACAGCGGCACTGCTATGGTAGTACCGACTATTTGTTTTAGCCGGTACTATCGGTGTCAATTGCGGTAGTACCGCTTGGGCACTTGCAGTGCAGCCCGATATGGGACTGCGATAGTACCACTGTCTACAGTGGTAGTACCGCTCAGGAAAAATCTGTGGTAACGGTTAGAAGTGGTGGGGCATATAAAAGGGGGTTCTTCTTCCCCATTTTGACCTACCTCTTGCCTCTCTCTCCTCCATTGTTGCCCAAAGCTTATTTTGCCTAGATCTTTCTCCCTAGCCACCCAAACTCCTTGATCTTATAGGATTTGGGAGAGAAGACCTAGATCTACCTCTCCACCGAAGGAAATTTGATTCCTCCTTGTTTTCCCTAGTGGATCTTGTTACCCTTGGGTGTTTGGGCAGCCTAGACGGAAGAGGTCACCTCAAAGCTCAATCATCGTGGCGTTGTTGGGAGCCTCCAATTGAGTTGTGGAGATAGCCCCAACCTTGTTTTTAAGGGTCTGATCGCCACCTCCAAGGACACTGTGTAATGGATCATGGCACCTTGCATTGTGCGAGGGCACGAGGAGAATAAGGTGAGCCACTGTGGCGCTTGGTGAGCATCATGTCGCCACACCTCTCCAACGGAGACGTACCTCCCCCAAAGGAGGGAACTCCGGGAACAACATCATCGTCTCCACTTGCGGTTACTTCTTTCCTTCACTTACTTGTTGCAAGCTAGCTTTATTGTGCATCTTATCTAGCTTGTTGTTCATCGTGAGCTTATCATATAGGTTGTCCATCTAGTTGCATATCTAGATAACCTATATTCTTGTTGTGTCCCTTAAAATTGGAAAAGATATTAAAAATTGTTAGTCGCCTATTCACCCCCCCCCCCCTCTAGTCGACCATACCGATCCTTTCACCCACCATATATACCACCACTTGAGAGATGAGAGTTGTTGAAGGGAGCATCGATGGACTGAAAGTCAACCCACATGTTGAAATACCAAGCCAGGAGTGCCCCACCATCGACCTCCTTAGGCGTTATGGTTTCTTTTGATCTACTAGAGTAGTATGTCCATAGTAGTGCCAGTCTATCCTAGTACTGTTTAATTATGTATTTTTGATCTATGTAATAGTGACTTTTTTTGAAAAGGAGGATTACCCCCGGCCTCTGCATCAAAATGATGCATGCAGCCATCTTTATTAAGTTATTCAACAGAGTCTGACAAAATAAATACAAAGAGAAACCCAAAGCCACCTTCAAGGCAAAAAGTCGCTACACATACAAGTATATAGATGTGCCCTGACCGCATCAACGGACACCATCTAATCCAGTGGCCTTAAGAAGCCGCCCGCCTGGCTAGCTGAGAGCACCAACCAGTCTAGGCGTCCCACAACGCGCACCGCATGCGCACGCTCTAGGATCCGCCTCCGCCATCTTTCGCTGTCCCATCTTCAGGAGGGATCATTGCATAGACCTTGCCAGGCCCATCTGCCGTCGACATCACCACGACGCCAGACAACGCCACCACGCGCGTCCATCAAACCACGTCCAACACCGAGACACCACTGCTCCACGCTGCCGATGATCTATGTACTGCTTAATTATGTCTTAGTAGTGTTGAACAATGTAGTCATTTAATTATGTCATAGTACTGATGATATATGTATGCAAAGGGTTATGGTTATGGTGAAATGGTCTTGAGTCGTTGAAGGCGAGCCTTCTAGGTTTAGGGTTTAGGGGCCACGGGTCACCATCATTATTCGATCTGTGTGTTGACTTTCAGTCCGATGGGGCTCCCTTTGTGATAGATCGATGTTCTTGGAGGAAGGATCCCGACCGTTGTCGTAGGGGGTCATTCCTCCTCATCTCCTCCTCTAAGACCTTGGTAACACTGGAGGAGATGGGGAGGAACGACCATCATGGATAGTCGAAATACCAGCGAGGGAGTGTCCACCGTACATACAACCACTTGATAGATGAGATATGTTCTTAGAAGAAGGATACCAACTGTTGTCGTAGGGAGTTGATTTGGGTGATCCCCTCCTGTGATACCTTGGTTACGCAAGAGGTGGTCGACATATCAACCATCACCAACAGTCGAAATACCAGTGAGGGAGTTCCCACCATATATACCACCACTTGAGAGATGAGGGTTGTAGAAGGGAGCCTCGACAGACTGAAAGTCAACCCACATGCCAAATAAGTGAGCCTTCTAGGTTAGGGGTTTAGGGGCAAGGATGAGCGGCATTTTTTGATGCCAGTCGAATAGAAGAAAATTATGCTTTGTTATTCGATACATAGGTTTTATTTCCTCCATGACACATTTTTCATTAATGAATTATTAGGTGTTACCACCGACCTTGAGGACATGGCGTCGCCCGATGATTCCCCTCCCTTTAGGGTTGACTCCCTGGCCGAGGAGGAGGTGTACCGCATGGCACATGTCGTGGTCGAGCGTGCCAGTGAGGACTACTTGGCCACGCTCGTTCAGGTGAACCCACAGCTCCTCGCTAAGAACCATGCAGTCTACAAGTCCCTCAAGGACGAGCGGAAGGCTGAGGGCATTCGCTAGATGATGGTCCGCCTCCGTGTCGAGCAACAGAAGTTTTTTGGCGAGCTCAACAAGAAAGAAGCACCGCCTGAGGAGAGCGATGACCCGATCCCGCCAAGTCAACCGACCACCAGTGTCGAGGATGCTGGCTCTTCCACTGGGGGGAGGGGAGATGCCCACCTGGTCCGACTCCACGATCATCGGCTTCACCGACTACCAGTCGGAGTAGAGCACCATTCTCAGAGTAGCCTAGCTAGATAGTTTAATGTCTATGAAGTGAATGTAGCTGTTGATGTCGACTCAGAGTAGAACTTGTGATACTTTTGGGTATATGAATCATTAATGCTTATTTAGCTTATGTTCTATGTGTTCTTCTAACCTTGTGTTGCTTCTCCTGCTTGTTGAAAACATGTTCTTCTGTCTTGGTAGATGACGTGGTATGTGGTGTACATAAGGAGGTGTCCAGGAGTGTACGGTTCATGGTAGGCATGCCATGAACAAGTGCACCGTTACACCAACAACTGCTTTGAAGGGTTTAAGACTAGGGAGGAGGCAGAGGGTGAATACTCCAAGTTCGTCATCAAAGCGAAGAGCAGTGTTGGAGTAGGCAAGGGTGCAGATCGGATTGGGTTCAGTGGGCTGAAGAACTTGATAATCTTCGTCCAGTTCATTGTCATTGTGATGTTGTTGTTATCGTGCCTAAGGTTAGCACATCGGGGCGAATGTTAGTTCTTTTCAATAGTACATATCCGACACCATTATCTGATGAAATTGTTTGCTACCATGCTTTTGTAGATGCTCCGGCAAAGTATGACCGGCTATGACGAAGCATATCTAGAGCTCATGTCCACGGAGCTCATCTTCAAGCCCGAGAGTGTGTGGTGCTTGTTGGTCATGAACTCATTATCTTACTTATGCTTGTTTGTATGCTTGTATGGATATGACTTGTTGCTTGCATTGACCATCTATATGTGCTTCTATGACTCAATATGGATATGTGCTAGTATGAACATGAGATATGGTCATGTGCTTAAATGTATGGATATGACTATGGATACGTGCTGCGAGTATGAACATGAGATTGTTATGTGCTAGTTATTGTAAATTTGCATATATGTTGAGTGTGTGTGTGTGTGTCTATATATATATAGATATAGATATAGATATATACATGTGCTACATTGCAGGGACGGTCCAGCAAGCAAGCAAAAAAAACACCTGCTGGCTAGTACGCCGAGTGCCGCACTCGGCTTAGAGCCGTACGTCAGGTGTCACACTCGGCCTATCCAACACGTGTCACGATCTAGCACCACGGGACCAAATGGCAGTGCTCTTTCGGAATTAAATTGAGCGTCGCTGCGGGGCACTCGGCTTATAGTTGACACGTGTCAACTACTGGGGAGTTTGACACACTAGTAGAAAACAGGGCTTTCGTTCTAGCCGGATCGGAGCAATAGTCCCAGTCCCGGTTCGAGCGGCTAGGACGCCGGACGGGGCTCGGCAGGCATCAGTCCCGATTCGAATGGGACCTTTAGTCCCGGTTGCAGACACCAACCGAGACTAAAGGGGTTGCGGCAGGCGCGATACCCTTTCGTCCCGGTTGGTGTCTCCAACCGGGACTAAAGGTCTGTCTTCAGTCCCGGTTTTAGACCCCAACCTGGACTAAAAATTTGCCTATATATATCCTCGCCCCTGCCCGCCCTCTCCTCTGTTTTTTCCTCGTAGAAGGTGGGAGGTGTGTGCTAGTTTGTTTTCCCTTCCTATGCACAAGAGGTGTTCGATGAAATGCCTGAGAGCATGATGCCACTTGAGTTCACACAAAACAAACAGGATATGAGGTGCCCGAGCCACACTTAAGCTTTCTCCTCTTTCTTGCCCTAGCCACACAATCCATTCTTCTCCTCTGTTCTTCCTTCAAGCTCGACCTCCAAGCTCCATTTTCCCAAGATTTGTCTGGATTTGGCGGTGCACCAACTATCCAAGTGTTCGAAAAGGTTAGCAACTTCATCCTTTCATCTCTCATTGCTAGTTTAGCTCATTTAATGCTCTAGAAGTAGAGTGATTTGTGGGTTTTGGTGGAGGAGTGTATGTGGGAGTTTATTTGATTTAGACACAATTTGAGCTCAAATTAACTTCTTAGTTTGCACATGTGTAGGGTGCCGTCCCGTCCCCGTACCCGTCCTCACCGCCGTCGATCGCCCGCGCCGATCTCGTCGCCAGCACCACCGTGGTGAGCCTCTTGTTCTTATCTCTTTTTTAAAAAAAATCTTACTTGTATGATTTAGATAGTTACGTGTATAAATTTCTTACTTGTATTATTGTTTGTTATTATATAGTGCCATGATTTTGATATCCGCCACCGTCGGCTCTCGTTCGGTCTATGATTCGGATGTGGTATATTATATTTTATAACTATTTGTTTCATTTAGTGTTTATGACAATTATGCCGACCAACTTGACATAGATATTTTTATCTAGGAGGTATGTGAACCGGAAATTCCAACAGATCCTCTTGTCGAGAGGTTAAATTTATTTGAAAAAGAAAACAATTATTTCAAAGAAAAATTGAAAAGAATTGAAGAAGAGAAGATGAAATTGGAGTTGCATGTTGCCGATGTCGTCGATCTACACAAGATCCAGATGAATGCAATGCGCTTGAAGATTAGAAAGATTAGAAAATATGCCATTGATAAAGAGGCTTGGTATCATTATGATGTTGGATCAATTGTTACCTTAGTTGCGATTTTGATCGCATTTGTTGTCGCATTTAAATGTTCTACATAGTTGTATGTTAGTTTCAATGTATGTATCTCATATTTGTTGTTGCATTTATGAGAACTATGTATGAACTTTATGTATTTATTTTTGCAGTAATAACATTTGATCACTACTGTACTTTGGTTTTAATGTCATGAACTTGTATTAATTTGGTCATTTCTCTATTCATGATGTTCTGTAATGGTTTTTGATATACTTAATTATATAATGCAGATGAACCGGCAATGGATGTACGGTGACCAACGCACTGCCGAGTACATTACGGACCTGCATAATTTTATCGGTGTGGCTCAGGCAAACAGTCTGAATGGTTTTATGTGTTGTTTGTCAGAATGAAAAGGATTACTCTTCCTCGAAAATCCTTCACACCCACCTGCTTAAGTCCGGTTTCATGCCCAGCTATAATTGTTGGACCAAGCACGGAGAAAGAGGGGTTATGATGGAAAGCAATGAAGAAGAAGAGGATGATGACAACTATCCTATGTTCCCTGAATGGGGGAAGCTGAAGATCAAGAGGCACCAGATGTGCCCGCTGATGATCTTCACCGGGCCATTGTTGATGCGCAGAGAGAATGCGAAAGTGAAAAGGAGAAGTTGAAGTTCGAGTGCATGTTAGAGGATCACAAAAAATTGTTGTACCCAAATTGCGAAGATGGCAACACAAAGCTCGGTACCACACTGGAATTGCTGCAATGGAAGGCAAGCTGAAGATCAACACAAAGGGATTTGAGAAGTTATTGAAAATAATGAAGAAGAAGCTTCCAAAGGATAACAAATTGCCTGACAGTACATACGAAGCAAAGAAGCTTCTCTGCCCTCTAGGATTAGAGGTGCAGAAGATACATGCATGCCCTAATGACTGCATCCTCTACTGCGGTGAGGAGTACGAGAATTTGAATGCATGCCCGGTATGCGGTGCATTGCGGTATAAGATCAGACGAGATGACCCTGGTGATGTTGAGGGCCAGCGCCCCAGGAAGAGGGTTCCTGCCAAGGTGATGTGGTATGCTCCTATAATACCACGGTTGAAACGTCTGTTCAGAAACAAAGAGCATGCCAAGTTGTTGCGATGGCACAAATAAGACCGTAAGAAAGACGGGATGTTGAGAGTACCCGCTGATGGGTCGCAGTGGAGAAAAATCGAGAGAGAGTGGTTGGAGTTTGCAGATGACGCAAGGAAATTATGGTTTGGTATAAGTACAGATGGCATGAATCCTTTTGGGGAGCAGAGCAGCAGCATAGCACCTGGCATGTGACTCTATGTATCTATAACCTTCCTCCTTGGTTGTGCATGAAGCGGAAGTTCATTATGATGCCAGTGCTCATCCAAGGCCCTAAGCAACCCGGCAACGACATTGATGTGTACCTAAGGCCATTAGTTGAAGAACTTTTACAGTTGTGGGATATAAAAGGTGTACGTGTGTGGGATGAACACAAACAGGAGGAATTTGACCTACGAGCGTTGCTGTTTGTAACCATCAATGATTGGCCTGCTCTTAGTAACCTTTCAGGACAGACAAACAAGGGATACAATGCATGCACGCACTGTTTAGATGAGACTGAAAGTATATATTTGGATAAATGTAAGAAGAATGTGTACCTGGGACATCGTCGATTTCTTCCGAGCAGGCATCCCTTAAGAAAGAAAGGCAAGCATTTCAAAGGTGAGGCAGATCACCGAAAGAAGCCTGTCCACTGTACTGGTGATGATATATTTGATATGGTCAAGGATTTAAAAGTAATCTTTGGAAAGGGCCCTGGCGGACAATCTGTTCTGAATGACGCTAACGGACACGCACCCATGTGGAAGAAGAAATCTATATTTTGGGACCTACCCTATTGGAAAGTCCTAGAGGTCCGCTCTGCAATCGACATGATGCACGTGACGAAGAATCTTTGCGTGAACCTGCTAGACTTCTTGGGTGTGTATGGGAAGACAAAAGATACACCGGAGGCACGGGAGGACCAGCAACGTATGAACAAAAAAGACGGCATGCATCCAAAGCAGTATCAAGGTCCTGCCAGCTACGCTCTTACCAAAGCAGAGAAGGAAATCTTTTTGAATGCCTGAGCAGTATCAAGGTCCAGTCTGGCTTCTCATCGAATATAAAGGGAATAATAAATATGGCAGAGAAAAAATTCCAAAACCTAAAGTCTCAAGACTGCCACGTGATTATGACGCAGTTGCTTCCGGTTGCATTGAGGGGGCTTCTACCGGAAAATGTTCGATTAGCCATTGTGAAGCTATGTGCATTCCTCAATGCAATTTCTCAGAAGGTAATCGATCCAGAAATCCTACCAAGGTTATAGAATGATTTGGTCCAATGTCTTGTCAGTTTCGAGTTGGTGTTCCCACCATCCTTCTTCAATATTATGACGCACGTCCTAGTTCACCTAGTCGAAGAGATTGCCATTCTGGGTCCTGTATTTCTACACAATATGTTCCCCTTTGAGAGGTTCATGGGAGTCTTAAAGAAATATGTTCATAACCATGCTAGGCCAGAAGGAAGCATCTCCAAGGGCTATGGAACAGAGGAGGTTATTGGGTTTTGGGTTGACTTTATTCCTGACCTTAAGCCGATTGGTGTTCCTCAATCGCGGCATGAGGGGAGACTGAGTGGAAAAGACACGCTAGGACCGAAAGCAATAATATGTAGGGACGGGCATTCTTTCACTCAAGCACACTACACAGTTCTACAAAATTCTACCTTGGTGGCCCCGTATATCAATGAACACAAGAATATTGTACGCTCCCAACACCCGGGGCAGTCTGACGACTGGATTACACGTGCACACATGGCGACTTTCGGCGGTTGGTTGCAAACACATCTCACGAATAACACCACTGTTGGAGATCAGCTGTAATTGTTGACTAGGAAACCATCTTCGACTGTATTGACTTTCCAAGGGTACGAGATAAATGGGAATACATTTTACATGATCGCCCAAGATAAAAAGAGCACCAACCAAAACAGTGGTGTCCGTTTTGATGCAACAAACACCAATAGGGAAAAGGACACATATTATGGTTACATAGAGGAGATATGGGAACTTGACTATGGACCTTCTTTTAAGGTCCCTTTGTTTCGGTGCAAATGGGTCAATCTGATAGGAGGCGGGGTAAAGGTAGACCCGCAGTACGGAATGACAACAGTGGATCTCAACAATCTTGGATGAACCATTCGTCCTAGCCAATGATGTGGCGCAGGTTTTCTATGTGAAGGACATGTCTACCAAACCGAGAAAAAGAAAAGATAAGGAAGCGAATACATCATACGATGAGCCAAAGCGCCACATAGTTCTTTCAGGGAAAAGAAACATCGTGGGAGTGGAGGACAAGACAGACATGTCAGAAAATTATGAAAAGTTTGATGAAATTCCTCCCTTCACAGTGAAGGCTGACCCAAGCATCCTGTTAAATGATGAAGATTCTCCACGGTTACGGCGCAATCATAAGCAAGGGACACACGCGAAGAAAAAGTTTTATACCCCAAGATCCCACTCTGGGATGTGACCGACTTCACCGTCATCACTTTCTCTCTAGTGAGTTTCCGGACTTATAGCTGGAAAGTCCCACTTCGGACAAACCGAAGGGAATCTTTGTAAGAGTTAGGGCATTTGGCATTTGCAACATGATTTTTGAATAATTATTTATTAAGTTATGAATTTTCAATTATTCCTGTCCTTTTAGTATTTTAATTATACAGAGGAGTTAATCAATGCAATTATGTCCAAACAAAATATGAATGTCTTCTGAGCATTCCAGATAAGCCGCTTGAGGTTGACAGGCATAGGCCATACACCCTCACCAGTTGTAGGGATTTCACTCCCAAGTTTTGCAAGATTCCACCCCTACTGTGTGGTTTCTCTGATCCGAGGACCCCTTATGCCGAGCCAAGTCCAGATGAGAGGAGTTCTGGTTGCTTTCTGGTGAAACTGAGGACAACATATCAGATGGTAGGATTGTTCAAGTAACTGTTCGGCATATACAAGATAACCGAATAATTTGCACCTTTGATTCTGGGTTGAAAGCCATAGTTATGCTCCACAACTATTCTGATGATGGCTTTGATCTAGAATCACTGCACTTACATGAAGGCGATGTAATAACTGGCAAGATTGGCATCTGTTTTAATTTTTGGTAAATGTATGTTTCTTTCCTTGTACAAATATGCAGGTAATAGACAGATATGTGGATCCATTGGTAGGCCACCTGAAGAGCATGCTCTCTTATCGCAAATTCAGGAAAGGGTTAAAAGGAGAAGTTGATGATATGTTGAGGGCTGAGAAATCAGAGAATCCTATGAGAATAGTCTATTGTTTTGGCATATCTCATGAACATCCAGGCACCTTTATATTATCTTGCATCAGGAGTACAAACCCACATCATGAGTATGTTGGGTTATACCCAAAGGGCTTTAGATTCGGGAAGAAAGATTTTGACAGCATTGATCGCCTTGTGTCATATTTTCAAAAACATATTGACAAAAACTAAAATAATTTTATAAACATATTGAAAAAGCAAATAGAAAGCAAAACAAAACTTCAAGGAAATCCAAATAAAAACTCCTAAGGGAACTGTAGGACTTAACTACAAATAACAAAAATAGTTTTTCTCCTAAATAGAACTTAGCAACAAAGAAAAATACTAAACTAATAACTTAACAGAAAAGAAAATATAACATTATTAGGTTAACAAAAAGTATTTTATAATATTCTTCAATAGCAAAAATAATCAACTAAAAAGCTTTTATAAAACTCTAGTTATGATCAAAATAATATTAACTTAGAATTAAATATAAAAATTCAACTAATAATACAAATTGTTTCTGATCTAAAGTAAAGTTAATAGAAAGTAAAATTTATCCAACTAAAATTTTCATAAAGTACTTTTTGTTAAAAACTTTAATAGCAAAAAGAATTAAATCAAAACTAGGCATGTATACTACTGTTTTTGAATCTGTTTAAAACAAAACTAAAATAATTTTATAAATTAGGTTAGTCCCGGTTGGTGGCTCCAACCGGGACTAAAGCCCTATACTTCGCGCCCTTTCGGCCGCGGCCAAAAATAGATTTAGTCCCGGTTGGTGGCTCCAACCGGGACTAAAGGCCTACCTTTAGTCCCGGTTGAAGCCACCAACCGGGACTAAACACCCTTTCGTCCTGGTTGGTAGGTCCAACTAGGACTAAAGCCCTCGCGGTTAAATTCTCCCTCCCCCAATCTTCCTCCATTTTCACCGCCGCTGCCAGGAGAACTCGCGCGCTCTCTCGATGCCGTCAGGCTGCCCGACCGCCGCCGCCAGGAGAACTCCTCCACGCACCGCCCGAGCCCGCGCCGGCGCTCCTCCACGCGCGCGTGCCCTCGACGTCCGCTCCCGCCGCCGGCCTCCACGCGCCGCCCAAGCCCGCCGCAGCCGTCGCCCACCGCTGCCGCCGTCGCCCCCGCTCCTCCTCCACCAAGGTATATCTCTCTCCTCCCTCCTCCCTCCTCCCTCCTTCCCTGTTGCTTAGATGGATGGATTGATGTTGCTTAGATAGATAGATTTATGCCTGAATTTGTTAGATGTATGGATGGATTGATTGTGGATGTTGTTAGATGGAAGTATGGATGAATTTGTAGATTTTTGCTGCTGTGCATTGGTGTTATTGGTGCTGTTTTTTTCAAGTTCTAGAAATTATTCAAGTTCTAGGTCTAGATGGAGATGATGTGCTAAATGGTCTTGTTATATGCAAGTTTTCATAGATGTTTTCATAAATGTAGTAGTAGTAGATGAGTAGCTGTGAAACTGTAAAGCTAGTATTTTTTTTGAGACTGTAGAAGTTGATATATTTTATATCTTTTGAATAAAACATTTAACGTGTATTTGAAAAATGTCTAACAAGCATTCAAAAAAAATGCAATGATATTTATTTGAAAAAAGTTAATCACTTAGATGTGTATAAAATGTTTTAGATGTATACAAAAATGTAGAATGTGTATGAATAAAAATTGGTATTAAAACATATATTATAAAAAATGTGAATCGTGTATTTGATAGGTGTATAAAAAATATAGACATGTGGTGAGAGAAAAAATAAAAAATAAAGAAATCTGATGCAAACAATGAAATAAAGGCGAGCCGGAGCAACGTCTCACAATGAACGAGAAATAGACCTAATTTGTTTTCATAGGAATTTGTTCTCGGCGACGATGCCCGGCGCGCATCCTCGTCGTCGACTCGACGGCGACAACCGGTTTGAGAGGCGCCATGTCCGGGACTGGACTCCGCCGGGCTGGCACTGGGAGGTGCTACCTTCCGGGGCACGCGGCTTGGTGAGGAAACGGGGTCTCATGGTCAACCCGGAGCTTCTTTGGTGGCGGTCGCGTGGGCCACTATCGGTGCAGAGGGAGCCGACCCCCGAGGAGGTGGTACATCGCCGTGTCAGGGAGGAGGACGAGCACGTCCGTCGCTACATGGTTGCGTTGGACGTCAGGTTCTCCAATACCTGGCAGTTTCTTCAGGGATCTCACCCGAGCTATGATCCTGTGATGGTTCCTTCTCTTTGGGTGCTCACCGCCCGCGGCTCAGGAACCACGAGTCGATGTCCAGTTTGATTGGGCGAGATGTATTAGTGATATTATGTGATATTATTGTTGCATTAACTGGATTATTCGAGTTGTATTAGTGATATTATATGATAATATTATTGTTGCAACTAGATTATTCGAGATGCATTAGTGATATTATGTGAATTTGTTTTAATAATGTGATTTTTTTAATCGAGATGCAAATAGACATGGAAATGTGAATTTGTTTTAATAATTTGTTTATAGCATTGAAATAACTTGCAAGTCTTTGCAGAAACTATGGAACATGGCAGAGACGAAGAACAAGAAGACATGTTGGGGAAAATAATCCGCGACGGAGATGATATCACCTCACAGTTTCTGAACGACTCCGGTGAGGGAATTGAGGGAGAAGATGACGGCTCTGGTGAGGGAATGGAGGGAGAAGATGACGGCTCCGGTGTTGGAACCTTAGTTATTACAAAGTTCGGCGAGATATATTAATTAAGCCTCTGCTGACTAGATGCATTAATTGATTTGTATATACATATATTAACGCTTCTTTCTTCTTTTAGCCCTCCGGATCGAGCCAATCTTCTATAAAGAAACGAGGCCCGAAAAAAAGGTTGGGCGATAATGAAAGGTTCAAGATCGAAGAAGTCGCTGCAGATGGCAAACCGATTCGTCCCGCGCAGAACGCAAACCGATTTATAAGTCAGTGCGGGGTTATTGTTAGGGACAGCATCCCGGTCAGCATTCAAGAATGGAATAAGCCAAAGGCGGATGGAGTTACTTATGTGGACGATAAATCCAAAGAAATGCTTTGGAGTACGCTCATGACAAATTTCACCCTACCGCCAGAGGTGGATCCAGATAACAAAGTTATAGAGCAAAAAGTCAAGGCGTGGACTCTTAAGAAGATGGCCGCACAATTTTGCAACTGGAAGAAAAGATTGCACCAAGACTATGTCCTGAAAAACAAGACTCCAACATTCATCGGAGCAAATGAGAAGATAAAAGATCACTGGCCCGCATTTGTGAAGTACAAGACATCGGATGAAGCTAAGAAAAGGTCAAAAATAAATAAGCAAAATGCTGCAAAGAAGGAATATCACCATGTTATGGGGTCAGGTGGCTACAAGGTTGCCAGGCCTAAGTGGGAGAAAACTGAGAACGACCTGATTGATAAAGGGATCGATCCAGAGACATTGGAGTGGATCGAACGGGCAAAGGCTTGGTTCTACGGGCATGGGGGAAAGTTGGACCCAGAAACAGGGAAGTGTATTTATACAAAAGATCAACTTGCAACACCCCTCGAAGCCCTTCAAGCTACAATGAAGGATGTGCAGGATGGGAAGTTCATTCCCGACAGAGAGAACGACGAGCTGACACGCGCCCTCGGGAATGCTGAACACAGTGGACGAACACGAGGCACATCAGGCTCCATTCCGTGGAAGGTTGGGTTTCTCGACTGCAGTGACACTTATAGAAGCCGAGGGAGAAAAAAGAAACAGGATGCAGACCGGCTGAAGATGATAGAAGAAAAATTAGAGTGGCAGGAGAAGAAAATAGAGGCACTTACCGGCCAGCAAGCTACCGGCCCATCTCAGCGGCACGAAGATCCTGCATTCGATACTGCCGGCCCATCATCTCAGCGGAAAAGCAGTGTGGCTTCCACGGAGCTTGTCCGGCCCATAGATGATATCACGGCTCCTCGCTACCCCGTGGATGATATCACGCAGAGGGAAAATTGTGAGCTACATGTGAAATGCATGAACATATTCGTGAAGGTGGCGGTCGGCTTTGCCTTACCTCCTGTACGTAATGGAACTTACCATTGCTCTCCGATTCCAGATGGTTATGCTGTTGTCGGGGTGGATGAAGTTATCAAGAGATTTGAGCAGCTGTAGCTTGACTTCCCTACAGGTGAAAGGGAGACTGAACTGGGAGATGCCAGAAAAAGTACCATTCTATGGAAAAAGGAACACATCGTGCTTCCACATTGGATGCCAAGGCTATCGACTCCTCAGAGTAGCAATCCAACTCTATCTCCGCCGCGTCAGCAGACTCCGCCGCCTCCGCCGCCTCAGCCGTCTCCGCCGCGTCAGCAGACTCCGCCGCCTCTGCCGCCTCAGCCCCGGGTGGATATACGGAAGAGAACCGCCGCTCCGGCGGCTAGTACTAGAACTACGAAGAAATCCAGAGCAGGTACAAGGAACGGCGTCAAGGAGGCTCCTGCCAAGTTACCATATGAACTGACTGATGAGGAAACCAAGAAGGTCGTGGATGCCGATGTGAAATGCCAGCTTGCACCGAAACGGCCCGGGCCAAAGGAGAAAATAGATCCGACAAAAGCGAAGCAGTTTCTGGAAAACCTTACGCGACCACCGCCTTCGCTGCCATCAAACTATGACCGCCCTATTATGAAGTCACATAAAGAACATCGGCAGCAGTCGGGAAGTAGTAATGCAAGGGGGAAAACAATTCCCCAGCTCGGAGAACAGAAAAACCAATCGTGCCCCCCGCTCAAAGTGTTTTCCGATACCGATTATGATCCAGAGGTAGCGGCCCGTGATCTTAGTTTCACTCTTGGTCAATACTTAGGCGACGTAGAGTTCCCCACGGCTGATTTAGCATACAGATACCAGCACGGAAAGCCTCTCGTCAGACCTGAGGAGGTCCGGATTCTACCAACACAAATGCGAAGATTGCATGAGTGGTACATGGAAGCCTCAAAGGAAGGGAGCAACTATCTCATGGTGGGAATTAAAGATGAGCATTACTTCAATGGAGACGAGGAGATGTACATTGAATTTGATGAATTATTTCAGTTATACAATCAAGACGCCCTCGACAAATCTATCATCAGGTGCTATTGTCTGTAAGTATTATTTCTGTAATTAAGTCTCTAGCTCAGCTCGTTCATTGCATGTATAATTATCCTCACTATATTATGCAAAATGAAGATTCTCAAATGCAAAACAGGACAAATCTATGACATTGGGTTCATTAACCCAAATAACATACATGAATATACGGTACAACACAACCCCAAGGAAACAGAGGAGAACTTGCTAAGGGCGTTAATTGAACAACAAATCAGAAGGGAAATACTATTTCCTTACAACTTCAAGTGAGTATTACTGTCTTGTACACATTCTGTTTCCCTTACTAGATGTTAAGTGTAATTGATGAGTTATGCGTGCGCAGGTTCCACTTTATTCTGCTAGTCTTTCAGGTTGACACAGGAGTACTACTTGTCATGGACTCGAAACGTAAAGACCCTGAGATGTGGGCGGACCTAAGTGAACTGCTCCAGAGGTAATTTCAATCATTATCGCACTATATCGGCAACTTTCGTTCATTTCCTGATATCAAGTAATTAATAACTTCTTTATTCATTTTCTTTGCCGGGCAGGGTTTGGAAACGGTTCACCAAGAAGGTTAGGGGAGAATGGAAAAAGGAGCTGCAATTTCGACAACTCAATGTAAATAGTACTAGCTAGGTCCACGCATCTCTTTGATTCTAGTTTCAATACCATTATCATGCTTGATTATTATTTTGATTGAACTCTATTCTCGTAAAGTGCTTGAGGCAGGGAGACGGGAATAATTTATGTGGATACTACGTTTGCGAGTTCATTCGCCAGACGACCTGTGACAAGGGCAGAATTTTAGAAAAACTTGAAGTATGTAAACAATATTCACAATTTTATTTTATTACCATCAGTTGTGTTGAGTTTCATTCATATATATTGACCCCCTTTTTTAAATTAGATCGAACGGATGCGGGACGATCTCCTACCAAAGGATCGCGTAAAGGCAATTCAAGAGGAATTGGCAGATTCTTACTTAAAAAGGTCATATCTAAAACCGGAGAATACCATCGGGAAATGGAAGGGAATTTTGGTAATTAGATATTAGGGATCGTAAGAGATATTATATTGTATATATGCATGAACGTGTACTATATGTAGTAGCGTCGAATATATATACGAAAACTTGTTGTTCGACCAAACACGGAGAAAGAGGTCACTTCTCTATATTCATGACGATGTTGTGTAATGGTTCCTTCATTCCTAAATGTAGTAGCGTCGAGTTGAATGGAAAACATAAAATAAAAATGAAAACCCTAAATAAAAAAGAATTGAATGGTAAACACAAAAAGAAAAGGGAAACACCAAATGAAACCCCTAAACCCTCCAAAACCCTAAACCCCTCCAAAACCCTCCAAAACCCTAAACCCCAGCGCCTGACGCGTGGGGGCCTTTAGTCCCGATTGGTGTTACGAACCGGGACTAAAGGTCCTCCTGCCTGAGCGCCCACGAACGGCCACGTGGAGCCCCTTTAGTCCCTGTTCGTAACACAACCGGGACTAAAAAGGGGGGCCTTTAGTCCCGACTCCTTAGTCCCGGTTGCCCAACCGGGACTAAAGGCCCTTACGAACCGGGACTATAGGCCCTTTTTCGACTAGTGACATCAGGTGTTGCGGGCATGGCGTTGGTAAAAGCCGAGGGCCGACGCTCGGCTTCACCTATGCCGTGCCTGCGTGGCGACACCTGGCTTACAAGACATCGCCGTGTTCTTGCAAATGACTCACAGCGTATAGGTACGCCGTGTGCGTCCCGGTAGCGGCTTGGTTTAATATGTGGACACGCGGCGCCTCACGGTTGACCACTGCCACAGATGGAAGCCGAGTGCCGGCACTCGGCTTATATAGCGCCGTTAACGTGGGCGGGCCGTCAGACCACTTTTTTTGCCGTGGGCTGTCATATTTCTCTCGGCTTATAACGGTGCCGAGTCCCGACGGAAGACACTCGGCTTAGGTTCCTAGGATGACAGGATATACGCCGAGTGCTTGTCGCCGAGAGCCTTCGCCGAGTGGTTTGCACACTCAGCTTAAAATGTTTTTCCTGTAGTGAATGTTACAGCAACGATGCTACACCTACGGACACATTTCACGGAATCGTTTTTACGGACGGATGTGTCAATTTATGGTTGGAGATTAGGGCGAGACTGGCCCACCAGTGAAAATCACGGGGAGAGTGATTGGTGGGAGGTCTTTCCGTAAGACCTATCCGTAGAAAATTGTCCGTGAGTATATCATTTTTTATGTTACAATGGCTACTGCCTTGGGCTCCGACCACTGTGACAAGAGAAGAGAAGGAGAAGAGATATCCAGTTGCATCCAAGTTTTCGGGGCTGTTTGGTTTGTTACTATGTTAGCTACACCTAAGGTTAATCAAGTTTGATCAACTTAAGGTTCAAAAAAAAGTTTGATCAACTTAGGTAGATGTTTGGTTCACGGCTTACCTTAAGCAAGATGCTTTTTGCCCCACTAGGATCTCACATCACATTCACTAAAAGAGTGTGGCAAGATTCTATTAGGCTTGTCAATTTGTGGCTTCAAATTTATTAAACTAACCTTAGGTAAGTTTGGCAAAAAAATGTGACAAAGTGTGACATTGCAAGGATTAGAACCAAACAGCCCCGCGAATTCATTCAGGTAATTGCGTTTATGGACAAGAAGAGAGCAGTCTTTGAATATGTAATTTAGAAACGGAGAAAAAGATTTGCCCGTTCATTAATTAAATGGAATAGAGTTGTCCATTTAATTAGTGAAAAAACGTACGAAAACAGATACATCAAGGGTCATGCTCACTCCCAAACACTGAAACACACAGGGTCAAGCCCACTCTAGCTGACAACATGCCGAACGACACAACAAATGCCAACCGCATAGACACAGGCTGACCGAAACCCCGCTCCGTCTAACAAGCCGGCCTTCCACTACCGTTGGAATGAAAAAGCCGTGGCTATTATGAAAGGAGCGTGCGTTTTAATTGTGTTTTTTTAGCTGTCGTTTTAACTGGTATGGTATTGACTGTAACGCGATGCCAGTTCTGGATGCTCTCCGGCACTGCACGTTGGCTGGCTCCAAGGTTCTAACTTTTTTTTTTAGAAACGCTCTGAGGTTTCACTTACTTTTTTCCGAGGTTTTACATACTTGCCTCGTGTGCACTGGGCCCAACAAGGCCGGCCTTCCACATGGGCCTCGGTACCCTGACCTGGCCCAAGCCGCCTCTATGTACGCACCATTTGAAGGATTTCTGGTCTTGACATTTTGAGAGAAATGGGTTTTTTTTTTCGTGCAGTCGGCTTATCGTATGTTGGCAGCAACCAAGAATCGGAGGGAAGCTTGGTTGGAAGGTTGTGTGGGGTCCTCCAATTATGACACAGAGAAGGCTGGGTGGTGCAGGTTATGGAAAGCGGATGTCCCGGCAAAACTGAGAATGTTCTTGTGGCGCCTTGCTCAGTTGTCACTCCCCACGGAGGATGTTCGAAAACACAAAAAAAATGGCGGTGTCGAGCTGCTGTTCATTATGTGGGAGTGAAGATTCATGGAGACATTCACTGTTAGAATGCTCAATGTCGAGGTGTGTGTGGGCATTGGTAGATAAAGAACTTGCAGAACACATGATGGCCACAAATGAACCGAATGCAACGTGTTGGCTGTTTTTTATGTTTGAATCCCTGTCACATGCAAGTTTAACTCGGATGATTGTGACGCCGTGGGCGATCTGGACAGCGAGGAGAAAAGCTATACACGAAGGGATCTTTCAAAGCCCTTTGTCGACCCACAACTTCGTGAATAGGTACATCAATGAGCTGAGCCAACCGAAGTCTGTTGCACCTGAACGCCAGGCTGTTCAGGACCCTCAACCTCGTTCCCTTCCGAATTTGAAACCACCTTCGAATAATTTTGCAAAGATAAATGTGGATGGAGCGGTTGCACGAGGAGGTAATCATGGGGTTGTTGCTGCGATTTGTCGGACTGAAGTGGGTGTATATCTGGGGTCCTCGGTCGTCATTCTTCCGAATGTGACTGAACCAGCCACCCTGGAGGCGCTCGCGTGTCGGGAAGCATTAGCTCCCGCTGATGATCTTGGGCAGACGAGGCTACGCATTACATCAGATTGCTCGACAGTTATCAATGATATAGCGGCAAAGACAGGAGGTCGACATGAAGCCATTATCAGAGAGATTGAAGCCCGTAGATCATCTTTTACTCCCTGTAATTTCGTTCATGAATTTAGAAGCTCGAATTATGAAGCTCACAATGTTGCTAGGCATGCTTTATCTCTTGATGTGGGACGCCATGTATGGCTAGGTGTGCCCCATGATCTCTCTTGTATCCCTATGACTATTGATTAATAAAGCCTAGTAAGCTGTGCTAAAAAAACTACTAATGATCAGTCCCATACTAACATTAGTTGATTATTACTGCCTTCTCTCTATCCACTAGTAGAAAACAGGGCATTAGTCCCGGTTCGTAAGGGCCTTTAGTCCCGGTTGTGCAACCGGGACAAAGGAATCGGGACAAAAGGCCCCCACTTTTAGTCCCGGTCGTGTTACGAACCGGGACTAAAGGTTCCAGCCGAACCGGGACTGGTGCCTGCCGAGGCCCGGCCGGCGTCCTGGCCGCTCGAACCGGGACTGATGCACGCATTTGTCCCGGTTCGTAAGTCGACCGGGACTGTTGCTCTGATCTGGCAAAAACCAATGCCCTTTTTTCTACTAGTGATCTCGAAAATAATAACAATGTCAAACAGCTCTCGCCTGTTGAGTTTGTGTCAAACGAGTCAGGTTATTCTTGGACTTGGTGTTGTACTAATGTGAGTAATATACTATTAGTGTCAAAGTCGGACATGTTGTATCCTTCGCCTCCTTTATAATGAGGGGCACTCCACGATGTAACCCATGACGACTAGATAGCGTCAGGCACGCACGGGGAGCCAACGGCATGTGTCAGCGCTCGGGCAGCCGGTGTTGCGGCATCCCGACGAGGGGCGTTGGTAGTCATTGGCCTAGGGAGTAGGTGAGTTCATTGAACCTCATTAACAAATCCGGGGGTCGTCATTGTGCTGCGATTGCTTGTTCCTTATTAGATCGATCGCGTGCCTCAGATTGTTCGAACATCCCCTCTTCCAACTTTTGTTATGAGTTGTTCAAAATTGTATAAAGGAACAATGGTGGAATTTGGTAGGTACAAAAGGCATTGCTTTTAGAGGGGCAAAAATCGTGGAAGAGAGAGAGAGAGCCACTAGCTCCATGGGATCTTGTATGCAAACCTAACAGGTGGAGTTGGGAGGATTGAGCTTACAAACTCATAATGACAATTTACTCTTACAAATAGTGTATAAGTTACTTGATCATCATGACACCATGTGGGTGCATCTTGTTTGGGAAGCTTATTGTCACTAAGGCCTACCACGAGGGCAAAAAACTCACTGTTCTTTCCGGTGGAGAGATTGTTTACAGATGTTGCCACTTTATAAGTCCAGTGTTGCTTGCACTGCACATA
The DNA here is from genome assembly GCA_039707655.1 of Elymus sibiricus. Classification (NCBI taxonomy): domain Eukaryota; kingdom Viridiplantae; phylum Streptophyta; class Magnoliopsida; order Poales; family Poaceae; genus Elymus; species Elymus sibiricus. The sequence goes on along the minus strand of CM077670.1, from coordinate 2,450,840 downwards.
GTGGTCTCTTTATCTTGTTCTGGATGGATACCTAGCATGGCATGATATTGGAGGGGGCATGGACACGGACGGTACAGTATACCGGGAGTGGCCCATTGGGCAGGAAGCCCGACGCTGGGCCAGCCTCAAGGCCCAGGAGGCCTGGTGACAGTTGTATCCTAGCGATCGGTCCAAGGGCCCGGCTTGACGATGAAGCATGATCTTGGCGTGCAAGCCAAGAAGCCCTCGCGACAAGGTCGGTTAGGAGCCCTGTAAACCCTAGCTCTCGTCCCCTTTATAAGGCGAGGCTAAGGGTAGCTCGAGGCATCTGTTCCATTATACACAAACTTCGGTAATCATCATCATCCTCCACTTGTAACCCCCTCGCACGAGGTGCTCCCACATCAATCTAAAGCAAAGCAGGAGTAGGGTATTACCTCAACCATGAGGACCCGAACCTGGGTAAAACCCTCGTGCGAACTTCCCTCTGGTACTTCCGGTTACTCTCTCCACCCTATCGAGGGCACTAACGGTTTTCTGCACCGTCAGTTGGCGCGCCAGTCGAGGGCTGCGTCGGTCGAAGACCGACTCCAGCAGATCGGATCTTCCATCACGCCTGGCGACTTCGTGCCAGGACAGAGCTTCACTTTCGGCTCCCTCACCTTCGTTGCAGACGGGGCAGGATGGCTCGACATCAACTCACCGCCCGCCCCCGCTCGCACCATCTTCTTTGGCACCCTTGCGTTTGTCGTCGATCGCTATGGCGACCACCGACTCTGCGTTCCACCACCTCATCGAGCAGCAAGTGCGGCTTCCACGGAACCTGCGCCAGCAACACCGGCCTCCGATCCACAAGACGACTATATTTCCTCGCCAATCCCCCAAATCGAGGCCCAGATCGCGGCCACGAGGCCGGGACGCTGCGCCAACTCAACAACAACCCACTAGCCCACCGTCCCTGGTCATCATGGTCTGCTCCAATTGCATCGACGACCACGACCCAAAGGATTGCATCTAGGACGGCTACATCTCAGACGACGGCGCCACTTCTGCAAGCCTCATCTCACTTCCGGAAACGGAAGCCGACGACGACAGCGGGGCAAGCCCTGCCACAGCCTCATCAACAGACGACAACGAGCCACCGCAGGCCATCACCGTGGAGCAAGTCCTCATGACGGCTCCTGGAGGCTCTGGAGGCGGCGACAACTGTTCTTCGGCGCCCAGCAGCTCCCCCGTCGTCACCAACCCCAGTGAAGCCGCGGCTACAAATATCATCCTGCCGGCTTCATCACCTCCGATCATTCATACAGACTGGCAAGAGTGGAATTAAGAGCAAAAGCTCATTTCAACAGGCTCCAAATCAATCTATCAGCAGAGCATTGAAAAAATAAATGTTCATGAGATTCATCTTGTCCACAAAAAACACAACATTTACTACCATTCCAGCCCCTTCTAAGCAAATTATCTTTAGTGAGGATGCTTTTTTTGACCATCAACCAAAGAAAATTTTTAATTTTAGAAGGAATTTTAGTTTTCCAGAGAAATTTCCAGGGAAAACCACAAGCAGATTTGAACAAATATTGGTATAGTGATCTAACAGTGAATTTTCTATTAGCAGTAAGCATCCATTTAATCCTATCTTTTCCTCCTACCATTCTGACTTCCTCACATCTCAACTTCAGGCTATTCCAGAATTCTAAACTTTCTCCAAACAAAGTTCTTCTAAAAGTAAATCCTTCTCATCCTCTGCTAATAGATTATAAAGCCTGGGATAGGAGAATTGCAAAGATTTATCTCCCACCCACCATTCTTCCCCGAACCTAATATTTTTTCCATCCCCAATTACCTTCTTGCAGTGTTGATAAAAAATGTCTTTGACTTTCAAAAGGCTAGTCCAAAAGTGTGAATCTCCCACTTTAGGTTTAATACCAGAGTTTACCAAGTGGTGTTTCTTCTTATCTTCATCAGCTTGCCAAACAAGCCTAGCCCTACAAAAATCAGGTTTCTTCCTCACCCCAACAGGTATGGGGTAGAAGGACATCATGAATAAAGGGATGTTAGTCAAACAAGTCTGCACCAGTGTAACCCTACCAGCAATATCTAATAACTTTCCTTGCCAACAGGCACATCTTTTTTCAGTTTTTTCAGTAACCAATTTCCAATGTTCATTTCTAATCCTCATATTAGAAACAGGAACTCCTCATATTAGAAACATCTTTTCTACCAATTTCCAACACCTAGGTATTTTAAAGGGACATACCCCAATTCACAGGTGAAGATATATATAATTTGGCTTTTTCCACAGCCTCCCAAAAAAGGAAGAGCTCACTCTCCGGGGAAGTTAATGTGGCACTTGTTGTACCTTTGTTTTATAACTCTAGTCCATCTATAGCTTAGCCTAGTTTTCTTTGCTACGGAGATTTAGCACTAACTCTGTACATACTGTTTTCTAAAAATTTAACAAAATACGCTGGGGGAAAGGATTCCTACAGGTTCGGTTAAAAGAAAAAAACAATGTTGAACATGCTGCCCTCCTGCACTCAGCTTGTGACTTGTTAATAAAAACCTTGCAGAGAACAAGGCAATGCCTCTCTAAAACACAATGATGATCCTATTATTAGTAGTATCGTCAGAATCACATCCTTAATTAGCCCTACTGTGCTAATCACTGCTCGTCCACCCGCTGAGCAACTGATACACTACATACTTGAGACCCAAAAACACAGGTCTATGTAACAACACAAGGCAATCTTCGTATTTCAGGCTGATGCAGTATGATCTAACTAGCCAGTGAAGAACAACTTGGAACCACTTATAATTTACAACAGAAGCAGCAGCCATCAACATCCCTCCCTCTGTACAACGAGTCGATGGTACCTACTTTACACAAAACAAATTAAGCCCGTCTCTGTCTTTTGCAACAAGGCTGAATGTTAAGAAAGATGTATCCTGAGTCTAGTCAGTCAGTCAGTCCCAGCCCATGAGCATGTTGGTGACGCCGTCGACGATCTTGCTCCGCAGCGAGCACGAAAGCTCGTGGTCGTCCTCTCCCAGGTTCACCCTGTACACCTCCCACTCCCGATCGTCGACCATGTGCCGCCCGATTTCTGCCTGCAAGGATCACTCTGATTGTTATGTTAATAACAACGGGCAAACTGATAACAGACACAGACAGATGCACAATTGTTGTTAGATAGACGTGAACATTCATGGATTGCGTTACCAAGAAGACCCGTCTATGGAGGTTCTTAAGCGCGAGCGTTATGTCATACAACACCAGCGGCCTGCCCTTCCCAGACGCCTCGACCGGATTCGCCACCAGCAGCTCCGCGTCGGGGCCCCGGTTCACCAGCGCCACACGGAGCGGGCGCAGGAGCTCTGTCCTCAGGCGAGAGCACATCGTCCTTTGTTTCTGCTGGTCGAGGATCTTCTTCCCATCTGACTGCACGGCGAACACATCCACCTCGCACTGGCCCTTCTGGCCCGCGTAGAACCGGCCATACGAAATCTGACAGCAAGCAAGTTTTTCTTATTTGGTATCGCAAAGAGATAGAAATACTGCGGACGATAATATCTATTTTATGGTCCTGTTGTTGTTACCTGGATGTTGCAGTCCTTCAGTGTTCTCATGATGTCGTATACGAGGCCCTTATGGTCGCCGCACTGGATCTGAATCAGGGTGTGCACGGAGCTGAGGGAGTTGTCCATCGTGACCGACAGGCTGCTGTGGGACCTCGAGCTGCTCGACTGCTCCTCTATGAGATCTATGCTGAACATCTGTTCCAGGACAAGAGGCGGCAACAACGCGGAAGCTTGGAGGCAAGAAGACATGTCCTCTGTCGCGGAATCTATTTCACAACTTGTCACGGAGTCGCCTAAGACGCTGTGCAGTCTTTCATAAGCCTCTTCCCTTCTGCGCTTCGTGTGTAGAAGTTCCCTGAAATCATTTGCACGTGGTATTCGTTCATCTACCGTCACAAAGGAAGGTGGAGCTTAAATTTTGAATGATGGTCATTACCAAACATAAACCACGTACTGAACATGAACCTAAACATGAACTACACAGCTGAAGATAGCCTAGTAAAATGTAAAAGAAATGTGACTGGACAATTTCATACTGCCCAGGCAAGTGATTGACAAGTTATACAGGATCATATATTCTCATCAAAATATCCCATGGATAATTCTTTGTATCCTAAGACAAAACCATATCCCTTGGGAAACAGAAACACTGTTTAAGCCAACAGTTTCATAAAATCAATAAGAAGAGGTGTATGAGGAGATAAGAAATGGACCTAGCATCTGTGATGAAGAAAAGGTCCATCACTCTCCCATCGGGCGTGGTGGAGACCTTCACCCTCCTAATTGTGAGCTCCATCTCGCACAACACGCATGTCACGTCTGCAAAGCAAGAAATATTTTCCACAGAGTTAAATATATTTTCCTACTCTTTCTCATTATTAAAACCTCCATCTCAGGACAGATATTCATGCACCGTACCAAACAACATGGGTGCATGCTAAATGATCAAGTACCTAGATAGTTAGTATCCTAGTAATCCGAATGAAGCAAAAGGCATGTGGTGGCGAACTGAAATGAATCTAGTACCGTGCAGGAGGCCCACCCGGTCGTAGCAGCAGAACTTGAGCAGGAAGACCTGCGGCGCGGCGGGCGCGAGGTCCTCCAGGAGTCCGGCGGCGGCGAGGTAGGCTCTGTCGACGCCGAAGGGCGCGGGCACGGGGCAGAGCTCGACCAGCCGCTCCTTGAGGAGGTCCCAGGCCATGGCCCGCCCCGGCCGCGGCCTCGCCGCCACCCACAGCACGATGTAGCACCACCGGCCGTCCGTGCTCATGTCCCCCTTGAGGACGTCGAGGCCGAAGAGGAGGACGAGGCGGCAGAGGTCGCAGCCAAGGCCGGTCTGGTCAGGGCAGCTGACGGTGACGACGGTGGGGTCGCCGGCGGCGTCAGCGTGGCGGATTTGCACCACCTCGTCGCTGAGTATCCTCATCGATAAAAAAGATGAATCTTTGGTTGCTCCCTCTGGACTAGTAGTACTTTGAAATTTCAGTAGCGTAGGGGTATGGCTGCTGCGGGTGCGGGGACGGAATTGGCGGTGGATTCACCCTCGCTCTTGGCATAATATAATTTGGTGATGGCAAGGATACTGTACTACGGAGGAACAACCAAATCCTTAATTTCATAAATACTAGCATACCCTCCCTCTTAAACAAAACGAGATCGACTTTTTGCTTTGGCAAAGTTTAGCCAACTTTTTTTTTTTTTTGCGAAGGAAACTGCTTTACTGGAAGTCACAGGATACATCTGGAACAGGCTGATCTGTCATGCACAAGGTTTTAAATAGCGGATAGCGGGGTGGTAGCGGATTGGGGTCGGCGTAGCGGAATGCGGATAGCAGGCGATATTGCGGGCGCTATGTCCCCGTAGCGGATTAAAAAAACACTCATGATTTTGAGATTATTATGTAAATTTCTAGACCATTGACCACAAAAATGACAATATAATTTGAGCAATCATCATTTATAGTGTTCCTTCACTATAACTCATTGGTCAATATAAGTATATACACTAGTAAAGCATGCTCCCAAAAAAATCAATTATTTCTTACAAGGAAATATTAGTTTTTAATGATACTCAAAAAATTATGAGATGTAAGGGATGATATTTTCTATATCTCTACAAAATTTCAAAGTAAAATTCTTTGGCAAATTAAAGATATGAAAAGAAAAAGACATTTCTGAACTAGCTGATGGAAATACGGGTCATAGTGGACCGCAATAGCGGATTGAAAAGCGCTATAGCGGCCGCTATGTGACACAGCCGCTATTTCCTACCGCAGCCTGAAACTAATAGCGGCGGGGTGGCGCTACCGCTATTGCGGCCGCAATAGCAGAGGTAGCGGCCGCTATTTAAAACCTTGGTCACGCAAGGTGCAGCCAAGCCCCTGAAGAAAGCGAAAATTACAACGAGGTCCGCACAGAAGACTGCAATCGACGGCACCGCCCAAGCCTTGACGAAGCGCCGACGAACGCTGGCGTCCTGCAAAAACCGCCACCAGGGGAAGCCACAGAGCGTTGGAGAGACACCTGCGAGCATCAGAGGTCATAGCCTCGGTCGAGCCACACCTGGTGCGGGTGGGGAAGCGCCCCCCAAGCATCGCAAGCCGGCCTTCCGCAGCTGACAGCTTTGGCGATGACGAGATCCAGCAGGAACAAGGCACAGCAATGCCAGCCACCACAGGCCTGCACAAGGACTCCATCCTGCAACCACCAGAAAAAGCGTAACCAGGGAACCACCAGGAATCCACGCCGGCGAAGAAGAACCCCGTCGACGAGGCGGGGCTGGATCCAGAGGACAAAAAGTCAATGGTGTGGTCGGCACCACCGCCTGACCGACCTTAGCCCGGCACCCCACAAGCTCCTCGCCGCCGCCGCGAAGGACCAGACCGAGATGGAGCTGGAGCTGGGGGAATTTATTGCAGCACGCCGGCGCCACACCCATCAGAACGCCACCACCAGCAAACCTAGCTAACCACACCCTATACACACGCCTGCACGCAGATCTGTGGTTCCCACACCCTCCCGCCGCCGGAACGGCCAGCGGAGGGGGAGGGAATCGGCAGACGCGCCGGCGGCCTAGGGGGGAAAACGAAGACGCCTCCGACTCGCCTCTAACCACTGTAGCTAGGAGGAAAGGTCGAAGGGGTGGCTCCTACTTGATCAAGTTTAGCCAACTTATTAGAGGTGCCATATAAAACGAGCAGCGTCCAATACATGGTCAGTCTCTAGGAGCAAGTTTTTTTTTTTTTTTGCGAGGATAGGAGCAAGTTTATTCACAATCCAATAAAGTGCGACTGAGGGCTTTCCCGTCAAAAAAATGAAAAAATCTCCGCGTCCATCGAACAAAAAATAATTGCATCATTTTTTATTTATTTTTTGAAAACGGAGGCAAAAGATTTGCCTCATCGATTAATTAAGCAAAAGAGAGTTGCCCAGTTAATTAACGATTGCAGCATAATTTTCATTGAGCAAATTATGTCTAGGAAAGAAAAGAAATAAAAGCAGTGTGTTTCCTGCTGGCCAAAATCGCTATTTTGACCCTTAATGATAAGATTAGCACGAAATGGGCGTGCTTTGAAATTTTTCCACGATCTTAGCCTTTCTGCCACCTCACTTCAGAGCGGTCAGTGGCGACTGACCGAGCGTTGACTGTGGCGGTAGCCCATCTACCCAAACGCCAGTATGGCTGGTGGTAGCACAAAAGGTCAGATCGTGAGAAAAAATTGAATTAGGGTTATTTCATGACAATCTTGTCATTAAGGGTCACCCCTTCGCTCTCCTCCAAGCGAACAGAACAGGCGGCTAGGGTTTCTGCCTCTCGTCGGCGCCGTCGCCGATCTGCCTCGTCTCCTGTGGCCTTAGGGCCATGGAGTCGCGGTGGATCCCGGCCCTTGCCAGCGAGAGAGCTTCGTTTTTATATGTTTCTTTGAGTTTTGCTAGAGTTTGTGTCATGCTCAGGAAGATGAGACGGCGGCGGCTCCCTGAAGATGGAATAAGGTTCTCCCTGCCTAGTCCCCGTCCCGGTGGTGCGTCTAGCATCGTCGAAGGGCGTGTGGAGGTGTGTCTCCGACGGATCTCGCGGGATTCGGTCGGTGGTTGTCTTTGATGGATCCGCTCGGATCCGGTCTTCGTTCGTCTACATTAGTGTGTCTTCAGGTTGGATCCTTCCGATCTACGCTTATCTTCATCGGCGACGTTTGCTGTTCTGATGCGCTGGTCCTATGTGGCCTTATCACGACGACTTCCAGACTGTCTACTACAACAACTTTTGCCCGGCTCCGGGGAGGGAGGGATGATGACGACGGCGCGCCTTCGGCTCACTTCAGTGCTTGTAGTCGTCACTAGGTGGTCTACGGATCTGGATGTAATTTTTATTATTTCTGGTGTTCACTGTACTGCCATGATTAATGATGAATAGATTGAAAGTTTTCCGGCAAAAAAGAAAAAAAATTGTCATTAACGGTCAAAATAGTGATTTTGGCCTGTACTACCGCCTAGGAGGGGAGGATAGTATACTGGATTGAAATTTCAAGCTTTGGAATCCACATCGAAGAACAGTCCCTCCTCCTTGGTCGACAACAAGTGACGGTCACATGCGCTCCAATATTAATTGTTGTGTACGGCAAAGCGGTGATGGAGACCGACGATAGCTAGCTTTTTCCCCATAATCAAACACTGCCACGCGGGTCCACACCACGGCAAGTCAAGCACAATTTAGGCAGGTCACGAGCCTGCGTGATTCTCCATTTCAGGTTGAAAAATCAACCAAGAATAAAAAAAATATTGAACAAGGAGGGACCTCAAAGGACCACGATGCATTATTTAATAATAATATAGTAGGAAACAGCGATACAAAGCATTTCACAACTGGACCTAGAAGAAACTGTAAAATACAAACTGGTCCCTGACAATTGCAAAGAGAACCCCCATGCCTGCCTTGGTTTCTCCGCTAGTACGTACGAGTAGTAGAAGAAAAGCAACTCCATCCACATTTGGATTGGTAGGAACAAATTAAGCCCGTCCGTCCATCCATCGTGTCTTTGTCACACACTAACTAGTCGTCGTCGTCAGCTGGATACTCTCAACCCATGATCCCGTCCGTCCATCCACCGATTGATCCCATCTCAGGCCGGCCGTCATCTTCTAATCAGGGTTATATGTAGTGTCACCAACTTGGAATAGTCTCTCCTCCTCTCTGTGGGAGCGACAATATTTTCCACAAGTGACAGCGACATCGATCTACTCCAATTAATATTCCTTGTGTATGGACCCTAGCCACAACAAGTCAAAGCAAAAGAGTAAAGTCACTGGCCATTTTAGGTTGAAAATTCAACCATGCATATACCATCCAAGTTGCACGGACGCGAAGCTTCAAGATTTTTTTTTTTGCGAATTAAACACTTCCATTACTTAAGCAAGGTCACTACAGTCCTGTTGACATAAAACGTCAACATCATGAGGAGCACACCGAAGCCACACAGCTGTTTTAGGCAGCGAGCGGCCCATTTGGGCGAGTGCATTACTAGCCTTATTCTGCTCTCTCCGGATGGCTTGTATTTCATGCTGACGACCAGCAAGTAGCTGTCTTGTCTCTCCCACCATGGCCGCTACAGGTGACCTATTGGCCGTAGGGTCGCTGATCATGCGCGCCGCCGTCGCGCAGTCCGTCTCGATGATGAGACTGTCAGTACGTACTCCATTCAAGAGCTAGGGTCACCCCCTCCATGCATGCGGCTACCTTGGCCTCGAGAGCGCTCGTACATCTCTGAATGAACCTGCATGACGCAAAGATGATGGCACCATTATGGTCGCGCAGAATCATTCCTGCTCCTCCTGTGCCTTCCTCTTCCCTCCATGAACCATCAACGTTTAGCTTCACCCACCCCAGCGGTGGTTTTGTCCAGCGTTCCGGCGACCGCGTACAGGTCGCCGTGAGTGCATTTATTTTCCCTTTCTTCCTCCATCCGCCATAGGAGGTGACTGTCTTTCCCTTAGCAACATCAGCTGTGGGGTGTTGCTGAATATTGAGCAGCGTTTCAATGTATCCAGAGAGAAACCTGCAAGATGCATCAACGGGAGACGCCGGCTTCTCATGATAGACTTCGTTTCTAACGTGCCAGTTCCGCCACAGGGTCATTATAACTGGTAGGCGTTCAGCATCTGTGCACCCATCCAACAAATGAATGATCCATTCTGGCCCTGTGTTGGTGATGGAATCCACCTTAGGCATGCTCCATATACTTGCCATCACCGTCCATAATCGCCGCGCCAAGGGACATCTGCATAAGGCATGGAATGTGTCCTCCCGCTCCATTCCACATAAAACACACATATCAGAAACCTCAAGCTTTCGCTTATGTTTATTTGCCATAGTGGCCAACGAGTTAGTCGCAACACGCCATGCAAATACTCGTACCTTTGGGGGAGCAGGGCACCCCCACACTGCCTTCCAGACGGCACGAGTGCCGTCCGGTGCCCTGCTCGTGGCGCACGCGGTGGTGCTGGTTTGCTCATTCAGAGCTGTCTTGTAGGCGCTACGTACACTGAAGATGCCACGCAAGTCCGGAGCCCAGGCGAGGACGTCGTCCAACTTGCGGGGCCTGGCCTTGATCGCCAATATATACTGAACGTCCGGGGTGGAGAAGTATTGTTCGAGGAGATCCACCCGCCACCGGCCATGGTCGTCGAGGAGTTCAGACACACGACGTAACCGACATGTGCCCCGTGGTGTAATCGGCCTGTAGGAGGTGGGACGCGGGATCCATGGGTCCCGCCAGATACGGATCCGTTCTCCGTTGCCGACGCGCCATATGAGCCCTTTTTTTAGGAGCTCAAGCCCATGCTGGATAGCGTGCCACGTCGGTGAAGCATTACCTGAAAAAATCGTATCCTCAAGGGATCCGTTAGGGTAATATTTTGCTTTTAGTACCTGGGAGCATAAGGACTCCGGTCTTGTCATGAGACGCCAAGCTTGTCGAGCTAGTAAGGCTTGGTTAAAAAGACGGAAATCCCGGAAGCCAAGTCCTCCCTTCCCCTTTGGCTCGAGTAATTTCTCCCAGGATAGCCAGTGAGTCTTTCTCTGGCCCTGTTTTGATCCCCACCAAAAATTCCTCACTAGTCGTGTGAGATCATCACACACAGAGTAAGGTAGCTTAAACACCCCCATGATATAAGTAGGTATGGCATGTAGAATGGATTTTATTAATGTTTCCTTTCCTGCTTGAGAAAGGGTATCACCCCAAGCCATGATCCTTTTAGTTAAGCTTGCCTGCAACATCTGAAACTTTCCTTTATGCATACGGCCATCCGGGGTGGGTAAGCCAAGGTATTTCCCCTCAAACTCAGAATTTTGTACCTCCAATTCCTGCTTGACTACATTCTGTATCACCAAGGGACAATTATCACCAAATTGGATAGAACATTTCTGTTGGTTTATGAGCTGGCCGGTGGCTCTCGCATAACTGTGGATAACTCCCTTCACATAGGTGGCTTGAGCAGCAGTAGCTCTGAAAAATAGGAGGGTGTCATCCGCAAACAACAAGTGTGAGATGCCTGGTGCTCGACTGCATATTTTGACGGGTTGAAAGGCCTGTGTTTCCACTCCCTGTCGCAGCAACGCAGATAGTCCATCAGCGACAAAAAGGAAAAGAAAAGGAGACAGGGGGTCACCTTGCCGAAGCCCACGCGACGGTGCAAACGAATCCAAGATGGCTCCATTGAATTTAACAGAATATCTCACCGAGGTAACACATGACATTATCCACTATACCCACTGATGAGAGAAGCCCAACTTTTTCATCGCCTGCTCCAAGAACCGCCAGTCCACCCTGTCATAAGCCTTCGAAAGATCAAGTTTGTATGCACAGAAACTGTTATCCGGATTTTTCTCATGCTGAATAAAGTGAAGGCACTCGAAAGCAAGCAGCGCATTATCAGTGATTAAGCGCCCCGGGACAAATGCACTCTGATATGGAGAAATAATCTCATCTAGGAGAGGCCTCAGTTTGTTTACCAAACACTTAGCAACAATTTTGTAAACAACATTACAGAGGCTTATAGGTCTGAAATCGGTAAGTCGTACCGGATTATCAACTTTGGGAATGAGGACAATTACCGTTTCATTGACCCCCTCAGGCATGTGTCCCGTCCTGAAGAACTCCTGAACAGCCTTAACAATTTCTTCCTTCATGACAAGCCAATTTTTCTGAAAGAACCTTGCCGGAAACCCATCGTCTTTCCCCGGAGCTTTCAAAGGTCCCATTTGAAATAAACTGTCAGATATTTCTTTCTCACTAAAATCAGCACATAGGCGCTCATTCATCTCAGATGTCACTTTCTCTTCATACAAAGCAAGTAATGGCTGCTGTACAAGAGAGTCATCGCGGGTGAAAAGATTTTTGAAATAGGAAGTAACCATACCACCCATTACCTCATGATCGCCATGGCTGCATCCTGCGTCATCAATCAACCTTTTCACCTTATTCTTGCGTGCCCTCCAAACTGCTCGGCTCTGAATTTTTTTTGTGTTGCGGTCACCCTCTCTAAGCCAATCTATCCGGCTGTGCTACATCCACAACATCTCCTCACGGTACAGTAGCTCCTCCATATGTTCAGAGACCTTTCTTATTTCATTTCTATCCGCGTTCATTTGCATTAGTTCTTCCAGCCGAGTTCTAGACTTTTCCAACTCACGTGTGATATTTCCGAATTTATTTTTACTCCACGCATGCAGCTCCACCATGATCTTTGCCAAACCTGACTGAATATCCCCCAAGCTGAATTTATGTCCAGCTTTCTCCCAAACATCAGCAACCCTTTCCGGTAAACTAGCATCCCGTTCCCAGAACGTTTCATAACGTCTAAAGCTTCTGCGTACCTTATTTTCCTCTTCTTTAAAACATTCCAGAACGAGTGGGCTATGATCAGAACATGGAGAAACTTTATGAACCACTCTCGCCTCAGCAAAAATGTCACGCCATCGGTTATCAGCAACCGCCCTATCCAGCCTTACTCTCACATTTTTCCGTCCCTTCTGTTTATTATCAAATGTAAATGGTAAGCCAGAGAAACCAAGATCAACAAGCTCACATACCTCAAGTGTATCACGGAAAACGAGCATCTGACTCTCGCTTCGGGCAGTGACAGAGAAGTGCTCAAAAGACCACATAGCCTCATTGAAATCCCCCATGACACACCAAGGAAGATCAGATTGTTGCTTGAGATTTTTCATGAGTGTCCACATGTGATGCCGGTTCTCAGTACGTGGTTCGCCATATACACAAGTCAATCGCCACAACGGATCATGCTCAGAGAGTCTCACATACGCATCAATATATCTATCATTGGATGATTGAACTTCGACATGCAAACTATCACACCAAAAGAGAGCAAGCCCTCCACTCAACCCATCACTACTAACTCCAGAGAAGCCTCTTAATCCCAATCTACCACGCAAATGACTGACTTTTTCTGAACTCTGCCTAGTCTCACACAAAAAAAAACTAACTTTGCCTTTGTTGCTTTGATCATGCCAACCAAGTCACGAACTGTCGGTTTGTTGGCCACCCCCGACAGTTCCAACTTACACAATTCATTGCTCCTGACGGGGCGCCACACCTGGCCCCGTCAGTTTGCCGGCGGCCCCAGGGCCGGTCGCCTCCATAACCACCTCACGCACCATGCAGTCTACCTCCTCCTCAATTGAAATCTCGACCATGTAATCTAGCTGCTCGGACTGGGCATCCTCTACAAGATTTTGATCATATTTGAACAATTGTTCCGTGACGGCGACATCTACTCCAATATTGTTTTTTTAGGGATACTTCAATATTGTTGTGTGGCAAAGCCGCAATGGAGACAGACAAATGAAAAAAAGTAAAGTCAAGAAAAAAAAAGTAAAGTGGCTCACGATCCTGCCTGCTGCGTCATTTTGCCTACTACTCACTCCAAGTTGCACGGACGCGAAGCTTCAAGATTGAAGATTCACATCACTGTCTGCCTCGATTTCTCCTCCATTTTATGGAGGTGGTGGCATTTCTTAAATTTGCTACTTGTGCGCATGCAGTAAAAAAAAAACCTTCATCCATCCATCCATATCAAACAAATTAAGACAATTAAGTCCGTCCGTCCATGCATCCATCCATGTCCTTGACGCACACGTCGTCGTCAGCACATGTCCATCGATTGATCTCATCTCAGGTGTGTCGATCAAATCCGAATTATAGGCATTCGACCCCTAAGTCGGTCACCTTCGGGAACCCGCCAGGGGCTACAATGCAGACAGGCGAATAAGAGGGCGACTTGGGCCAGCCTCTCCGGGGGCCAGATCTGGCGGTCTCCCTCGCGTCCGGCGGCCGTCTCGCGGCGCCTGGGGGTGGGGGAGACCAAGCGGCATGGCAGCGCCGCGGTGGTGTGTACAGGTAGTGGTGGTAGGGGTGCCAGAGGCAGCAGCCTGGCAAGGATGGCGCTGCCCTGCGTTGCAATAAGAGTCTCCCTCGGGCCTCCTCCTCGAGACGCTGGCGAGCGCTTCGTCGTCGGCGGGAGGTCTGCGAGGCGGTGTTCCACCGGGCCGGCGGTGCCAGATGCGCGGTGGAGATGTACAGGAGTTTGGTGCTGGCGGATCGTGGCTAGATCCGCTCGCCACGGACGTTTGGCGGCTGGTGGTGCGTGGTGGGCTTGGTGGACGGAGTTGCTGCTCTGCCCTGGTGGCGGCCGGCGGCGGTGGCAGGTTCGTGGACAGGGGAGCATGGGGCTAGTCCCCGGCCAATGTTTCGGAACCCGACCCTGGTTCCCGTCCGTGTGCGGCGGGACCTAGATGCGGCTCACAAATCCCAGATGGCGATGGTGCTCCTAGTGCCCTTGGCTTCGCACTACTAGAAAAAGGGCTATCCCTAATATCACTATTAGTGGCGCACTAGAGATGTGGTGCGCCACTGCTATATAGCAGTGGCACACCATAAACAGGTGCTCCACTAATAGTTATATTACCAGTGGCGCACCAGGGGTGGGGTGCGCCACTACTATTTTTTTTTTGGCTAGGACCAGTCCTGCCCAGGCTTACCAGTGGCGCACCAGGTCCAGGTGCGCCACTACTATTTTTGATAGTAGTGGCGCACCTGGACCTGGTGCGCCACTGGTAAGCCTGGGCAGGGCTGGTCCCAAACACAAAAAATAGCAGTGGCGCACCCCACCACTGGTGCGCCACTAGTATGTAGAAGAGGTGCGCCACTGGTAACCTGGGAGCAGTAGCTATATTGGGCAGCCACACCTATCACACACTCACTTTCCCCCCTCCACCAAAACAGGATCTGGTCGTCTTGCTCCTCCTCCTCACCTCATTTGGACCATAGATTCACCCAAATTAAGTGGTTAAATTTCCTTTTTTTGATAGGTAAGTAAGGGGAAAGCTTTCTTTATGTTCTAGATCTACTTTTTTCTCTCTCCAACAACGTACACACTCTTTATGGCCTAGATCTACGTATGTTTGTGGTGTTGCATATGTTTGTGTTTGCAGGTACCGGTATTTGAAATGCGATAGTTGCCAATATTTTGCCGGAATGTTGATTCATTTCCGTTTCGGCGAGAATTTGGCACTATGCATTCTTTTTGGTCCTATTTTTAGGCAAAGTCATGCCAAATTTTTTTTTGGTTCTAAAATATCGTTTTGCTCTACCCCGCAGGCGACCATGGTCCGCACGATGACCGAAGGCATCGTGAATAGGTTTTTGAGCTCCGCGAAGGCCGAGATGCTTCAAAAGAACGAGACGGAGATAAGATGTCTGTATCGAAGATGCAAGCTGAAGAGCCTTATGGACCCGGATTCCAGACAGGTGCGGGACCACCTGTATCACTTGATTTCAACCATGTCATCTAATTCTAAATCTTTGCACAATGGTTTTATCACTCCATTTGCATTTTCCTTTTCTTTTATCTCAAATCTTAAATTATCACAATGGTTTAAGTACGTGGTCTAATTAAAAATATTATTAAAGATCTTTTAAACATTATATTACTTTACATGCAAACTCAATCTTAATTTGATGACTGTTATTTCATGTCAATCTTTGATGACTGTTATTTCATCTCACTTGATTTCAACCATGCCATAGCATTGTAAATGATTCTATATATATTATGATTCAGTAAAGGAGATGCATTGTAAAAAAATTATACGCCCTATATTTAGGAATGGAGGGAGTATTAAAATTGCCATGTGTTTATTTTAAAGTGTTTGGATGTTTATCATAAGGTTAAAATAAAATTTTAAAAAAGATGCAAAAAATGGGGTTGCCAGGATTCGAACCTGGGTGGCTTGCGTAATGTATTAAGGGACCAACCACTAGGCCATGTGTGTGGTTCTGTCCATAACCACACACCCATGTCTTTTAACCTGTTGCTACTAATAGTAATGGCGCACCGCGTAAAAGTGCGCCATTGTTATCCAGGTTTATGGCGCATATCCCTAGTGCGCCATTGCTATCCCTCACCCTCCCCTGCTTTCTCTGGCCTCCTCCTCCCCGCGCCTCTCTCAGTCAGCCACTCCCCAAATCCCCCCTCCCCGCCGCCCGCCCCCACCGCCGCCGCACTCCGCCCTCTCCCCCACCGCCGCCGCACTCCGCCCTCGCCCTCCCACGGACGAGCTCGTCTCCCCCACCGGCGCTCCCCCCTTCCCCTCGCCTTCCTCCCTCCCTAGGCCGCCAGATCCAGCAGTCCAGGCGGCGGCCATGGCGTTCCCCCTCCTCCTTCTCTGCTAGGGTTAGGGTTTGGAGTCCGAGCAGAGAAGAAACCAACCGTCCAGCCGCCGGCGATGGGCGCGCTCATGGATCTGAGGGAGGAGGAGAAGATGGGCCACCAGGAGCTTCCCCTCATGGCCCCCATGGCCTCTTCTCTTCATCAACACCGGTAGCCACGACCCAGCGTCCTACCTCCTGTGCGTGCTTCTTCTCCTCGCTGCGCCTCCTCTTCTCCACGGATCCGCGACGGAGAAGCGAGTGCTTCTTCTCGAGACGTCATGGGCCTCGTCAAGGTACCCCTTCCCCTTCTCTGTTCGATTCGATTCGATCCGATCTGGCAGCCGTGGACGAACACTGACTGACTGCAGCGTATGTTGCTCTGTTCGTCGTGTTCCGCTGTGCTGCAGGACAAGTGTATTTTGCTGCAGGAGGTTGATCTTGGGCAGCCAGCCTCCAGTTCTTGGGCTCCAACACCACAACGAGGTTCCTTTCTTCTCTGAACCTTCTCTCTGATGAAGAGCACAACACACACACATAGTTTGTTTTTCTAGGCCGATTTTTTCCCCTTCCCGGTTCACCCTGATGTGCGTGTATACATTAGTTGGGCGCTGCAAAGGTAGGTAGGTACTACTACCTAGGAGAGATGAGATGGAACGGAAGAACATGGAGTGGGGGCAAGTCTGAAGCTCTTCTTTTATTCAGTATTAGGTGTATGACGATAGAATGGAAGTTGATGAAGATTAATAAGGTCTTGTGTTGTTCTAGAGATGCATGAGAATCGTGCAACCCTTTTGCTTGTGTTGGGAGGAAAACAACCACCATTTATCAGACCGAAAAATAATCTTATTGCTGTTTTATTCCTTTCGCTGATGCTGTTTTCTTCCTCATGCACGCAGGTCCGTAGGAGTGGTGGAACATCACACCACCGGCGAGTCCGTCCGATTCAACTTCAACTGCAATGGTGACACTCCTCCCTCTTCATTTTTTTTCTTTTTCTTTTCCGAGAGCCAAAATGCATTGCAGGGGATCAACTCCACCATTCCTCTTGTTTGAGAGGAGGACAGAGTTTTAAGCGGTCATTTTGTTTCTAATTGAATAACTGATGTGCATGTGTTTTAATTGAATCTACACAAAATTTATTCTTTCAATTCCGTTCATGTTTGCTCGCTGGAGAATTAATTGATTTTTGTCAACACTGGTGCAGGGACATGGACCTTCAACTTCTCCCGTATCCCCACTGGCAGCCTGCTGACGGGTTCGTCGGAGGAGGAAAAGAAGGACCACCAACACCAAGAGGAGCAACCACGACCCATCACTCGAGCACAACTAGGTACTCTCTTCATCCCCACCAAAACCATCATCTTGTTACCCTGTACATGTTCTGAAGATTCATCCATCACAAGCAGCAGCGGCACTACGTGTGCTAGCTGCTTTAGTTTTTACTTGGTTAGCAAATCTGATGTGTCTTTCTAATACACGTGATGGAGTAAATCTGCTTAGTTTTTGAACCTCAAGTAATCTGCCTAGTGGGCTAATTTGTACCGGTTCTATAGATTCATTAATTAAACTGAGAGAAGGTGCTGTTTATGCTGGATAATCAAATTCTGTCAGGGGCATGAATCAGCTTCCGGTGCTCGTTATGAGTTATGTTTGGTTGCTAAATAGCTGCACTTCAAATTTGTGCCTAGAAGCAATCGAGATTTTAGTCTCTGTGTGCGTCTACTGTTGGGTTTGGTGTATACTAGCAGCAGCATGGCTGCAGCATACCTAACCACATATATAGCTTTTGCTTGGTCTGTACTAGTAAAAAGTTGAACCGTCAATGGAACACTATAACCACATATATACCTAACCACATATTTAATTTTTGTTGCTTGGTAGCACAGCATGCTAAGAGCTCAAGAAAAATAAATAGCCCACTGCCACTTTTGTTAGAGTTCAATGCCCCCGTCTTCACGTGCATCCTCAATCAGAACCTTTCTGAGTTGTAGCTTAAGGTACGTGCATTTGTTGTTATAGTGTTGAACCAAAGGGGGTTGAGCCGCGCCCCCTCTCCGCTTTGAAAAAGAGTCCGCTTTGGGACGCCTTAACGCTTTAAAAACCATTGAGCATCTTTGATCACTGAGTATTGGTACCAACCAGATTCTGGGAGAAATATCTACTATTACATAAAACTGGGTTTTCTTAGAGCACTATGTATCAGCACTCAAAATTATATTTGCTTATGGTATGCAATTATCAAGTCATGTAATTACTTCCTTCTGATGAATCATGATGCCATATAATCAGATAAAATTATACCTATTAGACTGTCACATACACATGCTTACAATGCTCGGCTCGCCTATGCTATTTGCGCCATAGGCGCAACGGGTCATCTAGTAGATCAAACACTCCACTCGATCTCTTTTTCCTATTTGATGCCTTTTTTACATAAGTGAAGCACATGCTATTATCTCTGGGCTGCATGCATGTACCCTGGGATGTGAGAGATGCAGTACGACATTTAGCCTCAGTACCGACAATAAAACAACAGAGATGGACATGTATGGATAGTTTGATACTCAAACTCGCAGGAATCAAGATCAAGAAGAAGAAAAGATCAATATTGAAGAAAAGATCAAGAAGAAGAAAAGATCAATCTTGCTGTTCATGATTCTTTTTTGCTGTCTTCGAATAATTTTCTAGTTGCTGTATTGTCAGAATGGAAATATTGTGTATTGTATAATATATATTGTGTAATCTGTGTTTGGGCAGTTGCTGTAGTGTATAATATATATAGTGTATTGTTGATTGAGGAACCCTGCCGTTGGGGCAGGTTGTATTTTTTTTATCCACGTATCACTCTACCAGTGGCGCACCACCTAGTGCGCCACTGGTATGGCAGATTTCTTCAATTCACTACCAGTGGCGCACCTACCAGAACTACCAGTGGCGCACCTACCAGAACTACCAGTGGCGCACATAAATTTCTACCAGTGGCGCACCTGACAGAAATAGCAGTGGCGCACCCTAGGGATATCAATGGCGCACCAGGTGGTGCGCCACTGGTATTTTGATTAGTAATGGCGCACCAGAGGTGCGCCATTACTAACCATTACTAATGGCGTGTTAATAGTGGCGCACCTATAGTGCGCCACTAATAGGGAAAACAGGTGCGCCACTAATAGGCATTTTTCTAGTAGTGTCGTGCTCGGCGGCTTCCCGTTGCTCCGGCGGTGGTGGAGTTCCTCGGGTTCGTTTGTGATGGATGATGAACAGTTCCCCAGGGACTTGGTTGTGAATTTTGTGTTGTTTGGGGTGTACTGTGAGTGTTGGTGGATCAGCTGTTTCCGGCGTATCTGTGGTGTACTTTGTCTACGGGTACTTGTACATGTACAGCCTTTGCCTGTATCTGTATGAATACAAGTGCTTTTCTCAACAACAACAACAACAAAAACAAAATTGCACATGCATGTCGTGCTATGTCATCTTTTAATGTTATGTTCTGTCACCAATTTCGTCATAGTATTTAATTTACTCCTCATTCTCGGTACGATCCGATGCATCCATGAATAACATACACACAGACCAGCCCAGCCAGTTTTTTTTTTTACTATCAAGGAGGTCCCAGCAACAATTAACCATGAATCTATTATACTATTTATTTATTTGTGAAAGGAATCTATTATACTATTATTATTTCTAAAAAAGGAGGACAAAGCCCCCGGTCTCTGCATCATTGCGATGCACACAACCATATTTATTAAATCACAGTACGAGTATCATCATCTAGTACATCACGAACATACCATGGAGACAAAAGCCACAACCAGCGTATAACAGGAATATATGCCTACATACATAACCTATTATTGGAATGCCATTCAAACCGGTTGAATGTACCCCGTGCTACCACATCGATTGTACCCAAACGCCATATGCTCGTGCATTTCCGCACGCTGAAGTAAGGACCACAAACGGATCAATCCTGCAGCTCTGATACTGGCCTGCAAAATATTCGGTATCTTCGTTCTGTTAAAAACATAGTCATTATGGCAATTCCATAATGCCCAAAGAAATGCGAAAACTCCTACTCGGATATGTGCTTAAACTTAGGACGAACCCCACCCAACCAGTTTCCGAACAAATTCTCTACACTAGTAGGTGGAGGTTGGTTGAAGGCTACATGGATCATACGCAAAAGAAGGGCGGCAAACGGGCACAAAATAAAAAAGATGGTGATTTTGTTTCCTCTTGATCACAAAAGCAACTTTTTTACTCCCTTGCAACCTACGTTTTGCCAGATTATCTTTCGTTAGGTTTACCCCTCGATAAAAAAACCATATGAAATTTTTAATCTTGAGCCAAACCTTAGTTTTCCAAATAAGCTATCTACGAAAGACAGGCCCAATATTTATGAGATCCGCATACATAAATTTAACTGAGAATACCCCAGAAGAATGCAACCGCCACCAGAAGAAATCAGATTCGTTAGTTAAGTTAAGCGACATCAACCGACGCACTAAATTGAACCATGTTGTCCACTTGTGGCATGTATATTCTGCTCATAGAATCACACATATGTGGCATGTATTTTCTGATCATCAATCCATCATCAATTTCATATAAATATGAAGACAAACATGGCATAAATATGATCATCAATCCACCACCAAAACTGCATATACATATGGCCTACTGTACACATATATGCATGTATTTTTCTGCTCATAGAATCAACCATATATGCATGTAATTTCTGCTCATAATCAAACATATATGCATGTATTTTCTGCTCATAGAATCACACAAATAGTTATGTATTCTCTGCTCATACAAATATACAATCCATCTCAATTTTGGGTGCACTTTTCTGGTCATAGAATCACACAAATAGTTATGTATTCGCTGCTCATAGAATCACACAAATAGTTTGTTTTTTCTACTCATAATCAATCCATCTCAACCAAGCAAGGCATCGTTTCCATCCATGTAAACATCATCTCAATTTCGTTCATGCAAAGGAAAAAATTAGAACAGGGGGCTACCTTGATGGGGGCAGAGCGTGGAGATCCTCCTTGCTGGCTCCTTGCAAGGAGGAGGCCGGGAGGGGAAGAGGCGGCTCGACGAGGCTCGACTAGGGATGGGGGCAGGCGACGACGTTCCCCATCACCAGCGGCAGACAAGACGAGAATGGGGGCTGGCGGCGCAAACCCTAGCGCCGCCGTCGCTGTGCCATGTCTTGCGCACGGGGGAATGGGTCGGGGTGGGGGGAAAGACTCTGTTCGCCTGTTTATATGGGAGGGCAATATTCTTGTAATTTCGACGAAGGGGTAGGGGTATTGCGGTCGTGGGATCGGTGGAACGCGGTCGAAGCTGCTCGCGACGAGCTTTTCCTCCCGCGTGTAAAAAATCTGCGGCTGCGGGTCCAAATTCGGATGAAAGCTGGCTGTTAAGTTGGGCTGCTGGCTTCAAAACGTGGAAAGCTGGCAGGAAGCCCAACCAAACACCCTCTGGCTTCAAAGCGTGTTTGAATGTGATGCGTGTGTCTCTTTTTTTTGTGTGTTAGATGGAACATCATGTACCTGCATGTCCACAAGATAGATCCCAAGCAGACCTACTACACGTCCACGAAGTACCCGCAGGGCCGCGAGCTCACCAACATCACCGGCGCCTACACGGAGGCCGTGAAGAAGTTTGTGTACGAGATCCTGGCAGTAGTTTTTTTTTTTTTTTTTTGAGAAAGTACCCGTATTCATTCATAAGCCTCCAAAATACAATACAAACACGAGTACATATGCCGTACATACAGCAACCACAGAAGCAACTGGACCGCTGTCCACCCAAATCCAGACAGAGCACCCTGGGAAAATCAGAAATTGCACATAGGTCCCTGTTCCCTGCTCATCTTCGCCCTCCACGCTCCACAGCAGCCAGTCGCCCGCGGCGACCGGATCTGGGACACACCCCGATCCAGCCCAAAATCTCATGTACATACCTCCGCAAAGCAAGCACTCCGGCCCGGAGGAAGACCGACCTCCCTGGCCCCACAGCGCCGCCGGAGACCGCATCGCCGCGACGGGGAACAGGCTGGAGGAAACTTTATTCGCCCGCATCGGCGCCGCCACTGCCCGGCCGCCGACACCTCGAGATACCACCTAAAAGCCCCATCTACATCCCCAGCGCAGCCGGCCGCGGTCTCCCCCACCTCCCGGCGCCAAGCGGCCGCCGGAGGCGAGGGAGACCAACAGGAACGGTCCGCCGGGAGCCCCTCTCTCGCGTCGCTTTTTTCGCCCACAAGCACTGTAGCTCTCTAGAACGACCGAGAGGAACACGGCCGGGTGAGCAAGCTTGAGCTCTTTCGGAGTGCCTCTCGTCCTAAATTAAGTTCGCTTGTTTATTTTAGTAGTAGTACTCCGTACTCTTGGTAGTGAGACTATTTAATTAAGGGAAACGTTTGGATACGGTGCGCCGGCCGAGCATTCGGCCGGTCGAGCTCGCTCGCACGCGCTGAGCTGTGGACCACAGGTGTCGCCTCGGACGCATCAGTGGACCCACGCACCGTCCACCCCGTCTCCCTTATCTTCGCAGTCACACCCGAGATCCGCTCTGTTTCCTTCCCTTCTTTTCCCTTCTTTCCTTTTCCCACACTGGCCACCATCGTGAGGAGGGGGAGGCATCGCCTGTGATGCAAGCTGCCGCGCGCGGTGCGGCTATGGACGGCCACGTCTCAGGCGAGCTTCCGAGCCGCACTAATCGGCGGTGCTTCCTCGGGGAAGAAGTAGGTGGTTTTTCCCGAGACGGCGATTTTTCTTTTTTGTTGGAACCAGCTCTCTGTTTTGCTGGAAACGGCGTCGCGGGGTGCTGGGACGGGCGAACTCGTGTTTTGCTACAATCGATTACCGGGAGTTCTTCCTCATGAGTCGTTTTGCTGGAACCGGTGTTCAATTTTGCTGGAACCGGGTAATTTTTTGCTACAATCGATCGACGGGAGTTCTTGCTGATGAGTTGTTTTTGCTGCAACCGGTGTTCAAGTTTGCTGGAACCGGGTAATTTTTTGCTACAATCGATCGACGGGAGTTCTTGCTGATGAGTTGTTTTTTCTGCAACCGGTGTTCAAGTTTGCTGGAACCGGGTAATTTTTTGCTACAATCGATCGACGGGAGTTCTTGCTGATGAGTTGTTTTTGCTGCAACCGGTGTTCAAGTTTGCTGGAACCGGGTAATTTTTTGCTACAATCGATCGACGGGAGTTCTTGCTGATGAGTTGTTTTTGCTGCAACCGGTGTTCAAGTTTGCTGGAACCGGGTAATTTTTTGCTACAATCGATCGACGGGAGTTCTTGCTGATGAGTTGTTTTTGCTGCAACCGGTGTTCAAGTTTGCTGGAACCGGGTAATTTTTTGCTACAATCGATCGACGGGAGTTCTTGCTGATGAGTTGTTTTTGCTGCAACCGGTGTTCAATTTTGCTGGAACCGGGTAAATTTTTGCTTCAATTGATCCCCCCGGAGTTCATCCTGATGTGTTGTTTTGCTGGAACCGGGTAAATTTTTGCTTCCACTGACAAATGGAGGATTTGTTGCTTTCGGAGTTATTTTTGCTGGGCACTACTGTGTAAGTCGACGACCGCGGCGACGCCGGTGGTGCTCCAACCATGGTGAAAGCGTTGGAACCGGCCGCGCGCCAGAGCTGCAATGGCCTGGTTCACGAGCTGCAGACGCGATGTGCGGCGACGGCGAGCTTCAGCAGAAGGGTGGCAGGGTGCTACAACGGTGGTGCTGCAACGAGCAGTGGCGAAGGGCGAGCTCGATTGACACGAGGCGGCTGGCGAGCATGGGAGGGTGAGCGCGAACGCCGGTGGTGCGAGCGGCCGGCAAGCGAGGGCGGCCGCCGAACGCGGGATTCCGTTTATGCGTGTGTGCGTTGACGAAGAGGGATGAATCGGAGGGTGTTGCATGATTCAATCGTAGGGCTGGTAGCAGACCGGCCGAAAGTTTCGGCCGGCGCACTGGCGCCTAGTAGTCGCCTTTAATTAATGCTTTGTTTGACCGTGACATTGTCTGGGTTTTTTTAACACAATACAAACGCAGATGCCCACATACACGCACATACACTCATCCCAATGAACGCACGCGCACACCCTACCCCTATGAGCACCTCCGAGATACTGAGCCGGCACAACATCTTGAGATTGACGAAGTCACCACAGGCGCCTTTGTAGTCGATGGGAACGTCTCCTCCCACTGAACGAACATCGCCGGAGAGCGTAAAATAAATCCAGAAAAATGCAAGCACCAGTGCTAAGTCTAGGACTTGAACCCTGATGGGTTGGTTCCACCACAAGGAATCTAACCATCTGAGCTATGCTCAGTTCGCGTGACATTGTCTGGTTGAAATACTGAGTTTTGTTCGACACGGACGTTTGGAACCACATGCACCCAAATGAATAGTAAAATCAGAAAAATAGCAAAAACATAAACAATTCTGAATTTTTTTGTAACATTGGGGAGTGTTCTACCCTCGTGTTAATTTTAGTGATGAAAATTGAAATGACATCATGATGTTTTCGAAAAAAAAAGAGAAAATCGGTGCTCTAAAAAGGCAATTTTTAAAGCATTTTGAAGGTCCGATTTTGTCTTTTTCGCATAGAACATCATGGATGTCATTTTTTCAGGAAAATTCACACGTGAGTACAACACTCAACCATGTTGGTTAAAAAACAAATCAAATTTGTTTAAATTTTTATGCTATTTTTTAGATTTTACTATTCATTCACGTGCATGTGGACCCACTACTGCAGAATTGCTAACCTGTGGGAGCTTACCAGTGGCGGGCCAACCATGGCACACGACACTGATAATATGCCCAAATACCAGTGGCGGGCGCAAAGTTTGGCCCGCTACTGGTAGTCACTTACCAGTGGCGAGTGTGACTTTGTACCCGCCACTAGTAGTTTGCCACTTACCTAGTGGCGAGCGCTAATATGGGCCCGCCACTGCTATTTGAAGTACCAGTGGTAGGCCCATATTGGCACCTGTCACTGGTATGCTTTGCCTCGCCCACGCCAGAGGCCAACTTACCAGGGACGGGCCAAAAATCAGGCACGCCACTGGTACATAAATACCAGTGGCGGGCCCATTTTAGAGCCCACCACTGGTAACTCTGTGCAATAATTCAGTCGAAGCTCACTGTATAGTGAGCTCCCTCTTCTTCCTCCTTTCACTTCTTCTCCTCCTCCAAGCCTCCTCCTTCTCCCCCTCCTACTCCTCCCACGCCCCCACCTTAGGCATGCATCTCCATTTTTAGATCTAGATCTACCTCTCTCTCTCTCCCCCTCCACCCCCCCCCCCCTGTATAGCTAGATCTAGATCTAGGGCCAGTTCTTTTGGCCGATTCAGGATTGTCAAACAAATGGGGATTGAAGATTCTAGGAGAAGCTGGGGAGGGGTCCGATTCTGGGAGAATCGGCCAAAAGAACTGGCCCCTAGCCACTCTCTCCACCTCCCCTCCATTAAACAATACACACACACACACTCTCTTCTCCATTAATATAGCTAGCTAGCTCCCCCCAAATCCCTCTCACCTCAATAACTTTCCTAATTAATATCTCCTATCTGCCTTGCACCGCCACATATAGCAGGCCTCCCGCGCGACTCTGTGCCTAGCTACTATAGGTGAGATTTAATTTTGGGGCCATCGAATGAAATGAAATGTATATTGTTGTCGACATGTATTGATTGTATGAGATGAATATTTGTGTAAGTTCGTGTTCGGCCATCGAGCCATATATCGTTATGACGACTTATATTTTGCTCGTGTGGTACCGGCCATCGAGCTGAGGCAACAACTTCTAGTTGCTCCATGTTTCTCTTTTCAAGGAATATATATGAGTTGCCAATGTTTTGACAAAATATTGATTCATCAACAATTTGTCAAATTTCTTGCACACTCGATTTGTGTCATTTTTAACAAAGGTCATGCCAAAATCTTGTATGGCCTCTTTTGGTACTAATTAATTTTCTTATATCTTATAGGAATCGATCGAACGATGGATCAGAGTTGGATGTATAACTCCAACCGGACGTTATATATTTTCCTGCATGTACGTTTGAAAGAGTTCTTAGATTTCGCCGAGCAATATATGGAGCGAAGGGGTGGCATGAAGATATGTTGTCTGTGTCGTAAATGCGAAAACATGAGGATGTACATAATGGGCTCTGGCACTTTGCAGTATCACTTGATGCGATATTGTTTCATCGATGGTTATACACAGTGGAGAAGTCACACTGAGGAGAATGAGGGTGACTCCACGGTAGTACCACAACACAACTCTACGACACAAAAATAAACATAAAACAATATATTACAAATAGGGGTCGTAAGACCCAACATTACATCAGAGCAGAAAGCAAATTATGCCTGACTACAGACAAGTTTAACAAAGCTGCCTTAAGAAGGCTGAAACAAAACGATGACCCTACCCAAAGGCGCAGGCGTCCTGCCTGGGACCTCCGAACTACTCGTCGACGTCGAAGTCCAAAAAGTAATCAGCGTCAGGGATACCTGCATCCCAGGTGCTACCATCTGAATGCAGCAACCGGGTTGAAGGAAAAGAATAGCAAAGCAATGGTGAGTTCTCATCCAAAGTACTCGCAAGACTTACATCAGATCTATACTACATATGCATCGGTATCAAAGGAATGGGAGTAATATCTGTGGACTGTACTGCAGAAATGCCAGAATAGGGGGAGAAGCTCAATGTATCATAAAGTACCAGCATCTTGCAGCAAGAGAAGAGAAATAGCGCACATGAGTCCAACTAAGCACCACAGCAATACATTACCCTGAGATCCTCCCTCGACTCTCTGCGAGAAACTGATCCGCGGGTATTTCTATCTATTATCTTGGTGTGTTTTATTAAGTATCCGGTTTAAGTTGTCTATGAACGGGATACATCTCCAAGCGTCCTGTTACCATGGACACGGCTATTCGAATAGTTTGTTCTTCCCTGTAGGGGTGCACCACATTGCCCGACACGCTCGATTACCCTATGGCCGGACACACTTTTCTGTGGGTATGCCCGGCCTCAGATGATCGACACGCCGAAGTCCTACGTCAGCTCTCCAGAGAGGTCACCCGTCGGGCTACATCCTAAACGCGAAGGGTTGTTCGGCCGCTCACCCTAAGCGCTCCTGACACGTTGCGCCACACAGTACCCAGCCTCACCACTGCCATGGATATCTGCTGGTCTGACACGTGCCGCATCTCTGAACTGCGACATCTGGAAAGCTTTTGGTAAGGAACTGACGACGCCGAGGGCCCCATAAACCATTATCCCGCGTGGCGGTTAGTGCGTATATGCCAGTGGCAGTCTTGGATCAAATACCCAGAACTCAGTTCCCAATCGGCCAAGTGGAATAAACAACAACCCTACTCTCCAGCACGGGCTTCCACCTGCATGCCTTTAGTCGTATTAATTCATTTTACCGCGGACAACGACAAGGGCCCAGGCCCATCTCATCCAGGATGGTATCTGCCTGCCCTGTTGTTTTGCCACTGGTGAATCTCGCTGGGCGGCTGTCGGGACCCAGGCCCATCTCATCCTGGATGCTATCTGTTGGGAATCATTGCATGGAAAACAAAAAAAAATTCCTACGAATTCACCCAAGATCAATCTACTAGATGCTAGCAACGAGGGGAGAGTGGGTCTACATACCCTTGTAGACCAAAAGCGGAAACGTTCAACGAACGTGGTTGCCGTAGTCGTACTCTTCACGATCCAATACGATCGAGTACCACACGAACGGCACCTCCGAGATGTGCACACGTACGGCTCGGTGACGTCTCCTCCTTCTCGATCCAGCAAGCGAGGGAGAGAAGTAGATGGGATCTAGGCCAGCAGCACAACGGCATGGTGGTGGTGGTGGTGGAACTCCGACAGGGCTTCGCCAAGCGCAAACGGAGTAGATGGTGGAGTGAGAGAGAGAGGGTAGCAGTTAGGGTTTTCTCTTGCTGCGCCCAGCCCCTCCCCTTCCTTTATATAGAGGAGGAAACTAGGAAGAGGAGGAATAGTACGTGAATAGTAACCATGAATAGTACTTGGCCTCCAAGTCTCCCCCTATTTTCAAGGGATTTGGCCTTATCCCTTATCCCATGCGCATGGACCAAGTGGGGCTGGGCGCCTGGCCCATGTAGGGCTGGTGCGCCACCCCTTGGTCCATGTGGGACGTTCTGCACAAGTGCGCCCCACCATGGAACCCTCCGGAACATTCTAGAACCTTCCGGTACAATACCGATAAAATCTGAACTTTTCCGGTAACCCTGAAAATACTTTCCATATATGTTTTATTTGTCTCCGGACCATTTTGAAGCTCCTCGTGATATCTGGGATCCCATCTGAGACTCCGAACAAAACTTCGGTACCACCATCATGAATATACCATTACTACTAGCGTTACCGAACGTTAAGTGTGTGACCCTACGGGTTCGAGAACATGCAGATATGACCGAGACACCTCTCCCATCAATAATCAATAGCGGGACCTGGATGCCCATAATGACTCCCACATATTCAACGAAGATCTTTATCGGTTTGAACCACAATGTCGAGGATTCAGATAATCCCGTATACAATTCCCTTTGTCTGGCGATATGTTACTTGCCCGAGATTCGATCGTCGGTATCACCATACATAGTACAATCTCGTTTCCGGCAAGTTCTCTTTACTCGTTCCGTAATTCAATATCCCCATGACTAAACACATTAGTCACATGCTTGCAAGCTTCTTAGGATGTCGTATTACCGAGAGGGCCCAGAGATATCTCTCCATCACATGGAGTGACAAATCCCAGTCTCGATCCATGCAACCCAACAAATACTTTTCGAGATACCTGAAAAGCACCTTTATGATCACCCAGCTACGAAGTGATGTTTGATACCCACAAATTATTCTTCTGGTATTAGGGAGTGGCACGATCTCATGATCTAAGGAACAGATACTTGACATTAAGAAAGCTATAGCAATTAAACTAAGTGACACAATCAAATGCTAAGCTTACTATTGTGTCTGTCCATGACATCATTCTCCTAATGATGTGAACCCGTTATTAAATGACAACTCATGTCTACGGTTAGCAAACCTTAACCATCTTTAATCAACGAGCTAGTTAAGTAGAGGCTCACTAGGGACACGGTGTTTGTTTATGTATCCACACATGTATTTGAGTTTCCGGTTAATACAATTATAGCATGGAGAATAAACACTTATCAAGAACAAGGAAATATGATAATAACAACTTTATTATTGCCTCTAGGGCATATTTCCCACAATCTCCCACTTGCACTAGAGTCAATAATCTAGTTTACATAGTTATGAATCTAACACCCATGGAGTCCTGGTGCTGATCATGTTTTGCTCGTGGAAGAGGTTTAATCAACGGGTCTGCAACATTCAGATCCACCAACGGGTCTCCTTTCTTGACGTAGTCACGGATGGAGTTGAAGCGGCGTTTGATATGCTTGGTTTTCTTGTGAAACCTTGGCTCCTTGGCAATGGCAATGGCATCAGTGTTGTCACAATAGATAGTCATGGGATCCGTTGCACTAGGAACCACACCTAGATCGGACATGAACTCCTTCATCCAGACTCCTTCCTGCGCCGCTTCCGAAGCAGCTATATATTCCGCTTCACATGTTGAAGCTGCTACAACGCTCTGCTTGGAGCTACTCCAGCTGACTGCTCCACCATTCAAAATAAATACGTATCCGGATTGAGACTTTGAGTCATCCGGGTCAGTGTCAAAGCTAGCATCAACGTAACCTTTTACGACGAGCTCTTTGTCACCTCCATAGACGAGAAACATTTCCTTAGTCCTCTTAAGGTACTTAAGGATATTTTTG
Source organism: Elymus sibiricus (assembly GCA_039707655.1). NCBI lineage: Eukaryota > Viridiplantae > Streptophyta > Magnoliopsida > Poales > Poaceae > Elymus > Elymus sibiricus. The sequence goes on along the minus strand of CM077670.1, from coordinate 2,420,671 downwards.
ACCGCTGTCCAGTGTTCCACTCCTGGATCACTTTGGTACCTTCTAGTTACACTAATGGCAAGGCACACATCAGGTCTAGTACATAGCATGGCATACATGATAGAGCCTATGGCCGAGGCATAGGGGACGACTTTCATCTTTTCTCTTTCTTCTGCCGTAGCTGGGCATTGAGTCTTACTCAACTTCATACTTTGCAACATGGGCAAGAACCCCTTCTTTGACTGGTCCATTTTGAACTTCTTCAAAACTTTGTCAAGGTATGTACTTTGTAAAAGTCCTATCAGGCGTCTTGATCTATCTCTATAGATCTTGATGCCCAATATGTAGCTGCTTCACCGAGGTCTTTCATTGAAAAACTCTTGTTCAAATAACCCTTTATGCTTTCCAGAAGTTCTACATCATTTCCAAACAATAATATGTCATTCACATACAGTATTAGAAATGCTACAGATCTCCCACTCAGTTTCTTGTAAATACAAGCTTCTTCATATGCTTGGATAAATACAAAAGCTTTGATCACCTCATCAAAGCGAAGATTCCAACTCCGGGATGCTTGCACCAGTCCATAAACGGATCGCTAGAGTTTGCATACCTTATTAGCATCCTTAGGATCGACAAATCCTTCGGGCTGTATCATATACAAATCTTCCTTAAGGTAACCATTAAGGAACGCAGTTTTGACGTCCATCTGCCAGATTTCATAATAAAAAAATGCAGCAATTGCTAACATAGTCCTAACAGACTTCAGCATCGCTACGGGTGAGAAAGTCTCATCATAGTCAACCCCTTGAACTTGCCGAAAACCTTTCGCGACAAGTCGAGCTTTATAGACGGTGACATTACCATCAGCGACTGTCTTTTTCTTAAAGATCCATTTGTTCTCAATGGCCTTTCGGTCATCGGGTAAGTCCACCAAAGTCCATACTTGGTTTTCGTACATGGATCCTATTTCGGATTTCATGGCCTCTAGCCATTTGTCGGAATCCGGGCTCATCATCGCTTCCTCATAGTTCGTAGGTTCATCGTTGTCTAACAACATGACGTCCAAGACAGGATTACCGTACCATTCAGGGGCAGTACGTGTCCTGGTCGACCTACGAAGTTCAGTACTAGCTTGATTCGAAGTGTCATGATCATCATCATTAGCTTCCTCTCTAGCTGGTGCAGGCACCACAGGAACATCTTTCTGTGTTGCGCTACTCTCCAATTCGAGAGAAGGTTCGATAACCTCGTCAAGCTCTACCTTTCTCCCACTCACTTCTTTCGAGAGAAACTCCTTCTCTAGAAATGATCCATTCTGAGCAACAAAGATTTTGCCCTCGGATCTGTGATAGAAGGTATACCCAATTGTCTCTTTGGGGTATCCTATGAAGACGCATTATTCCACTTTGGGTTCGAGCTTATCAGGTTGTAGTCTCTTGACATAAGCGTCGCATCCCCAAACTTTAAGAAACGATAGCTTAGGTTTCTTGCCAAACCATAATTCATACGGTCTCGTCTCAACGGATTTAGACAGTGCCCTGTTTAAAGTGAATGCGGCTGTCTCTAATGCATAACCCCAAAACGATAGCGGCAAATCGGTAAGAGACATCATAGAACGCACCATATCTAATAGAGTACGCTTACGACGTTCGGACACACCATTACGGTGTGGTGTTCCAGGTGGCGTGAGTTGTGAAACAATTCCACATTGTCTTAAATGCATACCAAATTCATAACTCAGATATTCACCTCCACGATCAGATCGTAGAAATTTTATCTTCTTATTATGATGATTTTCTACTTCACTCTGAAACTCCTTGAACTTTTTAAATGTTTCAGACTTGTGTTTCATTAAGTAAATATACCCATATCTACTTAAATTATCTTTGAAGGTCAGGAAATAACGATATACACCGCGTGCTTCAACACTCATTGGACCACATACATCAGTATGTATTATTTCCAACAAGTCACTTGCCCGCTCCATTATACCGGAAAACGGGGCTCTAGTCATCTTGCCCATGAGGCATGGTTCACATGTTTCAAATGATTCAAAGTCAACTGATTCTAGAAGTCCATCAGTATGGAGTTTCCTCATGCGCTTTACACCAATATGACCTAAGCGGCAGTGCCACAAGTATGTGGTACTATCATTATTCACTTTGCATCTTTTGGCATTAATATTATGAACATGTGTATCACTACTATCGAGATTTAACAAGAATAAAGCATTCACATTGGGTGCATGACCATAAAAGATAGTACTCATATAAATAGAACAACCATTATTCTCTGATTTAAATGAATAACCGTCTCGCAATAAACAAGATCCAGATATAATGTGCATGCTTAACGTAGGCACCAAATAACAATTATTTAGGTTTAAAACTAATCCCGAAGGTAGACGTAGAGGGAGCGTGCCGACGGCGATCACATCAACCTTGGATCCATTTCCAACGCGCATCGTCACCTCGTCCTTAGCTAGTCTTTGTTTATTCTGTAGCTCCTGTTTCAAGTTACAAATATTAGCAACTGAACCGGTATCAAATACCCAGGCGCTACTACGAGCACTAGTAAGGTACACATCAATAACATGTATATCAAATATACCTTTGTTGACGTTGCCAGCCTTCTTATCTGCCAAGTACTTGGGGCAGTTACGCTTCCAGTGGCCATTCCCTTTGCAATAGAAACACTCAGTCTTAGGTTTAGGTCCAGTTTTGGGCTTCTTCACGGGAGCAGCAACTTGCTTGCCATTCTTATTGAAGTTCCCATTCTTTCCCTTAGTCTTCTTGAAACTGGTGGTCTTTTTGACCATCAACACTTGATGCTCTTTCTTGATTTCTACTTCCGCGGTTTTAAGCATCGCGAAAAGCTCAGGGAGTGTCTTCTCCATCCCTTGCATGTTATAGTTCATCACAAAGCCCTTATAGCTTGGTGGCAGTGACTGGAGAACCCTGTCAATCGCTACTTCATCAGGAATATTAATTCCCAGCTGATTCAGGCGATTGGCGTACCCAGACATTTTGAGTATGTGCTCGCTAACGGAGCTGTTCTCTTCCATCTTACAGCTGAAGAACTTGTCTGAGGCATCATACCTCTCCACACGGGCGTGAGCCTGAAATATCATTTTCAACTCCTCAATCATCTCATATGCCCCGTGGTGCTCAAAACATTTTTGGAGCCTTGGTTCTAAGCCGTAAAGCATGGCGCACTGAACTATCGAGTAGTCATCAGAACGTGTCTGCCAGACATTCACAATATCTACTGACGTCCCGGGAAGGGGTGGCACACCGAGCGGTGCATCAAGGACATAAGCCTTCTGTGCAGCAGTGAGGATAATCCTCAGATTACAGAGCCAGTCCACAAAGTTGCTTCCATCATCTTTCAGTTTTTCTTTCTCTAGGAACGCATTGAAATTGAGCGGAGCTACAGCGCGAGCCATTGATCTACAACATATTTGCAAAGTTACTCAGACTATGTTCATGATAATTAGTTCAAATTAATCAAATTACTAATGAACTCCCACTTAAATCAACATCCCTCGGGTTGTTAAGTGATACATGATCCAAATCCACTAAACCAAGTCCGATCATCACGTGAGATGGAGTAGTTTCAATGGTGAACATCAACATGTTGATCATATCATCCATACGACTCATGTTTAACCCTTCGGTTCACTGTGTTCCGAGGCCATGTCTATACATGCTAGGCTCGTCAAGTTAACTAAAGTACTCTGCGTGTGTAAAAACTGGCTTACACCCGTTGTATGTGAACGTAGAGTCTATCACACCCGTTCATCACGAGGTGCTTCGAAACGACGAACTTTCTCAACAGTGCATACTAAGGGAGAACACTTTTATCTTGATATTAAAAGTGAGGGATCATCTTATAATTCTACCGTCGCGATCTACGCAAAATAAGATGCATAAAAGACAAACATCACATGCAAGCAAATATGTGACATGATATGGCCTTTGTCTACTTGTGCTTTTGATCTCCATCTCCAAAGCACCGGCATGATCTCCATCATCACCGGCACAGCACCTAGGTCCTCGGTGCCTCCATGTAGTTGTCTCCACCAACTATTTCTTCTACAACTATTGCTAACCCATAGCGATAAAGTAAAGCAATTACATATCGTTTAATGATTGACACACAGGTCATACAATAATATTAAGACAACCCTATGGCTCTTGACGGTTGCCGTACTCATCGACATGCAAGTCGTGAATTATTACAAAACATGATCATCTCATACATTATATATATCACATCACATATTGGCCATACCACATCACATGCACATGCCCTGCAAAAACAAGTTAGACGTCCTCTACTTTGTTGTTGCAAGTTTTACGTGGCTTCTAAGGGCAACGTATAAGAACCGTTCTTACCTACGCAAAGCCACAATGGTGATATACAAGTTCCCTTTTAACCTTCTTCAAGGACCGCCGTTGTCAAATCAGATTTAACTAGCCGCTTTATGCAATACAAGTTACATGTCAAGCGCGGAACCGGTCTCTTGTGCGTGGACAAGTAAAGTTGGTCCGGTCCGTTTCCATCCCACAATACCGTCAAATCCAAAATAACAAAGGAGGGTAGCAAGTTGAACATCAACGCCCACAACAAAATTGTGTTCTACTCATGCAAAACATCTACGCATAGATCCTGGCTCATGATGCCACTGTTGGGAATCGTTGCATGGAAAACAAAACAAATTTCCTACGGATTCACCCAAGATCAATCTACTAGATGCTAGCAACGAGGGGAGAGTGTGTCTACATACCCTTGTAGACTGAAAGCGGAAACGTTCAACGAACGTGGTTGACGTAGTCATACTCTTCACGATCCAATTCGATCGAGCACCGCACGAACGACACCTCCGAGATGTGCACACGTACGGCTCGGTGATGTCTCCTTCTCGATCCAGCAAGCGAGGGGGAGAGGTAGATGGTATCTAGGCCAGCAGCACGACGGCGTGGTGGTGGTGGTGGTGGAACTCCGCAGGGCTTCGCCAAGCGCAAACGGAGGAGGAGATGGTGGTGGGAGAGAGAGAGGGCAGTCGCTAGGGTTTTCTCTTGCTGCGCCCAGCCCCTCCCCTTCCTTTATATAGAGGAGGAAACTTGGAGGAGGAGGAATAGTACATGAACAGTACCGTGAACAGCACCGTGAACAGTACTTGGCCTCCAAGTCTCCCCCTATTTTCAAGGGATTTGGCCTTATCCCTTATCCCATGCGCATGGACCAAGTGGGGCTGGGCGCCTGGCCCATGTAGGGTTGGTGCGCCACCCCTTGGTCCATGTGGGACGTTCTCGACAAGTGGGCCCCACCATGGAACCCTCCGGAACATTCTAGAACCTTTCGGTACAATACCGATAAAATCCGAACTATTCCGGTAACCCTGAAAATACTTTCCATATATGTTTTCTTCGTCTCCAGACCATTCCGTAGCTCCTCGTGATATCCGGGATCCCATCCGAGACTCCGAACAAAACTTCGGTACCACAATCATGAATATCCCATTACTACCCTAGCGTTACCGAACATTAAGTGTGTGACACTACGGGTTCGAGAACATGCAGACATGACCGAGACACCTCTCCGATCAATAATTAATAGCGAGACCTGGATGCGCATAATGACTCCCACATATTCAACGAAGATCTTTATCGGTTTGAACCACAATGTCGAGGATTCAGATAATCCCGTATACAATTCCCTTTGTCTAGCGATATGTTACTTGCCCGAGATTCGATCGTCGGTATCACCATACCTAGTTCAATCTCCTTTCTGGCAAGTTCTCTTTACTCGTTCTGTAATACAATATCCCCATGACTAAACACATTAGTCACATGCTTGCAAGCTTCTTAGGATGTCGTATTACCGAGAGGGCCCAGAGATATCTCTCCGTCACATGGAGTGACAAATCCCAGTCTCGATCCATGCAACCCAACAAATACTTTCCGAGATACCTGAAAAGCACCTTTATGATCACTCAGTTACGAAGTGACGTTTGATACCCACAAAGTATTCTTCCAGTATTAGGGAGTGGCACGATCTCATGGTCTAAGGAATAGATACTTGATATTAAGAAAGCTGTAGCAATTAAACTAAGTGACACGATCAAATGCTAAGCTTACGATTGGGTCTGTCCATCACATCATTCTCCTAATGATGTGATCCCATTATTAAATGACAACTCATGTCTGTGGTTAGCAAACCTTAACCATCTTTAATCAACGAGCTAGTCAAGTAGAGGCTCACTAGGGACACGGTGTTTGTTTATGTATCCACACATGTATTTGAGTTTCCGGTTAATACAATTATAGCATGGAGAATAAACACTTATCAAGAACATGGAAATATGATAATAACAACTTTATTATTGCCTCCAGGGCATATTTCCAATAGTATCCGCCTGCCCTGCCAGCCCACATCTAAACACAATCACAACACTACACAGTATCAGTCTTCATCTTCGTCGGCATCTCGTCGCTGTCCATCTCACTTCATGTTGCAGGCCACCGAAGTCTGAGTCCACCGTAGAGTATCATATATAGTACATCTAGCAATATAAAGTATATCCGTGATCATCGCCCAGAGGGATCACGGCCCGGTAATATAGCATGGCAACACGGACAAGGGCGTAGGGCCAACAGATGGAACACAAGCATCACTAGACAAGGCATCCTAGGATAACAAGTAAAGGCATCAATAAGAGGCGACAAAATCAGGCTATGCATCAGAATAGAATCTACCGAACAACAATTGTACCAATACCTAATGCATGAATGTAGAGAGAAAGAATAGGCGTTATCTGGAATGATCAAGGAGGTATTGCTTGCCTGGAAACTCTACAGAGGAGACGGGATCCTCAGTAGTGTAGTCGTTCTCGGGGTCTACCGATAAGAAGCAAATGCGGAAACAAATAAACAACAGGCATTCAAATGCAACACAAAATGCATGTCATGGCAAAATGTGATGATGATGTGATATAATGCCTACTACACGTTTTAATTGAAGAGGGAAAATATTTCCCAGCTACAAATATTATTCATTAATTGACCTAGTAGCTTTTTATCAATGTTCATTATGATAATGAAGTTTGTCATGCATGGAAATGACATATTCGGATTCATCATATATTTTTGATCATTTTTCATATATAAATTATTTTTATCCGAGTTATAGATTATTTTCTATTATTTTTTAGAGTTTTTAATGATTTTCTGGAATTTCTGGAACTATTTTTAATTAGAAATATATGGTGAAATTGGTAAGTGCACCCAGTGGCAGTTAGCCACAGAGGCTGACTGGTGGGGCCAGTTGACTGCTGACTCAGTAGTCAACAGTCAAATGTTAACTGGTCAACAGGGTCAGTGGGACCCATCTGTCAGTGTCTCAGGTTTTGACAGGATTTTAACTAACTGATTAGGCTTAATTAGTCGCGTGGGGCCCAGTAGTAAGTGGCTCGGGGTCAACTAACTGCTACAGTGCACAAGTCCACATGTCAGTGACTAGACTAAATGTTAATTAGTGCTTAACTTAATTAGCCAACAGCCGGGCCCACATGTCATAGACACTGGCCGGAGTTTTGAACGGCGGCGCGCGCTGGAGTACTCCGGCGACCACAAGCGCACGGCGGCGATGTTCGGAATCGGCGTACAAGCAGCCAAACGGAGCGGCGCGACCCTCATTCGAACGAGCACGGCAATCGGCGTCTTCCTGTGCTAGCAGCGCGAGCTAGGGTGGCCCGGATCGACGACAACAACAACGACCAGCAGCGGCGGCGACTGGTCCTCGACGGATTCGAGCATCTGGGCTCAGATTCGTCGGCCAGAGAAGCTAGGAGGCGACCTAGGGGCTCTGTGAGCATGACACCAACACTGGTTCGAGACACAGTGGACGGCAGTGACGGTATCGAGCGTGGCGGCGGCACCATGGCCACGGCCAGTGCACGGTTGCGGCACTGGCTAGCTATAGGGCATGCGCGGGGCAAGAGAGAGAGGGGAAACGCGGCGATGCTGACAGCGGTGCTTGCGGCGATGTCTGAAAGCGCGGGGTGGCCGGGATGGTGCAGATCGACAGTGATGCCGGCGGCGGCCGAAGACGTCGAAGATGCTCTATCCGGTGATGCAGTGCAGTGCCGCTCGAACCCGTGACCGCGGTCGACGAAGACGAGGATGGCGCGTCTCTGAGACACCTTCTTGTGGCACGGGGAGGCTTCCAGCCACGGCAACGACGGGGCGGCGGTGACGACAGCTACGGGTGGCTACCAAACTGGAGGAAGCGAGGCGAGGAGGAGGAAAAGAGGAACTAGGGTTCGTCAAGGGGCTCAAGGGCGTCCTTATCCACCTCTCCACGGGCACCTGTAGCGGCACGCGTCGATGCTCCACCGGTGAGAGAGGGCATCAGCTACGGGCGTGCTGACACAGGAGGAAGACGACGTTGTGCGTCGTGGGCTGGGCTACTGTTTATATGGGCCTAAGTGCACAGGGATTTTTCTCCTTTTTTCTGTAAATTAAATAGCTACTGTTTCCTAATTAATTTAGCTAGCAAAGATTTTTAGTTTGTGTTGAAACTTTTTATGTATAATACTAACAGTACCACAAGGACACACAATAATTTCCAGAAGGTTTGGAAATGTAATTATTTATATTTATATTTAATTGTTCCAATTTTAATATTGTTGGTCCTGTTTAATAGCACTAGAGTTTAACTTGGTTATTGAAAAGGAGTTTTCCATATTTTACAAATGCTGGGGAATTTAAAGAAATGATGTGAACATTTTTAATTGACAATTTGACAAAACATTTTTGTATTGAATTTTGAATTTGAATTTGAGACTTAGATTAATTCTTAGTTGCAATTTAACTATGTTAAACATGGTGACTTGGCAGCATTAATTAGTATAACAGGGTATTAGGGTCTGGGAATGTTACAACTTCTTAGTTGCAATTTAACTATGTTAAACATGGTGACTTGGCAGCATTAATTAGTATAACAGGGTATTAGGGTCTGGGAATGTTACATCAGATGAAGAAGCAGGACATGGAGAGCCGGAAGAAGAAGGGATGGAACACCAACTGGTTAGACATGAAGAGGCCGAAGCAGACACAAGAAGCACAGGGGACATGTTGGCCAGAATGGTCCAGGACCCTCATCTGCAAGAGCTAATTGTGAAAGACACTTCTAATGATAGAGCGGCTCTTAGAGAGACTGCCAAGTAGGCGACACTTGAGAAAGACTCGAAAATGCCATTGTATGACGGTTGTGATCCCAAGCACACCCACCTCAGTGTCATGCTCGAACTTCTAGAAATGAAGGCAGCCCACAATAGCACGACCACAAGCCTCGATAAGACATTGGAGTATCTACATGAAGTTTTGCTGAAGGGGAACGTGTTGCCTAAGAGTATCGATGAGGCAAAGAAGGTCATGTGTCCTCTATTTGGGGTGACTAGATAGCACGCGTGCAAGTATGACTACATCATTTATCAGAACGAGCATGCGCAGCACAAAGTATCCAGAGTGCATCACACCCCAGTACAAGCTGGGAAAGAACACTGAACCAGATGGTGGGAATGGAGAGAAGGGCGGTACTCTTCAAAAGGCTGTACGGTACTTTTCACTCATTCATCGTTTGAAGCATCTATACGCAAACAAGAAGGAGGCAAAGCTCATGCGTTGGCACACCGAGAGGACAAAGAAATATGATAACGTGCTGAGACACCCTGCAGATGGTTGCTAGTGGAAAGCACTCGACGACGAATACCCCTATTTAGGAGGAGATCCGAGGAATGTGAGAATCAGTATGAGTACGGACTGACTCAATCGTTTTGGCAAGATGAGCTGCATGCACAACACCTGGACCGTGGTTGTATGCTTGTACAATCTCCCCCGTGGCTCTATATGAAGCGGAAGTATCTACACATGGTTATGCTAATTCAAGGGCCGTCACAACCGAGGAACGATTTAACCTGTATCTCCAACTATTGAAGGAGGAGCTAGACACATTATGGGTCGATGAAGTGGTCCAGACCTGGGACGCTCATGGAGAAGAGTATTTCCCTCTGAAAGCTACTTTGCTCATGACCGTGCAAGACTATCCTGCTTACGGATATCAATCCAGCCAAGTTTGCCACGGATACTGTGGATGTGTTAAGGGCATGGATGATACAACCTATCTTATTCTTAAAGCCTCTCATAAAACCGTGTACATGGGGCACCGAAGATGAAGGATGACGAGTGGAGATGTGATCCAGAATTGTTCAACAAAACAACTGAGACCCGAAGACAGCCACGTAAGAGGAGCGGAGAAGAATCTATGAGTTGTTGAACTCTTGGGAAGAGTGCCCTAATCCTAGAAAGAGGCAGAAGAAGGTCAACCCACTGTTAAAAGTATGGAAAACGAGACCCTTTTTTTTGGGACTTGCCTTACTGGAAATTGCACGCAATGCCTCACTGTATTGATGTCATGCATATCCAGAAGAATGTATGCGAGAGTTTGCTTGGTACCTTGCTCAACATGCCGGACAAGACAAAAGATGGGGCGAACGCAAGACTAGACCTGGAAGACCTCAAGATAAGAGAGAAGCTATGGGCCAACGTGAAGAAGGGCAGGTTTGGCAAGAATGTTACAAAATACATTTCAAAATGCCCCCTTCTTGCCACACTCTAAGTCCAGAGGAGCTCGATAAACTATTCAAGTGCCTCGAAGGTGTCCGAGTTAGTTCCGCGTACTCGTCGAACATACACAGATATCTAGACATGAAGAAACACAAAATAATCGGGATGAAGTCTCATGACTTTCACGTGATGATCACACAGATACTTCCGGTTGCACTTAGAGGGCTAATGGAGCCATGGGTCCACAAGGCACTTCTTGACTTCTGTAACTTTTTCAACGTTATCTGTTAGAAGTCGATCAGTGAGAAGCGTTGCCACAGACTACAGGAAGAGATCGATGTCATACTATGTGAGCTTGAGATCTACTTCCCACCCGCATTCTTTGACATCATGGCACATCTCTTGATCCACATTGTCGCGGAGATCATCAACCTGGGCCTGGTATTCTTGCACAACATGTTCCCGTACGAAAAATTCAATGGGGTCGTCAAGCGATACGTTTGTAATAGGTCCAAACCGGATGGAAGCATCGTCCAGGGCTTTCTGACCGAGGAGGCAATCGTGTTTTGCACGGATTACATGGAAGTCGATGTACCTGTAGGTCTGCCCGTTAATAAGCACATTGGCAGGCTCGATGGCGTAGGTTACAAATGCGGAAAGAAGGATTTGCATGTGGAGCTTAGTGTATCGAACTGACGCCCTGCTACAACAAAGAACACATAGTAGCGTTACAGCACCTAGAAGTGGCCACCCCTTATACGAAGAAGCACATCAGAGCATTAAAAGAATAGTATGTTCGCCTTCGCCAAAAAAGGACTGAGGAGCAAATCCAGAGAGAGCACAACTCCGACTTTGCGGATTGGTTCAAAATGTACATTCAGCAGAATCCACTGCCAACGCATGATGACAAAGCAAAGACATTGTTCGCCTTGGCACGAGGCCCCATTATGAATCTCGTGACATACCAAGCATATGATATCAACGGATACACATTCTATATGCAGGCCAGAGACCAGAAAGGTATGTACCAGAACTCAAGGGTGACGATTGAGGCCTTGACGGTAAGGTAAAGGATAGATACTATGGCGGGCTCGAAGAGATTTGGGAACTTGACTACTTGGGGGAGACCAAGATCCCCATGTTCCGTGCCAGGTGGGCGAAGATGCTCGAATTCGAATACTATCTCACTACCATGGTTATACCTCCAGCAAAACCTATTGGGAAAGTGAATGTGAAAGGAATCAACTGCCTAAATGAGCCATGGGTATTAGCTAAAAAGGTGGACCGATGCTTCTACATAATCGAGCCGACAAGGCCAAGCCGTCTTGTCACGAGGAGAGGCAAAATGAGTATCGTCGGAATGGATGAAGTCGTTGACGAGGAAGACTTTGACCAATTCGGTGACCCAGTGAAAGAAGGAAATGACGATGGTAAGAAACGGACCTGCAGATGGAGCAGAACTACATTACCCACTATAGGCCATCCCTTCAAAAGACGGAGGCACAAGAAGGGTCTAACGTATACCAGGAAAAAGATCAAGAGAATCGTTGAGAAGATTGTCAATGAGTGACAAGTACTAGCTAGCTAGCAGAAATTAATTTATGTCATTGTATCTCCTTTTGTATTTGCACTTAGCTAATGATGTAATATCAAGTTGTATCTCTTCTGAATGCACATTACTATGTACTTGTGTAATATGAAGGCCAAATGATGAACAAGCCTTGATTTTCCCTTTTGTATACACTTTCCCTTCGAACTACGATTTCTTCCTCGGATAAGCTTCAGTTGCTAAGTGACGTATATCACAACTATTGTGTAACTCTCTCAAATTTTAACCACAGCCTCTAGAGGTCATACCATGACACCATGCTACCATACCTGTGAGGCGCATGGCGAAGTCGTTGATCGTCTCATCATCGTTGAACCTGACGGCGGTGATATACTGCTTTCTAAGGGCCGCTACCTTGGCCTCACGCACGCGGGTCTCCCCGAGCCGCATGGTCTTGAGTCCACGCATCCTTCGCCGTCCCGTCGCGGTGAGGGTGGCTATCATCTCCGGTGGGACGCCCCGGAGAATCACCTCGAGGGCCAACCAATTGTCACTGTGGATGGCGGTGCCGGTCTCGATGGCCTCCCAGAGATGACGGCCCTTGAGCATTACCTGCATGACGAGGGCCTAGTCCCCGTAGTTGGTACGGGTGTGCATCGGCCTGGCCGCGCCGCCTCCAGCTTCGCGCACAACCCACATCTGTGTGATCGCACCCGCTACAGCGTCGTTTGCGCCGTCGGTGATCTGTGCACGCAGGGTCTGCACCGGTGGAGGGGAGGTCTTGCCGGTGTTGTCCTTGCCCGTCATCTCCCAGGATTTGCTCCGATGCCAACAGTTAGCACGAGCTAGGGTTCTCTCTCTCTCTCACACACTCATGCGAAGAAGATGATGACCTTTTGTGCAGCGCACTGAATGCTACTTTTCTCGTTTCCTTTTATTCACCGGAGAAAGTAAAATGTGCCGTGGCTTACGCCCTGCTCCCAACTGGATCGTGTCATCCCACTGTCGGAGCGTGCGTCTGGGCGATCCTATGAAGCCGCTCGGAAGCGCACAGACCGCGTCCTTAGCTGCCGAAAAAAACACATGCGATAACAAACTAGCCTATCGAAACAGCTAAGTAGAACTGACCACTAACTAACTCCTAACAACTAGGTTTATTCAACATGCCAGATCTGAATCTCGTCTTCCATTTGTCTCCTACGCCGCCTTTTGGAGCTCCAGCTCCACGTAGCTCGTTATCAGGGCCGCACCGGAGCATGAAGATTGGTGAAATGAGTGTATTTGAGGATAGTATTATGTATTTGCCCTTTATGCTATTTTGTAAATCCATCCCTGGCACAATCTGGGTCACACGCCGACACCCACCTTTGCATCTTCGATGCATCTGCGGAGTTGTTCTCCCTTGACCCGCATCCAGAATTCGAGTTTTACCCGGTGATTAGGACTTTTTTTTTTTGCGAGAAAACTTTCAATCTATTCATCAACTGTCAAGGTAGTACAAAGAACACCAGAAGTAAAAATTACATCCAGGTCCGTAGACCACCTAGCGACGACTATAAGCACTGGAGCGAGCCGAAGGCGCGCCGCCGTCATCGCCCCTCCCTCGTCAGAGCCGGGCAAACATTGTTGTAGTAGACAGTCGGGAAGTCGTTGTGCTAAGGCCCCATAGGACTAACGCACCAGAACAGCAACCGTCGTCGATGAAGAGAAGCATAGATCGAAAGGATCCAACCTGCAGACACACAGACGCAGACGAACGAAGACCGGATTCAAGCGGATCCACCGAAGACAAACGCCGACCGGATCCCACGAGATCCGCCGGAGACACACCTCCACACGCCCTCCGACGACGCTAGAAGCACCGTCGGGACGGGGGCTAGGCGGGGAGAACCTTATTCCATCTTCAAGAAGCCGCCGCCGCCTCGTCTTCCTGAGCATGGCACAAACCTTAACAAAACTCCAAAAACCACCTAAAAATGGAGCCCTCCCGCCGGCAAGGGTCGAGATCCACCGCATCTCCATGGTCCGAGGATCATAGGAGATGAGGCGGACCGACGGCGGCGCCGGCGAGAGGCATGGAAACCCTAGTTCAACGCCTTGGTTAGCAGGAGCGAACGGGTACCGGTGATTAGGACATTGTGATATACAGCCGGGATTTTAGCATTACCTCTCATGCAGTGCCGGAGCATGGGCCAAATCTTAGGGAGGAGCAATGGTCTGGGGGCGACCTAAACCATGTTTGGGCCGGATTTCACTGATTGTATGGACCATCTACTGATTACTAATATGAAGAAATCTCATGGGCTGGGGACGCGATGACTCACGTTGGCCTCCACTAAGCTCGGTCACTGCTCTCTCATGGGCGAAAATGCAGAGTTAACACCACCCGTGCATGATGATTAGCAGATTAAAGAGACTAAATAATTCGCCGATCCATCACCAAAATAATTACTCACCATCATAACTTGTGGATCTGCACATGAATAGTCTCCCAAAATTATGAATAAAATTCCCCCAAATTGTAGATAACAATCTTCACCGCACGGAACGCGTGAAAAAATTGCCCCAAAACATAGAGAAAATCTACAGGGTGCACACAAAAATTCTACAAGATTTTGATCATATTTGAACAATTGTTCCGTGACAGCGACATCTACTCCAATATTGTTTTTTTAGGGATACTTCAATATTGTTCTGTGGCAAAGCCGCGATGGAGACAGACAAATGAAAAAAAGTAAAGTCAAGAAAAAAAAAGTAAAGTGGCTCACGATCCTGCCTGCTGCGTCATTTTGCCTACTACTCACTCCAAGTTGCACGGACGCGAAGCTTCAAGATTGAAGATTCACATCACTGTCTGCCTCGATTTCTCCTCCTTTATATGGAGGTGGTGGCATTTCTTTAAATTTGCTACTTGTGCGCATGCAGTACAAAAAAGAACTCCATCCATTTTTTTGGCAGCTCATCCATCCATCCATGTCCTTGTCGCACTTCTCCATCGATTCACCTCATCTCAGGTGTGTCAGATGCATGTCGTGCTATACGTCATCTTTTAATGTTATGTTTTGTCACTGATTTCGTCATCGTATTTAATTTACTGCTCATTCTCGGTACGATCGGATGCATCCATGAATTAGCCAGTTTTTTTTACTATCAAGGACGTCCCAGCAACAATTAACCATGAATTACATACATACAGATACGCTCGGGTCACCAGGGATCTCTAGACACGATTTTACCCAGGTTCGAGGCCCCTTCGGATCGGGTAATAACCATACTCTCGCTTGGATTGGATTATATCTTGAGACAGAGTACAATGGCGATTACAACGTGGGAATCCGACAAGGTGGGGTGCAACTCGATGGCTACGGTGAAGAACTAGGTCAGACGCGCAAGATCGCTTGGGCTTATGTCTCCTAGATTGTGACTTCTGTAGAACTTAGGTCCTTTTGCGAGGTCTTGGCCTCCTTTATATCAGAAAATTTCTTATTTGACACTGGTAAAATGAAGGCTTCCTTATTTGATCCTGAAAATTTCAGCCTCCCTTTTTTGACAATAGCAAAAGGGTCCGTGCATTGCAACGGGATAATAAAAGCATGGTCTTCAAATCAAGTTTCAAATATTCACACTTCATGTATATACACGTATTTGAATATTTGTGCATCAACCGACGCGCATGCGAACGTAAGACACGTGCATTCTAACATGCTCACAATGCATCGATGTTGGACTTGATCCTTGATGCGTGTATTTTTTTTAGTACATCTTCGATGCGTGTATGAGAAGGAAAAGAAAAGGTCAGTCTCACGATGGATGAAAAACTGGAGGGCCCTATGACGTGCGAATAATTCGGAGGAACGCTCGGTTTTTTCACTTATACGGGCGGATGGGTAATTTACTTCAACTTTAGAGGTAATTTCAATGACAGACGAAAAATGTAAAGAAACAATTAACGAAGAGTATTTTTTCACTTACAAGTGGTGGGGTGGGTAATTTACTTCAACTTTAGAGGCAGTTTCAATGACAGGAGAAAAAAATCAGAGAAACAATTAACGAAGAGTTTTTTTTCACTTACGGGGGGCATGGTGGGTAATTTACTTCAACTTTATGTGCAGCTTAGGGTAGGTGGATGAACAAAAAATCGGAGAAACGCACCGTCCTTTATTATTATTATTAAGGTATGTAGATATGGATGGGTCTAAATTTCATTCCCAATATGATACTACCGTCCATTTTTCCATCTAACGGTGTTAAATGGCACGTGAAAACACATAACACAACACGGTTGACCACTTGGGGCACGCACCCAGCACATCACGCACGCACCTAGCCCAGCCCACACCCGCGCCTAGCCCAGGTCACACACATGTCTCGCTCCTCCCGTTCTTCGGCAACTCCGGCACAAATCGGCACTGGCGGCAAGTCCTTGTTAGCCTTGCTGTAAGCTCACGTCGGATAGGCTTGGTTGTTTTCCGTTTAAAAATAATCAGGGCAGATGGGTCGGTTGTGACCCATGGGTGCACGTCGATAGTGGAGGCGCACGTAGCGAGCCCTCCCTTTTCTTTCGTTTCTGTTATTACCTCCTGGTCGCTTGGCTCATGCTATGGACGTGATCGCGGGATGGCGCGATCTACGCGGATCGCGGATCATAGCGGCCAGACCAGGAGGGTAGACTTTTTTTTGAACACAGTACAGACGCAAGCGCTCATATACACGCGCATACACTCACCCCTATGAACGCACACATGCACACCCTATCCCTATGAGCACCTCCGAGAGACTGAGCCGGCATATCATCTTGAAATTTACGAAGTCACCGTAGGCACCTCGTCGTCGACGGGAACGTCTCCTCCCACTGAATGCGCATCGCCGGAAATCCTGAAATAAATCCAGGAATAAATGCAAGCACCAGGATTTGAACCCTGGTGGGCTGGGGATACCACAGTCCCTCTAACCATCCAACCACAGGTTGGTTTGCTCCAGGAGGGTAGACTAGTTCGTTGTATTCATATAAAAGGAAAGAAAGTGAACGGAAAACGCTGCGCAGTTTCGGCAGCACAAAAACACACTCGCAAACTCGTTCGTGTCAATCTCCTTCGAGCTTGTTCCTCTCTCTCTCTCTATCGTTCGGCAACTACAGTCCTCTCGTGCGGCCCACCGACCTCCGCTTGTGTCCTCAGCCAGCGCCGCCAGCCCCACAATGCCGCCGGCTGCGTGCTAGGTTGGCGTCATCGATCCCGTCAAACATCTACGTGCCACTCACGTATGCGCCCCTAACTAACGACGGCCTACATCCCCCGGCCGGCGTCGCCATTGGCTGCCCACTAGAGCGGCGCCGACACCGCGTACCACCTCATCGGTGACCATGTCGGAGAAGGACTGGATGACGCCGAACTGGCCCCACCCATGTTGGTCCCCCATCGTGCAGCGGTCACTGAGCCATGAGAGGTGTGCCGCCTCCAGTATGGTGCCGCGCAGCCCTGGAGCCACGTACGAGTTGTAGTAGGTGTCGCCGCCACCACCGCCCATCGCCAGGAGGTCCCACGCGCTGGTATCCGATGAGGCGTCCGCTATTAAATCACCGCCGAAATCCGACGAGCCTTCCACCGAAACCCCTAAGGGCTGCATATACCTGGGCCTGTACTGTAGAAGTGCATGCTCTAGCCAATGCAACCAAAAGACCGATCTATGGGAGAGGGTCGGACATTATACTCCAACACTCCCCCTCACGTCTATGCTCCTTTGGAGTTTATGACATGGGCAGCGGAAGCGGGGGCAGGCCGCAATTATTTATTGCGTTTACTGGGTTTTGAACCCTGAACCTCTTGGTTGTAAGTTTATGCACCTAACGAGTTCACCCATCAAACCGATCTAATAGAAGAGACTAGGCAATACATTTATACGTTAGCACTCCCCCTCACGTGTGGCTCCCTCAGGCCTAAACGTGGACCGAAAGTGGGCTCCAATTTAATTGCGCCAGCCGGGTCTTGAACTCAAGACCTCTTGGCTCCGATACCATGTAGAAGTGCATGCTTTAGCCAATGCAACCAAAAGACCGGCCTATGGGAGAGGGTCGGACATTATACTCCAACATGTATGACCCGTATATGGCATACACAGTACAGAGATACAGTAGTGCGACTACCAATCGTCAAGCCCCAATCAGTATGCGTAATGGAGTTTAGACGGAAACAAGTCGTGAAGGCAAGTCGAGGCAAGGCAAGGCATCTTAACTCGACGCTTCCCCGTTAGTCATCATGTCATGGAACTCAATACGGCATCTGCTCCCTCTCTGCCTCCGACTTACCAAGTCATGGCAGAGGCATTTTGCCTGCTGGTAGGAACCGAGGAAAGAGCCTCCTGAGTTCCAAACAGCTAATTTGACCTATTGCCACGCGGTGAGATCGCGTGTAAGGCGAAATGAATAAGCGGATTTTATGGATGGTGATGATACAATTCATGTGTTGTGACCACCTTGATTTGATAACACAGCGACTGTAGCCTCGAGTTGAGGTGCGGTAGTGCACCTGCGATGCCTCGATTTACTCACGAATTTCATGGCATTAAATGATACACCCTATATGATGAGTTACTACACGCTAGCAAGCTACACAAGGTAAACAAGCAAGCAAGTAATGACAACAAGTAAAGCTAGGGTTAGACATAACCACAAGTGATAGAGATGAAGACATAATCCAAAGTTCACACTCTTGGGGGAGTGCTAATCTCTGTTGGAGAAGTGGGGAACAACCAATGCTCCCACGACAACGAATGTCTCACCTAAGTCTCCGAGTGCCTTGGCCAACGAATGTCCAAGCACCCACTCACTAGGGGTAGCTCTTGGGGCAAGCTCCAAACTTTCACAAACGAGCCCGGGCACAAATCCACAAATTGGAAGCTCCAGGGAAACTCCAGGGAAACATCAACCATTTAGGGTTCCCCACAAACTCAAGAGTAACAAGATTCGCAAAGGATCTAGTGGGGAATCAATGAACTCTAGTTTTGCTTTGGTGGAAACGTAGATCGGGATCTCCTCTTGCTCTCCCTAAAAGTATAGGTGAAATAGGTGGCTAGGGAGGGAGATCTCAAGCTATTTTGGTGTTCAACAATGGTGGAGAGAGTGTTGGAGTCGTCCCCTTCTTCGTGGGGAAGAAGGGATATATTTTATAGGCCCCCCAAAAATTCTGCCCGTTATGCACTGTCCTAGTAAGCTCGGAGGCTCCGGGGCACCTCTGGGCGCAGTCCGAGCCAAAACAGAAACATACTGCTTCAGCTTAGAGGCACCTTTTAGACTACGAGGCACACCTGTAGGTAGCATTTCAGGCATATTTTTGGGGTACGCCCTCGCATAGGATGTCGGTGGTTTTGGCATATATAAAGTTTGTCGATACCTATGACTTAAAACGAGAAATCATCGGTCGAAAATTGACGTGTCGTCTTCTTTAACCTTTTTGCTTGGGGGTCTCCGATCAACCTTTTGTTTCATCTGAAGATTCATACACGCTGTGTACGCATTTAAAAACAAGGTTAGTCTTGTAAACGTATGGCATTAACACTAAAACCCTCATTAGAGGCAAGATGTCCTTTCAATGTGGCAAAAGCTTATTTTTAAAAAGAATTGTAAAAGAAAGTTGCTTCTTTTTGTAAAATATAAACCTAGCCAGTCTCACTATAGGTATGGTGTTCTAAATTGCAGAGATGCCTTTCGTAAGTTCTGCAGAAAGAGAGTAGGCAATGGCCAAAATACTAGATTTTGGGAACATGCATAGATAAGAAATGTTCCATTATGCAATAAATTCCCTAGACATTATACTGTGACCATCAGTTTTAATATACTAGTTGCCACTGTTTTCAACACTTGATGGCATAGCACTAGTAGAAAACAGGGCTTTAGTCCCGGTTCCAGAGGGCCTTTAGTCCCGGTTCTGGAACCGGGACAAAACGATCGGGACTAATGCCGATACCCTTTAGTCCCGGTTGGCTTACGAACCGGGACTAAAGGTGCTCCACGTGGGGCGGGGGATGGAGGACCTTTAGTCCCGGTTGGTGTTAAAACGTCCGAAACTCTATTCTCGAAATCCCTAAACCCGGGACTTAAAACGTCCGAAACTCTATTCTAAACAGTAAAACTAAAGGTTCAAACCCTAAAACCTAACCCTAAACTTGGAAATCTAAACCCTAGCCCTAAATCCTAAAACGTCTAAAACGTCCAAAAATTCTATTTTCCCTTTGGAATTTTGTGATTTTAAAAATTCTCGAAACGGAAAACAGAAAGTTTCTTCGGATAGATCATATTTTTCTGCAAATTTTGATATATTATTTGTATTTTTCTGAATTAGAATGATTTAGTTATGATTTTTCTAGGATTAATGTGGTAAAAACGATCAAAATTCATATTTCAAAATTTCTATACCAACAAGACACTAAAACCTAAAAGATATAAGCAATTTAAAGCAGAAACTAAAAACAGAAAACAAATGGAAAAACAGAAAAGAAACTTTCAGAACCCCTTTACTCGACCTTTAGTCCCGGTTGGAGACACCAACCGGGACTAAAGGGTATCGGACCCTTTAGTCCCGGTTGGTGTCTCCAACCGGGACTAAAGGTCCCTTTTGAACCGGGACTGATGCCTGCCGAGCCCCGACCGGCGCCCTAGCCGCTCGAACCGGGACTAATGCTCACATTAGTCCCGGTTCGTAATGCAACCGGGACTAATGTGTAGATCGGGCTGGGACCAAAGCCCTGTTTTCTACTAGTGTAGTCTGAAGTTTAGAAGAAATCTTAGAGATGAGTTGTTAATCAGCTGGCAAGAGTTACAAAATATTTTTAGTAATGTACTTTTGACAGAAGAGAAAGATGGATGCTTTTGGACTCTTACTCAATCTCGTAATTTTACTGTCAAAGTCTCTTTATACTATGTTGAAAGCCCTGCAAGTTAAGTGCCCTTTTAGAAGTTATGGTTCATTAAAATTCCTTTAAAAATAAAGGTGTTTCTCTGGCTTATGTTTAAAAACTGTGTTATTACAAGTGTTAGATTTTGTAGCATGGATGAGACAGTTGACCATTTGCTCATACATTGCTCGCTGGCCAAATATGACCGGGCGTGGTGAACTGTGCCTTTGGTATAATTATGAATTTAAAGTCTGTTAATGATATTTGTAGTTCGATTATGAACTTCCAGGGTAGGCTGAGAGTAGTAGTAGTGGTGGGAGCTTCTCTATTTTCTAGGCGTTGCGGAAAACTAGAAATAACTAGATGATACCCCGCGCGTTGCTGCGGGAATTGGTTGTAATATATTTTGATGAGTTTTGGTTGTCTGGATTTTGAATATGAGAATGGAAACTGAAAATGCATATGATTTATTGTATTTTTTTTTTGCGAGAAACTTCCAATCTATTCATCTTCAATCATGGCAGTACAGCGAACACTAGAAATAATTAAAATTACATCCATATTCGTAGACCACCTAGCGACGACTACAAGCACTGAAGCGAGCCGAAGACGCGCCGCCGTCATCGCCCCTCCATCGCCGGAGCCGGGCACAACTTGTTGTAGTAGACAGTCAGAAAGTCGTCGTGCTAAGGCCCCATGAGACCAACACACCAGAACAGCAACCGTCGCCGATGAAGATAAGTTTAGATCGGAAGGATCCAACCTGAAGACACAAGAACAAAGACGAACAAAGACTGGATCCGAGCAGATCCACCAAAGACAACCACCGACCGAATCCCGTGAGATCCGCCGGAGACACACCTCCACACGCCCTCCGACGATGCTAGACGCACCACCGGGGCGGGGGCTAGACGGGGAGGACCTTATTCCATCTTCAAGAAGCCGCCGCCGTCTCGTCTTCTTGAGCCGGACACAAACCCTAACAAAACTTGAAGAAGCACAAAAAAACGGAGCCCTCCCATCGGCAAGGGCCGAGATCCACCACGCACCCATGGCCCTAAGGCCACATGAGACGTGGCAGATCGGCGGCGCCGCCGACGGGAGGCAGAAACCCTAGCCGCCTTTTCTTGGAGGAGAGACGAAGGGATGTAGCCACGTTGATTTATTGTATTTGATTATTATATAGCTGTAAAATATGTATAGAATATAAGTAGCATTTCCCATGCATGTTGAGAGAAATAGAAGTAGTGGGGTTGATGAGGTGACACGTGTGATGCGATGAGATGTGTGCATGTTGAGAGAAATAGTAGTGGGGATCAACTATTTTGATATATAGGATAGGATGTGTGCTTAATATTTTTTTCCGTATAATCCGACCAGTATGATAGCTCAAGTAGCTCGCTGGCTTAGGTCTATGTCTGGAATTTAGAGACGAGGACTACACGGGTTGAAGGGCAGAAGAACAAAGCTGCTGCTGTGGGTCGCGGCTGATGTTTCAGCCGGTGGTTACGAGGATTGTCGGATGAGTTTTTGATCCCGGGGCTTGCCAGAGAAGGCGTCGACAGCACTGTAATCGCTTTTAAAAAAAGTCGGGCTGTTTGGCTTGTAAGGTGTTGTAAGCGTTTTGGGTATTATATATGTTGGTGATCTTTTTTTACCTGTAAAAATCGCTGGAACCCTGTCTGGTGGACCCTATGTTTATCAGCTATCTATTCTATCTATCTTCTATTTATATACTAAAAGGAAAATACGGATGAAAAATAGAGAAATTAGCTAGAAAATCCCACGTTAATCAGAAACATCTGGCCGTTTATCTGGTGGGCCCTAACTTAAACCATGATTTCGAAGGCTTAGATCAGACTTGGACTCTAGAGATAGGGAAAAAAAAAATACTTGTACACTTACGTGCTATCTGAAAAAAAATACGGATGAAAAATAGAGAAATTAGCTAGAAAATCCCACGTTAATCAGAAACATCTGGCCGTTTATCTGGTGGGCCCTAACTTAAACCATAATTTCGAAGGCTTAGATCAGACTTGGACTCTAGAGATAGGGAAAAAAAAATACTTGTACACTTACGTGCTATCTGAAAAAAAATACGGATGAAAAATAGAGAAATTAGCTAGAAAATTCCACGTTAATCAGAAACATCTGGCCGTTTATCTGGTGGGCCCTAACTTAAACCATAATTTCGAAGGCTTAGATCAGACTTGGACTCTAGAGATAGGGAAAAAAATTACTTGTACACTTACGTGCTATCTGAAAAAACAATAACACATATAGATATACCAACGTAACATCTTTTCAGTGGGCCCTGTCAAATTAACGAGTACTCCTAGGGTAATACATAAAACTTCCTAGGATTCGTAAAAGCTTCATAGGGGTCCTACAATCGAATGTTCCCTTCCATCGTCATGACCTTGCTCACTGCCTAAGAGCCTACGGCACGACGGCTACACAGCATGGGCCGCCTCGGTCATCTGTCGCATGCCACGCAGATGGCGGCTACGCAGCACGGGGTGCCTCTGGATGTCGGTGATGAGAGCGTCCAACAGCGGAGCTCTAGGAGAAGAGTTCCCTTAATAGGGTTCATATTATCAAAACTTCCTTCAATTACCATGGCCTTGCTCACGTGCTCCGGCACATCAGCTGCACAACACAGGCCGCCTCGGTCATCTCTCACATGCCTCGGCGGCAAGGCGGCTATGCAGAACTGGGCCGCCGCTGCATGTCGGTGTGGAGAGCGGCCAACGGTGGAGAGGCACCAGGATAAGAGTTCATGAACACACCGCAAGATACATGCAGCAGCAGCAATCCACTGGCTTCCCATCTAAGGAAGCTAGAACAGAGATATCCGTTGCATATAAGCATGCACTTTTGATGGATTTTATTTTCCTTTTTGGCTAACTACACACACCAATTGTACCAGGATTTGACTACATAATATTGGGATGTCATCAAAAACACTATGTTAGAAGATAAAGTTTCAGAGTTCAGAAAATTTCAGTGTATGACAGACAGAGTACGTGATTATAAATCTCTTATGATGTTATTTTCGTTTTCTTCCAAGGCAGGTAGGAACTTCATGCAGAGGATCAAGCAAACTAACTCAACAATCACCGGAACAACCATTCTAAAACAATCAATAGATCAGCCATAATTAGCTTCTTCCGATCACTTCCGGCACTATTAAGTAATACCTTACTATTTCTTAGATTGAAAATTGGTTCATATAATATGAAGAATTTTTTACACAGGTGAAATATGAGAGATTTTGGCTAGGTCAATGCCAGTTCCTTTGTAATACTAGAAATTTACTCGCACACCTTTTGGCTTAAATCTATTTATTTTCATAGATGATGGGATGCAGTGCATAATATGAGTCATCATTTGATAAATCATCCAAAGTTTTGTATCGTGTTTTGTCAAGCCTAATCCATTACAAAATATTTGCTAAACAATTAAACCTGAAATTTATTTGTATGTTATATCATGTAGTGGACCTTTTGATGTTACGTAAATGTATAAATGACAGTGCAAAACATAAAATAGCATGATACATGAATAATATGGATATGTCACACAAAAAATCTATAAAATGTACTACAACCCTATTCCAATGAATTGAATAAAGTGGTTGACATGATAGTAGAATTTGTACAGATTGAGGAACAAAGGAAATCTATCCATGGATGTTTAGTTGTGACATTCCTATAATAACTATTTGATGATCAAGTACTGAACAAATCATACGTAATTCCGACCATGCAATGAATTTGATGATAAAATCCATACAAAATCATGATCATGGGAAATATATTTGTGAAATTTATGTGTGTGACTCCTATTATATTTTTATGACTATTGAAGTCCTAATAAAATCATATGAAAACCCTACAATCTAGAGATAACATAACAATAAACATGGACAAATCATCTTATGAAGATGATGAGTAGAAAGTTTCTGAATTAGATGATAATCATATTAAAGTAGAAGCATATGAAATATACACATATAAGTTTTGTGGTGTAATGCATGTAATATAGTGACCCCTACTTATTTATTTTAGGATTGCAGTCGGAAAAAACACCATATACATGAATTCAGACAATCCGAAGCAATGTACATTCATGTCCTTTGATCTAGAGAGGTTTTCACATAAGGATATCGAATAGCGGTAGTCGAATGAGATCAAAAGTTTGAAAACCTTTATTTGGAATATATATGTTTGAATATATCACAGAGGTTAATTATATTATATGAATTCCCTTTATGTTTTCGAGATGAGCAAATCAACATCTTTTAGCTGAAGGGAGTAACAATGTTACACACTGTACAATTTTATCAATTCATTTAGAAAAAAAATTAGACCAACCCCGGAAATATGTATTAAAGATGTTGCCCACGTCATTGGATACCATACAGAGAAAAAAGAGAATATCAACTCACACGAAAAGACAAAACATTGACTGTTCATCTGGCGGGCCCAACATTTAAAATACATAAATAACGGTTATATCCAGTTAACTAAAAGGATGAAATACATAAATATCTGGCGGAGGATGGTTTTGGGTGCAATAAATGACATGAGGAGCACGTGGCACTGGCCACAGGGATGAATGGCACATTTGTATAATGATTTTACTTGTCTATACTGACTTGATATCATATGCATTCAACATATTGTCACTATACGATCCACCCGCTCAATGAAATTTCATCCATTTAGAGGTAAATTTATATAATGTTGTGATTTATTTCCAATTTTCAAGATTGTGGTACAATGTCAAGTATACAATATAAACTAGGGAGTAGCTCTATGAAATTGAAAACTATAGCTTAAAAAATAATAAAGAATAGATGATGCGCGCGCAAAGGCGTGTCTGATTTAAAGGTCAGGGGAAAACGCACCTTTTTGTAGAATGAAAAATCACTAAAGAGGTTGCCCTCGCATTTGCGAGGGCCACTGTGCTAGTTCCTTGAAATGAAATTGGGGGCAGATTCGAAAATATATATATAACTTCCTTCCTTTGCCCTACTAGCTGTTACTCCATAGCCTACCAAGTTATATTAGTCACAGGTACAACTCATTAACACAAGTCTACGTATGACCTGACCTAATTAACTAGAGAGTGATCCAAGAACAACTTAATTTACAGCAGCAGCAGCAGCCATCAACATCTCTCTGTACAACGAGTTCGATGGTACCTACTTTACACAAAACAAATTAAGCTCATGGTCTTTTGCATGATGTTAAGGAAGATGCGATGCATGCTGAGACCAGTCAGTCAGTCCCAGCCCATCAGCATACTGGTGACGCCGTCGACGATCTTGCTCCGCGCCGAGCACGAGAGCTCGCCGTCATCGTCCTCGCCCAGGTGCACCCTGTACACCTCCCACTCCCTGTCATCCACCACATGCCTCCCGATCTCCGCCTACGAACCCATCCATGACAAGGATCACTTCGCTTGTTATGTTAATAAAGATGGACAACCCATAGCAAGACACACAGACATGTGCGTAATTGTTGTTAGACAGAGATGGATAGGCGCGCGATTGCGTTACCAAGAAGACCCGTCTGTGGAGGTTCTTGAGCGCGAGCGTTATGTCGTACAACACCAGCGGCCTGCCCTTCCCGGACGCCTCGACCGGGTTCGCCACCAGCAGCTCCGCGTCGGGGCCCCGGTTCACCAGCGCCACGCGGAGCGGGCGCAGGAGCTCCGTTCTCAGGCGAGAGCACATCGTCCTTTGTTTCTGCTGGTCGAGGATCTTCTTCCCGTCTGACTGCACGGCGAACACATCCACCTCGCACTGGCCCTTCTGGCCCGCGTAGAACCGGCCATACGAAATCTGACAGCAAGCAAGTTTTCCTTATTTGGTATCGCAAAGAGATAGAAATACTGCAGACGATAATATCTATTTTATGGTCCTGTTGTTGTTACCTGGATGTTGCAGTCCTTCAGTGTTCTCATGATGTCATATACGAGGCCCTTGTGGTCGCCGCACTGGATCTGAATCAGGGTGTGCACGGAGCTGAGGGAGTTGTCCATCGTGACCGACAGGCTGCTGTTGGACCTCGAGCGGCTCGACTTCTCCTCTATGAGATCTATGCTGAACATATGTTCCAGGACAAGAGGCGACAACAACGCGGAAGCTTGGAGGCAAGAAGACATGTCCTCTGGCGCGGAATCTATTTCACAACTCGTCACGGAGTCGCCTAAGACGCTGTGCAGTCTTTCATAAGCCTCTTCCCTTCTGCGCTTCGTGTGTAGAAATTCCCTGAAATCATTTGCACGTGGTATCCGTTCATCTACCGTCACAAAGGAAGGTGGAGCTTAAATTTTGAATGATGGTCATTACCAAACATAAACCACGTAGTGAACCTGAACCTAAACATGAACTACACAACTGAAGATAGCCTAATAAAATGTAAAAAAAATGTGACTTGAACAACTTCATACTGCCCAAGCAAGTGACTGACAAGTTATACAGGATCATATATTCTCATCAAAATATCCCATGGATAATTCTTTGTATCCTAAGACAAAACCATATCCCTTGGCAAACAGAAACAATGTTTAATCCAGCAGTTTCCTAAAATCAATAAGTAGAGGTGTATGAGGAGATAAGACTACTATTCCCCCCCCCCCCCCCCCCCCCCCCGCGTCCCCCGCGTCGCCTCTCTGGCGACACGGGTGGAATCCAGCAACCGCGCCGCCGGCCACCCTCCTCGCCCCTCCCCTCTCCGCCGCCGTCGCCGGAGGATGCCACCAGGCTAAGCCCGCGTGGCGGACGGCGGCGGCGGGGGCGTTTCTCGCCTGGCGGTCTCGATGGGAGAGGCCCGGCCCCCTTCGCTGCTCTGCGTGGTGGCTCGTGACCGGTGGGCTTCCGCCAGCGCTCCTCTCCGGCAAGTCGGGCTCGGGTGGCGCCCCCCTTCTTCTCCGGCGATTGGAGCGTGCTCCTCGCGTTCGGCTCATGGCGGCCCTCTCGGCGATCCAGAAGGCGGCGTCTCGCCAGATCTGGGCGAGTGCGCCCGCGTCCGGCTCTCCCACGGTGGTGGGTGCTCCGGCTGGCGGCTGTGGTGTGGCTGGGCGGTGCGGCTGGGTTGCGGGCTGCGTTCGGGTTCGGCCCTGCAGCTCGTCCAGGCGGATTTGGGGACGGGGTGGCAGCCCTCCCGCCCCGGCTCCGGTGTTGCAGCGAGGATCTGCGGCTACGTGGCGGTGCAGCGCAAGGCGGGTGCCAGATCTGCTGGCTATGGCTTGTCTGCGGGGAAAGAGGTGGCCCTGCGTGGTGGTGGCGCGACTGCTGCATCAGGGGTGTGCGGGCCAGCGGAAGTGCTTGTCGGCCTTGGCCGGCTGCGTGGAGGTGATGGTCTGTGCTGCTTCAGGTGAAAGCCTTGCCGGCCGGCGGCGGCGGCGCCCGTGGGTGTCGCTATCCTCCTTGGAGGCGCCGTCGTGTTCATGTGCATCATCTACTTCCGGATCGAGCTCTTCGGGCAATGACGTCGTCCCTGCGGCGTTTCTCCCTTTGGGGCGTTGCTTTGAAGGCCGGTGATCCTTTTTTCGCGCTTCCTTTGGGCTGGACGTACACGGCGTCACGGTTGGCAGGTGGCCAATCGGTGATGCGAGTGGTTGGCATTGCGACTTGTGCGGCGACGACGATGGTGGCGTGCGGAGCTGGGTCGCGGCTTGTCCTTCTGATGTCGGCGGTCCGGTTCGCCAATGGGTGCGCCTATGTTTGGTTCTCGTTGTGACAGAGAAGTCGGAGCTGCGTGTGGCGGGGCCCCTGCGGCAACGATGACTCCATGAGGGCGGTTTCAGCGGACGGTGCTCTCTGGAGGTTGCGTTGGACTAGGTCGGTGCGAGGCTTGCAACTTTCTCCTGTGATGCGCATCAACAAAATCGGAGCTGCCGGTCCTCGACGTCTGCGGTCGATTGTTTGGCTTCTTTGGCCGGCAAGGTCCTTGTGTGTCGCTCGTTCGAAGGGGTCTTGAAGGGTCGTCAGCGGCGAAGTCGGAGTCGCCTGCTCGGGGAGAGGTGATGACGATGACATGGCCGACAACCTCGACGGTGTCCTCTTCTCGGCGGTGTGTGTGGTCTTGTTGGTGCCAGGTCGACCGGGGTGCCCATTCTTATGGGTGTGTTGTAACGGTTTTCGCCCGGGTTTCCGTACATTAACCGGGCAACTCTATCCTACCTTTTTTAATGAATCGGGCCCTAAGGGACCGCGTTTCAAAAAAAAATGAGGAGATAAGAAATGGACCTAGCATCTGTGATGAGGAAAAGGTCCATCACTCTCCCATCGGGCGTGGTGGAGACCTTCACCCACCTAATTGTGAGCTCCATCTCGCACAACACGCATGTCACGTCTGCAAAGCAAGAAATATTTTCCATAGAGTTAAATATATTGTCCTACTCTTTCATTACAAAAACATTTCTAAAGGCATGTCCATTAAAACCTCCATCTCAGGACAGATATTCATGCACCAAACAACATGGGTGCATGCTAAATGATCAAATTGAATAGCTAGCAGGAATACATGCATATTGATTACAGCACATTAACACATGAATGAATTCCCCCGTTTGCTTGCTTGCGTCCGTGAGAGGTCTAATGATAGCCACACAAGAAACTGTTGGAGAAATGAACTCATTCGGTCAATGTAATCCAGAGGGTTGGCTAGCTGCCCGATCAGGCAAACATGTGTTTTCTTCAGTACTATGCACTTGTTGTAAAATGGCATCGACATAGATAGATAGATAGGAAGGATCAAGTACCTAGATAGTTAGTATCCTAGTAATCCGAATGAAGCAAAAGGCATGTGGTGGCGAACTGAAATGAATCTAGTACCGTGCAGGAGGCCCACCCGGTCGTAGCAGCAGAACTTGAGCAGGAAGACCTGCGGCGCAGCGGGTGCGGGCGCGAGGAGGCCTGCGGCGGCGAGGTAGGCGCTGTCGACGCCCAAGGGCGCGGGCACGGGGCAGAGCTCAACCAGCCGCTCCTTGAGGAGGTCCCAGGCCATGGCCCGCCCCGGCCGCGGCCTCATCGCCACCCACAGCACGATGTAGCACCACCGGCCGTCCGTGCTCATGTCCCCCTTGAGGATGTTGAGACCGAAGAGGAGGACGACGCTGTAGAGGTCGCAGCCGAGGCCGGTCTGGTCGGGGCAGCTGACGGTGACGACGGTGGGGTCGCCGACGGCGTCGGCGTGGCGGATTTGCACCACCTCGTCGCTGGGTATCCACATCCGTCCCTGAAAAAAATCAATCTTTGGTTGCTCCCTGGTATCAGTATCAGTATCAGTATAAGGGGACGAGGATTCACGTCGCTTTTCTAAAAAAAAAAGATTCACCTCGCTGTCTGCCTTGGTTTCTCCTCCTTTTTATTTTATATTATGGCTACTAGTAGTACGTTAGTGTCCTCCTCCATCCAAGGAACTCCATCATGGTTGATAGCAACCAAGTTAAGTCCGTCTGTCCGTCCGTCCATGCATCCATCCTTGTCCTTGTCACACACGTCGTCGTCCACCATCTCAGGCCGGCTTCATACTGCTCATTGTCGGCACGATCCGACGCATCCAGCAATTAATAAGTTCTAGCAATTAATAAGTCCACCACCAACTACTCCCTCCGTTTCAAATTATTTGAAGTTCTAGCTTTGTCATAAGTCAAACTTATTTAAGTTTGATCAAATATATATAAAAATATGCTAATATCTACAACATCAAATTAGTTTCATTAGATTCATCATAAAATATATTTTCATAAACTCCCAATCAAGGACTTGTGATTATTACCTCCGCACTAAATTGACAGCGAAACAATAACCCGCAACTCGTTGCATTGGCACTGAAACATGCAGCTGAGTTTCTCAGAGCAATTCATTCATTAGTGGATGGATGAGCTCCTGAAGCAGCCCCTGCAGTAGAGTGGTTCATGGTCAGTTACATATCCTCAAACACTGACGACGCAAATGCGAAAAGAGCGAGACTACAGAAGAGGTTGATCACCTTCTCCTATTCATCGTGGAACGACACTACCTTTGAAGAGGTTGACCTTCCCGACGGTGGATCGCTCGTCCTTCTGCCCGCGCTTCTGGACAGGTTGACCCTGCAATGTGTCGTGTGCTTCAGGATCGATCTATGCGGATCAATAAGCGTAGGTATAATGAATAAATTGGCGTGGATTTGCACCACCTCGTCGCTTGGTATCCCCATCCGTCCCTACAAAAACCAATCTTTGGTTGCTCCGGAAAGGGGAACTCCCTAGTACTATCAGTGTGGGTATGGCTGCGGGGACAGAATTGGTGGTGGCGTCGGCGGGATGGGAATCTTGGTCATCGGAAGGGAAGGAGACGAGGAATCTTGGGCATAATTTGATGGCAAAGATACGCAAGGAAGCATATTATCCCGAGAATTTTTATAGTACCCTAGTACTCCCCCGGGAAGGCTGGGAGAACCGGATAAATCCAGCCATCCGTTTGAGAGGGTAATTTAGACTTTCTGTCTTGCTAGTGGAGAGGCAATTTTGACTTTTATTGTAGTTATCGATCGCATGCCACCGTCCCCCCCCCCCAATCGCCGTCAAAGCCTCCGGTATCTCCGTTCCATTCGCCGGCTTGTGTAGGTTTACACTTGGGCGACGAACTGAAGTTCCTCCTCTCTCCTTGCATATAGTACTAGTGTTGAAGTGTTAAACTTAAGAGTAGTTGTTTAGACATGATATATAGTAGTGTTGAACTAGTAGTTGTTAATGCCCTTTTCGAGTCATAGTCCTTTTGGCTTCTTTTTGTTGTCATGGCAGAAAAATGGCCCCTTTGTCTCAAAAATGCTACCATGGCAGCAAAAATGGCTAAAAAATGCTGCCAAGGCAGCAAAAATGAGCCCTTTGTATAGTTGATGAACCCGAGATGGTTTCCTACGTAGCGAAACATAAATGACTAATTATCTTCTATTTGATTGGCATCAACAAATCCTGCCCACCCAGACTTCAGGATTGTTTTGTTCATAAGTCCAACATGATATATGTTACCACTAGGAGGTTCTAGTTTGAGTGTTCCCCAGATTTTTCAAGTTCACAAACTACTTCGGTATCACCTATAGCAAACATGTGGTACAAGAGTGGTTTGTGAACCTTTATGGATGAAAGATCCCAGGAACCGTCAAGCTACAAGCTCTTAATGGTAATGTATATGATGTTGGAGAATATGAACAGAACAATCTTGAAGTCAGTATGGGCGACATTTGTGATGCCAATCGAATAGAAGATAATTATTCTTTATTGTTCAATACCGGCCGAGGAAACACCAGCTATAGGTTTGCTCATTTTTGTTGCCATCGCAGCAAAAATGAGCACTTTAGCTAATAAATACTGCCACGGTAGTGGCAGAATTTTTTGGGGCCTGGAAAATATAGTAGTGGCGTGTGGCTATTGGAGCAAGCCAATAATGTTCTTAAGTACTAGTGGCGTGCCCTACACTTGAAATGCCACTAGTAACAAAAATAATTATTATTTTAAAAAAAGTATTAGTGGCGCGCCCCACTGTTATCACCCCAGTAGTATATGTGCTACTAGTGGCGTGTGGAAAGGCGCATGCCACTAGTATCTGGGTTACCAGTGGTGTGATACTAGTGGCGTGCCGCCCCCACGCTACTAGTAGGCATTCTAGCACGCCACTAGTAAGCTTTTCTACACTAGTGCTGCATAAACTCCATAATTAAACTGCAATTTCAGCCATGCTTCATAGTTGCATTTTTGTTATTTGAGCAATCATAGTTGAAAACAAAAGACTAAACTACCTTAAACATAGCTCGCACTTACTAGTTTGAGCTAGTTGACTTGCAACTTCATAGTTTGCACTTACTAATTCGAGCGAGTTGACTTAAATATAGCTCTAACAAAAGACCGGTGCTCTAAACAAAGACTACTCCTACACATAATTAGACATAGCTCTAACCCGCTACGCCCCGCCGCCCTAGGCCTCGTCCTCGTCCGATGAGATGTGGATGACTTCTTCGTCCGGCACATCATCGGCGATGGCCTCCGTGTCCCCTAGGCTGAGCTTGTCGTTGTCGTCGAGCACTATGTCATTGTAGTACTCAAAGTAGTGGCAGTGCTAGAGCTCGCATTGGTACTACTGTTGCAAAGCCTCGAAGACCTGCAGTAGCTCCTCCTCCTCAGCCACCCGCCACCCCTCCTCCTAGCGTTGAGTCTCCAACGAGGTGATGATGGCGTCCTCGATCTCCGCTTCCACCATCTCCAGCTCGCGCTTGTCGATCTCATGCGGCTGGGGCTCCATCGCCGCATCGTCGGCAAGCATCTCGGCCTCCGCCTTCGCCAACTCTTCAGAGTTAGGATGGAAGCTGGAGTAGAAAGAGGCTGCCACGATCTAGGCGTAGGCGGCCGCCGCGGTCTCGGTGGATGCGGTTGCAGTCTCGGTGGATGCGGCCGTGCTAGTGGCGGAGGCGGCCGCCCTTTCTTTGTTGTCCAGCACCACCACGATGAGGATCCGCCTCACCATTTTAGTCATCTGACATGATTGATTAGTGGGATGGTAGGGGATCAAATATGGTTGAGGCGCCGACACTGGGGAAATATGGTTTACGCTAGATGGGGGGGGTGCACCGATGAAGCTTCCGGCGAAGGCCATCAATGAAAATAAACTGTGTGTGATCTACTTGAATTTTCCATATTTTTTTGAAAGGCCTATTTGGGGTACCATGTGTGTACAATCCCAAAAACAATGCTCCGAATTGTTCCAAACTATTTAGGAGGGTCACACATGATATTACATGTGTGATGCTAGATGTAGACATTTTTTGGGAATGGTTTGCCCTTTTGAAGACATTAAATTAAGTTGTAGGGGTATACGGGGCATAATTCAAATTTGAACTACAAGTATATGAAATTATGGACAAAAATGGGTTGAAAAATCATATTTCTGTTCTTAACTCTATGTTTAGGCCTTATCAAAGGAATGCAAAGAAATTCGAAACATTAGTGTGGCAAGACTCGACCACGAACATGGAGCTTGTTGGTTTATAAATTCTAAAAAATGCAAATGAAGTCTGAAAAACATGAAACTTGGCATGGTGTCATGATATGACACCTAGAGGCCGTGGTAATATTTTGCGAAGGTTTCACAAAAGTTTTCATGTACACTGCTTTGAAACCCAACCATCTCTAGGGGGGAATCATGCTTTCGAGAGGGAATGCATCAAGATTGAAGGCGAAGTGACAGTTGCTTCATCGGTTGGCCTTGAAACTTTTTCTACACTCAACATACACCATTACATCTCACATATTAAAATTGGTATTTTTCAGGGTTTGTTTGCTATTTTTAAGTCATTTAGTGCATTTCTATGCATTTAATGGGCATAATACAAATTTGAACTACAAGTACATGAAATTATGCACAAAAATGGGTTGAAAAATCATATTTGTGTTCTTGACTCTAGGTTTGGGCCTTATCAAAGGAATGAAAAGAAATTCCAAACATCAGTGTGGCCAGACTCGACCAAAAACATGGAGCTTATTGGTTTATAAATTCTCAAAATGCAAATAAAGTCTGAAAAACATGAAACTTGGCATGGTGTCATGATATGACACCTAGAGGTTGTGGTAAAATTTTGATAAAGTTTCACAAAAGTTTTCATGTACAGTGCTTTGAAACTCAAGCATCTCCGGGGAGGAATCGTGGTTTTGAGAGGGAATGCATCTGGTTTGAAGGCGAAGTGACAATTGCTTCATTGGTTGGCCTTGAAACTTTTTTTAGACTCAGCATACCCCTCACAAAAATAAAAATTATAAACAGGTCCAAGGGGAATTCGTCACTTTCCCCATCCTGCACAAGCCGATGACACACCATGAACCTAGCTCGATGACACACCAGCTCCGCATCGCCGAAGACAGAGAGTCGTTGTAACTACGGCCGGGAAGTCACCACGTTGCCAGGAGACGCCATCGACGATGATCCGAAGCACGGACCGTCGACCTGAAGAAGAAGGCGAAAGCCGAACGAGGAGACCCAAACCCACATCGACGCCGAAAACATTGTCGCAGGATCTTATTGACGAGACCACCGACGCCACCACAAAATGAGATGGAAGCATCGTGATCGACGACACTCTCCCACAACCCGATGGATCATACCTAGGGAAACCAACCCTCACGCACCCCGCGGCGATGCTAGAACAGCCTCACTGTGATGGGGATGGGGCCGGAGGTACTTATTCCACTGTGTCATCACCTCCACCGTCCGGACGAACGACACGAGGACACCAAAACCAAACAAACTAGACCAAGACTTCTTGCGAGCGCGAAGATCCATGGTCTTGTCCCGCCTCGCGGCACCAAAACCGGCCGTCGGAGGCGAGGGAGACCGACAGAATCAGCCGGCGAGGATGAGGGTTGTGTGGCGGCTAGGGTTTTTCTCTGGGTTACCTAGGTTGCCAATCGTTTGACGTGTAGTTGCGACATTTTTAGGGCCTCTTCAGTTTCCAGGATTCTACAAACACAGGAATAGAAAAAAAAATACAGGAATAGGATGTCATGGCATTTGGAATCCTACAGGAATAAAAAACACATGAATCGGCAATAGAAGTTTTTTGATTGCACCATGGTAAAAATACACGAATTTTGCCTGGAGATTGAATGGATGACATAGTTGTCGTAGACTCAAAGGAATTTTTCTTCTTGGTTTAACCTCATGCTAGCAATCCTATGGAATGGTAATGTAGAAAAGCAATCCATATGAATCTTGGAGGGTTCAGTCCTTCGAACCAAATGGACTGTAAACGAAAAATTCCTATGGATTGGAATATACAAGATTCCTTTGAAGATCCATTGAACCAAAGAGGCCATAAACCCCGTTTAGAATGCAGGAACTCAAAACGTAGGAACGGGAAAAACTCTGGAATTTAGATGACATGTATCTTGGATTCCAATAGGAATGAGGAAACTTCAAAACTATCATTTGGATGTCGTGCAGGAAAAACGCATGAATTGTATACACAAAGAGAAGAATACATGATGTAGGACCTCATGTTTGGTTTCCTCAAAAATTCCTATGGAATGCTCCATTCCATAGAATTTCAACGGAATGTAAGATATTAATTCCTTTGTTCCAAACAGAACCAGACACTAGTAGAGAAATGGTTACCCACAATCTAAATTGGTGGCGCGCCAGTTCCAATCCACGCCACCTCTATTTTTTCGAAACAGTGGTGGCGTGGGCATATTTGGTACACCATCACTATGCCCTTAGCGGTGGCGTGGGCATATTTTGGCACGCCACGAGTATGGGGAACCCATCAGTCTGACCAGGCGCAAGTTACTGGTGACGTGGTAAAACAACCCACGCCACCACTATTAGGCCTACTGGTAACGTGACACTTTTAACCACGTCACTAGTACAAGATGTGGGGTCCACCTTTTTGGTCCCACATGGTAGTGGCGTACCTAAAAGTGGCACGCCACCAGTCTTAGCATCGTCAATTCTGATTAGATTACATAAAGAGCCCTCACCTATATATAGCTATGACTCCTCTCTCGAAATCATCTCTCTATATCACTCTCTCCACAAATCCTTACATACGTATACGGCCGGCCTCTGCCCTCGATCGATCTATCGTCGACTAGCTAAGTCATCTTCGTCTATGATCTAGGTAATACCCAAATTTCGGTTTCATATATGTCAATTTTTTAGCAAAGGTAATGCTGAAATGTTTTGTGACCCTCGTTAGTGATATATATTTTTTGTCCCTATATATACTCTTGTAGGCAACTAGATCGATTGAACTATTCATGCAAATGGATGGAACTATAAATGGGTTCTTCAAGGTGGCGTTGCAAGATATGAATCGAATGGGTAAAACGGAGATATTATGTCGGTGTAAGAAGTGCAAGAACGAAGTTTTGATCGACCCTTTTACTGGCCGTGTGAAGATGCACTTGCTCAAACATGATTTCATGCCTGGTTACACACGGTGGACAAGGCATGGTGAGGACGAGGAGGATGCCGACGTCGAAGGGGCGGCATATGAGGAAGCGGGATACCCTCTCGATGAAGAGCTGGAAGGAGGGAAGAATGACCAAGAGGCCGATGCAGAACATGAAGAAGATCATCAGGACGGACAAGAATGGGCGGGCGATGAGGAAGCGGGATACCCTTTCGATGAAGAGCCAGAAGGAGGGAAGAACAACCAAGAGGCAGCTGCCAAACATGGAGAAGATTATCAGGACGGACAAGAAGGTCAGGCGGAGGTTCAGAAAGCGAGAAACCCTTTCGACAAAGAGTTCGAAGGAGGGAGCGACAAAGGGCTAGCCGAAGATCATACGGACAAGAAGGAAGACTTTGACCAATCTGGCGTCTATCCAGCGGAAGAAGATGACGACCAAAATGAAGAAGAGTACACCAGAAGGAGCAGAAGTACGTTGTCTGAGACAGAGACTTCCGTTGAGAGAATATGAAACGACATTGTCGTACTTGATTTTATGTATCTCTTTAATTATTCAGGATTTGTATCGACTGTAGTTTGTATCGCTGTAATAAATCTACATTACTATTATTCTAAAATAAGATTAAAAAAGAAAATTATAAAATGAAGAAAAAATAACCAAAGAAAAGTACAAGGCAACACCTTGAAGCACAGGGAAAAATCTTTAAAAAAATATCTATGGCGTTGGTGACGTCAGCAACACCATAGATATTTTCGACCACGTCTTAGCCGTTTTGGGGGGAAAACTACCCCGAAAATTTCATTTTGCGCGCTCGTCGTGCTCTCTCACGCCGCCGCCGCCCCCCTAGACCTCACCTCCCCCGAGCTGCCGCGGGCGAGTTCGCCTCCCCGCGCGCCACTGCCACCCCCCGTCGCGCTCCTCGAGCCGCCGCCCCCATCCACGCCGATCTCCCCTCCTCGCGCCACCACCCCCATCCGCCTCGACCTCGCCTCCGGCGGCATCCTCACGTTCGGCGTCCTCCTCCTGCCCCACCGGCGTCCTTCTCCCGCCCCATCCGCGCTATTTCGCCGGTAAGTGAGGTCCTCCTCATTTTTTTTGCAAGTTCATACACATATTTGTTCTAATTGCTATACATTGCTACATTTTAGAGTTAATTAGTTGTAGTTGCAACATTGTGAGTTGTGTTGGTGATGGATGTGATGAAATGTGGTTGAAATTTTATAGTTTTAATCGTCGGTGTGATGGATGCGGTCGAATTTTGGATGCACACATTTTTTGTGTAGCTCGCAAATTGTTTCGTGCTATATATGTATCTTTTTGCAGGTAATGTATAGAGTTGCCAATGTTTTGGCGAAATGTTCATTAATTTCTGTTTCGTCAAATTTCTGGCACTCAATATGTCCTATTTTGAGCAAAGGTCATGCCGATATTTTGTATGAATTAAATATATGCTTTTAAATATTATGCAACAATTTTATCTTTTGTTTGAAGATGTCCGGACATGACGGCGCCGTGGGCTCTTCTTCGCGGTCAACACCTTCAGCCGACACGAGGGAAGATGATGTATCTCAGTCCGCACGCTACGGTCCCAATGGCGAAGGGGCATATACGGACCCGCAGGAAGACAGCCAGTATGATAATCATGCTGATGAGATCAATCCAAATGAATGCTATGTGAGAGGCAGTGGCTACGGAGATATTGCCGGTGAGGACAGTAATCCTGATAAGGACAGTAGTGCTAAAGAGGAGATCGACGAGTATTCTGCTGAGGACGATGCTCGAAAACCAAAGAAGGGGCGGAAGCCTAGGAGCCGAAATACTATCGGCACCGACAGGCTTGTGGTCACTCGAGTTAACTCCACTAGTGAGCCTGTTAGTCCGAGGAAGGCCTCGGCTCACTACGGCAATGCCCTAGGTGTCATCCTTCGAGAAGTCTGCTCCATCAACGAGACCAATCTAAGGGATTATGAGAAAGAGAATCTACGACAACTCCTCCTGAAAAGGTTGCACACAAGATTCAAGTTCCCTGACGAGTACAACAACCTATTTTATCCAATGAATTAGGTAAACAACCACGCAATCCACAAGTTCTCCAAGAACTTGAGTGCTTGGAAGTCCACCGCCAGAAATAAGTTTCTTCTCAATGATTTTTCCGAGGTCCATGAGAAGTGGCCTACGATTATTGAAGAGGACTGGAACATTTTCAAGGCGCGCAACGAGGGCCCTCTAGTCGAGTCTCAGTCATCATGGGTGAGGGACCTGCAATCAAAGACATTAAGTAACCACACCCTCGAAAGCCGTGGTTTCGTTGGGAGGAAGCCCAAGTGGGACAAGCAGGACAAGTAGTACGTACCGTTTCTTAATGATTCACATTCCTATCGCAGGCAAGGCAGCATGCCGAACCTCAAAGCTCGCAGGGGTCCTCGGCCAGGTGGAACACTCCTCTTAACTGGTCGATCAACGTGACCCTCGGCAAGGCCCCGTTAACCGCGCCCGAGGATGGCCGTGTGAACGGCGCCAGAGTCGGTGCCAAATGGGACCATCATTATCCCGAAGACCGCGAGATGCAATGGCAGAGAAGGAAAGCCAACAAGCTTAGCCTCGAACAGAAAATAATTAAAGCCACAGCCGAAGCCACAGCCGACCTCCAAGCACACATTGACTCCCAAAGCCAAGCCCAAGCCCAAGCCATGGTGCCTTCAATAATTGAGAGCGTGAAGCGTTGGATCCAAAATGGTGAACTAGGAAACATTGTCATCCAACCAAGCGTCGGCATGTCAAGAATGGCGCCCAAGGATAGCAGCTCCTCTGTCTCTTTCGTTGGCCACCCGTCGCCAACGGCTGATCTCAACGCTCTCATGATAAGCACCGCATGCTCAACATATTTCATTCTTTGTTCTTCCGCTCTGTTACATCGACGACACCCTACATTTTTTACAGGAAGACACTACATACACTCTCTTAGCCTTGGTGAATGCTGAGATGATTCCCATTGCAATAAGCTCGATCATTCGCCCCAAAGATACCTGCCGAGGTCTTTAGAGTTGAACTGTTTGTTATCTTAGCAGGATACGAAGATATTCCTCCTACGATACAACCTCCGAGGGCGGTTAGCCAGATGACCCTCACACAATGCCTCACTTGGCAAATGCAGTGGCCGAAGAATCAAATTCGGTTGGGAAACGTCCCACTCCGAACAACCTCGCCGCTGATGACCAATGGCAACACTATTCTACCAGGACCATCTCTTTTCGGTCAGAGCCAATCCAAAGGTCCTAAAAACGAGGTGGATGCGGCGAATGAGGAACAGGCCTTCGTGCCTGATGATGATCTTGTCAATCAATTCTTCTTGGTTGATGAATATCAGAAATCTGCCATCAATCTTGATGGACCAATACCTCCTGATCCTATCGAAGCATGCTGTATGCCTCCCGCTGAACAAAAACGTATTGTTCCTTGCTATAAGAGTCTGTTCAACAACGACTTCACGCCACCAGACACACAGGTGCCACCATCCAGGGGAGCGTTGCTCAGTCCAAACACATTCAATGGGGCGGTTGCAAAAGCGTTGCCGGGCACTGTAGCCAGCCAGCCTAACCCGACAGCCAAGAAGAGAAGGCGACCAAGTAAAAGTGATAAGAAGGGCGCTGCTAGCCAGCCGGTTCAAAATAAAGAGGTTCGTCATGTTGCATGGCGAAATTACCATTCCCCGGGTGAACCCATCCTTCCGAAGAAGCTCAGCGAGCCTCTGCTGACATAATTGTGGCTTCTGCATGACATAGTTCTCTGTAGGGAGAAGTATGCATTTGCTCATGGAGGTGGATTACGCCCGGTTTTCACTGTGATGGTGCCACCGAATCTTGATTTGTGCGATGATTTCCCCGCGAAGAAGTTCTATGTGCCATTCGAAGACATCTTCAACCTGTTCCACCTATACAAGCTCGGTGGTTCCATAGTCCGCCTATGGGCGATCAATAGCACCTACATTGCCACAAGCGAGCGCAACAAGAATGTCACGGTAGCGGACCCCTATCTCATGCATGAGGCCAACTTGAATGTCCCTGATCGCCGTGAAGCTATGAAGAGGTATCTGATAGACTTCATGGTTGCCAACATGGAGAAGGAGTGCCTTCTCGTGCCCTACTATCCCATGTAAGTCATTCGCTAGCCACAATATACTTTCGTAGAATTCCATTATGCTTGCACGTACCAACGTTAACTTGAGGATAATTGGTCTTGTCAATTATTTGCGCAGAGAACATTGTCCACTGATACTTCTTTCTTGGATTCGGCGAGGAAAGTCAAGAAAGACTACAAAGGCATCAAGAAGGTTCTGAATGAAGCACTCTTGCAGTATACCACCAAGGAAGGAATTATCACAGAGGGACATGTCAAGTTTGACAGATTTAGAGTGGTATGCTTCGGCCACAAAACCGACTTCTGTTGCCTGCAGCAACCGGCAAAGAGTGATGCAGACGCCTACTACGCCATCCACCACATGGAGTAGTACATACGGGATGGAGAATGCCTTAAAAAGCAATCTGACGTCATCGCATGGGGGAGGAAAATGGAGCAAACCTTACTGGGAGATCGCAAAGATGAGTTCAGACACATCCAGCGGAAGTTTGCGACCATCCTCAACAAGGATGTCATCCACCATGCCGGGGTTTTCAACGGCGGCGAACCAACCGGCACGGAGGAGATACAAACTCGGATTAAGCAACAGGGTCTCGATGCTGACAGTCCGGCCTCTCTTGCGGATCCGGTGAAGAAGTACTTAAACGATCCTTATTACGAAGATATATTGTAAAAGGAGAGTGACAGCTATGTTGTGGTTTTCTAGAGAACTCAGCTACATTGTCGTTCAGTGCTAATGTACTTCAAAACTTGCCTAGCTATCTTAATTATGTACTCCGTTACATAATTGTCGTCGATGACTTTTAATTAATGTTAAGAGTTTCCTAATTGTCTTACTTACATTTTTGAATTTCATACTTTCTAATTGTGGCATGCAAATGTCTATATATATTGATAATCAGAAACGCTGCTGTGGTAGCGTTTTTTCGCTGCCTTCAAACTAGGTTAATGGCGTGTGGAGAAAATGCAACGCCACTAACTTTCCGTCTAGCTTGTGGCGTCGGAATACCATCAGTATCTTTATTAGCGGTGGCATGGGATGCCAACACCACCACTAATTTTTATCAGTGACTGCATATTGGTGGCGTAGGGTGCCTTTTGCCACGCCACCACTAGCGTTTCCTGCACTAGAGAGAGGAAATTTTCTTATATCCTCTAAAATTCCTACATTTTTCCTTGGTTCCAAACAGAGCCTAAGCTGCAGGAGTATATTTATGAAATGAGTAAATTCCAATTTGTAACAGTGGATATCCTATTATTAGCAACATAGGATATTTAACAAAGTATCCCATTTACCATTTACACCAAAATTGATAGAACGGGCCCACATGTAAGATTGAAGGTACGTACCATCTCTGCGTCCCTCTCGACCAGACAATCCTACCAGCTCCTTTCATCGATCACCCTCGCCACTACTTTCATCATCGTCGCCAGCCGACCGCCGTTCTAACCCTAGCCACCGAAACCGGAGTGGAGAACGCACGGGAGCGACGAGTCGGGACAGGCGCTGACCTGCCGTCGCACACGGGACTTGACTTGCCAGCTTGGAAACACCCTAGGAAATTACGTGTCACGACACGTCATCCTGACACATACGAGCATTGTCAGTTGTGGTGTAAGTGGTAAAAGGGCGTACTTTAATTGTGTCACTAAGAGCATCTAAGAGCATCCCAGCAATAGCCCCAAAAACATAACCCCTAAAGGCTAAGTAGGGGCTGGCCCCAACTTTTTCAGCCCCCAAAAAAGCCTCCAACTCCAGCAATAGCCCATATTTCTTAGCCCCAATTTTATTATGACATATGTGACCCACTCGTCAGTGGCTTGGCCCTTTCTTTTTATTTTTCC
This sequence comes from Elymus sibiricus, assembly GCA_039707655.1. NCBI lineage: Eukaryota > Viridiplantae > Streptophyta > Magnoliopsida > Poales > Poaceae > Elymus > Elymus sibiricus. The sequence continues at coordinate 2,377,678 of CM077670.1, read as the reverse complement.
TCCCATCTCCATCCTCGATGCGCGCGGTGCAGTGGCGGTGCTCGGCGGCGGCACGGTGCGAAAGAATGTGCCATGTCAGCAATTGAAAGTAGGGGCTCAGGGAGGTGGGGTGGGGGGGGGGGGGGGGGGGGGGTTGCTAGATGTGGGGGCTCTGGTGGGTTTTCTAGGGGCCTCCCAACAATAGAGGCTTGGGTACAGGCCCTGCTATAATTGGTATTTGTTTGCCCCCGGTCCCAAAAACCAGTTTAGGGGACCGAGTAGAGGCATTGCTGGAGATGCTGAAAGTTTCTTAAATAGGATACGTTGGAGACAAAATTTTAGAATAGGCGCTCTCCGTCACTAAGGCCGTCTTTGCTGGTACAAACTGGAATTAATTTCCCTGAAGAAAAAAGAAATACGATACAAATTTAATTGGACAGAGTCTAGGGAAAGAAAAGAAAAGCAGTGTGTGTCCTCCTTCCTAGAAGAGGAGGAACAACGTAAATGGAAGAAATTTCAGACTTGAAATCCGATCGAAGAATAGTCGCCGTCGTCGTCCTCTGTCTGTCGACAACATTTTCCACAAGTGGCCTGGAAAGCAGCGATGGAGACTGACAATAGCTTTTTTTTTTTTTGCTACGGTAATCAGGCACGTGCCACACCCACACCACAACAAGTCAAGCAAAAAGTACAGTACTGGGCCTGCTCCGCTTGAAAAATCAACCAGTGCAAGTGCAGCTCCATCCATCCAAGATTCACGTCGCTCTCTGCCTTGCTTTCTCCTGGTGGTGGTGGTGGCATTTCTTGAATTTGCTACTTACTAGTACTAGTTGCATGCATGCATCCATCCATCCGTGTGTCCCCGTCATGAACTTTTCTTCCTTTTTAGCCAACTTTTCTTCTTTTTTAGCCAACTCCAATTAGAGGTCACATATAAAACGAGCAGCGTCCAATACTCTAGGAGTAAATTGAGGATTGAAATTTCAAGCTTTGGAATCCACGTCGAACAACAGTCTCTGTCGACAAGTGACGGTAATCAAACACGTGCCACACCACAACAAGTCAAGCACAATTAACGTGTCCTTTCACACAACACGTGCCACACCACAACAAATCAACCACAACAAGTCAAGAACAACAGGTTGAAAAGATTCATCCACGTGTCCTTTCACACACATCGTCGGCGGCGGCACAAGGTAGCAAAGCAATGAACAGGAAAGTGATCCATAATCGGTTGCGGCACGAGGACGGGGATGACCACTATGACATCAGGTGAGGTCGTGCGATCCAGCTATCTGAGCCATCAGATGAAGATCCCACGGCACAGATCAAGCACGCTGGGGTTTGATGGTGCATCTTGCACTGGAGCCCTTAAATTTTGATAGTTTAGTACTATTGGCACTCTCTCACTTGCTTTGTTTGAATGAGGGAAGTACTGCATGCACAGTTATGTGCAGAAAAATAGATATATCCGTACGAAATAGATTTTGAAAATCGTAAAAATATTATACTTTCTATTTATCTAATTACATTAAGAATACAAATATACCTTGTGCCCAAAACTACTTACCATTAAAAAAAGTCTTTGCAAACCCCATATTTGCATTATTTGAGAAAATTTGGTGTGCAAGATTACCAATTGATATGTACATGTTCATGTTGTCAATTCTTGCAAGAAAGTAAACATTGGAAATTCCATAAATAAGTGTATTGTAATAATCGCAAAGTTCCCTCAGCTTGCTAATTAGCAGTCAGATTAACAACATCAAAGATTCAAGAACAAATGGAGTGATACACGGTCATTTGCAACAAAACAAAGGAATTACTTTGTGCAAATGACAGAGAGTTGTTCACAATCAACAGTTCAAATGCACAATGGACTGAATATCATGAATACTGCACATATTTTAGTTCATCCTCAACTCCAAGAAAGACTCCAAAACCGAGTATCACACAAATTGACCAAACAAAGAAGGAAAGAAGTTCAACAATAACATGCCAAAACATGCCACTGATCGACATGAGGTTATCCCTGCATAACAAAGATGCAGGAGCAGCAAACACACTGATTGGCAATCAAGCGTGCAGAGCACCCACGACGGCCAGCGCGATGAGCGTGGACGCGACCTGCCCTCATCTGCTCAACCTTCCAGATCCGCGCACCCCGACTACTGTTGAAATATGAGTTGGGCTAGGGCCCATTTAACAATTTCAGATTAATCTCTAAGGGCCCATGTGGGTATATGACACTAGGTGTGGTGGGAAGTTTAGTCCCATACCGCTAGTGGAGAAGGAGTTGGACCTCCTTATAAGGGATTCTCTTCCACATGCTATTGGAGCTTGAGAAGAGAAGTGGTTCCCGCGCGCTCCTCCTCCGCCGCCCGCCTCGCCTCGTCACGACGCGCCGCGCCGCGCCGCGCCGCGCCGCGGGTTGCGGGATTGAGTCGAGCTCACACCTATGCGCTTCTTTTTGCCGGTCAGGAACAGAGAGTCTTTGACAGATGGGGCCACGATCTGAGACGTCAGATCGTGGGCTGTCACCAACTTGGACATGGGTTCAGCCCACGTCTCTCCACGCAGCTAGCCGTCACGCGAAACAGATCGCATCTCTGCCTCCACGCCCACTACCGTTCCATTGCTGCTGCTGCCGCCGGCGACTCCATCCCGTTCACCGTGTACACGGTTGACGGGAGAGCAGGCCTCCGAAACCCCGCCTCTCCGGATCCTGTACGGGAGAGGGGCGATTAGGTTTTTGGGGAGCGATTACGTGACTGCTCGCATCTGTTCCTCTACGTCCACATCGCCTTCATCATCATCATGTCCACCGACGCCGACAAAGTCGCCGCCGAAGCCGAGAAGAAGGCCGCCGAGGATGCCGCTGCTGCTGCCGCCGCCGCTGCGGCTTCTGCCTGGCCTACTGGAGGGTATAACTCGTTTATCCCGCTCCTTCTGATTTCTGTTTTAGCCATGCTAGCGTTATACGTAGATGTGTCTGCTGTTAGCATAGTATGTGCTTGCATTACCGAATATCAGCATGTGTTTATTTCTGTCAATGCCATGCTAGTAATTTATTCATGGATTAAATTAATCAAAAAATTGCCTATTTACTCAGCATTACAAAAACCTAATGTCTGTAGGAATTTTTCGGCTAGTGGTTTTGCTGCTGCACTAAAACCGGATAAGTTTACCGGTACGTACTTTAAGCGTTGGCAGACCAGAACCACCTTATGGCTCACGGCTATGAACGTGTTCTGGGTCGCCGGTGTCCCTTCCACGGGAACGATTGCTCCTGAACAGGAGAAGGCGTTCAGGGAGGCCACCGTCGTATTCCTCGGAGCAGTTCTAAGCGTGATCGGAGATAAGCTGGTTGACGCATATTTACATGTGCGGGTTGCCAAGGACTTGTGGGTGGCGTTCGAATCTAAATTCGGGGCCACCGATGCTGGGAGCGAGATGTATGTTATAGAGCAGTTCCACGATTACAAAATGGTTGAGAACCGTTCTGTATTGGAACAGGCTCATGAGATAATATGTATCGCTAAGGAGCTTGAGCTTCTGAAGTGCGATTTACCGGGCAAATTTGTCGCGGGCTGTATAATCGCTAAGCTCCCTAATTCCTGGAGGAATTTTGCTACCACTCTGAAACATCAGAGGCGTGAATTCTCAGTAGATTATGTCATCGGCCATCTGAGTGTTGAGCAGAACTCGAGAGCAAAAGACTCGCATGGAAAAGGGGTCGAAGGAACTTCTGTGGCCAATATGGTGCGTCAGAAGAACTTCAATTCCCACAAGCCCAAGGGAAAGAACGGTGTCCAACAGAACACCGACTTTAAGAAGAAAGGTAAGAAGACCTTCAAGAAGAACAAGAAGGGAGATGGCTGCTTTACTTGTGGTTCGGAGGAACATTGGGCTAGCAGCTGCCCAAACAAGTACAAGAAGCCAGGGAAGGACTCCAAGTCTGTCAATATGATTGTGGGCAACAATGAAAGTGGTGCATCTGGGTACGGTAATTTATTTACTGTATTTTCAGTTTGTCAGTCCACCGATTGGTGGGTGGACACAGGTGCGGGTGTTCATGTGTGTGCTGACATTTCATTGTTTTCTTCTTACCAGGCCACAGATCTCGGGTCCGTATTGATGGGGAATGGCGCGAGTGCTTCTGTTCATGGTGTTGGCACGGTCGATCTGAAGTTTACTTCGGGAAGGATTATGCAGCTGAAGAACGTGCAGCATGTCCCCGCCATCAAGAAGAACCTTGTTAGTGGCTCCCTTCTGTGTAGAGAAGGGTTTAAGTTGGTCTTCGAGTCTAATAAAGTAGTTGTTACGAAATATGGACTATTTGTTGGAAAGGGTTGTGAATGCGGAGGAATGTTCCGCCTTTCTCTCGCTGATTTTTGTAATAAAGTCGTGAACAATATTCATTCGAGTGTTAATGAATATGAAGTTTGGCATTCACGTCTTTGTCACATTAGTTTTGGTGTTATGACGCGGCTAGCAAAACTGAATTTAATCCCGAGTTTCACTTTAGCCAAAGGTTCTAAGTGCCTTACGTGTGTGCAAGCTAAGCAACCTCGCAAGCCTCACAAGGTTGCGAAGGAGAGACACTTGGCGCCATTAGAACTCATACATTCTGATCTTTGTGAGATGAATGGTGTGTTGACTAAAGGTGGAAAGAAATACTTCATGACATTGATAGATGATTCCACTAGATATTGCTATGTGTATCTGTTAAATACTAAAGATGAGGCTCTACACTACTTTAAAATCTATAAGGCAGAAGTTGAGAATCAACTTGAAAAGAAAATTAAACGAGTCCGGTCAGATCGTGGTGGAGAGTACTTCTCGAGTGAGTTTGATTCCTTTTCTGCGGAACATGGTATTATTCATGAGAGGACGCCTCCCTATTCACCCCAGTCAAACGGGGTTGCCGAACGGAAAAACCGTACTCTAACTGATTTGGTTAACGCCATGTTAGATACATCGGGTTTATCCAAGGCATGGTGGGGGAGGCTATATTGACATCATGTCATGTCCTGAATAAAGTTCCGACAAAGAATAATAAGATCACTCCCTATGAGAAATGGGTGAAGATAAGGACAACACTCTCGTACTTGCGTACTTGGGGCTGTTTGGCGAAAGTCAACGTGCCGATCCCCAAAAAGCGTAAGCTTGGACCAAAGACCATGGACTGCGTTAATTTGGGCTACGCGAAGAATAGCGTTGGCTATAGATTTCTAGTAGTGAAATCTGAGGTACCTGACCAGAAGGTCGGTACAATTATGGAGTCTAAGGATACTACATTCTTCGAGGATATTTTTCCTATGAGAGATATACAAAGCACTTCTAGACAGGAATCTGAGGAGACTCCTGAGCCTGCCATTCCTATGGAATATTATGAACAAACACATGATGAAAATCCTGAGGAGGATGATGAGGAAACCCTTGGTAGGGGTAAGAGACAAAGGACTGTAAAGACCATTGGTGATGATTTTCTTGTGTACCTCGTGGATGATACTCCCACTTCTATTTCAGAAGCGTATGCATCTCCAGAAGCTGACTACTGGAAGGATGCGGTCGGTAGCGAGATGGATTCCATCATGGCTAACGGGGCTTGGGAGATTACTGAGCGTCCCTATGGTTGCAAACCATTGGGATGTAAGTGGGTGTTCAAGAAGAAGCTTAGGCCCGACGGTACTATTGAAAAGTACAAGGCTAGGCTTGTGGCCAAGGGCTATGCCCAGAAAGAAGAAGAAGATTTCTTCGACACTTATTCACCTGTGGCCAGACTGACCACCATTCGAGTATTACTCTCGTTGGCAGCCTCGCATGGTCTTCTCGTCCACCAGATGGATGTTAAGACGGCATTCCTGAACGGAGAGCTAAAGGAGGAAATCTACATGCAACAGCCTGATGGCTTTGTGTTAGATGGTCAGGAAGGAAAGGTGTGTAAGTTGCTGAAATCTTTATATGGCCTGAGACAAGCACCTAAGCAATGGCATGAGAAATTTAATGAAACTTTGACATCTGTTGGCTTCTTTGTTAATGAAGCTGACACATGTCTATACTATCGCTATGGTGGGGGCGAAGGAGTTATACTGTGCTTGTATGTTGATGACATACTGATATTTGGAACTAGCCTCAAAGTGATTGAGGAAGCTAAGTCCTTTTTATCTCAAAACTTTGAGATGAAGGACCTTGGAGTGGCTGATGTTATCTTGAACATCAAGCTATTGAGAGATGATGAGGGTGGGATTACACTTCTGCAATCCCATTATGTTGAGAAGGTGTTGAGTCGTTTTGGATATTCGGACTGCAAACCATCTCAAACACCATATGATCCTAGTGTGCTGATTCGAAAGTTCGAAGTCATACCTAAAGATCAATTGAGATACTCTCAAATTATTGGTTCACTCATGTATCTAGCGAGCGCAACGAGGCCTGACATCGCGTTTGCTGTGAGCAAACTGAGCCGGTTTGTTTCCAAACCGGGTGATGTACATTGGCATGCTATTGAAAGAGTTATGCGCTATCTGAAAGGTACTATGAACTATGGACTTCACTATACCGGATACCCGTCGGTACTTGAAGGGTATAGTGATGCGAATTGGATCTCTGATGCGGATGAGATGAAGGCCACAACTGGGTATGTATTTACTCTTGGAGGTGGTACTGTTTCCTGGAAGTCTTGCAAGCAAACGATCTTAACGAGATCGACAATGGAAGCAGAATTAACAGCATTAGACACGTCTGGTGGCGAAGCAAAATGGCATCGAGATCTTCTGATGGACTTGCCAGTGGTTGAGAAGCCGGTTCCGGCCATCCTTATGAACTGTGACAATCAAACAGTTATTGTCAAGGTGAAGAGTTCAAAGGACAACATGAAGTCCAACAAACACATAAGAATGAGATTGAAAGCTGTCAGAAAATTAAGAAACTCCGGAGTGATAGCATTGGATTATATCCAAACGGCTAAGAATCTGGCAGATCCCTTTACTAAAGGGCTATCACGTGTTGTGATAGATAGTGCATCGAGGGAGATGGGTATGAGACCCACATGAGTTGCCATGGTAGTAACCCAACCTATGTGATCGGAGATCCCGTGAAGTAGGACCTGGGAAAACAAGCCAGTGGTGAACTGAGGAGAGTAATTTTACTAACCCACTCCGTTGGAGATGCAATCCTCTCGAGAAAACTGTATGGTAGGATGACTACTGTCTTAATGTGTTCCAAGGCTTATATATATAAGCAAGATGCTGTCCTACAGAGCGATCTTTGGAGGAACATACCTATATGAGCCCGACTACTGGTCACAGTCTATGAGATTGGGGTGATCTCTAGCAAGCTCATGAATAGGCCAGGAGTGTGACTAATATGCTCCACCCGAGGGGTCAGCCTTCGGCAGTCTACTACTAGTAAGACCTGTGGTGAAACTTCTTTACGCCAAACTGACAATTCAAGGCATAGTCCATTGTTCAGTTGTGAAGGAGTGTAGCTACTTGCTCTAGGTGAAGTTCAACCTTAACCGGTCTTCACTGAAATACTGGTATATCAAAACAGTATTTGGAACAAAGGACATAATGGGCCCTTGAGATCTGGTGGGGGATTGTTGAAATATGAGTTGGGCTTAGGGCCCATCTAACAATTTCAGATTAATCTCTAAGGGCCCATGTGGGTATATGGCACTAGGTGTGGTGAGAAGTTTAGTCCCATACCGCTAGTGGAGAAGGAGTTGGACCTCCTTATAAGGCATTCTCTTCCACATGCTATTGGAGCTTGAGAAGAGAAGTGGTTCCCGCGTGCTCCTCCTCCGCCGCCCGCCTCGCCACGCCGCGCCGCGCCGCGAGTTGCGGGATTGAGCCGAGCCGAGCTCACACCTATGCGCTTCTTTTTGCCGGTCAGGAACGAAGAGTCTTTGACAGATGGGGCCACGATCTGAGACGTCAGATCGTGGGCTGTCACCGACTTGGACATGGGTTCAGCCCACGTCTCTCCACGCGGCCACGCCTATATATGTGAGGCGCTGCGAACCCTAGCCGTCACGCGAAACAGATCGCATCTCTGCCTCCACGCCCACTACCGTTCCATTGCTGCTGCTGCCGCCGGCGACTCCATCCCGTACACCGCGTACACGGTTGATGGGAGAGCAGGCCTTCGAAACCCCGCCTCTCCAGATCCTGTACGGGAGAGGGGCGATTAGGTTTTTGGGGAGCGATTACGCGACTGCTCGCATCTGTTCCTCTACGTCCACATCGCCTTCGTCATCATCATGTCCACCGACGCCGATAAAGCCGCCGCCGAAGGCGAGAAGAAGGCCGCCGAGGATGCCGCTGCTGCTACCGCCACCGCTGCGACTTCTGCCTGGCCTACTGGAGGGTATAACTCGTTTATCCCGCTCCTTCTGATTTCTGTTTTAGCCATGCTAGCGTTATACGTAGATGTGTCTGCTGTTAGCGTAGTATGTGCTTGCATTATCGAATATCAGCATGTGTTTATTTCTGTCAATGCCATGCTAGTAATTTATTCATGGATTAAATTAATCGAAAAATTGCCTATTTACTCAGCAACTACTGCGGTCATGGTACGCCCTGGATTTGCGTGCTCCGGCTGTCGGCATCGAGTTATGGTTGGATCGAGCACTCCTACAACCGGAGCCGATGGAGGCGTCGGATCTGGTGACGACGGGCCTGCGGGTGGCCGGAGACGGAGGTGGCATGCCTTGATTCGGCGAGGTCAGCGGAACACATTGGGACGAGGACGCGCATGGTCTTGCGGTGGTGCACTCCGGCAGCGCGCGCTGGTCCATGAGAGAGAAGATTAGGTTTGGGGTGGGATTTGGGCGGAGCTCAGCCTGCAATACTTTCGTATGATGATGCTGTTCATGCAAAATGTCCAGAACATCTCCACCTTTCTCTATCTGTACCGTGGGATCTGAATCCAATGGCTCAGGTAGCTGGATCGCACGATCTCACCTGATGTGCTGATCTCATACTAGGTAACTTCTCGCTCAATCACCTCGCTATGCTGACCCACCACCAGCAGGAAAACTCAACTAACACACTAAAATATTATTATCATTGTGCCTCCTTATCTGGCCGAACGCCATTTTGTTGAGGATACAGGACCATACATAATATAAATGTAATTAGGGAGTAGTTATTTTATCATTCTTTTGACAACCCAATAATCAAGTCAAGTACAAGCAGTTAGAATTAGGACACAGGGACCATTCCATTAATTTCTGCAATAATGTGCAGACATCACTAACAAAGCAAAGACCATTCCATGAATTTCCGTAATAGCTTGTACTACTTACCACCAATGCACCAAAATTGAATGCCACCTGCCTTATTGTCTATATGTTTCCAAATTTGGTTGGAAACTAATAACTTTATCCATTTGCAATAGAAACTGGCAGTACAGACTTGTTACTCCATGTTCTTTACATCACAGTGCAGAAAGTATTCAGCAGTGAACAATGCATACCATTTTACTGTCTTAGCAGGCCAGTTGCCCAACGACCGTACAAGGCTTGCTAGATATAAATCCATATTCAGAAAAAAAAAATGCGGGGATTCAGATTCTTTGTTGTCTTCTCTGAGAAGCATAATCCTGAATTTTTCAACTGACTGGTATGTTTCCTGAATACTGTCAAACTTTGTTCATATTTATTGTTTTCCTCACCTGTAATTGCAAGCAGAAACGGACCATATTTTTTCGATAAAGGGCGCTTTTATTAACTCATAATGTAGCATCAAGGGGTACAAAGCATAATGAGAATACAACTGGCCTCTGCATGACTAGGATGCACACAGCCAAACACCAACTCACGCACACGATAATAATAAAAACGCCGGCAATAGTAAAGTCATACTAGACCCAAACTATGCCTATGGCAAAGTGGGTTGAGGGCCTATCCGTAGACAATGCCGCCACCCATGTGGGGTAAAAACATCCCTGGCCATCTGCTCCAAACGCGTACATACCGCCGTAAACAGCGGTTGGTGCTCCAGTCGTTGCAGAGTAGACCACGAACGGAGCCAGTGCGTACACTGGTAGATAACATGCATTGGAGATGAAAACTTACCATTGAAAACCATGCCATTTCTACTTAGCCATAGCGACCATAATAAGACAGACGCTCCCACCCTTATTAGCGTACCAAACTTGTGTGATATACCATCAAGCCAGTGACCATACATATTGGCAACACTGCGAGGCAAGTACAAGTTGGACGCGACGTGCATGACTGACCATGTAGAACGCGCAAAAGTGCGCTGAAAGAAAATGTGTTTAATTGTCTCGTCATGAGGACAAAAACAACACTTCTTACTTCCCTGCCGATTGCGGCGAGCGAGGTTGTCCTTTGTCAGGACCATGCCTCGGCGAAGATGCCACATGAAAATTTTAATCTTCGACTTCCAGATTTTTTTGTTATTGTCCACTGGAACCTCAGAGTGTGTGAGCGCCCGGTACATAGAGTCTACCGTAAAGACCCCAATCCATTTCAGGTTTCAGCGGAATTCATCCTGGCCTTGCGTCAGGTGGATCGAATCCAATCAACCTAAAAGGTGATTCCATGACGCGAGACGGGGACCGATCAAATCCCGCCTGAAAGATACTTTGGCGGGGACATGCTCAACACTTGCGCAAGTGTATTATTCTTATCACGAACAATGCGGTATAAGGCTGGATGTTGTTCCCGGAGAGTAGCGTTTCCCAGCCACTTATCCTCCCAGAAGTGAATCTCAGAGCCATCCCTGATCGTGAAAGATCCGAAGCGGAAAATGTGTTTCTTTGCCGCCATCAGCCCTGCCCAAAAATGTGAGTCCCTAGGTTTCCAATATGCCTAAGACATAGCTTTTGGGCCTAAATACTTTGTGCACAAGAGAGTTTGCCAGATGCCTTCCTCAATTAGAAGCGTACAAAGCCATTTACTAAGTAAGGCATCATTTTTAACCTGGAGATCTTGTATTCCAAGACCTCCCTAGTCTTTCGGTCGGCAAACCATGCTCCATTTGGCCGGCCTATATTTTTTCTTTTCACTGTCACTTTGCCAGAAAAATCTGGATCTAAAGTAATCCAGCCTCTGCATAACACCTTTTGGTAGTTCGAAAAATGAGAGCATATAGAGAACCATGTTTGTGAGTACAGAGTTGATCAAAACGTGTCGTCCCCCAACTGAGAGCAGCTTGCCTTTCGAACTACTCAGGCATTTCTCTAACCGCTCCTCAACATATTTTCACTCCGCATTGGTGAGGCGCCGATAATGGATCGGAATTCCCAAGTACTTAATTGGGAATTGGCCTTGCGCACAACCAAGCAAATCAGCATATTGCGCAGCCACTTGATTGGCTTTTCCAAAACAGAACAATTCACTTTTACGGAAGTTAATTTTAAGACCCGACATCTGCTCAAACGTTGAAAGCAAAAGTTTGAGGTTTCTAGCCTTTTCGAGGTCATGTTCCATAAAAAGAATCATGTCATCTACATATTGCAGAATTGAGAGCCCCCCATCTGCCAGATGTGACACGACTCCTGCAATCTGGTCGTCCTGTTTAGCGCGCTCATTCAGAATGGTCAGCATATCTGCGACAATGTTAAATAACATTGGAGATAGTGGATCACCCTGACGAAGTCCTTTTTTCGTCTGGAAGTAATGACCAACATCACCATTGACTTTTATAGCCACGCTACTGCCAGAGACAAAATTATCAACCCACGCATGCCATTTCTCAAAGAAGCCCTTCATTCGTAGGGTCTGCTGAAGAAATGACCATTTGACTTTGTCATAGGCTTTTTCAAAGTCTTGAATATTACCCACTCATGTTTTTTCTGGTGCAACTCGTGTACGGTCTCATGAAGGATAACTACTCCATCGAGGATGTTTCTTCCTTGCATGAAGGTCGTTTGGGAAGGCCAGACCACATGGTCGGCTACCGTATTGATCCTATTAGTAGCTACTTTAGTGAAATTTTTGAAACTAACATTAAGGAGGCAGATCGGCTTGTACTGCTAGATCAGTTCAACCTCCTTAATCTTTGGCAACAAAATGATTTCAACAAAATTTAGCCGAGATAGGTTAAGTTGGCTGGCATGTAGAAAATTAATCATCTCCATCAGATCCGATTTGATGACTTCCCAGAAGTTCTAGTAGAACTCTGCGGGGAAGCCATTTGGACCCGGTGCTTTGTTGTGCTCCATTTGGAACACATCTGCTCTCACTTCCTCTTCCGAGAAAGATGATGTGAGGATGTCATTTTCCGTTGTCTATACCTGGGGGATATCACCCGTTCAGGACTCATCGAGAGAGATATGTCCCTCGTCCGGAGCCCCAAAGATAGATTTGTAGTATTTACTTAATTGGGGTAAAATTAGTTGCAGTTGGGTTTACACTCGAGAGAACTCCCAGTTAAACGCGATTAGTCTTCTGTGGTCCGTGAAATTGAAGAGCGGACTACCCAAATGGGGGATAAACTGAAGCGTTGATGTGTACCTACCTCCCAACAAAGCTAGTGAACTGCTCGCCTTCGTCCTGGAAGAACGGCAACCCAAGATGCATCGGCGACGAGGATGGGGACATTGAAGGCAGGCTCCGGCGCCGCGGTCCCAGCTGCGGCTAGCAAGCATGAGGGTGTGGGGTAGGAACTTGAGGGCCTCGTAGATGACGTACTTGTGCCGGATCAGTACCTGCACACACAAATACAAAACCTGCTTGTGCCCCCAACAGGACTAGTGAGGTTGTCAATCTCCCTAGCTATGCTAGTTACAAAAATAATTAAACGCAACGATGGAAAGATTGGATTGAAATTAACGGGAAAATAAATGCAAGGAATTAAAAGAGCGTAAATTAAGATTGAAAGCTTTATGGATGAAAATGGACCGGGATCCATAGGTTCACCAATGGTCTCGCTCCAAAAGATAAGCAACGGTGTGGTGAACAAATTACAGTTGGGCAGCGATTAAATTGCAATATTTATGAGTATGAATCATTCATGGCATAATTAACATATGAGCATCACGTCCGTAAATCTATAGAGCGTAATCCAACTGCATCTATAGCTAATACTCCACCCCAAGACCGCTATCTAGCATGCATCTCAAAGTATTAAGTAAAAACAGAGTATTGCAATGAGTATGACGACATGAAGTAGATGATATATTGTCTTCACCCTGCGTTCAAAGGACAACTACGCAACCATCTTTTTATCCCTAGTGGCAACAACACAAATACAAGCCTTTTCCACTTTCTGTCACTACGGTAGCTTACTTGCACGGTTGAACCCAACTATCATACACAACTCCCTCTGAAGATCAAACCCCAAATTTGGCCAGAGAAAGAGAGAATAGATCGGAGAGCATATATGAATAAGAATTATGCAGCAAAGAAACCAAATAGATCTCAAAAGAATTCATGAATAAATCTGATCATAAAGTGACAATTCATCATATCCAAACAAACACACCGACAGATTACATCAGATGAATCACAATCACGTAGGGCAGCTCATGTGATCTTTGTATTGAGAAGCAAGAGAGAGAGAACCATCTAGCTACTGCTATGGACCTATAGTCCAAAGGAAACTACTCACGGGCGATCATGGTGACCTTCAAGTTGATGTAGATGGCCACCAAGACGATTTCCCCCTCCGGCAGAGTACCGGAAAAGGCATCCAGATTGGATCGCGAAGAAACAGAGGTGTGCGGCGGTGAAAAAATTAGGGCGATAAATTCCCGAGGGTTTTCAGAAGTATATGAAGGCACAGGGACCGAGAGGTGGTTAATCAGAGCACCAGCGGGCCCACGCGGCAGGCCCACGCCCCCCCCTCCCGGCGCATTGGCGGCACAGGCAGCCCCCTGGCCAATGTCGATTACCCGTGGATGCTTCTGGACTTTATATTGACACTGATTTTTTCTGGATTTTTCTGAGCCCGATAAAATTGATTTTCCTGAAAAGTCCAGAAAACGACAGAAAACAGCAACTGGCACTGAGCACTGGGTTAATAGGTTAGTCCAGAAAAATAATAGAAAATGATTTAAATTGGTGCCAAAAGTATGGTAATTTAATATAAATATGGCATGGAACAATAAAAATTTATAGATACGTTTGAGACGTATCAGCATCCCCAAGCTTAATCCTTACTCGTCCTCGAGTAGGTAGATGATAACAAAATAATTTTTGAGTGTGAATGCCACTAGCATGAAGTATAATCAATCTGATGTAATTAGGCATGATTTTAAAGGATAGTGATGCAAAGCAATAGTCTATAGTTGATAAAAAGCAAGTAACATCAAAATATGAAAGAAAAATCATTCTCGTGTTTCATGAATGAAGGCTTTCACATCAATGCTCATCGAATACTATAAGGTTTAGAAAGAATGACAGGTGTATCATGAGACTTGATGCGCTAAGGTTTTATCATATCAAACATCTTATCATAACACGACCCTCGTCGGCCAAGTAAAGTAATAAATGACTCTCCCTTTTCAACCACTCAATACTTAAATCATGCTTAAACGTGAGCCTTGATCTTTGCACTTAAATGAAAAAGAGAATAATGATGGAGGTTTAGGATAAGACAAATAGTGGAAGAAAGTCTCACACCAACGTGGCTGATCATTAGGCAATGGAGAAGCCTTATAATCGATGTCGGTATGAGGAGTAGGGATTGACATGCAACGGATGCACTAGAGCTATGAATGTATGAAAGCTCTCTAATAGACTAGCGGGGTGTGCATCCAACTTGCTTGCTCACGAAGACCTAGAGCATTTTGAGGAAGCTCATCACAGGAATATGCAAGCCAAGTTCTATAATGTGAAAATCCCCAACTAGTATATAATCATGAAGCATATGAAAACTCTCTATATGACAATGCAATGTGCTACATTGAAGCACATATGCATGCAAAAAGGATAGTAGTGTTCCCCCTCTCTTTTATTCTCTTTTTTGTTCTTTTTTCTTTTTTTCTCCCCTTTTTTCTTGTTTTTCTTTTTGATGGCCTTTTGGCTTCTTATTTTTTCCTCACCAGGTAGGGGCAACACTCTAACATGATGATCAATACAATAACTGTACTCATAACTCAATTGATAATAAACATGATGCAAAAACATCTACCGAATGCCTCTGGCAGTGTACCAGTATGTGCAATGATCTAGCGTAGCAAAGACATCAAAAAACGGACAAGCCATGTAAATATCATGCTAGCTATCTTACGATCATGCAATGGCAATAATAAATATCTCTAATCATGTAATGAATGATGATGGCAGTTGCATGGCAATATATCTTGGAATGGCTATGGAAATGCCATCATATGTAGGTATGGCGGCTGTTTTGAGGAAGGATAGATGGTTTATGTGTGGAAGAATAAGAGGAAGTTCTCTCAAGGGAGTTGGATATATCGGTGAAGGATGCACCAAATCTCGAGGTGGGAGTGGGAAATGCATGATACCGGAGAGGCTAGCAAATATGGATAGGTTGAAGTGCAAAAGATCTTAGCAATCAATTTAGAACATTCATCAATTAAATCATGATTGTAACACCTTGGTTTTCGCTCCTTGTTTTTTTTCCTTCGCGGGATTTGACTCCTGTCTTTTTTTCGATGTTATCGGGTTTCTCTCGCTCTTGGGTATATGAAGATGGTCATTTAGCCTTGCCTTTCCTATCCAACCAGAAACCCTCTCCAACCCAACCTTGCCACCCAAGATACCTTCTCGGGATTTTGCCGCCGAAACTCTACTCTCTGATCCACCGGAAGGGAAACCCTAATTCCTTCCGTTACAAAGGAACTCTAATTTCCTTGATCTGTTGCCTCCCAAACTTTTCCCAGTGATCATCCCACATCTATAAACACTGGATATGCAAAAATATTGCCAAGTCATTTGCAATATTTTTCATTTAAAATTAATTCCTTTTTCTGCCAGTTTAAGGAATTAAATCCAGGAAAATATCTATCCATCTCCAAAGTTCATGAAAACTTGTGGAGATATTCTTTGTGATCATATTGAGCTCTTATAAAAATATTGGCAATAATTAAATAAGGTAAATTGCCTTTTCCTATTTAAAGCCAATATTGCACTTTGGGCACTTTCCAAAGGAGCTACTATTTTGGTAGCCAGGAAAAATCCCAAATAATTTGTGGAGCTTCTCTTATCCATATATTCACCATTTCCATCAAGAACCTAAGTTCCATAGTTCAACTTTTGAGCACATCATCCAGTTCTTGTTTCTGGACCTATTTTGAGGTTGTGAAGCAACTATATTTTATATTGCTTCAAAAATCCTCAAATTAATCCAGGACCTCACACTCCTCATATGATGTGAGAATGCAAAAATTCACATCATTTCATCTAGCCAATTTCTCTCAAAAATTCCATCTAGTTTCTGTCCAGATTCAAGCACTGTGAAGGAAGTACCACTTTGGCATTTCCAAATGAGCTGAAATTTTTCCAGTATCTCCATACACCCAAATAACCTTCCTCCACCAAATTTCAGCCAAATCCATGCAGCCAACACCAAAATTTGCATTACAAAGGAAGTATATGCAAACCTGGTCCAAATGGCCTCAAATTTTTCCAGAACCTACTCCTTTCTACCACAAGTCAGTATGACAAGGATCCAACTCCATTTCTTTAGCCATTTCTCCAGACAAGTCCACTCAAGTTTCATGTCAGAAACATTGTGAGCTCAAATCAGTCGACTCTTGTCTCCCATGTCCATCCAAACCCTCTCAGGTCAACTCAATGACCTCTGGTGCATCTGTTTGACAAGGTTCTAGGATCATCCGGTGCCATGGCCACGCGGTGCCCTTGGTGACCACGCATGAGAGCGCGCCAAAACGGCGCTCTGCAATCTGTCAGCTCCGTGCAGTCGCCTCCGGCCAGCCCTGGCTCGTCCGGGCATGTCCAATGGCTCCGTGGCGGCCGCGTGCATCCTCTCCCGCAGCTTCCCCCTCCTCCTTCGCTCTCGTTGCGCCACGGCGACCCCTGCCACCGCACTGTCCCGCCCGTGACCGCCGTCGTCGCTTCCCTCTGCTGTCCTCTTCCTCCCCGAGCCTTCCCGAGAGCGCCAGCGCAGCCTCGTCCTCATCCGGTAGTCAGGTCGGCACCGCTGCTCGCACGCCACCTCGCCGGAGCTCCAGCACGCCGATAAGATCGCCACGGCGGCTGATCCTATCCTCCCTCGCCGGCCGCCTATAAATAGGCCCTCCCCGCACTCCTCGAGCTCACACCACTCCTCTCCTCCCTCCTAGAGCCCCACCCCTCCACTCATTTGAGCTCGAAGAGCTCTCATTCGTCCCCACAGCCGCCATGGCAGCCGCCCTCTCTCTCCTAAATTCACTCATCCCTGGCCCCCATTGCTGCCCTAGTCGCCGTAGCTAACCACCACCACCACCATGACTCCCTCCCCGCCTCCATTTTGCATCGGGGATGGCCATGGCCTCCATTCTGAGCCCATCCGCCGCCTACTGTCTCGTCTCGCTGCCGCCACTCTGGAGCTCCCCGGCGACCGCTAGATGTCGGGACGGGTGCGCCTCGACGCACTGGTCTCGTCCGTATGCCGCACCTCGCCGGAGACGCCCTGTAGCGCCGGCAAGCCGACGGCCGACGCGGCCTCTGTCCCTCCTCTGCTTTCGTCCACGGGGGTGCAAGCCGCCGTCGCTCTGCTCCTCCTCGGCGGCCGTGCTTGGGTCAGGTGGGTGCAGTGCCTCCTCCCGAGCCTGCCGGTGGCCGGGCCATAGCCGGAGATGGCCGGAGCCGGCCAGGCGCACGCCGGCGCGCGCGGCCTCGTCTCTGCCTCTGTCGTCGCGGGGAAGAAGAATGAAGAACGGGAGGAGAGAGAGGACGGGGTGGGACCCGCCTGTAAGCGGCACAGGAGCCGGTCCAGTCAGCATAAGTGGAAACGGCTTCTGGGGAAGTCCCTCCCCGTGCTGAAAGCGCATTTTCCCAAATACGCCATCTGTTTTCAGCCGCCGGCGCTGAAACCCTTAAATTGTGAACGTTCGTCGGCTAAGGGCAAAAATGAATAGTTTCTGTTTATTTTCTGCCTAAACAACGAACGGCCACAGCTTTTCGCTCGTAACTCCGATTCAAGTGAATCCAACGCCCACGTTCTCAGTTCATCGAGCCCGTTCCGATGATATCAGTTTCACCATGTTGAAACTTTCTGAAAATGCCGATTTTGCCCCTGCCCTATATCCAGCCTCCCTGAGAGAGAACCCTTTCCGGAAAATTTCTTTTCCGCGACGTGATCACACTTCTCTCCGGCGAGTCCATCGACCCCCAGGCAAGCCGACCATCTGATATATGCCCTAAAGCATTGCTCTGTGTTATTCTTGCGTGTTTAAATTAATGCGCTTATGCTCGCGTGCATAGTGGTGAGCTGCATGTGACGCTGATGAACCCTTGCTTGCCTTTCTTTGAAGACGGCACCACGCCTGTGTTCTGAGCTGCTTTCGGCCGTCCGGGGTGGATGCCGACTTTATGTTTCTCTTTTCAACAACTGGCCCGTGTTCTGAGCTTCTTTTCGGCCGTCTCGGACAGCTGTTGAATTTCTTTCTGTAGCGGTGACCCTATGCTCTGAGTTGTTCTTCGGCCATCTTAGGGGACCGCTACACTCTTTTTATCAACACCGTCTCATGCTCTGAGCTGCTTTTCAGCTGACTTGAGCCAGGGTTGAGTTATTCCGGTAACGTCCCATATCTGAGTTGTAAAGACCGTTCTGGTGGCTACTGGTTTAATTGCTGGTTTCATGCAAGGGTTCAGATGGTCGTAGCTTATAGCTAGAACTTGTAAAGTGATAAAATGACATTTAAATATTGTTTCACTAATGACTTGTTGTGACATTGTGTGGAGATAGGTTGTTATGTTTTCATAATTGTTACAGTATGCATTACTACCATTATTGCAATGATAAAGAAATGTGACTTAATTATGACAACCTCCTCCGTCGGCTGGATCGAGTCATAGTGCCACCGAACCGAGCTCATCGAGTGCAACCACACTTGCCTGGATGGGGAGGCCCTGACTTGGTCTATTGTCTTGCCTCTTGTCGGTACCACCAAAGAGGGAGGGTTATGCGTGCGTGCTACCCTGGCCCGGTAGGCGGCGATAATCCTGTGAGCCCAGTTTAGTTATATAGTACCAGGTCCCCGTTTGGGACAGTTTGTTTGGCCACGGCGGTGGCAGGTGTCACGGGGTGACACAGGGGCCACCCAGGACATGACCCTGGGAGGGTATGATTGTCGGTGGGACCGTAAGAGTGCCAGGCAATAGACAAGTTTTGTTGGAGCAGCACCGGTCCACCCGAATGGGAGCATGAGGCCAGGAGCTCCATAGTGTGGGTAAAGTGCGCAACCTCTGCAGAGTGTAAATCTATTCGAATAGCCGCGTCCTCGGTCATGGGACACAGTTCGTACTAGGTCACACTATTTGGTCTGTGTCGAGTCTGGAGGAGCAAATTATATAATGTTATTGCTAAGACTAAACCAGAGAATGGTAAAGTTGGTCCGACTTGCAGTACAGATGCATGGACATCGGATGTTGTCAAGAATATGAGATGTTAGCCATGGGATGGCTAAGAGAGAAACGGTCATATGCCCGAAAGATTTGGAGTATGGATTAATTACTTGATATGATGTATCTTCGTCATACTACAGTTACTTTGATAGTTATCATGCTAGATAATCCCGTTATGATATAATATTGCTAGATAATCCTGCTAAGACATGATAGTTAATATTGTTAAGATAATGAATGCATGCTTGAATGCCATGGATTGCATTGCTTGGTGTATATGTTGGTTTGGTTTGCTTGCGAGTACATTCAAAAGTACTCAGCGGCCTTCAATGTGGCCAGGTTCACCTAAGGATTCGACGTTCACTAGCGAGGAGCCGGAGTGTTCACGGGCTAGAAGAGTAACCCAGTCAGATCCCTGTGGATTGGAGCCGCACCAAGACCATGCTGCCTTAGATAGAGCTTTTCCGCTGCCATCACCCTTGTAAATTATCATGTAAGACTTATATATCCATTAATATAAATGTCTGTGTTCATGATACTTGTTGTAAAAGCGCATGCCAGAGTGATTTCCTGGGCTGGTATGTGCGGTGACCGTCTGACTACAGTGGTATTCAGGCGGGGCGCCACAATGATATACACGTGGATTATCATGAAACCACGTTACTCCTAGGGGAAGTGTTTGGCTTAGCCAAAGCCCATTGCGCATCTCCAACCCATTCTACGTGAGCGGTTACTGACAATGTCTTTCAACTTAGGCCTGTTTGCAACAGTGGTCTCACTTTTATGTAAATTAATGAAGAAAAAGCATTGACTTGCATGATGTTTACAGCCTCTCACCATGACTTTACTCAAACTCTTTAACCAACATATTCATCTATTACTCACAATCTATCTCAAAACTATTGCAGAGAATCCCATCTTCAAATCAATGATTCTAGATTAATTCATGCAATTTTAATTATACCACCGAGCATACTTCATTATTTTAATCACCAACATATTAACCAATGCCAACTTCCAATTACTATTCAACTCTGCAAATAAATATAAGTGAAGCAAGAGAGTTCTAATCATTTCTAACAGGACTACCGCCATACTCTAACAAGTATAAGTGAAGCAATAGAGCGATTCTATAAATTTATGGACTATGGATAACTCTCGAAACATATTTACCAAGATATGATGATTGATTATGATCACAAAAGAAAAAGAAAAGGAAAAAGAGAGCAAAAGACTCTCCAAGCATAACACACATCATGTGAACAAATAAAAACGTAGGTTCAACTGAGACTAACCGATAGTTATTGATGAAGAAAGGTGGGATGCCTACGGGGGCATCCCCAAGCTTAGATGCTTGAGACTTCTTAAAATATTACCTTGGGGTGCCTTGGGCATCCCCAAGCTTGAGCTCTTGTATCTCCTTAATTCTTCTCATATCACAGTCTCCCCTGGGTCTTAAAAACTTCATTCACACAAAACTCAATAGAAACTCGTGAGATAGATTAGTATAAATAAATTCAAAACCTTAACATTATTTACTGTAGCAAATCACCAAAATTATAATTCAACATTAAATACTAAATGTCTACACATATTTAATATCCCTATCCCCCAATAGAAACATTAAAGTAGCAAAGATAAGCAAACAATGCAACTATAACAGCAATCTATCAAAACAAGACCGTTTGTAAAGGGAGATATTAATCTATACTTATGTAACTCCAAAAATTCTGAAAAATTACAAACTACCAGAGAACTTATAAATGTTTACAGTGTCAAAATTTCATATTTTTATCACGTTTTTAATATTCAGGACATAACAGAAAACTTTCAGTTTTTTTAGCAGCAACTCATAAACTTGCAAAATGAGCATGGCAAAGGCTATACTTGGCACTTTATTGAAAGTAAAGATACAAAACATGATTATTAGAGTAGTATTAACCATGTAGACATAGAAAAAAAAATATAAATATTGGGTTGCCTCCCAATAAGCGCTTTTCTTTAATGCCTTTTAGCTAGGCATAAAGGAAGATTCAAGTTTTCTCCTCATCACTTTCATAATGCTCGTTAAAAGATTCATATCCTTTGTCTTTTTCATAAATGCAATGAACATGCTCGATAGAAGTGCTAATACTACCCTAGGGGTGCGCCATGTGAGCTTGTGGGACCCACAGGACCCCACTCACTTAGTGCCCATGCCCACTGCCTTCTTCCACCTCCAGAAAAATTCATGTCCAGTTCCTAGCCCGTGTTCTTGCTCATTTTCGTGAGATTTTCGATCTCTTTGCTCGGAACTCTATTTCCGAAACTGTTCGGAGGAATTGCTCCTTGAGGAGGGAAAATGCTTAGGAGGTTCTTAAGGGGCTCTTCAAGCCGGGGTTCCGCGGAAACTCCAGAAGAGGAACCAAACTACAATCTTCCTCGTGAAGCTAAGGTGCGGCCGTGCGAATGGCTGTGCGACACGTTCATGGGAGAAGCGGGTTTCCTACATGATTTCTATCAGTTGGTGGAGAATGCTGGACTAACTTCCTTCCTCGAAGATAAGTGTGATCAGTACCTACTCCTCACCAATACTTTCGTGCAAAATTTTAGATTCATGCCTAGAAGGGATGTGCCTGTTGTATCATTTCATATTTATGATAAAACTTTTGAGATACCTCTTACTCAGTTCTGTTGTATATGCAAAATTCCTAATGAGGGTAATGTGCTAGAACCACATACTAATGAGTTTGAGGGATTCTTGTATGAGGTAACAGTGGGAGAGTTTAGGGGGCTCTCCAAGGCCAGAGTGGCTTGTTTACATTTTTCCCGTTATGCGCTACTTTGCTTTATTCACTGGGAGGTGTTTGACCGGTAGATGGGAGACTGGAACGCTTAGTTCCCCCAATCTTGCTATTTTGCGTTGTGCACTTTTTGGCGATAGGAGCTATAGTTTGGGAGTTATTATTGCACGCCACCTTCACACTAATAGAACTAAGGGTGATATTTCTGGAGGTATCTATGCTACTCGCCTTGCTAGATATTTTGAGGTTGACATCAGATATAGTGAGGATAGTCTTTTGCCTAGGGTATACGTAGATTACGAGAGCATGAAGGAGCATGATTTTATTAACGGGGGTGAGCCTCGTTATCAGTATAACTTGGTGTTCTGCCAGGGCACGCGTGAGATTATTACTCTGCTTGCGCCTTCTTTGTTTGATCTTTCCAGGGGGAGCTACACTATCATGCCCGAGGATATCATTGCATACTGGAACCAGACGGTAGCACCGGAGGAGGTCCATCCTTGGGAGGCTCAGTTGCCTCAGCAACCCCAGTTCTTTCCCAGACCGGATGGATTCTTTCAGTGGCCATAGACCAAGTTAGGCGAAAAGCCTAAGCTTGGGGGAGTACGCTTTCTCACCGACATTTAATTCATGTTATCACATATCCATTTCACTTGTCAGTGTTCTTCGATTTCTTTGTTTATTCGTGTTCGCTTTTATTTGTTTCTTTTGTGTGTTTGAAAAACTTCAAAAATCCAAAAAAAATGTTTCTCGCTTCTTTTCGGTTTTTCTTGCTAGTTTACTTAATCGTAGTAGAAGAAAACCCAAAAAGATTTCTCGTTTCTTCTTTTGTTGTTTGTTGGGAGTTCTTCGATGTATTTAGTTTTTCTCGCATTTCATTTTTCTTCTTTCGTTCTCTCTCTTCAGAAAAACAAAAAACTCCAAAAATATTTCAGTGTGTTTCTCTGAATTTATTTTCTTGAGTGGTCGTAAGGAGAAGACTTCGTAAGAATTGTCAAGTGGCTCTTATAAGCTTTATTGTTGATCTAATGAAAGGCCAAATATTTGCTTGTCTTCTCCTTTGTATAAAGTGTTTGCAGATTTCAGCTTAGTCCACAGCACTCTTGCACTATTATAATTTTCACATCATTCGGTCGTGCAAGTGAAAGGCAATAATGATGATGATTTGATGAAGTGACTGTGGCGAAGAAAAGCTTGTATGAACTGTTTTTGTTTTTGTAAATATGTTTAACTGAGTAGTCCTGATTCAGCCTATCATGAGTAAACATGTTGTGATGATAATTAGAGATTATAGTTGCTCATGCCATGCTTAAGTAGCTAGGAGTGGATAATATTTTATCTTGTGTGTCAACATGCATTAAAATGATTATGATGTAGTATGTTAGGATGGTATCCTCCTCTGAAGAATTCAAGTGGCTTGACTTGGCACATGTTTACACATGTAATTGATTCAAACCCAATATTGCCTTCATGATATTTATGTTCAGAGTGTTTATATCCTCCTCATGCTCATGTTCAATGTTTATTATTCAAAATACATGATTATGACCGTTATCGCTCTCTAGTTGGTCGCTTCTCAATCTATTTGCTAGCCTTCGCCTGTACTAAGCGCAAATACTGCTTTTGCATCCAAATTCCTGAAACCTAAAGTTGTGCCATAAGAGTCCACCATATCTACCTATATATGGTATGACCCTGCCGTTCCAAGTAAATTTGCATGTGCCACCTCTAAACCTTCAAATAACCATCTGTTTTGTGTGCCCGTATCACTCATGGAGCGACGGGGCGGTCAATATCTTCCATGCTAAGTGTATTTAACTTGCGTTGAGAGTTTATTCGCTCGTCAACTTTGAGGGAGGCTGGTAACAGGATGCCCAGTCCCGCTTGCTTTATAAAAATAAAACTCCCCTTGGACAGTTGATTATTGGAGGGCACCCGAGGATTCGGCTAGCCAAGGATTGTGTCTGTACGGTGGTGGGGGAGTAAAACCATTTTCTTTTGGGAACCGCCATTAACGTGTTTAGCATGGAAGATATTAAAAACCATTGTCGTAATGTTGACAGGAAAAGCACACCACTCAAAATGTATTCATCTCTGCTTTAGCTTTGCGCTCTGGCACCTCTGCAAATCCCTGCTTCCCACTGCGAAGGGACATTCTTTACTTTTATGTTATTTACTTTTATTGTTGAGTCATCACTTTCTCATTCAAGCACCAATCCTGAGAGCGCTATTGTCATTGTTAGTTTAACATGCATTGGGTCTAGTTAATGTTGGATGTGAGCATGACTGGATGTCTTTTACCCTGAATTACAATGTTTAGTCACAGGTGCTCTGCATTTATGTTTTGTTGTCTCAGAAAGGGCTAGCGAGATACCATTCTGTCATATTATAGCATAGTTGTTTTGACAAAGTGTTCACATTCAAGAGATATTATTATTGCTCGCTAGTTGATTATGCCATTGACATGAGTAAATGTGAGTTCTAAGTGTTATCATTTATGTGGTTAGTTCATGATCTTGGCTGAAAACTTGGTTACTAGTTAAGCTTATATACGGCAACAGAAACAAAAGAGTTTGTAAAAGTTTTTCTTTGTCACTTTCAGTTTGTCAACTCACTACTAGAAAAAAGGCTGTTAGTGGCGCACCAGTTTTTGCTATTAATGGCGCACTATAGGTGCGCCACTATTAACACGCCACTAGTAACAAATAGTAATGGCGCACCTCTGGTGCGCCATTAGTATCCCAGATAATAGTGGCGCACCACATAGTGCGCCATTACTATCTCAGGTAGTAATGGCGCACCACATGTGCGCCATTACTACCTTTTCAGGTGCGCCACTGGTAACTTTTATTATTATTTTTTGTCGATTTTTTTTTTTGAATTTGGAAGCGGGAAAATAGTAATGGCGCACATTCTAACCCCCACGGTGCACCATTACTATTTTGAATTTTGAATCTGGATGTGGATCGCGATTTTTTTGCCCTTTTTTTTGCTCGTTTTTTTGCACGATATTTTTTCAAATTTTGTTCTCGTTTTTGGATCTTGTACGTTCTTTTGCCGGAGAGGAGTTCGCCGGAGAGGAGGGCCGAGAAGAGACCGTGAGGAGGAGAGGAGGGAGGAGGAGGAGGTCACCGGAGAGGAGCTCGCCTACATCGTCGGAGAGGAGGAGGAGGAGGTCACCGGAGAGGAGCTCGCCTACATCGCCGGAGAGGAGGAGGAGGTCGCCGGAGAGGAGTTCACCAGAGAGGAGGGAGGAGAAACCGTGAGGGGAGGGGAGGAGAGGAGGGAGGAGGAGCTCACCGGAGAGGAGGGAGGAGGAGATCACCGGAGAGGAGGGAGGAGGAGCTCACCGGAGAGGAGGGAGGAGAAACCGTGAGGGGAGGGGAGGAGAGGAGGGAGGAGGAGGTCGCCGGAGAGGAGGAGGAGGTCGCCGGAGAGGAGTGGGAGGAGGTCACCGGAGAGGAGGAGGAGGAGGTCGCCGGAGAGGAGGAGGGGAGTATGGTGGAGGAGAGGAGGGGAGATGGAGTGGAGGAGATGGAGTGGAGGAGAGGTGGAGTGGAGGAGAAAAATGAAGAGGTAAGGAGGAGAGGACCCCGCCCAGCCATATATACGGCATAGTAATGGCGCACCGTGGGCAGGTGCGCCATTACTAACTTTTTTTTTATTTTTTTTATTTATTTTGAATTTTGAAGGCGGGAAGATAGTAATGGCGCACCTTGGGCAGGTGCGCCATTACTAACTTTTTTTTATTTTTTTGATATAGTTTGAATTTTGAAGGCGGGAAGATAGTAATGGCGCACCATGGGCAGGTGCGCCATTACTGAGTTTGATTTTTTTTGACTCTCCAGATCTTGAAAGCCCCGTAACTTTTTTTCTGTTAGGTTTTTGAGGATTCTAAAAATCTTCAACGGGGTTCGTATGCAAAAGTTATGGTCATTTTACCGAAACACGGCGGCCTTTTGCAAAAAAAATCGAAATTCATGTTTGTTAATTTTCCTAACAACTAGAACACATAACACATGGGCATCTCGAAGGATTTTTAAATTTGAATCTTTTATCATTTTCTTTTATTTTATTTTAAACTGAAAAGGCGATCCACGGGGCGGGGGGGGTGTGGTGGGGTGTGTGTTTGTGTGTGTGAGACGTTAGTAATGGCGCACCCTCCCTGGTGCGCCATTGCTAACCTTAGCAATGGCGCACCAGGGAGGGTGCGCCATTACTAACCTCACACACACGCAGGCACACACCCCCACCAGACATAGCAATGGCGCACCACACCAAGGTGCGCCATTACTATGTAGCATAGTAATGGCGCACCTAGGTGTGGTGCGACATTGCTATGTCTGGTGGGGTGGGGGGATGGACAAAAAAAATAGCAATGGCGCATTGCTCAGGTGGTGCGCCACTACTAAAAAAGAACAATGGCGCACCTGCTTCTGGTGCGCCATTGCTATATAGCAGTGGCGCACCACCACCATGGTGTGCCACTAATAGGGATATTGGCTATAGCCATTTTTCTAGTAGTGACTGAATTGCTTGAGGATAAGAAATGAGTAAAGCTTGGGGGAGTTGATACGTCTCCAACGTATCGACTTTTCCAAACACTTTTGCTCTTGTTTTGGACTCTAACATGCATGATTTGAATGAAACTAACTCGGACTGACTCTGTTTTCAGCAGAACTACTTTGGTGTTGTTATTGTGCAGATATAAAAAGTTCTCGGAATCGGACAAAATTTTACGAAGAATTATTTTGGAATATATAAAAAATACTGGCGCAAGGAACTACCAGAGGGGTGCCACCACGGAGCCACAAGCTCAAGGGGCGCACCCCCCTAGGGGCGTGCCATCTGAGCTTGTGGGCCCCATGAGCCTCCGTTTGCCCTACCTCCAAGTCCATAAGTACTGTCTTCCCGAGAAATATCAGAGAGAAAGGTTGATCATGTTTTACGATCTGGAGCCGCCGCCACCTCCTGTTCTTCATCAGGAGGCCTGATCTGGAGTCCGTTCGGGGCTCCGGAGAGGGCAATTCGTCGCCGCCATCATCAATAACCCTTCTTCATCAACAACCTCATGATGCTCACCACCAGGAGTGAGTAATTTCATCGTAGGCATACTGGAGGTAGATGGAGATGGATGAGATTCGTCATGTAATCGAGTCAATTTGTTAGGGCTTGATCCCTAGTATCCACTATGTTCTGAGATTGATGTTGCTATGACTTTGCTATGCTTAATGCTTGTCACTAGGGCCCGAGTGCCATGATTTCATATCTGAACCTATTATGTTTCCATGAATATATTTGAGTTCTTGATCCTATCTGCAAGTTATATGCACCTGTTATTTCTGAACCGTAGACCCCAAGGTGACAATAATTGGGATACTCTCCGGGGATGACGGTAATTTGAGGAGTTCATGTATTCACTATGTGTTAATGCTTTGTTCCAGTTCTCTATTAAAAGGAGTGCCTTAATTAGCCTTAGTTTCCATTAGGACCCCGCCGCCATGGGAGGGTAGGACAAAAGATGTCATGCAAGTTCTTATTATAAGCACGTATGACTATATACGGAATACATGCATACATATGATTGATGAATTGGAGCTATTGTGCATCGCTCTAGGTTGTGACTGTTACATGATGAATGTTACCCAAATATCCATCACTATTCCATGCCTACGCTTTCTCATAATATTTTCTTTGCTTGAATCACTACTGCTGCTACTGTTGCTATTACTACAAAACTACTACTGTCACCGTTACTGTTACTATTGTTACTGTGACCACTACTATCAAAACTATCATATTACTTTGCTACTAATACTTTGCTGCAGAGAAACAACTTCTCAGGTGTGGTTGAATTGACAACTCAACTGCTAAGGCTTATAAATATTCTTTGGCTCCCCTTGTGTCGAATAAATAAATTTGGGTGAAATACTACCCTCGAAGGTTGTCGCGATCCCCTATTATTGTGGGTCATCATGGGCGCACATACAACTATGGGTACTGACGAAGTCCTAGATTTGGGGGATGCTCGGCATGTCGGTTGCTAGTCCTTTGGGCTGGGCCGAGGAACCGCCTAAGCTCATCAACTGGTGGGCCTCGTTCGTCTGGTCCAAGAATGACGTGAAGGAATGATCTAAAGACTTAGCATGTACCCCAAGGCTCTGATGTAGTCCACGACGTGTTTGCCCCTAGGTTCAACCGACTTATCTGTAACCCTAGGTACTCCGGTTTCTATATAAACCGAGGTACCAGGGCCATAGAGGACACATTCATTCTCATACGATCTCGCGGTAGATCACCTGTACTTTGTACCCCATCCACAATCAATACAACAAAGCAGGACGTAGGGTTTTACCTCTTCGAGAGGGCCCGAATCTGAGTAACCATCGGTGTCTCATGTGTCATGTTACCATCTAGCAAAACTACCAGATTGGGACCCCCTACCCAAGATCTACCGGATTTAGCTCCGTCATTGGTGGGCCATACAGGTCCCTCTGTATAGTTCAAGCAGCTCACTAGGGGAGTCATCTTGCTCATCATGAAAAACATACTAGGTGTTAATACAAGTCCATACAGGTCCCTCCGCATCATGAAAAACATCAGCAGGAGACTTGGTCTTAATAGAGGGGGATTGGGGAATGAAGATACCTTGGACTCACTAGGGGAGTCATCTTGCTCATCATCATCGACCACCTTGGCCATTAGGCACTTGTGGGAGTTTTCCTTGTAGTCTAGTCATACTTGACCACTTCGCCTCTCTTGTTGATAAGCTCAATGGCTTCACTTGGGCTACACCGGCAACTTTGACAACATCATTGGGGTCAGAATCTTCTTGAGCAATCATGGCTTTCCCTTCCTTCTTCTTGAGCTTGGCATTCACGGGATTGGGCAACAATTTATTGACAAAGTTCTTCTTTGGGAATGTTGGCTTGCCTGCCTTCTTCTCATGCGAACATTCATCAAAAAAGTGCTTTGGTGAATCAAAATTGTAGCAAGACCTCACTTTCTTACTAAATGAGAACTTTCTCTCGTTCTTGTAATGCCCGACACTAAATATCTTGACAAAGAGAGCCACTTGATCATATGAGGGGCACTCATCGGAGTCAACTTCTTCTCCTTCTTATTCACCTTCTTCCTCATCACTTGATTCACAAACTTGGACTTGCTTGGCCTTCAATGCAAGGTTTATTTTGTGTCCTCCCCCTTGCATGACAAGTTGTTTCATTAATTCTTCATGTTGCAAGCAAGTAGAAACCACATCATCGGGAGTCATCTTTGTGAAACCATGCTCGCGCCTTATGGTCCAAACCATGCTCTCGTAGTAAGGTGCAAGAGCGGTTAACATCATATCAACAAGGAAACTGTTGGTCATGGTAAATACATCATCGGTCTTGTTGCACTCAAAGCTTTTGATTTTTGCAACGAGAGCCTTGAGACGATCATGAAGCTCTTGAGGTGTCTCATTCTTTTCCAACACAGTAGTGCATCTCACTTTGGCCATTCATATATTGTTAGTTGAAGAGTGGAGGTACCGGTCTTTGCCAACACAATGATATCCCATAGTTGCTTGGCGGAGTCACTACAAAATCTGCTCTATTCAGTGACAAATACCCTAGTGACAAAGAACAAACCGTCGCCTAAAATCATTTTCTATGACGGTCACCGTCACTAGCACATTTCCTCCCAGGCCATCCCTGTCGCTAACTTTATTGACGTTCTGGCCTCATTTTAGGCGACGTTTTTATCCATCGCTAAGCTGGTATATTTTCTAGGACGGTTATTAGTGTCACGGAAATTATTGGAGTGGCGCCGTCATGAGTTATTTTAGGAGATTAACAACAGAAGGCCACGTGTTAGTGTCTGTGTAGGATACATTCACACGGCCTAGTTGCGTGTCTGAAGGCGGCCTGGAGGCATGTTTGCAGGCGGCCTCGAGGCATGTCTGCAGCCAGCATTCAGGCGTGCGAGCAGGCCACATCAGATATTCTCACCGGAAGACGTTCCTTTAACCAGCGAATGTCACGCCGCCGTTCTAGTCTGTGCATACTGAGGGAGTGAGATTAGGCCGCAGCAGCCTTTGACCGGCCCTTCGGCCGCCTATCCAACCACCTCTCCTTAATGGCGAGCTCGCCTGCGGCGGGCTATAAGACAGCGCTCGTCCCTTCTCTCGCACCATTCCCATCTCCAATCCAGCACAAACACCTCATACATGGTGCACCCATATGAGCACCCCATAGTCTTCTATTTAGGCGTCGTTGAGGAGGAGCAGGAAGTGGATCCTCTGGCCCCCTTGTGGGCGGAGATGGACAAGGCGCTGGAGGAGGTTGCGCAAATGGAGACGGAGGCCGCGCAGATGGACGCGCCTGCGCCCGTTCCCATGCCAGCGCCTGCACTCGCGCTCACGCTTAACACGGACGATTTTCTGCAATGGGCCGAGGCCGCCCAAGCCGGATTGTACAACTTTGTTGGCGCAGGTCATGGCAGCTTCCATGGCATCGGCGGGCACCTTGGCCATGGTCGTGGCCGTGGCCGCGACCAGAACTAGGCAGTGACCGTGATCGTGGCTAGAACTACGCGGCAACCGTGGCCATGGCCACAACTATGCCGTGGCCATATGGCTATATTAGTTTCTTACAATAGTTTGTATTATTAGGTGTTGTATCGGATGGTGTCGCAGTGCGACAATTTTGGGAGGAATTCCACTATGGTAGTCTTAATCTTTGCAATGCTTTTAAAATTATGTGACTGAAAGGTAACTAAGTTTGTGTGTATTGCAATGTCTGGAATTCACTGAAATTTCAGTGAAAGTGAAATCAATATTGTGTACTACTGAAACTTTCCACTTATAAAGGCATATGCGTTGTCAGCATTTTCAATTCATATATCATTAGTTGTTTTAATTTGCAAGAGTGCTGCAGTATGATCATGTTCAGAAGACATGACCTACGTATCATATCGTACCACATAGTTAAAACCATTTTAGTATGGAAGCAAATAATTAATGCAATACTTAGCATGCAGTACTTGACAACCTTATCATCCACATATACTTAAGTGATAGTCCGCATACAGTACTTAACATACAGTACTTAACAATCAGTATTTCAGGAAATCGTTAGCCTGGAACTACATCACAGAATGTCGTCGATGAACTGGAAAAGCCCTTCAGTGCGTTCGTACAGCATCAACATAACCTTGACTCCCATTTTCAAGTGTGGACGCATTGGCATCACAGCCTCCCATTTAGTAATGTGAATGATTCCAATTCTAGGGGATATTATGTATCTTGCCATGAACTTCTTGTTGTGACCAATGGCTGGTGTGATTGGACCATAATTGGGCATCAATTCAGGAACAGCTGAAGGCGGCAATATCTGTTAAAAGAGGAATAAAACAATCATGACACTGTATGAAGCAATAGTTCATTGAGAGCATATTTAACATAAAAGACTTTGTACCATAATTTTGTGAATGATACAATTCATCATGTTCAAGGTACGCACCACCGGCACACATATTCCCATTTGGCCTCCAGCATGGAACCGCTTAGTAAGGGAGTCAAGTCTACCAACAAATTTGATGAGATGCTTCAAGTCTTTCCAGTGAAATTTGGATGCAACAGTAAACACCATCTCTTTAACTACATATTTAACAAGCCCTGCATGAAAATAAGATACTCATTAATAAGTCAGGACAGATATATTATTTTTGCGAAGTTGTAGTTCAACATGCAAGAATTTGAAAGAAAAGTAACTTAGATTGTTGGTCCATCGAGGGATCTCAGATGGTATGGACAGACGGATGATAAGACCAGGTTGTGTTATATCCACTACCAATTCAGTGCCAGCTTTTAGTACGTAACGTGTAGCAGGCTCTCTCCACAAGCCCAGATGAAAATAGGAGCGACCTTCATTATCGCTATTGAGTACAACTTGGAATGTATATCCATGGTTTGTGCGCAATGTGAACTGAGCAGCGTCTTCATATAAGAAAAGGCAAAACTTGTCTACCACACATTTTGTTGTAAAGCAAGGGATGTACTGCGGGAAATAGTAAGACATGATATATTTGTTAACAATGAAGACATAATGTGTCATTCATATAGGTCAAAAAAATATGAACAAGTAAAATATTGGCTATTAAAATAGTGATCTGCTAATTAATACATACGAGAAAATTTGCTAACCAAATATGAGCTTTACTTGTCATGCGCAAATATTATGATGCTGTGAATGAAAAAGTATTACTACCTCTGTGAACTAGAATAAGATCTTTTAGATGACTAGTAACTTTTTGTGTATTTTTTATGAAGTCATGCAAATATGAGCTATAATGACAGAACTGTACAACAATAATTTGCCTAATATAGCAAGAATTTCCAGTTTGCCATCGCCGGTGCATGGTACCATTTCTCCCAATTTAACAGTACTATGTTGGTAAAGTAGGTAATATTTCCAATTTGACCTAAAATAGGCAATGTTTCCATATTGACGTCAGTGCTGAATGGTAGCATTTATCCCAATTTAGCAATACTATGTTGGTAAAGTAGGCAATATTCTCAATTTGGCCTAAAGTACAACCATGCAGTCTCCACAAAATCATGTAATTTTAAATTTCATATCAATTACAAGGCATCCAATTGTGGAGAAAATAAGGAAAAAATAGTTCAAGAACCCAAACCCTCCAGGTTAGAGGGGTCTTTACAAACATACCGTGCGCTTCCTGAAGTCCTTTCGGACGGGAATGTTGAACAACTCGTTTGTCTGGCAGAGGCCGCTGTGGCCGCCCCATATATAATCGTGCACTAATCACACACGCATCATGCATGATCACGAACGGTGACTCACGTTAATATCACAACACAACTCTACAACACAAATTAAACATAAAACTTTAGATTTACAAGCCAGGGTCACTAGGACCCATAATACATCAGTCATGAAAGCAAATATTATCTGAGTATAGGCATAGTTAGACAAGTTTTGCCTTAAGAAGGCTGAGCAAAACAACGACGCTAGATCAAAAGGCGAGCCCTCCTGCCTGGGACCTCCGGACTACTCCTGGTCATCGGTCTCCACGTAGTACGCACCGTCGGGGTAACCTGCATCCGCTCTACCAGTTGTTGCAGCAACCGGGTCGAATGAAAAGAGTAGCAAAGTAACGGTGAGTACTCATCCAAAGTACTCACAAGACTTACATCAGATCTCTACTAGATATGCATTGGTATCAAAGGAATGGGGGTAATATCGCTGGACTAAAATGCATAAATGCCAGAATAAGGGGAAGAAGCTCATCCTATCGAAGACTACATCTTTCAGTGGTAGAAGAGAGGAGCGTATATGGTATCATCTTGTACAAACATATAGCAATAATCCTGCCCGGAGATCCTCTCCTCGTCTCCCTGTGGGAAAACGATCTCCGGGTATATCTGACTGTTATCTGGGTGTGTTTTATCAAGTATCTGGTTTTAGTTGTAAGAGGTCCGGATACAACTCCAAGTCGTCCTGTTACCGTGGACACGGCTATTCGAATAGTTTACTTCCCTGCAGGGGTGCACCACATTTCCCGATACGCTCGATTACCTCTGGCCGGACACACTTTTCTGGGTAATGCCCGGCCTCGGATAATCGACACGCCGAAGTCCTACCTAGGCTCTCCAGAGAGGTCACCCGCCGGTCTACATCCTAAGCGTGAAAGGGTTGTTCGGCCGCTCACCCAATCCGCTCCTACACGTGGCGAGACTGGTCGGGGACCAAGCCCACCTCTGTATACACAGCAGGCATGCCTCTCACCCCAACAATTAGCTCGCAGTTCTGAACTGTGACAGCTGACAGAGCTTTCGGGAGGAACTGGCGATGCCGAGGGCCCCATAACCATTATCCCGCGCGGCAGTTAGTGCGTATATGCAAGTGGCAGTCTCACATCAAATACCCAAATCTCTTTAAGTGTGTTATTTTGAAATATCCATGGATACTGACCAGGGCCCAGGCCCACCTCTCTCCTAGATGGCCTCCGTCTGCCCTGTCGTTCCGCCACAATGAATCACTCGCGGGTACTCTCTGAGCGGACCCGACTTTAATCATATCATGTATAATGTAATTCTATATAATACATCCTTGATCATCTCCTAGAGGGGATCACGACCCGATAGTTTAGCATGGCAGACGGACAAGGATGTAGGGCCACTGATGGGACTCTAGCATATCTATACTAAGCATATAGGATAACAGATGAGGTATCAACAACAATTTACCAAAAGCAGGCTATGCATCAGAATAGGATCTACCGATAACACGTATCTGAACCAACTCTCTAATGCAAGAAGTAGAGAGAAAGAATAGGCGATATCGGAATGATCAAGGAGCCTGGAAGCTCTGCAAAGAAGGACGGGTTGTCGGTGACGTAGTCGTACTCGGGGTCAGCAGCAGTCTCGGGGTCTACCGATAAGAATGGACGAGAGGGGGCAAACAAATAAATAACGGGCATACCAATGCAACACAGATGCATGTCATGGCAATATGTGTCGATGATATGCTCTAATGCATCACTAAACATTTTAAAAGAAGAGGGAAACTATCTGGCAATATTTTCCCAGCTCCAGGTATATTTTTCGGTCAGATGATACTGATGCAAAATATCCAGGTTCATTATGTTTGAGGGGTCTGACAGGTATGTGGATGACATATTCAGTTTCTTCATATTTTTCTGATCAACTTTCATATATAAATTATTTCCATCTGAGTTATAGATTATTTTATATGATTTTTCTAAGTTTAAATGATTTTCTGAATTTCTAGATTTAATTTAATTTGAAATATATTAAATGTAATTGCTATGGGTACACAGAGAGTGTACCCAGAGATGTGCATGTGTGGCTAACTGGTGGGATCCAGTTGACTGCCCAGTCATCAGTCAACTGGGACCATTGACTTGTCTCCACTGGGACCCACATGTCATGCTCTGTTAGTTTAACAGATTTTAAACTAAACTAATTAGGTTTAATTAGGGTGTGGGCCCAAGCTGTCAGTGTCAGCGGGTAATTTAAGTTTAACAATTAACTTATTAGCTAGTTAACACGGGAGGGGCCCACCAGTCAGTGGGCCATTAGAAGCAGGGTTAGGGCTAATTAGCCGGGCTGACGTGGGGGACCCACATGGCTGTGGCCCACCGGCGTTTAAACGCCGGCGCGCGCTCCGGCGATGGCAGAAACGGGGTGGGGGCTCGGGTTTTGCCCTCCAGCGGCCAAATGGACGGCGGAGGGGCTCGTTTGAACGCGTGCAAGGAGCCGCGTCGAACAGTGGCAGTGGTTCGATCGGAGGTGGGCTATATCCATGGCGGAGATGACGTGCAGCGGCGGCCGGAATCGGAAAAGCTCGGCGGAGACGGGGCTGCGGCGTGCAAAATGCTCCACGGTTGGTAGCTACGGCATCAAAGGACGCCCACAGAGCTGTTGGGTGCACGTGCGGGACCAAATGGCCACCGGAGCATCGCCGGACACGAGCTCTTGCAGCGGAGTGCTTCGGCCTCGGTGGCAAACGGAGCTAGGGTGACGGATTTGAGCGGTGGAAGGAGGGGTTTCGGGAAGGAGCTCACCGTGGAGCACAAGAAAGGCTCGGTGAGGGCCGGGAGCGCAGGACGGTGACGGATTTGACGATGATGGTGCACGGTGGCCATCGGGAAGAAGAGGTCGATCCGGTGCAGCAGGGGTCCTCCGGCTTGTTCTGATGGGCGTAGTCGATGCAGTGGACGACGGCGGAGCTGATGGACACGGCCTCAGGCTCCAGGGGTGACGGGGACCGCGCGAACGACGATGGCCATGGCGGTGGTGGTTCAGGTCTGTGTTGCGGGGAAGCGAACGGACGAGGGAGAGAGGGAATGGGCGCTAGTGTTTCGCCCGGGAGGTTCGCCGGCGTTCTATCCGCATGGAGAGGCGACGGATGGTCGACACGCAGCTGATCCGCGACGTGGACGCGCGGCCAGCGTCCACCGCGCCTCGGTGAACAGGAGAAGGAAGAAAGGGGGGCAGGTGGGCTGGGCCTCACTGTGCTCATAAGGCCCAGTTGCACAGTGACAGGTTTTCTTTTATTTATTTATTTTGTTTTATTCTTTCTCTGTTTTGCAATTTAATTAAATACTAAATGATTTTAGTTGTAGATGAAACTTGTCACATAAATAGTAGGCAAGGTTTTGAGCTAGCCCACCAAGTCTCAATTTTTTTTGAATAGTTTAATTATTTATTTAAATTGAAATGGCTCAATTTAATGTTGTTGGTTCAGTTTTAAATAGGATAAGGGCATTTTAATAATTCAAATGATGTTGGTTTTTACGTGACAATTACTTAGTGAATATTTGCAACCCAACAAACATTTTTGTTTTACAGTTTGAACAAATATGAAATTTGACTTGCATTTGAATTTGAATTTGAATTTGACTTGAGTTGCAACTAAGTGACAATTAAGCTTAGCAAAATAAGATGACATGGCATCATTAGCATGGGTTCACTGCGGCTTAATTATAGGGGTGTTAAAACGCTCCTCCACTCGAAGAAATCTCATCCCGAGATTTTAAGAGGTCGAGTTAGGGGGGAAGGTTTGGTTACGAATCTAACGAATCTTCTCGGTCTTGGTTGCTCTTCCCAAAGTGGTCGGTTCATGGTGTTGAAGTCTTCACTTCTCTGCATTAGTGCATCGTGACGGAGTTGTCATTCTTCCCTCAGGATCTTCATTGTACTTACGAAAAGGATAAGGGTAACTCGGCAACGAAGGAATTCTACAAGGGGTAATCCGCTGGGGTCATCTCATGAATGAAACACATAAGTATCTCTCGGGTTTTGGAACACAGGTATCATAATGAGAGTGACTTAAGAAGATACGAATAGCTTCATTTGAGTAGGCAACATTTAATGCCTAAAGCAGGATGTAAGAAAGGTCCAGAATGTCGAAGGGTGAATCTTGTGTCTGATACCGGATTGGATCATCTCAAGGAAGGTGGATCGCGAAAACGCATATGAAGCCAAGTGCAAGGGTAACTTCGGATACAAGAATCACATAGTCATTTACGTGAAACCTCATAATTAATGAGAGAGTTTCTGTAAGGAATTCAAAGAATGACAGGCTCAAGGTAGAATGATAATCGATCACATGGGTAACTGGGAGATACAGTCACAAGTGCTACAGAAGATAAAGCACACTGCACCAGTATGTATTTGAGGACTCGAGCATTTCTGAATCATTAGGATGATCAAAATTGAAGTGATCAACATACATACCACCATGATGAATAAGAAGGGTGGTGGCATCTTGTGTGATCACGATACAAGATTCGTCAGAGAACAGTTTGCCAGCTATGTTGGCGACAACGTCGGTACCAAGGGCGGGGGACGAAGAGAACCAATTTCCTGCTCGTTGAAACGAGGCGGACCAATAGGCAAATCTCTCGTCCACCAGTGGTTACCGGAATGTCATCAACAATAGTAACAAGGTCTTACTGACAGAGTTGTACACCGAGGTGTTTAAATAAGCAGGGAATTATTACTGCTTAGATCATATAAATTATAAGAAAGGTTAAATGGACCAAGGGAAAGGAAAATGTGATTATTAGATTAATCATACCAATGGAAAGGAAAATGTGTTCATACACAAGTATTAGGAGTATGTCTTTCCCAAGGACAAGCAGAGCATGATATACATGACAGGACAGCAAGTACATAACCATTTAGATAAAGGGGCAAGGAAATTCATGATGTTTACCCATATAACGGCATTTGGATAATTGATCAAGAAACATTTAGCATTGTGCTTCCAATGTTCTTGTTGATGTTCGAAGTACCACAGACATGCTTCAGGGTATCAACAATATGGTGTTTCAAGTAAGGGTTGGTTCTGAAGATCACAAGGAACAATTTCAAGAATAGCAAGGAACTCAACGTATAACCAAAACATGACCAAGTCTGGGTTGAAGGAAGGCAAGGGTGTTGTCGATGACAACACAAATTATCGAGGGGCTAGGATGGTATTTCTCATCATGAATTCGATCCACATCTTGGAAGAAGTTAAAAGGTTGACGATGATCACGACACAGTTGTCGAGAGGTTCCATGAAGATGTAATCGATCAGCGGCGACATCAAGCAAAAGGGATGGTGAAGCGAAAGGTTATTGGAACCACAGACAAGATGCAATCTCAGAATCAGAGTTGCCTTTCAACACAAACAACATGATGTTGAAAGCTTGATGTAAGCTTAGTGTACTGTCGGAATTGTGTTCCAGGGATGAAGTACTAGGTAGCATGGTGCAGCATTAGCATGACGATGATGATGTAGCCAATCGGCTGGGAATGACATGATTGAGTACAAACTCGTAAGCAACAAGGATTATTAAGAGTTATTGAATCACAGTGGACTCGATTCACTTATCGGTGTTCTCGAGTGACAAACAACTCAGAACCCGGGGAAAAACTAAAAACATCGGTGAGAAGTAATACTTGATGAAGACTCGTAAGAAGTAATGCAGTTCCGTGATATTCTTGAGATACCAGAGGGTAATACTTGAAGGTAGATCAAAATAGAGGTTGGACTAGTGTATTCATCTGTGGAAGACAAGTGCTTTAACTTGTCTGAGAGATGAAATCAAATGAGAATATCGTGGTCGGAACCACGATTGCAAGGACCAATTCACAGATACAAGATGAGCTTACACTAAGGGGATAATTATTTTTATGATAAGCTTCCATGATAAGATCTACATCGTGTCCACGGGCATGAACACAAAAGTTCAAGGTCGACTCCCACTTCTCAATGCACAACTTCTCATTCACTGCTCTGTAAAAAATTGTTTTGAGTTTGAAAATTTATCCTGGTGAAATACCAGAAGAGTATGACCCGTGAAAACTTTCGGGTTCACACAGGTGGCAGATGCATAGATACAACCCATCGGGATGTTTTAGGAACCTATACAACACACTTTTAGAAGCTACGGATACCATCTCGAAGCAGAGTACAGATGGCAAGAAGTAGAGAATACACCATTGCTAAAGGCATTTGTAACAGGCGAAGAACTCACAAGGGTTTTGAATATGAAGGACAATGTCAGATAATAATCCAACAAAGGATCTGGCGGTCCACAAAGGAGCTGATGTGAGTATCGGTAGTCAACCAGAAGAAGAAAGAATGCAAACGCATTAGGTTATGGAATCATCTAATCAACTCTAAATATAAAATTCAAAGGGATTATGATTTCATAATCGGGGGAGCAGAAGCAGATGCTCTAATAAAAAGATGAGTAAGTTGAATAAAATTAGATGGACAATCAATCAAGGTTAGATTTGCCGAGAACCGGCTCATGTCCGGAATGACGTCTAAGCCGGAAGGACAATTTCTAGGGAACAACTGATGATTGTGTGCATTCGCACACATGATGAATCAATAGGATCAAAATGGTAATGACAAGGGATGTCAATGAAGATTACTAGACATATGGAATTAACCATAATGCAAGCAGGCAAGAATTTCAAGAGCAATAGGCTGCAGAGGATTTTCGGAATATCGGATAGCATTATGAAGTATTTTGCGAAACACATGAACAACTGGGGATGAATGAATTCCCGGTAAGTGTGGGGAATTATTTGTTGGTGTCTTCATGCGGCAAATAACTGCAAGGCAGTGGCACAAGGGATTCTCAAAAAGTTAGAGAATATTTAGATATATCTTGTAATAAGAAGAGCAACTGGGAATGAATGTATGAACGGCAAGTGTATGTAGTTATCCATAGGAATTTATCAGTGGTAGGGAATTGCAAAAGCGGTGGGCACAAGGGTCTCGGGAAACATATCGAAGAGTGTTTCGGAATGTCTTGATATATCAAGGGATGATCTGGAATGAATGGCTCTTCGGAATGAAGTCGTTACGAGAACCTAGAGTTAGCAAAATCTATAACCCGAAGAGGAGAGAAGTTCAGAACCTAGAGTAAAGATGCGGAATAAAATATCCTAATCCCATCCATAGGTTATGTGGGCCCGTAAGCCACACAAGACAGTTAGTAGTTTAGTAAATAGTTTTTCAAGACTAGAATCTACATCGTCCAAGGAGTTTGGGGTGGTTCCTACAGGCAGCTGGCTCTGATACGAACTTGTGACGCCCCCATTTATAATCGTGCACTAATCACACACGCATCATGCACGATCACGAACAATGACTCATGTTAATATCACAACACAACTCTACGACAGAAATTAAACATAAAACTTTAGATTTACAAGCCAGGGTCACTAGGACCCATAATACATCAGTCATGAAAGCAAATATTATCTGAGTACAGACATAGTTAGACAAGTTTTTCCTTAAGAAGGCTGAGCAAAACAATGACGCTAGATCGAAAGGTGAGGCCTCCTGCTTGGGACCTCTGGACTACTCCTGGTCATCGGTCTCCACGTAGTATGCACCGTCGGGTTAACCTGCATCCGCGGTGCTACCAGCTATTGCAACAACCGGGTCGAATGAAAAGAGTAGCAAAGCAACGGTGAGTACTCATCCAAAGTACTCGCAAGACTTACATCAGATCTATACTAGATATGCATCGGTATCAAAGGAATGCGGTAATATCGGTGGACTAAACTGCAGAAATTCCTGAATAAGGGGGAGAAGTGATGGGGAACGTTGCATGGAAAACAAAAAAAATCCTATGGATTCACCCAAGATCTCATCTAGGAGATGCTGGCGACGAGAGGGAGTGTGTCTACATACCCTTGTAGACCGAAAGTGGAAACATTCAACAAAAGTGGTTGATGTAGTCTTACTCTTCACGATCCAATCCGATCGAGCGCCGCACGAACGGCACCTTCGAGTTATGCACACGTACAGATCGCTGACGTCTCCTCCTTCTTGATCCAGCAAGCGAGGGGGAGAGGTAGAAGGGATCTAGGCCAGCACGACAGCGTGGTGGTGGTGGTAGTGGAGTAATTTCTGCAGGGCTTCGCCAAGCAACTACGGGGAAGGAAGTGGAGGAAGAGAGAGAAAGGGTGGCGGCCATGTGGTTGGATGGTGCACCCAGCCCCTCCCCTCCCTTTATATAGTGGTGAGGGGGTGCGGCCAGCCCTGGACCCCCCTCCAAGCTAGGGGGCGGCGCCCCCCCCCCCCCTTCCAAGCCAAGGGGGCGGATGCCCCCACCAAGCCAGGGGGCGACGCCCCCCCTTTCCAAGCCAAAGGGGCGGATACCCCCCTCGAAGCCAGGGGAGCGGCGGCGCCCCCTTCCAAGTAAAGGGGGCCGATGCCCCCATCCAAGCAAGGGGGTGGATACCCCCCCCCCCATCCCCAACCGCATGGGCCCTTGGGAGGCTGGTGCGCCTGGCCCATGTAGGCCAGGGCACCCCCCCCCCCTCAGCCCATGCAGGCCTCCGGGATAGGTGGGCCCCTCCGGTGGACCCCGGGAACTTTGTAGAACCCCCGGTACAATGCCGGTAAATTCCCGAACTTTTCCGGAACCCTAAAAAACAATTCCCATATATGAAACTTTACCTCAGGACTATTCCAAAGCTCCTCGTGATGTCCCGGATCCCATCTGAGACTCCGAACTACCTTCGGACTCACCATTATGAATATCCCAATACTACCCTAGCGTTACCGAACGTTAAGTGTGTGACCCTACGGGTTCGAGAACATGGAGACATGACCGAGACACCTCTCCGATCAATAATCAATAGCGGGACCTGGATGCCCATAATGACTCCCACATATTCAATGAAGATCTTTATCGGTTTGAACCACGATGTCAAGGATTCAGATAATCCCTTATACGATTCCCCTTGTCTCATGATATTTTACTTGCCTGAGATTCGATCGTGGGTATCGCCATACCTAGTTCAATCTCGTTACCGGCAAGTCTCTTTACTCATTCTGTAATACAAGATCCCCGTGACTAAATACATTTGTCACATGCTTGCAAGCTATTCATGATGTTGTATTACCGAGAGGGCCCAGAGATATCTCTCCGTCACACGGAGTGGCAAATCCCAGTCTCGATCCATGCAACCCAACAAATACTTTCCGAGGTACCTGAAGAGCTCCTTTATGATCACCCAGTTACGAAGTGACGATTGACACCCACAAAGTATTCTTCCGGTATTCGGGTGTGGCATGATCTCATGGTCTAAGGAACATATACTTGACATGAAGAAAGCTATGGCAAATTGAACTTAGTAACACGATCAGAGGCTAAGCTTACGATTGGGTCTGTCCATCACATCATTCTTCTAATGATGTGATCCCATTATTAAATGACAACTCATGTCTATGGTTAGGAAACCTTAACCATCTTTATTTAACGAGCTAGAGGCTTACTAGGGACACGGTATTTGTTTATGTATCCGCACATGTATTTAAGTTTCCGGTCAATACAATTATAGCATGGATAATAAACATTTATCAAGAACAAGGAAATATGATAATAACAACTTTATTATTGCCTCTAGGGCATATTTCCAACAGTCTCCCACTTGCACTAGAGTCAATAATCTAGTTTACATAGTTATGAATCTAACACCCATCGAGCTCTGGTGCTGATCATGTTTTGCTCTAGGAAGAGGTTTAGTCAACGGGACTGCCACATTCAAATCCGTATGAACTTTGCAATTCTCTATGTCTCCATCTTTGATGTAGTCACGGATGGAGTTGAAGCGGCGTCTGATTTGCCTTGTTTTCTTGTGAAACCTTGGCACCTTGGCAATGGCAATGGCACCAGTGTTGTCACAATAGATAGTCATGGGATCCGATGCACTAGGAACCACATCTAGATTGGATATGAACTCCTTCATCCAGACTCCTTCCTGCGCCGCTTCCGAAGCAGCTATATATTCCGCTTCACATGTAGATGCTGCTACCATGCTCTGCTTGGAGCTACTCCAACTGACTGCTCCACCATTCAAAATAAATACGTATCCGGTTTGAGACTTAGAGTCATCTGGATCAGTGTCGAAGCTAGCATCAACGTAACCCTTTACGACGAGCTCTTCATCACCTCCATAAACGAGAAACATTTCCTTAGTCCTCTTTAGGTACTTAAGGATATTTTTGACCGCTGTCTAGTGTTCCACTCCTGGATCACTCTGGTACCTACCAGCCATACTAATGGCAAGGAACACATTAGGTCTGGTACACAGCATGGCATACATGATAGAGCCTATGGCTGAGGCATAGGGGATGACTTTCATCCTTTCTCTTTCTTCTGCCGTAGCTGGGCATTGAGTCTTACTCAACTTCATACCCTCGCAACACGGGCAAGAACCCCTTCTTCGACTGGTCCATTTTGAACTTCTTCAAAATCTTGTCAAGGTATGTACTCTGTGAAAGTCCTATCAGGCGTTTTGATCTATGTCCATAGATCTTGATGCCCAATATGTAAGCAGCTTCACCAAGGTCTTTCATCAAAAAACTCTTGTTCAAATAACCTTTTATGCTTTCCAGAAATGCTATACCATTTCCAATCAATAATATGTCATCCACATATAGTATTAGAAATGCTACAGAGCTCCCACTCACTTTCTTGTAAATACAAGCTTCTCCATAAGCTTGGATAAATCCAAAAGCTTTAATCACCTCATCAAAGTGAATATTCCAACTCCGAGATGATTGCACTAGTCCATAAATGGATCGCTGGAGCTTGCATACCTTTGTAGCATCCTTAAGATCAAAAAATCATTCGGGTTGCATCATATACAACTCTTCCTTAAGGTAACCATTAAGGAACGCAGTTTTCACATCCATCTGCCAGATTTCATAATCGAAAAATGCAGCAATTGCTAAAATAATCCTGACAGACTTTAGCATCGCTACGGCTGAGAAAGTCTCATCGTAGTCAACCCCTTGAACTTATCAAAACCCCTTTGCGACAAGTCGAACTTTATAGACGGTGACATTACCATCAGCATCCGTCTTCTTCTTAAAGATCCATTTATTCTCAATGGTCTTTCGGTCATCGGGTAAGTCCACCAAAGTCCACACTTGGTTTTCGAACATGGATCCTATCTCGGATTTTGCTACTTGTGAGCTGCGTTGGTAATTCCCTAAAGAGGAAGGGAGATGTAGTACAGTAGAGATAAGTATTTCCCTCAGTTATGAAACCAAGGCTATCAATCCAGTAGGAGAATCACGCAACACCTCGCTAGCAGCACCTGCACACAAAACAACAAATCCTTGCACCCAACGCAAACAAGGGGTTGTCAATCCCTCGGCGGTTAATTGCAAAATTAAATTGTATGTGATAGATACATAGACTGAACTAAAATATAAAATAAAATAAATAAAGTAAAATTGCAGCAAGGTATTTTTAGGGTTTTTAATATATGATTTAGATAGACCCGGGGGCCATAGTTTT
Source organism: Elymus sibiricus (assembly GCA_039707655.1). Taxonomy (NCBI): domain Eukaryota; kingdom Viridiplantae; phylum Streptophyta; class Magnoliopsida; order Poales; family Poaceae; genus Elymus; species Elymus sibiricus. Next base: position 2,333,038 of record CM077670.1, on the reverse strand, counting down.
CACTAGAGGCTTCTCTCAAGAAAATAGCATACGGTGGGTAAACAAATTACTGTTGGGCAATTGATAGAAAAGCAAATAATCATGACGATATCCAAGGCAATGATCATGTATATAGGCATCACGTCCGAGACAAGTAGACCGACTCCTGCCTGCATCTACTACTATTACTCCACACATCGACCGCTATCCAGCATGCATCTAGTGTATTAAGTCCATAAAGAACGGAGTAACGCCTTAAGCAAGATGACATGATGAAGACAAAGTAAAATCACGCATGAATAAACCCTATCTTTTTACCATTAATAGCAATGATACATACGTGTCATGTCCCTTTCTGTCACTGGGATTGAGCACCGCAAGATCGAACCCATTACAAAGCACCTCTTCACATGGCAAGAAAAATCAATCTAGTTGGCCAAACCAAATCAAAAGATTGGAGAAGAAATACAAAGCTATAATAATCATGCATAAAAGAGTTCAGAGAAAACTCAAATAATATTCATGGATAATCTGATCATAAACTCACAATTCATTGGATCCCAACAAACACACCGCAAAAAGTGATTACATCGGATAGAACTCCAAGAACATCGAGGAGAACATTGTATTGAAGATCAAAAAGAGAGAAGAAGCCATCTAGCTACTAACTATGGACCCGAAGGTCTGTGGTAAACTACTCATGCATCATCGGAAGGGCAGCAAGGTTGATGTAGAGCCCCTCCGTGATCGATTCTCGCTCCGGCGGAGTACCGAAAAAGGCCTCCAGATGGGATCTCTCGAGAACAGAAACTTGTGGCGGCGGAAAAAGTATTTCGTGGACTCCCTTGTTGGTTTCCCGATTTTAGAGAATTTATAGTGGTGGAATTAGGTCAAAAGGGGCAGAGGTGGGCCCACGAGGCACTAGGGCGCGCATGCCCCCCCCCAAGGTGCGCCCTGGTGGCTTGTGGCCACCTCCTGGGTCTTCTGGCCTTCTTCCGAAGCTTCTAGTACTTGTTATGTCCAGAAAAAAAAATCTCCAAAAAGTTTCGTGGCATTTGGACTTCGTTTGGTACTGATATTCTAGAAAACTAAAAACAGGCAAAAAACAACAACTGGCACTGGGCACTAGGTTAATAGGTTAGTCCCAAAAAATGATATATAATTGTTGTAAATGTATATAAAAACATCCAAGATTGATAATATAATAGCATGGAACAATCAAAAATTATAGATACGTTGGAGACGTATCAGCATCCCCAAGCTTAATTCCTGCTCGTCCTCGAGTAGGTAAATGATAAAAACAGAATTTTTGATGTGGAACGCTACCTATCATATTCATCACATATTCTTTTCTTTGTAGCATGGACATTTGGACTTGAATGATTCAAAGCAATAGTCTATAGTTTGACATGAAGATATAAATACTCAAGCATGCTAACAAGCAACCATGTCTTTCAAAATATCAACGCTAAAGAAAGTTATCCCTAGCCCATTATGCTCAATCATTGATCCATTCATGAAACACACTCAATATTAGCTACACACAATGCACAAGTATGACAATAGTGCTCTCTAGTAGGCGCTTTGTAAGAGAAGATGGAGACTCAAAATAAAAATAAAAATTGCATAAAAGTAAATAGATAGGCCCTTCGCAGAGGGAAGCAGAGATTTGCTAATGTGCCAGAGCTCAAAGCTTAAATTAGAGAGATAAAAATATTTTGAGAGGCATGCTTTTCCTGTCAACGAAAATGATTGAGAATTCCCAATATTTTCCATGCTAGACACATCATAGGCGGTTCCCAAACTGAAAATAAAATTTATTTCCTTTCCACCATGCTTTCACAATCCATGGCTAGCCGTATCCACGGGTGCCCTCCATACCAACACTTTCTAAGGAATTTTGTTGTTATTAATTTTTGATTTCATTGTGGGACTGGGCATCCCTATTACCAGCCACTCTCTTGTGCAATGACAAGTGAATAAACACTCATCGTGAGAATAACACACCTAGCATGGAAAATATTGGCCACCCCCTGCCGCTTCATGAGCGGTACGGGCACACAAAACGGAAAATTATTTTGAAAATTAGAGTTGGCACACGCAAATTTACTTGGAACGGCATGGAAATACCGCATATAGGTAGATATGGTGGACTCATTTGGCACAACTTGGGTTTAAGGAGTTTGTACGCACAAGCAGTATTCCCGCTTAGTACAAATGAAGGCTAGCAAATAGATTGAGAAACAACCAACCAAAAAGCGAAAATGGTCATAGACATGCATTGAACATAACTGACACCAAATAATGCACCATAAGTAGGATATTATTTCGTTTCATAACTATTGACTTAATGTGCATGCATAGGGAATCACAAACCTTAACACTAATATTCTTACTAAATCACAATTACTCACTAACATGACTCACATATTATCATCTCCATATCGCAAAACTATTGCAAGGAATCACACTTATCATATCCAATGATCTATATGAAAGTTTTTATTATATCCCTCTTGAATATTCATCACTTTGGGACCAAATTCATATCTTGTGCAAATTACCATTACTATTATCAACTCTCAAAAAGATATAAGTGAAGCATGAGAGTTCATATATTTCTTCAAAAATTTAGTCTTATCAACTCTCAAAATAATATAAGTGAAGCATGAGAGTTTAAATATTTCTTCAAAATACAGCCACTGCCGTGCTCAAAAAGATTTAAGTGAAGCACTAGAGCAACTGCCTAGCTCAAAAAATTTAAGTGCAGCACATAGAGTATTCTAACAAATCATGATGAACGTGTGGCTCTCTCAAATAGGTGTGTCCAGCAAGGATGATTGTGACAAACTAAAAAGCAAACAAAGCAAAGACTCATATAATACACGATGCTCCAAGCAAAACACATATCATGTGACGAATAAAAATAAAGCTCCAAGTAAAATTACCGATGGTTGGTAGAAGAAAGAGGGGGTGCCTTCCGGGGCATCCCCGAACTTAGACGCTTGAGTATTCCTTGAATATTACATTGGGGTGCCTCGGGCATCCCCAAGCTTAGGCTCTTGCTACTCCTTATTCCTTAATCCATCGTGATCTCACCCAAAACTTGGAAACTTCAATCACACACAACTCAACAAAACCTTCGTGAGATCCGTTAGTATAACAAAACAAATCACTACTTTAAGTACTGTTGCAAACCCATTCATATTTTATTTTTGCATTATACCTACTGTATTCTAACTTCTCCATGGCTTATACCCCCCGATACAATCCATAGTTTCATCAAAACAAGCAAGCAGTGCATCAAAAATAGAACAGTCTGTAGAGATCTATTTAAAAGCTATACTTATGTAACTCAAAAAATTCTTAAAAATTAGGACAACGTGGGAAATTCATATACCAATACTGTGTAAAAATTTCAAATTTTTCTGACGCTCCAGTACAGAACCAAAATTCCAGCACTGGACGCAAAACTTTCTGTTTTCCAAACAGCATCAATTATACTATCTTCCGAATCATCCCAAAGGCTTTACTTGGCACAAACACTAATTAAAACATAAAAAATCAATAATAACAGTAGCATAAATGTGAAAACACAAAATAACAGAAACAAAAGTAAAAATTTATTTTATTCATTGGGTTGCCTCCCAACAAGCGCTATTGTTTTATGCCCCTAGCTAGGCATAATGCATAGTTTCAAGTATTGTCATCTTTCAAGTTGATTCCATAAGTGGCCCTCATAATGGTTTCATATGGTGCTTTAATTTTCTTCCTAGGGAAATGTTCCATACCCTTTTTTAATGGAAACTAAAATTTTATATTCCCTTCATTCATGTCAATAACGGCACATATGGTTCGTAAGAACGGTCTACCAAGTATTATGGGGCAAGAAGGGTTGCATTCAATGTCAAGCACAATAAAATCAATGGGCATGTAATTTCTATTTGCAAGAATAAGCACATCATTAATTCTACCCAAAGGCTTTTTAATAGTGGAATCCGCAAGATGCAAATTAAGAGAACATTCATCTATATTGGTAAAACCTAGCACATCACATAGAGATTTCGGAATTGTGGAAACGCTAGCACCCAAATCACATAAAGCATTGCACTCATAATTTTTAATTTTAACTTTAATGGTGGGTTCCCATTCATCATATAATTTTCTAGGAATTGAAATTTCTAGTTCTAGCTTTTCTTCTAATGCTTTCATCATTGCTTCTACGATGTGTTTAGTGAAAGCCTTATTTTGCTCATAAGCGTTGGGTGAATTTAACATGGATTGTAAAAAAGAAATGCACTCAATCAAAGAACAACTATCATAATTAAAATCTTTGTAATCCAAGAGAGTGGGCACATCACTAGTTAAAGTTTTTACCTCTCCAAACCCACTTTTATCAAAAAAATTATCAAGATTTTCACCCTCCGAATTATGGGAACGCCTACTAGCTAAAGTTGACTCTTCTTCAGTCCCCTTTTCATCAAGTTTAATATTGCTAAACAAACGATCAATAGATGAAACACCAATCATTTTAATATCCTCATCATTACTACGATAAAACCCGGGAGGAATCGCTTTTTCTAAAAATTCTCGTTTAGCTTTTAGCATGGCAGTTCTTTTCTTACTCTCATCCATGGAGACATATAAAGCTTTAATTGATTCATTAATATCAATTTTGGGTGGCAAAATTTTAGTCTTGAGATTTTCCACATCATGAACAATTCTATCAATGCTCCTAGACATATCATCAAGTTTACTCAATTTTTCTTCTATCGTAGTGTTGAAAATTTTTTGAGCATTAATAAATTCTTTAATATTACTTTCAAGATCAGAGGGCATCTTATTATTATTATTATAAGAATTACCATAGGAATTGGCATAATTATTAGAGGAATTTCCAGGAAACGGTCTAGCATTGAAATTACCTCTATAAGCATTATTATTAAAATTGTTTCGCGAGAGAAAATTCACATCTACAGGATCATTATTTTGCTCAATCAAAGTGGATAAAGGCACATCATTAGGATCAATAAGAGTATTTTTGCTAGCAACCAATTTCATAAGCGCATCAACTTTATCACTCAAAGTACTAATTTCTTCAACAGAATTCACCTTTTTACTAGTAGGGACTCTTTCAGTATGCCATTGTGAATAATTTGCCATAATATTATCAAGCAATTTAGTAGATTCTCCCAAAGTAATTTCCATAAAAGTACCACCCGTGGCGGAATCTAAAAGATTTCTAGAAACAAAATTTAATCCCGCATAAAAAATTTGTATGATCATCCATAAATTTAAACCATGAGTAGGGCAACTTCTTATCATTATTTTCATCCTTCCCCAAGATTGGGCAACATGTTCATGATCAAGTTGCTTAAAATTCATAATTTGATTTCTAAGAGAAATAATTTTCGCAGGAGGAAAATACTTGGTAATAAAAGCATCTTTACACCTATCCCAAGAATCGATACTATTTCGTGGTAAGGATGAAAACCAAATTTTTGCACGATCCCATAATGAGAATGGAAATAATTTTAATTTCACAATATCATTATCCACATCTTTTTTTCTTTTGCATATCACACAATTCTACGAAAGTGTTAAGATGGGATGCAGTATCTTCATTAGGAGTACCAGAAAATTGTTCTTTCATAACAAGATTTAGCAAAGCGGCATTAATATCACAAGTCTCCGCACTAGTGGCGGGAGGAGCAATCGGAGTACTAATAAAATCATTATTATTAGTATTAGAAAAATCACATAATTTTGTATTTTCTTGAGACATCGTGGCTACGCAAATAAGATAACAAGCAAGCAAACAAGCAAACAAGAAAAAGGCAAACGGAAAATATTTTTGTATTTTTGTAAAAAAAATTAGAAGTGGGGGAGATGAAAATGACAGGCAAAGGAAAATAAAGTAAATGCAAGGAGATGTAAGTTTTATGCATAGGTACTTGATAGATGTTGATGATTTCTCCCCGGCAACGGCGCCAGAAATTCTTCCTGCTACTTGTGAGCTGCGTTGGCAATTCCCTGAAGAGGAAGGGAGATGCAGTATAGTACAGATAAGTATTTCCCTCAGTTATGAAACCAAGGTTATCAATCCAGTAGGAGAATCACGCAACACCTCGTTAGCAGCACCTGCACACAAAACAACAAATCCTTGCACCCAACGCAAACAAGGGATTGTCAATCCCTCGGCGGTAAATTGCAAGATTAAATTGTATGTGGTAGATAGATAGATTGAACTAAAATATAAAATAAAATAAATAAAGTAAAATTGCAGCAAGGTATTTTTAGGGTTTTTAATATAAGATTTAGATAGACCCGGGGGGCATAGTTTTCACTAGAGGCTTCTCTCAAGAAAATCGCATACGGTGGGTAAACAAATTACTATTGGGCAATTGATAGAAAAGCAAATAATTTAGACGATATCCAAGGCAATGATCATGTATATAGGCATCATGTCCGAGACAAGTAGACCAACTCCTGCCTGCATCTACTACTATTACTCCACACATCGACCGCTATCCAGCATGCATCTAGTGTATTAAGTCCATAAAGAACGGAGTAACGCCTTAAGCAAGATGACATGATGTAGACAAAGTAAACTCACAAATGAATAAACCCCATCTTTTTACCCTTAATAGCAACGATACATATTTGTGATGTCCTTTTCTGTCACTGGGATTGAGCACCGCAAGATCGAACGCATTACAAAGCACCTCTTCCAATGGCAAGATAAATCAATCTAGTTGGCCAAACCAAATCAATAGATCGGAGAAGAAATATGAAGCTATAATAATCATGCATAAAAGAGTTCAGAGAAAACTCAAATAATATTCATGGATAATCTGATCATAAACTCACAATTCATCCGATCCCAACAAACACACCGCAAAAAGTGATTACATCGGATAGAACTCCAAGAACATCGAGGAGAACATTGTATTGAAGATCAAAAGGAGAGAAGAAGCCATCTAGCTACTAACTATGGACCCGAATGTCTGTGGTAAAGTACTCACGCATCATCGGAAGGGCAGCAAGGTTGATGTAGAGCCCCTCCGTGATCGATTCCCCCTCCGGCGGAGTACCGAAAAAGGCCTCCAGATGGGATCTCTCAAGAACAGAAACTTGCGGCGGTGGAAAAAGTATTTCGTGGACTCCCCTGTTGGTTTCCCAATTTTAGAGAATTTATAGTGGTGGAATTATGTCAAAAGGGGCAGAGGTGGGCCCACGAGGCACTAGGGCGCGCCTGCCCCCCCCCCCCCAGGCACGCCCTGGTGGCTCGTGGCCACCTCCTGGGTCTTTTGGCCTTCTCCCAAAGCTTCCAGTACTTGTTATGTCCAGAAAAACAATCTCCAAAAAGTTTCGTGGCATTTGGACTTCGTTTGGTACTGATATTCTGGAAAACCAAAAACAGGCAAAAACGACAACTGGCACTAGGCACTAAGTTAATAGGTTAGACCCAAAAAATGATATGTAATTGATGTAAATGTATATAAAAACATCCAAGATTGATAATATAATAGCATGGAACAATCAAAAATTATATATACGTTGGAGACGTATCAGATTTCATGGCCTCTAGCCATCTGTCAGAATCCGGGCTCATCATCGCCTCCTCATAGTTCGTAGGTTCATCTTTGTCCAACAACATGACGTCCAAGACCGGATTACCGTACCATTTAGGGGCGGTACGTGTCATGGTCGACCTACGAAGTTCAGTAGTAGCTTGATTTGAAGTTTCAAGATCATCATCATTAGCTTCCTCTCTAGTTGGTGTAGGCACCACAGGAACATCTTTCTGTGTTGCGCTACTTTCCAATTCGAGAGATGTTACGATTACCTCGTCAAGCTCTACCTTCCTCCCACTCACTTCTTTCGAGAGAAACTCCTTCTCTAGAAAGGATCCATTCTTGGCAACAAAGATTTTACCTTCGGATCTGTGATAGAAGGTATACCCAATTGTCTCTTTAGGGTATCCTATGAAGATGCACTTCTCTACTTTGGGTTCGAGCTTATCAGGCTGAAGCCTCTTGACATTAGCGTCGCATCCCCAAACTTTAAGAAATGATAGCTTAGGTTTCTTGCCAAACCATAATTCATACGGTGTCGTTTCAACGGATTTAGAGGGTGCCCTGTTTAAAGTGAATGCGGTTGTCTCTAATGCATAACCCCAAAACGATAATGGCAAATCGGTAAGAGACATCATAGAACGCACCATATCCAATAAAGTATGATTACGACGTTCGGACACACCATTACGCTATGGTGTTCCAGGTGGCGTGAGTTGTGAAACAATTCCACATTGTCTTAAATGCATACCAAACTCGTAACTCAGATATTCATCTCCACGATCAGATTGTAGAAATTTTATCTTCTTGTTGCGATGATTTTCTACTTCACTCTGAAACTCCTTGAACTTTTCAAATTTTCAGACTTGTGTTTCATTAAGTAAATATACCCATATCTACTCAAATCATCTGTGAAGGTCAAGAAATAACGATATCCATCGCGGGCTTTAACACTCATTGAACCGCATATATCGGTATGTATTATTTCCAACAAGTCACTTGCCTGCTCCATTGTGCCAGAAAATGGGGTTTTACTCATCTTGCCCATGAGGCATGGTTCGCCTGTTTCAAATGATTCAAAGTCAAGTGATTCCAAAAGTCCATCGGTATGGAGTTTCTTCATGCGCTTTACACCAATATGACCTAAGCGGCAGTGCCACAAGTATGTGGTACGATCATCATTCACTTTGCATCTTTTGGCATGAATATTATGAACATGTGTATCACTACTATCGAGATTCAACAAGAATAAACCATTCACATTCAGTGCATGACCATAAAAGATATTATTCATATAAATAGAACAACCATTATTCTCGGATTTAAATGAATAACTGTCTCGCAATAAACAAGATCCAGATATAATGTTCATGCTCAACGCAGGCACCAAATAATGATTATTAAGGTTTAAAACTAATCCCGAAGGTGGACGTAGAGGGAGCGTGCCGACGGCGATCACATCAACCTTGGAGCCATTTCCAACGCGCATCGTCACCTCGTCCTTAGCTATTCTCCGTTTATTCCGCAGCTCCTATTTCGAGTTACAAATATTAGCAACCGAACCAGTATCAAATACCCAGGCGCTACTACGAGCACTAGTAAGGTACACATCAATAACATGTATATCAAATATACCTTTGTTGACGTTGCCAGCCTTCTTATCTGCCAAATACTTGGGGCAGTTACGCTTCCAGTGGCCATTCCCCTTGTTGTAGAAACACTCAGTGTTAGGCTTGGGTCCAGCCTTGGGCTTCTTCACGGGATTAGCAACTTGTTTGCCATTCTTCTTGAAGTTCCATTTCTTTCCCATACCCTTTTTGAAACTAGCGGTCTTTTTGACCATCAACACTTGATGCTCTTTCTTGATTTCTACTTCCATGGTTTTAAGCATCGCTAAAAGCTCTGGGAGTGTCTTCTCCATCCCTTGCATGTTATAGTTCATCGCAAAGCTCTTGTAGCTTGGTGGCAATGACTGAAGAACCCTGTCAACCGCTACTCCATCGGGAATAGCAACTCCCAACAGATTCAGGCGGTTGAAGTACCTAGACATTTTGAGTACGTGCTCGCTAACGGAGCTGTTCTCCTCCATCTTACAGCTAAAGAACTTGTCCAAGGCTTCATACCTCTCCACACGGGCATGAGCCTGAAACACCATTTTCAGCTCCTCAAACATCTCATATGCCCCGTGGTGCTCAAAACATTTTGGAGCATTGGTTATAAGCCGTAAAGCATGGCGCACTGAACTATCGAGTAGTCATCAGAACGTTCTTGCCAGATGTTCATAGCATCTAAGTTCGCAGGGTCCGGTGGCACACCGAGCGGTGCATCAAGGACATAAGCCTTCTGTGTAGCAGCGAGAATAATCCTCAGATTACGGACCCAGTCCGCATAGTTGCTTCCATCATCTTTTAGCTTTTGTTTCTCTAGGAATGCACTGAAATTCAGGGGAGCTACAGCGCGAGCCATTGATCTACAACATATTTGCAAAGATATTTAGACTATGTTCATGATAATTAGTTTAATTAATCAAATTACTAATGAACTCCCACTTAAATCAACATCCCTCGGGTTCTTAAGTGACACATGATCCAAATTTAGTAACCCAAGTCCGATCATCACGTGAGATGGGGTAGTTTCAATGGTGAACATCTCCATGTTGATCATATCATCCATATGACTCATGTTTAACCTTTCGGTTCTCCGTGTTCCGAGGCCATGTCTGTACATGCTAGGCTCGTCAAGTTAACCAAAGTATTTCCGCATGTGTAAAACTGGCTTACACCCATTGTATGCGAACGTAGAGTCTATCACACCCGATAATCACGAGGTGCTTCGAAACGACAAACTTTCGCAACGGTGCATACTAAGGGAGAACACCTTTTATCTTGATATTAATTGTGAGGGAGCATCTTATAATGCTACCATCGCGATCTAAGCAAAATAAGATGCATAAAAGATAAACATCACATGCAATCAATATGTGACATGATATGGCCATTGTCTTCTTGTGCTTTTGATCTCCATCTCCAAAGCACCGGTGTCGGTTCTCAATCCGGCATATCTCGAGGTAGGGGTCCTAAGCTAGGCGTCTTGGAGCGATGGTAACAAGGACACGGGATTTTACCCAGGTTCGGGCTCTCTCGAATAGATAATACCCTACGTCCGTCTTTTGATTGTATTCATATGGGGTGTAGTATAGAGTACATGTATCTACCACGAGATTGTTCTAATGAGTATGAGTTGTTCTATTGACTAGCCTGGCCTCGGTTTATATATGCACCAGAGGCCTAGGGTTTAGGAGAGTCCTCGTCTTGGGCGCCAAGTCATGTGGAGTCTTCCTTGTATTCGTCATGGACTGCCCGAAGTGGCCCAGGAGTGAACCGCCATGGGGGTCCTCGGCCTGATCCACCTGGTCGAGAGACAACCTGATGAGTACCCCCTAGTCCCGGACACCATCAGCAGCCCCCTGAACCGGTCTTCAAGTTGGGGACGCTCCTCGGTTCTTCCGAACTGTTCTTCATCTTCGGTCGCCGGTCTTGAAAGCTGGTTCAACAAATATTCGCATCTCCAATCTCGAGGATCGCCGAGGTGTATCCGAAGAGTTCACACGTCGGGCATCCGAGGAGCCCCTTTAGGTTCTTGGCCTTTATCAATGCCGTGTCATTTTTTACGCCACACCTCGGGTTCGAAGTTTTTCCCGTGCAGCGGTGTCCTCTTGCATCCGGGCTCCAACGCCGGACTGCATCCGAGGTGTCTTTTGCAGCTGAGCTCCAACGCCGGTCTGCATCCGAGGTACATTTTACCAGCTGAGCTCCAACGTCGGTCTGTATCCGAGCTCCAGCACCGGACTGGATCCGAGGTGTCTTCTTGCAGCCGAGCTCCAACGCTGGACTGCATCCGAGGAGGCATAGAGTACCTCGTCTTTGAAAAAGTTTGAAGGAGGTTATCCGAGCTTAACGCCGAAAAAGTTCTCTATGGAGCCAGCCACTCGCAGCCGAGCTTTATGCCGGACTGCTTCCGAGGTGGTGCACCACCTCGGTCTTGGGCTGATTTTTTGCGGAATTTATTTTCGATCGGTGCAATTTATTTACTGCCGAGATATATAGCCAGTAGCCCTCAAGGTGTGTGTGTCGGCCTAAAATCCAAGATGCACCTGAAGGAAAACATAAAACCGCTGATCCCAGTAGCCCCTGAGGATCAACTCCTAGCTCGGCAGTATACTTAGGAATGGAAACGCGGTGTGCATAGTCCTCGAGACTCAGGTTGGGTGCGGCCGACCAACTTGAGGATCGTAATCTCCTCGGAAACTGTTTTGCACTTTGTAAATTGTCTGCATTGAATCGTCAATGCAGTAGCCCCCGAGACACTGGTCGGGTAGCAACACCAGATCAGGGGATCGATGTAACCCGTTAATGGCTTTTACGTGAGAAGCGCGAAGCCCAGTAGCCCCCGAGCCTTAATTTGGGCAAGGGTGGCCGAATTAAGGATCGATATCCGGAGTACATTGACTTTAGTCATAATTTATGTGTAATGATTGTATGTATCCAAGTACTTTACATCATTAATGCTCGGATCCGTATTGTACAAAACTTTGTTGACCGACCATCGGCTTCAACCTCCTCGGCTAGTAGCCGAGGAGTGTTTGTCCTACTTTATAAAGCCTTTATAAGGGCAAAGATTTATGGCAAACAAGGCAATCCGGCCATATGGTTTTATAAACAAAGGTACACAGAGAGATATGTTATATTACTATTTAACGTAAGAAACATCTCCTGGGAAAAATAGTTCCTTTATAAGGTCCTTTTCCCAGGTTGTCATGTTGACCATGATCATGAAACCTCACCTCCGATCAATGTGGGAGAAAAATATTGAGGATTTAGTTTGGGGAATTTTCTGAACTATGTGGTCTTTAATGAACCGAAATTTTCACTTCCGTCGTTGCCGACCAATTATATTCTTAAGATGGCTAGCTTTCGGCTTCACCCAGTCTGAGGTACTAACCCGGATGACCCGGTAGTAACAATCACAGAGGTTCTCCCTTTAATCCCTAGCCGAACAATCGGGAACGTAGGGGGTAAGCACAGGAGCAAGGCAACCCAGCTTGGCCAAAATCTTAAGTCAAATTGATTCATATTTATGGCTTTATAATGATGATTATGGAAGGCAGCACCTAGCCGAACAAAGCGGAACATAGAAGGCAAACATAGGAGCCGGGCAACCCAACTATTGACCGAAGACACAATTTGAAACTGATGCATATACAGCAATATCCAAGAATGTTTTGCCGAGGACTCCATAGAGTACCTTGGCTTTTGGTGGGTTCGGCTCTAGTCGCAGCCCCCCGTTGATATTGCCGATGCTTTAAAGGTGTCCGGCGTTGTACTGCGAGACTTATGGTTTTGACAACGCCGAGGTGCAGCTCGGCAGGAAAGATGCCGAACTGCAGGTCGGAAAAGATTTCCCGAGCAAAACCATCACGCAGAACACCTCGATCAAGAGGATGTCCCACCTCCTGAAAGGAAAACATACAAGTAGGTTAAAGGTGCCATAAGCTTGGGAAACCAAAAAACTTTAGTAAAAACTTTACGTCTGAACTAAATCAAGTTTTTTGGTGCCAATCCAAAAATTGGTCTTAAAATTAGTTTGTGCTTCCGTCATGCTTTAACATGATACATCCGATCTCTAGACTTCAAGCGGGTCAGCCTTCGGCTTCAACCTCCTATCCCGAAGGCGGAGTGCTTCTCAGGCCAGTTTAGCGAACTAAACTCGAGTGGCTTTAGAGAGAAACTAGGCTACACAGCTATTGACCACACACTCGCGTCGGAAAAAGGAGTAGTAGAAAAATACTTTGCAACGACCAAGAAGAAAACACATTTATTATAAAACGGCTCATATAAATTTAAGAGCCCAGATAACATGGGAAAAAGAAGTGTTTTTAACAAACAGCTTTTTTGTTTAACACAAATATAATGCTTGGTCGAACCAAACAAAAATTAAAAATTGAAAGAAGTTGAGAATGAAGGCGACTTAGCTAGTTAATGTGCTTGGTGTTGATGATGTGGGCCGAGCTTGCAGCGGGTCGAGGTCCCAGCCCCCAAGCCGGTCCCGAGGTGCCCGAGCAAAGAGCTCGGCTTGATAAAGTGGCAACGCGGCACGGTCGATGTGGCGAGGCGAAGCCCCCGGTCCAGCCGAGGTGACGAAGCTGGTCGGCTGATGACGCCGAAGTCCCCGGAGTAGGTTGATGAAGAGATGACGAAGCCCCCGGTCCAGCCGAGGTATCGAAGCCTCCATGTCAGCCGACGAGTCGAAGCAGGTCGGAGTGTTGGATGTTGGCTTGAAGAAAGGTGGCATGGCGATGCCGTCGCAGGTCAAAAAATTTGACGCGGTCGATGTCAGCTTGATGAAGTAACCGTGCGGTGATGACAGTGTGCCCGCCCCGTGTAATCTATGGGGCGACGATGTTGGTGTTGATTTAGCCTTCGCAATGCCGAACTCTAGGTCGGCTTCGCCGAGGTGATGATCCGATGAGTTTGACCTCGGCACAACGAAGCGATGATCTGTCTAGCGCAGGTCGGCAGCCGTGGAGCAACGTTGTCGGGCTGGTTTGACACTAACGCGATGGTGAAGATTAGCTCCGAAAAGGCATTAAAATTTATGGGCACGTGTGTGCGAACAACACACAATACCCTAAGAAAAAACTTCTCCAAAAAGTATGTCCAATATCCCGTTCACGAAGAAAGATGAACTCGGGTCGGATTCGTTTTCGCGCAGAAAATAGATCCGAACATTGATGCACTCATCGGACGCTTCCCGGAGTTTGAACGGTCGGATCGAGCTGAAATTTTGAGGGATGGTAGATATGGGAATTCCGCAGCTGATGAATGGTTGGATCTTCCAAAGGACGTCCGAGCTGACTGCTGGACTCCTCGCCCTAAGCTCGTCCAGATTCAGATCCAGATTCGACAGGGCTCCGTTATATCGGAGATCGCCGGAGATTCCTCCACCGGAACGCGATGAAATTTTACAGGGTTGTTCTAGACTCAATTCCGCACAATTCCACTGAAGCAATCGTCAAAGCAATGCTCGAGGAGGCGGGGACGACGAACACGAATCCGCTGTCCAGAAAAACTGCACCGTCGCCCGAGGACAATGTTGACGTCGAGCCCCCGAGCTCCATGGATGATTCCCCCATGATCTTGATAGAGATCGGAGTTGATGATGATGAAAGTATCCATCCGATCTTGATGATCCGACGCGGAGCGCAGTCCTCGGTCTAGCCGAGGTGACCAGTCGAGCCGGCGACGAAGATGCCGACATCGACAATAAAGCTCGGTTCCGACGCGTAGATCGTGCCGGAGACGATCTGAATTCCCATCGCACCGCGGCGACTGCCAGCAGGCTCTCAATGAAAGCACCAATGTCGGTTCTAAATTCGGCATATCTCGAGGTAGAGGTCCTAAGCTAGGCGTCTTGGAGCGATGGTAACAAGGACACAGGATTTTACCCAGGTTCGGGCTCTCTCAAAGAGATAATACCCTATGTCCTGCTTTTGATTGTATTCATATGGGGTGTAGTACAGAGTACATGTATCTACCACGAGATTGTTCTAATGAATATGAGTTGTTCTATTGACTAGCCTGTCCTCGGTTTATATATGCACCGGAGGCCTAGGGTTTAGGAGAGTCCTCGTCTTGGGTGCCAAGTCATGTGGAGTCTTCCTTGTATTCGTCATGGACTGCCTGAAGTGGCCCATGAGTGAACCGCCATGGGGGTCCTCGGCCCGATCCACCTGGTCGGGAGACGACCTGATGAGTACCCCCTAGTCCCGGACACCATCAACCGGCATGATCTCCATCATCACCGGCATAGCACCATGATCACCATCATCTCCAAGGTGCCGTCATGTAGTTGTCTCCACCAACTGTTGCTTCTACAACTATTGCTAACTCATAGCGATAAAGTAAAGCAATTACATGGCGTTTAATGATTGACACGCAGGTCATGCAATAATATTAAGACAACCCTATGGCTCTTGCCGGTTGCCGTACTAATCGACATGCAAGTCGTGAACTATTACAAAACATGATCATCTCATACATCACATATATCAAATCACATCTTGGCCATACCACATCACATCACATGCCCTGCAAAAACAAGTTAGACATCCTCTACTTTGTTGTTGCAATTTTTTACGTGGCTTCTAGGGCTACGTATAAGAACCGTTCTTACCTACGCAAAGCCACAACGGTGATATACAAGTTGCCTTTTAACCTTCTACGAGGACCACCGTTGTCAAATCAGATTCAACTAAAGTGGGAGAGACAGACACCCGCCAGCCGCTTTATGCAGTACAAGTTGCATGTCAATCGCGAAACCGGTCTCTTGTGCGTGGACAAGTAAAGTTGGTCCAGGCTGCTTCATCCCACAATACCGCCAAATCCATAATAACAAAGGAGGTAAGCAATCTGAACATCAACGCCCACAACCAATTTGTGTTCTACTCGTGCATAACATCTACGCATAGACCTAGCTCATGATGCCACTGATGGGGAGCGTTGCATGGAAAACAAAAAAAATCCTACGGATTCACCCAAGATCTAATCTAGGAGATGCTGGCAACGAGAGGGAGTGTGTTTACATACCCTTGTAGAACGAAAGCGGAAACGTTCAACGAACGTGGTTGATGTAGTCGTACTCTTCACGATCCAATCCGATCGAGCGCCGCACGAACGGCACCTCCGAGTTATGCACACGTACGGCTCAGTGACGTCTCCTCCTTCTTGATCCAGCAAGCGAGGGGGAGAGGTAGATGGGATCTAGGCCAGCACGATAGCGTGGTGGTGGTGGTAGTGGAGGAATTTCTGCAGGGCTTCGCCAAGCAACTGCGGGGAAGGAAGTGGAGGGAGAGACAGAAGGCGGCGGCCAGGTGGTTGGATGGTGCGCCCAGCCCCTCCCCTCCCTTTATATAGGGGTGAGGGGTGCGGCCAGCCCTGGCCCCCCTCCAAGCCAGGGGCGGATGCCGCCCTCCAAGCCAGGGGGCGGCGGCCCTCCTTCCAAGCCAAGGGGGCGGATGCCCCCTCCAAGCCAGGGGGCGACGCCCCCCTTTCCAAGCCAAAGGGGCGGATGCCCCCCCTCCAAGCCAGGGGCGGCGCCCCCCCCCTTCCAAGCCAGGGGGCGGATGCCCCCCTCCCCAGCTGCATGGGCCCTTGGGGGGCTGGTGCGCCTGGCCCATGTAGGCGAGGGCGCCCCCCCTCAGCCCATGCAGGCCTCCGGGATAGGTGGGCCCCTCCGGTGGACCCTTAGAACTTTCTAGAACCCCCGGTACAATGTCGGTAAATTCCCGAACTTTTTCCGGAACCCTGAAAAACACTTCCCATATATGAAACTTTACCTCCAGACTATTCCAAAGCTCCTCGTGATGTCTCGGATCCCATCCGAGACTCCGAACTACCTTCGGACTCACCATTATGAATATCCCAATACTACCATAGCGTTACCGAACGTTAAGTGTGTGACCCTACGGGTTCGAGAACATGCAGACATGACCGAGACACCTCTCCGATCAATCAATAGCAGGACCTGGATGCTCATAATGACTCCCACATATTCAACGAAGCTCTTTGTCGGTTTGAACCACGATGTCAAGGATTCAGATAATCCCGTATACGATTCCCTTTGTCTCGCGATATTTTACTTGCCCGAGATTCGATTGTTGGTATCGCCATACCTAGTTCAATCTCGTTACCGGCAAGTCTCTTTACTCGTTCCGTAATACAAGATCCCCGTGACTAAACACATTAGTCACATGCTTGCAAGCTATTCATGATGTTGTATTACCGACAGGGCCCAGAGATATCTCTCCGTCACATGGAGTGGGAAATCCCAGTCTCGATCCATGCAACCCAACAAATACTTTCTGAGATACCTGAAGAGCACCTTTATGATCACCCAGTTATGAAGTGATTTTTGATACCCACAAATTATTCTTCCGGTATTCAGGAGTGGCATGATCTCATGGTCTAAGAAACAGATACTTGACATGAAGAAAGCTATGGCAAATTTAACTTAGTGACACGATCAGATGCTAAGCTTATGATTGGGTATGTCCATCACATCATTCTCCTAATGATGTGATCCCATTATTAAATGATAGCTCATGTCTATGGTTAGGAAACCTTAACCATCTTTAATCAACGAGCTAGTCTAGTAGAGGCATACTAGGGACACGGTATTTGTTTATGTATCCACACACGTATTTAAGTTTCCGGTCAATACAATTATAGCATGGATAATAAACATTTATCATGAACAAGGAAATATGATAATAACAACTTTATTATAGCCTCTAGGGCATATTTCCAACAAGAAGCTCATCCTATCGAAGACTACATCTTTCAGCAGTAGAAGAGAGGAGTGTATATGGTATCATCTTGTACAAACATATAGCAATAATCCTGCCCGGAGATCCTCTCCTCGTCTCCCTATGGGAAAGCGATCTCCAGGTATATCTGACTGTTATCTGGGTGTGTTTTATCAAGTATCCGGTTTTAGTTGTAAGAAGTCGGGATACAACTCCAAGTCGTCATGTTACCGTGGACACGGCTATTCGAATAGTTTACTTCCCTGTAGGGGTGCACCACATTTCCCGATATGCTCGATTACCTCTGGCCGGACACACTTTTCTAGGTAATGCCCGGCCTCGGATAATCGACACGCTGAAGTCCTACCTAAGCTCTCCAGAGAGGTCACCCTCCGGTCTACATCCGAAGTGTGAAATGATTGTTCGGCCGCTCACCCAACCCGGTCCTGCAAGTGGCGAGACTGGTCGCGGACCATGCCCACCTCTGTATACATAGCAGGCATGCCGCTCACCCCAACAATCAGCCCGCAGTTCTGAACTGTGACATCTGGCAGAGCTTTCGGGAGGAACTGACGACTCCGAGGGCCCCATAACCATTATCTCGCGCGGCGGTTAGTGCATATATGCCAGTGGCAGTCTCAGCTCAAATACCCAAATCTCGTTAAGTGTGTTATTATGAAATAACCGCGGACACCGACCAGGGCCCAGGCCCACCTCTCTCCTAGATGGTCTCCGCCTGCCCTATCGTTCCACCACAATGAATCACTCGCGGGTACTCTCCGAGCCGACCCGACTTTAATCATATCATGTAGAATGTAATTGTATATAGTATATTCGTGATCATCGCCCAGAGGGGATCACGGCCCGATAGTTTAGCATGGCAGACAGACAAGGATGTAGGGCCACTGATGGGACTCTAGCATATCAATACTAAGCATATAGGATAACAGATGAGGTATCAACAACAGTTTAACAAAAGCAGGCTATGCATCAGAATAGGATCTACCGATAATACATATCTGAACCGACTTTATAGTGCAAGAAGTACAAAGAAAGAATAGGTGATATCGGAATGATCAAGGGGGTTTGCTTGCCTGGAAGCTCTGCCGAGAAGGACGGGTCGTCGGCAACGTAGTCGTACTCGGGGTCAGCAGCAGTCTCGGGGTCTACGATAAGAATGGACAAGAGGGGGGAAACAAATAAATAACGGGCATACAAATGGAACACAAATGGAAGTCATGGCAATATGTGTCGATGATATGCTCTAATGCATCACTAAACATTTTAAAAGAAGTGGGAAAATATCTGGCAATATTTTCCCAGCTCCAGGTATTTTTTGGTCAGATGATACTGATACAAAATGTCCAGGTTCATTATGTTAGAGGGGCCTGACAGGTATGTGGATGACATATTCAGTTTCTTCATATTTTTCTAATCAACTTTCATATATAAATTATTTCCATCTGAGTTATAGATTATTTTATATGATTTTTCAAAGTTTAAATCATTTTTTGAATTTTTGGATTTAATTTAATTCGAAATATATTAAATGTAATTGCTATGGGTACACAGAGATTGTACCCAGAGATGTGCATGTGTGGCTGACTGGTGGGGTCCAGTTGACTGCGCAGTCAGCAGTCAACTGGGACCGTTGATTGGTCTCCACTCAGACCCACATGTCATGCTCTGTTGGTTTAACAGAGTTTAAACTAAACTAATTAGGTTTAATTTGGGTGTGGGCCCAAGCTGTCAGTGTCAGCGGGTAATTTAAGTTTAACAATTAACTTATTAGCTAGTTAACAGGGGAGGGGCCCACCTGTTAGTGGGCCATTAGAAGTCGGGTTAGGGCTAATTAGCCGTCCTGACGCGGGTGGCCCACATGGCAGTGGCCCACCAGCGTTTAAACGCCGGCGCGCGCTCCGGTGATGGCAGAAACGCGGTCGGGGCTCGGGTTTTGCCCTCCGGCGGCCAAATGGACGGCAGAGGGGCTCGTTTGAACGCGCACAACGATCCGCGTCGAACGGTGGCATTGGTTCGACCGGAGGTGGGCTATATCCATGGCGGCGACGACGTGCAGCGGCGGACGGAATCAGAAGCTCGGCAGAGACGGCGCTGCGGCGTGGAAAATGCTCCGCGGTTGGTAGCTACGGCATCAAAGGACGCCCACGGAGCTGTTGGGCGCACGTGCGGGACCAAATGGCCACCGGAGGCGAGCTCTTGCGGTGGAGTGCTTCGGCCTTGCTGGCAAACGGAGCTAGGGCGACGGATTTGAGCGGGGAAAGGAGGGGTTTTGGGCAGGAGCTCACCATGGAGCACAAGAAAGGCTCGGTTAGGGCCGGGAGCGCAGGACGGCGACGGATTTGACGATGATGGTGCACGGTGGCCGTCGGGAAGAAGAGGTCGATCCGGCGCAGCAGGGGTCCTCCGGCTTGATCTGATGGGCGTAGTCGACGCATCAGACGATGGCGGAGCCGATGGACACAGCCTTAGGCTCCCGGGGTGATGGGGAGCGCGCGAACGACGGTGGCCATGGCGGTGGTGGTTCGGGTGTGTGTTGCGGGGAAGAGAACGAGCGAGGGAAAGAGGGAATGGGCACTAGGATTTCGCCCGGGGGGTTCGCCGGCGTTCTTATCCGCGTGGGGAGGCGTCGGATGGTCGACACGCGGCTGATCCGCGGCGTGGACACGCAGCCGGCGTCCACCGCGCCTCGGTGAATAGGAGGAGGAAGAAAGGGGGTAGGTGGGCTGGGCCTCACTGTGCTCATAAGGCCCAGTTGCACAGTGACAGGTTTTCTTTTATTCTTTTTTTTTGTTTTATTATTTCTTCTCTGTTTTGCAATTTAATTAAATACTAAATGATTTTAGTTATAGATGAAACTTGTGACATAAATAGTAGGCAAGGTGTTGAGCTAGCCCACCAAGTCTCAATTTATTTTGAATAGTTTAATTATTTATTTAAATTGAAATGGCTCAATTTAATGCTGCTGGTTCCGTTTTAAATAGGTTAAGGGAATTTTAATAATTCAAATGATGTTGGTTTTTACATGACAATTACTTAGTGAATATTTGCAACCCAACCAATATTTTTGTTTTACAGTTTGAAGGAATATAAATTTTGACTTGCATTTGAATTTGAATTTGACTTGAGTTTGAACTAAGTGACAATTAAGCTTTACAAAATAAGATGGCATGGCATCATTAGCATGGGTTCACTGTAGCTGAATTACAGGGGTGTTACAGCCGCACAGGCGCCCTCCGTCATGACACTATGGGCACTGAAAATAGAATTCTCAAATCAGACTGCGGGAAAATGCATGCACGGCAATTGCCTTTTGGTGGATTATCACCCAGTGGTAGACTGCGAATTTGAACTACAAGATATGGATGCAGATTGCACTTACCTTGTTGTCCATGTGTAAACCCCAATCTGGCGGGGGTGGGTCGGCAGCGCCAGAAACGTCGGCGATAGTCACTGCCGATAGCCGGCGGCGCTAGGGTGAGATGCAAAAGGCGATTGTGTCTGCAGGCGGCTGCAATCTATGACGACATCTGGCTGCGAGCTTGGGTATCTGAGCAGAGTTGTGAATGAGGAGGAGACTGTGACGCGCCGTGCGAGCGAGGAAGAAGGGACAGGGGTTTTCTCTCAAGGTGACGAGACTGTTCGTATGGTCTTGGCCCACATGTCATCGAGTGTATGATTGTATGGCCCAGTTGTCAGTGAACGAATTGGAGCTAAAATATAACCCAAAAAATTAGTGTTGTGGGGGCTTTGAACCAGCTACTTGCATCTACTGAGTTTATCTGCGTGGCAAGTGTAGTAAGGCTACGGTATTGAAAAATTTATAGACACATAAGTATATAGGAGTATCTGGTAACTTTTAGTAATATTGTTCATGATAACAATTTTTTACCTCTGTTTGAAAAAACAATTGTGTTTAGGTGTTACATTTAGAGAAACATATGGCATTGGCATCCTAATTCTTATATACATTACATAACATAATTAGACATATAACTGAAGTTCCATAAAGCATCTAAATGTGCACACATATAGTGGCACTTAAAGCTTCACATAAGTTCACATATTCTAGCACTTCAAACATCACAAAAGTTCAGTTGCATATCTTGCCACTTCAGACATAGCAGACACCAAACATACATAAACATAGTCTTGTACATCACTAGTTCCATAAAAGAGCAGACATAATTCCTAGGGTTCAACCAACTGCAATGGCACCTCCAACACCACTGCCTCCAGCATCTCTAGCCCCTGCAGCAGCACCTGCAGCACCTCCACCATCTTCATCATCCACATCCTCAAAAGCATAACGAGGAACATGCATTATGACTGTCCAGGTGATGCCGTACAATTCTTGAGTACGTGGCATCAGCTCTGAAACTTTGGTTGCCATCATTAGTGCTTTAGCTGAGGTGCCTTCTGCTAACTTGAGTTGCAGATATGAATTAAGGAAATAGAGAATTGGTTCTTAAATTTCACCAGAACAACATCCTTGATTTCATGATCAGCAGTCTTGAAGTCCCAATGACCTAAAGTCTGATGGATAGCATATGCAACCGCAAATGCAGCTGAAAATAGGCTGCTCCTGACAGTGAACATGGCTACATCGTTAATAGGACCATATTCCACATCCAACTGAACCTTTGTGGCATACGCTATTCGAAGAACTTCAGGGGAATGATCATACAACTGAAACGCAAATAAATAACATTTTACTGAAAAAACACATAGAAGTTCAGATTCAGTACATACCATTACTAATCAGGGGAAACTAATCATCATCCATATTACCCATGGCCGGAATTATCGGATACGCAACACAGCAGTAGGAAGAAATCATGAAAGATTAGAACATAAATGTACATGAGGATCCAAGAACTGACGGCACTTGCTTCCATATTCTGCAACTTCATCGAACGCCCGTGCATGCCTTTTTTCCCTGACAGACATGTGAAACAGAGGATAAAGAAAACGCAGAAATGTTCAGATTTG
This sequence comes from Elymus sibiricus, assembly GCA_039707655.1. Classification (NCBI taxonomy): domain Eukaryota; kingdom Viridiplantae; phylum Streptophyta; class Magnoliopsida; order Poales; family Poaceae; genus Elymus; species Elymus sibiricus. The sequence continues at coordinate 2,310,109 of CM077670.1, read as the reverse complement.
GGCGTTTAATTTCCCTGACATACATGATTCATCAAAAGAAATGAAAAACTAGCTAGCAAGCAGTATGAACAGCCTCACCTTCGCCTTCACAGCTTCACCGAGGGTCCCTGATACGTCTCCATCGTATCTATAATTTTTGATTGTTTCATGCCAATATTCTACAACTTTCATATATTTTTGGTAACATTTTATATTATTTTTGGGACTAACATATTGATCCAGTGCCCAGTGCCAGTTCCTGTTTGTTGCATCTTTTTTGTTTCGCAGAATATCCATATCAAACGAAGTCCAAACGCGATAAAAATTTACGGAGAATTATTTTTGAATATATGTGATTTTTGGGAAGAAGAATCAACGCAAGACGGTGTCCGAGGTGGCCACGAGGCACCAGGGCGCGTCTGGGGGGGCAAACGTGCCCTGGTGGCTCGTGAGCACCTCGTAAGTCGGTTGACCCCCTTCTTTCGCTGCAGGAAATATAATATCTGGAAGAAAATCATGTTAAAATTTCAGCCCAATCAGAGTTACAGATCTCCGGGAATTTAAGAAACAGTGAAGGGCCAGAAAACAGGAGCGCGAAACAGAAGAGAACAGAGAGAGAGATCCAATCTAGGAGGGGCTCCTGCCCCTCCGCCGCCATGGCAGCCATGGACTAGAGGGGAAACTCTCCTCCCATCTAGGGGGGAGGCCAAGGAAGAAGAAGAAGGAGGGGGGCTCTCTCCCCCTCTCTCCCGGTGGCGCCGGAACGCCGTCGGGGCAATCATCGTGACGGCGATCTACTCCAACAACTTCGCCGCCGTCAACACCAACTCTCTCCCCCTCTATGCAGCAGTGTAACCTCTCAATTCCCGCTGTAATTCTCTACTTAAACATGGTGCTTAATGCTACATATTATTATCCAATGATTTGTGGCCATCCTATGATGTTTGAGTAGATTCGTTTTGTCCTATGAGTTGATTCATGATCGTGATTGGTTTGAGTTGTATGTTTTATTTTGGTGCTGTCCTATGGTGCCCTCCGTGTCGTGCAAGCATGAGGGGTTCCCGCTGTAGGGTTTGCAATACGTTCATAATTCTCTTATGGTGGGCGGCTAGAGTGACAGAAGCTTACACCCGAGTAAGGGGGTTGTTGCGTATGGGAGTAAAGAGGACTTGATACTTAATGCTATGGTTGGGTTTTACCTTAATGATCTTTGCTAGTTGCGGATGCTTGCTAGAGTTCCAATCATAAGTGCATATGATCCAAGTACGGAAAGTATGTTAGTTCATGCCTCTCCCTCATATAAAATTGCAACAATGATTACCGGTCTAGTTATCGATTGCCTAGGGACAAACCATTCGGTTGTGTTACAAAAGCTTTCTACTAAACAACTAACTTTTATTATCTTGAAAATTACTCATAGTTTTATTCTCGCAAAGTACTTCTAGTTTTATTCTTGCAAACCTATCCTATCACCTACAAAATAGTTTCATACTTGTTCTAGGTAAAGCGAACGTTAAGTGCGCGTAGAGTTGTATCGGTGGTCGATAGAACTTGAAGGGAATATTAATTCTACCTTTAGCTCCTCGTTGGGTTCGACACTCTTATTTATCAAAAAAGCTACAATTGATCCCCTATACTTGTGGGTTATCAAGACATTTTTCTTGCGCCGTTGCCGGGGAGCAATAGCGTGGGGTTGATATTCTCATCTGTGCTTGTTTGCTTTATCACTAAGTAGTTTTTATTTTGTGCCCTTGTTTTCTATCTTTAGTTATGGGTAGGAAACGTAAAATACCAAAAAAAAATAGTAGTACCTGCTAAACCAATGGTTGAAGAACCACCCAAAATCTATCATACTGCTGAAGTTTTCTACTTGGATCATCTTCGATCCCTTTGTGCTCGTGCTAAAAACTCAACTAGATTAGTTGAGGGAAAATCATTAGATGAGCATGCTCATTTTGTGCAACACCGCTTATCTCAAAAAAGGGAAACTTTTATGGCATCAAATTAATACTATGCATTGCTATGCTTCGAATTTATGTGAAATACATGATTTTACTTGTTGTTCTGAAGACCCTAAGAAACACCTTCCCTACAAATGTGAGTTTAGTGATAATGGAATCATATCTTCTTATGCTAAAGGTGTTTATAGTTACTATGATATTGAACAAATTGAAGAATTTGTTGCTTTTAAGGGTGCTTATGAAATTGCTTCTTTGATTGAAAAGTATGATGCTACTCTTTACAAATCTGAAAATTTTGCCATACTTAAATATTTCCATGAAAACTATTCTTCTAATGCTAATGTGAAAGAATGTATTGAGGACACTTCCGCTGTCCAAGAAGAGACTAATATTTTGCAGGCTCCTATGGAAGAAGAAAATGATGACACTGTGAGCTCATTAGATGAAAAAATTGAGGAGGGGAGCGAAGAACAAAAGGAGGAAGAGCGGATTGATCACCCATGCCCACCTTCTGATGAGAGTAACTCTTTATCCCATACATTGTTTAATTTCCCTTCGTGTTTACCGAAGGATGAATGCTATGATAATTGCTATGATCCCTTGGATTCATTTGAAATATCCCTTTTTGATGAAATTGATGCTTGCAATGCTTGTGGCCATGATGCCAATATGAGTTATGCTTATGGAGATGAACTTGCTATAGTTCCTTATGTTAAGAATGAAATTGTTGCTATTGCACCCACACATGATAGTCCTATTATCTTTTTGAATTCTCCCAACTACACTATATCGGAGAAGTTTGCTCTTATTAAGGATTATATTGATGGGTTGCGTTTTACTATTGCACATGATAATTTTGATGGATATAATATGCATGTGCTTGCTGCTCCTAATTGCAATTATTATGAGAGAGGAACTACATCTCCGCCTCTCTATGTTTCCAACACAATAAAATTGCAAGAAGCTGCTTATGCTATGTATCGGCCTTTATTATGTGTGCATGAATTGTTCTTTGATGACATGCCGATGCATAGAAAGAGAGTTAGAATTCGTTATTGCATGATATATGTTGCTTTGTGCTCACTACTAAATTAGAAATCATTGTTAATTCAAATTGGCTTTGATATACCTTGGGATCCGGGTGGATCGGTTACATGAGCACTTTATGCCTAGCTTAATGGCTTTAAAGAAAGTGCTGCCAGGGAGACAACCCGGAAGTTTTAGAGAGTCATTTTATTCTGTTGTGTGCTTTTAAAAAGGTTTAAAAACAAAAAAAATATAGAGGGGGACCTAAAACTTTTCAAAAAGGAAAGTGAAAGTAAGAAAGACGAGCACCGTTGAAGTGGGGGAGCTCCTTGAACCTTGTTCATGCCCATGGAAACTTTGTGAATCTTGAATTACATAAAATTTTCAACAAAAATAATTATCCCCTTGTACAAATTCCTTGTATTATAAAAATAATGTGCCAAGATTTACCGTTAGGATGTTTAAATTGCTTGTTTGGTATGTGCGGTGCAAAAACAGAAACTTTTGATGTAGTGCGTGAATTTACATTTTTTACTGGAACGTGCAAAAATTCTGAAATTTTTACAAAGTACTGCTATGCAAATTGTTTATGCTTTCCTAATGTTTTAGAATTTTTGGATTTACAAAAGTATGGTCAATGTTCAGATTACTACAGACTGTTCTGTTTTTGACAGATTCTGTTTTTTGATGCATTGTTTTGCTTGTTTTGATGAAACTATGGATTGTATCGGAAGGTATAAGCCATTGAGAAGTTAGAATACAGTAGGTATAATGAAAAAATAAAATATGAATGGCTTTGCAACAGTACTTAAAGTAGTGATTTGCTTTATTATACTAACGGATCTCACGAAGGTTTTGTTAAGTTTTGTGTGGATGAAGTGTTCAAAGATCGAGGAGGTATTGATATGAGAAGAATGAGGAGAGGCAAGAGCTCAAGCTTGGGGATTCCCAAGGCACCCCAAGTAAATATTCAAGGAGACTCAAGCTTCTAAGCTTGGGGATGCCCCGGAAGGCATCCCATCTTTATTCAACAATTATCGGTATGTCTCGGTTTTTGTTTTGTTCACATGATATGCGTAAATTCTTGGAGCGTCGTGTGATTTTTATTTTTATTTTAAATAAATGCACCATGCTGGTATGAGATAGTCCTTGGTTGATTTATAGAATGCTCTTTGCACTTCACTTATATCTTTTGAGTATGGCTTTATAGAATGCTTCATGTGCTTCACTTATATCATTTGAAGTTTGGATGCCTGTTTCTCTTCATATAGAAAACCGTTATTTGTAGAATGCTCTTTTGCTTCACTTATATTTATTAGAGTGTGGTCTTTTGTAGAAAGAATTAAACTCTCTTGCTTCACTTATATCTATTTAGAGAGTCGACAGGAATTGGCCATTCACATGGTTAGTCATAAAATCCTACATAAAACTTGTAGATCATTGAATATGATATGTTTGATTCCTTGCAATAGTTTTGCGATATAGAGATGGTAATATGTAAGTTATGCTAGTGAGTAATTGTGATTTAGTAAGAATATTGGTGTTAAGGTTTGTGATTCCCTATGCATGCACGTAAAATCAATAGTTATGCAACGAAGTTATATCCTACTTATGGTGCATTATTCAGTGTTAGTTATTCTCAATGCATGCTTATGACCGTTTTTGTTTTCTGGTTGGTTGATTCTAAATCTATTTGCTAGCCTTCATTTGTACTAAGCGGGATTACTGCTTGTGCATCCAAATCCTTAAAACCAAAGTTGTGCCAAATGAGTCCACCATACCTACCTATATGCGGTATTTCCATGCCGTTCCAAGTAAATTTGCATGTGCCAACTCTAATTTTCAAAATAATTTTCTGTTTTGTGTGCCCGTACTACTCATGAAGCGGCAGGGGTGGCCAATATTTTCCATGCTATGTGTGTTATTCTCACGATGAGTGTTTATTCACTTGTCATTGCACGAGAGACTGGCTGGTAATAGGGATGCCCAGTCCCACAATGAAATCAAAAATTAATAACAACAAAATTCCTTAGAAAGTGTTGGTATGGAGAGCACCCGTGGATATGGCTAGCCATGGATTGTGAAAGAATGATGGAAAGGAAATAAACTTTACTTTCTGTTTGGGAACCGCCTATGATGTGTCTAGCATGGAAAATATTGGGAATTCTCGATCGTTTTCGTTGACAGGAAAAGCATGCCTCTAAAAATAATTTTATCTCTCTAATTTAAGCTTTGAGCTCTGGCACCTCTGCAAATCTATGCTTCCCTCTGCGAAGGGCCTATCTATTTTACTTTTATGCATTTTTTATTTTTATTGAGTCTCCATCTTCTCTTATAAAGCACCAACTGGAGAGCACTATTGTCATACTTGTGCATTGGATGTGGTTAATGTTGAGTGTGTTTCATGAATGGATCAATGACTGAGCATAATGGGCTAGGGATAACTTTCTTTAGTGTTGATATTTTGAAAGACATGGTTGTTTGTTAGTATGCTTGAGTATTGATGTCTTTATATCACATTATAGACTATTGCTTTGAATCACTCGTGTCTTAATATTCATGCCATGATTAGATTAATATGATCAAGATTATGATAGGTAGCATTCCACATCAAAAATTATCTTTTTTATCATTTACCTACTCGAGGACGAGCAAGAATTAAGCTTGGGGTTGCTGATACGTCTCCATCGTATCTATAATTTTTGATTGTTTCATGCCAATATTCTACAACTTTCATATACTTTTGGCAACATTTTATATTATTTTTGGGACTAACATATTGATCCAGTGCCCAGTGCCAGTTCCTGTTTGTTGCATCTTTTTTGTTTCGCAGAATATCCATATCAAATGAAGTCCAAACGCGATAAAAATTTATGGAGACTTATTTTGGAATATATGTGATTTTTGGGAAGAAGAACCAATGCAAGACGGTGTCCGAGGTGGCCACGAGGCACCAGGGCGCGCCTGGGGGGGCAAACGTGCCCTGGTGGCTCGTGAGCACCTCGTAAGTCGGTTGACCCCTTCTTTCGCCGCAAGAAAGATAATAGCTGGAATAAAATCGTGTTAAAATTTCAGCCCAATCGGAGATACGGATCTCCGGGAATTTAAGAAACGGTGAAGGGCCAGAAAACAGGAGCGCGGAACAGAAGAGAACAGAGAGAGAGATCCAATCTAGGAGGGGCTCCTACCCCTCCGCTGCCATGGCAGCCATGGACCAGAGGGGAAACTCTCCTCCCATCTAGGGGGGAGGCCAAGGAAGAAGAAGAAGGAGGGGGGCTCTCTCCCCCTCTCTCCCGGTGGCGCCGGAACGCCGCCGGGGCAATCATCGTGACGGCGATCTACTCCAACAACTTCGCCACCGTCAACACCAACTCTCTCCCCCTCTATGCAGTGGTGTAACCTCTCAATTCCCGCTGTAATTCTCTACTTAAACATGGTGCTTAATGCTACATATTATTATCCAATGATTTGTGGCCATCCTATGATGTTTGAGTAGATTCGTTTTGTCCTATGAGTTGATTGATGATCGTGATTGGTTTGAGTTGTATGTTTTATTTTGGTGCTGTCCTATGGTGCCCTCCGTGTCGCACAAGCGTGAGGGGTTCCCGCTGTAGGGTTTGCAATACGTTCATAATTCTCTTATGGTGGGCGGCTAGAGTGACAGAAGCTTACACCCGAGTAAGGGGGTTGTTGCGTATGGGAGTAAAGAGGTTGATACTTAATGCTATGGTTGGGTTTTACCTTAACGATCTTTGGTAGTTGCGGATGCTTGCTAGAGTTCCAATCATAAGTGCATATGATCCAAGTACGGAAAGTATGTTAGCTCATGCCTCTCCCTCATATAAAATTGCAACAATGATTACCGGTCTAGTTATCGATTGCCTAGGGACAAATCATTCTCTTGTGTTACAAAAGCTTTCTACTAAACAACTAACTTTTATTATCTTGAAAATTACTCATAGTTTTATTCTCGCAAAGTACTTCTAGTTTTATTCTTGCAAACCTATCCTATCACCTACAAAATAGTTTCATACTTGTTCTAGGTAAAGCGAACGTTAAGTGCGCGTAGAGTTGTATCGGTGGTCGATAGAACTTGAAGAGAATATTAATTCTACCTTTAGCTCCTCGTTGGGTTTGACACTCTTATTTATCGAAAAAGCTACAATTGATCCCCTATACTTGTGGGTTATCAGTCCCGCTGGGATCTGTCATGCAGATTCGGATTCTCAAAGAACCGATGAAGCTCCGTGTAGTTCAAGAAGTCAAGAACAAGAGAGAGAATGGGAAACGAGATGAGAAATCGAGGGGCGGTTTTCTGATGGGACAGGGGGAGTGGGACGAGCGGTGGTAACTGTTGTACACATTACTTCTCGATGCGGTCGAAGCTTATGTGAGAAGGCAGAGGAGAAGGCAGGTGAATTAGGAGCCGTCGATCCTCCATCTGGCGGTACATAGTGTTTCAAGGAAGGTGACTAGGCAGCAACATAGAGGCCATACATCGTGCATCCAACGGCCACGAATCTAACTTGTGTTGTTTATTAATTTCTTGTAATTAAAAATGAAGAGAAAACCCATTGTGTGCACGACTTTAAACTGCTTTTCTCGCAAGGTGATTCAAAATGATCATGTCTTAGTAAACCCCAAGTCCACATCATCACGTGGCAAGTTCAAATGTGAGGTCGAACTTGTGATCATCAATGGAATAAGACATGATCCGTGCTCAATATTGTCCATGTCACATGGAAAATATACAGGTCCGTTCATTGCAAACCTCTCCCGTCAAATCGTGAAATGGAAAGAAAACCCCAATGGTGACCAAGTACAAGCAAGTGAGATATGCGACGTGAGCGAGTGCGCAAGACATGTACAATGTGGTTCGTACATCATGGAGACCTTTTGTGCATGACTTTAAACTGCTATTCTCGCAAGGTGATTCAAAATGATCATGTCTTAGTGAAAGATCGTGGATGTCGCCTAGAGGGGGGGTGAATAGGCGCTTTAAAATAATTATGGTATAGGCTTGAACAAATGTGGAATAAAACTAGCATTTAATTTGTCAAGCACAAAACCTAAATCAACTAGGCTCACCTATGTGCACCAACAACTTATGCTAAGCAAGATAAACAACTAAGTGATAGCAAGATATATAACATGAAACACTATGGCTATCACAAAGTAAAGTGCATAAGTAAAGAGCTCGGGTAAGAGATAACCGAGGCACGCGGAGACGACGATGTATCCCGAAGTTCACACCCTTGCGGATGCTAATCTCCGTTTGGAGCGGTGTGGAGGCACAATGCTCCCCAAAATGCCACTAGGGCCACCGTAATCTCCTCACGCCCTCGCACAATGCAAGATGTCGTGATTCCACTAAGGGACCCTTGAGGGAGGTCATCGAACCCGTACAAATGGCGACCCTTGGGGGCGGTCACCGAACCCCTACAATTGGCAACCCTTGGGGGCGGTCACCGGAACCCGTACAAATTGCTCGGGGCAATCTCCGCAACTTAATTGGAAACCCCGACGCTTGCCCAGAGCTTTACACCGCAATGATTGAGCTCTGCGACACCACCAACCGTCTAGGGCGCCAAAGCACCCAAGAGGAACAAGCTCTAGGGTACCAAGCACCCAAGAGTAATAAGCTACTCAAACTTCAGTTCCACGTATCAGCGTGAAGAACTCAAACTGATGCAACTAATGCAATGGCAAGAACACACGAAGTGCTCAAGTCCCTCACTCCCAAACCCCACCAAAGCAACGAAAGCTATGGAAGAATATCAGAGGAAGAACAAGGAGAACACACAAGAACTCCAAGATCTAGATCCACAAGGTTCCCCTCACTTAGAGGAGATATGGATTGGTGGAAATGTAGATCTAGATCTCCTCTCTCTTTTCCCTCAAAAACTAGCAAGAATCGTGGGAGGAATAGAGAGATAGCAAGCTCAAAGAAGGTCAACAATGGGGGGAAAACACGAGCTCTAAGGATTAGAACCATTGGGGAAGAAGACCCCCTTAAATAGTGTGGGGACAAATCCAACCGTTATGCCTCAGCCCGCAGTAAAGCGGTACTACCGCTCCTAGGAGCGGTACTACCGCTTAGAGTGGCAGTTCCGGGTGTAGCAAGTGAGCCCGTAGAGTGCGGGAGTGGTAGTGCCGCCGGAGCGGTACTACCGTCCTCCCATAAGCGGTACTACCGCTTAGGGTCACTTAGTATGCTAGGAACAGCGGTACAGAGAAGCGCCAGAGCGGCAGTACCGCACGAGGCGGTACTACCGCCCTAGTACCGTCCTAGTACCGCATATGCTGTAAAGGGCAACAGAAGCCCCAAAATAAGCGGTAGTAGCAGCGGTACTAGAACGCGGTAGTACCGTGCAGGCGGTACTACCGCTTGGGAGCTGAAAACTTGCCCAAGCAAAACAGAGGGATGCAAGAAGACCGAAACTGCCATAACTTCTGCAAATGAACTCCGAAATCAGCAAACTCAAGCTTGTTGGATAGATGACGACAAGTACTATGCAACAGTGACTGGTTATATTCAGAAGTGGCAAGAGAAATATGCCAATGATAGAGAGGTGTGAAACCTCCATCAGTGAAGAACCGGCAAAAACTCCAACATCAAAAACATAGTAGATGATGCATACGAAATCCGTTTTCGATGAACTTGAGCTTGTCATAAAGATGACTACAAGCTCAAAAACTCACAAAGAGAAAAGCCAAACAAGAACCAAGAAAGATGATGCCAAGTATGCAAAGGTTTGAGCTCTCTACGAACGATACAATCAAGCTACTCACTCGAGAGCCCCCTTTGATAGTACGGCTATCGATCCTATAACCCGGTTTCCCAAGTAGCACCATGAGACCGGTAAAATAGAAAACCTATCAAGGATAAACTTTTGCCTTGCGCATAGTCCACTTGAGCTAGATGATGACGATCTTGTCCTCCTCAAGTTGGACCACCTTTCTTGATTGCGCTAGCTTGATGAAGACTAGTAGATTGCTCCCCCATACTCCACTATGGGTGAGTCTCTCTTCGGCACATCTTCACATGTCCATTGTCACCACAATGGATGGCAAGCTTCAAGCATGTGATCTCTTCGTGATACTCCACTTGAACTTGCACAACACAACCTTGATGACGATCACCACTTGATGTCATCCTCCATGGGTTATATGAGATCTTCTTCTTGATGCACGCCCATGGAAACATACCTAACCCCACAAAGAAACCTCACAAAGATCATGGGTTAGTACACAAAGCGCAGTGGACAATGCTTACCATACCGTGAGATCACTTGATCCCACACGGTACATCTTCTACGCTTTGTGTGTTGATCAACTTGAATCCACTCTTTGTACTTAGTCTTGATCAACCTTGTATCTTATCTTCTCTCTTCATAAAGGTGATGTCTTGAAGGTAAACATGAATGTTCATACAATCTTCTTCTTCAATACATGTTTGCAATAGGCTCAACTCTCACATGACCAATCTTTGGATAACTCCTTGAACAGCACCTTGGTCAACACACGATCTCCTTCTAATAACCTTGAGACCAACAAATGGTCTTCAAGCAAAGCCTATGGACACACCCTTCAAATATAACTCAAGGCAACCATTAGTCCATAGGGATTGTCATCAATTACCAAAACCAAACATGGGGGCACCATGCTCTTTCAATCTCCCCCATTTTGGTAATTGATGACAATCACTTTCAAGAGAGTTTATATAAAGAATTAAACACAACCATGCAAAGCAACAACCAATAATGCATGAGCATGAGATGCAAATGCATGCTTAAGAACAAAACCAAAGCATGAGACCGAGTCCACATCGTCACGTGGCAAGTTTAAATGTGAGGTCAAACTTGTGATCATCAATGGAATAAGACATGATCTGTGCCCAATATTGTCCATGTCACATGGAAAATGTAAAGGTCCGTTCATCGTAAACCTCTCCCGTCAAATCGTGAAATGGAAAGAAAACCCCAATTGTGACCAAGTATAAGAAAATGAGATATGCGACGTGACTGAGTGCACAAGACATGTACAATGTGGTTCCTACATCATGGAGACCTTGTGTGCATGCCTTTAAACTGCTATTCTCGCAAGGTGATTCAAAATGATCATGTCTTAGTAAACCCCGAGTCCACATCGTCACGTGGCAAGTTTAAATGTGAGGTCAAACTTGTGATCATCAATGGAATAAGACATGATCTGTGCCCAATATTGTCCATGTCACATGGAAAATGTAAAGGTCCATTCATCGTAAACCTCTCCCGTCAAATCGTGAAATGGAAAGAAAACCCCAATGGTGACCAAGTACAAGCAAACGAGATATGCGACGTGAGCAAGTGCGCAAAACATGTACAATGTGGTTCCTACATCATGGAGACCTTGTGTGCACAACTTTAAACTGTTATTCACGCAAGGTGATTCAAAATGATCATGTCTTAGTAAACCCCGAGTCCACATCGTCACGTGGCAAGTTCAAATGTGAGGTCAAACTTGTGATCATCAATGGAATAAGACATGATCCGTGCTCAATATTGTCCATGTCACATGAAAAATGTAAAGGTCCGTTCATCGCAAATCTCTCCCGTTGAATCGTGCATCACATTGTGATGGGTCAAATCTATTCATAAGCAGACGTTAAACCAAACATTTGCAATTCGTTAAGAGACTTTTTGACCTCCCCAATAGGGCCACAATAATACAACTTGACAAATTCTACAATTTATTGACCAACAATTCTGCTGGATTGTTTTTTCAATGAAAAATAGATAGAAAACCCGAATGGTTGTCACGTCTATTTCGTACAACAACTTGAATACTTACGACCAGCCCCAAATTGTCTTTCCCTGCACGACTCAAAAGAAAAAAAATTGTCTTTCCCTCCTAATTTTCGCTCCCATCAGTGTTTTCGTTCCTTCCATCGATTTTGATTGACGCGCTCAATTTTCAACACCTCCTCCTAAATACCCACGACTTGACTCTCACCACTCCCTCATCCCTCTGTTCTCCCTCAGATCCGCCGCCCTCCTGGAGACCTATGGCTCCATCTCAGGCTTACGAGATGCCAGGACACTCGGTACCGGGAAACTCCGCAAATCTCCGCCGTGTAGCCCAAAACCTTATCTGACGCGACAAGGTTAGAAGTTTCTCCCCCGCTATCCCCACCCCAGACCCCTATCTAAGATTGCGACGCCCATCTAGATTTATACATCTCCTTCACTTTGGCCTCTTAATGTACTTGCATCTTTGGATTCTTGTAGATCGACTCAATTTTGTTGTTTTTATTAGGGTCCGTAGTGCGGTTCATTGCATCTAGGGTTCTAGTTCATTTCACCGCGCGCCGCCGTCTTCGCGCTCCACCTCACCACCGTCTACGCGGCCGCGTACCTCGGTTACGCGCTCGCCCTGCACCGGCTGTGCGTCGGCACCGAGCTTGCCATCGGTGGCGCCACGCTGCCCCTCCCCCACCCCGCCTGCCGCACGGTGGACGAGGCCCGGTGCCGCACCTTCATGATCACACTCACCGCGCTCGTCGTGACGGCCGTCTGGACGGCGCTAATGACGATGCTCGTCCACGAGTCACCGGACCCGCTCGAGGCCGCCCACATCCTCTCCTTGCCGGGGTGGGTGTACGTGTCCTGCTGGGCGCTCGTGGTCGTCCACGGGCCCATGGGCGGAGCTCTGTTCCAGCAGTGGATGCCGGCGTTCCTCATGTCATGCCTCATGTGCTCTCCCTTCCTCGGCATGGCTGGTGAGGCTGCCGGTGTGCCCCTCGTCGTGGACCTCTTGTTCCACTGGCTGCATATGCTGGCCTGGACTGCCTTCCTGGGATACAATCTGGCCGTCTACATAACCTACCTGCACACTTCCGCCACGGATGAGAATGAGATGATTCAGCAAGAGGAGGAGCTTCATCTTGAGCATGGAGCCATGGAGAAGCGTCAACTGAAATAACTCTGCAGGTGAAGGACAGAAGGAGAGTAAATTAGACAGAGATCAGTTGTTATGGTCTAGACGGAAGTCGGGCGGTAGAGGAGAACTGCTGAGTCTGTATATCTGCATATATAGTGGGATGGGTACCAGTAAGAGCAGTGATTTTGATCATAGTCCTCGGATTTACATGCTGGACTTGCTATTTTGATCATGCTCCCTCCGTCTCATAATATAAGACGTTTTTGTAAACTATGTTAGCTTGCAAAAACATCTTATATTATGGGACGGAGGGAGTACGTGTTTACAAATCATTTCAATTAGTCGTCTCAAACAACCTCTTTTTAATCGATAATCTCATGGCACGTTTGGTTCACATGATTCTGAAAACATAGAAATGGAAAAACATAATTGACCACTCAAATGCCACGACATTTTGAATCCTATGGAGGAACCAAAAACATGGAAATATATGTGACGCCAAAACTTTCCTAAAATATTAGGCACTTAAAGAGCAAGTTATGCAAATAAAGAAAAGGTTTCAATCAATGACCATTAGTTGCACCAGAACTTTCCTACAACATAAGTCGCATATTGCAGTTGTCACAGAAACAAAGGAAACTTCCTTTTGGTCCTCCGTCCGGGATTAACTGTCGCTGAAATGAGTGAATTCACCCATTTCAGCGACAGTTAATTCCGGACGGAGGGAGTAGAACATAGAAAATCTCCGTACGGGTTTTTCCAATTTTGCAAACAAAACAAGTTGACATATCCTCCTATGAAATCCATCGGCTCGGAGAAAAAAAAAAGGGGGATTGTAATGCCACCTTCCCACAGGAGGGTAAACTTCAGCAATGAATAAATAAATACTCGTGCATGGCTTCTGCTGCAAATACTTTTTTTTTTTGAAAAGGAGGATAACCCCCGGCCTCTGCATCAACATGATGCATACAGTCATTTTATTAAAACGAAATAAAGAACAATCAAGTCTGCAGTTCAGTACAGCTCGCAAAAGGAGCAAAAATCAACCTCGAAACTGAAAAGACAATAAGCCACAACCGGCAAATCATAGGACTCAGGGACTAAACACCTATCCTATTAGTGGACCGCCATCCAAACCGGTTGAAGATATCCCGTCCTACCGTCTCCCACCGGTTGCACCCAGTAACCAAAAGCTCCCTGCAGTCCGTATGAGTGAGTGACGACCACATACGGATCCAAGCAGTGGCTCTGAAGATAACCTGCAAAAAATTAGTAAAGGTTTTTCTATTAAAGATCATATCATTTCTACTGTTCCATATAGCCCAGAGTAATGCGCATATTCCTATCCGAATACGTCTCGCAGTAATTGGCTCCACACCAGTAAGCCATGTCCCAAACAACATTGCAATGCTAGTGGGAGGACTAATATTAAAGGCTATATGAATCGAGCGCCATAGGATCTTGGCTAGGGGGCAGTCAAGGAAGAGATGTTGTATTGTCTCATCCTGGGCACAAAAACAACATCGAGGGCTGCCGACCCATCTTCGCTTCAGAAGATTATCCTTAGTGAGAATCACTTCCTTGTGTACAAACCACATGAAAATCTTGATTCTCGGCGGCACTTTAATTTTCCATATATGGTTTCATCTCGGGATTGGGCCAGAGTTAATTAAATCCAGGTATATAGATTTCACCGTAAACGCACCGTTCTGAGTTAACTTCCATTGAAATACGTCTGGCTGGTCTGAAAGTTGAACATCCATCAACCTTCGCACCAGATGCAACCAGGAGGTCCAGCGTTCCCCCACAAGGGACCTCCTGAATTGAATATTCAACGAAGACGATTGTTATACTGTAGCAATATAAGCCTCCTTACGTTGCACAATATTATATAACGTGGGATACTGAAGAGCTAGAGGCACATCTCCTAGCCAAGTATCCTCCCAGAATTTGGTGGTTCTACCGTCTCCAACAACGAATTTCACTCTGCGGAAAAAAGTGTCTTTCGTTCTCATCAGCCCTTTCCAAAACGGCGAGTCGGTAGGCCTTACGGTGACCTAAGCTAGGGATTTAGTTTGGAGGTATTTGTTACGAAGGATCTGTGCCCACATACCATCCGACTCGGTAGATAGCCTAAATAACCATTTGCTAAGTAGGCATTTGTTTTTGATTTCCAAATTTTCAATCCCTAGCCCACCTTGGTCTTTGGGCCTGCAAATGATGTCCCACCTCGATAATCTATATTTCGTCTTAGCCTCATCACTTTGCCAGAAGAATCGGGATCGATAAAAATCTAACCTTTTCCGTACCCCTACAGGCACTTCAAAGAAAGATAGAAGGAACATAGGCTTACTAGTTAATACCGAGTTTATTAACACGAGCCGTCCTCCGTAAGACATAAGCTTGCCCTTCCAGCAGCTTAGTTTTTTTTCAAAATGATCCTCGATACATTTCCATTCTTTATTGGAAAGCTTCTGATGGTGAATCGGAATCCCAAGATAACGAAATGGCAAAGAACCCATTTCACAACCGAACAATTGTCTATAACACTAGTAGAAAACAGACCTTTCGTCCAACCCTTTAGTCCCGGTTTGATTACGGCCCGGGACTAATGTGACCATTAGTCCCGGTTCCAACGGCTAGGAGCGGTCTGGGGCACGGGCATCATTAGTCCCGGTTCATTTTCTACCTATAGTCCTGGTTTTTGATACAAACCGGGACTAAAGGGGTGGTGGCAGGCTGGTGTCAGGCTGGGGCCCCAAGATCACCTTTAGTCCCGGTTTGTATCACAAACCGGGACTAGAGGTGGACCTTTAGTCCCGGTTTGTATAACCAACCGGGACTAAAGACGTCCCTATATAAACCCTTCGTCCAGCCCGAGCCCATTGTCTCTGTTTTCCCCTTTCTCTCCTCTGTTCTTCCCCTTGCTCTCGAGCTCATCCTCCATTTTTGCCAAAGATTTGTCAAGATTTGAAGGCACCCCATCTATCCAAGTGTTCACAAAGGTTAGCAACTTTGTCCTTTCATCTCTCATTGCTAGATTAGCTCGTGCAATGCTCTATAAGTATAGTGATTTGTGGGTTCTAGTTTGGGAGTAATTATGTGGGAGTTTTTGATTTATATGCAATTTGAGCTCAAATTAACTTCTTAGTTTGCATATGTGTAGGTGTGGTTTACTTAGTGTCTTCCCGTCCCCGTCCTAACCACCGTCGATCGCCCGCACCGTCCCGTCGCCGGCACCACCTTGGTGAGCCTCTTGTTCTTATCCTTTTTATAAAAAAAAATCTTATTTGTATGATTTAGATAGTTAATTGTATAATTTTCTTACATGTATGATTGTTTGTTATACATAGTGCCATGACTTTGATATCCGTCCCCGTCGGCCCTCGTCCGGTTTATGATTCGGATGTGGTATATATATTCTCTTTTATAACTATTTGTTGCATTTCGCGTTTATGACAATTATGCCCATCAAGTTGACATAGATATTTTTATCTAGGAGGTATGTGAACCGGAAATTGCAACCGACCCTCTTGTCGAGAAGTTAAATTTAGTTGAAAAAGAAAACGAGTATTTGAAAGAAAAATTGAAAAGAGTTGAAGAAGAGAAGATGAAATTGGAGTTGTATGTTGCCGATGTCGTCGATGATCACAAGATCAAGATGGATGCAATGCGCTTGAAGATTAGAAAGATTAGAAACTATGCCGTTAATAAAGAGGCTTGGTATCATTATGCTGTTGGATCAATTATTACCTTAGTTGCGATTTTGATCGCATTTGTTGTTGCATTTAAATGCTTTAGCTAGATAGTTTTATGTTGTTTTATGAGAATAAGTGTGTATGAACTTTATGTATGAACTTGTATTAATTTGGTCTTTTCGGTGTTGTGTAATAAAGATGAGTCGGCAATGGATGTACGATGACCGACGCTCTCCCCAGTTCATTAATGGCGTGCATAGTTTTCTGCGTGCGGCTGAGGCAAACAAGCGGAATGGTTTTATGTGTTGTCCATGTGGTGTCTGTAAGAATGATAGGAATTACTCTAGCTCAAAAGTCATTCACGTCCACCTGTTTACGTCCGGTTTCATGTCCGGATATAACTGTTGGACCAAGCATGGAGAAAGAGGGGTTCTAATGGAAGAAAATGAAGAAGAAGAGGATGATGACAACTATGTTGGGTTCCCTGAATACGATGGTACTACAATGGGGGAAGAGAATAAAGAAGAAGAAGCTGAAGAAGAGGCATCAGATGAGCCCGCTGATGATCTTGGTCGGGCCATTGCTGATGCAAAGAGAAACTGCGAAAGTGAAAAGGAGAAGTTGAAGTTGCAGCGCATGTTAGAGGATCACAAAAAATTGTTGTACCCAAATTGCGAAGATGACAAGAAAAAGCTGGGTACCACACTGGAATTGCTGCAATGGAAGGCAGAGAATGGTGTAGCTGACAAGGGATTTGAAAAGTTGCTGAAAATGTTAAAGAAGATGCTTCCAAAGGACAACGAATTGCCCGACAGTACGTACGAAGCAAAGAAGGCTGTCTGTCCTCTAGGATTAGAGGTGCAGAAGATACATGCATGCCCTAATGACTGCATCCTCCACCGCGGTGAGGAGTACGAGAATCTGAATGCATGCCCGGTATGCGGTGCATTGCGCTATAAGATCAGCCGCGATGACCCTGGTGATGATGTTGAGGGCGAGCATCCCAGGAAGAGGATTCCTGCCAAGGTGATGTGGTATGCTCCTATAATACCACGGTTGAAACGTTTGTTCCAAAACAAAGAGCATGCCAAGTTGATGCGATGGCACAAAGAAGACCGTAAGAAAGACGGGAAGTTGAGAGTACCCGTTGACGGGTCGCAGTGGAGAAAAATCGAGAGAAAGTGGCGGGACTTTGCAGATGACGCAAGGAACGTATGGTTTGGTTTAAGTGCAGATGGCATTAATCCTTTTGGGGAGCAGAGCAGCAATCATAGCACCTGGCATGTGACTCTATGTATCTATAACCTTCCTCCTTGGTTGTGCATGAAGCGGAAGTTCATTATGATGCCACTGCTCATCCAAGGCCCCAAACAACCCGGCAACGACTTTGATGTGTACCTAAGGCCATTAGTTGAAGAACTTTTACAGCTGTGGGACATAAAAGGTGTACGTGTGTGGGATGAGCACAAACAGCAGGAATTTGACCTACGAGCGTTGATGTTTGTAACCATCAATGATTGGCCTGCTCTTAGTAACCTTTTAGGACAGACAAACAACGGATACCACGCATGCACGCACTGTTTAGATGAGACCAAAAGTATATATTTGGATAAATGTAAGAAGAATGTGTACCTGGGACATCGTCGATTTCTTCCGATCAAGCATCTCTTAAGAAAGAAAGGCAAGCATTTCAAAGGTGAGGCAGATCACCGGAAGAAGCCTCGCCACCGTACTGGTGATGATATACTTGATATGGTCAAGGGTTTAAAAGTAATCTTTGGAAAGGGTCCTGGCGGACAATCTGTTCCGAATGACGCTGACGGACACGCACCCATGTGGAAGAAGAAATCTATATTTTGGGACCTACCCTATTGGAAAGACCTAGAGGTCCGCTCTGCAATCGACGTGATGCACGTGACGAAGAATCTTTGCGTGAACCTGCTAGGCTTCTTGGGCGTGTATGGGAAGACAAAAGATACACCGGAGGCACGGGAAGACCGGCAACGTATGCACGAGAAAGACGGCATGCATCCAAAGCAGTATCAAGGTCCTGCCAGCTACGCTCTTACCAAAGAAGAGAAGGAAATCTTCTTTGAATGCCTGCTCAGTATGAAGGTCCCGTCTGGCTTCTCGTTGAATATAAAGGGAATAATAAATATGGCAGAGAAAAAGTTCCAGAACCTAAAGTCTCATGACTGCCACGTGATTATGACGCAATTGCTTCCGGTTGCATTGAGGGGGCTTCTACCGGACAACGTTCGATTAGCCATTGTGAAGCTATGTGCATTCCTCAATGCAATCTCTCAGAAGGTAATCGGTCCAGAAATCCTACCAAGGTTACAGAATGATTTGGTGCAATGTCTTGTCAGTTTCAAGTTGGTGTTCCCACCATCCTTCTTCAATATCATGACGCACGTCCTAGTTCACCTAGTCGGCGAGATTGCCATTCTGGGTCCTGTATTTCTACACAATATGTTCCCCTTTGAGAGGTTCATGGGAGTCTTAAAGAAATATGTTCATAACCGTGCTAGGCCAGAAGGAAGCATCTCCAAGGGCCATGAAACAGAGGAGGTCATTGAGTTTTGTGTTGACTTTATTCCTGACCTTAAGCCGATTGGTGTTCCCGAATCGCGGCATGAGGGCAGACTGGGTGGAAAAGGCACGCTAGGAAAGGATTCAATAATATTTATGGACGGGCATTCTTGGGCGCAAGCACACTACACAGTTCTACAAAATTCTAGCTTGGTGGCTCCGTATATCGAGGAACACCTGGATAGTGTACGCTCCAAGAACCCGGAGCAGTCTGAGCCCTGGATCAAACGTACACACATGGCACCATTCGGCGGTTGGTTGCAAACACGTCTCATGCATGACGACACTATTGGAGATGAGTTGTACTTGCTGGCCAAGTCACCATCTTCGACTATATCGACTTTCAAGGGGTACGAGATAAATGGGAATACATTTTACACGATCGCCCAAGATAAAAAGAGCACCAACCAAAACAGTGGTGTCCGCTTTGATGCAGCAAACACCAATAGGCCAAAGGACACATATTATGGTTACATAGAGGAGATATAGGAACTTGACTATGGACATGATTTGAAGGTCCCTTTGTTTCAGTGCAAATGGGTCAATCTGACTGGAGGCGGGGTAAAGGAAGACCCGCGGTACGGAATGACAACAGTGGATCTCAACAATCTTGGGTACACAGACGAACCATTCACCCTAGCCAATGATGTGGCGCAGGTTTTCTATGTGAAGGACATGTCTACCAAGTCGAGAAAAAGAAAAGATAAGGAAGCGAATACATCATACGATGAGCCAAAGCGCCACATAGTTCTTTCAGGGAAAAGAAACATCGTGGGAGTGGAGGACAAGACAGACATGTCAGAAGATTATGAAAAGTTTCATTAAATTGCTCCCTTCACAGTGAAGACTGACCCAAGCATCCTGTTAAATGATGAAGATTGTCCATGGTTACGGCGCAAAGGGACACACGCGAAGAAAAAGTTTTATACCCCAATATCCCACTCTGGGATGTGACCGGCTTCACCGTCATCACTTTCTTCTCTAGTGAGTTTCCGGACTTATCTGGAAAGTCCCACTTCGGACAAACCGGAGGGAATCTTTGTAATAGTTAGGGTATATATATGTGTTTTGGCATTTGAAACGCGAAGGAACGCTATTTTTCATGCATTTATTGATTTTTTTGAGCTAAATGACCCTGAAACTGAAAAGCACTACAAATGAACTCTGAAAAGGTTGAAACTTGGCATGGTATCATCATTTCACCCACATAGCATGTGCTAAAAAGTTGAGAAAGTTACGGCAAAAACTGGATGCACTTCGTGTACAAACTGGACAATCTCTTTCGAAGTATTAGGGTTTCGGACGAAAACTCATCTGTTACAAAGGCATTTTATTTTTTAAAACTTATTTTAACTCCAGACTTTTTGTGCATTCAATATGCACCATTCAAAGCCACGTCATCAATTTTCTACCCTTTCTGACTTCATTTGCTATTTTTCATGCATTTATTGATTTTTTTTGAGCTAAATGACCCTGAAATTGAAAAGCACTACAAATGAACTCTGAAAAGGTTGAAACTTGGTATGGTATCATCATTTCATCCATATAGCATGTGCTAAAAAGTTGAGAGGGTTACGGCAAAAACTGGATGCACTTCGTGTACAAACTGGACAATCTCTTTCTAAGTATCAGGGTTTCGGACGAAAACTCATCTGTTACAAAGGCATTTCATTTTTTTAAAATTATTTTAACTCCAGACTTTTTGTGCATTCAACATGCACCATTCAAAGCCACATCATAAATTTTCAACCCTTTCTGACTTCATTCGCTATTTTTCATGCATTTAATGATTTTTTGAGCTATAAAACTAAAAGAGCTAAACAGAATCTGTTTTTAATTAAAACACCTATTTAAATAACCTAAAAATTACCAAATTGAATATACTGATAAAACACACTAATATTAAACAGCGGGAAAAAGAATCACTCAAAAATCTATTTTTAAAGTAAAGTTATTCACAAACTAGTGATTCACACAAATTTCAAAGAATTCAAATTTGAAAACTACTGGCACTAACAGAAAGTTTATAATTTTTGTGACCTAAACCAAAAGGATTCACTCAAAAACTCTAAATATTTGGCTGTAAGTAGAAACAAAAGAAAAAAAATAAAGCAAAAAACAAAAAAAAACTGGAAAAGACCTTTAGTCCCGGTTGGATCCACCAACCGGGACTAAAAAGTTGACATAAGATATGCAAAAAAGTAAAAAATGCCCGCCTACTAGGCCACCACGGCCTGCATACGACTAGAAACCCAACTATATATGGGCCAGGATGCAGGCCCGCAGGGCAAGCAGGGCCCACAGGGCAAGGCGAACGTTAGGCATGTACTGCCTGCTTTAGAGAGGAGCTCTAGATGGCTATCGCAGCGGGGCTTATAAACAGGTGCGAGTGCCTCTCGCTTGGCGAGGTGGGACTAAACTTCCACCACGCCAGGACCAACCCTTTAGTCCCGGTTGGAGCCACCAACCGGGACTAAAGGCCCCCCCCTTTAGTCCCGGTTCGAGCCACCAACCGGGACTAAAGGCCTGGGCTTCCCGCCGCTTGGCCTGGTGAAATTCACCTTTAGTCCCGGTTGGTGGATCGAACCGGGACTAAAGGGGGGCCTTTAGTCCCGGTTGGAGCCACCAACCGGGACTAAAGGTCTCTGTATATAAGCGGCACTTACGAAATTTTCCAAAAGCCATCTAGTTTCCCCTGACGGCACCGAAGACCACGACGCCGCCAGGCTGCCGCACCTCGACGTCGTCGTCCGGCCGCTCTTCTCCCAAGCGCCGCCCGAGCCCGCGCCGGCGCCGCCACGCTGCCCGCCGCCGCCGCTCCTCCGCGCGCGCCCGCCTCGCGATCGACGACCGCTCCTCCACAAGACGCCGCGGCCCGAGCCCGCGCCGGCGCCGCTCCTCCGTCTCCGACGTCCTCCCCGCCTCCCTCCGCCCCGACGATCCCGGCCGGTGAGCCTCTCCCTCCTTAATTTTGTTCATCTTTTTTTTTCATAGATTGTTTTTTTTTCACTAGATGTTGTAGATGCTTAGTATATGTATGTATGTATACAATGTATGTATGTATGTATGTAGATGAACGGTGGAATTTGCATAGAAAAAAGTTGACCATGTATTAAAAATATTTTAATGTTGTATCTTAAAAATATTGATCAAAAACATGTTAATATCTTATTTGGAAAATGTTAATATCTTAATGTTGTATTTGCAAAAGTTTGTCATGTATTTGCAAAATCAAGTGAACAAGAATTACAAAAATCATAATCAAGCATTTAAAAAATGTTAAATTTGCATAGAAACAGTTTTGGCGTCGACGATGCCCGGCCCGCATCCTCGTCGTCGACTCGGTGGCGATAACCTGCTTGAGAGGCGCCATGTCCGGGACTGGGCTCCGCCGGGCTGGCACTGGCAGGTGCTACCTTCCGGGGCGCGCAGCTTGGTGAGGAACCGGGCTCCCATCGTCGACCCGAAGCTTCTTTGGTGGCGGTTGCGTGGGCCACTATCGGTGCGGAGGCAACCGGCCCCCGAGGAGGTGGTACGTCGCCGTGTCAGGGAGGAGGACGAGCACGTCCGTCGCTACATGGTTGCGTTGGACGTGAGGTTCTCCAATACCTGGCAGGTTCTTCAGGGATCTCACCCGAGCTATGATCCTGTGATGGTTCCTTCTCTTTGGGTGTCCACCGCCCGCGCCTCAGGAACCGCGAGTCAACTGGATTATTCGATAGTATTCGATCTGTATTAGCTAGTGATGTTATATGATAATATTCGAGATGTATTAGTGATAATACTCGAGATGTATTCGAGATTAGATTCGATAATATTCGATGATGCATTAGTGATAATATTTGAGATGTATTCGAGATGTATTAGTGATAATATTCGAGATGTATTCGTGATAATATTCGAGATGTATCCGAGATTATATTCGATAATATTCGATGATGCATTAATTGGATTATTCGAGGTGTATTAGTGACATTATTCGAGATGCATTCTAATTTGAATACTAAATTGTTTTATCTTTCTTCTGGATTAGTTAAGCTATGGACACTAGCGGCAGAGACGACCATGATCAAGAGCATATCATGTTCGACATGATCCGAAACCCAGAGGGTGAACCTGAAGATGACGGCTCACAATATCTGAACGATGCCGGTGAGGGAATATTTGAGGAAGAACCAACTGACGAAGGGCACACAAACAATGATGGCGAAGGAAATGATCTTCAATTAACAAAGACCGGCGAGGTATATATAAGGCCTCTGGTGATCATTACATGTATTAATTGATTTGTATATATATATATATATTAATGAATCTTTCTTCTTTTAGCCCTCAGATCGAGCAAATCTTCTACAAGTAGGGCAGTACGAGGCCCGGCCAAAAAGTTGCCGCCTGGCATAAAGTACAACATCGATGAGATCAAACCAAATGGCGAACCGCTTGCTCCTAAAAAGAACGCGGACAAATTTACTCGTCAGTGCGGAGTTATTGTCAGGGACCAAATCCCGATCTCCGTTCAAGAATGGAATAAGCCAAAGGGAGATCGAGAAGTTAGTTTTGTCGACGAAAGAGCAAAAGATCTGCTTTGGGAAACGCTCATGTCACATTTCACCCTACCAGAGCATTTAACAGATGCAGAACGGGAGAAAGTCAAGAAGAGTGCTCTTCAGAAGATGGCCACACAATTCCGCAACCACAAGAAAAGATTATGGGCCTGCTACGTCGAAGCAGGAAAGCAGACTCCAGAATTCACTGGAGCACTGGAGAAGGCAAAAGATCACTGGGACTTATTTGTGGAGTTCAAGGAATCGGAAGCAGCTAAGGAACAGTCGAGGATAAACAAGATCAATGTTGAGAAGAAACAGTTTCACCATGTTCTGGGGCCAGGTGGCTACAAGACTGGCCGGCCTAAGTGGGATGAATCTGAGGAAAAGATGATTGCTGCAGGGGTCACTCCAGCAACATTGGGTTGGCCCGACAGGTGCAGGACTTGGTTTTATGCGCATGGGGGAAAGTTGGACCCAAAGACAGGGGAGATTATGGTGCAGGCAAGTCTTAAAGAAGCCTCGGACGCTTTACTTGGTGCAATAGAAGCGGCTCGAACGGGGGCGTTCCAGCCCGAGAGAGAGAACGACAAGCTTACACGCGCCCTCGGGAATCCTGAACACCCGGGACGAACACGAGGCAAAGGCGTTGTTCCGTGGGTTGAGGGGTTTGCGGACTGGAACGTCAGTTACAGAAGCCGTGCGAGAAAGAAGAAGCAGGAGGAAGACAAGAAGAAGCAGGATGCAGACCGGCTTGAACAGATGGAATCAAAGCACGCGGAGTTGGAACGCGCTTTCATGCGGCAGCAGGAGCAGATCGATACACTTAGCCTGGAAAGGGCGTCTCAGCGGCAGTAGCAAGCAGATCCAGCATTGGATTGCACCGTCCCATCTATGCCGAAAAGCAGCGTGGGTTCCACAGGGGTCCCGGCCGATGATGCACTGCTGGCTCGCTACCCCGTGGATGATATCGAAGAGACGACAAGTTGTGAGCTACACATGAAAGTGAAGAACATATCCATGAAGGTGGCGGACGGCTATGCTGTACCAATTCCCCCTGAAGCAACCTTCCACGGCAATCCGATTCCACCTGGCTATGCTCGTGTCGGGGTGGATGAAGTTCTGTCGGCATATGACTCACTACAGCTTGACTTTCCTGGAGGTCAAGGGGAGCAGACACTGGGAGAAGCCATACGTGGTATCATTGTATGGAGAAAGGATTGCATCGTCTTTCCAAACTCGATGCCAAGGGCACCGACTCCTCCTCCAAGTCCGCCGCATCAGCCGACTCCTCCTCCAAGTCCGCCGCGTCAGCCGACTCCTCCTCCAAATCCGCCGCGTCAGCCGACTCCAGCCCACCCCGAGACGGAGCCCAGCGCGAGTTCGCAATATCGAACTCTGCAGCGTCAGCGGACTCCCAAGCGGAAGAGAGCACCAAACAAGAAACCCGAGCCTCCTGCCAAAAAGAAGTTAGCTTACGAGATGACTGAGGAGGAAAACAAACGGGTCGTGGATGCCGAAGTGAAGGCCCATTTTGCACCGAAACCGCCCCCGCCGCCGAAGGAGAAAATACCTGAGAAAGTCATACAACACTTTGTGGATCTTGCTAAACCGGCTGTGGAGAAAAGTGATTCGGACTATGAGCGCTCTATTAAGAAGTCATATCATGCACAAAAATATAAGGAGTCGAGCCTTACAACAGGTAGTAATAAAAGCGGGAAAACTGTTCCGCAGTTGGGAGAACAGGCAGTGCAATCGATCCCCCCGCTCAAGGTGAGTACCACCGATAAGCCGGTAATAACTGACGCTGCTAGACAGATGGCTAGAGAGGCCGGTGTCACTGTTGAACAACTCCTAGGCATCGAGGATCTTCCCACGAATATTGATGAGAAGGATCTAGCATGGAAATACGTCCCCGGGAACCCTCTGGTCAGGCCTGAGGAGGTCGAGCTTCTACCAACGCAGATGCGCAGATTGCATGACTGGTACCTGAGAGAAGTAAAGGCCGGGCGAGAGAGCCTCATGGTGAAAGTCAAGCCAGAGCATTACTTCCATGGAAATGATGTGTGGATTGACTTGCCAGAACTTTTTCAGTTATACAATCAAGACACACTGGACAAATCTCTCGTCAGTTGCTATTGTCTGTAAGTGATTTCTTTCTGTAATTTAAGTCTCTAGCTCAGCTCGTTCATTGCCTGTAATTATCCTCACTATATTCTTTTGTGTGGTATTATGCAGAATGAAGATTTCTGAAATGAAAAGAGATGGAGTCTATGGCATTGGGTTCATTGACCCAAATACCATTTATGAAAAAGTGTTAAAAGAAGAACCCAAAGACACAGAGGCCAACTTGCTAATGTTTTTGAAGGAACTAAATGCCAGACCAGAGATAGTATTTCCTTACAACTTCAAGTGAGTGTTACTGTCTTGTACTACAAATTCTATTTTGCTTACTCGATGTTAAGTGTAGTTGATGAGTTATGCATGCCCGCTTATACAAACGTGTGCGCAGTTTCCACTGGATCCTGCTAATCATTAGAGTTGACGAGGGAAAAGTTGAAGTACTGGACTCACTAACTAGAGACCCTAAAGAATACTACAACCTGAAGTTGATGCTCGACAGGTAATTTCAATCATTATCGCACTATGTCGGCCTCTTTAATTCATTTCCTGATATCAAGTAATTAATAACTCCTTTATTCATTTTCTTTGCCGGGCAGGGTTTGGAAAAAGTTCATCAAAGAGGTTGTCGGTCCATGGAAACCAAGCCTGAAATGGTGGCGCCCAAGGGTAATTAAGTAGTACTAGCTAGCTAGCTACGTCCGCGCATCTCTTTAATTCTAGTTTCAATATCATTATCATGCTTGATTATTATCTGATTGAATTCTATTCTCGTAAAGTGCTTGAGGCAGGCACCGGGAATAATTTATGTGCATACTACGTTTGCGAGAACATTCGCATTATTATCAACGAAAGGAGCAGAGATGCAAGAAATCTTTGGGTACGTAAATACTATTCACAATTCTTTTTATCATTATCTAATATATATACACACAACTAATATATTCATATTGATCTCCTTCTTTAAAGATGCAAGAGATGCGGGATCAGCTCCTACCAACGGACCGCATACGAGCACTTCAAGAGGAAATGGCGGGATTTTTGCTTCAGAAGGTCATATCTCCCGACGGAGAATACCATTTCACCTAATGCCTGCATGTAATGATCTGCAAGTTATAGGAGAAACTGTATATACCAAATTGTATATATATATATGTGTATGCATGGTCGTACGAAAAATTCTATGATATATGATTGGTTCTACGAGAAATTCTATTATATATGCATAACGTGTACAGTATGTAGTAGCGTAAAATATGTTTGAAATGAAAAAGAATTAAATGGAAAACACAAAATGAAAAGAAAAAATAAAAAATAAACCCTAAACCCCTAAACCCCTAAACCTTTAGTCCCGGTTGGTGTCACCAACCGGGACTAAAGGTCCCCAGCCCCCGCGGCCACGTGGCAGGGATTTAGTCCCGGTTGGTGTCACCAACCGGGACTAAAGGTCCTCCAGCCCCCGGCGCGCGCTCGCGGCCACGTGGAGAGACTTTAGTCCCGGGTCGTGGCCAACCGGGACTAAAGGGTGGGGGCCTTTAGTCCCGATTTATTAGTCCCGGTTGGTGAACCGGGACTAAAGGCCCTTCCCAACCGGGACTAAAGGCCGTTTCTCCACTAGTGTAAGCATCTTGTTCCTCTTTAGCTCGTCCAAAGCAGAACAATTCACTCTTATGAAAATTTATTTTTAGACCTGACAATTGCTGCAAATACTGGTTGACAAGGAGGCATAGGTGGATGTAGAATCACTAAACGAGGCCTAACATTAACATCACGAAGTTCCTGTTCCTCGTCGTCATCTCTATGCTGCTCTTCACCTTGCTCCGGTGAGTCAGGGATTGCTGCCGCAGGTGTTCCTTCCAGGTTCAAAGAGAGAGGACCACGACCTTGCCGTTCAACGTATGACCGGATAACATGGTCTAGGTTTTCACGGAAAGCGCTATCAAGAAGATTAGAAACGCTCCTCCTGCAGAATTATTGAACAATGTATCAGCATTAATTTAGACTGCATATATACTGAATCATAAATTGCTTTTTGTGCTAATTAAGTTTCTCTTAACTAGTGCAAGAAAGAAAGATAGAAAAACCTGCTTAGAAGCTCCCTTAGTTCTGTGCTGTCATCATCACCGGGGGTAAACGTATTGGCTCTTCTGATAAGCACGGACTCATGGTCAACTAGTTGCTCAAGATTATCATCATGCCAGTAATGCGCTCTCCCATTTGACTCATCGTCGTCGTGCCACACTTCATTTACTTCTCGAAAATGATCACGAAGAAGTTCTTGTTCCTCCTTGTCATCTCTATTTTGCTCTTGACCTTGCTCTTGTGGGCCAGGGGTTGCTGCTGCTGCAGGCGTGTCTTCCAGATTCAAAGAGAGAGCACCACGACCTTGCCGTTCAACGTATGATCGGATAACATGGTCTAGGTTTTCACGGAAAGCGCTATCAAGAAGTTTAGAAACAGTTCTTCTACAGAATTATTGAACAATGTATCAGCATTAATTTAGACTAATACATGCTCAATAATAAATTGCTTTTGGTACTTAATTTCTCTTAATGCAAGAAAGAAAGAAAAACCTGCTTAGAAGCTCCCTTAGTTCGGCATGGTGATGTGTGTCCTGAGTATCTTCAGAGGCAGTAGGGCTTGATTCAGGATGGTCAATGGTGGAGGGTTCAGCGTTTTGAGTTGAAGATGAATCCAACCGGCTAGCTGCTTGACCTCGCACGAGATTCTCCAATCTGAAGCGGAACCCTTCTCTATTTACTATTGTACTCCTCCAACCAAAGCAACAAAATGTTCCGACATTGGCCCATTAGTCCAATTATTTAGCTTGCATAAAATCAAGGAAAAAAGAAGGAAAGGTCAATATCCATTAGGCATAAGCATTAGCAGCAGCGGATAAATAAGTGAGCTCGCTCTGTACACACCTCAAGCCCGAGTCGGGGTGCCGCTGCAGCAGCTGCCCGAGCTCTGTTGGGGCCACTGATGGCTGCCTCCTCTCCTCCTCCGGCAAGTCCCGCAGAAACCTCCCCTGGAGCAGCGGCTATGATAAGAAAATAAAAGCAAATGGAATGAGCAATCACCCCACAGCAGAGGGAGCCAATGGAACAGTAGCCGGCTTGGGAGGAATGGAAGGGAAGGCCACATGGATTCGTTTGCGGTGGCCGGTGGGGGAGACGGCGCGGCGGAGGGAGAGGCGCTGGAGCTCGGTGTGGCGTTCGGCAATGAGGCACGCCTGGTGACCGCGGATCCATGGGCCGGCCGTGGGCGCATGCGGCAGGTCGCCATCACTGTCGCCGTGGTCACCGTATCCCAAGCGACGTGAATCAAAATCGTTTGGAGAGTGACTACCTTGGTCGGCGCCGGTGACTAGGCTGAGTAAGGGGTCTGTAGGAACCTCCTTGGTGTCAAGGTGAGGGATTGCGGATTCATCGCTGCCGATCTTGTCGCGGTCACTGTCGTTGGTGACTAGGCTGAGGAATGGGCCTGCAGTAGCCTCCTTGGTGTCGACGTGAGGGATCGCGGACTCGTCATCGCAGATCTTGTCTGTGTGCACGCTGCCGGCAGCCGGATCCTCCACCTTGTGCGTGTTGGCATCGGTGCTCCGCCACACGAGGCGCTTCACGCCGGCGAGCAGTGCCACCATGGCATTCTTCTTCTTCTGCTTCTTCTTTTCTGCGAATGCGAATACATATATATGTAATTTAAGAACGATTCACCGGCCACTGGCGCACGTACCAACCAGATGAACAGCGTGGACGTACCGACGCAGGTGGTCGGAGGCATTCCATCAAACACCTTAGATGCGTCGGAGAAGCAGCAGCGACCGCCGGAGGAAGCTGCTCTCCATCGTCGCCATTGAAGATTGGGTTTGCGCTCTTCTTCACTAGATAGATGATCTGAAGATGGTGGCGGCCGGCGTGAGTGGTGTGTACATTTCATACGCGCGCAGGCAGAGTATTTATTGTTGGAAATATGCCCTAGAGGCAATAATAAATTGGTTATTATTATATTTCCTTGTTTATGATAATCGTTTATTATCCATGCTATAATTGTATTGATTGGAAACTCAAATACATGTGTGGATACATAGACAACACTGTGTCCCTAGTAAGCCTCTAGTTGACTAGCTCGTTGATCAAAGATGGTTAAGGTTTCCTAGCCATTGACATGAGATGTCATTTGATAACGGGATCACATCATTAGGAGAATGATGTGATGGACAAGACCCAAACTACGAACGTAGCATATGATCGTGTCAGTTTATTGCTATTGTTTTCTGCATGTCAAGTATCTGTTCCTATAACCATGAGATCATGCAACTCCCTGACATCGGAAGAGTACCTTGTGTGTATCAAACGTCGCAACGTAACTGGGTGACTATAAAGGTGCTCTACCGGTATCTCCGAGGGTGTCTGTTGGGTTGGCATGGATCAAGACTGGGATTTGTTACTCCATATGACGGAGAGGTATCTCAGGGCCCACTCGGTAATACAACATCACAATGAGCCTTGCAAGCAATGTGACTAAAGTGTTAGCCACGAGATCTTGTATTACGGAACGAGTAAAGAGACTTGCCGGTAACGAGATTGAACTAGGTATAGAGATACCGACGATCGAATCTCGGGCAAGTAACATACCGAAGAACAAAGGGAACAGCATACGGGATTAACTGAATCCTTGACATAGAGGTTCGACCGATAAAAGATCTTCGTAGAATATGTAGGAGCCTATATGGGCATCCAGGTCCCGCTATTGGTTATTGGCCGTAGAGGTGTCTCGGTCATGTCTACATAGTTCTCGAACCCGCAGGGTCTACACACTTAACGTTTGGTGACGATTAGTATAGTTGAGTTATGTTGGTGACCGAAGGTTGTTCGGAGTCCCGGATAAGATCCCGGACATGACGAGGATCTCCGGAATAGTCTGGAGGTAAAGATTGATATATGTGATAATAGTGTTTTGATCTCCGGAAGGGTTCCGGAATTCACCGGAAGGGGTTCCGGATGTTTACCGAAGTGTTCGGGTACAGCAACACTTTATATGGGCCAAAGGGATAAAGCCCACGAGGTATTGGAAAGTACAAAAAGTAGTTTTGCTGCCGCGTAAGCGGTACTACCGTTTTGTGAAGCGGTACTACCGCCCAAGCGGTACTACCGCTTGGTGAAGCGGTACTACCGCTCAAGCGGTACTACCGCTTGTGAGCAGTACTACCGCTTGTGCGCGGCTGTGCACGGTTCGGCAGGGATCCGAGTTGGACTCTTTCCCTGCGGGCCAAACCGACCTTATGCGGGCAAAACCGACCTGGAGGAGGCTTTTACTCCAAGTTTAGACCCCAAGGCTCAACATATAAATAGAGGGGCAGGGCTAGCACACGGGATACATCAGGATTTCCCAAGCCGTGTGCCGGCAACCCTAGCCCTCTAGTTCCTCCGTCATAATCTCCGTAGCGCTTGGCGAAGCCCTGCAGAGATTGTTCCTCACCACCATCACCACGCCGTCGTGCTGCTGTAACTCAACCACTACTTCACCATCGCTCGCTGGATCGAGGAGGTGAAGGCGTCATCAAGCCGTACGTGTGTTGAACGCGGAGGTGCCGTCCGTTCGGCGCTAGTTCGTGATCGGTTCGAGGGACGACTTGCGATTTGGATCGCGAAGACGTTCGACTACATCAACCGCGTTTCTTAACGCTTCCGCTTAGCGATCTACAAGGGTATGTAGATTTACTCTCCCTCTCGTAGATGCTCATCACCATGGATAGATCTTGCGTGTGCGTAGGAAAATTTTTGTTTCCCATGCAACGTTCCTCAACATTTATAGCCGAGTGCAGGCGTGTGTGGGTTTACGGAAAGACGAGGCGGGAATCGCGGGGGAATGACTCCTTTTCCATTCTCCGGCGTCGGCGGTAAGGAAGGAAAGCTCATCGCCATTGCCCATTGCCATCGCTCGCTAATGGAAAAGGAAACCAGGAAATAGACGGGCGAGAGGAGGAAGGAAGGTGGTGGCCCAAGCAAAAACGGAAAATTGAACACTTGCGCTAGATACCGGTCTCCAATACGGAGCTGCCATCTAGCACTACGTGGTCTAAGTATCTTTGTATTGCATTTTTTTCTGAATTTTGTACCTTCTTATTTTTACTCTCTCTCTTCAGTAGCTGGCCCCATCGGTGTCCTTCACATGCATGCATGACTGTGTAGCAGAATCACTCTCTTTTCTCCCATACAATAAATCCAACCATTACTTTCTCCTTGGCTAATTTAAAACATACGTATCTTTTAAACCATATATTTGTTTTTCAAAAAAATTATATATGAACTCCTTACGTCAAAACATTTAAAATGAGATCAATCTTCGATATTTTTCGACCACGTTTAAATTTGAACGTATATTTCACATTTTAAAAATAATCAGTTTCACAATGATACATTATAATTTCATTTTCTGTAGTCACTATTGCACAATGCAGAACCTACATTTTACTTTCCAATGGCTTGTTTCACAAAAAAAAAACTTATTTCAATTGCACATTTTAAATAACATATTTCACTCTTTTTAAGTAAACTATTACACATGTACAAATAATCAGTTTCACAATGATACATTATAATTTTACTTTTTGTGGTTAGTATTTCACAATTCAGAACCTACATTTTACATTTCATTGCCCTATTCCACAAAAAACACATCTATTTCAATTTCACATTTTTGAAATAACATATTTCACTCTTTTCAAAAAATCAGTTTCACATTGATACGTTATAATTTCACTTTTCGTGGTTACTATTTCACAATTCGGAACCGACATTTTACATTTCACTGCCCTGTTTCACAAAAGTTACATCTATTTCAATTACACATTTTTGAAATAACATATTTTACTCTTTTCAAAAAATCGGTTTCACATTGATACAGTATAATTTCACTTTTCGTGGTTACTATTTCAGAATTAGAACCTATTTTTTACATTTCACTGCCCTGTTTCACAAAAATCACATCTATTTCCATTGCACATTTTTCAAATAACATTTTCACTCTTTTGAAATAAAATGTTACACATTTTTAAATAACCAGTTTAACAGATTTGATATTTCAGTTTCATATTTGGGTTAAATATGTTTCTATGAAATTGGTTGGTTTAACATATTTCGATTGAAATAGTTTTTTCCAAAAAATTCTAGTGAAATAGGTTTGTTTCACATTTGGAATGTGAAACATTGAAATTTAAATGTGTTTGAAATGTATTCAAGATTGGTCTTGTTTAAAAGGCCTTGGCGCCAGGAGTTCAAATATAAAACAAATCAAATAGGAACTTATGGTTTAAAAGATATAAACGATTTAATTTAGTAAAGGTGAAATAAAAGGTTGGATTTAAGAGAAGAGAGAGAGTAGATTGTCACGTTCCTACCATGCATGCACGCAAAGGATAAAATGGCAGGGATCACTAGCTGTATTTTAATGTTTTATACGTAGTGTATAGCAGAAATGAGAATAAAGTGGTCCCACCCGCACGCATCTTGATGCGCGCAATGGATGGCGGATTTCTTGTTGCTAGGTATCATCACCGTGCAAAATGACTTTGCGGTGGTCCAAGGTACCCCGATGGAGGAGAATCGACGGTCTAGTGTACTTGCAAAATTTCATGCAGAAAAAACATTCGAGAAGCTCCACATAAGAAAAATATTTCACTTCTGAAAGTATTGAGGACTGATTTTTGTTTCTCGTGTGTAGAGCTCACCAGATGATATTTGTCGACGAAAATTTGAAAGCACCTAAAAATTTGAGCATATTTGACGT
Organism: Elymus sibiricus; assembly: GCA_039707655.1. Taxonomy (NCBI): domain Eukaryota; kingdom Viridiplantae; phylum Streptophyta; class Magnoliopsida; order Poales; family Poaceae; genus Elymus; species Elymus sibiricus. Next base: position 2,276,476 of record CM077670.1, on the reverse strand, counting down.
CACAAAACAGATTATTTATTTAGTTTTCTTTTTTTATTTACTGTTCATGAGGGGGTAGAAACACGCGGGAGATACCACACCTTTCTCTTATGACGAAACAGACCGTTGGACTGTGATCGCGGTGTCCCAGCCAAGGAATCTCGCACCACCTCGGTTCCCGGCCTGGTGGGCTGGGCTGTCGAACCCTAGATCGGTTCCATCCGGGCCAACTTTCGGCAGCTCATGGCGAAACGGTTGAAGATTCCAGGAGACTTGAAGAATAACCCAAGTATATACCGGAGCCATGAGGGACTCTACCTCAACCGACGTAGGCTACCTAGCTCAATAACCCTAGGACCCCGGAGTGTTATATAAACCAGGGGACCGAGCTCGTCGATAGACACATTACAATCTGTCGGTACTTATTTACCTGTACTCTATGCACACCCCAACTCAATTTACACAAGCAGGACATACGATATTATCTCCTTCGTGAGGGTCCGAACCTGGGTGAACCTTGCCTCATGTTACCATCGTCCCAAGTCGCCTAGCTAGAATACCCTACCGAGGGATCTGCAGGATCTAGCTCCAACAATGGTGGCCCATGCAGGTCCTGCTAGGTGAACGCCACGACTCGATGGGAGTTCATATCAATGCTCAGATGGGTTCCGGCCTGACCTTCGCGTCGGGACAACAGTTCGTCTTCGGCGTCACCACCTTCATCGTCGACCCGACTGGCCACCTCGGCCACGTCGAGACTTTCTCCCCAGGATGGATTGTAAGATTCAAAAACCTGGAATACACCAGGAGAGCTGATGTTCCAGGGTTTGGCATCTAGCCAGATCCAGGAGCAGCAGACGCCGGTTCTCCCGATCTTGATGTCAGATCCGATCTTGGAGTTGCCAAAAGATGTCGATCTTCAGGCCAAAAGTCTGGAGCGACATTCGAGTTGAAAAGGAAAGCATGGACGCTATCGGGGAAGGCGCTCGACACGAACATTTTGCTAGGACATATGTAGAGTCAAGTGAAGCGAAGGAATGCGCCGTGGGAGCCGAGGTTATCAAATTCTTTGCCATCATCAGTCTAAAGCAGTTTTGCCCTATTTCATGCCCAGAAAAAACGTTTTTGTGCCATATTATAGGGCTGCTGTTGGAGACGACGCTTGCTCATGCCAATAAAAAGCATTTTTGTGCCCTAAATTTTTGACTCCACTATGTTTTCGTACCCAAAAATAAGGCTGTTGTTGGAGATGCTCTAAGCACAGTAGGGTGTGAGTGTGACTGTGTGAGGACTTGCGCTGGAGAGGGGAGGTCCATGCATAATGAGGATAATCATCGTGATACCATGTGGAGAGAATGCAAGACACTTAGGGCATGTACAATGGTGTTATCTTAGCAGTGCCACATAGGATTAATGCTGAGGTGGAGGAAAGAGAAACCAAAGAAAAGACACTGTCTTCTCTTAATTAAGAGATGATCTCTTAACAACAAACCTCTCACCACGTTTTTAGGAACTAGAGATAAAATTAAGAGACCACCCATTGTACACCAATTCTTTTTGTCATCTCTAGACTACATGGCAGATTTAAGATAAGATTGTCTTATCAACCACTGGACATGCCCTTACACTTGTTGCATGTACATATATATAGGATTACAACAGCCTTTTTTTTTTTTTGAGGATTACAACAACCTTATGTGCTTATCTATACGCCCACGTTCAGGCTTACATTGCACATCATATCGATCGCTAACAACCCAACACGTAACTTACGGTGAAGTTCCATCGCCATGGCCATGGTCGACGCCGACGTGAGGGTGAGGATGCCCTCCTCCACCTGGCTGGACCGCTTCAGGCTGCTGGCGCTGGACCCGGGCCTCCGCGCGGAGGTGATCCAAGTCCTGGCAGTCCTGGCAACCATAGCGGCGGCTTTCATGTCCGTCCCCGCCGTGCTGCTTGGTGCGCGCCGGCGGGCAGCCCATGTCCCAGGTGTGGGTCATGGCCGTGCACCATCTGCGCATATGCGTTCCTCTTCCTCCTCTGCATCTGGCGCAGCTGGTGGTTCTACACTGACCTCGCCCGCCTCTCCTACGGCCTCCTCCTCGCCTTCTACGCCGGCAGCAAGATCGGTCCGCGCGCCGGTCTCCACCTGACCACCGTCTACGCCGCCGCGTACGTCGGCTACGCCCACGCCCTGCACCGCCTCCGTGCCGGCACCGAGCGGGCCATCGGCAGCGCGGCGCTGCCCTTACCCCACCCCACCTGCCGCACCCGTGACCAGGCCCGGACCACCACCTGCGCGATCGCCCTCACCGCGTTCGGCGTGACGACGGTCTGGACGGCGCTGATGGCGGTCTTCCTCCACCTGCTGGCAGCCGTTGAGGAGTTCAACGAGCTCGAGACCGTCAATATCCTGTCGAACGCTGGCTGCCTACACGTGGGTGGGTGGGCGTTCGTCGTCGCCCACGGATTCATGGCCATGGGTGGAGCTCTGCTCCAGAAGTGGATGCCGGTCTGTCTCACGTTCATCATCGTTTCTCCTCTGCTCACCATTATTACCGGCCTGATGGTCTCGGTGATGCTCAATTGGCTGCTGCTCATGGCGTTGACTGCCTTCCTCGCCTACAATCTCGCTGTCTATGTGGCCTACCTGCACACCGCCGCGGATCACGAGGACATTGATCAGCAAGACGAAGATATGATGTTGAATCAGCAAGACGAGCTTGATCTTCGGCACGGAGAAGCGTGCAGTAGTATGTAGGAGGGAAAGTTTTCAAAACTGAGAATGAAAAATCTGATCATACATATACCTGTTTCAGTGTTACTCTGCAAATTCATTTACTCTGTAGTTTTTTATACATGATCGACATTTTTTCAAATTTATGATTTTATGTTCAGATTTTTTAATACACGTTCTACATTTTTTCTATACATCAGGAACACTTTTTTTATATGTTTAACAATTTTGAAATACACGATAAATCTTTTTATATTTTGTGTGTGCTGACTATTTTTTTCATACATATTATACATTTTCGGTATATATCAGGAACATTTTTAATACATATTTAACATTTTTTTAAAGTATAATTAATATTTTTAATAAATGATCAATATTTTTAAAATTTTATGTTTTATGTTCCACATTTTTAATACACGTTCTACATTTGTTTATACATCAGGAACAGTTTTTTACACCTTTAACATTTCTGAAATACATGATTAATATTTAAAAATATATATTTGATACTACTTTTTTCATACACATTATACATTTTTTGGTTCATATCAGAAATAGTTTTTATGCACGTTTAAATTTTTATAAATATATGATTAACATTTTTTATACACAATAAAAAATATTCAAATGCTTTTTTAGCATTTTTGAAATACATGATAAACTTTTTCATATATGTTGTATATTTTTTGTATTCATTTTTCGTATAAGTGAGAAACAATTTTTCTATACACATTTAACATTTATTAAATGCTAAATTAATATTTTTCAAATATTTTATGTATATTTGGAATTTAAACAAAATAAAAAAAAGCAAAAGGTAAAAACAAAAAACGTAAAAAAGAAGAAGTTGTGGCCTCCCGCGTGTCTGGGCCAGTCCATCTTGCCTTCACGCGAGAGTTCCTTATAACGAGACAAAGGGGCGCCCCGTTCGCTGGCACCCCCTCCCCAACTGTCGATCGCCAGTCCGGTTATTGGTGTCCTTATTTTGGAGCAAGAACAATTATATATATATATATATATATATATATATATATATATATATATATATATATATATATATATATATATAATGGATGGAGTTTCTTCGACTTTTGCAATTACTATACACTTAAAAATGATGTTTGTGTTGGTTGGGCTATATGTTTCTTCACTTGTGTAGAGCCGGTGTCTTGTAGTCACTTGGTATAATTATGTTCTCCCTCTATAAAATAATATAAGACTTCTTTGTGTTGGTTTAATCTAACGGCAATAGTCTAACATATTATTTCTATAAAGTAATATAAGACTTTTTAGTGTTGGTTTAATCTAGGACGCCGATAACCACCATATGTCAGGTGTGGGAGAGCTTCGACCGAACGAGTTGTTCGGCACGAGAAGCTCCTGGCCCGAACGATCTCGTTCGGTACCAGAAGACCCACGCCCGAATGGCCCTCCCGATCACCCCCACACGTTGTTTCCCTGTAAAACGAAAAAGAAAAAAAGCCCAGTAACAAAAGAAAAGAAAAAGCCCAGGTTTTTTGGCATTGACAAAAAAGTCTAGTTTTTGCTGTGCTACGAAAAAATGCAATCAACTTTTAAAAAACAGAAAAATGCCATGTGTAAACAGTTTTTTTTTTGCAATAACCAAAAAAAGGAAAAAAGGTCATGGCAATTTCCATCTGTCCATACACGATGCGAAAAAATGTTTACTAAAATTGCCATTAGTAATTATATTGACATGAATGTAAAGGTTAGAAATTGCCGTGGCAAATATAGGTAATTTTTGCCATGGAAAATAGAAGTAAAAAATGCCATGAAAAAATAAAAATTTGCCATGGCAAGTGAAAAACTACATTTGCCATGGCAATAAAATGAAAAAATTGCCATGGTGGTGTAGTTACATTTGCCATGTCAACAAAAAGATAAAAATGCCTTTGCAAAAATAAAAGAAAATTTGCCATGGCAAAACTTCCGTGGTGACCACGGAAAAACTAAAAGTTGCCATGAGCTATTAAATTGACATGTAAAAAATTAAATTTGACATGGCAAAGCTTCCGTGGTGACCACGGAAAAACAAAAAGTTGACATGAGCTATTAAATTGACATGTAAAAAATTAAATTTGACATGGCAATGAAGTTACTAAATTTGCCATGGCAAAAAAAGAAGAGTTAACTTGCCATGCTTCTTAAATGTAAAATTGTCATGAGCGATACACATCGAAATTGCCATGTGTGTGCAATTAAAATTGCCGTGGTGAAGAACCTGCCATGAGAGCATTACAATGAAAGCTGAATTTGCCATGTTCGGAAGACAAAAATGTGATGGACTTCATGAGATCACAATGCACACACAAAAACAAAACAAAAAACATAAACACATGGCAACAAACAACACTTGTATAAAAAATGGCACGGACGACTGTATGATCCTCTCCATGCAGATTTGAATTGCCATGGCAACTACTATATCCCATCCAATGCTAAAAAACATGAAAAACTACGGATTAAAAATTACCATGGCAACTATGGATTAAACATGGGAGGGTTGATATAAAAAACTATCACAGCCATCATATTAAAAAGTGAAAAACAAAAAACTGATCATCAATTGACAATGATCATCGCACTAAAAAATGGGCACCTTGGCAGCGGTTGTTCATTTCTGAAATAAACAAACTTTCCAAATGCTAAAACAGAGTAAGGTATATGAAGGTTTAGCTAAGTTAATTACAACGTGGCTCACAAACACAAACTGCATGATGTTGAAAAACAGCACAACTAATGTGACAGTCGAAATCTCGCAACTACTATGGCTTGCCGAGCTCTTGCAACTCCGGCCACGGTGGCCGGCCATGAATTCAATGGGCACAACCCCTCTGTGCATCGATACAGAGGGAAGGAAGGAGGGGTAAGACTCAGCCACCTTGGGGGACGTGGTGGCGAGCTCGGAGGGGACCTGGGAAGCAGGACGACGGTGGGAACGAAGGGAGAGCATCGGTGGCGAGCCCGCCTCTACCGCGCTGGCCCGCCTCAGACGCGCGACGCCATCCTTTCGTCGGTGGAACTCCTCTCTGCAGTGGCCCGCCTCGGCTCCGCCGCCACCAGCCATGGGAACGGCTGCACAGGGGAGGTTGACATGTCGGGGCGCGGTGCGCCTCCAGGCGCTCGAGCAATCCACCGCGCGCGCGTCTCCACATCGCCGTCGATGCGCGCGCTGCGCCACCCCCGCCGCTGCCGACCTCGTGCTAGATGCATCGCCTGGTTGGAGGGGTTGGCACCCTCGCCGTCGCCTGGTCGCAAGGGTTGGCTCCGCCGGCGCCTGTGGCCTGCTCCGCCAGAAGTATCCCCTGCGCCGTCGGCTCCTCGTCCGTGAATCGAGGAGGAGGTGCGCGCGCTCGACGCGGGGGCAACGAGACCCGACCTCACCCGCCAACCTCGGCGACGCCGGCAGCCCGTCTTCAGATCCGGCGACAAAAAGGGTGAAGATAGTGGGGAGGACGAAGGGGGTGAAGATAGTGGGGAGTGTTGATGGAGGGGGCCGCGGGGGGTGGGGGGCGAAGGGGATTGGGCTTCGCTGCGAGTTCGGGCTGAGTTTCTAAGTGCCGTGGCACTTATGATTTGGGTTAATCTAACGGCTTAACAGGCGGCGCCTAAAAAGCAACTCACGTTTGTCCCCTGTCTTGGAAGGAGAGCTTGGACATTGTGCGATCTCACTAGTTCACAAACTCTCCCCAAAATTCCATCAACCTAATCCGATCCTGCGACGGGGTGGCGGCCGGAGGGGATCAGGACGTCATCGACTACGACCTCTACTGCATCATCCATCAACCTCGCCTGCTCTGGCGACCATGTCGATCATGTTCTAATCCAACATTTAGACCTCACTTTTAGTGATCCCAAGTCGGGAGTACTTTTAGATCATGTTCTTGGCACGAACTGAACCCATTATTCACAGACACCATGGACAGAAGACAAGCAGAAACATACTACTAATTTAAGAAGGCACGCACTATTATTTCTAGTGCTACTAGATCAAGACCAACTAACTAAGCTAACCACATTGGTACATCAACAGCCACCAACTTAATTACCAAAAGTAAGTCTAGACTGAACCATGCCTGCCACGGAAACACAACCAAACTGGACTAAGGGCCAATTCTTTTGGTGGCTTTTTTTGACTTTTAGAATAAGCTGGCCCCTATCCAGCTTATTCTAGAAAGCCAACTAAAAATATTTTTTTAGAAACCTACTAGTCAAGTCTTAATTAATAGGCTTCTAGAAAAATAAATTTGATTAGGCTTCTAGAATAAGAAGGAATGCTAGCAAAAGAACTATGGATCCACCCCGCTGCCCTGCTTCTGACCTACGGATGGATCTTCACTTGAGCCTTCAGGACATGTACATGGTGACGGCCTTGGTGCCCTCGGAGATGGCGTGCTTGGCGAGCTCGCCGGGGAGCACCAGGCGGACCGCGTTCTGCACGTCGCGGGACGTCAGCGTGGCTCGCCCCGCGTACTGCGCCAGACGCGACGCCTCCGTGGCCAGCCGCTCGAACATGTCCGCCATCATCATGTCCAGCGCCTGCATCGTCTTCCCCGACGCGCCCAGGTCCGGGTGCACCTGCTTCAGCACGCGGTACACGTACATCTTGTACCCCATGTCCACCTTGTCTCCTCCCAGGCGCCGGCGACGGCGCCCGCCTTTTCCTTTCCCCGCCGCCGCGGACAGCTTCTTGTTCTTCCTCGCCGCCGCCTCCGCCTTCCTCGTCTTGGCCTTGTCCTCGCCGCCCCTGGCCCTCTTCTGCGTCGGCGTCTCGGGGCCCTCCGGCTTGTTGGGCTCGCCGTCCTGGTCCTCCTGCGGCCTCTTCTTGGTCCCGTCGTCCTGGTACGCGTAGGGCTCCTCCTGCGTCTCCTGGCTCTGCAGCGACGCCGGCGGCTTGCTGGCGCCCCTCTTGCGCTGCTGCTGCTGCTGCTGCTCCTCCGGCGGCTTGGGCGCGCCGTCGCCTCCTGCTGGCTGGACCTCCTGGTTGTTGGGGCCCTGCGGTGACGGTGAGACCGGCACCACCAGCGGCCCGGCCGGCGACTTGGCGGCGCCTCTCTTGGAGGTGGGTTGCTTCTTGGCGCCTGTGGTGGGCTGGGCTTGGGCGTCGGGGGTGGTGACGACCTCGACGTGCACGTCGCGGGAGCGGGAGACGTCGACGACCTCCGGCTGCAGGTCCTGGGTGCCGTCCGGCTGGGACTGGGAGTCGGGGAGGATGGTGGTGGTGACCTCGACGGTCTCCTCCACCACCTTGGTCTTGACGACGGAGCTCACCACCTTGCTGCCGCGGCGCTTGGGAGCCATGGCTAGCTACTCCTACTGCTTTGCTAGTGTGGACTGAAGTGAAGTGGCATACTCAAGTGGTGTTGGGTGGAGTGAGCTTCGCAGCTGGCTGAGCTCGTATATTTATGGAGCAAGGTTGGAGAGGCACGTGTAGGGTGGTCGGACACGCGGCAGACGCAGAGGTGAGACCGGCGACGTGGTAACACGGGGAGGGAGGGAGGTGGTACCACAGTAGTACTGTGAGCATTGGGTTTTCCACCGCCTTGGGCTCTGTGTGTGGCCGCCTTGGAGTACGTCTCAGCATTGCATGGCATGCACGGTGGCCTCTTTCTGGAACTTGCTTGGTTGGGATAACAACAAAAAAGATACGCGCGCGGGAACAATTCAAATCTTGTCTGTTTGAATTAATTTTGATTTTGACTGGACAGGAGTGCGTACTTCCTTCCTTCGAGACCACTCCTTGCTGTCTGGTCTGGTGTCGACTGTAACGCCATGGACATGCAAGCTCTTCAGCGTTACACGTCTGCGTCTTCCTCCGAGCTTCGACTCCCTTCTCTTTTTCCTTTTTCACAATGCTCCAAGCTTAGCTTATAATTAGGTTTTACTTTACTTGCACCTGGGCTCCATATGGGCCTCGGCACCCTGGAGTACAGTGAGCAACTTCAAAACAGGGACATATTAGGGACAAATCGTCTGAAAAAACAATTTTGGCAAGTTGATTTTCTTCAGAATCAAAAATTGACTTACACCTATTCATGTAAGTCAATTTTTTCTTCTTAGAATCATAATCGGCTTGCACCAATTTGGGTAAGCCAATATTTTTAGAGGAACGCTCGGCCTTTGCAATCACAAAAACAAAAACCACCACATACTTCGGCTTGATATGAAACATAAAGGAAACTGACCCGATACCTGGTAATGCTACTCCCTCCGTCCCATAGACACATTATGGGACGGAGGAGTATTTAATAAGGAATGAACTAGAGTGGCATTGATATCACCCTTAAAGAAGAAAGAAAATAAAATAAAAACTACAACAAAATAATGAATTTCTAAGAACAAATGAATTAGTGGCATTACTATTACCCTTTGGAAAGAAAGAAAATGACAAAATTTGCGAAATTATGCTTTTTCATAATATGCAAGAATAAACATATACTAGTAAAATTTTCCCAAGAAAAAAGTTCCCTAAGAAGGAATCAGTTAGTGGCATTGCTATTTAACCTTAAAGAAAGAATACAATGAAATAAAAACTAAAAAAATCAAACTAATAATTTTTTGCAAGGAAAAATGAATTAGCGGCATTATTATTACCTTTAAGAAGAAAGAAATAAAAAATAAAGCAAATAGTGAGAAAATTTATACAAAAAATGTTTTTTTTCATATGCAAGAACAAGCATATAACAGTGGAATTCTTAAAAATAAGTTTCATAATAGGGAATGAACTAGAGTTGCATTGATATTACCCTTAAAGAAGAAAGAAAATGAAATAAACTAAAACAGAAAAAATTCTAAGAACAAATGAATTAGTGGCATTACTATTACCCTTTGAAAGAAAGAAAATAAAAAAATGAGAAAATTTGCACATAATTTACTTAGAAATTACGCTTTTTCATAATATGCAAGAATAAACATATAATAGTGGAATTTTCGCAAAAAAAGTTCCCTAAGAAGGAATCAGTTAGTGGCATTGATATTTAACCTTAAATATCAAAATTATCAGTTGGTGGCATGGAAAATAGTGAAACAATTACACTTTTTTTTTCATATGCAAGAACAAGCATATAATAGTTGAATTTCTCAAAAATAAGTTTCATAATAAGGAATGAATAAGAGGGGCACTGATATTACTCTTAAGGAAGAAAAAAATGAAATAAAAACAAAAACAAAATAATGAAATTTTCTAAGAACGAATGAATTAGTGGCATTACTATTACCCTTTGGAAAGAAATAAAAATGACAAAATTTGCACATAATTTACATAGAAATTATGCTTTTTCATAATATGCAAGAATAAACATATAATAGTAGAATTTTCGCAAAAAAAGTTCCCTAAGAAGGAATCAGTTAGTGGCATTGATATTTAACCTTAAATATCAAAATTATCAGTTGGTGGCATGGAAAATAGTGAAACAATTACACTTTTTTTTTCATATGCAAGAACAAGCATATAATAGTTGAATTTCTCAAAAATAAGTTTCATAATAAGGAATGAATAAGAGGGGCACTGATATTACTCTTAAGGAAGAAAAAAATGAAATAAAAACAAAAACAAAATAATGAAATTTTCTAAGAACGAATGAATTAGTGGCATTACTATTACCCTTTGGAAAGAAATAAAAATGACAAAATTTGCACATAATTTACATAGAAATTACGCTTTTTCATAATATGCAATAATAAACATATAATAGTAGAATTTTCGCAAAAAAAGTTCCCTAAGAAGGAATCAGTTAGTGGCATTGATATTTAACCTTAAATATCAAAATTATCAGTTGGTGGCATGGAAAATAGTGAAACAATTATACTTTTTTTTTCATATGCAAGAACAAGCATATAATAGTTGAATTTCTCAAAAATAAGTTTCATAATAAGGAATGAATAAGAGGGGCACTGATATTACTCTTAAGGAAGAAAAAAATGAAATAAAAACAAAAACAAAATAATGAAATTTTCTAAGAACGAATGAATTAGTGGCATTACTATTACCCTTTGGAAAGAAATAAAAATGACAAAATTTGCACATAATTTACATAGAAATTACGCTTTTTCATAATATGCAAGAATAAACATATAATAGTAGAATTTTCGCAAAAAAAGTTCCCTAAGAAGGAATCAGTTAGTGGCATTGATATTTAACCGTAAATATCAAAATTATCAGTTGGTGGCATGGAAAATAGTGAAAAAATTACACAATTTTCTTTTCATATGCAAGAACAAGCATATAATAGTTGAATTTCTCAAAAATAAGTTTCATAATAAGGAATGAATAAGAGTGGCATTGATATTACTCTTAAGGAAGAAAAAATGAAATAAAAACAAAATAGTGAAATTTTCTAAGAATGAATGAATTAGTGGCATTACTATTACCCTTTGGAAAGAAATAAAAATGACAAAATTTGCACATAATTTACATAGAAATTACGCTTTTTCATAATATGCAAGAATAAACATATAATAGTAGAATTTTCGCAAAAAAGGTTCCCTAAGAAGGAACCAGTTAGTGGAATTGATATTTGATCTTAAAGAAAGAAAGAAAAATGACAAAATTTGCACATAATTTACATAGAAATTACGCTTTTTCATAATACGCAAGAATAAACATATAATATTGGAATTTTCACACAAAAAAAGTTTCCTAAGAAGGAATCAGTTAGTGGAATTGATATTTGACCTTAAAGAAAGAAAGAAAATGAAATAAAAACTAAACAAAATCAAACTAATAATTTTTTGTAAGGAAAAATGAATTAGCTGCACTGATATTACCCTTTATGAAGAAATAAAATAAAATCATTTAAAGCTAATAGTGACAAAATGTACAAAAAAAAAATTGTCATATGCAAGAACATGCATATAACGGTGGAATTTCTCAAAAAGAAGTTTGAGAATAACGAATGAATTAGAGTGGCATTGATATCACCCTTAAAGAAGAAAGAAAATAAAATAAAAATAAAAACTAAAACTAAAATATCAAAATAATGAAATTTTCTAAGAACGAATGAATTAGTGGCATTACTATTACCCTTTGGGAAGAAAGAAAATAAAAAAGTGACAAAATTTGCACATAATTTTCATAGAAAGTACGCTTTTTATAATATGCAAGAATAAACATATAATAGAGGAATTTCACAAAAGGAAGTTTCTTAAGAAGGAATGAATTAATAACATTGGCTTTGCCATTTAAGAAGAAAAAAATGAAACAAATATTGACAAAATTTGCATAAAATTTACACATAAATAGTGCTTATCATTATATGCAAGAATAAATATTTAATGGTGGAATGTCTGCAGAAAAGAAGTTTCCTCAGAAGGAATAAATTGCATTGATACTTAACCTTAAAAAGAAATAAAATGAAATAAAAAGAGAACAAAATCAAAATAATAAAGTTTTCTAAGGGAAAATGAATTAATGGCATTGGTATTGCCCTTTAAGAAGAAAGAAAAAAAGTTAGCAAATAGTGACAAAATTACACAGAAGTTGCAATTTTTTATCATACGCAAGAACAAGCATATAATAGTGGAATTTTCGCAAAAAGAGGTTTCATAAGAAGGAATGAATTATGGATATGATACAACCCTTAAAGAAAAATTAAAAAAACAAATAATGAAAATTTCTAATAAAGAATGAATTAGTGGCATTATTATTACCCTCTAGGAAGAAAGAAAATGAAAGTAAATAAAAACAAATGATGAAAAAATTTGCACATAATTTGCACAAAACTTCAGAAACTTGCACAAAACTTTGCACTGAAATTGCTTCACAAAAGTGTAAAGTTTGTATTGATGTATGTTGTTTCTTTTGATGCTTCTGTTGTTGCATCACAAAAGTGTAAAAGTTTGTATGGACGGCCCCTTTTATCTAAAAATAATAAAATCAGCAAGCATTGCCTACTGCGTATTAGTAGTATTGTCAGAATCACTTCCTTAATTTGCCCTACTGTGCTAATCACTAGCTAGCTAATACTCGTCCACCAGCTGAGCTGGGCAAAGATACAACAACACAGGTCTAAGCACCATCATTGCCTAACTAGGCAGTGAAGAACAACTTGAAACCACTTAATTTACAACAGAAGCAGCAGCCATCAACATCCCTCCCTCTCTACAACGAGTCGATGGTACCCACTTTACACAAAACAAATTAAGCTTGGTCTCTGTCTTTTGCAACAAGACTGAATGTTAAGGAAGATGCATGGTGAGACCAGTCGGTCAGTCAGTCCCAGCCCATGAGCATGTTGGTGACGCCATCGACGATCTTGCTCCGCACCGAGCACGAGAGCCCGTGGTCGTCCTCGCCCAGGTGCACCCTGTACACCTCCCATTCCCGATCGTCCACCACGTGCCTCCCGATCTCGGCCTACACACCATTCATCAACGAAAGTTTGGTTATGGTAATGGACAGCTGATAACAGCGAGGTGTGTAGTTGTCAGATAGGAATGAACATGGTGGACACATGATTTCATTACCAAGAAGACCCGTCTATGGAGGTTCTTGAGCGCGAGGGTGATGTCGTAGAACACCAGCGGTCTGCCCTTCCCAGACACCTCTACCGGGTTCGCCACCAGCAGCTCCGCGTCGGGTCCCCGGTTCACCAGCGCCACGCGGAGCGGCCGCAACAGCTCCATCCTCAGGCGAGAGCACATGCTTCTCTGTTTCTGCTGGTCGAGGATCTTCTTCCCGTCCGACTGCACCGCGAACAGGTCCACCTCGCACCGGCCCTTCTGGCCCGCGTAGAACCGGCCATATGAGATCTGACAGCAAAATAGTCTGAATACATCTCCCAAAGAAATAAAACAAAAATGTGCTTCTATATACTGTTATTACCTGGATGTTGCAGTCCTTGACTGTTCTCATGATGTCATACAGGAGGCCCTTGTGGTCACCGCACTGGATCTGAATCAGGGTGTGCACGGGGCTGAGGGAGTTGTCCATCGTGACCGACAGTCTACTGTCAGACCTCGAGCGGCTCGACTGCTCCTCAATGACATCTACCTCGCTGAACATCTGCTCCAGGACAAGAGGCGACAACAACGCTGATGCTTGGAGGCAAGAAGACATGTCCTCTGTCGCGGATTCTATTTCGCAACTCGTCACGGAGTCGCCTAAGACGCTCTGCAGCTTTTCATAGGCCTCTTCCCTCCTGCTCTTTGTATGTAGAAGTTCCCTGAAATCATTGCACAAGGTATCCGTTCATCTACTACCTTCACAAAGGTATGTCATGCTTATATTTGAAATGATGAACCTTAGTTACTAAACATAAACCAAAAAAGCCTTGCATTTCAATGATGGACCTTAGTAAACAATAAAATACACAACTGAAGATAGCTAGTAAACTGGGGGGGAATAAAACATTACTGAACAACTTCATACTGCTCAGGCAATTAATTCACGAGTTATAGAAAAGCATATACTCATATCATAATATCGCAAGGAAAATTATGCATATCCTAAGACAATATCATATCCCTTGAAAAAATGGAACACTGTTTAACCAGCAGTAAAAAAAGGGTTGGCACAAAAACTTTCTTATGGGATTGACACATAGAAGATACTATACGAAGCACTGAAAAGGTTGTATGAGGAGATAAGAAATGGACCTAGCATCTGTGATGAAGAAAAGGTCCATCACTCTCCCATCGGGCGTGGTGGAGACCTTCACCCTCCTAATTGTGAGTTCCATATCGGAGAGCACGCACGTCACGTCTGCAAATCAGACAATTCCCACCAAGCAGGTCTGGATTAGACATTTCTGTTTTACATACACATTTTGAATCCTGTCATGCTCTTGCACTAGGAAAAACATTTCTCAAACATGGCCATTAAGACCTCCAAGTGAGGACTACACATCCTAAGGTAATAGTCATTTTCTCGGAGGGAATTGAGGTGCCAAACAATATAAGTGCGAAACGAAGTTGACCGACAAGAATACATATCGATTAAGTCACAGTAGATAAACATGTGAATTCCTCCGCTTGCTTGCGTATGTGAGCGGTCTACCAGGAGACCAATGATAGTCTCACAAGAAAGCATGGAAGAAAGTCAGTCAGTTAGTCAATAGTCAATGTAATCCGGAGGGCTCGGCGAGTCAGGGAAGAAAACACATTCAGTAATATCATACATACACTAGTGCCAAACAAAATAGTAATTCCTGTAAAACGGCATCCACATAGACAGCATCGATCAAGCAGTACCTAGAAAGAAGCTGCGCGGAAATTGAGTTAACCAATTAGGCGGTTCGTTGACAAGCATATCCTACTAATCTGAAGCAAAAGGCATGAACTGAAGAAATCTAGCTAGCAGCAGCAGTAGTACCATGGAGGAGGCCCATCCGGTCGTAGCAGCAGAACTTGAGCAGGAAGACCTGGGGCTCCCCGGCGGCAAGCGCGAGGCCGGCGGCGGCGAGGTATGCGCTGTCGACGCCGAAGGGCGCGGGGACGGGGCAGAGCTCGACGAGGCGCTCCTTGAGGACGTCCCAGGCCACGGCCCGGCCCCGGCGCGCGGACACCCAGAGCACGATGTAGCACCAGCGGCCGTCGGTGCTCATGTCGCCCTTGAGGACGTTGAGGCCGAAGAGGAGGACGAGGCGGCAGAGGTCGCAGCCCAGGCCGGTCTTGTCGGGGCAGCTCACGGTGACCACCGTCGGGGCGCCCGCCGCGTCCCCGTGCCGGATTTGCACCACCTCGTCGCTCGGGCTCGGGATCCTCATCGCTCTATCTTGTTCTGGGTGATGGCGAAAATCAAAAATCAAATCTTTGGGTTGGTTTGGTTGGTTGCTCCGTCCTCCGGAAAGGGGAACTTTGCTCACTAGTAGTAGTACTAGTACAGTGGCGGGGACGGGATTGGGGGTGGAGGCGGCGTCGGGAGGGGGATCTTGTCTTGTGTTGGTGGCCGGCCGCGGCCGGAGGGGAAGGGGACGAGGAATCTTGGGGAGTGGATTCCTCCCACACTCTTGGCATAATAATCTGAGGGTGATGGCAAAGATCCCCCTCCCGACGCCGATGGCATAATAATCTTAGGAGTTAAATACACTGGAGGTCTTAAAAGTTTCGTTGGTGTGTCACTTTAGTTCTAATTCTTTCAAAATGCACCTTTAGATCCTAATTCTTTAGTAAGTGGTTCATCCGAGGTCCTTTTTTCACGAGCGCTCGCTGACCTGCCCGCGTGGTGCGTTGACCCACGCCACGTCGACAGAGGGCCCAACCGTCAGGCGAGAAAAATACACTAGAGGTCCTAAAAGTTTCTGGGCAGTGTCACTTTAGTCCTACTTCTTTCAAAATGCACGTTTAGGTCCTAATTCTATAGTGAGTGGTTCACCCGAGGTCCTTTTTTGCACGATCGCTCGCTGACCTGCTCGGTTGCTCGTTGACCCACGCCACGTCGACTTAGGGTCACTAGCAGATGAGGAACATTGCAAAAGACCCTAATTTTTCATTAAGTTTCTCAAATCGCTTGCTCTGATTTGAGGTTAGGTGGTAGGAGCTTGTGGACGAGGCGGCGCCGACGACGATGCTGCAACGCTCCTTTTCGTCACCTGCTTCCCTGCCGAGGAGCTTGCTGTGGGCACGAGAGAGAGAGAGAGAGAGAGAGAGAGAGAGAGAGAGAGAGAGAGAGAGAGAGAGGATTTCGGTAGGGGCTGGGGAATGTCAAGAGGGGGGTTTACAAGGGGCTTTCTGTAAAAAAAGAGCAACCGCAGCGGCCTCTAAGTTGACGTGGCGTGAGTCAACGCATCACGCGAGCAGGTCAGTGATCGATCGTGCAAAAAAGGACCTCGGACAAACCACTTACTATAGAATTAGGACCTAAAGGTGCATTTTGAAAGAAGTAGGACTAAAGTGACACTGCCCAGAAACTTTTAGGACGTTTCTCGCCTGGCGGTTGTTGGGCCCTCTGTCGACGTGGCGTGGGTCAACGCGCCACGCGGGCAGGTCAGCAAGCGCTCGTGAAAAAAGGACCTCTGGTGAAGCACTTACTAAAGAATTAGGACCTAAAGATGCATTTTGAAAGAATTAGGACTAAAGTGACACCCTGACAAAAAATTTAGGACCTCCAGGGCATTTAACTCTAATCTTAGTTACCGGGGACAGCAACCAGAAGCGTGTATGGCAAAGCAAGCGGCGATGGGGACTGAAGACTGTAGCTTAGCTTTGTCCCCGGTAAGTAAGCAAACACGTGCCATGCCAGTACAAGTCAGGCACAAAGTGAAGAGAGAGGTTGAAAAATCAGGCAACCCAAAAGATCCACATCGCTGTCTGCCTTGATCTCCCCTGCTGCTTTTTATGGTGGTGGTGGCATTTCTAAGTTTTACCACTAGTAGTAGAGAGAGTACCACGTACAAGAAAAATGAGCTCCATCCATCCATTTGGTGCGGGTGTGGCGATCAAATCCCAACTACACATGCCCCAGGGCTACTACGTCATCTGTACATGTTATGTTTTGTCACCCATTTTGTCATCATGTTTAATTTAGCTGATTCTTTTTACTACCATCCATGAGTGACATACATAATATAGACAGGCCAGCAGCTCAGCCAAGCCAGGTTTTATTTATTTGTCCAGGGGCCAGCAGCCAGTTTTTGTTCTATCTACAATTAACCATGCAACCATTCCGTCGTCTTTTCATTGCAAGGATGAAGGACACAAACAAATACAATTGTCGTTTTTTCATTGCAAGGATCCAAAGGGTGTATTTTTATAGACAAATTAAAGAGCAAAGAAGCAAATTCAGAGCCACCCTATTTCATCCTCCATATGTTTTTCCGTGGAACGTACTTGAATATGTACCGTGTATGGCGAAGCTGCGATGGAGACTGACAGTAGTCTCCTTTGTGCCAAATAATCAAACTCGTACCACACCGGCCCGCACGACAACAAGTCAATCAAGCAGTTGTAAAGCAACCCGCAAAAAAAAAAAAAAAAAAAAAAAAAACCCGAAAAAAGCAGTTGTAAAAGCAATAGATCACGAGCCGTGCTGCTTCTCCATTTTAGGTTGAAAAATCAAACCACCATTGCAGTGCAGTGCCCCCAACCCAAGTCCATCATATGAAGATTCACATCGCTGTCTGCCTTTGATTTGTGCTGCTTTTTATTTTTATGCTGGGGGTGGTGGCATTTCTTAATTCTACCACCATGTACTAAAAAAATCGTACTCCTAGCTAACATCCACCCATCCACGATGAACAGACAATTGAAGCCCGTCCTTCCATTTGGTATCCATATAATCCATGTCCTTGTCTCGAGCGTCGTCGTTGGCTGGATACTTCTCCCTCCATGGCCCCCCGCGCGCGTGTGTGTGGCGATCAAATCTGAATTACACATGCCGAGCTACGTCATCTTCTAATGTTATGTTTCGTCATCATCATATGATTTTATTTTTTGCGAAAAGGACTCTTATCTATTATAAAACTTCGTCAGAAGCTGCCAACAGCCAGGTTTATTTTATCAAGGAACCGACATCTAGTTTTGTCCAATCAACAATTAGCCATGGATTAAATTGTTTTCCATTGCAAAGAAGAAGATGGAAAGGGCACATTTCTCTACTCTTATCTTAGACAAAAGATGAATGAGAAAACAAGGAAGAGACACCATTATCATTACTACTCCTGCACAACATTATCATTATTATTATCTTCACAACTAAGGTACTGCATTCTGTAACAACCAGCTACATAACTACAAATTAATCAAGGATGTGTGGTTATTTCCTCCGCACTAAATTGACAGCTGAGTCACAAAAGGAACCCCGCCAAGTTTCATAGCACTATCACCCAAACAAGGTACTGAGTTTCTTGGAGCAACTCATAAGCTGGTATGCGGTGCTAGTTCATCATGAACTATGCAAACGTGTAAAGAGATACACAAAAGAGATTTAATCTTAGACCACTTTCTATACCTTTCTTCCATCTTCATCGCTGCTTTCTCCTGATACAGCCAGTTAGGAAATTGTGTGGGTGATGCATGTCTAGGCATACAATTTAGTTTTAGAAAGTTGACCAACCACACGACTCCCTAACTGGCCATATCATGTGAACAAAGCTGACATCTAGTATTAATTTAGAGCCAGTCATCATGCCCGCAAGCCTAGCCATACAATTTAGCTTCAGAATGTGCGCCACCCACACGATTTCTTAACAGTCTGCACTATGTGAACAAAGTTGACATGTATTATAGGGGCCTCAGGTAGGGGCCTCAGGCAGGGGGATCCCATCTCCACCTTGCTCTTCAACTTTGTCGTCGGGGACACCTAGAGCACGATGTAGCACCAGCGGCCGTCGGTGCTCATGTCGCCCTTGAGGACGTTGAGGCCGAAGAGGAGGACGAGGCCGCAGAGGTCGCAGCCCAGGCCGGTCTTGTCGGGGCAGCTCACGGTGACCACGGTGGGGTCGCCCGCCGCGTCCGCGTGCCGGATTTGCACCACCTCGTCGCTCGGGCTGGGGATCCCCATCCCTCCCTCTCTGTTGTCGATACTAGCAAAAATCAAATCTTTGGTTTGGTTGGTTGCTCCGACCGTCCGGAAAGGGGAACTTTGCTCCCTCCGTCCCCTCTACTCGCTAGTGCTATCAGTACGGTGGATATGGACTGTGGTCGGGGTGCGGGGACAGGATTGGGGGCGGCATCGGGAGGGGAGGGGGGATCTTGTCTTGTGTTGGTGGCCGGCCGGAGGCGGAGGGGAAGGGGACGAGGAATCTTGGGGAGTGGATTCCTCCCATGCTCTTGGCATAATAATTTGAGGATGATGGCAAAGATACGGCCGGGAGGGACGGAGGATAATCTTAAACAAAACCAAATCGTTGGTACGTGTTATGGTGCGTGCCTTGCCTTTGAGCCAACTAGAGCGGCAAAAACGACAAAATTGACTTGAGCACGAAAAGAATTCACAAACTGAACTGTGTTTGAAAAAATTTCACCCAGCTGACCCTTTTGTGCAGCGCCCGACAGTCAGGCGCTGCACTCTACTCCACTGTGCAGCGCCTAACTCTCAGGCACTGCACGCCTGGCCAGCATGGCACATTTGGGCCCCGCACCGAGCAGTGCAGCGCCTTGGAGCTAGGCGCTACACATGTAATGTGCAGCGCCTAGCTCTTAGGCGTTGCACATTCTGTTAGTAGTTGGTAGGCTGGCCCCCCTCCCCCCCCCCCCACACATCCCCAACCCCCAACCCCACACCCTCTCTCCCCCTCCTCCTTCCTTCTCCAAATCTTCCAAATCTGAAGATTTTCTCCGTGGATTTCGAACCCAATCCCTCCCTCAAGGTAATCTCCTCCGATCCCATGGTTTTCATCCAAAAAATGCTCACATTTGCTCAATTTTTGCTAGGGTTAGGCAAACCCTAGTTCTTCATGGATTTTGCAATTTATATGGAGATATGAGATGATTGTTTGACATTTTGCTAGGGTTAGGCTTCTTAGTATGTTAGGGTTAGGGCTATGGTTCTTGTTATGTTGGGGTTAGGGTTAGGGTTGTTTCACTAGTAGAAAACGGACCTTTTGTCCGCAGCTTTAGTCCCGGTCGGGTTTTGAACCGGCACTAATGTGACCATTAGTCCCGGTTCAGGACGGGCATCATTAGTCGCGGTTCGTTCCGGACCTTTAGTCCCGGTTCGTAACACGAACCGGGACTAATGTGGTGGTGGCAGGCTGGTGTCAGCTGGGGCCCCCACGAGCCCCTTTAGTCCCGGTTGGTATCACCAACCGGGACTACAGGCCCCCCCTTTAGTCCCGGTTCGTAACACGAACCGGGACTAAAGGGTGGTGGCAGGCTGGTGTCAGCTGGGGCCCCCACGAGCCCCTTTAGTCCCGGTTGGTATCACCAACCGGGACTAAAGGCCCCCCCTTTAGTCCCGGTTGGAGATACCAACCGGGACTAAAGATCCCCTATATGAATTCGGCCAGCCCGATCACAGTACTCCTCCCTTTTTTTTCCCTTCTTCCCCTCCTTTGTTCTTCCCTCTTCCTCGAGCTCATCCTCCATTTTTGCCAAAATTTGTCAAGATTTGGAGGCACCCCATCCATCCAAGTGTTCACAAAGGTTAGCAACTTTGTCCTTTCATCTCTCATTGCTAGATTAGCTCTTGCAATGCTCTATAAGTATAGTGATTTGTGGGTTTTAGTTTGGGAGTATTTATATGTGGTAGTTCATTTGATTTATATGCAATTTGAGCTCAAATTAACTTCTTACTTTGCATGTGTAGGTGTGGTTTACTTAGTGCCTTCCCGTCCCCGTCCTAACCACCGTCGATCGCCCGCACCGTCCCGTCGCCGTCACCACACCTTGGTGAGCCTCTTGTTCGTTCTTATCCTTTTTATAAAAAAAAATCTTATTTGTATGATTTAGATAGTTAATTGTATAATTTTCTTACATGTATGATTGTTTGTTATACATAGTGCCATGACTTTGATATCCGTCCCCGTCGGCCCTCGTCCGGTTTATGATTCGGATGTGGTATATATATTCTCTTTTATAACTATTTGTTGCATTTCGCGTTTATGACAATTATGCCCATCAAGTTGACATAGATATTTTTATCTAGGAGGTATGTGAACCGGAAATTGCAACCGACATAGATATTCTTGTCAAGAAGTTAAATTTAGTTGAAAAAGAAAACGAGTATTTGAAAGAAAAATTGAAAAGAGTTGAAGAAGAGAAGATGAAACTGGAGTTGTATGTTGCCGATGTCGTCGATGATCACAAGATCAAGATGGATGCAATGCGCTTGAAGATTAGAAAATTTAAAAAATATGCCATTGATAGTGAGGCTTGGTATCACTATGCTGTTGGATCAATTGTTACCTTAGTTGCGATCTTGATCGCATTTGTTGTTGCATTTAAATGCTTTAGCTAGAGAGTTTGTATGTTGCTTTATGAGAACAAGTGTGTATGAACTTTATGTATGAACTTGTATTAATTTGGTCTTTTCGGTGTTGTGTAATGAAGATGAGCCGGCAATGGATGTACGATGACCGATGCTCTCCCCAGTTCATTAATGGCGTGCATACTTTTCTGGTTGCGGCTGAGGCAAACAAGCGGGCGGATGGTTTTATGTATTGTCCATGTGCTGGCTGTAAGAATGATCGAAATTACTCTAACTCAAGAACCATTCACATCCACCTATTTGAGTCCGGTTTCATGTCCGGCTATAACTGTTGGACCAAGCACGGAGAAAGAGGGGTCCTAATGGAAGAGAATGAAGAAGAAGAGGATGACGACAGCTATCCTGGCCATGGGTTCCATGAATACGATGGTACAACAATGGGGGAAGAAGCTGAGCCGGCAATGCAGGAAGGAGCTGAAGAAGAGGCATCAGATGAGCCCGCTGATGATCTTGGTCGGGCCATTGCCAATGCAAATAGAAACTGTGCAAGTGAAAAGGTGAAGCTGAAGTTGCAGCGCATGTTAGAGGATCACAAGAAATTGTTGTACCCAAATTGCGAAGATGACAAGAAAAAGCTGGGTACCACACTGGAATTGCTGCAATGGAAGGCAGAGTATGGTGTACCTGACAAGGCATTTGAAAAGTTGCTGAAAATAATGAAGAATAAGCTACCAAAGGACAACGAATTGCCCGACAGTACGTACGAAGCAAAGAAGGCCGTCTGCCCTCTAGGATTAGAGGTGCAGAAGATACATGCATGCCCTAATGACTGCATCCTCTACCGCGGTGAGTACGAGGATTTGAATGCATGCCCGGTATACTATGCATTGCGCTATAAGATCGGCCACGATGACCCTGGTGATGTTGCGGGCGAGCGCCCCAGGAAGAAGATTCCTGCCAAGGTGATGTGGTATGCTCCTATAATACCACGGTTGAAACGTTTGTTCCAAAACAAAGAGCATGCCAAGTTGATGCGATGGCACAAAGATGACCGTAAGAAAGACGGGAAGTTGAGAGTACCCGCTGATGGATCACAGTGGAGAAAAATCGAGAGAAAGTGGAAGGACTTTGCAGATGACGGAAGGAATGTATGGTTTGGTTTAAGTGCAGATGTCATCAATCCTTTTGGGGAGCAGAGCAGCAATCATAGCACCTGGCCTATGACTCTATGTATCTATAACCTTCCTCCTTGGTTGTGCATGAAGCGGAAGTTCATTATGATGCCAGTGCTCATCCAAGGCCCCAAGCAACCCGGCAACGACATTGATGTGTACCTAAGGCCATTAGTCGAAGAACTTTTAGAGCTGTGGAATGGAAAAGGTGTACGTGCGTGGGATGAGCACAAACAACAGGAATTTGACCTGCGAGCGTTGCTGTTTGTAACCATCAATGATTGGCCTGCTCTCAGTAACCTTTCAGGACAGACAAACAAGGGATACCACGCATGCACGCACTGTTTAGATGATACCGACAGTATATATTTGGATAAATGTAAGAAGAATGTGTACCTGGGGCATCGTCGATTTCTTCAGAGCAGGCATCCCGTAAGAAAGAAAGGCAAGCATTTCAAAGGTGAGGCAGATCACCGGAAGAAGCCTCGCCACCGTACTGGTGATGATATACTTGATATGGTCAAGGATTTAAAAGTAATCTTTGGAAAGGGTCCTGGCGGACAATCTGTTCCGAATGACGCTGACGGACGCGCACCCATGTGGAAGAAGAAATCTATATTTTGGGACCTACCCTATTGGAAAGACCTAGAGGTCCGCTCTGCAATCGATGTGCACGTGACGAAGAATCTTTGCGTGAACCTGCTAAGCTTCTTGGGCGTGTATGGGAAGACAAAAGATACACCGGAGGCACGGGAGGACCAGCAACGTATGCACGGAGAAGACGACATGGATCCAAAGCAGTTTCAGGGTCATGCCAGCTACGCTCTTACCAAAGAAGAGAAGGAAATCTTCTTCGAATGCCTGCTCAGTATGAAGGTCCCGTCTGGCTTCTCGTCGAATATAAAGGGAATAATAAATATGGCAGAGAAAAAGTTCCAGAACCTAAAGTCTCATGACTGCCACGTGATTATGACGCAACTGCTTCCGGTTGCATTGAGGGGACTTCTACCGGAAAACGTTCGATTAGCCATTGTGAAGCTATGTGCTTTCCTCAATGCAATCTCTCAGAAGGTAATCGATCCAGAAATCTTACCAAGGTTAGAGAATGATTTGGTGCAATGTCTTGTCAGTTTCGAGTCGGTGTTCCCACCATCCTTCTTCAATATCATGACGCACGTCCTAGTTCACCTAGTCGAGGAGATTGCCATTCTGGGTCCTGTATTTCTACACAATATGTTCCCCTTTGAGAGGTTCATGGGAGTCTTAAAGAAATATGTTCGTAATCGTGCTAGGCCAGAAGGAAGCATCTCCAAGGGCCATGAAATAGAGGAGGTCATTGAGTTTTGTGTTGACTTTATTCCTGACATTAAGCCGATTGGTGTTCCTGAATCGCGGCATGAGGGCAGACTGGGTGGAAAAGGCACGCTAGGAAAGAATTCAGTAATATGCCGGGACGGGCATTCTTTGGCACAAGCACACTACACAGTTCTACAAAGTTCCGCCTTGGTGGCTCCGTATATCGAGCAACACAAGAATATTCTACGCTCCAAACACCCGGAGCAGTCTGACGACTGGATTACACATGAACAAACTGTGACTTTCGCCGGTTGGTTGCAGACACGTCTCATGCATGACGACACTGTTGCAGATGACCTGTACTTGCTGTCCAAGTTACCATCTTCGACTATATTGACTTTCAAAGGGTACGAGATAAATGGGAATACATTTTACACGATCGCCCAAGATAAAAAGAGCGCCAACCAAAACAGTGCTGTCCGCTTTGATGCAGCAAACACCAATAGGCCAAAGGACACATATTATGGTTACATAGAGGAGATATGGGAACTTGACTATGGACTTGGTTTGAAGGTCCCTTTGTTTCGGTGCAAATGGGTCAATCTGAGAGGAGGCGGGGTAAAGGAAGACCCGCAGTATGGAATGACAACAGTGGATCTCAACAATCTTGGGTACGCAGACAAACCATTCGTCCTAGCCAATGATGTGGCGCAGGTTTTCTATGTGAAGGACATGTCTACCAAGCCGAGAAAAAGAAAAGATAAGGAAGCGAATACATCATACGATGAGCCAAAGCGCCACATAGTTCTTTCAGGGAAAAGAAACATTGTGGGAGTGGAGGACAAGACAGACATGTCAGAAGATTATGAAAAGTTTCATGAAATTGCTCCCTTCACAGTGAATGTTGACCCGAGCATCAAGTTAAACGATGAAGATTGTCCATGGTTACGGCACAAAGGGACACACGCGAAGAAAAAGTTTTATATCCAAAGATCCCACTCTGGGATGTGACCGGCTTCTCTAGTTAGTTTCCGGACTTATATATCTGGAAAGTCCCACTTCGGACAAACCGGAGGGAATCTTTGTGATAGAACTCCGACTTATGTGTTTTGGCATTTGAAACGCGAAGAAATATTATGTCCAAAGCCATGTCATCAATTTTCAACCCTTTCTGACTTCATTTGCTATTTTTCATGCATTTACTGATTTTTTTGAGCTAAATGACCCTTAAATTGAAAAGCACTACAAATCACAATCAGAAAAGGTTGAAAGTTGGCATGGTATCATCATTTCACCCACATAGCATGTGCTAAAAAGTTGAGAGGGTTACGGCAAAAACTGGATGCACTTCGTGTACAAAATGGACAATCTCTTTCGAAGTATCACGCTTTCGGACGAAAACTCGTCTGTTACAAAGGCATTTCATTTTTTTTAAATAACCTAAGAATTACCAAATTGAATATAATGATAAAACACACTAATATTAAACAGCAGAAAAAAGAATCACTGAAAAATCTTTTTTTAAAATAAAGTTATTCACAAACTAGTGATTCACACAAATTTCAAATAATTCAAATTTGAAAACTACTGGCACTAACAGAAAGTTTATAATTTTTTTGACCTAAAGCAAAAAGATTCACTCAGAAACTCTAAATAAAGCAAAAAACAACCAAGAAACAAAAGAAAATAAATATAGAAGAAAACAAAAAAAACTGAAAAGTAAAAAAAATGCCCGCCTACTGGGCCGCCACGGCCTGCATACGACTAGACACCCACTAGTTGGGCCAGGATGCAGGCCCGCAAGGCCCAGTATGGCCCATAGGGCAGGAAAGACCGGTAGGCCTCGTAGGCCTGCTTTAGAGAGGAGCTCGAATGAGCTACCGCGCCGGGGTTTATAAACCAGTGCGAGCGCCCTTTGCTGGGCGAGGTGGGACTAAACATCCACCACACTGCGCCGTGCCAGGAACAGGCCTTTAGTCGCGATTGGAGCCACCAACCGCGACTAAAGGGGGGCCTTTAGTCGCGGTTGGAGCCACCAACCGCGACTAAAGGTGAATTTCATCCAGTCCAAGCGGCGGGAAGCGAGACCTTTAGTCGCGGTTGGTGGCTCCAACCGCGACTAAAGACCCCCTTTAGTCGCGGTTGGAGCCACCAACCGCGACTAAAGGGTCTTCTATATATACCACACTTATGAAAATTTCCCCAAATCCAGCCTTTCGTCGTCCGCGCGCGCCCCTACCCTTGCCCCTCGTCGTCGCCGTCGTTCGTCCGTCCGCGCCCCGCCGCACCTCGACGCCGCCGTCCGTCCGTGCCGCCGCACCTCTACGCCGCCGTCCGTCCGCGCCGCCGCACCTCGACGTCGTGGCCGCCGCGCCGTGTACCTAGCCGTCGCCGTCCGTCCACGCACCTCGACGCCGCCGTCGCCGTCGCCGTCGCCGCCCCTGCACCTCGCCGTCGCCGTCGCCGCCCCTGCACCTCGCCGTCGCCGTCGCCGCCCCTCCTCGACCTCGCGCGCCGTCGCCCCCTTGTGAGCCCTGCCGCCATGGCCGCCGCCCCCTCCCGTCGATCCCGCACACACACACATGCATGAACACACACACACACATATGTTCTATTTTTTATATGCTTAATTAGTATATATGCTTAATTAGTGTTTCTTTATGTAATGTTGTTTTTCTGTTTTTTATATAATGTTGTTTTTCTATAATTAGTGTTTAATTAGTATATATGATTAATTAGATTTTTTGCTTAATTAGAAGTATATAATGTCCCTAACCTATTAAAATGTTGCTTAGAAGTATATAATGTTGTATATCATATTACAGAAAAAATTTGCATACTAAAATGTTGCATAGGAAATTATAATTGAGAAATTTTTCGGAATTTTTTATTGAGAAAGGAATATTATTAGTGTAGTTATAATGTTGTATTTTTTATTGAGAAAGGAATTTGATCCAATGTATAGCAATTAGTATTTGCAAAAGTTGCATATTTTAATGTTGTATTTGCAATAGATTTTCTTAGTCCTTTAAGGGATTAAATATCAGGAATGCCCCCATTATGGATGTGCACAAGTTGATCCAATTTCTTTCTGATCTCATGCATCTACCTTTCGGATCTCTGAATACTAAATTGTTTTATCTTTCTTCTGGATTAGTTAAATAAAAGCTATGGACAATACCGGCAGAGAAGGAGAAGAGGCTGTGTTCGACATCATACGCTCCACGAGCCCAGATGATCATGATGACGGCTCGCAATATCTGAACCCTTCGGGTGAGGGTATGATGTTTGATGAAGACGAACGAATAGATGAAGGTGACGACAACGATGTTGACGAAGAAAATGTTCTTCAAATAACAATGACCGGCAAGGTATATTTAATATATAAGCCATCCGGTGATCATTACATGTCTTAATTGATTTGTATGTATTAACGAATCGATCTTTCTTCTTTTAGGCCTCCGGATCGAGCAAATCTTGTACAAGCGACAGGGTAGTTCGAGGCCCAGCCAAAAAGTTGGACAAAGGCGTAAAGTTCAACATCGATTCCATCAAAACATCAACTGGCGAACCGCTTGAACCTAAGAAAAATGCGACCACGTTCAAGAATCAATGCGGAGTTATTGTCAGGGACCAAATCCCGATCTCCATTCAAGAATGGAGAAAGCCAGCAAAGGGAGATCGAGCAGGAGTTACTTTTGTCGACGAAAGAGCAAAAGATGTGCTTTGGACTACGCTCATGGAACATTTCACCCTACCAGATAATTTGACAGATGCAGATCTGAAGAAAGTCAGAAACTATGCTCTTAAAAAGATGGCGATCGCATTCAACACCTTCAAGAAAAATGCATGGGCTAAGTACGTCAAATCAAAAAAGAAGACTCCAGAATTCACGGGAGCACTGGTGAAGGCAAAAGATCACTGGGACGCTTTCGTGAAGTTCAAGGAATCGGAAGAAGCTAAGGAACTGTCGAGGAAAAACAAGATTAATGCTGCGAAAAAGAAGTGGCACCATCGTCTGGGGCCAGGTGGCTACCAGGTGGCCCTGCCTAAGTGGCATCAATCTGAGCAAGA
This sequence comes from Elymus sibiricus, assembly GCA_039707655.1. NCBI lineage: Eukaryota > Viridiplantae > Streptophyta > Magnoliopsida > Poales > Poaceae > Elymus > Elymus sibiricus. The sequence goes on along the minus strand of CM077670.1, from coordinate 2,248,389 downwards.
GATGATTAGTAAACGGGTCAGTCCAGTTACATTGACATGGCCCCCCAGGTGCAGGACATGGTTTTATGCGCATGGGGGGATGTTGGACCCAGAGACAGGGCTGGTTATGGTGAAGGCAAGTCTTAAAGAAGCGACAGACGAAATACTTATTGCAATAGAAGAAGCTCGATCGGGGGTGTTCATGCCCAACAGAGATAACGACGAGCTTACGCGCGCCCTGAAGAATCTTGAACACCCGGGAAGAACACGAGGCAAAGGCGTTGTTCCGTGGTATGAGGGGTTTGCGGATTGAAACGACGACTATAGAAGCCGTGCGAGAAAGAAGAAGCATGAGGAGCAGAAGAAGAAGGAGGAAGCACTCCGCCTTGAAGGCCTAATATCCTCGCACCTGGAGTTGGAACGATTTGTCAGGCGACAGCAGGAGCAGATCGACTCACTCAGCCAGGAAAGGGCGTCTCAGCGGCAGCATGAGCAGATCGATCCAGCATTGGATAGCACCGTCCCATCTATGCCGAGAAGCAGCGTGGGTTCCGCCCCGGCCGATATCGATAATGCACTGCTAGCTAGCTACCCTGTGGATGATATCAAAGACAGGACTAACTGTGAGCTACACATGAAAGTGAAGAACTTATCCATGAAGGTGGCGGACGGCTATGCTTTAGCAAATCCCCCTGAAGCAACCTTCCATTGCAATCCCATTCCAGCTGGCTATGCTCGTGTCGGGGTTGATGAAGTGATGTCAGCATATCACGAGCTACAACTTGACATTCTTGGAGGTGACGAGGAGAGAACACTGGGAGAGGCCATACATCGTATCATTCTATGGAAAAAGGATTGCATCGTCTTTCCAAGGCCACCGACTCCTCCTCCTCCAAGTCCGCCGCCGCGTCAGTCGACTCCTCCTCCTTCAAGTCCGGCACCGCGTCAGCCGACTCCTCCTCCAAGTCCGCCGCCGCGTCAGTCGACTCCTCCTCCTCCAAGTCCGGCACCGCGTCAGCCGACTCCTCCTCCAAGTCCGGCACGGCGTCAGCCAACTCCTCCTCCTCCAAGTCCTCCGCCGCTTCAGTCGACTCCTCCTCCTCCAAGTCTGGCACCGCGTCAGCCGACTCCTCCTCCAAGTCCGGCATGGCGTCAGCCAACTCCTCCTCCTCCAAGTCAGCCGACTCAGCGTGCTCCGCCTAAGCAACAGCGAAAGAGAGAGGCCGTAGCTACGACGGCTAGCGGTACAACAAGCAAGAAATTCAAATATGGTCCAGACCTCAAGCCTCTTCCGAAGTTGTCTTACCACCTGACTCAGGAGGAACTCGACGACGCATGTGATGCCCAATTGAAGGCCCATTTTGCACCGAAACCGCCCGCGCCGCCAAAGGAGAAAGTACCTGAGCATGTATCACAACACTTTATTGATATGGCTCGACCGGCTGACAATCAGAAGGACTCCGACTATGTGCGGTCTATCAAGAAGTCATATTCTGCAGGGCAAAAGGAGTCGAGCTCGAGCTCGAGCCAAGCAGTTGGCAAAAAAAGCAGGAAAACTGTTCCCCAGCTGGGAGAACAAGCAGTGCAATCGATCCCCCCGCTCATTGTACAAACACATGTGAGTACCGCCGATCGGCCGGCAATAACCGACGATCTTAGAAGGCAGGCTAAAGAGGCCGGTGTCACTGTTGAACAACTCCTAGGCCTTGAGGAAATCCCCAGGATTACAGAGGAGGAAGTAAAATACCAATATGTCCGTGGCAAACCTCATGTCAAGCCTGACGAAGTCAAGCTTCTACCAACGAGAATGTACGAGTTGCATACGTGGTACATGCAAAAAACAGCAAATACCAATGAAGAGTCCCTCATGGTGAAAGTCAGGAAAAGGCATTACTTCCATAAAAAAGACGTGTGGATTCATTATTCAGAGTTGCTTCAGTTATTCAATCAAGACGCACTCGACAAATCTATCGTCAGTTGCTATTGTCTGTAAGTGATTTCTTTCTGTAATTTAAGTCTCTAGCTAGCTAGCTAGATGTGCTCTCGTTCATTAACTGTAATTATCCTCACTATATTCTTTTCTGTGGTATTATGCAGAATGAAGATGTATGAAATGAAAAAAACTAGACGCTATGGAGTTGGGTTCATTGACCCAAATACGATTAATCAGGCGATATGGGAAGATCAATATTCGAGAGAAGACACAGAGAGATTCCTGCTAGAGTTTTTGAAGCAACTAAACACCCAACCAAAAATACTACTTCCTTACAACTTCGGGTGAGTGTTACTATATCTTGTACTACAAATTCTATTTTTTGCTTACTAGATGTTAATAAGTGTAGTTGATGAGTTATGCACATGCCCGCTTATTTATAAAAAACGTGTGCGCATGCAGTTTCCACTGGATCTTGTTAATCATTGAAGTTGACAAGGGAAAAGTTGAAGTACTGGACTCACTATATAAGGATCCATCCGAATACGCAACCGTGAAGGGGATGTTCGACAGGTAATTTCAATCATTATCGCACTATGTCTGCCTCTTTACTTCATTTCCTGATATCAACTAGTTAATAACTCCTTTATTCATTTTCTTTGCCGGCGGGCAGGGCTTGGAAAAAGTTCATCGAAGAGGTCCCCGGCCAATGGAAACAACAGCTGAAATGGGTGCGACCCAAGGTAATTAAGTAGTACTAGCTAGCTACGTCCGTGTATCTCTTTAATTCTAGTTTCAATACCATTATCATGCTTGATTAATTATTACCTGATTGAATTTTATTCCATCTCCAGGGAGCTGTTGTCGCCTTGCTCAAACACAAATATAAACGAACACAAAAAGCACCTAAAAACGAAGTAGGAGTCCTCCTGGCAGCAAGGGTCAAGGTTCACCATACATCCATGGCCCTAAGGGCATCTCCAACGGCAACCCGCAAATTTCCTCCCGCATCCGTCCGCGGACAGGCGGGGACCAGTCCGCGGACACGGATGCAGGAGGCTGCCATCCAACGTTGTCCGCATACATCCGGCCAACAATTCGAACTAACCGGACAAAATTCGATCAAACACGGGCGGATTTCATATAAACATGATGGATTTCATACAAACCGGACGGAAACGGTTACATTTTGGACATATTTTTAACTTAAAAAGGTAAAACTATGTGCACGTACGGTCGCGCGGAGCTCCACTCCCACGACAGGGATACACTACACTAGTCTACGGCCGGCCGCGACGGATCGCTTTGTCTTCCCCATGTCCGGCATCCCGCTCACCGGACTGCCAGGAGCCCCGGAGGTATATTCTTCCCCCGTATCTTCCCTATGTTTGGTTGCGCCACTCATCGGAGTGGCAAAGAGGGTGCTTTCTTTGCCGACCACCGGCTCGTCGATCTCCACGCAGCCGGCTTCTTTCTCTGCCGGCATGGCACGGTTACGCGCGCGTTGACGGCGGATGGCGCGGTCGCAGGCACAGGCACGGGAGGCGCGGTACGACGCGGCATAGTCCACGGCAGCGGCAATGCCCGTGCCGCCTTGCTCCCCCCCCCCCCCCCCGGTGCCGGCCTGGAGCAACTCGCCACTCCTCCGCGAGCTAGCTTGGAGCGGCGAGGTGCTGAACCACGCGCCGGCTTGGGGCAGCAACTTGCTCCGTCGGGCTAGGCGAGGGAGGTGGAGCAGTGAGCTGCCTCGCTCGTATCCAGCGGGCCACCCAGCCTGCTTTTATGCCGGAGAACTGCTCTTCCTGCTCGTCGGATGCCATCGAAAGGGTGGAGAAAATGGTGAAATGAGGAGATGGGGAGCGGCGGACTTGGTGGTGCGATTCTTGCCTGGCGTCTGGCCTCCTTTAAATAGCGGGCGGACGACAGGAGCTTGCCCAGCGTTGTGTTTAATGCCGGCCCGCTCGTGAACGGACATGTGGACAGAGTAGGTTCCTCGGCTTCCGCGCGGGTTTAATGGAGGCGTATGAATGCGGCGAGGAAGCGTGTTCAGCCGGGCGTGCAGCGGGCGGCGTCCTCGGTCGGCGTGCCACTTCAATGGCGGAGGCAGCGAGAGGTCACGTCCGCCCTGAGCCGTCTTCAATGTGGAGCGGCGCGCTCTACAGCGGCATGAATGCGGGCAGCTGGCGCCGGGCGAGAAGCGCGCGCGGGAGGGAGGAGGGGTTTTGGGCGGGTCAGGGCGGTCAGAAGCGGGCGTGGTAACGATCCGGATTCCCACAAAGCCCCCACGTTTGTCTTCGGTTTGCGAGAGAAAGTACGTCCGGACCGCGCCTCGGATCTATACAGGACCACGTTGGATGACTTTCGCGGTCCAGACAGCACAGTCCGGACGAATGCGGGAGGTTTAAGGGTCTACGTCGGAGATACCCTAAGACCACTATAGACGAGAGGGGAATCAGAGCACTAGTTTTAGATTGAAGTTTCAAACTTGGGAGCCACATCGAAGAATAGTCTTTCCTCCATGCATGTGGTGTGGACAATACTTTCCACAAGTGAGAGTAACATGTAGTGCAATATGTACCGTGTATATATTGCAAAGTGGCGATGGGGACTGATACTGTAGCTTAGCTTTGTCCCCGGTAAGTAAGCAAACACGTGCCACAACACAACAAGTCAAGCACAAAGTGAAGAGAGAGGTTGAAAAATCAGGCAACCCAAAGATCCACATCGCTGTCTGCCTTGATCTCCCCTGCTGCTTTTTATGGTGGTGGTGGCATTTCTTAATTTTACCACTAGTAGTAGAGAGAGTACCACGTACAAGAAAAATGAGCTCCATCCATCCACCACACATGCATTTGGTACAAACAATTGAACCGTCCATTTGGTATCCATCCATCTCCGTGTCCCTATCAGGTTCGGATGCTCTGCAGTACCGCACCGTGCAATACAATACGGTCGTTGTTGTGTGGACCCGACCCCATATGACATCGGCACTACAACACCGTACAATGCTGTAGAGGATCTCAACCCGTCCCTGTCACGGACACACCACACGTCGTTGTCGGCTCCATCGGCCGATTGCTCCAAGGGTGTGGGTGCGGGTGTGGCGATCAAACCCCAACTACACATGCGTTGCTACTACCCCATCTTTATATGTTATGTTTTGTCACCCATTTTATCATCATGTTTAATTTAGCTGATTTTTTGGTACCATCCATTAGTTACATATATACATAATATAGACAGGCCAGCAGCTCAGCCAAGCCAGGTTTTATTTATCTGTCCAGGAGCCAGCAGCCAGTTTTTGTTCTATCTACAATTAACCATGCAACCATTCTACCGTCTTTCCATTGCAAGGATGAAGAACACAAACAATACAATTGTTGTTTTTTCATTGCAAAAAGGATCCAAAGGGTATATTTTGTTAGACGAATTAAAGAGCAGAGAAGCAAATTCAGAGGCAACCCTAGTCCTCCAACATTTGTGCTGTCTTTTTTTTTTTTTTTGATCTAGCTTGTAACATTTGTGCTGTCTTAGTTTTACCACTAGTACTACTACTACTACTACTAGTTGTACGACCATGTACTAAAAAAATTGTAATTCTAGCTAACATCCACCCATCCACGATGTACAGACAATTGAAGTCCGTCCGTCCGTCCATTTGGTATCCATCTAATCTAATCTAATCTAATCCATGTCCTTGTCTTGAGCGTCGTCGTCAATCGGCGCCTGGATACTTCTCCCTCCATGGATCCGTCCATGGCCGCGTGTGTGTGGCGAACTGCAGAGCTCTCTCGAACCTACCCGTTTCTCCCCAACAGTACAAAGGGAGGGCGACTCCCAGGCGAACTCGGGTTCCCCCCGGCAAATCCGGTGGTCCCCTTCGCCTCCGGCGGCCGTCTGGCCGGTCGGAGGGATGGGGGACCTCGGATCTGAGGTGTGGGGGTGTATATAGGAGTGAGGGAGGTGTTTTCAGCGTCGTCACCGGGGCGGTGGAGGTGGCGACGGGGGAAATAATGGATTGTCCGGCTCTTCCCCGCCCGTTTGGCGTCGGATGCGGCGCCGGCGAGGAGCCAGGGGCCTTTTGTGTCGCGGATCTGGGCTGCCGGAGTCCGCGGTGGTGGTTCTCGCCGTTGGTTGCTGTGCCGGAGCCGGTAGCGGTGACTGACGTGGCGACGGATGCTGGGGCTCGATGGCAATGGCGAACCTGGAGTTCTTGTGCGTTCTTGTGGTTCCGTGAGGTTTGCTGTGCTTAGGTGGCAGGGCCTGTGGTATTCTGTATCCGTCTTGGTGTGCTTGTACTCGTATCTGTTCTGTATCTGCTGATCTATGTATGAATATGAGTACTTTTCTAAAAAAAAATCCGAGTTATGCAGTTCATCTAATCTAATCTAATCTAATTCATTGTGCATGCATCGTCTAGGTATACAATTTAGCTTGAGAATGTGCACCAACCACACGATTCCCTAGCTCGTCCATCTTAGAGGTCCGCTATGCAGTTCCTGAAGACGTGGATCTGTTCCAAGCTCGTCGGAGTTGCCTAAGGGCGTGTTCGGCAACTCGCTGGCTTCCAGCTTCCCGGAAATCCTCGACGGAGCAGCGCCGAACACCCTAACTCCACGGAGCCAGATCCGAGAAGCTTCGGGGATGACATGGATGACTTTAGGGATGAGCTAGCTACCGCCATTGCCGAAGGATGGTGATGAGCAAGCCACGTTGGATACATCCTATTAGATTTGCAATACCGTTTTGCAATTATGATGCTTTTGCATTTGATACCACCGCTCTAAAAATATTGGTCTTATAATTTGTAAATGTGTCTTATTTGGGCTACCTAAATACCCGCTATGCTCTACTTTGCATTTTATCTCTTTAACTCAAAAGTTACAGCAGCAGTAGACAGTACAGGCAAACACGTACAGGCACCTGGCTAAGCAACACGTACAGGAAAAAAGCAAAATCAATAGGAAAAAAAACATCCCAGGCCGCCCAATACCCGACCTGGTGGACCAAAAATGCCCCAAACTTGTCGGCCCAGCAGGCCAGCCCAGTTTAAACGGGCTGCAGCCCAGCCGGCCAGAAGTGGAGCGATCGATCGTGCCGAACGTTCCGCGCTCCGCCTGGGAAGCTGGCAATCGATCGAGAAGCTGGTTACGAGGATTTTTGGGAAGCCAGCGAGTTGCCGAACACGCCCTCCAAACGGTTTGTTCCTTTGTCGTCGCAAGAGCTTCAACATCTGTTATGGCGTCGGTACAGGCTTATCCGGTTTTGGACGTATGTGCTCAGCCATCACCATTGGTGTCAGCTGGCCTTTCTTCCTCCATCCCACTCGATGCCTTACACAGAGGCCATCTGACGAGTGTCCTCGCCGCCGTTCCGGTGGCAACCAGAGCGCGGCTTTGAAGCGGTGTCGAACTCGGGACACGTTGCGGAGCATTATCAACGCATGCGTGCGTCTTCTGGAAGCTCCAATTTATACTCATGTCGCTTGTCTTTGTGTGTTCATGCACTACACACGTAGATTGGCATTGGCATGGTTGTAATATCTTTTTCTTAGACGCGAGTTGTTTTATTCTGATGGACTCCCTCTGTAAATAAATATAAGTGATCTAAATGGTCTTATATTTCTTTACAGAGTGAGTATTATCTTATGGGCGCTTCCCACCAATATTGGAATTGGAATATAAGTGATCTAAATGGTCTTATATTTGTTTACGGAGGGAGTATTATCTTGTGGGTGTTTCCCACTAATCTTGGAGTTGGAATATAAGCAGGGGATCAAGTTTGCAAAAAAGAAAGAAAAAAACGTGGCACACCAGCCCACACGACAGCAAGTCAAGCAGTTGTAAAGTATAGATCACGAACCGTCCTCCTCCATTTAGGTTGAAGAAAAATCAACCACCGTAGCAGTGCAGTTCTCCCAACCCAACCCCAACTCCATCATAGGAAGGAAGGAAGGTTCACATCGCTGTCTGCTTCCATTTATGCTACTGCTTTTTATGGGGTGGTGGCGTTTTTAAAATTTACCACTAGTACGAGAGGGGATTTATAGCACGCCTCTCTTTTTCTTTTGCTTTTTGATTTTTGATTTTTAATCTTTCGTATCTTTTAAACCAAATGTTGAAATTAAGTTTCGTTTGCATATTCGTTTTTCTGGTGACGATGGCTTTTAAATGAGATACATTTTAAATACGTTTTGATGAGTTTTTAAAAACTTCATTAAGTATCAACTTCTGAAACTTGATACGAGCGACCGACAAGATCTTAAGTTTCATAACCTGCAACCGATTTTATCGTAAGTTTCAAAAACTAAAACTTAAAACTTGTGTGGATCCAACAACTTTGCGGATCATGAGACAATCGGACGGCCGGCACGACTGGGCAGGTGTGTGCCCCTATGAGTTTCCGCCACTCGTACTACTACTTGTACCACGCAGTATTATAGTAGAAGAAGAAAATGAACTGATCCAATTATCAAGAGTGCCAACCGAAGTCCGTCCGTCCATTTTGGCATCCATCCAAACCATGTCCTTGTCACTGGATACTCTACTTGTCCCGTCCATTGGTAGATCCCATCCCAGCTCCCAGGCCGTGTGTGTGTGGCGATCAAATCCGAATTACACATGTCGCGCTACGTCATCTTCTAACCTCACGTTTCGTCATCATCATATGTTTTTCTTTTTTACAATAAGGACTTGGTGTATTATAAAAGTTCACCGGAAGCACAAAACACCCCCAAACATTGTAAAAAAAAAAATACATCATCAAACGACCACATATGTTTTTCATTGCATTGAATTGCATTGTTTTTCATTGCAAAGAAGAAGATCCAAGGGCACATTTCTCTACCCTTAGACAAAAGATGAATGAGAAAACAAGCAAGAGCCACCCTGATGAAATGCTATTTACTACTGGTGGAGTGGAGTGGACAGTGGAGTAGAACAGAGTGAGAGTCTAGTACAGTGAGTGAGTGCCTCTGCCTGGCTGTAAGATCTGAATCTCAGCTACCATTCGTACTCTTCGGATTGGCTACATACACCTCCAAACAGTAACTAACTAACTACACGACCAAAGAGTAACTCACTTGCTTCCTTCCTTCCTCTCAAAGCAAACTTCTCTTATTACCACTCCTGCACAACACTATCATTATTATTATCTTCACAACAAAGTTACTGCATTCTTCTGTAACAACCAACTGCATAAGGACTCATATGTGATTATTTCCTCTGCACTAAATTGACAGCTGAGTCACAAAAGGGGGGAAAAAAGGTACACCACCAAATTTCATAGCACTGTCACCCAAACAAGGTAGAGTCCTGGGTTTCTTGGAGCAACTCCTAAGCAGCAGGCCTGCGGTGCTAGTTCATCATCAGTTACATACATCCTCAAATATGAACTACGCAAACAAGCGCGAAAAGAGAGACACAAAAGAGATTTAATCTTATACCACCACTTTCTATACCTTTCTTCCATCTTCACATCGCTGCTTTCTCCTATTCGCCGTCCCGGAACGACACCACCTTTGAAGAGGCCGTCCTTCCCGACGATGGATCGCTCGTCCTTTTGCTCGCGCTTCTGGACACGTCGTTGTTCACCCCTTTCGGCCACGCTTCTTCTCCGCAAATAACTCTGCAAATTGTGCTGCGTGCTTCAGGATCGATATGGAGAAAAAGCAGGCAGGCATGAATATGTACAGACAGATAATGATGTCCAAGGCGATCGATCGGCTTTACGTACGTACCCTTCCTGGTGACTGCGAGACGAAGAAGAGCGTTTAAGTGCACCGTCGAGCAGGCGGCCACTGCAATTTTCTGCAGGCTTCAGTGCGCCGAGAGGAGACAGCTCCGGAGACGACGGGTACTCGAGCTGCGGGAAACACGGCTTGTACGACGTGGTCTGCACCAAGCCGAAGCTGGGGTGGCTCGGCCCGCAGACCATGAGGCGCATCAGCAGGTTGGCTGGCTTCAGCCTACCGCTGACGGAGCCACCTGTGGCAGCAGCAGCCCTGTCGTCCTCCACCGGCAGAGGAAGGCACCTCCTCCTGCCGGCCGCTTCCGCCCGTATAAGGGACTGCAGGGTCCCACTCCTCCTGCTACGAGGCTGGTTCTCTCCTGCGGGCGCACGCGTGCAACGGGGCTCGTCCTCGACGATCTCCGGCCGTTCCGGCGATGACGCTCTTGCTGTGTCCTGTCTGCGTTGCAGCTTCATATCGTCCCACCTCGTTTTATCATCGGTTTGTGTGGCTGCGTCGCTCCCTGCGGCTGCGGGTTTGGTGGGGCTGGGTGAGCTTGTGCCTGAGGAAGCCATGCTTGTCTTGGGCGACGAGTTGCTCGAGGAGCCTGAATGTAGTGGTATTCTGCATTGCTCGTCATCCCCAATGGTGGAGGCGGATGGTATTGACGGCAAGACCAGCTGGGGAAGTGGCGGTGGCAACGCGTGCTCTTTGATGGCTGGAACAACAGCAGCACAAATTGGTGGTGGTGGTGGTGGCGGCACTGCTTCTTTGATGACTGTAACCGCAGGATAAGTTGTAGGAGTAGGAGATGGAGACTTCGAAGTCCACCGTTGGGTTGATGATCCGGGAGAACGAGGCGACTCTTGTTGCCGAGACGGCTTGCAGGGCTGGACATTCACATTGCTTGTAGTGCTATTCTGCTGATGATCTGAAGCAGTGGTATCTGAATAAGTAGCGGTGCAAAATGAACAAATTACAGATTGCAGTTGTTCATGACTCTACCAACCTGGAACTGGCAGTGGTGGCTTTGACTGATCGAATGGGAGCTCGGAGCCCTTGAGGACGTACTCGGTGCCTTGTGTGGGCAGCAGCAGATCATCCGCAGACAGGTCGTGCCACACGAACCCTGTCTTGTAGCTCCTGCATTGCATTGTTGCCTTATGAATAAACACAATGTTTATTCTATCACAGACGGGTCTCAAGATCGATGGGTATGTATGTAGGTACCTTTTGCAGGACCAGGAATACTTGGCTGCCATGCCCTTCCCTCTCAGGGCGTCCAGCCGGCCAATCACATCTGAACAAATTGCAATAATTCATGGTAAGGCATCATTCTATGAACAATCACTAGCAGCAGCGCCGATCAGGCAGCAGCTGCAGCTTACTAACCTCGCAGGTAGAGGCCTTGTGGGGAGGCGAGGGGCACCTCCATGAAGTGTGGGTGCTCTAGGTGGTGGTTGCGGCAGAGGTAGTACACCACCGCCGCCCTCGTCCCTGGCTCGTGCCTCCTGTTCGTCGGCGGCTCCGGCTCCACCCTGACAGCCTTGGTGCGTATCCCAGACGGGCTGGCACGCCGCCTGGCCCTCCCCTCCATCGCGCTCCGTGGATCCTCTGACATATATAATATAGGTGTATGTGTACAGTCTGATCAACCTAAACTGCAGCCATATCGGAAAAATAGCAGAGTCGGAGATCAAGACAAGGCAGGCAAGCAACAAGAAGGTAGAAACAGAATGGGAGGCAGAGAACACGGATCAGACCTGCTGCTGCTGCTGCTTGTGGATGGATTATCACTCACTATCAGGTATTGCTGTGCTTCGTCTTCCCTAGCTAGCTCTGGGTTGAGAAGAGACCGAGCCCTTTTGTACAGGAGGCCCTGGCTGCTGCCTGGTAGGAGGAGGAGGAGGAGGAGGAGGAGGAGGAGGAGGAGGAGGAGTGTTGAGTAAGAAAGCCATACGGGAAAGAGTAGTTGTTCGTCGTAGTTGCTGCCCACATGGGGCACATGTAGGATGGCCAGAGTACAGTTGGACTTGTTGTGCTCTGCTCTGCTCTGCTGGGTGCTGGTGTACGTGGGGGTGAGTGAGTGAGATTTAGTTCGTTGGTTTCACTTTTACTCTATGCAACAGCCATGCAGTGCAGTGCAGTGCGGCCACCTTTCTCCTTTCCTGAGCTTTGCTTTGCTTTGCCTTTGCATCTCCAACTTTTTCCACATACCGATGCTTGCTTGCAGTGCAGACTAGTGGAGCGCCTCTTGGGTCTTGCCCTCTTTGATTCCCCTGACCTGGAGGTGATACAATACAGATAAGAAAATTCCTTTCATACACAACATTACTGAAGTTAAAGATAAATTTCCCAATTAAGAGAGAAATTTGCATGCACAGTAGACTGATAAAAGTATGAAAATTCCTTTGATTCTAAGCATTACTAAAGTGAACTTCAAATTTTTCCAGGAAGAAAGAAATTCGGATGCATGGAGCTGAGATACATCCTAGATTTAGCAGAACAAACCTCAACATTATCTAGAAAAGTACTACTACCAATTTCCAATGGCTACCTGCTAGCATCTCGATCGTATTTATCCCTGGCCCTAGCATGCCTGCAAAGCTATCAGGTGCTAACCACTCTAGCAGAGCAGACATGAGCAACTTAGATGACAATCTTTACATCATCATGTTCTGCAAAGAGCAGCTCAGCGAGAAGTACTCCTTGCTGAGTTTGGTATAACCCCTTTCAGGATTCCTAGAAAGGGCAGCATTATTGTTGGTTACCCCACTTTATCTTTTGGCTGAACGGAATGTCAACTAAGCAGCGAGTCTAATAAAACCGATGCATGTCTGCCCAAATACCTCATCAACTAGACCCTCACATTCTGGAAGATCTCCGTCGAAAGCTGCAGCTGAGCTATAAACATAAATGTTTCATTGAGGGTAAGTAAGTAAGTAAATGTATTTCAGAATTCAGATAAGCTCGATGTCCAAGTAATATGGTTATTTCGTCAAGCAATAAGTTAATCAAATGCTCCTAGGGAGATCCATAATCCAGAGCATGTTGCATGTATTAGAAACCAGGACTCAAAAGTCATGCATGACTGTACTTATGTGCGCCACTTAAAGAGTAGCTGCAGTGCACAGAACAGCTATGTAGATGATATACAGCTAAAAATTGTGTACCAGTCATATGTTGAAATGTGCTGGAGAGACGCAAAGTCATGAAAGAAGTAAATAGCCAGGAAGGATATGGCAATTTGAAATCAGTACGAAATTTCCTTACAGGAAATGGGCAGGCAGCTGTCAGTGATGCTAAGAAATCAATTGATTGAATGAAAAATGTACTTTTAGCAGCACAAAGAACAGTGCATTGGTAGTTGGCAGAATTTCCTTGAAAGTGATGCCGACTGAATCGGCCGTTGATAAAATCAAGACATGATTGTACTTGTGTGCGTGCCGAATTAAATCGGAATAGATGCCAAGAGCACCTACGCAGATGATAAATAGAGATATGAATCTTGGACCGCTCGTAGCTATCATCATGTGTTGAAATGCAATGGAGGATCACAAAGTCGTCGAATGAAGTAAATGGACGAAAGGATGTGAATTAATACAATAATTACTTACGGGAAATGAGCAGTGACTAGTGCTAAGAAACTAATGGAATGAGTGGAACGAGTACTCTTGGCAACACTGTGGCGCTGAGCTATAGATTGCAGTGTTGGTTACCAAAATTTCCTTGAGAGTGATACTGACTGAATCATCTATTATGTGAAACTAGCAACAAAATTCAGACATGATATATACAACACCTCATCTCGGAAAATGGATCGCCGGAGCAACTTGATCTTCTTCTTCCTTCCCTTGAGGAAGACCGCGCTGTCGACCAGCTCGCGCATGTAACCATCCAACTCCACGGGGACTCCACCGTTGATCCTCTTTGAGACCCTTTGTCTCCAAGAACCACTTGCCCCTGAAACTCATCCAGGTAATGCAGGCTGATGTAGTTTGCCTTGAGCTGCACATCAGGAGGTGGAAGAGGCGCGGGTCGGCGAGGTCGCCGGAGGACTCCTATGGGTCTTCATGGTCCTGCTGCTGCAGGTGGTGGTGGGATGTGGGTGTACAACTGTAGATGGAGAGGGAGAGCAGCGTGAGGAGGAGGAAGGCGATGATGATGACAGCGGCGACGGCGTGGGCGGAGGAGGAGAGGAAGGCCCCGCGCCCAGGAGCGGCGGCCGGCTCGGGTCCATGGCGACGGCGAAGCACGGAACGGCGGCGAGATCTGGTTAGGCCAACCGGCCGAGACGGGACCTCCTATATGGCGACCATGAGGGCCGGCCCATGTGCGGGGCGGGAAGCCCCTTTCTTTTTTCTTTTCTTTTTGTTTCCTTTTTTCTGTTTTCTGTTTTTGTCCCTTTTTAAAAATAATTTGGGATTTCAAAAAAGTTGCGAATTGTGAAAAAAAATGTTCGCGAATTCAAAAAATGTTCATGATTTCATAAATAATGTTTGTGTATTCCAAAAATATTCATGATTTAAAAAAAAATCATGAATTTTAAGAAAATGTTCAAAATATTAAAAAATGTACGAAAATTCAAACAAAATGTTCGTAATATTGGAAAAAAATCATGATTTAAAAAACTGTTCATGAATTTGCAAAAAATGTTCATGATTTTAAAAAAATACTCATAAATTTGAAAAATATTCATGATTATAAAAACTTGCGCGGATTCAAAAAATGTTAACGATTTAAAAAAATGTTCGAGAATACGAAAAATGTTCATGAATTTGTAAAAATGTTCATGAATTTTAGAAATGTTCACGAATTTGATGAATAAATTTTGAATTGAAAAAATGTTCACCTAGATTTGAAAAAAAATCGAATTTCAAAAAGTATTCACCGATTTGAAAAAATGTTCCCGGATTTCAGAAAATGTTTGTGAAATTTGGAAACAAAAAACGAAAAAAAAAAGATAAAGAAAAAAAGAAAAGGAACAGACAAAAAACTGAAAGAAATAACAAGAAAAGAAAAAGAAAAACCGGTTTGGGAAACGGCGAGGAGGAGAGGAAGGCCCGTGCCCCAAGAGCGGGTCCATGGCAACGACGGCGGACGGCGACCATATCTGGTTGGGCTCGCGTTCGGGACGAGGGGCCGTTGTGTTGTGGGCGTGGGAGTGTGAAGGGTCCGTCAGGCCCATGATCATTTAGATTTCAAGAAAAAAGACTAATTTGAAATTGAGCTTTTCATGGGCAAAAATGAAAAATGAAAAGAAAAAATAAATAAATAAATAAATGGAATTATAACTTATTTGCCACATACTTCTTCGTTCACGCATATTTCATGCACCCATACGTTAATCATCACGTGTATCGTCGTGTGTGTGAGTGTGCGTGCGCGGAGAAGCAACGGCAGAACACACCAAAAATGCAAGTCGAGTTTGGTACGCCACGCTAAGCCCTGCCAAATCCCACTATATATAAACCATCTCTTATCAGTGAACAACGACTCACTACACAAAACCCATCGATCGATCACCTCCACAACCACAACAGCAGGATGGCTACCACCACCAGCTCCACCGCCCTCCTCGTCGCCCTCCTCGTCCTGGCCAGCCTCGCCGACCTGCACGCCGCCACAGCCGCCCCAAGGCCCGTTCACGCCGCGGAACTCTCCGTGCCGGCATGGGCGACGAATCAGCCAATGACGGCCCCGGATCTGGAAGGGATGATGGAGTGCATGATGGGGTGCTGGACGACGGTGATGGGCTGCGTATTCGGGTGCATGGCCAAGCCCCCCGCCGACATGCCGCTCTGCTGGTTCGCCTGCGACCAGACCTACGTTATGGGCATGATCAAATGCGCCTTCACGCCCTCCCCGCCGGCACCGGCGCCACCCAAGCCACCTGGCCCGCCCGCCCGGCCGTAACACTGATCGAGACCTCCACCTAGACGCCCACAATCACCATGCATGATACGTACGTACCAGTGATATGGTATACGGATTGACTAAAAACAAGACACATGAATATATCATACGAGCGATATGATCGATATGCTCTATCCATATAACTCATCATAACTGTGTGATTGTGTTATGCACGTTAATTAGACCAATCGACCAGTTAGGTTGATCTTCCAACTTCATGTAATCCGATCGATGATGGGTTGTGAGTTTCACATGTATCTGCAATGAAATTGCATATGTGTATACGTAATTTCTCTTTATTATATCTTCCTTTTTTCTGGTAATTCAACAATCAAGTGACCTAGCCTTGATACTTCTGTCGTTTTTACGTATTTTGCTGTAATGTGTAGATTATATCGAGGTGTTGAATTCCATATTACACGATTATAACAAAACATCAAGCCAGACTTGATTCACGAAACAAATGTTTTTAGATATGTGTATTTTCACTGGGTGTGCCTATAAAAAAACTCGACCAATATGCACTAGCATATGTGGTATTTTTATTTATTGGATGTTCAGGACTTGAACCTGACTGTGACAATTTTCCATCATCCGGGAGTGGGTGCGAAACGAGTGAATGACTCATCCATAAGCATAAGATTCATGAAAGGGTAAATCATGTCTTCCCTGCTTATATTGAAAGTACCGCCTTTACATTTCATGAAACGAAAAGAAAACATGTGTGGCATAACCATCCTATAAAAATATGGTAGACCTAAGAAAGCCAAAAATAAGCTGTTCTACAAATGGATATAACAGGTAAACAGAAGTCGATTGATGCAAATTTTACCATGCTATTATCTTGTACTCTCTCCGTTCCAAAATACTTGTCGTGACTTTAGTTCAAATCATATGTTACAAATGAGATTTTTTTTAAATATCATTCAACCAAGTGATCAATAGCTGCTTAACTTTTAGTGTGATGGAGTACTTCTTACTGTTTGGAAACTTCTCCACCAGTTAAATCCAGTGGTGGATCTAGGATTTGAAACTAGGGTGGTCCTCCTAAAAAAAATTTACAACAAATTTGACATGTGAACCATCTAAGTAATTACCAATACTATATAGGAATAGATCAATAAAGTCCTAAAAACATCTGGCATACCCTTATTCCCTATCTTCATACATAGCATGTTTGTGAAAAACAGATGCAATGTCTCCAGTCCTTTTCATTCTCCGATAGTTCTGCTACAAGAATTTACTTCATATCAATCATAATAACATAATTGAACAGAAATTATGTGCAAAATTATGTGTGTGTTCGTCTGTTCATGTACTGGATAATTGAACAGAAAGCAAAGAGCAAACCCTAAATCAAAAGCTAGGGAATGGGCATTTGGCGACCTGCTACCTCAAACCAGGTGAGTGTCGGAGTGCTGGTGTGCAGACTGGTGGCTAGCCGCCGGCGCCGGCTTGCAGGGACGCCGGTCGGGGGCAGGGGCAGGGCACGGCAAGGTCACAGCCTGCAGGGCCGGGGGAGGGGGAAGGGGGGGGGGGGGGGGGGGGGCGGTCGCGCGGCTGGTGCCGAGCGCTGGGCGGGCGGGGCATAGAGGCAAGAGCCTTCTGCGTGCGGGCAGCCGACGACCGACGACCAACGACGGTGGCGAGCAGAGGGAGGCGTGGAAGAGGCGGCTGGGTCTAGACGAGTCGAGGACCACAATTTGTGACCAGCCCAACCAATGGTCTAGAAAAGCTAAAACAAAAATGAACCCCACACAGAGCAGGTGATTCGCACGCTAACAGCTGCTCTGTCGTGCTCGACCTCCAACTGCTCGCCCGGACAGCAGCAGCTTTGCTCGACGTGGAAGCGCACCTCCAGTCCAAAGGTCTCAATCACAATTAAATTGTAAAAATGATAACTTTGTTGATAGATATTTAAATCTATCAACCATGAATGAATAGTTAAGTTAGAATTATTGGGCTTGGCCCATTTATACTAGGGGGCCTATGCCCCCCCCCCCCCCCCCCCCAAGTGAAGTCGGCTTGGCCCATTTATATATTTAACTCAAGTCGGTGTGCACGTTTGCGCCCCACGTATCTTTCCCATGGGCCACGAACATTGTCAAATGAACGACCAAAGACGATAGTTATTGCACCCCACGTAATTTTCCCGCTTGTGCTAATGTTTCATCTTGTTATTTTGTTGTTGCTTAGTCAGATTTTTTATCGTTAGATTTTCTTTGTATAAGTGATGACTGTTTGTTGTAATTATGTGACTACTTAATTTGTGAACATTTTAAAATTCGTGAACTTTTTTAAATTTGCAAACATTTTTTGAATTCATGAACATTTTTCCAAACTCGCGAATATTGTTTCCAAAGTCTTGAACATTTTTCAAACTGACAAACATTTTATGAAATTCATGAACATTTTTGGATTCATGAAAATATTTTAGTTCACAAACACTTTTTTAAGAATTCACAAACATTTTTCAAACTCGCAAACAATTTTTGAAATTACTGAACAGTTTTTGAACTTCATTAATATGTTTGGAATTCTCAGACATTTTCGAAATTCGTGTACATTTCTAGAACTCATAAACAATTTTTAAAATTTGAGAACATTTTTTTAATATACAAACCTTTTTTAAAATTCATGATTTTTTTAATTTGTGAACATTTTTAAAGTCCCGAATATTTTTTTATATTCATGAATATTTTTAAAATTCATGACCATTTTTTGAATTTACAAACATTTCATTTTTCAAAAAAGGAAAACAAAAAGACCGAATTTGTGAACATTTTCAAAATTCAACACTTTTTTGAAAAAAGCGAATAGAAAACAAAAAACATAATGAAAAAAACAGGTGCGTGGGCGCCCGCAATGGGCCGACCCAAAGTGTGCGGGTGGGTGCGCGTTTCCTCGTTTCCCCCCGCACAGGTCGGCGAATAGGAGCACTCCCAAGTAGAAAGAATTTCCTCCTATGATCATTCCTAGGCATGCATACAAAGAGGTTTGTTTATCCATGACCAAAGTTGTCCAACGGGTCGGCCTGGCCTGGGCACGACATTGCCCACCTGTAAAAGGGTCAGGCATGGCACGACACGCGGAAACGCATTTATAAGCGGGTTGTGTCGTGCCAGCACGCGTGCCTCATCTTGCGGCCCAAACAATAACACATTAACTAAAAGGTTTGACCCACGACCCATAAGGACCGTGGGCTTTTTTTTGGCCCAATTACTTTGAAAATTCAGAAAAATCGGATAAATTCAGAAAAACACTCACAAAAAAAAGAGAGGCAAAGTGTCATATGGGATCAATCTTGAGCTTTATTAGTAGCTACCTTGTTAAAACCCTTCATCCTTGGGAAGGAAAAGGAGTACAAAGCCACACTCTAGACTACAAAAGGAAAAGACAATTACGAAAGGATAAGAAAATTACAAAAGAAAAAGAGTACAAAGTTGTACACTCTTCTGATTCTTCTTCATGGATGGCAATATTTTGTAACGGATACCATTTTTGTGTGTGTTGGCTCTCATTCTGGTCAGTTCCCCATCTTTCGTGATCATTAGTGTTTTCATCGTATCTCAGGTGGGACTGGTTCTTCTCTTCTTAAGTACTCCCTCCGTCCCATAATGTAAGACGTAACGGTAACGGAGGGAGTATTACTACAAGAAGCAGAGGGATCACCAACATTAGTTAGCTTCTTGTCACTAGGATTGTCCAGCAAAGTTTAGGTTGATGAAATTGTGTACTCTGTTTTGCTGAAAGAAGGCTGATGAACTACACTGTCAGGATCGCTTCCTAGTTGGTGAGATGGGCTCAGATCTTAGCGTGCTGCTCACCCACGGCCATGGGGAAGAAATGCCAGTTCTTGCCGTCCATGTCCTCCTCCGGCACGGCACCACCACTGTCGGCATTGCCGAACACGAACTCCCCAGCGCTATCGGGCACCTCGTCGTCATCATCGTCTTGGTCTCTGGCGTCGGCGCCTTCACACGAGGCGACGGGGACGTGGCCGTCCAGAAGCGAGCCCTGGTCGTTGCGCCGGTGCAGCTTCCGGAACAGCCGCGGCGAGGACGAGGACGAAGGGGAACCCGGTTCCGGTCCCGGCGAGACGAGGGGTCTTACGGAGCTGCCCTGCTGCCGCAGCTGGTACGCCGCGTGGTGGAACAGCAGCTCGTGCCCGTCGTCGACGAAGCGCGCGAAGGGGACCTCGGGCGAGGACGGCCCGGTGGTGGCCGGGGGCGTGCGGGGCGCGGTGGACGGCTCGGTGGTGAGCGCGGAGTAGAGCACCGGCGGCGACACCAGCTGCTGCGGCCCGCGCTCGTAGGGCCCCACCGCGAACATGCTGGGCGAGCTGCCGGCCGTGCCGTGGAGGTCGAGGAGCACCGGCGACGGCGCCTCAGACTGGAAGAGCGAGGAGGCCGGCGACGAGGGCGGCGCGGCGAAGGCGAAGACCGGGTGCGCCGGCGGCGCCTGGTGGACGTAGGCGGAGGCGGTGTGGGGTGCTGCGGCGGCCGGGCGTGGCGGCGTGTCCCCGTCGGCGAAGGAGGCGGCGATGACGCGGCGCGGGTGGGCGTGACCGTGCGGGCGGAAGCAGAGCGTGGCCGACAGCCGCGACCACCACCGTTTCTTCTGCAAAGCAACTCAAAACAAAACAGAGCACCAACCTCTACTCTGTCAGTGACTTGATGTTTTTCAGTTGTGAGGCAAAGCAATGTGAACAGGTAGCTGAATCAATGAATCAATAATTGAGTTGGGTGCAAAAAGGAACACCTGGTTAATTGGTTTGGCAGACATACGTACGGGGAGGGTGGCTCATGCATCACGCATGTTTTTTTTTTTTTTTTGGCACGAGTGAATTGGATCGATTTGCTGCCGTGTAAGTAGTAATTTCCACAGTTGCCATTGCCACGCTAGTGTCAAAAACGTTCTTATATTACGGGACGGAGGGAGTAGTATTTGAGACGATGAGTGGCGGAGGTAAGAGCGAGTGACTTTTGGCGCCATGGAGATGGCAACATGCATTCATGAATGGAAACTAAAGGTCAAAGTAAACTGTGGATGGATGGATACGATGGGTACATCACACCACACATACAACAACTAGTAGTAACAAGAGACAGCACAAGGCAGTTTCATTCATTCAGCACGTGCGTGCGGCTAAGCTAATTAAGGTAGGCCAAGCCAACACACAATCGTACTACTGTATGCGAGCGAGAGGCTGACATGGATTGCTAATGCACAATAGCTAGTCAAACTAAGCATCACGCATGGAGGGAGGGAGGAAGGGGTGGAATCGAATCAAGCAGGACGACGTACGTACCATAGCAATAGCAGAGGCGGGGTCCGGGTCGTGGAGATGGTGGTGGGGGCGCAGGCCGTCGCTGCTCCGGGCGGCGGCGGCGAGGACGACGGCGGCCGCGTTCACCGTGTGCACGCTGCTGTCCTCCGCGCGCGCTGCTTCTGCCTGCTGCATCCTGTCCCTGCTGTGTCTATCTCCTCTAAATCTATTTTTTTGCGGGGGAAATCTTGTCTCCGTGTGCTGGATCTATATTATAAGTATATACTTAGGTGGGAACGAACTAGCTAGCCAGCCGTGTGATTAATCAGCTTACAAGGATGCATGGCAACAAGGGAGGAAGAGGAAGAAGAAGAAGAGCTTGGTGTTGGTGG
Organism: Elymus sibiricus; assembly: GCA_039707655.1. NCBI lineage: Eukaryota > Viridiplantae > Streptophyta > Magnoliopsida > Poales > Poaceae > Elymus > Elymus sibiricus. The sequence goes on along the minus strand of CM077670.1, from coordinate 2,227,171 downwards.
TTATTGACAATGAAGTGAGTAAAGTAGCTGCCTGGCCTTGCTCATGGTGAAGGGAGAAACAAAGGAAAAGATATAGATCCAAGGTGGAGGGAACGCGTTGTCTTCTCCGACGTGTGGAGCGGGGCAGCCATCGCCATCGCCATCGACGGAGACGGTTTGATCGAGTCAATCAATTGGCAAAGGTCAACAAGCCAAGCGCGCACGCTCGTGCACCATGACAGCGACGCACGCTCATCTATCTATCTCACCCACTAGTAAAAGTAAAAACAGGGCATTAGTCCCGGTTTGTAAGGGCCTTTAGTCCCTGTTCTGCAACCGGGACTAACGAATCGGGACTAAAGGCCATCACTTTTAGTCCTGGCCGTGTTACGAACCGGGACTAAAGGGGCTCCACGTGGTCGTTACGCAGCGCTCAAGCAGGAGGATCTTTAGTCTCGGTTGGTAACACCAACCGAGACTAAAAGGCCGCCACGCGTCAGCCCCTACCAAGCGCTGTTTTTTTTTTTGAAAGGAGGGGTTTAGGGTTTTGGAGGGTTTTGGGGTTTTGGAGGGTTTAGGGGTTTCATTTTTATTTTATGTTTTTCATTCAACTCGACGCTAGCTACTAATAGCAATGAAGGAACCATTACATAACATCGTCATGAATATAGAGAAGTGACCTCTTTCTCCGTGCTTGGTCGAACAACAAGTTTTCGTATATATGTTCGACGCTACTACATATAGTACACGTTCATGCATATATACAAAATAACATCTCTTACGATCCCTAATATCTAATTACCAACATTCACTACAAATTTCTGATGGTATTTTCCGGTTGTAGCTATGACCTCTTCAAGGAAGAATCTCGCCAATTCCTCTTGAATTGCCTTTACGCGATCCTTTGGTAGGAGATCGTCCCGCATCCGTTGGATCTAATTTAAAGAAGGGGGTCAATATATATGAATGAAACTCAACACAATTGATGGTAATAAAATAAAATTGTGAATATTGTTTACGTACTTCAAGTTATTGTAAATTTCTGCGAGTCTCACTGGTCGTCATGCGAATGAACTCGCAAACGTAGTATCCACATAAATTAGTCCCCCTTTCCTGCCTCAAGCACTTTACGAGAGTAGAGTTCAATCAAAATAATAATCAAGCATGATAATGGTATTGAAATTAACTAGAATCAAAGAGATGCGCGGACCTAGCTAGTACTACTTACAGTGAGTTGTCGAAATTGCAGCTCCTCTTTCCATTCACCCCTAGCCTTCTTGATGAACCGTTTCCAAACGCTGCCCGGCAAAGAAAATAAATAAATGAGTTATTAATTACTTGATATCAGGAAATGAACGAAAGTTGCCGATATAGTGCGATAATGATTGAAATTACCTCTGGAGCATATCACGCAGGTCCGCCCACATCTTAGGGTCTTTACGTAGCGAGTCCATGACAAGTACGCTTCCTGAGTCAACCCGAATGACTAGCAGAATAAAGTGGAACCTGCGCACGCAGCATAATTCATCAATTACACTTAATATCGAGTAAACGAAACAGAATGTGTATAAGACAGTATAACACTCACTTGAAGTTGTAAGGAAATAGTATTCCCCTTTTGTTTTGTTGTTCAATTAACGCCCTTAGCAAGACCTTCTCTGTATCCTTGGCGTTCATTTGTACCGTAACTTCATGAATAGTATTTGGGTTAATGAACCCAATGTCATAGATTTGTCCTCTTTTGCATTCGAGGATCTTCATTCTGCATAATATAGTGAGGATAATTATACATGCAATGAACGAGCTGAGTTAGAGACTTAATTACAGAAATGATATTTACAGACAATAGCAACTGACGATAGATTTGTCGACGGCGATTGTAAAACTGAAATAATTCATCAAATTCAACGTAAATCTCCTCGTCTCCATTGAAGTAATGCTCATCTTTAACTCCCGCAATGATATAGTTGGTCCCTTCCTTTGAGGCTTTCATGTACCACTCATGCAATTTTCGCATTTGTGTTGGTAGTAGCCGGACCTCCTCAGGTTTGACGAGAGGCTGCCCGTGCTGGTATCTGTATGCTAACTCAGCCATAGGGAACTCTACCTCCTCGCCTAACAATTGACCAAGAGTGAAACCAACATTATCGGCCGCTACCCCCGGATCATAATCGATATCGGTAAACACCTTGAGCGGGGGGCACAATTGGTTTTTCTGTTCGCCGAACTGGGGAATTGTTTTCCCACTTGCACTACTGCTACTTCCCGACCGCTTCACATGTTCTCTATATGACTTTACAATAGACCGGTCATAGTCTGATAGCAGCGGAGGCGGTGGTGGTTGCGTAAGGTTTTCTATACAGTGCTCCGCTATTGCCGGATCTAATTTCTCCTTTGGATCGGGCCGTTTCGGTGCAAGCTGGCGTTTCACATCGGCATCCACGACCTTCTTGGTTTCCTCATCAGTCATATCGTATGGTAACTTGGCAGGAGCCTTCTTGACGCTTGTATCTGCTCTGGATTTCTTCGCAGTTGTACTACTAGCCGCCGGAGCGGCGGCTCTCTTCTGCCGGTGCTGAGGCGGCGGAGGAGGCGGAGTCTGCTGAGGGGCCTCCTCCGGCGGAGTATGCTAAGGCGGCGGAGACAGCTGAGGCGGCGGAGATAGAGCTGGATTGCTACTGTGAGGAGTCTGCTGAGGGGCCTCCTCCGGCGGAGTCTGCTGACGCGGCGTCCAATGTGGAAGCACAATGTGTTCCTTTTTCCATAGAATCGTAGTCCTTATGGCATCTCCCAGTGCAGTCTCCCCTTCACCTGTAGGGAAGTCAAGCTCCAGCTGCTCAAATCCACTGAGAACTTCATCCACCCCGACAACAGCATAGCCATTTGGAATCGGAGAGCAATGGTGAGTTGCATCAGGTCCAGAAGGTAAGGCAAAGCCGATCGCCACCTTCAAGGATATGTTCATGCATTTCGCATGTAGATCACAATGTTCCCTCTGCGTGATATCATCCACGGGGTAGCGAGGAGCCGTGATATCATCTGTGGGCCGAACGAGCTCCGTGGAAGCCATGCTGCTTTTCCTCTGAGATGGTGGGCCGGCAGCAGTATCGAATGCAGAATCTTCGTGCCGCTGAGATGGGCCGGTAGCTTGCTGGCTGGTAAGTGCCTCTATTTGCTTCTGCTGCAACGCTACTATTTCTTCTACCTTCTGCAGCCGGTCTGCATCCTGTCTCTTCTTTCTCGCTCGGCTTCTATAGGTGTCACTGCTGTCGGGAAACCCAACCTTCCACGGAACGGAGCCTGATGTGCCTCGTGTTCGTCCAGGGTGTTCAGGATTCCCGAGGGCGCATGTCAGCTCGTCCTTCTCTCTGTCGGGATTGAACTTCCCGTCCTGCACGTCCTGCATTGCAGCTCGAAGGGCTTTGACGGGTGTTGCAAGTTGCTCTTTTGTATAAATACACTTCCCTGTTTCTAGGTTCAACGTTCCCCCATGCCCGTAGAACCAAGTCCTTACCCGTTCGATCCAATGCAATGGCTCTGGATGGATCCCTTTAGCAATCAGGTCGTTCTCAAATTTCTCCCACTTAGGCCTGGCAACCTTGTGGCCACCTGACCCCGTAACATGGTGATAATCTTTCTTTGCAGCATTTATCTTATTTCTTTCTGACCTTCTCTTAGCTTCTTCCGATTTCTTGTACTTCACAAATACGTCCCAGTGATCTTTTAACTTCTCATGTGCCCGGTGAATGTTGGAGTCTTGTCTTTTTGGACATAGTCTTGGTTCAATCTTTTCTTCCAGTTGCAGAATTGTGCGGCCATCTTCTTAAGAGCCCACGACTTGACTTTTCGCTCTATAACTGGGTTATTTGGATCCACCTCTAGCGGTAGGGTGAAATTTGTCATGAGCGTATTCCAAAGCATTTCTTTGCATCTATCCTCGACATAAGTAACTCCATCGTCCGCCTTTGGCTTATTCCATTCTTGAATGGAGATCGGGATGCTGTCCCTAACAATAACTCCGCACTGACTTACAAATGCATCTGCGCTCCGCTTGGGAGCAATCGGTTTGCCATGTGCATCGACTTCTTCGATCTTGAACCTTTCATTATCGCCCAACCTTTTTTTCAGGCCTCGTTTCTTTATCGAAGATTGGCTCGATCCGGAGGGCTAAAAGAAGAAAGAAGCGTTAATATATGTATATACAAATCAATTAATGCATCTAGTCAGCAGAGGCTTAATTAATATACCTCGCCGGACTTTGTAATAATTAAGGTTCCAACACCGGAGCCGTCATCTTCTCGCTCCATTCTCTCACCGGAGCCGTCCATTCCCTCACCGGAGTCGTTCAGAAAATATGAGGTGATATCATCATCTCCGTCGCGGATTATTTTCTCCAACATGTTTTCTTGTTCTTCGTCTCTGGCGTGTTCCGGATCCATAGTTTCTGCAATCACTTGCAAGTTATTTCATATGCATTTTATACAGTTTTAGTATTCTGGACAGAACAACAAGTTTATTTATTTTAACATGTATGATGATGGCAAAACATAATCTACAAGAGAAATCGAAACAAATGCATATAAAGAACGTCTCGGTCGGAGTTACGGTTCTACCGGAACGAAACGGTGAGGACTCTTCACCGGCGATCGTCGGGGACTGGAACGAAACGGTACGGTTCTACCGGAACGAAACGAAACACCACGGCCACCGTCAGGAGGTTAGGAAGAAGAATAATCGATGACACAAGTAGTGGGCGTGTGCTACTTTTTTTTTCTCGGTGCAACGCACGGGCAAGTTTGCTAGTATAAATAATATTGAACCTTTTCCAAAATACACATTGTATAATAAATATATTTCTTAATACAAGATGAATATATTTCTTAAGGACTGTGCTAAATATCAAACGTTAGGTTCGTAAGCAATAGATCCGAACGTTTCTTAATTCCTTCAATCACCCTCACTCTCGAGTCCTCCTTTCTTTTTTAAATGTGGATGGAAGAAAGAGCACCACGCTGCATGTTTAACACAAAAATGCTGACATCAGCAAAGATTCCACCGAAGTTATACCGAAGTTATCGGGGTTATGTTTTAACGACCCCCCCCCCCCCCCCCCCCCATGTCGAAGTTACGACGATATTTGTACCTATGTTATCATGTCTGTGGTGCACCTCCCACCTTATGTGAGGAAAAAACAGAGGAGAGGGCGGACAGGGGCGGGGGTATATATAGGCAAATTTGTAGTCCCGGTTGGTGTCTAAAACCGGGACTGAAGACAGACCTTTAGTCCCGGTTGGAGACACCAACCGGGACTAAAGGGCATCGCACCCCTTTAGTCCTGGTTGATGTCTCCAACCGGGACTAAGTGGTTGTTTGGATACAAAGAATTAGATGTGAGATTTTAGAAAACGAGTTTTTGGAGGATTTTTAGGAAAACCAGTTTTGGTTAGTTATTCTGTTAAGGTAAGTATACACAATATCTTGTTTGGATGAGAAAATTAGAAAAACACGATTTTGAGTTCTTCCCAAAACAATTCATGGAGGTGCGGTGCTTCGTTCGCCGGTGTCATGCATGTTGGCTCAGGTTCCCAACGAAGATGCACGTACAGCAGCTCACATACGGCAAGACACGATTATACGGCGTAAAGCACCTTGATTGATTCTCAGGCCGGCTGGGCACGCATGTAGCACCTAGCTGCTGGATTGATTCGCCGGTAACAGCAGAGCACAACACACATGCTAGGGAGGCGCGACGACGACGTACAAGCCGGAGATGGACGACGACGGCGGTTGTGAAGCGGCCGATAGACACGACGGCAGCCGGCCGAAGTCCGCATCCCCCATGGAGGCGCTGGGCTAGGTGGAGCATCGCAATCTGCTGCGGCTGCGTGGCCGAGATCGGCAACGACGTCTTTTGGCTTTGTCAAGCTGCTGTCGCCGCCGGCGGAGTTTACCATGATCAGCGCGGCGGACTTCGTTGATCTCCTGATGCATATAGAAAACACGTTTATATAAAAACGTCTATTAGTCGTTTTTGTATAAATTGGGTTTTTGGGCTTTTGGAAAACTCAGTTTAGTATATCCACGAGTTAGTTAGCTGATCCAAACAATGTTTTAGGTTGTTACATCAGAAATCAGGTTTAAGGAAAACTAATTCTCTATAATCTAGGTATCCAAACAACCCCTAAAGGTCCCATTTGAACCGGGACTGCTGCCTGCCAAGCCCCGACCGGCGCCCTAGCCGCTCGAACCGGGACTAATGCTCACATTAGTCCCGGTTTGTAATGCGACCGGGACTAATGTGTAGATCGAGCTTGAACCAAAGCTCTGTTTTTTACTAGTGACGCATCATCCACTGCTACTATGCACAGGTTGCATTGCCCTGTCTAGTCTATGTATCTATGGTTCCAACCCAATAAATAACACCGGCCGGGCTGCACCACAAATCCCAAAACACTACCATCCTTCACTAGTAAGTGCACTTAGGGCATCTCCAACGCCGACTCTTAAACCGCCCACATGCATCCGGACCACACGGACAGCCCCAAGATGGGCAATGAGTGCATCCTCAACGCAAGCCCTTACAAAGTACACCGTAAATGTCCGTCGACACGTCTGCGGACAGGATAGGGAAGGGAGCCATCCTAAAATATTCTCCCTTTGTCCGGCTGGGAGGAGAGAGAGAGAGAGAGAGAGAGAGCGCGGGGGGGGGGGGGGTCACGCGGTTGCTTTTTTTAGGATATATGTGTGCGGTGTGCGGCTGGGAGGAGAGAGGGGGGCCCCACTTGGTTGCTTTTGGTTGATGACATGGTTTTATTGAAGTTTTCTGGTTCTGGAAGAACATATTCAAAACTTTTGGGCAAAACTCGTCGAATTTTGAAACAAAAATGTCAAAGAATGCAAAAAAAAAAGCATTTTGGAATAAATAGAAAGCTATGGAATGTATGAGATCTCAACAAGTTTTCTGTCCTATAATCGCTAGCACTATCAATTTGTTTTATCAATCAGAGCAAACTAGCATGATAGTGTGCTTTGCTGCAATGATTGATATGGCGTTATAAATCTACAATTAGTACATTATAATGTCTCAAAATTTACTTTGAATCTGCAAATCATAGACGCCGTGAGCTAATGAAATGTCACCCAACCAGATACCTTCATAAAGCCCATATAAGGAACTCTCTTTCACATTCGATTGAAACATGTGAAGAGGAATGCACTACTCTTCTGCCTGCCTGCCTCGTCCTCGTCGTGTTTCGTGAATGAGCCGAGCTTACACCCATGTGATATGTGCGCTTAGTTTTTGTCAGTTGGAACAGTTAATTAATTTTTAACTAATTACAAATCCAATTTCTGATTCCTTTGGGATAGTGGGTACCAACTCGGGCAACATGGGTACCCTGACTGACTAGGTGAATCGTAGGTGAATCTAGGTCAATTGTTGTCTGGTGGCCCGAGCGTACCTCCACAAGTCGATCTGCCAAGAGGCTGAAAGTTACTCTTCACCATGCGGATAGTGCCCATAAAATTCCAAATAATTTCATGTAAATACCTTTTTTTTTTACAAAAGCCATGTGTACAAATATGTGGGACCCAGTTTCACAAATTGGCCCGACAATAAATTCAAAGTTGCCCCTTAACATGTAGACAAGCGGCTGTAAAATTTAAACAGATTTTGTTATAGCGTTAAGGTGAGGTTGGGAGTTTTAAACACTAAATTGTACAACATACATGGACATTGTTGGTTAAATTGCAATTGATTTTGAACTATTTTTCATTTGTAAACACGAGGTTCATGTTCTAAACAGTGAAAAATCGCGTAATGGATACCCATTTTCATGTGACATCGAAATACAAATGTCGGGATTGAAAAAAAAACTAGAATCATATGAAAAACTAGATTTGAAATCCAGTTGGATGAATTGAGTGTAAATCTTGTGATACAAAATCATAACCGCGAGCAAGTACTTTAGATTACGAATACCAACGTAAAATTCATGTCACATGAGGTATGTATTGAACGATTTTCAAATTCCTATTTTAAATACTTCAAATTATATTCACGGACAAATTTTGAAAAGGTTTGACCCAAGACATGCGGAAAACGCCATATGTATGTCTAAGACACGGATGCCATCCATCCATCTGTTGACCTGTTCTAGCTACTGGCCTAGTCCCTAGTGTGCTGACCTGGTCATGCATATGCATGCATGCATGCCCAGGTCAAACTTTCTGGCGCTGGTTCCTTTTTGACTCGCGTTTATCTTCAACTGCCAGACAGCCGGATACATATACATACCAACATACATTTCACTGTCCACGTGCCCTTCAATTAGGGGCATAAAAGATACACACATGCTTAGATCACCTCCAGAGTCCATCTAGAGCTAATTTTTTTTAAATAATACACTTTTTTTTTATTAAATTTCAGAAATATTACGCCGGTTTTATTTTTTTTAAAAATAATACAGCGTCGGCTTACTGCAGGCCGACAGGAGCCAGTCGGCTTACTGCAGGCCGATTAGAGACCTTTCGGCCTACTGCAGGCCGATTAGAGCCCATCGGCCTATCGCTGGCCGTCAAGACGCCTATCGGCTACGTGCCAGCCGAGTAGTGGCCAGCCCACGTCACCCCGCTCCCCGTCGGTGGCTGGGGCCCAGCCGACAGCCCTGTCGGCCACCCGCAGGCCGATCGGCTTACTGCAGGCCGACAGGGTGGCCTGCCCCGCCCGATCCCTTTTCTTCCTTCCTTCCCTTCTCTTCTTCCTCTGGCTCGTTTTTGGTTGCTGTTCATCACTTCTCCAGTCGAAAACTCTCTCATTTATACAGCAAAATCAGCCATTGTTTTGTCGATTTGCCACCGTGGATGCATTGTAGATAGTTGGGGGAGGCAAGGGAAACCTCGATCTACTGATGGGATAGCTCGTGGTGGTCGTGGTGAGCATTTTTTTGGAGCTTTTTTTGAGCACATTGGAGGAGGTTGTGGTGGCGGTGAAGGTGGAGGTGGCGGTGGTGAAGCTCGGGCAGTGTGGTGGAGGTGAAGCTCCAGCGGTGTGGTGGAGTTTCCGGCTCCGGTTCTGGTGATTGAAGTCCGCCGTTCGTCGTTGCTTCGCACGCTTCAAGGGTATAATTCAACATACATTTTACCTGTCGTAGTTGCTCCGGTGGTGGTATTCGGTAGTATGTTTGGATGTAAAATATATTAGGTGTGCGGATATTTTTATTTGCTCCGGTAGTATCCGTAATATATGTAGTTGTCAAATATTTAGTTGTGTGAATATTTTGAGTTGCTCCGGTAATATCCGTAATATATTTAGATGTCAAATATTTAGTTCTGTGAATATTTGTAGTTGGTTCGGTAATATTTAGATGTCAGTATACAAGGGTAATATTTAGATGTCAGTATTTGTAGTTGCTCCGGTAATATTTAGTTGATCCGGTAATATTTAGTTGTGTCAAATATTTGTAGTTGGTCGGGTAATATCCTTAATATATTTAGAGTTCAAATTTTTATGTGTGTGAATATTTGTAGTTGGTTCGGTAATACTCCGTAATATATGTACATGTCAATTATTTAGGAGTGCTAATATATTTAGTTTGTCATGCTGCTTAATAGTTGTCTATCATTGTTGAAAAAAATTTAGGTGAGCCGAGATGTCTGATGTAGTGAAGTTCGTATTTTACTACGGTTCTGGTACTGTCCAAACAACTGAAACGGGAGCTGATCTGAGTGAATTTGATTACATAGAGGTGCCACTGACAGCCCCTCGAACATGGTCAGTCAGTCAGTTGAAAGAATGGGTGACAACAAGTTTAGGGCTTAATACTGAAACACACACCGTCGGTGTTCATGCATTGTGGACACAATCAAGTTCAATCATTTACTTTTATTCGAGGCCAATAGAGCGAGACTCCCAGTGGGTGCGCTGGTTACAAGGTTGTGAACACAGGGGATGCAATCCTGTTGCCTTAGTGCTTCCCGTCGTGAAGGAGGTCACTACACATGAAGGCGAGGGTGGCTACGATCTTGGCCAGAGCAGTGAAGGGATGCAGTCAAATGCTGGAGATGATGGTTATGAACCAGGGCAGAGTAGTCAGGCAGAAGGAGGAAATGCCGATGGTTATTACAGTGGCGAGGCGGACGCTGACGAGGTAGTTGGGCACATGCAGAACCTGATGGAAGAAGAAGACACCGATATTGACCGTGGTCATGCCGATGATTCTGACGAGTCGGATGAAGAAGAAAATGCAGAGGAGGTCCCGAATCCTGCATCATGGAATCATGACTTCTCATCTGCAATGACCGTGAACGATGCGCATGATTCTGCCTGGCAATATCACCAGAACAACATTGCGACGGGTGCTCTGTATCCCAACAAAGAAGCTCTGAAGGACGCAATAATAAATTGGGCAATGTCCACGCAAAGGGTTTTCATAGCTGAGGTGTCCAGTCAGAAATACTTGACAATGGTATGCAAGAATGCAGGTTGTCCTGCCAGGGTGCACGGCTATCTCCCTAAGTATGGCACAAGTTGGGTGATCAGTGACTTAGTTCATCACACTTGTCTTATTCCCTGCATCCCTCAAGATCATCCCAACCTTTCATCCACGCTTATTGCGAGGTTGTTTTACAGCGAGATAGTGGAGAGCAAAGCGATGGAAGTGAAGGCAATCCAGACAAAAGTCTTCGTCAGGTTCAACTACATAATTTCTTATGGCAAGGCTTGGAGGGCTAAGCATACGGCCCTTCAGAGGAGATTTGGTTCTTATTTCGATGCATATGACTCTGTTGTCCGGCTCCTCCACACACCGCAACAGCGGAATCCTAGCACCTATGTCGATATCCAAGACCTCTTCATGCTAGAGTTCCCAACTGTGAGGGTGCTGCATCGACTGTTCTTCTCTTTCGGTGTATGCATCAAAGCTTTCAGGCATTGCCAACCGGTGATATGTGTAGATGGCACTTTTCTCACTGGCAAGTACAAGGGTCAGATCCTAACAGCCATTAGTCAAGACGGCCAAAATCAAGTAGTCCCACTCGCATTTGCTTTTGTTGAGAGTGAGAACATTGGAAGTTGGACATGGTTCTTCAGGCAACTGAAAATATCAGTTGTGAAGGATAAGCCCAATGTGTGCATCCTTCATGACAGGCATGCAGGTATACTCAGTGCGATAAAGACACTGACAAACCCTGGCCCTGAGGAACAAACTCCATGGCAGGACTTGCAGAGCCGTTGGTGCATGCGCCATCTGGGGGCTAATTTCTTCTCGCAGTTCAGAAATAAGAGCCTGATGAATCTATTAAAAAAACTCTGCAAACAGAACCAGCTATGGAAGTACAATTTGATACGTGACAGACTTAATGTGTGCACGCAGAGACACGTTAGGGACAGGAAAGCTGCAAGAGATGCAGTGGTGAGGGCACATGTTGAAGAAGTAGCTGCACAGTTAGCAACAGGAACAACGGCCGTGGAGGAGGAGCCTGTTGGGCTATGTGACTTGCCAGGATTTGACCCACCTAGTACTAGGAGAAGGCTCGGGAGGTCGATTAAAACCTTCGAGCAGTGGATAGAGCATGAGCCTCTCGAGAGGTGGTCTTTGCTGCATGACTCACATGGAGCAAGGTACGGTGTCATGACTACCAACCTCGCAGAAACATACAACTTTGTCCTCAGAGGAAACCGGGCATTACCACTTACAGCCATCGTTGAGGGTATTTTCTATGGCACCGTGAAATATTTCAGAGATAGACGTCAAAAAGCAGAGCAGCATATCTTGAACAACCCGAACACACGTTACTGTGAAAGAGTCATGAAGTACATGCACCAAAAGATGGAAAAAGCTAGGTCACACACTGTAGTCGCCATCGGTAATCAAGAAAGAAGGTTTGAGGTCCGCTTAGCTAACAACAAATTCGGATGTGCAAATGAGTTGAGGACGCATGAGGTGAAAATTGGAAATGAAGCCTGGCCAACGTGTGAGTGCACGTGCAACAAACCGAAGTTGCTTCACCTACCTTGCTCACATGTACTTGCTACTTGCGGGCAGCTAGGAATGGACGCAGTATCGTTCGTGTCTCCATTTTATCTGAAAGAGTCTGTCCTCAATACCTGGACAGGTGAGTTGCTGGGATTTCGATCAATGGGTAATTTCAACACCGTCAACCCTGCTGAAAGGCGTTACATTCCAGACCCAGAGAATATGCGTACAAGTAGAGGTAGACGACAGTGTAGGCACATCCGGAATGATATGGATGAATCTGAAGCGGGAGGCCCCACTATGCAATGCATTTTATGCAATGAATTTGGCCATAGGGACACTAATTGTCCCACTTTCGTCACTGGGCGTGGACGAGGCAACCGGGGACGAAGAGGAGGGAGAGGAGGAAGAGGAGTAAGAGGGAGAGGAAGAAGCTAGGCTGCGTTGAAATTTGTATTAAGTGTGGCACTATGTTCTAAATTTGTATTAAGTGTGGCACTATGTTCTAAATTTGTATTAAGTGTGGCACTATGTTCTAAATTTGTATTAAGTGTGGCACTATGTTCTAAATTTGTATGTGCAGGAATGGCTGGAATGTGGTTGCTTACTCGGGACATTGATAGTAAGCATCGTTCTGCGATATGTTCTTATAAGAAGCTCGAGCCCCTGGTCACTCGCACTTCTAAGGAATATTAGAAGATACACCCGCAATGGGTTGACCGGTGCGTGCTTTATTTATTTCCTTCAAGCATGTATATTAATGGGAGACACTAACTGAATTGTTCTGACATGCAGACTCAAATGGGCCGGCCTTTTACCTTTCGCGCGTCTGGTTGAGAAGACGGAAGGATGCAAACGCCTCGCCATCGACTCCTCTTTGCTCACCTGCTTAGTGGACCGTTGGAGGCCTGAGACCCACACGTTTCACTTCCGCTGGGGAGAGATGGCTCCTACTCTGGAGGACGTGTCACTTTTGCTGGGACTACCGTTGGCAGGTCATGCCATAGGACCGTTGGAGGCACCGGCTGGTTGGTAGCTAGATATGGCACAACGTTTCGGTGCTGTTTTTCCCGGTGCTCCGGCTCTGGCATCGGAGCGTCACGGACCTAAGTATGATTGGTTGCTCCGTTTCCAGGTTAGTTCCCCTACCTCATATCTTTCAGTTGTCGTGCATATGGTTTTACAGAAGATACCTTCACTGTTTACTAATACTTACTTTCTCTTTGCTCAATACAGGTACAGAAGTTCCAGCACCGTTGAATGATGCACAAATCACTCGCAGCCTGGAGGCATACCTACTATGGCTTCTCGGCAAGGTGATGTTCACAGAGAACCATGTCACCACTATTAGCGCGTGCTACATCCCTATTGCACTGGAGATCGCGAACGCTGAGATTCCGGATCAGATCACACAGAGGAGTTGGGGTTCGGCGGTCTTAGCGGCTACATACCGAGGTATGTGCAACGCTTACCAGCTTATATCGGACACGGCAGCCCTTCTTGGATGCCCTCTATTTCTCCAGCTGTGGTCGTGCGAGAGGTTCTCTATAGGACGACCGGACATACGTGTTGATCAGCCTATGGAAGCCATGTTCGATGTTGATGGCTATCACGTGACACGCCTGCAGAATAAGATACGAGCTGTCTATGAGGCTATCACGTGCACCCGGAGAAGCGACGTTGTTCAGCAGCAGCAGCAGCAGCCGCCGCGTCCCTCCACGCACCGACATCAGCCACGTCCACGTCTAGCACATACGCCGATGACCAGGCCACCCCCTCCTGACCAACCTGGCAGTTCGAAGCAGCACCCACGGCACCGGGGTCCCACGTCGAGCTTTGTGTTTCAGCCACAGCCACAGCAGCAGGGTCCCACGTCGAGCTTCGTGTTTCAGCCACAGCCACAGCATCAGGGTCCCACGTCGAGCTTCGTGTTTCAGCCAGAGCCAGCTGGTATGTCTCTTCATATTTATTGTTTTCAATATGAATTGAGGCGACCTATTTCTTCATGACTTAACGTTCCCTCCTGCAGGGGCCTACGGATATCAGGCGTCCATATCCGGATCCACGTGGGGGAGTGATCAAGATCCTGAGGAGAACATACAGGATCACATGTCGCAGCACACCCACTGGATGAACATGTATTCCACTCCTCCACCAGGCCCCACACAGGAAACACAGTATGACCAGGGCGAGTCTGAGCTTCCTCCTCGTAACATTAGGGCACCCCACAGGTTAGGATGGTCGACGCCCGATGCACAGCCTGAGCGCCATGGCAGACGTCGTCAGTGACGCTTCTATCTATCAGTAGAGACATGACTATCTACCTATGTATGAGACTTATGCTTATTCTATGTATGAGACAAATGACTATGTACTTATGTATGAGACATATGCCTACTCTGTTTTAGTACTCTGTTATCCAACGTCGTGCGCCAACTACAACATCATATTTAGATAGAACATACTTCTCCTACAATAAAGACAGTACAAACAACTGGATACAACTACATCTGAATTAAACGGTAGGTAGGACGGAACTTACAACATACAACGTAAAAACTACATGAAGTCATCATCGTCATCCTCCGTCGATGCAGAACTCTTGCCCTTCGACGATGAAGAACTCTTGCCCTTCGACGATGCAGAACTCTTGCCCTTCGACGATGCGGTACTCTTGGCCTTGATGCTCGGCATGAAGATATCGTCTTCGTCCTCGCTGTCTTGGGTCCATAAATAAGTATCTTCTGCTGCAGCCTTTAGGAATGCTTCGCCCTTATGCAGTTGCTTCTTCCATCTTCCATGCAACCTGAGAAGTTCTTTCCGTATCTCCTCAAATGTCCTGGAAGGCCACCCGGACCTACTTAATGCGTGAGCCAGCTCATTCAGTAGCATGTCACTACTGATGAGTTCGTCCCACGGAACTAATATGTTGTCAACCCTGAAATTGGCGGCTAAACGCAGAAGACATCGAGACATACCAGGGTGAAAACTACGATCAAAAGGATATCCGGACATCTTCACGAGACTACGACACTACACTACATTGCTTACCCACCTTACTGCCGAGGGTGTTTTATAGGTTGAGAAGACAAAAATATGGCGGGAGATATAGGCGGAAACTAGAAAGCGGGAAAATATGGCGGGAACTAGACAGCGGGAAATATATGGCGGGAACTAGAAAGCGCGAAAATATGGCGGGAACTAGAAAGCGAGAAAAAGTTCATATATTTTCAAAAAAAATCCGAAATTTGCAAAAAGTTAATCATTTTTAAAAAAAATCATAGATTTGCAAAAATATTTTACAAAATGGAAAAATTAATGATAATTATCAAAATATTCATTGATAATTCAAAAAGAAGTTCATGAATTTGAAAAATTCATGTGAACTGGGAAAAAGTTTTAGTTTCATCCATTTCATAAAGAAGTAAAAAAGTAAAAAAAAAGAAGTAGATAAAGAATGAAAAAACCAGGAAAAACGTGGCATTCCAGTCGGCCACCAGTGGGCCGATAGGTTCCAGTCGGCCTCCAGTGAGCCGACAAGTTGCACTCGGCCACCAGTGGGCCGACAGGTCCCAGTCGGCTACCAGTGGGCCGACAGGAACCCCCACCTACGGCCGAGAGGCCTGTCGACTTCCCCTAAGCCGATAGGATTTCAATCGGCCTGCAGTAGGCCGAAAGGTCTCTAATCGGCCTCCAGTAAGCCGACTGGCTCCTGTCGGCCTGCAGTAAGCCGACGCTGTATTATTTTTAAAAAATAAAAAAACGGTGTAATATTTCTGAAATTTAATAAAAAAAAGTGTATTATTTAAAAAAAATTAGCCTATCTAGAGGGGAGGAGAGGGACTACACACATATCTGGATCTAGTGCAATGATTGCCACTAAGGGCTTCAACCAGTGGCGGAGATAGGGGGGGGCCCTCCCCCCCCCCCAACGATCGAGCGGACCTGGTACAGCTAGTATGCAACTAGCGATACAAACGTACATGCACACGTATTAGGCCCCCCCCTATCAGGCTATCTCTCACTGAACATGAATATTGCAAAGGAGAAAAAGGCCCACGTGAAAAAGCCCACTGCAGCGGCCGATTGGACGTTGGCTCTAGCCCGCAGCCCGCTGTTTCCACCGTAATTAGTGCGATTAGTTGCAGAAAATTAGTCGTCGCCGTTCCAGTTTCCACGCCCTTGCCGCCCGCTCGCCTCTCCTCTCCCCGCCCAGCCCTGCTACTCTCGATCTGATTCAGGTATTCAGCGACGGCGCGATGCAACCTGCTGCACTCGTCAATTCTTCCGGCTCCAACCAACGAAACAGCCAAGGTTTAACAGATCATACTATCTACTAGTCTCTCCCGATCCTCATCTTGTATCAGTGTTGAATTGAATCAATTGATACATCAATTTTTTGTTGTTTTGGTTGTGTGATTCACCGATTTGTGACACTATGATTCTATGAAGACTTCCTATATATTTTGTACATGTCCAAGAAATTATCACGATCATGACGCAAATTATTTTGTACTAGTTCCTATCTTTGATGCAATTTTTTTTATGTCGAAATTATATGCTAATTCGAGATTGCATTTCAGCAGCTATGAAGAGAAAAACGCTGCCCAGTCCTAATATGTCAAAATTATATTTTCTTGATTTTATTGGCAGTTGTAGGGGTCAATTCAAACTAATAGAAATATAATGATATTTTTATGTCGCCGAAGCAGAACCTCGTTCTATATGATTATTTTTTGCATTGGATATATTTTTGTCTACTTGATTTGGCCCCCCCCTATACCTAAATCCTGGCTCCGCCCCTGGCTCCAACGACGGACCCTCAAATCGCCCTCTTTTGGTTGGACTACACGGTCCGGACGTGTTTTGCCATCCAACGCGGTCATGTATCCGTCCGCTGGCCGGTCCCGGCGTCCTTTTTCCCGCAAACCAGAAGCCAGGAGGTGTGCGGACCGCTGCCACGCAAGCCTCCGACAACATGTCCCCACCCAAAATCATCTCCCTCGCTCGCGCCCTTTCCCGCCGGAAGCGGTCAGCGCCGCATTCATGCTGGCCCAGAGCGACGCGACCTCTCACGTTGCTCCGGCATTGAAGCGTCACGCTGGCCGAGAGCGTCACCCGCGCCGCTTCCCGGTGCACGAGCCTTCTCCGTGTTCAAACGAGAACCCGTCTGTACGTCTCCCTTCAATAAAGATGTGCGGTTGCCGAGGAACCTACTCCGGCGCAACCCGTCCGTCCGTCTGCTGCCCACCATTAACCACCTTGTCGTCTGGCCTGCCATCCACCCGCTATTTAAACTCCTCCTCTCCGACAAACAGCCGCATCCAAACTCCTTCGCTCTGTATCTCCTCTCGGCACCACATCCGCCATGGCCTCTTCGAGCTCCAAAGCCCCTTGGGACAGCCCATGAGTGATAGACCAGCCTCATACGATTGGACATTTGCATCGCCGGCCGTGTCGCACATAATCACAAAAATTCGTCCATTTCAGCATTAACCTCGACCTCGAAAGCAACCTTGCACAACCTGTTCACGGTGTACTTTCTTTTTTCAGTTACCTGTTCCACGTAGAACGACCCAACTCTATAAGTACAAGGCTTCTCCATACACTTTGCTTGCGTGCCTCTCCAGTGAGAAATTACCTTTCAGCACTACACCTGCCTGAAAAATTAGCATTCATAAGTTTCAATATAATGACTACGCTCTAAAAAATGCTTTCCACCATGAAAAACTTTTTGTTTAAACAGAACATAATTTTTTTAACTTGCAATCGAAGTTCTTTTTTCTTGGTAGCTCTCCTCTGATTCCCCGTCAAACTAAATCTTCTCAAACTGCTTCACAAACAAATGAGTCGGGCAACCAGGCGGTATATTTTGGGGCACTTTGCATCTGCAACCCGGGCCGAGGGATGCAGGTCAAAAATCAAGTTTTGCACATTGTTTGCTTGCCTGCATCCCGTCCAGCCAGGCTCGCCCTCCTGGTCGCTCGCGAGCTGGGCTCGCCTCTGGCGCTGGTGCGCCCGCCGTCGTGCCCGCTTTCGCAGCGCGTCGCGGACCTTGATGAAGGCCACCACGGAGCCAACCACTATGGCCATGGCGTTGCAAGCCAAACTGACCGCCGCCTCTACGTCGCCACTCACATGCAGGTCCCGATGGAAAAACCGGAGAAAGCCTTGCAGGTCCCCATGGCTCGGAGGGCTAGAACGTGTACATGCAGGTTGAGAATGCAACTCGGAGGGCTCGAACGTGTACGTGTCCTAGTGGGACTACAGATGTCTTGATCTCGCTTCTCGCAAAGTGCTCATCTCTCGCCATGTCAATTTTGATGAAACATCTTTTCCCTACGCTGAAGACACACTCGTTCCACCAAAACAAACTGCCGTAGAAAATCCCCCACCTGGCGCCCCCTACATCCCTATCTACTGTACCTCGAACGCCCACCCGCACCTACCTCGGACCTCCCCACCCGATCGCCTCCTGGATTGATGCCCACACGCCCTCGTACCACTGGGGTACTCCCCTCGTACTTCCCTCGCCCTGTCAATTTTGATCGAACTTTGTTGATAGATATTTAATTCTATCAACAATGAATGAGTAGTTAAGTTAGAATTATGGGACTTTGCCCATTTATATACTACTAGGGGCCGATGCCCCCCCCGCCCCCCCCCCCCCCCCCCCCCCCCCCCCCTAGCGAAGTGGGCTTGGCCCATTTATAAGCTATTGGTTGTTATTAGTCTATATTTATATTAGTCAAAATGACAACATATAGTATTGCTAAATATTAAGATATATTCTATCCGATATAAACTCTAATGTCTCAACTACAAATACACATGCATTAAGTTGAAACAATATTTTATGCCGGAGTTTATTTGATACATTGTTTCATGAGAGAAAAAGTATTGTTCAAATACACACCTAGATCAAAGCAAAAATAATAATAATTTCAAAATCACATTACTGCTAGATTAATTTGTGTCACTTATGTGTTCACACACACACACACACACACACACACACACACACACACACACACACACACACACACACATATATATATATATATATATATATATATATATATATATATATATATATATATATATATATATATATATATTGTAACGAGCTCTAAAGTAACGTATTTAACAAACATCTTGAGAAATATCTCTAGAGGGTATATAGTTGATTAACTTAGGTATAAATGAATAAAAAGCTCTGGAATGTGTTCATTCATGGCAGATTAGCATGATCGGTGTCCTTTGCTGCACTAATAGATATTGCACTATAAATCTACAGTTAATATATTATAATCTCCCAAAAGTAATTTGAATCTGCAAATCATAGACTGGAATGTTCCGAAGTGGTGAGAATATGCCGAGTCAAGAAATGAACATAGTTGTACACACAATATACTTGATTTCGACATTGTTTTAACATAACTTGAATATATACGACATTGATTATGGCACATCAACCGTGAAGTTTGGGGCATCAAACATACATACTTGAGATCACCTTTGGAGCCTATCTATCTTGAGGAGGGACTACGACTTACACATGTAGTGCTCGATGAATACGTTGGTTGACAACACTATGTTGTCCATGCATATATTAGGACCTAGTGTGCTCAAGCTGCAATTTTCCAGCGACGAAGATGAAACGGAAGGTGAGTGACTTTGTGCCATTGTTGCACAGAACGGAAAGGAAAAGGTTTTCTGCCACCACGCTTGAGCAACATTGCAAGCGACTCCACCGTAGCGGCATGAGCAGGCAGGGAAGCCTTCTTTTCCGGCCTCCCGCCTCCTCGTTAGCTGGATTGGGAACAATGAACCCCCTCCTTCCTCCTCCCAGATCCACCCCTCGCTCTGTAGTCGATCTCACCTATATGACATTCCCAGAGGCAAACGTATATGTATTACATCGTGTCAAATTTCTAATCTAAATAATTAAAACTATATTTGTGTACAAATTTTAAAAACGTTTGACCGTGCACATACCGTAAATGTCATCTGTTTTATGATATATATGGATGATGCACTGTGCACTTGATCCATCCATCTGTTGACCTAGAGTGCTGACCAAGTCAAACTTTCTGGCCCAGGTTCCCTTTTGACTTGCATTCAACTTCAACAGCCTACCAGACTGCCAGACCCATATATGAACATACTACTTCCTCCGATCCATACTATATTGGCGTATATTACTACTTAATATTTATTATTTCTGATAAAAAACCAGCAGATGACCGATGGTCCGACAGGTAAAAACCTGAACCGGCTGGCTCACTGGTTCGGTTTTCTAAACTATGCTCCAGCCATCACCAAGCACCTCTTGCACCAAATTCTCCAGACATGACCTCACAGCTATTGCGCCGTCACCAGCCTGCCCCGCCGCCTGCTGACCTCACAGCCGTTACAGTTCGAGTTTGAGGGTCCTCCCGAAGGGCTGTCCGAGTTACAGTCCGAGTTTAAGGGTCCTCCCGAAGGGCTGTCCATGACACCGTCCGAGGGACTGTCCGACTGCCTCCCGAAGGGCTGTCCGAGGTGCAGACGAGGGAGAACATCCTCACGGTTGGGAGGTTGTAAATCCTAGCTGCGGGGATCTGTACCGCCGATCTACATCGACTCTACTTCCGCTGCGCTACGAGTCGGTAATGATCAGATCGAAAACCTTGTATGCATCTCCATATTGATCCTGGGCTTGTTCATAGTGCGGAAATTTTTTGTTTTCTGCTGCATTCCCCTACAAGAATATCTCTCCATCGTCGGAGGAGCAAATCCCAATCTTGAGCTATCATGTTACTTGTCATACTTTTCCGTGAACCCGTAAGCCGCCGTAATAGCCACCCTGTTACAGATGTCGTTTAACAAACCCCAAAGTTCACGAAGTAAGTACGAAGAAACTCGACACTCTCATGGTCTAAGGAATTATGCAAACGTTAACTTTCTCTGTGTTATTAACCATTAATTTGTGACGAATGTATCTCATACAATAACATCAATTCAAGTTGATTCAACACAAGTGTTCTTTTAACATTGTGCCCTCAAAGTTTGCCCGGCATAGACATGCCCATGATCAGGAAAATGTGATCATCATGCAACACTTGAGCCAGTCTTAGAGGATTGACTAGGAATACTTTTTACCGATTATTAATCCACACATGCATATGAGTTTTCCTTCGAGCCTCGTGGTTATTGTAGACTCGAGAACCATAGCAGTTATAGCACGGAATATAAACTTAATTTCAAACATGGAGATAAATAATAACATTTATTATTGCCTTTAGGGCATATCTTCTATATGGACTGAAGGACAGAAACAAGGAGGAGATGACACTGGTGGCGTACATAGTCTGAAATTTGTGGAAGGAAAGGAACCGGAGGGTTTTCAAGCAGAAGGAGTTTAGGCCGATTGTGCTAGCAGGCTTGATACGGGATGAAATCAACCGCAGTGTCGTAGTCGGTCTTGCCAAGTAGTAGCTCCGGCGCCATGTACCCCGGCGTGCCGTACTTCCCGTATGGAGGAGGCTCGGACAAGGAAATTGCGATGCCCATGTCACATAGCTTCACCTCGCTGATGCCGCCGGCGCCTAAAAGGATGTTCGCCGGCTTGATGTCCCGGTGGACGATGAGGAGTCGGTGCATGTGCTTGGCCGCGCAGAGGAGCTGCTGCATGATATATGGAGTGCACGTCAGCCTCCGGGAACGGCGTGGAGAGGCACTCCAGGATGGAGTGGAGGCTGTCTCCAACGCGCTCCATCACAACGGAGAGCTTCATGGAGAAGGGGTCGTGCGAGATCGCGCGGAGCTCGACGATGGCGTGGTAGCCGTTGCAAGCCGCGAGGAATGCGGCCTCGCGCAACATGTCGGCATCGCTGCTGCAGGCGCAGGTGTTGTCACCACCTTCGTGCGGGCAGGGGCGCGCCTTCTTGACGGCGACGGTCCAGCCGCTGGTCTTGTGACGCGCCTCCACGACGCAGCCGAACCCGCCCTTGCCGAGCGGGAGCGTCTCGTAATAGTCGTTGGAGCTCCAGTAGCGTTCCCTCTTGCACATTGTTAGCCTAGGGGCGCCATGCAAGTTCACCCTGAAGTCGGCGTCGCCGGGGGAGCCACGGGCGCATGTCCACCGTGAACTCAGCGTCGCCGGGGGGGGGGGGGGGGGGGGGGGTGGGGGGGCAACGGTACATGTCCACCATGATCTTGGTGTCGGTGAAGGAGGTGCGCTCGATCTCCATTGGGAACTAAGGAGGATGAGGATGAGATCAGCGACGGGAAGGAACGGAGAGGAGTAGATAGAAATGTAGAGAGGGACAGGATTTTGTCTCGCAAGAGCTGGGCGGTCTCGAAGGAAACGGTAGTATATAGAGAGAGTACTGTGATGCGAGAACAGTGTGCAAAATACGTCTTTTTTGTGGGAGAATAGTGTGCAAGATAGCAATTGATGGTCTCAGAGGAAGAACGCTAGAGAGACAAAACAGTGTTGCTCGCGAGAACAAGTGTGTAATAACCGCCATGTATGTTATGAGCTAGCCAGGGCTGCCTGCTCCCCCTTTAATTCGTCGGCTAACTAGCAGCGGTCGTGCCCTATCTGCTTGGCAAGACAATCAATGCACAGCGGCAACGTTGCATCCCATTTAATTTTGATCATAATACGAAAACACGGAGTACTGCAGTAGCTGCCATATAGGACTGGAAGACGACGCATACAAGCCCAAAACCGAAACGAATGTCAACTCTGGATTTACACTAAAGACTTTTACTTCTTTATATTTATATTAGCCAAAATGACAACATATAGTGTTGCTAAATATTAAGATATATTGTATCCGATATAAATTTTAATGTCTTAACTACAAATACACATGCATTAAGTTGAAACAATATTTTATGCCGGGGTTTATTTGATACATTGTTTCATGAGAGAAAAACTATTGTTCAAATACATATCTATTTACTTATGTGTTCACATATATATTTTTGTATTTTTAAATATCTTGTAACGAGCTCTAAAGTAACGTATTTAACAAACATCTTGATAAAATATCTAGAGGGTATATAGTTGATTAACTTAGGTATAGATGAATAGAAAGCTCTGGAATGGGTTCATTCATGGCAGACTAGCATGATTGGTGTCCTTTGCCGCACTAATAGATATGGCGTTATAAATCTACAGTTAATATATTACAATCTCCCAAAAGTAATTTGAATCTGCAAATCATGGAATGGAAAGTTCCGAAGTGGTGAGAATATGCCAAGTCAAGAAATACCCATAGTTCTACACACAATATACTTCATTTCGACATTGTTTTAACATAACTTGAATATATAGATTTATGATGGCACGT
Source organism: Elymus sibiricus (assembly GCA_039707655.1). Classification (NCBI taxonomy): domain Eukaryota; kingdom Viridiplantae; phylum Streptophyta; class Magnoliopsida; order Poales; family Poaceae; genus Elymus; species Elymus sibiricus. Next base: position 2,203,872 of record CM077670.1, on the reverse strand, counting down.
CAACTGTGAAGTTAGGGGCATCAAACATACATACTTGAGATCACCTTCAGAGCCTATCTATCTTGAGGAGGGACTACGACTTACACATATAGTGCTCTATGAATACATTGGTCGACAACACTATGTTGTCCATGCATATATTAGGACCTAGTGTGCTGAAGCTGCAATTTTCCGGTGACGAAGACGAAACGGAGGGTGAGTGATTTTGTGCTATTTTTTTTTGAGGGTAAGACTTTGTGCTATTGTTGCATAGAAAGGAAAAGGTTTTCTGCCACCACGCTTGATCAACATTGCAAGCGACTCCACCGGCCGGCCACCGTAGTGGCATGAGCAGGCAGGGAAGCCTTCTTTTCCGGCCTCCTGCCTCCTCCTCGTCAGCTGGATTGGGAACAATGAACCCCCTCCCTCCTCCCAGATCCACTGTAGTCGATCTCACCTATATGCCATTTCCAGAGGCAAACTTATATGTATTATTGTCAAATTTCTAATCTAAATAATAAAAACTATATTTGTGGACAAATTTAAAAAATGTTTGACCGTGCACATACCGTAAATGTGATTTGTTTTATGATTTGGATGATGCGCTACGGTGGGGGCATCAATCAAACATACACACAGACATACTTGAGATCACCTTAAGAGTCTATCTATCTAGAGGAGAGGAGAGGGACTACACACATACATAGTACATATACCGGTCGATAACACTATGGTGTCCACCTAGTACGATGATTGCTACTATTAACTAGTAGTAATGTCGATGCTACATAATTAATTAACAAACTACTCCAGTAGACTATGTAGCTCTACCTGCAGTAGCGTCGGGAAGAGAGCAAGGCGTGGTGGTTTGCTGCACTTCATCCCCACCTCCGTCCACCTGCAGGCCATTGCCATTGCCATTGCCATTGCCAGCAGGACTGACAAGCACATCACCCCTCTCGCTGTCACGGTTTTCAGGGCGGGGCATGTTGAGATCGTCGGCATCAGCAGTATCACCGTCCGCCACGGCAGGGTCGGATTCTAAGCTTGACATCCACTATTCAGATCGGTGGCAGATTGAAGTGCTGGGACATGAAGAAGTGTTTTTTAGAGAAATTCCATTTTTATTAATGAAACCAGAGAACGAAGAAGTGTGAAGGGGGAGCAGGATTTGGAAGAAGAGGGGACTCTTTTTTCTCGGCGTCGAGGGGGGAAGAGCGGCGGCGTAGGTGGAGGCCGCTGTCCGCTGCGTCGGCCGTTTTCTTATTGCTTTCTCCTTGCTGTCAATAGATTCCAGATATACAGAGGCTCTCGCTGTCAGATACTCCACATACATATCGCGGATGGATGGAGCATGTGAGATGAATGAAGGAAGGCCCGTCCGCGTCTACTGGCCTTGACCGTTGCAGTTGCAGCTCTACTATACGCATATTCCCGCCTATGGGAACAGCCGTTGTCGAGCAGCGCGTGCTGGCAAAGCAAACTGCCTGCTCGATCCTTGCTGCTGCCCTCCTTGGAACTTGGAAGCTATATTGATCTATCCGGATCAGCTATACACATGTACACAGTAGTACAGCACCGCGCTCGCTAATCGATCTTGCCACTGGCCGGAAGCAATAGCGCGTGACATCGATGCAGCCCAGAACGAAGCCACCTTGGTCAGCGTCCTGCACGCCGTGGCGTCCACCGACGTGCAGCTCGACTCGGTGGTCGCCCCAGATAGGGCCATTGCCTTCCACACGAAGCCCACGCCCGCGAGCCCTCCATGGCCAGCCCTAGTCGTCTCGAGCCGCCGCCTGCTGAGCGGATGCCGCAGCCGCTGGCGTACACGTTGATGCAGCGCCTCCGCAGAGAAGGTGGAGGCCAGGAGGCGGAGCAAGAAGAAGGGGATGGCGATGCAGCAGAGGAAGCGGTGGGCGGAGGCCAAGGAAGGAGAGGGGGCAAGCTGCATCGGGAGATACAGAGGAGACGGGGCGGCAGCAGGCAGAACGAGGAGGAGCTGGGCGGCGAGGGCATGGGGAATGTACCAAGATCGACACCTCCCTATCCAGCTCATCCCCGAGGGCACGAGGTACATACCAATCGCCCATGGATTTCGCCCCTCGATTTGACGCCTGTTCCCGCTAAATTCATCTATTCTTGTGCTTTTCCAGTCGGTGCTCTTGGTTGTGCTGTGACCTGAGAGATGCCGCCAGTCGGCTAGGAGGGGCGGCGCTGCAGCAGCGAGGAAGGAGCGGGGGACGAGGCCCAGGGCGGCGAAGCCGGCCACCCCTCCTACGTCCTCGCAGCGCCTCGGCTCCTCCCACCCTCGCACATCTCTGCAATCCAAATGGCAAGGTGGCAGCCGTTATCCAGCGATGTGACGCCTCGTGCCCAGGTCCTTACTCCTGATTTGCTCCTCTCTCTTTTGCTCGATCTCGACCTCGATCGATTTAACCCAAATCCTCATATCCCACTGGCTGTAAGGGGTGATTAACCCAACTCCTTATATCCAACTGGCTGTGAGGGGTGATACGGACGGAATACCCATCTTTGTTTGTGCAGTTTCTACTTGATCTATGCCCACAAGGTGTTTGATAATAATCCAACAAGTCCGCGGAGGACGACTAATCTATGTAATATTTGTTCTTTATTGTTCACCGAATATTTTTTCCATCCTCGCACAATTGCATCCTCAGTGTTGTCACTATCATCCTCACATCGAGATGTCTCCGACAATGCCGCCATACACGCCCCTCACGTTGTCGTCTTCATGCTCACGTCCATTGATTCCTCTCCCCCTCCATCTTTCCCTCTCTCTCTCTCTCATCAAAATTCAGAACATGTTTGCAGGTCTTACATCATATATATCATAACGTCATGCATTACTGTATTGTCTAAAAATCACCTACTGTTTTTGATAATGAAAGGATCAGAAGGCATTGGCCTTGGTTAGTAGATCTCTCTTAAGTTTCAGATGTGGATGGAATGTTTCTCTCTAGATGTTTAGTTAAATTTTGGGTCAATTTTTCTTTTGGTTGTTGCTAACACATGTGAATTGTTTCAGCACCAAGGGCGATGGAGAAATGCAAGAACATTAGTTGATGAGAGGATGTACTAAATGTTATGCAGAAACCAAATCAATAACTTTTCTTGCTCATCCCTATATCATGTTCTCAGTTCGAAGTCTGTATCTTCTGATCAGTTAAGTCATTTTGGTTTGTGATCTTTTTTCCATTCAGTCAGTCTCAAGTCTCATCTTGTCATATACATAAGAAAGAAGAAGCCAAGAACATGTGAAATGTATTTGCACCTGTCTGCCACATAATTGTAGCTTTTTTTTGCTCCGCGAAAATAGCCACACGGGAGGCGCAGTGAGGCGCTTCAGCAAAACAAGTGCGCCACAAGCACAAACTCAGGAGGCCCGCCATTGGCGGGCCCCAACCACTAGTATTGTATCAAAACAGAGAGAAAGGAACGAAGCTGCTCTTCATTCTCCTCCTGCCGATCCCCTTTCCTCTCTTCCTCTCTCTCTGATCCCTAACCCTAGATTGATCGAGGTCCGTTACAAGTGGTATTAGAGGTCAGTAGTACTGGATCCGCTCTACCAGAAGCCTCGCAACCACACCAAATCGGCAAGGCAGGTGGCGGCAATGGAGGAACAAATCGCAACGCTCGCCAAGGCGGTCAACGGCGGGCGCGCCGCCCACGATGCCCGTGACGGAGTCTTGGATTAGGGGGTGCTCGGCGTGTCGGTTGCCCGACCTGTAGGCTGGGCCGAAGAGCCCCTAAGCCCGTCAACTGGTGGGCCTCGTTCGTCTGTTCCAAGAAAGCCAAGAAGGAATGATCCGAAGACTTGGCATACATGTAGGGGAACGCAGCAGAAAACAAAAAAATTCCGACCTACGCACCAGCCCAGGACCACTATGGAGACTGCATACAAGGTTTGATCTTTTTCGTTACCGACTCGTAGCGCAGCGGAAGAAGAGTCGATGACGATCGTTGGTGCAGATCCCCGCAGCTAGGATTTACAACCTCCCAACCGCGAGGATGTACTCCCTCGCCAGCTCACCGGACGGATCTCTGGGCAGCCCTTCGGGAGGCCTCGGGAAAGTCCCTCAGATAGTCCCACTGGACGGATCCTTGGACAGCCCTTCGGGAGGACCTTCGAAACACAGACGGTCACTCGGACAGCCCTTCGGGAGGACCCTTGAAACTCGGACGGTCAATCGGACAGCCATTCGGGAGGCACTCTCGAACTAAGACCGAAACTACGATCTCTCTACAGAGTTGCACACATACGGTGTCATCTATCCGGCAGGGCTTCGCCGTCCAGAACTAGTTCCCACCGGAACCCAGACAGCCTTTCGGCTCTATGAAACTCTTTTCGTGGGAGGGAGAGAGAGAGTGCCAGACGAGCATGGCATGTGTATGAGAGCAAGGGATGAGTGTGGAGAGCACCTCTCCACCTCTATTTATAGGAAAGGCAAGGGGTAGGGATGCCATTCCAAAAACCCAAAAATGCCCATGTATGGAGTCCTCCACAAGGGCATAAAGGGGAAGTAATGGAGCAAGTGGGGCTCCATGGAGGAGCCCCTCATGTGGCCGGCCAACCCCTCATGGGGGGGTCCCCCAAGGGGGGTTTCTTAGCCCCCAAGTCCTTCTTGAAGCCTTTTGTAAAAGCCCTAAAAAGTGGCTTTCCATAAAGTAACCAAAAAGCACTTTCACTATTCACGGAAACATTTTTTCGCGACCGTTAAATCCGAAAATATTTCTGTGGGTCTTAGAATAATTCCAGTACCCACACAAATGATTTTGGACGCGTTTCGAAAATTTTTCGGATTAGTGATTTTCATCCGCGAAAAGCAAACAAAGCGGTTCCGGCAGCTCCGGAACATTTCCGGGTTTTTTCTCCGAAAAATCCCAGAAGTTCCCAGAACAATTCTGGCACCCTCCAAGAATTTCCAGGCCTGTGCCAAAACCAATTTGACTTAATGGTATACCCTGAAACAACTTTTCAGTTTTACCGGAACTATTCCGGTGTCCTCTCCGGAACGTTTCCGTTGCGTCCGAAACTTTTCCGGTGATTTTATCTCAGATTCCCTGTCTAGTATTCAGAAGATAGATGACCCTTAAGCGTGTGACCCTATAGGTTCGGTGAAGTATAGACATGACCGGAACTCTTTCTGATCAATGATCAACATCGGAGCCGTGGACACCCATATTGACCCCTATACCCACACGAATGAATATTCGAGTGAACCTCCAGTTGCCGTGTGCTATTCCTGTTGCTTCGCGATATGTTACAAATACCCGAGGTGAGAATCATCGGCATCCCCGTGGATCAACACTTGTCCACAATGCCAGTTACCTCGTTACCGGTTTTGTTCTCTTTTCTCGTTTCCGTGTTCCGGCATCCCTGTGATCAAATCACAATGTGTCTGGCCATACGATGGTGAATACCGTAACACCGAGAGGGCCCAGAGATATCTCTCCATCGTCGGAGGAGCAAATCCCAATCTTGAGCTATCGAGTCCCTTGACACACTTTTCCATGAACCCGTAAGCCGCCATAATAGCCACCCATTTACGGATGACGTTTAACAAACCCCAAAGTTCATGAAGCAAGCATGAAGAAACTCGATACTCTCATGGTCTAAGAAATTATGCAAACGTAAACCATCTATGTGTTATTAACCATTAACTTGTGACGAATATATCTCATAGCATAACATCAATTCGGGTCGATTCAACACAAGTGGTCTCCTAACATTGTGCCCTCAAAGTTGCCAGCATAGGCATGCCCATGATCAGGAAAACAGAACCATCATGCAACACTTGAGCTAGTCTTAGAGGCCAGACTAGGAATATATTTTACCGTTTATTATTCCACACGTGCATATGAGTCTTCCTCCGAGCCTCGTGGTTATTGCAGACTCGAGAACCATAGCAGTTATAGCACGGAATATAAACTTAACTACAAACATGGAGATAAATAATAACATTTATTATTGCCTCTAGGGCATATCTCCTACAGACTCCCACTTGCACTAGAGTCAATAATCTAGTCAATGCTGATGCACTTTACACCTATGGCATACCGGTGTAAAATATGCTTTGCTTGTGGTACAGTCTGATGTCCAATGGATCTGACAACTTCAGTTCCGTGTGTATCTCTGCATATCCTCGTGTTTTCACGCTTTCACAAAATTCATATTTTGTGTGGACTTGGCTTCGTATATATGTGAATCACTGGTCAAACCTTGATTCCTCAGATTGAGCTATGGAGCAACTATCTTCAATAGTGTTCCATTGACCAAAGCCATCTTGGAACCATACAAAGTTCATGAACGAACTGTATGATTCAACATCTTCTATGTCGCTTTGAAAACGTCAACATACTTAGCCTTTGTTATAGAATTCGCCACTGTATCCTGTTTTGAACAATTTCCAACTACCGTGCCACCAGATTGTGTATTACACAAAAAAACCCTTAACTTAAATCGAAAATCGCATGGAGCTTTGATGAAGACTGTATCGATGTAACCACTTTACAACGAGCACTGCATAAACTCTGTTTGCGAGAAAACATGTCATCAGTCCTACTTTATTACTTAATGACAATTTTCACTGTTGTCTCATGATCAGTACTTTGATCACTTTGGTATCTTTACTCGCAACTCCTTGGGAGTATTGGACATATCTGGTTGTTTTACATACCATGTAATACATGATTAATCCAAACACGGAAGTGTGTGGAATCTCCATCATGTATTTTGCTCATCAGTTTTTTGGGACACCGAGTCTTGCAAAACTCTTTCCATGTGACTTCGGTAAGAATCACTCCTTGGCGTTCTTATGCTAAACTGTTTTAGCATCTTGTCAATATGTATTTTTGGCTAAGCCTATTAGGCAATTCTATCTCGTAGATAAATATGCCTAATATCAAGGCTATTTAGCCCAAGCACTTCATCGAAAAACTATTTTCAATGAAGTCCTAATTCGTGTCAAGAAATTTATATTATTTCCAATCAACAATGTGTCAAGCACACAAGGTTTTTAGAAATATTATTATGCTCCCACTTACTTTCTTGAAACCACAAGCATCTTCGTTTATCCATTTGATGAAATCAAACTCTTTTGACTATTTCATCAAAAACAAAGATTCCAACTCCATTTTGCTCTTTTCTGTCCATTGCTGGAACTCTGAAGTTTGCATACTCACTAGCATCCTCTGGGCTGACAAAATACCTTGGACTGTATCACATGTAAGTCCTAGGTTGTATTTCCATCACATGGAAATCCTTTTGGCATCTATGTATCATATCTCAAGATTGAAATATGTATTAATTGCTAGTTTAACCCGATCTGACTTTAAGCATCGCTACGGTGAGACAACCTCATCGTAGTCAACTCCTTGAACTTGTTATTGCAAGAAGTCGAGCTTTATGGATAAAACATTTTATTCACATCAGTTTATAGTTCCATTAATGTTCGTTTAGACTCTAAGTCTTCCGAAGGGTTTATCAAGATATAATCTTAAATCATTTATGGAAACTATCTCGGATTATATTGGCATTTAGCCAATTCCGGAGTCAGGGCCCATCAACGCTTCCTTGTGTATCGTAGGTATACTGTTGTCTAACAACAATATCTCGCTTGCGCACCTGAGAGGTTTGCACGAGTTTTGCCTACGTGGTTCAGTTGCAAGTTCGACCGAAGTCCATACATCTCATGTAGAGGCTTCCGTATCAGTCGCAGTAGGAAACTCTGGAATTACTTTCAAGGTTTCTTTCCTTTGATCTGATGACGAAGATACTGTTATCTCGTCGAGTTGCACTGTTCTCCCACTCACCTTTTTGCAAGAACCATTCTCTTTAAAAGCATACCGTTCTTGGTGGCAAACCTTTTGCCTCGGTATAGTGGTGGAGAAATTTCCAATTACTTGGGATAACCTACAAAGTAGTACTTGTCTGATTTGGAATAGGTTTGTAAATATTTTGCACAAGCCCCATATTCCAAATGTTAAGAAAAGACAAAGCATGGTTGGGCGTACCATACCATGGCGTCATTTCAACAGACCTGATGGCGCTCTTTTCAGTGTAAAAGCCGCAGTCTCTAAAGCATTACTTTAAAAGGGATAATGGCAAATTGATTTATGTCATCTTTGATCTTACCATGTCACAAATGGTTTGAATACATCTTCACGGACGTACCACTCACAGTGGAGTTCCGGGAGGTGTAAGTTATGAAACCTTTTTCACAACTCATCAGACATTCGCTAAACATGTAACTCAAATATTCCTTTCCACAATCAAATTGCAGAAAACATAATTTTTTTGTTACAATAATTTCTACTTCATATTGAAAACCTCATGAATGATTTCAAAAGATGCAGACTTACGTCTCATCAAGTAAATATCCATATATCCACTTGAGTCATTTCTGAAGATAGATAAATCCACTGCTAGCAACAACATTTATCGGACTACATACATCAAAACGTATGATCACCAATAAGTTCGTTGCTCGTTCCTTATGGCCTGTGAACGGTATTTCATTCACTTCACTTTTCGGAGAAAAGTAGCAAGTGTCAGATGATTCTTAATCAAACGACTTCAAAATCCATCATTATGGAATTTCTCCATGCGGGTTTCTCCAATGTGACCAAATGCAGTGCCACACATGTGTGGTATTCTTTTAGTCTTGCGACATTTAGCGTCAGTGTTATGGATGTATCATATTTCCATCAATATTCATAACATACATCCCATCCCTGATGGAAGTATGGCCTTTATGTTATTCATAATTCTGGACAACAATTGTTCTTTTATGAACAACACTTTTGCAACAAACATTATGCAATGGGCTAGAGTGTGTAAAACTCTAAAATGAATTATGAAAGTAAATACAAAGGTAATGTATTATTATCGATATTCATAACATACATCTCATTCATAATGAAAGTATGGCCCTTAAGTTATTCATAACATCGAACATCAAAAGTTCTCTTATGAACAACCTTCTTGCAAGATACTTTATGCAATGGGCTAGAGTGTGTAAAACTCTAAAATGAATTTATGAAAATAAATACATAAGTAATACACCGATGGAATGTATAGTAACATTTACTATATTCCCAGCCCGTATCTTAACCTCATTCCCGGCAAGCCTTTTAGGCCGTAGTAGTTCTTGCATCGAGTCGCAGCAGAATGCAATCGAGCGGGAATCGTTGTGATCAACTCACAATACCCAAGAATTAGTGACTAATAATTTAATCACAATTCTCAAGAACTATTTCTTTGGACCAGCCTTCCATACATCAATAACTTGTATGACTTTCATACATGAGCTGGACATTCCAGTCTTCTTTCTTTTTGCCTTTATACTTCTAACAGTTTTACTTCAAATAATTCTCCTACTCTCAGAAGAAGCACCAACTTGTAGAGCGGCGTCAGCCCCGGACTTCCTAGGTGTGTAAGTCATACTAACACCCTTCGGACATTTCCTTTCTCTTAAGTTGTTGTTTTATTCACCATCATCATATGACAGGCGTTCTACTGGATCCCTCTATTATTTGTCAAATGCATAGTAAACACTTTTACTAATAGTTTGCAAAACAAACATTGCTTTGGATATCCCATATCTTTTAGCCTTTGTTTGTGTCTGAAAATGGTTTTCAGTTCCATGAATATCACATAGCTATCCCAAACTTTTGAAGTTCGGGTCTCATGGAAGCAAACATATTGCACTTGACCGTAACGGAATTCTAGCTTTTGGATCGAAGGACGAGAGTCACATTATCCATAGCATTAGCGGGAGAATACCAAAAGCATGCGATAGGACAAAGTCCTTCTCAACACTTTTGAGGACAATCCTCACATTACGTTACCAACCGTAAAGTTTTAACCAGATATTTAACAGCTTATTCAATTTTAACAGGGAAGGTGGAAACGCGGGCCATTATTCTATAACTATTATGCATATAACACTTAGACAGTGTCCATAATTAATTGCACTAAGAATTAAAAGAATTAATTCTAAAGTGCGCTCCCACTCAAATCAACATCTCTCATAATTGATTTTGAGTGATACAAGATCCAGACTTCAATTCATCGCCATAGAATCATCATCTCATGACGGGAATTTTAATCGGTAGGCCAACTTGCCGATCACATCTCTATGTGACTCTTGTTCATCTTTCGATGCGTGTGTTCCGAGCTCAGGACGATCCTGCCATGAACGTCAAGACAACCAAGTGATCTTGCTGCGAGGTCTGACCTCACCCGCCTCACACTTCTCTAATCGTTCGTACCCATGCATCCATGGCGCACCCCGAAAAGATAGGTGCCGTGACGGTGCTACACTTGGGAGAACACTAACTACTTGATATTTTATGTGAGAGATCACCCTAATAAAAGGCGACTACCACGCAATCAAGTAGGGTGCATCAAAGGGATAAACATCTCAGGCAATTCATAATAGCATGATATGGTATAGCCCTTTCTGACGGAGAACTCTTGTATTTCTTCGTCTTCGGCATTCGCATCGGTGTTCACCTTCGCAAAGTTTGCCACCACCTTGTCGATGCACCAGATAATATTGCTATCTCTATAGCTAATAAAATAAGTGCATTACTTAAGGTTGACACGCAGGTCATTAAAGTGACAATCATATGGCTCCAGCCATCATGCCGAATCATGACACGCAGGTCATGTTAATTTACATTGTATAGTCATCTCATACATAATCAAATTAAATACGAGCACTGCTATACCACATCACATGCACATTCTGCAAAACCAAGTTAGACGCCTCTAATCGGTTTATGCAAAATTTCATTTTATGTGGCTTCTAAGGTTTCGAAGCAAACCGAAGCTACCAACGTCCATCATCAAGTATGATTATTCAAGTCACTAGATTAACTTTACGGGGTGTATGAAACACGAGATAATAAAATCTCGAGCCCCATACTGAACATCGTCATACGCATGACCCCCGTGCAAATCATATCTGCATTGCCCTTTCGTCTGCGAAATTCATCTTTCTCTCTAACTATTGTGGAATTCAACGAACTGTTAGCACTTCGTTGATCAATCAGGATCGCGGATTGCCAGAACTTTGAAACTCCACCATGCTGTTATCAAGATCAGAAATATGCAAATTCCAGGGAAGCAACAAGAACATCGGGTAAAAGATTTCATCTGCTACCCGCACAAATAATTATTAGCAGTAGAACTCATCTACTACAAATTATATTGTGCAACACCCATACATCTCTATGTATTCTAGATCGTAACCTGCATCTACGCAAATCACGGCTCATGATGCCACTGTAGGGGAACGCGGCAGAAAACAAAAATTTTCCGACCTATGCACCAGCCCAGGACCACTATGGAGACTGCATACAAGGTTTGATCTTTTTCGTTACCGACTCGTAGCGCGGCGGAAGAAGAGTCGATGACGATCGTTGGTGCAGATCCCCGCAGCTAGGATTTACAACCTCCCAACCGCGAGGATGTACTCCCTCGCCAGCTCACCGGACGGATCTCCGGGTAGCCCTTCGGGAGGCCTCGGGACAATCCCTCAGATAGTCCCACCGGACGGATTCTCGGACAGCCCTTCGGGAGGACCTTCGAAACTTAGACGGTCACTCGGACAGCCCTTCGGGAGGACCCTCGAAACTCGGACGGTCACTCGGACAGCCCTTCGGGAGGTACTCTCGAACTAAGACCGAAAATACGATCTCTCTTCAGAGTTGCACACATACGGTGTCATCTATCCGGCAGGGCTTCGCCGTCCAGAACTAGTTCCCACCGGAACCCAGACAGCCTTTCGGCTCTACAAAACTCTTTTCGTGGGAGGGAGAGAGAGAGAGAGCCTGACGAGCATGGCATGTGTATGAGAGAAAGGGATGAGTGTGGAGAGAACCTCTCCACCTCTATTTATAGGAAAGCCAAGGGGTAGGGATGCCATTCCAAAAACCCAAAAATGCCCATGTATGGAGTCCTCCACAAGGGCATAAAGGGGAAGTAATGGAGCAAGTGGGGCTCCATGGAGGAGCCCCTCATGTGGCCGGCCAACCCGTCATGGGGCCCCCCAAGGGGGGTTTCTTAGCCCCCAAGAACTTCTAGAAGCCTTTTGTAAAAGCCCTAAAAAGTGGCTTTCCATAAAGTAACCAAAAAGCACTTTCACTATTCACGAAAACATTTTTCCGCGACCGTTAAATCCGAAAATATTTCTATGGGTCTTAGAATAATTCCAGTACCCACACAAATGATTTTGGACGCGTTCCGAAACAATTTCGGATTAGTGATTTTCATCTGCGAAAAAGCAAACAAAGCGGTTCCGGCAGCTCCGGAACATTTCCGGGTTTTTTCTCCGAAAAATCCCAGAAGTTCCCAGAACAATTCTGGCACCCTCCAAGAATTTCCAGGCCTGTGCCGAAACCAATTTGACTTAATGGTATACCCTGAAACAACTTTTCAGTTTTACCGGAACTATTCCGGTGTCCTCTCCGGAACGTTTCCGTTGCGTCCGAAACTTTTCCGGTGATTTTATCTCAGATTCCCTGTCTAGTATTCAGAAGATAGATGACCCTTAAGCGTGTGACCCTATAGGTTCGGTGAAGTATAGACATGACCGGAACTCTTTCCGATCAATGATCAACATCGGAGCCGTGGACACCCATATTGACCCCTATACCCACACGAATGAATATTCGAGTGAACCTCCAGTTGCCGTGTGCTATTCCTGTTGCTTCGCGATATGTTACAAATACCCGAGGTGAGAATCATCGGCATCCCCGTGGATCAACACTTGTCCACAATGCCAGTTACCTCGTTACCGGTTTTGTTCTCTTTTCTCGTTTCCGTGTTCCGGCATCCCTGTGATAAAATCACAATGTGTCTAGCCAGACGATGGTGGATACCGTAACACCGAGAGGGCCCAGAGATATCTCTCCATCGTCGGAGGAGCAAATCCCAATCTTGAGCTATCGAGTCCCTTGACACACTTTTCCATGAACCTGTAAGCCGCCGTAATAGCCACCCATTTACGGATGACGTTTAACAAACCCCAAAGTTCATGAAGCAAGCATGAAGAAACTCGATACTCTCATGGTCTAAGGAATTATGCAAACGTAAAACATCTCTGTGTTATTAACCATTAACTTGTGACGAATGTATCTCATAGCATAACATCAATTCGGGTCGATTCAAGACAATTGTTCTCCTAACATTGTGCCCTCAAAGTTGCCAGCATAGGCATGCCCATGATCAGGAAAACAGAACCATCATGCAACACTTGAGCTAGTCTTAGAGGCCAGACTAGGAATACATTTTACCGTTTATTATTCCACACGTGCATATGAGTCTTCCTCCGAGCCTCATGGTTATTGCAGACTCGAGAACCATAGCAGTTATAGCACGGAATATAAACTTAACTACAAACAATTTAGATAAAATAATAACATTTATTATTGCCTCTAGGGCATATCTCCTACAATGCACCCCAAGGTTTTGAGGTAGTTTCCGGCGTATTTGACCCTAGGTACGACCGACTTATGTGTAACCCTAGGCACCCCCGGTGTCTATATAAACCGAGGTGCCAAGGCCGTAGAAGGACAGATTCATTCACATATAATCTCACGGTAGATCACCTATACTTTGTACCCCATCCACAATCAATACAAGCAAAGCAGGACGTAGGGTTTTACCTCTTCGAGAGGGCCTGAACCTGGGTAAACATCTGTGTCCCTAGTGTCTTTGTTACCATCTAGCCAAGGCTACCAGATCGGGACCCCCTACCTGAGATCTGCCGGATTTAGCTCCGACATTGGTGGCCCATACAGGTCCCTCTGAGTAGTCAAAACGGCTCGATGGCTCGCCTCCAGATCGACGACAACATCGGCTGTGGCTTGACCTTCTTTCTGGGGCAGCCTTTTGCCTTCGGAAGCATCATCCTTCATGCAGATTTGACTGGCCACCTTGGCCAGATCGAAACTTTCGCTCCAGGCCGAGTCATTAGATTCGGGAACCTGGAATACACCGTGGATTCTCGCAGTGATCTTGTGTTTTCGAGCTGGGTGTCAGACCAGATCGAAGCTCACGCTGACGCATTTGTCTAGGCCTTGGAATTAATCCCAGCCCAGGACAATGGCACCATACCTACCTCGAAACCGACCTTGAGTCTGGAGCCGAGCACTACCATTACAGACCAGGCATCTAGCTAGGTTGAGGAAGAACCTGAGGCCATGTCAGATCAGATCTCGGGCAAGCTCACATTGGACCCGACCTTTAATCGGGCCATGGATGAAAGAGAAAAGGCGCTTCTGAATGAGATGTTAGATCGAATTCAGAAGCTCGCAATTTAAGACGATCGGAATTCAGTTTACGACCAGATCTGGGAGGAGCCCAGAAATGCTGGAATTTTCGGCCCACCCACCACCCATCTAGTCGCTAACGTCGAGGACTTAACCGACGTTTTAGCTAGTGCCTCCGAGGAGGCAACCGACATGGATGAAGATGTTGGCGAAACCTCAGATACCACTTCGCCACCAGCCGTCAATCATACCGGCAAGTGGGCCGCAATCTCCACCTACGATGTCTACATGGTAGACACCCCCAAGAACGGCGGAGGAGGAGGAAACCCGAAGCGACGACGCAAAGGCCGCCGTAATAGGGGCACTGGTAACGGAGACACGAGCAACAGGGGTACCGGTAATGGTGATGCCGCCAATGGCGAAGCAGCTAATGGTGGTACCGGCAATGGCGATACTGGCGACGACAACGACAAGCCCAACATGGACGATGACGATCCCAACGATGGCGACTACAACCCCGAGGCTGAGGAAGAGCGAAGCCTCGGCCCCGACGACTATGACGCTTTTGAGGAGCCCCTTGAGGGCCCTCAGATCGAAACCCTGCGTAAGCAGTTGGCCAGTACGGCTAAGAGCATGAAAACAAGTCTCAGCGTCTTAAGGAGGAAGAGGACTACCTGAACAACAGATGGACCGAGTTACTCCAAGCCGATCAGGCATTCGGGGATAAGCTGCAACATACGGTTGCCAAGCGGCCCTACACCCGCAGAAACTTGCTGGATGAGATGGATGCGGAAGCCGAGGACATCGTTCTTTCTAAGCGCGAATGGGTTGAAGGCCTCGACCGCCCCCCTCGAGGTTGTTCTCCTCAGATTGAGGATCGACGAGCAGGGACAAACAAATATGCTCCTGAGGCGCCGAGGCGGGAACAATCCACCACGGATTACCTCTGGGCCCGATCCCAAGGAGAAGAGGCCTTCAAGGTCCGAAAACCCACCTCGGTCGATCTACAAGCCCAAGCAACACCCGCCTGCTGGACATGCTGGATACTTGGCCTGGTTGGCAAAGAATGGCGATGCGCGTGATTACACCCGAGATCGCAACGTCGCCATATCAGACATATGCTACGCCACTGCAAGGGTCCGAGGAGCTGCTCACCCCCAATGCTTCATAGATGAGGTCATGCAGCACCAGTTCCCTAAGGGGTTTAAACCCATAAACACCGAGCAATACGACGGGACAACCGACCCCGCAGTATGGATAGAGGACTTCCTCATGGCAGTACATATGGCAGGCGGAGACGACTTTCACGCCATCAAGTACCTGCCATTGAAATTGAAGGGCTCGGCCCGACATTGGCTTAACAGTCTCCCCAAGAACTCGATTGGAGTGTGGGATGACCTTGAGGACGAGTTCCGGGCCAACTTTTAGGGAACCTACGTCAGACCTCCGGATGCCGATGACCTGGCTCACATGGTGCAGAAGCCGGGGGAATCGGTCCAGAAATTCTGGAATCGCTTCTTGACAAAGAAGAACCAGATAGGGGAGTGCCCGGATGCAGAGGTAGTCCACTATGAATGGTTGGCAAGGGAGCTTGGGCACGAGAAGCCCAGGACAATGGCAGGCCTCACCCAGCTCATGACTCGATTCTGCGTCGGGGAGGATAACTGGCTAGCTTGGAAGAGCAGCCGCAACGGCAATCCCGGCACTTCTGAGGTGCGGGATGGAAATGGAAAACCTCGGCGCAACAGAAACAACAAGCACCATAACAGAGGCGACAGTAGCGAAGCTGAGGATGGCGAGGTTAACGCCAGTTTCAGGAGGGAAGGGCGGTAACAAAAAGAAGCCCTTCCAAGGAGGGAAGGGTGGCACCTCGCAGCTAGATCGGATTTCGGACCAACCTTGCACCATTCACGGCAACCCCGAAAAGCTGGTCACTCACACCAACCCGAACTGCTGGGTAATCAAGCAAGTTGGTAAGGTGGCGGCCGAGAACCAGGGCAAGAATCAACCTCGTAATAATGAGGACAGAGACCAGCCCGGTCCGGGCAGCGCTGGCAAAAGCAATTCCTTCCCAAGGTAAAAGACATGAATATGATCTATACCACCCACGTCACCAGGAAGGAGAGGAAGCAGGCGCTCCATGATGTCTATGCCGTGGAGCCCGCTGAACCAAAGTACAGCCCTTGGTCGGAAATTCTGATCATATTTGATCGACGAGACTACCCGACCAGCATCCGCCATGGCGGCACGGCAGCATTGGTTCTCGACCCTATTATTGATGGCTTTCATCTGACCCGAGTCCTCATGGACAATGGCAGCAACCTCAATTTGATATATGCTGACACAGTTAAGAAGATGCATATTGACCAAGCACAGATCCACCCGAGCAATACCAAATTCAAAGGTATAATACCGGGTGTAGAGGCACAATGCTCGGGCAGGGTAAACCTGGATGTAGTGTTCGTCACTCCCGATAACTACCGAAACGAAGAGTTAACCTTCGACATCGTCCCCTTCAGGAGCGGCTATCATGCACTCTTATGGAGAACAGCCTTCGCTCGTTTCCATGCCATCCCGCACTACGCTTATTTAAAGCTAAAGATGTCGGGACCCTACGGCGTCATAACAGTGAATGGCAACGCGGAGCGGTCGCTCCGAACTGAGGAGCAGACCGCGGCCTTTGCAGCCGAGGTGCAAGCAGCCGAGGAGGCGTCAAAGGCACGAGCTGGATTAGGCAACCTTGACCCTACCAAGCGTCCAAAGCCCACTCCTAGCGCATCTGACGATGACTTCGGCGTACATCAGACACCCCCCGGGGACCAGATGGACGTCACCTCAGAAGCTGCTAAAGAGAACTCTAAATATGGATACACGCCCCACTTCCCCCGATGTGACACCGAGAACTACGTTCCTCGGAATCACAATTTTGCACTTAAAATTCCCTGGGAGTGATTATTCCCTTTAGTGATTCGGTAAAGGAGCACAAAGGATTCTCGCCTTTTTCCCCAAAGGTGACACTGAGTTATCGAACCCACGAGAGGACGGTGCCCTTGAAGTCAAAGGCTTCTACCAAGCTTTTGTGAGAGAATTAATTCCAGCTTTTGACCGGATCAAAATCAAGTTGCAACTAGGAACACTTATAATAAAAATAGGCGTGGGTATGAGGACTTATTCTTACAACCATATATTTGCGGTCGGGATCATTATGATCTTAATTTGTGCCCTGGAAGTCATCCATCGGGATGTGCTTGCTACGTATCGAAGTGGAGGGTGTCCAAATTACGTCTTGACCGGCACGCGTCCTGCATCAAGAGTCAGTTGTCCAATGGAAGGCCCTATCCGTCGCGCGGGGTTGCCCCGGTAATTAAGATAACAATAATCGGACAAAAGCGTTGGGCATTTAATGACTACACCTCTTGTATCCCCATAGATAGGATCCATGTTACCATACTAAACCTTTCTGTCACTGGTGTTCAGAATAACACATCACAGTCTCCCTGCCCTTCGCCTCTCCGTGGCTCGCTCTCCATGATCCTGAGTACCTGCAGGGATGAAGAACGCGAACGAGACAAGAGACAACTACGAAGCAATTTTATGTTACACATACGGGACGTTAATTCAAAGTACTTCCATCGACCCCTCCAACAAATACATCGGGTTGTAGGGCTATGCCTTAACCCATGACCTTACCGAACTACTCACACATGGATATCAGATCACACAAAGGAATCATTGAAGAACACATCATGAAGATTGATTGATTGATAATATGTCTTACAATGGATGCCAGATGTGATATCCGATTACAAAGTATGGCTAGATGGCTGAGCACTATGGTGGTGAAGATGGTGGTGGCTATGGAGTAGATGGGAAATGGCGGCGGCTAGGGTTGATGGAGATGACTGCTGCGAAGATGGCGATGTGTGGCGTCGTGCGTTGCTCTTCTGGCGTTGGGCCTTTTATAAAGGTTGTTCAGGTGGATCAGACGGTGCGGTTGGCAGTCCATACGACCATCTATACGAGCGGTGATGGTCGTATGGAACGCCGTCTTTTGCTCTGGCTCCTCTGCCGCGCCTCCCACTTGATCTCTATCTTCACTTTACTCATTTCCATGTATTGGCTTGATTTCGTCCATAAATAGCCCATTTCCTGTGGAAACAAAATAAAGATCGGATATTTGGAATCATTTGCATTCATTAGTCATTAGTAGCAATATCAAAGCGAATATCTCGATTTTTATGAAATATCTCGGTTTAAACTCAGGTTTAATGAGCGTAAAAATAACACTCATCAGGGAGAAGGTGGAGCACATTCAGCAAAGGATGCGCAACGGGTTAACCGACATTATACTGACGTCCTCGGGAACAGAGCATTAAGCAAAGGCACTCACGGTCCAGACAAGGTGTTAAACCATTGATCCAGAGTCAATTGGATACATATAAAGGTACCATAGCGCCACAACAACGCAACATGGGTGCGACACGAGGTTCTTAGAAACCCAAAAAGCTCCACAACCCTGGCCAAAACCTCGAATGACAAGATGTTCCTTAAAGAGCACCAACAGCATCCTGAAGGAAAAAAGCCACCGGGGCTGGGTCAAAGGCTTAGACTATCATAGCCAGCCCCACACAGACATGCTCTGGCACATTTAACATAGCAGTGCATCGTCATAAACTGTTAAAGAAAATATGGGGTACACTCCTCGGTCTAGATGAGATACGAGTACAAACCCACGCTGTAAGGGAAACACAGAAGCTGCTACCCTTGGTTGGACAAGGGCTCACAAAAGGTGGAGGGCGCCACACGATGACACTGGACATGAAGCCGGAAGCTCGGACCTCGGCATGCTATCTGCATGACAGCAATATGTAAATCCTTAAGCATGTATGTTTGGTTATAGTTCGATCATTAGGCTCATCCCTAGTTCAAAAGTGAATAGAGAGACACCCAAAGTTTGGGTTGCGTATACACTCATGGTGCATCCTTAGTCTCATTCAGTACTGATCGCTATAACTATTAAATTATCCTCGGCTACAAAGCCATGTCGGACGCAGTCAAGCAACCACATCAGTAGTCCGGGGGCTGCATGACGGCCCGAATAACGAACGTCGAGGCACTCCAAGGAGTAGCCGATGACTTCCTCGAGCCTTACGCCATTATGTGCATCAAGTTCGACTTGTGTCTTTGGTCAATAGCTGGGTTGCCTGGCTCCTACGTTTACACCTTACGTTTCCACTAGTTCAACTAAGGATGTAATAGGAGCACCTCTGTGATTGTTACTTCTGGCTTGAACGGTAAAGTACCTCAGGTGGGAGAAGCCAAAAGCTAACTGTCAAAACATGCGCTGACTTGTCCTTGAACAAATCACAACAAACTACTCTTTTTCCATAAAGTACTCGGCATGACCGAGGAGTTGGATTTAAGAACAGTTTGGTTTCCGAGGTTTGGAAACGGGGGGCTATTTATTCGCCTCATATCCTATATGCTCTCTGACAAAGTGCCTATTTAAGCCTTATAGGCCGGGTTGCCTTGTTTTTCTGATATGGCCGCCTCCGGGCACCGAGACGTCGGCTAAGGGCCATTATCAGAAAAACACTCTAAGAAAATAAACTTGGAGGCGGAAGCCGAAGACTGGCCAACTACGCATTTATACGTCAAGATTGAGTCAAAATTATCAAACAGAATGATGAAAAGCATACTTAATTTAGGAAATAAACAAAAGTAGCTTGCCGCGCTTAACATTGTCTTTACACAACACTCCTGGGCATACCAAGGGTTAAAAATACCCATCACAGATTATCTATGATGGTGCCGAGCTTGCAGTCCCCCTCGGATAAACGGGCAGCTGGCATGACGTCCTCGAAGAAGTCCTCGGGCTCAATCTCCTTGCGGTCGTCGTCCATGGAGCACTTCTCGGCGATCTCCACGAGGTCAAGGTCAGGGAAGTGAACCTTCACAATGGCCCAGGCCTGCCAAGCTCTTTGCGACACGCTGACACCTTCCACCTCTTGAACTGAGCCCTTCCCTCTTGAAGGCGGTGAACCAGCTCAAAGTAGCTGGTCGGCACGGGCTCTGAGCGCCAAAGGGACCGGAACAAGGCCTCCATCGCCGGATGCGCCATCTTCTGCAATTCCTCGAGCTGCTTCAGTTTGTCTCTGAGGATGACGGGGCAGGTAGAGTCCTGGAATTGAAGCCAGAACAGCCGCTTTTCCCCATGGGCCTCATCACAACTGCCACTGTAAAAGTGGCAGGCCTCAGTGGCGCTGCGCGTCAGCTCGGGAAAGGCGGCTGGCCGAAGATACACTGCATAAGATATGGCTTACCGGTTGCACTCTCGGAAGCCTGCCATAGCTCCTCCTTCGCCGAGGTCGCCTGGAACTCCGCCTGTCGGACATCTCGGCCGAGTTTTTCGATCTCGGTGGCGTCATCATCCTTGGCCGCCTTGAGTGCGTCATGTTCTGTGACGCACTTGGAGAGTTCCTCCTTGGTGACGGTCACCTGCGCTTGAGTAGCCTCGCGGTCCTCCCGCTCCTTCCGAAGCAGCTCGGCGCTCTCCTTGGCCTTCTCCTTCAGCGCGTTGACCTCGGCTCGGGCCTTGTCAAGCTCGGCCTGGAGGTTGGCCACCTGTTGCTCAGCATCTACATAGGCAAGAGGAGATTATGAGCATATCGAGATTAAATACACGTTTAAAATGGTTGCACTTCCAAATCATTACCTCGGGCGGCTGTGGCGTTTGCCTTGAGCTGTCGAGCTTCTTCCTTGGTCTCGGCGAGCCGACGCCTGGTCTCCTCCAGTTCCGACGAACTCGTCGGAACATGAGAGGCGGTGGTGTGCACAAAATCAAGTGTGGGTTCAATTGTTAAGCCTAGCACTAAGGTGATTCGATCCTCCTGCTGGTCTCTTTGAAAACTAGCACGAGTCTCGGGGGCTACTGGGTATTCGCGCTTAAGCAACATGCTGTTAAAGTATTACGTATTTAATGATGTGACGACCCTTAAGTCAATTTTGTAAACTAACTTAAGGCTCAGGGGCTACTATGAACCGCGGCTGTACTAAAAAGTAGCTCAACCTACAGTTTCGTCATACTACGCTTTAGGGACTCATAAAATCCTAAGCTATGCATCCTTCCTTGGTCGCATGGTGTCTTCGGATATCTGAAACCGATGATCACCTCGAGGGCTACTGGGCACATTGCTATTCTCGGTGCGAATATAAGAACCAGGAGAAGATAAGAAATCATACCTCCATGCCTTTCACAAGGCAGACGAGCGTCTCCATCATTCCAGATTTGACAGACCGAAATTGGGTCAGAGCAGCCTGGAGACTGGCTCGCTGGTCGGGAAGGAGGCTCGGGCTAGCCAGAACTGCCTCCATCATCTAGCGGCGTTCGGCCAGCTCGGCCTCGGATATCATCGAGGCCCGCGCTAGTGATTTCGGCGCAGTCTCCTCGGCCTCGGGAGGAGCGGAGGTTGTTGGATGCTCATGTGGAGTTGGGTCCACATGAGCCGAGGAGGCCAGACTAACGGCCAACCTCTCTTCACGGTACCGAGAAGGGTTTCCTCCTTGGTCCATGTCTTGATCGTCCACGACCGAGGCATCAACCTCGGCCGTGGTATCGACGGCTTCACCCTCAACATTGGAGGTTGGGGGCGGGGGATTAAGTTCGCTCCCCTGAACCTCGGTTTGGATGAGGGGGGGAGTGGCTTCCACCTCGGGGGTGGCTGAGACAGCCTCCTTGGAGGGGGGTGCCAGCTTTGCATGCGCTGAGGACACCTCGTCCTCAATAGTGTGCGGCTTCCTGAAAAAGGGTGGCGTAAAGATTAAGATCTGCACTAAGTGGCAAAACAAGTCATGAAAGGAAAGTTCTGGAAACTTACTTGACGGTGGGTGGTCGGGCCCGACGAACTCGGCCCGAAGACCATGACTCAGAAGTAGGATTGACGATGCTATACACCGGGGGTCGCTCATCACGGGGCCCGCCAGGGGCCTGCCCAGGGGCCCACGAGGCCCGGGGACTGAAGGGAACCCTAAAGAGGGCGCCGGAGACCTTCTTGCCCTCCAAGTCAAGGGCGGCGGTGGCCAAGATCGCATCTACCCACGTGTAAACCCTAGCCTCCACCGTGTATATAAGGGGAGGCTAGGGGGCTCTCATTCTCATCTATTCTCAGATAGAAACTCTTGGTAGCAATCTCATACACCATTGTAACCCTTCGCACGAGGTATCCCTCCACCATGAATAACGAAAACAGGCAGGATGTAGGGTATTATTCTCCGGAGGCCCGAACCTGGGTAAAACCCTCGTGTGACATCCGTTCTGTGACTTCCAGCTGTGCTTGGACCCCTACCGAGGGATCTGACGGTATTTTGCACCGTCATTTGGCGCGCCAGGCATGGGCGGCGTCAGATGGAGATCGATCTTAGATCGGATCTTCTCCACCCTCCGGCGGCCTCTTGCCGGGGGAGAGCCTAACTTTTGGCTCCCTTACGTTTACCACCGACGGGGTGGGCCGGGTCAACATCAACCCACCGGCCCACCCTACACACACGATCTATGTAGGCGTCATGGCCTTCACCGTCAACAGCCACGGCGACCTTCGTATGTGCCTGCCACCAATCCGGCACAAGGTCCCAGAGTCTTCGCTAATGATAAAGGCACCTCTGTCGTCAACAACGGGTTCCACATACCCGTTCAGACTGTGGAACTCAGGAGCCACATACCAGCAGGTGATCTTTGAACGCCTACATAGCCAGATCGGTCGACGGTTGGCTAGGCATGTCAGACCACCATCTCCCGACCTCAGATGGAGAGAACGACGGCGCAGCCCTAGCATCCAAGCTACGGGAACCTAGGGCCCGACGCTGTTCCAGCTTCATATGTCATGATCAGCTGGCTCTAACATCACAGCTGGTCGCCATGGTCTGCGGCAACTGCCACGTCGACCACTCCCCGGAGGATTGCTTCCTGGACGAGCCCATCTCGGATTGCAGCGCCAACACAGCAGATCTGATCTCGTTCTCTGACTATGAGAACGATGATGATAACCCAATGTCTGAACCCCATGAAATAGCAGAAGCAGCCACAGCAGGACTTTTAGAAGCAAAGGAAACAAGGAATGGCTCCGAACCGCCGACAGAGGTCGGCAACAGCAATACACCCGAAGAGGCCGTAGAGGAATACGTACCGCAGGCAATATCATTGCACTAGGTCATGACGATAGAGCCGGAGGACATGGCCGAAGACCTGGAAGCCCTGGAGTCGACAACAACAAACGCGGCGCCATCAATAACGGCAGGGCTCGCAACCCCCCAACCTCAGACCACTGGACCTCAGGATATAGAGACCTCGGAACCAATGGTGCCCTTCGACATCCCACAACAGCGGAACGACACGGGCACCCTGGAGCCCGAACAAAAGGAGTTTTTACTCCAGGGGTTGCCGCGTCTATTGTAGCGGGCGCTGCATCAACACCACCAATAATGACAACCAGGGCTATCCGACGCCTCACCACACCTATACAAGGCAATGATCCGGCGGCCCGGTCAAGAGAAGCGCAATGAATGTCCGCGTTAAACAGGCATGTACGGCTCCAGCAAGATACCCTGGAGACCGCCACTTGCCAGCAGGACACCACAAACTACGAGCCTCGGTGCCGCACACACCGTAAGCAGTGGACAAGCGTCCGGACTGGAACAGCCCGCGGCCAAGAGACCGGGGTAGGCTTAAGCGAGCAAAACAATATCATTAACCCTCCAACGCCAGCCCACGGTATCCAAGCAGCCGCAACGCTGGTGGACAGGCTACAGGCTACACCAGGAGACCAGAATCTCCTAGCAGACCTCACAAAGGTTATTCACAGAACGGTGGAACTCCAGGGCAACGTCACCAGGTCACAGGACAGGCTCGCCGGCACGGATAGCGTCCTGTCAGCAGCAGGAGAACAACCTCATAATCAGCGACGGAGCTCTCCCACGATGTAGGAGGTCGACACAGCATGGGAGGCTAGAGACCTCCATCAACCAATCTCAGCAATAACAGCTAGGCACCAACAGCGAGGAACAACACTCCACGACCCCTGAGCTTCCGCCCCGACCTCCGAGACCAGTTATGAGCTCGAGCCATGGAACGATATGGCCAAAGCTACGAGGCTCCGGTGCCGCGCCTCACATCAGGAATATCACTTCCATGCTTTGGATATGCAGTGATCACACACCAGTTCCCACAACCATTCATCGTCCGGTGCGTTGAGAAGTACTCCGGCGACACCAAGCCCGACCTCTGGCTCAGTGATTACCTGACGGCAATAGAAATGGCCCGTGGTGACATCGGCTGTGCACTACGTCACGTCCCATTATGCCTCACAGGTTCGGCACGGTCATGGCTGAATGGCCTACCACCCAACTCCATACATACGTGGGCAGACTTCGAACACAAGTTCCTCAATAACTTCGGGGGAACATACTAGAGGCCTGGAAGCGGTGCAGACCTCCATTGCATCATACAAGAGGACAAGGAGTCGGTCCGCAACTACGTCGCACGATGGCTCAAGAAGAAAAACACACTGACAAACATCTCGGACGAAACAGCCATAGAAGCATTTGTAAGCGGCGTGCAGGATAGTTTTTTCCTCCACAAGCTCAACAAGAAAAGAGGCGAAGGAAAGCTAACAACCATGGCAGCACTTATGAAGGTCGCCAACAACTTCACCACGGGCGAAGAGATCGCTCGCGCGGGCCGTGGACATATCCAAACAACCGAGGCGGTCGAGCCCATCGAGGGTGAGGGCTCCCGTGGGAGAAACAGGAACCGTCACCGCGACCGCAAGCGCAAGGAGGACACAAACTCCGAACTGGTGGCTGCTACAAAGGGTGTCGGCCAGGCCGGAAAGAAGAAGAGGAAATGGGAGGATAGGCCCAGTCGACCATCTCGCTCTTATGAGGATGTCATGAGCGGTCCCTGCAGGTACCACAGCCATGGAGCATTCCAGGCAAACCACTCAACAAGGGAATGCCAGCTCAACGATCAGCTCGCACAGGAGAAGAATGCTAAAGCCGTCGCCAGAGGGAGCTCGGACGACGACAGCGGCTCCCCAGCCTCCCAAGCGAGGGCATGACCCCAAGCCCGCAACAGCGGAAGAGGAGGGCGGCAGGCCGCACTAAAGGAGATCAGGGAGGTGAACATGATATTCCGAGGTCCCGAGTCCAAGCGGGCGCAAAAACAGACCCTACGGGAGGTCTACGCGCTTGTTCCCGGAGTCCCCCAACTCCTGGACTAGTCGGACCACATGATATCGTTCGGACTGACTGATCACCCAAAATACATCCCGAACCCAGGCAAGAACGCGCTCGTCATCGACCCAATCATTGGCGGCTATCAACTATCAAAGGTCTTAATGGATGGTGGGTCAGGCCTCAACATAATCTATGCCAGCACCATGCAGAAAATGGGGCTCCCCATCACCAGCCTGCGCCCTTCACCTACACACTTCCATGGTATAGTCCCAGGAAAGAAGGCAGAACCCCTTGGCCAAATCACCCTGGAAGTCATATTTGGAACAGAGGAAAACTTCCGGGCTGAAAAGCTCTGTTTTGAGGTGGTGCCGTTCAAAGGGGGCTACCATGCATTGCTTGGCCGACCGGCGTTCGTCAAGTTCATGGCTATACCTTGCTATGCATATATGAAACTCAAGATGCCAGGTCCAAACGACCTCATTACCATCTCCAGCGACCCCAAGAACGCACACGAAGCAGAGGTCGCCAACCTGGAACATGCCGAGGCAGAGCTGTTTAGCTACGGAGATGGCAGCGAAAAGGTCACCATTGACCACATGAAGAAACACAGACCCGGCAGCACGGGGTCGGAACCACGGACTCCACCAACGGACCCCTCGTGCTCAAGGTGGCACGAGACCGAGGCAATGGACTAGAGCCCGCACATGCGCCCAAAGGAGTCACCAAGGACAACGCAACCGCTGCAAAGCAACCGGAACAGGCTACCTTCGTTCCCTTATCTTAGTAAAATCCTTTTCAAATTCAATTTTATTTCCTGCAGAAATCTCAGATAAGATATAAAAGTGTTTCTGTTACCCTGGCTTGATCATATAAAGCATTGAAATGATGGTGTTATAAACAAAGCTTAGCACCGCAATCACTTCAAACTTTTATTTATGACCGCTAAAACAAGGAACACCCTGTACTGACCTCCCCGCGTTAAGGTCCTAAGGAGAGTCGAAGAGACCCTTCTATGAGATGGGCTCGGGGGCTGCATCATTTTTCGTACCTCCCCGCAGTCACCTTAGGAGTTGTATCCACCGGCCACTCAATCTTGCTCAGGGGCTGCATCAGCGTACACCAACATCCGAGCTGCCCGAATGCGGCCTCCGGTGTTCAAAAAGGCTAAACGACCACCCCGTCCCTTTTGTCTGTGTTTGCGACCTACATAATCCTAAACAGCTGAGAATCCTACCCTAGCTCACAAAGGCCAGCATTGACCACAGGTCGGCATGCGAAAGCCGAGCTCAAACAGGTGCTTCCCATGAACATTGGCGCTCATGGCGCAGCGGGGGAGCACTTCTCACCGCCTAACTTGGATGTCGCTCCAATACAGACAAAGGACAAAACATAATGTATACACATATAAAACATTACAGAAAACTGTATCGACGAAGCCCTGTGAGTCACTCTCATCTACGGCACATCGTTTTACAATTTCCTTGAGCTCGCAGGCATCCGCAGCATACTCCGCCTCCACATCGACCTCTTAGAAGAAGGACTCCATCAGAGATTGACCGGGCGTCCTGTGAACTATCGGGGCTAGCGATATTGTCGGGTGCTGGGCTCTTACGCTGGCCAGTACCCGCCGAGCTCCCTTGTACGCTGCCAAATACTGCCAGTCCAACAGTTGACGGGGAGCCCGCTGGAGCAGCTTCAGGATGCTGTCAAGATCGCTCCGGAGGTCGTCATCGCCCCTCGACAACGTCCCAACAGACTTTCCAAGAGCAATGCGCATTTGCTCCGCAAACTTGGCGACCTGCTGAAGCCACCCCATGGGATCTTCATGCTGGACTTCAGGGAGTAGCACTGCCACAAACAACAAGATCAACAGCGAACGTAACGGCAACAGGGCGCGTGAGAGGAAGCATCGAAAAGAGGACTTATAGTTGGCGGCAACCTCAAGGTCGCGCTGCCGCTTCTCCCATTGCTTCGCCAGGAGTGCAGCGGCCGACTTGGCCTCAGAAAGCTACTGGACAGTGGCCTCCTGCTTCTCCAGCAGGTCGGCCTGACGCCTCAGCTCCTGCTCCTTCGAGGCGATAACGCCCTCAAGGTTGCAGACCTTGAGCTTATAGCTCTTTAGCTTGCCGTCGGCCACCTCCAGCAAGTTCTGTGACTCGCTACGCGCCCACCTCGCATCCTCCAGTTCACCACGAAGAATGGCGACCTCCTCAACAACTATGGTAGGAGAAACATATTAAAAGCAAGAGAAAGGAGGGACAAAAGAAGACACATACAAGCAAGTAAAGGTGAAGAGCCTACAAACGACTCCTGTCATCAGCCTCGTCGGGCACTCATTCTCCTGGCGCTGAGCAGCCAGCTACTCGCGCAGGTGGGCGACCTCGGCCCCGAGGCTCTCGTTCTTCTACAGAAGACAATCACACATGAAGATCACCAGCCAGAATAAAAAAAAACAGAAGAGCCTACGCGCGAGTCTCCAAAAGACGTCACACCCAGCCTCAGGGGCTACTACCGATACCATGGCTATCATAACAAGAAGCAGTGCAGCGAGTTCTTACCTAGCAGTTGGCCTCAGCCAGAGCCCCCCACGCTCTTGAACGCAGTGCAGAGCTGACCGAGCGCGCCCTTCGCACCAGCCACCGCCGTGACAGCTCTCGGGAAGCAGCTAGCCCGGATGGCCGGGCTACGACGGCCTCGTCCACCGGCTCCTGTTCGAACCAAGGATCGACGAACAATCACAAGAACACAAGATACACGATTTGATGGGCGACGAACACCCGCCACGGGCGACAAACGCCCCGCCGGCGACGAACGCCGTTGTTTCTCTCTGTATTCCACTCGGCTCAAACCGAACGCACAGCTTACAATGGTGTTTTATAGCCTCCAGCGCCTGAGCAACTACCTCCTGCGGACCTCGTGCACACGTCCACACAAGCCCCTCGCTAACCGGCATGCCTCGAACGTGAGTCACTCCCTCACGCGCATGAACCGGTCATCACCGAGCTATCCGCGAGTCAATGCCCAGTGCTTCCGCAGCTAACACCTAGCTAGCCACCACGGACGCACTAATCAAGCTAACAGAATGCATGCAACTAACTACGCCAGCCACGAGCGCGCACACGCAGTCTTGGCATGGCTCGACACGCCGAGTGCACGCACACGCACTGATCTCCACCGTCGTACGTGTCTTATTTTTCTAACAGCTCCGCCGGCTTCATCGAGTGGAGGACGACCTCCAACTCCGGGGCCTCCCCAGACACGCCCCGCAAAGAGGGCGCAAGGACGTCAGCGGGGGGGTCCATTGCAGCTCCGCGATCGCTGAGCTCCGACACGGCTCCAGCCTCCACCTCCACCGTCACACCTTCAAAAGAACAAGCAAAGTCAGGAGGTTGCCAAACAACCTATTGCGACTCTCGCAGAATTATAACAAGGACTGAAGATCTTGCCAATATTGGGCGACCTGCTTTCTTTGGAGGCCGCCTGGGCGTCGGCTGAGGTATCTGGCGCGCCCGTCTCGGGCCATGCATTGGCCGACGGCGGAACCACGGGGGTTGCACTCATCCTAAGAATTAAAACAAGATAATGGTAAGGACGTGCAAACCAGCAGGTACAAGGAGATACCTGAAGGCCTCCGTCTTCTTGGCAGCGGCACAACCACTGGGACGGAAAGCACCACGCCGCCCCCCCCCCCCCCCCCCCGGGGGGGCTTCTAAAACTTGGGCACCTCCTATGCCTGCCCAGAGGAGCCCTCCCTAGCAATTAGTTCGGCCGCGGTCCTCTCCAAGCCAACGACCTCCCCCTGGGAGGTCATCTCACCAACATTACCGCCAGTTTCGGCGGCCGCCTCATCCCCTCTCTCCTCTGGAGGGGAGGGGGCATCATCATCATCAGAGGCGGCCTCCTGAACTGGCTCGTCCGCCCCGACCTCTCTGTAGGGGAACACAACAGAAAACCAAAATTTTCCGCACTACGAACAAGCCCAGGATCATTATGGAGATGCATACAAGGTTTTTGATCTGTTCATTACCGACTCGTAGCGCAGCGGAAGTAGAGTCGATGAAGAAAGGTGGTGCAGATCCCCGCAGCTAGGATTTACAACCTCCCAATCGCGAGGATGTTCTCCCTCGTCTGCTCCCCGGGCAGTCCCTCGGACAGCCCTTCGGGAGGCAGTTAAACAGTCCCCCGGACGGTGTCTCGGACAGCCCTCCGGGAGGACCCCCGAATCTCGGACAGTAACTCGGACAGCCCTTCGGGAGGACCCTCGAACAGCCCCTCGGGCAAAAGATCGAATCTACGACCTCTCTACGGGGTTGCACACATACGGTGTCATCTATCCGACAGGGTTTCGCCATCCAGAACTAGTTCCCACCGGAACCCAGACAACCTTTCGGCTCTACGAAACTATTTCGTGGGAGGGAGAGAGAAAGACAGATCATGCATGGCATTTGTATGAGAGTAAGGAGTGAGTGTGGAGAGCTCCTCTGCACCTCTATTTATAGGAAAACCAAGGGGTAGGATGGCACATGTAAATACCAAAACACCCATGCTTTATGTCACACATAAAGGGCATAAAGGGCATAAAAGGAAGGCAAGTGGAGCTCCATGGAGGAGCTCCACCCTTGGCTGCCACCCCATGGGGGCCCCCCAAAAAGGGGTTCCTTAGTCCCCAAGTCCTTCTAGAAGCCTTTTGGGAAAGGCCCTAAAAGGTGGTTTTCCATAAAGTAACCCAAAAAACACTTTCACTATTCACGAAGACATTTTTCCGTGACCGTTAATTCCGAAAATATTTCTGTAGGTCCAGAACATTTCCAGTACCCACTAAAATAATTCTGGACGCGTTTCGAAATATTTCCGGATCAATGTTTTTCTTCAGCGAAAAGCAACCATAGCAATTCCGGCTGCTCCGGAACATTTCTGGTTTTTCTCTTCGGAAAAATTCCAGAAGTTCCCAGAACAATTCTGGTACCTCCAAAATGTTCCAGGCGTGTGCCGAAACCTATTTGGCTTAATGGTTTACTCCGAAACAACTTTTTGGTTTTACCGAAACTTTTCCGGTGTTCTCTCCGGAACATTTCCGTTTGTCTCTGAAACTTTTCCGGTGATCTCTGAAACTATTCCAGTGACTTTCTCTCAGACTCCCTGTCTAGAATTCAGCAGATAGATGACCCTTAAGCGTGTGACCCTGTAGGTTCGGTGAAGTATAGACATGACCGGAACTCTTTCCGATCAATGATCAATAGCGGAACCGTGGACACCCATATTGATCCCTATACCCACACGAATGAATATTCGAGTGAACCTCCAGTTTCCGTGTGCTATTCCTTTTGCTTCGCGATATGTTACAAACACCCGAGGTGAGACTTATCGGCATCCCCGTGGATTAACAACTTGTCCACTATGCCAGTTACCTCGTTACCGGTTTTGTTCTCTTTTCTCGTTTCCGTGTTCCGGCATCCCAGTGATCAAATCACATAGTGTCTGGCCACACGATGATGGATACCGCAACACCGAGAGGGCCCAAAGAATATCTCTCCATCCTTGGAGGAGCAAATCCTAATCTTGAGCTATCAAGTTACTTGTCATACTTTTTCATGAACCCGTATGCCGCCGTAATAGCCACCCATTTACGGATGACGTTTAACAAACCCCAAAGTTCATGAAGCAAGCATGAAGAAACTCGATACTCTCATGGTCTAAGGAATTATGCAAACGTTAACTTTCTCTGTGTTATTAACCATTAACTTGTGACTAATGTATGTCATAGCATAACATCAATCGGGTCGATTCAACACAAGTGTTCTTCTAACATTGTGCCCTCAAAAGTTGCTCGGCATAGACATGCCCATGATCAGGAAAACATTATCATCATGCAATACTTGAGCTAGTCTTAGAGGCTTGACTAGGAATACTTTTTACCGTTTATTATTCCACACGTGCATATGAGTTTTCCTCCGAGCCTCGTGGTTATTGTAGACTCGAGAATCATTGCAGTTATAGCATGGAATATAAACATAATTACGAACATGGAGATAATAATAACATTTATTATTGCCTCTAGGGCATATCTCCTACACTCTCCCGTGGAGGTCGCCACAGCTTTCCCCTTCTTTCGTGGGGAGGACCTCCTCGGCTTCGGGGCCCGCTCAGGTGCGACCTGCAGCCACCCCTGCATGACTGGGTTCAGCTCCTGACCCGGAAGCGGGGGCTGCGACCAAAGAGCGGCGAAGCCCGCGAATTCCTGCGAAGTTAAGAGCTCAGAAGATAGAAGCGGTAAGCGCTAATCGCTCAAACTAAGTGAAGATGAAGGTTTACCTCTCCGGGAGGGCCCTCGGAATGGAAGGCCTCCACCAGAACCTCCATGGAGACCTTGTCAGACTCCAAACCGGTCAAGAGGCTGAGCTGGCGCCGAACCTCCTTCTCCCCGAACTCGTCGGGTGAAACGCGGGAGGGGTCATTCGGCCCCCGGTAAGCGCACATCAAGTCCCTCCGGACCTGCAGGGGAGGATGCGGCGCTCCACCCAGGTGCGCATGATGTGAATCCCCTTCAATCCGCTATCCTTCAGGCAGGCTATGGTGTCGACCAAGAGTTTGGTGTCGGTGGAGAGGGCGTCCAGAGACTCCCAAGAGAGGAGGCGCTCCAGGGCTCCCCCAAAGAAAGCAGGCAAACTGTCCCCGAGTCCTGACACATAGAACCAGTTCTTGTGCCAAGACCGTATCGACTGAGGGAGGTCGACGGGGAAGAATTTGCTGGAGGGACGCAGCTGAAGGCTCACCCCGCCGAGGTCGCGGACAGCGCTACCATTCATCTGTGCCCTAATGCAGAAAAAATGGCGAAACAAGTCCAGATGGGGGGCGGTCCCTAGGTAACACTCGCAAAAAGTGAGCAATGTGAAGGATTCCAGTGGGGTTCAAGTGGTGGAGCTGGCAACTAAAGAAGAAAAGGAGTCCCCGCACAAAAGGGTGCAGGGGAAGCCGAGCCCACGGCTAAAGTAATCAAAATGAAGCACGCGCTCTTCAGCAAGCGGCGCCGGAGGAACCTCTCTGGACAGAGGGATCCGATACCTCAAAATTGGAGGGAATGATCCCTCCGCCTTCAATCTCTGGACCTCCCCATCCGAGGCGATGGAAGGGAACCACCTGCCTGTGGCGTCGTTGGCCGCCCTCTGCGACTCGTTTTCCTCTTCCGCTCGGCCTCCTTGGTCGCCTGGATAGCGCCCCTACCGCGGCCGCGGGAAGAGCTGGTCTTCGACTTTGGCATCTTTTCTAGCTCGGGGGAAGAGTCTAGGGGCGCAAGGATCATGAACGTCACAATGATGGAAATGGAGAGCAGGGGGCTTGGCGAAGATGCTAGGAGGAAGATGGGGGCGGAGTAAGGAGCCTTACCCCCCTCTCACCTCTCTTATTGACAACCACAGTAACCTCAGAAATCAAGGCACGCGGCGCGGCACGCTTCCCACTTCCTCTGCAGTTATTGCACCCCGAGACGTGGGTGTGACAGCCCGAGACCGACGCTCCAGATTGCCTTCCATGTTTTTCGTGATAGTCACGATAATTATTTGTTTGTTGCATTCATCATGGCATCATTCGCATTTGCATCGGTAGTACGTTGCCGTCGTTTTCAAAACTTGCATCCGTTCATAGTTGCCGCTTCTCTCTTTGTCTCTGTCGACCTTCTCTCAGACCAACCAGACCGCTCTCTTCTCTCTTTTTCTCTGAGCCCAACAAACCCTAACGCAACCTCGCCCGAAAACTTCCCCCGACCCAAACCGCCCGGTCGTCACCGATGGGTTCGGATCAACCCCGAAATACCCCAAACATCTTTGGTTTCTTCATTTGAATACCCGTTTGACCCGGAGCTGTCAGATGGCGATCGGACGCCCCTAAAACCCCTCTCTTTGGACACACCTACCTATTTAATAGTAGCAACCATAGAATTTCGGAGGATGTCCCATCCATCCCATCGTGCCGCCACCACCCACATCGGGATCCCCCGATCCAATCCATTCATCCACTCCACCACAGGAGCCAGCCGCCGCCGCCACCCTCTCCTCGCTGTCCGCCCCTGCCCAATCCCCATCGCAACCCGAGCCGGACAACCAGCGCCCAGCCCACGATCCACCCTTCGTTGAGGAATCTCCTCCGATGCTCGTGCCCGAGCAGGGGAGAGGCGCTCGCGTCCCCGAGCCCTTGGAGCTCCTCCGTGCCCCTCGGGACAGGCCATAGTAGTAGCAAGGGGTATAAACCCCGCGCTACTACTAAGTTGATAGTAGTAGCGCGGGCTATAAACCCACGCTGCTACAAAGTGGTCTCCACCATGCCCCCGGGACAGGCCATAGTAGTAGCAAGGGGTATAAACCCCGCGCTGCTACTAAGTATAGGGTTTTTTAACAGCCCTGAAATCCCCATCTCCTCCCCAAAATCCCTCCTCTCTTCCGCCACTCTTCCCCCCCTCTCTCCATATGCTCTCACATGGACCTCTTGCCCGTGCACCCCTCCTCCTCCATGGCGCCAAAAGAGGCCGCCGCCTTGCGCCGCCGGCGTCTAGGAGCTCGCCAGTCTTCCCCCACGTCTCCATGCCACCACGCCGGAGCACCTCACCACCGGTGTCGTGGTTTTAACACAGCAGATGCCCTTGTGAAAGGACATAGAGATGAGGCCATCGCACAAGTGTGGAAGCTTAACGGGGTTGAACGGGAACGAGAAGACACCGGGTTACCCAGGTTTGGCCCCTCACGGTGGAGGTAAAAGCCTGCGTCCTGCTTGAGTATATTGCTGTAGATCTCGATTACAGGGATGCGGATTCGCTAACCTAGCTCTCGAGGAAATTGCAACTTAGTCTTTTTCGCATAGGTGCTCCCCTTTATATATACAGGTGGAACCCTAGATTACATGAGAGTCCGGGTCACCCTGTAACCCGTCTCCTACTCTTTTCCCTACTTGTTCTCCAAGACGGTCCTCTCACCACTCTCCTTATCGTAAGCCGGCCCACTGCTTATGCCGGCCTATCCTTGCCAGGCCTCGTTAAGCCGGCCGATACAAAGTCCTTCAGTCCCGCGCTGAGTTGACCCGCTGAGCTTGCTCAATGGCCGGGTTAACACCCTGCCGGGTCAACACGCTGGGAAAGATCCCCAACATTAGCCCTCAGTTTGACTTGAATTTATTCACGTTAAACTTCCTCCTGAAAAAGCAAAACATCAGTAATATATTCTCCAAGTGCTTCCCAAGCCGGTCTTTGAGAACACCGCCCTTGACCGGCTCAATGCGCCGGGTTAAGTGGATCGACGGGTCACCCCTTCAGGTTCAGACTCAGCATTTTCAGCTCCTTTTCTCTTATGACGTCACAATCCACTCCCGCAACATCTGGGATGACATCATATCAATCCTTGAGTGGGTACGTATCGTCTTGTCAGGCGCGAGAATCGAGAAGCTCACAACCAAAAATTACTGCGCCGCCTAGGGCTCCGCCCCTGCCGTTTCAATTTTACTATGCCTATAAATATGCCAGCTCACCCCCACTTTCACTTTTTACCCTGTACTCTTCTTCTTCCTCGCGTCTGTCTCCTCTTGCGCCCGAAGCATCGCCGCCCTCAAGCTCTTCGACGACCTCGACAGCGTCCTTCTCCGCCGCCCAGTCGTCGTGGGAGCTCATCAAAAACACCCCGGCCACATCCGCCGCAGTCAGGTACATCCAAACCCGTCTCCTTTCGGATCTACGGCGTCCATTCTTTTCTGCAGTTCATCGGTGTTCATCGGTGTTCGTCCTTCCCGCTCGTCTGTAGATCTAAAGGCATCTGAATCACCTAAATAAGCACTTTTAGCGCTGCAGCAATGCCATTTTTCGCATCTAGATCTCTGTATCGTCTTCCACAGATCTGCATTGACCACGGGCCCTCATATCCATCCCCACCTAGGTCTTTAAATTTTATTTTCCGTAGTATTTTCAGATTCGTAATAGCAACTGCTCCATTAGATTCATGTTTATAGCTAGCTCAACACTTAGAAGAAACCCAACGCACCACTGACTCATCAACACTGGCTCATTGTCACACCGGCTTATCATTGCTTTCGGCGGCTTGTATAAATCCGGGTCATGACATTTAGCAACCATGATCGCCTCATTACTTTGCCGGGTTACACCTTATAAGCTTACATGCCGGCTTATCATTATTGCCTTTGCAGTTAAAATTTGAAGTCACCATGGCCCCCAAGACCGACAAATCCTACAACTGGGTCCGATCCCAGGTCTCCACTCTTATGTTGAACGAGCTCGTGGGACAAGGCCTCTTGCCGGCTCAAGCAACAATCAGCTGGCGGGTGCCTGATGAAGAGAGCTCCCCCCAGCCTAAGCAGGACGAAGTGGTGGTCTTCGCAGATCATCTTCATAAGGGTTTTCGGCCGCCCGGGTTAAAAAAATTCCGTGACATCCTCAACTTTTTTGATCTCCGACCGTAGGATCTTGGCCCCAACTCAATCACAAATCTATGCCAATTTCAAGTCTTCTGCGAAGTGTATCTCCAAATAGCGCCAATTGTCCTTCTCTTTCGAGAGTTTTTCTACATCAACCATCAGACCGAGTTCACCGATGGCCCTAGTATAGAACTTGGTGGCGTTTCCATTCAAAGGCGAAGAAGCACCCCCTTTCCTGAGGCCAAGCTGGCGAGTCATCCCAAGGGTTGGAATAAGACTTGGTTCTATTGCAAGAACACTGCCCCTCAAGATGAAAACCCCTTGTCGGGTTATAGACTAGACCGGCTCAATGCCACCCTTGCCTTCCCGGGTTGGCCATCAGCAGAAGAGCGGAAACAGATTGCTCCAATTTATTCCAAGATAAGAGCTTTGGCGGCTAATGGCCTCATCGGGGTCGACCTGACCCGGTGTTGGGTAAGTTGGCGAATTCAGCCCCTTAGCCACAGGGACGACTTGATGTGCAACTACACTGGTGAGCCGGCTGACGTTCAACGCTTCAGCCAAGTTAATCTATCTGCGAGTGACATCAACAAGGTCACCAAGAGGTTGCTAGGAGAGCCCCAAGATAAATGCAACAAAACTAGGCTGGCTCCCTTCTGCTTGACCAATCTTGTGCCGTCAGTAAGTACTCATACTCTCTTATTCTGTTCTTGACTTGCTTTTTTCATCTCAATCACAATCACCGACTCATCTCAACGCAGGCAGATGACAAGTTTTGGAAGAGGAAGAAGCCTCGACAACCCGCCCCTGCTCCAACGGAGCAGCAGGGTGAGCCGGCCGATGCTGACGAGCCGGCTGCAGAAGACGAAGCTGAGGTAGAACTTGAGTCGCTTGGTCGTCTTTTTATTCAACTTGCTGACACCCCTTCTCTTCAGGATGAAACTGAAATTAGTCACACCAACGAGCCGGAGGTAACCTTGATCTCTTCTGATTCTGATTCTCCAATACCTATTCGGAAGAAAACCCGGGCCACGATCCGCAAGGTTCGAAGGAAGCCCCGGGTTGCCGTCCGTAAGGTCCCTTTCTCCCACCAGGATGCTCATTTGGATCCCAAATTTGTTTTGAAGAAAACTCGTCAAGCCGGCACCTCCAAAAGGAAGACCCGGAGCAGTGAAGGCGAGTTAAGTGGCGGGCTTCCATACGAGGCGCCATCCCGTAAGGCGCGAGTTGAGGTGCTTCTTAGTCCAACTTCCTCTTTTCCTCTAGCTGGCCGTTTTAAAGAGCCCTTACATTTAAATGACTCGGCATATCAGACATCCCACTCCTCAGGCGAGTCAAGCGCTACGCAGGTGCCGGCTTTCAATATCAACCTTGGGTAAGCAAGTACTCCTGTAACATATAGCAGTTCCTTAATTCTTCCCTCCTTCAAATAAATAACTCCTTTGTTTCTCGTATAGTGCCAAGGCTATCAAGAAGAAAGCACCCTCCGGGTCATCTGACCCGGTCATTCAACCTAGCACTCAGGGGGAGAAAGAGGCCACCTTGTTGAGCCAAGACAAGCCGGCAGTCGAGAACAGCCCACCGGCTCAAGACACCGCCAGCCCGGCTCGTCCTCCTTCACGTGTTATCCAGGAAAGAGAGAATCCGGCTGAGGAACAGCCCAAAGAGCCGCCCGTGGCACCGGCTCAGGAACACGTGGTGGTGACCGGAGAACATCAAACAACTCCGGAGGCTTCCACCGCTCTGACCAAAATCCCTGCCAAGCTTGAGCCGGCCTCAAAGGACAAGGGAAAGACGGCTCTGAACTTTCCTACATTTGAAGATCAAGATGCCAGTACCTTGCAGCAAGCCGTGCTGACCCGGCTGTCTGAAAGCCGGGACATAGAGATCGCCATGGTCACTTCTTTGATGCGGAAGTATGAGGTAATTTGCCCCCTTCATCTTGTACCATATATATATGTAGCCCCCAAGGGCTGGGTCATTATGGAATAATGACCCGGGACTTCAAAAATGTTAACTTTGTAAGCTCAACTTCAATCGGTAACCCCAAAGGCTGGCTCATCATTCATGATGGGCGGGTCTTCATAACTTAGCAGAAAAAGTCAATTCATGCATTAGCCCCCAAGTGCCATGTAGTGTGCCTGCCGCTGCATGGAACTTGCTTGGTATTTGTGTTAAGCTCGAAAACATGTAGCCCCCATGAGCCGGGTTGCCTTTTAGGGCGGCTCGGGTCATACATATATATGTGATGTATAACAGACTGCGCTGCAGGAAATGCTGGATCAAGTAGAAGCCCAGGCCTCCTGCTTCCGAAAGGAAGCCAAGAAGGAGAAAAAATTACGCCAAGAACATGAAGAAGCTGCCGCTGAAGCGAAGAAGGCTTTGGTCATTGTAAGGAACACCTTGCAAGAGATAGAGGCCGCAAGAGCCGCCCAAGCCGCGCGAGCTGAAGAGGCCGAAGCCAAACTTGAACCGATGACTCAAGATCTGGCGACTCTGAAAGGCCAAATCACCGCCATGTGCCGGGCCATCTTCGGTAAGCAAAACAGACCGCCGTGCCCCAACAGCTCTGGCTTAAATATGCCAAGCCGGCTTGACTGATGGTGTATACTTATGTTTGCAGGTCGGAAAAATCAAACTCTGGTGCAGCAACCAGTGGTGAAATTGAAGGCGGTCTACACCCTTGTAGAGCAGCTGTACATAGGCGGCAGCCATTGTATAATGGCCGCAAAGAACACCAAGGAGCCACCGCAGCTGATTGCAGATACTTTGAGAGAGCTGTCCGTCGTGCCCAGGTGGTTCGACGATTGGAAAAGAGCATGCTGTTGCACTGGGGCTCTAACCGCACTCGCTCGAGCCAAGGCATACGTGCCGGAACTCGACCCGGCCCAGGTGGCGGGCGGGTATCCAGAGTTCAACGTCGATGACTCGCCATTCACAAAGAAGAACTTCCAGCGCTGCATCAAGGAAACCTAGGTTGCAGCCACCGCAATTGCAGAAGAGGCCGATCTGACCCGGTACCATATGCCTTACTCAAAGGAGAACGAGCGGATAGAGCCGCCAAACCATGAGCCGGTGGCTCTAACCCGTACGCGTAATCCATCCTTTCCTCCTGAAGTCGACCCTACCTCCCTGATATCCGATGACGCCCTATTTGAAGCCTTGCGCTCAATTCAGTGGTCGACCGGCGACTCAAGTCAAGAGGAGGAGGATGACGACGGTCGCGAAGAGCCGGCTCATGGTGCTTCATCGGGCGCTGGTGTCAGTTCTGACCCGGCAGCATAAAGCGCCGGCTTATCCTTTTGTAGGCGTGACTTGTAAAAAACTTTGTCATGGCCGCAGCAGATTGGCGGCTTGTAATAGGGTAGTATGAAACACTTGTGGTGATGCCAGTGCCATCGTGTACTGAGCTTGTTTATGGCCTGTACAAATAATTTGTGCTTCTGTGAATCCTCTTGGGCCTTGAGAGCCGGCTTTGCAATAGAGTGATTCCGCTGAAACAATAACTGCATGTGATGGTGATTGAGGAAATCACATAACGAGTAATCTTGTTACTGGTTGTAATGAAAAAATATCCAAATAACTAAAGTGAATGCTATGCGTGGATGTATGCATGTATGCAGAGATGAGATGGATGCAAAAAAGAATATAATCGTAAGCCGGAATATGCTTGACTCGGCCGGCTTATAAAGCGCAAGCCGGCTGCTAAACACAACTTGAAACGGCCGGCTTATAAAGCACAAGCCGGGATATGCTTTCATGAAGCTGGCACTTGGGCCTGTTGGTTTGTCCTTGCTCTTTGAAAGCCGGCTCTCACACAACCAATCGGACGTTTTAACTCTGACGAATTCAGGGTCACCTATGTGATTGACTCGTCAGACGTATGTCGGGTCATTTTTTAGGGAGTAGCATCTTGCTGACAAGCAGGTTTAACCAATGTTGTGGCACCTTGCCGGGTTAAAGGGTTTTGTAAGCTAAACTCAATTGAGTTGGAAGCCCCCAAGTAACCAAGATCAACAAATAAAGATCCAGCACACAAATTTTGAGGCAAAACAGCACCTTACACAGTGCTGCTGGTCGTTATTTTATTTGATCAAAAACAGGTATATACAGGATAAAAGGTATGTATAAGGATATGACCTAGTCGATGACTTAGGTGTAGTATGGCCGGAGCTGGGCATTGTTCCAAGGCCGGCTTGTTTCCTCCTCAGAGGTACGTGATTTATCTGCCTCACGTATATCAATCAGGTAATATGACCCGTTGTTGAGATTCTTGCTGACCACAAAGGGCCCTTCCCAAGGTCGTGAAAGCTTATGCATGCCTGTCTGGTCTTGTATCAGACGGAGCACTAAGTCACCTTCCTGAGAAGTGCGGCTTCGAACTCTACGGCTGTGATAGCGACGTAGGTCTTGCTGATAGATTGCTGATCTGGATGCGGCAAGGTCACGCTCCTCCTCTAGAGCATCAAGAGCGTCTTGGCAAGCCAGCTCATTATCTGATTCCACATAAGCCGCCACTCGAGGGGAGTCATGACGAATATCGCTTGGAAGTACAGCTTCTGCACCATAGAGTAGGAAAAACGGCGTATAGCCTGTTGACCTGTTGGGAGTAGTCTGTATGCTCCAAAGCACCGAAGGTAACTCTTCTTCCCAGCAACCTGGCGTGCGCTGCAGAGGCACCAAGAGCCGGGGTTTGATACCACGCAGCAATTCCTGATTGGCCCTCTCGGCCTGTCCATTGGACTGAGGATGCGCAACCGATGCTAAATCAAGCCGGATGTGCTCCTGTTGACAGAACTGTTCCATGGCTCCCTTGGAAAGATTAGCCCCATTGTCTGTAATGATACTGTGCAGGTAGCCAAATCGGAATATCAGCTTTTTCAGAAACTTGATAGCTGTAGCCGCGTCACAGTTGCTGACCGGCTCTACTTCCACCCACTTGGTAAACTTGTCCACAGGCACCAGTAGGTGCGTATGCTTGTTCTTAGAACGTTTGAAGGGTCCCACCATGTCAAGCCCCCAGACCGCGAACGGCCAAGTAATCAGGATCATCCTCAACTCTTGAGCCAGCACATGGGCCTGGCGAGCATATTGCTGACAACCATCACACTTACGGACAATGTCCTCTGCGTCAGCATGAGCCGTGAGCTAGTAAAAACCATACTGGAAAGCCTTTGCGACCAGTGATCTTGAGCCAGCATGGTGTCCACAATCGCCAGAGTGAATCTCATTGAGAATTGCGTGGCCTTCTTCAGGTGAAACGCAATGCTGAAAAACACCAGTGACGCTTCGTCGGTGCAACTCGCCATTGACGATAGTCATAGATTTGGATCGTTTAATGATCTGCCGAGCAAGGAGTTCCTCTGTCGGCAGTTCTCCCCGGCTTAGATAAGCCAAGTAGGGGACCGTCCAATCTGGGATTGCGTGGATAGCAGCCACTAGAGCCGCCTCTGGGTCAGGAACAGCCAAGTCCTCCTCTGTTGGTAACTTGACAGACGGGTTGTGCAAAACATCTAGGAACACATTGGGTGGCACTGGCTTGCGCTGCGAGCCCAAGCGAGAGAGTGCATCTGCCGCCTCATTCTGCCTGCGATCAATGTGATCAACTTGATAACCTTTGAAGTGTCCAGCAATATTTGTGACCGCGTGCCGATAAGCCACCATAAGGGGATCCTTGGAATCCCAAGTACCAGAAACCTGTTGGGCCACCAAGTCTGAGTCGCCCAAACACCTGACCCGGCTCAGGTTCATCTCCTTAGCCATCCGGAGCCCATGAAGCAAGGCCTCATACTCTGCTGCATTGTTAGTACAGGGGAACATAAGTCTCAAAACATAACAGAACTTGTCTCCTCGCGGGGAAGTAATCACAACTCCAGCCCCCGAGCCTTCAAGCTGCCTTGAGCCGTCAAAGTGTATGGACCAGTATGTTGTGTCGGGCTTCTCTTCGGGAGCCTGCAACTCTGTCCAATCATTAATAAAGTCCACCAACGCCTAAGATTTGATTGCTGTGCGAGGCACGTATTTGAGATGATGCGGACCGAGCTCGATAGCCCACTTAGCAACCCGGCCTGTCGCCTCCCGGTTCTGGATTATATCCCCAAGAGGTGTTGAGCTGACCACAGTGATCGGATGCTCGTGGAAGTAATGCTTCAGCTTGCGGCTAGCCATAAATACTCCGTAGACCAGTTTCTGCCAATGTGGATACCGCTGCTTGGACTCGGTTAATACCTCACTGATATAATACACAGGGTGCTGGACTGGATACTCCTTGCCATCTTCCTTGCGCTCTACCACGACTGCCACACTTACAGCCTTGTTATTAGTAGCAATATATAGCAACATTGGCTCCTTCTCACGAGGGGCAGCAAGGACTGGCGGCTCAGATAACTGTTTCTTGAGGGCCTCAAAAGCCTGATCTGCAGCATCACTCCAGACGAAGTTGTCTGATTTCTTAAGCAACTGGTATAACGGAATGACCTTTTCTCCAAGCCGGCTTATGAACCGGCTTAACGCTGCGACCCGCCCGGCCAGCCTCTACACATCATTCAGTCTGGCCGGCTTAGCCAGAGTTGTAATTGCCTTAATCTTTTCCGGGTTAGCCTCAATGCCACGCTCGGAAACAAGGAATCCCAGAAGCTTGCCTGCAGGGATACCAAAAACACACTTCTCCGGGTTAAGCTTCATCTGGTAGATGCGGAGGTTGTTAAACGTTTCCTTGAGATCCTCCAACAGAGTTTCTTTCTTCCGGGACTTGACCACAATGTCATCAACATAAGCATGAATGTTCCGCCCGATCTGTTTGTGAAAGCAGCTCTGGACACAACGCTGGTAAGTCGCCTGTGCACACTTCAGACCGAACGGCATGGTTGTATAGCAGAAGGCCCCAAAGGGTGTGATGAAAGTCGTCTTTTCCTGGTCTTCCAACTTCATTTTAATCTGATGATAGCCAGAGTAAGCATCCAGGAAGCATAAACTCTCACAACCAGCCGTAGCATCGATGATCTGGTCAATACGGGGCAAGGCAAAGGGGTCACTAGGACAAGCCTTGTTCAGGTCTGTGTAATCAACACACATCCGCCAAGTCCCGTTTTTCTTCAGAACAAGCACTGGGTTAGCTAGCCATTCAGGGTGGAAGACTTCGACGATGAACCCAGCAGCTAGGAGCCGGGCCACTTCTTCACCAATAGCTTTCCGCCTTTCCTCATTAAAGCGACGGAGATACTGGCGGACTGGCTTAAACTTGGGATCCACATTAAGGGAGTGCTCAGCGAGTTCTCTCGGTACACCTGGCATGTCAGAAGGTTTCCATGCAAAAATGTCCCGGTTCTCACGGATGAACTCGATGAGCGCGCTTTCCTATTTGGGATCCATATTTGCCCCAATGGTGAACTGCTCAGAAGAATTGCCTGGGGTGAAATCAACTTGCTTTGTGTCTCTGGCTGACTTAAACTTGAGCAGAGGGTCAGACTCCGTGGTGGGCTTCTTAGGGACGTCCTGTCAGACGGGTCAACATTGTCCTTATAATACCGCAACTCCTCTGCGGCGCAAGCCATCTCAGCATAAGCTGCATCTCCTTCCTCGCACTCAAGTGCAATCTTACGGTTTCCTTCCACTGTGATGGTTCCCCTCGGTCCTGGCATCTTCATCTTCAAGTAGACGTAACACGGCAGCGCCATGAACCGCGCGTAAGCCGGTCGGCCAAACAAGGCATGGTATGGGCTCTTAAGCTTGACCACCTCAAAGGACAGGAACTCAGAACGCCAGTTATCCTCTGAGCCAAAGGCCACCTCAAGGGAAATTCTTCCCATAGGATAGGCTGACTTGCCAGGAACGATGCCGTGAAAAAATGTAGAGGATGGAGTTAACTGCTTATCGAACAGATTCATCCGCCTGAACGTGTCGTAGTACAGAATGTTGATGCTGCTGCCTCCATCCATAAGCACCTTAGTCAGGGTGTAACCGCCGACTTGTGGCGCTACCACCAGAGCTAGGTGGCCAGGGTGATCAAGTAGGACTGGATGATCCGCCCTGCTCCAGGTAACCGGCTGCTCAGACCAGTTGAGATAGTAAGGTGTTGCCGGCTCAACAGTGTGGGCGGCTCGTCGCTGCACCTTCTGATCCCGCTTGCAGGCACTGGTGGTGAAGACATGATACTGTCTGCTATTTAACTGCTTCGGGTTACTCTGAAACCCTGCCGCACCAGCTTGATGCTGATTTCCCTGGTTGTTTCGCTGGTTACCACCTCCAGCATTGCCAGCCCCCTGAAACCCGCCGACTTGGCCACTGTTCCCTTGGAAGCCGGGTCCTACGAAGGGCCCCTGCAAGCCGGCCCCTGAGAAGCCGGGTCCCTGGTTGGCGGGTTGTCCGCCATTGCCGCCCCCATTATGATGATTCTGGAAGACTCTCTTGGCAAACTCTTGCATGACATAGCAATTTTCCTAGGAGTGACTGGTCGGCTTACCATTATAACTGTGTTTCGGGCAAGGAGCCTTAAGAGCCTCCTCGTAAGTGAGAGGGCGATTACCAGTGGACTGCCTCCTAGAGCCGTCGTTCTGACGCTGACCTGTGTTCTCTGTATTCGTATTTGCCACCAGGTCAGAGTTACTATCATAACCCTTACGTTTTCCGTCGTTGTTGCTCTGACCATTATTGTTGTTCTGCTGCTAACCCTTACCACCGGCTTTCTTCCCCTTATCAGATTTCTCCTCGTCCGACAGCGGATCCTTGGTGTTATCTGACTCCGCATACCGGGTTAAGACATCCATGAGGTCTCCCATATCCTGGACCTTTCGCTTGAGCCGCCCAAGCTTCTAGACCAGGGGCTGAAACTTACATGTTCGTTCCAGAACAAGCACTGCTTGCGCGGCCGAGATGCTGTCTGAGCTATGTATAAC
Source organism: Elymus sibiricus (assembly GCA_039707655.1). Classification (NCBI taxonomy): domain Eukaryota; kingdom Viridiplantae; phylum Streptophyta; class Magnoliopsida; order Poales; family Poaceae; genus Elymus; species Elymus sibiricus. The sequence continues at coordinate 2,159,062 of CM077670.1, read as the reverse complement.
TTCCGCAACCCGGCGAGCCCAGTGATGGGCCGACTCATCCTCGCGCTGGACACAACTCTCGAGATCAACGATTGTGGTTGGCCTTTTATAGGTCCCCTGGAAATTCTTGATGAAACGCTCCTTCAGCTCCTGCCATGTGTTGATAGAATTCGCCGGTAGGTTTTTCATCCAAGTGCGTGCAAGGCCCTCCAACATCAGAGGCAGGTAACGCGCACACACTGACTCACTTGCACCCAACAAGTCCATTGCCAGCTCATAACTCTCGATCCACTCGGTGGGCTCTAAATTCGCCGTGTAGTTAGGAACCTTGCGAGGCCCTTTGAAATCAGGGGGTATGCGCACCTCTCGTAGCGCTGGTACCAAGCAGGGAGTCCCAATCATGCGGCTTGACGAGCCCCCAAGCTGGCCGTCTGTCGGGGTTGCGACGGGCGAGTGGTGCACCTCCGGCGGGTTAACATTCGGCGGCGGGTTGACTCGTACCGGTGCATTGACGTGCGCCGGCGGGTCGCGCCCTGCACGTGCGTTTTTCTCCCACGCTCGAAGGACTCGAGCCGCATCCGCAACGTCTTGCGGGATCCTAGGCTGGTACTGCTCCGCCAGCGGCTGGGCGGCTCTCCTGTGATGGGCGCTGCTGGAGACCGCTGGCGACTCCGGACGCTGGCTCCTGGTACGGCTCTGGTGAGGGGTTGAGTGAAGACGGTGCTAGCTATGCGAGTAGTTGGCCTGCTGCACTACTGCGGTCTTGAGCATCGCAATAGCGTTCCGATCCTCTGTCTGAATCGGGCCGTCCCCCTCGATCGGAATAGCTGCCAAGTTGTGGGTCGCTGCCAGCACGTTATCAACCGGGTTAGAATAGTGTCCAATTGGGGTCTGGAACCGGTGAGACGGCGGCTGCTGCTGTTGGTCTGGCGTGCGATGCTGGGCCGGCTCTCGCTGCTGAACCGGCTGTTGCAAATGCAGCTCTCCCGTGGGGATAACTCCAGCCCCCGGGTTCGTCAGAGTCGGCGGTGTGGTGAATAGCTGGGTCGGCTCGAGATTAGTCGGAAGCCGGCTCTGATGACGCCTCCTGTGAACGAGCTCCAACTCGGCCTGTCGACGGTTCAGGTAATGTGCCTCCTCATCCAGGCGCTGCCTCTCCGCGGCAATATGGGCCTGCTCTTGCACCATGCGGGCGTTCTCCGCATTAATGTCCTCTTAGATCTTGGCCATCTGCTCGCGACACTTCGTGACCTCCGTGTTGCGCGCCGCTGCGTTCTCTGCAGTGACCGGCTCGGTCAACAGGGTTGTCAACGTAGTCATCAAGTCCGCGAGTGCTTGAACCCCGGTCTTCTGAGAGCCAGAAGCCGAGGCGCCGGCTCCTCCAGAGCCGGCCAGGAGGTTCTGCCCCGCCGTCGGATTAGCCGGGTCATGCGCTGGATCTTGCCTGCCCGCCATGTACACCGCCACGAAGCGAGGCGGATCAGGGCTCTCTGGAAAGACGTCCGTGTGCCCGAGCCCTCCATCATGCAGCGGAAGAATTGACTCGGTTTCCCCCGTTGAGTACTCGCCGTCAGATTGGACGAGCGTGTCATCCTGAGACAGGGAGTTCTCCGATAAGGCCACCCCTTGGGTGAAACCGACGAAGGCATGGTTTGGGCCGGCTTGACACGGGCCGGGTCTCGCCTGGTGCTGGCCGGCGTGGCGTGCCGACTCAACTCCGGCGATGCTCTCCAACCCGGCGGCCGGCTCGCCGACCACGCCGATGAAGGTATGGATCTTACCGAAGGGGACCCGGTACCCGTACTCGATCGAGTCGGCGTCGGGGCCCCAGTATGAATCGTCGATGTAGAACTTCCCGCGGTGGCTCTTGGTCAACATGCCAACCGCGTACTTCCCGAACCCTGGAAGGGATCCCACTAAGAACTCAACTCCACCGTGCGTGTGCCCCACGATGGGCGCCAACTGTCGTGGTTTTAACACGGCAGATGCCCTTGTGAAAGGACTTAGAGATGAGGCCATCGCACAAGTGTGGAAGCTTAACGGGGTTGAACGGGAACGAGAAGACACCGGGTTACCCAGGTTTGGCCCCTCACGGTGGAGGTAAAAGCCTACGTTCTGCTTGAGTATATTGCTGTAGATCTCGATTGCAGGGATGCGGATTCGCTAACCTAGCTCTCGAGGAAATTGCAACTTAGTCTTTTTCGCATAGGTGCTCCCCTTTATATATACAGGTGGAACCCTAGATTACATGAGAGTCCGGGTCGCCCTGTAACCCGGCTCCTACTCTTTTCCCTACTTGTTCTCCAAGACGGTCCTCTCACCACTCTCCTTATCATAAGCCGGCCCACTGCTTAAGCCGGCCTATCCATGCCAGGCCTCGTTAAGCCAGCCCATACAAAGTCCTTCAGTCCCGTGGTGAGTTGACCCGCTGAGCTTGCTCTATGGCCGGGTTAACACCCTGCCGGGTCAACACGCTGGGAAACATCCCCAACAACCGGTGACCAGCCCCGCTGCTCCCTCCATCTCCTTCCTCTCTCTCCCTCATTTTTCTTTTTCTCTCTCCCTCTGGTTTGACTCACCCTCCCATGTCCATGCCCGTGCAGGTCATCGCCATGGACGACCAGGAGCTCTCTGCCTTGGTTACAAAGAGGAACCCCACGCCGCCGCCTTGCTCTGCCATGGATCCGGGACCTCTCCAGCAGCCGCCGCCGGATCTGGTCTGCCGCTGCCCGTCCGCGCCTCCGGTGACCCCAGCCGTCGCTGGATTGAACCATTGCTGCCATTGACAGCACGCACGGGATCGAGAATTTTTTTTTGTTTTTGAAATTAATAGTAGTAGCGCGGGGTATAAGACACTCGCTACAGATAATTAGTAGTAGCGCGGGTGGCACCCGCGCTACTACTACCAATTAGCTGTAGCGCCCTAGTAGTAGCGCGGGCACCCGCGCTACTACTAGCTATTTAACCCGCGCTACTACTAGGCTTTTCCCTAGTAGTGCTCCTTTCTCCCTGCTCGCCCTGCTCCTTCTTCCCTGTGCTCACCTCTCTCTCCCACAGGAGACCACCATGGCCGCCGCCCAAGTCGCTCCGCTATCCTCTGGATCCAGTCGCTGCGCCCCATCCCCTGGATCTGGTTGCTCGCTCCACTCCCGGTCCCGCCTGCCTGCGCCCAAGCCACCGCTGCCGCCATTCTGCATCGCGCCTCGCAGCCGTCGAAGTCCAGCTCGCGCGCCGCGCTCTGTCCCTGCACGACCGCGTTGACCAGCTCGTGCCACACGCTCCTGCTGCAGCCCAGCCCACCGCCGTCAGCTAGGCCTTGGGCCGCGAGGTGAGCACCGCCCTGCAAACCATCGCCCGTGGGTGCTCCTGTTATGCTGCGCTCATTCCTGTTCGGCCCATGTGTGCACAGATTCAGCCCAGTATTTTTTTCCCTGCTGTGATTTTCCTAATTATCTAGAGAATTACAGATTTTGCAGAAAAAGCCTCCATTTTGATGCATTTAATAACCCCACAACCGTGCATCGGATTAAAATGAAATATATATGTAAAATGCTTAGAATTTCATGTAGTTTCATAATATGCAACTTTCATCTATGACAAAAATGTTTAAAATTGCTGTTTGCATTAATTTGCATAAATTACATGCTAAAATGGTTTATTTCACAACTAAATAACTGTAGCTCCGAATTAAATAAACTATACATGTAACTTGACTAAAAAATGTGTAGAATAACATGGTGGCATTATTTTTCCTGTTTAACAACATTAAAATTGTGTTTTAGGCAGAACAGTACCAAATTCAAAATTTTGCATATGGGGATTTTCCGGAATTGTTATGTGTTGTTTCCGGCCTCATTTAAATTGACTAGATAGGTAGTTTACTTATACTTCACCTCTTGCCATGTTTAACAACATTTAAACTTGTTGGGTACCTATACGAGAGTGAACTAAATATTTGAATGTGGAGTTTCATCAATATGCAACTCGTTGCATATTGAGCTTCACTTAATGTGTAGTGTTTGATTGTTGCACTTTGCCATGCCATGCCTATTTAAACCGGACATGCATCATACTCGATTGTGCAGCATGCCATAGTTATGATATGTGTGTTTACCGTGTTGTTTGCTTCTTTCCGGTTGTGCTTCTTCTCACTAGAGTTCCGATAACGTTTCGGAGTGTGAGGATTCGCTCGACTACGCTTGTTCACCTACTTCACGGATTCGATATTCTTCCAAGCGGGATTCCAGGCAAGATGACCATACCTTGGATATCACTACTATCTTTGCTTGCTAGTTGTCTCGATGCTATCTCTATGTCTCGCTACCTACCACTTGTTTGTCAGCCTCCCAATTGCCATGATACAGCCTCTAACCTCCACTATCCTAGCAAACCGTTGTTTGGCTATGTTACCGCTTTGCTCAGCCTCTCTTATAGCATTGCTAGTTGCAGGTGCAGTGTAGGTTGTTCCATGTTGGGACATGGATACCATGGGATATCACAATATCTCTTATTTAATTAATGCACCTATATACTTGGTTGTGTGTGGAAGGCTCGACCTTTTGCCTGGTGTTTTGTTCCACTCATGCCACCTTAGTTTCCGTTATACCGGTGTTATGTTCCTTGTTTTGCGTTCCTTACACGGTTGGGTTTATGGGCCCCCCTCGACAGTTCGCTCTGAATAAAACTCTTCCAGCAAGACCCAACTTTGGTTTTAATTTGCGTAATAACAACTAAAACTTGCATAGGGACCTGCTAGCCCCCGTGGATAATTAATCAACAAATCGGGCCAGTGCTCCTTATGAGTGTTGGTCCAAAATGGGCAGCCTGTGGGGCCACCACGGGGAAACCCGAGGTTTGGTTTTACTTGTAGCTTGACCCATCCGATCGTGTCCTGAGACGAGATACGCGCGGCTACTATCAGGGTGTCAGCACGTTGGGGGGTCTTGCTGGTTTTGTTTTACCATTGTCAAAATGTCTTGTGCACCGGGATTCCGAGGATACTTTGGGCTATCTCGAGGTTGAGGTCTTTCCAACGCTGATCGTGAGAGTTTGTGGTGAACTAAGTTGGGACACCCCTGCAGGGTTATATCTTTCGAAAGCCGTGCTCGCGGTTATGTGGTGACTTGGAAATTTATAATATCCGGTTGTAGAGAACTTGACACTAAATTCAATTAAAATACACCAACCGCGTGCATAACCGTGATCGTCTCTTTTCGAGGGAGTTCAGGAAGAGAACACGGTGGGGTTATGTATGACTCGTAAGTAGGTGTTCAGGATCACTTCTTGATCATACTAGTTGCGGCGTTTATGCGTAGTTTACTCTTCTTATTCTTGTACTCGTAAGTTAGCCACATACAAATGCTTAGTGCTTGCTGCAACCTCACCACTTAACCATTCCTCACCCATTAAGCTTTGCTAGTCTTGATACCCATGGTAATGAGATTGCTGAGTCCCCGTGGCTCACAGATTACTACAACAACAGGTGCAGGTACAGGTAAAGCGATGATTTGCCGTGAGAGCGATGCTTGTTCTATTTGGAGTTCTTCTTCTGCTTCTTCTTCTTCGTCGATCATGGGATGGGTTCCTGGTTGGCAGCCTGGGATTAGCAGGGTGGATGCCATTCTTCTTTCATTTGATTTCATCTGTAGACGGATGCTCTTCTGTATGATGATGGCTATGTATTGATGTATTCATGTTGTAGCTTGTGGCGAGTGTAAGTCTTTATCTGGTATTCTCATCTATTCAGTACATGGTATGTTGTAATGATATCCACCTTGCGAAGCGTCTCCGATATGAGCATCTATCCTTGGCGGGACTTCCAAGTTCCTACAGGATAGGACCGCATATTGGGCGTGACAGTGGGCGCGGGAATCCAAGCGTTCTCGTCATGATGGGGATAAAACCCAATGGGCTCTTAACCCGTGTTGACAAGACGGCATGCAGGTGCGACTCTTCAGGGAAGGGGTACAGAGGCCAGTCGTGGCCTCCCCCTGGCTTCGAGGAAGCGGCTCACGAAGCTCTATGCAACCGATGATCTCCCGACGACCAACGGAGCAACGGTGGGACTCCTCGACCGGGCTCCCAAAGAGAAGACTCCTGAGGGTAAACAAGATAGAAGAGCCCGCCGAAGGTCTTGAAGACCACTCCTGCGACCTCCGCCGGGCTCGGGGGCTACTGGCGGTGCTATACACTGGGGGTGGCTCATCACGGGGCCTGCCCAGGGGCCCACGAGGCCCGGGGACCGAAGGGAACCCTAAAGAGGGCACCGGAGACCTTCTTGCCCTCCAAGTCAAGGGCGGCGGCGGCCAAGATCGCATCTACCCACGTGTAAACTCTAGCCTCCACCGTGTATTTAAGGGGAGGCTAGGGGGCTCTCATTCTCATCTATTCTCAGATAGAAACTCTCGGCAGCAATCTCATACACCATTGTAACCCTTAGCACGAGGTATCCCTCCACCATGAATAACGAAAGCAAGCAGGATGTAGGGCATTACTCTCCGGAGGCCCGAACCTAGGTAAAACCCTCGTGTGACATCTGATCTGTGACTTCTAGCTGCGCTTGGACCCCTACCGAGGGTAGCCGCTCCTGAAGGGTACGATACCAACGCTGTCGTGCCGCCATGGCGGATACTGGTCGGGTGGTCTCGTCAGTCAAAGATGATCAGAATTTCCGACCATGGATTATATTTCGGCTCGGTGGGCTCTACGGCATAAACATCGTGGAGCGTGCGTTTCCTCTCCTTCCTGGTGACGTGGGTGACATAGATCATATTCACATTTTTTATCTCGGGAGGGAATTGCTTCTGGCCGGCATTGCTCGGCCCTGGCTGGCCTCTATCCTCATTATTACGAGGTTGGCTCTTGCCCTGGTTCTCGGCCGCAATCTTTCTGGCCTGCTTGATGACCCAGCAGTTCCAGTTGATATGGGTAGCCGGCTTATCGGGATTGCCATGAATGGCACAGGGTTCGTCCAGGATCTTATCCAGCTGTGTGGGGCTGCCCTTTCCTCCTTGGAAAGGCTTTCTCTTGTTGCCGCCGCGCTGATTGCCAAAACCGGCGTTAACCTCGCCATCCTTGGCGTCGCTGCTGCTGCCTCTATTACGGCGCTTATTATTCCTGTTACGTCGAGGTTTCCCATTTCCGTCACGCACTTCGGAAGTGTCGGGGTTGCCGTTGTGGTTGCTTTTCCGAGCTAACCAGTTATCCTCACCAGCGCAAAATCGAGTCATGAGCTGTGTGAGGCCTGCCATTGTTCTGGGCTTCTCATGCCCTAATTCCCTGGCCAGCCATTCATCGCTTATATTGTGCTTAAATACTACGATTGCCTCTGCGTTCGGGCAGTCTACTATCTGGTTCTTTTTGGTTAAAAATCTATTCCATAATTTTTGGACCGACTCCCCCAGCTTTTGTATGATGTGAGCAAGGTCGTCGGCATCAGGGGGCCTGACGTAAGTGCCCTGGAAGTTAGCCCGAAATTCATCCTCTAAGTCCTCCCAGACACTGATCGAGTTCTCGAGGAGGTTGTTGAGCCAATGCCGAGCTGAACCTTTGAGCTTCAAAGGCAAGTATTTAATGGCATGGAGGTCGTCTCCGCCTGCTATATGCACTGCAATGAGGAAGTCCTCTATCCAAACTGCCGGGTCCATTGTTCCGTCATATTGCTCGATGTTTGTTGGTTTAAACCCATCGGGGAACTGGTGCTGCATGACCTCGTCCATAAAGCATTGAGGGTGTGCAGCTCCTCGGATCCGGGCAGTAGCGCGACGCACGTCTGACGCAGTCACAGTTCGGTCGCGAGTATAATCGCGTACATCACTGTTTTTTGCCAACCAAGCCAAGTATCCCGCCTATCCAGCAGGTGGGCGTTGCCTGGATTTGTGGATTGACCGAGGTGGAACTTCGGACCTTAAGGGCCTTTTCTCCTTTGGGTCATACCTCGTGGTCGTCCATGGTGGATTGACTCTGCCTCTACGCCCGGGCGCCTCGGGAATGTATTTGTCTCCGCCCGCTGGCCGATCTCGGCCCCGAGGAGGGCGATCGAGGGTTTCAACCCATTCGCGCTTAGTAGCGCGCTATCCTCGGCCTCCGCATCCAACTCGCCAAGCAAGTTTCTGCGGGGGTAAGATCGGTCAGCGCCCGTTTGATGGAGCTTGTCCTCGGGTGCCTGTTCAGCCCTTAGGAGCTCGGTTCATCTATCGTTTAGTTTGTCTTATTCATCTTTAAGACGTCGAGACTTGTTTTTACTGCTCTTGGCCGTACTGGCCAATCGCTTACGCAGAGTTTCGAGCTGGGGTGCCTTAAGGGGCTCCTCGAAAGCACCATACTCGTCGGGGCCAAGACTGCGCTCCTCCTCGGCCTCCGGGTTGTAGTCGCCGTCGTCGGGGTCGTCATCGTCCCCGTCGACCTTGTCAGCGCCATTGTCATTGCCGGCGCCACCATTACCGGCGCCACCATTTGCTGCATCGCCATTGACAGCGTCCCTATCCCCGGTGCCGCCGTTGCTTGCGTCGCCGTTGCCGGTGCCCCCGTTACCTCGGCGGCCCTTGCGTCGGCGCTTCGGATTTCCTCCCCCTCCTCCGTTCTTGGGGGTGTCTACCATGTAGACATCATAGGTGGAGGTCGCGGCCCACTTGCCGGTGTGGTTGACGGCAGGTGGCGGGGCGGTGTCTGAAGTTTCACCGACATCTTCATCCATGTCGGTTGCCTCCTTGGAGGTGGTGGCTAGGAAGACGGTTAAGTCCTCGACGGTAGCGACTAAGTGGGTGGTGGGTGGGCTGAAAATTCCAGCTCCCTCAGACTTTTCCCAGATCTGATCGTAAACCGAGTTCCGATTGTCCGAGATCGCGAGGCTCTAAATCCGATCTAACATCTCGTTCAGGAGCGCCTTATCGCCTTCACCCATAACCTGGTTGTAGGTTGGGTTCAATTGGAGTCTGCCCGAGATCCGATCTGACATGGTCTCGGGGTCTTCGTCGGTCAAGCTAGATGCCTAATTCATGGGGGAGCTCGGCTCCGAGCTCAAGGCCGGATCCAAGGTATGGTCTATGCCATGGTCCTAATCTGGGTCCAAAACCGAGATCTGGACAAGAGTGATGGTGCAGTCTTTGGTCTGGTCTAATGCCCAGCCCAAGAACACAAGTTCGCCGCGGGAGTCCGCAGCATATTCCAGGTTGCCGAATCTAATGATCCGACCTGGGGCAAAAATTTTGATCTGGCCGAGGTGGCCAGTCGAATCAACGTGAAGTGTGATGCTGCCGAAGACAAAGAGTTGCCCAGGCAGAAAAGTCATGCCGCAGCCAACGCTATCGTCGATCTGGAGGCGAACCATTGAGCCGCTTCGACCACACAGAGGGACCTCTATGGGCCACCAATGACGGAGTTGAATCCGGCAGATCTCGGGTAGGGGGTCCCGAGCTGGTAGTCTTGGCACGATGGTAACAGGACACAAGGGGGACATGATGTTTACCCAGGTTCAGGCCCTCTCGAAGAGGTAAAACCCTACGTCCTGATTTGTTTGTATTGATTGTGGATAGGGTACAGAGTACAGGTTGATCTACCTCGAGATCGTGTATGAATGAGTCTACCTCTATGGTCTAAAACCCTCGGCTTATATAGACACCGGGGGTACCTAGGGTTACATATAGGTCGGTTACATCTGTAGATAAACATGCCGAAGATTGCATTCTTGCCTTGGAGTATGCGCCAAGTCTTTGGAAGATTTCGTCTTGATTCCTCCGTGAAGCCCGACGAATGTGGCCCACTGGTTGGTCGTCTGGGGGTCCTCGGCCCAGCCCATATCTTCTGGGAGCCGACGTGGCTAGCACCCCCTTATCCAGGACACCATCACCCCCCCCCAATCCTTGGCAAAGCTACCCAGGCAGGCTACGTAGTCGTCATAGCCTCCACCCCTGCCACCGCCATAGTAGTCCTCCTCCATCCGCTCCTCCAACTTGTCCTCCATGTAGCTCGCCCCGCCCGCCAGTGCAAGCCCGCCCAGCACGCCCGCCGCCGCGCCCATCGCCAAGCCGTCCCCCATCCCCTTCTTCTTCTTCTTCTTCCTGCCGCTCTGGTCGAGAGCCACCCCCGTCGTGTCGTATGCCGGCGTGGCCAATTCGTACCCTGCCTGAGCCGGTGGAGCAGCATCGTAAGCCAGTGGAACGGAGCCGTATTCCGCTACCTGAGTCGGCGGTGCTGCGCCTGATGAGTCCAAAATGTGTGGTATTTTTAATCTTTATTTTGTGACTACACGATAGGATTTGTAGGATTTTACCACGCTCGCGCGCGTCTTTTCGCCGTTTTTTCCCACGATGCGTTCTTGGAAGGAAATGAAGCTCTAAGGAAAGAACTTCAGAAAATGGTAATAAAATCACGTCAATAAATGTGATATATAATTACCATAAAAGAATGAAGTACCTGGGAGGAAGCTGAAGACCGCGCGGTGCCTCCAGAGCGAAGGACGGCTTTTAGTACGAGCGCACGCGCTTGTACCAGCGCTCGTACCAGCTGCCGCCTCCTCCTCTTCGTCGACTACTTCCACCCCGTGGAATCGGATCGGAGATTAGATGCATACTCACTCCAAAAACTCATCCAGAACGCAGAACCCTAACCTCCGGAAGGCATCCGGAGGGGGAATTGATCCAAGAACTCCGCCGCCGTATGATACGTCCATTTTGCATCATTATTTCCTACTATAATTTATCCTATTTCAATGATATATTTCACATTATGATGCAATTCTAATGCATTTTCTCTCTTAAAATGCAAGGAGTAAAAAGAGAGGGGAATTGCCAGACAGTTGGAAATCTGGACCTAAAATGCAACAGAAAAAAAAACAATTTTCCGGAGCTCCAAATGCAGCGTGGATTTTTGAGGAATTATTTTGGAATATGTAAGGAATTATGGAGCGAAGAAGGAGGGGACCCACCAGGCCTCCACACAGCCTGGTGGCGCGGTCTACCCCTGGCCGCACCCCTTAGCCGTGTGGGGCCCTGGTGGCTCGTCTCCCGGTGCCCATTTGCCATAAATTCACATTTGTCTTAGAAAAAAAATCACAGAAAATCCTTGGGACTTTCCGCCGCCGTCTGCAAGACGAAACTTTAGCGGAGCACTTTTGCTCTCCGGCGAAGCGATTCTGCCAGGGAAACTTCCCTCCAGGAGGGGAAAATTTCGGCGGAGCACCCATAAAATTTAAGATAATTTCGTTGTAGTGTGAATGTGAGGTTGAGAATTTTAAACACCAAATATTTACGAAAGTCTACTCGGTAGTACATGTTTGTACAGTTCAGTCTGCCGATAAGCTCAAAGTAGCTTTCCATTTTCGAAAAAATGGTAGGTTCCCATAGATGGACAATGTTGGTTAAATTGTAATCGATTTCGAACAATTTTTATGGGTAAATGCTAGGTTCAAGCTTTAAATAGCCAAAATTCCTGGAATGGATACCCATTCTCATGTGACATCCAAATATATATAAATGTCTGAATTAGAAAATTTTAGAGTCGTATCAAGATTAGATTAATCCAATTGAATGAATCGGATTTAAATCTTACGAGACTGACGAGAGGTGCATGGAAAATCGATCAACCACAATTAAAAACATAGTAGTACATCCCCGCAAAAAAAAAAAAAAAAAGAAGAAACAGAGTAGTACAGTACGTATTTGAGGGATCACCAATAATATCGGTTAGCTTCTTGTCACTATGAATGTCCAGCAAAGCTTTGCTTGTTCATAATTTATACATACATGCATGCACATAAGTTGTGTAGCGGAGACTTGTAGTATGCCTACAACGGTTTCGCTGAAAGAAGGCTGATGAACTACACTGTCAGGTTCGCTTCGCTTCCTAGTTGGTCAGGCAGGCTAGCGGATGAACTTCACAGCACTGCATGAGGGACATGGCGGCGCAGAGGTAGACGGCCAGCTGTAGCACGCGCCATCGTTAGCATGCACCGATGGATGGAGCATGCATGATCTTATATTAGTTTACAGAGGGAGTACTATAGAAGATATGTACAATCCAGCCGAACAAACTACCAGCTAGCTTTGTAAGTATACATTTTCTCATACATACATTCAGGCAAATACGACGACAGAAAAAAAATGAAAGCCAAATTAATTAAACTGAATTTGTAGTATGTATGTATGTATGTTGTATAGGGTATTCATCCTTCCTTATTCTGTACGTTGTGCATGCATGATTAAACGTGTGTATGTGTGTGTGTCTATACATACAATATATATATATGAATGAACATTCGTGGCGGTGTGTTCTTTGTTTGTAGCATAGTCGCGTGCGTTCTACGCGATCCGATTATTCTGGAATCGGCTTTGTAACAGGCGACCTCACCATCTGTTATCGTTCGGCCGTGTACTTTTTTTTTTTTGTGCTTTATACATAAAGCGGGGCGAAAACCTATTTTAAGAGATTAATACTATAGTAAAACCGCGTGCGTGTGGGATCCCAACCCAACCACGTACGTGCTAAGTATCTCTTCCTAATGACCGCCCGCCTGCCTAATTTGAAGGCATTCCTTGCATATATACAACCAAATTAATTTGCATGCATACAACCGAATAGTAAATAGCTAGCTCTTCTCTGCCTGCCTATTTGGATGCTACGTGCATTTCCAATTTTCTCCTTTCTTACCTCTTTCCTTCTTTCTTATAATATACATATACGTTGTACGTGTTCATGTACTTTGTTCAATTTTCATAATTATTAATTAGAAGACCAAGTGCCGCAGCCCAGCCCAGCCCAACCCAACCCAACCCGGCTGGTCGTCTTCCTCTTCTCTTTCTTATCGGCCTAGCCGAGCCGAGGACCACAATTTGTGTCCAGCCCAACCAACGGTCTAGAAAAGCCAAAACAAAAATGACCCCCACACAGAGCAGGTGATTCCCACGCGCCGGCGGCTGCACTCTGTCGTGCTCGAGGACAATGTCCTTGCCGTGGACGTGGTGGCCGTGGGCGCCCAGCTCCAGTCCGAAGGTATCAATCACAATTAAATTGTACAAATGATAACTTTGTTGATAGATATTTAACTCTATCAACCATGAATGAGTAGTTAAGTTAGAATTATGGGGCTTGGCCCATTTATATACTAGGGGCCAATGCCCCCCAACCCCCCCCCCCCCACCCCCACCCCCCGCGCGCACGCGCGAAGTGGGCTTGGCCCATTTATATATTTAACTCTATCAACCAGTCGGCGTGCACGCTTGCGCCCGAGAGCTCCTAAGTGGCGCCTTTAGCGCCACTTGGAGAACGGGCGCACACTGCGCCTCCTTGCTTGGCCGGCCCATATATAAGGCGAGCGCTCGCTTCCCCCCCTCTGGTCGCTCGAGCACAGATTAACCAGTCATTGACTTTTTAAAAAATAAAGAAAAAACAAAAACAAAAAAAATAGTGAATTGAAAATATTCATGTATTTTGAAAAAAATTCACAACTTTCAAAAAAAGTTCACGAATTTGAAGAAAAAAAATCATGGAACTTGAAAAAAAGTTCATCGAATTTGAAAAAAGTTCATCGAATTAGTAAAAAGTTCATCGATTTTGAAAAAAGTTCATCAAATTTGGAAAAAATTTCATCAATTTTTTAAAAAGACCATCAAATTTGAAAAAGGTTCACCAAATTTGAAAAAATGTTCATCGAATTTGAAAAAAGTTCATTGATTTTCAAAGAAGTACATCAAAATTGAAAAAGGTTCATAGAATGAAAAAAAGTTCATCGAATTTGAAAAAAAGTTCATCAATTTTCAAGAAAAGTTCATTGAACTTGCAAAAAAGTTCATCAACTTTAGAAAAAGTTCATTGAATTTTAAAAAATAATTCAATGATTTTAAAGAAAATGTTCATCGAATTTGAAAAAAAGATCATGAAATTTGAATAAATGCTCATCAATTTTTGAAAAAGTTCACAGATTTTGAAAAATCACGAAATTTAAAATGAAAAATGAAAAGGAAAAGCGAAAATAATAAAAAGAAAAAGAAAAAGAAGAATAACAAATGAGAAGGTTGTTGTTAATCACGTAGTTGTGTGTGGTCGAGTGGCTACCGTAGCTAGCGCAGCTCCAGGTGGTCGTGGGTTCGAAACCTACATCCCGCAACTTTTTTGCAGCAGTTTAAACAGAAGAAGGGAATGGGATCTGGGCCGGCCCACCGCGGCGCGGGGGTGTGCGCCCGTTTGCATGCAACGAAGGAACCGGCGCCTGATTTCCCTTGCGCCCCACGTATCTTTCCCATGGGCCTGGAACATTGTCAAATGAACGACCAAAGAAGGCAGCCCCCATAGGAAAAAAACGTAGGAAACTACCGTTCTCACATCAGCGATTCCACCAGCTGGCAGGATTGACGTGGGATGGGTGCATGTCCAGTAAAGATGAAAGCAGTGCATGTGTTGGGTATGTGTGACGATGTGGATAGGTTGCAAGTTAAGATAAATAGGATAGTGGGGATGAGTCTCTTAAGTATATAGGATTTGAACTAAAACCACAACACTTATTTTGGAATGGAGGGACATCCCCAAGCATTTTCCTTCTACTTGGTGAATTTGATCAGAAACGTCAGTTTTGATATGTTGTTGTGTGAGCGAGCCACTGTTTAGTCGGGCGAATGTCAGCATATCTGCCTAGGTAGGCAGTTAATTCCATCTTTCTAGCATGCTACTCCATACGCGCTCACCTGACCAAGCAGTGGCTCGCTCAGGCAGCAACATAGCCAAGAGGAAATGCACCAAGTTAAGGCGGATCCTATTCCTCGCGCGGTTAGGGGATAGCGACCAGATACGCACCCCCGCTCGCGGGAATGGGTCGGCCTGTTAGTCGGTTCTGGTTTTATGTCTTCTTTCAGTTTTATGTCTGTCTTCTTTCAGTTTTTTTCCTTTTTTTTCATTTGTGTTTCTTACTTTTCTTTTTTCAATACCGCATTTTTTTTTTTAAAAATCAAGAAGAAATTTTTGAATTCATGATTTTTTTTTGTAAATAACGAAGAATTTTAAAATTTTGTTAACATTTTTCAAATTAGTGAAAAAAAAATTAAACTTGCGAATATTTTTTTGAAAGTCATGAATATTTTTTAAACTGACAAACATTTGAAATTCATGAATATGTTTTGAATTCACAATTATTTTTTTAAAATTCATGAACAATTTTCAAACTCGCAAACAGTTTTTCAAATTACTGAAAGTTTTTTGAAATTCATGAACATTTTCTGAATTCAAAAACATTTTTTGAACTCATGAACATTTTTAAAATTTGAGAATGTTTTTGAATGCGCAAACCTTTTTAGAAACTAATGATTATTTTTTTAATTCGTGAACATTTTTTTGAATTCACGGACATTTTTTTGAAACAGATGAACATATTTTGAATTCGTGAATATATTTTCAAATTCATGAACATTTTTTTAATTTACAAACATTTTGTTTTCAACAGAGGAAAACAAAAGCCCTAATTTGCGAGCATTCAAATTCTTGAACAAATTCAAAAATTCATAACTTTTTTGAGAAAGCAAATAAAAACAAACAAAAAATGTAATGAAAAAAAATAGGGGCCCCCGCACCCGCAATGGGCCGGCCCAAAGTGTGCCGGCGTGTGCGCGTTTGCTCGTTTCGCCCCACGCAGGTCAGGGAATAGGAGCACTCCCAAGTAGAAGGAATTTTCTCCTATGATCATCCCCAGGCATGCATAGAAGAGGTTTGTTTATCCATGACCAAACTTGGCCAACGGGCCGGCCTGGCCCGGGCACGGCACTGCCCACCTGCAAACAGGCCTGTCACGACACGACACGCGAAGGCCCATTTATAAGTGGGTTGTGTTGTGCCGGCACGCGTGCCTCAACTCGTGGCCTAGGCACTACCCATTAACTAAAAGGTCCGGACAGCGGCCCTTATGGGCAGTGGGCCTTTTTTGGCCCAATTAGTTCGAAAAATTCAGAAAAAAATCTGATAAATTCAGGAAAATACAAAAAAAAAAACGAGGCAAAGTGTTACATGGGATCAATCTTGAGCTTTATTAGTACCTGCCTCATGAAAACCTTTCATCCTTGGGAAGGAAAAGGAGTACAAAGCCACAAAGGAAAAAAGAAAATGACGAAAGGATAAAAAAATTATAAAAGAAAAAAGTACAATGTTGTACATTCTTCCGATCCTTCTTCATGAATGGCAAGATTTTGGAACGTGAATGCCAGTTCCCCATCTTTGACAATCATTAGTGTTTTCATCTTATCTGGGGTGAAACTGGTTCTTCTCTCCTCAACTATTCTTTCAGTTAGACTGAAATCAAAAATCTAATTGAACGAATCAACTTTAAATCTTACGAGTTAAAAGAGAGGTGCATGGAAATCGACCAACCACGATTAGAAACGGAGTAGTACCTGAGTAGAGGGATCACCAACATTAGTTAGCTTCTTGTCACTAGGATTGTCCAGCAAAGTTTAGCTTGTATACATACATGCACAGAAATTGTTTTGGTGTACGTGGGGAGAGTTGTAGTACTCTGTTTTCTTCCTACAACTGTTTTGCTGCATCCTAGCTATCTAGCCTTGTATGTGGTCTATCTATACGGGAAACTAGCTAGCTAGCAGTGTAATCAGCTTAGTATATATGATGCATGGCAAGAAACAAGAAGGAAGGAAGAGGCAGGAGGAGGAAGAAGAAGAGCTTCCTAGTTGCTGATAACAAAGTGAGTAAAGTAGCTGCCTCACCTCAATGGTGAAGCAAGGAAGGAAAAGATATAGATCGAAGGTGGAGGGAACGCGTTGTCTCCTCCTCCTCCTCCTCCTCCGTCCCGACGTGTCGAGCGGGGCAGCCATCGCCATCGCCATCCCCATCCAGAGAGAGAGAGGGAGACAGTTTGTTTGATCGAGTCAATCAATTGGCAAAGGTGAAGAAGCCAAGCGCGCACGCTCGTGCACCATGACACTGACGCACGCATATCGTCTATCTATCTCACGCATCATCCACTACCATGCATTGCATTGCCCTGTCTAGTCCATGTATGGTTCCAACCCACTCCTCATGTCTCATGTGCTCCCAATAACACCGCCCGGGCTGCACCACAAATCCCAAAACACTACCATCCTTCACTAGTGCACTTAGGGCAGCGCATCTCCAACGCCGACCCTTAAACCACCCACATGCGTCCGGACCGCGCGGACAACTCCAAGATGGGCTATGAGGGCATCTTCAACGCAAGCCCTTAAAATGTACACCGTAAATGTCCGTGGACACGTCCGAGACATGTCCGCGAACAGGATAGGGAAGGGAGCCATCCTAAAATATTCTCCATTTGTCCGGCTGGGAGGAGGAGAGAGAGAGAGGAGAGCGGGGGTCATGTGGTTGCTTTTTTTTTGGATGTGTGTGTGCGGTGTGCGGCTGGGAGGAGAGAGGGGGGCCACTTGGTTGCTTTTGGTTAGACATGCGGATGTCCAGACACCCGCAAAACATTTTTCAAGTTTGCGATCAATATACCGAGGTTCAGACATGCGCAGACTAGTCCGCGGACATTTGAGGGACCCCATTGGATGGCAACAGCACTCCGGACACTATAGTCCAGACATATACGGGTGCTTTGCGGATGACACGATTTTATTGAAGTTCTCCGGTTCTGGAAGATTTTGTCCTCAAATTCCAGTACAATACAAACGACATATTCTAAACTTTTGGGCAAAACTTCCCGAATTTTGAAACAAAAATGTCAAAGAATACAAAAAAAAAAAACATTTTGGTGAGGATCAAGGTATTTTTATTTGAAAATTATTAAAAATATGTGCATTCTAGCTACATGGAAAGTTAAACCTATACATTATATTTGTGTTACTCGGTGTCATATATATTGTGCGTATAAGTGTGGCACCCCCGTTCGGAAATCTTGGATCCGCTGCTGGATACAATCACGATGGACACACACTCAACCTATGTAGGGTTAGGATGCATACAACAACAGTAATGCGGACGCACAAAGTACCACACCGGCAAAAGGCAAAGCCATAAACAACAGAAGTTAGGGTGGCCTATACATTAGCAGTAGCCTGTTGCTTGCTAGCACCCCCTCGAAATTCTGGGCTTTATTGGCGCTTCCAATTAGAAATGTAGAATCGCTGGCATACCTACATGTGCTTGAATTCAAGTGATTCGGCTACAGTTCTACTATTTAGGAATTCAGTTACGACTTGTTCCTGCATTGTTGTCTCCAGTCGTCGTAGCTATGACCTGCTTCAAACCTGACCTACATTTGTAGCTATGCATTGCTATCTGTAGTCCTAGTCGCAGTTTAGGATTGGGCCAACTGCTGCGACATTTTGTTTGTTTGATGTAATAATACTGGGATTCCTTCCAATCGTGGTTGTATTCTGAAGTAATTTAGGAAGTTGTTGTGCTGCAATGCATAGTTTCTCTTCTCAGCATCAAATTGGAGTTCTAATGAAGCTCTTGTTTTTCCTCTTAATTTATTTCTTTGTGTTGGGGAACGTTGCATGGGAAACAAAAAATTTCCTACACACACACAAGATCTATCCATGGTGATGAGCATCTACGAGAGGGAGAGTGAATCTACATACCCTTGTAGATCGCTAAGCGGAAGCGTTAAGAAACGCGGTTGATGTAGTCGAACGTCTCCGCGATCCAAATCGCAAGTCGTCCCTCGAACCGATCACGAACTAGTGCCGAACGGACGGCACCTCCGCGTTCAACACACGTACGGCTTGATGACGCCTTCACCTCCTCGATCCAGCGAGCGATGGTGAAGTAGTAGATGAGTTCCGGCAGCACGACGGCGTGGTGATGGTGGTGAGGAACAATCTCTGCAGGGCTTCGCCAAGCGCTACGGAGATTATGACGTAGGAACTAGAGGGTTAGGGTTGCCGCACACGGCTTGGGGAAATCTTGATGTGTCCCGGGTGCTAGCCCTGCCCCTCTATTTATATGTTGAGCCCTGGGGTCGAAACTTGGAGAAAGAGCCTCTTCAAAGTCGGTTTGGCCCGCAAGGCAAGAATCCTGCTCGGACTCCAGGACCAGACGCCAGGGTCCTCGGCGTCTGGCCCCAGACGCCAGGGTCCCTGGCGTCTGGCCCCTGGCCTCCGCAAAACTTCCTTTTGCACCTTCCTAAAGCCTCGTGGGCTTTACCCCTTGGCCCAAATAAAGTGTTCTCGTACCCGAACATTTCGGGAAACATCCGAAACTCCTTCCGGTGAATTCCGGAACCCTTCCGGAGACCAAACACTATTATCACATATATCAATCTTTACCTCCGGACTATTCCAGAGCTCCTCGTCATGTCCGGGATCTCATCCGGGACTCCGAACAACTTTCGGTCACCAACATAACAACTCAACTATACTTATATCGTCACCAAACGTTAAGTGTGTAGACCCTGCGGGTTCGAGAACTATGTAGACATGACCGAGACACCTCTACGGTCAATAACCAATAGCGGGACCTGGATGCCCATATTGGCTCCTACATATTCTACGAAGATCTTTATCGGTTGAACCTCTATGTCAAGGATTCAGTTAATCCCGTATGATGTTCCCTTTGTTTATCGGTATGTTACTTGCCCGAGATTCGATCGTCGGTATCTCTATACCTAGTTCAATCTCGTTACCGGCAAGTCTCTTTACTCGTTCCGTAATACAAGATCCCGTGGCTAACACTTTAGTCACATTGCTTGCAAGGCTTATAGTGATGTTGTATTACCGAGTGGGCCCTGAGATACCTCTCCGTCACACGGAGTAACAAATCCCAGTCTTGATCCATGCCAATTCAACAGACACCCTCGGAGATACCTGTAGAGCACCTTTATAGTCACCCAGTTACGTTGCGACGTTTGATACACACAAGGTATTCCTCCGGTGTCAGTGAGTTGCATGATCTCATGGTCAAAGGAACAGATACTTGACATGCAGAAAACAATAGCAATAAACTGACACGATCATATGCTACGTTTACAGTTTGGGTCTTGTCCATCACATCATTCTCCTAATGATGTGATCCCGTTATCAAATGACATCTCATGTCCATGGCTAGGAAACCTTCACCATCTTTTGATCAACGAGCTAGTTAACTAGAGGCATACTAGGGACACAGTGTTGTCTATGTACCCACACATGTATTTGAGTTTCCAATCAATACAATTATAGCATGGATAATAAACGATTATCACGAACAAGGAAATATGATAATAACTAAATTATTATTGCCTCTAGGGCATATTTCCAACAGTCTCCCACTTGCACTAGAGTCAATAATCTAGTTCACATCACCATGTGATTTACATTGTTCTAACACCCAATGAGTTCTGGGGTTCGATCATGCTTTGCATGTGAGAGAGGTCTTTAGTCAACGGGTCTATGACATTCAGATCCGTGTGTACTTTGCAAATCTCTATGTCATACTGTAGACACTTCTACCACACTCCACTTGGAGCGATTCCAAATGGCTGCTCCACTATATGTATCCTGACTGCTACTCAGAGTCGTCCGGATAGGTGTCAAAGCTTGCATCGACGTAACCCTTTACGACGAACTCTTCATCACCTCCATAATTGAGAAATATTTCCTTAGTCCTCTAGTTACTAAGGATAATCTTGACCGCTGTCCAGTGATCCACTCCTGGATCACTCTTGTACCCCTTGACAGAATCATGGCAAGGCACACATCAGGTGCGGTACACAGCATGGCATACTATACAGAGCCTATGGATAAGGCATAGGGGATGACCTTCGTCCTTTCTCTTTCTTCTGCCGTGGTCGAGCTTTGAGTCTCACTCAACTCCACACCTTACAAATCAGGCAAGAACTCTTTCTTTGACTGATCCATTTTGAACTCTTTCAAAATATTGTCAAGGTATGTACTCATTGAAAGTCTTATCAAACGTCTTGATCTATCTCTATAGATCTTGATGCCCAATATTTAAGTAGCTTTATTTCAGGTCTTCCTTGAAAAACTCCTTTCAAACGACCCTTTATGCTTTCCAGAAATTCTACATCATTTCCGATCAACAATATGTCAACCACATATACTTATCAGAAATTCTATAGTGCTCCCACTCACTTTATTGTAAATACAAGTTTCTCATAAACTTTGTATAGACTCAAAAACTTTGATCACCTCATCAAAGCGTATATTCCAACTCCGAGATGCTTGCTCCAGTCCATAGAAGGATCGCTGGAGTTTGCATACATTTTAGCATCCTTAGGACTGACAAAACCTTCCGGTTGTATCATATACAACCTTTCCTCACGGATACCGTTAAGGAAACGATGTTTTGACATCCATCTGCCAGATTTCATAATTGAAAAATGCAGCAACTGCTAACATAATTCCAACAGACTTTAGCATCGCTACGGGTGAGAAAGTCTCATCGTAGTCAACTCCTTGAACTTGTGAACAACCCTTTGCCACAAGTCGAGCTTTTATAGACGGTGACATTACCGTCCGCGTCCGTCTTCCTTTTAAAGATCCATTTGTTCTGAATGGCGTTTCGCCCTTCAGGTAATACTTCCAAAGCCCATACTTTGTTTTCTTACATGGATCCCATCTCGGATTTCATGGCCTCTAACCATTTCTCGGAATCCGGGCCCATCATCGCTTCTCCATAGCTCGTAGGTTCATCGTTGTCCAACAACATGACCTCTAAGACAGGGTTGCCGTACCACTCAGGAGTAGTACGCGCCCTTGTCGACCTACGAGGTTCGATAGCAACTTGATCCGAAGCTTCATGATCATCATCATTAACTTCCTCTTCAACTAATGTGGGCTCTACAGAAACATCTTTCTGTGCTGCGCTACTCTCAGGTTGAAGTAAAGGTTCAACAACCTCATCAAGTTCTATCTACCTCCCACTCAATCTTTCAAAAGAAACTTTTTCTCGAGAAAGGACCCGTTTTAGCAACAAACACTTTGTGCTTGGATCTGAGATAGAAGGTTCACCCAACTGTTACGTTAGGGTATTCTATGAAGATGCATTTGTCCGCTTTGGGTTCGAGCTCATTAGGTGAAAACCCTTTTTCACATAAGCGTCGCAGCCCCAAACATTAAAACTGACAGCTTAGGTTTCCGCCAAACCAAAATTCATACGGTGTCATCTCAACGGACTTATGGTGCCCCTTTTAAAGTGAATGTGGTTGTCTCTAATGCATAACCCTAAAACGATAGTGGTAAATCGATAAGAGACATCATAGTTCGCACCATATCTAATAGAGCACAACTACGACGTTCGGACACACCATCACACTATGGTGTTCCAGGTGGCGTGAGTTGTGAAACAACTTCCACATTGTCTTAAGTTATATACCAAACTCGTAACTCAGATATTTACCTCCACGATCATATCGTAGACATTTTATCTTCTTGTCACGATGATCTCAAACTTCACTCTGAACTTTTCAAACGATTCAGACTTGTGTTTCATTAAGTAAATATACACTATATCTACTCAAATCATCAGTGAAGGTAAGAAAATAACGATATCCACCGCCCACTACAAAACTCACTGGACCGCATACATCAACATGTATCATTTCCAATAAGTCAATTGCCTGCTCCATCATACCGGAAAATGGGGTTTTAGTCATCTTGCCCATGAGGCATGGTCCGCATGTCTCAACCGATTCGAAATCGAATGAGTCCAAAGATCCATCAGCATGGAGTTTCTTCATGCGTTTTACACCAATATGACATTTAGCGGCAGTGCCACAAGTATGTGGTACTATCATTATTAACTTTGTATCTTTTGGCATCAATATTATGAACATGTGTATCACTACGATCAAGATTCAATAAACCACTCTTATTGGGTGCATGACCATTGAAGGTATTATTCATGTAAATAGAATAACCATTATTCTCTAACTGCAATGAATAACCGTATTGCAATAAACTTGATCTAATCACGTTCATGCTTAACGCAAACACCAAATAACATTTATTTAGGTTCATCACTAATCCCAAAGGTAGAGAGAGCGCGCGATGGTGATCACATCAACCTTGGAAACACTTCCAACACTCATCGTCACCTCACCCTTAGCCTCCGTTTATTCCGTAGCTTTTATTTCGAATTACCAACACTTAGCAACCGAACCGGTATCTAATACCCAGGTGCTACTAGGAGTACTAGTAAGGTACACATCAATAACACGTATATCAAATATACTTCTGTCGACGTTGCCAACCTTCTTATCTACCAAGCATCTAGGGTTGTTCCACTTCAGCAACCGTTCTCCTCATAATAGAAGCACTCAGTCTCGGGTTTGGGTTCAACCTTGGGTTTCTTTACTGGAGCAGCAACTGGCTTGCCATCCATGAAGTTTCCCTCCTTGCCCTTGCCCTTCTCGAAACTAGTGGTTTCACTAACCATCAACACTTGATGCTCCTTCTTGATTTCTACCTTCGCGGTGTCAAACATTGCGAACAGCTCAGGGATCATTATTTCCATCTCTGGCCTTTTATAGTTCATCACGAAGCTCTAGCAGCTTAGTGACAGTGACTTGGAGAACTATATCAATCACTATCTTATCTGGAAGATCAACTCCCACTCGATTCAAGCGATTGTAGCACCCAGACAATCTGAGCACATGCTCAAGGATTGAGCTATTCTCCATCATCTTGCAGGCAAAGAATCTTGTTGGAGGTCTCATACCTCTCAACACGGGCATGAGTCTGAGATCCCAATTTCAGCTCTTAGAACATCTCATATGTTCCGTGACGTTCAAAACGTTTTGGAGCCTCAATTCTAAGCCGTAATGCATGACGCACTGAACTATTAAGTAGTCATCGGAACGTGCCTGTCAGATGTTCACAACATCTACAGACGACGCTAGAGGGGGTGGCACACCGAGCGGTGCATTATGGACATAAGCCTTCTGTGCAGCATTGAGGACAATCCTCAGATCATGGACCCAGTCCGCATTATTGCTACCATCATCTTTCAAATCTATTTCTCTAGGAACATACAAAAATTCAGGGGAGCTACAGCGCGAGCTAGTAATCTTCAACATAATTTGCAAAGACATTTTGACTATGTTCATGATAATGAGTTTAGTTAATCATATTACTTAAAACTCCCACTCAAATTGACATCCCTCCGGTCATTCGAGTGTAACATGATCCAAATCCACCAACTCAAGTCCGATCATCACGTGAGTTGAGGTGGTTTCAATGATGAACATCTTCATGTTGATCATATCTACTATATGACTCATGTTCGACCTTTCGGTCTCTTGTGTTCCGAGGCCATGTCTGTACATGCTAGGCTCGTCAAGTTTAACCCGAGTGTTCCGCACGTGCAACATGGCTTACACCCGTTGTATGTGAACGTAGAGTCTATCACACCCGATCATCACGGCGTGTCTCGAAACGACGAACTTTCGCAACGGTGCACACTCGGGGAGAACACAATTTATCTTGAAATTTAAGTGAGGGATCACCTTATAATGCTACCATCGTCCTAAGCAAAATAAGATGCATAAAAGGATTAACATCACATGCAAATCATAAGTGACATGATATGGCCATGAACTTGTGCTTTTGATCTCCATCTCCAAAGCACCGGCATGATCTCCATCGTCACCGGCATGACACCATGATCTCCATCATCTTGATCTCCATCAACGTGTCGCCATGAGGTTGTCGCGCCGACTGTTGCTTCCACGACTATTGCTAACTCATAGCGATAAAGTAAAGCAAAATGACGAAAATAATTAAAGACAACTCTATGGCTCCTGCCAGTTGCCGTACTCATCGACATGCAAGTCGTGATATTCTATACAACAGATGATCATCTCATACATCACATATATCTCATCATGTAATTGGCCATATCACATCACAACATACCCTGCAAAAACAAGTTAGACGTCCTCTAATTGTTGTTGCAAATTTTACGTGGCTGCTACGGGTTTGCAAGAACCGTTCTTACCTACGCAAAACCACAACGTGGTGTAGTGATTGCTTTTTGATCTTCTAAAAGAACCCTCTTCATTGAAATTGATTCAACTAAAGTGACAGAGACAGACACCCGCTAGCCATCTTTATGCAACGAAGTTACATGTCAGTTGAAGGAACCTGTCTCGCGTAAGCGTACGCGTAATGTCGGTCCGGGCCGCTTCATCTCACAATACCGCCGAATCAAGTATCAACTAGTAACGGCAAGCAATATGTATACACCCACGCCCACAACTCGTTTGTGTTCTACTCGAGATCTCATCTACGCATAGACCTAGCTCATGATGCCACTGTTGGGGAACGTTGCATGGGAAACAAAAAATTTCCTACGCACACACAAGATCTATCCATGGTGATGAGCATCTACGAGAGGGAGAGTGAATCTACATACCCTTGTAGATCGCTAAGAGGAAGCGTTAAGAAACGCGGTTGATGTAGTCGAACGTCTCCGCGATCCAAATCGCAAGTCGTCCCTCGAACCGATCACGAACTAGTGCCGAACGGACGGCACCTCCGCGTTCAACACACGTACGGCTTGATGACGCCTTCACCTCCTCGATCCAGCGAGCGATGGTGAAGTAGTAGATGAGTTCCGGCAGCACGACGGCGTGGTGATGGTGGTGAGGAACAATCTCTGCAGGGCTTCGCCAAGCACTACGGAGATTATGACGTAGGAACTAGAGGGTTAGGGTTGCCGCACACGGCTTGGGGAAATCTTGATGTGTCCCGGGTGCTAGCCCTGCCCCTCTATTTATATGTTGAGCCCTGGGGTCGAAACTTGGAGAAAGAGCCTCCTCAAAGTCAGTTTGGCCCGCAAGGCAAGAGTCCTGCTCGGACTCCAGGACCAGACGCCAGGGTCCTCGGCGTCTGGCCCCAGACGCCAGGGTCCCTGGCGTCTGGCCCCTGGCCTCCGCAAAACTTCCTTTTGCACCTTCCTAAAGCCTCGTGGGCTTTACCCCTTGGCCCAAATAAAGTGTTCTCGTACCCGAACATTTCGGGAAACATCCGAAACTCCTTCCGGTGAATTCCGGAACCCTTCCGGAGACCAAACACTATTATCCCATATATCAATCTTTACCTCCGGACTATTCCAGAGCTCCTCGTCATGTCCGGGATCTCATCCGGGACTCCGAACAACTTTCGGTCACCAACATAACAACTCAACTATACTTATATCGTCACCAAACGTTAAGTGTGTAGACCCTGCGGGTTCGAGAACTATGTAGACATGACCGAGACACCTCTACGGTCAATAACCAATAGCGGGACCTGGATGCCCATATTGGCTCCTACATATTCTACGAAGATCTTTATCGGTTGAACCTCTATGTCAAGGATTCAGTTAATCCCGTATGATGTTCCCTTTGTTTATCGGTATGTTACTTGCCCGAGATTCGATCGTCGGTATCTCTATACCTAGTTCAATCTCGTTACCGGCAAGTCTCTTTATTCGTTCCGTAATACAAGATCCCGTGGCTAACACTTTAGTCACATTGCTTGCAAGGCTTATAGTGATGTTGTATTACCGAGTGGGCCCTGAGATACCTCTCCGTCACACGGAGTAACAAATCCCAGTCTTGATCCATGCCAATTCAACAGACACCCTCGGAGATACCTGTAGAGCACCTTTATAGTCACCCAGTTACGTTGCGACGTTTGATACACACAAGGTATTCCTCCGGTGTCAGTGAGTTGCATGATCTCATGGTCAAAGGAATAGATACTTGACATGCAGAAAACAATAGCAATAAACTGACACGATCATATGCTACGTTTACAGTTTGGGTCTTGTCCATCACATCATTCTCCTAATGATGTGATCCCGTTATCAAATGACATCTCATGTCCATGGCTAGGAAACCTTCACCATCTTTTGATCAACGAGCTAGTTAACTAGAGGCATACTAGGGACACAGTGTTGTCTATGTACCCACACATGTATTTGAGTTTCCAATCAATACAATTATAGCATGGATAATAAACGATTATCACGAACAAGGAAATATGATAATAACTAAATTATTATTGCCTCTAGGGCATATTTCCAACACTTTGCCCTCACCGACTCACCGGTTGCAAACAGCTTCCTTCGGCTCTGAAGAGGAATTTTAATCCATTTGCATCTACAATTTTACTTATTTACAACTCTCCTTACATAATCATAAAATTGTTTCTTGTATACAACTTTCATCAAATAACTTTATCTCTTGTTTGTTATTTTATTCAATAACCCAAACTACATATCAATGCTAAAGTAGAACATTGTTTTTGAATTTCATTATGAATAATTCTTCTATCAAAACATTTTACTGAACTAAAATTAGTTTAAACTTGGCAAACATTAGCTCTTTTTATATTAGCAAAATGACAATATATATATTTGCCAAACATTAAGATATATTGTATTTGACATCCTATTCTAATGTCCCAATTACAAATACACATGCATTTTTAAGTTAAAACAACATTTTTGTTTGAGGCATTGTTTCCTAGGGGGGGGGGGGGGGGGGCTTTTGTTCAGATGCATCCCCTAGATCCAAGAAAAAAATGGTTTCAAAATCATATTACTCTAGATTATTTTGTGCCATTATGTGTTCACATATGCTTTTAGCGCCCTTAAATATCTTCTAAAGAACTCTAAAGTAGCATATTTCACAAAGATCTTGATAAATATATCTAGAGGGTATGTAGTTGATTACTTTGGTATAAATAAATACTAGAAAGGTATGGAATGTATGAGATTTCAACAAAGTTTTCTGTCCTATAATCGCTAGCACTATCAATTTGTTATATCAATCAGAGCAAACTAGCATGATAGTGTGCTTTGATGCAATGATTGATATGGTGTTATAAATCTATAATTAGTACATTATAATGTCTCAAAATTTACTTTGAATTTGCGAATCATAGACGTCGCGAGGTAATGAAATGTCACCCAACCAGATACCTTCATAAAGCCCATATAAGGAACTCTCTTTCAGATTCGATTGAAACATGTGAAGAGGAATGGTACCCATGCACTACTCTTCTGCCTGCCTCGTCCTCGTCGGTGGGCACGTTGGGGCCCACTTAGCAGTAGCACGGCAAGTATTTCCAGCGCTACTGCTAAGGCCTTACTTGTAGCGCTGTCCAAACCCAACGCTACTACTAATTAGCAGCAGCGCTGCATATTTTCCCGCGCTACTACTAATGTTCTACCTATAAGCTTTTCCCTAGTAGTGGATGTGGGGGTCTCCAAATTACGTCTTGACCGGTGCGCGACCTGCATCAAGAGTCAGTTCAACCGCAGGCCTTACCGTCTCATGGGGTTATCTCGATTATTAAGAATAAGTATTCATGCGAAAGCATTGGGCCCAAATAACAGTGTGATGAGCGCAAAAATATCACTCGTCAGTAGCCACCACGCACGCTGCCCACCGGGACAGTAGTTCGCATTTGCGCCGCCGAGCCCCGTGCAACTTGGCGCCCACCGGCGGGACGCGCCGCCCGCGCCAGCCGTCCGTGAGAGAGGAGGAAGATGTGGCCGCCGCCAGCGGCGAGGGAGAGAGGGAGAGAGAAGCGCCTCTGGTTCCTAGGCACCTCCGGCCGTCGCCGACGACGGGGGAGAGAGGGAGCGGAGGGGAGGGATGGGAGGAGCGCCCGTGGGGGGACGACGCGGGGGCTAGGGTTGGGGGTCGTTTTCATGAGGAAAGGTTCTATGTGGAGGAGTTTCTTAATATATATGGTGACTCGACCATTGCCGTGTCCTCTAGTTATGACCCTGACACTATTGCAGATGATGGCTGATGATACCTCTCACTCAGAGTGCGACAAAGTTGACGCCTTGAAAAGAAGAACAGTTGATGCAATATCCTAACGGCCAAGCGACCGGAGTTCAGATTGATGAAAGCAAACTTACACGTATGATTTCAAATTTTGTAATGTAAATAATTGAATTTACATTTCTGGACAAGTTTTGAAAAAGTTTGACCAAGGACACACCCAAATTGTCATTTGTTTATGATATGGACGCGCCGTGCATCCATATCCATGAATAATCCATCCATCTGTTTGACCCGTTCTATCGGCCTAGAGTGCTGACCTGGTCATGCATGACCAAGTCAAACTTTCTGGCCCAGGTTCCTTTTTGACTTGCGTTCATCTCCAACAGCCAACCAGACTGCCAGATTCAGATATAAACAAAACTATAGGAGATGCCCTTCAGTTAGGATATACCTGTTTTTTTTTTTTTTTTTTTTTTTTGCTGGGGATACAAACATACTACTTGAGAATAGAGTCTATCTAGACACATAATAAATATTACACTATCTGATCTGGATAATAACACTATGCAGTCCATGAATATATTAGGACCTCGTGCGATGATTGCTGCTATAGTATCTAATTGTCGACACTACATAGTTATGTACTAATTAACAAATGAGTCTATCAAACTCTATATGTCAGTTTGATGCTGACGGGTACCCAACTCAACAATCAATCAATCAATCCATGTCTACAGTCTGCACCAACCTCTTGCCTCTTACTCCTACTTAGGAGTATCACCAAATCACCTGTGCGCCAAACACAAGTTAACAAACCCCATCCATCTCATACATGTATATCTGCTTAACCATCTTCTAACAAGAAATACGTCTGCTTGCTTGAACACACTTTGTTTTACAAGCACCACACACTAGCAAGCAAGCAAGCAAGCAAGATGGAACTAACCAATAGTACATGTTCATTACACTAGCAAGTACACTCCACTTACATGGATCGGAGCAAGTAGAAATGTAGTAGTAGAAAGATTCACCACGCCCTTTTCGTCATCATCATCGACCCAAGTCATCATCAACTTCTTACTTAGTTTTTCTTCGTCATCATCATCATGCTATGAGGCTTGCGTAGTTAATTTACCCCTGCTGAGCAACAGGGCTCCCACCACCATGCATGCTGCCCTTCACCTGACCAACAAGTGGCTCAGTCACCGCGCAGCTTATCTTCTGAAACAAACAATTTTCCGCAGCAAAAGTGAAGAACTGATGTTGTTATTGGTTCTGAATTCATAACAGGTGCACTGCATTTGCAACTTGCAACAAGCAAAGGATGTATTATTGCTCTAGTACTAATCATCAGCAGCAACACTAGTACTTAGTAGCAGTGTCGATCTGTTAGCATCAGAACCAACATATATTCCTCATGATCTATATATCTAGCTACACATTGATACTAGTACGGTGTATTTGACCAGCTAGTACTCACAGATGAGATGTGGGCTTCACTTGCAGAAAACAGAGTAACTCTCTCTCTCTGGAATACAGTTGCAGAAAAAGAGAGTTGGTCTAAAACAGAGGGGAGTTGGTACCTGGGTTTGGTTGTGGACACCGAATTCAGGCGTGAGGTCCTCCTGAAGCTGCAGTTTGCCGGCGACGAAGACGAAGCGGAAGGCGAGGGGCTCTGTGCCATTCCCATCTTGGCGCGGGAAGGAGAAGGTCTTCTCCCACCACGCCTGAGCAGCATTGCAAGCGCCGGAAGGAGCAGCCACCGTGGCGGCAGGATCAGGCAGGGTAGCAGAGCCGACAGCAGTGGCATCAGCAGCAGCATCTGAACCTGCAGTAGCGTCAGCAAGAGAGCAGGGCGTGGTGGTTCGCTGCGGTTCCTCTCCTCCTCCTCCGTCCACCTGCAGGCCATTGCCGGCGGGACTAGCAAGAACCAGCGCATCGTCCGTCTCGCCCTCGCAGTAGTTTTCTGGGCAGGGCATGTTGAGATGGTCGGCATCAGCAGCATCGCCGTCCGCCACGGCAGGGCCGGATTCTAATTCTTGGCATCCACTATTCTCAAGATGGGTACTAAAAAGTGGCAGATTGAAGTGCTGGGACATGAAGAAATGTGAAGGGGGAGCAGGAGGATTTGGGAGAAGAAGAGGCGACCCTGTTTTGTGGGCGGCGTCGAGGGGCGAGATTGGTCCTGGGGCGGCGGCGTAGGTGGAGGCCGTGAGCGACACCACCTCCCAGTCGCTGCCGCCGTCGGCCATTTTCTTCTTCCTGTCGGATTATAGAGAGGAACAGAGGCGCTGGCTGTCAGATGGCGGATCCATTCATCCATGAGCAGAAGAAACAAGAGCTACGACAAAGAATGGAGGAAGGAGGGGAGGTTACGTACCTTACCTGCGGGGGTAACGGAGAGTCGTCGGCGGCGAGAGGAGAGAAGCGATGGATGGCTCGCTTGGCAGCGAAGCAAAGCAAACGAGAAGAAGAAGAAGTGGATGGATAGGGACGGACGGTTTGCTTGCTTCCTTCCTTGCGTGGCGTGGGTGGGCTGTTGAGTCAAAGAAATCCCAAACTTATTACCCACATCCACCTCTGACAGACATCATGGATGGATATTTTCTCCATCAAGTAAATTAGTCCTCCTAGTACTGCAAAGTGGGCCCGCAAGCCAGCCTCGGCTGTTCTCTTCTCCTACCTATCGGCTTCACCACAAGTCTCACCTTGTTGTAAATGGGCCTACTAGCACTCTTAACTTCCCTCCCAGCAGTTTTCTTCTTTTACTCAAAAAAAAAAAAAAACAGTTTTCTTCTCGTCTCTCCTCTCCACTTGTTGTAAAGGGACAAGAGGCGACAATTTTCCCCACCGCGTGCGCCGGCGAGGCCGTAGATCCCTCCTTCCTCCGTCCGTCGCTCCGGCGACGAGAGGGGGGGGGGGGGGGGGGGGGGGGGGGGCAGGATCCCGGCTCTCTCATGGGTTGTACATACACGTAGGGATGTGGTCTCGAGGTGCGTCGTCGGGGTGGTGGAAGCGGCGCACCGAAGAATAATTCTGCAGCAATTCCATTCCCACACTGGCGATGTCTCTCAAGGTGGCGTCTCGGATTCGTGTGCTCGGCAATCCTTCAGATCGGCGGGATTATGTCTCTTGTATCTCACCGGTGAGGCGGCGACGACGGCGGCAATTTCATCGGAGGTTGGTGTCCTCCTGCTCTGTCCCCATCGATGCGGTGTGGCCTCTGACGCCGTTGAGGAGCAGTGTGGGTGTCGGGCCTGCTTCCGGAATAAATTTCGGAATAGCCTCAAGTCACACCAGCCCCAAGATCAGAACAACTGGTAGACTTCCTTGATATAGATAACCAGTACATACATAATATTACGCAGGGTTGAGCCAGAGTGCTCAACATTTATTACAAACTTGTCAATATAGGACGGTGGTTGTCGTGGTTTTGTCACGGCAGATGTCCTCGTGAAAGGACTTAGTGGTGATGCCATCGCACCTAGGAGGTAGCTTGAACGGGGTTGGTCGGAATCGAGAGACGCGAGTTTTTACCCAGGTTCGGGCCCTCGCAGTGGAGGTAAAGCCTACGTCCTGCTTGATTGATATTGATCATAGTCTCGGTTACAAGGGTGCTGTTTCCCTGACTCTGTCTCGAGAGCTATCAAAACGTCTGTCTCGAGACCTATCAAAACATCTGTCTCGAGATTTATCTGTCTATCTTGACCTCTAAAAACTTGTCCCCCTTGGGGTGCCTTGCCCCTCCTTATATAAGTTGAAGGGGCGGCTTACATGAGATTCCGGGTTATACCCATGATTGGAGTCCTACTCTAAACCCTAAAGTTAAAGGGTCTGCATCTTGCATTTTGACTCGCCCGGGTCCTGTAGCAGGCCGGGTTAACTTCAGGCATGGCACTGTAGCAGGCCGGGTTAACTTCAGGCATGACACTGTAGCAGGCCGGGTTAACTTCGGGCATGGCACTGTAGCAGCCGGGTCTCATCCTCAGGCCGGACTAACTTCAGGCATGGCACTGTAGCAGCCGGGTTAACTTCAAGCCGGGTCTCATCCTCAGGCCGGGTTAACTTCAGGCCTGACACTATAGCAGCCGGGTTAACTTCAGGCCTGGCACTGTAGCAGGCCGGGTTAACTTCAGGCCTGGCACTGTAGCAGGCCGGGTTAACTTCAGGCCGGGTCTTGGGTCCGGGTAATACCCCCGACATTAGCCCCCAGGTTAGCTTGGATTTATTCATGCTAAGCTCCTGAGTTTCTGTCAAATCAACATGTTGACGTTGTTTCCATGCAGAAAAAATAACCCTTATGATATTTTTGAGCTGTCTTCAAATGCCTTGGCTTGATAAAAAGAAAATCCGTCTGATGTTGTGCCAACTTTCAATGCTTCAGACCTTGATGAAAAACGAATAAAAAATCCGTATGATGTTGAGCTGACTTGTCTGAATA
This sequence comes from Elymus sibiricus, assembly GCA_039707655.1. Taxonomy (NCBI): domain Eukaryota; kingdom Viridiplantae; phylum Streptophyta; class Magnoliopsida; order Poales; family Poaceae; genus Elymus; species Elymus sibiricus. Next base: position 2,125,946 of record CM077670.1, on the reverse strand, counting down.
GCTTGGAGGAGATAACCTGTAGCCCCCAAGTCTTAAGAGTAGAGCAAAGTGATAGCTTAAGACTTGCTTAAATATAAATGTTGCAACCTTGAAGAAAAATCCGGGTTATCCGTCTGAGTCTTCAATCATGAACTGAAAGTTTTGCACTTCACATGTGTAGCCCCCAAGGGCCGGCTCATCAGTATATGATGGGCCGGGTCTTCAACTTGGACCTTTTGATCTATTTAAACAACTGACTGTTGTAGCCCCCAAGTGCTAGGTCGTTTGCTTGCAGCGACCTGGGACTTGCATGTACTCCTTTGAAAAGAATATCATATGATGTAGCCCCCAAGCTTCGGGTCACTATTAAGGCTTGTGTACTTGAAATTTTTGACAGGAGCAATCGGTATCCCCCAAGGGCCGGCTTATCATTATGTGATGGGCCGGGTCTTCAATGAGACTAGTAAAAATGACCATGCATTAGCCCCCAAGTGCCGTGGTACATGCTTGCAGTGACATGGGACTTTCATACTTGATATAATCTTGATTTGAATAATGTAGCCCCCAAGGGCCGGGTCGTGTGCCTGCGGCGACTCGGGACTCTTTCTTTCATTGTAGAATAAAATTGTATCCACTCTATGATGCCTTTGCGATGAAAGAAATCCTTGGCCGTGGTTGCAGTGCAACCCGGCAAATATGTGAGAAAATCCATAAGTGTTGTAGTCTTCTACAAAGCACATGTTGAATAACCAAAAACCCGGTCAATTAAATGACCAGGTATTATATGTGACCCGGCTGGAATTGTACCCCGGGAAAATAGGAGAATTGATATCTCAACCTGAAAGAACATGTGCTGCCCCCATGTTTGGTTTTGGTAATTGATGACAATCTCTATGGACTAATGGTTGCCTTGAGTTATATTTGAAGGGTTTGTCCATAGGCTTTGCTTGTAGACCATTTGTTGGTCTCAAGGTGATTTGAAGAAGAATATGTGTTGACCAAGGGGTTATTCATGGAGTTATCCAAAGATTGGTCATGTAAGAGATGAGCCTATTGCAAGCATGTCTTGAAAAAGAAGATTGTGTGGACATTCATGTCTACCTTCAAGACATCATCTTAATGAAGAGAATTGGAAAGATTCAAGGTTGATCAAGACTAAATATGAAGAGTGATTCAAGTTGATCAACACACAAAGCGTAGAAGAAGTACCGAGTGGGATCAAGTGATCTCACAGTATGGTAAGCATTGTCCATTACGCTTTGTGTACTAACCCATGGTCTACGTGAGAGTTCTATGTGGGGTTAGGTATGTGTCCATGGGGTTGCGTCAAGAGGAAGATCTCATTCAACCCATGGAGGATGACATCAAGTGGTGATCGTCATCAAGATTGCGGTGTGCAAGTTCAAGTGGAGCATCACGAAGAGATCACATGCTTGAAGCTTGCCGTCCATTGTGGTGACAATGGACTTGTGAAGATGTGCTGAAGAGTGGCTCACCCATAGTGGAGTATGGGGGAGAAATCAACTAGTCTTCATCGAGCCGGCGCAATCTAGAAAGGTGGTCCAACTTGAGGAGGTCAAGATCGTCATCATCTAGCTCAAGTGGACTATGCGCAAGGCAAAGGTTTGCCCTTGATAGGTTTTCTATTTTACCGGTCTCATGGTGGTAGTTGGGAGACCGGGTTATAGGATCGATAGCCGTACTATCAAGGGGGGCTCTCAAGTGAGTAGCTTAATCGTATCGTTCGTAGAGAGCTCAAACCATTGCATCCTTGCATCATCTTTCTTGGTTCTTGTTTGGTGTTTTTCTTTGTGAGTTTTTGAGCTTATGGTCATCTTCATGACAAGCTCGAGTTCATCGAAAGCGGAGTTCATATATGCATCTTCTATGATGTTTTCGATGTTGGAGTTTATGCCGATTCTTCATTCATAGAGGTTTCTCATCTCTATATCTTAGGCATATCTCCCCTGCCACTTCTTCGTTGTTGGATAGTATTTGTCGTCATCTACCCAACAAGCTTGAGTTTGCTCTATTCGGAGTTCATTTGCAGAAGTTATGGCAGTTTCAGTCTCTGGACAGTTTTTTCAGTGCTCAGGCGGTAGTACCGCTCGGTACCACGGTAGTACCGCTTAGGCGGTACTTCCACTATGGACTACCGTTGCTACTACCGCCTGGGAAATCTGTGTTGTGCTCGTTTCTTTTGCTCGTTTCCATTTCTCGGTAGTAGCCCGGTAGTAGTACGGTAGTACCGCTACGGCGGTACTGCCGCTCTTACTACCGTGGCCAGTACCGCTTGGAGTATCCCAGGTGTGTTTCTTTCGGGTCCCTTTTTCCTTAAGCGGTAGTAGAACGGCACTTGAACAGTAATACCGCTTGGCGCAGTACTACCGCGCCAGTTTCCCCTACTACCGCCGCCTCTCCTGTGCCAGGCTCCCTAAGCGGTAGTACCGCTTAGGGCGACGGTAGTACCGCTCTGGCGGCACTACCGCTCGTTTTCTGGGTACCCCTGGCCAGTGTTTGGTTGTACCGCCTAAGCGGTAGTACCGCTCCGAGGAGCGGTAGTACCGCTTGGCTGCGGGCAGAGGGCAGATAACGGTTGGATTTTTCCCCACCTATAAAAGGGGGTCTTCTTCCCCATTGGACCTTATCCCTTCTAGCTCGTGTTTGCCCCCCATTGTTGACCTTCTTCGAGCTTGCTATCTCTCAATCCCTCCAATGATTCTTGCTAGTTCTTGAGGGAAAAGAGAGAGGAGATCTAGATCCACATTTCCACCAATCACTTTCTCCTCTATGTGAGGGGAACCCCTTGGATCTAGATCTTGGAGTTCTTGGTGTTCTCCTTGTTCTTTCTCTCATATTCCTCCATAGCTTTTGTTGCTTTGGTGTGATTTGGGAGTGAGGGACTTGACCACTTCGTGTGTTCTTGCCATTGCATTAGTTGCATCGGTTTGAGTTCTCCACGGTGATACGTGGTGGTGAAAAGTTGAGAAGCTTATTACTCTTGGGTGCTTGGTACCCTAGAGCTTGTTCCTCTTGGGTGCTTGGGCGCCCTAGACGGTTGGTGGTGCCTCGGAGCTCAATCATTGTGGTGTAAAGCTCCGGGCAAGCGTCGGGGTCTCCAATTAGGTTGTGGAGATCGCCCCGAGCAATTTGACGGGTACCGATGACCGCCCCCAAGGGTTGCCAAAGTGTATGGGTTCGGTGACCGCTCCCAAGGGTTGCCATTTGTACGGGTTCGGTGACCGCCCTCAAGGGTCCCTTAGTGGAATCATGGCATCTTGCATTGTGCGAGGGCGTGAGGAGATTACGGTGGCCCTAGTGGCTTCTTGGGGAGCATTGTGCCTCCACACCGCTCCAAACGGAGATTAGCATCCGCAAGGGTGTGAACTTCGGGATACATCGTCGTCTCCGCGTGCCTCGGTTATCTCTTACCCGAGCCCTTTACTTATGCACTGTACTTCGTGATAGCCATATTGTTTCTTGTTATATATCTTGCTATCACTTAGTTGTTTATCTTGCTTAGCATAAGTTGTTGGTGCACATAGGTGAGCCTAGTCGATTTAGGTTTTGTGCTTGACAAATTAAACGCTAGTTTTATTCCGCATTTGTTCAAGCCTAAACCGTAATTATTTTAAAGCGCCTATTCACCCCCCCTCTAGGCGACATCCACGATCTTTCACAACCATTTAATACTGGTTATGATAAACCATGATGAAGATCCAGCCATTTTAGATATTAAAGATTTGTTTGTTCCTGCAGAGTTACAATGTAACCCGGTTTGAAAACCGGCTCCTGCAACATACACAAATATGTTCATGCATATATGATGCATTGTATGATGATGCAATGTATGATGTTGTATGTGTATGATAACAGAGTATAAAAATGTCGGCTTTCAAGTCACGACATAAGACTGGCTTTCAAGGCTCGAGTCTGATTCGCTTCTGTGAAGCAGGCTTTTTGGCCTCTTTTGGTTTGTCCTAGCTCTCTGAAAGCTAGCTCTCACGCAACCAATCGAGCGTTTTAACTCTAATGAATTAAGGGTCACCTTTATGATTGACTCATCAGGCGTATGCCGGGTCGCTTTTTAGGGAGTAGCATCTTGCTAACAGGCAGGTTTAACCAAGCATATTTTGGCATCTTGCCGGGTTAAAAGGGTTTTGTAAGCTAAACTCGATGAGTTTGGAAGCCCCCAAGTAACCGTATGATCATGGAAAAGCTCAGCATAGGATATGCACACTAGTAGAAAAAGGACCTTTGGTTCAGCACATTAGTCTCGGCTAGAGTTGGAACCGGGACTAATATGAGCATTAGTCCCGGTTCCAAATTACATGGCCGTCAGAGGACCTTTAGTCCCGGTTGGTAATACTAACCGGGACTAAAGGTAGACCCTTTAGTCCCGGTTGGTGTTACCAACCGGGACTAAAGGCTTGAAGCCTTTAGTCCCGGTTGGTAACACCAACCGGGACTAAAGGGTCTACCTTTAGTCCCGGTTGATAACACCAACCCGGACTAAAGGTCCTCCATAGGCTAGTTCAAAAGGAAAGCATCCCATCCAAAGACACATGTGTTGTGTAGGTGGGGTGGTAAGCTGCGCGCGAGGCAATACATGAGGTCTTGGGTTCGAATCCCACGGGAGGCATTATTATTTTTAGCCCGGATGACATTTAGTCCCGGTTGAGACACAACCAGGACTAAAGGATTATGCCTTTAGTCCCGATTCCATAGTCCCGGTTGGGAAAACCGGGACTAAAGGGGGTTCCCAACCGGGACTATAAGTCCTTTTTCTACTAGTGGCAGGAGACAATGCTACTACTGCAAAACATCTGGGGTCCAGATAAGCCGGCATTCCTTTGATCATTATCGAGCAGGATACCCATGTTTAGACTGCGCATCATGGCGACTAGTCTTCTTTGGCAACCTTTACTTTTTCGTAAATAAGGCAGGATACCTATGTTTGAACTGCGCGTCATGGCAGCTAGTCCTCTTTGGCAACCTTTACCTTTTCGCAAATAAAGCAGCAGCCCCCAGGTCCAGGTTGTCTCCCTTGCAATGATCCGGGGTTCTTGTATTTGTTGAAACCGGCTGAGTCTGCCGAGTCATGTCTGTGTAGCCTCCGAGTCTTGAGGTGACTCGAGGAGTTGGCTTGAGACTCTTCACTTGTTTGTGGCATAAGTTGCCATATTGTTAACAGCTGAAAGCTGAATTGTATTGAAAACAGAGGCGTGTGGCGAGTTGATGATCTTCGCGACACTTGTTGTATGTCCTTGGCGTTGATAGCGCGATGTGAATCCGCGGAAGGTTGAGGTCGACCGTGGCGGGTCATAGATGACCCTGTATAAGCCGTGTCAGTAATCCGGCCGATGGTTTGTCCCGGCTGTTTGTTGAAGTTAACCAAACCGCAGCGACGGCAACTTGTGCGCCTGTCCATTGAACCATTCGGTGCAGGCGAAGGCTGATTTATTTGCTTCAGAGTTGTTGAAGTAGACCGGGCCACGGGGGCAGCGGCGTCCGTTTGAGCAGTTCGTGCAGACGGGCGCGGATCCGGTGTGTTGATGTAGATATGGGGATTCAGCCGCGGCATTGGAAACCGGCGCGGATGCCCGAGTCAGCCGCGGTGTGGTAAGCCGATGTGGACGCGCGAATCGGCCGCGGTGGTATAAGCCGGCCCTGGAGCGTGAGTCGGCAGTGGCGTTATACGCCGGCGCGGGGCGGGTGAGTCGGCCGCGCGTTGGTGTAGACTGAACCGCAGAGGCGGCGGCTCGCACACATGTTCGTCGAGCAGTGCGACACGGTCGGATGCTGGCGCATGATAACGTTTGGCGCGAGCTCTGTATCCGTGGCACGACGATCGCCCATGCAGTGATCAATTGTCCTGCATAAAAAATATTGCGAGCCAGAGTAATTGTTCTCGGAAGAATAAAAATATACCAATAAAAATAGACCGGATGGATTTCACCTGGTTCGTCCGGATGTCAGATGATCTGTATATAGCGTCGTGGATCCCCTCCAGTAATTTCAACGGCGAGTTAGCCACTCTCTCCGGCGGAGGCAAGGCGGCTTACAGTGCGACCGTAGCGGAACCGGAGCTGGGCGGCTCGGAACGGACCGGCGGGGCAGACCAAGGCAGCGGAGTCGAGTCCGTGCCTACGTCCCGCGTCCTCCTCCAGGTCGTGCCGACCCTTTTTTTTGCGTCTGAAGTCTCTCTTTAGTCCAACCGGTCAACTCCCCCTGCTTGCTTTATTCTTCTCCCCTGTTCGCACTGGCGAGACAAGGCTGCCCCAACAGGGGTGCGTCGGCCAGGCGGGTCGGCAGAGGCAGGGGCGAGGTGGAGGCGAGGACGTCGACGCAGCGGCGGGGGCGGCCGGGCGGCTCAGGGCGAGGCCGACCTGGCACGGCTGTGGAGGTGATTTGGAGAGAGGCCGAGCAGCGGAGGCAGCCGGGCGGCTCAAGGCGGAGGCGGCTCGAGGTGCATCCGCGACGGCGAGGCCGCAGCGGCAGGGGCGGCTCGGAGGCGGCGGCAGGGTGCCGAGCAACGGAGGCGGCCGGGCGGCTCAAGGCGGAGGCTCGAAGCTGGGCGGCACGCGGCAGAGGCGGAGACGAGGCCGGCCACCGAGGCGGCGACGGCTCGACGGAGGCCGGCGGAAGCGGAGGCTCGCGGACGGGGCGACTCGAGGCGGTGGCGAAGCCGCTGCAACGGCGAGAGGGCAGGGCCGGCTCACGGCGGAGGCTCGAAGCCGGGCGACACGCGGCAGAGGCGGAGGCGGCCGGGTGGCTCAAGGCGCGCGCGGACGAGGGGGGCCGGCGACTCGATAAGGCGGCGACGACGACTTGAGGCGGAGCCGCGACGATGGTGGCGGAGACGACCGTGGCTGGCGCGAGGCGCGGCTGCTCGGCGAGGCGACTCGGTCGTCGGAGGAGGCGTCTGGCGGCGGTGCGTGAAGCGGGCCACACGGGCCACTTGGAGGCGGCTGAACCACGGCGGATGCGGGCGGCAGCGACGGACGCCGCGGTTGCGGCGGCGGCTCGGAGAAAGCCACGGCGGGAGCGGCTCGAGGCGGCAGCCGGACTGGCGGCTCGATGTGAAGTCCTCGCGGGGCGGTTCGGAGCAAGGCCACCAAGGCAACGGCGGCGTCCGGCGGCTCGACGCGGGGTCTGCGCTGGGGCGGCTCGTCGCGTGGCACGGAGGCTGCTCGAGGCGACTTGAGGCCGCGGGGGCAGCTCCAAATGGAGACGACCCGGCGAGGCGGTCGCAGCCGGCTTGGGGGAGACCGGCGGAGGAGATGGCTCGGGGCCGTTCGCTATGGAGTTGGACGGCGGCGACTTGGCCGCGGCGATGAAAGTGGGTGGAGACGAACCAGGGCGGCTCGCGGCAGAGACGCGACGGGTCCCGCGCAGTAGATGCGGGCCGGCTCACGGGCGCGCGGTGACGAGTGGCGAGGTAGCAGGGGCGAGGCGAACCACGGTGGAAGCTTTGCGGTGGTAGGCCGGCCCACCGGTGAAGGAGTGGCGATGTAGAGGCAGCTCGAAGACGAAAAGCCGTGGCAAAGGCAAGCCGGCGGGGACGCGGGCGGCTCGAGCCACACTCCGGCAGCAAGGCGAGCCGTGGCGATGGCGAGGCCGCTCGGTCAGCTGCGGCGGCTCATGGCCGAACTCAACAGAGCGAGGCCAATGCGATTTGAGGATTCGGCGACAGCGGTTTATTAGCAGCGGCTGATTTGGCCACGGCGGCTTGATGCAGTCAATCCGGGTCATAGTTGGTTTGACCCTTTTTTTTAATCTCTTCCATGGAACTTGAATCGAACAAGGGTTGTATGCGACCTGGCTTCTTATGTACTTTTAACTCTCCGAGCTGTGCGACCGTTCGATGAGAACGACGAGCTGGCCTTCCGGCGTCTTGTCAACGTAGCACTTGCGGCAAATCAGACGACGCGCAACAGAGCATCTCGAACTTCTGCAGCTTTTTGCTCCAGCGACATGACGTGTGCTTTCGTGGTAACTTCTTTCATCCGGCTAATTGCGAACTTCTCGATCCTTGTAAGGGCTCCCTTCAAGAACTCAACACCACCGTGCGCGTGCCCCACGGTGGGCGCCAACTGTCGTGGTTTATTCATGGCAGATGTCCTCGTGAAAGGACTTAGTGGTGAGGCCCTCGCACCTAGGAGGTAGCTTGAACGGGGTTGGTCGGAATCGAGAGACGCTAGTTTTTACCCAGGTTAGGCCCCTCGCAGTGGAGGTAAAGCCTACGTCCTGCTTGATTGATATTGATCATAGTCTCGGTTACAAGGGTGCTGTTTCCCTGACTCTGTCTCGAGAGCTATCAAAACATCTGTCTCGAGACCTATCAAAACATCTGTCTCGAGATTTATCTGTCTAACTTGACCTCTAAAAACTTGTCCCCCTTGGGGTGCCTTGCCCCTCCTTATATAAGTTGAAGGGGCGGCTTACATGAGATTCCGGGTTATACCCGTGATTGGAGTCCTACTCTAAACCCTAAAGTTAAAGGGTCTCCATCTTGCATTTTGACTCGCCCGGGTCCTGTAGCAGGCCGGGTTAACTTCAGGCATGGCACTGTAGCAGGCCGGGTTAACTTCGGGCATGGCACTGTAGCAGCCGGGTCTCATCCTCAGGCCGGACTAACTTCAGGCCTGGCACTGTAGCAGACCGGGTTAACTTCAGGCCTGGCACTATAGCAGGCCGGGTTAACTTCAGGCCGGGTCTTGGGTCCGGGTAATACCCCGGACAGTGGCGGAATAAGACAGTGGTGTCGTGATATTACAACACTGATACAATAAAGTAAAGCCAAGCGTCAGGGTGAGGCTTGACTATTTTATTGATGTAGCGGAAGCACTGCAGATGATACACGTGGTAGAATCCAAAACCACAAGCTGACTGACTGGGAACAACTCTAAGCGTCGGGCTCGCTAGCGCACTCCACAAGATCGTCTCCTTCCAGGTCTGGCCAAATTAACAAGCCAGGGATAAGCCTGTGAGTACGTTGAAATGTACTCGCAAATATAATGAACAAAAGATATACCGAATGCATGTGTTCATGATGGACTAAATTATATGCATATGCTGACCAAAATTAAAGCATGGCATGATAAATATTAATAGGGTGCGGATGAATTAATATATTACTTTAGTAATAAACCAAGAAAATAAAATGGAACATCAGGCGCTGGACAGCCCGAGGAATTCCAAGGGAAATGCCAAACGGGTGTCTGAATGCGACGCCTCGAGAGGTCTTGAAAAGAAATGCCAAACGGGTGTCTGAATACGACGCCTCGAGAGGTCTTGAAAAGAAATGAGTATCCAGATGGACTAGCCATCCCAAGTGATACTCAGAAAAATAGAAATGAGTATTCAGGTGCACTTGCCATCCCAAGTGATACCCAAAAAAAATAGAAATGAGTATTCAGGTGGACTAGCCATCCCAAGTGATACCCAGAAAAATAGAAATGAGTATCCAGGTGGACTAGTCATCCCAAGTGATACTCAGAAAAATAGAAATGAGTATCCAGGTGGATTGACCATCCCAAGAGATACCCAAAGTTGCACATAGAAGCAAAAGGTTAGTCCACAGTAATATTCATGTTAATAATAATATTCATGCTGGCATCAGTAGTAACAATAATCATCCTGCAAAAATGAATTATGCTCAATTTTAATTATTTCCTCCGAAGACCGACACTTGACCCTTCCCAACTAATGTCCTTGACCGTGGACACGGCTATTCGAATAGGTATGACTCTGCAGAGGGTGTACTCTTTACCCACGTGTATAGGATTTCTTTAGCCAGCACCGAGACGCTGACTAATTCCCATTACGGTCTTTGGGTTGAAAACACATCTGACCAGCACACACCAGATTAACTTTCCGGATGCCAGGAATCACCCAAAGCATCGTTCAAGAAAAACTCTAAGACGTGGAGACAATCGTCTCGAATAGCATGGGATCACTATTTATACGTGCGGATTACAAGGGGTGCCCCCCTCTCGGCCCAGCCGGATACACCCATGCCCCCTGACCGATGACTGGCATTAGTCCATGGCCATGGAACCCTCATCATGGCCCCTCTATGTGGTGTGCATTCGGAAAGGGGTTAGCAACTTACTAAGCTGTACTCCCCTCACGGAAAGACAAGTGGCAGCACGGTATTTAACTAGACTTGACCGAACAAGACTCGATCTAGGTCGACTCAGGAGGTGTTATTATTATGACTGGCATGCTTCACGTGCCACGGTGACACCATTGTGTCATAATGTGACCCGTGCCCACCGGCACGACAAAGGCAGGAGGTACACCTCCTAACTCCTCACAATTTCTTCCAAGTTAGCAAGACTTTGTATGCATGAAATGCACAAAAAAATATGACCATGCATGCATTTGCTATCCACTACATATCCGGTGATGTTTCGAACTTATGCAAACATGCATGCAAACACCATATACCAAGTTCAAAAATGCTTGCCTTGATCAAAGTAGGCAGAAGGTGATCCCTCGAAATTTTCGGCAAAGTCCCCCTCTTCGTTTTCTAGAAAATAAGAATTGAAATTCAAATCAATTTTTTTGTAACAGTGCAAAAAGTTGTCTCAAAATATTTTCAAATAAATACTAAAAAAAACTAGAGTGAAAAAAAAGATTTTCAGAAAAAGAATCAATTGAAAATGATTTGTGCTTTAAAATTTATAAAGGTTTTAAAATCAGGAACCTATTTACAATTAAAATAACTGCCAGCGGGTCCCTATTGGCAACGAAGCAAAGCAAAGCGGAAGAGGAGGCAGAAGAAAGTGGATAGGGATGGACGGTTTCTTTCCTTCCTTCCTTGCGTGGCGTGTGCGGTTGAATCAAAGAAATCCTAAACTTATTACACACACCTACCTCTCCTCTCACAGACATCATGGATGGATGGATGGATATTTTCTCGATCAAGTAAATTAATCCATCATCCTAGTACTGCAAGGTGGGCCCCACTGAGCCAGCCTCTGACCAGGTGGGCCCACCACCCGTCAGTATCGGTCTATCGGCTTCCACCCTAAGATAACTCCAACGCGCCGCGGTTTGTCCGCTTTTTGTCCATTTGGGTCGGTCCTCTCCTGCGTTTGGGTTGACACTACGCTCAACGCGTCCTCCTCGCGGTCGGTATACGGCCTTTTTGAGCTCTTTTTCGACATGTCAAAAAATTGGCCCAAATTCACAAAATTTAAATAAATATAAATATCTCATAGTTTCACAACCAAATAATATCTCATAGTTTACAAGTCAAATAAAATTTATATTGTCACAACTACATTTGAAGGAAAAAATAGCCGATACATCTACTGGTTGCCAACGTGAATGCTCAACCAAATCATCTTGCAATTGAATATGAGTTTTCCAATCACGCATTTAATGGTGAAATCCGGTGAAGTGCAAACTGGGCAGCGGCATTGGTGGGGGGGGGGGGGGGGGGGGCGGCCGGGTGTGGTGGTTGTCGATGGGATGAAGGGGGAAATGACCAATATGCCACCGACTGGTGGGCCAGGGGAAGACAAATGGCGGGAGTCGCGCGCGTCCGCGTCGACGCAAACCCAGCCCAAATTTAGGTCTGAAATGGGTCGCGCGCGGACAAAAGGCGGACGGTGGTCCGTTTGCGTCGGGCCGCTTTTTGTATCCGTTTCAATCCAAACGGACACGCGTGAATAGTCTAGTCTGCGTCGCGCTGTTGGAGTTGCTCTAAGTCTCACCTTGTTGTGTCAGTCTCCTCCTCGATCGTCATCAACATGGACTAGAATGCAAGAAACAAACAAAGAAAGAGACTTTGTGGTGGAAGCCGCCATTGCAAGTTGTACGAAGATGTATGTAGCAAAGAAAAAGAACAAATTCATTCAACCTGATTCTCATCCACATGCATGGATGGATGGAGATTAACAAAAATTATGCAATGAACAATCTGAATTTCATCTTGAATTCTTGATACGCACAGACAGCACAACAAAATATCTTTCATTTGAACTCTCCGATCGATCATAGCTCTTCTACTCATCAACATCAACATGCACCAACGAAAACATAAAAGATCCATTCGTTCATGGCCACGGCAACAGGAATCAACCGCCTTCCTTCGCAACGATCCATGCATCCATCATCGGCTAGTAGTCGTCGTCGCCGCCGTAGTCGTCGTATCCGCCGCCGCCGTACATGTCCTCCTCCACGCGCTCCGTCACGCGGTCCTCGATCTTGTTCTCCACGTAGCTCGCCCCGCCGGCCAACGCCAGCCCGCCCAGCACGCCCGCCGCCGCGCCCACCGCCAGCCCGCCCGCCATCCCCATCCCCTTCTTCTTCTTCCCACCGCTCTGGTCCAGGGCCACGCCCGTCGTGCCGTACCCTGCCGCCTGAGCCGGTTGCGCGGCGCCGTACGCCGAAGCAGAGGAGCCGTACGCGCCCGCTCCCTGGGTCGGCGGGGCGGCGCCGTATGGAGGTGGAGCGGAGCCGTACGGTGCTGCGGCCTGGGGAGGAGGCGCGGTGGAGCCGTAGCCCGGGTACCCGGACGGGGGCGCCGCCGCGGCGTACGCGCCGTAGCCTCCAGCTCCAGCCGCGGCGCCGTACGCGCCAGCTCCGGCACCGTACCCACCATCGTAGGCATCGCGGGTGGAGCCGCCGCCGTAGGGGCCGGCGGGCTGGGAGGAGCCGTAGCCCGCGGGCGCCGGGTAGCCGCCAGGGTTGGAGTCGTAGTACCTGGCCGGCTCCTTCACGGCGACGCGGACGTCAAGCTTCCCCTGGGGCCTTCCCGAGGGCCGCTTCAGCTTCAGGTTCCTGGACGCCTTGCCCCCGACGCCGGCGTCGTCGATGACGTGGCGGAGCGGGAGGCGCGCGGAGCCGACGAGCGGCTTGATGCCCTCGGCGGCGTTGGCGTGGACGACGTCGATGTAGAGCACGGCGTCCTGGAGGCGGCTGGCGGGGGGCAGCGGGACGACGACCTTCTCGTCCCACGCGGGGTTCTCGTTGTTGTCGAGGTCGACGCGGGTGGAGCAGCGGGCGCCGGCGTCGATCCAGAGCACGGCGTACGGCTTGAGGTCGCCGTTGCGCCAGTTGACGTTCTTGAGGTCCCGCGCCGCGCCCACGGTCACCTCCACCTCGTACCGCGAGCCCATCTTGGTCTTGCTGGTGTTGGTTGCCCGGCGAGGCGGCGATGGAAGCCGGTGATGATGATGTGGTTGTGCTGGGCTACGGTGGTGGTGGATGGAAGCCGGTGGACGGTGGCGACGGCATAAATAGGCGAGGGAGAGTGCGCGGGGCGGCTCGGGCTGGGGGCGCATCGACCGGGGGTGGTGTGGCGCAGCCCGCCATGTTTGACTGGAAAGTGGGCCCGGCGTCTTTGGTTTGGTATAGGATATGCTATGAACTATTCAATGCATTTTCTAGGTGTGGATGCATGCATGCGGTTGGGTCAAATGGTCTTTATTTTCTTTGTATTTTTCTTGGGACGAGGAGGAGGGAGGGAGGGAGGGAGTGTACATTGTCATGACAATATTGGCATATCCTATCTCTATCTTTGGACTATCTAGAAGAATTATTATTACTTAGCCTCGAAGGGATTGCGCAAGATTTAATTAGGATATATATATATGCCAATAATCCAATGCAGAAATTAAAAGAGTAATTCATCTCTTCTAACCTAAGTAATTGTACATAATAATTATGGATTTACTAGCGCATGCAGAAAGTAAAAGAGTACTATTACTAGTAGAATGAATGAATGAATGAATGAGTAACTACTAGCCGAATTGGATTCTTCCAAATTAAGTCTGCTAGTTGGAGGGGTGGAGAGTGTCCAACTCTGAAAAAACGGGTCCATCAAATGAAAGCATTGCATTGCATGACCATTTCATTTCCCTTTTTCCAAAAACTTGTATTGACAATGCCCATTACTGGACTCAATCTTGATGACCCACTGGGCTGGGCCACGCCCACTAAAGTGGTGCGGACTTTGATGCGGCAGCGCCCGGCTTACTTTGCGAAAAAAAATGTTTTTCATATTGTGCACTCTTCCCTGAAGATTATATGTTTCATAATATAGAAAACCAGAATGTGGCTTTTGTGAATGGAGCTAGTAGGGTTCTCCCGCCTTTTGCGTTGGATGATTTCGATCATCCCACAACTCCTCGTTGCTCGTCCTCAGCCTCGGCTCCTCCATTTTCGAGCTTGAGCCAGGTCACCGCGGCACATTCCCGCCCGCCGCTTGGGGCCATCCGAGAACCGCCCGTTCTTCGATTCCATGGAGCACGAGCGCCGCGAGATTGCCTGCCTTAACCCCCGAGTGTGAGGACATGTTGGAGGAGCTCGGCGAGCTCACCGGCCAGGATGAGGAGATGTTTGACACCGAGGAGGCCGGCCCCTCCGGCACCTACTTGCAATTAAATCTGGGCATGGGCAGCCCGGCCAGGCGACCCGGCCCGAGCCCGGCCCGAAAAACCCGGGCCGGGCCGGGCCGGGCTTTACATTCGGGCCGGGTTCGGGCTTGCACACCAGGCCCGAGTAGCACTTCGGGCCGGGCTCGGGCTTACAAAAAATGGCACTTTACACGGGGGCCTGGCCCGGAAATCATGTTTTTAGGCTGTTCGGGCCGGGCTCGGGCCTGGATATTGCTATTTTTGGCCGGGACGGGCCGGGCTCGGGCTTGGGATTTCTGGTTCGGGCTTTGTAAAGCCCGGCCCGAAACCCGGCCCGGAAATCATGTTTTTAGGCTGTTCGGGCCGGGCTCGGGCCTGGATATTGCTATTTTTGGCCGGGCCGGGCCGGGCTCGGGCTTGGGATTTCTGGTTCGGGCTTTGTAAAGCCCGGCCCGAAACCCGGCCCGGAAATCATGTTTTTAGGCTGTTCGGGCCGGGCTCGGGCCTGGATATTGCTATTTTTGGCCGGGCCGGGCCGGGCTCGGGCTTGGGATTTCTGGTTCGGGCTTTGTAAAGCCCGGCCCGAAACCCGGCCCGGCCCAGGGTATGCCCAGGTCTACTTTCAATCACAATGTAGCTAGTTTTTTTTATGCGTAGAAGGGATGTTTAATTATGATCGTAGTATTGCTTAATTTAGTTATGTTTAATTTGCAAATGATGTTTAAGTATGCAATGAACTATGTGTTATCTAAATGTTTTATTTGATTCTGAAAAATATGGATATGAAATTTTGGGTATGCTATAAAAAGAGAAAAAGTTTTGATTTACCTAAATCTTCTCTCCCCTGTACATAAATTGTTCTTTTTGCCTTTGAGGCTTCCAGGGTACAGGACGTGTAATTCAAGTCCCTTTTGAACACAGGACAAAAGAATTCATACGGAGCGAAATCAGTGGCCTCTGCATGGAGAGAACCCAAAAATTGCTAGTAAGCCACCAACTTCTAGTCTGGTCACCTATTGGTTGGAGTTCCGTCCAAAATAAAAATCACGAGGAGATCGACACAAATCCTATAGAACTCGACGAGATCGACACAAAAGAGTCGGAGGAGAGGTTAGCGGAGGCAGAAGGCACACATGACGTTCAAGCATGAGAAGCACGCGGTTGCCATTGACGCTCCACAACTAGCCAACGAAAGAGGTGAGTAAATCTTTGTTCCGAGTGGGGAATGTTTGTGCCCCGGGCCCCCGAAATCCAGGGGCCCCCACCCAGGTACGCAGTATCCCATGGCCCAAGTCAGGACATCCAGTAGCCTCGGTGATATTGCCTACAAAAAGCAACCTCGGTAGCGCTGGGTACATACTCCCTCCGTTCCCTAATATTAATTAGACCTTTTAGCTATTTCAAAATATTGACTACATACATACTAAAATGAGTGAACATACATACTAAATGTGTCTAGATACATACGAATCAAGAAAAAGCTAAAAGGTCATTGCTATTCATTAGACTCTCAAAAAGATATAAGTGAAGCATGAGAGTGCAACTATTTCCTTAAAATATAACCACCGCCGTGCCCTAAAAGATATAAGTGAAGCACTAGAGCAACTGCCTAGCTCAAAAGATATAAGTGAAGCACATAGAGTATTCTAACAAATCACGAATAATGTGTGTCCCTCTCAAAAAGGTGTGTTCAGCAAAGATGATTGTGACAAACTAACAAGCAAACAAAATCAAATAAACTATATCACAAGACGCTCCAAGTAAAACACATATCATGTGATGAATAAAAATATAACTCCAAGTGAGTTACCGATAGGTTGTAGACGAAAGAGGGGATGCCTTCCGGGGCATCCCCAAGCTTAGACGCTTGAGTCTTCCTTGAATATTACCTTGGGGTGCCTTGGGCATCCCCAAGCTTAGACTCTTGCCGCTTCTTATTCCTTTATCCATCGTAGTTTCACCCAAAACTTGAAAACTTCAGCACACAAAACTCAACAGAAACCTCGTGAGATCCGTTAGTATAACAAACAAATATTAAACTTTAGGTACTGTTGTAAATTGATTCATATTTAGTATTGACATAATGCTACTGTACTCCAACTTCTCCATGACTCATACCCCCTGATACGATCCATAGATTCATCAAAATAAGCAAACTATGCAACAAAAACAGAATCTGTCTAAAACAGAACTGTCTGTTAAGATCTATTTAAAAGCCATACTTCTGTAACTCCAAAAATTCATATACCAATACTGTGTAAAAAATTTAGATTTTTCTGACGCTCTAGTACAGAATTAAAATTCCAGCACTGGACGCAAAACTTTCTGTTTTCCAAACAGCATCAATTATACTATCATCAACATCATCCCAAAGGCATTACTTGGCACAAACACTAATTAAAAGATAAAAACACAATCATAACAGAGACTATAATTGTGTAAACACACAAGAACAGAAAGTAAAAAACAAAAAATTATTTTATTCATTGGGTTGCCTCCCAACAAGCGCTATTGTTTTATGCCCCTAGTTAGGCATAATGCATAGTTTCAAGTGTTGTCATCCTTGGTTTCCAACTCCTCAATTACACATCCATTTTTTCGGGAGTGATAGTAACAAGCGAAGAACTAGCCATAGTGAAGAAGCAAGCAAACTAGCAAACAAGTAAATAAAAGTATTTTTGTGTTTTTGTAAAAAAAATTAGAAGTGGAGGAGATGAAAACTAAAGGAAAATGCAAATAAAAAGGCAAATAAAATAAATATAAGTGGATGATAGTTTATGCGAAGGTACTTGGTAATTTTGATGATGTCTCCCCGGCAACGACGCCAGAAATTCTTCCTGCTACTTGTTGACTGTGTTGGTATTTCTCCGAAGAGGAGAGAATGATGCAGTATAGTAGAGATAAGTATTTCCCTCAGTTAAGAACCAAGGTTATCAATTCAGTAGGAGAACCAAGCAAAATTCCGTTAAGCGCACCTGCACACACAAAAGCAAACACTTGCACCCAACGCAAATAAGAGGGTTGTCAATCCTCTTAGCGGTTATTTTCAAGGATTAATTCTGATAGTGAAAAATAGATAAACTAAAATACTAAATAAAATAAAAGTAAATAAATTGCAGCAAGATATTTTTAGGTTATTTATATATGATAAAATAGACCCGGGGGCCATAGTTTTCACTAGAGGCTTCTCTCTCGAATACATAGCACACGGTGGGTAAACAAATTACTGTTGGACAATTGATAGAAAAGCAAATAATTATGACGGATTCACGGCAATGATCATGTATATAGGCATCACGTCCGAGACAAGTAGACCGACTCCTGCCTGCATCTAGTACTATTACTCCACCCATCGACCGCTATCCAGCATGCATCTAGGGTATTAAGTATGAAACAGAGTAACACCTTAAGCAAGATGACATGATGTAGACAAAGTAAACTCAACCAATATGATTAAACCCCATCTTTTTATCCTTAATGGCAAACAATACAAATACGTGTCATGTCCCCTTCTGTCACTGGGATTGAGCACCGCAAGATTGAACCCATCACAAAGCACCTCTCCCATTGCAAGATAAATCAATCTAGTAGGCCAAACCAAATCGATAGATCAGAGAGAAATACAAAGCTATAATAATCATGCATAAAAGAGTTCAGAGAAGACTCAAATATTTCTCATGAATAATCTGATCATAAACTCACAATTCATCGGATCCCAACAAACACATCGCAAAAGAAGATTATATCGGATATAACTCCAAGAACATCGAGGAGAACATGGTATTGAAGATCAAAGAGAGAGAAGAAGCCATCTAGCTACTAGCTATGGACCCGTAGGTCTGTGATAAACTACTCACACATCATCGAAAGGGCAGCAAGGTTGATGAAGAAGCCCTCCGTGATCGATTCCCCCTTCGGCAGAGTACTGGAAAAGGTCTCCAGATGGGATCGTGGAAGAACAGAGGCTTGCGGTGGAGGAAAGGTTTTCTCTTCTGTCCCTCTAGTATATTTGGGAATTTATAGCGCTGTAATTAGGTCAGGAGGGGCTACGAGGGGCCCACAAGCCTGGGGGGCGGGCGCGCCCTCCAGGCTTGTCGCCTCCTCGTGGCTCTTCTGGTCTTCTCCCGAAGCTTCGTGGGTCTCTTCTGGTCTAGAAAAAATTAATCCAAAGTTTTTTTTTCTCGTTTGGACACTTTTTGATAATGATTTTCTGAAAAGACAAAAACAAGCAAAAAACAGCAACTGGCACTGGGCACTGGGTTAATAGGTTAGTCCCAAAAAATGATATATAATGACATATAATTGCATATAAAACATGCAAGATTGATACTATAATAGTATGGAATAATCAAAAATTATAGATACGTTAGAGACGTATCAGTCATCGATCGACCTATGCCAATCCAAGGTATACCATGTTACCATTCCGAAATTCACATCCGAGGTATACATGCTCGTCGTCGTACTCACAAAGTCAACCACTTCTATTACAAATAATTAATTGGACCAATCATGAATGATTAGCTTTTAGTTTATAGTACCATGGTATATATAGATTTTAAAGTCGAAGGCTTCTTAGATTTGATTGAAATATTTATGTACGATTTTTTGCAGGACATTGGCTACCACTTATCTTCATTTGAGTTTAGAACTCTCATGGATTGTCTTATATGATTGCATGCGCATTCACACACATCAATGCAAATTCAAGATCTTTGGATTCCTACGAAATTAAGAAAGTCATGGTATGTATCATATATTTCTTAATTTTTCTTTTTGTGCATTTTAGAATCAATCTTTCCAAAAAGCTATGTTTTTAGTGAAAATTGACCCACAAATTAAACATGGAGAAATAATCATATAGTTTTATGCGTGCAAAGCATGCATCTCCGATTAGTATTAAGGGCCCCTAAGTTTTAGTTTCGTCCCGGGCCCCCAAAATCTCAGGATCAGCCCTGTTTCTGGCAACCTCAATTTTCCATGATCTTTAAACTGGTGATGTCAGGTATCGCGTGGCAGCAGATGGCCACCGACGGTCAATACAAAAATGTCAACTTTCGATTTATACTAAACACTTTTACTTTTTATAAGCTACTACTTATTATTAGTTTATATTTATACTAGTACAAATGACAACATATAGTGTTGCTATTATTAAGATATATTGTATTCGATATACAATTCTAATATCTCAATTACAAATAAACATGCATTAAGTTAAACCAATATTTTTACCACGGAGTTTGTTTTATACATTGTTTCATATCAGAAATAATTCCAAAATCATATTGCCTCTATATTAATTTATGTTGCTTATGTGTTCACATTTATATATTTTAGCACCTTTAAATATCTTGTAATGATATTTAATGGTATAGGGACTCCCTCCACAACCACGAGAGCTCTAGCCGACGCTTGTGAGTGTAAAACAGACGAGCTTTCGCACAGGGAGCTTTTCTGAATGGGCCGGTCCATTCAGTGGCGTCATAGCGAGACGCTACTAAAATTCCAAAAAAACTGACGCTCTATCCCATTTGGTGGTGTCATAGTAAGACCCTACTAAAACCCCCCCAAAAATGATGCTTTATCGAGGAATCAAACTCGCAACCCCACGGTAGAGAGTAAGTGTTCCTTACCACTTGAGCTGCGGAGTGTTGGTGATTCATAGGACACACGAATATTTAAGAACTAAATGCAGCGACAGATCCAAAAAATCAAAAGAATCGACCATTGAACATTTTTAAATATACAGTGAACATTTTTTAATATACGATGAATACTTTTTAAAAACACACAGAACATTTTTGTAATATACGCTGAACAATTTTTAAATACAGATTGAACATTGTTTTTGATATACGGTGAATTGTTTTTAAATACACAATTTTTCTTTAAAGAAACATTGAACATTTTCTCAATATACGGTGAACATTTTGTTAAATGTACGATGAACATTTTTATAATACATGATTAACTCTTGTATAAGACACACACAAAAAGTACAAATTGTACATCGTAATAATGTATTAATGAAAAAAATGATTGATGAAACATATTCTTAATGTATTAATGGAAGAAAAAGAAAAGGAAAAATAAAATAAAAATAAAGAAATAAAAACCCGAAAATAAAAAACTAACCAAACAAAAAAAACCATAAAAACAGGAAAGAACCAGAAAGAAAAACCGTAAAAACAAAAAAAAACAAAAAAGCAATAGAAAGAAACGGACGAAAAGAACGAAACAGCGAACGCAAACTGGGCCGGCCCACCCGCAGGCACTGCAGGCGAAGCAGCCACTGCTGTTTGCCGCCCTCGGGCGGCAAATAGGATCTGCCCACAACGAGACCACCTGCACATCGAACGAAGTTGATATCTATATCCTGGACTAGCCGCTTCACATGGGGGCCCACCTATTTAAGCACTGCACACAAGAGAGGCGCATTGGAACAAAATTTGCTCTCTCCCTATATATTAATGCCTTTATTGTTTTTTCTCAAAAACTTTATTTCCACATTGCAAAAAAATCGGTGTGCATATAAAAATTACATGCATTATATGTAAGTATGAAATTTCATAACAGTATATGTTTATATGTGGCATACACAAAAATGACAAATACGTATATCAATTGGTCTTTTTCTAGGAGGGAAAATTTTGGGTTTTACCAATCACCATATTATTTAATGAAAGTTTACATATATGTACTAAACAAGTTTACATTTTCAAAGAAAAATATTTGAATTTGTTTGAAAGTTTAAATATCATTTTTTTATTGTTAAAATACCGGGTTCCATGGAGTATCGGAGCCAAAAATCCGCACTCCTATATATACCCTACTAGTGAGTTGCCCGTGAGCTGTGAGAGATATCATTACAACACAATATAGACACACCATATACACAGGGAATGTAAGATACAATTATGTTGCGACTGGTAGTTGAATTAACTTAAAAACAAATGTAAATCGTACCTGCATAGCGCTCCAAATATGTGGACATAACACATTATATGCGTGTGTGGACCAGGCAACAACACTTGCAAATATTGCTAAGAAAAAACATGCAAATAATTGAAATATAATAGTAATAATGGTTGCACCCGTTTGCTAATCATTCAAATAAGAAATCCAGGGTATCTCCATAAATGCCTTTTGGTGCTCGGGCTACATGCAGCTCGTTTTTTTTAACTCAAAAAAAAAGTTCTACAATTTTGAAATCAAATCCACAGTATCATACGGATGTATACTCCAGGTGTGCAAAATTTTATGATGAAACACATTGACACACGAGCTAGACAAAAAGGACAAGTTGGTGATTTTGAACATAGTGAAAAGTACAACACTGATGACTACATAAAAGCAACATTTTTCACTTTCTTGTGTAGCTCGCAAATCAATGTATTTTCTCATGAAATTTTACACACATGTAGCATACATCCATATGTCAATGTGGAATTGTTTTCAGAATTTTCTAAAACTTTGAATTGTGATTTTTGAATCCTCCATAAAAAGGCTCCATTGGCCCAAGCACCATCTCTCTCTCTCTCTCTCTCTCTCTCTCTCTCTCTCTCTCTCTCTCTCTCTCTCTCTCTCTCTCTCTCTCTCTCTCTACATGTATAAATATATGCATGAGTCGTACGTGCAAGTTGTATACTACGTAGAATAATGGAAGCACGCACACTTGTATCTGAGCTCAAAGTACGGACATGCACCTCTAATAACCGGCCAGCATCTAGATCGGTCCCCTAGCTAACTAACTAGCTATTCCATTCAGCAAAATCAACGCCAATGTGCACTACGATCAATTTGCTTTTGGGTTTAAATTTAAAATCTAAGGAGACAGCCTTTTTCATATCGATGGATCTGTCCGTTGCAAGCACGCGAGGGGAGATGAATATTGGACCACGCCATTGTATACTCTACTCACAAGTCTCATACCAGTATGTTGACTCGTCGCCTTTGCACAGCAAATTTTAGACTGATGGAATCAAAACGGAGTACTATACACCGTACTGTACTATACCTTCTATTGGAGTTCTTTTGACTATCCAAATTAATGCTTTGAACAATAATTAGTCTAGCAGTATATAATTTATGTCACATGAAATAGCCACCATCAAATAAGTATTTCAAAATACTCCCGTATGATTATAATTTTGCAACCACCGACAATTTAAAACATTGTATGGGAGATTCATAACATGAATTTGGACACTCAAACTATGCCCTCATGTTTTGGAAGGGATGGGGTACTGCACTGCTCTTCTGGTTACTTGAGTAATTCTGAATACAAACGGTCAATCAAACTTTTGAAATTTTGCTACTGATATCTTCTGTCTCATAAGTTCAGCAAATACAATTAAACTACACAATATGGTTAGTTATTAAGCTATATATATATTGTATTGCCAAACCATGAAAGTAGATGTGTCCCTGATCTTTGAACTCAGCTTGTTTTCACTGTTGTTGTAATTCCTTGTAAATGTCAGTTTGAAAAATCACAAAGCAAAACTTTTATCAAGTTAAAGATGTTGTGAATTTTTTTCCTAGACAAGAAAGCTATATAATGAATGCACTAAATCCCTAAAAGAAAAATAAACATTTTTTGGTGCTACAACCACACACACACTACTAATTTTTTCCTCAAAGGAGGATAGCACACCTGGCCTCTGCATTAATTAGTTGATGCACACAACCACATATTATTGAATATTTAACGATACCAAGCGAAGCGTAGCAGCGATGCCGAGCAAATTGTCTTACAAAACATAAAGAAAAAAGAACTGAGGCAATCCAATATCAATCTTCCTCATGACAAGATATCCACAAACCCCATGACATGTGACGGAATTACGCTTATCGTTATACATTCATGTATAAAAAGCATGTAATTGCACCTAATTCTCGTGTATTAATTTCCTATTCCCATGTTTGGGGGATCATGTGCATAAAAAACGCCCGTAAATTTGATGAAATGACCACACATGGTCACCTCATGCACTCATGGCAACATCTACTTGTCAAAAAAGTGCTAAAAATGTGGAATGAAATTCATGTAGCCCAAGGATGAACAATGTCGATCGAGTAAAATTTGCTAAAAATGACCCGAGTAAATTTAGTTTAATTAGATAGAAGATTAAATTTCATAAGTATCTTGTATACATTGATCTATTGGACCAAGCAAAACCGGTTAATCTCGCAATATCATTGCGAGAAATGTGGAATTCATTATCAATATTTCTCAGCAATGTGAGGCTTAGTGCTTTTTTTTCATGAATACGCAAAGCTTACGTATCTTTCATCGACAAAAGGAATACGAATGAGTACAAAGAAGGATACAAAACATGGCTCGAACGCAAGAGGTGTGAACATGATGCCCGGAGCAGAGGGACAAGAGATGCTTGATTGAACAGAGGATACAACACAGGTAAACCCACCAAGCCCCGATCAAGAGAGGTTGGCCAAACCAGCAAGATATCCAACATCGCCAAAGCTAACACCGGGGACGCCACAAGCGAGTAAGATAGTGCCTTCATGAAGGAAAACAACGTTGTGACGCCGTCGCTATCCGATCCGGAGAACCAGACCTAGGGTTTCCCCTGAGCTCGAAGAGGGGCAAAGAGGAAGGCCATGGCAGCGCCTCCAAGAAGGGAAAAAGTCACCCGTGAGTGTCGCCGCCGCCAGCACCGGCAAGCCGAGCATGGATTTCTCTCTGGTCTGAGTTTTAGCAATCCATAGCCGTCGAATACGGATTCAGAGATGAGGAAGCCACCGTTTGTCGGAACCGCCACATTTGGAAGGAGGGTGGTGGGGCCACGTCTGGCACCGAAGGGTGGCACCGGGCGCCGGGCATAGAATTACAATTGCATGAAATAAGCTACAAATATATGTTCACCATTCCTTCCCCTATATATCTAGTTAAAGTTGAAGGAACTTTGTGAACTATGTAGGATATATATACATGCAATAATCTGAGAGATGGAGTATATAAGAGCCATACATTTGGAGATTTTGCATTTTACCATACAATCACTAACCAATCTGCAGGCGGTAAAGGGAGCTCATTTATAGTTCCTCATACATGTATAACTCCAGATGATTTCACAGATAAGCAAAGCAAATTAAGCAGTGATTCTAGTTAATTACCAGCTGCTATATATGTATGCAATGCAAGTTCTCTAGTTATTGGTAGGATGGATTTTGATGAGGATGAGGAGAGGAGCTGATCTTGATGCTCGAAGACGTCGACACATGGACGACTCGTGAAGTCCTGATTGATTGATGCTGAGTAGCTAGTAGGGCGGCGCCCGTGCATGCGCGGCCCATTCCGGCGCAGCATGCCCACCGCCCCCTGGCATCAGGTTCGGCGGCACGCCATACATGGGCATCCCCGCCGCGGAGGGGTCGCCAGCCATCATCGGAGGAAGAGGAACACCAGCGCCGGGGGCGCCGTGCCTGCGGGCGGCCTCCAGCTGGTGATCCTCCTCGGCGTCGTCCAGCGGCAGCCGCTCGTAGGTGGCGTTGGCGAAGGTGGACGCGATCACCATGACGGGCCCAGCCGCGGTGAGCGCGCCGACGACGCTGCCCCCGACCACCTGCCCCTGCCCGCCTGCGAGGTACACGGTGAGCCCGGTGGACCCCGGCGGCGAGGGCCCGGGGAGGAAGGTGCCGGTGAGGGAGAGTATCTCGAAGCGGCCGCGGAGCGCGACGACGGTGCCGGGCGCGGCGGGCTGGCGGAGCGCGACGTCGGCGACGGTGCCGGCTCCGCTGAGCACGCAGACTCCGCGCTGCCTGCGGCGGGAGAAGTGCGCGATGGACTCGGCGACGTCGGCGCCGCCGGCCACCTCCATGACGTGGCTGCGCAGCGCGTTGGGGCTGTCGCGGGTGACGAAGATGGGCGGCTTGGGCTTGTTCTTGGAGCCCGGGGGGCGGCCGCGCGGGCGCCGGTTGTCCGGCACCACCACCGCGCCCTCCTTGGGCTCGTCCTCCTGCTCCTGCCCGCTCCCTCCGCCGCTGTGGCTGCTCTCCCCGTCGACCTTGGGCGCCGCCATGGCGTCCTCCAGCTGCTGCTGCTGGTTCTGGTTGCTGGCGAGGCCTGATGCAGGCGGCGCCTCCGTCAGCCGCCCTTCGTCCCACCACCTGTTGGCCATCTCCACCTAACCTAACTGATCTGGGCTAGCTTGCTTCCTTTCTCGATCTATTCTTCTTCTTCTTCTTCTTCTTCTTCTTGTTGTTGGTAACAAGTAGTTAGTTCCAGGGGCGGCTAGCAAGCTTTCTTGATTAGATGTCTTGTTGCCCAGCTAGCTTCGCCATGATGCCGTGGATCTGCATACAAATGAAGATCATAGAAGCTGCATGTCAACACACAAGAAATCAAAGAAAATCGTGCTACAAACATAGCGAGATGTGATACTTGTTTACATGATTAAACTAGCATATGTGTGGGGATTGGGAATCAGCTCCTTGTTATCTTTCGATTTCATGAACAAGAAGAGGAGGAAGGATCGATAAACCTGACGGATCTAACTAGCTAGGACTAGGAGAGGAAGGTACCTTATGCGCCATGCATGAAATTCCAGCTAATCAAACCAGGAAGATCCAGAAGTAGCTAGCTCCCATCAATCGATCTAGTATGAGATTTTGGTTGCTCCTTCCTTTTCTTGCTGTGCACTAGCTGAGGCCTCAGCTGATGTGTGTTGTGTTATATATATGGAGGATCGACCTAGAAAGGTAGCTAGCTAGAGGGTAGAGGAAGAGGAGGAGGAGGAAGACTTGCTTGCTGCAAGCTTTGTCATGGAGAGGGATGCATGAGGTGTGTTGATGGGTACCTTCTAGTTGTACTTGTTCCACACCTGCCTCCAAGCTAATTCACCTCACCATAGTTATAAAAAAAATAACTTCACTATAGATCGATCGATACGTATGTATACTAGTACTATATATCAGTATGTGTACATGGCATTGTTCCTCTTGCATACAGAAAATTAAGGCTAAGTGCACCCCATTAACTTGGTTTACCTATATTTTACGGTGGGTAACGTGGTGGGGAGTACAACTCCCACATACAAAATATACTTTGTGTGATTGCATGGACCACTATTGGTTCCATTTTTTTAGCTGCCTCTTAGTTATACCATCAAATGTGGATTGGCATATATATATATATATATTACCAGCCCCACCAACCGGTTTATTTATGTTAAATTAATGTAAGGTATACTTTTCAACGCCGTGATTTTGAATACATTGCCCACACTGATTTGTATATAAAAATGAAAATGACCGTCGACCCAAGTAGAACAATATACGGTGTATACACAAAGATCTACGATGGGGTTTGTCAAGATCTTCTACGTAACAAGTATGTGGGCTCTAAGGCATTCTCGCCGCTCCACGAAACCAGATGAGTCGCCTTCTGGGCTGGCTTGATGAAGTGAGGCAATCTTTCTTTCGTTTTGGAACCTTAAGCTTCACCCATAAGATTTTGAGAAGACTCGTGTTTGGAAAATATCCCTCTTTGTGAGCTGCAGTACCCATTGGGGTTTTCATGTTGTGCGTATAAGCATGTTATACAATTGCAGAAGCCTTAGGTATCCCACCGCCGGATGTGGCCTTTAGGTTTGATCAAATTGGCTCTTGGCTAGTAGAACAGTACCAATTCTTAGATCAAGGTATTTCTATAGCTGCCTCTCTAAGTATATACTTCAAAATAAGCCATCCTACCGTCCAATATGGATTGGCATATATTACCAACCCAACCAACCGTTTTACTTATGTTATATATAACATACACTTCTTAGAAAGGAGGCCAAGAGCAATTCTCAACATCGCGATATACATATGCTGATTTGTATTAAAAAAATTGGAAATAGTCATCGATCCAAGTAGACATGAGATAAAACCAGCAGCCTTTGTATCAGTCGGTGGACAGAGCAATTTATTCATTAATTGAAGGTGTGTTAGAGAGAGTGCATCACACTACGTACGTAGTAGCAGTAGAGTATCATCATACAACTCACGCATCAGAATTTTTATTATAAATGACACAGGCAAGCAATGCAAGATTATTGCATAATTAATTAATTGCACATGAAAGATCATTATTTGGTGTGGTGTTGGTGAGGTCGAATACTATGTAGTATTTAATTGTTACAACGGGACGAGTGCATTTAGGCTGGGTAGGAGGGAGGATGTTGGAGATTAGGGCTCCTCGCAAGAACGCATAATGCATGCACTGCATTTAATTTTCTTTGCATGCATGCTCATGTAGGTAGGTATCACGTAGTATTATACCCACTCCGTTTTTGTATACATGCCACTACATTTTTCATGTCAAACTTTGACTTATAATTTTGGTCAACAAAATATGGGTTATATGCCATAAAAAATATATCATTGGAAAGTTCTTTGAAATGTGCATCCAATGACGTATTTCTTATGGCATATAGCTCACATTTTGTTGATAAAATTAATGGTTAAAGTTTATACATAAAAATATGAAGTGGCCTTGTATACAAAAACAAAGAGAGTATATTCTTTTCGAAAAGGATCATGTAGTTTTATATATGTAGCTTGATTTATTTTCTTCCACCTATTTGCGATTTGTGCGAGCGAACAACTGCTACTTATTTATTTGGTTCAAAATACCAGTGTTTTGCAATTATAAATACTACTCCCTTTGTAAACTAATATAAAACATTTTAGATCGCTAAAGTAGTGATCTAAAACTAATATAAGACATTTTGGAATATTTCTGAAGCATGTTAAAAAGATTCTAACTGGTTAATGTACTTTATATAAACCATGCATTTGTTTCTAATGACTTCCCATGTTCATGCGTACACAACTGCCATGTATACAACATGTTGA
This sequence comes from Elymus sibiricus, assembly GCA_039707655.1. Taxonomy (NCBI): domain Eukaryota; kingdom Viridiplantae; phylum Streptophyta; class Magnoliopsida; order Poales; family Poaceae; genus Elymus; species Elymus sibiricus. Next base: position 2,097,726 of record CM077670.1, on the reverse strand, counting down.
TGTAAGCTCCTGTTGACGACCATCCGTGTCCAAATCACAAAGTCCTTATAAGGGGTTTTCAATAAAAGAATATTTATTTATTAACTTAAAATATCACATCAAGGACATATAACCAAAAAGATTTACACGTGCATAGCTAGAAATGCTAGTACTATAAGTAGCTTGCATTATGCATGATGCATTTGTCAAGTGAAACTAGTCATGTGGTCGTATGATTTACTGTTGTTGATTAGACCCTTCGAACACTTCCAAAATCCAGCCTACTTGTTAATTTAACTAAATTAATCTTCTGATTAGACTAAGCACGGCTCCCAATAGTTAGGGATGATGCTCTGTACAATCTGGCTGCCATACTGTCCCACATGGATGTTTCTTTTCAACCATTCAAGATCAACTTTTTATGGAAGAAGAAAAAATCAGGGTCACCTTTCGACGTCACTCACCAGCTCGACTAACGACTCTTTGACGACAGGTGACAAGGGATGTCTAAATTGTGTCTCTTGGACCAGGTTACATTCATTGAATTTACTCATTGTTGAAAGATACACTTATTATTGGACATACTCCGCTCAATTAATTTTTTTGCTTTCTCTTCCATGAGTTTCGCTTTGCCATGCACTCCTTTAGTTTTTCCATTTAAATAGACATTAGCCTAGCCACCTCTACACCTGATGCCACATTTCCTTCGAACACCTCTGCTTCTCCTCTAGTATTGTCGTTGCATCTTGATCGATGCCATTGTTGCACCGTTTACTATCATCCTTGGCAAATACGGAGTAAACTTATGATCAACCTATATATTACAATATTACTATTGCCATCAACTTGAAATCTAGCTAGAGTTACATCCACACCATCGCTCACCCTCTGTTCCATTGTAATAACCCTCGATATTGCAAGTAGTGGCCATCCTTAGGATCTAGAGGGGGAGTGGAATCAACTGATATTACTAGACCAACATGAACTTGATTTCCTCTCCAGTAATCAATTAATAATATACTAAATCCGGTCCAAAATGTAGGTCAGTGTAGAAGTTTCCATTTAAACGTTTTTAATTTGACAACCTACAAAGGAAAAAGTACTAGCATCTAAAATACCAAATTAATGCTACTAAACTCATCATGAAATATACTTTTATAACTATTTTTATGTGATCTACATGTTTGGAGACTACATTATACCCTAGAAAACTTGCATTTTAGAGAGAACAAACATAAATCTCAGAGTAGCTAGGGCTTTCGAAGAACAAACCAAAATCCAGGTTCCATGCCGGACACCTAACACGATCGATGATAAAGAGTTTAATAATAAGAATTGGAGGGCACGCATATATAAAGAAAAAGAAATATGAGTTAGCCAGTATATCCTCTAATGGAAAGGGGGCTTGGGCTCTAGTGATGTTACATGAACATGTAAGTCTCGATTAGCTTTGAACCCCGGTTAATTTAAAGTACTGAGAAGTAGTGATGAGATTCCATTTGGCTCAATTAGTGGTGGTCCTAAGCACAAGTTGCCAAGTAACACTACTAGTGTACTCACTGATCCACTACGTACTAACCAGGCCAACTACTAATCAAAGATCGATGATCCTGGCCGTCATCGTCATGCATGGTTTGTTTATGTAACCAATCCTGCTTGTTGGTTAATTTAGAGTAAGCTTTGCTCCTTAACTCGACACGTGTGCCCGATCATGCTAAAAGCAGCACAACTTGCTAGAAGAACAGCTTACCCATCCTCTCTTTTTTCTTCTGTTGCGGGTTACCCATTCTCCTTTTTAACACATTCTAGAACAAGTAGACGACAACACAATCCTAGTTGTCCATATGTATGGGTAGATGGAAGGATAAAAATATGTTTTGGTCTCTCAATTATTGCCAAAGTTTAAATTAATTACATTACAGGAAACTTCTGGTCTCTCTTTGTTTTTTGAAAAGGCAAAGGCCATATATTAAGTAGCATGGACCGTGACAAAAACACCCTTATGCAAAAATTAAAAACGCATTCATGTTTTTGGGGTGCCCAAGTCTTCTTTCTTCTGCATCCATCGGCGGCGCGCCCTTAGCAAAGCTCGTTGCCATTTCTGGGTCTCCGTCTCAATAGAGGCAACTTTTATTAACTCATGAGCTTGTAGAAGCAGCGGCTGGGAAGTCGTCGACGTAGACCAGAAGATATCGGCGGCCCTGGAGAAGAAAATGCCAAGGAGGGCATGTAGAACGCCCTAGGGCCGACCATACGAAGTCAAGAACACAAATCTGACACACACACACACACACACACACCCATCGCCAGAGAGACAGATGAAGGGAGAGGGGGACGCGGTCTCGCAAGGGTGGAGGGTAGATCGCCCGTCGCTCCTGGTCGCCTAGGTCGCGAGTGTAGGGAAGGGGAAGAAAACTTCTAGTCTCTCGATAGTGCCAAAACCATATAGCTTTTTTTGAATTTTTTATAAGGGGGCCCCCAAAAATATAATTGTGAATTCAGATTCATGTATAGGAGGATTTGAACCTAGACAGTGGAATTATACACCCTCTTCCCCCACTAAGTGAGCTAGGCTCTCTCCCCGCAAAAAAAGAGCTAGACTCCCACTTCTTAAAACTATCAAGATTTAGTCTTCTTTCTTGCATAAAATATCACGGGAAAAGTGAGGTAAATAAAAATTAACATACGAAAAACAAAAGACAATTTTTTTATTTTTAATAATAAACTAGCTAAAAGAAAACAGGGGGAAACCAGAATATTTTAAAAAAAAACTAGAATAAAATACGAGAAAATCACGAAAGTAGAAGTTTACGGAACGAAAAGAAACCGAGAAAAGAAAATGAGGAAATCTGAGGGGAAATAGCAAAGTAACTAATAATTCACTACTGCAGGCGACCGCTAACGCGACACATGAATCAGAGACCCCGCGATCAAACTGTGTGCGATGCATGCATCGCAAACGGTGTCGTAATAAAACCGTCGCCAATAAGATGAACTGTGTGCGATGCCCGAGACATAAAAAACGATTCAGATTAGAGACACGTGTGCGATACATGGCATACAGTTGATCCATACGAACTGTTTGCGATGAGCCAGAACAACAGAAACGGGCAGCCAGTTCGAGGTGTGTGCGATACACGGCATACAGTTCACTCGGATGAACTATTTGCGATGATCCAGAAGAACAAAAATGATTCGGCGTAACAAGATGTGTGTGATATCCGGCAAACAGGTCGGTAATCAGAATTGTGTGCGATAATTATAGACGGCGCATACGATTTTTTGTTGTGAATTGTGTGCTCGACAGGGCACACAATTCAAGAAACCAACTGTGGGTGATAATGTAAAAGATCTCTGTCGAATACGTATTTCTAACCGTCTGCGATGAGATTGACAGGGGACACATATTAATATGAGCGAACGGCAACAAAGATATACAGTCTTCTTAATTTAGTCCTTCTTCTTGTTGTTGTTGGATGGCCCCGCGACATCGTCTTGGCGAGGACGCTTTTTGCCGCTGACCGTTGGTTTTTCATCGCCGCCGCTGTCGTCATCGTCGTTGATGTCCTTGTTGTCGTCCTCCTCGTTCGAACATTCCTCCTCCTCATCATCATCGTCGTCGTCTTCATCGTCCTCCGACAGGTCCTCGTCTGTCTGGTCGTCATCCGATGACTCGGGCGGCGGCGTCTGATACGTCTCCATCGTATCTATAATTTTTGATTGTTTCATTCCAATATTCTACAACTTTCACATATTTTTGCCAACATTTTATATTATTTTTGAGACTAACATATTGATCCAGTGCCCAGTGCCACTTCCTGTTTTCTGCTTGTTTTTTGTTTCATAAAAAATCCATATCAAATGAAGTCCAAATGCAATAAAATTTTACGGAGAATTATTTTGGAATATATGTGATTTTTGGGAGGTGGAATCAACGCAAACGGAGGCCCACGGCCTCCACAAGCCACCAGGGCGCGTCCCCCCCAGGCGCGCGGTGGTGCCTCGTGGGCACACCATAATTCGGTTGGGGCTCTTCTTCGGCCGCAAGGAAGCTAATATCCGGAAAAAAATCGTGTTAAAATTTCAGTGCAATCGAAGTTACGAATCTCCGGGAATTTAAGAAACGGTGAAGGGCCAGAAAACAGGAACGCGAAACAGAAGAGAACAGAGAGAGAGAGATCCAATCTAGGGGGGGCTCCTGCCCCTCCGCCGCCATGGCAGCCATGGACCAGAGGGGAAACTCTCCTCCCATCTAGGGGGGAGGCCAAGGAAGAAGAAGAAGGAGGGGGGCTCTCTCCCCCTCTCTTCCGGTGGCGCCGGAGCGCCGCCGGGGGAAACATTGTGACGGCGATCTACACCAACAACTTCGCCGCCGTCAACACCAACTCTCTCCCCCTCTATGCAGTGGTGTAACCTCTCTTTTCCCGTTGTAATTCTCTACTTAAACATGATGCTTAATGCTACATATTATTATCCAATGATTTGTGGCCATCCTATGATGTTTGAGTAGATTCTTTTTGTCCTATGGGTTGATTGATGATCATGATTGGTTTGAGTTGTATGTTTTATTTTGGTGCTGTCCTATGGTACCCTCCGTGTCGCGCAAGCATGAGGGATCCCCGCTGTAGGGTTTGCAATACGTTCATAATTCTCTTCTGGTGGACGACTAGAGTGACAGAAGCTTACACCCGAGTAAGGGGGTTGTTGCGTATGGGAGTAAAGAGGACTTGATACTTAATGCTATGGTTGGGTTTTACCTTAATGATCTTTGGTAGTTGCGGATGCTTGCTAGAGTTCCAATCATAAGTGCATATGATCCAAGTACAGAAAGCATGTTAGCTCATGCCTCTCCCTCATATAAAATTGCAACAATGATTACCGGTCTAGTTATCGATTGCCTAGGGACAAATCCTTTTCTTGTGTTACAAAAGCTTTCTACTAAATAACTAACTTTTATTATCTTGCAATTTACTCGTAGTTTTATTATCTCGCAAATTATTCCTAGTTTTATTCTCGTTAAGTACTTATAGTCTTATCCTTACACCCGCAAAATAGTTTCATACTTGTTCTAGGTAAAGAGAACGTTAAATGCGCGTAGAATTGTATCGGTTGTCGATAAAACTTGAAGGGAATATTAATTCTACCTTTAGCTCCTCGTTGGGTTCGACACTCTTATTTATCGAAAAAGCTACAATTGATCCCCTATACTTGTGTGTTATCAAGACCTTTTTCTGGCGCCGTTGCCGGGGAGCAATAGCGTGGGGTTGATATTCTCGTGTGTGCTTGTTTGCTTTATCACTAAGTAGTTTTTATTTTTTGTTCTAAGTTGTTTTATATCTTTAAGTATGGATATGGAACACGAAACACCAAAAAAATTAGTTGTACTTGCTACTCATGGAGATGGGGAACCTCCTAAAACCCTCGATGCTCGTTATGTGGAAAACACTAAATACTACTTTGATAATCCTGAGAAAACCCCATTCATCTTGATAATGGGAGACACGTTGGATCAACGTGAATACTTTAGGGATTATCGCTTGTCTCAAAAAGGGAAACTCTTATGGATCAAATTGATTATTTGCAATGGTATGCTTGGTATTTATACTTGAGATATGATTATACTTGTTGTTCTAGGATGAAGGCTCCACACCTTCCCTTTTCATGTAAATTTATTGATAATGAAACCTTCGCTTCTTATGCTAATGGTATATATGATTACTATGATGTGGAACGAATAGAAGAATTTGTTGCTTTTAAGGGTGCTTATGAAATTGAATCTTTGTTTGAAAAGTATGAAGATTGTGATGATGCTGTCTACAGATCTGAAAATTTTGCTATACTTAAATATTGCTATGAGAATTACGAATACAATGCCGATATTAATGAGTTTATTGAGAAAGTCTCCGCTGTCCAAGAAGAGACTAATATTTTGCAGGCTCCTATGGAAGAAGAAAATGATGACACTGTGAGCTCATTAGATGAAAAAATTGAGGAGGAGAGCGAAGAACAAAAGGAGGAAGAGCGGATTGATCACCCATGCCCACCTTCTGATGAGAGTAACTCTTTATCCCATACATTGTTTAATTTCCCTTCGTGTTTACCGAAGGATGAATGCTATGATCCCTTTGATTCGTTTGAAATATCCCTTTTTAATGAAATTGATGCTTGCTATGCTTGTGGCCATGATGCCAATATGAATGATGCTTATGGAGATGAACTTGCTATAGTTCCTTATGTTAAGAATGAAATTGTTGTTATTGCACCTACACATGATAGTCCTATTATCTTTTTTAATTCTCCCAACTACACTATATCGGAGAAGTTTGCTCTTATTAAGGATTATATTGATGGGTTGCGTTTTACCGTTGCACATGATGATTTTGATGAATATAATATGCATGTGCTTGCTGCTCCTACTTGCAATTATTATGAGAGAGGAACTACATCTCTGCCTCTCTATGTTTCCAATACGATAAAATTGCAAGAAACTGTTTATACTATGCATTGGCCTTTACTTGATGTGCATGAATTGTTCTGTTATGACATGCCGATGCATAGGAAGAGAGTTAGACTTCGTCATTGCATGATTTATGTTACTTTGTGCTCACTACTAAATTACAAATCATTGTTAATTAAAATTGGCTTTGATATACCTTGGGATCCGGGTGGATCAATTACTTGAGCACTTTATGCCTAGCTTAATGGCTTTAAAGAAAGCGCTGCCAGGGAGACAACCCGGAAGTTTTAGAGAGTCATTTATTTCTGTTGTGTGCTTTTAAAAAGTTTAAAAACAAAAAATATATAGAGGGGAACCTAAAACTTTTCAAAAAGGAAAATGAAAGTAAGAAAGACGAGCACCGTTGAAGTGGGGGAGCTCCTTGAACTTTGTTCATGCCCATGGAAACTTTGTGAATCTTGAATTACAGAAACTTTTCAACAAACATAATTATCCCCTTGTACAAATCCATTGTATTATAAAAATAATGTACCAAGATTTACCGTTAGGATGTTTAAATTGCTTGTTTGGTATGTGCAGTGCAAAAACAAAAACTTTTGCTGTAGTGCGTGAATTTACATTTTTTACTGGAACGTGCAAAAATTCTGAAATTTTTATACAGTACTTCTATGCAAATTTTTTATTTTTTCCTTTTTTTTCAGAATTTTTGGAGTTACAGAAGTATGGTCAATGTTCAGATTACTACAGACTATTCTGTTTTTGATGCATTGTTTGCTTGTTTTGATGAAACTATGGATTGTATCGGAAGGTATAAGCCATGGAGAAGTTAGAATACAGTAGGTATAATGCAAAAATAAAATATGAATGGGTTTGCAACAGTACTTAAAGTAGTGATTTGCTTTATTATACTAACGGATCTCACGAAGGTTTTGTTAAGTTTTGTGTGGATGAAGTGTTCGAAGATCGAGGAGGTATTGATATGAGAAGAATGAGGAGAGGCAAGGGCTCAAGCTTGGGGATGCCCAAGGCACCCCAAGTAAATATTCAAGGAGACTCAAGCGTCTAAGCTTGGGGATGCCCCGGAAGGCATCCCATCTTTATTCGACAATTATCAGTTTTCTCGGTTTTTGTTTTGTTCACATGATATGCGTAAATTCTTGGAGCGTCTTTTGTGTTTATTTTTCCCTTTTCTTTTATGCACCATGCTAGTATGAGATAGTCCTTGGTTGATTTATAGAATGCTCTTTGCACTTCACTTATATCTTTTGAGTATGGCTTTATAGAATGCTTCATGTGCTTCACTTATATCATTTGAAGTTTGGATGCCTGTTTCTCTTCATATAAAAAACCGTTATTTGTAGAATGCTCTTTTGCTTCACTTATATTTGTTAGAGCATGGTCTTTTGTAGAAAGAATTAAACTCTCTTGCTTCACTTATATCTATTTAGAGAGTCAACAGGAATTGGTCATTCACATGGTTAGTCAGAAAATCCTACATAAACCTTGTAGATCACTGAATATGATATGTTTGGTTCCTTGCAATAGTTTTGCGATATGGAGATGATAATATGTGAGTTATGCTAGTGAGTAATTGTGATTTAGTAAGAATATTGGTGTTAAGGTTTGTGATTCCCTATGCATGCACGTAAAGTCAATAGTTATGCAACGAAGTTATATCCTACTTATGGTGCATTATTCAGTGTTAGTTATTCTCAATGCATGCTTATGACCATTTTTGTTTTCTGGTTGGTTGCTTCTCAATCTATTTGCTAGCCTTCATTTGTACTAAGCGGGAATACTGCTTGTGCATCCAATTCCTTAAACCCAAGTTGTGCCAAATGAGTCCAACATATCTACCTATATGCGGTATTTCCGTGCCGTTCCAAGTAAATTTGCATGTGCCAACTCTAATTTTTCAAAATAATTTTCCGTTTTGTGTGCCCGTACCGCTCATGAAGCGGCAGGGGGTGGCCAATATTTTCCATGCTAGGTGTGTTATTCTCACGATGAGTGTTTATTCACTTATCATTGCACGAGAGAGTGGCTGGTAATAGGGATGCCCAGTCCCACAATGAATCAAAAAATTAATAACCACAAAATTCCTTGGAAAGTGTTGGTATGGAGGGCAGCCGTGGATACGGCTAGCCATGGATTGTGAAAGAATGGTGGAAAGGAAATAAACTTTATTTTCTGTTTGGGAACAGCCTATAATGTGTCTAGCATGGAAGATATTGGGAACTCTTGGTCATTTTCGTTTACAGAAAAAGCATGCCTCTCAAAATAATTTTGTCTCTCTGTTTTAAGCTTTGAGCTTTGGCACCTCTGCAAATCTATGCTTCCCTCTGCGAAGGGCCTATCTATTTTACTTTTATGCATTTTTATTTTTATTGAGTCTCCATCTTCTCTTATAAGGCACCAACTGGAGAGCACTATTGTCATACTTGTGCATTGGGTGTAGTTAATGTTGAGTGTGTTTCATGAATGGATCAATGACTGAGCATAATGGGCTAGGGATAACTTTCTTTAGCATTGATATTTTGAAAGACATGGTTGTTTGTTAGTATGCTTGAGTATTGATGTCTTTATATCAAATTATAGACTATTGCTTTGAATCACTCGTGTCTTAATGTTCATGCCATGATTAGATTATATGATCAAGATTATGCTAGGTAGCATTCCACATAAAAAATTATCTTTTTTATCATTTACCTACTCGAGGACGAGCATGAATTAAGCTTGGGGATGCTGATACGTCTCCGTCGTATCTATAATTTTTGATTGTTTCATGCCAATATTCTACAACTTTCACATATTTTTGGCAACATTTTATATTATTTTTGAGACTGACATATTGTTCCAGTGCCCAGTGCCACTTCCTGTTTTCTGCTTGTTTTTTGTTTCACAAAAAATCCATATCAAATGAAGTCCAAATGCAATAAAATTTTACGGAGAATTATTTTGGAATATATGTGATTTTTGGGAGGTGGAATCAACGCAAACGGAGGCCCACGGCCTCCACAAGCCACCAGGGCACGACCCCCCAGGCGTGCGGTGGTGCCTCGTGGGCACACCGTAAGTCAGTTGGGGCTCTTCTTCGGCCGCAAGGAAGCTAATATCCGGAAAAAAATCGTGTTAAAATTTCAGTGCAATCGAAGTTACGAATCTCCGGGAATTTAAGAAACGGTGAAGGGCCAGAAAACAGGAACGCGAAACAGAAGAGAACAGAGAGAGAGAGATCCAATCTAGGAGGGGCTCCTGCCCCTCCGCCGCCATGGCAGCCATGGACCAGAGGGGAAACTCTCCTCCCATCTAGGGGGGAGGCCAAGGAAGAAGAAGAAGGAGGGGGGCTCTCTCCCCCTCTCTTCCGGTGGCGCCGGAGCGCCGCCGGGGGAAACATCGTGACGACGATCTACACCAACAACTTCGCCGCCGTCAACACCAACTCTCTCCCCCTCTATGCAGCGGTGTAACCTCTCTTTTCCCATTGTAATTCTCTACCTAAACATGATGCTTAATGCTACATATTATTATCCAATGATTTGTGGCCATCCTATGATGTTTGAGTAGATTCTTTTTGTCCTATGGGTTGATTGATGATCATGATTGGTTTGAGTTGTATGTTTTATTTTGGTGCTGTCCTATGGTGCCCTCCGTGTCGCGCAAGCATGAGGGATCCCCGCTGTAGGGTTTGCAATACGTTCATAATTCTCTTATGGTGGACGGCTAGAGTGACAGAAGCTTACACCCGAGTAAGGGGGTTGTTGCGTATGGGAGTAAAGAGGACTTGATACTTAATGCTATGGTTGGGTTTTACCTTAATGATCTTTGGTAGTTGCGGATGCTTGCTAGAGTTCCAATCATAAGTGCATATGATCCAAGTACAGAAAGTTTGTTAGCTCATGCCTCTCCCTCATATAAAATTGCAACAATGATTACCGGTCTAGTTATCGATTGCCTAGGGACAAATCCTTTTCTTGTGTTACAAAAGCTTTCTACTAAATAACTAACTTTTATTATCTTGCAATTTACTCGTAGTTTTATTATCTCGCAAATTATTCCTAGTTTTATTCTCGTTAAGTACTTCTAGTCTTATCCTTACACCCGCAAAATAGTTTCATACTTGTTCTAGGTAAAGCGAACGTTAAATGCGCGTAGAGTTGTATCGGTGGTCGATAGAACTTGAAGGGAATATTAATTCTACCTTTAGCTCCTCATTGGGTTCGACACTCTTATTTATCAAAAAAGCTACAATTGATCCCCTATACTTGTGGGTTATCAGCGTCCCTTCCATGATCCGGATAAAATCGAGGTCAGGGCTCGATGCCGGACTCATGGAAGACGAGCGGGATGATTCTGAGGTTGACCTATCATCGGGCGAAAGACTGCTGGCGGAACTGTCGTCCTCGCTGTCGCTCGACATGGCTGCGGTACATACACAAAGCGAGATTGCAGAGTGTGTGTAAGTGTGTAGCGCGGCCGGTCGGGACGATGAAGACGGTGGAGACTGAAGCGGGGTATGAAGAAAAGAGGAATGGCAATTGAAGCGGGGGATTGATGGTTTTTATTGGTGCCTTGGCAAGCGGTTAGAATCCTGATATAATCAACCGCAATTATTAGTACCCAGTCGCTCCAAATTCTCGCGGTTGCGCAGTTCTCAATGTGATAATTACACACACAGGTTGGAGCGTCCAAATGTGAAACAAGCAGTTTTGATAGGACAGTTGTCAAGCAATAGATGAGCTCTGCTTATTGATGTAGCCAGTAATAATCAAACAAAACCCCTAATCATCATTGCAAACAGCGCATAGAAGATGGCTAATGCGACAACTACAACTATACATGCTAGTTCCTTCTTGTCTCTTGCTTTCATCTGTTGCCTGTGATTGAGTCTTTCTTGCTTCATCGTAGTGATTGTACACTCTAGATCAGTCAGTTTCTTCTTTAGCTTTACGTTATCTTCTGCGAGCTTGGTGATAACACTCCGAGCCCTGCCATACCATTCATCATCCAACCAGTTAACAAAGGCACAAGCCTCATATCCCTGCCTATGTTAAATGTTCAGGATGGGCGGGGGCAATAACTCAACTTAAATGATGAACTTAGCACTAACCTCAAAGGGGCAACTGAGAAACCGTCTGCCAATGTCAAATCCCTCTGTGCATACATGTCGAGCGGGAGTGTGTCCGTGCGCACAACTCAACTTTTGGTACTTCTCGGTGGCACAAAACTCGGAGTCGAACTCATGTTGCGGGAGTCTGGAGTCATACTCCGGATCCGGCGGTTGATCGCTTTCCTGGGTGGGGGGAGCGGGGGTCATTTAGGACGGATTGAGCAGGGAGCTACTTTAATTTGGACATGCTAAAAAAGATCGGGATTGATTGGAACCTGACAAGACGATTTGGATCCGTAGTACACCGGCCTTCTGATGACCTTAGGCAAGCGCTCGGCGGTGACCGCCGTCGTGGTGGTGCCGCCCATCGCGCTGCCGAGAGCGACGATACTAGGCTGAGCAGCCGCACCAAAACCATCAGCACCACTCATCCACATTTCCCCAATGTCAGCACCACGCGAGGGAATTTGGAGGCTATCTAGGGATTTGGGGGAAATGGGGAAACTGTGGGGATCTGATAACGGTCGGGAACTACTTATCGCACTCTGTTGTATACGGCACACGGTTTGTACATATCGTTTGTGTTCGATATTACAACTTCACACACGATTTCCACACCAAACCGTGTGAGAAGACAACATGCGTGACACACGGTTCCCGTGACATAACCGTATGTGATGTACTACCCGGTACATATGGGGATGCAATAATGGAGTTAACACTGTAAACAACCGCTCTGCGGATACCCATCAAAAAATAAAAACAGCCGCTCTGCAGATAGAGATGGGGGCGGCGGCCGAGGCAGCGGCTACCGGATAGGTTAGTCCCAAAAAATGATATATAATTGCTGTAAATGTATATAAAAACATCCAAGATTGATAATATAATAGCATGGAACAATAAAAAATTATAGATACGTTGGAGACGTATCAAGGCCTTTTCCGGTACTCTGCCGGAGGGGGGATTGATCACGGAGGGCTTCTACATCAACCTTGCTGCCCTTCCAATGATGTGTGAGTAGTTTACCATAGACCTACGGGTCCATAGCTAGTATCTAGATGGCTTCTTCTCTCTATTTGATCTTCAATACCATGTTCTCCTCGATGTTCTTGGAGTTCTATCTGATGTAATCTTCTTTTGCGGTGTGTTTGTTGGGATCCGGTGAATTGTGAGTTTATGATCAGATTATTCATGAGAAATATTTGAGTCTTCTCTGAACTCTTTTATGCATGATTATTATAGCTTTGTATTTCTCTCCGATCTATCGATTTGGTTTGGCCTACTAGATTGATTTATCTTGCAATGGGAGAGGTGCTTTGTGATGGGTTCAATCTTGCGGTGCTCAATCCCAGTGACAGATAGGGACGTGCACGTATTTGTATTGTTGCCATTAAGGATAAAAAGATGGGGTTTAATCATATTGCTTGAGTTTTCTTTGTCTACATCATGTCATCTTGTTTAAGGCGTTACTCTGTTTCATACTTAATACCCTAGATGCATGCTGGATAGCGGTCGATGGGTGGAGTAATAGTAGTAGATGCAGGCAGGAGTCGGTCTACTTGTCTTGGATGTGATGCCTATATACATGATCATTGCCATGAATCCGTCATAATTATTTGCTTTTCTATCAATTGCCCAACAGTAATTTGTTTACCCACCGTATGCTATGTGTTCGAGAGAGAAGCCTCTAGTGAAAACTATGGCCCCCGGGTCTACTTTATCATATATAAAAAACCTAAAAATACCTTGCTGCAATTTATTTACTTTTATTTTATTTAGTATTTTAGTTTATCTATCTACCACTATCAGAATTAATCCTTGCAAATAACCGCTAAGAGGATTGACAACCCTCTTATTTGCGTTGGGTGCAAGTGTTTGCTTTTGTGTGTGCAGGTGCGCTTAACGGGATTTTGCTTGGTTCTCCTACTGGATTGATAACCTTGGTTCTTAACTGAGAGAAATACTTATCTCTACTATACTGCATCATCCTCTCCTCTTCGGGGAAATACCAACGCAGTCTACAAGTAGCAGGAAGAATTTCTGGCGCCGTTGCCGGGGAGACATCATCAAAATTATCAAGTACCTTTGCACAAACTATCATCCACTTGCATTTATTTTATTTGCTTTTTATTTGCATCTAATGTTTTTTTACAAAAACACAAAAATATTTTTGTTTGCTAGTTTGCTTGCTTCGTCGCGATGTCTCAAGAAAATACAAAATTGTGTGACTTTTCCAATACTAATAATAATGATTTTATTAGTACTCCTATTGCTCCTCCCGCCACTAGTGCAGAGTCGTGTGACATTAATGTTGCTTTGCTTAATTTTGTTATGAAAGAACAATTTTCTGGTAGTCTTAATGAAGATGCTGCATCCCATCTAAATACTTTCGTTGAGCTTTGTGATATGCAAAAGAAAAAAGATGTGGATAATGATATTGTCAAATTAAAATTATTTCCATTCTCACTACGAGATCGCGCTAAAACTTGGTTTTCATCCTTGCCTAGAAATAGTATTGATTCTTGGGATAAGTGTAAGGATGCTTTTATTACCAAGTATTTTCCTCCCGCTAAGATTATTTCTTTCAGAAATCAAATTATGAATTTTAAGCAACTTGAGCATGAACATGTTGCACAATTTTGGGAGAGAATGAAATTAATGATAAGAAATTTCCCAACACATGGCTTAAATCTATGGACAATCATACAAATTTTTTTTGGGACTAAACTTTGTTTCTAGAAATTTGCTTGACTCTGTCGCAGATGGTACTTTTATGGAAATTGCATTGGGAGAAGCTACAAAACTTCTGGACAATATTATGACAAATTATTCTCAATGGCACACTGAACGAACTCCAACTAGTAAGAAGGTAAATTCTGTTAAAGAAATTAATACTTTGAGTGATAAGATGGATACTTTGTTGAAATTGGTTGCTAGTAAAAATGCTCATATTGATCCTAATGATGTTCCATTGTCTACTTTGATTGAGCAAACTAATGATGCTATTGATGTGAATTTTGTCTCTAGAAATAATTTCAACAACAATGCTTATAGGGGTAATTTCAATCCTAGACCGTTTCCTGGAAATTCCTCTAATAATTATGGCAATACCTATGGTAATTCTTACAATAATAATAATAGGATGCCCTCTGATCTTGAAAGTAATATTAAATAATTTATTAATTCGCAAAAGAATTTCAATGCTATGATAGAAGAAAATTTGAATAGAGTCGATGAATTGGCTAGGAACATGGATAGAATTGCTCATGATGTGGAAAACCTCAAAACTAAAATTTTGCCACCCAAGCATGATATAAATGAGTCTATTAAAGATATCTATGTCTCCATTAATGTAAGTAAAGAAAGGACCGCTAGGTTGAAAGCTAAGCAAGAATTTCTAGAAAAAAACGATTCCACCCGGTTTCTATCGTATTAATGATGAAGATATTAAAATGATTGGTGTCACTCCTATTGAATCATTATTTAGTAACATAAAGATTGATGAAAAAGGGACTGAAGAAGAGTCAACTTTAGATAGAAGGAGTCCCAATTGCTTGGAGGGTGATAATCTTAATGATAAAAATGAGAAAAGTGGGTTTGGAGAGGTCAAAACTTTAAATAGTAATGCACCCACTACTTTGGATTACAAGGACTTTAATTATGATAGTTGTTCTTTAATTGAGTGTATTTCCTTGCTGCAATCCATGATTAATTCACCAAAGGCATATAAACAAAATAAAGCTTTCACTAAACATATTGTAGAAGCCATGATGAAAGCGCATGAAGAAAAACTTGAGTTGGAAGTTTAAATTCCTAGAAAATTACACGATGAATGGGAACCTACTATTAAAGTCAAAATTAAAGATTATGAATGTAATGCTCTATGTGATCTTGGTGCTAGCGTTTCCACTATACCAAAGTCTTTGTGTGATGTGCTAGGTCTCGCCGATATGGATCCTTGTTCCCTTAATTTGCATCTTGCGGATTCCATGATTAAAAACCCATTGGGTAGAATAAATGATGTGCTTATTCTTGCAAATAGAAATTGTGTGCCCGTGGATTTTATTGTTCTTGATATTGAATGCAATCATTTTTGCCCCATAATACTTGGTAGGCCCTTCCTACGAACAATAGGTGCTATTATTGATATGAAAGAAGGTAATATAAGATTTCAATTTCCATTAAAGAAAGGGATGGAACACTTCCCTAGAAAGAGAATTAAATCACCTTATGAATCTATTATGAGGTCCACTTATGGAATTAACTTGAAGGATGACAACACTTGAAACTATGCATTATGCCTAGCTAGGGACATAAAACAATAGCGCTTGTTGGGAGGCAACCCAATGAATAAAATAAATTTTTGTTTTTACTTTCTGTTCTTATGAGTTTACACAATTATAGCCTCTGTTATTATTGTGTTTTTATCTTTTAATTAGTGTTTGTGCCAAGTAATGCCTTTGGGATGATTTGGATGATAGTATGATTGATGCTGTTGGAAAACAGAAACTTTTGCGTCCAGTGCTGGAATTTTGATTTTTTGCTGGATCGTGATAAAATTCTGAATTTGTTACACAGTATTGATATATGAATTTCCCACGTTCTCCCAAGTTTTCAGAATTTTAGAAGTTACATAAGTATGGCTTTTAAATAGATCTTTACAGACTGTTCTGTTTTAGACAGATTCTGTTTTTGTTGCATAGTTTGCTTATTTTGATGAATCTATGGATCGTATCGGGGGGTATGAGTCATGGAGAAGTTGGAGTACAGTATCATTATGCCAATATTAAATATGAATCAATTTACAACAGTACCTAAAGTTTAAGGTTTGTTTGTTATATTAACGGATCTCACGAGGTTTCTGTTGAGTTTTGTGTGCTGAAGTTTTCAAGTTTTGGGTGAGACTACGATGGATAAAGGAATAAGGAGCGGCAAGAGCCTAAGCTTGGGGATGCCCAAGGCACCCCAAGGTAATATTCAAGGAAGACTCAAGCGTCTAAGCTTGGGGATGCCCCTGAAGGCATCCCCTCTTTCGTCTACAATCTATCGGTAACTCAGTTGGAGCTATATTTTTATTCATCACATGATATGTGTTTTACTTGGAGCGTCTTGTGATATAGTTTGTTTGCTTTTTTGTTTTTCACAATCATCTTTGCTGAACACACCTTTTTGAGAGGGACACACATTATTCGTGATTTGTTAGAATACTCTATGTGCTTCACTTATATCTTTTGAGCTAGGCGGTTGCTCTAGTGCTTCACTTATATCTTTTAGAGCACGGCGGTGGTTATATTTTAAAGAAATAGTTGCACTCTCATGCTTCACTTATATATTTTGAGAGTCTAATGAATAGCAATGGTAATATGCACGGGTTATGAATTTGGTCCTGATATGATAGGTATTCAAGAGGGATATAATAAAAACTTTCATGTAGATCACTGAATATGATAAGTTTGATTCCTTGCAATAGTTTTGCGATATTAAGATGGTAATATGTGGGAGGTGCTAGTAGATAATTGTGGTTTAGTAAGAATATTGGTGTTAAGGTTTGTGATTCCCGAAGCATGCACGTATGATCTGTCGTTATGCTAAGAAGTTGGAGCATGATTTATTCTTGATTGTCTACATTTTGAGTGGCGGTCGGGGATGAGCGATGGATTTTTCCTACCAATATATCCCCCTAGGGGCATGCGTAGTAGTACTTTGCTTCGAGGGCTAATAAACTTTCGCAATAAGTATGTGAGTTCTTTATGACTAATGTGAGTCCATGGATTATACGGACTCTCACCTTTCCGCAATTTGCTGGCCTCTTCGGTACCGTGCATTGCCATTTCTCACATCGAGAGTCGGTGCAAACTTCGCCGGTGCATCCAAACCCCGTGATATGATACGCTCTATCACACATAAGCCTCCTTATATCTTCCTCAAAACAGCCACCATACCTACCTATCATGGCATTTCCATAGCCATTCCGAGATATATTGCCATGCAACTTCTACCGTTCCATTTTTATGACACACATCATCATTGTCATATTGCTTTGCATGATCATATAGCTGACATAGTATTTGTGGCTCAGCCACCGTTCATCATTTTTTATACATGTTATGCTAGTATCATTGCACATCCTGGTACACTGCCGGAGGCATTCATATAGAGTCATATTGTTCTAGTATCGAGTTTTAACATTGAGTTGTAAGTAAATAAAAGTGTGATGGTCATCATTATTAGAGCATTGTCCCAGTGAGGAAAGAATGGTGGAGACTAATGAGTCCTCGAAAAAATGGGGATGAGGTCCATGAGACCGTTCTAAAAAAAGAGAGGCCAAAAAGAGCCCACAAAAAATGAGAGAAAAAGAGAGAAGGGGCAATGTTACTATCCTTTTTCCACACTTGTGCTTCTGAGTAGCACCATGTTTTTCATATAGAGAGTCTCCTATTTTTTCAATTTCATATACTAGTGGGAATTTTTCATTATAGAACTTGGCTTGTATATTCCGATGATGGGCTTCCTCAAATGCCCGAGGTCTTCATGAGCAAGCAAGTTGGATTTACACCCACTTAGTTTTTCATGTTGAGCTTTCATACACTTATAGCTCTTAGTGCATCCGTTGCATGGCAATCCCTACTCCTCACATTGACATCAATTGATGGGCATCTCCATAGCCCGTTGATTAGCCTCATCGATGTGAGACTATCTTCTTATTTCTGACTTCCCCTTATTGATCTCTACCACCACACTCTATTCCACCCATACACTACTGGAATCAGGAGATTTGCCATCAGCTAGCTCTTTGCCGTCTGCCAGCTGATGGCAAAGAGATTCTTTGCCGTCAGCTTTGGAAAAGCAGACGGCAAAGAAAGGACTCATGGCAAAAATTAATTTTGCCATCAGTTCTTTCTTTGCCGTCAGCTAGCTGACGGCAACAAGGAAAAGGACAGACGGCAAAGAGGGGGTGGGCCCCTACGTCGGCTAGGTCAACTCGGTGCCGTCAGCTGGAAGTTTGCCATCTGCTATTTTCCTCTTTGCCGTCTGCTAGCAGACGACAAAGAGGGGCGTGGGGCTAACCCTAACGGCCCCCTCTTTGCCGTCTGCTAGCAGATGGCAAAGAGGGTTGCCTTAACGGGCAGCCCCGTCAATCTCTCTCTCTCTCTCTTGCTCAAACCGGCCTGCGCCCTCTCTCTCTCTCTCTCTCGTTCTCTCGCTGCCGCCCGTCGCAGCCCGCTGCCCAGCCGCCCCGCGCCGCCCCGCCGCAGCCCGCTGCCCAACCGCCCCGCGCCGCCGCCCCACGCCACCGCCCTCTGCACCGACGCCCTCTGCCCAGCCGCCCCGCGCCGCCGCCTCCCCGCCGCCGCCACTGCCCAGCCGCCCTGCGCGGTCGCCCTCTGCACCGACGCCGGCCGCCCCGACGAGCCCCGACGCCTTCTGCCCCGACGAGCTCCGCCTCCGCCTCTGCCCCGCCCTCTGCCCCGACCCCCCCCTCCGGTGAGCCCCACCCCCCTCTGTTTTTCTTAGGTTAATTAGGGATTAGAACTCATGACCTTCTGGGTGGATAGATAGGGATTAGAACTCACACTTGATGGATAGAGATGGATAAGAAAGCCCTGGTAAAAATTTGAGGCAAAACAAATGAACTTTGTTTCACAAAACTTTCAAAACTAGTTTCTGCATGAAGTGGAAAAATGGATGATCTCTCTCTCTCTCTCTCTCTCTCTCTCTCTCTCTCTCTCTCTCTCTCTCTCTCTCTCTCTCTCTCTCGTTCTCTCGCTGCCGCCCGTCGCCGCCCGCTGCCCAGCCGCCCCGCTCCGCCCCGCCGCCGCCAGCTGCCCAGCCGCCCCGCCGCAGCCCGCTGCCCAGCCGCCCCGCGCCGCCACCCTCTGCACCGACACCCTCTGCCCAGCCGCCCCGCGACGCCGCCTCCCCGCCGCCGCCCGCTGCCCAGCCGCCCCGCGCCGCCGCCCTCTGCACTGACGTCGGCCGCCCCGACGAGCTCTGGCGCCTTCTGCCCCGACGAGCTCCGCCTCCGCCTCTGCCCCGCCCTCTGCCCTGACCCCCCCCCCCTCCGGTGAGCCCCACCCCCCCTCTGTTTTTCTTAGGTTAATTAGGGATTAGAACTCATGACCTTCTGGGTGGATAGATAGGGATTAGAACTCACACTTGATGGATAGAGATGGATAAGAAAGCCCTGGTAAAAATTTGAGGCAAAACAAATGAACTTTGTTTCACAAAACTTTCAAAACAAGTTTCTGCATGAAGTGGAAAAATGGATGATCTTCATAACAAATGGATGATCTGGTTTCTCAAACTTGGTAGGATGGATATTTGACAACAAATATAGCTCTAGGAATTATTTGGGAATTTTTGGAGAAAAATCCCTGTGTAAAGTTTTCAAACCCTAGAAATTAGCAGGAACTGAATTCTGTAGATCTAGAGAGATTTTTGTCATGCTAGTAGGATTCAAACATAACTTGGCAAAGTTTTTATTCCACCTAAATCAAGGACTTGTAGTTCAAGCCATGACTTAAGGGTTTTTGAAAACCTAATTTTAGAAAATGCTTTTTAGCCAAAATGCTTTGCAAGATAAATATTTTTATGACCTATTCCCATGTCATGATTTGTGGTAGAAATTTGGGATTTAAATCTGGAGTAGAATGATCATATGAATTTTCCTCAGTTTTAGAGCACTTTATGCAAGCCGAATATCAAATTTAAATTCAAACAAAAGAAAACAAAATATTCAAAAAAGAAGCCAAAATGTCCACTCAGACACAATTAAAGATTCAAACAACACTATTAGCTCTAAGTTATTAGGAGGCAAAACTCAGGGTGTTACAGAATATCACCTTACGAGGCCAAAATTGCAAGTATATAGTGTGACCCAGACTCAACTAATACCTTTCTGCCAAGCTAGTAGATACAACCCTAAGATAAGACTACAGAGTGAATCCCTGGCAACCTTGACCTTCTGGCGCGACACCCCAGCACGACACCCCAGCACGACGACGTTAGGTCATATATTTTTCGATTTTGTTATAAAAAACATCATATTTGTGTTGATCGGGTGGATTTAAATGTGCAGTTGTTTCGTCGCTGCGAGGGTCTGGTGTTCGACGACCTCCCCGTGCGAGGGTCTGGTGTTCGACGACCTCCCCGTGCGTTCGTCGGTGAGCACAAATGACATCTCCTCCTCCCCCCTTCATTTGCTCTGTTCCGGTCTTCGTGCCGATGAAACTTGCTAGCTATAGGTAGATTGAATCATCAGTATGCGTGACCAGTATGCGTCTCCTGTTCTAAAGGGTTACATTTATAAATATGCATGCATTTGCATATTTATAACTGTGATTCTTTCGAATTGTCCAACGTTATCCATGGACAGCCCGAGTATGTGTAGATTGGGTTCATTTTCCCATATGCTCTGCTCCGGATCCGATGCAGAATTTTGTCAGTGCCTCCCTGTTGTTCTCCGGGTACACATCCTCTCTGTTTATTGCCGAGACGTGTATCAGGAGAACAGCGGGGAGGTGCTGCCGAAATTTTGCGTCGGATCCGGAGCAGAGAATGGGAAAATGAACCCAATCTACACATACTCGGGTGGAATTAGGACCTATCTTTACCTATTAGCGTGTAGGTTGCATGGACGTAATAAAACTGACAAACTTGATTAACTGATGAATATATATGCTGAATTATGTATATATTTCTTGTGTGTCCAGTAGATAGGCAAGATGAGTGATCGTGCGTGGCTGTATACCGGTCACACTAGTCAGAAAGACATGACCGATGGATGGTTAACAAAAACCAAGGGGTTTGTGAGAGCCGCATTTGAAAATGGCCAGAGAAAAACCTGGTGCCCCTGTGTCCGGTGCGACAACTTTCAAAAGAGGACAGAGGTTGAAATGGGTAAACACTTGCAGAATTGGGGTTTTACGCCTGATTATACGGTGTGGACATTTCATGGTGAGTCTGCCCAACGTGCCAGAGCTGAGGTGGTTCGTCGTCGCACGGACGAGCATGGTACCGGGATCGAAGACATGGTGCAAGACTTTGATGATGCTCGGGATTCGGACGGTGAGATGGAGGATTCTGCAAAGGCCTTCAATGAAATGTTGGAGTCTTCAAAACGTCCTCTCCACGAGCACACTGAGCTTTGTCAGCTGGAGGCCATCGCACAAGTAATGGCTCTGAAGGCTCAATTCAACTTGGGCAGAGAATGCTGCGACGTGATGATGACACTATTTGGACGCTTTCTACCCAAAGGCCATGTAATGCCTACAAACCTGTACCAGTCGGACAAAATCCTCCGTGTACTTAAGATGCCCTATGAGAAGATAGATGCCTGTGAGAATGGATGTGCCTTATTTAGGCTTGAGTATGCGGACTTGAACTATTGTCCCATTTGCAAGTCTTCCAGGTATGTTGTGGTAGACAACGGTATGGGTGAGAAGAGTCAGACCAAAATCACCGTTAATGTTCTTCAGTATATGCCAATCATACCAAGACTTCAACGTCTTTTCATGGTCGAAGAGACGGCAAGATAGATGACATGGCACAAATTGGGCAAAAGAACCGAACTAGATGCAGATGGGAATCTGATGTTGGTACACACATCGGACGCTTTTGCGTGGAAGCATTTCGATGCATTACATCAGGATAAAGCGGCAGATCCAAGGCATCCTCGAGTCGCCATCAGCACGGATGGGTTCAATGTGTTTGGTATGACGGCAACCCAATACAGTTGTTGGCCTGTATTTGTCATTCCACTCAATCTCCCCCCCCGGACAGATTATGCAAAGAAAGAACATTTTCCTGACGTTGATAATTCCGGGGCCCAACTATCCGGGGAAGAATATGAATGTGTACATTCAGCCGCTTAAGGATGAATTGCAAGAAGCTTGGGATAATGGGATCAAGACATACGACGCCGCTACAAAACAAAACTTCCCAATGCATGTGTGGTACATGTACTCGATGCATGACTTGTCGGCGTATGCGCTATTCATTGGCTGGTGTGTGCATGGAAGGTTCCCGTGCCCCACATGCAAGGCAGCTCTTCAGTTTCGTTGGCTGCAGGCGGGTCGCAAGTATTCTTGCTTCAACTTGCATAGACAGTTCCTGGATCCTCGCCATAAGTTCAGAAAAGACAAGAAGAACTTCATCAAAGGTAGAGTTGTGAAAAACTCAGCACCACCTGCGTTGACAGGCCAACAGATCCTGGATCAGTTAAATGCTCTCGAGCCTGATGCAGAGCGTCCAGGGTATTTCAAGGGGTATAATTCGGAACACGCCTGGACTCACAAGACATGCTTGTGGGATCTGCCTTACTTCAAAGACCTCCTTTGCCCACACAACATCGACGTGATGCACACTGAAAAGAATATCGCCGAGGCCCTTTTTGGTACATTGTTCGGCATAGAGGGGAAGTCAAAGGATAATCCTAAGGCTAGAATCGATCAGGAGGCTCTATGTGATAGACCGTTACAAAACATGCGACAACCGAAAGGAAAGCAGAACTGGACGAAGCCAAAGGCATGGTTCAATCTTGGAAGGCCAGCTATGAGGGAAATTATCTTGTGGGTGAAAATGCAGTTGATGTTCCCCGATGGGTATGCAACGAATCTAAAGAGGGGAGCGAGTCTTGAAAAATTGAAAATATTTGGTCTCAAGAGTCATGATTGGCACATATGGCTTGAGCGGGTAATGCCGGTGATGTTGCGTGGCTTTATCCCTGAGGATGAATGGCTAGTACTAGCAGAGCTGAGCTATTTCTTCCGTGTTCTTTGTGTGAAAGAACTATCGCCTGGCTTGCTAGATGAAATGGAAGAGTTGGCGCCGGAGTTGATCTGCAAGTTAGAGAAGATCTTTCCACCGGGCTTCTTTAATCCAATGCAGCATTTGATTCTGCATCTCCCGACCGAGGCAAGATTGGGGGGGGGGGGGCCCGTGCAAAATCGTTGGTGCTACGCAACTGAGAGGTTGCAGAAGACGCTTCGAGCAAAATGTAAAAATAAACATAGAATTGAAGCATCGATGGCCGAGGCATTCATTACTAAGGAGGCGGCAAACTTCGTGACAGCACACTACGAAGCCAAAAATCGTCATTTGCATAATCCGAAGCCTCGGTACAATGCTGGCGACCCTAAAAAAGGTGGATCCAACCTGAGCCTATTCAAAGGGAAGCTCGCACCAGCCGGTGCTTCGAAACCAGTAGGGTTGGATGTCGAAGAATGGCGGACCATTTCGTTGTATATCTTCAACAACCTAACAGAAGTGCGGCCGTACATCGAGTAAGTTCTCGGTACATTGTTTCACAACTTCTAATTCCTTTGAACTGCTCTTATTACCGGATATTTGATACAGTCGATACGTCGCCAAATTCTCGGATGGAGCGGTGATCCAAAAGGATTCCATCGAAGAGTATGAGCTTTTGGCAAAGCATGGAGGCGGCTATCCCGGTTTCATCTCTTGGTTCAAACAAACGGTAATTTCCATTAGACCATTTCATTTCTTCGTCTAATTTGCGGCGAATGCAACAATCCTTCTGTATTAAACTTGTAGGCTAATTCAGAGTCAATGGACGCCGAACTGAGACGAGTCGCTAATGGTTTTGACTATAAGGTCCGTTCATTTGACAAATACGACATCAACGGGTATCGCTTTCGTACCTTTGGCAAAGAGCTATCTATGGCCGACCGAAAGTCTACAAATTGTTGTGTCTCTGCTATCAGCAAAGGAGATACCGAGTATTATGGAAGAGTTGAAGCAATTTATGAACTTCTATTCTATGGTGAAAACCCACCGAACGTCGTAGTCTTCAAATGTTATTGGTTCCAGCCGAAGGAGACTAGAAGGACTCATGAACATTTAGGGCTAGTCGAAATCAAACAAAGCACCAATTTAGATGTTCCCGATGTCTATATTACGGCTCAACAGGCGACCCAAGTTTTCTATCTACCGTGGGCCTGCCAAACTGATCCAAATCTGAATGGTTGGGATGTCGTTTATGAAGTGCCGCCACGTGTTAGACCACCTCCCCCCAATGAAGAGGATTATGAACCTCACATTAACCCAGACACATATGAAGGAGAATTCTTCCAAGAAACACGTCTTTCCAAAAAACGTTTCATGAACCGCTCTACTTCACCCTAGAACATTGAAGTAGACAGCGACGGTGAATCCGACTTCACCCCTGAGCCAGAACAAGAAGAGCCGGAAGAAGAAGAGGTTACTGCTGCGGATGACCTGTCAATGCTTGACCGATTACATAAAGGAGGCCTTCCACATGTTGATGCCGCTGAACCCGATGAGCACGTCATCCAAGATAGTGATGATGATGATGCATTTATTGATCCCGGAGCATATATAGACGATCAAGATTTCTATTAGTTCATGTCAGGTATTCAATTTTTATTATATACATATATATTAATAGTTCATGTCAGGTATTCAATTTTTATGATATATACATGATGATGATACACTTAAATTATATACATATTATTATTCATGTCAGGTTTTCAATTTTTTTATGTTGTACTAATTTCGTTTACTCTTTGTCATGGCAGGTGTTGGAAGATGGTGGGCGCGGGTCCAGAGCGCTCCGCGGCTCCTTCTTCGTCGGCGCGTGGTGGGAGGGGTACTTCCATTCCAGCCCAGTCTCTCCAGAGAGCGCTGATCGACAGTCTACAGACACCGGTGGGCGCTTCTTCGTCGGCGTCGTTGCCCATCGAGAGATGAGGTCGGGGGAAGAAGAGAGCTAGTAGAGCAGGACATGGCCGCGGGAGAGGTAGGCAGGCTGCTACGCCTTCCTCGCCGCCAACCCCAGCTGATTCACCCGAGCACAGGACTGCTAGGGTGGACGACCCGTCTGAGGTGGAGGCTACGCGGACTCCGGTCCACGAGCCTCGGGTCGACGAGCCTTCGACCCACGAGACTCCTGTCCTAGAGGCTTCGTCCCACAAGACTCCGGACCAGGGTAGGGATCAGGCTACGTCTCAGGAGACCCGATGGGATGCCTGGCCGGAGTCGAGTGGCCATGCTGATGGTGGCGGGGATCGGTTTTCTGATAGTGGGGGCGAGGTGGTTGAGGGGCGCACCGTCTACCAGCGTGGTAGTACACGGCTACTGCCCGTGCCGGCGACCCGCGAGCAGAGGTGGTTGATTAGGCCTGATGGGGAGAAGTAAGTGCATTTACTTTTTTTTTAACCTTTTGCCTTCACGTTTCTTGAAATATCTAATGCGTTGGCCTTGTCATATTGCAGGGGTTGGCACCACGCCAAGGAAGTCCGCAGGCAAAACACCGTCCTTGGTGTGATTTGCCGGCAAAACTTCCCGGGGTTTGTCACGTTGCCCGGTGAGGGTCAGCTTCCCCAGCTAGGATTGAGCTGGGAGCACTACTTGGCTGCCCCGGCCCCGCCGGAGGAGTGGATCGACGGTGTCTTGTGCACCACGAGGGCCAAGATGGTGCACAGAAAGTTTTGGGTAATTCATCCTTTACACAATTAAAAATCAACAATAGCTAGTTATTGTACTAATCAGTGTTGTCTTGTTTGATTGCAGACCTTCTACAGGTGTGAGGAGGGATATGAGGAGGCCGCGGCACAGGTTATCGATGCCGAGTGCAAGCGCCTACTACAAAACTTACGGCACGAGGCTCGGCCGCAGGCTGTTCGAGACTACTACGCCTCGCGTGGTATTAAGAAGGACAAGCCGTCGAGCCGCGAAAAGTTTCTGAAGAAGGAGCAGTACATGCAGGTAATTACCTATTCTTAAGGCCTTGTACTTAGTTTTCTTGATTTGATTCGTAGGCGTAGCGCTCAAATTTCTCTATACTGACTTAGGTGCCCCCGAGATGGTGTGCGGATAAGATGGATTGTTGGGAGGCGTTGGTGAATGAGTGGTGCTCATACGAATGGCTAGCCATCCACAACAATGCCAAGGACCGGCGTGCCCAAATGGTTGGTGTGCCACACCATCAAGGCAGCGCCAACTTATATCAGTTCGGGCGGAACTAGGTATGTGTTTTGTTTCATGATTCATGCAATTCATTCTTCATGCTAGCTTCAGGTATCTGAGCCCGCGTCATTTACTAATACTTTGTTCCTCTCTTTTAGGCGCGACACAATAACACGGAGGTGCCACAGGTGTACGACCTCTATGCCATGGCCCATACTGCAAAGTACAAGAAGGCCAAGGCATTCTCTGAGTCTGACCTCGATAATCCAGAGAACTTCACCAACATCTCCTCCCACCACAAGCTCGTGAGGTACAGAGAGGAGGGGAAGGCGAGGAAAGGGGAGGACTTTAACCCGAGCCAGCAGCCTATTGATCCAGAGCTGGTGATGATATCTGGTGGCGGGAGGCCCCATGGCTCGATAACCATTGGAGATGGACTGATAAGTTGTCCTCGCACTCTCCCGGAGATCAAGTCGTGCCAAACGAGCTCCTGTCCTGAGATAAGGCCTCGTCCACGGCCAATGGAGCTCGCCATCGAGGTTAGTTATACAGACTCAGATACCTTTCCTCCATTACATTGTGTGTGTGGCCATCGATGATTACAATGCTAACGAGGAGTGGTGTTGCAGGCTGCTCTTCAGAAAGAGAGAGCGACAACCCAGGCGCTTCTGGAGGAGAGGGACCGGGTGGCGGCGGAGAAGGAACTGCTTTTGGAGGAGAAGACGGCTAGGTTGTTGGAGGAGGAGAGGGCACGGAATGACGCGGCTCACCGGGCCATGTACGAGCTCCTCGTAGTAAGTTTCTTCTGCATATTAGCCAAATCATGCACGTAATGTTCGTTTCATTACTAACTAATATGACTGACTCGTCAAAACCAAATGTGCAGTCTATGTGCGAGAAGACCGGTCAGTCCCCTCCGCCGATGCCGATCATTACTAGAGCGGGAACGGTGAGTTTCATTTGAATGGTCATTATTTACTAGTCTTAACATTTGAGTGTCATCATGCTAACGAGACTTTGCAAATGATCTTTGGTGCAGCATAACTCCGGAGCCGCATCGCACACCCCTTCTCCAGGGCAACCTTCTCCAGGTGATCGCGGTTGCCAGAGCAACCCCGGTGCTTGACCTCCGTGATGACGACGACGGTAAGTTTTCTCTAGTGTTTTGCTTAACAAATGCATACTTAGCTTCGTACATGCTAGGTAGCCCTATTATGCCACATACTTAGCTTATTTTCCCCAAAAAAGACATACTTAGCTAATTATCCTCCAAAATGACATAATTAGCTTATTTAGTTCATTTATGACATAATTAGCTTATTCATTTCAAAAATGGCATAATAACCTTGGTTAGCTCATAAATGTCATATACTTAGCTTATTTTCCTCCAAAATGACATAATTACCTAAGTTAGCTCTAAAATGACCTATACTTACCTAAGTTAGCTAAAAAATGGCATAATTACCTAGGTTAGCACAAAAATGACCTATACTTACCTTATTTTCCTCCAAATTGACATAATAAGCTTAGTTAGTTCAAAAATGGCATAATTACCTAAGTTAGCTCTAAAATGACACAAATAAGGAATAAGAAGAAGAAAAACAAGGAAGAGGAGAAAAAGAAAGAATAGAAGAAGAAAGAGAAGAAAAAGAAAGAATAAAAGAAGAAGAATGAGAAGGAAAAGGATAAAAAGATAGAAGAGAAGAAGAAAGATGAGAAAAGGAGAGAAGAAGAAGAAAATATATTCTTATTCTTCCTTTTTCTCTTCTTTCTTTTTCTCCATCTTCTACTCCTTCTTATTCTTATTCTTTTTCTTTCTTTCTTCTTCTTCTTCTTCTTCTTCATCTAGTCTTCTTTTTTCTTCTTCTTCTTCTTCTTCTTCTTCTTCTTCTTCTTCTTCTTCTTCTTCTTCTTCTTCTTCTTCTTCTTCTTCTTCTAGTCTTCTTCTTCTTCTTCTTCTTCTTCTTCTTCTTCTTCTTCTAGTCTTCTTATTCTTCTTCCTATACTTACCTTAAGGAATAATGACACAAAGGCATAATTACCTAGGTTAGCACAAAAATGACCTATACTTACCTTATTTTCCTAGGTTAGCACAAAAATGGCATACTTACCTAGGTTAGCTCTAAAATGACACAAATAAGGAATAAGATGAAGAAAAACAAGGAAGAGGAGAAAAAGAAGGAATAGAAGAAGAAGAAGAAGACTAGAAGAAGAAGAAGACTAGAAGAAGAAGACTAGAAGAAGAAGAAGAAGAAGAAGAAGAAGAAGAAGACATACTTAGCTAATTATCCTCCAAAATGACATAATTAGCTTATTTAGTCCATTTCTTCTTCTTCTTCTTCATCTTCTAGTCTTCTTCTTCTTCTTCTTCTTCTTCTTCTTCTTAGCTTATTTTCCCCAAAAAAGACATACTTAGCTAATTATCCTCCAAAATGACATAATTAGCTTATTTAGTCCATTTATGACATAATTAGCTCATTCGTTTAAAAAATGGCATAATAACCTTGGTAACCTCATAAATGTCATATACTTAGCTTATTTTCCTCCAAAATGACATAATAAGCTTGGTTTCCTCCAAAATGACATAGTAAGCTTAGTAAGCTCAAAAATTGCATAATTACCTAGGTTAGCTCAATAATGACCTATACTTAGCTTATTTAGTTCATTTATGACATACTTAGCTTACTTAGGTCAAAAATGGCATAATAACCTTGGTAAGCTCCCAAATGTCATATACTTAGCTTATTTTCCTCCAAAATGACATAATAACCTTACTTAGCTCCAAAATGACCTATTTTACCTAGGTTAGCTCTAAAATGACCTATACTTAGCTTCGTTTCCTCCAAAATGACATAATAAGCTTAGTTAGCTCAAAAATTGCATAATTACCTAGGTTAGCTCAATAATGACCTATACTTAGCTTATTTAGTTCATTTATGACATAATTAGCTTACGTACATCAAAAATGGCATAATAACCTTGGTAAGCTCATAAATGTCATATACTTAGCTTATTTTCCTCCAAAATGACACAATAGGCTTACTTAGCTCCAAAATGACCTATTTTACCTAGGTTAGCTCTAAAATGACACAATTAAGCAATAAGAAGAAGAAAAACAAGAGGAGAAAAAGAAAGAGAAGAAAAACTCTTCTTCTTCTTCTTCTTCTTCTAGTCTTCTTCTTCTAACTTTCTTATTTCTCATTTTGCAGATTTGATTCACTTCACAGAAGCTTGCGTTGATGGAGTGCTTGTCTTTACTTTTTGTTTTGATTTTGTACGATGAACAATGTGAAACTTGCTACCTATGGATGACACTTTGTAATATGGATGAAACTATTGTAATGGAAGAGTTGGATGAAACTTGCTACCTATGGATGCCTCTTTACTTTTTGTTTTGATTTGCTATATATCTGTTGGATGATCATATCCATATGGAAGGGATATGTATGTTGGATGAAATTATTGTGAAATATATATATATATATATATATATATCATATATTTGCTGTGAAAATGATTGGATATAACAGAAAACAGAATAAAAAGGGGCAATACAGGCACTTTGCCGTCTGCCACTGACGGCAAACGTGACACGTGGCAGCAACCTGTGCAACCTGGGAGCACGGGGTCTGACCAATTTGGTCACTTTGCCGTCGGTGGCAGACGGCAAAGGCTGGTGGGGGTTTGCCGTCGGTGGCAGACGGCAAAGTGGTTGGGGCTTTGCCGTCGGTGCCAGACGGCAAAGTCTTCCAATAGCCACCTAAGCCCAGCTGACGTCATCGGGCTGACGGCAAAGGTGGTTGAGCCTTTGCCGTCCGCAGGCAGACGGCACAGTCTTCCGTTAGCCACCTAACGGGGCTAACCTAATTAGTATGCCGTCCACAGACTATGCCGTCCGCTTCGCCTGAATGGCAGACGGCAAATCTCTTTGCCGTCCGCTTCGGTTATGCAGACGGCAAAGCAGCCCTTTACCATGGTTTTCTGTGCTGGGCGTGGGGCCGTCTGCCAGCAGACGGCAAAGGCTTTGCCGTCCGTGAACCTATACTTTGCCGTCTGCCATGGCAGACGGCAAATCTCCTGATTCCAGTAGTGATAGTGCTATATCTATGGCTTGCGCTCATGTATTGCGTGGGGGTTGAAAAAGCTGAAGCATGTTAAAAAGTATGAACCAATTGCTCGGCTTGTCATCGGGGTAGTGCATGACAAGTATTTTGTGTTAAGAAGATGGAGCATGACAAGATTATATGATTTTGTAGGGATAACGTTTTTTAGCATTTTTATTTTGAAAGACATGATTGTTTATTAGTATGCCTGAGTATTGATGTCTTTATGTCAAACTATAGACTATTGCCTTGAATCATTCGGATCTTATTATTCATACCATAAGAGAAAGATTACATGATGAAACATATTAGGTAGCATTCCACATCAAAAAATCTGTTTTTATCATTTACCTACTCGTGGACGAGCAGGAATTAAGCTTGGGGATGCTTGATACGTCTCCAACGTATCTATAATTTTTGATTGTTCCATGCTATTATAGTATCAATCTTGGATGTTTTTATATGCAATTGTATATCATTTTTTGGGACTAACCTATTAACCTAGTGCCCATTGCCAGTTGCTGTTTTCTGCTTGTTTTTGGTTTTTCAGGAAATCAGTACCAAACGAAGTCCAAATGCCACGAAACTTTTTGGAGATTTTTTTCTGGACAAAAGAGACCCTGGAGACTTGGAGAGGAGGCCAGAAGGTTCACGAAGCCTCCATAAGGCAATAGTGCGCGGCCCCAGGGGGCGCGCCCTGATGCCTTATGGTGCCCTCGTGGCTCCGTTTGACCTAATTCCACTTCTATAAATTCTCAAATATCGGGAAACCAACAGAGAACCACCCCGAATAACTTTTACGCCGCCGCAAGCCTCTGTTCTTCCGCGATCCCATCCGGAGGCCTTTTCCGGTACTCTGCCGGAGGGGGAATCGATCACGGAGGGCTTCTACATCAACCTTGCTGCCCTTCCGATGATGTGTGAGTAGTTTACCACAAACCTACGGGTCCATAGCTAGTAGTCAGATGGCTTCTTCTCTCTCTTTGATCTTCAATACCATGTTCTTCTCGATGTTCTTGGAGTTCTATCCGATGTAATCTTCTTTTGCGGTGTGTTTGTTGGGATCCGATGAATTATGAGTTTATGATCAGATTATTCATGAGAAATATTTGAGTCTTCTCTGAACTCTTTTATGCATGATTATTATAGCTTTGTATTTCTCTCCGATCTATCGATTTGGTTTGGCCTACTAGATTGATTTATCTTGCAATGGGAGAGGTGCTTTGTGATGGGTTCAATCTTGCGGTGCTCAATCCCAGTGACAGAAAGGGACATGACACGTATTTGTATTGTTGCCATTAAGGATAAAAAGATGGGGTTTAATCATATCGCTTGAGTTTACTTTGTCTACATCATGTCATCTTGCTTAAGGCGTTACTCTGTTTCATACTTAATACCCAAGATGTATGCTGGATAGCGGTCAATGGGTGGAGTAATAGTAGTAGATGCAGGCAGGAGTCGGTCTACTTGTCTCGGGCGTGATGCCTATATACATGATCATTGCCATGAATCCGTCATAATTATTTGCTTTTCTATCAATTGCCCTGCAGTAGTTCGTTTACCCACCGTATGCTATGTGTTCGAGAGAGAAGCCTATAGTGAAAACTATGGCCCCCGGGTCTACTTTATCATATATAAAAAACCTAAAAATACCTTGCTGCAATTTATTTACTTTTATTTTATTTAGTATTTTAGTTTATCTATCTACCACTATCAGAATTAATCCTTGCAAATAACCGCTAAGAGGATTGACAACCCTCTTATTTGCGTTGGGTGCAAGTGTTTGCTTTTGTGTGTGCAGGTGCGCTTAACGGGATTTTGCTTGGTTCTCCTACTGGATTGATAACCTTGGTTCTTAACTGAGGGAAATACTTATCTCTACTATACTGCATCATCCTCTCCTCTTCGGGGAAATACCAACGCAGTCTACAAGTAGCAGTGATCATTTCGGTCACGATGAAGGATCCATCAGTGTGGAATTTGAGAACTTTCATCTCTTCTTCAACTTCAATGTGCTCGATATGACTCTTGTTAAATGCTTGATGTTGTAAGTACTTCACCAACTCTGATCAACTTCTCCATACAAGGTTGTAATCGAAAAAAAGCTAACTGTATTGTATTCCTCTCAGGGGATTGATCACACAAAGAAAAATGTAGGGAGTGTATTTCATAGATCCTCACGTAGCAAATGGCACATTATTACGTGGTGGCACAGATAATCGGGAGTGGGCCATTGGCAAGGTCGTCAGTATCTTGTGTCACACGCCCCATGCAGAACTCTTTCTCTGGCCATATCATGAAGGGTACGTCAAATAAACAACCACACATACATTGACCGTCTTTCACATTTCGTCATAGCTCGTAAGTTCATGGTTTTCTTAATCTGTAGCATTCACTGGATCTTGGTAGTCATTGCTCCAAACTAGAACAGAGTTTACTACCTGGATTCTCTCAGAGATTCAATAAAGCCTCAGGATCTGACGCATCTTCAGCAATTCATGGATATGTATTGAATTCTATGATGTTAAAATTTGCATTCATATCTGGTTCAAGAACTGAGTATGTGGAAATTCATCTTCATTTGCAGTGTGTTGGCATCGTGCATAACTAAACGAGGGAACCAGTTCAAGAGTGCACTACCTCCGCAGCACGAGATCGTTTATCCGGTAAGACACCGAAATCCGTTATTTTCAGAAAATGTATCCAAAAGTTTGCAAATACCTTTTATTACGCTAGTCTAATGTTCAAGTTTCTAAATAAACCTCTTTCTATTTCTCTCCAAAGAAAAAATAATATCTTACACCGGTTAGGTTGCTCCTAACAGGGCAAATACATGACTAATTCTGTACAAAAAATTTCAGTATCCTCAGCAACAACCAGGGACCAACCTTTGTGGATACTATGTCTGCAAACACATGATCTCCATCTTCAAATCTACTGATTGCTGTAACGATGCACGCAATTTAGCACCAGTAAGTCTGTATCTTAATTAATATCTTCTACTCCACTCGTATGGCACATTCTGATCTAAAAATCCCGCAACTCATCTTTGAACCGATGACCCCTGAACCGCTCCCCGCTGGTGAATTGATGGAGGTTAGGAGATTTATCAGCAACTTCTTCCTGAATCACTACATCAATCCCACTGGTGATAATGAAGATTTCAGCATGGCTGTTCCTGAAACAATGAGTAAATATTCAACACGAGTTAGCCGCTAAACATATACGCATGGATGCATTATTTTCCATGTGATGAGGTCTTCGTATTTCGTACACTATGATTATGTACTGCATTTGTCGATAAATCAGTGGAATTTAGCTAGCATTTGTTTAATTGCATATTGTTGCGAATTCTGATGAATGTTCGTCCTGTGGACACTATTTGTTTAATTGCATATTGTGGCGAATTTGCTTTTTGCAGGGCAATTCAAATGTGCTATTTTTGCTTTAACCTGGCCATTGATGCGCACACGGTTCGACTAAATGAGTGTGTGCGATCCAGAACGGAAAGCACACGCCACTCATAGCGGAACCGTCGGTGATACACAACAAATCGCAGACAATTTGGAGCACTTCTACGTGTGCGTAGGGGCTCCTGAACCATTTGTGATAGCACATTATCGCACACGAGAGCTTAGAGGAAACCGTGCCCAATGCAAAATACAATCTCACTCATAAATTGTTCAGGAAACGTGTGCGATGATGTCATGCATGGCAGACGATTGCCATATAATACTCGTGTGCGATAGGCCACATATCACGCACAGTTTCTATGATGACCCGTGTGCTTTAGGTACTATTTCGCAAACGGTCCAATGTGAAACACCGTTTGGTTTCCCTGCTCAATTAGAAATATTTGACTCGTGAGAAACGTGAGCGATATGTTCATGCATCGCATACGATTACATTTGGGGACGCGTCTGCATCAGCGCTCCCTATCGCCGACGGTTTCTGGGTCGTGTGGGAAGGACCCCCCCTATCGCACACACAGGCAAGGCGACGATTTAAAACTCCGTCGCGGAAAGGGGTTAAAAACCGTTTGT
This sequence comes from Elymus sibiricus, assembly GCA_039707655.1. Classification (NCBI taxonomy): domain Eukaryota; kingdom Viridiplantae; phylum Streptophyta; class Magnoliopsida; order Poales; family Poaceae; genus Elymus; species Elymus sibiricus. The sequence continues at coordinate 2,063,082 of CM077670.1, read as the reverse complement.
ATAGCAGCTCGTTGTACCAGTGATTAGGTGAAATCACGAGTATCCATGGTTTAGGGTAGATCGGTCGTCGCCCTTGGACACCTAGGTCACGAGAGTAGGGAAGAGAAATAAAACTTCTGGTTTCTCGATAGTGCCAAAACTGTATAGATTTTTTAAAAAAAAATTGTTAGGAATTCCCTAAAAATATAATTGTATTTTTTAGGGGACCTAACAAATATAATTGTGACTTCAGATTCATGCCTAGGAGGACTAGAACCTAGACGGTAGAATTATACAATCTCTTCGCCCCCCACTAAGTGAGCTACCCCCCCCCCCCCCCTCCCAAAAGACTCACTTCTTAAAACCATCAAGATTTAGTATTTGTTCCTACATAAAAAAATCATGAGAAAAGTGAGGTAAATCAAAAAAATAGTATATGAAAAACAAAAGGCTGAAGTATCATGAGAAAAGTGAGGTAAATAAGAAAATCATATATGAAAAACAAAAGGCTGAAGTTTTTCTTTAAAAAAAATAAACTAGCTAAAAGAAAACATGGGGAAAATAGAATAAAAATACGGGAAAACCATGAAAGTAGTACTTTACGAAACACAAAGAAACCTAGAAAAGAAATGAGAAAAATTGAGGGCGTGGGAGGGGATAGAAATAACCCATAATCAGGTGAAATCACGAGTATCCATGGTTAATTTTCTTGAATACAGTTTATCATGTTCCATGGTTTTTCTTGAATTTTGTCGCCAAGTTCCAAAATTTTCTACTTCCTCCGATCCGAATTAATTGACGCAACCTCTATACAATTGTTATGAATTTTACATTCCTGTAATCTTTAGTAATTTTACTAGAATATTTATATAATTGCTTAACTTGTAGATATTCATTTGTAGGTTTTATTGATATTTTTGTTCTTATTTTGCTGCACTTGAAACCGTGCCGTGTCACCATGAGAAAACAACTTTATGTGGAGTTATAGGCCAAATGTAGACGGTTTTGACACTCAAGGGACCAACATTTTTTGATATTAGAGTTGAGGGGCTGAACTGGTTGAGAAAGTGCTACTCTTACTATTTGTTTTTTGTTTTTTTAATGAATGTTTATTAGTTACTCCTCCGTCCCATAATGTAAGACGTTTTTTTGACACTACAGGGAGTAGTATATAACTGCCTCCTCTCGAGCTAAAGTAAACGGTGGGAACATAATTTTCTTTGTAGAAGGAAAATGTTCAGAGTTAAATCTTTTTTATTTCTCACCTCTCAGGGCTGAGTTGAGATGTGCTTGGAAGCCCATGTGACAAAGTAGGCCTTCAAAGAAGGCGGGATACTTCAAGCTTGGAAGCCCACCAGCCCCAATAAGATAGGCCCATACTACCACGGGCGTTCGGCCGCCCGGCTGGGGGTCGCTTGAATCCCGCCTCCGGCGATCGCCGGCGTCCGAGCCTCAGATGTCGCCGACCCGTTGATTGGAGACGAAATGCCTCGCCTGCCAGCACTATGCAAGCCCGCCACCGAGCAGGTCAGGTCAGCCTACCTCTACCTATACCTGATTCCAAGTATCACCCACCATGAACTCAACCTGTTCGACGGAATGCCTCATAATCCACAAAAAAACATGTCCGCCATCTTGCTACTTAGGGTTTGCATACCACATCTTCTAATTAAATCGATTTTAACAGGAGAATTTTCTTCTGCTTTGTGACTCTGTCACACACCTATGAACCGACATTCGGTGGCATGGCCACGGGCTGACGGGCAGTTTCTCAGTGGTAATTGTTTGGACGTCCACACGACAAACTACAATGTTAATTGTGGTTCCCTAAGCACGGAACTAAATTTCTCAGTGGCACTAAACCAAATGTCTGGCCTGCAGGCAATGAATTAACGATCAAAGGAGAAAGAAAAGCATAGTTTGGCATATGTTGCCAAGTCATGAAAGAAAAGTACGATGAAGCATTTCAACATACTTCAATGATGGTTAGTGAAAACCATGTCTTCTACACCCTGCTTGATTCAGCATTTTAGTACAGGCTGCTCATAGAAGATTCTACAATGGTTATCCACGGCTTAGAATTTGACAGAAAGAGGACTACTGGTAGTTTTGCAGTTACCAAACACATGATGTGGCACCTAGTTGATATATGCGAAGGCAACCAACTAGAGGCCCTCAGTATCATAATACCCATTCTCTTGCAGATATTCTTGCATATCAACGGGAAACATGGTGCTACTGTGGATACTCTCATCATTAAACGCGGCTGTATAGTCGGTCGTGTATACATGTGAACTGTTGTAATCCTGAGAATATTGCATGGAAGTGCAGCTCATGGCGTCATTTCCGAAGTAGCTCTCTCTTTCAATCTTTACTGAATGTCCTGGTTGTGGCATCCTAGCTTCCCCTTTCTGATAAGCCATAACCTTGTCCTTAATACTGTCTTCTTCAGGGCTTGATACGGAACAAGTATTTGTGTACCCTTGGGGTGCCTGAGCTTTGAGCGACTCCAACTGTGCTTGCAGATTTACAACCTAAGAGAACATTGCATGCCATCAGTTTTGAGTTATTACTGCCGATGCAATTAGCAGTTCACCAAATAAAAATTCAGAACACAATAGAATTGTTGTTCAAGTCGCTGTGACTAATGCAGAACTCACTAACCTGCTGCTGCAGAGCAAATATGTGCGCGACGCAACCATATACTGGATCATGTTGCCTGGCCTGTGCCTCGTAGGAGATGGTGATCGCAGCCTCGCGGCGGTCGGTCGCCGGGAGGCTCATGAGGAGCTTCGAGGCATTGCTTGCACCAAAGACCTTATGGATGGCGGCAAAATGGGCAGCCCCTTGCTCATGGCAAAAGTGTGGGGCGAAGACACACCCGTTCACACACTTCCTTCGAAGGAACTTGCATGCCCCACATGGAGAGGAAAACCCTGTCATTGCTCCTGGTACCTGATCGATGCTGGTAGTGTACTCTTGCTCCTTGCAGCTTGTGCAGTGAATCATCAATCCTTCCCATTTATAAAGGCTACTCTAGCACTAGCAGTGGGGTACATGCTGGGGTTAGCTTAGTTTGATGAATAATTAATTTGACATGGTCTCCCTAATGGCCTGCAGATTCCATTATCCAAAAGCCCGGTTCCCAGTTCTATACCAATTTGACATTCCTTTCAAAAGGACTAAAGTGACAAAGGAGGTAAGAATAGCCCAACCCATTTGTGTTTGCTTGAGGGACCTTATTTTACTACTGTTTGTTGGATGAGTTTACGAGTTGTTCAACTTTTCCTCTCTTTTTAACATGTCCGACAAACTTAGTACTACCCTTACGGGCGACAAAATGTCATAACTTCAGGAATCAATCAATGAGTTAAAAGGCAGTGAGCAAAAGGTTGAGCTTGGGGAAAGCTGGTAGAATGAACCAAAGAAAATAACTGCTGTTCAACATATATATATATATATATATATATATATATATATATATATATATATATATATATATATACTCGTTCTCAAGCCCATGTCAAGTAGCTCACCACGTAATGTTATGAGATGATTATGTGATTATCTTCACTTAATCCTATGTGTCAAACCTCTGATGATGCACATACTCTGTTAAAGAACCTACTGCCTAACGCCTACAACACTATTAGCCAAATGCCTTCTAGCTATACTTTTCCTCTGTTTTTCTGCTTGATACTTCAGTAATTGTAATGGAGGTCATTTAGCTTGGGAGTTGTCTGTGTTGATTTCATCATTTTTGTGTATGTCAAGCGTGTGCCTTTCCTTCTTAGTTACTCTTGATTTATTCGCAAACCTCCTATGCCTTTTTTATAGAGTATGTTTTGTCCCTGCAACTGTGCTATTAATATGGTTTTCTTATAACTTATGCTGTTATGCATACTTGTTTGCCGCATAACCACCATACTGTGCTTTGCTCGACACACAAAAGACATATGCAAATTAATATTAAAATAGTAGAATTGGCATATAACCACAAAGGTGTTGCTTTCCAGAGTATAGAAAGGAAAAGCTTAAAGGGAGTACTCACTAGTTGCTAGTCCCACTCTGACATCCTACAAAGTAGAACTAATGATGATGTGATGTTCTTAATAACATTTTTTTTCCTTTTGACTCTCTATGGTTGGACTGATCGGATTGGTGTCAGATAATATTATGTCAAAGAAGTAGCAGTCTTGGTTATCTCACATGCTCTATGTACATAGGTCCCTCGAGTTTTTTGCTAAAGATGAATGTAATGGTTGATTAGAGGACTAAGTTAATAAATATCCTCGCAGCTATTTTTTCAGCACTGGAAGTTAGTATTGTCATTTCTGGTATTGAAATGCAAGGAACCACATAAATCTGGGGAAACATAAGTAGACTTTGGAGGAGGTCACCCTGTAATGAAGAAAACCGAGTGAAGCGGATAGTAGGTTGGTCTGCCCCTGTCCAGAAAAGTGGAGGCAGCCTTACAGAGCTCAGCGTGGGATCATTGTAAAGTGCAGTATTTCTGGTTTTTGGTGCCTTTGTGAATAGGTGTGTTCTCCGAGACCTATCTCACATTGTAAAGAGCACATGGTTCAGGGTAAGGAAGATGGCAGTTCTCCGAGACCAACCAAACGAAGAAAGAGAGTACAACAGTTTATGCAATCGGGAATGTTGAGAAATTCACTTATGTGCAGCTGAAATAATGGTCATTCTTCAAGAACAAATGGATTCTATTACCATTTACCATTGTCAACAACAGTGGAGGAAACTTGACTAATTGATACAAACATTTGGTCACTTAAACACGAATGAACCAAGGGAGACCTCCCATGCTTCCATTACAAGGATTTTATCACAACAACAACAACAACAGAAAGTAAATGTTACCACAATGATAGTTGCCTATCTTATTCACACCATGTTTTCCACACTTCAAATACACATCAACTTGCTGACAAACTTGTTGCTAACGTGACCGACTCAGTTTGACGAGGCGCTCTGCTACCTCTATCATTGTTGGTCTTTGATCCACATCAAGGCTGAGACATTCCACAGCCATCTCTGCCAGACTATCAAGAAGCTCTAAATCTCTTGTTACTGCAATATCCTTGTCAAAATACTCAGCTGCTTTCTTCTCTTTCTTATGAGCTTCAAGGAAGTTGCGTACCAATATGTGGCCTTCTTCCTACTAATAAGCTCTAGGATCACAACTCCAAAACTGTAGACATCACTTTTTTCGGTTAGCAGGCCTGTTTGCAGATATATTGGATCCATATAGCTCCTATCACCAATGACTGATTGGGTATGTTCTTTATCTCTCGCAATCAACCTTGATATGCCAAAGTCTGAGATCTTTGGAGCCAATACATCATCCAAGAGTATATTTGCTGGTTTAACATCACCATGTAGTATCTTGGTAGTGGTTTTCGAATGCATATATGCTAGACCATCTGCTGATTCCGCAGCAATTCTTAAACGGAGATCCATGTTGACAGGCACCTTGTTTTCACTATGAAGGATGTCTTCCAGGCTACCTTTAGAGAGAAACTCATAGACTAGCATTGGTACATCAACTTCTAGGCAACAGCCTATGAGCCTAACAATGTTTTTGTGGATGACTTGAGACTGGATGATAACTTCATTTGCAAATTGCTCAATCTCTAGCACACTGCCACTGATCGGCTTCTTTACTGCAACTAGTTCATTGCTAATGAGGCCCCTGTAAACTTCACCGAATCCACCTTTTCCAATGAAATTGCTTCTCTTTATAATTGGCATGAGCTCTTCCTTTTTGAAGATTTTTATGATTTTTGCCTTCTCTAATATAGGTCCGCCGTTCCTTCTGTAATACTCTCTCGTCTTCATTCTCTCTTTCCGAAGGACAATAAGAAATGATATAACCATGGCAAGAATAAAACATGCTGCACCTGCATGGAGAAGGCAAAAACTTGTTTTATATCACTAAAATTTCCAATAACTAATTTAGTAGCCAAACATAGTATACAAAAAAGAAATGACCCCTTCTATATTCTACTACGTCCGTTCCAAAATAATTGAAGTTCTACAATTGTTCAAGTCAAACTTCATCAAGTTTGACCAAGTCTATATAAAAATATATCAACATCTACAAAACCAAATTTGTTTCATTATGATATATATTTCAAATTGTAGATCTTTGCGGATTCTCCTATTGACCTGGTCAAACTTAAAATAGTTTGACTTAGGAAAATCCTAGAACTTCAATTATTTTGAAACGGAGGGAGTATTTGGAATTTGTAGTGAATTAACATGAAGTAGTAACAAATTTCAACGTCAAGACTGCTAAGGGACTGAAACTCCCCCCCAAAAAAGTATGCAAAAGACAATCACAACACGTCGAATATAAAGTATAAAATCACACAGATCTATATATGTACTGGAACAGTTAGGATGTAGTTGTACAACCAACTGGGCAAACTTTAAATTTAAAAAAAGAACAATGATATATGTCCATTAGTATTCGTCAACAAAGTGTATATCATACATTTCTATGCTGATGAAAAAAGAGCATCCATATAAATGCAAGTAGCCGACAAGAAACATGGATTTAATTAAGTAATCATATGATACTTACCCACAATCACCTTAGCAACTAGGGGGAATATGTCTTTGCAGGTTCCTGCTATGCCATCACCCTTCATTCCGCGCTTGCATGGACAGTCGTAGCCTCCAAGCCTGTTCTTGCAGACCCCATTACTCGAGCACGGATACAAATCAGGGTTCTTGCACTCATCGATATCTGGAAATTTGTAAGGATGGAATAAATTAAGGTTGGCATGCAAATGTGTGTAATAAGACAATAGTAATACTTGTACTCCATTAGTATGTGTGTAAGCAGTTAGGTACCTTGGCATCCATTAGTGAGGTAAGGGTTGCCCTCATAGTACTCATTGCACCAGCAGACATATTGATAGCCGAAGTATCTGCTAGTGTTGGTGCAGAAGCTGTTGGCGCTGAGGCACGCATAGTCGGGAGGCGGCTGCTGGCCTTCCGGTGGACACGAACTGTTCTGGTCGGCGGTGATGGAGAAATCGAGCACGAAGGGGACGCCCCTCTGGAATCTCCTGGACAAGGTCTGGTAGCCATACAGGTCTGGCGTGGAGAAGTTGTACCACGCGCTCTCCACCAGCATCCCGTAGGAGCACGGCGTTTCTTCTATCAGGTACGTGTTGTTGGCGGCGCTGAACGACACCTCGAACTGGGTGAAGGGTTGCTTCTCCAGTCGTGCCAAGGGGAAATCGCAGCAGCCGAACCCCGTGCAGGACCCGTTCGACGTGTAGTTGCTGATGAAGGTGGAGGAGGTGCAGTACGGGTAGAGCCATATGTCGGAGATCGGCTCGATGCGGCTTTCCAGTCTGACCTCCACTTCCGCGCCGACCCCGACGAGAAGGTTGCGCTTCATCGACAGGTTGATGGGCCGCGAGGTCTTGGAGGGCCCCATGACGGTCTGCTGGAGATTGAGCACCTGTTCGATGGGGGACTTGGTGCAGTAGGACGAGACCGCGCCGTATGCACGGGCCTCGTTCCGGGCGATGGCGATCTCGATCAGCTCGATCGGCGACGGCGGTATGGCCGACTCGTTGACCAGGACAACGTAATTGCTGGCGTTGAATAGCCTGGCCTCGTCCATCTTCTGGTACGTGGTGTTGGTGGAGGCGAGGAAGGCACGGGTGCCGTTGCAGCTCACCTGATATCTGTAGTCGAGGGAGCAGCCGGGGCCGACGCCGAACGGGAAGGGGATGCTGATGTTGCCGCACTTGTCGAGGCATCCCGGGTGTGCCACCGGCGGCTGCTGCCCAGCAGCGGCAGCCTGCAGGATGAAGATGAACATGGCAAGCCATAGAACGGCGGAGTGGATCGGTGAGCTTAGCGTGGGCGTGGCCATGGTATGGGGATCGATATGCCAAAGACTGCAATTTGAAGAGGAGTTTGGGGTGGGGGGGTGGGGGGGTGGGGGGCGTCAAATTAATAGTAGATTGGTTCCTTTTGCAAACACACTATAGTAGTAGCGATACATTGATACCCCCAAGACACCAGCCACATGCCATCAATGGAAAACGGGGCTTTAGTCCCGGTTGGCAACGGCCTTTAGTCCCGGGTTGCCAACGGGAGCCTTTAGTCCCGGTTGGCCACAACCCGGGACTAAAGTCCCTCCACGTGGCCGCGAGCATGCGCTGGGGCTGAAGGACCTTTAGTCCTGGTTGGTGACACCAACCGGGACTAAGGGAGGACCTTTAGTCCCGGTTGGTGACACCAACCGGGACTAAGAATTTAGGATTTTAGGGTTTAGGGTTTATGATTTATTTTTCCTTTTCATTTTGTGTTTTCCATTCAATTCTTTTTCATTTTAAACATAGTTTACGCTACTACATACTGTACACGTTATGCATATATAATATAATTTCTCGTATGACCATACATATATCATATAATTTCTCGTACGACCATACATATATATATATACAATTTGGTATATACAATTTCTCCTATAATTTGGAGATCATTACATGCAGGCATTAGCGGCAATGGTATTCTCCGCTTTCAGATATGACTTCCGTAAGCAAAAATCCCGCAATTTCCTCTTGAATTGCTCGTATGCGGTTCTCTGGTAGGAGCTTCTCCCGCATCTCTTCCATCTTTAAAGGAGATCAATATGAATATATTAGTTGTGTGTATATATATTAGATCATCATAAAAAAATTGTGAATAGTGTTTACGTACCTGAACTTGTCTTACATCTCTGCGCCATTCGGTCATCATGCGAATGTTCTCGCAAACGTAGTATGCACATAAATTAGTTCCCCGTTTCTGCCTCATGCACTTTCCGAGAATAGAATTCAATCAGATAATAATCAAGCATGATAATGATATTGAAACTAGAATTAAAGAGATGCGCGGACCTAGCTAGTACTACTTAATTACCTTGGGCCATCGCCAATGCAGCTCCGGTTTCCATTCACCGACAACATTTTTGATGAACCGTTTCCAAACCCTGCCCGGCAAACAAAATGAATAAATGAGTTATTAATTACTTGATATCAGGAAATGATCGAACGAAAGAGGCCGATATAGTGCGATAATGATTGAAATTACCTGTCGAGCATCCAAAACACGCTGGTGTATTCTCGAGGGTCTTTACCTAGTGAGTCCAGGGCTTCAACAGTTCCAGCGTCAACTTTAATGATTAGCAGGATCCAGTGAAAACTGCGCACGTTTATATAAGCAGGCATGCATAACTCATCAACTACACTTAACATCGAGTAAGCAAAATAGAATTTGTAGTACAAGACAGTAACACTCACTTGAAGTTGTAAGGAAATAGTATGTCTGTTCTGGTATTTTGTGCCTTCATAAACCTTAGCAAGTTTTCCTCTGAGTCTTGGGGGTAGTCTTGTATCATTTTTTCATTAATGATATATGGGTCAACGAACCCAATGCCAAAAATTCCATCTCTTTTGCATTCGAGAATCTTCATTCTGCATAATAGCGTACAAAAGAATATAGTGAGGATAATTACAGGCAATGAACGAGCTGAGCTAGAGACTTAAATTACAGAAAAAATCACTTACAGACAATAGCAACTGACGATAGATTTGTCGAGTACGTCTTGATTGTATAACTGAAAAATTTCTGGAAACTCAATGCATAGCTCGTTTTCATAGAAGTAATGCTCTTCCTTGACTTTCACATAGAGCATCTCTCGCCCGTTCTTTACTTCTTTCATGTACCACTCATGCAATCTTCGCATTTGTGTTGATAGATGCGGGACCTGCTCAAGTCTGACCGGAGTTTTCCCGGCGACATATTTCCATGCTAATTCAGCCATGGGGACTTCCTCGGTGCCTAGGAGTTGATCAGCACTGATACCAAAGTGTTTAGCAGCATCGGTTACCTTATCGGTAATCACCTTGAGCGGGGGGATCGATTGCATTGCCTGTTCTCCGAGCTGGGGAACTGTTTTCCCGCTTTTATTACTACTTGTACGTCTCGACTGCTGCATTTATTCCTGATATGACTTCCTAATAGAGCGTTCATAGTCTGATGGCCTATTCTGCACATGTGCCGGGGCTCGCTCTAGAAGTTCCACAAAGTGCTCTACGGTTTTCGCAGGTATTATCTCCTTTGGCGGCGGGGGCGATTTCGGTGCAAAATGGGACTTCACTTCGGAAGCCACGACCGCTCTGGTTTCCTCATCAGTCATCTCGTAAGCTAACTTCTTTTTGGCAGGAGGCTCGTCGTTGGCTTTCTTCTTTGGTGCTCTCTTCCGCTTTTGGCCCTGCTGCTGGGACATAGGGGGTGGAGTCGGCTGACGCGGCGGAGATCGATATGGCGGACTCACGCTGGGCTCCGTCTCAAGGTGGGGTGGAGTCGGCTGACGCGGCGGACTTAGAGGTGTATTGCTACTCGGAGGAGTCGGTGGCCTTGGCGCCGAGTTTGGAAACACGATGCATTCCTTTCTCCATACAATGACACCACGTATGACTTCTCACAGTGTCTGCTCCCCTTCACCTCCAAGAATGTCAAGCTCTAGTGAGTCATATCCCGACAGAACTTCATCCACCCCGACACGAGCATAGCCAGCTGGAATCGGATTGCCATGGATGGTTGCTTCAGGTGCATTCGGTAAAGCAAAGCCGACCGCCACCTTCATGGATATGTTCTTCATTTTCTGGTGTAGCTCACAACTTGTCCTCTCTTTAATATCATCCATGGGGTAGCGAGCCAGTAGTGCATCATCGGCCCGGACCCCCGTGGAACCCACGCTGCTTTTCCGCATAGATGGGACGGTACTATCCAATGCTGGATCTGCTTGCTCCTGCCGCGGAGACGCCCTTTGCTGGCTAATTGTGTCGATCTGCTCCTGCTGCCGCATTAACATGTGTTCCAACTCCGCGTTCTTTGTTTCTACCTTCTGAAGCCGGTCTGCATCCTGCTTCTTTTTTCTCTGACGGCTTCTATAAGTGTCGTTCCACTCCGAAAACCCCTGAACCCACGGAACAACGCCTTTGCCTCGTGTTCGTCCTCCGTGTTCAGGATTCCCGAGGGTGCGTGTAAGCTCGTCGTTCTCTCTCTCGGGCTGGAACAACCCCTTTCGAGCATCTTCTATTGCTTCAAGTAAAGCGTCCGAGGCTGTTTTAAGATCTGCCTTTTCAATAATCTCCCCTGTCGCTGGGTCCAACTTTCCCCCATGCGCATAAAACCAATTCCTGGACCTCTCGGGCCAATCCGCTGTTTTTGGAATGACCCCTTCAGCAAGCATCTTGGCCTCAGCTGCTTCCCACTTAGGCACGCCTCTCTTGTAGCCACATGTCCCCAGAACATGGTGATACTCTTTTTTCGGAGCATTTATCTTATTTTTTTCTCGACCTTTCCTTAGCTTCATCCGATTCCTTGTACTTCACAAATACGTTCCATTGATCTTTTATCTTCTCTAGTGCTCCAGTGAATTCTGGAGTCTTCCTTTCTGCCTTGAGGTAGTCGCTGTATAATCTTTTCTTCCAGGTCTTGAATTGTGTGGCCATCTTCTTAAGAGCAAACTGCTTGATTTTCAACCGTTGGCCATATGTGAAACCCTCTGGTAGGTTGAAATGTGACATGAGCGTATCCCAAAGCAAATTTTTCGATCTTTCGTCGACATAACTAACTCCTCGATCTTCCTTTGGCTTATTCCATTCTCGAATAGTGATCGGGATGTTGTCCCTAACAATAACTCCGCATTGATTTATAAATGTACGGGCATTCTGTACAGGAGCAATCGGTTCGCCATCTTCTGCGACTTCATCGATGTTGTACTTTATGCCATCGCCCAACTTTTTGGCCCGGCCTCGTACCCTTCTAGAAGATTTGCTCGATCCTGAGGGCTAAAAGAAGAAAGATTCGTTAATATATATATACAAATCAATTAATACATCTAATGATCACCAGAGGCCTAATATATATATACCTCGCCGGACTTTGTTAATTGTCTAACATTTTCTTCGCCATCATTGTTTGTTTGCCCTTCGTCTCTTGGTTCTTCCTCAAGTCCCTCACCGGAGTCGTTCAGAAATTGTGAGCCATCATCTGGTTCATTCTCTTGGTTTTGGGAGGAGCGTATCATGTCGAAGATGATATCCTCTTCATGGTCTCTGCCGCTATCGTCCATAGCTTAACTAATCCAGAAGAAAGATAAAACAATTAGAATGCATTCAATAAGCAAAAACCGAATCATAGTATCGAGAAGAACAATACCGGAGATGCAATCAATACACAGCAATCCAGGGAGGTAGGCGGCTGGGTGCGAGGTATGATATTATCTTATGCAAACTCCACATAAGGCATTTCAAATGCCATTTATTCAAATTGTCTTATTCAAATTTCAAACTCCATATAATATGATGATGTGGATTGTGCTAATGCAACTAGCAACAAGTGCAATGAAGTCCATTTGAACCAAGGGTTCAAATGCAAACTCCAATTTAAGCATTTTAAATGCCATTTAGATGTTTTCACTTATACAGCAAGTATAAGTTGGTTTTTCATGCATGAAAATGTTACAGATGGATTCCTTGAATTTTTCTAATAATTTTTCATATATAAATTATTTCATTCTGAGCTACGGTTAATTTTCTATGAATTTTTGAAGTTTAAACAATTTTCTGGAATTTATAAATCATTTCTGAAATATAATTTCACCAGAATAGGATTATGACGTCAGCATGAGGTCATCACTGCGTCAGCAGGTCAACTGGATTGCCCCTGGTCAAATCTGACCAGTGGGGCCCACTGGTCAGTGACTCAGTCACTAACTAAGTTAATTAGGGTTAAACTAAACCTAAACTAAAGATTAGCCGGGGCAGGGCCCACATGTCAGCGACCCGGGGTGGTCAAACCCCCGGTCAAAAGGGGTCAAACCCACCGGCGACTTGACGCCGGCGGGGGCAGACACGGCGGCGAGCTGCGGGAATCGCCCTCCGGCGTCCAAATGGACGGCCAAGGCCATCTACTTGAAGCCCAGGCCCGTGCACATCCAACGGGACGAGCGGGGCTAGCTGGGGTGGCCGGAAACGTCACCGGCGTCGACCCAGGCGGCTGTTGGAGCTCGGGTGAGCTCGGGGTCGAAGCTACGGCGGCCGTGGCGTTGCGTGCGCGGCACCTAGGGCATCTACGCGGAGCGGCGAGCGCGTTGGACGTGCGCCCGAGACCAAATGGTCACCAGAGCGTTGTCGGCGGCGAGCGCAGGCGGCGGCGGGTTCGGGCGCAGGTGGTGCGATGGCTACGGCGTGCGACAGAGGAAACAGAGAGGGGGGTTCGAGGGAGAGGCTCACGGCGATTCCAACGGTGCGGACGGCGAGCTCGGAGGAGGACCGGAGCGAATGGGGCGGCGGAGGCGATCTCGGCGGTCGGAGGTTGAAGACGAGCGGCCTGGCGGCGTGGTTCTGTTTCCTTCTCCCGGGCGGTGGCTGGCACCGGGACACCAGTTATATAGCTGCGACCTTTAGTCCCGGCTCCAGCCACGAACCGGGACTAAAGGTCCTTTTCGGCGGCCCAAATTCCGCGCGGGAGAAGGAACCTTTAGTCCCGGCTGGTGGTTGCAACCGGGACTAAAGGTGTCTTTTTAAAGTTATTCTTTTTGTGTAGAAAACTTTAGGTAAAACTCTTAGAATATTTAGAGTTTTTGAGTGAATCTTTTTGCTTTAGGTCACAAAAATTATAAACTTTCTGTTAGTGCCAGTAGTTTTCAAATTTGAATAGTTTAAATTTGAATTCTTTGAAATTTGTGTGAATCACTAGTTTCTGAATAACTTTAGTTTAAAAAATAGATTTTTGAGTGATTCTTTTTCCTGCTGTTTAATATTAGTGTGTTTTATCAGTATGTTCAATTTGGGAATTTTTAGGTTATTTTAAATAGGTGTTTTAATCAAAAACAGATTATGTTTAGCTCTTTTAGTTTTATACCTTTTTCCTTTGTTTTAATTATTTTAGTTTATGTTTTCTTGTTATTCTTTTGCCAAATTATATTATGTTTGTGTTAGTCAACATGAGGAGTTTTAATTTTCATTTTGAAGAAATTATTTGACAGATTCAATTTGTCCATATATAAGAGTTTCAACACATGGTCATGTTCAAAATATTGGTCAAAACCCTCAATTACCCTTTCTTGATATTTCAAGCTTTTGAAATATTTACAAAGGAAATATTCACCTTAAATTCCAAGAAAATTCTAGCTTGTCATCTCTGTCCATTTTCTAGTTTGAGCAACTTTACATTGCTAAACATGTCCAAATGAGCTCAAACTTGGTACACCTGCTAAAATGGTCTAAATATTCATCTAGGCCAAGTGGTGCATCAAGGAGAACAAATTAGCTTGGTCAAAGTATGCCAAAACCAATTCTGCCCATTTCTAGGGTTTGACAAAGTTACATTCGCAACTTTCTCCCATTGATCTCAAATTTTTACCACATTGCCAGATGGTCATGAGCATCACCCCCATCAAGTGGCACAAGTTGGAGAACAAGTTAACTTGATCAAAGCTTGTCAAAACCATTTCTGCCCATTTCTAGGGTTTGAAATATTTACATTGCCAAGTTCTTCAAATGAGCTACAAATTTGCACCCTAGCTCAAATTGATACCAAGCTCAGTCCTGTTAAATTCCAAAGCCATTAGATTCCTCTAAGTACCTCTATTCATCATCAAACACCTTCTGCCAAAATCTTGTGGTCAATGATTGGGGTACCAAATGGATTCTCCTTTAGCTCAAATTTTTACCAGAGCTCACCCTAGTCATATTCCACCTCCAGTAACTCTCTCTCTTCCATAACTCAATAATTGAGGGGTGAAAACCCTCACTTTACCTCTTTGGACAACCACTATAATTAAAATACTAAAAGGACAGGAATAATTGAAAATTCATAACTTAATAAATAATTATTCAAAAATCATGCTTCAAATGCCAAAATGCCCTAGCTTTTTGGTTGGATTCCGATGCTCCGGAGTCCACCTAGGAACACCCAAAACACATATATACCCTAACTCTTACAAAGATTCCCTCCGGTTTGTCCGAAGTGGGACTTTCCAGCTATAAGTCCGGAAACTCACTAGAGAGAAAGTGATGACGGTGAAGCCGGTCACATCCCAGAGTGGGATCTTGGGGTATAAAACTTTTTCTTTGCGTGTGTCCCTTGCTTATGATTGCGCCGTAACCATGGAGAATCTCCATCATTTAACAGGATGCTTGGGTCAGTCTTCACTGTGAAGGGAGATATTTCATCAAACTTTTCATAATCTTCTAACATGTCTGTCTTGTCCTCCACTCCCACGATGTTTCTTTTCGCTGAAAGAACTATGTGGCGCTTTGGCTCATCGTATGATGTATTCGCTTCCTTATCTTTTCTTTTTCTCGGTTTGGTAGACATGTCCTTCACATAGAAAACCTGCGCCACATCATTGGCTAGGATGAATGGTTCGTCTGTGTACCCAAGATTGTTGAGATCCACTGTTGTCATTCCGTACTGCGGGTCTACCTTTACCCCGCCTCCTGTCAGATTGACCCATTTGCACCGAAACAAAGGGACCTTAAAAGAACGTCCATACACTAGTAGAAAACGGACCTTTTGTCCGCAGCTTTAGTCCCGGTCGGGTTTTGAACCGGCACTAATGTGACCATTAGTCCCGGTTCGGGACGGGCATCATTAGTCGCGGTTCGTTCCGGACCTTTAGTCCCGGTTCGTAACACGAACCGGGACTAATGTGGTGGTGGCAGGCTGGTGTCAGCTGGGGCCCCCACGAGCCCCTTTAGTCCCGGTTGGTATCACCAACCGGGACTACAGGCCCCCCCTTTAGTCCCGGTTCGTAACACGAACCGGGACTAAAGGGTGGTGGCAGGCTGGTGTCAGCTGGGGCCCCCACGAGCCCCTTTAGTCCCGGTTGGTATCACCAACCGGGACTAAAGGCCCCCCCTTTAGTCCCGGTTGGAGATACCAACCGGGACTAAAGATCCCCTATATGAATTCGGCCAGCCCGATCACAGTACTCCTCCCTTTTTTTCCCCTTCTTCCCCTCCTTTGTTCTTCCTCTTCCTCAAGCTCATCCTCCATTTTTGCCAAAATTTGTCAAGATTTGGAGGCACCCCATCTATCCAAGTGTTCACAAAGGTTAGCAACTTTGTCCTTTCATCTCTCATTGCTAGATTAGCTCTTGCAATGCTCTATAAGTATAGTGATTTGTGGGTTTTAGTTTGGGAGTATTTATATGTGGTAGTTCATTTGATTTATATGCAATTTGAGCTCAAATTAACTTCTTACTTTGCATGTGTAGGTGTGGTTTACTTAGTGCCTTCCCGTCCCCGTCCTAACCACCGTCGATCGCCCGCACCGTCCCGTCGCCGTCACCACACCTTGGTGAGCCTCTTGTTCGTTCTTATCCTTTTTATAAAAAAAAATCTTATTTGTATGATTTAGATAGTTAATTGTATAATTTTCTTACATGTATGATTGTTTGTTATACATAGTGCCATGACTTTGATATCCGTCCCCGTCGGCCCTCGTCCGGTTTATGATTCGGATGTGGTATATATATTCTCTTTTATAACTATTTGTTGCATTTCGCGTTTATGACAATTATGCCCATCAAGTTGACATAGATATTTTTATCTAGGAGGTATGTGAACCGGAAATTGCAACCGACATAGATATTCTTGTCAAGAAGTTAAATTTAGTTGAAAAATAAAACGAGTATTTGAAAGAAAAATTGAAAAGAGTTGAAGAAGAGAAGATGAAACTGGAGTTGTATGTTGCCGATGTCGTCGATGATCACAAGATCAAGATGGATGCAATGCGCTTGAAGATTAGAAAATTTAAAAAATATGCCATTGATAGTGAGGCTTGGTATCACTATGCTGTTGGATCAATTGTTACCTTAGTTGCGATCTTGATCGCATTTGTTGTTGCATTTAAATGCTTTAGCTAGAGAGTTTGTATGTTGCTTTATGAGAGCAAGTGTGTATGAACTTGTATTAATTTGGACTTTTCGGTGTTGTGTAATGAAGATGAGCCGGCAATGGATGTACGATGACCGATGCTCTCCCCAGTTCATTAATGGCGTGCATACTTTTCTGGTTGCGGCTGAGGCAAACAAGCGGGCGGATGGTTTTATGTATTGTCCATGTGCTGGCTGTAAGAATGATCGAAATTAGTCTAACTCAAGAACCATTCACGTCCACCTGTTTGAGTCCGGTTTCATGTCCGGCTATAACTGTTGGACCAAGCACGGAGAAAGAGGGGTCCTAATGGAAGAGAATGAAGAAGAAGAGGATGACGACAGCTATCCTGGCCATGGGTTCCATGAATACGATGGTACAACAATGGGGGAAGAAGCTGAGCCGGCAATGCAGGAAGGAGCTGAAGAAGAGGCATCAGATGAGCCCGCTGATGATCTTGGTCGGGCCATTGCCGATGCAAATAGAAACTGTGCAAGTGAAAAGGAGAAGCTGAAGTTGCAGCGCATGTTAGAGGATCACAAGAAATTGTTGTACCCAAATTGCGAAGATGACAAGAAAAAGCTGGGTACCACACTGGAATTGCTGCAATGGAAGGAAGAGAATGGTGTACGTGACAAGGCATTTGAAAAGTTGCTGAAAATAATGAAGAATAAGCTACCAAAGGACAACAAATTGCCCGACAGTACGTACGAAGCAAAGAAGGCCGTCTGCCCTCTAGGATTAGAGGTGCAGAAGATACATGCATGCCCTAATGACTGCATCCTCTACCGCGGTGAGTACGAGGATTTGAATACATGCCCGGTATGCTGTGCATTGCGCTATAAGATCGGCCATGATGACCCTGGTGATGTTGCGGGCGAGCGCCCCAGGAAGAAGATTCCTGCCAAGGTGATGTGGTATGCTCCTATAATACCACGGTTGAAACGTTTGTTCCAAAACAAAGAGCATGCCAAGTTGATGCGATGGCACAAAGATGACCGTAAGAAAGACGGGAAGTTGAGAGTACCCGCTGACGGATCACAGTGGAGAAAAATCGAGAGAAAGTGGAAGGACTTTGCAGATGACGGAAGGAACGTATGGTTTGGTTTAAGTGCAGATGGCATCAATCCTTTTGGGGAGCAAAGCAGCAATCATAGCACCTGGCCTGTGACTCTATGTATCTATAACCTTCCTCCTTGGTTGTGCATGAAGCGGAAGTTCATTATGATGCCAGTGCTCATCCAAGGCCCCAAGCAACCCGGTAACGACATTGATGTGTACCTAAGGCCATTAGTCGAAGAACTGTTAGAGCTGTGGAATGGAAAAGGTGTACCTGCGTGGGATGAGCACAAACAGCAGGAATTTGACCTGCGAGCGTTGCTGTTTGTAACCATCAATGATTGGCCTGCTCTCAGTAACCTTTTAGGACAGACAAACAAGGGATACCACGCATGCACGCACTGTTTAGATGATACCGACAGTATATATTTGGATAAATGTAAGAAGAATGTGTACCTGGGGCATCGTCGATTTCTTCAGAGCAGGCATCCCGTAAGAAAGAAAGGCAAGCATTTCAAAGGTGAGGCAGATCACCGGAAGAAGCCTCGCCACCGTACTGGTGATGATATACTTGATATGGTCAAGGATTTAAAAGTAATCTTTGGAAAGGGTCCTGGCGGACAATCTGTTCCGAATGACGCTGACGGACGCGCACCCATGTGGAAGAAGAAATCTATATTTTGGGACCTACCCTATTGGAAAGACCTAGAGGTCCGCTCTGCAATCGACGTGATGCACGTGACGAAGAATCTTTGCATGAACCTGCTAAGCTTCTTGGGCGTGTATGGGAAGACAAAAGATACACCGGAGGCACGGGAGGACCAGCAACGTATGCACGGAGAAGACGGCATGGATCCAAAGCAGTTTCAGGGTCATGCCAGCTACGCTCTTACCAAAGAAGAGAAGGAAATCTTCTTCGAATGCCTGCTCAGTATGAAGGTCCCATCTGGCTTCTCGTCGAATATAAAGGGAATAATAAATATGGCAGAGAAAAAGTTCCAGAACCTAATGTCTCATGACTACCACGTGATTATGACGCAACTGCTTCCGGTTGCATTGAGGGGGCTTCTACCGGAAAACGTTCGATTAGCCATTGTGAAGCTATGTGCATTCCTCAATGCAATCTCTCAGAAGGTAATCGATCTAGAAATCTTACCAAGGTTAGAGAATGATTTGGTGCAATGTCTTGTCAGTTTCGAGTTGGTATTCCCACCATCCTTCTTCAATATCATGACGCACGTCCTAGTTCACCTAGTCGAGAAGATTGCCATTCTGGGTCCTGTATTTCTACACAATATGTTCCCCTTTGAGAGGTTCATGGGAGTCTTAAAGAAATATGTTCGTAATCGTGCTAGGCCAGAAGGAAGCATCTCCAAGGGCCATGAAACAGAGGAGGTCATTGAGTTTTGTGTTGACTTTATTCCTGACATTAAGCCGATTGGTGTTCCTGAATCGCGGCATGAGGGCAGACTGGGTGGAAAAGGCACGCTAGGAAAGAATTCAGTAATATGCCGGGACGGGCATTCTTTGGCGCAAGCACACTACACAGTTCTACAAAGTTCCGCCTTGGTGGCTCCGTATATCGAGCAACACAAGAATATTCTACGCTCCAAACACTCGGAGCAGTCTGACGACTGGATTACACATGAACAAACTGTGACTTTCGCCAGTTGGTTGCAGACACATCTCATGCATGATGACACTATTGCAGATGACCTGTACTTGCTGTCCAAGTTACCATCTTTGACTATATTGACTTTCAAAGGGTACGAGATAAATGGGAATACATTTTACACGATCGCCCAAGATAAAAAGAGCGCCAACCAAAACAGTGGTGTCCGCTTTGATGCAGCAAACACCAATAGGCTAAAGGACACATATTATGGTTACATAGAGGAGATATGGGAACTTGACTATGGACTTGGTTTGAAGGTCCCTTTGTTTCGGTGCAAATGGGTCAATCTGAGAGGAGGCGGGGTAAAGGAAGACCCGCAGTATGGAATGACAACAGTGGATCTCAACAATCTTGGGTACGCAGACGAACCATTCGTCCTAGCCAATGATGTGGCGCAGGTTTTCTATGTGAAGGACATGTCTACCAAGCCGAGAAAAAGAAAAGATAAGGAAGCGAATACATCATACGATGAGCCAAAGCTCCACCTAGTTCTTTCAGGGAAAAGAAACATCGTGGGAGTGGAGGACAAGACAAACATGTCAGAAGATTATGAAGAGTTTCATGAAATTGCTCCCTTCAGAGTGAATGTTGACCCGAGCATCAAGTTAAATGATGAAGATTGTCCATGGTTACGGCACAAAGGGACACACGCGAAGAAAAAGTTTTATATCCAAAGATCCCACTCTGGGATGTGACCGGCTTCTCTAGTTAGTTTCCGGACTTATATATCTGGAAAGTCCCACTTCGGACAAACCGGAGGGAATCTTTGTAATAGAACTCCGACTTATGTGTTTTGGCATTTGAAACGCGAAGAAATATTATGTCCAAAGCCACGTCATCAATTTTCAACCCTTTCTGACTTCATTTTCTATTTTTCATGCATTTACTGATTTTTTTGAGCTAAATGACCCTGAAATTGAAAAGAACTACAAATCACAATCAGAAAAGGTTGAAAGTTGGCATGGTATCATCATTTCACCCACATAGCATGTGCTAAAAAGTTGAGAGGGTTACGGCAAAAACTGGATGCACTTCGTGTACAAAATGGACAATCTCTTTCGAAGTATCACGCTTTCGGACGAAAACTCGTCTGTTACAAAGGCATTTCATTTTTTTAAATAACCTAAGAATTACCAAATTGAATATAATGATAAAACACACTAATATTAAACAACAGAAAAAAGAATCACTGAAAAATCTTTTTTTAAAATAAAGTTATTCACAAACTAGTGATTCACACAAATTTCAAATAATTCAAATTTGAAAACTACTGGCACTAACAGAAAGTTTATAATTTGTTTTACCTAAAGCAAAAAGATTCACTCAAAAACTCTAAATAAAGCAAAAAACAACCAAGAAACAAAAGAAAATAAATATAGAAGAAAACAAAAAAAAACTGAAAAGTAAAAAAAAAGCCCGCCTACTGGGCCGCCACGGCCTGCATACGACTAGACACCCACTAGTTGGGCCAGGATGCAGGCCCGCAAGGCCCAGTATGGCCCACAGGGCAGGAAAGAACGGTAGGCCTTGTAGGCCTGCTTTAGAGAGGAGCTCGAATGAGCTACCGCGCCGGGGTTTATAAACCAGTGCGAGCGCCCTTCGCTGGGCGAGGTGGGACTAAACATCCACCACACTGCGCCGTGCCAGGAACAGGCCTTTAGTCGCGGTTGGAGCCACCAACCGTGACTAAAGGGGGGCCGTTAGTCGCGGTTGGAGCCACCAACCGCGACTAAAGGTGAATTTCATCCAGTCCAAGCGGCGGGAAGCGAGACCTTTAGTCGCGGTTGGTGGCTCCAACCGCGACTAAAGGTGGCCTTTAGTCGCGGTTGGAACCACCAACCGCGACTAAAGGCTCTCATATATTTAACTTCACTTACGAAAAATTCACCATCCTCTCCATTCTCTCGACGCCAAACACAGACGACGCCGCCTGGCTGCTGCGCGCCGCCGCCTGCCCCGATCGACGCCGTCGCCGCCCCCGACGCCGGCCGCCCGTCCCTCCTCGTCAACCCTACTCCGGACGCGCCCTTCCTCGCCGATCCCCGACGGCGCCGCCGGCCCGCGCGCGCGCGCCCGCTCCTCGCTGCGCCGCCTGCCCCGACGCCGTCGCTGCCCCCGATTCGCCTCGCCTCGCCGTCGCCCCGCTGTGAGCTCAGTTCCTCCCTCTCCCCCCCCTCCCTCGCCCCCTGCCGCCATGGCCGCCCGTCCCCGAGCCCCCCCACACACACACATGCATGAACACACACATACACACACACATTTTCTATTTAGATGTTTTAGTTGTTTTTCACTAGTATATATGTATGTATGAATGCATGTTAGATGGATATAATTAGTGTTTAATTAGTATAGATTTTTTTTATATAATGTTGTTTTTCTGTTTTTTAATGGATGTATAGAAGTATGCTTAATTAGTGTTTCTTTTTCTGTTTTTTAATTTTTTATACTTTTAGTTATAGAAATGTTAGATGAATGTTTTTTAGTTTTTTATACTTTTAGTTATAGCTAGATAAATGTTAGATATAAAAACGTTGAGGAATTTTGACATTTGATCCAATGTATAGCAATTAGTATTTGCAAAAGTTGCATATTTTAATGTTGTATTTGCAATAGATTTTCTTAGTCCTTTAAGGGATTAATTATCAGGAATGCCCCCATTATGGATGTGCACAAGTTGATCCAATTTCTTTCTGATCTCATGCATCTACCTTTCGGATCTCTGAATACTAAATTGTTTTATCTTTCTTCTGGATTAGTTAAATAAAAGCTATGGACAATACCGGCAGAGAAGGAGAAGAGGCTGTGTTCGACATCATACGCTCCACGAGCCCAGATGATCATGATGACAGCTCGCAATATTTGAACCCTTCGGGTGAGGGTATGATGTTTGATGAAGACGAACGAATAGATGAAGGTGACGACAACGATGTTGACGAAGAAAATGTTCTTCAAATGACCGGCTAGGTATATTTAATATATAAGCCATCTGGTGATCATTACATGTCTTAATTGACTTGTATGTATTAACGAATCGATCTTTCTTCTTTTAGGCCTCCGGATCGAGCAAATCTTGTACAAGCGACAGGGTAGTTCGAGGCCCGGCCAAAAAGTTGGACAAAGGCGTAAAGTTCAACATCGATTCCATCAAAACATCAACTGGCGAACCGCTTGAACCTAAGAAAAATGCGACCACGTTCAAGAATCAATGCGGAGTTATTGTCAGGGACCAAATCCTGATCTCCGTTCAAGAATGGAGAAAGCCAGCAAAGGGAGATCGAGCAGGAGTTACTTTTGTCGACGAAAGAGCAAAAGATGTGCTTTGGACTACGCTCATGGAACATTTCACCCTACCAGATAATTTGACAGATGCAGATCTGAAGAAAGTCAAAAACTATGCTCTTAAAAAGATGGCGATCGCATTCAACACCTTCAAGAAAAATGCATGGGCTAAGTACGTCAAATCAAAAAAGAAGACTCCAGAATTCACGGGAGCACTGGTGAAGGCAAAAGATCACTGGGACGCTTTCGTGAAGTTCAAGGAATCGGAAGAAGTTAAGGAACTGTCGAGGAAAAACAAGATTAATGCTGCGAAAAAGAAGTGGCACCATCGTCTGGGGCCAGGTGGCTACCAGGTGGCCCTGCCTAAGTGGCATCAATCTGAGCAAGAGATGATTAGTAAACGGGTCAGTCCAGTTACATTGACATGGCCCCCCAGGTGCAGGACATGGTTTTATGCGCATGGGGGGAAGTTGGACCCAGAGACAGGGCTGGTTATGGTGAAGGCAAGTCTTAAAGAAGCGACAGACGAAATACTTATTGCAATAGAAGAAGCTCGGTCGGGGGTGTTCACGCCCAACAGAGATAACGACGAGCTTACGCGCGCCCTGAAGAATCCTGAACACCCGGGAAGAACACGAGGCAAAGGCGTTGTTCCGTGGTATGAGGGGTTTGCGGATTGGAACGACGACTATAGAAGCCGTGCGAGAAAGAAGAAGCATGAGGAGCAGAAGAAGAAGGAGGAAGCACTCCGCCTTGAAGGCCTAATATCCTCGCACCTGGAGTTGGAACGATTTGTCATGCGGCAGCAGGAGCAGATCGACTCACTCAGCCAGGAAAGGGCGTCTCAGCGGCAGCATGAGCAGATCGATCCAGCATTGGATAGCACCGTCCCATCTATGTCGAGAAGCAGTGTGGGTTCCGCCCCGGCCGATATCGATAATGCACTGCTAGCTAGCTACCCTGTGGATGATATCAAAGATAGGACTAACTGTGAGCTACACATGAAAGTGAAGAACTTATCCATGAAGGTGGCGGACGGCTATGCTTTAGCAAATCCCCCTGAAGCAACCTTCCATTGCAATCCCATTCCAGCTGGCTATGCTCGTGTCGGGGTTGATGAAGTGATGTCAGGATATCACGAGCTACAACTTGACATTCTTGGAGGTGACGAGGAGAGAACACTGGGAGAGGCCATACATCGTATCATTCTATGGAAAAAGGATTGCATCGTCTTTCCAAGGCCACCGACTCCTCCTTCTCCAAGTCCTCCACCGCGTCAGCCGACTCCTCCTCCAAGTCCGGCATGGCGTCAGCCAACTCCTCCTCCTCCAAGTCAGCCGACTCAGCGTGCTCCGCCTAAGCAACAGCGGAAGAGAGAGGCCGCAGCTACGACGGCTAGCGGTACAACAGACAAGAAATTCAAACACGGTCCAAGCCTCAAGCCTCTTCCGAAGTTGTCTTACCATCTGACTCAGGAGGAACTCGACGACGCATGTGATGCCCAAT
This sequence comes from Elymus sibiricus, assembly GCA_039707655.1. NCBI lineage: Eukaryota > Viridiplantae > Streptophyta > Magnoliopsida > Poales > Poaceae > Elymus > Elymus sibiricus. The sequence continues at coordinate 2,038,596 of CM077670.1, read as the reverse complement.
TGAAGGCCCATTTTGCACCGAAACCGCCCGCGCCGCCAAAGGAGAAAGTACCTGAGCATGTATCACAACACTTTATTGATATGGCTCGACCGGCTGACAATCAGAAGGACTCCGACTATGTGTGGTCTATCAAGAAGTCATATTCTGTAGGGCAAAAGGAGTCGAGCTCGAGCTCGAACCAAGCAGTTGGCAAAAAAAGTGGGAAAACTGTTCCCCAGCTGGGAGAACAAGCAGTGCAATCGATCCCCCCGCTCATTGTACAAACACATGTGAGTACCGCCGATCGGCCGGCAATAACCGACGATCTTAGAAGGCAGGCTAAAGACGCCGGTGTCACTGTTGAACAACTCCTAGGCCTTGAGGAAATCCCCGGGATTACAAAGGAGGAAGTAAAATACCAATATGTCCGTGGCAAACCTCTGGTCAAGCCTGACGATGTCAAGCTTCTACCAACGAGAATGTACAATTTGCATACGTGGTACATGCAAAAAACAGCAAATACCAATGAAGAGTCCCTCATGGTGAAAGTCAAGCCAGAGCATTACTTCCATGGAAAAGATGTGTGGATTGATTTTTCAGAGTTGTTTCAGTCATTCCAACAAGACGCACTAGACAAATCTATCGTCAGTTGCTATTGTATGTAAGTGATTTCTTTCTGTAATTTAAGTCTCTAGCTAGCTAGCTAGATGTGCTCTCGTTCATTAACTGTAATTATCCTCACTATATTCTTTTCTGTGGTATTATGCAGAATGAAGATGTATGAAATGAAAAAAACTAGACGCTATGGAGTTGGGTTCATTGACCCAAATACGATTAATCAGGCGATATGGGAAGATCAATATTCGAGAGAAGACACAGAGAGATTCCTGCTAGAGTTTTTGAAGCAACTAAACACCCAACCAAAAATACTACTTCCTTACAACTTCGGGTGAGTGTTACTATATCTTGTACTACAAATTCTATTTTTTGCTTACTAGATGTTAATAAGTGTAGTTGATGAGTTATGCACATGCCCGCTTATTTATAAAAAACGTGTGCGCATGCAGTTTCCACTGGATCTTGTTAATCATTGAAGTTGACAAGGGAAAAGTTGAAGTACTGGACTCACTATATAAGGATCCATCCGAATACGCAACCGTGAAGGGGATGTTCGACAGGTAATTTCAATCATTATCGCACTATGTCTGCCTCTTTACTTCATTTCCTGATATCAACTAGTTAATAACTCCTTTATTCATTTTCTTTGCCGGCGGGCAGGGCTTGGAAAAAGTTCATCGAAGAGGTCCCCGGCCAATGGAAACAACAGCTGAAATGGGTGCGACCCAAGGTAATTAAGTAGTACTAGCTAGCTACGTCCGTGTATCTCTTTAATTCTAGTTTCAATACCATTATCATGCTTGATTAATTATTACCTGATTGAATTTTATTCTCGTAAAGTGCATGAGGCAGGAGAAGGGGAATAGTTTATGCGCATACTACGTTTGCGAGAATATTCGCATGATCACGTCTGAAAGGAGCATAGATGAAAAAACTCTTTGGGTACGTTTGCCAGAACACTATCCATAATTTTTTTTATCATGATCTAGCTAATATATATACACACAACTAATATATTCATCTTGATCTCCTGATTATAGATGATAGAGATGCGGGGCCAGCTCCTACCAACGGCTCGCGTACGAGCAATTCAAGAGGAAATAGCTGGATTTCTGGTCGACCAGGTCATAGATCCCAAAGGAGAATACCATTACAAGATCAAGCAGTAATGCCCTGCATATGTAATGATCCGCAAATTGTAGGAGAAATTGTATATACCAAATTGTATATATATATGTATGTGAATGGTCGTCGTACGAGAAATTCGATTTATATATATATGCACAACGTGTACAGTATGTAGTAGCGTAATATATGTTTGAAATGAAAAATAATTAAATGGAAAACACAAAATTAAAAGGAAAAATAAACCAAAATTAAAAGAATTAAATACTTTTAGTCCCGGTTGGTGTTACCAACCGGGACTAAAGGTGGAGCCTTTAGTCCCGGTTGGTAACACCAACCGGGACTAAAGGTCCCCCAGCGCACGGCCCCGGCAGGCGCCACGTGGTGGGCCTTTAGTGCCGGGCCGTGACGAACCGGGACTAAAGGGCCCCCCCCCCTTTAGTGCCGGTTGTAAAACCGGCACTAAAGGGCCATACAAACCGGGATTAAAGGCCCGTTTTCTACTAGTGATAGTCAAGTTCCCATATCTCCTCTATGTCGCCATGTGTGTACATTTAATTCAGGGGTCAGACTGCTCCGGGATCTTCGAGCGTACAATATCCATGTGTTCCTCGATATACGGAGCCACCAAGGTGGAATTTTGTAGAACTGTGTAGTGTGCTTGAGTGAAAGAATGCCCGTCCATACTTATTACTGAATTCTTTCCTAGCGTGACTTTTCCACTCAGTCTCCCCTCATGCCGCTATTGAGGAACAATAATCGGCTTAAGGTCAGGAATAAAGTCAACACAAAACTCAATAACCTCCTATGTTTCATGGCCCTTGGAGATGCTTCCTTCTGGCCTAGCACGGTTATGAACATATTTCTTTAAGACTCCCATGAACCTCTCAAAGGGGAACATATTGTGTAGAAATACAGGACCCAGAATGGTAATCTCTTCGACTAGGTGAACTAGGACGTGCGTCATAATATTGAAGAAGGATGGTGGGAACACCAACTCAAAACTGACAAGACATTGGACCAAATCATTCTGTAACCTTGGTAGGATTTCTGGATCGATTACCTTCTGAGAAATTGCATTGAGAAATGTACATAGCTTCACAATGGCTAATCGAACATTTTCTGGTAGAAGCCCCCTCAATGCAACCGGAAGTAATTGCGTCATAATCACATGGCAGTCATGAGACTTTAGGTTTTGGAATTTTTTTTCTCTGCTATATTTATTATTCCCTTTATATTCGACGAGAAGCCAGACGGGACCTTCATACTGCTCAGGCATTCAAAAAAGATTTCCTTCTCTTCTTTGGTAAGAGCGTAGCTGGCAGGACCTTGATACTGCTTTGGTTGCATGCCGTCTTTTTCGTTCATACGTTGCTGGTCCTCCCGTGCCTCCGGTGTATCTTTTGTCTTCCCATACATGCCCAAGAAGCCTAGCAGGTTCACACAAAGATTCTTCGTCACATGCATCACGTCGATTGCAGAGCGGACCTCTAGGACTTTCCAATAGGGTAGCTCCCAAAATATAGATTTCTTCTTCCACATGGGTGTGTGTCCGTTAGCGTCATTCGGAACAGATTGTCCGCCAGGACCCTTTCCAAAGATTACTTTTAAATCCTTGACCATATCAAATATATCATCACCAGTACGGTGGCCAGGCTTCTTTCGGTGATCTGCCTCACCTTTGAAATGCTTGCCTTTCTTTCTTAAGAGATGCCTGATCGGAAGAAATCGATGATGTCCCAGGTACACATTCTTCTTACATTTATCCAAATATATACTTTCAGTCTCATCTAAACAGTGCGTGCATGCATTGTATCCCTTGTTTGTCTGTCCTGAAAGGTTACTAAGAGCAGGCCAATCATTGATGGTTACAAACAGCAACGCTCGTAGGTCAAATTCCTGTTGTTTGTGCTCATCCCACACACGTACACCTTTTATATCCCACAACTGTAAAAGTTCTTCAACTAATGGCCTTAGGTACACATCAATATCGTTGCCGGGTTGCTTAGGGCCTTGGATGAGCACTGGCATCATAATGAACTTCCGCTTCATGCACAACCAAGGAGGAAGGTTATAGATACATAGAGTCACATGCCAGGTGCTATGACTGCTGCTCTGCTCCCCAAAAGGATTCATGCCATCTGTACTTATACCAAACCATAAGTTTCTTGCGTCATCTGCAAACTCCGGCCACTTTCTCTTGATTTTTCTCCACTGCGACCCATCAGCGGGTACTCTCAACATCCCGTCTTTTTTACGGTCTTTTTTGTACCATCGCAACAACTTGGCATGCTCTTTGTTTTGGGACAAACGTTTCAACCGTGGTATTATAGGAGCATACCACATCACCTTGGCAGGAACCCTCTTTTTGGGGCGCTCGCCCTCAACATCACCAGGGTCATCGCGGCTGATCTTATAGCGCAATGCACCGCATACCGGGCATGCATTCAAATTCTCGTACTCCTCACCGCGGTAGAGGATGCAGTCATTAGGGCATGCATGTATCTTCTGCACCTCTAATCCTAGAGGGCAGACAGCCTTCTTTGCTTCGTACGTACTGTCGGGCAATTCGTTATCCTTTGGAAGCGTCTTCTTTATCAGTTTCAGCAACTTTTCAAATCCCTTGTCAGATACACCATTCTCTGCCTTCCATTGCAGCAATTCCAGTGTGGTACCCTGCTTTTCCTTGTCATCTTCGCAATTTGGGCACAACAATTTTTTGTGATCCTCTAACATGCGCTCCAACTTCAACCTCTCCTTTTCACTTTCGCAGTTTCTCTTTGCATCAGCAATGGCCCGACCAAGATCATCAGCGGGCTCATCTGATGCCTCTTCTTCAACTTCCCCCATTGTAGTACCATCGTATTTAGGGAACCTAGGATAGTTGTCATCATCCTCTTCTTCTTCATTGTCTTCCATTATAACCCCTCTTTCTCCGTGCTCCAACAGTTATAGCCGGACATGAAACCGGACTGAAGCAGGTGGCTGTGAAGGATTTTTAAGGTAGAGTAATTCCTATCATTCTTACAGACACCACATGGACAACACATAAAACCATTCCACTTGTTTGCCTCAGCCACACACAGAAAACTATGCACGCCATTAATGAGCTCGGGAGAGCGCCGGTCATCGTACATCCATTGCCGGCTCATCTTCATTACACAACATGGAAGTGACCAAATTAATACAAGTTCATACATACTTCTCATAAAACAACATACAACTATCTAGCTAAAGCATTTAAATGCAACAACAAATGCGATCAAAATCACAACTAAGGTAATAATTGATCCAACAGCATAATGATACCAAGCCTCTTTATTAATGGCATATTTTCTAATCTTTCTAATCTTCAAGCGCATTGCATCCATCTTGATCTTGTGATCATCGACGACATCGGCAACATACAACTCCAATTTCATCTTCTCTTCTTCAATTCTTTTCAATTTTTCTTTCAAATAATCGTTTTGTTTTTCAACTAAATTTAACTTCTCGACAAGAGGGTCGGTTGCAATTTCCGGTTCACATACCTCCTAGATAAAAATATCTATGTCAACTTGATGGGCATAATTGTCATAAACACGAAATGAAACAAATAGTTATAAAAGATAATATACCACATCCGAATCATAAACCGGACGAGGGCCGACAGGGACGGATATCAAAACCATGGCACTATATATAACAAACAATCTTACAAGTAAGAAAATTATACAAGTAACTATCTAAATCATACAAATAAGATTTTTTTTTTACAAAAAGGATAAGAACAAGAGGCTCACCAAGGTGGTGCCGGCGACAGGACGGCGCGGGCGATCGACAGCGGTGAGGACGGGGACGGGAAGGCACTAAGTAAACCACACCTACACATATGCAAACTAAGAAGTTAATTTGAGCTCAAATTGCATATAAATCAAATAAACTCCCACATAATTACTCCAAAACTAAAACCCACAAATCACTATACTTATAGAGCATGAAACGAGCTAAACTAGCAATGAGAGATGAAAGGATGAAGTTGCTAACCTTTTAGAACCCTTGGATAGATGGGGTGCCTCCAATCTTGACAAATCTTGGCAAAAATGGAGGATGAGCTCGAGCTAGGGGAAGGAAACAGAGAGGAGAGAAAGGAGAAGCTTGGACTCGGGCTGGACGAATCACCTTATATAGGGATATCTTTAGTCCCGGTTGGTGATACCAACCGGGACTAAAGGTCTATCTTTAGTCCCGGTGGGTGATACCAATCGGGACTAAAGAGGCTCCCAGGGGCCCCAGCCTGCCGCAACCCCTTTAGTCCCGGTTGGTATCACCAACCGGGGCTAGAGGTCCCATTTGAACCGGGACTAATCCTGGTAGTGCCCGCGTCCGCTCCTAGCCGTTGGGACCGGGACTAATGCTCACATTAGTCCCGGGCCCAAACCCGGCCGAGACTAATGCTCCGGATCAAAGGTAGGTTTTCTACTAGTGGTACGTATACTAGACGACATGGCAGTTGTGCCTACCACATGCGAATTTACACAGAAATATGTACTGCTTTGTGCCTACCACATGCGAAATTACACAGAAATATGTACTGCTCTGTGCCTACCACAGAAATATGTACACATGAAGTGCGGCGTGAGCTTGCTTATTATTTACACAGAAAACCATGCAATTTTGTGTAGAGCATTTTGCTACTAGATACTGAGGGGGAATTGTGTTGTTGTGAAGTACTGCCCTGTTGACTGCCCGAATTATACATCCTTGTCGGTGTAGTATACCCATTATATCCGCCGTCCAGACATCGGTCTTTTTACTGGGATATGCGCTTTGGGGTCCTAAATGGACAAATTTGACCTCGAGACGAAAGTATTTCACAAACTGAACTGTTGGTGAAAGTATTTCACACAGCTGACCCGTTTGTGTAGCGCCTGACAGATAGGCGCCACACTACACTGTGCAGCGCCTGACTGACAGGAGCTACACATCTGGCCAGCGTGGCACCCCGGGGCCAGGCCCGGCCCCACCCCTGGTGGTGCAGCGCCTAGCCGATAGGCGCTATGCCGCCATGTGCAGCGCCTAGCCGAAAGGCGCTGCACTGCCCATGTGTAGCGCCTATACGTTAGGCGCTGCACATTCACTTACTAGCCAGGGGTGGCCCCCTTCCCTCAACCCCCCCCCACACACACCCCACCCCAACCCCACAACAGAGCATTGTTGGCCTCGATTTCCTCTCTCTCCCCCCTCTCAAATCCTTCCCCAAATCCTGCAAATCTGAAGGTTTTCTCCATGGATTTCGACCCCAATCCCTCCCTCAAGGTAATCTCCTCCGATCCCCTCGTTTTCATCCGAAACAAATGCTCACATTTGCTCATTTCTTGCAAGTTTGGGCAAACCCTAGTTCTTCATGGATTTTGAAATTTGTATGGAAATATGAGATGATTGTTTGGCATTTTGCTAGGGTTAGGCTTCTTAGTATGTTAGGGTTAGGGTTATAGGTCTTGTTATGTTGGGGTTAGGGTTAGGGTTGTTAGTATGTTAGGGTTAGGCTTATGGTTTTTGTTAAGTGGGGTTAGGGTTATTGTTTGATATCTATGTTAGGGCATTGGATTTTGTGTTAATCTTCAGATGAGTACTTACGGAATATATTTTACGTTGTGTTGTTTTAATTATTTTAGGGATGGGAAGAACATGTGTTTATGTTCATCATATGGACAAGGACGCCTTTTTGAAAGGCAATATTGAGCCGGACCCGGATGAGCTTGGCATGGTGTTTGAGAGTAGTCCTAGCTATGCCGAGGTCTTGGAACAAGTGAGGAAAGATTTGAATTGGATGGACCCAAGTGATATTGTTGAGTTGGAGGGAAGGCATAATGTGGGGTTTGGAATGCACATCCGTTGGAAGACAATGCGTGTGAACTCCGAGCAACGTTGGGTTGCATACAAGGAGACGGTGGCCGAATCTCTAGACAAGGCTCTTGAGTTATTTGCTACCAAGAAGGTTGAGGCTAGTTTGCACTTGGACTTGAACCGGCATGCCTCCCCGTTGGTTGCTAGGAGTCCTCCACCCATGAACCAAGATGAAATGAGTGAACCTCTTTTGAGCCAACAAGTGTTTCCAACATTGAGGCCAATTTCAAACAACCAAAATGAAGCTTTGCAAGAGGAGAATGATGAGTATGAGGATGATGAGAATGAAGTTGATCTCCATGACAACAATGTGGGTGATTTGGACAAATATTATGTGCAAGAGACAATGGACCATTCCATCCCGTATTCCCGTGGCTATGCATCGGAGTCGGATGACGAAGGTCCCGATGAAGAAGTTGATGAGGAGGGGTTCACGGCGAAGGAGGCCGAAGCTTTCGAGAAGGTATTACGGCGGGATCATCGGATACCATTGTTCAAGGATGTTAGTCTTGCGGATGAAGCCGTGGTAGACGGTGGCAATGGTATATTTCTTGGAGTTAGGCCAACTTCTCACCGGGATTTGGAACACGGCAAGAACGGGATTTCTCCCGGGTCTAAGTTCGGAACCTTCTTGGAATTGAATATGTGGCTCGACGACTTCTCGGTTACGCATTATCGTCCGCACAAGGTGGTTCACTCGGACGTCAAGGTTCGTTACACGGTTGCATGTGAGGAGGACTGATGTCCATGGATTGTGTGTGCAAGACCATGGAAAGGAGGGCCCGATTGGCACATAGTGAGTTGTGTACCAACTCACATGTGCCGAGGCAAGAAGGTAGATGGCAAAGTTGTGTCCCAAGACCATAGACAACTAACCTCTGAGTTCATCGCTTACAGGCTTTCCAACTCCATCTCCACACTTCCAACAATGAGCATTAAGAGCATCATGGACCTTGTGAAAGCCATCTTTCACAACAAGTTCAAATACTGGAAGGCATGGAAGGCGAAGCAAGCCGCATTCAAGATGTTGTATGGTGATTGGGAGGAAGCATACAACTGACTCCCTATGTTGTTGGGAGCTATGGCCGCCACTAACCCGGGCATGGTTCATGTGGTCGAGCCTTATGGGCAAAAAACAATGATTCACAACGGAAGGACTGTCAGAGTATTTGTCCGTGCATTTTGGGCGTTCGAGCAATGCGTGAGGGCTTTCGAAAACTGTCGGCCGGTCATCTCCGTTGATGGCACGTTCTTGACCGGACAATACAAGGGCACTCTCTTGGTTGCAATATGGAATGATGCCAATAACCGGTTGGTGCCTTTGGCTTTTGCTTTGATTGAGGTGGAGAACAATGATAACTGGGAGTGGTTCTTGCGTCTTTTGAGAACCAAGGTATTACCGGCTGAAAGGGAAATTTGTATCATATTGGATCTCCATCAAGGAATTCTTAACGCGGTGGACATTGACATTCCCGGGCATGCTCCTTTGCACCTTCGATGGTGCATGAGGCATTTTTGTTCAAACTTCTATAGGGCATGTGGCATTAAGGAGTTGGCCGACAATCTTCAAGATTGTTGTCTCGCTTTCTCCGATCGACGTTTATCATTCTTGTACAACCAATTGCTCGCACACAAAAAACTCGATGCCGGGGGTCTTGACTTTCTCAATAGGCACATTCAAGAAAGGACGAAGTGGGCACGAGCTTTTGATGAATATGGCTGGAGGTACGGTCAAATGACAAGCAACATGGCAGAATGTTTCAGTAGGGTGCTAAAGGGTGTACGTGCATTGCCCGTGACGGCAATAGTTCAATACACATTCGACAAGATGAATGTGTACTTTCTAAAGTACTCAACTGAAATGGATAAGCAGATTGCGGGTGAGAACAAGCAAAAGTACAAGTACAAGTTCCCACCAAAGGTTGATGAGTGGTTGGAATTTCAATCACGGAAGGCGGACTCCCAAGAAGCTATATTATATAATAACGACGATTGGATGTACGAAGTGAAAGAGCTAGGAGGAACCACAAACGATGGCCAGCAACACGGAGGCCGTGCTTTCAAGGTCTCGCTAACACGGTGCGACTGCTCTTGCGGGAGGCCATTGTTGCTTCATCTCCCATGCTCGCACTTGTATACCGCAGCTCGCACTAGGAATGTGGACGTTAATCACCCGCTCACCTTGAGGGAGTCCGAGTTCTCGATCATGACCACCAAGAATACATGGGCTCCTAGATTCCACCCATACTTTGACCAATCACAATGGCCGGAGTATGATGGAGTTCAACTATGGCCCGATCCGGATTGGAAGGTCATTAAACGGGGAAGACGTAAGACAAAGCGTTTTAGAGGCGACATGGACGGATGGGGCCGTGGTGGTGGTCGAGAATTGGGCAACAACCAATTCCAAGAGCCTCGTGAGACAGCCCGTTGTGGAGAGTGCAATGATGGGGGACACAACACAAGAACTTGTAGCAAAAGAAAGAGATCAAAGAAAAATGAAGCAAGCACAAGCCAACAAGGAGATACACAAGTTCCTAGCCAAGCTAATAGTAGTAAACATGGTCATACGCAACAAGGGCCTAGCCAAGCAAGTAGTAGCCAACATGGTCATATGCAACAAGGGGCTAGCCAACCAAGTAGTAGCCAACAAGTGCCAAACCAACCAAGGAGTAGCCAACGAGGATCTAGGCAACAAAGAGGGAGCCAACTTGGTCTTACAAGAGGCCATGGTGGTGGTAGAGGCCGTGGTGGTGGTCTAGGCCATGGTGGTGGTAGAGGAATGTTTGGATATCTAGATGGACCATTTCCGTATGTGGCTACATTTCAATATTATTTTCATGTTGTTTCATAGTACACTATTGTTATTTATGATCACATGTTGTTTCTTGTCCTTACTAACTATTATCTTGCAATTTTTCGAAGGTATGGCGGCGTCTCAACCCAACAAAGCAACAACGAAGTGGGTGGAGGAGAAGGATGGGGAAGGTGAGAGGCCGGGGTGGTGGGAGGAGGCTGCGAGGAAGGTGAGAGAGGAGGATGCAGCCGCACTTGAGAGGAAGAAGCAAGAGGAGTTTGAAGAGAAGATGAAGGAAAAAAGAAAAAATGACACTGGAGTATGTAGCGATGAATAGGAGGGCTAAGATTGAGGAGGCGAAGAGGAATGCGCAACGGCAAAAGGATTTTGAAGAGAGATGTAGGAGGCTTCATGTTTTGGAGAAGGCAAAGAAAGAGAGGGAGAATAAGCTATTCATCGATAGGCTGGTTCATGAGGCTCATCGTATAAGGAAAAGGGAGGACGAAGATGAAGAAGAGAGGAAGAAGAAGAAGAAGGTAAAGGGGCCTTGCTCGACACAATAGAGCAATGTGGTTCTCATCATGTTGTGAACTATGCCATGCACTCCTTCATGTACATTTTATTTTGAACCTTGTCGTCTCCTAGACTATGATCTTTGAACTTCGATTTGGTCGTGGACCTCTATGTGTACTCCTCTATGACATGGACTCCTCTATGTGTACTCCTATATGCCATGGACTCCTCTATGTGTACTTATTATGCGATGTGTTATTGTGTAATTGTGCTATGTGTTATGTGCTCTTTGATGTGTACCACAAAATGTGTTCTTTTTTACTTTTTGAAAAAGCTGACAGTGCAGCGCCTTAGAGCTAGGCGCTACACTACACAGTGTAGCGCCTGAGGTCTAGGCGATGCACAATTGGAACCAGCTATCTAGAGAGCAACAGAAGCTTTCAGTGCCAGGAAATTTCTAAGTGAGTGTGTAGCGCCTAAGTGCTAGGCGCTGCACTACACAGTGTAGCGCCTCAGCGCTAGGCGCTGCACAATTGGAACCAGCTATCCAGAGAGCAACAGAAAGGTTACAGAAGCTTTCAGCACAGGAAATTTCTAAGTGAGTGTGTAGCGCCTGAGTGCTAGGCGCTGCACTACACAGTGTAGCGCCTCAGCGCTAGGCGCTGCACAATTGGAACCAGCTATCCAGAGAGCAACAGAAAGGTTACAGAAGCTTTTAGCGCCAGGAAATTTCTAAGTGAGTGTGTAGCGCCTGAGTGCTAGGTGCTGCACTACACAGTGTAGCGCCTCAGCGCTAGGCGCTGCACAATTGGAACCAGCTATCTAGAGAGCAACAGAAAGGTTACAGAAGCTTTCAGCGCCAGGAATTTTCTAAGTGAGTGTGTAGCGCCCTGGGGATAGGCGCTGCACTACACTTAGTAGCGCCGGACAGCTAGGCGCTACACTATTGAAATCAGCTATCCAGAGAGCAACAGAAAGGTTACAGAAGCGTTGGCGCCTGAATATTTCAAAGTTAGTGTGCAGCGCCTGGGCTATAGGCGCTGCACTACACAGTGTAGCGCCTGAATGTGGGGCGTTGCATTGTGTAGTGTAGCGCCTGTGTCTTAGGCGCTATGGTCCTTTAAACTGCAGAATTAGTGTGTAATCCTGTTTCAATCAATCTTTTCAATAAGACTATAACAAATGCATTTCACATAATCTATCAGGATCAACATTACGATAAATTCAACATTACTTCAAGTTCAACAAAGACAATGAGTTGAACATTACTACGAGTTCAACACCAACAACAAGGTCAACATCACTACAAGTCCAAGATTGCGACAAGTTCAACATCATAAGAAACCGACGACTAGTTCAATTTCATAAGAAAACGACGACGAGGCCGACATCACTAATTCTTCCTTCTGTGCGTAGTCTTGCCTCGTCCCCTCTTAGTACGAAGCTTCTCCCTCACAACCGGCCGCGGTTCCTCCTCTTCCTCTGCCTCCTCATCATCCACATCATCTGCCAAGTGGTCGTCGTCCTCCATACCCCTCATCCTCCTCATGCCTGTTGCCCTCCGTGAGCCCTCACCGACCACCTTCTTTCCTCTATTGTTGAAGTCATCGGGTGTGTACCGCTTGATTCCCGTCCTTGGCTTCAACATGTATGCGAATCGAACTTGATAGTCCTGCAATGTCATGTCGTCATCAACCTATCATAAAAGGTGATGCTATGGTAAAGATCGCGCGTCATAATGAAGTGAGGAATGCATCAAAGAGATGAATGTGTGATATTGTCATACCTTTGTGGAGACGACATCCTCATCCTCCAGATGAGCTGTGGAGGTAGTCTCATCCTCCAGATGAGCCGCATGGTCAGGGGGTGTAGCGGACCTAGACTGCGTCGGTTCTGAATATTCGGGGTCACGGCAACCCATAAGGTTGGATAACCGCCGTAACCTTTGGCCCTGACACTGTCACGTTGACAAGTGAATGAGATATGGAACTTAGCAAAGAATATGCAACTAGGCGATGTTGTAACATGGAAATGTACCTTAATGAAAGCTCAAAGTGCAATTTCTCCCTTGCCTTTTCCCATCGAGGTTGTGTCTAGAATAGCCTGGCTTTCATCAGCTTGCTTCTTGATCTCCTTGCGCTAGGGATGAAACGATCAACATGTTAGGCAAGCAAAGATGTGTACTAGTGCCAATATGAAAGCGAAGAAGGGCACACTTTACCACGAAGTTGAGCATTGGAGCAAAAGGGGTTTGGCGCCCTTCCCTGATAAATTTGTTGTATTCGGTCTGGGCAAGCTCATCGAATATGGTGGGATCTTCCAAAATTTCCTCCTCATAAGCCGGCGGGCATATCTCCACACGAGTATTTTCAAGATACCATCGAAGGTAGTTGTTGAACGCGAGTGGGCAATACTCACGTAGCTGGGATCCTGCCCTAGCCGTAGGTTGCTCCACACAAAGCTCGAACATGGTGACATACTGATGTCTACTACGCAACTTTATTCTTGTAGACGTTGTTGGGCCTCCAAGTACAGAGTTTTGTAGGACAGTAGCAAATTTCCCTCAAGTGGATGACCTAAGGTTTATCAATCCATGGGAGGAGTAGGATGAAGATGGTCTCTCTCAAACAACCCTGCAATCAAATACAAGAAATCTCTTGTGTCCCTAACACACCCAATACAATGGTAAATTGTATAGGTGCACTAGTTCGGCGAAGAGATGGTGATACAAGTGTAGTATGGATAGTAGATATAGGTTTTTGTAATCTGAAAATAAAAAAACAGCAAGGTAGCAAGTGATAAAACGGAGTACAAACGGTATTGCAATGCTTGAAAACAAGGCCTAGGGTTCATACTTTCACTAGTGCAATCTCTCAACAATGCTAACATAGTTGAATCATATAACAATCCCTCAACGTGCGATAAAGAATCACTCCAAAGTTCCTATTAGCGGAGAACATAAGATAGAAATTGTTGTAGGATACGAAACCACCTCAAAGTTATCCTTTCTGATCAATCTATTGAGCTATTCCTATAAGTGTCACAAACAGCCCTAGAGTTCGTACTAGAATAACACCATATGATACACATCAACCAACCCTAATGTCACCTAGATACTCCAATGTCACCACAAGTATCCGTGAGTTGATTATACGATATGCATCAAACAACTTCATAATCATAATATTCAATCCATGCAAAGAACTTCAAGGAGAGCCCCAAAGTTTCTATCGGAGAAAAGATAATGAAAACGTGCATCAACCCCTATGCATAGATTACCCCAATGTCACCTCGGGAATCCGCGAGTTGAGTGCCAAAACATACATCAAGTGAATCAATATAATACCCCATTGTCACCACGGGTATTCATATGCAAGACATACATCAAGTGTTCTCAAATCCATAAAAGTATTCAATCCAATAATAGTGAAACCTCAAAGGTAAAAACTCAATTCATCACAACAAGATAGAGAGGGAGAAGCACCATATGATCCAACTATATTAATAAAGCTCGTGATACATCAAGATTGTGCCATATCAAGAACACGAGAGAGAGAGAGAGAGAGAGAGAGAGAGAGAGAGAGAGAGAGACATCAAACACATAGCTACTAGTACATACCCTCAGCCCCGAGGGTGAACTACTCCCTCCTCGCCATGGAGACCGCCGGGATGATGAAGATGGCCTCCGGTGATGATTTCCCCCTCCGGCAGGGTGCCGAAAAAGGGCTTTAGATGAGATCGTGGAGGTACAGAGGCTTGCGGCGGCGGAGTCCAAGTTCTAGGTTAACTTTCGGGGGTTTCTGAATATATATGAATTTTTGGCATTGCAATCACGCAGAGAAGTGCCACAGGGGGCCCACGAAGCACCAGGGCGCGCCTGGGGGGGTGGCGCGCCCTGGTGGCTTGTGGGGCCCTTGTGGGTCTTCTGCTGCTCCCCCGAAGCTTCCTAGGTCTGTTTCCTTCCAGAAAAAATCGTTAAAAAGTTTCGCTGCATTTGGACTTCATTTGATATGGATTTTCTGGAAAACCAAAAACAAGCAGAAAACAGCAACTGGCACTGGGCACTAGGTCAATATGTTAGTCCATAAAAATCATATAAAAGTGCACCAAAATCATACAAAACTATAATAAACATGGCATGAATACTTCATAAATTATAGATACGTTGGAGACGTATCAGCATCCCCAAGCTTAATTCCTGCTCGTCCTCGAGTAGGTAAATGATAAAAGAAATAATTTATGAAGTGTGAATGCTAGCATAGTGCATAAGTTTGATCAATGATAATTTCAATCACTTTTTCTAGCATCATAACAGCAACTCTTTCTCATAAAACTCATCATGATAAAGTAGCAATCCATTCACATGTTATGGTTCAAACAATGCATTCTCTTGAAACTTAACAACCTATGTTCTTAGTCACCAAACAATTGCAATTCAACTTATCTTCAGTAAAGTCTAAGTAAGAGCTCCACATACTCAATTATCATATAGTCTTCTATGATTGCTAGTACTCAAAGCATATTTTTAGAACAAACGGCATCCATCGAACACAGAGAAAGATAGGGGCTTAATGTTCCGCCTCCCAACTTATTTATCATAGAGATAATTGTCAACAATAATAATTCATGATCAAATATATTTGAATGGCCATATGTGCCTGGATCCTTCCCCACCACATGATGCTTGCCAACTAGAGAATAATTAAGGTTGAAATGAGAAGTAATACTATTGACTCTTGCATAAAAGTAAATACATAAAGTAAAAGATAGGCCCTTCGCAGAGGGAAGCAGAGGTTGTCATGTGCTTTTTATTTTTGGATATGCAAGCTCTTAATGCAAAGGAACGTCACGTTATATTGCCCCTTGTGATAGCAACCTTTATTATGCAGTCCGTCGCTTTTATTTCTTTACCATCACAAGTTCGTACAACGCTTATTTTCCCTTGCAATAAAAGATCATACATATTTTAGGAGCAATTTTTATTGCTTTTTGCACCGATGACAACTTACTTGAAGGATCTTATTCAATCCATAGGTAAATATGGTGAACACTCATGGCAAGAAACTGGGTTTAATGGTTTTTGGATGCACAAGTAGTATCTCTACTTAGTACGAATTTTTGGCTAGCAAAAAATCCTAAGCAAGCACCACATGTTGGAGGATCCATAACAATATAACTTCGATGCAAATATACCCAAACATAACTCATTACGTTGTCTTTCTTGTCCAACTTCAACTAATTTGCTCAAGTTTGAAAATAATTAATGGGTATTCACAATCATAAAAGATGTCCAAGATAATATATTTATATGTGAAAGTTCCCTTCCTTATACTAATAATTCATGAATTGCTTGTATGACCAATATTGTGATTGTCAAGCTTCAATAGATTTTACCTTCTAAACCCAATGTGAAGCTACTACTAGGCATGATACAAGCATATGAAGCTCATATTATTTCAACTTCATGATATTCAATTTATTCAACAATTTACTCATAGGATATAAGTGAAGAACAAGAGTAAATGACAAACTACTCCAAAAAGATATAAGTGAAGACCAAATGAGTAGTTAAGTCAATATGTAGCTATGTGAGGACTCTCTCTCTCTCTCTCTTTTAAAAATTTCAGAACTTGATAATTTTATTCAAACAAAAAACAAAACAAAAATAAAAGGACACTCCAAGAATAGCACATAACATGTGAACAAGTAAAAACTTAGGCTAACCGATAGGTGTTGATGAAGAAAGGTGGGATGCCAACCGGGGCATCCCCAAGCTTAGTTGCTTGAGACTTCTTGGAATGTTATCTTGGGGTGCCTTGGGCATCCCCAAGCTTGAGATCTTGTGTCTCCTTAATTCCTCTCATATCATGGCTTCTCCTAAATCTTAAAAACTTCATCCACACAAAACTCAACAAGAACTCATGAGATAAGTTAGTATAAATCAACTCAAAACCTTAACATTCTCTACTGTAACAAATCACTAAAATTATAATTAAACATTGCATACTAAATGCCTCTGCATATTTAATACTCCTATCCACAAATAGAAACATTAAACAAGCAACATATGCAAACAATGCAACTATAACCGAAATCTGTCTAAACAGAACAGTCTGTAAAGGGTGAATAAGAATTCATACTTCCCTAACTCCAAAAATTCTGAAAAATTACCACGTGACAGAGAACTCATGCATTCTTACTGTGTAAAAATTTCAGATTTTTATCATGTTCTGACTATTCAGGAATATTCTGGACATAACAGAAAACTTTCTGTTTTCAAACAGCAACACATAAACTTGCAAACTGAGCATGGTAAAGGCCATAATTGGCATTTTATTGAACTAGAAGATACAAAACATGATTATTGATAACAGCAAGCAAATAGCAACAAAATAAAATGACGCTCCAAGCAAAACTCATATTATGTGACGAATAAAAATATAGCTCCAAGTGAGGTTACCGATAATGTTGAAGACGAAAGAGGGGATGCCTTCCGGGGCATCCCCAAGCTTAGTTGCTTGGGTCTTCCTTGAATATTACATTGGGGTTCCTTGGGCATCCCCAAGCTTAGGGTCTTGCCACTCCTTATTCTCCTCATATCGATATCTCACCCAAAACTTGAAAACTTCAATCACACAAAATTTAACGAAACTTGTGAGATAGGTTAGTATGATAAAAATAAATCATCCACTTAGGTACTGTCAAGACAAGATTCGTAATTGTTCTCACATAATGCCTACTGTATTCTATCATTTCCACAATTTATATCTCATAATATAAGCTATGGAAACACTAAAACAAGCAAACTATGCAATAAAAACAGAATCTGTCAAAAACAGAACAGCATGTAGTGAGCGATTTAAAAACCATACTTCTGTACCTCCAAAAATTCTGAAAAATTAATACAACATAAACAATTTGTAACCCAATACTGTGTAAAAGTTTCAGAATTTTGTCATGCTACAGTACAGAATAGTAATTCTAGCTTAACTTTCGGGGGTTTATGAATATATATATATATATATATGAATTTTTGGCATTGGAATCACGTAAAGAAGTGCCACAGGGGGCCCACGAGGCACCAGGGCGCGCCTGGGGGGTGGCGCGCCCTGGTGGCTTGTGCGGTCCCTGTGGGTCTTCTGCTGCTCCCCCGAAGCTTCCTGGGTCTGTTTCCTTCCAGAAAAAATCGTCAAAAAGTTTCGCTGCATTTGGACTTCATTTGATATGGATTTACTGGAAAACCAAAAATAAGCAGAAAACAGCAACTGGCACTGGGCACTAGGTCAATATGTTAGTCCATAAAAATCATATAAAAGTGCACCAAAATCATACAAAACTATAATAAACATGGCATGAATACTTCATAAATTATAGATACGTTGGAGACGTATCACATACTTCTTATGATGTTTATCCCACTCCTTGATCTTTCGTTGCTTTTTCCTATCCAATCTGCATGTTGAAAAACTAAATATTAGCACCATCAAAAAGGACCTCACGATGCTAAGTGCACACGGTTCATGCTCTCTTACCTGTGAAGCGCTTTGTCCATGTCCTCCCACTCCAGCGGGTGACCCTGAAACAAACCAAACTGCCTGTACACACGATGTGGCAAGTGAAGCTCAACCGCCCAATTGCATATCAGTGGGCACCGCATAAGCCAAAGATGCCTCTCCTGCAAGCACATCGGATTCATGACGAACGTGTGTGCATCACCAAATCTATCCTTGGCACCATATGGCTCCCATTCCACCTGCAACATAGCACAACAACGCAACAGTGATGTCGAGTTTTCATAGAGAGCATGAGAATGAGTGATGTAATGTCAATGTTTACCTGCTCAGCCGTAAGCGTGTCCAACTCATTGGTGTACTGCCTGTACATGATATTGACATCGCTCGTCATCTCTGATGCCACGTCCCACTTGTAAGCCCAAGTGGGGAGCCGTAGATGGTTGTCTTGTTCGTCCCAGGGCTTGAACGATACCTCTTCCAGGCGTCCAACCGGCAGGCAGTCCCAGCTCCATACCGAAAGTAGGAGCATACAACCACCAATTCCGCCGTCTTTTGAGGTCCTACAGCAAGCATCGTCCAACTGCACATAAAGGAAAACATGGTTTAGTTAAGGGCAAGGTTGCATTGATAATGTAGAAATAAACTGAAAACGAACAACTGATTACCTGTCGGTACAAGTAGGCCAGTGCCGCCGAACCCCAGCTCCATTGGTTGTCGAAGACGGTCAACGCCTTCAGCCACATCCATTGAGTGGTCTTGCCACCGCCGTCAGCAAACAGAGTCCTAGAGATAACGTACCACATGTACACGCGAGCATATGTCTGGATCACATCATCATTAGCGTCCTCAGAGCAATGCGCAAAGTTCGCTACAATCCACGTGTAAGGAGCGCCGGCTGCGACTCTTTCTTTCTTGTCTCCATCTGCTGGCGCCTCTGGAGGAGCCATACCAATAAGGGCCTCCATCTGGTGGCGCCACCCCTCAGAATCGGTGCTCATACAAAGAGGCTTCCCCTCGATAGGAAGTGCGGTGATCATGGAAACATCCTGAAGCATCACGGTCATCTCCCCGGTCCGAAGATGGAAACTGTGCATCTCCGTCCTCCACCGATCAACAAGTGAGGTGATTCCTGCAGCGTTGAGGTTTGGCGTCGACCGGCTGACCAGCTGAATGAACGGGAGGAGTCCTGTCATCTGGATGTACGGTGTGTACCGCTCATTGTACGGCATGGCACTCGACGATGCCCCGTGAGACCGAATCTTCAGAGGTAAAAGCGTCTGCAAACAAGCAAGTCAGAGTATTACGGCATGTCTATTTGAACTAAACACAAAGTATAAAATACCAACTAGTATGATTATTACCCGCTTCTTCTCCGACATCATATAGGCCCGGTGTTGAACATCATAGTAATCATCGAGAAGCCACACCATCCTACATATTTCAAACAATAAACATATATGAGCATTATTTCATATGTGAGCATCGTTTCGGTTTCTAAGTAAATATGAGCAAACTACCATACTTCCTATGCATTGTTTCATATGCGAGCATTACTTCATATGTATTCATCTCAACAATCATCGATAGGTACTAAAAGGCTTTATAAGAAAATTTGTCATTGGTATATGTTTGCCATTGCCTTGTGGAAAATTTATGCATTATAAACGTGTGTGTTTTTGACAAATATTTGCCATGTAGTTGAATGAAAATCTACCATGTGTAGATGGGTAACCTTAGCATAAGGAAAAGAAGAGAATGTGTTTTATCACCTTCATATGTATTCATCTCAACAATCTCAACAATCAACAATTATTCTATATGAGAGCATCTAATATAATTTCAACAATCTCAACAATCTACATATACCAATCTACACATGGAAGGTATTCTCAACAATCTACATATAACAATCTCAACAATCTACCATATTCATCTAAATAATCACAACAATCTCAACAATCTACCATATGTATTCATCTCAACCAATCAACAACAAAATTGTTCCCCAATGATTACAACTAATCTACATAGGCTAAATCAACACACATTAATTCAATTTCCCATAGACATTTCGAATCAATCATAAACTAGGGTTTCACCACAAACATGAACAATGGAGAAGATTTTTGGGATGAAAAGAAGGGGATCGAAGGAGAATACCTTCTAGGAGAGATTGGGACTTAAATCCACGGACAAAAACGGCAGATCTTCGAGATTTGGAGAGGGGATTGAGAAGGGGGAGAGGAGATAGCCGCGCCGCCGCGCTCTCTGTTGGACTGGAACGAATGGGTGTGTGGGGTGGGGGAGAGCCGGCCCGCGGCGGTTACCAAGTCATTGTGCAGCGCCTTTCGGCTAGGCGCTGCACGTGGCGGCATAGCGCCTATCGGTTAGGCGCTGCACCACCAGGGGTGGGGCCGAGCCTGGCCCCGGGGTGCCACGCTGACCAGATATGTAGCGCCTGTAAGTCAGGCGCTGCATAGTGTAGTGTGACGCCTATCTGTCGGGCGTTATACAAAAGGGTCAGCCGGGTGAAATACTTTCGCCAACAGTTCAGTTTATGAAATACTTTCACCAACAGTTCAGTTTGTGAAATACTTTCGTCTCGAGGTAGAGACCCTGACACACTGCAGGGTAGCACCTTCTGACATCTGAGCCTACTTGGCATATGGGGCAGCAGGTTGAGGCCACGCGTTGGCCATGCCCTAATTACTCTGACTGTTGCTGAGTGCTGCAGCCTGCTGCATGGGCTAGTTTGTCTTATTCCCTGTCTACACTGACTACTGCTGAGTGCTGCAGCCTGCAGCCGATCCAAGGGAGAGAAAGAGGGGGACAATACCCTGCTATCAGAGAGAAAAAGTGTGGACAGAGAGAGAGAGAGAGCTCTGCTTTCTGTTGAGAGATAAAGGGAGAGAGAGCTTGTGAGAGGGAAAGTCTCCGCGTCCGAGTGAGAGAGAGAGCTTTTTTTCCTTGAAGGGAGAGTTTTTTTGTTTGAGTGTGAGAGAGACCATGCAGATGGAATCGGCATTTTTTTAAGTTGCACATAGACTCGCATGTGAGAGAGCTTTACAAGAGGGACTGTGAGAGAGCTTGTACGAGAGGCAGGGCGTGATGAGAGAGAAATGTCCAGAGAGTTAGAATAGTCCGCTAGCTTGTCTGGTTGTTGCAGCTAAAAGTTAAACTCTTTGTCAAATGGCCTGCTAAGTGCTGCCACAAGCACATATCTCAATATCGGTGAATGGCTAGGATAAGGGGGTGTAGTGCACCCAGGTTCAGCTACAACTTTTCCTTGTTGGTTGGTTCTGAGAGTAATCGGAGAAGCAAGTGGGGGGAAGAAGGGGGGGGGGGGGGGGGGGGGGGGGCAAACTGGCAATGAGGGGGCGGTGGCAGCGTGTGTGGGGTGGTGCTGTGAAAAATCGTAGAATCGAAACTGTGTGATCATGTATCTTGACGTTTTTTTTTCTCCTATGAGCTCTTCTTGGCCATCTTGGATTGTTTGTCAGGCGCACAGTCCCAACCAAGTTAACTTAGTTATGTAGCTTTTGGCAGAGGAGATATGAGACCCGTAGGAGCTCCCTTTTTATTCTGAAGCAAAGATGAACGAAGATGTCATTGTGCCATAAAAATATTAGAATTAGTCACACTATATGATACAACGGCAAGATTTTTTTTTTTTGAATTCGTCACCGGGGGACGAGGAATCCCCACCTGTATATTGATCTCAATTCAAAAGAAATGAGCCAGTTTATGTGGGAATTAGGTCGAAAACCATGATCCAGTTTATGTGGAAAAC
The DNA here is from genome assembly GCA_039707655.1 of Elymus sibiricus. Lineage (NCBI taxonomy): Eukaryota > Viridiplantae > Streptophyta > Magnoliopsida > Poales > Poaceae > Elymus > Elymus sibiricus. The sequence continues at coordinate 2,016,371 of CM077670.1, read as the reverse complement.
CAAATTGAAAACCATACAGCCCGAGGGGCAATACATCTTGCTGAGGCAAGAACACATAAAACACAAAAAACCCAGTATAAGACATGGGTCCGTTTTATTCCCTGTCGTCTACACTGACTAGTGCCGAGTGCTGCATGGGCTAGTTTGTCTTATTCCCCGTCTACACTGACTAGTGTGTCTGTGTGTAAGAGAGAGTTTTTTTTTTTGTAAGGGAATCTGCCGTTTTTAAGGTTGCACATAGAATCGCATGTGAGAGAGCCTTACAAGAGGGAGCTGCACCTGAGAGAGCTTGTCTGGTTGTTGTAGCTACATATATATTGTTGATTGACTGTTACCCCCAAGATGCCACCCACATGCGTATACTAGACGACGACATGCATGGCACGCAGCTGTGCCTACCACATGCGGACCTAGACAGAAATATGTATGCATGAAGTGTGGCGTGAGCTTGCTTGCTTATTATTTAGGGATAATTAGATTTATGTCCCTAGTTGGGTCTTACTCGTCTGTTTTACCCCTAACTTCAGAAACTCACCTGTTCTGTATAAGTCACTTTGCAATTCTTATGCTTTTGCCCTTTGACCCTTTGATCATCACTTTGAAAAAATCATAAAAAATTCATACTAACTCAGAAAAATGCAAATAAGATATCAAAATGTTCACAACAACATCACCTATATGTGCATGTCATTTTCATTATTAACAAAAGTGTTGGAAAGTCCTCATCTCAGTTTTAGCATGGGCTAGTTTGTCTTATTCCCCGTCTACACTGACTAGTGTGTCTGTGTGTAAGAGAGAGTTTTTTTTTTTTTGTGTGTGTAAGGGAATCTGCCGTTTTTAAGGTTGCACATAGAATCGCATGTGAGAGAGCCTTACAAGAGGGAGCTGCACGTGAGAGAGCTTGTCTGGTTGTTGTAGCTACAAGTTAAAAGAGGCGCGGGGGTTTTCTAATATCTGGGGAACGGCAGCTGTGGGACTGCCCCCCAGCGAACTGCCACGTCAGAAACGTTCCTTGGGAACGATCTGTTCGAGCGAACGGAAACGTTTGATGAGGGGAGACCCCTCCAGCGAACCCCTGCCCCCCTTTACGTGTCTATAGTAGAATGCCCGTGCGTTGCTATGGGCTACAGTGCATATACATAAATCAAACAAATGATTAAGCTCGTCTCCAAGGTCGACATTCATTTCTCCCTCATACGTCCGGGCGTGTTTGGACATCAAACGGGCGCCGAGCGGGCTCCTGAAAATCCAACCGTCTGAACAGTTAGGGCTTCCCAAATCCAGCACATATGTGGGGAAGAAATGTGGTTGTCCGGACTATCCAACATGTTATCTCCAACACACGGCCCCACCCCCACGACGCACCCTTCATATTTTGTCCTCTCTTTAAAACCGGATGACGCCCACCTCACCTTCGCCATGTCGTCCTCTCTCCTTCACACCGGACTTCCCCACGGACCCCCAAGGAGGAGTCCCCCGCCAACCTTCCTGATCCCCTCCCCCCGTATTCGTGTCGATCCACCACCGCCATCAAGGTGGACAAGGCGTGCGCCGCCCGTGACAACCCCCCCCCCCCCCCTCCCCCCCTCCCCTCCCCCGAGCCAAGAAGGCAGATGTCTCTTGAGCCACTGTCACGTTGTAACATATACAGTGAATGTTGTGCATTAGCACGAAGCAAAAATATGATGTTCGTTGTTGGGCATGCAACTGATACACCAGCGTGTCTGCTATTAACTCTTGAAGCAACCAACCAATGCATTTACCCTTCTATCTTAACCAAAAAATTATACGACTTGATGAAAAAATATATGAACCGCTCGCTCATGCAATTTGTTGTAAAGCCATCTCCATCATAAAGGCGTATTATCTCATGGTTCTTAGTTTGTATGATTGTCCCAATGGGTGTTAGATTAACCGGTCATTGATCTGGTTGCAACCCATAAATATGTAAATGTCATTTCATCAACAATAATCATCCTTGATAAAATGAAAGGATAGCCACGTGCCTATCAGTATTGTAGCATCTCAAATTTCTCTGAACTAATTGGTCTACTAAAAGAAGAAAACAAAATTCACAACAATACCACACTACCACTGCCATAATCCAGTAAGAGACCATCTACTGGAAATCAAAATTGTGCCCTTCATGTTCAACTTCAAGGTTTCAACCAATATGAATCCCCTTGCTGCAAGCAAGGGACTTTAGTTCCCAAACCAACAAATCATAATTCAGCGATAACCAGATCTAGAAAATCATATCTCACCATGAAACTGAATCCCCAAACAATAATCAACCGCAATGGACTTGTTCCTCGTCTTAAGGGTGGATCCGAATAGCCGATGTCTAACCATTGGCTTAGGCATACTCCATAGTTGCAATAGGTTAATACATGTCTCTGTTAATTGTAACCTGAAACAATACCTAGCAAGTGTCAAAGTATAGTTGCAATAGGTTAAGTAAAAAGCAGATAAGGGGGTGCAAACTGTCACGAGCTTTCCGCTGAAATTTTGGTCAAAAGAGATCATTAAACTGGGCTGCTAATGATAAGTGTTGATCTATCATTGGTTTTTGGTGGCCATACAAATTTATTTGAGTGAAAAGTAAAACAGCCATAGTGATAGCTCCAGCCAACAACCAAAAATGTAGTCTCACAGGATATAAATGAACACGCATAGTCATCATATTCAACAAACTGTTCGATTACAGGCGACCTAGGAAAACTTTGGAGCTTCTCAAGTTATACGGATTTTCTAGTTTATAAGTCTGCACTACTGCTAGATTTTTGTATCTTGTAAAAACTGATGCGATTTTGTTTACAACACGATGTTTAAGGGGCACCTCCATATAGGATTACCGCCTTCATTAATTCCACACATGCAACCTTGCACTATTCTTGTGCCTGGAGCAGAAAGACAACAAGGAAGCAATCTTTCTTCCTCAAAAGGAAATATACAATGTGGAAATTTTACACTGTAATTTCAAGTCCAAATTAGACAGCTCCAAGTCCATCAAATATACAGCTCATCATGACAGAACTGTTCTGTTTATGAGACATCTCTGCAGGGTATAGTATAGTGGTACACCCAAAACCAGCTCTAGAAAGAGAGCGCAATGGTTATCACGTGTCGGGCTTTGGTGGTGAAGGAAAATTCTTGCTAACTGTAGCAATCAGTGATTAGCATATAAAAAAAATCGACAGACTCCCTACACCCTGCTACACATGATTTGGTACTATGGCTACTCTGTAAGTTCACATCATTCACGAAATGGACCAAATTATGTTACCAGCATGCTACATGAACTGAAGGCAATGAATTAATTAAAGCATCAGTTAGGCATTTGACAATCATGAAACCTAGGAGAAGGGATCAAGGGATCAATATCCAACCTCAAAATCAAATTCACGAAACAGTCTTGGTACAAAGCCACTCAACATGGGCCTCATGTTCCTGCCACCGACGACCATTGTGTCAACAGAAGATCGTAACGGCACCTATTCCTTTTCTTCCTCGCCCTGCCGCCTCCTCTGAGCCACCACGGAAGCTCCTTGCATCGCTGATATGCTCATGTATCAGGTTTTCGCTACATGAGAAGTGCCAAAAGGCCACCATGTTTCCTTGGTCACAAAATATTATTGGAACTATCTTTTGCTGAGCATATTCAAGAAACTGCAGTTGCTTTGAAATAACTAATATAACAATTTATATATATATATAGCTAGTGAATTAAATGACGACTTGCATTGTTGGGACACCAACATCACAGATGTATTTGCATCAAGATAAAAGAGAGGAAACAGTACCACACCACTTTACCAGCTTTCAAGATACTTCCGGCTGCGAGGGGAGCATCAGTAGGTTCATTCCCATGGGTAAGCACATCCTCATCGAGTGACTTCGTCATGCAGGAGGTTCGAGTGCTCCTAGATAGCCTTGAGCTTGACACCATTAGGGCTAGTGATCTGAAGATGACTCGATGAGCTATATGGATGGTCACTGATAGCCTTGAGCTTGACATCATGTCTGTTAAAGTGGGGGTCATCATTAGGCTAGCTATAGAAACCACTGCTACTAATAATAGAAACTTAAAACACATGACAAAATCTGCCGTTGAATGAGATGTAATTTAACTGGTCCTATCCAAATTAATTGCCATGTGCAGATAACAAGTGAAATTGAATATAATGTATGTTTCCTATATACTTAAAGCTGGGAAACCATCTACAACTTATTCAGAAATGACAGATGTTTATGCCTTTATGCAACTGAAATGTACCAATTTGAAACTATATAAATCAGTGTTAACACTATAAACCTGGATCTTGAATAAATTACTACAAACCTAAATGTTGAATAAACCTGGATAATGGTAAATAGCCTTGCAGATTATCTACTTCAACTGATGGTTATGCTGCAGCCATCACCATATGAATAGTTTCAGTGCTGGACAATGAAACAAAACTGTCAGTATTAGAATATCCAGAAACACAATTGCTAGTATTAGAAATCAATTGCTTCATCGACTAATCATCATATCCATGTCTAGAACATGGAAAAACAGCCACGTCTAGAACATGAAAATGGCATACACATAGCAATTGCTTTGACAAAATCTGCTAATAACAACAACAGTAAAAGTAGAACAGCAGTACCAGCATCCCATCATGCACATAGACCCCTACAAGAACTCACCGTAAAGCCTTATCAAACTCCGGAAGTAGTCAGGTTCTTTGACTTTCAATAGCTAGAGTCGCACCTGAGGCACCCTCAAGATTTTTTATCCTGGCCCAATGAACGACACACTTGGTAGTGTCCCGGTGATCAGAGGAATAAAAATATTCAGAGGACTAACACTCCATTGAGAGAGCAAATCATTGGAGCTGAACATGCCTTGAACTTCGGGTCTCCTTTCCTTGTTTTCTTTTGATTTCAATAAACTTGACAAAATAACCGATACTACTATTGTACACCGTATTTTTATTTTTATTATTTTACAGTGTAAAAAGAAATTAAGTCAAGACCTTGAAGAATGCTAAAAAAATATATCTAAATGTCCATGCGATGTTCCCAAATCCTTGACAAAGCTGTGAACCAACCAGATGTTGATTCCAACGCTGCAAGTTGTCTGCACGATCCTTCATATATATGTGTGGTAAGAAAAAATATCATTGAGCTTCTAGTTTTTGCGCCAATGAATATATACCAGAATCAGCTTTTTTTAGCTAATCAAAGCTAGAAAATAGAGATTAGAGGGGAAAAGATGGAGGCTGCTCACTTGCTCTGTAACATATAAGCTAGAAGCCATGATACGGCAGTTTTGTGATCAACTATTCGAGGTATGAACCTCTTCTACTATTGAGTGTCAATTCGAGAAGCAAAGTCCCATATGTTCTCTTATTACTACGTAGCAGTAAATGTTGAATTAAGAAGCAATATGTCATATTGTGCAGCTAGAGGAAATGAGCAAATCAGTCATGAAAATTGACTCACAGTAGTCTTCCTGAGGGCATCCAACTCTAGATGCTAGCAAGAATTCCTCATGAACTCTTCGAGCTTCAAGGTAGACACCATCGCCTTTCCTCACGTCAGCTACGACAAAGTCATCTCCTGCACGGGGTAGACACCAAAGTAAATCCCAAGTCCTACCAAGTCGAGGTGGTGGTACAGAAAAAGGGGAGCCATGTGGACAGCGGAAGAGACTGATCAAGAAATTTGATATTTGATGCATGCTCATGGAAATACTACATCGCCAACACGATCTTCAGTGGCCTACTCTCTACGCCAGTGTCTCCCTACGCCAGTGTCAGTCACATCTTATCTATCTTATTATTGGTTCTGTTTCTTTTGCATTTCCATCGGAATCATGCTATCCAATTAACTATTATTCCAGGTTCTGTTTCTTTTGCATTTCCATCGGAATCATGCTTTCCAATTAACAATATTAGGCTCATAGCAACTGAGAGACCCACAAAATTTACATTACCTGTCACATTAAGGAAAACATACTTACATGACATGTATTAAGCTAGAAAATTATACTAATTGGCTGATCATTTGTCGATCGGCTCTGACTAAAATTAAATCCCTGGAGCAAATATGTGACCATATATGTTCAACCATGAGGCAAGATTCTTGCATAGAGAATCAAGCAACAAATAATGAGGATCGCACATGAAGAGGTAGCAAAGAAGACCATGCCAAAAACAAATTCTTGGAACACCCAGTTGTAGACTACAGATAGGAGCCAAAATAAAACATACTTCTACATTCTTACACCAAGCAAGCAAGTATTGAGATTAAATCTCTACTATTAAATTGGAAGTTGTAACTATATAAAACATGTTGTTGAAGTTGTGTTAAGAGAAAGAGGTACCTGACTAAAGAATTCAGAACAAAATAATCCAATACGTTGAAATGTGTCCAATGATTTACCAAATGATATATCTCATCTAACCAGAACAATGAATCCCATGCCATACCTGCTGATATATTATGACTTCTCAACACAATGAATCCCATCAACAAACATAACTTTCCAAACTTGCATGCTCCTCTACTAATATGCTGGAAACGAGACACTCAACAGTAAACATTTAGGAGGACTACTATAAAGGCAAAAGTAAATTATGGTAAACACCATGTACTTATCTATGCAGGGGGTGCCAGATCGCGAATGGCTAAGGGAGAGGTAGGATTTAGATTTACCACATCCCAAAAATTATGTAGATCATTCACCCCATCTCTTAAGAGATGCCCTCCTATATGAACATGAGGCTTGGGCTTTGCAGCTTCTCAGTACAACAAAGCATAGTACATCAAGTTGCATGAGATTAGGTTAAGATGATATATTTTTGTACAAATCATGCTATGTCTCCATGGATCAAAAGTTTAGAACATGGCAATGTGCATAAACCATAACTGAAACCTGAAGTTGTACTTTAGCATTTGTAGCGTTGCTTAAAAAAAGGAGAAATATTGATGTGTACCGAAGACTGAAGTATCAGCCTAAAAGGAGAAATATGTGCCAGCTCTCCCTGAAATGAAATTGCACTTAAGCTCCCTCTGCAAATGGAGTTCACAAAACCTGCAAAAGGGGATAAAGAATCAAATGAAATCCTCACAGATTGAATCTCAAAACCGAACAGTAAGAAGATTCGTGGTCGATCATGACATACTGAAGGCCGGCGGCAGCGACGAGGTGACCGAGGAGCGGGTTGTGTAGGGTGGTGAGGGAGGATGGGGGCACAAAGGTGCGGCATCCGCGGGTGGATGCATCGGCCATGGCTTCCTCGAGCTCACGGGGATAGACCTGTACCTCAAGGTCGGCGACGAGGGCGTCTTCTCACCAGGCTCCCTGGGCGTGTTGCCTCTTCCGCTCCCAACACAAGGAGGGTCTCAGGGCTGTTCCATCATCGGCCTCGGTAGCTGCTGGGCGTGTGGGCGTGCAGGCCGACCAGGAGGCGGCGGCGTCAGGGCATCGGTATTGGAGCAGGAGTCAGCGAAGGGGGTGGGGATTCTGGGGAGGGTCGTGCCGATCCACCGGCCGGAGGAAGGAAGCGACTCCGGTCGCCGGCGGCTGGTATGAGTGAGGAAAACCGAAGCCGGGGTCGAGCGAAAGCATGGCGGCGGCGGCGTGCGCGTGGGCAGGAGACCTAACCCTCGCTCGGGACTCGGGAGTCTCAAAACGGGTGGGCTGTTTGCTTTTCCTTAATATATAAGGGGGCTGCTAGTTTGCCTGTGTTTTTTAGGGTGGGACGAAACGAAACGACTACCAAACGCACCATCACGACCGCAGACTCCCTGTTTAGGAGTATAGAAGATATAACAACAGAAAAAAAGCCTTTTAAATTGGACCCCAAAAAAAGCCCATTTTTATGTACTTAAAAGGCCTTAACCCCCGTTATTTTGGACATCATTTTAACGATATAAAAACACACCAGTAAAAATGCCATGACATATAAAAGTTTCTCAAAAAAAAAAAAACCGTCATGTTCAACAATGATCATGTACTGTACAATTTCTCTAAAAAAAGGTATTGTACATCCCAAAAAATCAAATTACACAAAAATGCAAAAAAATGACGTGCTAAAAAGATTTAGAAGTATAAATTACCATGTCTCTAGAGATTTGGCATATAAAATGTATAAAAAAGAAGGGGAAACTCCCATAGTCGATAATGATTCAAAAAATGACATGTTTAGGAAACAAATGCCATGTTTTTAAAGTACACAAAAAGATTTATGAAAAAGATGCCATCTTATTTTTACAACAAATGCCATGGAAAAAAATGCATCTTACATGGCAGATGCATGTGTAAAAACTTACCATGGCAAAAAATGAACAAATACAAAAACAAAATCTGACAAAAAATGCTATGGCAGATACATATTAAAAAATGCCATGATATTTGATATAAAAATGCCATGGTTTGTACAAAGAAAATGCCATGGTTTCTACCAAAAAATGCCATGGCAGATACATATTTAAAAAATGGCATGCTGTTTGAAATAAAAATGCCATGGTTTGTACAAAAGAAAATGCCATGGTTTCTACAAAAAGTGTCATGCCCCCGCTAACAAAATAATTTGCCGTGGGGACACATGTTTGATTTGCCATGGTGTATGCATGTTATGGTTACAAAAAAATGCCATGGCAAATTACAAAAAAAATTGCCAAGCAAGAAATGCCATGGTTTTCTACAATAAATACCATTGTTTCCTACAAATAGAAAAAATGCCATGTGGACACATGTTGATTTGCCATGGTGTATACATGTTATTGTTACAAAAATGCCATGGCAAATAATTTCTGAATAATATACAATGGTAAATTAGTGCTTGAATTATATTGGTAATTTGCCGAGTCATATACTATACGTGGCAAGCGGTACTTTCAATTTGGTTAACTTTGTGAATCAGCCACAAACTCCACAACACTACGTCCCCGTCGAACTACACAAAATTTTACTAGGTAGCATGGCAAAAATTCAGAAAACATCACATGCATCTTAACTAGTACCATGGAGTATGATTAAAAAATGTCATGTGACCACAACCAAAAAATCTGTAAAAAATGCCATCGTAAAAACATATCACTTATACTATAAGAAAAAAAATCTACAAATTTCCATGGGGATGAAAAATGCCATGGCAAAAAAGTAAACTTATTGTCGTGGCAGACTGCCATGGGGATAAAAAGTAAAACTGCCATCAAATACTATAAAGCAAAACATATCACTTATACTGTAAGAAAACAAAAAATCTACAAATTGCCATGGGGATAAAAATGGCATGGCAAAAAAAAAACCTAATTGCCATGGCAGATTGCAGGTTCTCAGATTAGCTAAATTGTGCAAATTTCTATGAGCTCAACAACACAGAGGAGGAGGCAGTCATGGTGTACACATTGTAAAATGCCATGTTTTCTACAAAAAATGCCATGGTTTCTACTGAACTAATTTGCCATGGGGACACATGTTTGATTACCATGGTACATACATGTTATTGTTCACAAAAAAAGTGAAATGCAGTCATCTATGCACCAAAACAGACAACAAAAACATTCATCAATTTTGCACTGGCTGATGGTGAAATGAAAAAAACAGAGTATAGGGGGGACGACCTTGCAGGTGCTGCCTGATGAAGATGACGAGCAGCAGCAGGGAGAAAGGGCAGTATCTGCTCCACACACCTGGCGGCGTCCCCCTCCCCACCCTACTCCTGCACGAGCCCTTCGTCCGCCCCGTCGGCCGCCACCGCCCCCCGCCTCCCAGCTGAATGGCATTACAAATTTCAACGAAACTGCCATGTTGATTGCCATGGGAAATAATACTAACATTAAAATTTCAACAAAACTGCCATGTTGAAGAACAACAAATGTTCTTAAAAATTCCCATTGGAAATAATACTAACAGCAGCATAGTACTAACATTATCTCTGAAATTGCCATGGGATTCTACATGTTATAGCTAATTGTTGGAGTCTGAACGAGGGAAAAAGAGAGAGGATCGTGCAACACTTCCTTGATTATTATGTGGCTGTTACACAGGTACATATATACATGCTGTACAACGGATTTGCTCTAAACTAGCCTGAAGAATAGGACCACTACACCACTACTGAAGCACGTTCGCTAACACCCCGCCGCAGTCGTGTCGTCGGCGCCTGGAGAGACGCAAAGACTGGTCCTGAAGCTCTGAAAAACTGATGTTGGCAAACCCTTTGTCATGATGTCGGCTAGTTGTTGAGCTGTTGGAACATGTACAATACGAAACTCGCCGAGTGCCACCTTTTCTCTGACGAAGTGGATGTCGAGCTCAATGTGTTTGGTCCGCCGATGATGAACGGGATTGGTGGACATGTACACGGCTGACACATTATCACAGAAGATGACGGTGGCCTTCGGTTGAGAGATGGCAAGCTCACCAAGAAGTTGACGCAGCCACACACAGTCAGCGACAGCATTTGCAACAGCCCGATACTCTGCTTCCGCGCTGGAACGGGAGACGGTAGCCTGACGCTTCGAGGACCAGCTGACGAGCGTAGCACCAAGGTACACACAGTAGCCAGAAGTGGACCGGCGGGTGTCAGGACAACCGGCCCAGTCCGCGTCTGAGTACGCAATGATGTCGGTTGATGATGAAGCTGGAAGAAGAAGCCCGTGCGAGAGCGTGCCACGAACATACCGTAGGATCCGCGTGATGAGAGCGCGGTGACTGTCCCGCGGGTCATGCATATGGAGGCAGACTTGTTGCACGGCATACGCGAGGTCGGGACGCGTCATGGTCAAGTATTGCAAGCCACCGGCGAGGCTGCGATACTCTGACGGGTCGGAGACGGGGGCGCCGGCGTCGGCGGCAAGCTTCGGTGCCGAATCCACGGGTGTGGAAGTAGCATGGCACTGGGACATGCCGGCGCGACGGAGAAGCTCTTCGGCGTACTGGCCCTGGTGGAGGAAGAACCCGCGCGGCGTACGTTGCACACGGATGCCAAGGAAATAGTGCAGTGCACCCATATCTGTCATGGCAAACTCGCGTTGAAGCTGAGTAATGATGGAGCGAAGGAGTGCTGTAGTGGACGCCGTGAGTACGATATCGTCAACGTACAGGAGAAGATGAGCGGCGTCGACGCCCCGCCGGAGAATGAACAGGGAGGCGTCTGAGCGTGACGCAGTGAAGCCAATAGTACCGGCGAACGCAGCGAAGCGATGGAACCAAGCCCTCGGCGCCTGCTTGAGGCCGTACAAGGACTTGGAGAGGCTGCAGACGTAGTCGCGGCGAGAGTCGTCGACGAATCCGGCCGGCTGGTAGCAGTACACTTGCTCGTCGAGAACGTCGTGAAGGAAGGCGTTCTTCACGTCGAGTTGGTGCACCGGCCAACCGCGCGAGCAGGCCAGGGTGAGCACCGTGCGGATCGTCGCCGGCTTGACCACCGGGGAGAAGGTTTCCCCGAAATCGATGCCAGGGCGCTGAGCAAAGCCGCGGACGACCCAGCGGGCTTTATAGCGCTCCAAGGAACCATCGGCGTTCATCTTGTGCCGGAAGACCCACTTTCCTGTCACAATATTAGTGTTGGGTGGGCGCGGGACGAGAGTCCACGTCGAGTTCGCCATGAGAGCATCATACTCCGACTGCATCGCGGCGCGCCAATTGGGATCGCGGAGAGCGGCGCGGACGGAGGAGGGAAGAGGAGAGAGGGCAGTGGCCTGAAGATTGGCGTAGCGGGGATTGGGTTGGAAGATGCCCTGTTTGGCTCGCGTCAGCATCGGATGTGAAGCGAGGGCAGGCTGCGCGGGGATGGAGGAGTGGGGATCGTCGGCTGGCGAGGAGGAGGATGGAGGGGAGGGTGGGCCATCGGGGGAAACAGGCCCGGGAGTAGTGGGCTGGGCGGGTGGAGTGGGGGGTGGGGGCCGCATGGGAGAGCCAGGTGGGGAGACGGGAGGGGTTGGTTGGGGCGGTGCCCATGCAGGGGCGACGTGATCAAGGGGAGGTGGATCAGGAGCTGGATTAGCGGGGATTTCGTTCGTGGGGGGCAAGGTTTGGAAGGGAAAAACGGACTCAACAAACGTGACATGCCGGGAAAAAATGATGCGACGGGAGAGGGGGTCGTAGCAACGATACCCCTTGCGGTCGTCGGGATAGCCCAAAAAAACGCAAGCAACTGATCGGGGGGAAAGTTTGTGGGGAGTAGTTGCGAGTAAATTGGGGTAGCAGAGGCAACCGAATACGCGTAGATGGCGAAACTCAGGTGCATGGCCGGAGAGAAGTTCGTAGGGTGTGGTGATGAGCTTGGGCTTGCAAGGTCTACGGTTCAAGAGGTATGTAGACGTGGCGAGAGCTTCGGCCCACCATGGAGGAGGCATGTGAGCGTGCAAGAGGAGAGTGCGAACGCCGTCGTTGAGGGTGCGTAAGATACATTCGGCCTTGCCGTTTTGTTGAGAGGTATAGGGGCATGTTAAACGGAGAAGAGTGCCATGGGACTCGAAAAGAGTACGGTTAGCAAGGTTGTCGAACTCGCGGCCGTTGTCCGTTTGGAAAGCTAAGATGGGGCGAGAGAATTGGGTTTGAACGTAGGCATAGAAACGAGTGAGGAGAGAATGAACCTCGGACTTGCGACGTACAGGAAAAGTCCACACATAATGCGTAAAATCATCAAGAATGACTAAATAATATTGATAACCGGATACACTTAAGATAGGACTGGTCCATAGATCACAATGACAAAGTTCAAAAGGAAAACTAGTCTGGGAAGAAGATGAACTAAAAGGGAGCCGAACATGCTTGCCCAGGCGACAAGCGTCACAATGAAACGCCGGGCTCTTATTGAAGTTGAACTTGAAATATGTAGATGCTTTGGCGAGGGTGGGGGCGCCTGGATGGCCGAGGCGCTGGTGCCACACGTCGGCGGTGACGGCGGCGGTGAGACAATGCCGAGGCGGTGTGAAGGTGTAGAGCTCGCCGGGAGAATCACATCGGAGAAGCACCGTCTTGGTGGCCAGATCCTTAATAGAGAAACCAGTAGGGTCAAATTCAACCGAGACGGAATTATCACGAGTAAAAGCACGAACAGAGACCAGGTTTTTAATTAAAGAAGGAGAAATAAGAATCTCAAGAAGGGAGAGGGGACGGGAGGGGGTGGGAAAGGAGGTGGAGCCGACGCCGGTGATGGGCAGGAGAGCACCATTACCGACGACGATGGAACGTGGAGAGGAGGGGTTGGGAGGGAAGAAGGGTATACTAGAACCGGAGCCCATATGAGAGGAAGCGCCGCTGTCGAAGATCCAATCGCCGCCGGGTGCAGTGGGGGGTGCAGGGACATCTGGTTCAGGGCAGCGATGAGCGCGGCCTGGTCCCATTGTGGCGATGGCGTCGCGGTGGTCGTGGCCGTGTGCGCTTGGGGCATCGCGGCAGGGGGCGGGCGCGCACCGAGGATGCCCTGGAAGGTGCCAGCCACCGTAGCGGCGGGAGCAGATGGGCGTGGAGCGGGAAGGAGTCCGCCAGGCGCGCCCCCGCTGGAGGAGGAGCCAGCCTGGCCTGAGGGGTGCTGTTTGCGCTTCTTCGGACGGCCACGGTTGCCGGAGGAGCTGGTGGAGCCGCCGGCGCCTGACGAGGGAGGGCCGAGGAGCGCAGGGTTGAAGGAGAGCGGGGCCGGCGCGGGAGGCGGCGGACGCGCCGCGTAGAAGGCGCTGGCGTGAGCGAGGAGGGCCGAGCGGGCGGTGACGCGCGCCTGCCGGGCGAGACGCTGCTCCTCCAGCTGGAGAAACGCCCGGAGCTTGACGAAGGAGGGCCGGCGGCCGCTTGTCATGTGCGGCACGGCGTGTTGGAGACGCGCGTCGAGGCCGCGGAGCACGTTGTGGACGAGATCGCGATCCAGGAGGCGGTGGCCGAGGTCCCAGAGAGTGTCCGCCATGTTCTTGAGACGAGAGGTGTAGTCGACGACGGAGAGGTCACCCTGCGTGAAGCTGTGGAACTCGTCGAGGAGGTAGGTGATCCGGGCGTCGCGGTTGCTGCGGAAGAGAGAGCGGAACGAGCGCCACAGGGAGTACGCCGTGTCCTTGCGGTCGGCGACGATCTCCAGCGTCGACGGAGTGACGGTGGCGTTGTACCACGAGAGCACCGCGAAGTCGTTGAGGACCCAGTCGGAAGTCGCCTGCGCCGGCGAGCCGTCGACGTGGTCGGTGAGGCCAAACTTTGCAAGGGCGGAGAGAAACTGGCGGCGCCAGAGGCCATAGTTCTCTTTCTCGAAGTCGAGGGTGACCAGCACATGGTCGCGGATGCGGAGCGACTGGACCTGGAGGGTGGGAAGAGTTTGGGTGGCGACGGGCAGCTGGAACTGGTCGTCGGACTCCGAGTCGCCGGAGGAGGAGACGGAGGAGGAAGTGCTCATGGCGATCGTGGAGGAGAGCAGGTTGAGCAGCGGAAGAAGTGGATCAGGGATCGGGTTTCAAACTGATACCATGTTGGAGTCTGAACGAGGGAAAAAGAGAGAGGATCGTGCAACACTTCCTTGATTATTATGTGGCTGTTATATATACATGCTGTACAACGGATTTGCTCTAAACTAGCCTGAAGAATAGGACCACTACACCACTACTGAAGCACGTTCGCTAACACTAATAACAGAAAATTTCAGAAAAATGCCATGTTAGTAATTTAAAAATGTGCCATGACAGTTGTTTAAAATTCTGAGAAAAATTATCTCTGAAATTGCCATGGGAAAAATAATACTAAACAGCAACATGCCATGGCAAATCTCTAAAGTTGCCATGAAATTTTCTAAAAATGCCATGGAATTGCCATGCTCTACCGGCTTGCCGCTCACCGGGAACAGGAAAGAGAGATGTGAGAGGGGAAGGATAGAGGGCACACCTCACTGTGCCGCTGCAACCGTCGACGCGACGACCTCCGTTGCAGCCGTGCCATCGACTCCTCCGGCCGCGCACACCGGCGCGAGCCATCCCTTCCCGTGGTCGCCGGCGAGGAAGTACGTAGCCGCGTTCGCCTTCAGCTCAAGTTCCGCGCGGGAACCACCCCCGAGAGGCTGGAGGAGATGGCCGCGGTGAGCTGCCTGGCCGCGCGGGAACCATCCCTTCCTGTGGTGAGCGACGGCCGCGGCGACGCCCTCCGCTGCAGCCTCGCCTCCGACGCCTCCAGCTGCGCACGCCGGTGCGAGCACCACGGTCGCCGGTGAGGAGATGCGTGACCGCGTTCGCCTCCGGCTCGAGCTCACCGCGGGAGCAACCCCCTCGAGAGGCTGGAGGTGGAGCCACCACGACGGCCGCCGCGGCGACCTCTGATGTATCCGAGCTGCCGACTCCTCCCGCCGCGTGCGCCGATGCGAGACACCCTTCTCATGGTCGCCGGAGAGGAGGGCCGCGACCGCCTCCGGCTCGAGATGCTCCCCTGGTCGTGATTTGGAAGAGGTGGAAATGACGGTAGCACCGTGGGAAATGGGGAGCGCGGGGGGATAAGGAGGGGGTGAGGGAAACGTTCACCAGCAGACTTGTGACAGCGAACCCTCTCCCAAACGTGACCTGGGAACTTTTCGCGCGTCAAGATCCGTGCGCTTGATCGGACGGTAGATGTAACGTTCGCTGGGCTTTCGTTCCTGGGGAACGTCAGCCAGTTAGCATTTCCGTTTGAAAAAAGTGCGCTCTGGCCACTGAGATGGCGACTGGGCAACGGTAACGTCCTCGTCTCCATGGCCGTCCCCGGCTCCATGTACTGCTGTTGTTTGGTTGGGCCGTCGCGCGCTGGCCTGCTCCATGGGCCTATGTCGGCTTGCGTGGTGGGCAAGCCCATTCGGGCCTGGCAGACCGAGGACGGCCGCTGCCTGGACGCGGTGTCTATTTCTCGCATTAAGCGAGACGAGAGGTTACTCTCACGTTGAATGCTATAGTACGGGCCAGCCCAATAGCGGGCACTTAAAAGGAATATAGGAAGAGAAAAAGGAATGGGCTCCATGTACTGCTGTTGTTTGGTTGGGCCGTCGCGCGCTGGCCTGCTCCATGGGCCTATGTCGGCTTGCGTGGTGGGCAAGCCCATTCGGGCCTGGCAGACCGAGGACGGCCGCTGCCTGGACGCGGTGTCTATTTCTCGCATTAAGCGAGACGAGAGGTTACTCTCGCGTTGAATGCTACAGTACGGGCCAGCCCAATAGCGGGCACTTAAAAGGAATATAGGAAGAGAAAAAGGAATGGGCTCCATGTACTGCTGTTGTTTGGTTGGGCCGTCGCGCGCTGGCCTGCTCCATGGGCCTATGTCGGCTTGCGTGGTGGGCAAGCCCATTCGGGCCTGGCAGACCGAGGACGGCCGCTGCCTGGACGCGGTGTCTATTTCTCGCATTAAGCGAGACGAGAGGTTACTCTCACGTTGAATGCTATAGTACGGGCCAGCCCAATAGCGGGCACTTAAAAGGAATATAGGAAGAGAAAAAGGAATGGGCTCCATGTACTGCTGTTGTTTGGTTGGGCCGTCGCGCGCTGGCCTGCTCCATGGGCCTATGTCGGCTTGCGTGGTGGGCAAGCCCATTCGGGCCTGGCAGACCGAGGACGGCCGCTGCCTGGACGCGGTGTCTATTTCTCGCATTAAGCGAGACGAGAGGTTACTCTCGCGTTGAATGCTACAGTACGGGCCAGCCCAATAGCGGGCACTTAAAAGGAATATAGGAAGAGAAAAAGGAATGGGCTCCATGTACTGCTGTTGTTTGGTTGGGCCGTCGCGCGCTGGCCTGCTCCATGGGCCTATGTCGGCTTGCGTGGTGGGCAAGCCCATTCGGGCCTGGCAGACCGAGGACGGCCGCTGCCTGGACGCGGTGTCTATTTCTCGCATTAAGCGAGACGAGAGGTTACTCTCGCGTTGAATGCTACAGTACAGGGGGATTCGAACCTTGGTCTACCGGTTGATTGCACAGGCTGCTTGCCACCCGGCTAGAATCACGTTCATGCTAAACTAGTAGGTCGGACCTACTTAATTCGAATCGAGTGGGGTTTCCACTATTTCTTCTCCGTTTTTTTCAGGTTTTTTTGTTTTGTTTTTGTTTTGCTTATTCTCCGATTTTTCTCTATTTTCATTTTTTTCTTCTCTGGGTTTTTTCATTTGCTCTTCAGTTTTTTTCATTTTTCTTTTCCTTTGGTTTATTTTGTTTCTTTTTTGGTTTTCATTTTTTTGTTTCTTTTTGTTTTTCATTCTACATTCTTATATACATGATCAACATTTTTGCAAATACTCGTTCAACATTCTTATATACATGAGCCGGGTATTTTTCGTTTTCTTTTCTTTTTCTTCTCCGTTTTTTCATTCTTTTTTGCATTTTGTTTCTCCATTTTTGTTTTTCTTATGTTGTTTTCGTTTTCACTCTACATTTTCGTATATGTCAAAAACATTTTTTTAATAAGTGATCAACATTTTATGTATACACGTTCAACATTGTCCGAACGCTTATTCAACATTTTTTTAAATGCTTGATCAACATTTTAATACTTATTTCAACATTTTTTAAATACTCGTTCAACATTTTTTAAATACATGTTCAACATTTTTATATACATGATCAACATTTTTTCAAATACTTGTTCAACATTTTTTCAAATACTTGTTGAACATTTTTCAAATACTCGTCCAACATTTTTTAAATACTTGTTCAACATTTTTTCAAATACTTGTTCAACATTTTTTTCAAATACTTGTTCAACATTTTTCATGTACTTGTTCAATATTTTTTAAATACTTGTTCAACATTTTTCAACTACTTGTTCAACATTTTTTCAAATGTTTTTTGAAGAGTGTTTTTTGTAATATATATATTTATAATATTTTAAAGTATAAACAAAATTAAAAAAAAAGAAAAAAACAAAAACAAAAAAGTATGAAAAAAAAACGAAACAGAAAACAGGCTGGTGTTTCCGCGCGGGTGGGCCGGCCCAACTGGCGTTGCCTTCAGCGAGGGGTCGCTCCTGTCTCGCTTAATGCGAGAAATAGGGGCCCCCCTGCCTGGAGGCCCGTGCTCGGTTGGCTGGGCCTGGTAACCGGCCTGCGGCCCAGCTTGCGCTCTCTTCGGCCCACCGTACTTGGCTGTTGAGGCCTGCGGATCCTGGCCGATCTAGATCCGGCGGGGATGCACAATCTCGCCCTAGGGCATCCTGCCTCTAGAGCAGATGTTGCATATTTCAGCCGCCTCTCCTGATCTGTTCATCATGCACATCCTCCCTCCCCTCCCGTTCGCTCCTTCGCTACGGTCATGATGACGCGCGAGCCTGGAGACGCTGGTGTGCCCGCTCAAAGAGAACCTTCGATCCCGACTCTTCCAGTTCGTCCGGTCCCGCCGGTGGCCCTCCCCTAGGCGCCGAGGGCGGATGCAGGGGGCCTACTAGCGGAAGCTTGCCTCTCTTGGTGCGGATCGCTGGTAGACAAACGTCGTCGCACAGGCAACCCTACGTCTTGGGGTCATCCCGGCCTGCTCCGCCTTGAGCTGATGGGCATGACCCGCGGCTCCCACTCCCTGGCTCGCCAGGTGCGCTAAGGCGGGCTGGGAAGCTCCGTCGCGAATTGGAGCTGCGGCAGGAGCTAGTCCAGCGTGATCTTCCGCCTCTGTTTGACCTCAGGCAACTTCAATGTGGATCATCAAAATGGACCTCACCAAATGTCTGCGAACACGTCTGGACATCGATAGGGGCGGAGGCCATCTAACCGCAGGCACCAAATGTTCGCCGCATTTCAAACGGATCTTTCAAAAAAGGACAAAAATCATGCTAAACCGGACCATATTTCTTCAATTTATATATATTACAACCAAAAGGGATGAAATTTAATAAAGTTTCAACTAAAATGAATGAAATTTTAACTAAACCTAAACTAAACTAAGAGAGGTGCCGGTCTATGACCTCGTAGGCATGGCCTCCAAGGCCGCCGGCACCTCTGTCGTCGTCACCGCCGTCGCCATTGTCGTCCTTCCAGTGGTGAGTAGCAGCAACCTTGATCTGCCGCCGCAGCGCAGCCGCTCTGCTGCCTCTGCCTGGCGCAGATGCTCGGCCGCAGAGTCCGCCTGACACCGCCCGTCATTGCCTTTGAGCGAAGCCAAGCGCTCGGACTCGGCCAACCCCACTTCGAGGAGTTGGTCGTTGATCCGGCGGCGACGGGCGGAGGTGTGCGCGGTGGTCCTGGACCGATCAATGGCCCAGGCCTCCGCGAGCGCCGGGTCCGCCAGGACCCAAGGCGACGCGATGTCCGACCACGTGAACGACGCTCGGCATTGCGCGTTGCGCTGCTCCCGAAGGACGAGCCGCCACCACCACCACCGAGGTAGTAGGCGAGGCATCCGCACGCCTTGGAGATCACGGGGGCAGGGCGACTCCTCCTTCTTCACTGTGGAGGCCGTTGTCACTGTGGAGGACAAGCCGCCCCCGCCACTGAGGTAGTAGGCGAGGTGGCCGCGCGCCTTGGAGATCGCGGTGGAGGGCGACTCCACCTTCTTCACGGCAACCGGGATACAGTAACAGTACTGCTCTGTGAAGTGAAGTACTGCTTTGTTGAGGCGTTTTGGTTTGTTTGGGAGACCACTAATAATTATTGATTATTATTGATTTATTGGTTTGTGGACGGTGGAGATAATGGTCCACAGACATGGGTCTGTTTTTTTTCCCGTCTGCACTGACTACTGCCGAGTGCTGCATGGGCTAGTTTGTCTTATTCCCCGTCTACACTGACTAGTGTGTCTGTGTGTAAGAGAGAGTTTTTTTTGGTTTGGGTGTGCAAGGGAATCTGCCGTTTTTAAGGTCGCACATAGAATCGCATGTGAGAGAGCCTTACAAGAGGGAGCTGCACCTGAGAGAGCTTGTCTGGCCGTTGTAGCTACAAGTTAAAGGGGACTTTTTTTTTTCCTTTTTTTTTTTGCGGGTGAGTTTTTTTGTTTGTTTGTTTGTTTGTGTGTAAGTGATCTTGAGGAGGAGGCTCCCGTTCCGATGCTGGGTGATTTCTTGGTGGTTGCTCGGCAGGTTCCACGTCGCGAAGCGCCGCTGGCACGCAGGCCCGTATGGGGCACATGTGTAGGATGTGCAACTGCACAGGCCCCGTGAAATATAAGATATTTCGTAGATAAATTGAAGGAAAAGATCTAAATCAGTTGCTAGTATTTTTAATATAAAAGTATTCTGTACTTGCATTGTTTATGAACGAAGAGTAAACATCACCATAGCATTTGCAAAAATTAAATCGGGACATATCACATCCTTTAGAAAGTAAACAAATCAAATAATCTCTGATCTAGTACATATGTCTAGTAACAAAAAATAAACATGCTGATGTGGTTTTCTTTTTTTTGTATTTGTTACAATAGCACTTCAACTACCAAAGGATGGCAGTCTTTTTTCTTGTGTTTTCATTTTAACGAAAAATGGAACAGAGGGGAATTACTTTTTTAAAGATAGCACTTCAAAATTGTGCTTGAAATTTTATAATGGATATAAACTTGAAGATTTTGAGGAAAGAAGTTCCAGGAAGATTTCTCGTTCCAACTAAAATACATATTAGTAGATATTAATCCACAATTTTGCATTTTTGCAACACAAAGTTATTTTTTTGGCAACACGTAGTTCTTGGAAAAATTGTGTTGCGCACATGGTAAATTTTAAAAACTTCTTTCCCTAACTTTTTTTGAGAGAGGCAACCATTTTTCTTAAAGAGCGGGGCCTGAACTTTGATTTCGCATAGGGCCCCGAAATTCTCAGGTACGGCCCTGCTGGCGCGCGCTCTGCCGGCCAGCCCTCGCTCCCTTCCATGCACCGCCATGCTTCACCTCCTCCCTGGCGGGGAGGTGAGGCCTTCACCTCCACCCCTACCGTGGGGTGCGACGGTGCGCCCTCGCCGGCGTCTGTCGTGGTTCCATCCAGGGTGATGACCAAGGGGCTAGGGTGCTGGGGGGTTTTCTCTGGCGGCCGGGGTGAGTCCGGCTGGGCTGGAGTGCGAATGGGTGTTGCCCCCGCCGCCGCCTACGGTTTCCCTGGGGGAGAGAGACGGCCTCCTCGCTAGGTTGTGATACCTCCTTTTAGTGATCTGGCAAAGGAACAGAAAGTATCCCGCTCCTGTTTCCCCAGAGATGACCCTGGGTTATCGAACCCACGAGAGGAAGGCTCCCTTGAAGCGATGGTCTCTAGCAAGCTTTTGTTAAAGAATCAATTCCAGCTTTTGACCGGATCAATCAAGGAAAAGATGATTCAAACACTAGTAATAAAAATAGGTACGGGTATGAGGTCTTAATGCTTACAACCATGTATTTGTGTTGAGACCAAATATGATCTTAATTTGTGCGCTGGAAGTCACCCATCGAGATGTGCTTGTTACGAACCGAAGTGGGGGATGTGTCCAAATAACATCTTGACCGGCACGAGTCCTGCATCAAGAATCAGTTGTCCTACCGCAGGCCCTATCCGTCGCGCGGGCTTTCCTCGATAATTAAGATTAAAATAATCAGACAAGAGCTTTGGGCGTTTAATGACTACACCTCATGAATCCCCAAGGATTGGATCCCTGCCCTTAGCCTCTCCGTGGCTCGATCTCCATGATCCTGGGTACCTGCAGGGATGAAGATCGCGGACAAGACAAGAGACATCTACGGAACAATTTTATTTCACACATACGGGATGTTAATTCAAAGCCCTTCCATTGATCCCCACAACAAATACAGAGGGTTGCAAGGCCTATGCCTCAACCCATACCTTACCGAACTACTCACACATGAAGATCAGATCGCAAGAAGAACACATTGAAGAACACATCTTGAAGATTCATTGATTGCAAATATGTCTTACAATGGATGCCTTGTGCGATGCACGATTACAAGTATGAACTAGAGGGAGATGGACTATGGTGGTGATGACGGCTATGGAGGTGAAAATGGCGGCGGCTAGGGTTTGTGAAGGGGGGGTGACGATGGTTCTGTTCTGGCTTTGCTCGACGATGTCCTGTTGACATTTCGATGGGGTTCCCTTTATAAAAGTTGTTCAGGTGGACGAGATGCCTCGGAATATGGAACGCCGTCTTTTGCTCTATTTCTTCTAGCGCGCCTCCTGTTGATTCCTTCTTGCTCCATTTCCACTCCCTTCCATATTCCCACGTGATTTCTTCCCTTTTTAGCCCATTTCCTGTGGAAACACATCAAAGAGAGGATTTGTGGAATCCTTTGCATTCATTAGTCATTAGTAGCAATATCGAAGCGAATATCTCGGTTTAAACTAAGGGTGAATGAGTGCAAAAATATCACTCATCAACTCCCCCAAGCTTAAACTTGATCGTCCTCGAGCAACATAGAGAGAAATCCGAATCATAAGGAACTCAGTTGTTTAAACCGAAATAATGAGAAGGTTTTGGTTCACTTACGATCGGTACGCCTAGATAGCCCTCCGCTTCTTGACCTGAAAACTTAGTGTAGCTGTAGCGGTGGCATGGTTATTGCGCAAGTGTTAGTGAAGCAAAGATAATTAACACAAAGTTTTTGATCTACTAGATAAAACAACTTTGCAACACTCTATTCTATTTATTCTAGACAACACTTGCTTGCCGGGAATGCACGGAAGAGTTTTTTCTTTGATGGAGCCATAAAAACATATATTAGGGAGAGGAAGGCATGTAGAAAAACATGATGCTAGAGTGCTCAAAAACATACCCACAATTATCTCATCCTCAAGGCTCTCAAGCACTTTATTTCAATCATTATTTGCTAAAACTTTGGTTGTCACGTGAAGGGATTATGCCAAATAAGTGATCATGCATAGAGTTTCGCTGTGGCTTAATTTATGGGAACTATGGACCTGATGTTTGTCTCTTTCGAGCTCTTTTGATCAGTCCCCTTTATTTACCACATACACACCCATTCAAGAAAAAGCCGAATAATATTTGTTTGTAGTGTTGCCACTACATACGGTAACAAACTCATAGCCGAAATCCGAGCTGTAGCTCTGGTGGATCGTTCATTGGCCAGCGGAGTCCTCGACATAACATCAAGAAAGGTGATGACACATTTACACACGTACACGTGCATATAGTAGCAGGGCCATGACACCAGCGAGAAACTGAAGCACCATGTAAGAGATACAACACAGATTTTTGGCATAATCTCGTTCACCCTTCAACTAAGTTCCTCTAGACAATTTAATCCACAAGTGCTATTAAGTCTATTAAAATCAACATATGGGGTTGAGCATTTCTAACAGCATCTTCTCTACACTTTTTCTCAACACCCAAGTCTATGAAGACTTTCTCTTGTGCATGGTTATTCTTAGTTAAGATTATTTCATTCAAAAACAATCCCATGGCAAGTCTTGGTTATCTAGACTAAACAGAACAAAGGCTACAAAATTATATCAGCTGCTAGAGCAAAACGTTTGTTTTAATTATCAAGACTTACTCCCTCCTGCACATATCACACACATACTGCTACATCTACTCTAAGTGTTTCAAGTGCAAAAGACGGGAGTCGTAGGACATACCTTCACGGTTGTGAATTTACACACTTCTCTTCCTTATTCTTGCATTCCTCGTTGTTCGGCGTAGATCAACTCCTCTGAAAACAAAAATGCAAACAAACTCCAAGGGGTAAAAAGAATAAGAACAAAGCAAAGCTGATTCTATTTTTTTGATTTTTGGGTTTTTGAAAACTAACTTGCAAACGAAAAATCGCAAAGGCAAAAAGAAAAACGAAAGCAAATAAAAGCAAAGTGTTGGAACAAACCAACACGAGTGTTTTGAACACTACAAGAAATATGGCAACTTGCGACCATCAATATTGGTCACTGAATGGTCGTTGTTTTTCACTTGTGACCTTTTTGTGACCAAAATAGTTGGTCAAAAGCTGGCCGTCTTTAATGAAACTTAACGACCTTCACTGTGATATGGTCGTAGATGGTTACGACCAAAACAAAAGGTCATAGATTCTACGACCAATTGTTTTGGTCACTAGCAACCTGCCCACACCACGTCAGATCCAACGTGGCAAGCTGATGTGGCAAAATTTTGACAAAACGAAATGGTCGTAGATTAGAATCAACCCAGTCCAGTTCAACCGTCTATATGGGCCGAGCCCAGTAGTTCAACAAATTTATGTTTTTTCCGTGGTCAACTAAATGGGCCAAGCCCAATTTTACGACCCTTTTCTTTTTTGGGCCCTTTCCTTTTTCTAGTAAATTTATTTTTTTTTGTTGGCCTTTTCATTTTGTTTTTTGTTCGCCTTTTCATTTTGTTTTTTATAACTTTCAGCAGAATTATTATTATTTTCTCTATTTAAACTAAAATAAACAATTCCACAACAACATCATTAGTTGGGTTGTAGCCTTTTCAGGCGCAGTACAACTTTAAGCATAGAAAATTGGAAAGTAGATATTTAACCCATATATATTATTGAGAAATTTTCATAATTTTGCTGTCAAAGCAGCATGTACACAGGAATACAATTTTGCTGTCAAAGCAGCATTTCAAACATACATCTTCATGACATCGTACATAAAAAACAGCAATAAAAAGATTACAATATGCCATATGGCTCAGATCACATAAAACATGACATCCAGGTTCAAATGACCCCAGCAACGAAAAAAGATCACCAGCATAGCATACAATCTGCACATTCAAAGAGAACAAACTATATGTTAAAAGATAACTGAGCAGAAAATAGCCACTAAAAGAAAGCAGATAGTATACTCAGTAATTACTATAGATTTGCTCACTGGATACACACACACTTTGCATATACTTTTGGAAGGAACTGCAGATTCAAGTAAACTGCAGAGTTATATCAAGACCAAGATACCTGACGGTAGGCAATCTGCATGTTGGCGACGGACACACATGCTCCAGGGCCATGATCTTGCATGCGCAGCATCTCACATTCATGTCCAAGAAAGGAGGAAGGACGAGCGATTTGCGGCGAGCTATATACCTGCTTGAGCTGTCCTGAAGGATATGCATTCCTGAAGGACACAAAAAGTAGAGGTATTATTTTGGACAATAAGCTTTGAGACAACATTGTAGGCTATTAACGTAAAAGAAGTTGTTATCAGGTTAAGCCTCCTTAGTTTAGTGATCATTTACTCATACAATTTTTCATCAAGGATTGCACTAGTACATCATGATTCAGTTGAGATCTACTAAACTACATCATCACAGGAACGACAGGTAGTTTTAGATCATAAAAACTAATGTTCCACGCATAGTCTTAGCGCTCCATCAAAGAATCAGCCAAATTTGCTCTCAAGCATACAAACAAAGTTTAGGGAAAACCAAACATGAACAAGCACTTATTGTGCAGGACACATAGCTATTTCATAAGCACTCAGTGTGGATATGTCTGCTAAATGTATTGTGCACAAAAAGGTGAGGCTCCCAACAGCCCAATATAATGACTACTACAGTTTAGATTTTGATAATAAAACTGACATGTGTAATCATATAGCTAATAAAATACATGGCACAATATGAGTACATCTCCAAACAGCCAATAAATCTCATAGTACCACAAGGACATGCACTGAATAAACATATACAAAGTTCAAACTGAATAAACATATGCATGATATTGTCCTGTAGATGAAAGAAGGACAACATCTATAAGGTTAGCCATGCTTAATAAAGACATACAGAGAGAGCAAGTGTTCTCAGGTTAGCGTTAACATGACGGCCTAACTTATACTTAATTTTGAGCAAACAGTACATATCAATACAGGGTTAGGCAAGACAGTAAAGAAAGACAGAGGTGCTAGAGTTAGAAAACACTGGTGATACAAGTAGCATAAGCATAATACAACACGGTATATTTGTTGTGTGGATATATACATATAATTGGCCATCACTGTATCTTGCAAATTAATAGTTACCACAGGGAAAACCTTGACAAGAGAAGATATACTTTGACAACATAAGGTGAGATGAAAGATAGCAAACAACACATGTCAGCCATCTATTTTTATTATACTGAACCAATTGGACAACAACCACCTATTTTGTAACAACTTCAGTTAACTTGGGAGAAATCCAACCAAACCAATTGATAAACAAAATTCTACTGAATTTTGGGGCATCAAGCAAGCAACTTAATTGGCAAACAATGAAATTTAATCAAGCATGTAAGCAAATTTGGAGCAGCAGCAAATTAGGGACCAAGCCTAGGAAACCAGAACAAGGAGATGCAGAGCGAGGCCTTGACCTGGAGTTGTAGCTTCCCCGCTGCTGGGCGTCTCCTCTCCCTACATCCGAGTCGCGTTGGTGATGTTGCAGGCGTGCAGCTGCTCCTGCACATCAGGGAAGGGAATGGAAGGTAAGGGGAGAAGAACAAATTGAAAGGGAGATGAGAGGAGAGGGGGTCTGACCTTGATGGCGTCGGTGGAGCTGCGTCGTCCATGGCTTCGGGACAAGGGAGGAATACGCCTTCCCGTCTATGGCGTCCTGGTGGTCGAGCAACGACGGCATGATGGATCTGCGAGGGAGACGAGGCGAGGTGAGGAAGAGAGGGAGGGATGTGACGACGAGGAGTGGAGGGACTCACCTGAGTCACCGAAGCAACGCCGGAGCCACGTCGGCGGCGTGCTGGCCCAAACCCTAGGCCACTAACGCGACGAGGGCCGGATAGCTCGATGGTGCGATGCGGTCCGGAGAGCTCGATGGTGCGCCGTGCATCGTGCGATGAACGCGCGCGCCGGCGAGTAAGCCAGCCGTGACGCCATGGTCATCGCCGGTGGGGAGCAGATGGCAGCGGGGTCGCGCGCGTGCCTGCAAGCGTTGGGGCACGGCGGCATGAGGAACTAGAGGCGGCGGTAGAGGAGGCACGCCGCCACGGAGAAGGGGGATCCGACGGGTTGCGGCGCAGGTTGAGGTGGGGGGTAGGGTTCCATCGGTGGAGAATGAAGTGAGGTGGCTCGGGGTGGCGATGCGATTAGGAGGGTGGGGGGTCGGGGTGGCGATGCGGTGAGGAAGGGCGCGGGGGAGGCCATGGATGGCGGCGAGCTCCGCCGGATGGAGTTGGCGGCGGTGATCTGGAAGGGGAGGGGAGGAGAAGAGAGCGAGGGGAATGTCGTGCCCGACGAGAGAAAGAAAGGAGGCGGGGGGTGGATGGAAAATGTCCACGAGGATAGAGCTAGGGTTTCGGCTCAGGTGGGCTTGGGGCTGGTGTGGAAGGGCTGAGGACTACCGTTGGATCCGCGAGCATCCGACGGTGTTTGATGCACGATCCACGTGAGACGGCCACGGACCAATCAGAATGCAGTACATGCGTACGACGTTATGACCATCTAAATTGGTCGTAGTTGACTAAAAATAACGTGTTAAAATCATGCCAGCTATTTTATGACCTGAGAAATTCAAAAAAAAATGGAAAACCTTCTCATTGTGTCACCAAATATGAACTAGTTTTCAGGAAAAATAAGAAACATGGAATAAGATAAATATCTTTAAAAAGGTGTCCTGAGAAATGAGTTTTTTTAGCAAAAAAAACATTTTCCATTTTTTGAGTGCCCAAAATGAGTTTTTTTGTCAAGGACCTACCAAATATTTGTTGCAAAATTGGACCAAATCATTTTTCTAAAATTTTAAGCCATATTTAATGTACAATTGACCAAATGGTTTGGTGTCAAAAACTTTTGATCCACCTCTCGTGAAAAAGACAAATTTCCGTCGATTCAGCAGGACGCGGGTCAAATTTGAACTATAGCTTCCTCATAGTTTTCTCTTTATTTTTTCCAAAAATCATTTCTAGGTCCATAATTATCTATTTAATCAGAGATACTCCAAAAGTTTTACAGGATTCAACCCCTAGCTACGAACAGTCATGCCCGCCGTTTTGACCACATTTTGAAACAGGCATAAGAAATAAAAAAAACAAAAAAATGAAAACCTTCGCATTGTGTCATTATATGTGACCTATTTTCTAGGAAAAATAACAAACTTGGACTACGACAAATGTCTTAAAAAAGTGTTCTCAGAAACGAGCTATCATGTATTAAGATCCATGGCTTTCAGGGCAAATGGCCAATGTTATGGCAACATTCATGGCGTAGTTTTGTTCAAATGATCTCACATTGTGCACAAGTTTGCATCTTGGAATGACAAACAATGTTGCCTAAGGAAGTTTTCATTTTCTTTGCACGAAAATTTCATTTTCCATTTTTCGAGTGCCCAAAATGAGTTTTTTTGTGAAGGACCTACCAAATATTTGTTGCAAAATTGGTCCAAATCATTTTTCTAAAATTTTAAGCCATATTTAATGTACAATTGACCAAATGGTTTAGTGTCAAAAGCTTTTGATCTACCTCTCATGAAAAAGACAAATTTCCGTCGATTCAGTAGAAAGCGGGTCAAATTTGAACTACAGCTGCCTCATAGTTTTCTCTTTATTTTTTCCAAAAATCATTTCTAGGTACATAAGTATCTATTTAATCAGAGATACATGGTGTGGTGGCGAGACGTCGAGGTTTGGACGGTGGCCGAGGGCCCCAACTCTAGAGCGCGTAAATTGGCATGCCAGCCGCGTGGTCACCGCGTGACCGTGGCGTTGCCACGCGTTCTGGGCGGCCTAGGCATTTCTGGTGGGTTGGGCACTCCTCCAGTAGGTGTTAGGAAGAAAAAGACAACAGAAGAATCTCACGAGGAGACTGAACTAAGCTCAAACATGAATTAGCAGCCAAGTGTTTGATTAGTGGTGGGGGAAATGCACATGGCCAATGGGCCTGAATTTTGGCTGAGGATGATCATCTACTAAGGAGACTGTCTCGGCAAATTTGCAGCTCAAATGGAGGAGCCTAGGTGGCACTTGCTTTGCAAAGTACCACACTGGACAGAAATATGAATGTTGAAGCTGGGCTCAAATGAATGAATGGATTGAGTTGAAATTTGGTGGAGGATGGTCATTTGGGCATAGGAAAGCACTGTAAAAATTTGATACCATTTGGACATGCCAAAGTGGTACTTCCTTGACAATGCTCTTCTCTGGACAGAAACTTGGGAAAATTATTGAGAGCAATTGGCTAAATGAAATGAGCTCAAATTTGGTGGAGGGAAGTTATATAGGGAGGATCATGCCCTGGTAAAATTTCAGCAATAATTAAGCAATATCAAATATAGTTTGCTTCACAAACTGAAAATATGACCAGAATAAAAGATTGGATGATGAGCTCACATGGATTGCTGGATAGAGCTCAAATTTTTTGGAGAGTGATTATTTGAGCATATGGAAGATTTGGAAAAATCTCAGATCATTTGGATAAGCCTAGCTAGTACTTCCGTCACAAAGCTTCTCTTTGGATAGAAACTTTGGAAATTTGCTGAGGAAGATTTACTAGGCAAATGGAGCTGAATATTGGCATGTAGAAATGATTTGGATTTGTAAGAGTGCCCAAAAAGTTTTAGGGCAATAGGAGGGGTCTAGATAGCACTTGCTTTGCAATGTGCCATTCTGAACAGAAAATAGAAATTGAAGCTAGGCTCACATAGTTGATTGGATTGAGCTGAAATTTGGAGGAGGACGATAATTTGGGCATATGAAGGCACTGTAAAAATTTCATACCATTTGGATAAATAAAAATGGTACTTCCTTCACAATGCTCTCCACTGAACAGAAAATTGGGAAAAATATTGAGGGAAATTGGCTAAATTAAATGAGCTAAAATTTGGTGGAGGGAGGTTCTATGGGCAGGGTCATGTCCTGGTAAATGTTCAGCAATTATAAAATAATATAAAATATAGTTGCTTCATAAACTAAAAATATTACCAGAAACAAAGATTGGATGGTGAGCTCACATGGATTGTTATATGGGGCTGAAATTTTGTGGAGAGCTATGATTTGGGCATATAGAAGATGTGGCAAAAATTCAACTCATTAGGATATGCCTAGCTAGTACTTCCTTCACAAAGCTTCTAGCTGAACAGAATCTTTGGAAATTTGCTGAAGAAGATTTACTTGGCAAATGGAGCTGAATTTTGTCATGAGGCAATGATTTGGATAGGAAAGAGTGCCCAAAAAATTTGAGGGCAATCAAGAAAATATAAATAGCACTTCCTTCACAAAATGCTGTTCTGAACAGAATACGAAAATGAATATTCCTGAATTATTTTTGAACTAGGCAAGGAAGGTTTTTGACATATTTGAGGAAGATATGATCCAAAGAATTTATGAGAATTTTTTGGAAATTTTGGGAATGACAGAAATGTAGGCTGCTTCACAACCTAAGGCAAAAATTGACACATGGACATGACACATAGGCAAGAATTGACACATGGACATGACACATAGGCAAAACTGATGAGGTGGCGCCTAGTCATAGCAATGCACCACAATTTACAAGGCTATGACCATCTATATTGGTCGTGATAAGCTAGAAATAAGGCAGCGGACCAGTGCTGTCTGCTTTACGACCATTTCGTGTAAGGAAATTACGACTTTTCTGACCAAAATGGTCGTTATGGTTTAGGGTTTGGAGCCCCCCGAACAGCTTACGACCAATTGGTCTCAAATGGTTGTAGATTTACTACCATTTCTTCCAGGGTCACTGATAGAAGGTCACAAGTTCACATATTTCTTGTAGTGGAAGCTCATCAATCTTAAGTACAACCTCATTACAATTTATTCAAATACCGTGTTCGCACACGAACGCGTCACGCGTACCCTCGACGCCGGGGGTGATGCACCGCAGCTCACGTCGAAGGAGGTCCGTCCGGAAGCGCGGTACGCAAGCAATCCGGCGGGCGCTTTTGAGACCCGACGCATCGCTTCTCCGGGATGGAACCCGTCAGGAGTCACGGATGGACGATGGGCTGCCCTAGGTCGGTTCGCCCGCCCCTAGAGCCTCGAGGATCGCTGCCCTTCAACACGAAGAACGAACGAAGAACGAGAAGAAAGATACAAGGGAGAGGGATAAAAGTAGGGTAAAAAGTAGTAGATTGATTTGTTCGATTGTGTGTTGTTCAATCGGCCGTCACCCCCAACATATATAAGAGGCGGCTGGACTTCCCGTACAAGCAAAGGATTCATCTAGGCTTTCCTTACAAGAAAATTACATCAATTCACGTCCTAGAGTCCTAGTTCTGGTCCCGCTCGGATTCAGCCCGAATCTGGTCCAATCTTCGGTCTTGCTCCTTGCGTGGGCCGTGGAATCTGCACACGACCTCCGATGGAGATGGTCCAAACACGAATTTTGTGCGCTTCGACGAGTCCAATAATCCTTATGTTGATCACTTTTCCAAATAAGGCCATCTTGAATACTCCACGGGGTCATCTTTAATTTCGAGTCGGACTCGGTTATGCAGCTGACTGGATCGTTCGACTCTTGTAGCGTCTCTGCAGGTCGTATACTATGTCGGATGATAATGACTCCAAAAGCAAAGTTGACCGTTTTGACGTTACGAACAACTTTCATGTTGAACACTTTTTCATCTGAGGCCATCTAGATAATTATTTGAGCCCATCTTCAGCTTCTGGTCGGATTTGACAGTTTCCACCCCGGCAAGTTTTTCCCGGCAAGCACCCCGGCAAGCTTCACCCCGGCAAGGTTTCCATCCCGGCAAGCTTTCACCCCGGCAAGCTTTCCATCCCGGAAAGATTTCCCCGGCAAGGTTTCTATCCCGGCAAGCTTTCACCCCGGCAAGGTTTCCATCCCGGCAAGATTTCCCCGGCAAGGTTTCTATCCCGGCAAGCCTCCTAACTGTACCTTGCGGGTCTTTTTTGAGGCAGTAAACGACCTCGGATGAAAATGTGCCCAAAAGCAAAGTTGACCGTTTCGACGTTACGAACAACTTTCATGTTGAACGTTTTTCGATTCGAGGCCATCTTGAATGGCTAATTGGTCACGCATTGCATTAGACACTCGCCAAGACGTGTCTGGTCTCCCGCGTCTTAATTCGCCTCTTGACATGGCTGCATTCAGATAGCTCTAACTTTTGCATACGAACTTGGATTGAGACAATTTTTATATGAAAATCGACCAATTCGACGAGACGAAGACAATTCATGTATAAAGTTTTCTCATATGAGATCATCTTGAGGGCGTAATCAGCCGAATAGTGTTCTGGATACAAAATCCCAGTACTTCGCACACAACTTCGGCCTTAGAGATGAGATCGGATGGCTATGGCCCAAACTTCAAAGTTTCTCCTTTCGATGATACAGAACTTTCTCACTTTGAGTACTTTTCCATTTGAGGCCTTCTTAATTGTGTTTTGGCTTCGTGCCAAAAACTGGTGTCAACACATGCCCCCCTGTTTTTCGGCAAAACTTGTGTGCCGAAAAATAATTCGCATAGAGCTTGCTCTAAGGACGATGTCAACACTCCATCGGCCATTTATATGTGCTTAGGGCGATAATCATATATCGGCCATGTTTGTGTTTAAGATGATAAGTATATATCTTGAAGTAGATTGCCACCATCCCGAACCGGCGTAGGTTCAAAATCCTCCATCTCATCTTCATCTCCCAATGTGTATATTGGACTTAAAAACTCCTCAATAAAAGGGGATGTTTCAGGTGGCGTGGACGATGTAATAAGGGCTGCATCATCCTTTTTTGGTGGCGTAGGTGCTGTTGTAGCTAGTGTAGAGACATCTGCGTTTCCTTTTTGTTTAGGCCTCCACACTTGTTTTGTGGGCGCCACGGGCCGAATTTTATTGAACAATTCGTCCTTTTGCTCTTCTACTTCATGTGCTGCCTTCTCGCGGCTCCTCATACGTTGTAATCTCCTTTTTTGTGTCTTGGACAGACCGGGAGGACACCACTTAGGTTGAATATACTTGGGATCCCTAGATTCTGCTTCGCTTGGAGAATTTTTTGTTGGCCGATTAGCACCATGGCTTGAACGGCCTTGTGTAGGATAAGAAAGCTTTTTGTGAGCAGGCCTTCTAGGTGTCGTCCACCCCATATGAAAAGCATAAGGAGCCATTGGGGGCTGCCCCCATCCTCCATTGAAGTCTCCCATGTAATATGGCGCATAGGGGGGTGGCAACATCCATGGTGTCGGTGCCCATGATCCATATGGCCTTGCATAGTGTCGCAACTCTTGCTTCGGAGGTGATCTTGAACGTTTTGAATATGATGGCCGATTGGAGCTAGAACCGGCCGCTTGACTCGCATATTTAGATAGCAACATATCAAAAGTTGGCTTGGTTCGCTTGTGCTTAGCTTCACTCCTTTTACACTTGCCAACTTCTGAATTCTTGGGCTTGATAAATTCAACATGAGTATCCTCTTGTACTTGCGGTTGCCCCCCGAGTGCAGGATTTTTTATGGTGATCTTGATTACCTCTCCACCATCGGATTGCTTCTCAAGCACGACTTGCCTCCCCAAGATCTTGTCGCCATCTTTGTTCTTCCTGGGCTCACCAATGACAATATTGTCTTTATTAGCTGATTCGGCTATGTTAGGCCGAATTAACATTTTCTTCCCCTCCAAAGTCATGGTATTCATTGGGAAGGGCTGTCTATCAACTTGCATCTCAGAAAAACTCAATCGTCCGTCATTAATGGCCGATTGTATCTGTCTCCGAAAAACATTGCAATCATTAGTAGCATGAGAAAATGAATTATGATATTTGCAATAAGCACGCCGTTTCAGCTCCTCAAACGGCGGTATGGTGTGTGATATTCTAATCATCTTTTCTTGCAAGAGAGCATCAAATATTCTATCACACTTGGATATATCAAAAGTAAATTTCATCTCCTCATCACGATTCTTACGAATCGGCTTAAGAGCATTGCATGCATAGGGTTTGGCCTTTGAGGACCAAACAAATTCAGTGGTACAGACATCAACCTCATCGTCCGAATATTCATCATTATAATCAAGCATATGCATTCTAGGACGATCGGTTGTTGACCTATGGATCTCTTTACTTCGGCTTTCTTGAGCCAAAGCTTTCTGCAAGACTTGGTTAATATTTAAAAATTCATAACTTTCTAGCCTCTCCTTAATGTGAGTTTTCAAACCATTAAGGACAAGATGCGCCAAGTCTCTTTCGGTTATCACTAAGCTATAGCATCGGTTTTTTATATCTCTAAATCTTTTGACATAATCGGTGACCGATTCATCATGCTTTTGCCTAACCGATGTAAGATGCGATAACTTAAGCTCATTGTCGCCACTATAAAAATGATCATGAAACTTTTGCTCTAGTTGCGAACATAAGAGAATTGAGCCATGTGGTAAAGCAGCAAACCATGAAAACGCGGTGCCAGTTAAAGATAAGGGAAATAAACGCACTTTCAACTCTTCTATGGAACCTGCTTCACCCAACTGTGCTAGATACTGACTCACATGCTCCCAAGTTGTTTTCGTGCCCTCTCCACTAAATTTAACAAAATCAGGAACCTTGTAACCTTGAGGGTATAAAACTACATCGAAGTGTTCAGGATAAGGCTTTTGATACACACGACTCTTTACTTTCGGCTCATTTCCGAAAGTTTCCTGAAACATCTTATGCAAATCCTCCCTTAGTTTGGCTAAAATCGGGTCTGGAGTAGATGATGATGTTTGTGGCAATGACATAGGAGCAACTTGGGTACTAGCTAGTGGCGCAGCTTGTGAGATGGACGCCGAACCATAGTTCGGCGGAAGACAAAACATGCCTGCACTTACGGGCGGTGTGGCAAAGTGATTCGGCGTTGACGCCGAATTGGGTACACTCATAATAGGATTAGGGTATGTAGGTGCCGCCACAAGCTGATTGGTTTGGCTAGGATAAAAATTCATCGGCAAATTGTAATATGGTTGCATAGGAGGTGCCGATGAAATAGGTAAAGTTGGATTAGGTTTTTCTGGGCTAACGGATACACCAACATTACCACTAGATGACGGCGACATATTTTTCTGAGCATTGGTATTTGCCACGAAAGAATTGTACGCCATCACATTACCCTTACTAACAAGACTTTCAATCACAGACAGTTGCTCAGGAGAAAAAACTTTGCTCACAGTGATTTCATCTTGTTCATCAATGGGAGGAGGTAACCTGATTTCTCCAATCGGAGTGATGTTGCCTTGGCGGTCCTTCTTGAAACTTGAAAGAAACGCCTCCAAATCCTCCTCCTCGCGCTTCTTCTTGAGCGCCTCAAAAGCCTCTTCACGCTTTTTCTTGAGCGCTTCGTAGGCCTGGCGATGTTCCTCCGATAGCTCATCAAGACCGGGCTTAATGATGTTATCGGCGCTAACTTCTGAGGGCTGGGGAAGATTTGACATGGTTGATGATGATTCTTGATCTTTTGTCCTCAGCGGAGTCGCCAAAAAGTGTGTTCGCACACGAACGCGTCACGCGTACCCTCGACGCCGGGGGTGATGCACCGCAGCTCACGTCGAAGGAGGTCCGTCCGGAAGCGCGGTACGCAAGCAATCCGGCGGGCGCTTTTGAGACCCGACGCACCGCTTCTCCGGGATGGAACCCGTCAGGAGTCACGGATGGACGATGGGCTGCCCTAGGTCGGTTCGCCCGCCCCTAGAGCCTCGAGGATCGCTGCCCTTCAACACGAAGAACGAACGAAGAACGAGAAGAAAGATACAAGGGAGAGGGATAAAAGTAGGGTAAAAAGTAGTAGATTGATTTGTTCGATTGTGTGTTGTTCAATCGGCCGTCACCCCCAACATATATAAGAGGCGGCTGGACTTCCCGTACAAGCAAAGGATTCATCTAGGCTTTCCTTACAAGAAAATTACATCAATTCACGTCCTAGAGTCCTAGTTCTGGTCCCGCTCGGATTCAGCCCGAATCTGGTCCAATCTTCTGTCTTGCTCCTTGCGTGGGCCGTGGAATCTGCACACGACTTCCGATGGAGATGGTCCAAACACGAATTTTGTGCGCTTCGACGAGGCCAATAATCCGTATGTTGATCACTTTTCCAAATAAGGCCATCTTGAATACTCCACGGGGTCATCTTTAATTTCGAGTCGGACTCGGTTATGCAGCTGACTGGATCGTCCGACTCTTGTAGCGTCTCTGCAGGTCGTATACTATGTCGGATGATAATTACTCCAAAAGAAAAGTTGACCATTTTGACGTTACGAACAACTTTCATGTTGAACACTTTTTCATCTGAGGCCATCTAGATAATTATTTGAGCCCATCTTCAGCTTCTGGTCGGATTTGACAGTTTCCACCCGGCAAGTTTTTCCCGGCAAGCACCCCGGCAAGCTTCACCCCGGCAAGGTTTCCATCCCGGCAAGCTTTCACCCCGGCAAGCTTTCCATCCCGGCAAGATTTCCCCGGCAAGGTTTCTATCCCGGCAAGCTTTCACCCCGGCAAGGTTTCCATCCCGGCAAGATTTCCCCGGCAAGGTTTCTATCCCGGCAAGCCTCCTGACTGTACCTTGCGGGTCTTTTTTGAGGCAGTAAACGACCTCGGATGAAAATGTGCCCAAAAGCAAAGTTGACCGTTTCGACGTTACGAACAACTTTCATGTTGAACGTTTTTCGATTCGAGGCCATCTTGAATGGCTAATTGGTCACGCATTGCATTAGACACTCGCCAAGACGTGTCTGGTCTCCCGCGTCTTAATTCGCCTCTTGACATGGCTGCATTCAGATAGCTCTAACTTTTGCATACGAACTCGGATTGAGACGATTGTTATATGAAAATCGACCGATTCGACGAGACGAAGACAATTCATGTATAAAGTTTTCTCATATGAGATCATCTTGAGGGCGTAATCAGCCAAATAGTGTTCTGGATACAAAATCCCAGTACTTCGCACACGACTTCGGCCTTAGAGATGAGATCGGATGGCTATGGCCCAAACTTCAAAGTTTCTCCTTTCGATGATACAGAACTTTCTCACTTTGAGTACTTTTCCATTTGAGGCCTTCTTAATTGTGTTTTGGCTTCGTGCCAAAAACTGGTGTCAACATACCGCCACATCTTGATGTAGACGTGGAGATGACCTCCCCCAAGCTTAAGCTTTTGCAAGCTCAAACCGGCGGGATCATTGTGGCGTCTGGTCAGGAGCCCATCCTTGGCTCCAGTTGGAGAAGCTCAAACCCATGTAGGCGGACGTGTCTCGAAGGGACATGGAGAGGCTGCTCATATCGTTGATGGAGTCCTGGAGACTGTAGAAGTCCGCATAGGTGGTGTAGGTTTCTTGTTGTGGCTGCTCCTCCTCTTCGTCGGGTGCGAGTTCTTCTTCATCTACTTGCTCAGGTTCCGGGCCTTCTTGGTCAAAAGCTGCATCTCCTTCCTGTGGAACATAATGCAATTGTCCATGTTCTATGGAGAAACGGTTAGGCATAGGAGTAGGCAACAAGTATGCCACTCTAGGAATTCTGATGCAATGACGGCCACGGCTAACTACTATCATTCCAGCATTAGTAAGAACACGAATATTAACAAGGTTGTTATCGACAATGAGGCAAAGGTGATTGTAGTTGAGACCAAGGGAGTTGGCCAACATGGTGATCACTCCTCCACACACGATATCTCCTTGTGCATGATTTGCTTGATGCGCGAGATGTAGCAAAAGTATTGCCCCTAGGTTGGGCGAATAACCGACGTCAAGGTTTGCTGCTTTCCCGAGAACTAGCATGTTCTCATCATTCACCTTTGAAACTTCTCCTCGTGCCTACAACGAGTTAGTGATAACATAATAGAAATAACGTATAGCAGGACTTTCAATGCAACTGGCTCTTTGCCTTGAGCCATGGACACTCATCTGGTAAAAGGATTGCCTCGGGTGCGGGTCAGTAAAATCATAAACATAACGGATGTCATCATGGTTGTTGGGGAAGCCAAACCGAGCACACCACTCGACGAGAGTGATGTTGAAATCTTGGTCCAAGAGACGGAAAGTGATCCGCTCTTCCTCATATGCATTTGGCACCAAACCAATATTATGCGAGAGAGTACTAAGAAACTCAAGCGTCATGTGTTCATATGTCTCAGATCCCTGATAAACAAAATGATGCAACCCAGCATTGTTACAAAGCAAATTGAAATCATTAGTAATACCTAGCTTAGCGAGTGTTGACTCACAAGCCCACTTGGTTGCTTTGATCTTCCTTGTACTAAGCTTCTGAAATTTCTTTCTTGCTTCACGGTTGGTGAAGACGATCCCCTGAGTGAAAACTTGTTGTGGTGGTGCGGTGGATGAACTCGAAGCACCGCGTACACGAGTGGACCTCCTCGTAAACATCTAAAAAACAATTTTTCAGTCCAATACAATTAAACAATATTGATCCTATGATAGTAACAACATCATACTCCTCTAAAAACATCAACGAATCCAAGCCAAACTCAAATTTGGATCAAAAATATGCATTTCCTAGACATGACAATGCTAGGCATGTAGAACGTGGATTCGCGAAAAATAAATTGGGGATCCGAGGAGAAACATACCGTAGATCGATTACACGAAAGAATTTGAACTGAAATCGAGCGAGTAGAGAGATCGGGAAAAGTTTTGCTAGGGCTTGGAGGAAGAAGAAGAAGAAAGGAGAGATATGGGGGTGATTTACCTCCTTCCTCGGGCTCTTTGTGGCCGCCAGGGGTCCATACGACGGCCCATACGAGCGCAAGCGCTCGTATGAAAGGTCGTCGTTCACCATGATAGCTTACCTGCGTCTATGCATACCTCATACGACCGCTGAAACGGGCGACAGCGTTCGTATGGAACGCCGTCGAACGCTCTGGTTATTTTCTTCTTCTGGTCGAGGATGTCATACGACTGCTCAAACGGGCGCGGGCGCCCGTATGGAACGCCGTCGAACCCTCTGGACTTCTTTCTCTCTTCTGCGAGGGTTTCAAACGACCGCTCAGACGAGCGCGTGCGCTCGAATGGAACGCCTTCGTTCACACTGTTTCCTCTGGATGTTTTCTGCTGGAACCGCCAGG
Organism: Elymus sibiricus; assembly: GCA_039707655.1. Taxonomy (NCBI): domain Eukaryota; kingdom Viridiplantae; phylum Streptophyta; class Magnoliopsida; order Poales; family Poaceae; genus Elymus; species Elymus sibiricus. The sequence goes on along the minus strand of CM077670.1, from coordinate 1,977,544 downwards.
AGGTCATGCGACCGCCCAAACGACCGATGTGGTTGCCCGAAAGGCCGTCTTTTGATTTGTTTCTTCCGAAACTTCTCTTTTTCTTCATTTTCCTGCGGGGTTAGTTCCAACACAATACATAGGCATATTTCCAGGCATCCAAACGTCAGTACAACATAAAATTTAATTTGCACATAGCATAGCCTTCATTAGAACAACTCTTCCAAACTTACTTCTTTATCTCAAACTTAAATCACTCGTTTATTGAAACAAAAATAAAAACTTAGTTGTCTACTTTATTTGCGTGGGTTGCCTCCCATGAAACGCTTGTTTTCGGTCGGTTAGCTCGACCGTAGTGGTGATTAAGGTGGTGCAAACACACCGAGACCGTAGCTTCTGTCATTCACAACGATGCCTTCTCCGGTGTAGGTCTTCATTTTCTTTTTCCTGGGGAAATGTCTTACAAAAGGATCTTTAGCTGGTAAATCAAATCTAACATTCCCCTCAAACACATTTATCACAGCTTTGATAGTCCTTAGAAAAGGTCTACCGAGAATTATTGGAGCAACAGGATCTTCAGGCATATAAACTATTACAAGATCAATCATGGTAGGGCAATCATTTATTTGAACTATAACTCCATGCTTAATTCCTACTGCCTGAGTAAAAGTAGAATTTGCCATATTCAATCTAATCTCAGTAGTAACATAAGGACCTAGATTGAGACTATCATAAACAGACTTAGGGATAGTAGAAACACTAGCCCCCAGATCACATAAAGCATTAAACTTATTCAAGCTAATCTCAATCTCTATAGTAGGCTCAAAAGCATCTTCTAGCTTAGTTGGCAACTTACTGTAAAGCTTCTTTCTTTCATCATCAAGTTCACGTACCTTGGCTGCAACTTGCTCAACAAAGACATTATATGCCTCGTTATTAGATACCTCAGGTAGTGGGTACTTCATTGATATCAACTTTACGAAGTCTGCAACGGTATAATTATATTCTAGCACATGGCTTGTGTCAAGTTCTTCGGTCTTCTCTTCGTTGCTTCTTACCATCTTGACATCTTCAACCGGGTTAGGCTCCGATTTACCTGCAAACTTAGCTAGGATTAATGTCTGGCTCTCTGCAATTTTAGCCACTTGTGCCTCCATATTCTTGGATCTTCCCTCAAGCATCTGCACATCATTTGTCAGTCCAACAATCTTACTGGTCAATTGACCAAGTAAGTTATCATGATTCTTCAAAATATTTTTGAAGTTCTCGTTCTGCTCAGTTTGACTAGCAATTAAACTTTTAAAAGTTTCTTCAAGAGTATTTTTATTGCTGCTACTAGCTCCATTAAAATTATTTGATGCTCCTCCATTATTAGGATAAGGTAATCTAGGAGCATATCCATTATTTTTCCAATTGGGATTATAGCTATTGCGAGCAATAAAATTCACATCACTAGTTTCTTCATTAGTGATGGCATTTACGTTTACCTCTTCTTTACCTTTCATAACGGAGATGAGTTCATCTAGCTTAGCTGTCAACTCTGCATTGTTTTATTCAATAGCATTCACTCTCTTGGTGGTAGTTCTTTCAACATGCCATTGGGCATGGTTTTCCTGCATATCATCAAGTAGTTTCTTGACATCATCTATGGGCTTTCCCATGATTGTTCCTCCTGCAGCTGTATCAAGCATAGTTTTTGACATGTGATTTAAAACATTATAAAACATATGAAGGATTAGCCACTCCTCCATTCCATGGTTAGGACAGTTCCTTATGGCTTCTTTCATTCTATCCCACGCAAGCGCTAGTAGCCCACGTTCTTTCTGCTTGAAACCTGTAATCTGAGAACGAAGCTGCATAATTTTTGCAGGTGGACAAAACTTAGATAAAAATTTGCTGCAACAATCAGCCCAAGAAGTTATATTGCCTCTAGGTAGAGCTAGAAGCCATTCTTTTGCTTTTCCTCTCAGAGAGAAAGGAAATAGACGCAACTTCAAAGCATCAGGGTCATAATCCTTAATGCGTGTCATGTTGCACAATTCAGTAAAATTATTGTAACACCACAAATGTTAAGCTACAGTTATCTCACAGTAATGATGCCATGGCATCATGTTTTACTAAGCCAAATTGTCACTTGCTTTAAAACTCAAGTCAAGTTCAAATTCAAATTTAAAATAAAGTAAAAAATAATAATTATCCAAACAACAAAACAAATGTGTTTACAATATGTCATAAATTCCCCAAGCAATTGTAAAAATAACACAAACTTCATTTGGATTATGGGATTGACCCCAGTAACATTTTAAGTGGACCAACAACACTTATATTGGCCATTCAAAAACTAAACAAATGCTTAAACATTTCCAACTGCCCTGAAACTTTGTGAGGTACTCTAGAATATTGCATAGTAATTATGTGCAAAGTTTGAGTCCGAGCAAAATTCATTTGCTATGTAACCTAAATAGAAAACTAAGACAAAATGATTGACAGAAAAAGAAAATAGGAACGTGGTACTGTGCACTTTGGCCCATATGAACAGAAGCCCAACCCACCGTTGTAATCACCCACCTCCAGCTACAGGGAGGCAGGGGATCGTGGCGGCCATCCCATGGCCATGGCCATGTGCCGGCCATCCCCGACCTCCCCGGCGCCCTTAGAACGAACCCCGCGGCCCCCCGAACCCTAGCCGCGCTGTCCTCACCTCCCTCACTCTCTATCTTGCTCTGGATCGGGATAGCCATGGTGCATCGGAGCACGCCGCCACAAATCGCCGCGACTACCGGCCACCCCACGTCCTCTCGTCGTGTCCAGTAGCACCGCCGTGCCTTGGAGCTTCTCCAAGACGACCCACATGAGCCCGGCAACCCCTCAACCTCACCATCGTCGTCGTCTTCGTCCTCGGGAGCCGACAACCATCGTCGTCAATCCGCACCCCTTCAACCACCCCGGCGTCCCCGAGCATGCCTTCGAGCCCGCCGTGAGCCCCTCTTCCGATCCCCTCCTTTCCTTCCCTAGTTCTGCTGTCGTAACGCCACCCCCTGTGCTCGGCCGCCATGGCAGGGAGCTCGTGCTTGCCCTGCCTCATCCCCTGGCCATGCCTGCGCCCTGGGCCACTCCCTGGCTGTGCCCACACGTGTGCCAGCGCAGCCCTGTGCCCGTCTCTGCCGCGCGCGCCTTGACCGCCCCCCTGGCCAAGCGTTGTGGTCGCCGGCGCCCCTCTGTTAGCGTCCACGCGCGCACAGCTGCCCCTGGCCGTGAGCTGCCTCGCCCGGCCATGCCCGGCCGCGTGCCCGCTACCGCCCGCGCGCGTCCCGCCTCTCCCGCTCGCCCGCCCGCTGGCTGCCAGTCGCCCCACGCTCGACTCCCGCGCGCGCGCCCTGGCCGGAACCACACCAGTACCCTGCACCCCTGCACCTGCCCGTGTGCGCCGCAACCTCCCATGCTGCCGCCACTCCGCAGCCGCCCGCGCCCAAGCGCGCCTGCGCTCTCCTGCTGCCGGCCGAGCGGCCTCATGGCCTCTGCCGCGCGTGCCCTGCCGGCTCTGTTGAGCTTAGTGGGGATAACCCCCCAATCAAATTAAGCACTAACCCCCCCCCTAGATAAACATTTTTAGTTAAGCCCCCTGTTAAAATGAAACATTAGTTAGAAGAAAAAGAAAACAAAAATAAATCTAAAAGCAGAGACAATGACATGTGGGCCCCACACACACCCTGTTGACCCGTCAAACTTTGACTGGTCAAACAGTCAACCAACCCCCTGGACCCACCTATAAGCCTCTCTGCTGGGTACACACTTGGGTACACATAGCATTTTTTGATTTAAATCAAATTAATAAATAAGTACAGAAAATCATTTAAACTTTGGAAATTCATAGAAAATAAACTGTAACTCAGATGAAAATAATTTATATATGACAAATGATTAGAAAAATATAACAAATCCGAATATGCCATCCATATATATATCACACACCTCTAACATAATGAACCTTGAACATTTGCACCTGGATCAATATACCAAAAAATACCTGGAGCTGGGAAAATATTACCAGATATTTTCCCTCTTCTTTTAAATTGCTTAGTGATGCATTAGATTATATCATCATCATACTTTGCCATGACATGCATTTGTGTTGCATTTGTATGCCCGTTATTTATCTGTTTCCCCCTCTCCTTATTCTTTCGGTAGACCCTGAGACTGCCGGTGACCCTGAGTACGACTACGTCGACGACGACCCGTCCTTCTCAGTAGAGCTTCCAGGCAAGCAAACCCCCTTGATCATTCCGATATCGCCCAATCCTTCTCTCTTATTCTTGCATTAGATTTTGCTACTGTTGTTATTCCGGTAGTTCCTATTCTGATGCATAGCCTGCTTTTGTAACCTGCTGTTGATACATTACCTGTTATCCTAGCATGCCTAGTTTAGTTATGCTGGTGTTCCATCAGTTGGCCCTACCCCCCGGTCCATGTTGCCATGCTATATTATCAGGGTTATCCGAACAAGTGGTCGTTGTATCAAAACTTGAACACACCATTAGGACCATGCAATTGTACGACTCTGCAGAGCAGCGCATCAAGTGTGATCTTACTAAGGGTGGTTCCTCATACTTCACCCTCGATGATGACTTTGCAGTGCAGCACTTCAAGTGTGATCTTACTGAGGGTGGTTCCTCATATTTCACCCTCGATGATGACTCTGTCGTGCAGTACATCAAGCGTGAACTTATTGAGGGTGGTTCCTCAGATTTCACCCTTGATGATATGGACCTGAGACCCGACAGCCCCCAATGTTAAAGACTGGTCGGCCCCAAGGGTACCCGCGAGTGATCCTCTTAGTCGGATCGGCAGGGCAGGCGGGGACCATCCAGTGAGAGGTGGGCCTGGCCCCTGGCCGTGTCCACGAGCTACTAATAATACACTAACGGATTTGGGTATTTGACCTGAGTTGGCCATTGGTTTATACGCACTAACCACCACGCGGGATAACAGTTATGGGGCCCTCGGCGTCGTACATTCTCCCGAAATATCTGTCAGACGTCACAGTTGAGCGGCACGTGCCCGGGTGAGCTGGTTACGCCTGCTTGTGTATACAGAGGCGCGCTTGGTCCCGGCCGTCCACGCAACGTGCAGGAGTGCTTAGGGCGATTGGCCCATGACCCCTTCGCACTTAGGATTTAGACCGGCGTGTTGACCTCTCTGTGGAGTCTAGGTAGGACTATGGCGTGTCGATTATCTGAGGCCGGGCATTACCCAGGAAAGTGTGTTCGGCCAGAGGTAATCGAGCATGGTGGAAAACGTGGTGCACCCCTGCAGGGAAGTAATATATTCGAATAGCCGTGTCCACGGTAACAGGACGCTCGGAGTTGTATCCTGATCTTCTACAACTAGAACCGGATACTCATGTAATACTTAACTGTTATACTGCTCTGAGATAGCTTTCTCGCAGGGTAGTCGAGGAAGGATCTCAGGGTTTTGTTGTTGCATACATGTTACTATACGTTAATATATATTATGTACACGCTACTCTCTTCTGATGCTGCAAGATGCTAGTCTTCGTTAGGATAGGCTTTTCTCCTTCTACTCTGGCAATTCTGCAGTATAGTCCAAATATATAGCCCCATTCCTTTGGTACCGATGCATACTTAGCATAGTTCTGATGTAAGTCCTGCAAGTACTTTGGATGAGTACTCACAGTCGCTTTGCTACCTTTTTTCCTCCACCCGGTTGCTGCATTCAGATGATGACGCCTTGGAGCCAGAAGACCCCCAGGGCGAGTACTACGTGGAGCTCGACGACCAGGAGTAGTTCGGAGGTCCCAGGCTGGAGGCCTACGCCTTTTCAATCAGTTGTCGTTGTTTTGCTCAGCCTTCTTAAGGCAAACTTGTTTAACTTTGTCTGTACCCAGACTTATGTTGTTTGCTGACTGATGTATTCTGGGTCCTCGTGACCCTGGTTTGTAATATAAAGACTTATGTTTAAATTTGTGTCTTAGAGTTGTGTTGTGATATCATTCCGTGAGTCTCTGATCTTGATCATGCATGCGGCGTGTATGTTTAGTGCACGGTTGAGCTCGGGGGCGTCACAAGTTGGTATCAGAGTCGACTGCCGGTAGGAACCCCTTCCAACTCTTTGGTCGAAGTTGAGTCTAGTCTTTGAAAATCTATTTTTGAACTACTAACAGTGTTGTGTGGCTTACGGGCCCACATCGCAAATGGATGGGATTAGCATCTTTTATTCCGCATCTTTATTCTGGGTTCTGATCTCTCTTCTCTTCGGGTTAAAGATTTTGCTAACTCTAACTTTTGGTTCTCGTAACGACTTCATTCCGGAGAGCCACTCTTTCCCGATCATCCCTTGATATATCAAGACATTCTGAAGCACTCTTCGATGTTTTTCTGAGACCCTTGTGCCCACCGCCTTTGCAATTCCCTACCACCGATATGTCCCTATGGACAACTACATACACTTTCCATTCATACAATCATTCCCCGTTGCTCTTGTTATTACAAGATACTTCGAAACATTTTCCTATATTCTGAGAATCCATTGTGCCTACTGCCTTGCAGCTCCTTTCCGCATGAATACACCTACGAATAATTCCTCACACTTACCGGGGATTCGTTCATCCCCAGTTGTTCATGTGTTTCGCAAAATATTTCATAATGCAATTTGATCTTCTGAAAATCCTCTGCAGCCTATTGCTCTTGAAATTCTTGCCTGCTTGCATTATGGTTAATTCCATATGTCTAGCAGTATTCATTGACGTCCTTTGTCATTATCATCTTGAGTCCCTCGATTCAATATGTTGCGAATGCTCGCAATCATCAGTCGGATCCTAGAATTCATCCTTCCGGCTCACACGTCATTTTGAACATGAGTGGGTTCTTGGCCAATCCAGTTTTGGTCGGCAGTGCCTCTAAGTCTATTCAACTTACTCATCTTTGATCAGAGCTTCTGCTTCTGATCCCCCGATTTAGGAATCGCAATCCCTTTGTATTTTATACTTCAAATTATACAGATGTTTCTATAATCCGATGCCTTTGCATTCTTTCTTCTTCTGGTTGGGTACCGATACACACATCAGATCCTTTGTGGACCGCCAGATCCTTTGTTGGATTATTATCTGACAGTGTCCTTCATATTTAATAACTTTGTGAGTTCTTCCCCTAATACATAATGCCTTTGGTAAATTGTATCCTCTGCTTTTGTCAACATGCTCTGCTTCCGAGCTTGAGTTATTTACTCCTGAAGTTTGGGGTATATGTTCCTAAGATGCCCCGATGGGTTGAACCAATGCCTTCCCTAATCTGTGTGAACCCGAAACTTATGTGGGTTATACTCTTCTGGTGTTTTGCCAGATAAATTTTCAACACTACAACTTCTTCGAAAACAAGAAGTGAATGTAAGGTTATGCATTGAAGACGTGGGAGTCGACCTTGAACCTTTGTGTCATGCCCATGGACACTATGTAGATCTTATCATGGAAGCTTCTCGTAAAAATAATTACCCCCTTGGTATAAATTCATCTTGTATCTGTGGTTTGATCCTTTGTAACCGCGGTTTCGACCATGTTGTCCTCATTAGATATATCTAAGAGTAATCAATTCCTATGCCTCCTCTATTTTCAACAAGGCTAAAGTATTTGCCTTCCGCATCTCAACGATCTAGTTCAGCTTCTATTATGTTCTACCTTCGAGCATTGCCCTCTGGTATCTCGAGAATATCATGCCATTGCATTACCTCTTATGAATTCTTGTTGGAATAATACTTCTCACCATTTTAGTCACTCCGTAGGTTTGCATTATCCGTCACTCGAGAACTCCGCCAAGTGACTCGAATCCACACCGTGATTCATTACTCCTAGTAATTTGTTGCTGGGAAGTTTAATACTCAATCTTGTCATTCCTAGCCTGCTGGCTACATCCTTATCATGCTACCTTAGACCGTGCTACCTTGTCCTTCTTTGGTGCACGAATTCTTCAGACCGTGAGCAAAGCTTACGTCGAGTTTTCAACATCATGTTGTTTGTCTTGAAAAGCAACTCCGATTCCGAGCTTGCATCTTATCTGTTGTTCCCATAACTTTCCACTTCACCATTCCTTTGTTGTGATCATCGATGTTCGATTGCATCCTCTTGAAACCTCTTGACAACATGTGTTGTGATCATCGTTAACATCTTGACTTCTTCCAAGATGTGAATTGAATTAATGATGAGAAATACCATCCTTACCCCTCGATGATTTGTGTTGTCATCGGCAACATCCTTGTTTTTCCTTCCAACACAAACTTGGTCATGTTTTGGTTATACCTTGTTTTCCTTGCTATTCTTGAAATTGTTCCTTGTGTATTCTTGTGATCTTCAAGCCGAACCCTTACTTGAAACACCATATTATTGCAACCCCGAAGCATGATTGTGGTACTCTGAGCATCAACAAGAACATTGGAAGCGCAATGCTAAATGTTTCTTGATCGATTATCCAAACACCGTTGTATGGGTAAACATCATGATTCTCCTTGCCCGTTTCACCTAAAGGGTTATGTACTTGATGTCCTGTCATGTATGTCCTGCTCTGCTTGCTCTTGAGAAGGATATACACCTAATACTTGTGGATAATCACATTTTCCTTTCCATTGGTCTGATTAATCTATTAATCACATTTTTCCTTTCCGTTGGTTTGTTTAACCTTTCTTGTGAATTATATGATCTAAGCAGTAATGATTCGTTGCTTATGTAAACACCTCGATGTACAACTCTGTCAGTAAGACCCTGTTACTATTGTTGTTGACATTCCGGTAACCACCGGTGGACGAGAACTTTTCTTATTGGTCCGCCTCGTCTTAACAAGCAGGAAAATGGTTCTCTTCGTCCCCCGCCCTTGGTACCAACGCTGGTGTCAACGTAGCTGACAAACCATCCTCTGACAAGCCTTGTATCGTGATCGCACAAGATGCCACCACCCTTCTTATTCATCATGGTGGTATGTGATACGTCCATTTTGCATCATGTTTTCCTACTGTTATTTATTATGTTTTTGGTCATTATGATGCAATTCTTATGCCTTTTCTCTCTTAATATGCAAGGTTTATATGAAGAAGGGAGATTGCCGGCAGCTGAAATTCTGGACCTAAAAGAAGCACATCAGAGATAGCTATTCTCCAGAGCTCCAAATGACCTGAAATTTTACGAAGATTTTTTATTGAATATATAAAAAATAGCGGAATGAAGAACCACCGGAGAGGGGCCACCAAATGCTCACAAGGCAACAGGGCGCGACCCCCCTGGGTGTGCCCTGATGCCCTGTGGGTTCCACAGACCTCCTCCGGTGCCCTCCTTCTGCTATATGAGATCATTTGCCCTAAAAAAAATAACAGAGGACTTTCGGGACGAAGCACCGCCGTCTCGAGGCGGAACCTGGGCAGGAGCACTTTTGCTCTCCGGCGGAGCGATTCTGCCGGGGATAGTTCCCTCCGGGAGGGGGAAATCGAAGCCATCGACATCACCAACGATCCCTGCATCGTGGGAGGACCAATCTTCATCAACATCTTCACCAGCACCATCTCATCTAAAACCCTAGTTCATCTCTTGTATTCAATCTTTGTTCCAAAACCTCAGATTGGTACCTGTGGGTTGCTAGTAGTGTTGATTACATCTTGTAGTTGATGCTAGTTGGTTTATTTGGTGGAAAATTATATGTTCAGATCCTTAAGCATATTCAATACACCTCTGATCTTGAACATGAACATGGTTTGTGAGTAGTTACTTTTGTTCTTGAGGACATGGGAGAAGTCTTGTTATAAGTAATCATGTGAAGTTGGTATTCGTTCAATATTTTGATGATATGTATGTTGTTCTTCCTTTAGTGGTGTCATGTGAACGTCGACTACATGAAACTTCACCATGTTTGGGCCTAAGGGAAAGCATTGGGGAGTAGTAATTAGATGATGGGTTGCGAGAGTGACAGAAGCTTAAACCCTAGTTTATGCGCTATTCCGTAAGGGGCTGATTTGGATCCATACGTTTCATGCTATGGTTAGATTCATTCTTAATTCTTCTTTCGTAGTTGCGGATGCTTGCGAGAGTGGGTAATTATAAGTGGGTTGTTTGTTCAAGTAAGAACAGCATACTAGCACCGGTCCACCCACATATCAAATTATCAAAGTAATGAACGTGAATCAACTAAGCATGATGAACATGACTTGACGAGAATTCCCATGTGTCCTCGAGAACGCTTTGCTCACTATAAGAAATACTTCCGGCTTGTCCTTTGCTATAAAAAGGATTGGGCCACCTTGCTGCACCCTTGTTACTATTGCTACTTGTTACTTGTTACGAATTACCTTTCTATCAAACTATCTGTTACCGCTACTTTTAATACTTGCAGAGAATACCTTGCTGAAAACCGCTTATCATTTCCTTCTGCTCCTCGTTGGGTTCGACACTCTTACTTATCGAAAGGACTACGATTGATCCCCTATACTTGTGGGTCATCAAGACTCTTTTCTGGCGCCGTTGCCGGGGAGTGAAGCGCCTTTGGTAAGTGGAATTTGGTAAGGAAACATTTATATTACGTGCTGAAATTTACTGTTACTTATGGATATGGAAAGTAATCCTTTGAGGGGCTTGTTTGGGGTATCTTCACCTCGACCGGAAGTGGTAAGAGCCACTCCTCAACCTACTACACCTACTGAAAATATTTACTATGAAATTCCCTCGGGTATTCTGGAGAAACTGCTAGCTAATCAATATGCACGAGATGGAATAATACATCCTGATATGCATTTAATCTATGTAGATGAAATTTGTAGATTGTTTAAGCTTGCGGGTTTATCCGAGGATGGAGTTAAGAAGAAAGTATTCCCTTTATCTTTGGAGGGAAAAGCATTGGCATGGTACAGGCTATTGGATGATACCGGAACCGATTGAAGCTGGAATTCCACCAGAAATTTTATCCTATGCACTTGGTTCATCGTGATCGGAATTATATATATAATTTTTAGCCTCGTGAAGGAGAAAGTATCGCTCAAGCTTGGGGGAGGCTTAAATACATGATGCACACATGCCCCAATCATGAGCTTGCAAGAGAAATGATTATACAAAACTTTTATGTTCGGCTTTCTCATAATGATTGATCAATGCTTGATACTTCTTGTACCGGTTCCTTCATGAATAGAACTACTGAATTCAAATGGGATCTTCTGGAAAGAATTAAACGTAACTCTAAAGATTGGGAAATCGACAAAGGTAACGAGTCAGGTATAAATTTCCAGTTTGATTGTGTTAAGCCTTTTGTAGAGACAGATGTCTTTCATTTGCTTAGTGCAAAATATGGACTTGACTCTGAGATAGTAGCTAAATTTTGTGAATCTTTTGCTGCTCATGTTGATCTCCCTAAGGATAAATGGTTTAAATTTCATCCACCTGTTGAAGAAACTTGTGAAGAACCAGTCATTGTTAAAACTGAAACAATTGCTTACACTGCCAATCTAGTTGTTCCCAACACTTATATTGAGAAACCTCCTTTCCCTGTTAGGATTAAGGAACATGCTAAGGCTACAACTATGGTTCATAAAAGCAATATTAGAACTCCTAAACCATTTGAACAAATTAAAGTGGAACCTAAAATTGCAATGGTTAAAGATCTCCTGGTTGATAATGTTGATGGGCATGTTATTTATTTCTGTGAGGATACTACTAAAATTGCCAAACAAACTCACACTGGACAAGAATAAACCAATTGTTGGTATGCCTGTTGTTTTTTTTAAGATTGGAGATCATTGCTATCATGGTTTATGTGATATGGGTGCTAGTGTAAGTGCTATTCCATTTTCCTTATATCAAGAAGTTATGCATGATATAGCACCTACTGAGATAGAAGATATTGATGTCACTATTAAGCTTGCAAACAGAGATACTATTTTGCTACTTGGGATTGTAAGAGATGTTGAAGTCTTGTGTGGTACGATCAAATATCCCACTGATTTCTTAGTACTAGGATCATCATAAGATAATTTCTGCCCCATTATATTTGGTAGACCTTTCTTGAATACTGTTAATGCTGAAATTGATTGTGTTAAAGAAAAGGTTAAAGTCAAGTTCGGTGATATATCTCATGAGTTTAATTTCTCAAAGTTTAGTAGACAACATCACGATAAAGAATTACCAAATAAAGATGATATTATTGGTCTTGCTTCTATTGCTGTGCCTCCTACTGATCCATTAGAACAATATTTGGTAGACCATGAAAACGATATGCATATGAATGAAAGAAATGAAATAGATGAGATATTTTTCAGACAAGCACCTATCCTTAAGCATAATTTGCCTGTTGAAACTTTGGGAGACCCTCTTCCACCAAAGACTGATCTGGTCTTTGAATTAACAAAACTCCCTGATACATTGAAATATGCTTATCTTGATGAAAAGAAGATATATCCTGTTATTATCAATGCTAACCTTTCAGAGCACGAAGAAAAGAGACTATTGAAGACTTTAAGGAAGCATCGTGCTGCAATTGGATATACTCTTGATGATCTCAAGGGCATCAGCCCTACTCTATGTCAACACAAGATTAATATGGAGCCTGATGCCAAACCAGTTGTCGATCATCAACGTTGTTTGAATCCTAAAATGAAGGATGTAGTAAGAACTGAAATATTAAAACTTCTGGAAGCAGGTATAATCTATCCTATAGCTGATAGCAGATGGGTAAGTCCGGTTCATTGTGTCCCTAAGAAAGGTGGCATTACTGTTGTTCCTAATGACAAAAATGAACTTATCCCACAAAGAATTGTAACTGGTTATAGGATGGTAATTAATTTTAGAAAATTATATACAGCTACTAGAAAGGATCATTACCCTTTGCCTTTTATTGATCAAATGTTAGAAAGACTGTCTAAGCATACACACTTCTGTTTTCTAGACGGATATTCTGTTTTTTCTCAAATACCCGTGTCACAAGAAGATCAAGAGAAAACTACTTTTACCTGCCCTTTTGGAACTTATGCTTATAGACGTATGCCTTTTGGTTTATGTAATGCACCTGCTACCTTTCAAAGATGCATGACTGCTATATTCTCTGATTTCTGTGAGAAAATTGTTGAGGTATTCATGGATGATTTTTCCGTTTATGGAACTTCTTTTGATGATTGCTTGAGCAATCTTGACAAAGTTTTGCAGAAATGTGAAGAGACCAATCTTGTTTTGAATTGGGAGAAGTGCCACTTTATGGTGAACGAAGGTATAGTTCTTGGTCATAAAATATCCGAAAGAGGTATTGAGGTAGATAAAGCTAAAGTTGATGCAATTGAGAAAATGCCATGTCCTAAAGATATTAAAGGTATAAGAAGTTTTCTAGGTCATGCTGGTTTCTATAGAAGATTTATTAAGGATTTCTCTAAGATTTCTAGACCTCTTACCAATCTTCTACAAAAAGATGTTCCCTTTGTTTTTGATGATGATTGTGTAGAAGCCTTTGAAATACTCAAGAAAGCTTTAATATCTGCACCTATTGTTCAGCCACCTGATTGGAACTTACCCTTTGAAATCATGTGTGATGCTAGTGACTATGCTATTGGTGTTGTTCTAGGTCAAAGAGTTGATAAAAAATTAAATGTTATCCATTATGCTAGTAAAACTTTGGATAGTGCTCAATGAAATTATGCTACTACTGAGAAAGAATTTCTAGCAGTTGTGTTTGCCTGTGATAAGTTTAAGCCTTATATCGTTGATTCCAAAGTTACTATTCACACCAATCATGCTGCTATTAAATACCTTATGGATAAGAAAGATGCTAGCCAAGATTGATTAGGTGGGTTCTTTTACTGCAAGAGTTTGATTTGCATATTGTTGATAGGAAAGGAGCTAAAATCCCTGTAGCAGATAATTTGTCTAGGATGGAAAATGTTCTTGATGACCCACTGCCTATTGATGATAGTTTTCCTGATGAGCAATTAGCTGTTGTAAATGCTTCCACTTCTCGTGATAATCCGTGGTATGCAGATTATGCTAATTTCATTGTTGCTAAATATATACCATCTAATTACACATACCAACAAAAGAAAAAGTTCTTCTTTGATTTAAGACATTACTTTTGGGATGACCCACATTTATATAAAGAAGGAGTAGATGGTGTTATTAGACGTTGTGTACCTGAGCATGAACAGGAACAAATCCTACGGAAGTGCCACTCTGAGGCATACGGAGGACACCACGCGGGAGACAGAACTGCACACAAGGTATTACAATCTGGTTTTTATTGGCCTACTCTCTACAAGGACGCACGTAAGTTTGTCCTCTCTTGTGATGAATGTCAAAGAATTGGTAATATTGGTAGACGTCAGGAAATGCCTATGAGTTATTCACTTGTTATTGAACCATTTGATGTTTGGGGATTTGATTACATGGGACCTTTTCCTTCCTCTAATGGATACACTCATATTCTAGTTGCTGTTGATTATGTTACTAAGTGGGTAGAAGCTATTCCAACTAGTAGTGCTGATCATAGCACCTCTATTAAAATGCTTAAGGAAGTTATATTTCCGAGGTTTGGGGTCCCTAGATATTTAATGATTGATGGTGGTTCACATTTTATTCATGGTGCATTTCGCAAAATCTTAGCTAAATATGATGTGAACCATAGAATTGCATCACCTTATTATCCTCAGTCTAGTGGGCAAGTTGAATTGAGCAATAGGGAAATAAAATTGATTTTGCAAAAGACAGTTAACAGGTCTAGAAAGAATTGGTCTAAAAAACTTGATGATGCACTGTGGGCATATAGAACTGCTTATAAAAACCCTATGGGTATGTCCCCGTATAAAATGGTCTATGGGAAAGCATGTCATTTACCTCTCGAACTAGAACATAAGGCATATTGGGCAATTAAAGAACTCAATTATGATTTCAAACTTGCCGGTGAAAAGAGGTTGTTTGACATTAGTTCACTCGATGAGTGGAGAACGCAAGCTTATGAGAATGCCAAGTTATTTAAAGAAAAAGTTAAAAGATGGCATGACAAAAGAATTCAAAAATGAGAATTTAATGTTGGTGATCAAGTTCTATTGTACAATTCTCGTTTTAGATTCTTTGCAGGCAAACTCTTCTCCAAATGGGATGGACCATACATCGTCGAAGAGGTCTACCGTTCCGGAGCTATCAATATCAATAATGCTGATGGAACTAATTCGAAGGTGGTTAATTGCCAAAGAATTAAACATTATATTGCATGTACTCCTATTAACATAGAAACCAATATTATTCAAACAATTACACCAGAGGAACATCTAAAAGAGACTTTCCGGAATGCTCCAGAATCCTGAAAAGGGGTAGGTATGTGATACGGTAAGTAAACCGACTCCAAAAATTCCGTAAAAATAATTTTGTCTATTTGGAATATTAGAAAAATTAGGAAAATAAGAAATAGCCAAGAAGGTAACCGAGGAGGTCACAAGGCAATAGGGCGCGAGCCCCCCTGGGGCGCGCCCAGATGCCTTGTGGGCCCCTCGTGTACTTTCCCTACTCCGTATTCCTCCTGTATACTTGTTTTGCAAGATAAAAAAATCATTATATATACTCCCCGATGTTTTGACCACCGTATCGCAAGTTTCTCCTCTGTTCTTGTGTCGAGCTATTTTCTGTCAGGATTTTAAGGGCTGATTCATCATGTCGTCCCAAGATTCTGATGGGGAAAGCTACGTTTCTTACTTCATCGCAAACCCTAAGGTTTATGGCGAGGTTGAACCGTATGAGTGGCCAACAGATGAGGAGGAGGATGAGGAAGGTGCTGACTTGAAGATGATAGAGGACTCTAGCGAGGAGGAAGAGGATATCCCTTTACCTCAGCCTGGGGATATGCACGTGGAGTTCAAGAAGTCAAGCCACCCAAACACGGTGAAAAAAAAACCTAAAGTTCAGTTCACCCCTTTTCGTCGTGTGCAGGAAGCCAACAACAAGTTACGTCATAGGATTTGGGAACTCGAGTGAGAAGTCAATAAGCTAAAGGAGGAAAATCGTACTCTCAAGTGGGAGTTCAAGGACAAGCCTACCACATCATCACCATCATCACCGAAGAAGGAGACTTGAGTACATGGGTATGGCACCACCCTTGGCTTGCTCCAAGCTTGGGGGAGGTGCCCCGGTATCGTATCACCATCACTTTTGCTATTTATCTATCCTAGTTCATTCCTCAGTTATTTCGTGATCTAGAAGAATAAAAAAAATTGTGAAGTAATAGTCGAGTATTAGCTTCGTGATCTATCTATGTAATCGTGTGTGAGAGTTATATAATAAAGAATAGTGTGAGTTTTGCTTCTTTACCTTCTTGCATCAATCATAGCATGAAAATAAAAAGATCATATGCTAATCCCATGGGGAGTAATGACTTCACATTAAAAAGTATATCAATAAAGTTTGTTGGGAATTAGCAAACATAGTATTGGTCCTTCGTGCAATTCATGAAAGATTTATAAAGGAAGAGAGGCTTCACATATAAATACACTATCTTGGACATCTTTTATGATTGTCAGCCCCCATCAAATATTTTTAGCTTGATCAAATAGTTGATGTTGGACAAGGAAGATAACGTAATGAGTTATGTTTGCTTATATTCACATAGAAGTTATATTGTCATGGATCCTCTAACATGTGGTGCTTGCTTATAATCTTTTGCTAGCCAAAATTTCGTACTAAGTAGAGATACTACTTGTGCATCCAAAACCCCTTAAACCCAGTTTCTTGTCATGAGAGTCCACCATATCTACCTATGGATTGAATAAGATCCTTCAAGTAAGTTTTCATCGGTGCAAAGCAATAAAAATTGCTCCTAAATATGTATAATCTTTTATTGTAAGGGAAAATAAGCTTTGTACGAACTTGTGATGGCAAAGAAATAAAAGCGACGGACTGCATAATAAAGGTTGCTATCACAAGGGGCAATATAAAGTGACGTTCCTTTGCACTAAGAGCTGGCACATCCAAATTGAAAAAGCGCATGACAACCTCTGCTTCCCTCTGCGAAGTGCCTATCTTTTACCTTTCAAGTTTTATTATGAAAGAGTCAAAAAGTATACACCCTTATTCCAATCTTAATTATTCTCCACTTGGCAAGCATCATGTGGTAGGGAAAGATTCAGGCACATATATCCAGTTGGATGTAGGTAATCATGAGTTATTAATGTTGACATTATTCTTGAGGTAAATAAGTTGGGAGGTGAAACGATAAACCCCCATCTTCCTATGTGTCTGACTGAAACGTTTGCTCCAAAAATATGCTTTGAGTGTTAGCAATCATGGAAGACTATATGATGGTTGAGTATGTGAGACTAGCTAAACCAAATGCTCTTACATAGACTCTTCCTGGAAACATTACGAATTGTCTCAATGACTAAGAACATAGTTTGCTAGTTTTCAGGAAGATTTATGTTCTATACTTCAGTTTGTGGATGAATTGTTACTTGATCATGAGAAGTTTTATGATGAATAATTGTTGCTCTAATAATGATCATGATGCTTCTATGCCCATATTTTGTTTTATCGACTCATCTCTCTCTAAATATGTGGTCATAATTATCGAGTTCGGCATTCGCTTGAGGACAAGCGAGGTTTAAGCTTGGGGGAGTTGATACGTCCATTTTGCATCATGTTTTCCTACTGCTATTTATTATGTTTTTTGATCATTATGATGCAATTCTTATGCCTTTTCTCTCTTAATATGCATGGTTTATATGAAGAAGGGAGATTGCCGGCAGCTGGAATTCTGGACCTAAAAGAAGCACATCAGAGATAGCTATTCTCTAGAGCTCCAAATGATCTGAAATTTTACGAAGATTGTTTATTGAATATATAAAAATACTGGAATGAAGAACCACCGGAGAGGGGCCACCGGTTGCTTACAAGGCAACAGGGTGCGACCCCCCTGGGCGCGCCCTGATGCCTTGTGGGTCCCACAGATCTCCTCCGGTGCCCTCCTTCTGCTATATGAGGTCATTTGCCCTAGAAAAAAAAACAAGAGAGGACTTTCGGGACGAAGCGCCGCCGCCTCGAGACAAAACCTGGGCAGGAGCACTTTTGCTCTCTGGCGGAGCGATTCCGCCGGGGATAGTTCCCTCCGGGAGGGGGAAATCGAAGCCATCGACATCACCAACGATCCCTCCATCGTGGGAGGACCAATCTTCATCAACATCTTCACTAGCACCATCTCATCTAAAACCCTAGTTCATCTCTTGTATTCAATCTTTGTTCCAAAACCTCAGATTGGTACCTGTGGGTTGCTAGTAGTGTTGATTACATCTTGTAGTTGATGCTAGTTGGTTTATTTGGTAGAAGATTATATGTTCAGATCCTTAAGCATATTCAATACACCTCTGATCTTGAACATGAACATGGTTTGTGAGTAGTTACTTTTGTTCTTGAGGACATGGGAGAAGTCTTGTTATAAGTAATCATGTGAAGTTGGTATTCGTTCAATATTTTGATGATATGTATGTTGTTCTTCCTTTAGTGGTGTCATGTGAATGTCGACTACATGACACTTCACCATGTTTGGGCCTAAGAGAAAGCATTGGGGAGTAGTAATTAGATGATGGGTTGCGAGAGTGACAGAAGCTTAAACCCTAGTTTATGTGCTATTCTGTAAGGGGCTGATTTGGATCCATACGTTTCATGCTATGGTTAGATTCATTCTTAATTCTTCTTTCATAGTTGCAGATGCTTGCGAGAGGGGGTAATCATAAGTGGGTTGTTTGTTCAAGTAAGAACAGCACCCTAGCACCGGTCCACCCACATATCAAATTATCAAAGTAATGAACGCGAATCAACTAAGCATGATGAACGTGACTTGACGAGAATTCCCATGTGTCCTCGAGAATGCTTTGCTCACTATAAGAAATACTTCTGGCTTGTCCTTTGCTATAAAAAGGATTGGGCCACCTTGCTGCACCCTTGTTACTATTGCTACTTGTTACTTGTTACGAATTACCTTGCTATCAAACTATCTGTTACCGCTACTTTTAATACTTGCAGAGAATACCTTGCTGAAAACCGCTTATCATTTCCTTCTGCTCCTCGTTGGGTTCGACACTCTTACTTATCGAAAGGACTATGATTGAACCCCTATACTTGTGGGTCATCAGTATGAATGTTGGTCACTTCGATTTTCATCATCCTAATGATCCAGAAATACTCGAGTCCCAAATATACAGTCAGCTTTGCCTTTCTATAGCACTTGCGACGGTATATTCCAGATAACCATGTGACCGGTTATCATTCTACCTCGAGCATGTCATTCTTTGAATCCCTTATGGAAACTCTCCCATTAATTATGAGGTTTCACGTAAATGACTATGTGATCCTTGTATCCGAAGTTACCCTTGCACTTGGCTTCGTATGCGTTTCCGCGATCCACTTTCCTTGAGATGATCCATTCCGGTATCTGACTCAAGATTCATTCTTCAACACTCTGAACCCATCTCACATTTTGCTTCAGGCATTAAGTGTTTGCCTACTCAGATGAAACTGTCCGTATCTTCTTAAGTCACGCTCGTCATGATCCCTGTGTTCCAAAGCTCGAGGGATACTTATGTGTTTTGTTCATGAGATAACCCCCGATGATTACTGATACGTCTCCGACATATCTATAATTTTTTATTGTTTCATGCTATTATTTTATCAATCCTACATACTTTATATGCAATTTTATATCATTTTTGGGAACTAACCTAATAATCCAGTGCCCAGTGCCAGTTCCTATTTTTGGCTATTTTATTGTTTCAGGGAAAAACTATACCAAACGAAGTCCAAACACGATGAAATTTTACGGTGATTTTTTCTGGAGCAGAAGACACCCAGGAAGCTTCGGGGGGAGGCCAGAAGCCTTACGAGGGAGCCACAAGCTCACCCCGCGCGCCCCCAGGGGGGCGCCACCTGAGCTTGTGGGCCCCTCATAACTCCTTTTGCACTAATTCCACTTATATAAATTCCCTAAAATCCCAAAACCACTAGAGCGAGACCCGAAACAATTCTTCCGCCGCCGCAAGCCTCTATTATTCCGTGATCCCATCTGGAGGCCTCCGCCGGTACTCTGCCGGAGGGGGAATCGATCACAGAGGGGTTCTTCATCAACCTTGCTGCCCTTCCGATGATGTGTGAGTAGTTCCTACTGGACCTATGGGTCCATACACTACTAGGGAAAACCCTATAGCTAGAGGGTTAACAGTAGTGTGGGGTAATGGGCCGGCGCTACTGCTACTTAGCAGCAGCGTTGGGATGTACCCAACACTACAGGTAAGCACATAGCAGTAGCGCGGGCTTGCCACCCCGCGCTGCTGATAAGTGGTCCCCATCGTACCCACCGGGGCTACCTGTAGTAGCAGCGAGGCCCATAAACCCCTCGCTACTGCTAAACATATAGCAGTAGCGCGGGCCTGCTACCCCGCGCTTCAACTATGGGCATACTGCGCCAGCTGGTGGGCCCCACTTAACAACAGCGCGGGCTACTCACCCAGCGCTACTGCTACTGCCTTTAGCAGTAGCGCTGGCTCCTGACCCGCGCTGCTGCTAGGCGCAGCAGCCACCTTTCCCCATTCCCCTCCCCCCTCCCCCTCCTCTCCCTCACTTGCTTCTCCTCCATTATTGCATATGTTCTCTCTTCCTTCTCCTACCTCTCTTCTCTCTCCATTAATGCCCCCCTTTCTCTCTTCCTCACTTTTCTCTCTCCCTCCTTCCATATATCCCTTGCCCCCTCCACTCCTAGCTTTGTCTCACTATCTAGCTCTCTCTCCCTCTCCACTAGTTAGAGCCATCTCCTCCCCAACTAGATCTACCCATTTAATGATGTGTAACCTATCTACCTCCCCTCATTAATGAAGTAAGCCATCTTTGTCCACTTTCGATCCCTAGGTAGCGACACCGGCCTCATCACCGTGCTCTATCTCTCTCGAGATAGGTGAGTAAAAAGTTGTGCTTTGCAAGAATGGAAATGTGTGTGTGTGTGTGTGTGTGTGCGATATGACCGAATCGGGCGATATGATGGGAATTGTGCGTGTGGCATGAGTTGCCTATGTGTCTTTGCCGAATTGTGCGTGACATGAGTTGCTTATGTTTTGCCGAAATGTCGATTTATTTCCGTTTCGGTGAATTTCGGGCAAACTCGATATGTCCTATTTTTAGGGAAGGTCATGCCGAATTTTTGTATGACTTTGATGCATGCATGCATGCGTTTATAATCCCTTTGCTTATTATACCGCGCAGGCGATCATGAAGGTCAGTGGAAGGATGGTGGATAGATACTTGTGATCCGCGGTGGACGACATGTATGCAAATAACCGGAAGGTGGTTTTATGAACGTGTCGAAGATGCAAAGGAGTCTGGTTTGACCCCTTTAAGGGTGGCAGTTTGAAGGCGCACCTGCTCATGAATGGTTTCATGGATGGCTATACTCTGGTGGATAAGTGAAGATGATGATGAGGACGTCGATGGGGCAGGCAATAACGACATGGGGCCAGACGAAGAGATGACCGATGGACCCGAAGAAGAGGGCGCCGGACATGGCGGCGGAGAAGAGGCCGGACATGGCGGAGAAGAGGCCGGACTGATGGAAATATGCCCTAGAGGCAATAATAAAATGGTTATTATTATATTTCCTTAATCATGATAAAGGTTTATTATTCATGCTAGAATTGTATTGGTCGGAAACTTAAATACATGTGTGAATACATAAACAAATACCGTGTCCCTAGTAAGCCTCTACTAGACTAGCTCGTTGATCAAAGATGGTTAAGGTTTCCTAACCATGGACATGTGTTTTCATTTGATAACGGGATCACATCATTAGGAGAATGATGTGATGGACAAGACCCATCCGTTAGCTTAGCATATGATCGTATAAGTTTATTGCTACTGCTTTCTTGAATGTCAAATACATGTTCCTTCGACCATGAGATCATGCAACTCCCGTATAGCGGAAGAATACCGTGTGTGCTATCAAACGTCACAACGTAACTGGGTGATCATAAAGATGCTCTATAGGTATCTCCGAAGGTGTCTGTTGAGTTGGCATGGATCGAGATTGGGATTTGTCACTCCGAGTATCGGAGAGGTATCTCTGGGCCCTCTCGGTAATACACATCATAATAAGCTTGCAAGCAATATAACTAAGGAGTTAGTTACGAGATGATGTATTATGGAACGAGTAAAGAGACTTGCCGGTAACGAGATTGAACTAGGTATAGAGATACCGACGATCGAATCTCGGGCAAGTAACATACCGACAGACAAAGGGAATTACGTATGTTGTCATTACAATTCGACCGATAAAGATCTTCGTAGAATATGTAGGAACCAATATGGGCATCCAGGTTCCGCTATTGGTTATTGACCGGAGAGGCGTCTCAGTCATGTCTACATAGTTCTCGAACTCGTAGGGTCCGCACGCTTAACGTTCGTTGACAATATAGTGTTATATGAGTTATGTGAATTGGTAACCGAATATTGTTTGGAGTCCCGGACATCACGAGGAGTCTCGGAATGGTCGAGAGGTAAAGATTTATATATGGGAAGTCATATTTTGGGTTCCGGAAAAAGGTGCAGTTTTTTTCGGTATTGTACCGGGAAGCTTCCAGAAGGTTCCGGAGGATTCCGGAGGGGTCCGGAAGTCCACAAGTGGGTCCACCACGTCCCAAGGGCTGGCATGGGCTAAGGGGAGGCGCCCTGACCTTATTGGGCCAGGCGCACCTAGTCCTCAAAAGCCCACGCAGCTAGGGAAGGAAAAAGGGAGAGTCCTAGTAGGAATAGGATTGGACTTTGGAGTCCAAGTCCACGTGTGTACTATTCACGGTTACTATTCACGTGGCACTATTCCTTCTACTCCAAGCCCCTACACATATATAAATAGAGGAGAGGGGGCGCCCCAAAGGAGACACAACATTGTCTTAGCCGTGTGCGGCGCCCCCCTCCACAGTTCCGTCCCTCGGTCATATTTTCGCAGTGCTTGGGCGAAGCCCTGCGGAGATAGCATTACCATCACCGTCACCACGCCGTTGTGCTGCCGGAACTCATCCACTACCTCGCTGTCTTGCTGGATCAAGAAGTCGAGGACGTCACCGAGCTGAACGTGTGCTGAACGCGGAGGTGCCGTACGTTCGGTACTCGGTCGGTTGGATCGTGAAGTTGTTCGACGACATCAACCGCGTTGTTCTAACGCTTCCGCTTACGGTCTACGAGGGTACGTAGACACACTGCCCCTCTCGTAGCTATGCATCTCCATGGATAGATCTTGCGTGTGCGTAGAAATTTTTTGTTTTCCATGCAACGTTCCCCAACAGTGGCATCATGAGCCAGGTCTATGCGTAGATGATATGCACGAGTAGAACACAAAGAGTTGTGGGCGGTGATCGTCATACTGCTTACCACCAATGTCTTATTTTGATTCGGCGGTATTGTAAGATGAAGCGGCCCGGACCAACCTTACATGTCCACATACATGAGACCGGTTCCACCGACAGACATGCAACTTGTTTTGCATAAAGGTGGCTGGCGGGTGTCTGTTTCTCCTACTTTAGTTGAATCGAATTTGACTGCGGCCGGTCCTTGTTGAAAGTTAAAACAGCAAACTTGATAAATCACCGTTGTGGTTTTGTGCCGTAGGTAAGAACGGTTCTTGCTAGAAGCCCGTAGAAGCCACGTAAAACTTGCAACAACAAAGTAGAGGACGTCTAACTTGTTTTTGCAGGGTATGCTATGATGTGATATCGTCAAGACATGATGTGATATATGTTATTGTATGAGATGATCATGTTTTGTAATTTATCGGCAACCGGCAGGAGCTTTATGGTTGTCTCTTTATTGTATGAAATGCAAGCGCCATGTAATTGCTTTACTTTATCGCTATGCGTTAGCAATAGTTGGCGAGACGACCACGACGCAACGATCGAGATCAAGGTGTCGAGCCGGTGACGATGGAGATCATGACGATGCTTTGGAGATGGAGATCAAAAGCACAAGATGATGGCCATATCATGTCACATATTTTGATTACATGTGATGTTTATCCTTTATGCATCTTATTTTGCTTAGAACGACGGTAGCATTATAAGATGATCCCTTCACTAAATTTCAAGATAAAAGTGTTCTCCCCGAGTATGCACCGTTGCTAAAGTTCGTCGTTTCGAAGCACCTCGTGATGATCGGGTGTGATAGATTCTACGTTCACATACAACGGGTGTAAGCCAGTTTTACACAAGCAGAATACTTGGGTTAAACTTGACGAGCCTAGCATGTACAGACATGGTCTCGGAACACTGGAGACCGAAAGGTCGAACATGAGTCATATAGTAGATATGATCAACATGGAGATGTTCACCATTGATGACTATCCCATCTCACGTGATGATCGAACATGGTTTAGTTGATTTGGATCATGTATCACTTAGACAACTTGAGGGATGTTGATTTAAGTGGGAGCTCATTAGTAATTTGATTAATTGAACTAAGATTTATCATGAACATAGTCAAAATGTCTTTGCAAATTATGTTGTAGTTCAATAGCTCGCGATGTAGCTTCCACATTTTTTTTGATATGTTCCTAGAGAAAAACTAAGTTGAAAGATGATGGTAGCAATAATGCGGACTAGATCCGTGATCTGAGGATTATCCTCATTGCTGCAAAGAAGAATTATGTCCTTGATGCACCGCTAGGTGACAGACCTACTGCAGGAGCTGATGCAGACGTTGTGAACGTTTAACAAGCTCGATCTGATGACTACTTGATAGTTTAGTGCGCCATGCTTTATGTCTTAGAATCGGGGCTCCAAAGACGTTTTGAACGCCATGGAACATATGAGATGTTCCAAGAGCTGAAATTGGTATTTCAGGCTCATGCCCGTGTTGAGAGGTATGAGACCTCTGACAAGTACTTTGCCTACAAGATGGAGGAGAATAGCTCAGCCAGTGCGCATGTGCTCAGAATGTCTGGGTACTACAATCGCTTGAATCAAGTGGGAGTTAATCTTCCAGATAAGATAGTGATTGACAGAGTTCTCCAGTCACTATCACCAAGCTACTAGAGCTTCGTGATGAACTATAATATGCAAGGGATGACGAAAACGATTCCCGAGCTCTTCGCGATGCTGAAATCGGCGGAGGTAGAAATCAAAGAAATAACATCAAGTGTTGATGGTTAACAAGACCACCAGTTTTAAGAAAAGGGCAAGGGAAGCTAGACCCAAGCCTGAAACTGAGTGCTTCTACTGCAAAGGAAATGGTCACTGGAAGCGGAACTACCCCAAATACTTGGCGGATAAAGAGGATGGCAAAGTGAACAAAAGTATATTTTGATATACATGTTATTGATGTGTACTTTACTAGTGTTCGTAGTAGCCCCTGGGTATTTGATACCGGTTCAGTTGCTAAGATTAGTAACTCGAAACAGGAGTTGCAGAATAAACAGAGACTAGTTAAAGGGCGAGGTGACGATGTGTGTTGGAAGTGATTCCAAGGTTGATACGATCAACATCGCACACTCCCTCTACCTTCGGGATTAGTGTTGAACCTAAATAAATGTTATTTGGTGTTTGCGTTGAGCATGAATATGATTAGATCATGTTTATTGCAATACAGTTACTCATTTAAGTCAGAGAATAATTGTTGTTATGTTTACATGAATAAAACCTTCTATGTAAATGGTTTATTGAATCTCGATCGTAGTGATACACATATTCACAATATTGATGCCAAAAGATGCAAAGTTGATAATGATAGTACAACATACTTGTGGCACTGCCGTTTAGGTCATATTGGTGTAAAGCGCATGAAGAAACTCCATGCGGATGGACTTTTGGAATCTCTTGATTATGAATCATTTGATACTTGCGAACCATGCCTCATGGGCAAGATGACTAAAACTCTGTTCTCTGGAACAATGGAGCGAGCTACTGATTTGTTGGAAATAATACATACCGATGTATGCGGTCCGATGAATGTTGAAGCACGCGGCGGGTATCGTTATTTTCTAACCTTCACAGATGTTTTGAGTAGATATGGGTATATCTACTTGATGAAACACAAGTCTGAAACATTTGAAAAGTTCAAAGAATTTCAGAGTGAAGTAGAGAATCATCGTGACAAGAAAATAAAGTTTCTACAATCTGATCGCGGAGGCGAATATTTGAGTTACGAGTTTGGCCTTCATTTAAGAAAATGTGGAATTGTTTCACCACTCACGCCACCTGGAACACCACAGCGTAATGGTGTGTCCGAACGTCGTAACCGTACTTTATTGGATATGGTGCGTTCTATGATGTCTCTTACCGATTTGCCACTATCGTTTTGGGGTTATGCATTAGAGACAGCTACATTCACGTTAAATAGGGCACCGTCTAAATCCGTTGAGACGACACCATATGAACTATGGTTTGGCAAGAAACCTAAGCTGTCGTTTCTTAAAGTTTGGGGATGCGATGCTTATGTGAAAAAGCTTCAACCTGATAAGCTCGAACCCAAAGCGGAGAAGTGCGTCTTCATAGGATACCCTAAAGAAACAATTGGGTACACCTTCTACCACAGATCCGAAGGCAAGGTCTTTGTTGCCAAGAGTGGGTCCTTTCTAGAGAAGGAGTTTCTCTCGAAAGAAGTGAGTGGGAGGAAAGTAGAACTTGATGAGGTAATTGTACCTTCTCTCGAATTGGAAAGTAGCTCATCAGAGAAAACCGTTCCCGTGATGCCTACACCAACCAGAGAGGAAGCAAATGATGATGATCATGAAACTTCAGATCAAGTTACTACTGAACCTCGTAGGTCGACCAGCACGTTCCGCACCAGAGTGGTATGACAATCCTGTCCTGGAAGTCATGTTGTTGGACAACAGCGAACCTACGAACTATGAAGAAACTATGATGAGCCCAGATTCCGAAAAATGGCTTGAGGCCAGGAAATCGGAGATAGGATCCATGTATGAGAACAAAGTGTGGACTTTGGTGGATTTGCCCGATGATCGGCAAGCCATAAAGAATAAATGGATCTTTAAGAGGAAGACGGACGCTGATGGTAATATCACTATCTACAAAGCTCGACTTGTTGCAAAAGGTTTTCGACAAGTTCAAGGGGTTGACTACAATGAGACTTTCTCACCCGTAGCGATGCTTAAGTCTGTCCGAATCATGTTAGCAATTGCCGCATTTTATGATTATGAAATCTGGCAAATGGATGTCAAAACTGCATTCCTTAATGGTTTTCTCAAAGAAGAGTTGTATATGATGCAACCAGAAGGTTTTGTCGATCCTAAGGGTGCTAACAAAGTGTGCAAGCTCCAGCGATCCATCTATGGACTGGTGCAAGCATCTCGGAGTTGGAATATATGCTTTGATGAGGTGATCAAAGCATATGGTTTTGTACAGACTTACGGTGAAGCCTGTATTTACAAGAAAGTGAGTGGGAGCTCTGTACCATTTCTAATATTATATGTGGATGACATATTGTTGATTCAAAATGATATAGAATTTCTGGATGGCATAAAGGGATACTTGAATAAGAATTTTTCAATGAAAGACCTCGGTGAAGCTGCTTACATATTGGGCATCAAGATCTATAGGGATAGATCGAGACGCTTAATAAGACTTTCACAAAAGCACATACCTTGGCAAAGTTTTGAAGAAATTCAAAATAGATCAGTCAAAGAAAGGGTTCTTGCCTCTGTTGCAAGGTGTAAAATTGAGTAAAGACTCAAAGCACGACCACGGCAGAAGATAGAGAGAGAATGAAAGTCATTCCCTATGCCTCAGCCATAGGTTCTATAAAGTATGCCATGTTGTGTACCAGACCTATTGTGTGCCTTGCCATGAGTTTGGCAAGGGGGTACAATGGTGATCCAGGAGTAGATCATTGGACAGCGGTCAAAATTATCCTTAGTTACCTAAGAGGACTAAGGAAATGTTTCTCGGTTATGGAGGTGATAAAGAGTTCATCGTAAAGGGTTACGTCGATGCAAGCTTTAACACCGATCCGGATGACTCTGAGTCTCAATCTGGATACGTATTGAACATGGGAGCAATTAGCTACAGTAGCTACATGTAGAGCATTGTAGACATAGAAATTTGCAAAATACATACGACTCTGAATGTGGCAGACCCGTTGACTAAACCTCTCTCACAAGCAAAACATGATCACACCTTAGTACTCTTTGGGTATTAATCACATGGCGATGTGAACTAGATTGGTGTTAATCACATGATGATGTGAACTATGGGTGTTAATCACATGGCGATGTGAACTAGATTATTAACTCTAGTGCAAGTGGGAGACTGATGGAAATATGCCCTAGAGGCAATAATAAAATGGTTATTATTATATTTCCTTAATCATGATAAAGGTTTATTATTCATGCTAGAATTGTATTGATCGGAAACTTAAATACATGTGTGAATACATAAACAAATACCGTGTCCCTAGTAAGCCTCTACTAGACTAGCTCGTTGATCAAAGATGGTTAAGGTTTCCTAACCATGGACATGTGTTGTCATTTGATAACGGGATCACATCATTAGGAGAATGATGTGATGGACAAGACCCATCCGTTAGCTTAGCATATGATCGTATAAGTTTATTGCTACTGCTTTCTTGAATGTCAAATACATGTTCCTTCAACCATGAGATCATGCAACTCCCGGATACCGAAAGAATACCTTGTGTGCTATCAAACGTCACAATGTAACTGGGTGATCATAAAGATGCTCTACAGGTATCTCCGAAGGTGTCTGTTGAGTTGGCATGGATCGAGATTGGGATTTGTCACTTCAAGTATCAGAGAGGTATCTCTGGGCCCTCTCGGTATTCGACATCATAATAAGCTTGCAAGGAATATAACTAAGGAGTTAGTTACGAGATGATGTATTACAGAACGAGTAAAGAGACTTGCCGATAACGAGATTGAACTAGGTATAGAGATACCGACGATCGAATCTCGGGCAAGTAACATACCGACAGACAAAGGGAATTACGTATGTTGTCATTACGGTTCGACCGATAAAGATCTTCGTAGAATATGTAGGAACCAATATGGGCATCCAGGTTCCGCTATTGGTTATTGACCGGAGAGGTGTCTCGGTCATGTCTACATAGTTCTCGAACCCGTAGGGTCCGCACGCTTAACGTTCGTTGACAATATAGTGTTATATGAGTTATGTGAATTGGTAACCGAATATTGTTCGGAGTCCCGAACATCACGAGGAGTCTCGGAATGGTCGAGAGGTAAAGATTTATATATGGGAAGTCATATTTTGGGTTCCGGAAAAAGGTGCAGTTTTTTTCGGTATTGTACCGGGAAGCTTCCAGAAGGTTCCGGAGGATTCCGGAGGGGTCCGGAAGTCCACAAGTGGGTCCACCACGTCCCAAGGGCTGGCATGGGCTAAGGGGAGGCGCCCTGGCCTTATTGGGCCAGGCGCACCAAGTCCTCAAAAGCCCACGCAGCTAGGGAAGGAAAAAGGGAGAGTCCTAGTAGGAATAGGATTGGACTTTGGAGTCCAAGTCCACGTGTGTACTATTCACGGTTACTGTTCACGTGGCACTATTCCTTCGACTCCAAGCCCCTACACATATATAAATATAGGAGAGGGGGCGCCCCAAAGGAGACACAACATTGTCTTAGCCGTGTGCGACGGCCCCCTCCACAGTTCCGTCCCTCGGTCATATTTTCGCAGTGCTTGGGCGAAGCCCTGCGGAGATAGCATTACCATCACCGTCACCACGCCATAGTGCTGCCGGAACTCATCCACTACCTCGCTGTCTTGCTGGATCAAGAAGTCGAGGACGTCACCGAGCTGAACGTGTGCTGAACGCGGAGGTGCCGTACGTTCGGTACTCGGTTGGTTGGATCGTGAAGTTGTTCGACGACATCAACCGCGTTGTTCTAACTCTTCCGCTTACGGTCTACGAGGGTATGTAGACACACTCCCCCTCTCGTAGCTATGCATCTCCATGGATAGATCTTGCGTGTGCGTAGAAAATTTTTGTTTTCCATGCAACGTTCCCCAACACGGACATGGCGGAGAAGAGGCCGGACATGGCGGAGAAGAGGTGGACACGCCGCAGTCTTTGTCGATACTAAGTTCAGTCGTGCAGGAACCTCATGTTCGAGACCTACTTCGCAAGAATATGACTAGCGACAGAGCTGCTTCTAGAGAGGAGGCCAAGCTGGCGCAACCGGAGGTAGACTCGAAGACTCCATTGTTTGATGGTTGCGATCCCGAGGTGACCCGCTTGAGTTTCACGCTTGAACTTCTAAAGACGAAGGCCAAAAACGAATGGACCGACGCAAGCCTCGATGAGTATTTGAAGTATCTACATAATAAAGTTCTTCCCGCGGGGAACCTGTGTCCTACTAGTGTCGAGGAGGCCAAGAAAATTGTGTGCCCTCCTGATCTGCCGCACATTAGATACCACGCATGCATCAACGATTGCATCATTTATCAGAAGGAGCCCGCGGAAAAAACCAGTTGTCCAGTGTGCAATGCTTCTCGATACAAGAAGGCCGGAAAGAAATCTCCTCAGAAAGTTGTATGGTACTTTTCGATCACTCCCCGTCTGCAGCGGTATTTCGTAGATCCTAAGGAAGCGAAGCTCATGCGCTGGCACGCGGAGAGGGTGAAGCCCGATGATGGAGATGATCCGAAGCTGAGAAACCTCGCAGATGCTGGCCAGTGGAGAGCATTCAATGCCGAATATCGATATTTCACAGATGATCCAAGGAACATCGTGCTTGGTGCGAGTACTGATGGCATGAATCCGTTTGGCAACCAGAACACCAACCATAGCACATGGCCCGTGTTTGTATGGATGTACAACCTCCCCCTATGGAAGTGCATGAAGACAAAGTACATACACATGAGCATGCTGATTCAAGGGCCGAAACAACCGGGAAATGATATTAATCTGTATCTTGGGCTACTGAAAGAGGAGCTACACACGTTATGGACATCACCGGTCAAGACATGGGACGCCAGCGCAGGACAGTATTTCGATATGAGAGCCGCACTGATGACGACAGTGCACGACTATCTCAGTTACGGATATGTCTTAGGCTAGGTGTGCCACAAATATTGCGGATGCACGAGGTGCACGGATGATACAATGTCTCAGCAGCTATCGACAGATGGCGGGTCTACAAAAATCATGTACATGGGGCATCGAAGACTGCTCGAGAAGGATGACCCGTGGAGAAACCGTGGAGATCTATTCAATGGTGAGGCTGAGCATCGAGGACCTCCACGTAAGAGGAGTGGCGCCGAAATCAATGAGCTATTGAAAAACTGGGAAGAGTGCCCCGCGCTGGGAAAGATGAAAAAGGTGCCGAAGTCGCTGCTGAAGGTATGGAGAACGTGGTCTGTTTTCTGGGACTTGGAGTACTGGCCCAAACTCGACACGCCTCATTGCCTTGATCAAATGCATATCACGAAGAATGTCCTCGAGAGCTTGCTTGGCACACTGATGAACATGCCGGAGAAGACCAAGGATGGGCCGAAGGCAAGAAGAGACTTGGAATCTTTGAATATCAGGGCAGATCTCCACATGCCCCGTAAAAAGTCGTCGGAGGAGACGGAGACGGAGGCGGGGGACAGGGGCAAAAAAGTCAACAAGAAGGAAGAGAATTATTGCCCCCCTTCTTGCTTCACCTTAAGTGCGAAGGAGATCGATCAATTCTTCAAGTGCCTTACCGGAATCAAAGTTAGTTTCGGTTACTGTGGGAAGATAAGCAGAATTGTAGACACCAAGAAGAAAAGGTTCAGTGGGATGAAGTCTCATGACTGTCACTTGATGATGACGCAGATACTCCCGGTTGCCCTTAGAGGGATAATGGGCAAGCACGTCCGTGACACGCTTACTCGTCTCTGCAACTTTTTCGACGTTATCTCCCGAAAGTCGATCAGTGTGAAGCAGTTCAGAATGCTACAGGAAGAGATCGTTGTCATACTAAATGAGCTTGAGATGTACTTCCCGCCCGCGTTCTTTGACGTCATGGTGCATCTGTGTGTCCACATTGTGGACGACATCATCGACCTCGGGCCGACATTCCTGCACAGCATGATGCCATTCGAGAGGATGAATGGGGCCATCAAAGGATTCATTTGTAACATGTCCCGTCCGGATGGAAGCATCGTCCAGGGCTATCTGACCCAAGAGTGCATCTCCTTCTGCGAGAATTATCTAGGCGTCGGAAACCCTGTTGTTGGTTTGCCCATCAACAAGCACCTTGGGAGGCTCAGAGGAGAAGGTCACACCAACGGCCGGAGGGAATTGCATGTGGACCACTCGGGTCGACGCAACGACTTTGACAGAGCTAACTTAGTAGTGCTACATCACCTAGATGGGGTAGAAGATTTCGTGACACTGCACAAAGAAACCATCGCAAAGAACTACCGTGACCGGGGTTGCGCAAGATGGACGCCGAAGTTATTAGAGAGCACAACTCCACTTTCTTGCGTTGGTTCAAAGAGCGAGATCTTTATAATCCCCCAGAAGAGGGCTGTGCGGACGGATTGCTCATATACGCCTTAGCACATGGCCCCGCGGCCAACCTCGTGACCTATTAGGCATACGATATCAATAGATACACGTTCTACACGGAGGCCAAAGATATAAACAGTGATTACCAGAACTCAAGGGTGACGATGGAATGCATGACCGGCGACAATGACGCAACTGAAAGATTCTACGGAAGGGTCAATGAGATCTGGGAGCTTAACTACTCTGGACTGCACAATGCGACGATGTTCCATGTCAGATGGGCTAAGGCTGTCCAAAGAGAAAACTGGTATTTCACTACCATGTCTATACCCGACGCCAATAGCTATAGCGCAGGTTATGGACCCCCACGCTACAGATACGTGTATTTTAGAAATAAAAAAATAAAACAATAGAAATTAGAAAATATAGCAGTAGCGGGGGTTAGGGACCCGCGCTATAGCTAACTTAGCTATAGCGCGGGGCTAGGACCCCGCGCTACTGCTATTTTGACTTAGTAACTGGGCACGGGTTCCTCTCCATTCTCTCCCCTGATTCCCCACTCTCCTCTCTCGCCGCCCCCCACAGCCGCCATCGCCGGACCCCGCGCCCAAGCCGTCTGCCCGCACTACCTCGCCATCGTCCCTCTTCGTCTATCCTCCGATGCCGACGCCGACGCCGACTAAGACGCCTCGCCACTGAGCCCTTCCTCGACGCTGACGCCACGCCTGCCTCCTCGCAGTCGCCTCTGCCTCCTCGCCGTCGCTGCCGTCTCCCCCGACCCCTGCTCTGTAAGTCCTGCTCTGTAAGTCCCCCGCCCCTCCTCTCTCATTTTCCTCTCTCTCTCTGCCTCGGTGATTTTTCTAGGGTTAGGGTTAGTTCATCCGAAAATTGGGGAATTTTTGTTAGCTCTAGTGTTAGGGTTAGGCTTATATTTGTGATCATGTTGATGTGGGTTATATTAGTGAATATATCCACGGTTGCATATATCCACTGTTGATGTAGGGAATTTTTGTTTTTGTTTTGTTTAAACAGAAAAAAATAATATAGTTAGAGTGACTATTTATAGTTAGAGCAAACACATCACTTTAGAGGTCAATTGAACTATTTGAAAATGAAGGTTGCAAGTTTGACCTAGTACAAAAACAAATCACTTTAGAGCTCACTTTAGAGCAAACACATCACTTTTGTTACTATTGAGATCACATATGTGTATTAGAAGCTTAAGTGAAGGTTGCAAGTTTGACCTAGTACAAAAACAAATCATGAAATTGTTTTATTAACATACATTTTTCAGAATTATGTAATGTAAAATATTCTTGAGTGTTGGTATGGCCATTGTGTATGTGAATGGACTGTGTGCTATGGCCATTTGAAAATGCGTAAGTGATGCAAGAACACGCTGCCACGACAGCGAAAGAAAGAGGTTGTCTCTGCTATTGTGTATGTGGTGCTACAGATGGCCACATTTGTTTTCTTTCTACTATATCTTTGCAGGGAAAATGATCCGAGTGGCCTATGTTTTGCCGGAATGTTGATTCATTTATGTTTTGGCAAATTTCAGGCGCTCCATATGTCCACTTTTTAGCAAAGGTCATGCCGAAATTTTTCGTGAATTTCGGAACGTGAAAGTCAGGGGCTCCCAGACCCCTTGGCGGAGTTCACCGACCCGCAGGAGCATCAGTTCATCAGGGCCCGGTACAAGTGGGACAAGGAAAAAAAGGTTTGGTACACGGAGGCGCCCACGAGGGATTTCATGAGACTACTGGTAATTATTATTTTACCACCTTATATTTGCTTCTGATCAAGTCAACTACACGTTCTAGTCACATTTGTAAACGGTTCACGTTCCTTTTGCAGAAAGAGCAACACAAGCTTGCAGCCGAAAGCGACTCATCGTCTCAGTCGTCGACGAGGCCCAAGTGGGACACCCCTTTCAATCGGGCCATGAACATACTGAAGGGACTCCCGGTGGACCAGCGGCCGCAGTATGGACGTGTGCATGCCGCCGGAGACGGCGCCACGTGGAAGTACTACAACCACGAGGACCCGGAGGCCAAAAGGCAGATAAGGAAGTTCACTCAAGTCAGCATCGACGAGAAGGTGGCGCTTGCAGTCGAGAAGAAAAGATCTGAGACCAAAGAAGCGACCAAAGCTGAGTTGGTCCGCGAGGCAGTCCAGGCAGCGATAGCTGCCTGCAGAAGTGATTTCGCAGCTACGGTTAGTACCTTGATTCCGGCTGCTGTCGACTGGACGAAGCAAAATCTAGACAAAAGGGCAGAGGACTTTCCCATTCCCAGCTTTGTCGGGAGCAACTCGGTGAACAACGCACCAGCACCTGCTCCCGCAACCGCACCTGCTCCCGCACCCGCACCCTCTCATAGCAGCCCGTCCTCCGTCTCTGGCGTGCTCGGCGGGGCTTCGACTTTGGCTGAGCTCGACGCCCTCATTGTAATTATGCGTCGCACCCTCTTCAACATATCTATAATCTTCCGTTTCCGTTGCCTTTCGGATGTCTGACATCGCAGACATGTCTTCGCAGGCCGACGAAACCTCGTGCACCGTACTGTACACCATCAACGGCCAGAAGGTGGACGTGGGAAAGGCAACGATAGTGAAGCCCAAGGAACGCTCGTTCCACAACTGGGAGATGCCCTTTGGTGTCTTCAAGGTTTCCTTGGCGAGTGTCAAAGCGGGCCACGAGGGTTTGACTCCTCCGATACGACTCGGGGGAGAGGACGACGAGACCCCAACGCGGCTTGGCAATTGCAAGAGTTGGATGCTGCTGTGGCCGATGATTCTTCTTCATGTGGAGGCGGCCGGGAGCACACCAATGACAACACCTCAGCAAGGTATGAACACCACCCCACCTACGCAATTACCACTGCCTATCGTGACGGGTGATAGCGGACGATGCGAGGAAGGGGGTCCAATAGTGGTTGATGATGTCGCCCCCGTCGAAGAAGCAATGGATGATGACATGGAGGAGGATGACCCTCTCCGGTGGCTCAATACCGGCTATGACGACAGAGGAATGATGGCTCAGCAATATGACTCAGGCTATGAGCGTGGAGACGAGGAGATGCCTGATGTGCCGGAGCAGGAACGTCCTAGGGTTGATTGCAAGAAGTCTCTCTTCATGCAATCCTCGCAGGACACGCCTTCAGATGCCACCTCAGCCAAGCACCAACAAGGCGAGGGTCGTGCAATGCTGAGCCCGACAACACTGGGGGCGGTGGTCAGGGAGGGTCTGGTAGGCTCACTACCTGTAGCCAAGAAGAAGCAGAGGAAGAGACCGCTGAGGAAAGGCCCTACTGGCGCCAAAGCTGCTTCTAGTAGCCAGCCGCCTCTGCAGACCCGGGTTGCAGACATTATACCGATCAGAGGTGCGGCGGTATTCCATGTCACGGGCAAGCCGATCCTACCGGCGAAAGTGGTAGAGGGCATATCAGGGGATCTAAGGAGACTGCATGATGATGTGCTGTCGAGAGAGAAAAGCCTTCTCGCCTTGGAGGCTCCAGGATACCCGCTTTACGCGGTTCAGGTGCCGCAAGCCAGGTTGTACGTCCAGACATTCCCCGCGGAGATATTCTTCCTGCGATTTGATTACATTTTCAACATGTTTCACATGACACGGCTGGATTTTACGTTCGTCCGTCTTTATGCGCTGCATATGAACTACATCATCAGGCGCGAGCAAATCTCTTATATCTCGGTCGCGGACCCGTACCACATGCACGAGGGCTTCTTGGCAGTCTGCCCAGAGCACCGTGAATATGCGAGGAACTACATCGCCGACTTCATGGTCGCCAATAAGGACAAGGAAACGATTCTCCTGCCTTATCATCCTATGTAAGTCATCCGCGGATAGCCACTATAACACATACATCCTTTCATAAATTTCAATCATTCCTTTGCACGCATGGAGGCTAATTTGAGGTGTACTTATTTTGCGCAGTGAGGGGCACGCCGTCCTCATCATTCTTTGCCCGCGATTCTCCCGCGCTCTATATTTGGACTCGTCGAAGAACATACAGAAAAAGGATTACACACACATACATAGTGTTCTCGATAGTGCTATCATAACCTTCGGCCAGCGGGGTGGCGAAATCAGGGTCAAAAAGACAAGGAACGATGTGCCGTGTTTCGGCCATAAGACCGACTTCTGGTGCGTGCAGCAACCGACAGCTAGTCTCAGTGATGGATTCTACGTCATCCATGACATGCTGGAGTACAGAAGGGATCGGCAAAATCTTCGCATGTCATTTACTATCGGCGATGCCGATATCCGCAAATGGGCCAAAGACTTAGGAACTGTACCGGATCATCGACTCCGAACTGAGTTCTATCACATCCAGCGTGAACTTGCGACGGTCATCATGAAGGAGGTCATCGAAGAAACAGGGATGTTCTACAAAGGCCCAGTGTTGCGGGATGACGTTCGAACACGCATAGCCCTACAGCGTCTGGACATGAAGCCTTTCACGAAGCTAGGGTGCATCCTCCCGGATTTGGATGGATGGAACGACATGGCGGAGTGATTGACAATGACAATGTGTCCGTTTAGTTACTACTTTCTCTAGGACGAAACTTTGAATTTCTGTACGATGAAACTTTGTGATGTAAACCGTCCTCCTCAACTAGCGTATATCGCTCTAGTTAATTAGTTTGGGTACGATGAACTTCATTATTTATGTTTACTATATGTTGCTTGTATTGGCTAACTCTTTCTCTTCGTGTCGCTCAAGTATATTATGTTGCATATTATCGATGAATTCATCAAGTGACGATGTAGGGATATAGATCATCGATGGCGAAGAAGTGCTAGGCCGTGTACATAGGGAGGGTTCCAGGAGTGTACGACGAGTGGCCAGAGTGTCAGTCCCAAGTGTACCGGTCCCCGGGCGGCAGCCAAAGAGGGTTTGAAAGCAGGCGTGAAGCAGAAGATAGTTACTTGAGGTTCACGCTAGCACGAGAGAGGAATCAGAACCGGCGCCTCAAGAACTACTACATAATCCCGCTCTTGCTCATAGTGATCGCTCTTCTCTTGTATATCATAGTTTAGATAGATGATGAAACATGTGTATGTGATGACCATGTAGTTGCATGTATTCGATACATGTCATAACTTGTATCGCTATTTCGAGATGATGATGATGATGATGATGATATGACGAGACTATTGTATGTGTATGATATGATGAGACTATTGTATGTGTATGATATGATGAGACTACTGTATAAAACCTGTACAAATACAGCGTAAATATGCAGAAGAAAAAAAATACAGAAAATATTAGCAGTAGAGAGGGGCCTGTATATAGCAGCAGCGCGGCCTTAGCAGTAGCGAGTGTCCAATAGCCGCGCTACAGTTAGTTAGCAATAGCGCTGGTTGGACCAGCGCTACTGCTAGGTAAGAGTAGCAGTAGCGCGGGGTCAGACCCCCGCTACTGCTAAAAGTTAGCTGTAGTGCCCTAGCAGTAGCGCGAGGGCCCGCGCTACTGCTAGGCCTTTACCCCGCGCTACAGATAGGGTTTTCCCTAGTAGTGATAGTGATTAGCTAGATGTCTCTCTCTCTCTTTGATCCTCAATACAATGTTCTCTTCGGAGATCGATATGATGTAATACTTTTGTGTGGTGCATTTGTTGGGATCCGATGAATTGTGGGTTTATGATCAGATTATTCATTGAAAGTAATTGAGTTATATTCTGAACTTATTTATGTGTGATTGTTATAGCTATGTAATGCTTTCCAATCTATGAGTTTTCTTTGGCCAAGTTGATGATTAGATCTTCGATGGAAGTGGTGCATAGTAGTAGGTTCAATCGTGTGGTGTCCTCACCTCGTGACAGAAGGGGTAGCGAGGCACGTATTTGTATTGCTGCTACTAAGGGTAAAACGACGGGGTTCAATCATATTGCTTGATTTTATTCTGTCTACATTATGTCATCTTGCCTAAAGCGTTACTCCATTTGTCATGAACTTAATACCATAGATGCATGCTGGATAGCGGTCGATTGGTGGAGTAATAGTAGTAGATGCAAGCAGGAGTCGATCTACTTGTCATGGACATAATGCCTATATATGTGATCATGCCATGAATAACATCATAACTATGCGTTTTTCTATCAATTGCCCAACAGTAATTTGTTTACCCACCGTATGCCATGCTTATGAGAGAGATGCCTCTAGTGAAAACTATGGCCCCCGGGTCTACTTTAATCATATTGCTAAAACCCTATTTACCTTGCTGCAATTTATTTACTTTTATTTTACTTTGCAATTTATCTATCTACAACTATCAGATTTGATCCTCGCAATTAACGAGTACAAGGGGATTGACAACCCTCTTGCCCGCGTTGGGTGCAAGTATTTGCTCCTGTGTGTGTAGGTGTGTCGACGGTTATTTGCGTGAATCTCCTACTGGATTCAATAACCTTGGTTCTCACTGAGGGAAATACTTATCCACTACTATATTGCATCTCCCTTCCTCTTCGGGGAAAATCCCAACGCAGCTCACAAGTAGCAGTTACCCCTTATAGCATTCCATCGTTGCGGAGTTAACCATTATCCTTTTCGTAAGTACGATGGAGATCCTGAAGGAAGGATGACAACCTCGTCATGATGCACTCATGCAGAGCAATGAAGACATCAACGCAATGGATTGACCTCCTCGAGAAGAGCAACAAGAAGCGCTTGGTGTAGCTCTGTTTACACCAACCTCTCCACACGTTGATTCATTTTCGTGCACACCATCACAGCATATTAGATCGTAGTACCGGAGTTTCCTCGAGAATTGTGTGCTTAAGTAGGCATGCATAGTGAGGTGAATAGCTGTGAAAGGTGATGTTGCTTGTATGTAATCTTAATGCTGTGTGTGCTTTTGTTTGAGTCGTTTCTTTTGCTCCTTTCTTTGGGCCCTCAGTGTTACCTTATTTCCCCTTATGAAAGTTGCTCATCAACCGACACCGGACTCGAAGAATCAGTGAGGAATTCAATTGTTTGGAAGCTCAGCTAAACATTATGGAATTCTCAGCCGACCGCATTGTACTGGGAATATCTGATATGAGTGCAAATGACATCCTAGATTGACTATCAGCATCAAGGCTACCTCAGTGTGCAACCATCATAAGCCAGCTGGAAGACAATTTGTGTGCAAGACAACAATACATTTCCGGTCAAAGGAATAACAAGGGTATATATATGGCATTCAGTCAGCATATCACAGTGAGAAGCTTCTGGTGTAAGCAACCCAGTCTTTCTCCGCAAGTTACCAGAGAAGCTTATGATGCAAGGTTCCTCAGTCTTCTTCAGTACGATATGTGGATAGCTTCCAGCATAAGATACCCAGTCTTCTTCAACACGCCATCCCGGCAAAAGCTTCGGACGTAAGCTATTCAGTCTTTCTCAGCACGCTATTCTCAGATAGCTTCCAATACAAGCTATCCAGTCTTCGCCAGTACAGCACTACAAACCGCCATCGACATTGGTACAAGATGTTACCCAGTGAGTTGATAGTATATGGCAGTGCATCCCCAAGAATCAGATCCGCAATAGTTTGTCAGAAGCCAGAATCAGTAAAGACACAAGTGTCTGCCTCGGGAATAAAATGTTCAGCTACCCATACTTCAATATATGTTGTGAGCATGCTACCAAGGTCATTCAAGTCACTCGTATGATGATACAAGCACGGTGAGAATCCAACAAATCCGTGAGTATGTAAGAGGAAGAAAGCAAGTTATACACCCAGTGTGATGCAATGTCTGACAAGCTACGAAGCAAGACAATGTTGGGATAACAATCCTGACAGTGGATATCAAGGCCAGCTTCCTCACACCCGACAAAGTGATATCATTAACCTCTGTCACTGTCATGTATGATTGACCACAACAGTGAGCTCTATACAAGTAACTGTGAACCTGGTATATGATCAAGATGAGCCCTTGCTTATCATTTCCTGGTAACGGCACCACGCCTGTGTTCTGAGCTGCTTTCGGCCGTCCGGGGTGGATGCCGATTTTATATTTCTCTTTTCAACAACTGGCCCGTGTTCTGAGCTGCTTTTCGTCCGTCTCGGGCAGCTGTTGAGTTTCTTTTTGTAGCAGTGACCCTATGTCTGAGCTGTTCTTCGGCCGTCTTGGGGAACTGCTACATTCTTCTTATCAACACTGCCTCATGCTCTGAGCTGCTTTTCCGTCGTCGTGAGCCATGGTTGAGTTATTTCAGTAATGTCCCAGATCTGTGTTGTAAAGACCGTTCTGGTGGCTACTGATTTATTTGCCGATTTCAAGCAAAGGTTCGGATGATCCTTGCCCCACAGTTAGAGCTTGTGAGATGATAAACTTGCCAGTCAAGCGTGTTGCACGATCATAGGAG
Organism: Elymus sibiricus; assembly: GCA_039707655.1. Taxonomy (NCBI): domain Eukaryota; kingdom Viridiplantae; phylum Streptophyta; class Magnoliopsida; order Poales; family Poaceae; genus Elymus; species Elymus sibiricus. The sequence goes on along the minus strand of CM077670.1, from coordinate 1,936,706 downwards.
AAGGATAAGGATAAGGTATGCTTGCCGGAATATTGCACCTGACAACACCTATGGTCACACGAAGAATTAAGGATATATATGGCCAAGCTCTTTTCAGCAAAGGATTCAGAAAAAGAGAACAATAATGAAGGAGCAAGACCGGCAATACAGGTATGATAATTGTGGCATGAACAACATGGTACAGATAACCAAGACAGACTGATTCCGTATTGATCATCATGAACACGCACCCAAAGGGTCTACTCTACCTGTAAGGACCTCATATCAAGGTGACAGTTAAATCGTCGGTACGGATATGAGACAAAGGAGTCAGCAAGATTTAGAACTACCTACAAGCAGTCAGATTCTGCCAAGAGAACGATTATGATTCTCAGCATTGTTTTGAACCCGGAGGACATGCAGCTACTCGAGTAACCCGATGCAAGGAGTCAATGTTTTGTGTCCACCGAGGAAATTGCTCACAACTTCATTGAATACTATCGGAGCTGGATAGAAGAATGTCACATCAATTGGAAATCACTCCCGGACTTATGAAAACTCCAGTCATGATAATATATCAGACAAGCTAGTAGACATAAAAGAATTGAAGTCAGAGCAAGGACGAACATATGAAGGAAGACCTGTCAGAATGTGGGATACGGTGAAGCAAACCACCCCAGAGCAAGGCAGTCAGTCAGATGCAATTCAGAGGGAACATCAAGGAAAAGGATACCCGAGTTGGAAACGGTGTCCTTAAGACAGAATATGCATACTTGTTCCCTGAGCAACCAAATCTCGAGGACGAGATTTTTGTAAGGGGGTAGGTTTGTAACATCCCGATTTTTGGCCCTTTCTTTTTCTTTTGGATTTCTTCGAATTTTTATTTGGAGTTCCTTTTTCCGTGGCTATGTGGTCTTGAACCCGGGGAAGATCATCTCTTCTTCATCTCCCTAGTGGCTTGTAATTCTCAAATCTTTCTCAAGGCCATGTCATTTCTATCTTAGCCCAACCCCAATATTTATTTCTTGGGAATATTCCTTTTTCTATTAAAGGAATAACCCTGTTTGCCCTAGGTTGTGAAGCAACCTATATTTTTGTCCTTCCCAAAATTACCACAAAATTCTCATAAATTCTTTGGGTCATATCTTCCACTAATATGTCAAAATCCATCCTTGCCTAGTTCAAAATTAATTCAGGAATATTCATTTCCTATTCTGTCCAGTATGGCACTTAGTGAAGGAAGTGCTATTTATCTTTTCTTGTTTGACCTCAAATTTTTTGAGCACTCTTTCATATCCAAATAATTGCCAAATGCCAAAATTCAGCTTCATTTGTCTAGTAAATCTTCCTCAGCAAATTTCCAAAGTTTCTGACTAGAGAGAAGCTTTGTGAAGGAAGTACTAGCTAGGCTTATCCAAATGAGTTGAAATTTTGGTATATCATCCATATGATCAAATCATTACTCTACACCTAATTTCATCTCCATCCAACAATCTATGTGAGCACACCATCCAATCTTGGTTTCTGGTCACAATTTCAGTTTGTGAAGCAACTATATTTTATATTGCTTCACAAAATCTGAAATTAATCCAATACCTAAATATCCCTATATCCATTGAGAATGCAAACATTCACATCATTTTGCCAAGCCATTTTCTCCAAACAATTCCCCCAAGATTCTGTCCAGAGAGGATCACTGTGAAGGAAGTACCATTTTGGTATGTCCAAATGGTATGAAATTTTTACAGTGCCTCACTATATCTAAATCATCATGCCCTACCAAGTTTTAGCTCAATCCAATCTCTATGTGAGTGCCACTTCAAAATCTAGATTCTGGCCAATTTTTGCAGTTGTGAAGCAACTGCATTCAAACCTTGTCCAAATGACCTCAAAATTCACAGGACTGTAGTCCTTCCTACCCCTAACCTATGTGACATCTTGTTTCACCATTTTGCCATGCCATTTTACCATAGCTATAGGCCCAAGTTTACTGCAGCAACCTTTTGCTGATGAATCCCATCAACCCATAGTGCCTTTAGTCGAGTTATCACCTTTGGTAGGAACCATTCAGGAAGGACAACGCGCTAGACACCATTTGCCAGGCACGTGAGCCCTCCTATCACCATTACACGCGGTGACCAGGCACAGAGCGCGTGCTCTGCAGGCCAAAAGCGCGCTCTGACGCCCGGACCCGCTCTGCCGCCGCCCGAGCGCCCTCCGTGCGCCACCTCCGCTCGCCGCAGCGCCCTCCCCTGCTCCCCTCACCTCCCCGGACCGCCCTTCCCCGCTAGTTGCTCGCCGGACTGAGCCAAATCCATGGGCACGCGTGCACTGTGGCCGCCCGTGCGTGCTCCTCCCCCTGCCATCCCGCGTCCGCTCTTTCTGCCATCCCGCGTTGCTGCCCCATGATACGTCTCCGTCGTATCTATAATTTTTGATTGTTTCATGCCAATATCATACAATTTCCACATACTTTTGGCAACATTTTATATTATTTTTGGGACTAACATATTGATCCAGTGCCCAGTGTCAGTTCATGTTTGTTGCATGTTTTTTGTTTCGCAGAATATCCATATCAAACGAAGTCCAAACGCGATAAAAATTTACGGAGATTTATTTTGGAATATATGTGATTTTTGGGAAGAAGAATCAACGCAAGACGGTGTCCGAGGTGGCCACGAGGTACCAGGGCGCCCCTGGGGGGGGGCAAACGTGCCCTGGTGGCTCGTGAGCACCTCGTAAGTCGGTTGACCCCCTCGCCGCAAGAAAGATAATATCCGGAAGGAAATCGTGTTAAAATTTCAGCCCAATCGAAGTTACGGCTCTCCAGGAATTTAAGAAACGGTGAAGGGCCAGAAAACAGGAGCGCGAAACAGAAGAGAACAGAGAGAGAGATCCAATCTAGGAGGGGATCCTGCCCCTCCACCGCCATGGCAGCCATGGACCAGAGGGGAAACTCTCCTCCCATCTAGGGGGGAGGCCAAGGAAGAAGAAGAAGGAGGGGGGCTCTCTCCCCCTCTCTTCCGGTGGCGCCGGAGCGCCGCCGGGGGAACCATCGTGACGGTGATCTACACCAACAACTTCGCCGCCGTCAACACCAACTCTCTCCCCCTCTATGCAACAGTGTAACACCTCTTCTCCCCGCTGTAATCTCTACTTAAACATGCTACTTAATGCTACATATTATTATCCAATGATTTGTGGTCATCCTATGATGTTTGAGTAGATTTGTTTTGTCCTATGGGTTGATTGATGATCGTGATTGGTTTGAGTTGTATGTTTTATTTTGGTGCTGTCCTATGGTGCCCTCCGTGTCGCGCAAGCGTGAGGGATTCCCGCTGTAGGGTGTTGCAATACGTTCATAATTCTCTTATGGTGGGCGGCTAGAGTGACAGAAGCTTACACCCGAGTAAGGGGGTTGTTGCGTATGGGAGTAAAGAGGACTTGATACTTAATGCTATGGTTGGGTTTTACCTTAATGATCTTTGGTAGTTGCGGATGCTTGCTAGAGTTCCAATCATAAGTGCATATGATCCAAGTACGGAAAGTATGTTAGCTCATGCCTCTCCCTCATATAAAATTGCAACAATGATTACCGGTCTAGTTATCGATTGCCTAGGGACAAATCATTCTCTTGTATTACAAAAGCTTTCTACTAAACAACTAACTTTTATTATCTTGCAAATTACTCGTAGTTTTATTCTCGCAAAGTACTTCTAGTTTTATTCTTGCAAACCTATCCTATCACCTACAAAATAGTTTCATACTTATTCTAGGTAAAGCGAACGTTAAGTGCGCGTAGAGTTGTATCGGTGGTCGATAGAACTTGAAGGGAATATTAATTCTACCTTTAGCTCCTCGTTGGGTTCGACACTCTTATTTATCGAAAAAGCAACAATTGATCCCATATACTTGTGGGTTATCACCCCACTCCTCAGTCTCTCTCCCGTCGCCGTCCGAGCTCGCACGCGCGCCTGGCCCCCTCGCCGGAGCTCGTCCATTCGGTGAAGGCGGCATCCGGCCCGCGCCCCTCTTCCCCGGCTATTTAAGCCACCCCCGAGCCCTCCTCTCTTCACCAACAACCTCCCCTACCTCCACTAGCCCTTCCCGACCTCCCAATTGAGCTCGAGGAGCTCTTCTCGCCTCCCTCTGGCCGCCATTGCCGCCTCGGCCTCGGCTCGGATTCGAGCAATGCCAGCCCTCCCTCCTCCTTCTGACCTCACCAACCTCTTCCCCGCGCTCCAGTGATCCTCCCCATATCCACGTTTCATCGCCGGAGTGCGCGTGGCCGCGACCCCCAAGAACGGCCGCCGCCCCCGTCCACGGGCCACCGCGAGCCACCGCGGCTGCAGCCCTCCCCGGCGTGCGCTCTACGTCTGGACGGACGCGGCGCTCCTCCCTGAGCTCGCCGGTGCCCTCTCCCCGGCCGGAGGTGGCCGAAGGCGGCAGGGCCAGCGCCGGCCGAGCCCCTGCTCTGCTTCTCCTCTGCTCCACGTGGGGGAGCGACATGAGGAAGAAGGAGACCTGGCCAGGCGGGCCCCCTCTCCCCTCGGCCCCACCTGTCAGTCTAAGCGTTAACCCAGCCCCGGGCCGGCGCGGGATAAGTGGAGGCGCACTTTGCAAAGTGCGTTTTCCCCCAGGCAAAGCGTACTCTGTGCTTCTTCGGGCAAAAGTGTGCTTTCACTTCTCTGAAAGCGTATTCCCGCGAAGTACGCTTTCTATTTTACCCCGCCAGACGAAATCCTTATATTGTGAACGTTCACTAGTTAGCGGCTGAAATGGACAGTTTTTATTCATTTCACTGCTTAACGAACGAACGGCCGCAACTTTTTAACCGTGACTCCGAATCAGGTGATTCCAAAGCCCATGATCTCAGTTCGTCGAGCCCGTTCTATTGATGTCATTTTCATAATGTTTTCACACTGTGAAAATGACCATTTTGCCCTTGCCCTTATTCAGCCCCCTTCGAGAGGGAAACGTTTCAGGCAAATTTTTCCGCGAGTGCCTCGCACTTACCCCCGGTGATTCCTTCATCCCTAGGCAAGCCACAATAGCCACTTGCATGATGGCACTGCAATAGCCATGGTTTTCACTTGAATGTTCGAATAATTATTTGTTCCTGCAATTATTTTGAATGCTAATTATATGCTTGTGAATCCATGCTCATTGCTTATGCCATGTACATTTTCATCTAGTAAGTGATATGATTAATTGCTAATGATATTCTTGTCATGTTTTATTCTTGTAATCATTTCAGATGTTAGTGATGATGACATGCTCATATGGATGGTTTGATATGAAACTACTTGTGATATTCATGATCGTCATTATGCCATGTTCATTTGCATCCCGTAGAGTAAATGATTTATCATCATTCATGTTATGATGTTACATGGTTATGTTGCCCATCCATGGTTACACCAATATCATGCTCATGTGCATTGTTATTTCATTATGTTGTTATGACTCAACTCATCACCATTCAAGTTGAACCTGACATTAATTGAACTTGAACAAATATGTTGGCTGAGTCATGGTGCCACTGAATCGAGCTAACCGGTGCAGCCACACTTGCCTTATGGGGGGCCCTGATTCGGTCTATTGTCATGCCTCTCGCCGGTGCCTCCAACTAGGGAAGGTTATGTGCGCGCGCTACCTTGATCAGGTAGGTGGCCATAAGCCTTGTGTGCCCAAGTTGTATGGTATACCGAGGTCCCCGTTTGGGACGATGTTTTTGTTTGGCCATGACGGTGGCAGACACAAAGGTGGCGGATGTCACGAGTTGACATCGGGGACACCCAGGACATAGCCCAAAGGGGAGTTTGTCGGAGTGGCCGGGAGAGTGTCATGCAATAGATTGGTTTTGTCGGAATGTCGTTGGTCCACCCGAATGGGAGCACGAGGCCATGAGTTCCGTGGTGTGGCTACAGTGTACTAACCTCTGCAGAGTGTATAATCTATCGATAGCCGCGTCCTCGGTCATGGACACAGTTCATAGTAGGTCACACTATGGGTCAACAGTAATAATAATCTGCATAATAACAACCCCAGTTCGATAAGGAAAGAAGTTGGTTGATCTTTATGTGGTCACGAGATGATCACGATGGTATTCTTGATGATGATTGATCATGAGGTGATCGTGTGATGATCACGACGGTAAGAAAGATTGATACCTGTGGGGGTTACGAGATAACCTCCGAGCAGAGTAAGTTGGTCCATGAGACCTTAAATGTCGACCCCCTTGCATGCTAGTGCTAGTATCATCATGTTCGTGTCATGATTTATATGTACCTGCCATGTCCATGTTGTTCTAGTAATATTGTGTTCATCATTAATGATTAACCTGTAAATGCCATGCTGTTGTTTGTCTTGATTGCTTTGGTTGCTGTGAGCTTGCGAGTACATTCAAAGTACTCACCTGGCGTGTCATGCTAGCTTGCAGGTCATGCCGTGATTGATTGCTTGTCAAGGATCCCGAGTTTGCGCTCTAGGATGCGTCCCAGCCAGAGTCCCTGCGGAGTGGAGTTCATCACCGTGGTCGTTGTTTCGCTGCTAGAAGCTTTTCCGCTACGAGTTGTTCCGCTGTTAGCATAGAACTACCTTAGCAGGCGTAGTGCCTCCGTGCCGATGTAATCCTTTGTAATATCAGATCCTTGTACTCGTATCGTTTGTAATAAAGAGCTGATTTGTTCTATGCTAAGCAGTGCCGTATTTCAGAAGACTTGATCTCTGGGTTGGAATACGGGGTTTTCCGGTCCCTCTGAGCCGGGGTGCCACACGCGCCTGCGCTCGCCTATTGCCGGCCGAGCGGCCTCATGGCCTCTGCCGCGCGTGCCCTGCCGGCTCTGTTGAGCTTAGTGGGGATAACCCCCCAATCAAATTAAGCACTAACCCCCCTGGATAAACATTTTTAGTTAAGCCCCCTATTAAAATGAAACATTAGTTAGAAGAAAAAGAAAACAAAAATAAATCTAAAAGCAGAGACAATGACATGTGGGCCCCACACACACCCTGTTGACCAGTCAAACTTTGACTGGTCAAACAGTCAACCAACCGCCTGGACCCCACCTGTAAGCCTCTCTGCTGGGTACACACTTGGGTACACATAGCAATTTCTGATTTAATTTGAATTAATAAATAAATCCAGAAAATCATTTAAACTTTGGAAATTCATAGAAAATAAACCGTAACTCAGATGAAAATAATTTATATATGACAAATGATCAGAAAAATATAACGAATCCGAATATGCCATCCATATACATGTCACACACATCTAACATAATGAACCTTGAACATTTGCACCTGGATCAATATACCGAAAAATACCTGGAGCTGGGAAAATATTACCAGATATTTTCCCTCTTCTTTTAAATTGCTTAGTGATGCATTAGAGCATATCATCATCACACTTTGCCATGACATGCATTTGTGTTGCATTTGTATGCCCGTTATTTATCTGTTTCCCCCCTCTCCTTATTCTTTTGGTAGAGCCCAAGACTGCCGGTGACCCTGAGTACGACTACGTCGACGACGACCCGTCCTTCTCAGCAGAGCTTCCAGGCAAGCAAACCCCCTTGATCATTCCGATATCGCCCAATCCTTCTCTCTTATTCTTGCATTAGATTTTAATACTGTTGTTATTCCGGTAGATCCTATTCTGATGCATAACCTGCTTTTGTAACCTGCTGTTGATACATTACCTGTTATCCTAGCATGCCTAGTTTAGTTATGCTGGTGTTCCATCAGTTAGCCCTACCCCCTGGTCCGTGTTGCCATGCTATATTATCAGGGTTATCCGAACAAGTGGTCGTTGTATCGAAACTTGAACACACCATTAGGACCATGCAATTGTACGACTCTGCAGAGCCGTGCATCAAGCGTGATCTTACTGAGGGTGGTTCCTCATATTTCACCCTCAATGATGACTCTGTAGTGCAGCACATCAAGTGTGATCATACTGAGGGTGGTTCCTCATATTTCACCCTCGATGATGACTCTGTCGTGCAGTACATCAAGCGTGAACTTACTGAGGGTGGTTCCTCAGATTTCACCCTTGATGATATGGACCTGAGACCCGACAGCCCCCAATGTTAAAGACGGGTCGGCCCCAAGGGTACCCGCGAGTGATCCTCTTAGTCGGATCGGCAGGGCAGGCGGAGACCATCCAGTGAGAGGTGGGCCTAACCCCTGGCCGTGTCCGCGAGCTACTAATAATACACTAACGGATTTGGGTATTTGATCTGAGTTGGCCATTGGCTTATACACACTAACCACCACGCGGGATAACGGTTATGGGGCCCTCAGCGTCGTACATTCTCCCGAAAGCTCTATCAGACGTCATAGTTGAGCGGCACGCGCCCGGGTGAGCTGGTTACGCCTGCTTGTGTATACAGAGGCGCGCTTGGTCCCGGCCGTCCACGCAACGTGCAGGAGTCTGCTACTTGCGAGTTGCGTTGGGATTTTCCCCGAAGAGGAAGGGTGAAGCAATATAGTAGCGGATAGTATTTCCCTCAGTGAGAACCAAGGTTATCGAACTAATAGGAGAACCACCCAAATGTCTAGTGAACATCACCTACACACACAAGAGCAAATACTTGCACCCAACGCGGGCAAGAGGGTTGTCAATCCCCTTGAACTCGTTACTTGCAAGGATTAAATCTGATAATTGTAGATAGATAAATTGAAAAGTAAAATAAAAGAAGTAAAATTGTAGCAAGGTAATTTTGGTTTTTGTAATATGATAAAAGTAGACCCGGGGGGCATAGTTTTCACTAGAGGCTTCTCTCTCATAATAATAGCATACGGTGGGTAGACCAATTACTGTTGGGCAATTGATAGAAAAGCGCATAGTTATGATGTTATTCATGACAATGATCATGTAAATAGGCATCACGTCCGTGACAAGTAGACCGAAACTATTCTGCATCTACTACTATTACTCCACTTCGAGAGCGCTTCTATGCTTGCCTCTCTACGTATTAAGTTCATAACAAACAGAGTAATGCATGAAGTATGGTGACATAATGTAGACAGAATAAAACCAAGCAATATGATTGAACCCCGTCATTTTACCCTTAATGGCAACAATACAGATACGTGCCTCGCTACCCCTGCTGTCACTGGGTGAGGACACCGCAAGATTGAACCCACTACAAAGCACCTCTCCCACTGACAATAAATCAATCTAGTTGGCCAAACCAAACGGATAGATCGGAGAGAAATACAAAGCTATAATAATCATGCATAAGAAAGTTCAGAAAAGACTCAATTACTTTCAATGAATAATCTGATCATAAACCCACAATTCATCGGATCCCAACAAACACACCGCAAAAGAAGATTACATCAGATTGATCTCCGAAGAGAACATGGTATTGAAGATCGGAGAGAAAGAAGAAGCCATCTAGCTAATCACTATGGACCCATAGGTCTGTGGTAGACTACTCACACATCATCGGAACGGCAGCAAGGTTGATGTAGAAACCCGCCGTAATCGATTCCCCCTCCGGCAGAGTACCGAAAAAGGCCTCCAGATGGGATCGCGGAAGAACAGAGACTTGTGGCGGCGGAAGAATTGTTTCGGGTGGCTCTCTGTTGGTTTTGGGATTTATGGGAATTTATAGAAGTGGAATTAGGTCAAACGGAGCTGCGTGGGACCCACAAGCTCAGGTGGCGCCCCCCCGGGGGCGCGCCGTGTGAGCTTGTGACTCTCCTGTAGATCTTCTGGCCCTCCCCCAAAGCTTCTAGGGTCCCTTCTGGTCCAGAAAAAATCACCGTAAAGTTTCATCGTGTTTGGACTTCGTTTGGTATTGATTTTCTGAAAAACAAAAAACATGCAGAAAACAGCAACTGGCACTGGGCACTGAGTTAATAGGTTAGTTCCCAAAAAATGATATAAAATTGCATATAAAGTATCTAAGATTGATAATATAATAGCATGAAACACTCAAAAATTATAGATACGTTGGAGACGTATCAGAGTGCTTAGGGCGATTGGCCCATGACCCCTTCGCACTTAGGATTTAGACCGGCGTGTTGACCTCTTTGTGGAGTCTAGATAGGACTACGGCGTGTCGATTATCCGAGGCCGGGCATTACCCAGGAAAGTGTGTCCGGCCAGAGGTAATTGAGCATGCTGGAAAACGTGGTGCACCCCTGCAGGGAAGTAATCTATTCGAATAGCCGTGTCCACGGTAACAGGACGCTCGGAATTGTATCCTAATCTTCTACAACTAGAACCGGATACTCATGTAATACTTAACTGTTATACTGCTCTGAGATCGCTTTCTCGCAGGGTAGTCGAGGAAGGATCTCAGGGTTTTGTTGTTGCATACATGTTACTATATGTTAATATATATTATGTATACGCTACTCTCTTCTGATGCTGCAAGATGCTAGTCTTCGTTAGGATAGGCTTTTCCCCCTCTACTCTGGCATTTCTGCAGTATAGTCCAAAGAGATAGCCCCATTCCTTTGGTACCGATGCATACTTAGCATACTTCTGATGTAAGTCTTGCGAGTACTTTGGATGAGTACTCACGGTCGCTTTGCTACCTTTTTTCCTCCACCCGGTTGCTGCATTCAGATGATGACGCCTTGGAGCCAGAAGACCCCCAGGGCGAGTACTACGTGGAGCTCGACGACCAGGAGTAGTTCGGAGGTCCCAGGCAGGAGGCCTGCGCCTTTTCGATCAGTTGTCGTTGTTTTGCTCAGCCTTCTTAAGGCAAACTTGTTTAACTTTGTCTGTACCCAGACTTATGTTGTTTGCTGACTGATGTATTCTGGGTCCTCGTGACCCTGGTTTGTAATATAAAGACTTATGTTTAAATTTGTGTCTTAGAGTTGTGTTGTGATATCATTCCGTGAGTCTCTGATCTTGATCGTGCATGCGGCGTGTATGTTTAGTGCACGGATGAGCTCGGGGGCGTCACAATTATGCAAGTGCATACCGGCATCTTCAGAAGCAGAGCCTCCAAATTGGTCCTGCTGAACCATGGAAACTAAGTTCGGTTTGATCTCATACTCAGCGGCTGCAACCTCAGGTTGTGCTATGGGTTCACGCATGAAGTTATTGCTGGGAGTAGCAAAACTTCCAAGATTACGAGCCATGGTAATCTTTTTGTTTTTTTTAACTGACAAGACTTGCAACAAAAATAAAACTTAAACTAAAACAAAAACTGAAACTAAACTTTAACAAAAACTCTAAACACAAAGACTAGGAAACACTAAACTCCTTCTCGGCAACGGCGCCAGAAAAAGGGCTTGATACCTCCTTTTAGTGATCCGGCAAAGGAATAGAAAGTATCCCGTACCTGTTTCCTCAGAGATGACCCTGGGTTATCGAACCCACGAGAGGAAGGCTCCCTTGAAGCGATGGTCTCTAGCAAGCTTTTGTTAAAGGATCAATTCCAGCTTTTGACCAGATCAATCAAGCAAAATATGATTCAAACATTAGTAATAAAAATAGGTACGGGTATGAGGTCGTAATGCTTGCAACCATGTATTTGTGTTGGGACCAAATATGATCTTAATTTGTGCGCTGGAAGTCACCCATCGAGATGTGCTTGTTACGAACCGAAGTGGGGGATGTGTCCAAATAACATCTTGACCAGCACGAGTCCTGCATCAAGAATCAGTTGTCCTACCGCAGGCCCTATCCGTCGCGCGGGGTTGCCTCGATAATTAAGATTAAAATAATCAGACAAGAGCTTTGGCCGTTTAATGACTACACCTCATGAATCCCCAAGGATTGGATCCGTGTCACCGTACTAAACCCTTCTGTCACTGGTGTTCAGAATGACACTTCACATTCTCCCTGCCCTTAGCCTCTCCATGGCTTGATCTCCATGATCCTGAGTACCTGCAGGGATGAAGATCGCGGACAAGACAAGAGACATCTACGGAACAATTTTATTTCACACATACGGGATGTTAATTCAAAGCCCTTCCATTGATCCCCACAACAAATACAAAGGGTTGCAAGGCCTATGCCTCAACCCATACCTTACCGAACTACTCACACATGAAGATCAGATCGCAAGAAGAACACATTGAAGAACACATCTTGAAGATTGATTGATTGCAAATATGTCTTACAATGGATGCCTTGTGCAATGCACGATTACAAGTATGAACTAGAGGAGATGGACTATGGTGGTGATGGCGGCTATGGAGGTGAAAATGGCGGCGGCTAGGGTTTGTGAAGGGGGATGACGATGGTTCTGTTCTGGCTTCGCTCGACGATGTCCTGTTGACATTTTGATGGGGTCCCCTTTATAAAAGTTGTTTAGGTGGACGAGATGCCTCGGAATCCACGCCATAGGACCGCTCATACGAGTGCATGCGGTCGTATGGAACGCCGTCTTTTGCTCTGTTTCTTCTGGCGCGCCTCTTGTTGATTCCTTCTTGCTCCATTTCCATTCCCTTCCATATTCCCACGTGATTTCTTCCCTTTTTAGCCCATTTCCTGTGAAAACACATCAAAGAGAGGATTTGTGGAATCCTTTGCATTCATTAGTCATTAGTAGCAATATCGGAGCGAATATCTCGGTTTTAATGAAATATCTTGGTTTAAACTAAGGGTGAATGAGTGCAAAAATATCACTCATCAGGTTGTGCCGTCATGCGCTGGCTTAATCCGTGGGCCTACGTTGGCTTGCGTGGCGGGCCAACCCTGCCCGCCCTGGCCAAGCCAGGACAGCCGCTACCTGGAGGCCCGTGCTCGATGGGCTGGGCCTGGTGACCGGCCTGCGGCCGAGCTTCACTTCGGCCCACCGCGCTTGGCTGTTGGGGCCTGCGGATCCTGACCGCTGGATCTGGATTCGGCGGGGGATGCACAATCTGGCCCCTAGGGCATCCTGCCTCTAGAGTAGATGTTGCCTCTTTTAGCCGCCTCTCCTGATCTGTTCGTCGAGCTCATCCTCCATTCCTTCTCGTTCGCTCCTTCGCCGAGGTCGTGATGACGCGCGAGGCTGGAGAAGCCGGTGCCCGCCCGAAGAGAACCTTCAAGCCTGACTCCTCTCATTCGTCCGGTCCTACTGGTGGCCCTCCCATAGGGGCCGAGGGCGGCCACAAGGGGGCCGAATAGCAGAGGCTTCCCCTGCTTGGTGAGGATCGCCGGCAGACGACCGCACCGTACCAGTCGCCGTCACGCAGGCAGCCCTACGTCTTGGGGTCATCCGCCCACAAGCCTGAGCTGCGCCGCGATCCCCGTGATGACAGTGACGGTTTTCGTGCTGCTCGTGGGGGCCACGGCTCTCTGGAGTTCTGGGAGGGTCCTGGGGACGTGTGTTGTGCCCGGAGTGAGGCTCCGGATTGGTGAAGGGTCAATACTAGATCCCCTTGTTACTCCCCACCGCGCATCTACTCCGACATTCCGGGACCATCGGCACACCCTAAGAAGAAGAAAAATAATAAGAAGAAATCGAGTGGTGGTGGAGGTGGTGGCTCATCACCATACTGCACTTTGTTCGACACATGGAAGACATATGCAGCTGTGGTCAGTTGATTTCAAAATTAATAGTATTAAAATAGTAGAATTAGCATATAACCACAAAGGTGTTGCTTTCCAGAGTGTAGAAAGGAAAAGCTGAAAGGGAGTAGTCACTAGTTGCTAGTCCCACTCTGACATCCTACAAAGTAGAACTAATGATGAAGCAATGTTCTTAATAACATTTTTCCCTTTTGACTCTGTATTGCTGGACTGATTTGGTTGCTGTCAGGTAATATTATGTCAAAGAAGTAGCAGTCTTGGTCCCTCAAGTTTTTTCATGAAGAAGAATGTGATGGTTGATTACAGGACTAAGTTGGTAAATATGTTCGCAGCTAACTTTTGCTAATTTTCCCGACTGGAAGTTAGTATTTCGAAAACATGAGTAGATTTCTGAGGAGGTCACCCCAGACCTCCATCTGTTTGTAAGTTTGTTAGGAAGAAAACCGAGTGAAGTGGATAGTAGGTTAGGTTGGTACAGAAAAGTGGAGGCAGCCTTACAGAGCTCAGCGTGTGATCATTGTACCAAAAACTATAAATCACTTGCTTTACAATGGGTACTTTTTTTTAAACTATAAATCACTTGTTCAAAATTTCTTATTTATGTACCTATGGGTATTTTTTTGACCCATACCCTTGCCCTAATAGGAATTTTACCCGCCGGGTACGCGGGTAATGGGTACCCATTGCCATCCCTAGCTACTGACCTGTATAGATTAAAAAAAAAAGCTCTGTTTGATTGATTACTGCTGATGCAGGTGTCTGTTCGTGCAAGTTCTTGGCTCCTGTTTCAAGCAGTCTGTCTGTGCAAACCTCTTGCAGCCAGGTACACATACATCCTTGATCTTGAATTCTTGTACGTGTGCGAATCTCCTGTTTGCATAGATACATTATGATGTTATTCCGTACATTACACAACTTTTCCAGATGAAGGGGAAAAAAAGGCACTTGCATTTCATTCCACATTTTCCAAAGTTTCTGTGTAGGCAAATTAAATTGTTTTTATTTAATAATAAATAGTTTTTAATTCATTTTTCTCTTTTGCTAATCAATTTCTCATTTTAAAAAGAAAACCATGGGCTCTCAGTGGAATGGGCTGGGATACTTGACACAGAACAGGGCTGTTATAGTTAAGTAAGGTATATACGGCTGAGATGGGCCGTCGTTATTGGAAAGAGGTAGGTGTGCCCGAGCCACCACATAGGCCCAGGCCCATGGGAGCCCATGGAGTGCGTATGCGCTCTGAAAACCCTAAACCCTTCCTTGTCCTCCCCCTTTTTATCTCCCCCATCCAGCCGCCGTTTTCCCATCCTCCTCAGCTCTCCTTCTTCTCCTCGTCAATCGAGAAGGTCAAGCAAGGTAGGATTTTGTTCTTGCTTCCTGTCCTGGGTTTCTCTCTATCCTCTGTGTTTCTTGTGATTCCATTTGGTTTTGTTCTCGCACATATCGAAGGCTTTCTAGGCGTCATTATCCAAAGGCCTCTTGAGCTCAATGTTTGTGCCAAATCAAATCTTGCAATGTTCATCTCCTCGCCCTGTGATCTCCAGCAGTGCTACCCTGGAGGCCACGCAAGGATCATGAGCACAATCCAATCACAAATTTTGTCTTCTTTCGTTTGTTGATTCAATCTTTTTTTTTTTTTGAGAAACGATTCAATCTTTTTCCTTCTTGACAAATCTCAAGAATATTATTTTGTTGGTAGATTTGACTGAGCGTATGTATGTTTGATTGATTGGTCCAGCCAGCAGTCGGAGAAAGAAGCCATCTTTGATCTGCCCTGCAGCAATGGCGGCCAAGAACCCCAAGGTCTTCTTCGACATCCTGATCGGCCAGGCCAAGGCGGGCCGGGTCATCATGGAGCTCTACGCCGACAAGGTGCCCAAGACGGCCACCAACTTCCGGCAGCTGTGCACGGGCGAGAAGGGCCTGGGCAAGAGCGGCAAGCCCCTGCACTACAAGGGCTCGGCCTTCCACCGCATCATCCCGGGCTTCATGTGCCAGGGCGGCGACTTCACCCGCGGCAACGGCACCGGCGGCGAGTCGGTCTACGGCGACAAGTTCGCCGACGAGAACTTCCTCCTGCGCCACACGGGCCCCGGCGTGCTCTCCATGGCCAACGCCGGCCCCGGCACCAACGGCTCCCAGTTCTTCATCTGCACAGCCAAGACGCCCTGGCTGGACGGCAAGCACGTCGTCTTCGGCCAGGTTGTTGATGGCTACGGCGTCGTCGAGAAGATGGAGGCCGTCGGCTCGTCCAGCGGCACCACCGCCCAGCCCGTCGTCATCGAGGACTGCGGCCAGCTCGCCGACGAGTAACCAGTGCTGATGATTCAGCTTGTTTTTTACTTACCACTGAAGCTGCGACAGTTAATATGGATCCGAGGGACTAGTTTGTGTGTTTAGGTGTGCGTCGTGCGTGCGTGTAATGACTGAATGAATAAATTTACAGATTCAGTTTCATCAATCTCAAAAGTTTGAGATCTCTCTTGTCATGTCTAACCTCCAAGATTTGAGTATCCATGCTCTAGCTGCTTGAAGATCAGATGGTCCAATCTTTGATTGAAAAAAATAGAACCCAGCAGCACTAGAAATTTTGTTGACATGTTGAGTGGTTCAGGCATCAATCAAGTTCAAATCAAATGCATGCTTACTACTTTCTGTCACCTCTTTTTAGCTCACATTCACATGATCCAACACAAGATTAACTGGTTCTGAGTCAACAGACTAATAAGACTAGAAGACCGTGGTAAGAAGATTCTAAGGAAATAGAATCAAAATTAAATGGACTAGGTCTGAATCTTGTTCAGGCTTCTTCATCATTTGCCTTAGAGAAACGTGGCATGTTGAAAGCTCGGCTTTGGAGGAGTGACCATGGATGATCCATTGCCTGAGAGAAACTCTGTCGAACCAGCATCCCTGTTTCCATGGACGCCCCGAGGATGTAGCTTGCAAGTAGTAACTGTAGAGACAAACCCCATCACCATTGCCAAGTGATGCAATTGGATGACAAAGGCTTGAGACATTGATTATGCAGTATAACCTCTTTTATCATCGACTCTATGATAGTTTCATTCATATGCTAGAGCTAGCTAAATCTGAATATATTTCTTTCTGCTGTTTAATTTCGCCTGGCAGGTTCAGTCGGAGGATGAAGATGATGTGGGCGACTATGAAGAGGTGTTGTGGTGGAGGCAAGATGCAAGGATATGTATGTCCCTCTGTTGCTGCTTATTCTCTTTTCTATATTCTTCTGAACTTTTTTTGGTACCAGAAGTCCATAACGACGTTGTTGTTACCATGTCCATGGTGAATTGTGTTTTCTATTTTCTTTCACAAGAATTGTGATTTTAGTTGGTTATAACGGCCAAAAAGGATCAGAATAGGGCATCATGAATCTGAATTGTCCATCAGA
This sequence comes from Elymus sibiricus, assembly GCA_039707655.1. Classification (NCBI taxonomy): domain Eukaryota; kingdom Viridiplantae; phylum Streptophyta; class Magnoliopsida; order Poales; family Poaceae; genus Elymus; species Elymus sibiricus. The sequence continues at coordinate 1,919,823 of CM077670.1, read as the reverse complement.
GAGCTTAGCAACCAAGTGATGCTCTTACATATGCAGTTAGAATCCAGAAAATGTATTGAACAATCCATGGTCCCATGTTTGGCATTTCTTGGATAATGAACGAACAGTTCTGAATTCTGAAGCTTCACTATTATTCAGCTAGACTAAAAAAAATTCAGCTATTAATTAATTAAGCACAGCAAAGTTCTTATTTTACATGTAAGCAGCCTCAGCTTCATCCTCTGGACGGTTGGTTACAGTTTAGAGTTTACATCCAAATCTGGACAGTAGCGATGCCCACATGCCAAGTCTGGCATCAGCTGCTAGACGGAGGAGAGATTCATGACCCCAAGGATGGACCAAACAGCAGCAGCATCATCACAGTAGAAGAAGTGATGATGCCCAGTCTCCTCCAAATGCACACTTTTTTTAAGAACAGATTAGCTGAGTGCTTAACCTGTCGATGTCCGCCAGATATGCGAAGATTTCATTTCTACTACGTACCATTCTATGATATGAAATGGAGGGGTCCCTGACCTGATCATGTACTTGTGGGTTATCATGTTGTGTTTGTGCAATTATACAGTCAAATGAAGTTTCATTTAGGTAGCTGTTGCTCTTAATTTCTATTGATTATTATTGTTTGGAAGGAGTAGGTTTCAGGTTCTCAATCCTACTGAATGCACTGCGTGACTGACGCATTCCCTCTTCAGTTAACTCTCTCCAAGATCAAGGGGCAGAGCGGCAGATCAGAGGAAGGAGCAGCAACTGATATGCACATATAGTTAATTTGTTTTCTTAATCTCCTGTTGTTGATTCCATTCCATCTTTGGTAGTTCACTGGTATGCTAGAGCCTAAATATTACTTCCTCTGTAAACTAATATAAGACGTTTCTAAAACGCCTTATATTTGTTTACAGAGGTAAACTTGCTACGGTTTCGATTTGCTTGCCAGGAGTGGTTATTGTCTGAATCAGAGTCTAAAGATGAGGAGGGTGTAGGACACTCTACTACTCCTTTGGTAGCCAGCGCTTCTTCTCGAGTCTGTTTAGCTGTGTGCCCGTGTAATAACTGAAGAAATAAATCTAGACATCCAATTCCAATCTCACGAGTTACAGAGATTCTATCCTGTCATGTCTAACCTGCAAGGTTTATCCATGCTGTAGCTGCTTGGAGATCGTCCAATCTTTCTTTTTTTTTTCTTGTTTTGATTGAAAAAGAAACAACCATCACTACAAATTTTGATGAAAATGGTGAGTGGTTCAAGCATCAAGTGAGTAACATTAATCTGTCACCTCTTTTTAGTTACAGTTTATGTTTTTGGGGTTGAATAGTAGAATCACGCAAATTAGTTCTTGCAAGAAACAACACAATGGTTCCTCTTTTAGGTAACATGGAAGTATTGGCAGAATCACGCAAATAGTGGTTATAATCACGCTCTCTTGCAGGATACATAATTAGGAGATTAACATTTTAAAGACTGCAACCAGCTTCTAAGCAAATGGAAACAACACTAAATCAACTTTGTCTAAATCTTGTTCCTCCTCATCACCTTTTGTTCGAGAGAAACGATGGATGAACCATTGAAGAAGGTGGGCATGATCCTTCCAAGGCATGTAAGCTCGGCTTAGGAGGAGTAACAGGAACAAGGCTTTCCGTGTATGAAACTAGGTCGAACCAGCATTTGTTTCTCCATGCATGGCCCAAGGTGACTTCTCCATTGGGCTCAAGAAACTTTAGGTCGTCCATATCAAATATGTCTTCGAAGGCGCCGTGAGCTTGCAAGTAGTAACGGTATTCTTGACGATTATACGGTAGCATAGGTCATTGGACAACAAAGGCTCGACACATTGATCATGTAGTATGAGCTCCATCTCGGATCTAGGACATCTCTTGTCATACAGACCACCACACGCTGCAAGCATTCGGCCAAGAAAGTGGCGCATAGTTCCCCGTCAAGCTCATGGAGGATAATATCTTTGTCTTGTACCTGAGGGTACAAGGTGTCAAGCAACGGAGTGAAACCAAATGTTTCGTGTTGAAGGCTGAAACGGAGTAGTGCCCGTGGGGGGCATGGATGGTTGGCCTTATCGATGAAGTAGAATAGGTACCCTTTGCAGTGTGTGGCGGTCTGCGCACACGAGATGAGGGCAGGCAGATCCACCAAGGTCTCCCTCCACTCGTCCATGCCACCGTTAATTGTGAAGACCTCCATCCCCATGACGACGTGGCCATTGTCGTCACAACCGCGGTAGAAAGAGCGTGCAACCTTGTACCTTGCGATGGAAGGATCGAGGCCGAAACCAACCGGAAGGCTATCGAGATACTCCATCTTGTTGCGGTGGCTCTTGGGCAGCACAATGGTGTCTCTTGTGGCCGGGTTGAAGACGTGTAGACTAGTGTTGGTGGGGAGCAACACCAAGCCGTCGCAATGGCCCATTCGGAGAGCGACCTCAAACACACCAGCCGGGAAGTGCCTTTCGTAAAGGAGCGTTGCAGTCGAACTTTCACTCGCAGTACTAGCGTCACTCCACATCCTCCTACCAAATGAGGATCTTTGTTGTTGTTGTTGTTGTTCCTGTTGTTGTGACGGCAAAGTCCAGTGGTAGAAGCGGACGTTGGTGGAGACGTCGCGGGCTTGGAGATAAATGTGCGGGGCGAGGAGGAAGGAAGAAGGGCCGCGGCGCTGTCGGTGTTGGGAGCAGTGGAGGTGGGCGCGGACGAAGAGAGGGTCGGAGATGATGGCGCGCCAGGCCTTGCTCACGAGCTTGAACCTCGCGAGGGATTTCACCGGCAGCCGGATCAGGATCTCCCACACCACCTCCTCCAGCAACAAGTCAGGGGGGATGATGGTAATCTGCGGCGGCGGCAGACTGTCCCTCTTTCTCTTGCTGCTGTTCTCACAATTGCCCATTGACGATGAGCAATTTCCCATGGGCGATGGATGGATGAATTGGAACGAACACGCACGGCCTCCAGACAATAATAACTGCTCCGTAGGTAGTAATTATAACTAGTAGGAGTATACCAGTAGTAGTTTGTTTGGGTTGGGATGTTTTCTTCCCGGCCGGACACGTACACGGCCTCAGTATATGAATCGGACATCTTCCGGCGGTGTGCTTTTCAAGTTTCATCAGTAATAAAACATCTTTTTTTTTTGCGAAAAAGTAATAAAACATCTTATATACGTGGTACATATATACATATACTAATTGAAATAAAAATCAACTTGTCTATGACAGTACAAATACAACAACCAAAAATGCTTATCACACTCACTCTACCTGTAAGAGTTTCTCATTCAACCAACAATTGCTTGTCCAACGGCGTCTTGGCCAGGTCGTCTTTGAACTCAAAATCATGTGTTTCCTTGTTGAAACGCTCCACGAGCTTGTACCGCACATCGTTCAGGTACAAGGAGTGCGCGCTCTCTAAAAGACACTTCGCCTCTGCATCGGTTAGTTTGCTGGTGAAGACAACGTCTCCTCGGACAAGCACTGTATCCTTGGTTTCTGCAAACTCTGTGAAATGAGTGATTGTATAGTAAGGGCTTGCTTGAGTTCCTCTTGCTTTGTAGTCTTCAAGCCCTGTGAAGATCATGTGTGGCAGCTGGGCTGCAATGCAATGTTGAACGCCACAGAATAGGGCAGTTGTTAGCTTCAAATAAAACAAACAGTGGCAGTTCCCATAGGTGGGTTTTGAACAAAACGAATGGCCATTCAGAAAACACTACAACTGCTTCATAAATTTCCATATAAATTTCACCAAAATTTACCGAATTTTTAGACTGCAGCCTCACTGCCTTGCAGTTGTGGAGAAGATACTAGACATAAACATTAACGGTATAAGATGTAGAGTTACTATTCCTATACTACCCCAGCACACCCATACATTTGAATGGGATGTTCAAAATATAATTAGTTGGTTAGTAATACATTTACGTGTAAATCCATCAGTACTATAAGCTATTAAGTGATAGGGCTTGAGGTTGGCGCGATGATACAGCATGGATACTTAGTTCATTTGTCAGCAGTCTGTCGATGTTCATTTCGTATGACCATATGAGTGTGAGTATATTAAGAATGTCAGATTGACCGAAGTCCATTGATATGAAAATTCAAAAATATATGTTTAGTAAAGAACATACTTATAGACTATAACAAAGTTCAATTTCAATGGAAAATTATGAAAAGGAAAGCAGTCAACAAGGCTTATAAAAATTGAATATCTGCAGAAGAGCCGAGAAATAACCTTGCATAAACATGGTGGTATATCCACTTCCTCTCCACAAAGGAATAACAAAATATGGGCTACAAAAAAGATCAATCAAATTAGTTAAGAAAATAAATAGTTCAGAAAATAATCATGGTGATGCAATCAAAACTCCAACCAACAAATAAATACCATGTAGCCGATCTTTGTTCCAAGAGACGGTAAAGCTTTGCTTTCATAGATACACCTATGTGACCTCTTCCCAAGTGGTACTAATGTTCCACGAAAAGAATAGCGACACAAACAAATTGTACAAAAGAAATGTCAGGATGGATTCAAGTTAACAATACAAATGCAGTAAGCAGTATGTGCAGATACAAAATAATGCTTTAGTGTCAACAGCATAAGACATAAAAAATTTAGTAACTGGATGATAATTAGGCAAAGCCAAAACTTAGCTTGCTAATTTTCTGGGCTAACAGGACATTATGTGAGATTACTGGTCATGCCACTAGCCTTTTGAATACAGAATTTCCTAGGGAAGATATAGGTTCCTCCCCACCCTTGATGCAAATAATGCATGGTTTTTGCATCATATCAGACAGGATGGTCTAAATATCCTACTTGTTTCTGCTATTTTCCAACCTACAGGTTCGATTCTTTGCCCAAACAAAAGCATACAACAAGTTGTCTTGCCTTCAGGTAGGGGCATGACAGATTATCAGATGCAAAACGTTATATATAACAGCTAGTGAAGCACGCAACTCGTACCAACCCACAAATATCCATCTGCCTTCCCTTTTCTTGCTTTCCCTGCCTATCTCCACACACGATCCATCTTACCCATCCGACCCATTAATATGTCCCGTTAAACAATTTTCACCTGGAAAACTGCAACTGACATGAGAGTGTACAGACAATAGGAAGATATGGGCAAGTCTGTTAAGCATTGAGCAGCAACTGTGATCCAAGCACTTTGAGGACGCAAGGCCCTGAGGGCATATCTCATGGCTCTAGATTCACGAAAAGCAACGATAATTTGGTTCCCTTGCAGTGGTGGCATTTATAAGCTTATATCCCGCTCCATACAATATTGGCATCCACCGCACTTATGGGGAAAGTAGAACAATGTTTGCCCTTCTGTTAATCTCTTTAAACTAAAACCTGCTTCTCCTCTTAATGAGAAGATGCGACAAAGCCATTTGCGTGTTCTCTAAAAAAATATCCCGCTCAATGTGTGACATCTCTCTTAGTTAAAAATAGCAAAGTGCAATGTTTATGTACTGATTTATTTTTCAATTTTTCTGTTCTCTATTGAGTATACTATGGTGTCACAGAGCCTATACGGCTCACAGAATTGGCCGTGAGCCCGTGACTCATGTCTATGCCCCTAAACCATTGACCCTGAAAACCTGAATTAGCAAATATCCTAGAGAGCTCAACATATTTCAATGGATCACTCGTTTGATTTTCATTCTTGAAAGAACATTCAGACACATTTTCATTCTTAAAACGGTTTGTTGTCTACCAGTACAAAATATGAAATTTGTACACTTATCGACGGCATCAGATGTGATCTCCTCAATGCTAGTACAGGTAAAAACAAAACGTACGACAAAAGGAGAAGGAGATGAGAAGGGGAATGGAACTGACGTCATCCCATGTCGCGACGAGGTGTTCGGGGAAGAGGCCCTTGGCGCGCTCGACATCGAGGATGGATCCCAGCTTCTTCGGCTCCAAGGGGGTGAATCCGCTCGCGAACCGGGAGTACCCTCTCCGCGGTAACCAGCGGGCAAGCTCGGCCGGCGCGGCGGCTGCCTCGACCGGCAGATGTGGCGCTCGAGGGACAGGACAGCCGCCACGTGAGAAGGTGGGGCTCCGGAGTGATCCGGCAGCCGCGGAGCGCAGGAGTCGCAGCGGTAGCCGCCGCATAGCCGGAGCAGCAGGGAGGCTGGTGGTGGTGGGGTTTTATTTCCTTCAGATGGTGGTGGAGTGTTTTGTGATTAGCCGGAGCAACAGGAAGAACCCTGGTTATACTAATACTTCTAGCTAGTAGTACTAGTATTGCTTACTTCACGCCGACCCAAGAGCTGGCCGGCCTAATCTTTTCCCTGGTAAGCAATAGGCCAGCTCTTGGGTCGGCGTGAAGGAGGCTGATGGTTGCGAGGCGTGGAGAAGGAGGCTGATGGTGGCGGAGCGTGGAAGAGGCTGCAAGGTCCACGGAGGGAGAACAAGTTAGCTTTGTTTCAGATGACACACAAATTAGAAGAGAAGAATTCGTTACAATGCTGCCATATCAGTAGTAAAGATGGCGGAACTGAGGATGAGGTTCCGCCATGAATGAGACGACAATTTCTTTTTGATGGTACATTAAAGAAACAGCTAGCGAGTGGAGCAGTAAAAGCTGGAGGGGAAACCTAACTAGGTTTCTGGAAGGAGAATCGTTGATGTAAGCTAAGTTACTACCCAACACCAAGTTCCTCCTTTGTGTTACTTTCTGTTACAGATTGTGAAGAAGAAATTTGCTTATGCAAAGAAAGAATTTCCTTATGACTGTAGGTTGTTGAGTTTTGGTTCAGGAATCAGAGCCTTTTTTCTGACTGAACATTATTCGGAAAGAAGCACATTCAGTTTGGTCTTCAATTCCGAATTCATCTCAGTCCATAACTTAGAAAATCAAAGATGACACACAAATTCATCCATCCATGCATTTATCTATCTATCTATCTATCTATCTAGGAGTATGCTTTTGTTTCAGATGTACTCCAATAATGAATAATTAGAAGAAGAATTAATATTGGATGTAGATGTTTTGTTTCTATCTAGTCTAGTCTAGTCTAGGAATATAATGGTGCTGGCAAAGAGGATGCACGCGTCGCATCTCCATCTACATCACCTACCTACCTACAGCCACCACCCGGCCTGGGCGGCGGCGAAGAGGCAGCCGTCGTACTGTACTGCGGACATGAGGAGGGTGCGGCGGCGGCGGGTATGTGGGGACGACGAGCAAAGGGGGACGGACGGGAGGGGAGGCGTGGAGTTACATACCGGAGGGGAGGAGGCTGGTGGACTGGTGACGACGGAGGCTGGTGGCGGCGGCGGGCGTGGCTACGAGGAAGGGGATCCAAGGCCCATACAAACCAAACCCACCCCGCGCGCGTATCAAATGGGCCAGGCCGTTGGGGGGTTTGCGGCCCCCGCGAGGATTGATAAATCCTCTGGAAACCCCTCCAACAAACGAGGCCTGATGTAACTTGAAGATCAGAATAAACTTTTTTTTTTTTTTTTTTTTTTGCGGAAAGATCAGAAACTAGCATCACTACAAATTTTGTTTAAACTGCTGAGTCGTTCAAGCATCAATAAATCAATCCAATCCACATGAACAAATCTCTGGAAATGCTGAGTGGTTCAAGCATCAATAAGCATCAAAGAAACAAACTACAGCATCAGTACAAATTTTGTTCCTCTGATCCAAAATAAGTGTCGCGGAAATCAGGACATTTATTTTGGATCGCAAAGAGTAGTAGTATATTACTTCTTGCAATTGCAAGAAACAACCACAATGGTTTCTCTTTCGGGTAAAAAATAGTATATATAGGCAGAATCACGCAAATAAATAGTGATTATAATCACCTACTCTTTGCAGGAGACAGGGAGCTCCTCCCTTTAATAAAATGGGAGCCGGGGAGCTCCTCCCTTTCGTCTAAACAATAATAATAATCAGGAGATTTATTTACCTGTCATGATTCAACAAAGCCAAAGGCCGCGATAAGAACGTCCTAAATCTTCTTCTTCATCATCATCTTTTGTTTGAGAGAAACGTTGGATGATCCATTGAAGAAGGTGCGCATGATCCTCCCAAGGCATGCATCTAAGCTCGGCTTAGGAGGAGTAACAGGAACAAGGCTTTCCGTGTACGAAACTATGTCAAACCACCATTTTTTTTATTTTATTTTTTTTGCCATGCCCCAAGGTGTCTTCTCCATTGGGCCCAAGAAACTTTAGGTCATCCATATCATCTTCTTTCAATGGTCCGTGAGATTGTAAGTAGTAATGACAAAGTTGACGATTATATGCTAAAACAACCCCGGTAGCATAGGTCATCGGACAACAATGCATGGCTTGAGACATTGATTGTGTAGTATAGGATCCATCTTGGATCCAAGACATCTCCTGTCATGCAGATCGCTACATGTTGCGAGCACTCGTCGAAGAACGTGGCGAGCTCATGGAGGATAATATCATTGTCTTGTACTCGAGGGTACAAGGTGTCAAGCAACGGAGTGAAACCAAATGTTTCATGTTGAAGGCTGAAACGGAGTAGTGCGCGCAGTCGCAGGGGGCATGGATGGCTGGCCTTGTCGATGAAGTAGAATAGATACCCCTTGCAGCGTGTAGCGGTTTGCGGACACGAGATGAGGGCAGGCGGATCCACCAAGATCTCCCTCCACTCGTCATGGCCACCGTTAATTGTGAAGACCTCCATCCCCATGGTGACGTGGCCGTTGTCGGTAGAAAGCGTGTGCAACCTTGTATCTCTGATGGAAGAATCAAGGCCGAAACCAACCCGAAGGCAATTTATATACTCCATCATGTTGCGGTGGCTCTCGGATGGCATCTCTTGTGGCCGGGTTGAAGACGTACACAATGGTGTCGGTGGGGAGCAACACCAAGCCGTCGTAGTGGGCCATTCGAGAAATGACCTCAAACTCGCATGCCAGGATGTGCCTTTGGTAAAGGAGTACGTGTTGCAGTTGAACTTAATTGCACTTCCGCTATTACTATTACTCCTGACCCTCCTACCAAATAAGGATCTTCATTGTTCTTGTTGTTGCTGCTGCTGCAATGGTAAAGACCAGCTATACAAGCGGATGTTGGTGGAGACGTCTTGGTAAGGATCTTCCGTTCGGACATAAATATGCGGGGCGATGGGGAAGGGAGAAGGGCCGCGGCGCTTTCCGTGTTGGGAGCAGAGAAGGTGGGCGCGGACGAAGAGAGGGTCGGAGACGTACGATGGCGTTTGCTCACGAGCTTGAACCTCGCGAGGGATTTCACGGGCAGCCGGATCAAGATCTCCCACACCACCTCCTCCAGCAACAACTCAGGGGGGGAGACGATGATAGTCTGAGACTTTCTGCTCCCGCACGCAGTTGGCCATCGATGAGCAAGATACTGAAGATGTAGAGGATGGAAAGATGTAGAGCTTTACCCGTCTTGGGCTTTTAGGTAGGTTTTCGATGTCCGTCGCTTCAACACCTTCCGACGGGGCGACAGGGGGCACAATAGTCCTTTGTGGCGGTGGTGCTGATCAGTGGCGGAGCTAGAATCTGAGCTTTGGGGGTGCCATGGTTCAGAGTTTACACTAAACATCATCATAATACCCATAAATAGTCTTAAAATAGCATCAATTTGATAGGTATTTAGTGTTAAGTACATATAAAATATACTTTACAATTTTGTATGGGGGTGCCATGGCACCCACGGCACCCCCACTAGATCCGCCCCTGGTGCCGATTCGGCAAATAAAGTGTCCTTGAGCCTAGATAGTATCGTCTACGGTAGTATTTCGACTGTGACCGGTGAGGTTATAGTTAATTTGTAGGCTTTTTTGACGGAGCGACGGCTTCCCTTTGTAGTTTGGTCCTCCTACCTTGTCTCTGTCACGTTGGTGCAGTCTCCGGTGTCGGCGTGAGGCATGTGAGAAGTAATATAGGTTTTCTTCTTGGAGCCTTGACTCTTTGGGTGGTGACGGTTTTTCTCCAGGGCGCCGGTCTGGCTGGACCGTGGCCTCAATGGCTTCCTATCTATGATAGGTAGTACATCCTTCAACTTGGATCCCTCGCCAAGATGGATCCACCATGCATGCCAATAATGCAGCTCGGCCATGCATGGGTGTTGCAAGCCGGCCGCTGCCATCGATCGTCGGCACGGCAAGCCGGCCGCATTTGGTTTTACGAATATTGATCCCGTAACACGCACGCACGCACGCATACAGTTGAGATTACATATATGTTGTTATGCATGCTAATCACATAAGTATTACAGCTAGAAGAAAGATTGTTTTTTTACAGAATATATATATATATATATATATATATATATATGGAAAACTGCCTAACCAAGTAGTAGTACCATATCCCTCCCAAATACTAGGCGACTGAAAGCTGTGTTGAAGTCTTGAAGAGGACGGTGACGTAGATACCGCCGGAGATAGCGGCGTGCCAGGCCTTGCTCACCAGCTTGAACCTCGCTAGGGATTCCAGCGGCAGCCGGAGCAAGATCTCCCTCACCATGTCCTCCGGCAACGAAACCGCCGCCGAATCCGAATCCTTCTCCTCCTCCTCCTCTGTGTTGCCAGCCTCATCATCATCCGTCCTAGTCGTCTTCTTCCTCGAATCTAGGGACGGCGCCATGGGGCATGATCGATCTCTAGCTAGTTCCAATCTGCAACCGCCTCCTCCTCCTCCTCCTCTGTGTTGCCTAGTCGTCTTCTTCCTCGAATCTAGGGACGGCGCCATGGGCATGATCGATCTCTAGCTAGTTCCAATCTGCAACGCACGGGACATACATACATACAGGGATCGATGTGCTTTGCGGAACCAACGAACCCACACGTATTAATTACTACTTATATTATACTAACTACTATACTACTAGTCTGTTTGGTTTGGTTTGCTTGCCGGACACGTTGCTGCCCCCATGTTTTTTTTTCCCATCGAACTCTCACAATTCATGTTGGCAACTGTTCATTTTCCACCGCTGCCAATTTATATAGGTTCGTTATTAAATTATATCAATTTCATGAGGCTATCGGCTATGATTCTTAAGATGGTGAGCTTGAAATTGATTCAAAAGAAAAAAGAAACCATGATGACTGCTACATGTTGCCAACGACTCTGATTCTTAAAGATCCGAGGTCCCCCACTCCTAACGCAAGATGGCATCTCGAGGCGAGGGGATTTAGGATGCGTTTGGTTACCTGCATCGTTTTTTTTTTTGCCCCTTTGCATACTTGTCTCACTTGGGCCTGGTTGAGCAAATGCAGACAAAAAACCAACATCTGCATGTTGATTGGTTGCCTGCATCCCCTCTACCCTGCATGTGTCGAAACGGAAGGCAGACTGTTTGATTGCCGACCTGTTTCAGGGGAAACACAAGTCCGGTTGTTTGGTTACATCCAGGACAAGTGTGTGCTAACCTCCTCCTCGATGTGGTGAGGTTACCATAGGCACACACGGATAGCTAACAACAAAACTAGAGCAACCAGAACAAACTTAGGCACACATCGAAGTCTTAACCACGCATAGAAGTTTAACATAGTACTTAAACGAAACTGTAACACACATCAAAGTCTTAACCATGCAGAGAAGTCTAACTTAGTACTTGAACGAACAGGCAACAGGAGCTCATTTAGGCAGTCACGGCGAAGGCGTCGTCGTGCTTCTTGCACTTGGTGACCACCTCCACTCCGTCGTCATTGAAGACGATCACCTTCATGGTGTCGGGGGTCAGCAACTTGAACGTCACCATGTACCCGATCATGATCTGGTGAACGGCAGCGAAGGTGGCCCAACCCTGATCAAGGGTGACCCTGCCGTCGACCACCCTCACCATGACCCTCCATGCGCATCCGGTGTTCGTCTTCAGCTTGAACTCTGTAGGGACGGCGGGGAAGTGCTTCGTGAATTCCAGAGGCATTGGCAGACTCTCCAGCTTCGGACTAAGGATAATCTTGCAGAAGTGGCTTGGTCCTGACTCCTCATGGTAGTGCCCGTAGTTCCTCCGCTTGGCGCTTGGGTGTTCCCGCACCGGCACCGCGACCAATGGCAGCACAACCTCTTTGCCCTTCTCCAATGGTAGCACGACCTCCTTGCCCTTGTCGATCTGCATTATGAACAACACGCAGTTCAAAGGTTAGCATTCATTCCTATCGGCCTAACGGTCCTATATTTACCCACACTACTTACCCAGCACCGCACTCAAACCCTCCCTGTTTCACCACCTCTCCTCTTCCACCTCTCTGTTTCACCACCTCTCCCTCGCCATGAACTCCAACTCCAACCCCAACCCTTTCCCCTGGGGCATTGGATGGAGGGCCTTCTTCCTCGGGTGCTCGCTCGGTGACCGCGCGAAGTTTGAGAACACCATGGAAGTGTGCTCGAACTTCCGCAGCATCGAAGACATGCACAAGGAGGCCGACGCTGTGATTAAGAAGGCTACGCTGGACGAGCTGAAGACATTGATTCCTGACCCAGCCAAGGGCGCAATGTCAGTGGACATCCTGTGCTGGGCCATGAATCAGGCAGACTCCAGCGACGCTGGTCAGAGGGCGAGATGGGCCAAGTACAGCGAGTACAAGGCGCCTCAAGACCGGCGTGCCGCAGCGTACTGGACTAGGACATTGGTGTCACTGGAGGAGGACTACGACGCGGTGCAGATGGTGGCCAGGGTGCCGGCGGCTGGCGACCGTGCAAGACCCATCGTTCTTGACGAAGACGATGAGGAAGAAAAGAAGATGCCTACCCCCCTCCCCTCCCCCCCCCCTCCCGCCGCTCGACGCGACTCCAGGGTCATCACAGCTAGTCAAGAAAGTTTGTACCCCAATCCCCACCCCCGATGTAATAGAAAAATGACTAGTAGCCGTCAGTGCAGCATCCATGGATTCGAGTGTTCATCGGCAGTGTTTCCCCTAATCCAATCCCCCACCCCCGATGTGTTCAATCCCTCCCTAACTCTCCAATCATGTGCGCAAATCAAATCTAGCCCGAGTCGAAAGCAGTAAATCTAGAGATAGGGCAAGGACTTACCGCCATGGCCGATGCGCTCCGGTGGAGTTCTGCAGTCGCTCCGGTGGTCGCCGCCATCTTGGATCGTCCTGCAGTCGCTCCGGTGGTCGCCGCCGCCGGTGTGAGGGGGGGAAGAGGGGAGAGAGCGGTGAGGAAGGGAGGTGAGTGTAATTTATGACGCGGCTTCAGGAAACAACGTGACGTCTCGAGACCGCATCCACGCGTGCAACCGCCAACGCCCACGTGCCTAGGGTTGCACCGCTTGGGCCTGGCTCCACAAAAACGGCCGATTTGAGCGTTCCTCTGGATGCAGGCCCAGAGGTGCTTTAAGTTCCGTGCAGGCCAACTTTAGATGCGACCCGAGCAACCAAACAGGCCGAAAACTGCCCGTGCGGGCCTGGCTGGGCCAAATGCAGGCTACCAAACGCATCCCAAAATTCTTTGCCGCGGGCTGCGACTGCTAGAGTTCCTTTCTGACGGCGGCGGCTACACACATAGTCTGAGCTTAATTTTTTTGATATATATATATAAGGCACCTTCTTACGAAAATTGTTTTTGGAGCTCGGACTCCATGGTGGCCGGTTTTTGAAAAATTCAAAATTCAACAAAATTCATATTTTTACATTTCAAAAATATCTGAAAAAAACACAGACATACATGGAAGCATAACAGACATGTGTGTAAATTTTTAGGACGAAATACGTTGAAATGAGGGCTGTGCAAAAAAAAGACAAATCTGTGGCTTTTCAACACATAACACATGATACTATTCATTCCAAAAGTCCATGAATTTATTCTTTTTGCACAGATCGCATCTCAAGGTATTTCATTCTAAATTTTTACACACATACACATCACATCCTTGTATACTTGTACAGATTTTTTCTAGATATTTTTGAAACTAAAAAATATGAATTTTGAATTTTTCAAGAAATTCGGCCTCCATGGAGGCCGAACTCCAAAATGCCGTTCTCACTTTCTTGGCCCTTCTTGGTAAAAAAAAAAACTTTGCTGGCCCTTTTAAGCATACAAATGTTTAGGAGGATGGCATTTATATATCATTAAAACTAATAGTACAGAAAGTATAACACATAGAATCATTGATTTATTGGACATGGAGTCTAGAATGGACGATACAACACAGAAAAAAAATTACAACAAGAAGTCCCAGTCGCACCTGTAATGTAAATGTATGGAGGCTCAATGCGAGTTTCTAAGGAAATAGAAATAACATTAAATCAACTTTGTCTAAGTCTTCATGTTGCTTCATCTTCTTCTTCATCTTTCACCCAAGAGAAACGTTAGATGATCCATTGAAGAAGGTGGACATGATTCTCCTTCGACATTAAAGCTCGACTTAGGAGGGCTAATTGGAACAAGGCTCTCCGTGTAAAAAACACGGTCGAAGCAGTATAGATTTTTCCATGCATGCCCCAAGGTGTCTTCCTCATTGGGCCCAAGGAACCTTAGATCATTAATATCAAATATGTCTTCTTCTTTGAATGCGTTGTTAGATTGCAGGTAGTAATGGTAAATACAACCATTATGTACTAAAAGAACCCCGGTACCATTGCGAAGTGACACCATTGGATAACAAAGGCTCGAGACATTGATTATGTAATATAAGCTCCATTTAGGATCCAAGATATCTCTTGTCATCCAGACCAATACATGTTGCAAGCACTCGGAGTCGGAGAAGAAAGTGACGCATAGTTCTCCGTCAAGCTCATGGAGGATAATATCTTCATCTTTGACTTGAGGGTACACCGTGTCAAGCAACGGAGTGAAACCAATTGTTTCGTGCTGAAGGCTGAAATGGAGTAACGCCTGTGGGGGGCATGGATGGTTGACCTTATCGATGAAGTAGAATAGATGCCCCTTGCAGTGTATGGCGGCCTGCGGCCATGAGATGAGAGCAGGGGGATCCTCCGAGGTCTCCTTCTGTTAGAGTTGTATAGCTGTATATGTGTACCGACCGTATGTGGTCGTTGTATTGGTACGTTGTACCCCTATATATATGAGAGATATGCCACCCCTAGAGGGTTGAGCAAGTTCCCCCAAATTATTTGTTTTACATGGTATCAGTCTGACCTACGATCCACACACCACCCCACCAGCCGCCGCCGCCGCCCAAACCCTAGGGCCGCCGCCGCCGCCATGACAGCTTCCGCTTCGGGCGCCGCCAGCGCCAGGACCATCCCCGCGTCGCTTGCCGCCCTCCTCAACCTTCCGCCTCGTTCTCTTGCTCCGCCGGTGCCGCAGTTCTTTGGTACCACCGCCGTGGGATCCATGTTCTCGGCCCCGATCCCGCCACCTGCGACCGCCGCGCCTGCGATCTCCGTCGCCACGACGATGGCACCCGCAGCCTCCAACGGCTCCTCGACACTCGCCATCCTCCCGGCGGCCTCGGGGGCCCTCGACGCCTCGCCCGCGATCTCGGCCACTGCAGCTGCTGCGCCGCACGCTGCCCCGACCGCTGCCGTCGCCGTGCCCGCCGCGCCGTTCCACTTCGACAACCTCATCACCATCCGACTGACGCCAGACAACTACTTGTTCTGGCGCGCCAAGGTTCTTCCGCTGCTCCGCAGCCACTCTCTCCTTGGGTACGTCGATGGTTCCCTGCCATGTCCTCCGCAGGTGATCGCGACCATCCATGGCCCGGCTATCAACCCGGAACACCGCATGTGGGTGCAGCAGGACCAGGCGATCCTCTCCGGCATCCAGGGTTCCCTGGGCGACGGGGTCGCTGGCCTCTGCCTCTGCGCCGCCACCTCCCTGGACGCTTGGACCACCTTGGAGCACGCCTTTGCCCAGGTCTCCACGTCGCGCTCGATGGCCATCCGCAGCGAGCTCGGCGACATCAAGAAGCTGGACTCCTCCGTCACCACCTACTTCAACAAGATCAAGGTGCTGGCGGACACGCTGACCTCTATTGGTAAGCCGCTCAGTGATGAGGAGTTCGCCGGCTTCATCCTCAAGGGCCTCGACGCCGAGTATGACAACCTCGCTGAGGCTGTCCACAACGCCAAGCCGCCGATGCCTCCTCACGAGCTCTACTCGCGCCTCCTATTCACGGAGCAGCGCGTCGAGGCTCGCCGCTCCTCCGCCGTCATCGCTGACCAGCCAGCGGCCTACTGGGCCTCCCGCGGTCAGCGCCCGCCCGCGCCCCCGTCCGCTGGCAAGGCCCCCTCACCCCGTGCACCGACCTCGGGTGGGGGCCGCGACGGCCGTGTGTGCCAACTGTGTGGCCGTGAAAAACACATCGCCTCCAAGTGCCACCGCCGTTTTCAGCGGAGCTTCCTCGGCATCGGCAACGACGGCAAGAACAACGAGCGCCAGTTCGCTATGGCGGACTTTGGACCCCCCGCCGCCCCTGCCGCCCACGTCGCTGCCAAGGCCAAAGAGCCGCGCGTCGAGCTGGGTTACACCCCGTCCTACCCCATTGATCCTGCGTGGTACATGGACACCGGCGCCACGGATCACACGACGAACGAGCTCAACAAGCTCGCCACCTACCAGCCCTACTACGGGCACGACAAGGTTCACACCGCCAATGGCGTAGGTATGCCCATCTCTCATATTGGCCAAGCATCTCTTTTAACTAGCCATCCCTCTAGGCAGCTCCACCTTCGTAATATTTTACGGGTTCCCTCGGTGACACGCAATCTTTTATCTGTTCCTAAGCTCACCCTTGATAATAATGTCCTATGTGAATTTCACCCTTTTGATCTTTTTGTTAAGGACCGAGCAACCCGGGACGTCCTGCTTAGTGGCCGCTTGAGCCAAGGCTTGTACCGTTTGGAGGATCCATCCGCCCCATGCGTCTTCAGCGGTGTTCGTGTGTCACCGTCCCAGTGGCACTCTCGCCTTGGTCATCCTGCCACCCCCATCGTTCGCCACATTCTCCACCGTCATGAGCTGCCATTAGAGTCTAGCAATAAAGAGATGCCTGTGTGTGATGCCTGTCAACAAGGCAAAAGTCATCAACTACCATTTGTTTCATCTACTAGAGAAGTAAAGAGTCCTCTTGAATTTGTGTTTTCAGATGTGTGGGGTCCAGCACAAACCTCTGTTAGTGGTCACAACTACTATGTCAGTTTTATTGATGCCTATAGTCGATTTACCTGGCTTTATCTTCTTAAGCGTAAGTCTGATGTGTTTGATATATTCCTTCAGTTTCAATTGCATGTTGAACGTCTTCTCAAGCATAAGATTATTCATGTTCAGTCGGATTGGGGGGGGGGGGGGCGAATATCGCAACCTCAACACGTTCTTTAATAAGCTTGGGATCTCTCATCGTTTGTCATGTCCACATACACATCAGCAAAATGGCGCCGTTGAGCGCAAACATCGTCATATAGTTGAGACCGGACTCACACTTCTTGCCCATGCTTCTGTACCCTTTCGCTTTTGGAGTGATGCTTTTGCCACCGCGTGTTTTCTCATTAACAGGTTACCTACGCGTGTCCTTAATATGAAAACTCCTATTGAGCTTCTCTTGCATGAAACTCCTGATTATACCTTTTCTAAGGTGTTCGGGTGCGCCTGTTGGCCTCATCTTCGTCCTTATAATAATCGAAAGCTTGAGTTCCGGTCTAAAAAATGCGTGTTTTTAGGGTATAGTTCTCTCCATAAAGGCTACAAGTGCCTTCATGTGCCAACAAATCGTGTCTACATATCCCGTGATGTTGTCTTCGATGAGAACGTTTTCCCTTTTTCTGCCATGCCACAGCCACCAATCACAGCCCCAACTATGCACTCATCTCCTACTATGCCTGGCCAATTTGAAGATGCTGCATATTCGCCTGTGTTGTTACCTAATCATGGTGCAGGAATTGGACGTGGTGCTCGCTTGGAACTTCTGCCGGATGCACCTGTTGGGGAACGTTGCATGGGAAACAAAAATTTTCCTACGCACACACAAGATCTATCCATGGTGATGAGCATCTACGAGAGGGAGAGTGAATCTACATACCCTTGTAGATCGCTAAGCGGAAGCGTTAAGAAACGCGGTTGATGTAGTCGAACGTCTCCGCGATCCAAATCGCAAGTCGTCCCTCGATCCGATCACGAACTAGTGCCGAACGGACGGCACCTCCGCGTTCAACACACGTACGGCTTGATGACGCCTTCACCTCCTCGATCCAGCGAGCGGTGGTGAAGTAGTAGATGAGTTCCGGCAGCACGACGGCGTGGTGATGGTGGTGAGGAACAATCTCTGTAGGGCTTCGCCAAGCACTACGGAGATTATGACGGGAGAACTAGAGGGTTAGGGTTACCGACACACGGCTTGGGAAATCTTGATGTATCCCGTGTGCTAGCCCTGCCCCTCTATTTATATGTTGAGCCCTGGGGTCTAAACTTGGAGAGAAAACCTCCACAAGGTCGGTTTTGCCCGCACAAGGTCGGTTTGGCCCGCACGGAAAGAGTCCAACTCAGATTCCAGCAGTATCGCGTACAAGCGGTAGTACCGCTTACGATAGGCGGTAGTACCGCCTGTAGCGGTAGTACCGCTTACGATAAGCGATATTACCGCCTGTAGCGGTAGTACCGCTTACGATAAGCGGTAGTACCGCCTGTAGCGGTAGTACCGCTTACGATAAGCGGTAGTACCACCCCAGACGCCAGCAAAACTTCCTTTTGCACCTTGCCTAAGCCTAGTGGGCTTTACCCCTTGGCCCAAATAAAGTGTTCTCGTACCCGAACATTTCGGGAAACATCCGGAACCCCTTCCGGTGAATTCCGGAACCCTTCCGGAGATCAAAACACTATTATCACATATATCAATCTTTACCTCCGGACTCTTCCGGAGATCCTCGTCATGTCCGGGATCTTATCCGGGACTCCGAACAACCTTCGGTCACCAACAAAATAACTCAACTATACTAATCGTCACCAAACGTTAAGTGTGTAGACCCTGCGGGTTCGAGAACTATGTAGACATGACCGAGACACCTCTACGATCAATAACCAATAGCGGGACCTGGATGCCCATATTGGCTCCTACATATTCTACGAAGATATTTATCGGTCGAACCTCTATGTCAAGGATTCAGTTAATCCCGTATACTGTTCCCTTTGTTCTTCGGTATGTTACTTGCCCGAGATTCGATCGTCAGTATCTCTATACCTGGTTCAATCTCGTTACTGGCAAGTCTCTTTACTCGTTCCGTAATACAAGATCTCGTGGCTAACACTTTAGTCACATTGCTTGCAAGGCTCATTGTGATGTTGTATTACCGAGTGGGCCCTGAAATACCTCTCCGTCATACGGAGTAACAAATCCCAGTCTTGATCCATGCCAACCCAACAGACACCCTCGGAGATACCTGTAGAGCACCTTTATAGTCACCCAGTTACGTTGTGATGTTTGATACACACAAGTCACTCCTACCGTGTCAGTGAGTTACATGATCTCATGGTCATAGGAACAGATACTTGACATGCAGAAAACAATAGCAATAAACTGACACGATCATATGCTACGTTTATAGTTTGGGTCTTGTCCATCACATCATTATCATAATGATGTGATCCCGTTATCAAATGACATCTCATGTCCATGGCTAGGAAACCTTCACCATCTTTTGATCAACGAGCTAGTCAACTAGAGGCTTACTAGGGACACAGTGTTGTCTATGTACCCACACATGTATTTGAGTTTCCAATCAATACAATTATAGCATGGATAATAAACGATTATCATGAACAAGGAAATATAATAATAACCAATTTATTATTGCCTCTAGGGCATATTTCCAACAGCACCTCCTACGTCGCCTCCTGCGCCCCACGTCGATCGGCCGGTGCATGCACATGCACCGCCTCCCGCCTTCGACAGCGCCCCAGGCGCCTCGTCTGCCTCTGCGCCTGGGCCGGCGCCTCTGACGGCTCCACCCGAGCGGCCCACGTCGCCGACTCCTCGCCCGGCCTCGCCTTCGTCGCTGCTCGCGTCGCCCGCGCGTGCTTCCCTGCCGCCCACGTCGCCTGGGTCGGCAGCGCACAGCTCCGCGCCGCACACGACGCATGGGCCTTCGTCGCTCGAATCCTCTGGGCCGACCTCGCCTGCTCCTGATGTCTCGCCTGCTCCTGTGCTCGCCGCGCCACGGCGTCCGCACACACGCAGTCGCATCGGCATTTTTCGTCCTAAGGAGCGCACTGATGGCACCGTCACCTACTTGGCTGCTTGCATGGCTCATGCCGTGGAAGATCCAACCGCTGAACCGCGCAGTTATCAAGCCGCTATGAGTATCCCGCACTGGAGGGCTGCTATGGAACAGGAGTATCAGGCTCTGATGCAGAATGAGACCTGGACACTTGTTCCCCCTCCGCCTCGCGTCAACATCATTGATTCGAAGTGGGTCTTCAAAGTGAAGAAACATGCTGATGGTTCTATTGAGCGCTACAAAGCACGTCTTGTGGCTAAGGGCTTTAAACATCGATATGGACTGGACTATGAGGATACCTTCAGCCCCGTTGTCAAGCCCACCACTATTCGGCTTCTTCTGTCTCTGGCAGTCTCTCACGGATGGTCTCTCAGCCAGCTTGATGTGCAGAATGCTTTTCTTCATGGGCTGCTTGAAGAAGAGGTCTATATGCGGCAGCCACCGGGATTTGTCGATCACACTCAGCCTCATCATCTCTGTCGTGTGACGAAGGCTCTCTATGGTCTGAAGCAGGCGCCTCGTGCCTGGCACGCTCGCTTGGCTTCAGCTCTACGTGCTCACGGCTTCGTTCCTTCGACGGCTGACACTTCACTATTCTTGTTTCAGCGCCCGAGTGTGACCATGTACTTGCTTGTGTATGTGGATGACATTATCCTAGTCAGTTCATCCCCGACGGCTGCCGATGCTCTAGTTGCTGCGCTTGGAAAAGACTTTGCAGTTAAGGATTTGGGAAAGCTCCACTTCTTCCTAGGTATTGAGGTCGCTCATCAGTCTCGTGGCAGCTTGGCCCTCACCCAGAAGTACTCTCTTGATCTCTTGCGCCGTGCTGGTATGCTCAAGTGCAAGACGTCACCCACGCCCATGTCCTCCACTGACAAACTTTCGGCCTCTGATAGTACTCTTCTGTCTCCTGAGGATGCGACTGAGTATCGGAGTATTGTTGGTGGACTGCAGTATCTGACGATCACGCGTCCGGATCTCTCCTTTGTAGTCAACAGGGTGTGCCAGTATCTTCATGCACCTACTGACGTGCACCGGTCTGCTGTGAAACGCATCCTGCGTTATGTGTGTCTCACTGTCTCCTTTGGTTTACACCTGCACCCAGTTTGTCAGGAATTCTTTCTGCATTCTCTGATGCTGACTGGGCTGGTTGTCCAGACGACAGGCGCTCTACGGGGGGATATGCTGTGTTCTTGGGTCCTAATTTGATCGCCTGGAGTGCACGCAAGCAAGCTACTGTCTCCCGCAGCAGTACAGAGGCCGAGTACAAGGCTGTTGCCAATGCAACTGCCGAGCTTATATGGGTTGAGTCCCTACTTCGGGAGCTGGGAGTTTCCCAGCCACATCCTCCGGTCCTTTGGTGTGACAACATAGGTGCTACGTTTCTATCGTCGAATCCGGTGTTACATGCACGGACCAAACACATTGAGATTGACTATCATTTTGTGAGGGAACGTGTTGCACAAAAACTACTACAGATCAGGTTTATCTCTTCAAAAGATCAACTTGCAGACATCTTCACTAAGCCTCTACTTTCACCTATGTTTGAGGTCTGTAGGCGCAATCTCAACCTTCTAGATGCTTCAGGAGTGAGTTGAGATTGAGGGAGGGTGTTAGAGTTGTATAGCTGTATATGTGTACCGACCGTATGTGGTCGTTGTATTGGTACGTTGTACCCCTATATATATGAGAGATATGCCACCCCTAGAGGGTTGAGCAAGTTCCCCCAAATTATTTGTTTTACACCTTCCACCCATCATCTTGGTCTTGGCCGCTACTAATTGTGAAGACCTCCATCCCCATGGTGACATGGCTGTAATCGTCGCAATGACGGTAGAAAGAGCGCGCAACCTTGTATCTGCCGGTAGAAGGATCAAGGCAAAGGCCAACGGGAAGGCAGGTGGGATATTGCATCACGTTGCGGCGGCACTCGAGCAGCGCAATGGCATCTCTTATGGCAGGGTTGAAGACGTAGACATTGTTGTTCGGTGGGGAGCAACACCAAGCCGTTGCAGTGCGCCATTGGGGACACGAGCCTAAACTCGCTGGCCGGGAAGTGCCTTTGGTAAAGGAGCGTCGTTGTTGTTGTTGTTGTTGTTGTAATGGTAAAGACTAGTGGTAGAAGTGGATGTCGGTGGAGGTGGGAGTGTAAGGTTCGTCCGAGTGGAGAAAAACACGCGGGGCGACGAGCATGGAAGATGGGTCGCGACGTTGTCTGTGTATGGAGCAGTGGAGGTGGGCGCGGACGAAGTGAGGGTCGGAGATGTTAGCGTGCCAGGCCTTGCTCACCAGCATGAACCTCGCGAGGGATTTCACCGGCAGCCGGATAAAGATCTCCCACACCATCTCCTCCAGCAACTTGAAATTCTTCTACTGTATTTATTTTTTCTTGGTAATCCATTATAGTATAAGCTAAATCTATAATACAAGCATTAGCTATGGTGAGATCAGAAACTACATATACCATTCAGGCAGCTCAAAACTTTTGAAGGAAAAAACAAAACTACCTCTGCTTTTGCATTTGTGATCAGACGTCAAATTAAATTGCCAGGCAACACAAATTGCAGCGTGCGAAATAATTGGAATTGAGTTTGTATATGTGTTTCAACCTATGAATGAATCATCAACATATATATACACACAGTTTTCAATCATCAATCAAAAAAGAAAAGAAAAAACAGAGAGCTCCTGCACAACTACTGACTAGCATAACACCCAACAAGCATATGAAATCATGAATGCAATTGCATAACACCCAACAAGCTTGTGGTTGACAGTCTATAATGAATGATTCACACCAGTCTATAATACATGTACAATGTAGTAACAACATGCTGGTAATCATCACTAGTAATGACAGTACACTAAGTACAGACACAAAGAAAGAAGAACCCCTGATTTATCTGTTTGTTGGAAGCAAAGCAAAGCCTGGTGTGGAATGAATAATACAACACAGAAGAAGATGAAGAATACAACAAGTCCCAACCAATCGCACCTGTAATTCTGCAAGGTAAAGTATGGACCATGGAGGCGATCGAACTAGGCGAGCTTGTGCAGCTCCTGGGTGAAGACGGCGGCGTGCGGCTCCTCGACGCACTGGAGCACCAGCCGGATGCCCTGCTTCGGCTTGGGCGGCTTCAGGTACACCACGGACGGCACAATGTTGACATCATCGTTCAAGGTGAAGACGTAGGTGGGCTCGCCCAAGCCGTAGTCCACCTCGTTGAACCCGACGTGGCTCCAGTCGGTCACCACCAGCGTGCCGTAGTCCAGCGACACGTTGTAGTGGCTGTCCTTGGCGCCGCCGCCCAGCCAGTCCAGGAACCGCGCCGACAGCGCGTCCTTGGCCTCCCGGATCGCCGTCACCATCTCCACCAGCGACGCCTCCTCCACCTCCCCGCTGGCCCTTGCGAGCCCGCCCGGGTACACGCAGTTGCCATAGTAGCCGTCCGGCGACGGCAGGGAGCCGCCGAGCAGGTGGCGCGTGCCGGCCGCGAAGCCCAGGCGCACCTCGGCGTCGGGCGCGGACCCGATGGCCGCCGCCCGGCACTTGAAGATCATCGCGGTCACCACGTCGAAGGTGGAGCACTTCTGGGTCGTCTCGGAGGCGACCTGGTCCTTGATGCGCTTGATGCTGTCGAGCGAGATCTCGACGGTGGACTTGATGAAGTTGAAGGCGGTGAAGGACGGCGGCGGGCCGAGCGGCGGCTTGGGCGGGTTGGGGATGGCGTCGCGGGACCAGATCGGCTTGATTGATGGCTCCGTGAGCCCCCGCGCCATCTCGCCCACGGCCGTGAGGAACTGCGCCGCGCCCTGCCCGTCGAACACCAGGTGGCTGAAGCAAATGCCGACGGCGTACCCGCCACAGGTGAACTTTGTGATCTGCAGGACACGGAGAAAAAAATGTCAAATTCAGCAGCTTGTGTTGCTGGACTGGATCGGGATCGGGACAAGGAACGAGATGGGAACCAACCTGCGCCAGGAGGATCTGGTCCTCGAGCTTGTGGTCGGCGGGAGGGCGGGGGATGAGGTCGGCCTTGGGGATGGCCAGCGGGCGGTCCTCGAGGCCGTTGACGTCGGCGAGCGAGCAGCTGGCCGCGGCCTCCACGAACCAGACGCCCTCGCCGGTGCAGTCCACGATGGGCTCGCCCGGGGACGGCTCGGCGATGCGGCCGGCCACCGGGTAGTAGGGCACGAGCGCCCTGGCGAAGCCCTGGCGCATCGCGGCCACCTGGTCGTCGCAGGAGGACGGTGGGGACTGGAAGACCTGGATGAAGTCAACCATGACGCGGACGGCGGCGGTCTTGTCGATGGAGGAGAGCGGGAGCGTGCCTCCCGGGGTCGGCCCCGCCGGGGGCACGAGCGCCGGCGGCGACTTGGCGACGGTGGGCGCGGCGGCCATGGTCGAGGAGGTTGGGTAGGTAGATCCCGTTGGTTGGTTTGCAGCTCTGGCTCTGGCTCTGCTGTGCTGGCTAGCTAAGCACGTCGTGGTATAGAGAATGAATCAATGGAGGTTGTTGCCGTCGGTCGCTGCCACGTCTCAACCAAAGTTGTTGACTTTGTGAAGACAGACAGACAGACGTTGTTAGGCAGATGAGATCTGATCTGTATGCGATCGAGTGGCCTGATACTGCTTTGGCTTATGGACTTCAGCCTCTCTAGCATATCCCAGTAAAACCTCTGGGCCTCATTTTTTTGGCGGATTTACGTGACTCTCCAAAAAAACCAGTCTGACCAGGTCTGTTAAAAACGGCCCGATCCATAAATTTTTACGGGCGGCCCATAAACCGCAATCGAATCCAGGATATATACTGGTGCCGGATCGATTTAGGGCTCTCGTCCTCATTCTCCCTTATCCTCCTCCGCCACATATCTCATGCTCCAGCCAAAAATCGACTTCCCTCTGGCATCGTTTAGCGGCGAGCGTAGCGATCAGAAGAGACTGCGGATGTCGTGCGCGAGCGGCGGTCAGGGTGGCCGAGGGGGGCTCGGCAACCGCGGCGGCGGGCCGCCTCACAAGGACCGCCACGACGAGGAGGCCGGTGTGACGCCCCCGACTCAATCGTGTACTAATCATACATGCAAATGCGCACGATCAAGCCCAAGGACTCACGGGAAGATATCACAACATAACTCTAGACACAAAATAAAATAATACAAGCTTTGTATTACAAGCCAATGGCCTTGAGGGATCGAATACATAAGCTCGAATACAAGAGTCAGCGGAAGCATCAGTATCTGAGTACAGACATAATTAGACAAGTTTGCCTTAAGAAGGCTGAGCAAAACAACGACAACTAGATCGAAAAGGCGCAGGCCTCCTGCCTGGGAGCCTCCGAACTACTCCTGGTCGTCGGTCTCCACGTAGTAGTAGGCTCCGTCGATGTAGTAGTAGTCATCGGCGGGATCAGCTGTCTCTGGGACTCCGTCATCTGATCGCAGCAATCGGGTAGGGGAAGAGGGAAGGTAGCAAAGCAACCGTGAGTACTCATCCAAAGTACTCGCAAGACTTACATCAGAACTATTCTATTTATGCATCGGTATCAAATGAAGGGGCTATATCTGTGGACTAGACTGCAGAAATGCCAGAATAGAGAGAAGGCCTAGCCTATCGAAGACTAGCATTTTGCAGCGTCTTGCAGCAACAGAAGAGAGTAGAATAACATATAATATAGTAATAAGTATATATTAGCAACGCCCAGGGATCCTTCCTCGACTCCCTGCGAGAAAGCGATCCCGGAACCATCATATCAGTTTAGTAACACAAGTATCCAGTTCTAGTTGTAGTAGATCGGGATACAACTCCGAGCGCCTGTTACCGTGGACACGGCTATTCGAATAGATAACTTCCCTGCAGGGGTGCACTACTGTTACCCAACACGCTCGATTACCTCCGGCCGGACACTCTTTTCCGGGTAATGCCCGGCCTCGGATAACCGACACGACGTAGTCCTACCTAGGCTCCGCAGAGAGGTCCCCGCCGGTCTACATCCTAAGTGCGAAGGGGTCATGGGCCAATCGTCCTAAGCACTCTGGGTCGTTGTGCGCAGGGGGATACCAGCGCCACCTCTGTCCTGGATGGCGCGATCCGGCCCGGCCACAATGCTGAACTGGACGTCTGACAGAGCTTTCGGGAGAATCGTATGACGCCGAGTGCCCATAACTTATCCCGCGTGGTGGTTAGTGCGAAAAGGCCAGAGGCCTACTCGGATCACATATCCAAACCCATTAGTGTGTTGGGAGCTCACGGTGACGATCAGTGATCCTATCGCCCCGTCTCGCGGACTTACGGCAAGGGTCGGGCCCATCCCTCTCCTGGGGCGGTCTGCCTGCCCGGCCGTGCAACGTAATCATCTCGCGGGTACCCTCACGGTCAACCCGATTTCACATCTCTCGCGGGTACCCCTCGGGGTCGACCCGACTTCAACAAGGGACTGAGGTAAAAACAGGGTATCCGTGTGTCCATAACATCAAGGGGGGAATCCGAGGAATCACCCTCAATGGATTCCTACTCGATGTAACCGTCAAGGTGAACTTGGAGGAATCACCCTCGATGGGTTCACACTTGAGGGGCTGCACGACAGAGGTATCATCGGAGGTGGTGAAAGAGGATTCACCCTCGGTAACCCACAACCGACTAGCTACGCTACAGAGATATCATCAGGAGTGAGGTAGGAGGTATCACCCTCGCCACTCGATAGTATCTCTGCAGAGTCGTACAACTAAGGGGGTGTGCGGTGATGTGTCGGTCTCTGCACGTCGATCACACTGATCGAGCATCCGGAAGCAAAGCATGGCAACACGGACAAGGGTGCGGGGCCACTGATGGATCACTAACCAACCTATACTAAGCATATAAGATAGCAGCTAAGGTATCAACAACAAGTTACAAAATCAAGCTATGCATCAGAATAGGAGCTATCGAACAACTGTAGCAAAATCTAATGCAAGCACGGGAGAGAAAGAATTGGCGATATAGAAATGATCAAGGGGGTTTTGCTTGCCTGGAAGCTCTGCTGGAAGAGGTTGGACGTCTGAGGGGTAGTCGAACTCAGGGGCAACGTCGGTCTCGGGGTCTACCAGAGAGAAGAGGGGGAAGAAACAATAAATACAAAGCAAACAAAAGCAACACAAAGCATGACATGGCAGTATGTTGTGCTAGGGGTGACCTAATGCGGTGCTAAGCATTACAGACGGAGCAAGAAAATATCTGGGAATATTTCCCTGGCTTTAGGCAATTATCGGACAGACGATCCGGAGGGGAAGATTTCATGTTTGTAGTGTTGGAGGCATGTGACGGGTAAGTGGATGGCATATTCGGATTCGTCTTATTTTTCTGATCATTTTTCATAGCTACGGTTTAATTTCTACTAATTTTCAAAGTTTTAAAAGATTTCTGGAATTTCTGAAATTAATCCAAATTCGAAAATAAATGGGAAATTGCTAGGTGCACCCGGTGCAGTGCACCCAGCTGTGCACACAGAGGCTGACTGGTGGGGCTAGTGCATAGTCAGCAGCCCAGTCAGCAGTCAACTGAGTTGACTGTTGACCTGGTCAAACTGACCAAGGGGGCCCACATGTCATAGACAGAGCAGTTTAACAGAGGTTTAATTTAACTAATTAAGTTAATTAGCTAGTGGGATCCACTTGTCAGTGACACATTAGTTAACATATTAATTTTAGTTAGCAAAACAGTTAATTATAACGGTGGGGCCTACATGTCAGTGACAGGGGGTTGCCCAGTCAGCAAGTTGACTTAGTCAACGCGGTCAACGGGGCCTATGGGACCCACTTGCAGCGACCCAGGGTGGGCCTCATGGCCGGCCACGTCAGCGGCGGCGCCGGAGCTAGCTTCGGCGACCAAAAACGCGGCGGCGCGCCTCGGGTGGGCGTCGGGATTCGTCCACAGGCGTCCATCTGGCGCGGGGTTAGGCGCGTTCGAACGGGCGGACAACGCCGCATCGCTCTGTGGCAGCAGCGGCAACGGGGGCGGCCGGAGGTGAGCACTGCGGCGACGGCAGGCGGCGGTTCTTTCGGGAGCTCGACGGAATCGGCGCTGCGGCTCATGCGCGAGCGAATGGATGGTGCTGGCCGCACCACAGGAGTGCCCTGAGCACGTTCGAGTGCTCAGGTGGTCACGGCAACGACGACAGCGACGGCGGTGAGCAACGCGGCGGAGCTGAGCTCCGGCAAGCACGGCAGCGGCAGCTAACGGCAGCAATTCGAGGCAAAACTAAGGGGGAAGGTATGGTACTCACCTAGGAGCACACGGTGGCTCGGTGGGAGGTTTAGGAGCAGCAGGCCGGCCGGAATCGAGGTCGAACGGCGGCGGATGCAGAGGGAGAAGACGAAGGGGATCCGGCGATGTGGGGCTCTTCGACTCGGGCTCGTGGATGCAGACGACGGCGCGTCTTCCTGACACGGTGGTGCAGCACGGGGAGGCTGGTGGCCGCGGAGTCGACGCTGCGATGGCGATGGCCGCGCCGGGTGCTTCTCCAGATCGAGGTGGAGAGCGAGAGGAAGAGGGGAAGAGTGGATAGGGACGTCCAGGGGGGCTGCGGTGGAGGCCTTATCCTCTCGGCGGCGCTGTCGCGACGCGAGGAGGCGAGCTGGCTCAGTGGCGACGGCGTCCGGCGTCAGGCACGCGCGCGTGCAGCTGACACGGGGAGGAGAGAGGTGAGAGACGACGGGGGAGCAGGCTGGGCCGGCTGGGCCAGACACTGTGCACTAAGGCCCAGTGCACCGTGGCCTTTCTCTTTTCTTTTTCTGATTCTTTTCTGTTTTCTTTATTCCTTTCTGTTTTGCATTTCTTTGGGCTGCCAAATGGACTTTGTAAAATGTGGGACTTGGCCACATAAATACATTGCAATATTTGGCACTGTCACAAAATTTTTGGGAAGTATTTGAAGTTGTTTGAATTTTTCATAAATGGAAAAGCATTTAACTATGCTGATTTGGCACTGTTTTAATTGCTATAGCCCATTTAAGCAAATAAGTGATGTTGTTTTTCTTAACAATTATTTGTTATGAAATATTTGCTAAATGATGGACTATTTTGCAACCATGTTTGTGCAACTTCAAATTTCACTTGCAATTTGAATTGAATTCAGAGGTGGAGTTTGAAATGAGATATGAATCCATATTGATCAAGCCTTGCAAATCAAAGTGACTTAGCATAATCATGATGGATTACTGTGGCACATTACATGGGGGTGTTACAGCCGGGAGCTCCTCCCTCCGCTCTCCGGTGGAGGAGTAGCGCAAGCAGCAGGCGCGTCGCCGCAGCGCGGGCGCACAGGCATGGACCAACTTCGACCGTCTCCACCGGATTTTCGATCTGGCGCTCTAGCGTCGCCGAGCGGCCGAGCGCGTCTGGTTCGAGGCGAAGGAGGCGGCCGCCGCCAGGGACGAAGCCGTAGCGGCGCGGGTCCCAGCACTGAGGGAGGAGTACGACCTCGCGTTCGTGCTCTGCAACTCCCTCATGGAGCACCACCTCGGCACGGGCAAGTCCGGCTCCGATGATGGTGATGGTGATGACGAGTAGAACTCCGATGATCTAGTTTAAGTTTAAGTTTAAGATCTAGTTTAAGTTTGAACTATGTTTATGCGGCGTGCTAAGAGGAACTATGTTTAATTTATGCTTGTATGAACTATGTTACGTGAAACTCCGATGATGTTTAATGGCGCGAACTAGTAGTTTGAAAATCAAGATGTTTACGGGATCTATTCTGTCTAGGCGTCCGTCGTACCACAAATTTTGTTTACGGGATACCGTAAACAAAATTTGCAGGACGGCGCTTTGAGAGATCTGCTAGAGATGCTCTTACCCGCAAAGTCATTTTGAGCGGTTTCGGCATGTACCTGCAACCAATCCATCGTCCATGCATTCATTCAGATTCGTGCCGCTGTGAATATTCTATTCTTACTTTTCTGCTATACTAGAGATATACTTCATCAAATACAGCTAGTAGCCACCACCTTTGTGCTTATATGGCAGGTATGGATGTCACAGCCCACTCGCTCCCTTCTCTCACACGTAAATTCACCCTTTTATTTCATCTTAGCTAAATTAAATCGTCCATGTCATTTAAACTATAAGTTCATTTTTGAAATAATTCATATATTTGAACTTGCGCCAAGGCCTTTAGAACTAGACCAATCTTGGATACATTTCAAACACGTTTAAATTTCAATGTTTCACATTTCATATGTGAAACAAACCCACTTCACTAGAAATTATGAAAAAACCATTTTTCGATAGAAATATGTGAAACCAACCTATTTCACAGAAACCTTTTTTTACCCAAATATGAAACTGAAATGTCAACTTGTAAAACTGGTAATTTCAAAATGTGTAACAGTTTATTTCAAAAGAGTGAAATATGTTACTTTAAAAAATGTATAATTTAAATAGATGTGGGGTTTTTTTTGAACCAAGTCAGTGGAGGGTGAAATGTAGGTTCTAAATTATGAAATAGTAAATACAGAAAGTAAACTTGTAATGTATCATTGTGAAACTGATTAATTGTAGTATTATATGGATTTTTTTTGGTTTGATATGCAGTTGCATAATTGTGTAATTCAAATCTAGGAAATAACATTTACTTGCACTCTTTTGCAAAAAAAAAAAAAAAAAAACATTTACTTGCACTCCTAAGTGGCTCGAACCCAAAAGATCCCCCCACATGGTTGAACTCAGACATGAGTGGGGAAACCTAATTGGCGGAAAAGGGTTTCCAAACAAATGCATATTTTTGTTGTCATATTAACAAGTTGTGATACTAGGTATGCGCATATTGCTAGAGTTTTCCATAATAATTCTACCACAAAGACTACATCTGTGGCTAGGATTGAGGAGAAACTTGGTGCCTATGTTGTGAAAGAAGAAAAACACTTGACGGCACAATTTATGGTGCATATGTGTTTATTTTCTTTTGTTTGTTTTCTTTACTACATATAAATATGTCCTGTAATATTTTTTGCTCTACAACAAAACCTTATCTTTTGTAGTATAATATTGGTGAAAGAACAATGTTGTAAGAGAGGTTTAGGTGGAATAATTACATTGTAAGCCATGATGAGTGCATTATGTACTCACCATTTCTCGGAGTTTAACTCCGAATAATTCCACTAATTTATTTAACTCAAAATATTCCACTAGCTGTTGTAGAGTCATTAGGTGTTTATTTTCACTCCCAAGGACTTTTCTCGGTGAATTGAGTCAGATTGATTATACTTTACAAAAATGTGGCGGATGTTGGTGGCATGGACGGAGCTACGAAGGGGCACGGGTGTACATATGTTCACCCATTAATTCTGGTATAAGAAAGCAGATTAGGCAGATAAAACACGTATGCATTGGAAAAAAATTCCTCCGTTCTATAATTCTTGTCGTGGTTTTAGTTATTGTGGAACAGAGGTAGTAGCTAGGAAATTCGTAAAATCATTGGTAGGAAAGTAATATTCTTGTTGTTTCTGCTCAGCATTAACCGTCTTCTTCTTCGAGTTCATGGACGGCAGCGTGTCACCGAGTTACCACACCATGACCAGATATGGTCCTAGATGAAAAAGAATCTCGTTCAAGATAAAACCTTTGTTCTAAAGAGGAAATACAGAGATTGATCATCAAATTCTTATTCTGCGGTATCACCCTCTTATCTCAAGCTTCAAAGAAGAGTTATACTATACCACTTGTAAAAAAAAGGAGGTATACTATATCTAGATCAGCACCAGAAACTCTAGACTGCAACTTGAGAGTTTGCTACTTTGTTATTCTTAACAATCCCTTACATAAGCTAAAACTGTACAACAAAACACCCATTTCCGCAAACAGCATGGAGATCAGAAGCTACATATGATCCAGGCAGCTCAGAAGCTTTGAAGAAAAAACATTAGTATCAATCCTCTTGCAGAGGCAGAGGGAGAGGCAGAGTCTTGAGCACATCTCTGAGAGCGTACTGTATGCTATCGCATTTGTGATCAGACATCAAATTGCCAGACAACAGTATCCGCTGGAAATTCTCCCCGGCATCGCCTCTCCAGAGCGTGTACGACTCGTCCTCAACGCCGTTTATATTCTCGACGTCCCTCTGGAGGTAATACAGCGTCCCCGGGAGGAAGAGATCCTCGGGCACATACACGTCTTCTTCGCCGTCAGGCTTCAAAACTTTCGTCGGGCCCTGAAGTCGGGGCGGGTCTTTCGCGGCATCTGTCAGGAGCAATAGCCATGCCAGATTCAGCAAGATATAAAGCCTAATAAACACCATAATGACGATCCCAGATCCACATTACAATCATCTTGGACAAGTGGACTTACCACCGGAGCTAGCTGATGTTGTTACAACTTTTGCGTAATCAGCAAGTTTGTTCGCCACGTCTTGGATGGACGAAACAACTAGCTTAGCATTGGTCACAATATCCACTATATGCTTCCAGTCTTCCTTCTCCAAAACTTTGGCCCTACAAAACAACATGGTTCAGAAACATGTATGCAGATACATCCAAAAGTCTGTCTTTAAACTTCAGAACTTGGAAGTGCTAAACTGCTAATCATAAGAACATGCTACAGGGGAAAAGGGGCTATTCAAAGAAACTTCGAGCACCGCAGCAAGAAGGATAAGCATCAGGTTCGTTGTGCACATGCTACCCAGAAGAAAATTTCCTGACATTAATCTAAAAATGTTTAGTCATTTGCTGCACTTCAGTTTAAGTGCTTACCAATCTGTTTCAATTATGTTGTTTCAATTAGTTCAGAACTAGAAGTGCTAATCATAACAACATGCTAAAGGAGAAAGGGGCAATTCAAAGAAAATTCAAACACCACAGCAAGAAGGATAATCAATCACCAGGTTCGCTGTGCACAGGTTACCTGAAGAAAAATTCCTGACATTTTAATCTAAAAAAATATTTTGCAATCTGGTGACACTTCAATCCCAGTACTTACCAATCTGTTTCAATAATTTCATTTCGCAATCGTGCCAGTGAAGCTGCACTTAACCTAGGAACTATATCATCCTGCAAGACAGAAAAAGACAAGGTAATCATAAAGTCCAGACAGGGAAAAACTAAAACAAGATTTTTACACCAATAAAAGCTTTAATCTAACCTGGAGTACAACAGTGGTGACATAACTTGCGCAACTCTCAGCTATTTCTCTCGATACACAGGGTGGGACTCCAAATCCAACAGCTGAAACTATGTCGGGACTAAATCCAAGCTCCTCCTTGGACTTCTTCCTTAACATTATAGCAAGCAAAGCAGCTGAAGCTCCTCCAAGGGAGTGACCTACCAACCGCAACTTGTAGTCCTGCTTTGAACAAAATTACAGAAGGAAATAAGCAGAGGAAATTGAAGGAAGAGGCAGATATTATGCCTAAAATACTATTTCCCACCTTGTGTTTTTCCAAACATTTTCTGATGATGCTCAACTCATGGCGTAGGTACCATCGAGCGGCCTCGTATGTTCCAAAGTGTGTTGAGAAACCTTTAGGTGACACCTTCTTATCGCTTAATGAAACCAAATCGGTGACAAGGTCATAAACCGTATGGGTCCCACGAATCCCAAGGATGACCAATTTAGCACGTGGATCGATGCCGACGTAATATCCAGGTCTCAAGATACTAGAATCCTTCACAAACTTTAAAACATTCCTCGGCCGGAGCATGCTATGCTTTGCAAGCCCAGTGGCACTGCCCTTATAGCAACCCTTTGCGAGTTCAAGGTGATAAATTAGTTCTTGAACCTAAAAAAAGGGAAAGATGTGAATCCCGGCCCTATCAGATGCGCATGCTAGTGCAAGATCTTTGAGAAGCATAAACAGTCTATAGTAGAGAGTCTAAAATTATAATATTCAGTCATCATGAGCAGACAATTAATAGATCGAGTTGAATTATTTCTGTTCTTCTTCGGTAAAGTGGTGATTGTTGAGATAATCCTGTTGAATAAGATTTCAAGGAGTACAACAATATGAAGGGAAATCAGTAGGACATACCTTCTTATTGGAGGATATCTGGACGCCCTTGAAGGCTTGAGCATTCTTTGCAGAGGCTTGGGTAAGGTAAATGAGGTAGAGGCCGACAGTAAGATCACTGAGGCTCCAGTCCTGTATGCTTACCTTACTGTGCTGGAGGTCACTTATGATCTCACTAAAAGTGCGGGTGCTTGCGGGGATGTTTTCCCCTCCCCCAGTAGCTGCATCCAGATTGTAGGATGTTAGCTTCTCTTCAGTTTTGTAATTTGAGAAATCTGATTGGAGCAGGTTCTATTGCAGAAAAACTCCCTAATTACCCAGTTATGACTTGTGAGTTATGAATGTATCAATCGAAATAGGTGTGAGTCATCAGTCATGTCTGCTATGACCAGAGTAATTGTTCATTTGCCCTAACCTTGCTATGTTATAACGTGATGGCCTCCAAATGTGGTAGTGTCTGATTGATTTCAGTGTGGCATACATAGGATAGGATAGGATAGGGAGTAGTGATTTTGGGGGCAGGTTAGGTTACATTACATACCAAGTGGTCAATTTTATCCATAAAAGTTTCAGGCTTGCTGTGAAACAGGACATTTTAGCAATATCAATGCAAGATCTGGATTATTCTAGTACGTACGTATTTCCTAAAATCATAATCCCTGCGTCTCGCACAGCAATGGATATCGAAATGTATATATTCTACTAGAGCAGAGCAGCATGGGAACCGGAGGAAGCATAGCAATGGAGGAGAAAAGCTTACAGGCGAAGGGCTTCCAGTTGTAGTGCTTGTAGAGCTGCAGCGCGGGCTCCAGGGCCTTGGTCAGCCAGGCCACGTCGGGCCGCCAGGACGTCCATGGCAGGCCGGCGCCCTCGTCGTCGTCGTCGGAGCCCTCCCGCTTGGCCCTCTTGGCGTCCAAGGCGACGGCCGCCGCCCTGGCCCTGGCCTTGTCGTCCTCCGGCTGGGCGGGGGTGGTGGTCCCGCCGAAGAGGAGGCGGGTGAGCGCGGGCGGGAGGATGGTGGGGCGGCTGCGGTGGCGGGTGAGGAGGAGGCGGGCGCGGGAGAGCAGGTGCTTGGCCGCCATGGGATTGGGGGATGGGGTTTGGGGGGCGGTGGGGTGGGCGGGAGGAAGAAGAAAGGAGAAGACCACAGGAGGAGAGGGTTCTGGTCCGGCGGTGGACTCTGCTGGGGAGGAGCAGCACGGCCGTGGCTGGAAAGAATCCTGGCCGTTCATCTGGGGAACGGAAGGTCAAAAATATTTGTAGAGTTCTCTGTCACAAGTCTTGGCACTCATGAGATGGGAGGAGAGGAGGGACATATTATTTGGAGATTGCGAACCCTTGTCCTAGTGCTATGGGATGGCTTATATAGAGTGCGCAATCACCTCATCTAGTTGCGTCACAAGGGAATTGATGGATGAAGTTTATTACAGGCGTTACTATCGCTAACTGAAGCCTTTATTGCTAGTAACGCTTAGGATCATGCGCCTTCCGATGTTCCAGCTTCCACGTTGGCCGTTCGCCTCCTTTGTCCGAGTGTTGGTAAAGTGGCCGAGTGGATCGCAGGCGACCGAGTGGACAATCAACGTCCGAGTGGACGATATTCATCCGAGTGAAATAAGTCTTGATGATCGTTTAATTGTATTTATGGCTCGGAAGCCTTAATGTTTATTGGTGCGGGGCCACGGGCAAGGCCCAAGATGCACTCTTTGTGACCCTACTTGTAGTAGGTGATCCCAACATTAGTCTCTGAATCGGTTGAAGTTTTGTAGAGCGAATTCACTAAAGACTCGACTTGTCCCGAGTACCGTAGAGGTATTCAGGCTCCGTCATCAAGTTTTAGCCATCCATGATCTGAGCAAAACTACAACGGATTTTGGAGCAGGTGCTTCCCGAATGATCGAGGTTAGTTGACTGTGAGGGGAAACTTGGTGGCACTCGTACATCTCTCTAGAGAGACCGACTAGTGGTCCGAGTGTGGACGTGCCATGAAAAAACTTGAGCAGCGATGCTAGCGCGTGGTGTGATTCTTCGAAAAGATGCCACTCATTATCCCAGGGAACGCCAACACAGGCTAACTACAAGTCCAAGTTCATGAAATTTACGCCTTGGAGCTTAGAAGAAGGGCAAGTGAATCCGCTGGGGAGCGTTGATCTCATCCTATAACAGTTCTAAAGATGACTTCAGTTGGAAAATTTCTTTTTAGAGTGTCCGCCCAAGTGGCTTTGATGTGCGAGCAAGCTCTTGGTGGACCGAATGTTTCTTTAGGAAAGAATGCGTTGGCGGATCCAACTGATTGTCCGACCGGCGAAATTTGTGGGATTTGAAGATCTCGCGCGCACGTTCTCACGAAATCTCCGTGTTCGTGGGGAAAGTGGGGCACGACGCCTCGATTTGCGGGCCGAAACATCGCCACCTGTCCCACTTTTCCTTACACGGCGGATCCTGCGGATCTCGTGGGTGTCGTTGGATCTTGGACCAACGGTGACAGATTGATCTGGCGGATTTACCCAGGGTATAAACTAGAGAGGCATCGGGGTAAATTCAGGTCCCCTTCTTCTCTTCCACACTTCCCCTTCGAGCTCCCTCTCGCTCTCCGCTCGACTCCGCTGCCGCCTGCGAAGATGGGGAGGGACAAGACCGTGTTGAACAGCAGTTGCACCGCCGTACACCTTCTCGGTGGCGTCGCTCAGAAGGTGTTCAACGAAATGTCTGGGAAAGTGGAGGAAGAAAGAAACTCCGTCTCCTGCGTCCGTTTTCCCCCTACCATGTCATCCCCGACAGCGGGCCCGGCCCGTCAGTTTTTCTGTCAAAACATGGTCAATCGACCGTTTAGTGCTTTCGGCAACGCGAGTACTCAAAATCTGTGTTTTGAACAAACTTTTATGAAAACGATAGTTTTGGGCACTATCGAACGCAATTGTGGTGGTTTTTGGCAATTTACTCCATCTGATACCTACCCGGATCATCTGACCAATGCCTGGACAGTCCGGGTAGCTACCCAGGCGATCCGGCCCTACCTGCTAGCATCTCAGCCCATGAGGTCATGTAACCCCCTCTTTCGTCCCTAAATGTACTAGCACTATAAATACACGACACCCACCTCTTTCTTAGGGTTAGTAAAGCATATTTTCCGAAATAAACATCAAACTTTATTAATTAGAAATAACAGTTACATCGTCAATAAGAAAAGATACAATATCCTCCATCGGCTCCTCAAACCAATCCTCTGTCATGGAAAATTTCGCTATCCTAGCAAGTTCATGAGCAACCTTATTTGCATCCCTATTACAATGTTCAAACCTAGTAATCGGAAAATCACATGCCATAAAGTAGCAATCGTCAAACACTGCCGCCGCTGCTCCCGTCGATTGTCCTCCATTCTTCATTGTGTCAATCACTTTCATATTGTCAGAGTTGATAATAAGGCGATTGCAACCCACCCTTTGTGCAAGTAGTAAACCAAACCTAAGAGCCAATGCTTCTGTTGTGAGTACATCAGCACACCATTCCATCCTCCAGTTTCCGGCAACAATGAACCTTCCTTTTTCATCTCTGAGAATAGCCCCCGCCGTGCCCCTAAGCAGATCATGATCAAAAGAAGCATCAACATTCAGTTTAACAAAGCCCAAAGGGGGCCTGGTCCATCCTCCTATTTTACTGGTTGCCTTTATGGGAGTGGGCATTGACATGCATAGTTAGACGTTATAGCATGTGACCCCATCGAAGTTTGTTGTGCATCTTAAAACTTTTCTTCATGGACCAGTTTACGTCTATCCCACCATAATTACCAAGCTGTTATAGCTATCAATTCACGCGTGATCTGGAGACCCAATACAGACAATTCTTGATCTGGCATAAGTAGTAAAAATTCAAAAACTGCATCTCCCGCCCGATCGACAACACAAGCTCTATTAATTGTCTCATGCAATCCTAACTTGTCCCAAACCTCCTTTGCCTTCTGACACAGAAACAAGATGTGTTTTGTGTCTTCTGGTCCATTTGAGCATGATGGGCATATATATGGGTGAAACTTTCATGTGTCTATTAGCAAGCGTAACACGACACGGGATAGTTCCATGCAATGTACGCCAAATGAAGATTTTAAGCTTTGCCGGACAAGATAATTTCCAGGTCTTCCCCCAAATAGGATTAACCTTGGTTCTACCCATAGCATTTGTATGTTGCAATTTCCTCCCATGTTGTTGGTTCCATTCCTTCAAATAAGTTGATCGAACAGTGAACAACCCATTATTATTTTTGTGTAACTCCAAGCAATGAAATCCGACATATTAAGCATCGGGAGGGGAATCGCGAGCACCCTTTGAGCAAGGCATATTTGATTAGAACCTTGAGAGCTTTGCTCATATACCACTCCAAGACCTCCTTGGAGACGATCCCATAGGGATTCAAGACCTCCCTCCTTAGGGTTGGGGAGAAACTACTCCCTCAAGATCTTAATTCCTCCATCTTTTACTTATTCTTTTTATTTTGGATCTATGTGCTTATATGGAGACAGTGGATGTGTGATTGGTTTATTATTTGAGAGTTCCTCTTGTTCTTGTGATTTGAGTGTTTCTCTGGTTTTCCTCTCAAGTGCGAAAAAATTACACCACGTACATACGTGCCTATGTAAAGGAGAGCTGCATGAGCAAGCTTCGGCCGGTTGCCCGATTTAAATCATTATTACTGTAGTCATCATGTTATTATTAGCCATTGTCCTTCCAAACGCCCGCCGCCGAGCGGATCTGGGCCAGCCCTCCTTCCTCTTATTAGTTGCAGATTGTGCCGTAACCCCTGCAATTTGTTCCATGTTTTGTACCTAATTGCAGATTGTGCCGTAACCCCTGCAATCTTCTCGTTTGCTTTATGCTTTAATTAATTTTCACAACTGCTTAGCTTTTCTAGAGAGGGTGTATTTGTCTTCTTTTCATCTTAGTTTTGAGCTATCCCTTGTTTCCTTATATGTTCTGAGATAGTCAAGGGACCAGTTGCAGGATGAAAAAGGACGCAGCAAGGTCGGGTGACCCCAATCCCCCAAAGCCAAGAAGGCGTCCGGGCTCATTTTTCATTTTCATGTGAGTTGTTAACACTATTCTCAAGCCGATTTTGTTTTTATGCAACTGGCTTGTCTCTCACTTCCCATTTTTTTTTGTAGGGAGGAGCATTTCAGGAAGGAATTCAATTTGAAGAATCCTAGGCAGCCTGCCTGGGTTGCAAGTCGAGCAGGAGCCAAGCAGATGAAAGAAGATGTGAGTTGTTGTTTGAAAACAATAAATGTCTGCTGCATAGTTTAAACATTGTCATCTTGTTTATGTTCCATTAAATGCAGGAGAAGGCTCCTTTTCAGAGAAAGGCTCAAGAGCTTGCTGTTGAGTATTTTGACAAGAAACGTTGCTATAACAATCCAGAGCCACAGGTACACCCGACCTTGCTCTGTTTCAGCTTGCTTGCTGTGGCTATAACAATCGAATACCGTGTGTCCTTCCAGCTTTGTCCCGTGTTTTGAACCAGTAAAATTTGATGCTCTGTTTCAGGGAGTTGATCCACCGACGTCAGGCTCAGAGGGCGTGCGGATGCACTCAGACAAGGAGGGCACACTGGCACAGGTTGAACACTCTGATGCTTGTGTTTTGTTGATGAGCATTTTGTATGTATACTAACTAGTATTCGATTTCTCTACACCAGAAACAAAAAGTAGTTAGATTTTATTTATGGTTCCTCTTGTGGAGTTAAAGTAAGATTTGATGCTCTGTTTCAGGGACATGATCCACTGATGTCAGGCTCGGAAGGCATGCAGATGCACCCAGATGAGGAGGACGCACAGGCACAGGTCTCATGCTTGTTAGAGCACGGACATTGGTTCTGTTTAGCTAACAAGATAACCAACATAACCTCCGTCCCTCCCTCCAGACAAGCTTATTTAGGGGGTTTCTAAACTGTATCTTGTTTAAATCTTGCTCCCCAGGCCGCTCCCCCACGCCCTGCAGGCTGCAGCGATGACGTCTTTTTGGTCGCTGCGGCCTCCCCAGACCGCCTCCACCTCTGCCACAATGGCGTCCACGTATGATGGTGCAAGTTGCGAGCATGTCGAGGACTGGTCCTCCGTGTCATTGTGGACCAACGTGCAGCACGAGGAGGAGCTGAGCGGGCCAGAACCATCGCCGGAGTCGGTCAAGCCAAGAAGGCAGAGTTTGAGGTGAAGCCCGCATCTTCACTTGAACTAGTGAGTGTGTGCGTGTGTGTCAACAAACAAACAGACATTCTTGATGATGTTTGTTTCTCTTGATTCACAGAGACAGAGATGGAGGAGGCGCTGCCAAGCCGATGATAAACAAGAGACAGAGAAGAATGTTCATTGAGTGAGCCATGGTTGAACAACTCAAGGAAGAATGTTTTGTTTGATATCGTAAGAATGTAGGAGTAGTATATGTAACTGAAGAAAGAGGATGTACATCTAGGTAGCAGTAGTAGTGATGAGTAATTTCTCTCCGGCGCAAACGCAACAGGCTAGCTAGACCATTGTATATTTGCTTGGGCAATTGGTTGAACAACTGAAGGAAGAAGGTATATTGATTCATGCAAGCACAAGTAATTAGCACATACAGGAACATGTTTTTTTTTAGAACAACATACAGGAACATGTGAGTATTGCACTGAACATGTGAGAAGAATAAAGTTGACTCCGATGCAGAGGCCGTTGATGAAGACAAAGAGGAGGCTGTTTCGGAACCTAAAGTAATCAGAGATGCAACGAAATATAAGAGGAGAAAGCCCCCATTGATGATGTCCTGGATTATGGGGTACTCACCATGTCGTCTCGCGGCCAGAAGGGCCGGGCCGAGGACCCCCGTGGCGGTTCATTAACGGGCCACTTGGAGAGACCCATGACACATACAACGGAGATTCCACAAGACTTTGCGCATAAGAGGATTACTCCTGTAGTCCTAGGCCTCTCGTACATTATATAAACTGAGGCTAGGCTAGTCAATAGATCATCTCAGATTCGTTAGAATCTCATACAACAATCTCGTGGTAGATACATGTACCACTAATTCTGAACTACTTTTTGAACACTTCGTCTCCCGCTAATTACTCATATTCGTAGAATGTGCAAGGTGTCGCTCCCCGTGACCTTACTTTTGCCTTGAGTATGGTCACAATGGGAGTACCATAGGTAGTATCATGCATGCCAACTGAGGCATTTTGCTGAGGTGTGCTACTCCCGTAGGAGTTGTTGAGTTTTCCTAAAGAGGAAGGGTGATGTAGCACAGAAGCAAAAGTATTCCCCTCAGTTAAGAACCAAGGTTTAATCGAACCAATAGGAGTCAACAAGCTAACAAGATAAGCAGCACCTGCACACAAACAAAATACATACTTGCACCCAACTTGGCAAGGGGGTCAAGCCCCTCGCCTCGCTAGTTACAAGGTTAAAACCAAATATATGGATAGATAATGGTATAGTGAAACGACAAAATAATAAAAGAAAATAAAGAGGAAATTTTGTAGAAGAAAGTATTGATGGAAAATGGACCCCGGGACCATAGGTTCACTGGTGGTATCTCTCACTCGAAAGCAGACAATGGCATGGTAGACAAATTACTGTTGGTCAACTAACAGAAAAGCAACCTTTACAACTATTATCATTCATGGCATAATCTTGTATAGGCATTACGTCCGTGATAAGTAGACCGTTATCCAACTGCATCAACTACTATTACTCCATCCCGAAACTACTATCCAGCATGTATCTCAAGGTATTAAGTTTACTAGAAATAGAGCAACGGAATAAGCAAGATGACATAATGTAGACAGAAAGAAATCTAGCAATAAGATAAATCCCCGTCGTTTTATCCTCAGTAGAACAATACAAATACGTGTCTTGTCCCCATTCTGTCACTAGGATATATAACACCGCAAGATTGAACCCACTACTATGCACCACTTTCTCTGAAGAACTACCCATCTATCTTGGCCAGAGAAGACAAATAGATCGGAAAGCATACATAGCTACTTAATTATACATTAAAGAAATTTCAAAAGATTCAATAAAATTCAATGGACAATCTGATCATAAATCCACAATTCATCGGATCCCAACAAACACACCACATAAATTACATCGGAATGATCTTGATCAACAAGAACATGGTATTGAAGATCCAAAAGAGAGAGAGAGAGAGAGAGAGAGAGAGAGAGAACTAAGATGCTTGCTATGCCTGAAGGTGACACTATGGATGGAGAGATTGCTAACGAATTTCTTGCTTGTAAGAATAGAGATGATCTTAAGAAATTGATGAATACGCTGAAAGAAAAAGCTATGAATGAAATGATGAAGCACGATCCAAAATTTGCAACCTCTCCTATTTTTGTTGATGATAAGGATTACGAATTCCCCGACCCTGAACTTATTACCTTGGTAGAATACGATCCTTTTTATGGTTATGAATCTGAAACCGTAGTGGCACATCTTACTAAGCTGAATGAAATTGCCACTGTATTTACTCAAGAGGAGAAGATTCGCTACTACTATATCCTTATGTTGTTTCCTTTCTCATTAAAGGGTGATGCTAAAGGTTGGTTTAACACTCTTGCTCCTAGATGTGTGCGTAGCCCCGAGGATATGATTTACTATTTCTCTGAAAAATATTTCCCTGCCCATAAGAAACAAGCTGCTTTGCAGGAAATATATAACTTTGTGCAACTTGAGGAAGAACATCTCCTTCAAGCTTGGGGGATGCTTCTCCAACTACTATATGCCTTGCTTGATCATCCTCTTAAGAAAAATGAAATACTTGATATCTTTTATAATGGATTAACCGATGCTTCTAGGGACTACCTAGATAATTGTGCTGGTTCTGTTTTCAGGGAGAGAACTGTTGAACAAGCTCAGAAATTATTGAACAACTTACTGAAAAATGCCGATGATTGGACACTTCCTGAGCCACCACCTGAGCCAACTCCAAAGAAAGAGGTATTCTATTCCTCAGTCTAGAAGATATGCAAGAAGCAGAGAAATATATGAAAGTGAAATGTATTAAATCTGAAAAATGTCAAGAATCTACTACCCATGGAAGAAATACATGGACTCGATATCCCAACACAGGTAGTAGAGGTAAATTCTGTTTATAGATTTGATGAGGGTGATATTCCTTATAATAAATCTCCTAGTCAGTGTTTAGATGAATTTGACAACTTCATCGTTAAACAAGAAAATTTCAAGGGATTTCTATTTTCGAGCCCCTGGTTCCTTAGTTGTGCTCAGTTTTGTCCAAGGCAACTAATTTTGCTCACTTTTCCCCTCCCCACTCCACCACCTGCTCACAGAAGGCCAAACGGAGCATTGCCATCCAGTCAACGACATTGACCGTTACCTCCTGACTAGTGGGCCGGGGTGATATCCTGACAGGTGGGGCAA
The DNA here is from genome assembly GCA_039707655.1 of Elymus sibiricus. NCBI lineage: Eukaryota > Viridiplantae > Streptophyta > Magnoliopsida > Poales > Poaceae > Elymus > Elymus sibiricus. The sequence continues at coordinate 1,876,295 of CM077670.1, read as the reverse complement.
CGTACATTCTACGCGACATTTTTTAACGCATAATAGAAGGAGAGATACGCAGTTGGTAATAAAAAAGATGTTGTGCGACATTTTAAGGCAGAAATAACTAATTAACGACCAGGCGATAAACGGTCGTCAACGGAATGAGCTTATGTTAAGGCAGGTGGGTCCCCCATGCCAGACAGAACCCTCCCTGCTCCCCTGTTCTTTCTCGGCGGCGGGCGGCGGGCTTTGGAGCTATCGTTCTCGGCTGCGGCGGATGAGGTGAGTGAATTTGGAGCCCTACTCGATGTCGATTTAGATCTGACCGCGGCGCCTCTGTTTTCGGATGCTTTGTAATCTAGATTGTGGGTGGGGGGGGGGGCTGTGATGGGGAACGAAGCATGAAAATCAAAAAAAATTCCTACGAACACCCAAGATCTAATCTAGGAGATGTATAGCAACAAGAGGGGAGTGTGTCTACATACCTTTGTAGACCGAAAGCGTTAGTGTCATAACGCGATTGATGTAGTTGTACTCTTCACGATCCAATCGCGATCCAATCCGATCTAGTGCCGAACGGACGTCACCTCCAAGATTAGCACACGTTCAGCTCGATGGCGTCCTCTCCTTCTTGATCCAGCAAGCGAGGGAGAGGAGGTAGATGAGATCGGAACCAGCACGGCGGTATGGTGGTGGTGGCAGCAGCGGAATTCCGGCAGGGCTCCGCCAAGCGCGTACCGAGGAGAGGTGGGAGGAGTTGGGAGCGACGGAGGGCAAGGGTGGAAGGGTGGCTGTCCCCAACGCCTCCCCACCTTTATATAGCCATGGAGGGGGCTGGTGACTTGCCCTCCAAGCCCCTAGGGTCGTTGGTCAAGGGGGGAGGAAGGAAATCCCTCCTTTCCTTTCCCCACCGATCATTATCCCCCTTTTTTAGGGATCTTGATCTTATCCCTTCGGGATATGATCCTATTCCTTGTAAGGGGGATCTTGGTGCGCCTAGACCAGGGGTGTGGGGCCTTTCCCCACTACCCATGTTCATGTGGGTCCTCCCATGCAGGTGGGCCCCATTCTGGAACCTTCTAGAACCTTCCCGGTACAATACCAAAAAACCGAACTTTTTCCGGAACCCAAAATATGACTTCCCATATATAAATCTTTACCTCCGGACCATTCCGGAGCTCCTCATGATGTCCGGGATCTCATCCGGGACTCCGAACAACCTTCGGACTTTCTGCTATTAATATCTCAATACTACCCTAGCGCTACCGAACGTTAAGCGTGCGACCCTACGGCTTCGGGAACATGCAGACATGACCGAGACTCCTCTCCGGTCAATAACCAATAGCGGGACCTGGATGCCCATATTGATTCCTACATATTCAACAAAGATCTTTATCGGTTGAACCACGATGTCAAGGTTTCAGTTAATCCCGTATATAATTCCCTTTGTCCGGCGATATGTTACTTGCCCGAGATTCGATCATCGGTATCTCCATACCTAGTTCAATCTCGTTACCGGCAAGTCTCTTTACTCGTTCCGTAATACAAGATCTTGCGACTAACTCATTAGCCACATTGCTTGCAAGCTCTTTACGATGTTGTATTACCGAGAGGGCCTAGAGATATCTCTCCGTCACACGGAGTGACAAATCCCAGTCTCGATCCATGCAACCCAATAGACACCTTCGGAGATACCTGTAGAACACCTTTATGATCACCCAGTTATGAAGTCACGTTTAATAGCACACAAGGTATTCCTCCGGTATCCGGGAGTGACATGATCTCATGGTCTAAGGAACTGATACTTGACATGAAGAAAGCTATAACAAATAACTAAACGATTTGATGCTAAGCTTACGGTTGGGTCTGTCCATCACATCATTCTCCTAATGATGTGATCCCGTTATCAAATGACAACTCATGTCTATGGTTAGGAAACCTTAACCATCTTTGATCAACGAGCTAGGCTAGTAGAGGCTTACTAGGGACATGGTGTAGTTTATGTATTCACACATGTATTTAAGTTTCCGATCAATACAATTCTAGCATGGATAATAAACATTTATCATGAACGGGAAATATGATAATAACCATTTTATTATTGCCTATAGGGCATATTTCCAACAGTCTCCCACTTGCACTAGAGTCAATAATCTAGTTTACATAATTATGAATCTAACACCCATGGAGTCCTGGTGCTGATCATGTTTTGCCCGTGGAAGAGGTTTAGTCAACGGGTCTGCCACATTCAGATCCGTATGTACTTTGCAAAGTTCTATGTCTCCATCCTTAATGTAATTACGAATGGAGTTGAAGTGGCACTTGATGTGCTTAGTCTTCTTGTGAAACCTGGGTTCCTTGGCAATAGCAATGGCAACAGTGTTGTCACAAAAGATAGTCATTGGATCCGATGCACTAGGTATCACCCCTAGGTCGGATATGAACTCCTTCATCCAGACTCCTCCTTGTGCTGCTTCCAAAGCAGCTATATACTCCGCTTCACATGTAGATCCCGCTATGACGCTCTGCTTGGAACTACACCAACTGACTGCTCCGCCATTCAAAATAAATACGTATCCGGTTTGTGACTTCGAGTCATCCGGATCAGTGTGAAAGCTAGCATCGACGTAACCCTTTATGACGAGCTCTTCGTCACCTCCATAAACGACAAACATGTCCTTAGTCCTCTTTAGGTACTTAAGGATATTTTTGACCGCTGTCCAGTGATCCACTCCTGGATTACTTTGGTACCTCCCTGCCAGACTTATGGCAAGGCACACATCAGGTCTGGTACACAGCATGGCATACATTATAGAGCCTATGGCTGAGGCATAGGGGATGACCTTCATCCTTTCTCTTTCTTCTGCCGTGGTCGGGCTTTGAGTTTGACTCAACTTCACACCTTGCAATACAGGCAAGAACCCCTTCTTTGACTGGTCCATTTTGAACTTCTTCAAAATCTTGTCAAGGTATGTGCTTTGTGAAAGTCCTATTGAGCGTCTCGATCTATCTCTATAGATCTTGATGCCCAATATGTAAGCAGCTTCACCCAGGCCTTTCATTGAAAAACTCTTGTTCAAATAACCCTTTATGCTTTCCAGAAATTCTATATCATTTCCAATCAATAATATGTCATCCACATATAGTATTAGAAATGCTACAGAGCTCCCACTCACTTTCTTGTAAATACAAGCTTCTTCATAAGTTTGTATAAAACCAAAAGCTTTGATCACCTCATCAAAGTGTATATTCCAACTTCGAGATGCTTGCACCAGTCCATAGATGGATCGCTGGAGCTTGCATACCTTGTCAGCACCCTTAGGATCGACAAAACCTTCCGGTTGCATCATACACAACTCTTCCTTAAGGAAACCGTTAAGGAACGCTGTTTTGACGTCCACCTGCTAGATTTCATAGTCGTAATAGGCGGCAATTGCTAACATAATTCTAGCAGACTTAAGCATCGCTACGGGTGAGAAAGTCTCATCGTAGTCAACTCCTTGAATTTGTCAGAAACCCTTTGCGACAAGTCGAGCTTTATAAACGGTGACATTACCATCGACGTCTGTCTTCTTCTTAAAGATCCATTTATTCTCAATGGCCTACCGGTCATCGGGCAAGTCCACCAAAGTCCATACTTTGTTTTCATACATGGATCCTATCTCAGATTTCATGGCCTCAAGCCTTTTGTCGGAATCTGGGATCATCATTGCTTCTTCATAGTACGTAGGTTTGCCGTTGTCTAACAACATGACTTCCAAGACAGGATTACCGTACCACTCTGGTGCGGAACATACCCTGGTCGACCTACGAAGTCCAGTAGTAACTTGATCTGAAGTTTCATGATCATCATCATTAGCTTCCTCTCCAGTTGGTGTAGACATCACGGGAACTGCTTTCTGTGATGTGCTGCTTTCCAATTTGAGAGAAGGTATGATTACCTCATCAAGTTCTACTTTCCTCCCGCTCACTTCTTTCGAAAGAAACTCCTTCTCTAGAAAGGACCCATTCTTGGCAACAAAGATTTAACCCTCGGATCTGTGATAGAAGGTATACCCAATGGTCTCTTTAGGGTATCCTATGAAGATGCACTTCTCCGCTTTGGGTTCGAGCTTATCCGGCTGAAGCCTCTTGACATAAGCGTCGCATCCCCAAACTTTAAGAAACAACAACTTAGGTTTCTTGCCAAACCACAACTCATACGGTGTCGTCTCAACGGATTTAGACGGTGCCCTATTTAAAGTGAATGCGGCTGTCTCTAATGCATAACCCCAAAATGATAGTGGCAAATCGGTAAGAGACATCATAGAATGCACCATATCCAATAGAGCACGATTACGACGTTCGGACACACCATTACGCTATGGTGTTCTGCTACTTGTAGTCTGCGTTGGTATTTTCCTCGAAGAGGAGAGGATGATGCAGAATAGTAGAGATAAGTATTTCCCTTAGTTAAGAACCAAGGTTATCAATCCAGTAGGAGAACCACGACAAAATCCAGTGAACATCACCTACACACACAAAAGCAAACACACCCAATGCAAATAAGAGGGTTGTCAATCCTCTTAGCGGTTACTTGCAAGGATTAAGTCTGATAGAGATAAATTGATAAAGTAAATTACTAAACTAAATAAAATTAAATAAATTGCAGCAATGTATTTTTGGTTTTTTATATATGATTAAATAGACCCAGGGGCCATAGTTTTCACTAGAGGCTTCTTTCTCGAACAAATAGCATACGGTGGGTAAACAAATTACTGTTGGGCAATTGTTAGAAAAGCAAATAATTATGACGGATTCATGGCAATGATCATGTATATAGGCATCACGTCCGAGACAAGTAGACCGACTCCTGCCTGCATCTACTACTATTACTCCACTCATCGACCGCTATCCAGCATGCATCTAGAGTATTAAGTTAATAAAAACAGAGTAACGCCTTAAGCAAGATGACATGATGTAGAGAAGAAAATTCAAGCAATATGAATAAACCCCATCTTTTTATCCTTAATGGCAACAATACAAATACGTGTCATGTCCCTTTCTGTCACTGGGATTGAGCACCGCAAGATTGAACCCATCACAAAGCACCTCTCCCATTGCAAGATAAACCAATCTAGTTGGCCAAACCAAATCGATAGATCAGAGAGAAATACAAAGCTATATTTAATCATGCATAAAAGAGTTCAGAGAAGACTCAAATATTTCTCATGAATAATCTGATCATAAACTCACAATTCATCGGATCCCAACAAACACACCGCAAAAGAAGATTACATCGGATAGAACTTCAAGAACATCGAGGAGAACATGGTATTGAAGATCAAAGAGAGAGAAGAAGCCATCTAGCTACTAACTATGGACCCGTAGGTCTGTGGTAAACTACTCACACATCATCGGAGGGGCAACAAGGTTGATGTAGAAGCCCTCCGTGATCGATTCCCCCTCTGGCAGTACCGGAAAAGGCCTCCAGATGGGATCGCGGAAGAACAGAGGCTTGCGGCGGTGGAAAGGTTTTTTCTTCTGGCGCCTGGATGGTTTCCGAATATTTGTGAATTTATAGGAGTGGATTTAGGTCAAACGGAGCCACGTGGGCCCCACAAGGCAACACGGCACGCCCCCTGGGGTCGTGCCCTGTTGCCATGTGAAGCCTCCGTGAGGCTTCTGGCCTCCTCCCGAAGCTTCCAAGGTCTCTTATGTCCAAAAAAATCTCCAAAAAGTTTCATGGCATTTGGACTTCGTTTGGTATTGATTCTCTGAAAAGCCAAAAACAAGCAGAAAACAGCAACTGGCACTGGGTACTAGGTTAATAGGTTAGTCCCAAAAATTGATATATAATTGCATATAAAAACATCCAAGATTGATACTATAATAGCATGAAACAATCAAAAATTATAGATACGTTGGAGACGTGTCAAGCATCCCCAAGCTTAATTCCTGCTCGTCCTCGAGTAGGTAAATGATAAAAACAGAATTTTTGATGTGGAATGCTACCTAACATGTTCATCATGTAATCTCTTTTACCGTATGAATAATAAGATCCAAATGATTCAAAGCAATAGTCTATAATTTGATATAAAGACATCAATACTCAGGCATACTAACAAACAATCATGCCCTTCAAAATAACGATGCTAAAGAAAGTTATCCCTACAAAATCATATAATCCTGTCATGCTCCATCTTCTTCACACAAAGTATTTATCATGCACTACCCTGATGACAAGCCGAGCAATTGGTTCATACTTTTTAACGCGCTTCAGCTTTTTCAACCCCCACGCAATACATGAGCGCAAGCCATGGACATAGCACTATGGGTGGAATAGAATATGATGATAGAGATAATAAGGGGAAGTCAAAAAGAAGAAGATAGTCTCACATCAACGCGGCTAATCAACGGGCTATGGAGATGCCCATCAATTGATGTTAATGCGAGGAGTAGGGATTGCCATGCAACGGATGCACTAAGAGCTATAAGCGTATGAATGCTTAACAATGGAAACTAAGTGGGTGTGCATCCAACTTGCTTGCTCATGAAGACCTCAGGCATTTGAGGAAGCCCATCATCGGAATATACAAGCCAAGTTCTATAATGAAAAATTCCCACTAGTATATGAAAGTGATAACATAGGAGACTCTCTATATGAAAACATGGTGCTACTTTGAAGCACAAGTGTGGAAAAAGAGGATAGTAACATTGTCCCTTCTCTCTTATTCTCTCATTTTTTTTCGTGGGCTCTTTTGGCCTCTTTTTTATTTTATTTTATTTTATTTTATTTTTCGTCCGGAGCTTCATCCCGACTTGTGGGGGAATCATAGCCTCCATCATCCTTTCCTCACTGGGACAATGCTCTAATAATGATGATCATCACACTTTTATTTACTTAGAACTCAACATTACAACTCGATACTTAGAACAAAATATGACTCTATATGAATGCCTCTGGCGGTGTACCAGGATGTGCAATGATCTAGCGTAACATGTATAAAAAATGATGAACGGTGGCTTTGCCACAAATACTATGTTAGCTATATGATCATGCAAAGCAATATGACAATGATAATGTGTGTCATATAAAAAGAACGGTGGAAGTTGCATGGCAATATATCTCGGAATGGCTATGGAAATGCCATGATAGGTAGGTATGGTGGCGGTTTTGAGGAAGATATAAAGAGGCTTATGTGTGATAGAGCGTATCATATCACGGGGTTTGGATGCACCGGCGAAGTTTGCACCAACTCTCGATGTGAGAAAGGGCAATGCACGGTACCGAAGAGGCTAGCAAATTGTGGAAAGGTGAGAGTGCGTATAATCCATGGACTCACATTAGTCATAAAGAACTCACATGCTTATTGCGAAAGTTTATTAGCCCTCGAAGCAAAGTACTACTATGCATGCCCCTAGGGGGATAGATTGGTAGGAAAAGACCATCGCTCGTCCCCGACCGCCACTCATAAGGTAGACAATCAATACTAAATCATGCTCCAATTTCCTAGCATAACGACAGATCATACGTGCATGCTTCGGGAATCACAAACCTTAACACAATTATTCTTACTAAACCACAATCAACTACTAGTACCTCCCCCATATTACCATCTTAATATCACAAAACTATTGCAAGGAATCAAGTTTATCATATTCAGTGATCTACATGAAAGTTTTTATTATATCCCTCTTGAATACCTATCATACCGAGACCATTCTTTTTAACATGTGCAAATTGCCATTGCTATTTATTAGACTCTCAAAAAGATATAAGTGAAGCATGAGAGTGCAACTATTTCTTTAAAATATAACCACCGTCGTGCTCTAAAAGATATAAGTGAAGCACTAGAGCAACTGCCTATAAGTGAAGCACATAGAGTATTCTAACAAATTCCGAATAATGTGTGTCCCTCTCAAAAAGGTGTGTTCAGCAAAGATGATTGTGACAAACTAAAAAGCAAACAAAAGCAAACAAACTATAGCACAAGACGCTCCAAGCAAGACACATATCATGTGATGAATAAAAATATAGCTCCAAGTGAGTTACCGATAGATTGTAGATGAAAGAGGGGATGCCATCCGAGGCATCCCCAAGCTTGGACGCTTGAGTATTCCTTGAATACTACCTTGGGGTGCCTTGGGTATCCCTAAGCTTAAGCTCTTGCCTCTCCTTATTCCTTTATCCATCGTAGTCTCACCCAAAACTTGAAAACTTCAGCACACAAAACTCAAAGAAACCTCGTGAGATCCATTAGTATAACAAATAAATCTTTGACTATATGTGCTGTAGTAAATTGATTCATATTTAATATTGGCATAATTCTACTGTTCTCCAACTTCTCCATGACTCATACCCCCCGATACGATCCATAGATACATCAAAATAAGCAAACTATGCAACAAAAACAAAATCTGTCTAAAACAGAACAGTCTGTAAAGATTGAATTTATGGTCATACTTCTGTAACTCCAAAAATTCTGAAAAGGTAGGAAAACGTGGGCAATTAATATTTCAATACTGTGTAAAAATTTCAGCAATTATTGACATTCCACCGAAAAACAAAAATTCCTGCACTGGACGCAAAAGTTTCTGTTTTCAAATAGCATCTATCATACTATCTTCCAAATCACCCCAAAGGCATTAATTGGCACAAACACTAATTAAAAGGTAAAAACACAATCATAACAGAGGCTATAATCATGTAATCACACAAAAACAGAAAGTAAAACAAAAAATATTTTATTCGTTGGGTTGCCTCCCAACAAGCGCTATTGTTTTATGCCCCTAGCTAGGCATAATGCATAGTTTCAAGTGTTGTCATCCTTGGTACTAACTCCATAGGTAGCCCTCATAATAGATTCATATGGTGGTTTAATTTTCTTTCTAGGGAAGTGTTCCATCCCTTTTCTTAATGGAAATTTAAATCTTATATTACCTTCTTTCATATCAATAATAGCGCCAATAGTTCGTAAAAAGGGCCTACCAAGTATTATAGGACAAGACGGGTTGCATTCAATATCAAGAACAATAAGATCCACAGGCACATAATTTCTATTAGCAAGAATAAGCACATCATTTATTCTACCCAATGGCTTTTTAATAGTAGAATCCGCAAGATGTAAATTAAGGGAACATTCATCCATTTCGGTAAGGCCTAGCACATCACATAAAGATTTTGGAATAGTAGAAATGCTAGCACCCAAATCACGTAAAGCATTGCATTCATAATTTTTAATTTTGACTTTAATAGTAGGTTCCCATTCATCATACAATTTTCTAGGAATTGAAACTTCCAACTCAAGTTTTTCTTCGTGAGCTTTTATCATAGCTTCAACAATATGTTTAGTAAAAGCTTTGTTTTGTTCATAAGCATTTAGTGAATTTATCATGGATTGCAACAAGGACATGCATTCAACCAAAGAGCAACTATCATAATTAAAGTTATTGTGATCCAAAGTAGTGGGCACATCACTATTTAAAGTTTTTTCCTCTCCAAACCCACTTTTTTCATTTTTATCTTTAAGATCATCACCCTTCAAGCAATTGGGACGCCCTCTAGCTAAAGTTGAATCATCTTCAGTCCCTTTTTTATCAAGTTTTATATTACTAAATAAATATTCAATATGGGTGACACCAATCATTTTAATATCTTCATCATTACTATGGTAAAAACCGGGTGGAATGGCTTTTTCTAGGAATTCCCGCTTAGCTCTCAACCTAGCAGTTCTTCCTTTACTTTCATTAATGGAGACATGGATGGCTTTAATAGACTAATTTATATCAATTTTAGGTGGAAAAATTTTAATCTTGAGATTTTCCACATCATGAGCAATTCTATCCATGTTCCTACACATTTCATCAACTCTATTCAATTTTTCTTCTATCATAGCATTGAAATTATTTTGAGAATTAATAAATTCTTTAATATTACTTTCAAGATCAGAGGGTATCCTATTATTATTATTATTATTATTATTATTATTATTATTATTATTATTATATGAATTACCATAGGAATTAGAGGAATTTCCGGGAAACGGTCTAGCATTGAAATTACCCCTATAAGCATTGTTGTTGAAATTGTTTCGAGATATAAAATTCACATCGATAGCATCATTATTTTGCTCAATCAAAGTAGACAATGGCACATCGTTAGGATCAACATGAGCATTCTTACTAGCAAGCATTTTTATAAGAGCATCCATCTTATCACTCAAAGTATTAATTTCTTCAACAGAATTTACCTTTTTACCAGTTGGAGTTCTTTCGGTGTGCCATTGAGAATAATTTGCCATAATATTATCTAGGAGTTTTGTAGCTTCTCCTAATGTAATTTCCATGAAGTTACCACCTGCGGCAGAGTCTAGCAAATTTCTAGAAACAAAGTTTAGTCCCGCATAAATTTTTTGTATGATCATCCACAAATTTAAACCATGAGTCGGGCAATTTCTTATCATCAATTTCATTCTCTCCCAAGATTGCGCAACATGTTCATGCTCAAGTTGCTTAAAATTCATAATTTGATTTCTTAGAGAAATAATCTTAGCGGGAGGAAAATACTTGGTAATAAAAGCATCCATACATTTATCCCATGAATCAATACTATTTCTAGGCAAGGATGAAAACCAAGTTTTAGCACGATCTCGTAGTGAGAACGGAAATAATTTCAGTTTAACAATATCATTATCCACATCTTTTTTGTTTTGCATATCACATAATTCAACAAAAGTATTAAGATGGGATGCATCATCTTCATTAGGACCACCAGAAAATTGTTCTTTCATAACAAGATTGAGCAAAGCGGCATTAATGTGACGCCCCCGACTTAATCATGCACTAATCATACACGCAAATGCACACGATCAAGCCTAAGGACTCACTTGAAGATATCACAACCCAACCCTAAACTCAAATAAAAGTCATACAAGCTTTATATTACAAACCAGGGGCCTCGAGGGCTCGAATACATAAGCTTGAGTCATACAAGCATCAGCGGAAGCATCCGATATCTGAGTACAGACATAAAAGATAAACAGATAGGCCTTAAGAAGGCGGGACAAAACAACGATAAAGATCGAAAAGGCGCATGCCTCCTGCCTGGGTGCCTCCTATCTACTCCTGGTCGTCAGCGGTCTCCACGTAGTAGTACTCTCCACCAGAGGGGTAGTAGTAGTAGTCGTCGGCTGGCGCAGCTGGCTCCTGGACTCCATCATCTGGTCGCAGCAATCGGGTATGGGGAAAAAGGGAAGCAAAGCAACCGTGAGTACTCATCCAAAGTACTCGCAAGACTTACATCAGATCTATTCTATTTATGCATCGGTATCACAGGAAAGGCTGCATCAGTGGACTGGACTGCAGAAATGCCAGAATAGAGAGAAAGACCTAGCCTATCAAAGACTAGCATCTTCAGCGTCTTGCAGCATTTAGAAGAGTGCAAATTAGTACAAGAATATAGTAGTAGTATCAAGTAGCAACAACGCCCAGAGATCCTTCCTCGACTCCATGCGAGAAAGCGATCCCGGAGCCACATATTAACCCAGTTCTAGTTGTAGAAGATCGGGATACTTTCTGAGCGTCCTGTTACCATGGACACGGCTATTCGAATAGATATACTTCCCTGCAGGGGTGCACCATCTTACCCATCACACTCGATTAACTCTGGCCGGACACACTTGCTCGGTCCATGCCTGGCCTCGGCTGATCGACCCGTCGTAGCCCTACCTAGGTTCAACAGAGAGGCCAGCACGCCGGTCTACAACCTAGGTGCTCAGGGTTCTTGGGCCCATCGCCCTTTGCACTCCTGCGCGTTGCGTGGGCGGCCGGGAGCAGACCTAGCCCCCTTAATACAAGCGCGGGCGTTCCTAGTCCAACCCGGCGCGCGCCGCTCAATCACTGACGTCTGAAGAACTTCGGCTGATACATACGACGCCGAGTGCCCATACTATTCCCGCGTGGTGGTTAGTGCGATAAGGACAGAGGCCTACTCAGATCACATATCCTAACCATTAGTGCGTTGGGAGCTCACGGAAATGAGCAGAGATCCACGATCATGTGACCCCGTCGTCCCGTCTCGTGGACTTACGGCAAGGGCCAAGAATGCCCGGCCGTGCCACATAATCATCACACGGGTACCCTCATGGTCAACCCGACTCCACATCTCTCGCGGGTACCCCTTGGGGCCGACCCGACTTTATCAGGTATCTGCAGTAAAATCAAAGTAACCGTGTGTCCATAACATTAAGAAGGAATCCGAGGAATCACCCTCATTGGATTCCCACTCGATGTACCCGTCAAGGTGAACTCGGAGGAATCACCCTCGATGGTATTCACACTTGCGGGATTGCACGACAGAAGCTTCATCGGAGGTGGTGAAAGAGGAATCACCCTTGGTAACCCACAACCGACTAGCTGTACTACAGAGGCAACATCAGGAGTGAGATAAGAGGTATCACCCTCGGCACTCGATGGTAACTCTGCAGAGTCGAGCAACTTAGGGGGTGTGCGGTGATGTGCTGGTCTCAGCCCGTCGATCACATCGAACGGGGCACTGGTAACTAAGCGGGGCAACTAGAACAAGGAAGAGGGGCCACAGATGGTTTACCATCCAACCTATAGTAAGCATTTAGGATATCAGGTAAAGTATCAATAGCAGTTTACAAAAACAGGCTATGCAACAGAATAGGTATTCAGAATAACAACGATAGCAATTCTAATGCAAGCAAGAGGGAGAAAGAGTAGGTGATATAGGCATGTTCAAGGGGGGTTTGCTTGCCTGGAAGCTCTGCGGCAAAGGAGGGGTCGTCAACGGTGTAGTCGAACTCCGGAGCGGTGTCGGTCTCGGGGTCTACCGGATAAGAAGAGGGGAAGAAACAATAAATAAAAGCAAACAGAAGCAACACAGATGCATGGCATGACGATATGCAGTGCTGGTGGTGACCTAATGCAATGCTACACGTCGCAGACGAAGCGGGAAAATATCTGGGATACTTTCCCGGCGTTTAGGCAGTTTTTGGTACACTGAACCGGAGGGGAAGGTTCCATGTTCAGATAGATAGGAGTGATGGTCAAGCATTTTGACCACATATTCGGATTCGTCTCGTTTTTCTGATCAACTTTCATGTTGAAAACTTTTCGATCCGAGCTACGGTTGAATTTCTACGATTTTTCAAAGATTTAAACCTTTTCTGAAAATCCTGGAATTTAAATCTAATTCAAAAATAACCAGAAAAGAAAATACTACATCAGCATGAGGTCAGCATGACGTCAGCAAGTCAACCCAGCTGTTCCAGGTCAAACCTGACAGCTGGGTCCCACATGTCAGTGGCTCAGGACTAAATAGGGGTTAATTTAAACTAAACAGGGTTAATTAGGGAGTGGGCCCCATCTGTCAGTGTCTAGACTAATTAACAGATTAATTTTAAAACCTAATTAGCTTAATTAATCGCAGGGGCCCACACGTCAGTGGCACTGTGCTGCCACGTCAGCACGGTAGACCGGTCAACGCGGTCAACCGGGCCCAGGGACCCACTAGTCAGCGACCCAGGGTGGGCCCCAGGCCAGCCACGTCGGAACAGCTCCGGCGAGCCCAAAACACGGCGGAGGACGCCGGCGAGCCTCGGGATTTCGCCATGGTGGCCCAAAACGGGCGTGGCTACCCGCATTCGAAAGCTAGCGACGTCGTGCATCGCGTGGTGCTACCGGTTGGTCTCGAGGATGGCGGGAACGACGCCAACATCGAGGTTTGCGGCGGTGATCTACAGGTGAGGGCGAACTAGCGGTAGCAGTGCGCGTTCGAGCTAGCTAAAAGGCCAGGGCGGCCCTACGCGACGCGGTGAGCACGTTAGACACGCGCGGGTGACCAAATGGTCACCGGAGTAGCTCCGGCGACCAGCGAGGCGGCTGCGCGTTCGGCCAAAACGGCAACGCGCGCTAGAGCTCGAAAGAGGCAACTAGAGGGGAGGGAAAGAAGGCGGATGCTCACGGTGAGGCACACGGTGGCCGACGACAGCTTAGGAGCAGCAGCAAGGGAGGTCGTAGACGCTGGTGGTCGCCGGTGACCGAGAAGAAGGGGGCGGCTCGATCCGCTCGATGTAGGGCTCCCCGAGCTCGAAGTGGTGGTGCAGGAGGTGTGGTCGAGCCCGGCGGAGCCTCCTGACACGCTGGAGTGGAACGAGGACGGCGGTCGCCGCGGCGGTGCGAGTTGGACGGCGGCGACTGCGCTCGGGACAGAGAGGGGAGAGCGCCTGAGCGAGAGAGAGGAGAGGGGAGAATGGCGAGGCGTCCAGGGGGAGTGGATGGGGCTCGGCCTTATCCTCTCCCAAGCCCTGTGGCGGCAGGTGTCACATAGCGGCCGGAGGAGCGCGCGGCGTCCATGGCGCGGGCGATACGGCGAGAGAGAGAGAGAGAGAGGAGGGAGAAAGGGGGAGTGGGCTGGGCTCAGTGCACTGTGCACTTAGGCCCAGCCGGTTAGGCCTTTTTTGCTTTTCTTTTTCTGTTTTTCTTTTTACAGAAAGATTAACAAAATAATGAGCTGCCAAATGCTTTTGCAAAAAATGTGAAACTTGTCCACAAAAATGCTTTGCATTATTCTGCACTGCCACAGAAAGTTTGGGCAAATTTTGAATCCATTTGTATTTTTCAAAAATGGAAATGGCATTTAAATTGCTGTTTTTGTAGCGTTTTAAATGCTCTAGCCCATTTTGGCAAATAGGTGATGTTGTTTTCCTGAACAAGAAATTGTTTTGGAATTTTTGCAACAACATGAACTATTTTCCAGCAATTTTTGAGCAACTTCAAATTTCACTTTGAATTTGAATTGAATTTAGTGGATGAATTTGAAATGAGATATTAATCCAACATGATCAAGCATAGTAAATCACAGAGAATTAGCATAATCATCCTGGATCACTGTTGCTCATTACAGAGGGGTGTTACAATTCTCCTCCTCTAAAAGAAATTCTCGTCCCGAGAATTCAGGAGGTAGAAGGAAAAGATTGGGGTATTCCTCGCGAAGACGATCCTCGCGTTCCCAAGTGGCTTCATCTTCAGTATGATCTGACCACTGCACTTTAAGGAACTTGGTTGTCTTCTGGCGGGTTCGACGTTCAGCTTGGTCGAGAATGCAGATCGGATGCTCTTTATAGGATAGATCATCTTGCAAATCGAGCAATTCATGATCCACTGCTCGGTGCGGAGATTCCTTGAAGCAACGGCGAAGTTGCGACACATGGAAGATGTCGTGGATGTGAGAGAATTGCGGCGGCAACTCCAATTTATAAGCCACATGTCCACATCTGGCAAGAATGCTGAAAGGACCAATGTAGCGAGGAGCTAACTTGCCCTTGATTCCGAAACGATGAGTGCCCTTCATAGGAGTGACACGCAGATAAGCTTGCTCACCAGGTTGATAGATCGATCCCCAGTGTTTACGATCATAATTGCTCTTCTGGCGAGACTGGGCCGCCTTGAGATTTTCCCGGACGATACGAACTTGCTCTTCAGTGTGTTGAATAACATCCGAACCAATGAGCGGTCGTTCCCCAGTTTCTGACCAATTCAGAGGGGTTCGACACTTACGTCCATATAGTACTTCGAAGGGTGCCATTTTCAAGCTGGCTTGATAGCTGTTGTTGTAAGAGAATTCGGCATACGGGAGAGATTCCTCCCATTTCTTGCCAAATGAAATAACACAAGCACGCATCATATCCTCAAGCACTTGATTCACTCGCTCGACTTGGCCTTGGGACTGGGGGTGATAAGCTGAACTCCAAGTTATATGAGTTCCCATAGCTTCTTGGAAACTTGCCGAGAACTTAGAAGTGAAAAGGCTGCCACGGTCTGAACTGATCTCCTTCGGAATACCGTGGAGTGATACAATTCTGGAGATATATAGATCTGCTAACTGACTAGCAGTGATCGTCTCCTTGACTGGCAGAAAATGTGCAACTTTGGAAAGTTGGTCGATGACGACAAGAATAGCATCATGACCCTTTTGTGACCTGGGAAGACCAGTGATAAGATCCATTTGCAGTTTGTCCCATTTCCACTCAGGGATTGGAAGCGGTTGCAGAATTCCAGCAGGCTTCTGATGTTCTGCCTTAACGTGACGGCAAACATCACATTCGGCAACATAGCGAGCAAAATCCTGCTTCATTTTAGACCACCAGTACCTTTGACGGAGATCATGATACATTTTGGTGCTACCCGGATGAATAGACAGTGGTGTATCATGTGCCTCCTTCATGACTTTGTCGGTCATAAGCTCGAATCGAGGTACCACAATGCGGTCTCTAAAATACAATGTTCCATCTTCAGCAAGCGAGAAATCTCTGTACTTTTCAAGGTTAAGATCTCTTTTCATCTAATCAACTTCAACATCTTTTGCTTGTGCACGCTTAATAGCTTTCTCAAGATCTGGCTGTATAACAAGGGTATTAAGAGAACCCTGTGGAACAATGTGGAGGTTCAGCTTGCGCAGTTCTTCATACAGATGAGGTTGTGCTCGCTGAACCATGAGGTTGTTACAATAGGACTTGCGTCTCAAGGCATCGACCATCACATTAGCCTTGCCAGGGGTATATGAAATACCACAGTCATAGTCCGTAATCGTTTCGAACCATCGCTGTTGGCGGAGATTGAGATCCGGCTGAGTAAAGAAATACTTCAGACTTTGATGATCAATATATATCTCACATCGATTACCAAGGAGGTAATGTCGCCACAGCTTCAATGCATATATCACTGCATCAAGTTCAAGATCATGCACTGGATAATTCTCTTCGTGAGGACGCAACTGTCGCAAGGCATAAGCAATTACTCTACGCTCTTGCATCAGGACACAGCCTAATCCCTGACGAGAAGCGTCGCAATAAATCACAAAATCCTTGTGAGAATCCGGAGGAGCAAGCACTGGAGCAGATGTCAACTTGTCCTTGAGGGTCTGGAAACTTTCCTGACACTTGTCTGTCCACTCAAACTTATTCCTTTGTGAAGCAGATTAGTCAGAGGCTTGGCAATCTTTGAAAAGTTCTCGACAAAATGGCGGCAATAGCTTGCGAGTCCGAGAAAACTTCTGACTTGCTTGACATTCTTCGAAGGAGTCCAGTCAAGAATAGCCTGAACTCGTTATGGGTTGACAGCAATGCCATCCTTCTTAATCACATGACCAAGGTAGGTTACTTCAGATAACCAGAATTCACACTTGGAATAGTTGGCATATAGCTGGTGCTCTCGAAGCTTTTCCAGAACAAGACGAAGATGTTCCACATGTTCTTCCTTATTCTTGGAAAATACCAGAATATCATCCAGATAAACCACGATGAATTTGTCGAGGTAATCCATGAAGATGTAATTCATCAGGCGGGAGAACGTTGCTGGAGCATTAATTAAGCCAAATGACATGACAATGTACTCATAAGAGCCATAGCGAGTAACGAAGGCAGTCTTGGGAATATCCTCTTCGCGGAAGCGGATCTGATGATAACCCAACCTCAAGTTGAGTTTAGAGAACACTGATGATCCAGCAAGTTGATCATATAGGGCATTGATCCGAGGAAGTGGATATTTGTTCTGAATGGTGGTTTGGTTGATAGGCCGGTAATCTTGGACCAATCGGTTTGTACCATCTTTCTTCTTGACAAAGAGAGAAGGTGCTCCCCAGGCAGAGGAACTTGGATGAATGAAACCCTTGCAAGATTTGTCGAGTTCCTCCTTAAGCTCAAGGAGTTCATGCGGAGGCATCTTGTAAGGACGCTTCGCAATAGGGGTTGTGCCTGGTTATAGGTCGATGACAAACTCGACAGCTCTAGCAGGGGGTACTCCTGAAAGTTCTTCCGGAAAGACATCTTGGAAGTCGCGAACGACTGGAACGTTTTTGATTCCCTCAAGAGGAGAAGCGTTTAACGCATTCAATGCATAAATCTGAGCCTCGACATTTTGAACGACATGAGCATGGTAATTTACTAGCTCATCTGATGGGTGCAGGAGGGGTACGACTTTAGTAGCACAATTGATCAAGGCGGTGTGAGCCTTCAACCAATCCATTCCCAGAATGAGGTCAACTTTGGAAGACTTCAAAACAATGGGAAAAGCATGAAACTCCAACCCTTCAATATCAATGGTGACATCGGGGCTGAACAAGGAGGTTCGACATTGGCCCGCGGGAGTGTTAACTACTAGCGATTGGTGCAGCGCTTCACATCTAATGTCATGCAAGCGTGCAAAATGTTCTGATATGAAAGAATGCGATGCTCCTGAATCAAATAAAACAGATGCTGGTACTGAATTAACAAGAAGAGTACCCATCACAGTTTCTGGTTGGTCTTGAGCTTCAGCCATGTTGACATGATAAGCCTGTCCATGACCATATGAAGGCCTGACATTATAGTTGCGAGGCTGATTATTGCCACGGCCAGCAGGGGGAAGCACAAGCTGATTCTGACTCTGGGAGCAGTCTCTGGCACAGTGACCTGGATGGCCACATTTGAAGCAGAGTCCATTGTCGGGACGGGGAGCAGGAGCTTGAGGTATTGGAGCTTGAGGTTTGAGCTGCCTCGGAGGTGGAGGAGGCATAAGAGGAGCAACATAGGATGGCCTCAGAACAGGTACAGTTGGACTGTACATGCTGTTAGGAATCCATATGCAGTGCTTCTGGGAAGACGAGCCCGAAGATGAGCCCGCTTCACAGGTGCGCTTGAGCGCGTCCTTATGATCCTTCAGACCAGTCTCAACCTGTATAGGCTTGTTCATCAAGGTGGCGAAGTCGGCAAAGTCTTGAACTACCAGTGCAAGCTTGATGTCAGGGTTGAGCCCTTCATGGAACTTTTCCTGTCTGCGTGCATCAGTAGCAATATCCTCTTCAGCGTAGCGAGATAGTTCCAGAAATTCCCGCTGATAGGCTTCCACAGACTTGTTGCCCTGGGTAAGTTTACGAAACTCATGCTTTTTGCGGTCCATGACTCCCTGAGGAATGTAACAGGCACGGAAAGCAGCTTTGAACTCCATCCAGGTGATGATGGTTCCAACAGGTAGGGTATGCCTGTGAGTGTCCCACCATTGGGCTGCAGGCCCCTTCAGGAAGTAGAAGGCGAAAGTGACATAGCTGGCAGGGGCCACATTCGCAGACTCCATCTCGAAAGTGATGTCGCGGAGCCAGTCATCAGCGTCAAGCGGCTGGACTGAGTTGTGGAAGATGGTTGGATTCAGACGCACAAACTCTTGTAAAGTGATTGCGGCTGGCTGCTGGTTGGCATTGGGACGAGGAAACTGATCCATGAGTCCTTGCATGAACTGACGGTGCATTTCGAATTGTTGCATCATTGGAGCCATATAGTCGGGCGGTGGTGGATTGTTGGTAACCATCCTGCTAAAATTCAACAGGGGTAGTTTAGCAACGAGCATTGCAGTTGTATGGAATCATTCATGAAGTAACTCGCACAACAAAAAGAAGTGCAATAGATACATCATCATAGTCAACATGATATACAGATCCATACATAGATTCGGTTACAAGCCAGCGTTATAACAACGAAAGGAAAGCTAGACAACTAGGCGGCACGCAGGCACGCGGTGGAGGGATACAACAACGGGACATAGCGATAGCTACATCAACGTCGGAGAAAACCACTGAAGCCAGGCAGCTGCAGGTGACAACGCAGGGTACCCTCGATGTAAGGATCCTGCGCTCCGTGAACACTCTGATGCAGAACCTGGTCCCGAACTGGAAGAAGAGGGCCATGTGGAGGAGTAAGACCTCCAACAGCAGGCCACTCAAGACCTGGTGGCATCTCCGTCCTGCGCGGATAAAGAATGTACTCTGGGTGCATCCGTGCACTGACTGTTGGTAGCAACTGTGTCAGAGAGTCGTAAAGACGAGCACAAGTGGCGTACAACTCGACAGCAAGAGCTTGAGCAGTGCGGTCCAGAGCCTGAGTGTACTGTACCAAAACCTACGGGTCATAGCGACGCAACACGTAAGGAGTACAAACAGCAGTGTAATATCCAGTCTCGTCCCCAGCGGGGGCATACGGGATGTATCTGAAAGCAGTCTCCTCCAAGCGACTGTTGTGCTCTCCACGGAGACGGGCAATAGCAGTATAGGTAGCATCATGGACGGCCATGTCGACAGTCACTCCAACACCATCAAAGGTGTGCAACTCAGTGATGGAGATGTCCTGCCGATCAAAGATGAGAACCACAACATGGTACTGCTCCTGGTTGAACTCGCGGTAATCCTCGTAAACAGTGTACTCGGGGTACCAGCGTTATCCCAGCCTGGTCAAGAGATCGACCAAGATGGCAGGGAACCCAGTCGCATCAAGAGCCATCGTGTGGGGCACAAGCTGTCTTGCGGGATGCATCTGAAACAGAGGAGTGCAAGATGTCAAATGATAGTGTGAGAGGCATATGATAGCATTGGAAAGAAATGTTTGCAGATAATCCAGCTCTCCGGGTGAATGTGATTACGAGAACCTAATGTCAGAGTTAGTAAAATCATTTAACCCAAAAAGAAGAGAGATCAGAGTCTCAAAGTATGGAAGAGGAATAAAAGATCCTAATACCACCCATTGGCGACGTGGGCCCGTAAGCCACACAACCATGTTAATAAAACAGTTTTGCAAAGACTAGACTCAACTTCGGCCAAGGAGTTGGAAAGGGGGATTCCTACAGGCAGTCGGCTCTGATACCAACTTGTGACGCCCCCAACTTAATCATGCACTAATCATACACGCAAATGCACACGATCAAGCCTAAGGACTCACTTGAAGATATCATAACACAACTCTAAACTCAAATAAAAGTCATACAAGCTTTATATTACAAACCAGGGGCCTCGAGGGCTCGAATACATAAGCTTGAGTCATACAAGCATCAGCGGAAGCATCAGATATCTGAGTACAGACATAAAAGATAAACAGATAGGCCTTAAGAAGGCGGGGCAAAACAACGACAAAGATCGAAAAGGCGCAGGTAGTAGTAGTAGTCGTCGGCTGGCGCAGCTGGCTCCTGGGCTCCGTCATCTGGTAGCAGCAATCGGGTATGGGGAAAAAGGGAAGCAAAGCAACCGTGAGTACTCATCCAAAGTACTCGCAAGACTTACATCAGATCTATTCTATTTATGCATCGGTATCGAAGGAAAGGCTGTATCAGTGGACTGGAC
This sequence comes from Elymus sibiricus, assembly GCA_039707655.1. Lineage (NCBI taxonomy): Eukaryota > Viridiplantae > Streptophyta > Magnoliopsida > Poales > Poaceae > Elymus > Elymus sibiricus. Next base: position 1,855,177 of record CM077670.1, on the reverse strand, counting down.
TGTAGAAATGCCAGAATAGAGAGAAAGACCTAGCCTATCGAAGACTAGCATCTTCAGCGTCTTGCAACATTTAGAAGAGTGCAAATTAGTACAAGAATATAGTAGTAGTATCAAGTAGCAACAACACCCAGAGATCCTTCCTCGACTCCCTGCGAGAAAGTGATCCCGGAGCCACATATTAACCCAGTTCTAGTTGTAGAAGATCGGGATACTTTCCGAGCGTCCTGTTACCGTGGACACGGCTATTCGAATAGGTATACTTCCCTGCAGGGGTGCACCAACTTACCCATCACGCTCGATTAACTCTGGCCGGACACACTTGCTCGGTCCATGCCCGGCCTCGGCTGATCGACACGTCGTAGCCGTACCTAGGTTCAACAGAGAGGCCAGCACGCCGGTCTACAACCTAAGTGCTCAGGGTTCTTGGGCCCATCGCCCTTTGCACTCCTGCGCGTTGCGTGGGCGGCCGGGAGCAGTCCTAGCCCCCTTAATACAAGCGCGGGCGTTCCCAGTCCAACCCGGCGCGTGCCGCTCAATCGCTGATGTCTGAAGAACTTCGGCTGATACATACGACGCCGAGTGCCCATACTATTCCCGCGTGGTTGTTAGTGCGATAAGGCCAGAGGCTGTAACATCCCCATGTATTAAGCTACAGTGATCACCCTTTTGATAATGCCAAGTCACCATGATTAACAATGCTTGATCATCATTTGAATCATATCTCATTTCAAATTCCAATTTAAATTGAGAATTCAAATTTAAAGTGAATTTAAAAGTTGTTCTAATTCAGGAACTAAATAGTTCATAATATTGCAAATATTCCCAAAGAAATTATAAAAATAAAATCAACATTAATTGAATTATTTAAATGACTCTAACATCCTGAAACAGTAACAAAACAGCAATATTTAATCCATTTCATTTAATCCAAAATTCAAATGAAATCCATTTACCTCCAAACCTTTTTCTGACAGTGAGATATATTGTCTAGTATTTAAATGGACAAGGCTCATATTTTGCAAAATTGAATTAGTGCTAAAAGAATTACAAAACAGAATCCAAAAACAGAAAACATAAAAGGAAATACAGAAAAAGAAAAAGGCCCGCAGTACCTGGGCCTAAGTCAAACCAGAAGCGGCACAGCCCACCCCCACCGTCTTCCTCCTACTGCTCACCCGCGCGCGCGTTGTCGCCGTGCCCGCACGCGCCGCGCCAGGCCCCCCTCTCCTCCTCTCGACAACACGCCGCTACAGGCGCCCGGGGCGGCTACTTGGCCTCTCCTCGCCCCCGTGGACGAACCCTAGCGTCACTTTCCCCTCTCCCATCTCACCCGAACGGCGCCATGGCCGGCCCGTCGTGAAGCTCACGGCCACCGCCTCCCTCTTGTCGCCGCGACGTGTCCACAGTCTCCGCCGTCCTCGACCACGTCGACTGCAACTAGCCGTTGGAGTCGGGGACCACCGCAGCGCCGTCCACGCCATCGTCTTCAACCTTCGGGCACCGAACTCGCTGCCGTCAAGGCTCCCCGAGCTCGCCTTTGCACACCTACGGGACTGTTGTGAGCCCCGCCTCTCCTTCCTCCTCTTCTTGCTCGCCTTCAAGCCCGTGCGCGACCGCCACCGTAACCACGCTCCGGCCGCCGCCATTGCCGTTGTCACCGCCCCCCGAGCCGTTTCGGCCTCACCCGACTGCCCTGCCATGCTCCTGGAGCCTCGTAGATCACCCCTGGTCGCTTAGTTTGCTCGCGTGCGCACCGCTTCGCCAATCCCGTTCGCTCCCGAGAAAGCCGTCGCCCACCGTTGATGCCGCACTCGATTCCGGCCGCCCCCGCCCGCGAGACCACCATCATCGGACGCGGCTTGGAGTGCCCGTTCGAATGAGCCCGGCCGCGCGCGATTTGATGCACCACAGCGCGTTTCCAAGCTCGCCGGAGTTCGGCCGCCGCGGGAGAGCTCGCCGGAGCGTCTCCGGCGACGGCGCTGACCTGGCGCTGACGTGGCACCGCCTGGGCCACTGGCCAGTGGGCCTAGTGGGTCCCGCTAGCCTGGTTGACCCGGTCAACCCGCTGACTGGGCGGCCCCGTGTCACTGACATGCAGGCCCCGCCTAAATTAAACGATTTTTATAAATAAATAAAATGTTAATTAATCGATTAATTAATTTAATTACTAATTAGTCACCTACAACTGGGTCCCACCTGTTAATTAACCTAATTAACTAAATTAACCCCTGTTTAATTAAAATAGTCACTGACCAGTGGGACCCACTGGTCAGGTTTGACTCTGGTCAGCCGGATTTGACCGATGACGTCACTCTGATGTCATGCTGACGTCACCAGTCACTGTTTCGGATAATTTGGATTTAATAAATAAAATAATTCCAGAAATTCAACAAAACTTTGAAAAATCATATAAATTAAAGCGTAACTCGGATGAAAATAATTTATATGTGAAAAACGATCAGAAAAATATGACGAATCCGAATATGCCACCCACATACCTCCCACACCCCTCTAACCTACTGAACATGGAACCGTCCCCTCCGGTTTAATATACCGATAATCACCTGGAGCTGGGAGAACACTCCCGGATAATTTCCCGCTCCTACCAAAATACCTAGCACTGCATTAGAACACCCCTAGCACAACATGTTGACATGTCATGCATCCCTATTGCATTGTTGCCGTGTATTTATTGTTTCTTCCCCCTCCTTCTCTCCCGATAGACCCCGAGACTGCCGACGACACTGCTGAGTATGACTACGTCGTCGATGACCAGACCCCTTCAGCAGAGCTTCCAGGCAGGCAAAACCCCCTTGATCATCCAGATATCGCCTACTCTTTCTCTCTATTGCTTGCATTAGAATTGCTTCTGTTGTTGTTCCGATAGCTTCTATTCTGCTGCATAGCCTAATTTCGTCGCCTACTATTGATACTCTACCTGCTAACCAATGATGCCTAGTTAGGAATGCTATGTTTCATTAGCTGGCCCTTCACCCTTGTCCGTTGGCCAGGCTTGTTACCGGGCCGTGATCACTATGGGTGATGATCACGGAACTGTTTACATTACTGCAATACTTTAAATAGTTAAAGTCGGGCTGGCTCCAAGAGTGCCCGCGAGGTAATGAAACAAGACGGGTTGAACCCAAGGGTTCCCGCGAGAGAGTCCTGTGACGGCTGGCTGTTAGCGGTACCACCCAGGATGTGGTGGTAGCTCGGGACTTGTCCCAACAGCCAACGCAGAACTTGCACTGTAGTCGGAGCGACAGGGCAGGCAGAGACTACCTAGGTGAGAGGTGGGCCTGGTCCCTGGTCGTGGTCCGCGAGATAACTAGTCGGAGCGACAGGAACCCTGTTCGTCGCTGCGAGCTACTAAAACACACTTAATGGATTTGGGTATTGGATCTGAGTAGGCCGCTGGCCTTATACGCACTACCACCACATGGGATAATGGTTATGGGACCCTCTACGTCGTATGTATCAGCCGAAAGATCTTCAGATGTCACAGCTCAGAGATGTGGGCTGATTGTTGGGGTGAGCTGGTTACGTCTGTGGTGTTTCCACAGTCGCACTTGGGCGCCGGCCAGTCTCGCAACGTGTAGGAGCGCAGAGGGCGATGGGCCCAAGACCCCTTCGCACTTAGGATTTAGACCGGCGTGCTGACCACTCTGCTGAGCCTAGGTAGGACTACGTCGTGTCGATTACCCGAGGCCGGGCATTACCCAGCAAGTGTGTCCGGCCAGATGTGATCGAACGTGTTGGGTAACAGTAGTGCACCCCTGCAGGGAAGTTATCTATTCGAATAGCCGTGTCCATGGTAACAGGACGCTCGGAGTTGTATCCTAATCTACTACAACTACAAATGGATACCAAGTGCTTACTAAATTGTTACTACTGCTCTCGGGATCACTTTCTCGCTGGGTAGTCGAGGAAGGATCCCAGGGCATTACTAAAATATGATGGATTATATATTATCTTGCTCTACTCTCTTCTAATGCTGCAAGAAATGCTTCAAGATGCTAGTCTTCGTTAGGCTAGGCCTCTTCCCCTCTGTTCCGGCATTTCTGCAGTTTAGTCCAAAGAAATAGCCCCATTCCTTTGATACCGATGCATACTTAGTATAGTTCTGATGTAAGTCTTGCGAGTACTTTGGATGAGTACTCACGGTTGCTTTGCTACCTCTTTTTCCCCATACCCGATTGCTGCGATCAGACGACGGAGCCCAGGAGCAGGAGATCCCCGGAGGAGCCTACTACGACGTGGAGATCCCCGACGACCAGGAGTAGTTCGGAGGCCCTAGGCAGGAGGCCTTCGCCTTTTCGATCAGTGTCGCTGTTTGTGCTAGCCTTCTTAAGGCAAACTTGACTAACTATGTCTATACTCAGATATTATTGTTTGTATGACTTATGTATTCGGGTCCTCGTGACCCCTGGTTTGTAATATGAAGGTTATGTTTAAATTTGAGTTTAGAGTTGTGTTGTGATATCTTCCCGTGAGTCTCTGATCTCGAGCGTGCATGTTTGCGTGTATGATTAGTGCACGGTCGAGCAGGGGCGTCACAAGTTGGTATCAGAGCCGACTGCCTGTAGGAAGCCCCCTTCCGATTCCTTGGTCGAAGTTGAGTCTAGTCTTTGAAAAACTGTTTTACTAACATGGCTGTGTGGCTTACGGGCCCACATCGCAAATGGATGGGATTAGGATCTTTTATTCCTCTTCCTTACTCTAGGATTCTACTCTCTCTTCTATTCGGGTTAAAATTTTACTAACTCTGACTCTAGGTTCGCGTGATCACATTCACCCGGAGAGCTGGATTATCTGCAATTGTTCCTCTCAAAGTTATCTTATGCTTCTCCCACTGTCTTATGACATCTTGCACTTCCTTGTTTCAGATGCGTCCCGCAAGACAGCTCGTATGCCAGACTATGGCTGTCGACGCGACTGGGTTCCCTGCTATCCTGGTCGATCTCTTGACCAGGCTGGGATATCGCTGGTACACCGAGTACACTGTTTACGAGGATTACCGCGAGTTCAACCAGGAGCAGTACCACGCTATGGTTCATATCTTTGATCAGCAGAACAACTCCATCACTGAGCTACACACCTTCCATGGTGTTGGAGTGACTGTTGACATGGCAGTCCATGATGCTGCCTATACTGCTATTGCCCGTCTCCGTGGAGAGCATAACAGTCGCTTGGAGGAGACTGCTTTCAGATACATTCCATATGCCCCCGCTGGGGACGAGACTGGATACTACACAGCTGTTTGTACTCCTTACGTGCCGCGTCGTTATTGTTGGGGAACGTTGCATGGGAAACAAAATTTTTCCTACGCTCACCAAGATCGATCTAGGAGATGAACATCTACGAGAGGAGAGATGGCATGAACTGCTTCATCCAAACACCTTCCTTTGCCGCCTCCGAGGCAGTTATGTACTCCGCTTCGCATGTAGAATCAGCTACCACGCTTTGCTTGGAACTGCACCAGCTTACCGCTCCCCCATTTAGAATATATACATATCCGGTTTGAGACTTAGAGTCATCCGGATCAGTGTCAAAGCTTGCATCGACGTAACCCTTTACGACGAGCTCTTGATCACCTCCATAAACGAGAAACATTTCCTTAGTCCTGTTCAGGTACTTAAGGATATTCTTGACCGCTGTCCAGTGTTCCACTCCTGGATCACTTTGAAACCTTCCGGCCATACTTATGGCAAGGCTGACATCTGGTCTTGTGCACAGCATCACATACATGATAGAGCCTATGGCAGAAGCATAGGGGATGACACTCATCTTGTCTCTATCCTCTGTAGTCGCTGGGCATTGAGTCTTACTCAACTTCACACCTTGCAAAACAGGCAGGAACCCCTTCTTGGACTGATCCATTTTGAACTTCTTCAAAACTTTATCAAGGTATGTGCTCTGTGAAAGTCCTATTAAGCGTCTCGATCTATCTCTATAGATCTTGATGCCTAATATGAAAGCAGCTTCTCCTAGGTCCTTCATTGAAAAACTCTTGTTCAAATATTCCTTCACGCTTTCCAAAAGTTCTATATTGTTTCCAATCAGTAATATGTCATCCACATATAATATTAGAAACGCTATAGAGCTCCCACTCACTTTCTTGTAAATACAAGCTTCTCCGTAAACTTGTATAAACCCAAACGCTTTGATCACCTCATCAAAGCGAAGATTCCAACTCCGAGACGCTTGCACCAGTCCATAAATGGATCCCTGGAGTTTGCAAACTTTGTCAGCATTCTCTGGATCGACAAAACCTTCTGGTTGCATCATATACAACTCTTCCTTAAGAAAACCGTTAAGGAACGCTGTTTTGACATCCATCTGCCAAATTTCATAATCGAAAAGTGCAGCTATTGCTAACATGATTCTGATGGACTTAAGCATCGCTACAGGTGAGAAAGTCTCATCGTAGTCAATTCCTTGAACTTGTGAAAAACCCTTTGCCACAAGTCGAGCTTTATAGACGGTGACATTACCGTCTGCGTCTGTCTTCTTCTTGCAGATCCATTTATTCTGAATGGCCTTTCGCCCTTCAGGTAATACTTCCAAAGTCCATACTTTGTTTTCATACATGGATCCCATCTCGGATTTCATGGCCTCTAACTATTTGTCGGAATCTGGGCCCACCATCGCTTCTCCATAGCTCGTAGGTTCATCGTTGTCCAACAACATGATATTCAAGACAGGGTTACCGTACCACTCAGGAGCAGTATGTATCCTTGTCGTCCTACGAGGTTCGATAGTAACTTGATCCGAAGCTTCATGATCACCATCATCAGCTTCCTCTTCAACTGATGTAGGTTCCACAGAAACATCTTTCTGCGCTGTGCTGCTCTCTGGTTGAAGTAAAGGTTCAACAACCTCATCAAGTTCTATCTTCCTCCCACTCAATTCTTTTGAGAGAAACTCTTTCTCGAGAAAGGACCCGTTCTTAGCGACAAACACTTTGCCTTCGGATCTGAGATAGAAGGTATACCCAACCGTCTCTTTTGGGTATCCTATGAAGATGCATTTGTCCGCTTTGGGTTCAAGCTTTTCTGGCTGAAGCCTTTTGACATAAGCATCGCATCCCCAAACTTTAAGAAACGACAACTTTGGTTTGTTGCCAAACCACAGTTCATACGGTGTCGTCTCAACGGACTTAGATGGTTCCCTATTTAAAGTGACCCAGCACTTGGGGGCTACATATAAGGGAAGTACAAATTATTGAGGCTATGAATGGCGACTCAGGTGTGGAACCCGGATTTCTTAGAAGCTATAATATCTATGTCATATTCAAGCAAGTCTCAAGTTATCACTACTTTCTAAACTTAAGACTTGGGGGCTACATGCATATATATGATAAAGGGAAAAGAATATACCTCAATTTTTCTCTTCATAAGTGTTACTAAGGCACTCTCAGACTCCCGATTCTCAGATATCTGGTCAGGTATCGCTCATGAAGAGACGATACGTCCAAACTCTCAAAGGCTTGCAAGAAAGAGTTAGATTTTCCCTTTTCATGACACTAGCACAATGGCCCTCGCAAATGCGAGGGCAACCTCTTTAGTGATTTTTCATTCTACAAAAAGGTGGGTTTTCCCCTGACCTTTAAATTAGACATGCCTTTGCGCGGGCATCATCTATTCTTCATTATTTTTTAAGCTATAGTTTCAATTTCATAGAGCTACTCCCTAGTTTATATTGTATACTTGACATTGTACCACAATCTTGAAAATTGGAAATAAATCACAACATTATATAAATTTACCTCTAAATGGATGAAATTTCATTGAGCGGGTGGATCGTATAGTGACAATATGTTGAATCCATATGATATCAAGTCTGTATAGACAAGTAAAATCATTATACAAATGTGCCATTCATCCCTGTGGCCAGTGCCACGTGCTCCTCATGTCATTTATTGCACCCAAAACCATCCTCCGCCAGATATTTATGTATTTCATCCTTTTAGTTAACTGGATATAACCGTTATTTATGTATTTTAAATGTTGGGCCCGCCAGATGAACAGTCAATGTTTTGTCTTTTCGTGTGAGTTGATATTCTCTTTTTTCTCTGTATGGTATCCAATGACGTGGGCAACATCTTTAATACATATTTCCGGGGTTGGTCTAATTTTTTTTCTAAATGAATTGATAAAATTGTACAGTGTGTAACATTGTTACTCCCTTCAGCTAAAAGATGTTGATTTGCTCATCTCGAAAACATAAAGGGAATTCATATAATATAATTAACGTTTGTGATATATTCAAACATATATATTCCAAATAAAGGTTTTCAAACTTTTGATCTCATTCGACTACCGCTATTCGATATCCTTATGTGAAAATCTCTCTAGATCAAAGGACATGAATGTACATTGCTTCGGATTGTCTGAATTCATGTATATGGTGTTTTTTCCGACTGCAATCCTAAAATAAATAAGTAGGGGTCACTATATTACATGCATTACACCACAAAACTTATATGTGTATATTTCATATGCTTCTACTTTAATATGATTATCATCTAATTCAGAAACTTTCTACTCATCATCTTCATAAGATGATTTGTCCATGTTTATTGTTATGTTATCTCTAGATTGTAGGGTTTTCATATGATTTTATTAGGACTTCAATAGTCATAAAAATATAATAGGAGTCACACACATAAATTTCACAAATATATTTCCCATGATCATGATTTTGTATGGAATTTATCATCAAATTCATTGCATGGTCGGAATTACGTATGATTTGTTTAGTACTTGATCATCAAATAGTTATTATAGGAATGTCACAACTAAACAACCATGGATAGATTTCCTTTGTTCCTCAATCTGTACAAATTCTACTATCATGTCAACCACTTTATTCAATTCATTGGAATAGGGTTGTAGTACATTTTATAGATTTTTTGTGTGACATATCCATATTATTCATGTATCATGCTATTTTATGTTTTGCACTGTCATTTATACATTTACGTAACATCAAAAGGTCCACTACATGATATAACATACAAATAAATTTCAGGTTTAATTGTTTAGCAAATATTTTGTAATGGATTAGGCTTGACAAAACCTGATACAAAACTTTGGATGATTTATCAAATGATGACTCATATTATGCACTGCATCCCATCATCTATGAAAATAAATAGATTTAAGCCAAAAGGTGTGCGAGTAAATTTCTAGTATTACAAAGGAACTGGCATTGACCTAGCCAAAATCTCTCATATTTCACCTGTGTAAAAAATTCTTCATATTATATGAACCAATTTTCAATCTAAGAAATAGTAAGGTATTACTTAATAGTGCCGGAAGTGATCGGAAGAAGCTAATTATGGCTGATCTATTGATTGTTTTAGAATGGTTGTTCCAGTTATATTTCAGTTAGTTTGCTTGATCCTCTGCATGAAGTTCCTACCTGCCTTGGAAGAAAACGAAAATAACATCATAAGAGATTTATAATCACGTACTCTGTCTGTCATACACTGAAATTTTCTGAACTCTGAAACTTTATCTTCTAACATAGTGTTTTTGATGACATCCCAATATTATGTAGTCAAATCCTGGTACAATTGGTGTGTGTAGTTAGCCAAAAAGGAAAATAAAATCCATCAAAAGTGCATGCTTATATGCAACGGATATCTCTGTTCTAGCTTCTTTAGATGGGAAGCCAGTGGATTGCTGCTGCTGCATGTATCTTGCGGTGTGTTCATGAACTCTTATCCTGGTGCCTCTCCACCGTTGGCCGCTCTCCACACCGACATGCAGCGGCGGCCCAGTTCTGCATAGCCGCCTTGCCACCGAGGCATGTGAGAGATGACCGAGGCGGCCTGTGTTGTGCAGCTGATGTGCCGGAGCATGTGAGCAAGGCCATGGTAATTGAAGGAAGTTTTGATAATATGAACCCTATTAAGGGAACTCTTCTCCTAGAGCTCTGCTGTTGGACGCTCTCATCACCGACATCCAGAGGCACCCCGTGCTGCATAGCCGCCATCTGCGTGGCATGCGACAGATGACCGAGGCGGCCCATGCTGTGTAGCCATCGTGCGGTAGGCTCTTAGGCAGTGAGCAAGGTCATGACGATGGAAGGGAACATTCGATTGTAGGACCCCTATGAAGCTTTTACGAATCCTAGGAAGTTTTATGTATTACCCAAGGAGTACTCGTTAATTTGACAGGGCCCACTGAAAAGATGTTATGTTGGTATATCTATATGTGTTATTGTTTTTTCAGATAGCACGTAAGTGTACAAGTATTTTTTTTTCCTATCTCTAGAGTCCAAGTCTGATCTAAGCCTTCGAAATTATGGTTTAAGTTAGGGCCCACCAGATAAACGGCCAGATGTTTCTGATTAACGTGGGATTTTCTAGGTAATTTCTCTATTTTTCATCCGTATTTTCCTTTTAGTATATAATAGATGCAGCTGTCTCTAACGCATAACCCCAAAATGATAGTGGAAGATCGGCTAGAGACATCATAGAACGCACCATATCCAATAAGGTTCGATTACGATGTTCGGACACACCATTATGCTGTGGTGTTCTAGGTGGCGTCAACTGTGAAACAATTCCACATTGTCTTAAGTGACTGCCAAACTCATAACTCAGATATTCTCCCCCTCGATCAGATCGTAGGAACTTGATCTTCTTGTTACGATGATTCTCAACTTCACTCTGAAATTGCTTGAACTTTTCAAACGTTTCAGACTTGTGTTTCATTAAGTAAATATACCCATATCTACTCAAATCATCGGCGAAGGTGAGAAAATAACGATATCCACCGCGCGCCTCAATGCTCATCGGACCGCACACATCCGTATGTATGATTTCCAACAAGTCACTTGCCCGTTCCATTGTTCCGGAGAACGGGGTCTTAGTCATCTTGCCCATGAGGCATGGTTCGCATGTGTCAAGTGATTCAAAATCAAGTGACTCCAAAAGTCCATCAGCATGGAGTTTCTTCATGCGTTTTACACCAATATGACCTAAGCAGCAGTGCCACAAGAAAGTGGTACTATCATTATGAACTCTACATCTTTTGGCATCAATGTTATGAACATGTGTATCATCACTATCGAGATTCAATAAGAATAAACCCCTCACAATGGGTGCATGACCATAAAAGATATTACCCATATAAATAGAACAACCATTATTCTCTGATTTAAATGAGTAACCGTCTCGCATTAAACAAGATCCAGATATAATGTTCATGCTCAACGTAGGCACTAAATAACAATTATTCAGGTTCATCACTAATCCCGATGGTAATCGAAGAGCGAGCGTGCCGACGGCGATCACATCAACCTTGGAACCATTTCCCACGCGCATCATCACTTCGTCCTTTGCCAGCCTCCATCTATTCCGTAGTTCCTGCTTTGAGTTGCAAATGTGAGCAACCGCACCGGTATCAAATACCCAGGCACTACAACGAGAGTTGGTAAGGTACACATCAATAACATGTATATCATATATACCTTGTTTGGCGTTGGCCCCCTTCTTGTCGGCCAGATACTTGGGCCAATTCCACTTCCAGTGGCCATTTCCCTTGCAATAGAAGCACTCAGTTTCCGGCTTGGGCCCAGCCTTGGGTTTCTTCACGGGAGGGGCAACTACTTTGCCACTCTTCTTGGAGTTTCCCTTCTTGCCCTTGCCATTCTTCTTGAAACTAGTGGTTTTATTGACCATCAACACTTGATGCTCCTTCTGGATGTCTGACTCAGCGACTTTCAGCATTGCAAACAGCTCGGCGACTGACTTGTTCATCCCTTGCATGTTATAGTTCAACACAAAGCTCTTGTAGCTAGGTGGTAGCGATTGAAGAACTCTGTCAGTGATCGCCTCTGGCGGGAGCACAACTCCCAACTCAGCCAGACGGTTGTAATACCCAGACATTCTGAGTATGTGTTCACTGACAGACCCGTTCTCCTCCATCTTGCAAGCATAGAACTTATCGAAGGTCTCATACCTTTCGATCCGGGCATTCTTCTCAAAAATAAACTTCAACTCCTGGAACATCTCATATGCTCCATGACGTTCAAAACGCCTTTGAAGTCCCGATTCTAAGCCATACAACATGGCGCACTGAACTATTGAGTAGTCATCAACACGCGCCTGCCAGGCGTTCATAACGTCCACATACGCTGGAGGGGGTTGCTCACCAAGCGGTGCATCAAGGACATAAGCCTTTTGGGCAGCCGTGAGGATAATCCTCATATTACGGGCCCAGTCTACAAAGTTACTTCCATCATCTTTCAGCTTGGCTTTCTCTAGGAACGCATTGAAATTCAGGGAATCTACTGCGCGAGCCATTGATCTACAACATAAATTTGCAAAAACAACTTAGACTATTGTTCAAGATAATTAGTTTAGTTTACTTAAAAACTCCCACTCAAATCGACATCCCTCCGGTCGTCCGAGTGTAACATGATCCAAATTCACCAACCCAAGTCCGATCATCACGTGAGATGAGGTGGTTTCAAGGGTAAACATCTCCATGTTGATCATATCTAGTATATGACTCATGTTCGACCTTTCGGTCTCTTGTGTTCCGAGGCCATGTCTGTACATGCTAGGCTCGTCAAGTTTAACCCAAGTGTTTCGCATGTGCAAAACTGACTTGCACCCGTTGTATGTGAACGTAGAGTCTATCACACCCGATCATCACGTGGTGCTTCGAAACGACGAACTTTCGCAACGGTGCACACTTGGGGAGATCACAATTTTATCTTGAAATTTTAGAGAGGGATCACCTTATAATGCTACCGTCGTCCTAAGCAAAATAAGATGCATAAAAATATTAACATCACATGCAAATCATAAGTGACATGATATGGCCATGAACTTGTGCTTTTGATCTCCATCTCCAAAGCACCGGCATGATTTCCATCGTCACCGGTATGACACCATGATCTCCATCATCATGATATCCATCATTGCGTCACCATCGGGGTTGTCACGCCAACCATGCTTCTACTACTATTACTACCATTTAGCGATAAAGTAAAGCATTACATAGCGCTTAATGATTGACACGCAGGTCATACAATAATTAAAGACAACCCCATGGCTCCTGCCGGTTGCCGTATTCATCGACATGCAAGCCGAGATAAACTATTACAAAATATGATCATCTCATACATCAAATATATATCATCATGTCTTTGGCCATATCATATCACAACATACCCTGCAAAAACAAGTTAGATGTCCTCTAATTTGTTGTTGCATGTTTTACGTGGCTGCTATGGGTATCTAGCAAGAATGATTCTTACCTACGCAAAACCACAACGGTGATATGCAAGTTGCTATTTAACCTTCTACAAGGACCGCCTCCGTCGAATCCGATTCAACTAAGGTGGGAGAGACAGACACCCGCAAGCCATCTTATGCAACAAAGTCGCATGTCAGTCAATGGAACCGGTCTCATGTACGTGGACATGTAAAGTTGGTCCGGGCCGCTTCATCCCACAATACCGCTGAATCAAGAAAAGACCAAGGAAGGAAGCAATCTGAATATCAACGCCCACAAACTCCTTTGTGTTCTACTCGTGATGTTATCTAAGCAAAGACCTAGCTCATGATGCCACTGTTGGGGAACGTTGCATGGGAAACAAAAAATTTCCTACGCTCACCAAGATCGATCTAGGAGATGAACATCTACGAGAGGAGAGATTGCATCTCCATACCCTTGTAGATCGCTAAGCGGAAGCGTTAAGAAACGCGGTTGATGTAGTCGAACGTCTTCGCGATCCAATCCGATCCGAGCACCGCACGAGCGACACCTCCACGTTTAGCACACGTACGGCTCGGTGATGTCTCCGGCTTCTTGATCCAGCAAGGGAGGGCGGAGAGGTAGATGGGATCTAAACCAGCACGACGGCGTGGTGGTGGTGGCGGCAGCGGAACTCCGGCAGGGCTTCGCCAAGCGCAAACCGGAGGAGGAGATGGAGCAGCAGGAGGGAGAGGAGGCTAGGGTTGTGGATTGTCCAGCCCCCTTGTGCCTCCCACCCTTTATATAGAGGAGCAAACTTGGAGGAGGGGAGTACTATTCACGTGAACAGTAACATGAATAGTACTTGGCCTCCAAGTCTCTCCCTATTTTCAAGGGATTCGATCTTATCCTCTTATCCCATGTGCATGGCCCAAGTGGGGCTGGGCGCCTGGCCCATGTAGGACTGGTGCGCCACCCCTTGGTCCATGTGGGACGTTCTGGACAAGTGGGCCCCACCATGGAACCCTCCGGAACATTCTAGAAGCTTCCCGGTACAATACCGGAAAAAACCGAACTTTTCCGGAATCCCGAAAAACAACTTTCCATATATAAATCTTTACCTCCGGACCATTCCGGAGCTCCTCGTGATATCCCGGATCCCATCCGGGACTCCGAACAACCTTCGGACTTTCCACTTATTAATATCCCAAAACTACCCTAGCGTTACCGAACGTTAAGCGTGCGACCCTACGGGTTCGAGAATCATGTAGACATGACCGAGACACCTCTCTGGTCAATAACCCATAGCGGTTGAACCACGATGTCAAGGATTCAGTTAATCCTGTATACAATTCCCTTTGTCCGGCGATTTGTTACTTGCCCGAGATTCGATCGTCGGTATCTCCATACCTAGTTCAATCTCGTTACCGGCAAGTCTCTTTACTCGTACCGTAATACAAGATCCCGTGGCTAACTCTTTAGTCACATTGCTTGCAAGCTTATTGGGATGCTGTATTACCGAGCGGGCCCTGAGATACCTTTCCGTCATACGGAGTGACAAATTCCCAGTCTTGATCCATGCCAACTCAACAGACACCCTCGGAGATACCTGTAGAGCATCTTTATAGTCACCCAGTTACGTTGCGACGTTTGATACACACAAGGTACTCCTCCGGTGTCAGTGAGTTGCATGATCTCATGGTCATAGGAACAGATACTTGACATGCAAAAACGGTAGCAATAAACTTGACACGATCATATGCTACGTTCATAGTTTGGGTCTTGTCCATCACATCATTCTCCTAATGATATGATCCCGTTATCAAATGACAACTCATGTCTATGACCAGGAAACCATGGCCATCTTTGATCAACGAGCTAGTTCGGTAGAGGCTCACTAGGGACATGTTGTTGTCTACGTATCCACACATGTATTTGTGTTTCCAACCAATACAATTATAGCATGGATAATAAACGATTATCATGAACAAGGAAATATAATAATAACCATTTTATTATTGCCTCTAGGGCATATTTCCAACAGTTATGACCCGCAGGTTTTGGTTCAGTACACTCAGACTCTGGATCGCACTGCCCAAGCTCTTGCTGTCGAGTTGCACGCCACTCGTGCTTGTCTTTACGACGCTCTAACACAGTTGCTGCCAGCAGTCAGTGCACGGATGCACCCAGAGTACATTATTTACCCGCGCAGGACGGAGATGCCACCAGGTCTTGAGTGGCCTGCTGTTGGAGGTCTTACCCCTCCACGTGGTCCTCTTCTTCCAGTCCGGGACCAGGTTCTGCATCAGACTGTTCACGGAGCGCAGGATCCTTATATCGAGGGTACCCTGCGTCGTCACCTGCAGTTGCCTGGATTCAGTGGTTTTCTCCAACGTTGATGTAGCATATCGCTATGTCCCGTTGTTGTATCCCTCCACCGCGTGCCTACGCGATGCCTAGTATGTCTAGCTGTTTAATTTTCCTAACTTATGTTGTCCGCGTGTGACCGAATCTATGTACGAATCTGTATGTCATGATTGACTATGATGTTGTATCTATTACACTTCCTTTTGTTGTGCGTGTTACTTCATGAATGATTCCTTACACCTGCAAATACTCGTTACTAACCTACCCTCTGTTGAATTTTAGCAGGATGGTTAGGCCAGGTGCTCGTGGTCGTGGTCGTGGCCGTGCTCCCGAACAGCTACCACCGCCAGACTATATGGCAACTATAATGCAGCAATTTGAGTTGAACCGCCAGTTTATGGTTGGAATCATGGCTCAGTTCCCACACCAGAACTAGAATGCTTAGAATCAGCACCCTGCTTCAATAACTCTGCAGGAGTTTGTGCGTCTCAGCCCTACTATTTTCCGCAACTCTGAACAGCCACTGAATGTTGATGACTGGCTTCGCGACATTGCCTTCGAGATGGAATCTGCCAATGTCGCCCCTGCCAACCTTGTCACCTTCGCGTCCTACTTCTTGAAGGGTCCCGCTGCTCAATGGTGGGACACCCACAGGCGTTCACTACCTGCTGGGACAGTCATTACCTGGATCGAGTTTTAGACTACTTTCCGTGCCCGTTACATTCCTCAGGGAATCATGGACCGGAAGAAAAGGGAGTTTCGCAACCTCACTCAGGGCAGTAAGACTGTCGAAGCTTATCAGCGGGAATTCCTTGACTTATCCCGCTATGCTGAAGAAGACATTGCCACTGATGCCCACAGACAGGAAAAGTTCCGTGACGGACTCCACCCAGACCTCAAGCTTGCACTTGCTGTTCAGGACTTCCCCAACTTTGCCACCCTGGTGAACAAGGCTATCCAGGTTGAGACTGCTCAGATGGAGCACAAGGAGTCACAGAAGCGCTATCGTGATGTTGGCTCGTCTTCAAGCTCGGCACAGAGGCGTCGAATCTGGATTCCCCACAGCATGTATCGTCCAGCTGCCCCTGCGCTAAGGCCTTCCTATGCTGCACCCCGTCTGCCTCCTCCACCCCCGAGGCAGCCGAGAACTCAAGCTGCTCCACCAAATGCTACTGCTCTTCATCCTGAAGATGGTCTGTGTTTTAAGTGTCGCCGCCCAGGTCATCATGCCAAAGACTGCCGCCAGAGTCAGAATCAGTTGGCACTTCCTCCTACTGGCCGTGGAAATGGCCGTGGCAACAAATTGACCCGCAACTATAATACTGGGTCTTCTGCTAATGGTCGTGGACAGGCTTACCACATTGATATCGAAGAAGTTCAGGATCAACCTGCTACTGTGATGGGTACCCTTCTCGTTAACTCAGTACCCGCTTCTGTTTTATTTGATTCAGGAGCATCACATTCATTCGTCTCTGGAGCATTTGCATTCATGCATGGCATACAATATGAAAAGATGCATACTCCATTAGTCGTTAGTACTCCCGGGGCACATTGTCATGCTGACATGATGGCACCTAACGTCACTGTCGAAATTGAAGGATTAGAATTCCTTGCCTCCCCCATTGTTCTGAAGTCTTCCACCATAGACCTCATTCTGGGAATGGATTGGTTGAAAGCTCACATTGCTTCGATCAATTGTGCCACCAAAGTCATCCAACTCCTTCACCCCTCCGACGAGATAGTGAACTACACCGCCCGAGTTATCTGGAATGCCGAAGCTCAGATATATGCTCTGAATGCTTTGAATGTCTCACCTCTTGAGGGAATTGAGAACGTCCCAGTCGTTCGTTATTTTCCAGACGTGTTTCCAGAAGAACTTCCAGGAATACCCCCTGTTAGAGCCGTTGAATTCGTCATCGACTTGAAACCAGGCACCACCCCTATTGCTAAGCGACCCTACAAGATGCCGCCACATGAACTCCTTGAACTTAAGGAGGAGATCGACAAATCACTTCGTAAAGGCTTCATTCGTCCAAGTTCCTCTGCTTGGGGAGCACCTTCTCTCTTTGTGAAGAAGAAGGATGGAACTAACCGATTGGTCCAGGACTATCGGCCTATTAACCAAGCAACAATCCAGAACAAATACCCACTACCCCGAATCAACGATCTTTATGATCAACTTGCTGGATCCTCTGTGTTTTCTAAACTCAACTTATTGTTGGGTTACCATCAGATCCGAGTTCGTAAAGAGGATATCCCAAAGACCGCCTTCGTAACCCGTTATGGATCATAGGAGTACACCGTCATGTCCTTCGAATTAACTAATGCTCCAGCAACCTTCTCTCGATTGATGAACTATATCTTCATGGACTACCTCGACAAATTCGTCATGGTTTATTTGGATGATATCCTTATATTTTCCAAGAATGAAGAAGAACACGCCGAACATCTTCGGCTTGTATTGGAGAAACTTCGAGAACATCAACTGTATGCCAAATTTTCCAAGTGTGAATTCTGGTTATCTGAGGTGACCTATCTTGGTCATGTGATTTCCAAACATGGCATTGCTGTTAACCCAGAACGAGTTCAGGCTATTCTTGACTGGACTCCTCCGCAAACTGTTAAGCAAGTCAGAAGTTTTCTCGGTCTCGCCAGCTATTGCCGCCGTTTCGTCGAGAACTTCTCCAAGATTGCTAAGCCACTGACTGATTTGCTCCACAAAGGCAAGAAGTTTGAGTGGACGGAAAAGTGCCAAGAAAGTTTTCAGACACTTAAAGATAAGTTGACATCTGCCCCAGTGCTAGCACCCCCAGATACTCGCAAGGACTTTGTGATTTATTGCGACGCATCCCGTCAAGGATTAGGCTGTGTCCTAATGCAAGAGTGCAAAGTGATTGCTTATTGCTCTCGTCAGTTGCGTCCTCACGAAGATAAGTATCCCACACATGATCTCGAGTTAGCAGCAGTTATCTATGCTCTAAAGCTGTGGCGACATTACCTTCTCGGTAATCGTTGCGAGATATACACGGACCACCAAAGTCTGAAGTATCTATATACCCAACCAGATTTGAATCTCCGTCAACAAAGATGGCTCGAGAAAATAGCCGACTATGACATGGATATCTCTTATACCCCTGGCAAGGCTAATGTAATGGCCGATGCTTTGAGTCGCAAGTCTTATTGCAACAACCTCATGGTTCAGCAAGCACAACCCCTTCTCTATGAAGAACTTCGCAAGTTGAACCTTCACATTGTCCCACAGGGTCATCTCAATACCCTGGTTGTTGAACCAGATCTCGAGGATCTCATCAAGCATGTACAGAAAGCTGACTCCGAGGTCGAGAAGATTAAGCGCGATCTCGTAAAAGGAAAGCCCTCATTCTTCACTATTGATGATGATGGCACCTTGTTCTTCAAAAATCGCTTAGTGGTTCCTAGAAAGGACAACCTGGATCTGACCCCACGCGTCATGAAAGAAGCTCCTGATACACCTCTTTGAATTCACCCTGGTAGTACCAAGACGTACCAAGACATTCGACAGAGATATTGGTGGCCTAATATGAAGCGAGACATTGCTCGTTATGTTGCTGAGTGTGACGTTCGCCGTCGCATCAAAGCAGAACATCAAAGGCCCACTGGAACTCTGCAACCACTTGCTATTCCTGAATGGAAATGGGACAAAGTCGAAATGGATTTCATTACTGGTTTTCCCAGATCGCAGAAGGGTCATGATGCTATCTTTGTCGTCATTGACCGATTCTCCAAGGTTGCTCACTTTCTGCCAGTTAAGGAGACAATCACTGCTAGTCAGTTAGCAGACTTGTATGTTTCCAGAATTGTGTCACTCCACGGTGTTCCGTTCGAGATGAGCTCAGACCGTGGCAGCCTCTTTACCTCAAGATTTTGGAACAGTTTCCAAGAAGCTATGGGAACTCATCCGTCCTTCAGCACCGCTTTTCACCCCCAGTCCCATGGACAAGTTGAACGAGTCAATCAAGTGCTTGAAGATATGCTTCGAGCTTGTGTCATTTCATTCGGTAAGAAATGGGAGGAATCTCTCCCGTATGCTGAATTCTCATACAACAATAGCTATCAGGCTAGTTTGAAGATGGCACCCTTTGAAGTTCTCTATGGACGTAAGTGCCAAACCCCTCTGAATTGGTCAGAAACTAGGGAACGGCCAGTCTTCGGTCCGGACATTATCCAACAAGCTGAAGAACAAGTCCGCATTGTCCGTGAACATTTGAAAGCTGCTCAGTCTCGTTAGAAGAGCAATTATGAACGGAAACACCAGGTAATGGTTTATCAACCTGGCAAACAAACTTACCTTCGTGTCACTCCGATGAAGGGCACTCATCGATTTGGGATCAAGGGCAAGTTAGGTCCTCGCTACATTGGCCCGTTCCGTATCCTCGCCAGACGAGGAGAAGTGGCCTATCAATCGGAATTGCCACCGAATCTCTCTCAAGTTCATGATGTGTTTCATGTGTCGCAACTCCGTCGCTGCTTCAAGGATCCTATCCGAGCAGTGGATCATGAAATGCTTGAACTGCAAGAGGATCTTTCTTATCAAGAGTATCCGATCCGCATTCTTGATCAAGCTGAACGTCGAACCCGTCAGAAGGCAATCAAGTTCCTAAAAGTTCAGTGGTCAAATCATTCTGAAGATTAAGCCACTTGGGAACGCGAAGATCGTCTTCGTGAAGAATACCCCGCTCTCTTTCAGCCTACCTCTTAATTCTCGGGACCAGAATTTCTTTTAGAGGAGGAGAATTGTAACATCCCCATGTATTAAGCTACAGTGTTCTCCCTTTTGATAATGCCAAGTCACCATGATTAACAATGCTTGATCATCATTTGAATCATATCTCATTTCAAATTCCAATTTAAATTGAGAATTCAAATTTAAAGTGAATTTAAAAGTTGTTCTAATTCAGGAACTAAATAGTTCATAATATTGCAAATATTCCCAAAGCAATTATAAAAATAAAATCAACATTAATTGAATTATTTAAATGACTCTAACATCCTGAAACAGTAACAAAACAACAATATTTAATCCATTTCATTTAATCCAAAATTCAAATGAAATCCATTTACCTCCAAACCTTTTTTTGACAGTGAGATATATTGTCTAGTATTTAAATGGACAAGGCTCATATTTTACAAAATTGAATTAGTGCTAAAAGAATTACAAAACAGAAACCAAAAACAGAAAACATAAAAGGAAAAACAGAAAAAGAAAAAGGCCCGCAGTATCTGGGCCTAAGTCAAACCAGAAGCGGCCCAGCCCACCCCACCGTCTTCCTCCTACTACTCACCCGCGCGCGCGCTGTCGCCGTGCCCGCACACGCCGCGCCAGGCCCCCCTCTCCTCCTCTTGACAACACGCCGCTACAGGCGCCCGGGGCGGCAACTTGGCCTCTCCTCGCCCCCGTGGACGAACCCTAGCATCACTTTCCCCTCTCCCTCGCTCTCTCCCATCTCACCCAAACTGTGCCATGGTCGGCCCGTCGTGAACCTCGCGGCCACCGCCTCCCTCTCGTTGCCGCGACGTGTCCACCGGCTCCGCCGTCCTTGACCATGTCGACTGCAACTAGCCGTTGGAGTCGGGGACCACCGCAGCGCCGTCCATGCCATCGTCTTCAACCTTCGGGCACCGAACTCGCCGCCGTCGATTCGCCGCCGTCAAGCCTCCCCGAGCTCACCTTTGCACACCTACGGGACCGCTGTGAGCCCCGCCTCTCCTTCCTCCTTTTCTTGCTCGCCTTCGAGCCCGTGCACGGCCGCCACTGTAACCGCGCTCCGGCCACCGCCATTGCCGTTGTCACCTTGCCCCTGAGCCATTTCGGCCTCGCCTGGCTGCCCTGCCGTGCTCCTGGAGCCCCGTAGATCACCCCTGGCCGCTTAGTTTGCTCGCACGCGCACCGCTTCGCCGATCCCGTTCACTCCCGAGAAAGCCGCCGCCCGCCGTTGACGCCGCGCTCGATTCTGGCCGCCCCCGCCCACGAGACCACCACCATCGGACGTGGCTTGGAGTGCCTGTTCGAATGAGCCCGACCGCGCGCGATTTGATGCACCACAGCACGTTTCCGAGCTCACCGGAGTTCGGCCGCCGCGGGAGAGCTCGCCGGCGCGTCTCCGGCGACGGCGCTGACCTGGCGCCGACGTGGCACCGCTTGGGCCACTGGCCAATGGGCCCAGTGGGTCCCGCTGGCCCGGTCAACCCGCTGACTGGTCGGCCCGTGTCTCTGACATGCGGGCCCCGCCTAAATTGAACGATTTTTATAAATAAATAAAATGTTAATTAATCGGTTAATTAATTTAATTACTAATTAGTCATTGACAACTGGGTCCCACCTGTTAATTAACCTAATTAACTAAATGAACCCCTGTTTAATTAAAACAGTCAGTGACCAGTGGGACCCACTGGTCAGGTTTGACTCTGGTTAGCAGGATTTGACCGATGAGGTCACTCTGACGTCATGCTGATGTCACCAGTCATTGTTTCGGATAATTCAGATTTAATAGATAAAATAATTCCAGAAATTCAATAAAACTTTGAAAATCATATAAATTAAACCGTAACTCGGATGAAAATAATTTATATATGAAAAACGATCAGAAAAATATGACGAATCCGAATATGCACCCACATACCTGCCACACCCCTCTAACCTATTGAACATGGAATTTCCCCCTCTGGTTTAATATACCGATAATCACCTGGAGCTGGGAGAACACTCCTGGATAATTTACCGCTCCGACCAAAATACCTAGCACTGCATTAGAACACCCCTAGCACAGCATGTTGACATGTCATGCATCCCTGTTGCATTGTTGCCATGTATTTATTGTTTCTTCCCCCTCCTTCTCTCCCGATAGACCCCGAGACTGCCGACAACACTGCTGAGTATGACTACGTCGTCGACGACCAGACCCCTTCAGCAGAGCTTCCAGGCAAGCAAAACCCCCTTGATCATCCAGATATCGCCTACTCTTTCTCTCTATTACTTGCATTATAATTGCTTCTGTTGTTGTTCTGATAGCTCCTATTCTGATGCATAGCCTGATTTCGTCGCCTACTATTGATACTCTACCTGCTATCTGCTACTTGTAGCTTGCGTTGGTATTTTGCCCGAAGCGGAAGGGATGATGCAGCACAGTAGAGATAAGTATTTCCCTCAGTTATGAAACCAAGGTTATCGAACCAGTACGAGAATCACACAACACGTCGTTAGCAGCACCTGCACACAAACAACAAATCCTTGCACCCAACGCAAACGAGAGGTTGTCAATCTCTCGGCGATAAATTGCAAGATTAAATTGTATGTGATAGATAGATAGAAACAAAAATACAAAATAAAATAAATAAAAGAAAATGGCAGCAATATTTTTAGGCTTTTAGTAATATGATTTCGATAGACCCGGGGGCCATAGATTTCACTAGAGGCTTCCCTCAAGAAAATAGCATACGGTGGGTAGACAAATTACTGTTGGGCAATTGATAGAAAAGCAAATAATCCTGACGATATCCAAGGCAATGATCATGTATATAGGCATCACATCCAAGATTAGTAAACCGACTCCTGCCTGCATCTACTACTATTACTCCACACATGGACCGCTATCCAGCATGAATCTAGTGTATTAAGTCCATAAGAACGGACTAATGCCTTAAGAACGATGACATGATGTAGACAAGATAAACTCACATATGAATAAACCCCATCTTTTTACCCTAAGTAGCAATGATACATACATGTCATGTCCTTTTCTATCACTGGGATTGAGCACCGCATGATCGAACCCACTACAAAGCACCTCTTCCCATGGCAAGATAAATCAATCTAGTTGGCGAAACCAAGTCAATAGATCGGAGAAGAAATACGAGGCTATAATAATCATGCATAAAAGAGTGCAGCAAAGACTCAAATAATTTCATGGATAATCTAATCATAAACTCACAATTCATCGGATGCCAACAAACACACCACAAAAAGTGATTACATCAGATAGAACTCCAAGAACATCGAGGAGAACATTGTATTGAAGATCAAAAAGAGTGAAGAAGCCATCTAGATACTGCCTATGGACCCGAAGATCTGTGGTAAACTACTCACGCATCATCGGAAGGGCAGCAAGGTTGATGTAGAACCCCTCGGTGATCGATTCCCCCTCCGGCAGATTACCGGAGAAGGACCCCAGATGGGATCTCTCTGGAACAGAAACTTGCGGCGGCAGAAAAAGTATTTCGTGGACTCTCCTGAGGGTTTCTGATTTTTTTCTGAATTTATAGTGCTGGAATTAGGTCAAACGGATCTAGGTGGGCCCCACGAGGTACCAGGGCGTGCCACCCCCCTGGGCGCGCCCTGGTGCTTCGTGGCCCACTCCTTCATCTTCTGGCCCTCTCCCGAAGCTTCTAGTGTTTATTTTGTCTAATAAAAAATCACCAAAAAGTTTCATGGCATTTGGACTTCGTTTGGTATTGATTTTCTGTAAAACAAAAACAGGGCAGAAAACAACAACTGGCACTGGGCAGTAGGTTAATAGGTTAGTCTCCAAAAATGATATAAAATTGCTGTAAATGATTATAAAAACATCCAAGATTGATATTCTAATAGCATGGAACAATCAAAAATTATAGATACGTTGGAGACGTATCAGCATCCCCAAGCTTAATTCCTGCTCGTCGTCGAGTAGGTAAATGATAAAAACAGAATTTTTGATGTGGAATGCTGCCTAACATATTCATCACATATTCTTTTCTTTTGTAGCTTGGACATTGGACTTGAATGATTCAAAGCAATAGTCTATAATTTGACATGAACATATAAATACTCAAGTATGCTAACAAGCCACCATGTCTTTCAAAATATCAACGCTAAAGAAAGTTATCCCTAGCCCATTATGCTCAATCATTGACCCATTCATGAAACACACTCAAATATTAGCTACATCCAATGCACAAGTATGACAATAGTGGTCTCTAGTTGGTGCTTTTGTAAGAGAAGATGGAGACTCGAAAAAAATAAAAATTGCATAAAAGTAAATAGATAGGCCCTTCGCAGAGGGAAGCAGAGATTTGTCAAATGTGGCAGAGCTCAAAGCTGAAATTAAAGAGATCAAAATATTTTGAGAGGTATGCTTTTCCTGTCAACGAAAACGACCGAGAATTCCCAATATTTTCCATGCTAGACACATCATAGGTGATTCCCAAACAGAAAGTAAAGTTTATTTCCTTTCCACCATTCTTTCACAATCCATGGCTAGCCGTATCCACGGGTGCCCTCCATACCAACACTTTCCAAGGAATTTTGTTGTTATTAATTTGATTTCATTGTGGGATTGGGCATCCCTATTACCAACCATTCTCTCGTGCAATGACAAGTGAATAAACACTCATCGTGAGAATAACACACCTAGCATGGAAAATAATGGCCACCCCCTGCCGCTTCATGAGCGGTACGGGCACACAAAACGGAAAAATTATTTTGAAAATTAGAGTTGGCACACGCAAATTTACTTGGAACGGCATTGAAATACCACATATATGTAGATATAGTGGACTCATTTGGCACAACTTGGGTTTAAGGAGTTTGGATGCACAAGCAGTATTTCCGCTTAGTACAAATGAAGGCTAGCAAATATATTGAGAAGCAACCAACAAAAAAACAAAAACGGTCATAAACTTGCATTGAACACAACTAACACCGAATAATGCACCATAAGTAGGATATAATTTCATTGCATAACTATTGACTTAACGTGCATGCATAGGGAATCACAAACCTTAACACTAATATTCTTACTAAATCACAATTACTCACTAACATGACTCACATATTATCATTTCCATATCGCAAAACTATTGCAAGGAATCACACTCATCATATCCAATGATCTATATGAAAGTTTTTATTTATATCCCTCTTGAATATTCATCACTTTGGGACCAACTTCATATCTTGTGCAAATTACCGTTACTATTAGCAACTCTCAAAAAGATTTAAGTGAAGCATGAGACTGCAAATATTTCTTCAAAATTTCAATCTTATCAATTCTCAAAATAATATAAGTGAAGCATGAGAATTCATTTCTTCAAAATATAGCCACCACCGTGCTAAAAAAGATTTAAGTGAAGCACTAGAGCAACTGCCTAGCTCAAAAAATTTAAGTGAAGCACATAGAGTATTCTAACAAATGATGATAAACGTGTGGCTCTCTCAAGATAGGTGTGTTCAGAAAAGATGATTGTGACAAACTAAAAAGCAAACAAAGCAAAGACTCATATAATACAAGACGCTCCAAGCAAAACTCATATCATGTGACGAATAAAAATATAGCTCCAAGTAAAATTACCGATGGTTGGTAGAAGAAAGAGGGGATGCCTTCCGAGGCATCCCCAAGCTTAGACGCTTGAGTCTTCCTTGAATATTACTTTGGGGTGCCTCGGGCATCCCCAAGCTTAGGCTTTTACTACTCCTTATTCCTTCATCCATCATGATCTCACCCATAACTTGAAAACTTCAATCACACAAAACTCAACAAAACCTTCATGAGATCCGTTAGTATAACAAAACAAGTCACTACTATAAGTACTGTTGCAAACCCATTCATATTTTATTTTTGCATTATACCTACTGTACTCTAACTTCACCATGGCTTATACCCCCCGATACAATCCATAGATTCATCAAAACAAGCAAGTAGTGCATCAAAAACAAAATCTGTCAAAAACAGAACAGTCTGTAGAAATCTGAACTATGGTCATACTTCTGTAACTCCAAAAATTCTGAAAAATTAGGGCAACGTGGGCAATTGATATGCCAATACTGTGTAAAAATTTCAGATTTTTCTGATGCTCCAGTACAGAAACAAAATTCGGGCACTGGATGCAAAACTTTCTGTTTTCCAAACAGCATCAATTATATTATCTTCCAAATCATCCTAAAGGCTTTACTTGGCACAAACACTAATTAAAAACATAAAAACACAATCATACCAGTAGCATGACAGTGAAAACACACAATAACAGAAAAAAATTATTTTATTCATTGGGTTGCCTCCCAACAAGCTCTTTCTTTATAGCCATTAAGATGGGCTTGAGATTTCAATGATGCTCATATGAAAGATAATAATTGAAACACAAAGAGAGCATCATGTAACATGTGAAAAACACATTTAAGTCTAACATACTTCCTATGCATAGGTATTTTATATGCAAACAAATTATCAAGACGAGAAATATCTAGCATATGCAAAGGAGAGGAGTAAAATATTGACAATCTCAACATAACGAGAGGTAATTTAGTAACATGAAAATTTCTACAACCATATTTTCCTCTCTCATAATAATTACATGTAGGATCATAATCAAATTCAACAATATAGCTATCATATAAAATTTTCTCTCGATGATCCACATGCATAAAATTCTTATAGTCTTCCAAAATAGTGGGATTAACATCAACGAAAGTTATGACCTATCCAAACCCACTTTTATCAAAAATTTCATAAGATTGATAATTCTCCAAAGTAGTGGGATCATTATTACCTAAAGGTGACGCTCTTCCAAACCCACTTTTAATAGTGTTGCAAATTTTATTATCAAGAACATATTCATCATGAGGCTTAAATAATTTTTCAAGATCATAAAAAGCATTATCACCCCAATCATGATCATTCCAATAAGTAGTGGACATGACAAAATTATCATCCCCAAGCTTGTGGTTTTGCATATCATTAGCACAATTGACACTAATAGAATTTATAGTGACATCATTGCAATCATGCTTTTCATTTAAGGAGCTATCAAGTATGGGTGTTATAGAAATAATTTCATTTTTAACATAAGGAATGATAGCAAGTTCATCTCTATAAGCATCTTTAATATTGGCGTCGTGGTCATAAGAATAACAAGCATCATGTTCATCAAGAGGGGATATTTCAATCGAATCATCGGAATCATGATTATCTATAGATTCATGTGTATCATTATTCTCTTCCAAAGCAGTAGACATTCTCTCAATAAATTCATTAACATAGGCATTAGATGCATAATTTTCATAGCAATATGCTTAAGTTTGGCAAAATTTTCAGATTTGTGGAAAGTAATATCATACTTTTCAATCAAAGAAGCAACTTCATAAGCACCCTTAAAAGCAACAAATTCTTCAATTTGTTCGATATCATAGTAATTATAAACACCCTTGGCATAAGAAGACAAGATTTCATTAAAATTGAACTCACATACGTAGGGAAGGTGTTTTTCAGGGTTCTTAGAGCAACAAGTAAAATCATAAATTTCACATAGATTCAGAGCATAGCATAACAACCAATTTATTTGACGCCATAAGATTCTCCCTTTTTCAGACAAACGGTGACGCACAAAATGAGCATGCTCATCTAATGATTTTCCCTCAACTAAACTAGTTGGGGTTTCAGCACGAGCACGAATGGATAGAAGATGATTCACGTAGTAAACTTTATATGGATCCATAGTTTCTTATATTTTTTGCTTTTAGTTTCTGTTCTTGTGTGTTCGACATGAAGGCAATAAAAGCAAGCAAGTAAACAAGAAAAAGGCAAACGGAAAATATTTTTGTATTTTTGTAAAAACGTTTTAGAAGTAGGGGAGATGAAAACGAGAGGCAAATGGCAAATAAAGTAAATGCAAGGAGATGAGAGTTTGTGCAAAGGTACTTGATAGATGTTGATGATGTTCTCCCCGGCAACGGCGCCAGAAATTGGCAAGTTGACGGGAGACTTGTGTTGACATGACTTCTCTCCGGCAACGGCGCCAGAAATTGGCAAGTTGACGGGAGACTTGTGTTGACGTGACCTCTTCCCCGGCAACGACGCCAGAAATTCTTCCTCCTACTTGTAGCTTGCGTTGGTATTTCCCCGAAGAGGAAGGGATGATGCAACACAGCAGAGATGAGTATTTCCCTCAGTTATGAAACCAAGGTTATCGAACCAGTAGGAGAATCACACAACACCTCGTTGGCAGCACCTGCACACAAACAACAAATCCTTGCACCCAACGCAAATGAGAGGTTGTCAATCTCTCGGCGGTAAATTGCAAGATTAAATTGTATGTGATAGATAGATAGAAACAAAAATAAAATAAATAAAAGAAAATGGCAGCAATATTTTTAGGGTTTTAGTAATATGATTTTGATAGACCCGGGGGCCATAGATTTCACTAGAGGCTTCTCTCAAGAAAATAGCATACGATGGGTAGACAAATTACTGTTGGGCAATTGATAGAAAAGCAATTAATCATGACGATATCCAAGGCAATGATCATGTATATAGGCATCACGTCCAAGATTAGTAGACCGACTCCTGCCTGCATCTACTACTATTACTCCACACATCGACCGCTATCCAGCATGCATCTAGTGTATTAAGTCCATAAGAATGGAGTAATGCCTTAAGAATGATGACATGATGTAGACAAGATAAACTCACATATGAATAAACCCCATCTTTTTACCCATAGTAGCAATGATACATACGTGTCATGTCCCTTTCTGTCATTGGGATTGAGCACCGCAAGATCGCACCCACTACAAAGCACCTCTTCCCATGGCAAGATAAATCAATCTAGTTGGCCAAACCAAATCAATAGATCGGAGAAGAAATACGAGGCTATAATAATCATGCATAAAAGAGTACAGCAAAGACTCAAATAATTTCATGGATCATCTGATCATAAATTCACAATTCATCGGATCCCAACAAGCACACCGCAAAAAGTGATTACATCGGATAGAACTCCAAGAACATCGAGGAGAACATTGTATTGAAGATCAAAAAGAGAGAAGAAGCCATCTAGCTACTGCCTATGGACCCGAAGGTCTGTGGTAAACTACTCACGCATCATCGGAAGGGCAGCAAGGTTGATGTAGAACCCCTCCGTGATCGATTCCCCCTCCGGCAGATTACCGGAGAAGGACCCCAGATGAGATCTCTCTGGAACAGAAACTTGCAGCGGCGGAAAAAGTATTTCATGGACTCTCCTGAGGGTTTCTAATTTTTTCTGAATTTATAGTGCTGGAATTAGGTCAAATGGAGCTGGGTGGGCCCCATGAGGTACCAGGACGCGCCACCCCCTGGGGCGCGCCCTGGTGCCTTGTGGCCCACTCCTTCATCTTCTGGCCCTCTCCCGAAGCTTCTAGTGTTTATCTTGTCCAATAAAAAATCTCCAAAAAATTTCTTGGCATTTGGACTTCGTTTGGTATTGATTTTCTGTAAAACGAAAACAGGGCAGAAAACAGCAACTGGCACTGGGCACTAGGTTAATAGGTTAGTCTCCAAAAATGATATCAAATTGCTATAAATGATTATAAAAACATCCAAGATTGATATTATAACAACATGTAACAATAAAAATTATAGATACGTTGGAGACGTATCACTATCCTATGATGCCTAGTTAGGAATGCTATGTTTCATTAGCTGGCCCTTCACCCTTGTCCGTTGGCCAGGCTTGTTACCGGGCCATGATCACTATGGGTGATGATCACGGAACTGTTTACATTACTGCAATACTTTAAATAGTTAAAGTCGGGCCGGCTCCAAGAGTGCCCGCGGGGTAATGAAACAAGACGGGTTGAACCCAAGGGTTCCCGCGAGAGAGTCCTGTGACGGCTTGCTGTTAGCGGTACCACCCAGGATGTGGTGGTAGCTCGGGACTTGTCCCGACAGCCGACGCGAAACTTGCACTGTAGTCGGAGCGACAGGGCAGGCGGAGACTACCTAGGTGAGAGGTGGGCTTGGTCCCTGGTAGTGGTCCGCGAGATAACTAGTCGGAGCGACAGGAACCTTGTTCGTCTCTGTGAGCTACTAAAACACACTTAACGGATTTGGGTATTTGATCTGAGTAGGCCGCTAGCCTTATACGCAGTACCACCACGTGGGATAATGGTTTTGGGACCCTCTACGTCGTATGTATCAGCCGAAAGCTCTTCAGATGTCACAGCTCAAAGATGCGGGCTAATTGTTGGGGTGAGCTGGTTATGTCTGTGGTGTTTCCACAGTCGCGCTTGGGCCCCAGCCAGTCTCGCAACGTGCAGGAGTGCAGAGGGCGATGGGCCCAAGACCCCTTCGCACTTAGGATTTGGACCGGCGTGCTGACCTGTCTGCTGAGCCTAGGTAGGACTACGTCGTGTCGATTACCCGAGGCCGGGCATTACCTAGCAAGTGTGTCCGACCAGATGTGATCGAACGTATTGGGTAACAGTAGTGCACCCCTGCAGGGAAGTTATCTATTCGAATAGCCATGTCCACGATAATAGGACGCTCGGAGTTGTATCCTAATCTACTACAACTACAAATGGATACCAAGTCCTTACTAAACTGTTACTACTACTCTCGGGATCACTTTCTCGCTGGGTAGTCGAGGAAGGATCCCAGGGCATTACTAAAATATGATGGATTATATATTATCTTGCTCTACTCTCTTCTAATGCTGCAAGAAATGCTTCAAGATGCTAGTCTTCATTAGGCTAGGCCTCTTCCCCTCTGTTCCGGCATTTCTGCAGTTTAGTCCGAAGAAATAGCCCCATTCCTTTGATACCGATGCATACTTAGTATAGTTCTGATGTAAGTCTTGCGAGTACTTTGGATGAGGACTCACGGTTGCTTTGCTACCTCTTTTTCCCCATACCCGATTGCTGCGATCAGACGACGGAGCCCAGGAGCAGGAGATCCCCTGAGGAGCCTACTACGACGTGGAGATCCCCGACGACCAGGAGTAGTTCGGAGGCCCTAGGCAGGAGGCCTTCGCCTTTTCGATCAGTGTCGCTGTTTGTGCTAGCCTTCTTAAGGCAAACTTGACTAACTATGTCTGTACTCAGATATTATTGTTTGTATGACTTATGTATTCGGGTCCTCGTGACCCCTGGTTTGTAATATGAAGGTTATGTTTAAATTTGAGTTTAGAGTTGTGTTGTGATATCTTCCCGTGAGTCTCTGATCTTGAGTGTGCACGTTTGCGTGTATGATTAGTGCACGGTCGAGCAGGGGCGTCACAGAGGCCTACTCAGATCACATATCCTAACCCATTAGGGCGTTGGGAGCTCGCGGAAACGAGCAGAGATCCATGATCATGTGACCCCATTGCCCCGTCTCATGGACTTACGGCAAGGGCCAAGAATGCCCGGCGGTGCCACGTAATCATCACGCGGGTACCCTCATGGTCAACCCGACTCCACTTCTCTCATGGGTACCCCTCGGGGCCGACCTGACTTTATCAGGTATCTGCAATAAAATCAAAGTAACCGTGTGTCCATAACATTAAGAAGGAATCTGAGGAATCACCCTCGTTGGATTCCCACTCGATGTACCCGTCAAGGTGAACCCGGAGGAATCACCCTCGATGGTATTCACACTTGCGGGGTTGCACGACAGAAGCTTCATCGGAGGTGGTGAAAGAGGAATCACCCTCGGTAACCCACAACCGACTAGCTGTACTACAGAGTCAACATCAGGAGTGAGATAAGAGGTATCGCCCTCGGCACTCGATGGTAACTCTGCAGAGTCGAGCAACTTAGGGGGTGTGCGGTGATGTGCTGGTCTCAGCCCGTCGATCACATCAACGGGGCACTGGTAACTAAGCGGGGTATGCAACTAGGACAAGGAAGAGGGGCCACAAATGGTTTACCATCCAACCTATACTAAGCATTTAGGATATCAGGTAAAGTATCAATAGCTGTTTACAAAAACAGGCTATGCAACAGAATAGGTATTCAGAATAACAACGATAGCAATTCAAATGCAAGCAAGAGGGATAAAGAGTAGGTGATATAGGCATGTTCAAGGGGGGTTTGCTTGCCTTGAAGCTCTGCGGCAAAGGAGGGGTCGTCAACGGTGTAGTCGGACTCCGGAGCGGTGTCGGTCTCGGGGTCTACCGGATAAGAAGAGGGGAAGAAACAATAAATAAAAGCAAACAGAAGCAACACAGATGCATGGCATGACAATATGCAGTGCTGGTGGTGACCTAATGCAATGCTATACGTCGTAGACGAAGCGGGAAAATATCTGGGATACTTTCTCGGCGTTTAGGCAGTTTTCGGTACACTGAACCGGAGGGGAAGGTTCCATGTTCAGATAGATAGGAGTGATGGTCAAGCATTTTGCCCACATATTCAGATTCGTCTAGTTTTTTTGATCAACTTTCATGTTGAAAACATTTCGATCCGAGCTACGGTTGAATTTCTACGAATTCTCAAATATTTAAACCTTTTCTGAAAATCCTAGAATTTAAATCTAATTCGAAAATAATCAGAAAAGAAAATACTACATCAGCATGAGGTCAGCATGACATCAACAAGTCAACCCAGCTGTTCCAGGTCAAACCTGACAGCTAGGTCCCACATGTCAGTGGCTTAGGACTAAATAGGGGTTAATTTAAACTAAACAGGGTTAATTAGGGAGTGGGCCCCATCTGTCAATGTCTAGACTAATTAACAGATTACTTTTAAAACCTAATTAGCTTAATTAATCATAGGGGCCCACACGTCAGTGGCACTGTGCTGCCACGTCAGCACGGTTGACCGGTCAACGCGGTCAACCGGGCCCAGGGACCCACTGGTCCGCGACCCAGGGTGGGCCCCAGGCCAGCCACGTCGGCTGCTGGCGCCGGAACAGCTCCGGCGAGCCTGAAACACGGCAGAGGGCGCCGGCGAGCCTAGGGATTTCGTCATGGTGGCCCAAAACGGGCGTGGCTACCCGCGTTCGAAAGCTAGCGACGTCGCGCATCGCGTGGTGCTACTGGTTGGTCTCGGGGATGGCCGGAACGACGCCGGCGTCGAGGTTTGGCGGCGATGATCTACGGGTGAGGGCGAACTAGCAGTAGCAGCGCGCGTTCGAGCTAGCTAAAAGGCCAGGGCGGCCCTACGCGACGCGGTGAGCACGTTAGACACGCGTGGGTGACCAAATGGTCACCGGAGTAGATCCGGCGACCAGCGAGGCGGCTGCGCGTTCGGCCAAAACGGCAACGCACGCTAGAGCTCGAAAGAGGCAGCTAGAGGGGAGGGGAAGGAGGCGGATGCTCACGGTGAGGCACACGGTGGCCGGCGACAGCTTAGGAGCAGCAGGTGACGAGGGCATGTACCAGGGATAGGGTAACAGGCCTGACCTACAGACCCTACCCTAGGACTCCGCACGCCTTATACTGGGCCCCAGGGCCAGATCAACAACCAAGAGTTCCGCAGACTGACATTCACTCGGAGTCCAATAATCTACTCGGAGTCCAATAATCCACTCGGAGTCCGCAGACTGACATTCACTCGGAGTCCAATAAACCACTCGGTAGCAGGAATCCACTCGACCAACTATTTCACTCGGAATGCCTGACAGTCACTCGACCAGAGAAGACCAGGAGACCCCAGGAACGCAACGGTCGGGACGCACGTTCGCCTGTATTAATTGTCATCAATATGCTCGTTACCTGGCGCACTTATACCCCTCTTAACTCCCTATAATGGCTGGCGTTCATGGGAGGGCTGGCGAGACTATATAAGCCGCCCCCCTGCTCCATTACAAGGGTTCGCAACCTGTTGTAATCATACACTCAAGCAATATAGCTCCAGAGCACCGAGACGTAGGGCTATTACCTCCACCGCTGAGGGGCTGAACTCATAAATCCGAGTGTAACACCTGCACCGTAGCTAGGCTCTGCCCTCTCATTCCTACCCCCACACACTACTGTCAGACTTGTACCCACGACAGTTGG
The DNA here is from genome assembly GCA_039707655.1 of Elymus sibiricus. Classification (NCBI taxonomy): domain Eukaryota; kingdom Viridiplantae; phylum Streptophyta; class Magnoliopsida; order Poales; family Poaceae; genus Elymus; species Elymus sibiricus. The sequence continues at coordinate 1,820,846 of CM077670.1, read as the reverse complement.
CGCCCACCGTGGGGCAGGCGTCTAGCGACTTCCGGCGTAGTTGCATTTTTCTGATCATCACCATGGTTTCCGGCAGCGGACTGACTCTGGGCGGCGTGATCCGTTTCGGCGTCCTCAGCTTCATCGCCGACAATTCGGCGTGGCTCTAGGAAGCCCCGCTGGATGTCAAGGCGTTGCCCGTCCGCGGCGCGGCGCACTTCCATGCGAGTTCCTTCGGCGTCCTTCTTTGGAAACCGTCGACTCCCTACCAGTCGACTTCTTCGCTCCCCACCAGCCGTCGTCGCAAGCGCTCCGGACGCTCGCGGCTTCAGGGATGGATCAGGCACGCGGTGGCCCTTCAGGTCGCGGCCCCGCAAATCGCGTCGATCGAGCCCGATGAGCCTGTCTTCGATCTGTTCGCCTCCGTGTATGAGCACTCGGAAAGCGTATCCGAGTGCGAGAGCAGCGATCCTGCTGCGGAGGTGCTGATGGCCGATTCCCTGCCCAGTCCGCCTGGGTACGGCCGCGGTGGCGTGGAGAACGACGACCCGTCGCACACTAATCTTGGCGGCGGCAGGGACCGGCGGGACGGCGAGTACTCCGAGTACGTCCCCCGACCTCTCACTCGGCAGCAGAGGGAGGAACAGCAGCACAGGACCGAGCAGGCTCTCCAGACGCCCATCGTTGGGACGACCCCCGAAGCTCAGGCTTTGGAGGCCGTGCGCCAGGCCAACTTGGCTGAGCGCAATCGTCTGGAAGCGCTCCAGAAGGCACTCGACGATCGCGCCCGCAGCCAGCTTCAGCCCAGTTCCAGTCGGCGACAGCGGCAGTTGTTTCCGAATGACCAATAGCAGAGTTTCCAGGTATTCCGCACTCCCGTCCAGAATCTGGCGGCGGCCACTCGGATAGAAGATTCCATCGAGCCGTCCCGATCCGAGGCGGGGGAGGGTCTTCGACAGATCCGGGCCCTGCTCAAGGTGGCTGAATAGCAAAATTCGGCAGTATCTCAGTCGCGCAACAGGATACGCAGCAGATCCATTCGGGCTGACACCGTCCAGTCGGCACACAGCCTAGTGTCTCCAAGGAGAAACAGGCACTCGCCTCCGCGGCGAAACGACCAAGACCGCCACCGGGACCAGTACTCGGGGCAGGGTCGCAGTCGGAATACGCCTCCGCGGCGTCAGGACGATCGTCGCCACATGCAGTGGCCCCCTCCGCGATATGGTTCGTACGCGCCCCGGCCGCACGATGCCAGGCGTCCTTATGACAACGATCGGAGGGCTAGCCCTCCTCCTCATGGCGACGGTTATCGTCAGAGAGAGCCAGTCGACCACCGTGACCCGCAGTTCAATGCGAGATCCGTTCTCGCTCAGAACCTGGTCAACAGAGGCAGAGCTCAGAGAGAGAACTTGGATAGAGATCGTCCGAGTGGAAGTGGGGCATTCATCCCCGGGCCCGAGTGTTTCAGTAGGGCCATCCGGGCTGCTGAGATTCCGCCAAACTTCAGATTGGCAGCTGGAGTGAGCAAGTTCACCAGTGAGTCCAAGCCAGAGACTTGGTTAGAGGATTACCGAGTGGCTGTGCAGATTGGAGGAGGAAATTTCTATGTGGTCCGCCCGTGCCTGGCTCAACCAGCTCACTCCGGCCAGCATATACCGTTGGGAAGATTTGGCCCGAGTGTTCATCAAAACATTCAAGGGCACGTACAAACGCCTGGCTGGATTGACTGAGCTACAGCATTGTGTGCAGAAGCCGAATGAAACCTTGAGGGAGTACATTCAGCGGTGGACAACCTTGCATCATGTGGTGGAGAATGTCACGGAGCATCAAGCAGTCTGTGCCTTCAAGGCAGGAGTCAGATATCGGGAGCTCATCCTGAAATTCGGTCGGTCAGGATCTTTGACCATGAGCCGAATGATGGAGATTACAACTCGGTATGCAGACGGAGAAGAGGAAGACCGTCTCCGTAACGGCAAAGGGAAAATCCTACTCCGAGTGACGAGCGACCCTCTCACTCGGGGAGATGCTGAGGTGTAATAAAAGTACTGGAGTGATACTTGATGAATAAAAGCATGACTTTTCCAGTTCCACGTTGGATTCACTCGTACGCATTCTCTGGCTTACAACCCCCAGTGGGTTTATGCTTTCAACTTGGCTGCGAACCTGTTTTCGCCCAAGTTAATACGCTACTCCGAGTGAAGAGCATCCCTCTCACTCGGGGGCTTGGCTGCGAATCCGCTTCGCCCAAGTTAAAATGCTACTCTGAGTGAAGAGCATCCCTCTCACTCGGGGGCTAGGCTGCAAATCCGCTTCGCCCAAGTTAAAACACTACTCCGAGTGAAGAGCATCTCTCTCACTCGGGGGCTTGGCTGCGAATCCGCTTCGCCCAAGTTAAAACGCTACTCCGAGTGAAGAGCATCCCTCTCACTCGGAGGCTTGGCTGCGAACCAGCTTTCGCCCAAGTGAAAAACCTACTCCGAGTGACGAGCATCCCTCTCACTCGGGGGCTTGGCTGCGAATCCGCTTCGCCCAAGTTAAAACGCTACTCCGAGTGAAGAGCATCCCTCTCACTCGGGGGCTTGGCTACGAATCCGCTTCGCCCAAGTTAAAACGCTACCCCGAGTGAAGAGCATCTCCCTCACTCGGAGGCTTGGCTGCGAACCAGCTTTTGCCCAAGTGAAAAACCTACTCCGAGTGATGAGCATCCCTTTCACTCGGGGCTTGGCTTTGAATCTGCTACGCCCAAGTTAAAACGCTACTCCGAGTGAAGAGCATCCCTCTCACTCGGGGGCTTGGCTGCGAATCCGCTTCGCCCAAGTTAAAACGCTACTCCGAGTGAAGAGCATCCCTCTCACTCGGAGGCTTGGCTGCGAACCAGCTTTCGCCCAAGTGAAAAACCTACTCCGAGTGACGAGCATCCCTCTCACTCGGGGGCTTGGCTGCGAATTCGCTTCGCCCAAGTTAAAATACTACTCCGACTAAAGAGCATCCCTCTCACTCGGGTGCTTGGCTGCGAATCCGCTTCGCCCAAGTTAAAACGCTACTCCGAGTGAAGAGCATCCCTCTCACTCGGAGGCTTGGCTGCGAACCAGCTTTCGCCCAAGTGAAAAACCTACTCCGAGTGACGAGCATCCCTCTCACTCGGGGGCTTGGCTGCAAATCCGCTTCGCCCAAGTTAAAACGCTACTCCGAGTGAAGAGCATCCCTCTCACTCGGGGGCTTGGCTGCGAATCCGCTTCACCCAAGTTAAAACGCTACTCAGAGTGAAGAGATTCCCTCTCACTCGGAGGCTTGGCTGCGAACCAGCTTTCGCCCAAGTGAAAAAACTACTCCGAGTGACGAGCATCCCTCTCACTCGGGGGCTTGGCTGCGAATCCGCTTCGCCCAAGTTAAAACGCTACTCCGAGTGAAGAGCATCCCTCTCACTCGGGGGCTTGCCTGCGAATCCGCTTCGCCCAAGTTAAAATGCTACTCCGAGTGAAGAGCATCCCTCTCACTCGGAGGCTTGGCTGCGAACCAGCTTTCGCCCAAGTGAAAAACCTACTCCGAGTGACGAGCATCCCTCTCACTCCAAGGCTTGGCTGCGAACCAGCTTTCGCCCAAGTGAAAAACCTACTCCGAGTGACGAGCATCCCTCTCACTCGGGGGCTTGGTTGCGAATCCGCTTCGCCCCAGTTAAAACGCTACTCCAAGTGAAGAGCATCCCTCTCACTCGGGGGCTTGGCTGCGAATCCGCTTCGCCCAAGTTAATACGCTACTCCGAGTGAAGAGCATCCCTCTCACTCGGGGGCTTGGCTGCGAATCCGCTTCGCCCAAGTTAAAACGCTACTCCGAGTGAAGAGCATCCCTCTCACTCGGGGGCTTGGCTGCCAATCCGCTTCGCCCAAGTTAAAACGCTACTCCGAGTGAAGAGCATCCCTCTCAATCGGAGGCTTGGCTGCGAACCAGCTTTCGCCCAAGTGAAAAACCTACACCGAGTGACGAGTATCCCTCTCACTCGGGGGCTTGGCTGCGAATTCGCTTCGCCCAAGTTAAAACACTACTCCGACTAAAGAGCATCCCTCTCACTCGGGTGCTTGGCTACGAATCCGCTTCGCCCAAGTTAAAACGCTACTCCGAGTGAAGAGCATCCCTCTCACTCGGAGGCTTGGCTGCGAACCAGCTTTCGCCCAAATGAAAAACCTACTCCGAGTGACGAGCATCCCTCTCACTCGGGGGCTTGGCTACAAATCCGCTTCGCCCAAGTTAAAACGCTACTCCGAGTGAAGAGCATCCCTCTCACTCGGGGGCTTGGATGCGAATCCGCTTCACCCAAGTTAAAATGCTACTCCGAGTGAAGAGCTTCCCTCTCACTCGGAGGCTTGGCTGCGAACCAGCTTTCGCCCAAGTGAAAAAACTACTCCGAGTGACGAGCATCCCTCTCACTCGGGGGCTTGGCCGCGAATCCGCTTCGCCCAAGTTAAAACGCTACTCCGAGTGATGAGCATCCCTCTCACTCGGGGGCTTGGCTGCGAATCCGCTTCGCCCAAGTTAAAACGCTACTCTGAGTGAAGAGCATCCCTCTCACTCGAGGGCTTGGCTGTGAACCAGCTTTCACCCAAGTTAAAACGCTACTGCGAGTGAAGCGCATCCCTCTCACTCGGAGGCTTGGCTGCGAACCGGCTTTCGCCCAAGTTAAAACGTTACTCCGAGTGAAGAGCATCCCTCTCACTCGGGGGCTTGGTTGCGAATCCGCTTCGCCCAAGTTAAAACGCTACCCCAAGTGAAGAGCATCTCCCTCACTCGGAGGCTTGGCTGCGAACCAGCTTTCGCCCAAGTGAAAAATCTACTCCGAGTGACGAGCATCCCTCTCACTTGGGGGCTTGGCTGCGAATCCGGTTCGCCCAAGTTAAAATGCTACTCCGAGTGAAGAGCATCCCTCTCACTCGGAGGCTTGGCTGCGAACCAGCTTTCGCCCGAGTGAAAAACCTACTCCGAGTGACGAGCATCCCTCTCACTCGGGGGCTTGGCTGCGAATCCGCTTCGCCCAAGTTAAAACGCCACTCCGACTGAAGAGCATCCCTCTCACTCGGGGGCTTGGCTGCGAATCCGCGTCGCCCAAGTTAAAACGCTACTCCGAGTGAAGAGCATCCCTCTCACTCGGAGGCTTGGCTGCGAACCAGCTTTCGCCCGATTGAAAAACCTACTCCGAGTGACGAGCATCCCTCTCACTCGGGGGCTTGGCTGCGAATCCGCTTCGCCCAAGTTAAAACACTACTCCGACTGAAGAGCATCCCTCTCACTCGGGGGCTTGGCTGCGAATCCGCTTCGCCCAAGTTAAAACGCTACTCCAAGTGAAGAGCATCCCTCTCACTCGGGGGCTTGGCTGCGAATCCGCTTCGCCCAAGTTAAAACGCTACTCCTAGTGAAGAGCATCCCTCTCACTCGGGGGCTTGGCTGCGAACCAGCTTTCGCCCAAGTGAAAAACCTACTCCGAGTGACGAGCATCCCTCTCACTCGGGGGCTTGGCTGCGAATCCGCTTCACCCAAGTTAAAACGCTACTCCGAGTGAAGAGCATCCCTCTCACTCGGGGGCTTGGCTGCGAATCCGCTTCGCCCAAGTTAAAACGCTACCCCGAGTGAAGAGCATCTCCCTCACTCGGAAGCTTGGCTGCGAACCAGCTTACGCCCAAGTGAAAAACCTACTCCGAGTGACGAGCATCCCTCTCACTCGGGGGCTTGGCTGCGAATCTGCTTCGCCCAAGTTAAAACGCTACTCCTAGTGAAGAGCATCCCTCTCACTCGGGGGCTTGGCTGCGAATCCGCTTCGCCCAAGTTAAAACGCTACTCCGAGTGAAGAGCATCCCTCTGACTCGGAGGCTTGGCTGCGAACCAGCTTTCGCCCAAGTGAAAAACCTACTCCGAGTGACGAGCATCCCTCTGACTCGGGGGCTTGGCTGCGAATCCGCTTCGCCCAAGTTAAAACACTACTCCGACTGAAGAGCATCCCTCTCACTCGGGGGCTTGGCTGCGAATCCGTTTCGCCCAAGTTAAAACGCTACTCCGAGTGAAGAGCATCCCTCTCACTCGGAGGCTTGGTTGCGAACCAGCTTTCGCCCAAGTGAAAAACCTACTCCGAGTGACGAGCATCCTTCTCACTCGGGGGCTTGGCTGCAAATCCGCTTCGCCCAAGTTAAAACGCTACTCCGAGTGAAGGGCATCCCTCTCACTCGGGGGCTTGGCTGCGAATCCGCTTCGCCCAAGTTAAAACGCTACTCCGAGTGAAGAGCTTCCTTCTCACTCGGAGGCTTGGCTGCAAACCAGCTTTCGCCCAAGTGAAAAACCTACTCCGAGTGACGAGCATACCTCTCACTCGGGGGCTTGGCTGCGAATCCGCTTCGCCCAAGTTAAAATGCTACTCCGAGTGAAGAGCATCCCTCTCACTCGGGGGCTTGGCTGCGAATCCGCTTCGCCCAAGTTAAAACGCTACTCCGAGTGAAGAGCATCTCCCTCACTCAGAGGCTTGGCTGCGAACCAGCTTTCGCCCAAGTGAAAAACCTACTCCGAGTGACGAGCATCCCTCTCACTCGAAGGCTTGGCTACGAACCAGCTTTCGCCCAAGTGAAAAACCTACTCCGAGTGACGAGCATCCCTCTCACTCGGGGGCTTGGCTGCGAATCCGCTTCGCCCAAGTTAAAACGCTACTCCGAGTGAAGAGCATCCCTCTCACTCGGGGGCTTGGCTGCGAATCCGCTTCGCCCAAGTTAATAAGCTACTCCGAGTGAAGAGCATCCCTCTCACTCGGGGGCTTGGCTGCGAATCCGCTTCGCCCAAGTTAAAACACTACTCCGAGTGAAGAGCATCCCTCTCACTCGGGGGCTTGGCTGCGAATCCGCTTCGCCCAAGTTAAAACGCTACTCCAAGTGAAGAGCATTCCTCTCACTCGGAGGCTTGGCTGCGAACCAGCTTTTGCCCAAGTGAAAAACCTACTCCGAGTGACGAGCATCCCTCTCACTCGAAGGCTTGGCTGCGAACCAGCTTTCGCCCAAGTGAAAAACCTACTCCGAGTGACGAGCATCCCTCTCACTCGGGGGCTTGGCTGCGAACCAGCTTTCGCCCAAGTGAAAAACCTACTCCGAGTGACGAGCATCCCTCTCACTCGGGGGCTTGGCTGCGAACCAGCTTTCGCCCAAGTTAAAAACCTACTCCGAGTGACTAGTATCCCTCTCACTCGGGGGCTTGGCTGCGAACCAGCTTTCGCCCAAGTTAAAAACACTACTCCGAGTGAAGAGCATCCCTCTCACTCGAGGGCTTGGCTGCGAACCAGCTTTCACCCAAGTTAAAACGCTACTGCGAGTGAAGCGCATCCCTCTCACTCGGAGGCTTGGCTGCGAACCGGCTTTCGCCCAAGTTAAAACGTTACTCCGAGTGAAGAGCGTAACTCTCACTCGGAGACTTAGCTGTGAACCAGCTTTCACCTAAGTTAAGACCCATTTCGAAGACTCGAAGGAAAGCATTCGGACAACTCCAGAAGTTCAAGAGTGAAGATGAGTATGCGGGCCCGAAGCCCGAAAGAGTTTAACGAATACAGTTCCACTCGGCATACCGAGGTTAATGGAACAGTTAATGTCAAGAAATATTCCGAGTGCCCAAAGACCAGTACTCCTGTAAAGAACAAGCTTGACCAGTATCAGATCCTGAAGTGCCCTTTGTCAGGGAGGAACAAGTTTGACCAGTATCGGATTCTAAGTTCTAATACTCCCGCCGACTGCCCGCGGCCGACGGTAGTCTCGGGGACTACACCCAGTGGGTGCACTCAGCGTGTACCCACTGGAACGGTATCCACTCGGAACGGTCCGCCCGATCCGAGTGATGGCCGAACACAAAAAAAAGACAAAAGGTTCTAAGACTCCCGCCGACCGCCCGCGACCGACGGCAGTCTTGGGGACTACACCCAGTGGGTGCACTCAGCGTGCCCCCACTGGAACGGTATCCACTCGGAACGGTCCGCCCGATTCGAGTGATGGCCGAACACAAAAAAGACCCAGTGGGTGTACCGGATATTTTCCGACTGAAATTCCTACTGAAGAAAAATGACTTGGAGATCGACTGACAACAGCACTTACTCGAACGTTCTCCTGGAGAGCGGCACTAGCATCGTACGCTAGCTTCCCAGCTGCGCGCATCTCCTTGAGCCGTTGGGTCATCAGTTCCGCCTGGATCGTCGCCTCCTTGCTAGCTCTAGTTTGGTCCTCCGACACCTTGTACAGACTGAAGATATTGATGGGAGGAGGCGGAACCGAAGCCAGAGTAGTCGACGGAGCCGCAGCAGAACCAGCTCCAGCCTGAGAAGAACCCTTCCCCAGAGGCACGGTTACGGCAGGTGCAAGGGGAACTTGAGGCGTTTTGCTCGGCGGCGTCTTCCGTGTGGTAGACTGAGAAGCAGTCGGAGCTGCGGTCCGCTTCTCGGCATCCTTCCGCCACGGCTCTTCATCGTCGCCCCCGACGTGGATGACATCTGCAAGCGCAACGTTCACTCGACATAATCAGTCGCAGTTCAAAATTCAATCGGATGAAGACATTCCATAAATGCTCGGAGCTGATCCGTCGCCCGACGCGTGATGACCCATTTCATTCGGATGGAGACCACTCGTTTCATTCGGATAGAGGCAACTCGTTCCACTCGGATAGAGGCTACTCATTTCATTTGGATGGAGACCACTCGTTTCACTCAGATAGAGGCTACTCGCTCCACTCGGATAGAGGCTACTCGTTCCACTCGGATAGAGGCCACTCATTTCATTCGGATGGAGACCACTTGTTTCACTCGGATAGAGGCTACTCGTTCCACTCGGATAGAGGCTACTCATTTCATTCGGATGGAGACCACTCGTTTCACTCGGATAGAGGCCACTCATTTCATTCGGATGGAGACCACTCCTTTCACTCGGATAGAGGCTACTCGTTCCACTCAGATAGAAGCTACTCATTTCATTCGGATGGAGACCACTCGTTTCACTCGGATAGAGGCTACTCGTTCCACTCGGATAGAGGCTACTCATTTCATTCGGATGGAGACCACTCATTTCACTCGGATAGAGGCTACTCGTTCCACTCGGATGGAGGCTACTCATTTCATTCGGATGGAGACTACTCATTTCACTCGGACGACACATGGTCCAGAATCTGTCAAGGTGCCGCTCGAAGACAAGGGCGTCTAACGACCAGCAAGAGTTCTTGAGCGCCTCCGTAGCGCTCAACTCGTCTGGGAATCTGCCTCGACTTGACCCGCGTAACCTCGACCGATTCGGGGGCTAATGACGAGGGTATGTACCAGGGATAGGGTAACAGGCCTGACCTACAGACCCTACCCTAGGACTCCGCACGCCTTATACTGGGCCCCAGGGCCAGGTCAGCAACCAAGAGTTCCGCAGACTGACATTCACTCGGAGTCCAATAATCCACTCGGAGTCCGCAGACTGACATTCACTCGGAGTCCTATAAACCACTCGGTAGCAGGAATCCACTCGACCAGCTATTTCACTCGGAATGCCTGACAGTCACTCGACCAGAGAAGACCAGGAGACCCCAGGAACGCAACGGTCGGGACGCACGTTCGCCTGTATTAATTGTCATCAATATGCTCGTTACCCGGCGCACTTATACCCCTCTTAGCTCCCTATAATGGCTGGCGTTCATGGGAGGGCTGGCGAGACTATATAAGCCGCCCCCCTGCTCCATTCCCAGGGTTCGCAACCTGTTGTAATCATACACTCAAGCAATATAGCTCCAGAGCACCGAGACGTAGGGCTATTACCTCCACCGCTGAGGGGCCTGAACTCATAAATCCGAGTGTAACACCTGCGCCGTAGCTAGGCTTTGCCCTCTCATTCCTACCCCCGCACACTACTGTTAGACTTGATCCACGACAGCAGGGGAGGTCACAGACGCCAGTGGTCGCCGGTGACCGAGAAGAAGGGGGCGGCTCGAGCCGCTCGATGTAGGGCTCCCCGAGCTCGAAGTGGTGGTGCAGGAGGTGTGGTCGAGCCCTGCGGAGCCTCCTGACACGCCGGAGTGGAACGAGGACGGCGGTCGCCGCGGCAGTGCGAGTCGGACGGCGGCGACTGCGCTCGGGACAGAGAGGGGAGAGCGTCCGAGCGAGAGAGAGGAGAGGGGAGAATGGCGAGGCGTCCAGGGGGAGTGGATGGGGCTCGGCCTTATCCTCTCCCGAGCCCTGTGGCGGCTGGTGTCGCGGAGCGGCCGGAGGAGCGCGCGGCGTCCATGGCGCGGGTGACACGGCGAGAGAGAGAGAGTGAGGAGGGAGAAAGGGGGAGTGGGCTGGGCCGAGTGCACTGTGCACTTAGGCCCAGCCGGTTAGGCCTTTTTGCTTTTCTCTTTCTGTTTTTCTTTTTATAGAAAGATTAACAAAATAATGAGCTGCCAAATGCTTTTGCAAAAATGTGATACTTGTCGACAACAATGCTTTGCATTATTCTGCACTACCACAGAAAGTTTGGGCAATTTTTGAATCTATTTGTATTTTTCAAAAATGGAAATGTCATTTAAATTGCTGTTTTTGCAGTGTTTTAAATGCTCTAGCCCATTTTGGCAAATAGGTGATGTTGTTTTCCTGAACAAGAAATTGTTTTGGAATTTTTACAACAACATGAACTATTTTCCAGCAATTTTTGAGCAACTTCAAATTTCACTTTGAATTTGAATTGAATTTAGTGGATGAATTTGAAATGAGATATTAATCCAACATGATCAAGCATAGTAAATCACAGAGAATTAGCATAATCATCCTGGATCACTGTTGCTCATTACAGAGGGGTGTTACAATTAATGTCACACGACTCCGCACTAGTGGCGGGAGGAGCAATAGGAGTACTAATAAAATCATCATTATTAGTATTGGAAAAGTCACACAATTTTGTATTTTCTTGAGACATAGCGGCAAAGCCAGCAAACAAACTAGCAAACAAGCAAATATTTTTTTTTGTGTTTTCGTAAAAAAATTTAGAAGTGGGGGAGATGAAAACGAGAGGCAAATGCAAATAAAAAGGAAAATAAAATAAATGCAAGTGATTGATAGTTTGCGCGAAGGTACTTGATAAATTTTGGTGATGTCTCCTCGGCAACGGCGCCAGAAATTCTTCCTGCTACTTGTAGACTGCGTTGGTATTTTCCTCGAAGAGGAGAGGATGATGCAAAATAGTAGAGATAAGTATTTCCCTTAGTTAAGAACCAAGGTTATCAATCCAGTAGGAGAACCACGACAAAATCCAGTGAACAGCACCAACACACACAAAAGCAAACACTTGCACCCAACACAAATAAGAGGGTTGTCAATCCTCTTAGCGGTTACTTGCAAGGATTAAGTCTGATAGAGATAAATTGATAAAGTAAATTACTAAACTAAATAAAAGTAAATAAATTGCAGCAAGGTATTTTTGGTTTTTTATATATAATTAAATAGACCTGGGGGGCATATTTTTCACTAGAGGCTTCTTTCTTGAACAAATAGCATACAGTGGGTAAACAAATTACTGTTGGGCAATTGATTGAAAAGCAAATAATTATGACAGATTCATGGCAATGATCATGTATATAGGCATCATGTCAAGACAAGTAGACCGACTCCTGCCTGCATCTACTACTATTACTCCACCATCGACCGCCACCGCACACGGGCACTGTGGCACCCGTGCGGGCACAGTGGCCCTGCTGCTCGTCGCCTTCCTCCGCTAGCTGCCACCGCCACATTAACTCCCTCTGCCCTCTCCTATCCCGTCGCCCACGCCGAGCCAGCCAGCGCGGCGTCCGGACTCCGGCGATGTGGGCGAGCTCCACCAGATTCCAGAGAGCTTGCCCCCGCCTATAAAAGGCCATGGACAGCCCTCCTAGCTCCTCACCACCCTCCACCACCTCCCAATCGATCTCCCGAGCATCGAGCCAAGGCCGAGAGGCCCTCTGGCCTCGCATCTCACCGGCGATCCGCCGCCAGCTGAGCTCCGCCACCTCGCCGTTCCACTCCACCCCAGCCTCCACTGACTCCACGAGCGAGCTCCACTCACTCCACTGACCCCGCCCAACCTCTTCCTCGACCGAAACCCTGCCGGAATCGCCGTCTCCGGCGACGCCCGAAAGCCACCGCCGCCGGAGAGGAAGGGGACGACGTCGTCCGGCCATCTCTCGTCACGCTGCAGGTACGTACGTGTTCACCTCTGTGAGCTCGTTCCATCCCCGTAGTCACCCGACCTCGCCATCGACTGCATCGCCGGCGACCTTCGCCGGAGAGCCGCAACTCTCTGTTCCCTCTCTCCCCCTTTTAAATCTGACAGTAGGGCCCATACGTCAGTGGCCCGCCTCGCGCGCCGAAGCGGTAAGTGGAGGCGCCCAGGCGAAATACGCCTTCGACGTGGCCCTCTGCTGATTTTCCTATTTTCTGTTTTTAATTCAAATTTGACCAGGAACTTTGACCACTCATAACTTTTTATCCATAAGTCCAAATCAATTGATTCTTTTTGAATTGGGTTTGTCTTGAGCCCCTCTATTTTCTGGTAAACTTTGATATTTTTCCCATGCTCACAGAATTTCTGGTGAACAGAACAGTGTTATGTGACATTTCTCCTTTGCCTTTTTAAAATATTTTCAGAGGGAAATCCTTTTGACTTTGAAGCCCAGGTGTTTGTGGACAACCCAATAGAGCAAGGCAAGCCATGTCATCCATTTCATGAAGCATTTCCGTAGTGTTCGTTATTTAATTGAATTATATGCATTATCTTAACATGTGAAATTCATAGTAAATTACTTGGATGCCTAGCTACTATCATGTTAAGTTATTTATAATGAAAATCCAAGCTTGATAAGTACTTGACAACACTAAACCTAATTGGTTGATCAAGTGCCACCTATCCGGACTTATCCGTGCAGCCACATTTGCCGGTATGGGACGGCCTTGACTTGGTCTGGCTTTGTGCTCTTTTATCGGTACCACCAAAGAGGAAGGGTTATGCGTGCGTGCTACCCTGATCAGGTAGACGACGATAATCCTGTGAGCCCAGTTGAGTTATTTTGCCAGCGTCCCCGTTTGGGATAGTTTAGTTGGCCACAACGGTGGCAGGTGTCACGGGGTGACACAGGGGCCACCCAGGAGATGACCCTGGGAGGGTATGATTGTCGGTGGTACGATAGAGGAGTCACCGGTCAGGCAGGTTTCGTTGAAGCAGCACCGGTCCACCCGAGAGGGAAGTGTACTGAGGTACTGGACCAGGAGCTTCATGGTGTGGGTAAAGTGCGCAACCTCTGCAGAGTGGATGAATCTATTCGAATAGCCGCGTCCACAATAATGGACAGTCCGTACTAGGCCACTGAATGGTCAACCACAATAATGATAATAATGATGGAAGAACTTGTCTTAAGTTCGGAAGTATTCAATGGATCATGAATATCTTGAGGGTTGTGGGACAACCTAGAGGAGAGTAAGTTGGTATTCGGTAACAGTAAGCACCTAAGCACTTAATATGATCATTGCCATGCTATTGTTTGCTGCATTGTTATGGTTGCCATGAGCTTGCGAGTACATTCCAAGTACTCACCTGGCGTATCATGCCAGATGCAGGAGAAGCTGAGGACGGAGGTCCCGATGGTTCGTGCTACGCTAACTAGGCCGTGTCACATCAGTGTCCCTGTGGATGGAGTTTTCCGCGCTATGTTCCGCTACGCCGTAGAGTCACCTAGTAGTATCGAGGCACTTCTATGTTTCATAAATAATGTAGATATTGTCATAGCACCTGTGTGCTTCTGGCCTCGCTATCAATGTAAATTATGAGCTTGTACTCGAGATATATCAATAAAGATCAGTTCAGTTCTGTTCCAAGTTGTTGTGTGTTTCCAGAAGACATGATCTCTGGGTTGGAAACACTGGGTAAACTGGTCCTCTCAGCCGGGGTGCCACAACGCTTGGTATCAGAGCCGCGCTGACTGTAGGACACCCTAGTTAACCCTGCGCTAGAACCGCGACTAGTTACAGTTCTGGCATGTGCTTTGCTTGTTGTATCTGTTTGCTACATGGCATGCATATAGTTTTTATTGTGCTAACCATTGGCCTTGTGAGTGTAGATGGCACCAGTTCCGTACCACTACAATCATGAGCCGGCACTGTTCACTTTTCCAGTACTGCTTCGTAGTGTCTGGCTTCGGCTGTATCCCAACGGCGAAGACCCAGTGTACCAGGTGTTCCGAGAGAAGCTTGCTGGTTCAGTATACGAGTATCACACGGAGGCCTTTCTTACTGCGAGTTCAGATATTGGTAGCTACTCCCGTTCTTCCAAGGGCGAACTGCTTCTACTCCAGAGCTGGCGATCCAGTTTGCTGCGATGGAGGCCCTCACCGACTTGCGCTTCCACGAGGTCGAGATGCAGACTCATCCAGGTTTCTTTCACTACCCGACCCTGTCGCCTGTGACAGGGCAAGTCCTTTTCGCACCTGTTGACCCGGCGAGTGATCGTGCTACTGGTGTTTTATCTCATTATCTGAACGCCAGTTACCGTATGATCACTTCACTAGTTGAGGAGCTGACTCATGCCCGCGGGGCACTTGCAGCTGTTGCGGCAGCACAGTCTCCTCCTCCACCTCCGTTTTCACCCGTGTATACTCCCCATGTTCCACCTTCTGAGACTCCTTCTAGCTCGTTCGGACCGGTAGGCTTTTCGTCTGGTAGCCGACGTGAGACCCCGGCAGAGTGGGCCTCACTCCTAGCTACTCCAGCTGCTCCGATGCTGCGGCGTCGTGCTTCTTCTCCTTCGGAGGGGGAACCTTCCCGTCAGCGTCGTCGTGTTACCTTTGATCCACAGACCGAGATTCACATCATCAGCTCAGATTCCGAGACATGATCAGACGACGAGGAGTCTTCAGTTTGCCAGTGTCCGTGCCACCCGCGCTACTAGAGTGGAGACTTGAGTTTCAGTGCATGCATCGTAGCATCTCTGCATATGTCAACTGCCATATGAGCAGTCCATCCATGATAATTCCCCTACTAGCTTGCCATGTATGATGTTGGGTTGCCTTGTATAATTATGTTGTTCTCTTTATCTTCTCTTTTTATTTGGTTTCTTTTTCCGGTGTCATTTTTGCTGTGCTTCCCCTTATGGATGTTGCTCATCGATTCGGTATTTTGCAATGGGAACAAATTTAGGATGAAGAGGTGTAGTAATCAAGGCGGCGATGGAACTCCCGTTCGTCGATCCGCCAGACAAGCAGGACAGTCACCAGAAGATTTACCACCTCCACCACCACAGTCACCGACCACTGATTAGATCATGAGAATGTTTAAGGAGAAAAGAAATCAAGATCTCATGGAATTTCTGAAAAGTATGCAGACCATGGTGGGTCAGAATCACAACAATGGGACACACTCTAAGTTGCCCGATTTTCAGCGTACCAAGCCACCCAGTTTTGGTCAGGCTGTGAATCCTATGGAAGCTAATGACTGGCTAAGGACCATGGAAAAGAAATTGGACATAGCCCGCTGTGATGAGTCAGACAAGGTTCCTTTTGTCACTCACTACCTGGAAGGACCAGCAGCTATATGGTGGGACAATACGAAAATAATGTGGCCTTCTGCGGAAGATATTTCTTGGGAGAAGTTCAAAGAGGTATTCCGCAAGTATCATATTCCTGCTGGCATAATGAAGGTGAAACAGAGGGAATTTCTTGCTCTTACTCAAGGGAACATGTCAGTGGGAGAGTATCTGAACAAGTTTAATAATCTGGCACGGTACTCTACCCATGACGTGTCCACCGAAGAAAGGGAGATTGACCGATTCCTAGGAGGACTCAATCATACCCTCCGTTGTCAGCTTTGTATGCTTGACTTTCCTGACTTTCAGACTTTGGTGAATAAGGCTTTCATAGCTGAACGAGAGCATAAGTCAGGATATGACGATCGCAAGCAGAAGTTTGAACCCAAGAAGGACAACCGTGAGCAGTTTGCGTAGAAGCCACGCATCTAGCAGCCAGGTCCATCTGAATACAAGCCTGCCTGGAACAATGGCAACAATAACAATAAGCCCGGCAACCAGGACAAGACCTTCGGCAAACAACGAGTGCTAGAGGACTGCCGTCGCAACAACACATGTTTTACTTGTGGCCAGAGCGGGCATTATTCCAAGCAGTGCCCCACAAGAAATGGGAAGCCATCATCCGACTTCAAGCCACAAGTCAACAATGCTGGACGCCGCCCCATCCCAAACTTCTATCGCGGCCAAGTCCATCATATCTCCGTTGAGGAATCCAGCGTAGCACCAGATGTGGTCCTTGGTATGTTTCCTGTTAACGACATACCTGCAATAATTTTATTTGATTCTGGGGCTTCTCATTCATTTATTTCGCGGAGTTTTGCCAACTTGCACAAATTTTCTCCTTCTCTTTTGGACAAAATAATGGTGGTACAATCCCCTGGCTCCATGCTCAGAACAAATGTGATATACAAGGATCTGAAAATCATGATACATGGAGTTAAGTTTCCAGCTACTCTGGTTGCCATTGAATCCCCTGGACTGGATATAATACTGGGAATGGATTGGTTGACACCACATCAGGTGTGCATCAACTGTGCCACCAGGACGGTGACACTGGTTAACCCGGCAGGCCAAACAGTGCAGTTCATTGCTAGCAGAATGATGTCAAAGAAAGGAATGGCATTCAAAGCAACTGCTACGGATATAAATTTGATTCCGGTAGTCAGTGAATTTCCGGACGTATTTCCGGAAGAGTTACCGGGAATGCCACCTGATCGGGAACTTGAGTTCGCTATTGATGTTGTTCCCGGAACAACTCCAATCTATAATAAGTACTACCGCATGCCTTCCCTAGAGCTAGTGGAACTAAAGAAACAGTTGGATGAATTATTGCAAAAAGGGTACATTCGTCCAAGCACCTCGCCATGGGGATCACCTGTGCTGTTTGTTAAGAAGAAAGATGGCTGCCTACAGATGTGCGTGGATTATCGCCAATTGAATGAGGTCACCATCAAAAATAAATATCCGCTTCCCCGCATTGATGATCTGTTCGACCAGTTGAATGGGGCCCGGGTATTTTCCAAGATTGATCTTCGAACGGGGTATCACCAGTTAAAAATCAGGAAGGAGGATATCCCCAAGACAGCTTTCACTACTCGATATGGTCTGTATGAATTCACAGTCATGTCATTTGGGCTGACAAATGCTCCAGCCTATTTCATGAGCATGATGAACAAGGTCTTCATGGACTTCTTGGACAAATTCGTGGTAGTATTCATCGATGATATTCTTATCTACTCCAAAGATGAAGAAGAGCACACGCAACACCTTCGTACTGTCCTGGAAAGACTAAGGACCCATCGCTTGTATGCCAAGTTCAGTAAATGTGAATTTTGGCTAAGAGAGGTGGGATTTCTAGGACATGTTCTATCAGAGCAGGGTGTAGCTGTCGACCCCAGCAAAGTGACTGTTGTATTAAACTGGAAGACACCAGCTACAGTAACTGAAGTCCGAAGTTTTCTGGGATTGGCAGGCTACTACCGTCGCTTCATTAAAGGATTCTCAAAAATAGCCAAGCCATTAACAGAGTTGCTGAAAAAGAACCACAAATTTGCCTGGACGGAAGAATGCGATAGCAGTTTCATGGAGTTAAAGATGAGGCTAACTACGGCCCCTGTCTTAGTTCTTCCAGACATCCACAAGAGCTTTGACATATACTGCGATGCTTCCAGGCGTGGAATCGGCTGCGTTCTAATGCAAGAAGGAAAGGTTGTGGCATATGCATCCAGACAGCTACGACCCCATGAAGAGAACTATCCCACTCATGATTTGGAATTGGCAGCCGTGATTCATGCATTAAAGATTTGGAGGCATTATCTCATTGGACAGCGATGTGAAATATACACAGACCACAAGAGTCTCAAGTATATTTTCACTCAACCCGATCTAAATCTCAGACAGAGAAGATGGCTTGAATTGGTCAAGGACTATGACATTGGAATCAATTACCATCCGGGAAAATCCAATGTGGTCGCAGATGCTCTCAGTAGAAAACAAGGCACCATAAATGCAATAATGGAGGGTATCCATCCCAGGCTACAAGAAGAATTTGCTAAGCTGAATATGGTGCTATGCGGCCCAATTAGCCCGGATACAATGGAAATTATTCCGACACTTATGGAAGAAATTAAGGCAGCTCAGAAAACAGATAAAGGTATACAAGAAATCAAGGAGCACATTCCGCAAGGAAAAGCCAAGTCCTTCCATATTGATGACCAAGGCACCCTATGGTTTGAGAACCGAATATGTGTGCCTCATCAAGAAAATTTGAGACAGCAAATACTTAGAGAGGCACATGAATCTGCATACTCTATCCATCCGGGAGGCACAAAAATGTACCAGGACTTGCGAGAAACCTTTTGGTGGCCAGGAATGCGAAGGGACATTGCATATTATGTCGCCTGCTGTGACATCTGTAACAGAGTCAAGGCTGAACACCAGAAACCCGCTGGGTTACTGCAACCTTTACCAGTTCCCCAGTGGAAATGGGATGACATATGCATGGACTACATTGTTGGACTACCCAAGTCAACAAGAGGCAATGATGCTATCTGGGTCATCGTGGATATACTTACGAAAGTGGCTCACTTTATTCCGGTAAAGACCACTTTCAACGCTAATCAGCTCGCATAGCTCTACATGTCCCGGATAGTCAGCCTTCACGAAGTACCCAAGTCTATCACATCAGATAGAGGCTCCTTGTTCACTTCAGCATTCTGGCTACGACTGCACCAAGCCCTGGGAACCGTGTTAAAGCATAGTACGGCATATCATCCACATACAGATGGACAGACCGAACGTGTAAACCAGATATTGGAAGATATGCTTCGGTCTTGTGCTCTTACCTATGGACCCAAATGGGAGGATAGTCTACCCTATGCAGAATTCTCTTACAATAACAGTAATCAGTCGAGTCTCAAGATGTCACCATTCGAAGCTCTGTATGGACGGAAGTGTCGCACTCCTTTAAATTGGTCTCAGACAGGAGACAACCATATCTTCGGCACGGATTTGATGCTCGAGGTTGAGAAACAAGTCAAGGATATTCAGGAACATGTTCGAGCAGCCAAGTCCCGTCAAAAGAGTTACTATGACCCTAAACACCGAGAAGTAACTTTTGAGCCCGGAGAATATGCTTATCTCCGAGTTACCCCCATGAAAGGAATAAAGAGGTTTCATACTCGAGGAAATCTTGCACCGAGATATATCGGTCCCTTTCCAGTAATTGCTAGAAGAGGCAGGGTGGCATATCAGCTAGAATTACCACCGGAGTTGTCTGACGTTCACGATGTCTTTCACATATCACAACTAAGAAAGTGCATTGCACCACCGATCAAGCAGGAAGATATGAGGGAGCTAGAGCAGACTAAGGAATTGACCTATGAGGAAAAACCTATCAGGATATTGGATGAGATGGAAAGAACTACCAGAAGTAAAGTAATTAAATTTTACAAAGTATTGTGGGAGCATCACACTGAGGAGGAAGCTACTTGGGAAAGGGAGGATTTTCTGAGATCAGCATATCCACACTTGTTCCCTGAGCAACCGAATCTCGAGGACGAGATTCATTCTAAGGGGGGTAGGTTTGTGACACCCTGGTTTTTGGCAACTTTTTCTTTTCAAAATCTTTCTGGCTTTATTTGCAATTTGGATGGTTTTTGAACCTTTTCAGTTGACTTTGGACTTAGGAAACTTCTGAAATCTCTCTAAGTGATCCAAAGCCCTCACCATCTTGCCAAGATCTTGTCACACACCTTCTGGATCAATTTCCAATTCTCAATCTTTCTCAATAATTCATTTTCTTCCTTTGGGAAAATCTGTCATCACTATGGGTTATGAAGCAACATATAGTTCTGGTGATCAGAAAAATCCCAAATTAATACCACACCTTCTTGTCATCATCTACTCCCACAATCTTCAAAACCATTTCATGGTCCAGTATAAAATTTTGTCCAGAAAACTCAATTTGCCTTCTGGACAGTACTGGCCCTTTGTGAAGCAACCCATATTTTCCCAACTCAGAAAACTCTCAGATAATTCCCTAAGATACTAGGGAACCTATCTTGCCACAATATCCAAAAATATCATCTTGTTCAGTACAAATTTTCAGCAGCAATATTCTGACAAGTTTCTGCTCAATTCAAATCTTTGTGAAGGAAGTACCAGCTAGAGGTATTCAATTGAGCTGAAATTTTTGTGACATCTTCTATCCACCAAATAGCCCTCACACACCAAATTCAGTTCTAGCAGACCAACCAGATGAGTGCAACAAGCTCATCTTTCCTCTGGACCAGTAATAGCAGTTGTACATGAATTGCATTCAAAGCTTGGTTGAACTCTCTCAATTTTGGCTGGTTTGGAGTCCTTCCAAACTAGATCATCCCAGACATCTCTACTGGCTCCATCTCCAGCTCACTTCTCCTCTAGATCTCTCTCTAAGTCTCTATCAGAAACTGTAGCTGAAGCTACACTTCGAATTTGAGTGAACCTAGCCAAACCAAGGGCACAGGGGCACTAAGTGATCAAAGGAGAAAGTGCTGGACATGGTGCGCCAGACTTGCGTGGCCTTCAGGTGCCAGACACCATGGTGAGGACGGCACTGGCATGCCAGTGCGCGCGCTCTGCACCTCGCCTGCGTCTGGTATGACCATTCTAGCCGTCCCGCGTTGTCATTCGGTGTCTGGTGGTGCCGACGTCGTCGCTGCCGTCCACGTACCCCACTCCCGAACCCTCTCTTCGCCGGAATCGTCCTCGGCGACCGCCACCGCACACGAGCACTGTGGCACCCGTGCGGGCACAGTGGCCCTGCTGCTCGTCGCCTTCCTTCGCTAGCCGCCACCGCTGCATTAACTCCCTCTGCCCTCTCCTATCCCGTCGCCCACGCCGAGCCATCCAGCGCGGCATCCGAACACCGGCGACGTGGCCGAGCTCCACCAGATTCCAGAGAGCTCGCCCCCGCCTATAAAATGCCATGGCCAGCCCTCCTAGCTCCTCACCGCCCTCCACCACCTCCCAATCGACCTCCCGAGCATCGAGCCAAGGCCGAGAGGCCCTCTGGCCTCGCATCTCGCCGGCGATCCGCCGCCACCTGAGCTCCGCCACCTCGCCGTTCCACTCCACCCTAGCCTCCACTGACTCCACGAGCGAGCTCCACTCACTCCACTGACCCCGCCCAACCTCTTCCTCGACCGAAACCCTGCCGGAATCGCCGTCTCCGGCGATGCCCGAAAGCCACCGCCGCCAGAGAGGAAGGGGACGACGTCGTCCGGCCATCTCTCGTCACGCTGCGGGTACGTACGTGGTCGCCTCTGTGAGCTCGTTCCATCCCCGTAGTCACCCGACCTCGCCGTTGACTGCATCGCCGGCGACCATCGCCGGAGAGCCGCAGCTCTCTGTTCCCTCTCTCCCCCTTTTAAATCTGACAGCGGGGCCCGCACGTCAGTGGCCCGCCTCGCGGGCCGAAGCGGTAAGTGGAGGCGCCCTGGCGAAATACGCCTTCGACGTGACCCTCTGCTGATTTTCCTATTTTCTGTTTTTAATTCAAATTTGACCAGGAACTTTGACCACTCATAACTTTTTATCCATAAGTCCAAATCAATTGATTCTTTTTTGCATTGGGTTTGTCTTGAGCCCCTCTATTTTCTGGTAAATTTTGGTATTTTCCCCATGCTCACAGAATTTCTGGCGAACAGAACAGTGTTATGTGACATTTTTCCGTTGCCTTTTTAAAATATTTTCAGAGGGAAATCCTTTTGACTTTGAAGCCCAGGAGTTTGTGGACAACTTAACAGAGCAAGGCAAGCCATGTCATCCATTTCATGAAGCATTTCCATAGTGTTGGTTATTTAATTGAATTATATGCATTATATTAACATGTGAAATTCATAGTAAATTACTTGGATGCCTAGCTACTATCATGTTAAGTTATTTATAATGAAAATCCATGCTTGATAAGTACTTGACAACACTAAACCTAATTGTTTGATCAAGTGCCACCTATCCGGACTTATCCGTGCAGCCACATTTGCCGGTATGGGACGGCCTTGACTTGGTTTGGCTTTGTGCTCTTTTATCGGTACCACCTAAGAGGGAGGGTTATGCGTGCGTGCTACCCTGATCAGGTAGACGACGATAATCCTGTTGGCCCCGTTGAGTTATTTTGCCGGCGTCCCCGTTTGGGACAGTTTAGTTGGCCACGACGGTGGCAGGTGTCACGGGGTGACACAGGGGCCACCCAGGACATGACCCTGGGAGGGTATGATTGTCGGTGGTACGATAGAGGAGTCACGGGTCAGGCAGGTTTCGTTGGAGCAACACCGGTCCACCCGAGAGGGAAGTGTACCGAGGTACGGGACCAGGAGCTTCATGGTGTGGGTAAAGTGCGCAACCTCTGCAGAGTGTATGAATCTATTCGAATAGCCACGTCCACAGTACTGGACAGTCCGTACTAGGCCACTGAATGGTCAAGATTTGACCAGTCAAGTTAACTTGGTCAACCCGAATTAAAATAAAACCAAAATTCCAGAATATTACAAAACTTTCGAAATTCATATAAAATAAACCATAACTCGGATGAAAATAATTTATATATGAAAGTTGATCAGAAAAATATAACGAATCCGAATATGCCCTCCACCTACCTGCCACACCCCTCTAACATAGTAAACATCGACATTTTGCATCAGGATCATCTGACCAAAAAATACCTGGAGCTGGGAAATTATTACCAGATAATTTCCCTCTTCTTTTAAAATGCCTAGGGATGCATTAGAGCATATCATCATCACACTTTGCCATGACATGCATCTGTGTTGCATTTGTATGTCTGTTATTTATCTGTTTCCCCCCTTTCCTCTATTCTTTCGGTAGACTCCGAGACTGTCACTTCCCCCGAGTACGACTACGTCGACGACGACCCGTCCTTCTCAGCAGAGCTTCCAGGCAAGCAAAACTCCTTTGATCATCCAGATATCGAACATTCTTTCTCTCTTATTCTTGCATTAGATTTTGCTACTGTTGTTTCGGTAGCTCCTATTCTGATGCATAGCCTATTTTTGATAACCTGTTGTTGATACTATACCTGTTATCCTAAATGCTTAGTATAGGAATGTTAGTCTCCCATCTGTGCCCTACGCCCTTGTTCGTGTTGCCATGCTTGTTATCCGGGTTGTCCGAGATAATGGATCATTGTACTGAGACCCGAACACCCCTAAAGGCCCTTACAATTGTATGGCTCTGCAGAGCCGCCCCAAGTGTGATCTACCAAGGGTGATTCCTTGTATTTCACTCTCGATGCCGACTCTGTAGTGTAGCACATCTAGTGTGATCTACTGAGGGTGATTCCTCGTATTTCACTCTCGATGATGTCTCTGTCGTGCAGTATATCAAGGTAAACTTATCGAGGGTGATTCCTCCGGTTTCACCTTGATGGTATGGACTTGAACCCCGACTGTTACAATGATAAAGATGGGTCGGCCCCAAGGGTACCCGTGAGAGATAATGTGGCGGAATGACAGGGCAGGTGGACACCACCGAGGAGAGAGGTGGACCTAGTCCCTGGTCTTGATTCGCGAGTTACCTAGTCGGAGCGACGGCCCTGGTCGTCTCCGCGATATACTAGTAATACACTAACGGATTTGGGTATTTGATCTGAGTTGGCCGTTGGCCTATACGCACTAACCACCACGCGGGATAATGGTATATGGGACCCTCGGCGTCGTACGTTTTCTTCCGAAAGCTCTACAGATGTCACAGTTGAGCGGCACGCGCCCGGTTGGTCCGCGAAGCACCTGCTTTGTATAAATAGGTAGCCAGGACTGGTCCCGGCCGTCCACGCAACGTGCAGGAGTGCTTAAGGTGATTGGCCCATGACCCCTTCGCGCTTAGGATGTAGACCGGCATGCTGACCTCTCTAGAGAGCCTAGGTAGGACTACGGCGTGTCGATAATCCAAGGCCAGGCGTTACCCAGAAAAGTGTGTCCGGCCAGAGGTAATCGAGCGTGTTGGGTAATGTGGTGCACCCCTGCAGGGAAGTAAACTATTCGAATAGCCGTGTCCATGGTAACAGGACGCTTGGAGTTGTATCCTGATCTACTATAACTTGAACTGGATACTTTTGTGATACTTAACTGTTTTACTACTCCGGGATCTCTTTCTCGCTGGGTAGTCGAGGAAGGATCTCTGGGTGTTGCTGATGAATACATGATACTAAATATTATATGTAAACTCCTCTCTTCTACTGCTGCAAAATGATGGCTGCAAGAAGATGTAGTCTTCGATAGGTTGAGGTTCTCCCCCCTTATTCTGGCATTTCTGCAGTTTAGTCCACAGATATACCCCATTCCTTCGATACCGATGCATATGTAGTATAGATCTGATGTAAGTCTTGCGAGTACTTCGGATGAGTACTCACGGTTGCTTTGCCACCTTTTTCCCCTCTACCCGGTTGCTGCGATCAGATGATGGAGCCCCGGAGCCAGCTGATCCCGCTGATGGCTACTACTACCCCGATGGAGCCTACTACTACGAGGAGACCGACGAGCTGGAGTAGTTAGGAGGCCCCAGGTAGGAGGCCTTGCCTTTTTGATCTAGAGTCTTGTTTATTTTCGCCTTCTTAAGGCACCTTTGTTTTTTGTCTGTAGTCAGACCTAACTCTTGATGTAATTTCGGCTCTTGCGACCCTGGCTTGTAATCTATGTTGTTTCTTTGTTTATCATTTGTGTCATAGAGTTGTGTTGTGATATTATACCGTGAGTCACTGATCTTGATCGTGCATGCTGCGTTGATGTTTAGCGCACGATTAATTTCGGGGGCACCACAACATGGCCGTGGAATGTTGGGGGATTTGGTAGGTGATGAAGGGGATGGACCATCAGGTAGGAGAGATGGATCCATTCCCCTGTCTTCACGATCAAATCATCTGAGAGAGAGGAGCTTCGGGCTAGTTAGAATTTCAGAGATGTACTGTACCACCTGGGCTATGTTCAGTTGTTTGGGATTTGTTCCCAACAGGGAATTGATCACCATGGGTTTTGAGTGAAACCTTTTTCTGTTACTCTAATCCCTGTTGGGGTTTGTCCCCTATACCTCCTAATCCCTGTCCACTTCATTGCTGTTCGGTTGGTCAGGGATTAAACAAAAGTTTATTCTATTTTTGGGGTGTGAAGAATTGACACATAAAAATTGTTGGTTTGAAGTATTCATTCTCACGGATGACATTGAAACAAATCTAAAGGAAATCTATACGTTTTGTGTGGTAAATTGCAATGAGAATGCTTATATAGCCAACTTAGAAAAACGGGAAAACAAATAGAATATAAAAGAAATACTAATGGAAGGGTAAAGATTCCCCCTTTCCCTCCTATTTTCTCTCATGATGAAACAGGTAACGAGGAGGAGCTTCCTATCCAACCAATCTCTTCAATAAGAAGCACGGAAGAATTAAATAAACCCACGCATAATGTGGTAAAGAAAATGAAAAGAAGGAAAATTAGAGGTAAAAAGGTATCTCTCCCAAATAATGTTGCTCCTATTATTGTTGTGCCTCACGAGAATGAATCAAAAATACTTGTGGAAGATGATACACTTGATGATGATTTTATTATACCTATTACTTGTTGTGATAATTATGATTGGGAAGATAATGATACTTCTTATAATCTTGAGAATCTTTTTGGCACCAACTTAGAAAATTATGATGATAATTATTATACTAATAGTGCTATTCATACTATTAATGATGAAAGTGATTATGCTTATGATATGCAAAGCCACAAGCTTGGGGATGCTATGTTTGATGAGAAGAAATTTGTTTATGTGGAGAGAAATAAAAATTCTGTGCTTCTGGATCATGAAAAGAATGCTTTACGTGATAGCTATATTGATGAATCCATTCATGATGCTACTGAAAATTATTATGAGCGAGGAACATATGATTCATGATGCTCTCTTTATGTTCCAATTCTTTATTTTTATGTGAGCATCGTTAAAATCATCATGCCTAGCTAAAAGGCATTAAAGAAAACTGCTTGTTGGGAGACAACCCAATATTTGTACTTACTGTTTTTGTGTGTCCACATGATTAAGCCACTGTATCAATCATGTTTTATATGTTTTCTTTCAATAATGTGCCAAGTAAAGCCTTTGGGATAGTGTGGATACTTGTTGATCCAATTTTGTGCAAAAACAGAAACTTTTGCATTAAGTGCTGGAATTTCTATTCTGTACTAGACCGTGAGAAAATTCTGAAATTTTTACAGAGAATTGGGTTACAAAGTTTTTAAGTTTTCCTAATTTTTCAGAATTTTTGGAGGTACAGAAGTATGGTTTTTAAATCGCTCACTACACACTGTTCTGTTTTTGACAGATTCTGTTTTCGGTGCATAGTTTGCTTGTTTTAGTGTTTCCATAGCTTATATTGAGTAATATAAATTGTGGAATTGATAGAATAAAGTAGGAATTATGTGATAACAATTATGAATCTTGTCTTGACACTACCTAAGTGGACGATTTATTTTTATCATACTAACCTATCTCACGAAGGTTTTGTTGAGTTCTGTGTGATTGAAGTTTTCAAGTTTTGTGTGAGATATCGATATGAGGAGAATAAGGAGCGGAAATACCCTAAGCTTGGGGATGCCCAAGGCACCCCAAGGTAATATTCAAGTAAGAACCAAGCAACTAAGCTTGGGGATGCCCCGGAAGGCATCCCCTCTTTCGTCTTCGACACTATCGGTAACCTCACTTGGAGCATCATTTTCTTCTGTTGATATTTTCTTGGTGTTATAAATAATCATGTTTTGTATCTTTTAGTTCAATAAAATGCCAAGTATAGCCTTTACCATGCTCAGTTTGCAAGTTCATGTGCTGCTGTTTGAAAACAGAAAGTTTTCTGCTATGTCCAGAATATTCCTGAATAGTCAGAACATGATAAAAATCTGAAATTTTTACACGGTAAGAATGCATGAGATCTCTGTCACGTGGTAATTTTTCAGAATTTTTGGAGTTAGGAAAATATGAATTTTAAATCCCCCTTTACAGACTGTTCTGTTTTTGTAGATTTTGGTTATGGTTGCATTGTTTGCATATGTTTGCTTGTTTAATGATTCTATTTGAGGATAGGAGTATTAAATATGCAGAGGCATTTAGTATGAAATGTTTAATTATAATTTTAGTGATTTGCTACAGTATAGGATGTAAAGGTTTTGAGTTGATTTATACTAACTTATCTCACGAGTTCTTGTTGAGTCTTATGTGGATGAAGTTTTTAAGATTTAGGGGAAACCATGATATGAGAGGAATTAAGGAGACACAAGAGCTCAAGCTTGGGGATGCCCAAGGCATCCCAAGTTAATATTTCAAGAAGTCTCAAGCAACTAAGCTTGGGGATGCCCCGGTTGGCATCCCACCTTTCTTCATCAAAACCTATCGGTTAGCCTAAGTTTTTACTTGTTCACATGATATGTGCTATTCTTGGAGTGTCCTTTTATTTTCATTTTGTTTGCTGTTTGAATAAAATTATCAAGATCTGAATCTTTATTGAGAGAGAGTCTTCACTTATATCTTTTTAGTGTAGTTTGTCATTTACTCTTGTGCTTCACTTATATCCTATGAGTAAATTGTTGAATGAATTGAATATCATAAAATTGAAATTACATGTGTTTCATATGCTTGTCCCATGGGGAGTAGTGACTTCACATAAAAGAAGTATAAGTGGTAAAATTTATTGAAATTTAGCAAACATAGCATTGGTCATTTGAACAATTCATGAAAGAATATTGAAGGAAGAGAGATTTCACATATAAATATACTATCTTGGACATCTTCTATGATTGTGAGCCCCCATTAATTATTTTCAAACTTGATCAAGTAGTTGAAGTTGGACAAGGAAGACAACGTAATGAGTTATGTTTGTTTATATTCACATAGAAGCTATATTGTCATGGATCCTCTAACATGTGTTGCTTGCTTAGGATCTTTTGCTAGCCAAAAATTCGTACTAAGTAGAGATGCTACTTGTGCGTCCAAAAACCCTTAAACCCAGTTTCTTCCCATGAGTGTCCACCATATCTACCTATGGATTGAATAAGATCCTTCAAGTAAGTTGTCATCGGTGCAAAAAGCAATAAAAATTGCTCCTAAAATATGTAAGATCTTTTATTGCAAGGGAAAATAAGCGTTGTACGAACTTGTGATGGTAAAGAAATAAAAGCGACGGGCTGCATAATAAAGGTTGCTATCACAAGGGGCAATATAACATGACGTTCCTTTGCATTAAGGGCTTGCACATCCAAAAATAAAAAGTGCATGACAACCTCTGCTTCCCTCTACGAAGGGCCTATCTTTTAATTTTCTATATTTACTTTTATGTAAGAGTCAGTAATGTTCATCCCTATTCCGCTCTATTTATTCTCTAGTGGGCAAGCATCATGTGGTAGGGAATGATCCAGGCACATATATCCAGTTGAATATAGGCGATCATGAGTTATTATTGTTGACATTATCCATGAGATAAATAAGTTGGGAAGCAAAACATTAAGCCCCTATCTTCCTATGTGTTTGACTGAAACAGTTTGTTCTAAAAATATGCTTTGAGTGTCAGCAATCATGGAAGACTAAATGATAGTTGAGTATGTGGAATTTGCTAAATCAAAGCTCTTACATATACCCTTCCTGACAATAAGATGAGTTGCAATTGTTTGATAACTGAAAACATAGTTTGTTAGTTTTCAAGAAAGTTTATGGTCTATACTTTGACATGTGAATAGCTTGCTACTTGATCATGAGAAGTTTTATGAGAAGATCTACTGTTTATGATATATAATGATGCTAGAAAAAAGTGATTGGAATTATCATTGATCAAACTTATGCACTATGCTAGCATTCACACTTCATAAATTATTTCTTTTATCATTTACCTACTCGAGGACGAGCAGGAATTAAGCTTGGGGATGCTGATACGTCTCCAACGTATCTATAATTTATGAAGTATTCATGCCATGTTTATTATAGTTTTGTATGATTTTGGTGCACTTTTATACGGCTTTTATATGATTTTTATGTACTAACATATTGACCTAATGCCCAGTGCCAGTTGTTGTTTTCTGCTTGTTTTTGATTTTCCAGAAATCCATATCAAATGAAGTCCAAATGCAGCGAAACTTTTTGACAATTTTTTCTGGAAGGAAACAGACCCAGGAAGCTTCGGGGGAGCAGCAGAAGACCCACAGGGGCCCCACAAGCCACCAGGGTGCACCACCCCCCAGGCGCGCCCTGGTGCCTCGTGGGCCCCATGTGGCACCTCTTTGCGTGATTCCAACGCTGAAAAATCATGTATATTCAGAAACCCCCCGAAAGTTAACCTAGATGAGTTTTTACGCCGCCGCAAGCCTCTGTACCAAGGAGATCCCATCTGGTGCCCTTTTCCGGCACCCTGCCGGAGGGGGGGAATCATCACCGGAGGCCATCTTCATCATCCCGGCGGTCTCCATGACGAGAAGGGAGTAGTTCACCCTCGAGGCTAGGGGTATGTACTAGTAGCTATGTGTTTGATTTCTCTCTCTCTCTCTCTCGTGTTCTTGACTTGGCACGATTTTGATGTATCGCAAGCTTTGTTAATATAGTTGGATCATATGGTGTTTCTTCCCTCTCTATCCTTGTTGTGATGAATCAAATCTTTTCCCTTTGAGGTTTCGTTATTGTCGGATTGAATATTTCAGATTTGAGAACAGTTGATGTATGTCTTGCATATGAATACCCATGGTGACAATGGGGTATTATATTGATTCACTTGATATATGTTTTGGCACTCAACTCACGGATTCTCGCGGTGACATTGGGGTAATCTATGCATAGGGGTTGATGCACGTTTTCATTATCTTTTCTCCGATAGAAACTTTGGGGTGCTCCTTGAAGTTCTTTGTGTGGATTGAATATTATGGTTATGAAGTTGTTTGATGCATATTGTATAATCAACTCACGGATACTTGTGGTGACATTGGAGTATCTAGGTGACATTAGAGTTGGTTGATGTGTATCATATGGTGTTATTTTAGTACGAACTCTAGGGCTGTTTGTGACACTTATAGGAATGGCTCAATAGATCGATCGGAAAGGATAACTTTGAGGGGGTTTCGTACCCTACAAACAATTTCTATCTTATGTTCTCCGCTAATAGGAACTTTGGAGTGATTCTTTATCGCACGTTGAGGGATTGTTATATGATCCAATTATGTTATCATTGTTGAGAGATTGCACTAGTGAAAGTATGAACCCTAGGCCTTGTTTTCAAGCATTGCAATACTGTTTGTGCTCACTTTTGTTACTTGTTACCATGCTGTTTTTATATTTTCAGATTACAAAAACCTATATCTACTATCATACTACACTTGTATCACCATCTCTTCGCTGAACTAGTGCACCTATACAATTTACCATTGTATTGGGTGTGTTGGGGACACAAGAGATTTCTTATATTTGATTGCAGGGTTGTTTGAGAGAGACCATCTTCAACCTACGCCTCCCACGGATTGATAAACCTTAGGTCATCCACTTGAGGGAAAATTTCTACTGTCCTACAAAACTCTGCGCTTGGAGGCCCAACACGAGTCTACAAGAATAAGCTGTGTAGTAGACATCATTGTGCCACTCCTATCGCACTGACTGACTCGCCGCCCTCTCCTCAACTGACATGAAGGCCATAAGGTAGTGGAGGAAGTGGCCGCACGCCTTCATGATCGCCGGCGGCACCTCCTCCTTCATAGAATTTTCGCATTGCTCCACTCCTACCGTGCCTCCTGGCTCGCTGCACTCTCCTTAGCCGACACGATGGCTCGTGACGAGGAGTCAGCGCCACCGCAGCCACCGAGGTAGTGAAGGAGATGGTCGTGTGCCTTCGCGATCGCCGACGACACCTCCTCCTTGACAGACTTGCCATGTTGCACCACTCCTACCACGCCGCTTGCCACGCCGCCCTCTCCTCAGCCGACACGATGGACCCCGATGAGGAGTCAGTGCGCGTGGCCATCGAGGTAGTGGACGAGGTGGCCGTGCGCCTTCGCGATCAGCGGCGGCACCTCCTCCTTGACGGAATTGCCGCGTTGCGCCACTGCTACCGCACCGCCTGCCTTGCCACCCTCTCCTCAGCCGACACGATGGCCTGCGACGATGAGTTGGCGCTGCCGCAGCCACCGAGGTAATGGAAGAGATGGTCGTGCACCTTCACGATCAATGGCGGCACCTCCTGCTTGACGAACTTGTTACGCCATTGCTGTTGTGCCGCCTTCTCCTCAGCGGACACGATGGCTGTGCACCGGTAAGGGCGACTCATCCTCACACGGCGCCCGATCTAGACGCCGTGGTTGTGTGTAGGGGACAACTTGATCTTGGATCAGATGGACGACAACTAGTGATCTTGGATGACAATTATACATGTAGGTCGGAACATTCAAGCTAAGAAATTTGTTGTTTTTGGATTATTATTTTTTCTATTGTTTGAGAAGTAGAATTCATTTTTACTTCACCCATATTGCACTTAATTTGTACAAACATATATAGAAGAATCACGTTCTATTTGGCACAAATATATGTACAAGTGCCCGTCACGGGCCAGATTACAATAAAAAAATGTATAATTTGTTTCGCTTCAAATTGTTAGACTACCTTGTATTTCTTTTTAGTTTCGCTACA
The DNA here is from genome assembly GCA_039707655.1 of Elymus sibiricus. NCBI lineage: Eukaryota > Viridiplantae > Streptophyta > Magnoliopsida > Poales > Poaceae > Elymus > Elymus sibiricus. The sequence goes on along the minus strand of CM077670.1, from coordinate 1,789,119 downwards.
ATTTTTTTACCTTTCCCTCCGTCTCTCCCGCCAACAGCGACTAATCTGGCAAAAATATATTAACTACGCGCGCTTCATTACCATGGCCCCACCTGTCATAGGAATCCAGGACGGAGACTAACATCAGTCAAAGAGATCGCGATGAGGTAACTGCGCAAATAAAATCGGAATCCTCCCCCACAGCAACACAGTTCCCTTCCTCGTCTCCTACTCGGATTCATCGCACGCCCGGTGGCCGGTGGCGGATGCATCACCACGAGCTGAGCAAGGTTAGTTCCCGGCCTAGTCTCCCACAATTCATCCTCTATTGATCCCTACTCTACCGATCTGTTCTTTTAATCAATTCACATCTCTCTTGCCAGGCAAATCCGGCTGGTAGATTCTCCAGATCCGGCTGGTACGTGGTGGCAAACAATCCTGCGAGTTCATGTAGTTAGTGCCCTGCTCCTTATCCCATCTCACTACTGCAATTCATGCCCTCCGTATTGGTTCTCAGCTGTATTTTTTCACCCACCAATCGATATACAGAGAGATTTGTTTTTCCTATTTTGTTTGCACAGTTGCCTCATCATGATTTGTAACACCCTGGATTTTGCCTTTTTCTTTTATTTGGATTTATTGAATATTTCAATTTGCATTTGAGTTTTTCAATCAATTCTTTTGGACTTACCACTTGGATATATTTTTGATTTTCTTCCAAGTGGGTTCTATCATCCATAAACCCTTCCTAGACCTCATCCCTCTCACCATAATGCCATTAGTTATTTTTATTTAATGGCATTATATTCGTTTTCCCTCTGAAAATGCCCCTTTTCCCAATAAGCTGTGAAGCAACCTTCACTTTTATTGCTCCAAAAATTCCAAGAAAATTTCCAAATATTCTTTGGATCATGCCCCACCTCCCTATGCAAAAATATCCCATGGTCATTTGGAAATTTTCAGCCAAGGAAAATATTTTTGCTTCTGGTCAGAATGAGCACTTTGTGAAGCAAGTACATTTTTCCTTGATCTGTTGGGGCTGAAATTTTTACCACCTGAATACCTTCCTAAGAGATGCTTAACCCCAAAATTTCAGCTCTTAACTCCCAGCCGTTTGTCCCCAGTGTTTGGCACAAGTTTCTGTCCAGAAACTTTGAAGCTTGCTCTAGTCACCTCCAGTGAGCCACATGGCAAGCCAAGAGCATTTCCAGGCACCGCGTTGAAGGGACTACACGGGTGACATGGTGTGGCAGCGCACGCGGTGACCGCGTGAGAGCGCGGTGCATTGCATGCGCTTGCCGCGCTCTGTGCATCGGGGCCCTCGGCCGCCGTCCGTTCGCCCTCCCCTCGACACCGCACCGTGTCCCAGCCCCGCAGCAAACTCCAGCGCGCCACCTAAACCTCTCCATGTTCCTCCCCGATGCCGGCAAGCCGCTCGCCGAAAGCGGCCGAAAGCTACGCGGCGGAATAGTGCGCGCGCATGCCCCGCATTCTCCGCGTAGTGCGCGCCACTATGCCCGCACGCGTGCACCACGTAGCCTGTGCACCACTGCTCCTCCCCACGCCGAGCCCGAGCTTATCTCCTCCTCTCCTCTTCTGCAGCTCGTCGCCGGTGGACACCCGAACATGGGCGAGCTCCATCTGTAAATAGAAGCACCCCCGAGTCGTTCTAGTCACCCCCTCACTTCTCTTGGCCACAAATTACTCCCCCACGAGCGCGGCAAGGCCGGGAGGGCCTCCTGCCGCCGTTGATCGCCGGAACCCGCCGCGGATCCCTCACCAACGTGCACTCATCCTAGCCCCTCCCAGCTCCAACCACTGCTTCCCCCGAGACCGTGGAGACCTCCTGAGCTCGACGGTACCACTAGCTCACCGGATTGTCGCCGGAATCGTCGTATCCGTCGAGCTCCGCCGCCGCCGTCTCTGGAGAAGAAGCTTCCGACGCCGTCCGACCACCCCCGCCGTCACTTCGGGTACTGTAACACCCCTGTGTAATGAGCTATAGTAATCCATGATGATTATGCTAAGACACTGTGATTTGCAATGCTTAATCATGTTGGAATAATATCTCATTTCAAATTCCTCCACTGAATTCAATTCAAATTCAAAGTGAAATTTGAAGTTGCTCTAAAATTTCTAGAGAATAGTTCATGTTGTAGCAAAAATTCCAAAACAATTTAATGTTAAGAAAAACAACATCAGCTATTTTCCTAAATTGGGCTAGAGCATTAAAACAGTGCAAAAACAACACTTTAAATGCCGTTTCCATTTTTGAAAAATTCAAATGGATTCCAAAATTGCCCAAACTTTTTGTGGCAGTGCAGAAGAATGCATTGTATTTTTGTGGCTCAATTTCACATTTTACAAAATGCATTTTGGCAGCTCTTTTATTTTCTAAAACTTTTGTAAAAAGAAAAACAGAAAAAGGAAATAAACCGGCCTAAACCGGCTGGGCCTAAGTGCACAGTGCACCTGGCCCAGCCCAGCCGGCCCCCTTCTCCCTCCTCTTCTCTCTCCCTCGCCGTGTCAGCCGCGCTGTGGCTGGGCGCGCGCGCATCGGCCAGCCAGCGACACCGCGACGCCGCGGGCTCGAGAAGGATAAGGCCGAGCCCTATCCCCCCTGGACGCCCTCCTCCATTTCCCCCCTCACTCTCTCGCTCTCGCGCCCTCTCTCCTCCTCTCCAGTACACCGCCGACGTCGCGCCGTCGCTCCACCGCGGCCAACGACCTCGCCTCGCCGCCTCTCCATGTCCGTCGTGCTCGCCGTCATCGACTACGTCGTCTACGGCCTGGAACGCGAGCCGGGGAGCCCTATCTCACGGATCCACGCCGCCGTATTCTTCCTCGGGTCTCCGGTGAGCCTCGCCGATTCCGGCCAAGCTGCTGCTCCTAAACCGTCACCGGGTAATCTTGCGCCTCCCCGGTGAGCTTCTCCTCCTCTCCCCTCTCTCCTCTGCCTTCCCCGCGTCCGTAGTGGCCGATCTCGCCGTGGCCGTGCACGCCGCCGCATATGAGCTCGTCGCCATCATTGTAGTCGCCGTCGAGCTCGCCTGAGCACGTGGCCGAGCTGAGCGCAGCCGTAGGAGTCCGACGCCACCTTTAGCTCGCTCTGCCGTGCCCTGCTTTGCCGTAGCCGACCGCGGCCGAACTCCGGCGCCGCCCGCGAGCTCGCCGCCATCACAGATTGATGCGGCTCGGCCTCCTCGTTCGAATGCGGGGTCGCGCGCGCAAAACGGCCCTCTGTGGCCGATTTCCGGCGACCCCCGTGCATCGCCGCCGTGTTTTAGCGTTGCCGGCGTTTAAACGCCGGCAGCCGCCACGTAGCGCACCCTGGGTCGCTGACCAGTGGGCCCAGGGGCCCCAGTTGACCAGTTGACTTGGTCAACTGTGCTGACGTGGCAGCACAGTGACGCTGACCAGTGGACCCCCATGACTAATTAACCTAATTAGTTTTTAAAATTAATCTATTAACTTAATTAGTCACTGACACCTGGGGCCCACCCTCTAATTAGTTCTGTTTAGTTTAATCTAGCCCGTAATTAGCTTAGAGTCACTGACCAGTGGGGCCCAGCTGTCAGGTTTGACCTGGAACAACTGGGTTTGACTCGCTGACGCCATACTGACATCATTAGCTACTATTCTGTATAATGTGAATTAAATAATTAGATTAAATTCCAGAATTTCAAAAAAAGGGCTAAATCTTTGAAAATTCGTAGAAATTCAACCGTAGCTCAGATCGAAAAGTTTTCAACATGAAAGTTGATCAGAAAAACGAGACGAATCCGAATATGTGGTCAAAATGCTTGACCATCACTCCTAACTATATGAACATGGAACCTTCCCTCCGGTTCAGTATACCGAAATCTGCCGAAACGCCGGGAAAATATCCCAGATATTTTCCTGTTTCGTCTGCGACATGTAGCCATGCATTAGGTCATCACTAACACTGCATACTGCCATACCATGCATCTGAGTTGCATATGTTTGCTTTTATTTATTGTTTCTTCCCCCTCTTGTTATCCGATAGCCCTCGAGACCGACGCAGCTCCGGAGACCGATGACACCACTAACAACCCCTCCTTTGCCGCAGAGCTTCCAGGCAAGCAACCCCCCCTTGAGCATGCCTATATCACCTATTCTCTCTCCCTCCTGCTTGCATTAGAATTTGCTACTGCTATTGATTTATCCTATTCTGATGCATAGCCTATTTTTGTAAACTGCTTTTGATACCTTACCTGATATCCTAGATGCTTAGTATAGGTTGGATGGTAAACCATCTGTGGCCCCTCTTCCTTGTTCTAGTTGCCCCGCTTTAGTACCAGTGCCCCGATCGATGTGATCGATGGGCTGAGACTAGCACATCACCGCACACCCCCTAAGTTGCTCGACTCTACAGAGCTGTCATCGAGTGCCGAGGGTGATACCTCTTATCTCACTCCTGATGTTGCCTCTGTAGATAGCTAGTCGGTTGTGGGTTGTCGAGGGTGATTCCTCTTTCACCACCTCCGATAAATCTTCTGTCATGCAACTCCGCAAGAGTTAATCCACCAAGGGTGATTCCTCCGGGTTCACCTTGTCGGTGACATCGAGTGGGAAATCCAACGAGGGTGATTCCTCGGATTCCTTCTTGATGTGATGAACACACAGTTACTTTGACTTTACTACAGTTACTTCTTAAAGATGGGTCGGCCCCGAGGGGTACCCGCGAGTGATGTGGATTTGGGTTGACCATGAGGGTGCCCGAGAGATGAATACGTGGCACGGCTAGGCATTCCTAGCCCTTGCCGCAAGTCCACGAGACGGGGCGACGGGGTCACATGATCGTGAGTCTCTGCTCGTTTCCACGCGCTCCAAACGCACTAATGGGTTAGGATATGTAATCTGAGTAGGCCTCTGTCCTTTTCGCACTAACCAGCACGTGGGAATAATATGGGTACTCGGCGTCGTATGTATCAGCCGAAGCTCTTCAGACGTCAGCAGTTGAGCGGCACGCGCCTGGGTTGGACCGCGAAAGCCTGCGCTTGTATTAAGGGGGCTAGGTCTGCTCCCGGCCGTCCTCGCAACGCGCAGGAGTGCAAAGGGCGATGGGGCCAAGACCCCTGAGCGCTTAGGATGTAGACCGGCGTGCTGGCTTCTCTGTTGGGCCTAGGTAGGGCTACGACGTGTCGATCAGCCAAGGCCGGGCATGGACCGAGCAAGTGTGTCCGGCCAGAGTAATCGAGCGTGTTGGGTAAGTTGGTGCACCCCTGCAGGGAAGTATATCTATTCGAATAGCCGTGTCCACGGTAACAGGATGCTCGGAAAATATCCTGATCTTCTACAACTAGAAATGGGTTGAATATGTTAGCTCCGGGATTGCTTTCTTGTAGGGAGTCGAGGAAGGATCCCTAGGCATGGCTACTGTTATACTTGCTACTACTACTATATTTATGTACTAATCTGCACTCTTCTTATGCTGCAAGATGCTAGAGATGCTAGTCTTCGATAGGCTAGGCCATCCCCTCTATTCTGGCATTTCTGCAGCCAAGTCCACACATACAGCCTTCCTTTGAAAATGATGCATAACTAGACTAGTTCTGATGTAAGTCTTGCTGAGTACTTTGGATGAGTATTCACGGTTGCTTTGCTTCCCTTTTCTCCCATACCCGAATGCTGCGACCAGATGACGGAGCCCTAGAGCAAGCTGCCCCTGCCGGAGACGCCTACTACTGCTACCCCTCTAGCGGATACTACTACTATTAGGAGCCCTCCGACGACCAGGAGTAGATAGGAGGCACCCAGGCTGGAGGCCTGCGCCTTTCGATCCAGTGTTTTTATTTTGCCCCGCCTACTGAAGGCTTATCTGTTTAACTTTATGTCTGTACTCAGATATCTAATGCTTCCACTGATGCTTGTATGACATCGAGCTTATGTATTTGAGCCCTCGACGCCCCTGGCTTGTAATATAAAGCTTGTATGACTTTTATTTGTGTTTAGAGTTGTGTTGTGATATGTTCAAGTGAGTCCTTAGGCTTGATCGTGTGCATTTGCGTGTATGATTAGTGCACGATTAAGTCGGGGGCGTCACAAGTTGGTATCAGAGCCGACTGCCTGTAGGAACCCCCCTTTCCAACTCCTTGGCCGAAGTTGAGTCTAGTCTTTGCAAAACCGTTTTACTAACATGGCTGTGTGGCTTACGGGCCCACGTCGCCAATGGGTGGTATAAGGATCTTTTATTCCTCTTCCTTACTCTGGGACTCTTATCTCTCATCCTTTCGGGTTAAATGATTTTGCTAACTCTAACACTAGGTTCTCGTAATCACATTCACCCGGTGAGCTGGATTGTCTGCAACTAATCCTTTCCTTTGGTCTGGTTAATTTGATAATCACCTTTTCCTTTCCATTGGTCTGTTTAACCTTTTGTTTCCAAGTTATCATATGCTTCTTACACTGTCATTTGACATCTTGCACTCCTTGTTTCAGATGCGTCCCGCAAGACAGCTAGTACGCCAGACTATGGCTGTCGATGCGACTGGGTTTCCGGCCATTTTGGTCGACCTTTTGACCAGGCTGGGATATCGCTGGTATCCCGACTACACGGTTTACGAGGATTACCGCGAGTTCAACCAGGAGCAGTACCACGCTGTGGTTCGCATGTTTGATTGGCAGGACATCTCCATCACTGAGTTGCACACCTTTCATGGTGTTGGAGTGACTGCCGATATGGCCGTCCATGATGCTGCCTATACTGCTATTGCCCGTCTCCGTGGAGAGCACAGCAGTCGCTTTGAGGAGACCGCTTTCAGATACATCATGTATGCTCCCGCTGGGGATGAGACCGGATACTACACTGTTGTCTGTACTCCCTATGTGTCGCGTCGCTATGACCCGCAGGTTCTGGTACAGTACACTCAGGCTCTGGACCGCACTGCTCGAGCTCTTGCTGTCGAGTTGCGCGCCACTCGTGCTCGTCTTTATGACGCTCTTGTTGGGGAACGTTGCATGGAAAACAAAAAAAATTCTACGCACATGCAAGATCTATCCATGGAGATGCATAGCTACGAGAGGGGGAGTGTGTCTACGTACCCTCGTAGACCATAAGCAGAAGCGTTAGAACAACGCGGTTGATGTCGTCGAACAACTTCACGATCCAAGCGACCGAGTACCGAACGTACGGCACCTCCGCGTTCAGCACACGTTCAGCTCGGTGACGTCCTCGACTTCTTGATCCAGCAAGACGGCAAGGTAGTGGATGAGTTCCGGCAGCACGACGGCATGGTGACGGTGATGGTGATGCTATCTCCGCAGGGCTTCGCCCAAGCACTGCGAAAATATGACCGAGGGACGGAACTGTGGAGGGGGGCGCCGCACACGGCTAAGACAATGTTGTGTCCTGTTTGGGGCGCCCCCTCTCCTCTATTTATATATGTGTAGGGGCTTGGAATAGAAGGAATAGTGCCACGTGAACAGTACCACGTGAATAGTACACACGTGGACTTGGACTCCAAAGTCCAATCCTATTCCTACTAGGACTATCCTTTTTTTCCTTCCCTAGCTGCGTGGGCTTTTGAGGACTTGGTGCGCCTGGCCCAATAAGGCCAGGGCGCCTCCCCTTATCCCATGCCAGCCCTTGGGACATGGTGGACCCACTTGTGGACTTCCGGACCCCTCCGGAATCCTCCGGAACCTTCTGGAAGCTTCCCGGTACAATACCGAAAAAACTGCACCTTTTTCCGGAACCCAAAATATGATTTCCCATATATAAATCTTTACCTCTCGACCATTCCGAGACTCCTCGTGATGTCCGGGATCTCATCCGGGGCTCCGAACAACATTTGGTTACCAATTCACATAACTCATATAACACTATATCGTCAACGAACGTTAAGCGTGCGGACCCTACGGGTTCGGGAATGATGTAGACATGACCGAGACGCCTCTCCGGTCAATAATCAATAGCGGAACCTGGATGCCCATATTGGTTCCTACATATTCCACGAAGATCTTATCGGTCGAACCGCAATGACAACATACGTAATTCCCTTTGTCCGTCGGTATATTACTTGCCCGAGATTCGATCGTCGGTATCTCCATACCTAGTTCAATCTCATTACCGGCAAGTCTCTTTACTCGTTCCGTAATACATCATCCCGTAACTAACTCCTTAGTCACTTTGCTTTCAAGCTTCTTATGATGTGCATTACCGAGAGGGCCCAGAGATACCTCTCCGAAACACGGAGTGACAAATCCCAGTCTCGATCCATTCCAACTCAACAGACACCTTCGGAGATATCTGTAGAGCATCTTTATGATCACCCAGTTACGTTGTGACGTTTGATAGCACACAAGGTATTCCTCCGGTATCCGAGAGTTGCATGATCTCATGGTCGGAGGAACATGTATTTGACATTCAAGAAAGCAGTAGCAATAAACAGAACGATCATATGCTAAGCTAACAGATGGGTCTTGTCCATCACATCATTCTCCTAATGATGTGATCCCGTTATCAAATGAGAACTCATGTCTATGGTTACAAAACCTTAACCATCTTTGATCAACGAGCTAGTCTAGTAGAGGCTCACTAGGGACACGGTATTTGTTTATGTATTCACACATATATTTAAGTTTCCGGTCAATACAATTCTAGCATGAATAATAAACCTTTATCATGAACAAGGAAATATAAAATAATAACAACTTTATTATTGCCTCTAGGGCATATTTCCATCAGCTCTGACACAGTTGCTACCAGTAGTCAGTGCACGGATGCACCCAGAGTACATTCTTTACCCGCGCAGGACGGAGATGCCACCAGGTCTTGAGTGGCCTGCTGTTGGAGGTCTTACCCCTCCACGTGGTCCTCTTCTTCCAGTTCGGGACCAGGTTCTGCATCCGAGTGTTCACGGAGCGCAGGATCCTTACATCGAGGGTACCCTGCGTCGTCACCTGCAGTTGCCTGGCTTTAGTGGTTTACTCCAACGTTGATGTAGCATATCGCTATGTCGCGTTGTTGTATCCCTCCACCGCGTGCCTGCGTGCCGCCTAGTTGTCTTGCTTTCCTTTTCGCTGTTGTAACACTGGCCTGTAACCGAATCTATGTATGGATCTGTATGTCATGTTGACTATGTTAATGTATCTATTGCACTTCCTTTTGTTGTGCATGTTACTTCATGAATGATTCCATGCAACTGCAAATGCTCATTGCTAAACTACCCCCTGTTGAATTTTAGTAGGATGGTTAGACCCACAGGTTGCGGCCGTGGTGCCAACAATCCACCACCGCCCGACTATATGGCCGCAATGATGCAACAATTCAAAATGCACCGTCAGTTTATGCAAGGGCTCATGGATCAGTTTCCTCGTCCCAATGACAACCAGTAGCCAGCTGCTATAACCTTGTAAGAGTTTGTGCACATGAACCCAACCATCTTTCGCAGCTCGGTTCAGCCGCTAGATGCTAATGACTGGCTCCGCGACATCACCTTTGATATGGAGTCTGCGAATGTGGCCATTGCCAGCTATGTCACTTTTGCCTCCTACTTTCTGAAGGGACCCGCAACCCAATGGTGGGAAACCCACAGACAGACCTTAGCTGCTGGAACCATCATCACTTGGATGGAGTTCAAGGCCGCTTTCCGTGCCCGTTACATTCCGCAAGGAGTTATGGACCGGAAGAAGGGTGAGTTCCGTAATCTCTCTCAGGGCAATAAGTCTGTGGAAGCTTATTAGCGGGAATTTCTAGAATTATCTTGCTATGCTGAAGAGGACATTGCTACTGACGCCCGCAAGCAGGAAAAGTTCCGTGAAGGGATCGACTCGGAAATCAAGATGGCACTCCTAGTCCACGACTTTGCTGACTTCTCCACCTTGGTGAACAAGGCTATACAGGTTGGGACTGGTATCAAGGATAACAAGGATGCTCTCAAGCACACCAGTGAAGTGGCTCATCTTCGGGCTCATCTTCCCAGAAGTGCCGTATTTGGATTCCTCAAAGCAAGTACCGTCCGTCTCTACCTGTTCAGAGGCCATCATATGCTGCACCACGTATGCCTCCTCCACCTCCGAGGTAGTTCAGACCTCAAGCTCCAATGCCTCGAGCTCCTGCTCCCCGTCCCGACAATGGACTCTGCTTCAAGTGTGGCCATCTAGGTCACCGTGCTAGAGACTGCTCTCAAAGTCAGAATCAGCTGGTGCTTCCCCCTGCTGGCCGTGGAAATGGCCGTGGTATCAATAAGCCCCGCAACTCTAATGTCAGGCCTTCATATGGTCGTGGACAGGCTTATCATGTTGACATGAGTAAAGACCCAGACCAACTAGCTACTGTGATGGGTACACTTCCTGTTAATTCAGTACTAGCATCTGTTCTATTTGATACAGGAGCATCGCATTCTTTTATATCAGAAGAGTTTGCATTCATGCATGGCATTAAACATGAAAACTTGCACCAGCCGTTAGTGGTTAACACTCCCGTGGGCCATTGTCGAACCTCTATGTTCAGCCCCGATGTTACCATTGAAATTGAAGGGTTGGAATTCCATGCATTTCCCATTATTTTGAAGTCTTCCAAGGTTGACCTCATTCTGCGAATGGATTGGTTGAAGGCTCACATCGCCTTAATCAATTGTGCTACCAAGTCTGTCGAACTCCTGCACCCCTCGGATGAGATAGTAAACTACCATGTGCATCTCGTTCATAGTGCCGAGGCTCAGATTTATGCCTTGAATGCGTTGAACGCTTCTCCTCTTGAGGGGATAGAAAACGTTCCGGTCGTTCGTGACTTCCAAGATGTCTTTCCAGAAGAACTTCCAGGAGTACCACCTGTTAGAGCTATCGAGTTTGTCATCGACCTTAAACCAGGCACAACTCCTATTGCGAAGCGTCCTTATAATATGCCTCCGCATGAACTCCGTGAACTTAAGGAGGAACTCGATAAATCACTTCGCAAGGGTTTTATTCGTCCAAGTTCCTCTGCCTGGGGACCACCTTCTCTCTTTGTCAAGAAGAAAGATGGTACTAACCGATTGGTCCAAGATTACCGGCCTATCAACCAAGCCACCATTCAGAACAAGTATCCGCTTCCTCGGATCAATGACCTGTATGATCAACTTGCTGGATCATCAGTGTTTTCTAAACTCGACTTGAGGTTGGGTTATCATCAGATCCGCGTCCGCGAAGAGGATATTCCCAAGACTGCCTTTGTAACTCGATATGGCTCATATGAGTACACTATCATGTCATTTGGCTTAACTAATGCTCCAGCAACGTTCTCCCGCTTGATGAATTATAACTTCATGGATTACCTCGACAAATTCGTCGTGGTATATCTGGATGATATTCTAGTTTATTCCAAGAACAAGGAAGAACATGCTGAACATCTTCGTCTGGTTCTAGAAAAGCTTTGAGAGCACCAGCTATATGCCAAGTATTCCATGTGTGAATTCTGGTTATCTAAAGTAACCTACCTTGGGCATGTGATTTCGAAGGATGGCATTGCTGTCAACCCAGAACGAGTTCAGGCTATTCTTGACTGGACTCCTCCGAAGAATGTCAAGCAAGTCAGAAGTTTTCTCGGACTCACAAGTTATTTTCGTCGCTTTGTCGAGAACTTCTCAAAGATTGCCAAGCCTCTGACCAATCTGCTTCACAAAGGCGTAAAGTTTGAGTGGAGAGTTAAATGTCAGGAAAGTTTCCGGACCCTCAAGGACAAGCTCACCTCTGCTCCAGTGCTTGCTCCTCCGGATTCTCGCAAGGACTTCGTGATCTATTGCGACGCCTCCCGTCAAGGATTAGGCTGTGTCCTGATGCAAGAGCGCAGAGTAATTGCTTATGCCTCGCGATAGTTGCGTCCTCACGAAGAGAATTATCCAGTGCATGATCTTGAACTTGCTGTAGTGATATATGCATTGAAGCTGTGGCGCCATTACCTTCTTGGTAATCGATGTGAGATTTACACTGATCACCAAAGTCTGAAGTATTTGTTTACTCAGTCGGATCTCAATCTCCGCCAACAGCGATGGTTGGAAACGATCACGGACTATGACTACGGTATTTCATATACCCCTGGCAAGGCTAATGTGATGGCCGATGCCTTGAGCCGCAAGTCCTATTGCAACAACCTCATGGTTCAGCGAGCTCAACGTCATCTGTATGAAGAACTTCGCAAGCTGAACCTCCACATTGTTCCACAGGGTTCTCTTAATACCCTTGTTATACAGCCAGATCTTGAGAAAGCTGTTAAGCATGCGCAAGCTAAAGATGCTGAAGTCGATCTGATGAAAAGAGATCTTCACCTTGAAAAGTACAGGGATTTTTCGCTTGCTGAAGATGGAACCTTGTATTTCAGAGACCGCATTGTGGTACCTCGGTTCGAGCTTATGACCGACAAAGTTACGAAGGAGGCACATGATACACCGCTGTCTATTCATCCGGGTAGCACCAAGATGTATCGTGATCTCCGTCAAAGGTACTGATGGTCTGAAATGAAGCAGGATATTGCTCGTTATGTTGCTGAATGTGACGTTTGCCGTCGCGTTAAAGCAGAACATCAGAAGCCTGCTAGAATTCTGCAACCACTCCCTATTCCTGAATGGAAATGGGATAAAGTGCAAATGGATCTTATCACTGGTCTTCCCAGGTCACAGAAAGGTCATGATGCTATTCTTGTCATCATTGATCAACTCTCCAAAGTTGCACACTTTCTGCCAGTAAAGGAGACGATCACTGCTAGTCAGTTAGCAGAGTTATATATCTCTAGAATTGTATCACTCCTCGGTATTCCGAAGGAGATCAGTTCAGATCATGGCAGCCTCTTCACCTCACACTTCTGGAATAGTTTCCAACAAGCTATGGGAACTCATATTACCTGGAGTTCAGCTTATCACCCCCAGTCCCAAGGCCAAGTTGAACGAGTGAATCAAGGGCTGGAAGATATGCTGCATGCTTGTGTTATTTCATTTGGCAAGAAGTGGGAAGAATCTCTTCCGTATGCCGAATTCTCTTACAACAACAGCTATCAAGCAAGCTTGAAGATGGCCCCCTTCGAGGTATTGTATGGACGTAAGTGTCGAACTCCTCTGAATTGGTCAGAAACTGGGGAATGACCGCTCATTGGTCCGGATATTATCCAACACGCCGAAGAGCAAGTCCGTATTGTGCGGGAAAATCTGAAAGCTGCTCAGTCTTGCCAGAAGAGCAATTATGATCGTAAACACTGGGGATCGATCTATCAACCTGGTGAGCAAGCATATCTGCGTGTCACTCCTATGAAGGGCACTCATCGTTTCGGAATCAAGGGCAAGTTAACTCCTCGTTACATTGGCCCCTTTCGCATTCTCGCCAGACGTGGACATGTGGCTTATAAATTAGAGTTGCCACCGCAATTCTCTCACATCCACGATGTCTTCCACGTATCGGGACTTCGCCGTTGCTTCAAGGAATCTCCGCACCGAGCAGTGGATCATGAAATGCTTGATTTGCAAGATGACCTATCTTATAAAGAGCATCCGATCCGCATTCTCGATCAATCTAAACATCGGACCCGCCAGAAGACAACCAAGTTCCTTAAAGTGCAGTGGTCAAATCATACTGAAGATGAAGCCACTTGTGAACGCGAGGAATACCCCGTCCTTTTCCCTTCTACCTCCTGAATTCTCGGGATGAGAATTTCATTTAGAGGAGGAGAATTGTAACACCCCTGTGTAATGAGCTAGAGAAATCCATGATGATTATGCTAAGACACTGTGATTTGCAATGCTTAATCATGTTGGAATAATATCTCATTTCAAATTCCTCCACTGAATTCAATTCAAATTCAAAGTGAAATTTGAAGTTGCTCTAAAATTTTTGGAGAATAGTTCATGTTGTAGCAAAAATTCCAAAACAATTTAATGTTAAGAAAAACAACATCACCTATTTTCCTAAATTGGGCTAGAGCACTAAAACAGTGCAAAAACAGCACTTTAAATGCCATTTCCATTTTTGAAAAATTCAAATGGATTCCAAAATTGCCCAAACTTTTTGTGGCAATGCAGAAGAATGCATTGTATTTTTTTGGATCAATTTCACATTTTACAAAATGCCTTTTGGTAGCTGTTTTATTTTCTAAAACTTCTGTAAAAAGAAAAACAGAAAAAGGAAATAAAACGGCCTAAACCGGCTGGGCCTAAGTGCACAGTGCACCTGGCCCAGCCCAGACGGCCCCCTTCTCCCTCCTCTTCTCTCTCCCGTGCCGTGTCAGCCACGCCGTGGCTGGGCGCGCGCGCACCGGCCAGCCGGCGACACCGCGACACCGCGGGCTCGGGGAGGATAAGGCCGAGCCCTATCCCTCCCCCCTGGACGCCCTCCTCCATTTCCTTCCTCTCTCTCTCGCTCTCGCGCCCTCTCTCCTCCTCTCCAGTACGCCGCCGACGCCGCGCCGTCGCTCCACCGTGGCCAACGACCTCGCCTCGCCGCCTCTCCGTGTCCGTCATCCTCGCCGTCGTCGACTACATCGTCTACGGCCTCGAACGCGACCGGGGAGCCCTATCGCACGGATCCACGCCGCCGTCTTCTTCCTCGGGTCTCCAGCGAGCCTCGCCGATTCCGGCCACGCTGCTGCTCCTAAACCGTCACCAGGCCATCTTGCGCCTCCCCGGTGAGCTTCTCCTCCTCTCCCCTCTCTCCTCTGACATCCCCGCGCACGTAGTGGCCGATCTCGCCGTGGCCGTGCTCGCCGCCGCATACGAGCTCATCGCCGTCATTGTAGTCACCATCAAGCTTGTCTGAGCACGTGGCCGAGCTCAGCGCAGCCGTAGGACACCGACGCCGCCTTTAGCTCGCTCTGCCGTGCCCTGCTTTGTCGTAGCCGACCGCGGCCGAACTCTGGCGCCGCCCGCGAGCTCGCCGCCGTCGAGTTAAGCCGTCCCAGCCCTCGCCGCCATCACAGATCGACGCGGCTCGGCCTCCTCATTCAAACGCGGGGTCGCCGCCGTGTTTTGGCATCGCTGGCGTTTAAACGCCGGCAGCCGCCACGCTGGCCGCCACATGGGGCACCCTGGGTCGCACGTCAGCACAGTGACGCTGACCAGTGGGCCCCCGCGCCTAATTAACCTAATTAGTTTTTAAAATTCATCTATTAACTTAATTAGTCACTGACACCTGGGCCCACCCTCTAATTAGTTCTGTTTAGTTTAATTTAACCCCTATTTAGCTCGGAGTCACTGACAAGTGGGGCCCAGCTATCAGGTTTGACCTGGAACAGCTGGGTTTGACTCGCTGATGTCATGCTGACGCCATACTGACGTCATCAGCTACTATTCTGGATAATGCGAATTAAATAATTAGATTAAATTCCAGAATTTCAAATAAAGGGCTAAATCTTTGAAAATTCGTAGAAATTCAACCGTAGCTCGGATCGAAAAGTGTTTAACATGAAAGTTGATCAGAAAAACGAGACGAATCCGAATATGTGGTAAAAATGCTTGACCATCACTCCTAACTATCTGAGCATGGAACCTTCCCTCCAGTTCAGTATACCGAAATCTGCCGAAATGCCAGGAAAATATCCCAGATATTTTCCTGTTTCGTCTATGACATGTAGCCATGCATTAGGTCATCACTAACACTGCATACTACCATACCATGCATCTGTTTGCTTTTATTTATTGTTTCTTCCCCCTCTTCTTATCCGATAGCCCCTGAGACCGACGCAGCTTCGGAGACCAACGACACCACTGACGACCCCTCCTTTGCCGCTGAGCTTCCAGGCAGGCAACCCCCCCTTGAGCATGCCTATATCACCTATTCTCTCTCCCTCCTGCTTGCATTAGAATTTGCTACTGCTATTGATTTATCCTATTCTGATGCATAGCCTATTTTTGTAAACTGCTTTTGATACCTTACCTTATATCCTAGATGCTTAGTATAGGTTGGATGGTAAACCATCTGTGGCCCCTCTTCCTTGCTCTAGTTGCCCCCGCTTTAGTACCAGTGCCCCGATCGATGTGATCGATGGGCTGAGACCAGCACATCACCACACACCCCCTAAGTTGCTCGACTCTGTAGAGCTGTCATCGAGTGCCGAGGGTGATACCTCTTATCTCACTCCTGATGTTGCCTCTGTAGATAGCTAGTCGGTTGTGGGTTGTCAAGGGTGATTCCTCTTTAACCACCTCCGATAAATCTTCTGTCGTGCAACTCCGCAAGAGTGAATCCACCGAGGGTGATTCCTCCGGGTTCACCTTGTCGGTGACATCGAGTGGGAAATCCAACGAGGGTGATTCCTCGGATTCCTTCTTGATGTGATGAACACACAGTTACTTTGACTTTACTACAGTTACTTGTTAAAGATGGGTCGGCCCCGAGGGGTACCCGCGAGAGATGTGGATTCGGGTTGGCCATGAGGGTGCCCGAGAGATGAATACGTGGCACGGCCAGGCAGTCCTAGCCCTTGCCGTAATTCCACGAGACGGGGCGACGGGGTCAAATGATCGTGAGTCTCTGCTCGTTTCCGCGCGCTCCAAACACACTAATGGGTTAGGATATGTAATCTGAGTAGGCCTATGGCCTTTTCGCACTAACCAGCACATGGGAATAATATGGGTACTCGGCGTCGTATGTATCTGCCGAAGCTCTTCAGACGTTAGCAGTTGAGCGGCACGCGCCCGGGTTGGACCGCGAAAGCCTGAGCTTGTATTAAGGGGGCTAGGTCTGCTCCCGGCCGTCCTCGCAACGTGGAGGAGTGCAAAGGGTAATGGGCCCAAGACCCCTGAGCGCTTAGGATGTTGACCGGCGTGCTGGCCTCTCTGTTGAGCCTAGGTAGGGCTACGACGTGTCGATCAGCCGAGGCCGGGCATGGACCGAGCAAGTTTGTCCGGCCAGAGTTAATCGAGCGTGTTGGGTAAGTTGGTGCACCCCTGCAGGGAAGTATATCTATTCGAATAGCCATGTCCACGGTAACAGGAA
The DNA here is from genome assembly GCA_039707655.1 of Elymus sibiricus. Taxonomy (NCBI): domain Eukaryota; kingdom Viridiplantae; phylum Streptophyta; class Magnoliopsida; order Poales; family Poaceae; genus Elymus; species Elymus sibiricus. Next base: position 1,772,220 of record CM077670.1, on the reverse strand, counting down.
GCTTGGAAAATATCCCGATCTTCTACAACTAGAAATGGGTTGAATATGTTAGCTCCGGGATTGCTTTCTCCCAGGGAGTCGAGGAAGGATCCCTGGGCATGGCTATTGTTATACTTGCTACTACTACTATATTTATGTACTAATCTGCACTCTTCTTATGCGGCAAGACGCTGGAGATGCTAGTCTTCGATAGGCTAGGCCATCCCCTCTATTCTGGCATTTCTGCAGCCAAGTTCACATATACAGCCTTCCTTTGATAATGATGCATAACTAGACTAGTTCTGATGTAAGTCTTGCTGAGTACTTTGGATGAGTACTCACGGTTGCTTTGCTTCCCTTTTCCCCCATACCCGAATGCTGCGACCAGATGACGGAGCCCCGGAGCCAGCTGCCCCTGCCGGAGACGACCAGATGATGGAGCACCAGATATTTTGACCAAATTTAACCCCATCTTTGATTGGCTATGACTTTTATTCTATAAGTCCAATTGAGTTGATTCTTTTTGCTACTGGTTTGTATAGGGCCAAAGTTTATGTATGCCAAATTTCAAAAAAATTCTTACTGTTGAGAATTTCTGGTGAAATAAAAAGTGTTATGTGACATTTTATTTTTGCATTCAAAATATTTTCAGAAGATCCTAGTTGTGTTGGAGAAGGCCAGGAGTATTGTGACACTCCTCTGAACCAAGACAAGCCACAACATTCATATGCAAGGATGGCATTGCAATGACATTGGTTTATTTGAATTAAATTCATCATTTAAATCACTATTTGAAATGATTTGCTATATAGAACTTATTACATAGATTTTGTTCATGTCATTTTGATAGTATGCAGTAGGGTACATGTTTTCTTGTTAAGTGTGCAGTAGGTATCATGGCATCTACTCATATGGTAACATGATGCATTCGTTATTCATGATCGTGAACCGTGCATCCATTCACACTATGGCTCGAATCATTTTATTTCAAGTTAAACTTGATGTTAATTCAACTTGAACATGTTGTTGATCGAGTCATGGTGCCACTGAATCGAGCTCACCAGTGCAACCACACTTGCTTGGATTGGGAGGCCCTAATGCGGTCTATTTTCATGCCTCTCACCGGTGCCTCCTACGAGGGAAGGTTGTGCTCTGGCGCTACCCTGGCCCGATAGGCAGTCATAACCTTGAGGACCCGAGTTTTATGGTACCGAGGTCCCTGTTTGGGACGATGTTTATGTTTGGCCATGACGGTGGCAGCCACAGAGGTGGTGGATGTCACGAGTTGACATCGGTGTCACCCAGGACATAGCCAAAGGGGGAGTTTGTCGGAATGGCCGGGAGAGTGTCATGCAATAGATTGGTTTTGTCGGAATGTCGTTGGTCCACCCGAATGGGAGCACGAGGCCATGAGTTCCATAGTGTGGGTACAGTGTACTAACCTCTGCAGAGTGTATAATCTATCGATAGCTGCGTCCTCGGATATGGACACAGTTCGTAGTAGGTCACACCATGGGTCAACAGATATAATTAACTTGCACACTATGACTCACCAGATGGCACATGCAGAAGTGGTGATCGAGTGAGGATCACTAGGAAAGGAAGGGATGTGATCAAGTGAGGATCACGTTGGTAAGATATGTATGGTGGTTACGTGGTAACCCCGAAATGGTAAGTTGGTCCCGGGGACCATGGCAACGTTTCACGCACACCTCATGTTGAGTAATACCATGCTCATGCATTAAACTTGTTAAATGCCTTGTTATTATTTGTCGCACTTGTTTTGTTTGCTGTGAGCTTGCGAGTACATTCAAAGTACTCACCTGGCTTATCATGCCAGCTGCAGGAGAAGCCGTGCATGGTGTGGATGTCGAGCAGTATGTCGCGCTCTAGGCCGTGTCCTAGCAGTGTCCCTGTGGAGTGGAGTTCTGCTACCTCGTCTTTCCGCTGTCGCGTAGTATTTCCCTTATCATCGAGGCCCATGATATGTGTACTAAATAATGTACATAAGTGCAGACGCACCGTGTGTGCCGCTTGGCCTCGCTCATCATGTAATATGTGAACCTATGTATCCGCTAAGAGATCAATAAAGCAATTGTTTATGTACCAAGTTGTTGTGTATTGCCAGAAGACTTGATCTCTGGGCTGGCAATGCAAGGTAAACCGGTTGCTCTGAGCTGGGGTGCCACAACGCTTGGTATCAGAGCCGCGCTGTCTGTAGGACGCCCTAGACAGCCGACGCATTAGAAAACGGTAGTTTTAGCCTATGTAGCGATTTGAGGTTGGATTCTGCACTTGGGTGTTGCATTGCATGCATATAGCTTACTGTTAATGCTGATCAGATAATATTGTGAGTGTAGATAGCACCAGTCCCTTATCCGTACCAGCCTGAGTCGGCACCTTCCACCTTTCCGCATCTGCTTAGCAACGTGTGGCGCCGACCCTACCCCGATGGCGATGACCCCGTGTACCAGGTGTATCGAGAATAGCTTGCGGATGGTGTTTACGAGTATCATGCGGAGGTCATCATGCACAACAGTACCGTGGTCGGCACTTACACTCGCTTCACCAAGGGCAGGACTGCTTCTACACCCAACCAGGCGGTCCAGTTTGCAGCATTCGAGGCTCTCACTGACTTGCGCTATAACAAGATCCAGATGCAGACTCACCCATGTTTTTACTTCTATCCGTCACTGTTTGAGTCAGGACAGATCCACTTCCCTTACATTGATCCGGAGTGTGACCGGTCAGCCAGCCACCTGTCTCGTTACATAACGGCTGGATACTTTCTGATCGTCAGCCTAGCCCAGGAGCTGAACCGCGTTCGAGATGACCTAGCTGCTGCTTGATCTGCCTTCGCTCCACCTTTACTTATCCATACATCGCTGGTTCCTCCAGTTACCTTACCTCCACCTACACCAGTGACTCCTACACCCTCTCAGAGTAACTCAAGTACATTGGTACTGACTCCTCATGAGTCCCCAGCCCAGTGGGCTATGCTTCTCGCTACCCCAGCCGCTCCGATGCTGCGGAGCCACCCTGCTCCAGATCCTGAGGGAGAGTCTTCCCGTCAGCGTCGTCAACTATCCTTTGCTCCGGAGGTATCCGTTATCAGTTCTGATTCAGAGTCCGACACCGAGGAGACACCAGCGGGACCGCCAGAATGCCAGTGCGATCGCTACCGTCGCGAGTAGATGAGGATGATGTGGTGTTTGGTTGTATACATGTAGTAGTACTATCCATGCTGTTGTCCTGTTATGTATGCTGGATGATGTATTGTATAATTATGTTGCTTTCTGTTATTCGCTTTGGCTTTTCTCGATTTCTCTTCCGGGTTTGTTGCTTCACCTTCATATTCTTCCCTAATGGATGTTGCTCATCTCGATGCTTCGTATTGGGAAACATATATAGGATGACAAGGTGTGGCAGTAACCGTTATGGTGATGAAGATACTCCAGTTCGTCGATCCGCCAGGCAAGCAGGACATTCTCCAGAACCATATCAGCCACCACCTCCTCCACCTCAAGCACCCACAACAGAGCAGATTATGCGAATGTTTGAAGAAAAGAGGAACCAAGATCTGATGGAGTTCTTGAGAAGCATGCAGACTATGGTTGGGCAGAATAATCACAATGGTAATCACTGCAAGCTGTCAGACTTTCAGAGGAACAAACCGTAAGTTTCAGTCAAGCAGTGGACCCAATGGAAGCCGATGACTGGTTGAGAACCATTGAGAAGAAGCTAGAAATTGCTCGCATTGAAGATGCTGATAAGGTACCCTTCACCACTCATTATCTAGAAGGGCTAGCGGCTATATGGTGGGACAATGCCAAAGTTATGTGGCCTGCTGAAGACGAGATTACTTGGGATAAATTCAAAGATAAATTCCGCAAGTATCACATCCCCGCCGGTATCTTGAAGGTTAAACAACGAGAATTCCTCACCCTTACCCAAGGGAACTCCACTGTAAGTGAGTATTTACACAAGTTCAGTCACTTGGCCCGTTATTCTACACATGATGTGGCCACTGAAGAACGGAAGATAGATCGATTCTTCGGAGGCCTCAACCTTACCCTCCAATGTGCACTCAGCATGCTGGATTTCTCCAATTTCCAAACTTTGGTGAACAAGGCACTCATTGCCGAAAGGGAACACAAACTGGTTAATGATCATAAGACTGCCTACGAGGACCGCAAACGTAAGTTTGAGCCCAAGAAGGAAGGACAAGTTTTTCAAAAGGTTCGTACTTGGCAGCAACCCCAGTTCGAGTTCAAGCCAACCTGGCAGCAGGGGAACATCAAAAATGAAAGCCAGATCAAAACTGTGGTCGCCAAGCCAAACAAAGAAGACTGTCAGCGTAACAATGCCTGTTACTCATGTGGACAAACTAGGCATTACGCTAGGCAGTGTCCCAAGAATGGCAAGTCAACAGCCAACCTGAAGCCTCAAGTCAATTATGTGGGGCAATTCCCCAAACGGAGGTATATTCAAGGGCAAGTTCATCATATCTCCCCCGAAGAAGCCTCCGAAGTTCCCGATGTGGTCATTGGTATGTTTCCTGTTAATGACATACCTGCAACAATTTTATTCGATTCTGGGGCTTCCCATTCTTTTATTTCGCGGAGTTTTGTTGCCCAACATAGCCTTTCCTATACTCTTTTGGACAAAGTTATGGTGGTACAATCCCCCGGATCCAGGCTCAGGACAAATATTGTATGCCGAGGACTGTAAATATCAATCAATGGAGTCATTTTCCCCGCATCCCTAGTATCCATTGAATCTCCAACATTGGATATTATTTTGGGGATGGATTGGTTGACAAGACACCAGGTCTGCATCAACTGCGCAACAAGAGAAGTCACGCTAATAAATCCCTCAGGCCAGTCTGCTCGGTTCTATGCCGGTCGAGCCATGCCAAAGAAGGGGATGGTCTATGCAGCAAGTGCTACTGAGATGAATCTAGTCCCAGTGGTCTGTGAATTCCCAGATGTGTTTCCAGATGAATTGCCAGGCATGCGACCTGATCGAGAGCTTGAATTTTCAATCGAGCTTGTGCCCGGGACAGCACCAATTTAGAAGAAATATTATCGAATGCCTTCATTCGAACTAGTGGAGTTGAAGAAACAATTAGATGAGATGCTCCAAAAAGGATATATTCGCCCCAGTTCATCTCCTTGGGGTGCACCTGCATATTTGTGGGCAAGAAAGATGGCAGTCTCCGGATGTGTATTGACTACCGTGCTCTCAATGATGTCACAATCAAAAATAAATACCCGCTGCCCGGGATCGATGATTTGTTCGATCAACTCAGTGGAGCTCAAGTGTTCTCCAAGATTAATTTGCGCACCGGGTATCACCAGCTGAAAATCAAAAAAGAAGATATTCCCAAGACAGCATTCACTACACGATATGGGCTGTACGAATATACAGTCATGTCATTTGGACTGACCAACGCTCCTACATTCTTCATGCACATGATGAACAAGGTGTTCATGAACTTCTTGGACAAGTTCGTAGTGGTGTTCATTGATGACATCCTCATATATTCCAAAAGTGAAGAAGAGCACAAGCAGCATCTCCGAGCAGTGTTGGAGCGATTACGCGCTCATCAACTCTACGCCAAGTTCAGCAAATGTGAATTCTGGCTTAAAGAAGTAGGATTCCTTGGTCATACTCTTTCCTCTCAAGGAGTAGCCGTAGACCAAAGCAAAGTCACAAAAGTCCTGAAGTGGAAGACACCGGTTTCAGTAACAGAAATCAGGAGTTTCTTGGGTCTGCCAGGTTATTACCGATGCTTCATTGAAGGCTTCTCAAAGATTGCCAAACCAATGACTGAACTACTCAAGAAAAATCAGAAGTTTACATGGACGGAGGCATGTGAGGACAGTTTCAATGAGCTGAAGACCCGCTTGACCACCGCTCCCATACTGACTCTACCAGATATAACCGGAGCTTCAACATCTATTGCGACGGATCCAGGCATGGCATTGGGTGTGTACTTATGCAAGATGGAAAGGTCGTGGCCTATGCATCAAGACAGCTCTGACCCCATGAGGAGAATTATCCTACCCATGACTTGGAGATGGCAGCTGTGGTACATGCCTTAAAAATTTGAGGACATTACATCATTGGAAAACGATGCCAAATCTACACCGACCACAAGAGTCTCAAGTATATATTCACGCAACCGGACCTGAACCTCCGACAAAGAAGATGGCTTGAGTTGGTCAAAGACTATGACCTGGGTATCAATTACCACCCAGGAAAAGCAAATGTGGTCGCCGATGCTCTTTGTCGCAAACCAGCTACAGTGAACTCTTTAATCGAACGTCTGCACCCAGCACTTCAAGAAGAAATTGCTCAGCTCAATATGATCTTGTGTGATGCAATCTGCTCGGTTACCTTGGAAGTAACCCCTACTCTGGAAGATGAAATCTGGAAGGCTCAACCTGGTGACCCAATGTTACTCAAGATAATGGCCCAAGTACGAGAAGGGAAGATACCTGATTTCAACATCGATGACAAAGGTACACTATGATTTCGGGATCGAGTCTGTGTACCGGACCTCGGGGAATTAAAGCAGCAGATTTTGAAGGAAGCTCACGAGTCCGCGTACTCTATTCATCCCGGAGGCACCAAAATGTATCAAGATTTGAAGCAAACATTCTGGTGGGAAGGTATGAAGAAAGATATCGCCTATTACGTCGCCTGTTGCGATATATGCAACAAGGTGAAGGCTGAACATCAAAAACCCGCCGGACTACTTCAACCCTTACCTGTTCTGCAATGGAAATGGGATGATATTTGCATGGACTTCATCATGGGGTTACCAAGGACACCACGAGGTAACAACGCCATATGGGTCGTGGTCAACATGCTCTCCAAGGTGGCCCACTTTATTCCAATAAGGACCACTTACCGTGCAGATCAACTCGCTCAACTCTACATATCCAGGATTGTCAGTCTGCATGGGATACCCAGGACTATCACTTCAGACCGAGGATCTTTGTTTACCTCGGCATTCTGGCTATGTCTACACCAAGCCTTGGGAACTGCTTTGAAGCATAGCACCGCTTATCACCCTCAGACAGATGGACAGATAGAGCAAGTAAATCAAATCTTGGAAGACATGCTTCGGGCATGCGCTCTTGCTCATGGACCCAAATGGGAAGACAGCCTGCCGTACGCTGAGTTTTCTTACAACAACGGCTACCAGACTAGCCTCAAGATGTCACCCTTTGAGGATCTATACGGATGTAAGTGTCGCACCCCGCTGAACTGGTCTCAGACAGGAGACAGCCGAATCTTTGGGACTAATTTGATGATGGAAGCAGAAAAGCAAGTTAAAGAAATTCGGGATAGACTGCAAGTGGCAAAATCTCGCCAGAAGAGCTACTATGACTCAAAGCATAGACAGATTAGTTTCGAACCAGGTGAATATGCATATCTCCGAGTTACCCCCATGAAAGGAGTTAAAAGGTATCATACCCGGGGAAAACTCGCACCAAGGTACATCGGTCCATTTCCAGTCATGACCAGAGTGGGCAAAGTGGCTTACCAGTTAGAATTGCCTCCCGAGCTATCCAAGGTTCATGATGTGTTCCACGTGTCTCAGCTACGGAAATGCATCGCCCAACCCGCAAAACAGACGGATATGACATAACTAGAGCTTGCCAATGATTTGACGTATGAGGAGAAACCCTTGAGAATATTGGAAGAGATGGACAGAGTAACCCGCAGCAAAACTGTAAAGTTTTACAAGGTCCAATGGGAGCACCACACTGAGGATGAGGCCACCTGGGAAAGAGAGGATTACTTAAGGATTGCATACCCATATTTGTTTCATGAGCAACCAAATCTCGAGGACGAGATTCATCCTAAGGGGGGGGAGGTTTGTAACACCCAGGATTTTGCCTTTTTCTTTTATTTGGATTTATTGAATATTTCAATTTGCATTTGAGTTTTTCAATCAATTTTTTGGACTTACCACTTGAATTTATTTTTGATTTTCTTCCAAGTGGGTTCTATCATCCATAAACCCTTACTAGACCTCATCCCTCTCACCATAATGCCATTAGTTATCTATTATATACTAAAAGGAAAATACGGATGAAAAATAGAGAAATTAGATAGAAAATCCCACGTTAATCAGAAACATCTAGCCGTTTATCTGGTGGGCCCTAACTTAAACCATAATTTCGAAGGCTTAGATTAGACTTGGACTCTAGAGATAGGAAAAAAAATACTTGTACACTTACGTGCTCTCTGAAAAAACAATAACACATATAGATATACCAACGTAACCTCTTTTCAGTGGGCCCTGTCAAATTAACGAGTACTCCTAGGGTAATACATAAAACTTCCTAGGATTCGTAAAAGCTTCATAGGGGTCCTACAATCGAATGTTCCCTTCCATCGTCATGACCTTGCTCACGGCCTAAGAGCCTACGGCACGACGGCTACACAGCATGGGCCGCCTCGGTCATCTGTCGCATGCCACACAGATGGCGGCTACGCAGCACGGGGTGCCTCTGGATGTCGGTGATGAGAGCGTCCAACAGCGGAGCTCTAGGAGAAGAGTTCCCTTAATAGGGTTCATATTATCAAAACTTCCTTCAATTACCATGGCCTTGCTCACGTGCTCCGGCACATCAGCTGCACAACATAGGCCGCCTCGGTCATCTCTCACATGCCTCGGCGTCAAGGCGGCTATGTAGAACTGGGCCGCCGCTGCATGTCGGTGTGGAGAGCGGCCAACGGTGGAGAGGCACCAGGATAAGAGTTCATGAACACACCGCAAGATACATGCAGCAGCAGCAATCCACTGGCTTCCCATCTAAAGAAGCTAGAACAGAGATATCCGTTGAATATAAGCATGCACTTTTGATGGATTTTATTTTCCTTTTTGGCTAACTACACACACCAATTGTACCAGGATTTGACTACATAATATTGGGATGTCATCAAAAACACTATGTTATAAGATAAAGTTTCAGAGTTCAGAAAATTTCAGTGTATGACAGACAGAGTACGTGATTATAAATCTCTTATGATGTTATTTTCGTTTTCTTCCAAGGCAGGTAGGAACTTCATGCAGAGGATCAAGCAAACTAACTCAACAATCACCGGAACAACCATTCTAAAACAATCAATAGATCAGCCATAATTAGCTTCTTCCGATCACTTCCGGCACTATTAAGTAATACCTTACTATTTCTTAGATTGAAAATTGGTTCATATAATATGAAGAATTTTTTTCACAGGTGAAATATGAGAGATTTTGGCTAGGTCAATGCCAGTTCCATTGTAATACTAGAAATTTACTCGCACACCTTTTGGCTTAAATCTATTTATTTTCATAGATGATGGGATGCAGTGCATAATATGAGTCATCATTTGATAAATCATCCAAAGTTTTGTATCATGTTTTGTCAAGCCTAATCCCACTAGTAGAAAACGGGCCTATAATCCCGGTTAGTAAGGCCCTTTAGTGCCGGTTCTACAACCGGCACTAAAGGGGGGGACTAAAGCCCCCCCCCCCTTTAGTCCCGGTTCATCACGGCCCGGCACTAAAGGCCCACCACGTGGCGCCTGCCGGGGCCGTGCGCTGGGGGACCTTTAGTCCCGGTTGGTAACACCAACCGGGACTAAAAGTATTTAATTCTTTTAATTTTGGTTTATTTTTCCTTTTAATTTTGTGTTTTCCATTTAATTATTTTTCATTTCAAACATATATTACGCTACTACATACTGTACACGTTGTGCATATATATATAAATCGAATTTCTCGTACGACGACCATTCACATACATATATATATACAATTTGGTATATACAATTTCTCCTACAATTTGCGGATCATTACATATGCAGGGCATTACTGCTTGATCTTGTAATGGTATTCTCCTTTGGGATCTATGACCTGGTCGACCAGAAATCCAGCTATTTCCTCTTGAATTGCTCGTACGCGAGCCGTTGGTAGGAGCTGGCCCCGCATCTCTATCATCTATAATCAGGAGATCAAGATGAATATATTAGTTGTGTGTATATATATTAGCTAGATCATCATAAAAAAATTATGGATAGTGTTCTGGCAAACGTACCCAAAGAGTTTTTTCATCTATGGTCCTTTCAGACGTGATCATGCGAATATTCTCGCAAACGTAGTATGCGCATAAACTATTCCCCTTCTCCTGCCTCATGCACTTTACGAGAATATAATTCAATCAGGTAATAATTAATCAAGCATGATAATGGTATTAAAACTAGAATTAAAGAGATACACGGACGTAGCTAGCTAGTACTACTTAATTACCTTGGGTCGCACCCATTTCAGCTGTTGTTTCCATTGGCCGGGGACCTCTTCGATGAACTTTTTCCAAGCCCTTCCCGCCGGCAAAGAAAATGAATAAAGGAGTTATTAACTAATTGTTATCAGGAAATGAAGTAAAGAGGCAGACATAGTGCGATAATGATTGAAATTACTTGTCGAACATCCCCTTCACGGTTGCGTATTCGGATGGATCCTTATATAGTGAGTCCAGTACTTCAAATTTTCCCTTGTCAACTTCAATGATTAACAAGATCCAGTGGAAACTGCATGCGCACACATTTTTTATAAATAAGCGGGCATGTGCATAACTCATCAACTACACTTATTAACATCTAGTAAGCAAAAAATAGAATTTGTAGTACAAGATATAGTAACACTCACCCGAAGTTGTAAGGAAGTAGTATTTTTGGTTGGGTGTTTAGTTGCTTCAAAAACTCTAGCAGGAATCTCTCTGTGTCTTCTCTCGAATATTGATCTTCCCATATCGCCTGATTAATCGTATTTGGGTCAATGAACCCAACTCCATAGCGTCTAGTTTTTTTCATTTCATACATCTTCATTCTGCATAATACCACAGAAAAGAATATAGTGAGGATAATTACAGTTAATGAACGAGAGCACATCTAGCTAGCTAGCTAGAGACTTAAATTACAGAAAGAAATCACTTACAGACAATAGCAACTAACGATAGATTTGTCTAGTGCATCTTGTTGGAATAACTGAAACAACTCTGAAAAATCAATCCACACATCTTTTCCATGGAAGTAATGCTCTGACTTGACTTTCACCATGAGGGACTCTTCATTGGTATTTGCTGTTTTTTGCATGTACCACATATGCAAATTGTACATTCTCGTTGGTAGAAGCTTGACATCGTCAGGCTTGACCAGAGGTTTGCCACGGCCATATTGGTATTTTACTTCCTCCTCTGTAATCCCGGGGATATCCTCAAGGCCTAGGAGTTGTTCAACAGTGACACCGGCCTCTTTAGCCTGCCTTCTAAGATCGTTGGTTATTGCCGGCCGATCGGCGGTACTCACATGTGTTTGTACAATGAGTGGGGGGATCGATTGCACTGCTTGTTCTCCCAGCTGGGGAACAGTTTTCCCGCTTTTTTTGCCAACTGCTTGGCTTGAGCTCGAGCTCGACTCCTTTTGCCCTGCAGAATATGACTTCTTGATAGACCGCACATAGTCGGAGTCCTTCTGATTGTCAGCCGGTCGAGCCATATCAATAAAGTGTTGTGATACATGCTCAGGTACTTTCTCCTTTGGCGGCGTGGGCGGTTTCGGTGCAAAATGGGCCTTCAATTGGGCATCACATGCGTCGTCGAGTTCCTCCTGAGTCAGGTGGTAAGACAACTTTGGAAGAGGCTTGAGGCTTGGACCATGTTTGAATTTCTTGTCTGTTGTACCGCTAGCCATCGTAGCTGCGGCCTCTCTCTTCCGCTGTTGCTTAGGCGGAGCACGCTGAGTCAGCTGACTTGGAGGAGGAGGAGTTGGCTGACGCCGTGCCGGACTTGGAGGAGGAGTCGGCTGACGCGGCGGAGGACTTGGAGAAGGAGGAGTCGGTGGCCTTGGAAAGACGATGCAATCCTTTTTCCATAGAATGATACGATGTATGGCCTCTCCCAGTGTTCTCTCCTCGTCACCTCCAAGAATGTCAAGTTGTAGCTCGTGATATCCTGACATCACTTCATCAACCCCGACACGAGCATAGCCAGCTGGAATGGGATTGCAATGGAAGGTTGGTTCAGGAGGATTTGCTAAAGCATAGCCGTCCGCCACCTTCATGGATAAGTTCTTCACTTTCATGTGTAGCTCACAGTTAGTCTTGTCTTTGATATCATCCACAGGGTAGCTAGCTAGCAGTGCATTATCGATATCGGCCGGGGCGGAACCCACGCTGCTTCTCGGCATAGATGGGACGGTGCTATCCAATGCTGGATCGATCTGCTCATGCTGCCGCTGAGACGCCCTTTCCTGGCTGAGTGAGTCGATCTGCTCCTGCTGCCGCCTGACAAATCGTTCCAACTCCAGGTGCGAGGATATTAGGCCTTCAAGGCGGAGTGCTTCCTCCTTCTTCTTCTGCTCCTCATGCTTCTTCTTTCTCGCACGGCTTCTATAGTCGTCGTTCCAATCCGCAAACCCCTCATACCACGGAACAACGCCTTTGCCTCGTGTTCTTCCCGGGTGTTCAGGATTCTTCAGGGCGCGCGTAAGCTCGTCGTTATCTCTATTGGGCGTGAACACCCCCGATCGAGCTTCTTCTATTGCAATAAGTATTTCGTCTGTCGCTTCTTTAAGACTTGCCTTCACCATAACGAGCCCTGTCTCTGGGTCCAACTTCCCCCCATGCGCATAAAACCATGTCCTGCACCTGGGGGGCCATGTCAATGTAACTGGACTGGCCCGTTTACTAATCATCTCTTGCTCAGATTGATGCCACTTAGGCAGGGCCACCTGGTAGCCACCTGGCCCCAGACGATGGTGCCACTTCTTTTTCGCAGCATTAATCTTGTTTTTCCTCGACAGTTTCTTAGCTTCTTCCGATTCCTTGAACTTCACGAAAGCGTCCCAGTGATCTTTTGCCTTCACCAGTGCTCCCGTGAATTCTGGAGTCTTCTTTTTTGATTTGACGTACTTAGCCCATGCATTTTTCTTGAAGGTGTTGAATGCGATCGCCATCTTTTTAAGAGCATAGTTTCTGACTTTCTTCAGATCTGCATCTGTCAAATTATCTGGTAGGGTGAAATGTTCCATGAGCGTAGTCCAAAGCACATCTTTTGCTCTTTCGTCGACAAAAGTAACTCCTGCTCGATCTCCCTTTGCTGGCTTTCTCCATTCTTGAACGGAGATCGGGATTTGGTCCCTGACAATAACTCCGCATTGATTCTTGAACGTGGTCGCATTTTTCTTAGGTTCAAGCGGTTCGCCAGTTGATGTTTTGATGGAATCGATGTTGAACTTTACGCCTTTGTCCAACTTTTTGGCCGGGCCTCGAACTACCCTGTCGCTTGTACAAGATTTGCTCGATCCGAAGGCCTAAAAGAAGAAAGATCGATTCGTTAATACATACAAATCAATTAAGACATGTAATGATCACCGGATGGCTTATATATTAAATATACCTCGCCGGTCATTTGAAGAACATTTTCTTCGTCAACATCGTTGTCGTCAGCTTCATCTATTCGTTCGTCTTCATCAAACATCATACCCTCACCCGAAGGGTTCAGATATTGCGAGCCGTCATCATGATCATCTGGCCTCGTGGAGCGTATGATATCGAACACAGCCTCTTCTCCTTCTCTGTCGGTATTGTCCATAGCTTTTATTTAACTACTCCAGAAGAAAGATAAAACAATTTAGTATTCAGAGATCCGAAAGGTAGATGCATGAGATCAGAAAGAAATTGGATCAACTTGTGCACATCCATAATGGGGGCATTCCTGATAATTAATCCCTTAAAGGACTAAGAAAATCTATTGCAAATACAACATTAAAATATGCAAATTTTGCAAATACTAATTGCTATACATTGGATCAAATGTCAAAATTCCTCAACGTTTTTATATCTAACATTCATCTAACATTTCTATAACTAAAAGTATAAAAAATTAAAAAACAGAAAAAGAAACACTAATTAAGCATACTTCTATACATCCATTAAAAAACAGAAAAACAACATTATATAAAAAAAATCTATACTAATTAAACACTAATTATATCCATCTAACATGCATTCATACATACATATATACTAGTGAAAAACAACTAAAACATCTAAATAGAAAATGTGTGTGTGTGTGTGTGTTCATGCATGTGTGTGTGGGGGGGGGGGCTCGGGGACGGGCGGCCATGGCGGCAGGGGGCGAGGGAGGGGGGGAGAGGGAGGAACTGAGCTCACAGCGGGGCGACGGCGAGGCGAATCGGGGGCAGCGACGGCGTCGGGGCAGGCGGCGCAGCGAGGAGCGGGCGCGCGCGCGCGGGCCGGCAGCGCCGTCGGGGATCGGCGAGGAAGGGCGTGTCCGGAGTAGGGGTCGACGAGGAGGGACGGGCGGCCGGCGCCGATCGGGGCAGGCGGCGGCGCGCAGCAGCCTGGTGGCGTCATTTGTGTTTGGCGTCGAGAGAATGGAGAGGATGGTGAATTTTTCGTAAGTGGAGTTAAATATATGAGAGCCTTTAGTCGCGGTTGGTGGTTCCAACCGCGACTAAAGGCCACCTTTAGTCGCGGTTGGAGCCACCAACCGCGACTAAAGGTCTCGCTTCCCGTCGCTTGGACTGGATGAAATTCACCTTTAGTCGTGGTTGGTGGCTCCAACCGCGACTAAAGGCCCCCCTTTAGTCGCGGTTGGTGGCTCCAACCGCGACTAAAGGCCTGTTCCTGGCACGGCGCAGTGTGGTGGATGTTTAGTCCCACCTCGCCCAGCGAAGGGCGCTCGCACTGGTTTATAAACCCCGGCGCGGTAGCTCATTCGAGCTCCTCTCTAAAGCAGGCCTACAAGGCCTACCGTTCTTTCCTGCCCTGTGGGCCATACTGGGCCTTGCGGGCCTGCATCCTGGCCCAACTAGTGGGTGTCTAGTCGTATGCAGGCCGTGGCGGCCCAGTAGGCGGGCTTTTATTTTTACTTTTCAGTTTTTTTTTGTTTTCTTCTATATTTATTTGTTTTTGTTTCTTGGTTGTTTTTTGCTTTATTTAGAGTTTCTGAGTGAATCTTTTTGCTTTAGGTAAAAAAAATTATAAACTTTCTGTTAGTGCCAGTAGTTTTCAAATTTGAATTATTTGAAATTTGTGTGAATCACTAGTTTGTGAATAACTTTATTTTAAAAAAAGATTTTTCAGTGATTCTTTTTTCTGCTGTTTAATATTAGTGTGTTTTATCATTATAGTCAATTTGGTAATTCTTAGGTTATTTAAAAAAAATGAAATGCCTTTGTAACAGACGAGTTTTCGTCCGAAAGCATGATACTTCGAAAGAGATTGTCCATTTTGTACACGAAGTGCATCCAGTTTTTGCCGTAACCCTCTCAACTTTTTAGCACATGCTATGTGGGTGAAATGATGATACCATGCCAACTTTCAACCTTTTCTGATTGTGATTTGTAGTGCTTTTCAATTTCAGGGTCATTTAGCTCAAAAAAATCAGTAAATGCATGAAAAATAGCAAATGAAGTCAGAAAGGGTTGAAAATTGATGACGTGGCTTTGGACATAATATTTCTTCGCGTTTCAAATGCCAAAACACATAAGTTGGAGTTCTATTACAAAGATTCCCTCCGGTTTGTCCGAAGTGGGACTTTCCAGATATATAAGTCCGGAAACTAACTAGAGAAGCCGGTCACATCCCAGAGTGGGATCTTTGGATATAAAACTTTTTCTTCGCGTGTGTCCCTTTGTGCCGTACACATGGACAATCTTCATCGTTTAACTTGACGCTCGGGTCAACATTCACTGTGAAGGGAGCAATTTCATGAAACTTTTCATAATCTTTTGACATGTCTGTCTTGTCCTCCACTCCCACGATGTTTCTTTTTCCTGAAAGAACTATGTGGCGCTTTGGATCATCGTATGATGTATTCGCATCCTTATCTTTTCTTTTTCTCGGCTTGGTAGACATGTCCTTCACATAGAAAACCTGCGCCACATCATTGGCTAGGACGAATGGTTCGTCTGCGTACCCAAGATTGTTGAGATCCACTGTTGTCATTCCATACTGCGGGTCTTCCTTTACCCCGCCTCCTCTCAGATTGACCCATTTGCACCGAAACAAAGGGACCTTCAAACCAAGTCCATAGTCAAGTTCCCATATCTCCTCTATGTAACCATAATATGTGTCCTTTGGCCTATTGGTGTTTGCTGCATCAAAGCGGACACCACTATTTTGGTTGGCGCTATTTTTATCTTGGGCGATCGTGTAAAATGTATTCCCATTTATCTCGTACCCTTTGAAAGTCAATATAGTCGAAGATGGTCACTTGGACAACAAGTACAGGTCATCTGCAACTGTGTCATCATGCATGAGACGTGTCTGCAACCAACCGGCGAAAGTCACAGTTTGTTCATGTGTAATCCAGTCGTCAGACTGCTCCGGGTGTTTGGAGCGTAGAATATTCTTGTGTTGCTCGATATACGGAGCCACCAAGGCGGAACTTTGTAGAACTATGTAGTGTGCTTGCGCCAAAGAATGCCTGTCCCAGCATATTACTGAATTCTTTCCTAGCATGCCTTTTCCACCCAGTCTGCCCTCATGCCGCGATTCAGGAACACCAATCGGCTTAATGTCAGGAATAAAGTCAACACAAAACTCAATGACCTCCTCTGTTTCATGGCCCTTGGAGATGCTTCCTTCTGGCCTAGCACGATTACGAACATATTTCTTTAAGACTCCCATGAACCTCTCAAAGGGGAACATATTGTGTAGAAATACAAGACCCAGAATGGCAATCTCCTCGACTAGGTGAACTAGGACGTGCGTCATGATATTGAAGAAGGATGGTGGGAACACCAACTCAAAACTAACAAGACATTGCACCAAATCATTCTCTAACCTTGGTAAGATTTCTGGATCGATTACCTTCTGAGAGATTGCATTGAGGAATGCACATAGCTTCACAATGGCTAATCGAACGTTTTCCGGTAGAAGCCCCCTCAATGCAACCGGAAGCAGTTGCGTCATAATCACATGGCAGTCATGAGACTTTAGGTTCTGGAACTTTTTCTCTGCCATATTTATTATTCCCTTTATATTCGACGAGAAGCGAGACGGGACCTTCATACTGAGCAGGCATTCGAAGAAGATTTCCTTCTCTTCTTTGGTAAGAGCGTAGCTGGCATGACCCTGAAACTGCTTTGGATCCATGCCGTCTTCTCCGTGCATACGTTGCTGGTCCTCCCGTGCCTCCGGTGTATCTTTTGTCTTCCCATACACGCCCAAGAAGCTTAGCAGGTTCACGCAAAGATTCTTCGTCACGTGCATCACGTCGATTGCAGAGCGGACCTCTAGGTCTTTCCAATAGGGTAGGTCCCAAAATATAGATTTCTTCTTCCACATGGGTGTGCGTCCGTCAGCGTCATTCGGAACAGATTGTCCGCCAGGACCCTTTCCAAAGATTACTTTTAAATCCTTGACCATATCAAGTATATCATCACCAGTACGGTGGCGAGGCTTCTTCCGGTGATCTGCCTCACCTTTGAAATTCTTGCCTTTCTTTCTTACGGGATGCCTGCTCTGAAGAAATCAACGATGCCCCAGGTACACATTCTTCTTACATTTATCCAAATATATACTGTCAGTATCATCTAAACAGTGCATGCATGCATGGTATCCCTTGTTTGTCTGTCCTGAAAGGTTACTGAGAGCAGGCCAATCATTGATGGTTACAAACAGCAACGCTCGCAGGTCAAATTCCTGCTGTTTGTGCTCATCCCACGCACGTACACCTTTTCCATTCCACAGCTCTAAAAGTTCTTCGACTAATGGCCTTAGGTACACATCAATGTCGTTGCCGGGTTGCTTGGGGCCTTGGATGAGCACTGGCATCATAATGAACTTCCGCTTCATGCACAACCAAGGAGGAAGGTTATAGATACATAGAGTCACAGGCGAGGTGCTATGATTGCTGCTCTGCTCCCCAAAAGGATTGATGCCATCTGCACTTAAACCAAACCATACGTTCCTTCCGTCATCTGCAAAGTCCTTCCACTTTCTCTCGATTTTTCTCCACTGTGATCCGTCAGCGGGTACTCTCAACTTCCCGTCTTTCTTACGGTCATCTTTGTGCCATCGCATCAACTTGGCATGCTCTTTGTTTTGGAACAAACGTTTCAACCGTGGTATTATAGGAGCATACCACATCACCTTGGCAGGAATCTTCTTCCTGGGGCGCTCGCCCGCAACATCACTAGGGTCATCGTGGCCGATCTTATAGCGCAATGCACAGCATACCGGGCATGCATTCAAATCCTCGTACTCACCGTGGTAGAGGATGCAGTCATTAGGGCATGCATGTATCTTCTGCACCTCTAATCCTAGAGGGCAGACGGCCTTCTTTGCTTCGTACGTACTGTCGGGCAATTCGTTGTCCTTTGGTAGCTTATTCTTCATTATTTTCAGCAACTTTTCAAATGCCTTGTCAGGTACACCATTCTCTGCCTTCCATTGCAGCAATTCCAGTGTGGTACCCAGCTTTTTCTTGTCATCTTCGCAATTTGGGTACAACAATTTCTTGTGATCCTCTAACATGCGCTGCAACTTCAGCTTCTCCTTTTCACTTGCACAGTTTCTATTTGCATCGGCAATGGCCCGACCAAGATCATCAGCGGGCTCATCTGATGCCTCTTGTTCAGCTCCTTCCTGCATTGCCGGCTCAGCTTCTTCCCCCATTGTTTTACCATCGTATTCATGGAACCATGGCTAGGATAGCTGTCGTCATCCTCTTCTTCTTCATTCTCTTCCATTAGGACCCCTCTTTCTCCGTGCTTGGTCCAACAGTTATAGCCGGACATGAAACCAGACTCAAACAGGTGGACATGAATGGTTCTTGAGTTTGAGTAATTTCGATCATTCTTACAGCCAGCACATGGACAATACATAAAACCATCCGCCCGCTTGTTTGCCTCAGCCGCAACCAGAAAAGTATGCACGCCATTAATGAACTGGGGAGAGCATCGGTCATCGTACATCCATTGCCGGCTCATCTTTATTACACAACACCGAAAATACCAAATTAATACAAGTTCACACATAAAGTTCATACACACTTGTTCTCATAAAGCAACATACAAACTCTCTAGTTAAAGCATTTAAATGCAACAACAAATGCGATCAAGATCGCAACTAAGGTAACAATTGATCCAACAGCATAGTGATACCAAGCCTCACTATCAATGGCATATTTTTTAAATTTTCTATTCTTCAAGCGCATTGCATCCATCTTGATCTTGTGATCATCGACGACATCGGCAACATACAACTCCAGTTTCATCTTCTCTTCTTCAACTCTTTTCAATTTTTCTTTCAAATACTCGTTTTCTTTTGCAACTAACTTTAACTTCTTGACAAGAATATCTATGTCGGTTGCAATTTCCGGTTCACATACCTCCTAGATAAAAATATCTATGTCAACTTGATGGGCATAATTGTCATAAACGCGAAATGCAACAAATAGTTATAAAAGAGAATATATATACCACATCCGAATCATAAACCGGACGAGGGCCGACTGGGACGGATATCAAAGTCATGGCACTATGTATAACAAACAATCATACATGTAAGAAAATTATACAATTAACTATCTAAATCATACAAATAAGATTTTTTTTTATAAAAAGGATAAGAACGAACAAGAGGCTCACCAAGGTGTGGTGACGGCGACGGGACGGTGCGGGCGATCGACGGTGGTTAGGACGGGGACGGGAAGGCACTAAGTAAACCACATCTACACATGCAAAGTAAGAAGTTAATTTGAGCTCAAATTGCATATAAATCAAATGAACTACCACATATAAATACTCCCAAACTAAAACCCACAAATCACTATACTTATAGAGTATTGCAAGAGCTAATCTAGCAATGAGAGATGAAAGGACAAAAAGTTGCTAACCTTTGTGAACACTTGGATGGATGGGGTGCCTCCAAATCTTGACAAATTTTGGCAAAAATGGAGGATGTGCTCGAGGAAGAGGAAGAACAAAGGAGGGGAAGAAGGGGGGAAAAAAGGGAGGAGTACTGTGATCGGGCTGGCCGAATTCATATAGGGGATCTTTAGTCCCGGTTGGTATCTCCAACCGGGACTAAAGGGGCTCGTGGGGGCCCCAGCTGACACCAGCCTGCCACCACCCTTTAGTCCCGGTTCATGTTATGAACCGGGACTAAAGGGGGAGCCTGTAGTCCCGGTTGGTGATACCAACCGGGACTAAAGGGGCTCGTGGGGGCCCCAGCTGACAGCAGCCTGCCACCACCACATTAGTCCCGGTTCGTGTTACGAACCGGGACTAATGGTCCGGAATGAACCGCGACTAATGATGCCCATCCCGAACCGGGACTAATGGTCACATTAGTGCCGGTTCAAAACCCGACCGGGACTAAAGCTGCGGACAAAAGGTCCGTTTTCTACTAGTGTCCATTACAAAATATTTGCTAAACAATTAAACCTGAAATTTATTTGTATGTTATATCATGTAGTGGACCTTTTGATGTTACGTAAATGTATAAATGACAGTGCAAAACATAAAATAGCATGATACATGAATAATATGGATATGTCACACAAAAAATCTATAAAATGTACTACAACCCTATTCCAATGAATTGAATAAAGTGGTTGACATGATAGTAGAATTTGTACAGATTGAAGAACAAAGGAAATCTATCCATGGATGTTTAGTTGTGACATTCCTATAATAACTATTTGATGATCAAGTACTAAACAAATCATACGTAATTCCAACCATGCAATGAATTTGATGATAAAATCCATACAAAATCATGATCATGGGAAATATATTTGTGAAATTTATGTGTCTGACTCCTATTATATTTTTATGACTATTGAAGTCCTAATAAAATCATATGAAAACCCTACAATCTAGAGATAACATAACAATAAACATGGACAAATCATCTTATGAAGATGATGAGTAGAAAGTTTCTGAATTAGATGATAATCATATTAAAGTAGAAGCATATGAAATATACACATATAAGTTTTGTGGTGTAATGCATGCAATATAGTGACCCCTACTTATTTATTTTAGGATTGCAGTCGGAAAAAACACCATATACATGAATTCAGACAATCCGAAGCAATGTACATTCATGTCCTTTGATCTAGAGAGATTTTCACATAAGGATATCGAATAGCGGTAGTCGAATGAGATCAAAAGTTTGAAAACCTTTTTTTATAATATATATGTTTGAATATATCACAGACGTTAATTATATTATAAGAATTCCCTTTATGTTTTCGAGATGAGCAAATCAACATCTTTTAGCTGAAGGGAGTAACAATGTTACACACTGTACAATTTTATCAATTCATTTAGAAAAAAAATTAGACCAACCCCAGAAATATGTATTAAAGATGTTGCCCACGTCATTGGATACCATACAGAGAAAAAAGAGAATAACAACTCACACGAAAAGACAAAACATTGACTGTTCATCTGGCGGGCCCAACATTTAAAATACATAAATAACGGTTATATCCAGTTAACTAAAAGGATGAAATACATAAATATCTGGCGGAGGATGGTTTTGGGTGCAATAAATGACATGAGGAGCACGTGGCACTGGCCACAGGGATGAATGGCACATTTGTATAATGATTTTACTTGTCTATACTGACTTGATATCATATGCATTCAACATATTGTCACTATACGATCCACCCGCTCAATGAAATTTCATCCATTTAGAGGTAAATTTATATAATGTTGTGATTTGTTTCCAATTTTAAAGATTGTGGTACAATGTCAAGTATACAATATAAACTAGGGAGTAGCTCTATGAAATTGAAAACTATAGCTTAAAAAATAATAAAGAATAGATGATGCCCGCGCAAAGGCGTGTCTGATTTAAAGGTCAGGGGAAAACCCACCTTTTTGTAGAATGAAAAATCACTAAAGAGGTTGCCCTCGCATTTGCGAGGGCCACTGTGCTTGTTTTTATTTAATGGCATTATATTCCTTTTCCCTCTGAAAATGCCCCTTTTCCCAATAAGCTGTGAAGCAGCCCTCACTTTTATTGCTCCAAAAATTCCAAGAAAATTCCCAAATATTCTTTGGATCATGCACCACCTCCCTATGCAAAAAATATCCCATGGTCATTTGGAAATTTTCAGCCAAGGAAAATATTTTTGCTTCTGGTCAGAATGAGCACTTTGTGAAGCAAGTACATCTTTCCTTGATCTGTTGGGGCTGAAATTTTTACCACATGACTACCTTCCTAAGAGATGCTTAACCCCAAAATTTCAGCTCTTAACTCCCAGCCATTTGTCCCCAGTGTTTGGCACAAGTTTCTTTCCAAAAACTTTGCAGCTTGCTCTAGTCACCTCCAGTGAGCCACATGGCAAGCCAAGAGCATTTCCAGGCACCGCGTTGAAGGGCCTACATGGGTGACATGGTGTGGCAGGGCCGAAAGCACCCCGCGTGCCAGTGCACGTGGTGACCGTGTGAGAGCGCGGTGCATTGCATGCGCTCGCCGCGCTCTGTGCATCAGGGCCCTCGGCCGCCGTCCGTTCGCCCTCCCCTCGACACCGCACCGTGTCCCACCCCGCAACAAACTCCAGCGCGCCACCTAAGCCTCTCCCTGTTCCTCCCCGACGCCGGCAAGCCGCTCGCCGGAAGCGGCCGAAAGCTACGCGGCGGAACAGTGCGCGCGCATGCCCAGCATTCTCCGCCTAGTGCGCGCCACTATGCCCGCACGCGTGCACCGCATAGCCTGTGCACCACTGCTCCTCCCCACGCCGAGCCCGAGCTTATCTCCTCCTCTCGTCTTCTGCAGCTCGTCGCCGGCGGACACCCGAACACGGGCGAGCTCCATCTATAATTAGAAGCACACCCGAGTCGTTCTAGTCATCCCCCTCACTTCTCTTGGCCACAAATTACTCCCCCACGAGCGCGGCAAGGCCTCCTGCCGCCGTTGATCGCTGGAACCCACCGCGGATCCCTCACCAACGTGCACTCATCCTAGCCCCTCCCAGCTCCGACCACTGCTTCCCCCGAGACCGTGGAGACCTCCTGAGCTCGACGGTACCGCTAGCTCGCCGGATTGTTGCCGGAATCATCGGATCCGTCGAGCTCCGCCACCACCATCTCTGGAGAATAAGCTTTCGACGCCGTCCGACCACCCCCGCCGTCACTTCGGGTACGTACGTGCTCGCCGTGCCGCCCTAAGTCCATCCCGCCCAACTCCGGCGACCGCCGTGGCCTCCTCGCCAGAGTATCACCGGCGACAGCGCCGCCTTCACTGTTCCCTCCCTCTCTCTTATTTAACCCTGACAGCGGGACCCACCCGTCAGTCTCTCACTCTCTCTCCCGAAGCGGTATAAGTGGAGGCGTATTCGCCGAATACGCCTTCGACGTGGCCGTTTTTGGAATTTCGGTTAAATTCATTTAAATGGATATTTTGACCAAATTTAACCCCAACTTTGACCGGCTATAACTTTTATTCTATAAGTCCAATTGAGTTGATTCTTTTTGCTACTGGTTTGTATTGAGCCAAAGTTTATGTATGCCAAACTTCAGAATTTTTCTTGTTGCTGAGAATTTCTAGTGAAATAAAAAGTGTTATGTGACATTTTCTTTTTGCATTCAAAATATTTTCAGAAGATCCTAGTTGTGTTGGAGAAGGCCAGGAGTATTGTGAAACTCCTCTGAACCAAGACAAGCCACAACATTCATATGCAAGGATGGCATTGCAATGACATTGGTTTATTTGAATTAAATTCATCATTTAAATCACTATTTGAAATGATTTGCTATATAGAACTTATTACATAGATTTTGTTCATGTCATTTTGATAGTATGCAGTAGGGTACATGTTTTCTTGCTAAGTGTGCAGTAGGTATCATGGCATCTACTCATATGGTAACATGATGCATTCGTTATTCATGATCGTGACCCGTGCATCTATTCACATTATGGCTCGAATCATTTTATTTCAAGTTAAACGTGATGTTAATTCAACTTGAACATGTTGTTGATCGAGTCATGGTGCCACCGAATCGAGCTCACCAGCGCAACCACACTTGCTTGGATGGGGAGGCCCTAATGCGGTCTATTGTCATGCCTCTCACCGGTGCCTCCTACGAGGGAAGGTTGTGCTCTGGCGCTACCCTGGCCCGATAGGCAGTCGTAACCTTGAGGACCCGAGTTTTATGGTACCGAGGTCCCCGTTTGGGACGATGTTTATGTTTGGCCACGACGGTGGCAGCTACAGAGGTAGGTCACACCATGGGTCAATAGATATGATTAACTTGCACACTAAGACTCACCAGATGGCACATGCAGAAGTGGTGATCGAGTGAGGATCACTAGGAAAGGAAGGGATGTGATTAAGTGAGGATCACGTGGGTAAGATTTGTATGGTGGTTACGTGGTAACCCCGGAATGGTAAGTTGGTCCCGGGGACCATGGCAACGTTTCACGCACTCCTCATGTTGAGTAGTACCATGCTCATGCATTATACTTGTTAAATGCCTTGTTATTGTTTGTCGCACTTGTTTTGTTTGCTGTGAGCTTGCGAGTACATTCAAAGTACTCACCTGGCTTATCATGCCAGCTGCAGGAGAAATCGTGCATGGTGTGGATGTCGAGCAGTATGTTGCGCTCTAGGCCGTGTCCCAGCAGTGTCCCTGTGGAGTGGAGTTCCGCTACCTCATCTTTCCGCTGCCGCATAGTAGTTCCCTTATCATCGAGGCCCATGATATGTCTACTAAATAATGTACATAAGTGCAGCCGAACCGTGTGTGCCGCTTGGCCTCGCTCATCATGTAATATGTGAACCTATGTATCCGCTAAGAGATCAATAAAGAGGTTGTTTCTGTACCAAGTTGTTGTGTATTGCCAGAAGACTTGATCTCTGGGCTGGCAATGCAAGGTAAACCGATTGCTCTGAGCCGGGGTGCCACATGATTTGTCTTCGAGAACAAACGGACAACACCGGTGCAGACTCTCTCTAGGATGGTGAAAGACACTGACACCTGGACATTAGTAGGGAGGAATAGGATCACCTGCTTTTTCCCCAGGCCATTAGAACCTGATTAGGCATTTCAGTTGTAGTTTACATTTTCCGCTGCGTGCCATCTTGGCACTTGGGCTAGGCTGGGGTTGTATTTCTACGCCTTCTGTTTTGAATGAAAAGCTGCTGGGCGGCCTTTTCGCCAACAAAAAAAACTTAGAGATTACAATTCTAGTTTACTCTGACATTGATTCATATGTTCGGTTTACTCATTCCAAAAGTTACCATTGTTTTATTACTGAGATAGCCAAATTCTTATGTCCGGTGTATGAGATTACCCCTTCCCATGGATCGTAAACAAATTCTTATGTTTGGTATGTCTCCCAGATTGAATAGTAAATTTTCAAATCTCCGTGTGCTATATACTGTAGTTTCTGAAACAAATTATATTGTATTTTACATACTTTATTGAAACTTTTGTTCATTGTCATGTTGCAGCAGATATGTCACAGACAAGAATTAACGTTGTTGAATCCAATGCAGAGAGATCAACGCTTCTATCAAATTTTTCCTATTTATTTTGCATTACATCATCTTTGCTTATGTTCTAAATATATCCTTATGATGCCATGGCTGCTGACAACCAGGTATGAGGAACACTGCTGTGCTGCCCTCCATTTTCCTATACAGAAGGTCACCATTTTCACTTTCAGTTTTCACTTTCATATAGTAACAAAATAACAACCATTATTATGTCAGCTTGTTGCTTCAACCTATACTCCAGCTCGAGATACCAAGTTATGTTGCTTGGGGACATTCCACTCTAGTTGGACCAGTGAGTTTATTACAGATTTTAGGATGCTAGTTATTCCGTAATTTGCAGGGACCTCCAGATCTTTTGTGCTCCGGAGTCCAAACTTGAAAGTTAAACCCAGGACTAACACAAGTATAGTATGTTACTGCTATTGATTTTGCCTTTAGCCACGCTGTTTCATACACTCAGCATTCCATAAACTCTATTTCAGGATGGGGATGGTTATCTGACGCTTAACTATTGACATTTTATTTCTAGTTTGATGAGGTGATTGCGACAACGGAGCATGATGAAGCAACGATAATAGCTGAGATTGATTATTCATTGATTGAGCATAGGAGGTAAGCAGAATAAATCTTTTGCTTTTCCATGTCGCTGTTTATTCTCAGCTTGGTCTAATAGATCGATATTTTGTTCAGGCAATTTATTCCTCTGCGACATCAACGACGTGGAGATCTTTATCAGTTGGTAGATGTCCAGGGATCGGTTTCCATGTAGACTGTCCAGATTGCTCGGGTACGCATGATCTGTGAAGCAAAAATCACTGACTATGAAGGCACGCTCATGCTTCGGTTCCTGAGATGTTGTGTGTGCCACATCTTTGCCTGTAGTTTGCACTCTAGCCACATAAGGTGTGAAAAGGGGGCAAAACCAATAAGGAGATATGTAATGATGTCTAAGAAATAACTACTAATGATGAAGAAGGCTTCACAGATTGTGATGATGCTGGTGCGGATGAAAATGAAGATGGTAAGTTTGTCGCTCATTCCTTACTGATTGCATTATATGTTTATTCATCATCATAACACATATAATTCATGGTTATATATATTTAGATGAAAATGCAGAAACAAAAGAGTGCAAGAACAGGAAGCTGAAATATATTTGGAACCTTCCAAAAGGGAAAAGGATAATGGTTCGCTGTAGTGACCTTCCAAATAAATTTTGCTGCACACAAGGTATATTTCCATTACCATATACAATATGTTCAAAATATATTGCTTCGATGTTTATGTATCTATTGGTTTTCTTGCTATCAGAATGCTGTTCAGAACAAAGAAACCGTGCTTGAGAATGTCAGTGAATGTCAGGGACAAAAAACTTCTGCTGAAACCAGTATATTTTCATAATCACATACAAATTTGTGTTCAAACTGTAGTGCTAGCTTGTTTATTTGTTTAGTATTTGTTTTTTTGCATTAAGAGTGTTGTCCTGACCAAACAATGAAAGGTGCTAATGCAGCCTGTAAGAGTGCTAATGAACTGTTAACTACCTGTAAGAGTGCTCAAATTCATTTCATATGTTCCCCTGTTTTGTCTTTGTTTTTGTCATGGGTGATGAGGATGATTCTGCCAATGGTAACTTTGGTTTTCTCTATTAGGCAGGAAGTAAAGTATTCTTGAAGAGCCTGAAAAACCATAACAAGGACATAACTCCTGCTACAATTGTAAGTTGTGATCCTAAATTTAAACTTCATGGTGCTGAAATTAGAAATGAATTCCAGGCAGTGCATGTCGATATGGCACTTGTGAAAACTGAAAATTTGGTACCGAGTCGCAAAAACTACAATACTCTCGATAATGCAGAAAAAACTAAGAATGCATGGCCTTCAACCTTTGTACGTGACTAATACCTTGCCTCTATTACTACTTGCATCATGTCAATACATTGTGTGTTAATAGTTCATTTTGTTTTCTTGTTTGTAGATTCGAAAGGTAAATGGATGAGTATATGGGTGCGTGTCAAGTATACTGCTATGATGATGTTGATGTTTCGGTTCATGATGATGATGATGGATGCTTTCAGTTTTAGTTGAGTAGTAGGGATGACACTCCTGTTGGATGTTGTTCCTCGGTTCCATTTTAGTTAAATTGTAGGCATGTTGATGGATGCTTTCCATTTAAGTTTCACTGTCAAGAAAATAGTTAGATTATGCGTCACATTTGGATGATGTTCCTCTTGTAATATTCACTATTGCAATCCAACATTTTTATGTAATATATGATTTCTTCCTCTCGTGAGTATATTCTCTTGTTTTCATAATTATTACCATTACGTGGAGCATTAATTTAATTGCAGGTAATATATATAATAATAATATTATTCACAGTATATATGTACCAACACTTGGAAGCGTTGGAAATTCTCCGTAGCCAAGCAATGGGATTTTGATTCCTGTACATTAAGCACCAACATAAAAAAGTGTTGTAGAAGTCCATTTTATTTGTTGTAGTCTTGCAACGGTCCCATTTACAAACAAAAATATAAGCATTGCATTATGCGCTAGCAACACTGGATAAGGCTATGCATCCCAAACCGTTGGTAAAGACACTAGCAACGCATATATGGATTTTTAGATACGGAAAAAGGCGTTGCTATACGGGGGTTCCTGTTGTAGTGACTTTTCAAATGTTTCAGACTTGTGTTTCATTAAGTAAATATACCCGTATCTACTCAAACAATCCGTGAAGGTAAGAAAATAACGATATCCACCGCATGCTTCAACACTCATTGGACCACACACATCGGTACGTATTATTTCCAACAAGTCACTAGCCCGGTCCATTGTTCCGGAAAACGGGGTTTTAGTCATCTTGCCCATGAGGCATGGTTCACATGTCTCAAATGATTCATAATCAAGAGATTCCAAAAGTTCATCAGCATGGAGTTTCTTCATGCGCTTTACAACAATATGACCTAAGCGGCAGTGCCACAAGTATGTGGTACTATCATCATTAACTTTGCATCTTTTGGCATCAATATTATGAACATGTGTATCACTACGATCGAGATTCAACAACAACAAACCATTCAACAAGGGTGCATGACCATAAAAGATATTATTCATATAAATAGAACAACCATTATTCTCTGACTTAAATGAATAACCATCTCGCAATAAATAAGATCCAGATATAATGCTCATGCTTAACGCAGGAACCAAATAACAATTATTCAGGTTCAAAACTAATCCCGAAGGTAAACGTAGAGGGAGCGTGCCGACGACGATCACATCAATCTTGGAACCATTTCCGACGTGCATCGTCACCTCGTCCTTAGCTAGTCTTCGTTTATTCCGCAGCTCCTGTTTCGAGTTACAAATATTAGCAACCAAACAAGTATCAAATACCCAGGCGCTACTACGAGCACTAGTAAGGTACACATCAATAACATGTATATCATACCTTTGTTGACGTTGCCAGCCTTCTTATCTGCCAAGTACTTGGGGCAGTTCCGCTTCCAGTGACCATTCCCCTTGCAATAGAAGCACTCAGTCTCAAGTTTGGGTCCAGCCTTGGGTTTCTTCATGGGAGCAGCAACTGTCTTGCCATTCTTCTTGAAGTTCCCTTTCTTTCCCTTGCCCTTTCTTGAAACTAGTGGTCTTTTTTACCATCAACACTTGATGCTCCTTCTTGATTTCTACCTCCGCGGCCTTAAGCATTGTGAAGAGCTCGGGGATCGTTTTCTTCATCCCTTGCATATTATAGTTCATCACAAAGCCCTTGTAGCTTGGTGGCAGTGACTGGAGAACTCTGTCAATCGCTACTTCATCTGGAAGATTAACTCCCAACTAATTCAAGCATTTGTAGTACCCAGGCATTTTGAGTATGTGCTCACTAACGGAGCTGTTCTCCTCCATCTTGCAGCTAAAGAACTTGTTGGAGGTGTCATACCTCTCAACCCGGGCATGAGCTTGAAATACCAATTTTAGCTCTTAGAACATCTCATATGCTCCGTGGTGCTCAAAATGTCTTTGGAGGCCCGGTTCTAAGCCGTAAAGCATGGCGCACTGAACTATTGAGTAGTCATCAGATCATGCCTACCAGATGTTCACAACATCCATAGACGACGCTGGAGGGGGTGCTTCACCTAGCGGTGCATCAAGGACATAAGCCTTCTGTGCAGCAGTGAGGATAATCCTCAAATTTTGGACCCAGTCCGCATAGTTGCTTCCATCATCTTTCAACTTAGCTTTCTCTAGGAATGCATTAAAATTCAGGGGAACTACAGCGTGAGCCATTGATCTACAACACAATTTTGCAAAGACAATTTGGACTAAGTTCATGATAATGGGTTCAGTTAATCAAATTACTAGTGAACTCCCACTTAAATCAACATCCCTCAAGTTGTCTAAGTGTTTACATGATCCATATCAACCGACCCATGTCCGATCATCACGTGAGATGGGGTGGTCATCAACGGTGAACATCTCCATGTTGATCATATCTACTATATGACTCATGTTCGACCTTTTAGTACTCCGTGTTCCAAGGCCATGTCTGTACATGCTAGGCTCGTCAAGTTTAACCTAAGTATTCCGCATGTGTAAAACTGGCTTACACCCGTTGTATGTGAACGTAGAGTCTATCACACCCAATCATCACGAGGTGCTTCGAAACAATGAACTTTTGCAACAGTGCATACTTAGGGAGAACACTTTTATCTTGAAATTTAGTGAAGGGATCATCTTATAATGCTACCGTCGTCCTAAGCAAAATAAGATGCATAAAAGATAAACATCACATGCAATCAAAATATGTGACATGATATGGTCATTATCATCTTGTGCTTTTGATCTCCTTCTCCAAAGCACCGGCATGATCTCTATCGTCACCGGCATGACACGATCGTGTCATCACGTGGTTGTCTCGCCAACTATTGCTTCTACAACTATTGCTAATGCATAGCGATAAAGTAAAGCAATTACATGGCGTTCTTAGTTGACACGCAGGTCATACAATAAATTAAAGACAACCCTATGGCTCCTGCCGGTTGCCGTACTCATCGACATGTAAGTCATGAACCTATTACAAAACATGATAATCTCATACATCAACATATATCATATCATGTTTTGGCCATACCACATCACAACATGCCCTGCAAAAACAAGTTAGACGTCCCCTACTTTGTTGTTGCAATTTTTATGTGGCTGCTAGGGCAAACTATAAGAACCGTTCTTATCTACGTAAAACCACAATGGTGATATTCAAGTTGCTTTTTAACCTTCTACAAGGACCACCTTTGTCAAATCAGATTCAACTAAAGTGAGAGAGACAGACACCCGCAAAGCCACTTTTATGCAATACTAGTTGCATGTCAAACAGTGGAACCGGTCTCATGTGCGAGGATATGTAAGGTTGGTCCGAGCCGCTTCATCCCACAATACCGCTGAATCCAAATAAGTCAAAGGAAGTAAGCAATTTGAACATCAACGCCCACAACTTCTTTGTGTTCTACTCGTGCATACACATCTAAGCATAGACCTAGCTCATGATTCCACTGATGGGGAACGAAGCATTAAAATCAAAAAAATTCCTACGAACACCCAAGATCTAATCTAGGAGATGTATAGAAACGAGAGGGGGGTGTGTCTACATACCCTTGTAGACCGAAAGCGTTAGCGTCGTAACACGGTTATGTAGTCATACCCTTCACGATCCAATCGCGATCCAATCCGATGTAGTGCCGAACGGACGGCACCTCCGAGATTAGCACACGTTCAGCTTGATGGCGTCCTCTCCTTCTTGATCCAGCAAGTGAGGGAGAGGAGGTAGATGAGATCGGAACCAGCACGGCGGTATGGTGGTGGTGGCAGCAGCGGAATTCCGGCAGGGCTTCGCCAAGCGCGTACCGAGGAGAGGTGGGAGGAGTTGGGAGCGACGGAGGGCAAGGGTGGAAGGGTGGCTGTCCCCAATGCCTCCACACATTTATATAGCCATGGAGGGGGCTGGTGACTTGCCCTCCAAGCCCCTAGGGTCGTTGGTCAAGGGGGGAGGAAGGAAATCCCTCCTTTCCTTTCCCCACCGATCGTTATCCCCCTTTTTTAGGGAACTTGATCTTATCCCTTCGGGATATGATCCTATTCCTTGTAAGGGGGGATCTTCGTGTGCCTAGACCAGGGGTGTGGGGCCTTTCCCCACTACCCACGTTCATGTGGGTCCTCCCATGCAGGTGGGCCCCACTCTGGAACCTTCTAGAACCTTCCCGGTACAATACCAAAAAAACCGAACTTTTTCCGGAACCCAAAATATGACTTCCCATATATAAATATTTACCTCCGGGCCATTCCGGAGCTCCTCATGATGTCCGGGATCTCTTCCGGGACTCCGAACAACCTTCGAACTTTCTACTATTAATATCTCAATACGACCCTAGCGCTACCGAACGTTAAGAGTGCGACCCTACGGGTTCGGGAACATGCAGACATGGCCGAGACTCCTCTCCGGTCAATAACCAATAGTGGGACCTGGATGCCCATATTGATTCCTACATATTCAACAAAGATCTTTATCAGTTGAACCACGATGTCGAGGATTCAGTTAATCCCGTATACAATTCCCTTTGTCCGGCGATATGTTACTTGCCCGAGATTTGATCGTCGGTATCTCCATACCCTATTCAATCTCGTTACCGGCAAGTCTCTTTACTCGTTCCGTAATACAAGATCTCATGACTAACTCATTAGTCACATTTCTTGCAAGCTCTTTACGATGTTGTATTACCGAGAGGGCCTAGAGATATATCTCCGTCACACGGAGTGACAAATCCCAGTCTCGATCCATGCAACCCAACAGACACCTTCGGAGATACCTGTAGAGCACCTTTATGATCACCCAGTTACAAAGTGACATTTGATAGCACACAAGGTATTCCTCCGGTATCCGGGAGTGACATGATCTCATTGTCTAAGGAACTGATACTTAACATGAAGAAACCTATAGCAAATAACTAAACGATCTGATGCTAAGCTTACGGTTGGGTCTGTCCATCACTTCATTCTCCTAATGATGTGATCCCATTATCAAATGACAACTCATGTCTATGGTTAGGAAACCCTAACCATCTTTGATCAACGAGCTAGCCTAGTAGAGGCTTACTAGGGACATGGTGTAGTTTATGTATTCACACATGTATTTAAGTTTCCAATCAATACAATTCTAGCATGAATAATAAACATTTATCATGAACGGGAAATATGATAATAACCATTTTATTATTGCCTCTAGGGCATATTTCCAACACGAGGGTGGGCTGACGAGATGGAACCGGCATTGACAAACAGGGGGGATAGTGCTGCAAGGGTTGCTACTATTGATTGGAATTTAGTAGAATTAGAAGACCCTACAGATTTGTTCACTGCACCAATGGCCGACACTGAGATGGCAATTTTTTTGGCATTCCAGTAGATGATAGAGATAATGAGGAGAGGGGTGAATCTTGTTTGCCTGCTGATGCTAACAGAGGTTCATCCGAAGATGTGGATGGACAGTTGATGGAAGATGCTGCAGATGGTGTTGATGATGCACATGATGATGAGATGGTAAAGAGAAAACCTTGTTATTGAAGTGTGGAAGTTGTGGCCAAACATGGATGAGTTTAGGATGTGTTTCAAGACTTATGCGGTCAAGCATGAGTTTGATGCCAAGACTAAGTGGCTGATAGAAAGAAGTTTTATGCGATGTGTAGAGGTTTTGATGAAAATGCCAAGCCTTGCAAGTGGTACATATCTACTAGACGCCAACCTGATGGAAGTACCATCAGGGTTAATCAAATTCCACATCAACATACTGATGACCCACAAGTATAGGGGATCAATCGTAGTCCTTTCGATAAGTAAGAGTGTCGAACCCAACGAGGAGCAGAAGGAAATGACAAGCGGTTTTCAGTAAGGTATTCTCTACAAGCACTGAAATTGTAGGTAACAGATAGTTTGATAGCAAGGTAATTCGTAACAAGTAA
Organism: Elymus sibiricus; assembly: GCA_039707655.1. Taxonomy (NCBI): domain Eukaryota; kingdom Viridiplantae; phylum Streptophyta; class Magnoliopsida; order Poales; family Poaceae; genus Elymus; species Elymus sibiricus. Next base: position 1,738,668 of record CM077670.1, on the reverse strand, counting down.
CAATTAGTAACGGTAACAAAGGTGCAGCAAGGTGGCCCAATCCTTTTTATAGCAAAGGACAAGCCAAAACGATTTCTTATAATAGGCAACACATTCTCGAGGACACTTGGGAATTTCTTCTATTCATTTTCATCATGTTTATTTGATTCGCGTTCGCTACTTTGATAATTTGATATGTGGGTGGACCGGTGCTTGGGTGATGTTCATACTTGAACAAGCCTCCCACTTATGATTACCCCCTCTCGCAAGCATCCGCAACTATGAAAGAAGAATTAAGTTAAATCTAACCATAGCATGAAACATATGGATCCAAATCAGCCCCTTACAGAATAGCGCATAAACTAGGGTTTAAGCTTCTGTCACTCTAGCAACCCATAATCTAATTACTACTCCAGAATGCCTTCCCTTAGGCCAAAAGATGGTGAAGTGTCATGTAATCGACGTTCACACTGTAGGATATATGCCCTAGAGGCAGTAATAACAGTTATTTTGTATCTCCAAAAGTTTGTAATGAATGTTTATGTCCCATGCTATAACAGCAATGATTCTCAAGTCTGCAATATCCAAGAGGCTTGGAGGGAAACTCATGTGCATGTGTGGTATAATAAACGGTAAAATGTATTCCTAGTCATGCCTCTAAGACTAGCTCAAGTATTGCATGATGATCCTTTTTTCCAGATCATGGGCATGACTATGCCGGCAATTTTGAGGGCACAATGTTAGTAGAACACTTGTGTTGAATCAACCCGAATTGATGTTATGCTATGAGATACATTCGTCACAAGTTAAAGGTTAATAACACAGAGATAGTTAATGTTTGCATAATTCCTTAGACCATGAGAGTATCAAGTTCCTTCGTACTTGCTTCGTGAACTTTGGGGTTTGTTAAACGTCATCCGTAACTGGGTGGCTATTACGGCGGCTTACGGGTTCACGAAAAAGTATGACAAGAAACGAGATAGCTCAAGATTGGGATTTGCTCCTCCGACGATGGAGAGATATTCTCGGGCCCTCTCGGTGTTACGGTATCCATCATCGTCTGGCCAGGCACATTGTGATTTGATCATAGCGATGCCGAAACACGGAAACGAGAAAAGAGAACAAAACCGGTAACGAGGTAACTAGCATAGTGGACAAGTGTTGATCCATGGGGATGCCGATAAATCTCACCTCGGGTGTTTCTAACATATCGCGAAGCAACAGGAATAGCACACGGCAACTGGAGGTTCACTCGAATATTTATTCGTGTGGGTATAGGGATCAATATGGGTGTCCACGGTTCCGCTATTGATCATTGATCGGAAAGTGTTCCGGTCATGTCTATACTTCACCGAACCTATAGGGTCACATGCTTAAGGGTAATCTATCTGCTGAATACTAGACAGGGAGTCTGAGAGAAAGTCACCGGAAAAGTTTCGGAGACAACGGAAATGTTCCGGAGAGAACACCGGAATAGTTTCGGTAAAACTGAAAAGTTGTTTCAGAGTATACCATTAAGTCAAATTGGTTTTGGCACACGCCTGGAAATTCTTGGAGGGTGCCAGAATTATTCTGGAAACTTCTGGGATTTTTCCGGGATAAAAACCGGAAATGTTCCGGAGCTGTCGGAACCGGTTTTGTTTGCTTTTCGCAGATGTAAATCACTAAACCGGAATTGTTTCGGAATGCGTCCAAAATCATTTTTGTGCGTACTGGAATTATTCTAAGACCCACAGAAATATTTTTCGAATTTAATGGTCGCGAAAAAATGTTTCCGTGAATAGTGAAAATCACTTTATGGTTACTATTTTGGAGAGCCACCTTTTAGGACTTTAGTCAAAGTTCTAGAAGGAAGAGGCTTGCAAGGGAAGGAACCCCTTTTGGGGGGGACCCCATGGGGTGGCCGGCCAAGGGTGGTGCTCCTCCTTGGAGCTCCACATGGCCTCCCATTATGCCCTTAATGCCCATCATATGTGACCTAATGCATGGGTGTTTTGGTAATTTTTGGAGGCACCCTTCCCCTTGGATTTCCTATAAATAGAGATGGAGAGGAGCTCTCCACACTCATCCCTTGCTCTCATACACATGCCATGCATTATCTGGCTTTTTCTCTCCCTCCCACAAAATAGTTTCGTAGAGCCGAAAGGCTGTCTGGGTTCCGGCGGGAACTAGTTCTGGACGGTGAAGCCCTGCCGAATAGCTGACATCGTATGTGTGCAACCCCAATAGAGGTCGTAGGTTCGAACTTTTGCCCGAGGGGCTGTTCGAGGGTCCTCCCGAAGGGCTGTCCGAGTTACCGTTCGAGCTTCGAGGGTCCTCCCGAAGGGCTGTCTGTGACATCGTCCGAGGGACTGTTTGACCGCCTCCCGAAGGGCTGTCCGACGAGGGAGTACATCCTCGCGGTTGGGAGGTTGTAAATCCTAGCTGCGGGGATCTACACCAATGATCTACATCGACTCTAATTCCGCTGCGCTACGAGTTAGTAATGATCAGATCAAACCCTGTATGCAGTCTCCATAGTGATCCTGGGCGTGCTCGCTGTACCAAATTTTTTTGTTTTCTGTCGCGTTCCCCTATAGTGGCATCAAGAGCCTTGCTATGCGTAGATGCAGGTTACGATCTAGAATACATAGAGATGTATGGGTATTGCATAATATAATTTTGGAGTAGATGAGATCTATTGTTGAAAATTATTTTTGCGGGTGGCAGATGAAATCTGTTACCCGATGTTCTTGTTGCTTCCCAAGAATTTACGTATTTCTGATCTTGAAATGGCATGGTGGAATTTCACAAAGTTCTGCTAATCCGCGATCCTGATTGATCAACGAAGTGCTATCAGTTCTTTGGGTTACACCATAGTTGAGAGAAAGATGAAATTTCGCAGACGAAAGGGCAATGCAGATATGATCTGCACGAGGGTCCTGCGTATGACGAAGTTTAGTATGGGGCTCGAGATTTTATTATCTCATGTTTCATACACCCCGCAATGTTAATCTAGCGACTTGAATAATCATACTTGATGATAGACGTTGGTAGCTGCGGTGTAAGTCGAAACCTTAGAAGCCACGTAATATAAAATTTTGCATAAACCGATTAGAGGCGTCTAACTTGGTTTTGCAGGATGTGCATCTGATGTGGTATAGCAGCTGTCATATTAATTCGATTATGTATGAGATGACTATATGATGTAAATTTATTAACATGACCTGCGTGTCTTGATTCGGCATGATGGCTGGAGCCATATGATTGTCACTTTAATGACCTGCGTGTCAAACTTAAGTAATGCACTTATTTTATTAGCAATAGAGATAGCAATATTATCTGGTGCATTGACAAGGTGGTGGCAATCTTCGCGAAGGTGAACACCGACGCAAATGCCGAAGAAGAAGAAATTAAAGACTTCTCCGTCAGAAAGGGCTATACCATATCATGCTATTATGAATTGCCTGAGATGTTTATCCCTTATGATGCACCCTTTTGATTGCATGGTAGTCGCTTTTTATTAGGGTGAGTTGAGACCTCGTAGCGAGATCACTTGGTTGTCCTGAACTCGGAACACGCCCATCGAAAGATGAACAAGAATCACATTGAGATGTGATCGGCAAGTTGGACTACCGATTGAAGTTCCCGTCAACAGTGATGTTCCCATCAATGGCGTGGAATTTAAATGCGGATCTTGAATCACTCACAATCAATTATGAGAGATATTGATTTGAGTGGGAGTGCACTTTAGAATAAATTGTTTATTCACTAGTGCAAATTAATTATGAACAAAGTCTAAGTGAAACTTGTTTTTACCGTTGTAGATCAAATGGCTCGCAACACCGCGTTCAACTTAGGCCCGATGTTAGAGAAAGAGAAGTTAGCTGCGACTGGAAACAACTATGCGGACTGGGTCCATAACCTGAGGATTGTCCTCAGGAGCGCTAAGAGGATATATGTGCTTGAAACTCCTCTTCCAGCTAAACCGGCGGCAACTGCCCCGGAAGATGAACAAAATGTCTGGGCCACTAAGGATGATGATCACAACTTAGTGCAGTGCCTCATGCTAGCTTACATGAGTCCAGAGCTTCAAAAACGTTTTGAATTCCATAACCCCCGTGATAAGATCCGGGAATTGGATGCTCTGTACAAGGAAACCGCACGATCTGAACGGTTTGATATCATGAAGGCCGTGATGGATTGCAAGATGGTTGAGGACAGTTCAGTTGGCGAACACGTGGTCAAAATGATTGGCTACACTGAAAGGCTAAAAACCCCCACGTCTTACGATGGTTTTGTCATGAACTACAACATGAGTGGGACGGAGAAGACACCAAATGAGGTGCTCGCCATGCTGAAAACTGCGGAAGGAGGACTGCGGAAAAATCGCAAGCAAGTGTTGCTTGTGAATAAAACCGCCAGTTTCAAAAAGAAAGGCAACTCCAAGAAGGGCAAGGGCGCCAGTAAGACTGGCTCCCAAAGCAACTCTAAGGGCGGAGCCAAGAATGAAACTGAGTGCTTCTACTGCAAGGGCACAGGACACTGGAAGAGAAACTGCAAGAAGTATCTGGAAGATAAGAAGTCCGGGAAAACCGGAAAAGGTATAACTATTATACAAGTTAATGTCATTGACGTTTTGCTTGCTAGCGAAAATTCTAAGTCTTGGGTATTTGATACTGGATCAGTTGCTCACATTTGCAACTCGGTACAGGGGCTTCAGAAGGTGCGCAAGCTAGCAAAGAATGAAGTCGTGATGCGCGTCGGGAACGGCGCTGGGACCGCCGCTCAAGCCGTCGGCATTATGCCTCTACGTCTCCCTTCAAGATTTACCATAGAACTAAGTAACTGTTATTTTGTTCAGGCATTGTGTATAAACATTATCTCTGGATCATGTTTAGTACACGACGGGTACTCTTACAAGTCTGAGAACAATGGTTGTTCACTTTATTGTAAGGATATGTTTTATGGATTTGCACCCATTGTTGGGGGCCTTTTCATACTAAATCTTGAATGTGGAAATGATGTCTTTAACGTGAATGCTAAACGCCTTAAGAAGGCTGATACCACCACCACTTACTTGTGGCACTGTCGGCTTGGCCACATCGGAACGAAACGCATGCAAAGACTCCATAAGGATGGAGTTTTACCGTCCTTTGATTTTGAATCATTTGACACATGTGAAGCTTGTCTGATGGGGAAAATGACCAAGATGCCATTCATGGGTCATCCTGAACGGGCGGGTGAATTATTGGAAATAATACATAGTGATGTATGTGGTCCAATGAGCACAGCCGCTAGGGTGGGTTTTTCTACTTCGTGACTTTTACTGATGATTTAAGTCGGTATGGCCATATCTACTTGATGAAGCATAAGTCGGAAACCTTTGAAAAGTTCAAAGAATTTCAGAATGAGGTAGAAAATCATCGTAACAAAAGGATTAAGTTTCTATGATCAGATCGCGGGGGCGAATATCTTAGTCATGAGTTTAGCCAACATCTGAGTGACCGTGGAATCGTTTCACAGCTTACGCCTCCCGGAACTCCACAGAGAAACGGAGTATCGGAAAGACGTAACCGAACCTTGTTGGACATGGTAAGGTCGATGATGTCCCTTACAGATCTGCCGATATATTTTTGGGGTCACGCACTTGAAACTGCCGCTCACACATTAAACAGAGCACCGTCTAAGTCTGTTGAGACGACACCATACGAGTTATGGCATGGGAAGAAACCCAGTTTGTCGCATCTAAAAATTTGGGGTTGTGAAGCTTATGTAAAACGTTTACAACCAAGCAAACTCGATCCTAGATCAGACAAATGTTACTTTGTAGGTTATCCCAAGGAAACAGTTGGGTATTCTTTCTACCACCCGTTCGATAACAAAGAGTTTGTTGCAAGGTATGGGGTTTTTCTTGAGAAAGAGTTTCTCGCAAAAGAATTAAGTGGGAGGACAGTACAACTTAATGAGATTAATGAATCTTCGGCAACCATTGTTATGGCTAAGGAACCGGAAGAAATTCCGCTAATTATCCCTAGAACCGAGCCGGAAGTTATCGCATGTGATGCAGAAACTTCAGACAATGTTGTAACTAAACCACGCAGATCAGGTAGGGCTATCCAGCCACCTAAGTGGTTTCATAACGAAATCTTCATTCTTGAAGACGATGAACCTGCGCACTACAAGGAAGCAATGGCGGGGCCCAGCTCAAGGGAATGGCACAAGGCCATGAAATCCGAAATGGAATCCATGTACGAAAATCAAGTTTGGAACTTGGTAGAACTTCCAGAATGCGTAAAGCCCATTGGTTGTAAATGGATTTTCAAAAGAAAGACAGACGCGGATGGTAACATTACTATCCATAAAGCTAGACTTGTCGCGAAACGGTTCACGCAAGTTCCAGGAGTGGACTACGACGAGACTCTCTCGCCCGTAGCTATGCTTAAGTCCGTTCGGATATTGCTAGCAATTGGTTCTTATTTCGATTATGAAATATGGCAGAAGGATGTCAAAACGGCTTTCCTAAATGGAAATATCAAAGAAGATGTATACATGATACAGCCTGAAGGTTTTGTCGTTCATGAGAATGCTGGAAAGGTATGCAAACTTCAGAAGGCCATTTATGGTCTGAAGCAAGCATCAAGGAGCTAGAACATTCGTTTTCATGAAGTAGTCAAAGAGTTTGGCTTCATCAGGAATGATGAAGAATCTTGTGTTTACAAGAAGTTTAGTGGTAGCACAAAAGCATTCCTAATCTTGTATGTGGATGACATATTGTTGATTGGAAATGAAGTGAATTTTCTTAGCAAAATAAAAGACTCGTTGAAGAAGAGTTTTTCAATGAAAGACTTAGGCGAAGCGGCATATGTATTGGGCATCAGAATCTATAGAGATAGATCAAAACGCCTAATAGCGCTTAGCCAAAGCACGTACATTGACAAGGTGTTGAAAAGGTTCAAAATGGAGAACTCCAAGAAAGGCCTACTCCCCTTGTCACCTGGCACGGTGCTTTGCAAGAATCAGTGTCCTCGGACTCTCGATGAGCGAGTACAAATGAATGATGTTCCATATGCCTCGGCAGTTGGTTCTATTATGTATGCCATGCTATGTACAAGACCGGACGTTTCCTATGTGCTAAGTGTTAGCAGTCAGCACCAAAGTGATCCAGGACTGGAACACTAGGCCGCAGTCAAAAGTTTTCTTAAGTACCTCAGAAGGACCAAGGATTTAATCCTTGTGTACAGATGTGATGAAGAGCTCATTGTAAGTGGTTACACTGATGCAGGCTTTATGACTGACCCAGATGACTTCAAATCTCAATCAGGCTATGTTTTCATATTGAACGGCGGCGCAGTTGATTGGAAAATTTCCAAACGAAAGACTGTGGCGGATTCTACGACAGAGGTGGAATATGTTGCAGCTTCAGAAGCCTCCAAGAAGGCAGTCTGGATCAAGCAGTTTCTTGAAGACCTTGGTGTGGTTCCAAGTGCGCTGGACCCGATGGAGATCTATTGTGACAATAGTGGCGCCGTGGCTCAGGCTAGGGAGCCATTTTCGCACCATAAGACAAGACATATTGAATGCAAATATAAACTCATTCGACATCATGTCGAAGTGGGTTTAGTGAAAGTACGCAAAGTTCACACGGATCTAAACGTGTCAGACCCGATGACAAAGCCTCTACCACGAGCAAAGCATGAGCAGCACCGAATAGCCATTGTTGTTAGGGAAGCCATGTAACTGGATTATGACTCTAGTGCAAGTGGGAGTCTGTAGGAGATATGCCCTAGAGGCAGTAATAACAGTTATTTTGTATCTCCAAAAGTTTGTAATGAATGTTTATGTCCCATGCTATAACTGCAATGATTCTAGAGTCTGCAATATCCACGAGGCTCGGAGGGAAACTCATGTGCACGTGTGGTATAATAAACGGTAAAATGTATTCCTAGTCATGCCTCGAAGACTAGCTCAAGTATTGCATGATGATCCTGTTTTCCTGATCATGGGCATGACTATGCCGGCAATTTTGAGGGCACGATGTTAGTAGAACACTTGTGTTGAATCGACCCGAATTGATGTTATGCTATGAGATACATTCGTCACAAGTAAATGGTTAATAACACAGAGATAGTTAACGTTTGCATAATTCCTTAGACCATGAGAGTATCAAGTTCCTTCGTACTTGCTTCGTGAACTTTGGGGTTTGTTAAACGTCATCCGTAACTGGGTGGCTATTACGGCGGCTTACGGGTTCACAAAAAAGTATGACAAGAAACGCGATAGCTCGAGATTGGGATTTGCTCCTCCGACGATGGAGAGATATTCTCGGGCCCTCTTAGTGTTATGGTATCCATCATCGTCTGGCCAGACACATTGTGATTTGATCACAGGGATGCCGGAACACGGAAATGAGAAAAGAGAACAAAACCGGTAACCAGGTAACTGGCATAGTGGACAAGTGTTGATCCACGGGGTTGACGATAAATCTCACCTCGGGTGTTTGTAACATATCACGAAGCAACAGGAATAGCACACGGCAACTGGAGGTTCACTCGAATATTTATTCGTGTGGGTATAGGGATCAATATGGGTGTCCACGGTTCCGCTATTGATCATTGATCGGAAAGTGTTCCGGTCATGTCTATACTTCACCGAACCTATATGGTCACACGCATAAGGGTCATCTATCTGCTGAATACTATACAGGGAGTCTGAGAGAAAGTCACCGGAAAAGTTTCGGAGACAACGGAAACGTTCTGGAGAGAACACCGGAATAGTTTCGGTAAAACTGAAAAGTTGTTTCAGAGTATACCATTAAGTCAAATTGGTTTCGGCACATGCCTGGAAATTCTTGGAGGGTGCCAGAATTATTCTGGAAACTTCTGGGATTATTCCGGGATAAAAACCAGAAATGTTCCGGAGCTGCCGGAACTGGTTTTGGTTGCTTTTCGTAGATGAAAATCACTAATCCGGAATTATTTCAGAACCCGTCCAAAATCATTTTTGTGGGTACTGGAATTATTCTAAGACCCACAGAAATATTTTCGGATTTAACGGTCATGGAAAAATGTTTCCGTGAATAGTGAAAATCACTTTATGGTTACTATTTTGGAGACCCACCTTTTAGGACTTTAGTTAAAGTTCTAGAAGGAAGAGGCTTGCAAGGGAAGGAACCCCTTTTGGGGGGGCCCATGGGGTGGCCGGCCAAGGGTGGTGCTCCTCCTTGGAGCTCCACATGGCCTCCCATTATGCCCTTAATGCCCATCATACATGACCTAATGCATGGGTGTTTTGGTAATTTTTGGAGGCACCCTTCCCCTTGGCTTTCCTATAAATAGAGGTGGAGAGGAGCTCTCCACACTCATCCCTTGCTCTCATACACATGCCATGCATTATCTGTCTTTCTCTCTCCCTCCCACGAAATAGTTTTGTAGAGCCGAAAGGCTGTCTGGGTTCCGGCGGGAACTAGTTCTGGACGGCGAAGCCCTACCAGATTGCTGACACCGTAGGTGTGCAACCCCGTAGAGAGGTCGTAGGTTCGATCTTTTGCCCGAGGGGCTGTTCGAGGGTCCTCCCGAAGGGCTGTCCGAGTTACTGTTCGAGCTTCGAGGGTCCTCCCGAAGGGCTGCCCGTGACATCGTCCGAGGGACTGTCTAACCGCCTCCCGAAGGGCTGTCCGACGAGGGAGTACATCCTCACTGTTGAGAGGTTGTAAATCCTAGCTGCGGGGATCTGTAGCAATGATCTACATCGACTCTACTTCCGCTGCACTACGAGTCGGTAATGATCAGATCAAACCCTGTCTGCAGTCTCCATAGTGATCCTGGGCGTGCTCGCTGTACCGAATTTTTTGTTTTCTGTCGCGTTCCCCTACATACACGACACCACTAAAGGAAGCGACATCATACATATCATCAAAATATCGATCGAATACCAAATTCACATGATTACTTATGACAAGACTTCTCCCATGTCATCAAGAACAAAAGTAACTACTCACAAAACATATTCATGTTCAAGATCAGAGGGGTATTCAATATCGTTAAGGATCTGAACATATAATCTTCCACCAAATAAACCAACTAGCATCAACTACAGAGAGTAATCAACAATACTAGCAATCCACAGGTACCAATCTGAGGTTTTGAGACAAAGATTGAATACAAGAGATAAACTAGGGTTTGAGATGAGATGGTGCTGGTGAAGTTGTTGATGAAGATTGGTCCTCCCACGATCAGAGGATCATTGGTGATGTCGATGGCTTCGGTTTCCTCCTCCCGGAGGGAAGTTTCCCCGGCGGAATCACTCTGCTGGAGAGCAAAAGTGCTCCTACCCAGGTTCCGCCTCGAGACGGCGGCGCTTCGTCCCAAAAGTCTTCTTCTAATTTTTTCTAGGGAAAATGGCATCATATAGTAGAAGATGGGCTTCGGAGGCCTGCCAGGGGCCCCACAAGCTTAGGGGGCGCGCCCAGGGGGGTAGGGCTCGCCCCCCAGGCTTGTGGCTGCCTGGTGGGTCCCCTTCTATTGATTCCTTCACCGGTATTTTTTATATATTCCAAAATAATTCTTCATAAATTTTCAGGTTATTTGGAGATGTGTAGAATAGCTATCTCTGTTTCACCCCTTTCTGGTCCAGAATTCCAGCTGCCGACAATCTCCCTCTTCATGTGAAACTTGCAAATTAACAGAGAAAAGGCAAAAGAATTGTAACATAACGTGAAATAATGATAAAAAACATAATAAATAACAGTAGGAAAACATGATGCAAAATGGACGTATCAACTCCCCCAAGCTTAGACCTCACTTGTCCTCAAGCGAAAAACCAAAGTCAGAGAATATAGCAGTCATACATCTTTGAAAGGTAGCAGGTGCATTACATAAACCAAAAGGCATACGACGATAAGCATAAGTTTCAAAAGAGCAAGTAAAAGTGGTTTTCTCTTGATCTTCTTGTGACACAAGTATTTGAGAAAAACCAGAATATTCATCTTTCTAACATTTGATCAATAAAAGGCAGAGGATAATGATCTTTCCTAGTAGCTTTATTTAATTTCCTGAAATCAATTACCATCCTATAACCAGTTACAATTCTCTGTGGAATAAGTTCATTTTTATCATTAGGAACAACGGTAATACCTCCTTTCTTAGGAACACAATGAACAGGACTTACCCATCTACTATCAGCTATGGGATAAATTATACTTGCCTCCAGAAGCTTTAATATTTCAGTTCTTACCACATCCTTCATTTTAGGATTCAAGCGACATTGATGATCAATGACAGGTTTAGCATCTGGCTCCCTATTAATCTTGTGCTGACATAGAGTGGGACTAATGCCCTTAAGATCATCAAGAGTATATCCAATAGCAGCACGGTGCTTCCTCAGAGTTTTAAGTAATCTCTTTTCTTCATGCTCTGAAAGGTTAGCACTAATAATAACAGGATATATCTTCTTTTCATCAAGATAAGCATACTTAAGTGTATCAGGCAATTGCTTTAATTCAAACACAGGATCGCCCTTAGGCGGTGGAGGGTCTCCCAAGGTTTCAACAGGCAAATTATGTTTGAGAATAGGTGCTTTTTTAAAGAATAATTCATCTATTTTATTTCTTTCATTCATACGCATATCATTCTCATGGTCTAGCAAATATTGTTCTAAGGGATCAGTAGGAGGCACAACAATAGAAGCAAGACCAATAATTTCATCTCTATTAGGTAATTCTTTATCATGAGGTTGTCTACGAAATTTGGAGAAATTAAATTCATGAGACATATCACCAAAAATAACACTAACAATTTCTTTACTGCAGTCCATCTTAGCATTTACTGTATTCAGGAAAGGTCTACCAAATACAATAGGACAAAAATCATCTTGTGGTGATCCAAGAATAAGAAAATCTGTAGGGTATTTGATCTTACCACACAAGACTTCAACATCTCTAACAATCCCAAGTGGTGTAATAGTATCTCTGTTTGCAAGCTTAGTAGTAACATCAATATCTTCAATCTCAACAGGTGCAATATCATTCATGACTTCTTGATATAAGGAAAAAGGAATAACACTCACACTAGCACCAATATCACGTAAACCATGATACCAATGATCTCCAATTTTAACAGAAATAACAGGCATGCCAACTACAGGTTTATTTTTATCTTTAGGATCTGGCTTAGTAATTCTAGTTGATTCATTACAGAAATATATGACATGTTCATCAATGTTATCAACCAAAAGATCTTTAACCATAGCAAAATTAAGTTCAACTTTAATTTGTTCAGAGGGTCTAGGTGTTTTTATATTGCTTTTGTTAACCACAGTTGAAGCTTTAGCATGTTTCTTAATCCTAACAGGAAAAGGGGGTTTCTCAATATAAGCAGTAGGGACAACTGGATCAACATTGTAAACGATTGTTTCTTCCTTAACACTAACATGTTCTTCTTTTAATTCAATAGGTGGATCTTATTTAAATCATTTTTCTTTAGGGAGATCAACATGAGCAGCAAAAGATTCACAAAAGGTAGCCACTATCTCAGAGTCAAGTCCATATTTAGTGCTAAACTTATTAAAGGCATCAGTTTCCATAAAAGACTTAACACAATCAAACTTGAGATTTATACCTGACTCTTTACCTTTGTCGATTTCCCAATCTTCAGAGTTATGTTTAATTCTTTCAAGAAGATCCCATTTGAATTCAATAGTCCTCTTCATAAAGGAACCAGTAGAAGAAGAATCGAGCATGGATTGTGTGACGCCCCTACTCGACCGTGCACTAATCATACACGCAAATGCACACGATCGAGAACAGAGACTCACGGGAAGATATCGCAACACAACTCTAAACACAAATAAAAGTCATACAAGCTTCATATTACAAGCCAGGGGCCTCGAGGTCTCGAATACATAAGCCGAGATCAAGCGTCAGTGGAAACAACATAATATCTGAGTACAGACATAAAAGGGAAACAAGTTTGCCTTAAGAAGGCTAGCATAACAGCGACACTGATCGATAAGGCGCAGGCCTCCTGCCTGGGAACCTCCGAATCTACTCCTAGTCGTCGGTCTCCACATAGTAGTAGGCTCCACCGGAAGTGTAGTAACAATTGTCGGCGGGATCAGCTGGCTCCTGGGATCCATCATTTGGTCGTAGCAATCGGGTATGGGGGTAAAGAGTAGCAAAGCAACCGTGAGTACACATCCAAAGTACTCGCAAGACTGATATCAGAACTATACTACTTATGCATCGGTATCAAAGGAATGGAGCTATATCTTTGGACTAAACTGCAGAAATGCCGAAACAGAGGGGGAAAAGCCTAGCCTATCGAAGACTAGCATCAACAGCGTCTTGCAGCATTAGAAGAGTGCAGATTAGTAGCATAACATAAAGTAACAAGCATGTAAAAGCAAAGCCCAGAGATCCTTTCTCGACTCCCTGCGAGAAAGCGATCCCGAAGCTTACAGTTAAAGTAAAATGTATTCAGTTCAAGTTGTAGTAGATCGGGATACAACACTGAGCGTCCTGTTACCGTGGACACGGCTATTCAAATAGATAACTTTCCTACAGGGGTGCACTACTGTTACCCAACACGCTCGATTAACTCTGGCCGGACACACTTATCTCGGTCATGCCCAGCCTCGGCTGATCGACACAATGTAGTCCTACCTAGGCTCAGCAGAGAGGTCCCCGTCGGTCTACATCCTAAGTGCTCAGGGGTCTTGGGCCCATCGCCCTTTGCACTTCGGGTCGTTGTGCGCAGGGTTAGATCCAGGCACCACCTCTGTCATGGATGGCGCCAATCCTGCCGTGCCACAATGCCGAACTGGACGTCTGACAAAGCTTTCGGCTGATACATACGGCGCCGAGGGTCCCATAACCATTATCCCACGTGGTGGTAGTGCGTATATGGCCAGCGGCCAACTCAGATCAAATACCCAAATCTGTTAGTGTATTGGGAGCTCTCGGTGATGATCAGTACTCCTGTCGCCCCGTCTCAAGGAAGTGCAACAAGGGCCAGGCCCATCCCTCTCTAGGGCGGTCTCTGCCTGCCCAGCCGCGCCTCGTAATTATCTCGCGGGAACCCTCCAGGTCAACCCGACTTCCCAGGAGACTGTCAGGAACTCAGGTCCACCTCAACCGGGGTGGTACCGCCTATCCCTTCAGTCCCACAATCAACAGTAAACAGGGGGTGACAGTGAAAAGTAACAGTGTATCCGGTAACATCAAGGGGTAAATCCGAGGAATCACCCTCGATGGATTCCCACTTGAGAGGTTGTACGACAGAGTCGTCATCGGATGTGGTGAAAGAGGAATCACCCTCGACAACCACAACCAATTAGCTATGCTACAGAGCCATCATCTGAAGTGAAGTACGAGGTATCACCCTCGTCACTCGATAGTGGCTCTGCAGAGTCGTACAACAAGGGGGTGTGAGGTGCTGTGCTCGGTCTCTGTACATCAATCACATTGCTCGGGTCTTCTGGTAGCAAGGCAGGATAACACGGACAAAGGTGAGGGGCCACTGATGGATTACTAACCAACCTATTCTAAGCAGTTTAGGATGACAGGTAAAGTAGCAACTGTAGGTTACAAAAATAGGCTATGCATCAGAGTAGGAACAATCAATTACAGTAGCAAAATCTAATGCAAGCATGAGGGAGAAGGAATAGGCGATATAGGAATGATCAAGGGGGTTTTGCTTGCCTGGAAGCTCTGCTGAAAAGGGCTAGTCGTCAGGGGCGTAGTCGTACTCGGCAGCAGCATCGGTCTCGAGGTCTACCGGAGAGAAGAGGGGGGGAAGAAATAATAAATACAAGCAACAGATGCAATCACAGATGCATGGCATGGCAGCACGCTATTCGAGGGGTGCCCTAATACAGTACTACGCAAGTTAGTCGGAGCGGGAAACATCTGGAGGTGTTTTACCAGCTCCGGGCAATTATCGGACAGATGAATCGGAGGGGAAAGTTCCATGTTCATCATGTTAGAGAGGTGTGGCAGGTATGTGGGTGGCATATTCGGATTCGTCATATTTTTCTGATCGTTTTTCATATATAAATTATTTTCATCCGGGTTACGGTTTATTTTATATGATTTTTCAAAGTTTTAATCATTTTCTAGAATTTCTGGAATTATTTAATTTGAATTATCCGAAACAGTAACAGGTGACGTCAGCAGGACGTCAGAGTGACATCATCGGTCAAATTCGGCTGACCAGAGTCAAACCTGACCAGTGGGTCCCACTGGTCAGTGTCACAGTAGCTAATTAGGGATTAATTAAACTAATTACAGATTAATGAGGGGGTGGGCCCCATTGGTCAGCGACTGATTAGTTAATTAATTTAATTAACGGAATAATTAGCATTTTATTTATTTATAAAAAAAATGTTCAAATAGTGCAGGCCCACATGTCAGTGGCTGGGCCAGCCCAGTCAGCAGTTGACCTGGTCAACGGGTCAACTGGGCCCATCCGTCAGTGGCACAAGGCGGGCCCCGTGGCTGCCGCGTCAGCGCCACGTCGGCGTCGGCCGGCGACTCGCCACCGGCGACCAAAACGACGGCGGTGCGCACGGGAGGTGGCCGGATTTTGCTGTCCGGCGACCAAATCGAGCACCACAAGTACCATTCGAACGAGCACAGAGAGCCGCGTCTAGTGGTGGTACTGGCTCGGCCGGAAACGGGTTAAAACGACGGCGGTGTCGACCGCGGCGGATGCCGGAGTTCGGCCATCATCGCGAACGGCGGCATAGGCCATGGCAAGACCAGCGGAGGGGTCCTATGGGGTCCTAGAGATGCCTAGAGAACGACTACGAGCTCAGTTGAGCATGCCATCGCCGGAAGCGACGGCGACGAGTACCGCGGCGGAGCAAGGCTCAGGCGGCAATGGCAGTGCCGAGAGAAGGGAAAGGTGCGCCTGCTCACATCGGTGACGGGGAGCTGCTCGGGGTGGCGCGGGATGCGGTGACGACGACGAAATCGACGACAGCGTGCGGCGGGGATCCGACGAAGACGACGACGCGTTCGGGCGATATAGTGGCGTAGAGCTCGGGCCTGGGGTCGGAGAGGATGTAGCGGACGGAGGCGGAGCGAGCTGGCATGGCGGCGAGGCGAGGCGGTGGCGGTGGCTACGTGGGCGAGCGCGCAACGGCGGCGATAGAGACGGCCATGGCGGGTGAGGGTCGAGCAGTGCGCGGGAGAGAGGGGGGAAAAGATCTCAGCAGGCTAGGGCGTCCGCGGTGGCGGTCTTATCCTCCCCGCAACGCCTGTAACGGCGCGGTGGCTGGCAGGGTGCGGCTGGCACGGCGAGCCGGTCGTCGGGCGCGCGCGCGTGCGGGAGGTTAGGGAAAGGCCAACCCAAATGGGTCGGGCCACACTGTTGGGTCGAGTGGGCCAAGTGCACGGTGCACACTTTTCCCATTTTCCTTTTTTCTTTTCTGTTTTTATTTCTTTTCGTCTTTGCAAAAGGTTTGGCCACCATTTCACTTTTATAAAATATGTGACTTAGCCACATAAATTCAGTGCAATATCTAGGACTGCCATAAAAAGGTTTGAAGACAAAATGATTTCATTTGAAATTTCATTAAATGAAAATGGATTAGATATTGCTGTTTTGGTACTGTTTCATGATGTTAGAGTCATTTAAATAATTCAATTAATATTGATTTTATTTTTATAATTGCTTTGGGATTATTTGCAACATTATGAACTATTTAGTTCCTGGATTTGAATAACTTTTAAATTCACTCCAAATTTGAATTCTATTTCAACATGGAATTTGAAATGAGATATGAGATCAAAGGTGATCAAACACTGTCAAGCATGATGACTAGGCATTCATCATGGGGGATTACTGTAGCTAATACATGGGGTGTTACATATTGATCATTATGAGAAAGCCGAGCATAAAAGTTCTGAATAATTATTTCTCTTGAGAGCTCATGATTGGGGCACGTATGCAACATATACTTAAGCCTCCCCCAAGCTTGAGTGATACTTTCTCCTTCACGAGGCCAAAAATTATATATATAATTCTGATCATGATGAACCAAATGCATAGGATAAAACTTCTGATGAAATTCCAACTTCAGCCGGTTCCAATCCCATGTGTTAGTATCATCACATAGCCTATACCATGTCAATGCCTTTCCCTCCAAAGATAAAGGGAAAACCTTCTTCTTAACTCCATCTCCAGATAAACCTGCAAGCTTAAACAATCGACAAATTTCTTCCACATATATCAAGTGCATATCAGGATGCATCGTTCCATCTCCTGCATAAGGATTAGCTAGCAGTTTCTCTATCATACTCGAAGGAATTTCATAATAAATATTTTCAGTAGGTTCAGTAGGTTGAGGAGCAACTCTTATTGCTTCCGGTCGAGGTGAAGATACCCCGAACAAACCCCTCAAAGGATTACTTTCCATAGTGACAAGTGACAATAAATTTCAGAATGTAATATAAATGTTTCCTCACCAAAGGCGCTTCACTACCCGGCAACGGCGCCAGAAAAGAGTCTTGATGACCCACAAATATAGGGGATCAATCGTAGTCCTTTCGATAAGTAAGAGTGTCGAACCCAACGAGGACCAGAAGGAAATGACAAGCGGTTTTCAGCAAGGTATTTTCTGCAAGCACAGAAATTGTAGGTAACAGATAGTTTGATAGCAAGGTAATTCATAACAAGTAACAAGTAGTAACGGTAACAAAGGTGCAGCAAGGTGGCCCAATCCATTTTATATCAAAGGACAAGCCAGAACGATTTCTTATAATAGGCAACACGTTCTCGAGGACACATGGGAATTTCATCTAGTTACTTTCATCATGTTTATTTGATTCGCGTTCGCTACTTTGATAATTTGATATGTGGGTGGACCGGTGCTTGGGTGCTGTTCTTACTTGAACAAGGCTCCCACTTATGATTACCCCCTCTCGCAAGCATCCGCAACTATGAAAGAAGAATTAAGATAAATCTAACCATAGCATGAAACATATGGATCCAAATCAGCCCCTTACGGAATAGCGCATAAACTAGGGTTTAAGCTTCTGTCACTCTAGCAACCCATAATCTAATTACTACTCCATAATGTCTTCCCTTAGGCCCAATGATGGTGAAGTGTCATGTAATCGACGTTCACACGACATCACTAAAGGAAGCAACAACATACATATCATCAAAATATCGAACGAATACCAAATTCACATGATTACTTATGACAAGACTTCTCCCATATCCTCAAGAACAAAAGTAACTACTCACAAAACATATTCATTTTCAAGATCAGAGGGGAATTCAATATCGTTAAGGATCTGAACATATAATCTTCCACCAAATAAACCAACTAGCATCAACTACAGAGAGTAATCAACACTACTAGCAACCCACAGGTACCAATCTGAGGTTTTGAGACAAAGATTGAATACAAGAGATGAACTAGGGTTTGAGATGAGATGGTGCTGGTGAAGATTAGTCCTCCCACGATGAGAGGATCGTTGGTGATGTCGATAGCTTCGATTTCCCCCTCCCGGAGGGAAGTTTCCCCGGCGGAATCGCTCCGCCGGAGAGCAAAAGTGCTCCTGCCCAGG
Source organism: Elymus sibiricus (assembly GCA_039707655.1). NCBI lineage: Eukaryota > Viridiplantae > Streptophyta > Magnoliopsida > Poales > Poaceae > Elymus > Elymus sibiricus. The sequence continues at coordinate 1,720,133 of CM077670.1, read as the reverse complement.
TTCCGCCTCGAGACGGTGGTGCTTCATCCCAAAAGTCTTCTTTTGATTTTTTCTAGGGAAAATGGCATCATATAGCAGAAGATGGGCTTCGGAGGCCTGCCAGGGGCTCCACAAGCTCAGGGGGCGCGCCCAGGGCGGTAGGGCATGCCACCAGGCTTGTGGCTGCCTGGTGGGTCCCCTTCTGTTGATTCCTTCGCCAGTATTTTTTATATATTCCAAAATAATTCTCCGTAAATTTTCAGGTCATTTGGAGATGTGCAGAATAGCTATCTCTGTTTCACATACTTATATTACAAGTTCACAGAGAGTATCAACCATGACATCACACATTTGGGTTGCAGAAAAGATCATTCCTATTTTAGCCAAGAAACCAAGCACTACTGCAAAGAAACTTTTAGTAGACTTAGAAAATTAGTACCCCATTGAGCTGAAATATACCACAGTGTGGAAGGCAAAACAAAGGGAAATGAAACAATTATATGGTGATTGGGCAAACACCTTTAGGATGCTTTATAACTTCAAGGCAGAGGTGGAGAAGAGGTCACCTGGTAGTGTTGTTGAGATAGATACAGAGGTAACAGAGGATGGCAAAGTCATTTTCTCTAAGTTCTTTATGGCTTTAAAGCCTTGCATCGATGGCTTCAAAGCAGGGTGCCGTCCATATTTGAGCATAGGATCTTCTTCTTTAACTGTCAAGTGGAATGGTCAATTGGCAGCATGCAATGCTCTAGATGGCCACAATTGGATGTTCCCTGTTGCTATTGGCTTGTTTCAATCAAAGACAGAGGTTTCATGGACATGGTTCATGATGCAGTTGAAAAGATGCAAAGGGCCAGTGTCACCTTTGGCATTCCACACATATGCATGTAAAGAGCTAGAAATTGTAGTCAAGAATGTTTTTCCCCATGCTGAGCAGAGGGGGTGCTTCGGCCATATGTGGATGAATTTGATCAAAAAATTCAGTGGGGAAGAATTTGAGCACATGTGGCCAGCAGTAAGATCTTACACTACTCGGACACATTCATATCACCTTGGTAAGATAATGGCAGCATGCAGTGAGTTTGTTCCATGGATGAACACCTACCATTCTTTGTTATGGTACATGTCAGGATTTAACACTGCCATCAACACTACTATAAAAATGGCTATAGCCAATATCCCTATTAGTGGCGCATCATGGCGGTGGTGCGCCACTGCTATATAGCAATGGCGCACCAGAAACAGGTGCGCCATTGTTATTTTTTTAGTAGTGGCGCACCACCTGAGCAGTGCGCCATTGCTATTTTTTTTGTCCATCCCCCCACCCCACCAGACATAGCAATGGCGCACCACACCTAGGTGCGCCATTACTATGTAGCATAGTTATGGCGCACTTAGGTGTGGTGCGCCATTGCTATGTCTGGTGGGGGTGGGGCCTGCATGTGTGTGAGCAATAGTAATGGTGCACCCTCCCTGGTGCGCCATTGCTAACCTTAGCAATGGCGCACCAGGGAGGGTGCGCCATTACTATTGCTCACACACACGCAGGCCCCCACCCCCACCAGACATAGTGTGAGCAATAGTAATGGCGCACCCTCCCTGGTGCGCCATTGCTAAGGTTAGCAATGGCGCACCAGGGAGGGTGCGCCATTACTATTGCTCACACACACAGACACACCACACCCCACCACACACACACAAACACACGCCCCCCCCCCCCCCCCCCCCCGTGGATCGCCTTTTCGGTTTAAAAAAAATAAAAGAAAATGATAAAAGATTGAAAAAAATTCAAAAAAATAGATGCCCATGTGTTATGTGTTCTAGTTGTTACGAAAATTAACAAACATGAATTTTGAATTTTTTTGCAAAAAAAAACCGTCGTGTTTCGGTAAAATGGCCGTAACTTTTGCATACGACCTCCGATGAAAAAGTTTTTTATATGAAAAAGATACTACTCGAAAAGTTACATCCAAATTTTATTGGCTATGCTCGTTATCGATTTTTTAGAATCCTCAAAAACCTAACAGAAAAAAAGTTACGATGCTTTTAAGATCTGGAGAAAATTCGAAAAATTTCAAACTTAGTAATGGCGCATCAAACCTAGGTGCGCCATTGCTATGCTACATAGCAATGGCGCACCTAGGTTTGGTGCGCCATTACTAAGTCTGGGCACTTTGAAATTTCAAAACTAGTAATGGCGCACCACCCATGGTGCGCCATTACTAGTTGAAACGCCACAGCTTATATTAACCCGGCCCGGCCTTATCCCCTTCTCCTCCTCCCCCCACCCACCCACCCACGACTGCGCGCTTCCTCCTCCTCCCCAGATCCTCCTCCGGCACGCCAGCCACGGGCGTCGCCGCAATGGAAGCCACCCCCTGCAGCAGCGAGCAGCAGAAGGCCGTCGCGCCTCCCCTTCCCCTTCTTCCTCCCTTCCATTTCCCCTTCTTCCCCCCTTCCCCTTCCTCCTCCCTTCTCCTTCCCCTTCTCTCTTTCCTCATGGACATGGCCGCCGCAATGGAAGCAGCAGAAGGCCGTCGCGCCTCCCCTTCCCCTTCCCCTTCTTCCTCCCTTCCACTTCCCCTTCCTCCTCCCTTCTCCTTCCCCTTCTCTCTTTCCTCATGGACATGGCCGCCGCCCGGAAGCTTCCTTTATCGCACGTGCCTCGCCGTCGCCCTACAGAGCCGCCCCGAGCCACGGCCATGGGAGAGCCGCCCTGAACCCCTCCACAGCAGCCCGCCCCAAGAACGAAAATTATTCGAAAAAAAAGAAAAAAATGCAAAAAATGGTGCCAGATTTAGATCCAGATCCAGATTTAAAAAAATTACCAGTGGCGCACCTACATTCCTACTAATGGCGCACCTCACAGGAATAACAATGGCGCACCCTAAGGCGTAGTAATGGCGCACCTCACAGAAATAACAGTGGCGCACCCTAAGGGATAGTAATGGCGCACCGGGGGTGCGCCACTGCTATTTGGATTAGTAATGGCGCACCAGAGGTGCGCCATTACTAACCATTACTAGTGGCGTGGTAATAGTGGCGCACCCATGGTGCGCCATTAATAGCCATATGGGGTGCGCCACTAACAGCCTTTTTTCTAGTAGTGCAAGTGTGATTATATCAACAACAACTTGGCAGAGAGTTTTAACAACAAGGTGAAGCAGTTTATGAACTTGCCTATGCATGACATGGTTGACCACATAAGGATCATGATCATGCGTTTGTGGGAATTGAGAAGAAGGATTGGTGATTGTCTGCAAGGGGATAAGCTTCCTGTAGTGGTACAACAGGTGGTCAATGATGACCCACAAGTATAGGGGATCAATCGTAGTCCTTTCGATAAGTAAGAGTGTCGAACCCAACGAGGAGCAGAAGGAAATGACAAGCGGTTTTCAGCAAGGTATTTTCTGCAAGCACTGAAATTATCGGTAATGAGTAGTTTGATAGCAAGATAATTTGTAACAACTGACAAGTAGCAATAGTAACAAAGAGTGCAGCAAGGTGGCCCAATCCTTTTTGTAGCAAATGACAAGCCAGAACGATCTCTTATAGTAAGTAAAGAGTTCTCGAGGACACATGGGGATTTCATCTAGTCACTTTCATCATGTTTGTTTGATTCGCGTTCGCTACTTTGATAATTTGATATGTGGGTGGACCAGTGCTTGGGTGCTGTTCTTACTTGAACAAGCCTCCCAATTATGATTACCCCCTCTCGCAAGCATCCGCAACTACGAAAGAAGAATTAAGATAACTCTAACCATAGCATTAAACATATGGATCCAAATCAGCCCCTTACGGAATAGCGCATAAACTAGGGTTTAAGCTTCTGTCACTCTAGCAACCCATCATCTAATTACTACTCCACAATGCATTCCCTTAGGCCCAAAGATGGTGAAGTGTCATGTAGTCGACGTTCACACGACACCACTAAGGGAATCAACAACATACATGTCATCAAAATATCAAACGAATACCAAATTCACATGATTACTTATGACAAGACTTCTCCCATGTCCTCAAGAACAAAAGTAACTACTCACAAATCATAATCATGTCCACGATCAGAGGGGCATTGAATAGCATAATAGATCTGAACATATAATCTTCCACCAAATAAACCAACTAGCATCGACTACAAGATGTAATCAACACTACTAGCAACCCACAAGTACCAATCTGAGGTTTTGAGACAAAGATTGAATACAAGAGATGAACTAGGGTTTGATATGAGATGGTGCTGGTGAAGATGTTGATGAAGATTAGTCCTCCCACGATGAGAAGATTGCTGGTGATGTCGATGGCGACGATTTCCCCCTCCCGGAGGGAAGTATCCCCGGCAGAATCTCTCCGCCGGAGAGCAAAAGTGCTCCTGCCCAAGTTCCGCCTCAAGAAAGCGGCGCACCATCCCGAAAGTCTTCTCTATATTTTTTCTAGGGAAAAATGACTTATATACCAGAAAATGGGGGCCAGAGGCTAGCCAGGGGCCCCATGAGGTACCAGGGCGCGCCTGGGGGGGTGGCGCGCCCTGGTGCCTCGTGGGTACCTGGGTGGCCCCCTCTGGTACTTATTGCTTCCAGTATTTTTTATTTATTCCAAAATAAATCTCCATAAAATTTCAGCTCATTTGGAGATGTGCAGAATAGGTATCTCTGACATAGCTTTTTTAGGTCCAGAATTCCAGCTGCCGGCAATCTCCCTCCTTGTGTAAATCTTGCATATTAAGAGAGAAAAGGCATTATAATTGCTCCACGAAGTGTTATATTGACCAAAAACACTATAAATAACAGTAGCAAAATGTGACACCCTGGTTTTTGGCAACTTTTTCTTTTCAAAATCTATCTGGCTTTATTTGCAATTTGGATGGTTTTTGAACCTTTTCAGTTGACTTTGGACTTAGGAAACTTCTGAAATCTCTCTAAGTGATCCAAAGCCCTCATCATCTTGCCAAGATCTTGTCACACACCTTCTGGATCAATTTCCAATTCTCAATCTTTCTCAATAATTCATTTTCTTCCTTTGGGAAAATCTGTCATCACTATGGGTTATGAAGCAACCTATAGTTCTGGTGATCAGAAAAATCCCAAATTAATACCACACCTTCTTGTCATCATCTACTCCCACAATCTTCAAAAACATTTCATGATCCAGTATAAAATTTTGTCCAGAAAACTCAATTTGCCTTCTGGACAGTACTGGCCCTTTATGAAGCAACCCATATTTTCCCAACTCAGAAAACTCTCACATAATTCCCTGAGATACTAGGGAACCTATCTTGCCACAATACCCAAAAATATCATCTTGTTCATTACAAATTTTCAGCAGCAATATTCTGACAAGTTTCTGCTCAATTCAAACCTCTGTGAAGGAAGTACCAGCTAGAGGTATTCAATTGAGCTGAAATTTTTGTGACATCTTCTATCCACCAAATAACCCTCACACACCAAATTTCAGCTCCAGCAGATCAACCAGATGTGCAACAAGCTCATCTTTCCTCTGGACCAGTAATAGCAGTTTTTCATGAACTGCATTCAAATCTTGGTTAAACTCTTTCAATTTTGGCCAGTTTGGAGTCCTTCCAAACTAGATCATCCCAGGCATCTCTACTGGCTCGATCTCCAGCTCACTTCTCCTCTAGATCTCTCTCTAAGTCTCTGTCAGAAACAGTAGCTGAAGCTACACTTCGAATCAGAGTGAACCTAGCCAAACCAAGGGCATAGGGGCACTAAGTGATCGAAGGAGAACGTGCTAGACATGGTGCGCCAGACTTGTGTGGCCTTCAGGTGCCAGACACCGTGGTGAGCACGGCACTGGCATGCCAGTGCGCGCGCTCTGCACCTCGCCCGCGTCTGGTGTGACCATTCCAGCCGTCCCGCGTTGTCATTCGGTGTCTGGTGGTGCCAACGTCATCGCTGTCATCCACGTACCCCACTCCCGAACCCTCTCCTCACCGGAATCGTCCCCGGCGGCCGCCACCGCACACGGGCACTGTGGCACCCATGCGGGCACAGTGGCCCTGCTGCTCGTCGCCTTCCTCCGCTAGCCGCCACCGCCGCATTAACTCCCTCAGCCCTCTCCTATCCCGTCGCCCACGCCGAGCCAGCCAGCGCGGCGTCCGGACTCCGGCGACGAGCTCCACCAGATTCCAGAGAGCTCGCCCCCGCCTATAAAAGGCCATGGCTAGCCCTCCTAGCTCCTCACCGCCCTCCACCACCTCCCAATCGACCTCCCGAGCATCGAGCCAAGGCCGAAAGGCCCTCTGGCCTTGCATCTCACCGGCGATCCGCCGCCACCCGAGCTCCGCCACCTCACCGTTCCACTCCACCCCAGCCTCCACTGACTCCATGAGCAAGCTCCACTCACTCTACTGACCCCGCCCAACCTCTTCTTCGACCGAAACCCTGCCGGAATCGCCGTCTCCGGCGATGCCCGAAAGCCACCGCCGCCGGAGAGGAAGGGGACGACGTCATCCGGCCATCTCTCATCACGTTGCGGGTACGTACGTGTTCGCCTCTGTGAGCTCGTTCCATCCCCGTAGTCACCCGACCTCGCCGTCGACTGCATCGCCGGCGACCATCGCCGGAGAACCGCAGCTCTCTGTTCCCTCTCTCCCCCTTTTAAATCTGACAGCGGGGCCCGCACGTCAGTGGCCCGCCTCGCGCGCCGAAGCCGTAAGTGGAGGCGCCCTGGCGAAATACGCCTTCGACGTGGCCCTCTGCTGTTTTTCCTATTTTCTGTTTTTAATTCAAATTTGACCAGGAACTTTGACCACTCATAACTTTTTATCCATAAGTCCAAATCAATTGATTCTTTTTGCATTGGGTTTGTCTTGAGCCCCTCTATTTTCTGGTAAATTTTGGTTTTTTTCCCATGCTCACAGAATTTCTGGTGAACAGAACAGTGTTATGTGACATTTTTCCTTTGCTTTTTTAAAATATTTTCAGAGGGAAATCCTTTTGACTTTGAAGCAAAGGAGTTTGTGGACAACCAAACAGAGCAAGGCAAGCCATGTCATCCATTTCATGAAGCATTTCAATAGTGTTGGTTATTTAATTGAATTATATGCATTATCTTAACATGTGAAATTCATAGTAAATTACTTGGATGCCTAGCTACTATCACGTTAAGTTATTTATAATGAAAATCCATGCTTGATAAGTACTTGAGAACACTAAACCTAATTGGTTGATCAAGTGCCACATATCCGGACTTATCCATGCAGCCACATTTGCCGGTATGGGACAGCCTTGACTTGGTCTGGCTTTGTGCTCTTTTATCGGTACCACCAAAGAGGGAGGGTTATGCGTGCGTGCTACCCTGATCAGGTAGACGACGATAATCATGTGAGCCTAGTTGAGTTATTTTGCCGGTGCCCCCATTTGGGACAGGTTAGTTGGCCACGACGGTGGCAGGTGTCACGGGGTGACACAGGGGCCACCCAGGACATGACCCTGGGAGGGTATGATTGTCAGTGGTATGATAGAGGAGTCACGGGTCAGGCATGTTTCGTTGGAGCAGCACCGGTCCACCCTAGAGGGAAGTGTGCCGAGGTACGGGACCAGGAGCTTCATGGTGTGGGTAAAGTGCGCAACCTCTACAGAGTGTATGAATCTATTCGAATAGCCGCGTCCACGGTACTGGACAGTCCGTACTAGGCCACTGAATGGTCAACCGCAATAATGATAATAATGATGGAAGAACTTGTCTTAAGTTCGGAAGTATTCAATGGATCATGAATATCTTGAGGGTTGTGGGACAACCCAGAGGAGAGTAAGTTGGTATTCGGTAACAGTAAGCACCTAAGCACTTAATATGATCATTGCCATGCTATTGTTTGCTGCATTGTTATGATTGCCATGAGCTTGCGAGTACATTCCAAGTACTCACTTGGCGTATCATGCCAGATGCAGGAGAAGCCGAGGACGGAGGTCCCGATGGTTCGTGCTACGCTAACTAGGCCGTGTCACAGCAGTGTCCCTGTGGATGGAGTTTTCCGCGCTATGTTTTGCTACGCCGTAGAGTCACCTAGTAGTATCGAGGCCCTGCTTTGTTTCATCAATAATGTAGATATTGTCATAGCACCTGTGTGCTTCTGGCCTCGCTATCTGTTCCAAGTTGTTGTGTGTTTCCAGAAGACATGATCTCTGGGTTGGAAACACTGGGTAAACCGGTCCTCTGAGCCCGGGTGCCACACAAAACATGATGCAAAATGGACATATCAACTCCCCCAAGCTTAGACCTCGCTTGTCCTCAAGCGAAAGCTGATATCGATAATCATGTCCACATGTTTAGAGAGAGAGAGAGAGGTGTCGATAAAAACAAAATATGGACATAGTAGCATCATGATCATTATTATAACAGCAATATTTATTATCATAAACTTCTCATGAGCAAGTAACAATTCATCACAACAATTGAGTATAAGGCATAAACTTTCTTGAAAACTAACAAACTATATTCTCAGTCAATAATGCAAATGCAATTCATCATATTTTCAAGAAGGGTCTCATGTAGGAGCTATTTAGCAAGTCCACATACTCAACCATCATTTAGTCTTCTATGATTGCTAACACTCACGACATATATATGGAGCAAAAAGTTTCAACCAGACACATAGAAAGATAGGGGCTTGTGATTTCGCCTCCCAACTTATTCACCTCAAGGGTGATGTCAACAATAATAACTCATGATCACTCATATCCAACTGGATATATGTGCTTAGATCTTTCGACACCACATGATGCTCGCAAAAGAGAAAAACAAACAGGAAATAGAGGAGAACCCTATTGACTCTTGCATAAAAAGTAAATACATAAAAGTAAAGGATAGGCCCTTCGCAGAGGGAAGCAGAGGTTGTCATGCGCTTTTTGTTGTTGGATGCAAGAGCTGTTAATGCAAAGGAATGTCACTTTATATTGCCCCTTGTGATAGCAACCTTTATTATGCAGTCTATCGCTTTTATTTCTTTACCATCACAAGTTCGTACAAAGCTTATTTCCCTTACAATAAAAGTTCAGACATATTTAGAGGCAATTTTTATTGCTTTTCGCATCGATGACAACTTACTTGAAGGATCTTATTCAATCCATAGGTAGATATAGTGGACTCTCATGACATGAAACTGGGTTTAAGGGTTTTGGATGCACAAGTAATATCTCTACTTGGTGCGGATTTTTGGCTAGCAAAGATATTGGGCAAGCACCACATGTTGGAGGATCTATAACAATATAACTTCTATGTGAATATGAACAAACATAATTCATTATGTTGTCTTCCTTGTCCAACGTCAACAATTTGGCATAAAATACTTAATGGGGGCTCACAATCATAAAAGATGTCCAAGATAGTATATTTGCATGTGAATCTTCTCTTCCCTTATTAACTTTTTCATGAATTGCATCATTGACTAATGCTATGCTTGTTAACTTCCAATAAATTTTACCACTTATACTTTTCTTTATGTAATGTCATTACTTTCCATAAGATTAGCATATGATCTTTTTCATTATTTTCATTGCTTGGATTGGAACATGAAAGTAAAGGAACAAAAACTCAAACTACTCTTTATTATATAACTCTCAACTCGATTACATAGATAGATATATAGATCACGAAGCTAATACTCAAAAATAGATCATACTAAACTTTTATTCAACTAGATCACGAAATAACTAAGGATCAAACAAAAATAGGTAAAGATAATAAAAGTGATGGTGATACGATACCGGGGCTCCTCCCCCAAGCTTGGCACAAGCCAAGGGGAGTGCCCATACCCATGTGCTCAAGTCTCCTTCTTCGGTGATGGTGGTGATGAAGTGGCGAGCTTGTCCAACTTACATTTGAGGATGAAATTTTCCTCCCTCAAATCATCGACTTCTTGCTCAAGCTTCAATACCTTTTTACATAATGCCTCCTTGCTTTCCTGCAGAAAACGGGATGGGATAAATTGGATCTTAGACTTGTTTACTGAGTTTGGGAGGCTCGACTTCTTGAACTCCACATGCATATCTCCAGGTTGAGGTAGAGGGGCATCGTCTTCATCCGAACTCGCGTCTTCCGTCCCCTTTATGTTGGCATCTTGCTCCTCCTCCTCGGACCATCCATAGGGGTCTATATCCCCATAGATCTTTGGATTTGCAACATAGTGTGATACGAAGCTCTCCCCATCTGAGTCTTGAGACGACATACTTTTGGATCTGCCAGGAAAATAGCACGAAACATGAACAGAGGATATTTCTGTGATACGGTGGTCAAAACATCCTGGAGTATATATAAAGATTTTTTATCTTGCAAAACAAGTAATCCAGAAGAAAACAGAGTCGGGAAGGCTCACGTGGGGCCAACGAGCCACCAGGGTGTGCCTGGGGGGTGGCGCGCCCTGGTGCCTCATGGGCACCAGGTGGGTCCCCTCGGCTGTTTCTTATTTTGGTATTTTTTCTAATATTCCAAAACTGATAGAAAGTATTTTTATGGAATTTTTGGAGTCGGTTTACTTACCGTATCACATACCTCTTCCTTTTTAGGGTTCTGGAGTGTTCCGGAAGGTCTCTCTTATGTATTCTTCTGGTGTAATTGTTTCAATAATATTAGTTTCAACATTAATGGGGGTACCTGAAATATAGTGCTTAATTCTTTGCCCATTCACCACTCTCGGATTAGTGCCTTCGGAGTTGTTTATTTTGATGGCTCTGGAGCGATAAACTTCTTCGATGATATACGGTCCTTCCCATTTAGAGAGAAGTTTTCCTGCAAAGAGTCTCAAACAAGAATTGTACAATAGAACTTGCTCACCTACTTTAAATTCCTGTTTTTGAATTCTTCTATCATGCCATCTTTTAACTTTTTCTTTAAAGAATTTAGCATTTTCATAAGCTTGGGTTCTCCATTCATCTAATGAGCTAATATCAAATAACCTCTTTTCACCGGCAAGTTTAAAATCATAATTTAGTTCTTTAATTGCCCAATATGCTTTATGTTCTAACTCAAGAGGTAAATGACATGCTTTTCCATAAACCATTTTATAAGGAGACATACCCATAGGATTTTTATAAGCAGTTCTGTAAGCCCATAATGCATCGTCAAGTTTCTTAGACCAATTCTTTCTAGATCTATTGACGGTTTTTTGCAAAATTAATTTTATTTCTCTATTGCTCAATTCAACTTGACCACTAGTTTGAGGGTGATAGGGAGATGCAATTCTATGGTTAACATCATATTTAGCAGGTAATTTATGGAATGCACCATGAATAAAATGTGAACCACCATCAGTCATTAAATATCTAGGGACTTTAAACCTTGGGAAAATAACTTCTTTAAGCATTTTAATAGAAGTGTTATGATCAGCACTACTAGTTGGAATAGCTTCTACCCACTTAGTAATGTAATCAACAACAACTAAAATATGTGTATACCCATTGGATTTAGGAAAAGGTCCCATATAATCAAATCCCCAGACATCAAATGGTTCAACAACAAGTGAATAATTCATAGGCATTTCCTGACGTCTACCAACATTACCAATTCTTTGACATTCATCACAAGATCGGACAAACTTACGAGCATCCTTGAACAGAGTAGGCCAATAAAAACCAGATTGCAATACCTTATGTGCAGTTCTGTCTCCCGCATGGTGTCCTCCGTAAGCCTCAGAATGACACTTCCATAGAATTTGTTCCTGTTCATGCTCAGGTATACAACGTCTAATAATACCATCTACTCCTTCTTTATAAAGATGTGGGTCATCCCAGAAGTAATGTCTTAAATCAAAGAAGAACTTTTTCTTTTGTTGGTATGTGAAACTAGGTGGTATGTATTTAGCAACAATGTAATTAGCATAGTCTGCATACCATGGAGTATGCAGACGAAGCATTTATGACAGCTAATTGTTCATCCGGAAAAACATCATTAATAGGTAGTGGGTCATCAAGAACATTTTCCATTCTAGACAAATTATCTACTACGGGATTCTCAGCTCCCTTCCTATCAGTAATATGCAAGTCAAATTCTTGTAGCAATAAAACCCACCTAATGAGTCTAGGTTTAGCATCTTTCTTCTCCATAAGATATTTAATAGCAACATGATCGGTGTGAACAGTTACTTTAGAATCAACTATGTAAGATCTGAATTTATCACATGCAAACACAACTGCTAGAAATTCTTTTTCAGTAGTAGCATAATTTCTTTGGGCACTGTCTAGAGTTTTACTAGCATAATGGATAGCATTTAATTTCTTATCAACTCTTTGTCCTAGAACAGCACCAACAGCATAGTCACTAGCATCACACATAATTTCAAAAGGCAAGTTCCAATCAGGTGGTTGAACAATAGGTGCAGTGGTTAAGGCTTTCTTAAGTGTTTCAAAGGCTTCTAGACAATCATCATCAAAAACAAATGGAACATCTTTTTGCAAAAGATTGGTAAGAGGCCTAGAAATTTTAGAGAAGTCTTTAATAAATCTCCTATTGAAACCAGCATGACATAGGAAACTTCTTATACCTTTAATATCTTTAGGACATGGCATTTTCTCAGTAGCATCAACCTTAGCTTTATCAACTTCAATACCTCTTTCAGAAATTTTATGCCCCAAGACAATGCCTTTATTCACCATAAAGTGGCACTTCTCCCAATTCAAGACAAGATTAGTTTCTTCACATCTCTACAAAACTCGATCAAGGTTGCTTAAGCAATCATCAAAAGAAGTTCCGTAAATGGAAAAATCATCCATGAACACCTCAACAATCTTTTCACAAAAGTCAGAGAATATAGCAGTCATACATCTTTGAAAGGTAGCAGGTGCATTGCATAAACCAAAAGGCATACGTCTATAAGCATAAGTTCCAAAAGGACAAGTGAAGGTGGTTTTCTCTTGATCGGGTTGAGATACGGGTATTTGAGAAAAATCCGGAATAACCATCTAGGAAACAAAAGTGTGTATGCTTAGACAATCTTTCTAACATTTGATCAATAAAAGGTAAGGGGTAATGATCTTTCCTAGTAGCTTTGTTTAATTTTCTAAAATCAATTACCATCCTATAACCAGTTACAATTCTTTGTGGAATGAGTTCATTTTTATCATTAGGAACAACGGTAATACCTCCTTTCTTAGGGACACAATGAACGGGACTTACCCATCTACTATCAGCTATGGGATAGATTATACCTGCTTCCAGAAGCTTTAATATTTCAGTTCTTACCACCTCTTTCATCTTAGGATTTAATCGTCGTTGGTGGTCGACAACTGGTTTAGCATCAGGCTCCATATTAATTTTGTGCTGACATAGAGTGGGACTAATGCCCTTAAGATCATCAAGAGTATATCCAATAGCAGCACGGTGCTTCCTCAGAGTTTTTAGTAATCTCTTTTCTTCATGCGCTGAAAGGTTAGCACTAATAATAACAGGATATATCTTATTTTCATCAAGATAAGCATATTTCAATGTATTAGGCAATTGCTTCAATTCAAATACAGGATCACCCTTAGGTGGAGGAGGGCCTCCAAGAGTTTCAACAGGCAAATTATGTTTAAGGATAGGTGGTTGATCAAAGAACATCTTATCTATTTCATTTCTTTCATTCATATGCATATCGTTTTCATGGTCTAGCAAATATTATTCTAACGAATCAGTAGGAGGTACGGCAATAGAAGCAAGACTTTATCATGAGGTTGTCTACAAAACATGGAGAAATTAAACTCATGAGATGTACCACCGAAATCAACACTGACAGTTTCTTTAGCGCAATCAATCTTAGCATTAACAGTATTCAAGAAAGGTCTACCAAATATAATGGGACAAAAGTCATCTTGTGGAGAACCTAGGACTAGAAAATCAGTAGGATATTTTATTTTTCCACACAAGACTTCAACATCTCTAACGATCCCAAGTGGTGTAATGGTATCTCTGTTTGCAAGCTTAATAGTAACATCAATGTCCTCTATTTCAACAGGTGCAATATCATTCATAATTTCTTGATATAAGGTAAACGGAATAGCACTAACACTAGCACCCAAATCACATAAGCCATGATAACAATGATCTCCTATTTTAACAGAGACAAAAGGCATGCCTACTACGGGTCTGTTTTTATCTTTAGGATCTGGTTTAGCAATTCTAGCTGCTTCATTACAGAAGTAAATAACATGGCCATCTATATTATCGACCAAGAGATCTTTAACCATAGCAACATTAGGTTCAACTTTAATTTGTTCAGAGGGTCTAGGTGCTAAACCAAGGCCTGCAGAGTAAGCTCAGACATGCTGGATTTTGCCCAGTTAACGATCTTGGATTTGGGAGCCATTATTTTAGCTGCTATGAAAGGGAGAAGGTGTCATAAGCCAGCAAAACATGTGCTTGGTTTAGTATAAACGGTGGATACGAGCCGGCGATTGTAATATTTTTGCCGGGTTACGAAAGGGGATGCAAATAAATTCTAGGTCAAGGTCCTTGACGAAGATAAGCCGGAAATTACGTAGCACGGATTTTTACAAGTGTTGAACATGGCCTGGACTACGAGTCAGCGAACAAGTTTCAGTTGGGTGAGAAAATCCTACGGATCTAAAAAATGGATAAAAATGAAAAAGTAAAACCTAGGTATGTTCTTCGTGCTATGAGATGAAATACAATGGGGTCTATCTAAAGCAGTACAGAAGATCTACAATACGGGAAAACTGCGGATCGATTCTGTGAACCACAAAACATGACCTTACGACGATTTGATAGATCTAAAGGCAGTTCGAAGGAAGAACTAGAAGAACAGCCAAGGAACCGCAATAATGGTGGAAAGAAAACTTACAGATCTAGTTGGAGAGTTCTGTAGATGGTGAAACACTTCAGACGCGGCCGATCAAGGTCAGATGAGCTCCAGCGACAGGACAAAGGTTTAGGCGGCGCTGAACAGGCGGCGGTGGTGAGCTCGAACAGGCGCAGCGGCGTTGCAGAGGAGAAGAAGAAGAGGGGCAGTAAAAAGAAGGTAGGGAAGGCGCCGGTGTACTTATAGGCATGGTGGGCCCGAAGCGGCATGTGCGAAACCCCAGGCGGCACAGTAAACAGAGGCTGGAAGGGCTCCTCGATTTTCATGCCTAATGAGGCAATACAAATCTATTCAAAGAGTCCCCGTGATGTCATCCCGGATTTTGCGGAAGTGGAGTGTGATGTCACGAGGCAAAAGCAATGAAAAATGCCAAGTCTGAAAACAGAAGAATGACCCGGTGTTTCAAAGGGCCGGCTTGAAAAGCAATTTGTGGGCATCTTTCCCTATTAAATATTTGTCTGTTTTTCAGGGTGGAGTTTAACATGAGTGAATTCAAGTCAAACTGAGGGCTAATGTTGGGGATATTTCCCAGTAAGTAGACCCGGCAGGAAGATGACCCGGCCTTAGAGCAGGCTTAGCGGGTTATCTCACTTCGGGGCTAAGAAGACATTCAGTGGGCCGGTTTATTGGAGGCCCGGTGAGAGAGGCCTGCTCAGCCTATGGGCCGGCTTAAGAGGCAAACATGCGGCAGGAAGGTTGCCATGGAGAATAAGTTGAATAAGTGTAGGAGACGGGTTAAATTATGACCCGGACTCTCATGTAAATCTAGGGTTCCACCTGTATATAAAGGGGAGCGCCTAGGCCAGAAAGACTAAGTTGCAATCCCTCGAAAGCTAGGTTAGCGAATCCGCATCCTTGTAATCGAGATCCATGGCAATATAATCAAGCAGGACGTACGCTTTTACCTCGACCGTGAGGGGCCGAACCTGGGTAATCCCGTGTCATCTCGTTCCCAATCAACCCCGTTAAGCTTCCACCCTCGTGCGATGGCCTCATCTCCAAGTCTTTTCACAAGGGCATCTGCCGTGTCAAAACCACGACAGTTGGCGCCCACCGTGGGGCCTATGCATGGTGGAGTTGAGTTCTTAGCGGGAGCCCCCCCAGGGTTCGGGAGGTACGCGGTTGGCTTGATGACGAAGAGCCGCCGTGGGAAGCTCTACATCGACGATTCGGATTGGGGCCCCGAAGCCGACTCAATTGAGTACGGGTACCGGGTCCCCTTTGGCAAGATCCACACCTTCATCGGTGTCATTGCAGTACTAATTTCAGTACTGAAAAACAGCACGACGATCACCCTACTCAGTTCTATATCACCAAACATCTGTTCAGAAACAAAGAGCATGCCAAGTTGATGCGATGGCACAAAGAAGACCGTAAGAAAGACGGGAAGTTGAGAGCACCCGCTGACGGGTCGCAGTGGAGAAAAATCGAGAGAAGGTGGGGGGACTTTGCAGGTGACGCAAGGAACGTATGGTTTGGTTTAAGTGCAGATGGCATTAATCCTTTTGGGGAGCAGAGCAGCAATCATAGCACCCGGCCCATGACTCTATGTATCTATAACCTTCCTCCTTGGTTGTTCATGAAGCGGAAGTTCATTATGATGCCAGTGCTCATCCAAGGCCCTAAGCAACCCGGCAACGACATTGATGTATACCTAAGGCCATTAGTTGAAGAACTTTTACAGCTGTGGAATGGAGAAGGTGTACGTGTGTGGGATGAGCACAAACAGGAGGAATTTGACCTACATGCGTTGCTGTTTGTAACCATCAATGATTGGTCTGCTCTTAGTAACCTTTCAGGACAGACAAACAAGGGATACCATGCATGCACGCACTGTTTAGATGATACCGAAAGTATATATTTGGACAAATGCAGGAAGAATGTGTACCTGGGACATCGTCAATTTCTTTCGACCAACCATCTCTTAAGAAAGAAAGGCAAGCATTTCAAAGGTGAGGTAGATCACCGGAAGAAGCCCGCCCTCCATACTGGTGATGCCATACTTGATATGGTCAAGGATTTACAAGTAATCTATGGAAAGGGTCCTGGCGGACAATCTGTTCCGAATGACGCTAAGGGACGCGCACCCATGTGGAAGAAGAAATCTATATTTTGGGACCTACCCTATTGGAAAGACCTAGAGGTCCGCTCTGCAATCGACGTGATGCACGTGACGAAGAATCTTTGCGTGAACCTGCTAGGCTTCTTGGGCGTGTATGGGAAGACAAAAGATACACCGGAGGCACGGGAGGACCAGCAACGTGTGCACGAAAAAGACGGCATGCATCCAAAGCAGTATGAAGGTCCTGCCAGCTACGCTCTTACCAAAGAAGAGAAGGAAATCTTCTTTGAATGCCTGCTCAGTATGAAGGTCCCGTCTGGCTTCTCGTCCAATATAAAGGGAATAATAAATATGGCAGAGAAAAAGTTCCAGAACCTAAAGTCTCATGACTGCCACGTGATTATGACGCAACTGCTTCCGGTTGCATTGAGGGGGCTTCTACCGGAAAACGTTCGATTAGCCATTGTGAAGCTATGTGCATTCCTCAATGCAATCTCTCAGAAGGTAATCGATCCAGAAATCCTACCAAGGTTAAAGAATGATTTGGTGCAATGTCTTGTCAGTTTCAAGCTGGTGTTCCCACCATCCTTCTTCAATATCATGACGCACGTCCTAGTTCATCTAGTCGACGAGATTGCCATTCTGGGTCCTGTATTTCTACACAATATGTTCCCCTTTGAGAGGTTCATGGGAGTCTTAAAGAAATATGTTCGTAACCGTGCTAGGCCAGAAGGAAGCATCTCCATGGGCCGGCAAACAGAGGAGGTCATTGGGTTTTGTGTTGACTTCATTCCTGACCTTAAGCCGATTGGTCTCCCTCAATCGCGGTATGAGGGGAGACTGACTGGAAAAGGCACGCTAGGAGCGGATTCAATAATATGTAGGGACGGGAATTCTTGGGCTCAAGCACACTACACAGTTCTACAGAATTCTACCTTGGTGACCCCGTATGTCAATGAACACAAGAATATTCTATGCTCCAAACACCCGGAGCAGTGTGACGACTGGATTACATGTGAACACATCAGGACTTTCGGCAGTTGGTTGCAAACACATCTCATGGGTGACAACATTATTGGAGATGAGCTGTACTTGTTGGCCAGGACACCATCTTCGACTGTATTGACTTACCAAGGGTACGAGATAAATGGGAATACATTTTACACGATCGCCCAAGATCAAAAGAGCACCAACCAAAACATTGGTGTCCGCTTTGATGCAGCAACCAACAGGGGAAAGGACACATATTATGGTTACATAGTGGACATATGGGAACTTGACTATGGACATGATTTTAAGGTCCCTTTGTTTCGGTGCAAATGGGTCAATCGGTCAGGAGGCGGGATACAGGCAGACCCGCAGTACGGAATGACAACAGTGGATCTCAACAATCTTGGGTACACAGACGAACCATTCGTCCTAGCCAATGATGTGGCGCAGGTTTTCTATGTGAAGGACATGTCTACCAAACCGAGCAAAAGAAAAGATAAGGAAGCGAATACATCATACGATGAGCCAAAGCGCCACATAGTTCTTTCAGGGAAAAGAGACATCGTGGGAGTGGAGGGCAAGACAGACATGTCTGAAGATTATGAAAAGTTTCATGAAATTCCTCCCTTCAAAGTGAAGGCTGACCCAAGCACCCTGTTAAACGATGAAGATTATCCATGGTTACGGCGCAATAAGAAAGAGACACACGCGAAGAAAAAGTGAAGAGTTTCTCTCCACAACTATTCTGATGATGGCTTTGATCTAGAATATCACTGCAGTTACATGTCAAGAAATGAAATGCCTTTGTAACATATGAGTTTTTGTCCGAAACCGTGATACTTCGAAAGAGATTGTCCATTTTGTACACGAAGTGCATCCAGTTTTTGCCGTAACCCTCTCAACTTTTTAGCACATGCTATGTGGGTGAAATGATGATAGCATGCCAACTTTCAACCTTTTCAGAGTTCATTTGTACTGCTTTTCAATTTCAGGTTCATTTAGCTCAAAGAATGAATTAATATCAAAAAGAATGAATCAAAAAGCTTTAATAAAACTCTAATAGCAAAAAGAATGAACTAAAAAGCTTTCATAAAATTCTAATAGCAAAAAGAATCAATTAAATATAATATTTTTCAATCGCAAAAAGAATCAACTAAAAATAATCAAAATAATATTAACTAAAATTATCAAAGTATTTATTTGTTAAAAACTTTAATAGTAAAAAGAATTTTCATAAAGTATTTTTTGTTACAAACTTTAATAGAAAACTAAAAAGCTTTTATAAAACTCTAATAGCAAAAGGAATCAACTAAAAAGAATCAATAAAAAATAAAACTTATGCAACTTAAATTATATAAAATTTATGCAACTAAAATTATATAACTAAAAATAACATATGCAAAAAATAACATTAAAAATTTAAAAACATAACATATGCAAAAAATAAATAAAAAAGGCCCACCTACTAGCCACCACGGCCTGCATACGACTAGAAACAAAAGAAAATAAATAAAGCAAAAAGAAATTAAAAAAAATGCCGCCTACTGGGCCACCACGGCCTGCATACGACTAGAAACCCAACCCGCTAGTTGGGCCAGGATGCAGGCCCGCAGCAGGCCTAGTAGGCCCACTGGCAGAGAGAGTGCGTTTAGGCCCGTAGGCCTGCATAAGAGAGGAGCTCGAGAGGGTTGGCGCAGCCGCGCTTATAAACCACTCTCGACGCCTCTCAGCTAGCGAGGTGGGACTAAACATCCACCCGCCCGACGCCGTGCCAGCCGCAGGCCTTTGGTCCCGGTTCGTGGCTCCAACCGGGACTAAAGGCCCCCCTTTAGTCCCGATTGGAGCCACGAACCAGGACCAAAGGTCTCTGCTTCCCGCCCTTTGGGCTGCTAAAATTTACCTTTGGTCCCGGTTGGTGGCTCGAACCGGGACTAAAGGTGTACCTTTAGTCCCGGTTGGTGCCACCAACCGGGACTAAAGGGGGGGCTATATAAGCGCACACTTAGGAAATTTCCAATCCCCATCTGCAGTTCCCCCGACAACGCCGCCAGGCTGCCCGAGCTCGCCGTCGACGCCCTCGCCGTCAGGCTGCTCCACCTCGTCGTCGACGCCCTTGCCGACGCCCTCGACACCCTCTGCCCCCGACGCGCGCCCTACCCCGACGCCGGCGCCGCTCCCCGCGCCCCTGCCCTGCCCCGACGCCGCCTCCAGTGAGCCCCCCTTCCCCCCGCCCCTGTCCTGCCCCGCCGCCGCCGCCGCCGCCGTCCCAGCTGCTCTGCTTGCCGCGCCGCCGCCCCTGCTCTGCTTTTTTGTTTGTTCATAGAATTTTTTTTGTCCATTGATGTATGTATGGATGGTGTATGTATGTTTATGTAGATGTATGGATGATCCATGGATGTATGCATTGATGTATGCTTTTTTTTGTTCATAGAATTTTTTTTGTCCATTGATGTATGCTTTTTTTTGTTCATATTAAGTTTATTAAGTTTACTAAGTTCATGATGATCTTGCTAAAACTCATATTAAGTTTACTGAGTTTTACTTTGCCTAAATCGGGGAGAGGCAACTTTACTAAATGTTCATGATTTTTTTTGTTCATACAAAAAAAAATTGTACATAGATATTTTTTTTGTTCAAAGAAATTTTTGTTCATGATGATCTTGCTAAAACTCATATTAAGTTTGAATATATGAGCAATGATGTATGGATGATCCATGGATGTATGCATATTGTTTTTCTATATCGGGGAGAGGCAACTTTACTAAATGGGCATGATGATCTTACTAAGTTTTACTTTGCCTAAATCAGGGAGAGGCAACTTTACTAAATGGGCATGATGATAATGAAATTTACTAAGGTTAATTATGGGAGAGAGGGAGTAACAACTCATATATTCAAAATTTACTCCCGGTCCGCTCGCCCGACCAACCGATCTGGAGGCCACCCAAACCCTAGAAGAAAGAGCGTTGTCGATCTCCTACCCCCTCCCGCCCCTACCCGTTTGTCGAAGGTGGCAGGTGGGGTCTTATATATAACGCTACAACAATAATATCATATAGCACTGTTGTTATGTATAATACTATTGACGTCTAATGTCAAGTTAACAAATTATGTTCCATTAAAACATAACCCCGATAACTTCGACATGAGGGGGGGGTAGTTAAAACATAACCCCGATAACTTCTTCATGAGGGGGGACGTCGGACATGCATGAGAGAGGCGGTCCGCAAAGTATCCTCTCTCGAAAGTATAACCCCCGATAACTTTGCATGATGTTTGCGACTAATCCATTGCTCATATATGCATATGATTCCTTGTTGTGATTAGCTAGGTCTATGTTTTCCACTAATCCATCTCTTATGGTTGTATATTGCCATGTTGTAATATTTGCAGAAACTATGGACAAAGACTTAGAAAAAGAAGAGTTGTTGGGGGATATAATCCGCAACGAAGGTGATATCACCTTGTCGTTTCTCAACGACATCGATGGTCAGGAAGGAGATCATGACGGCTCCGGTGATCGAGTGGAGGAGGAAGGGGATCATGACGGCTTCGGTGACCGAATGGAGGAGGAAGGAGATCATGACGGCTCCAGTGACCGAACGGAGGAGGGAGCCTTAACTGTTGCAAAGTCCGGCGAGGTATATATACATATATTAATTAAGCCTCTGCTGACTTGATGCATTAATTGTTTTGTATGTACTTATATTAACGCTTCCTTCTTCTTTTAATTAGCCCTCCGGATCGAGCCAAACTTCCGTAAGGAGACGAGGCCCGAAGAAAAGGTTGCGCCAGGATGAAAGGTCCACGATTGAAGAAGTCGGTCGAGATGGCCAACCGATTGCTCCCAAGCGGAGCAGGGACACATTTATACATCAGTGCGGAGTGGTTGTTAGGGACATCGTCCCGATCAGCATCCAAGAATGGAATAAGAAGAAGGACCATGAAGTTTCTTATGTCCAGGATAGACAGAAAGATGATCTTTGGACCTTGCTGGTGACAAATTTCAGCCTACCACCAGAGGCGGATCTGAATAAGGTCAAGGCGTTTGCTCTTAAGAAGATGGCAGAACTATTCAAGAACTGGAAGAAAGATTTGAACAAAAAGTTTATTGAGAAAGACAAGACTCCAGAATTCACCGGTCCATATGAGAAGATAAAAGATCACTGGCCCACATTTGTGGCCTACAAGAAATCGGACAAGGGCAAGCAAAGGTCAGCGACAAATAAGCTAAATGCTGCAAAGAAGAAGTATCACCATGTTACGGGGTCAGGTGGCTACAGCAAAGCCCGGCCTACGTGGGACAAAGCTGAGCAAGACCTGCTTGCTAAAGGGGTCCAACCAGCGACATTGCACTGGCCAGATCGGTCAAGGACTTGGTTCTTCGGGGTTGGGGGAACTTTGGACCCAGACACAGGGGAGTGTGTTTGGACGAAAGCTCAACTTGCAATACCCGTCAAGAAGCTTGAGGAAGCAATCCAGGCAGCGCAGGAAGGGAGGTTACATCCCGACAGAGAGAATGACGAGCTGACACAGGCCCTTGGGAATCCTGAACACCCTGGACGAACACGAGGCACATCAGGCTCCGTTCCGTGGGTGCATGGGTTTCCCGACAGCGGTGGTTATAGAAGCCGAGAGAGAAAGAAGAAAGCGGAAGCAAGCAAAATGCAGAAGATTAATGCAAGATTAGCGAAACTAGAGGAACTTGAGAGCCAGCGAGCTATCGGCCAACCATCTCAGCGGCACGAAGATCCTTCCTTCGACACTGCCCCAGAAGCTACCCCACCATCTCAGCGGAGAAGCAGCGTGGCTTCCACGGAGCTCCTTCAGCCTGATATCACGGCTCCTCGCTACCCCGTGGATAGTATCACGGAGAATGAACATTGTGTGCTAATGGCGAAATGCCATAACCTGACCTTGAAGGTGGCGCTCGGCTCTGTCTTACCTCCTCGAGATGAGGCAACTTTCCATTGCCGTCCGATTCCACATGGCTTTGCTATTGTTGGGGTGGATGAAATAATGGAGGGATTTGAGGGGCTGGAGCTTGAGTACCCTACAGGTGAAGGGGAGATTTTTCTGGAAAATGCCTTAAGGAGTACCTGCCTATGGAGAAAGAAGAACATCAAGCTTCCAAACTGGACGCCGCCTCAGCAGACTCCGCTGCCTCATTCATCTCCGGCGCGTCAGCTGTCTCCGCCGCCTCAGCTGTCTTCGTCGCGTCAGCCGACTCCGGCGGAGGAGGCCCCTCAGCAGAATCCTCCTTCGCCTCCTCCGCGGCGTCAGCAGACTCTGCCTCATGCGCCACGTCAGCGGACTCCACCTCCTGCGCCGCGTCAGCAGACTCCGTCTCCTCCGCCGCGTCAGCGAACTCCGCCTCGTCAGCAACGGCAGAAGAGAGCCGCCGCCGCTCCGGCGGTTAGCAGTACAATAGGTGGTGGGAAGAAATTCAAATTTGGTCCAAGCCTCAAGCCTCTTGCCAAGTTACCACATGAGCTGACTGACAAGGAAACCGATGAGGTCGTGGCTGCCGATTTGAAACGCCAATTTGCACAGAAAGTTCCACCTCCAAAGGAAAAATAGATCCGGTAAAGGCGAATCGCACTCTGGATGCCCTTACGCGACCACCTCCGCCTCCGCCGCTATCAAACTATGACCGCATTATTGCAAAGACATATGACAAAGCTATGAGTCGGTCGAGAAGTAGCAGTACTGGTGCAAGAAGTGGGAAAACAATTCCCCAGCTCGGCGAACAGGAAAAGCAATCATGCCCCCCGCTCAAGGTGTTTACCGATACCCTGGGGGTAGCGGCCGTTGCTCCTGGTTTCAATCCTGGTGATTACCTAGGCGATGATGTACATTTTGAAATTGCTAAGCCGGTAGACACCTTTAAATACCAGCACGGGAAGCGTCTCGTCGGAAGTGATGATCTGGAACGAGATCTACCAACGATGACGCGAAGATTACATAAATGGTACATGGAAACCTGCAAGGATGGGACAGGCAGTATCTTGGTGGGAATTAAGGATGAGCACGACTTCGTTGGAGTCGACTCGATCTTCGTTGAATTTGATGAACTCTTTCAGTTATACAATCAAGCCGCCCTCGACAAAAGTCTCGTGGCTTGTTATTGTCTGTAAGTATTATTTCTGTAATTAAGTCTCTAGCTCAGCTCATTCATTGCATGTATATAATTATCCTCACTATATTATGCAGATTGAAGATCGTCGAATGCCCAAAAAGACAAATCTATGACATTGGGTTCATTAACCCAAATATCGTAAATGAATGGTTGGTACAAAATATCCCCGAGGAGACTGAGAAAATCTTGCTAAATGCGTTCCTTCGACACCAAAACAAAAGGGAAATACTCTTTCCTTACAACTTCAAGTGAGTGTTACTGTCTTCTGCATATTCTGTTTCGCTGACTCGAGGTTAAGTGTAATTGATGAGTTATGCGCGCGCAGGTTCCACTTTATTCTGCTAGCCATTCAGCTTGACGAGGGAGCAGTAACTGTCATGGACTCGAGACGTAAAGAGGCTACGAAGTATGCGGACATGATTGAAATGCTCCAGAAGTAAGTTCAATCATTATCGCACTATATCGGCAACTTTCGTTCATTTCCTGATATCAAGTAATCATTTTGTTTGTCGGGCAGGGTTTGGAAAAAGTTCATCACGCGGGTTAAGGGTGAATGAAGACCGGAGCTGCGATTTAAACAACCCAGAGTAAGTAGTACTAGCTAGTTCCGCGCATCTCTCATTGATTCTAGTTTCAATACCATTATCATTTTGATTGAACTCTATTCTCGTAAAGTGCATGTGGCAGGAACCCGGAAATGAGTTATGTGGATACTACGTTTGCGAGTTCATTCACCAAAAGACCATCGAGAGGGGCTTCACTAAACAACAATTTGAAGTACGTAAACAATATTCATAATTTTATTTTATCACCATCAATTGTGTTGATTTCATTCATATATATATATATATATATATATATATATATATATATATATATATATATATATATATATATTAACCCCACTTCTTTAAATTAGACCTGGCAGAAGTGGGACGTACTCCTACCAGCTGATCGCCTACGCGCAATTCAAGAGGAGTTGGCGGGATTCTTTGTTGACCATGTCATTCCTAAAGACGGAAAATGCCATCGGGAATTGCAAACCTATTGAATAGATATATGCATCAACGTGTACTATCTGTAGTAGCGTCGAATAGATATACGAAAACTTGTTGTTCGACCAACAAGCACGGAGAAAGAGAGGTCACTTCTCTCTATGTATTGATCATGCATGACGATGTTGTGTAATTAATGGTTCCTTCATTGCTTACTAGCTAGCGTCGAGTTCTCTCTATATGTAGTAGCTAGCGTCGACCAAGCACGGAAAAAGAGAGATCACTTCTCTCTATTAGCTAGCTAACACAATATGAAACCCCTAAACCCCCCCTTTCAAAAAAAAAACCAGCGCCTGCGAGCTGCTGACGCGTGGCTGCCTTTTGGTCCCGGTTGGTGTTACCAACCGGGACTAAAGGTCCTCCTGCCTGAGTGCTGCGCAGCGGCCACGTGGAGACCCTTTAGTCCCGGTTGGTGTTACCAACCGGGACTAAAGGTCCTCCTGCCTGGGCGCGCCACAATGGCCACGTGGAGCACCTTTGGTCCCGGTTCGTAGGCCAACCGGGACTAAAGGTTTTAGGCATTAGTCCCGATCGTTTTGTCCCGGTTCCAGAACCGGGACTAAAGGCCCTCTGGAACCGGGACAAATGCCCTGTTTTCTACTAGTGATGTGACTGAAACTTGAATTCCAGATATACATACTTATCATCACAAGTTAAAAAAGGTATCCATGTGTTCTTATCAAATCTTGTATAGCTTGAGGGATATTGGTCACCAAGAGAAAAATGTCCGCACAGTGCCACAAAACAATAAATTTAGGCGTAGAGATCTTGAGTTGTAGGCATAGTTATGAAAATGTCTTGTACTCCACAAGCATGTGTCCTGCAGAAAAAAAAAAGAATTCATGCATCGTATGTTGCTTATTACTACATTGCGACGAATATCAAATCACCAAACCAGCGTACATAGTGAAGTTTCAGAAGCTTGACATATTAGAATCAAATCAAATTATCTCAACTGTAGTAATGCAACATATATCTTTGCCCTGATGCTTCCTTGATAGTTTTGTTCGAAAACAAATTTCTCTCTAAAATCTACCAAAGTAGCCTGATAGACAAGCAAGTAAGCAAATATTAAAAAAAGAGAACACATATCCACATCAAAGGAAGCATCACTGCATCCACATAACTAAATAAACATCCTATCAAGCAGGCGCATCTGATATGTCCATCTTCAATCTATGTTTTCTTCCAACTAAATAGCTGCTATGACAAGCTCATATTGCTCGGCATTTTCTGAGTAGCACCTATATCTTTCATGGTCATTTTGACATATGTCATGTATATATACAAGTCAAATGCTCTAACCATTTGCACACTGAAAAGACTGAAATCACATGAGACGTCAATGACATTACACTCCAGAATGAGAAAAACATGTAAAGTTAGATTGTACGGTATTAGTGACAATATCAGGACATAATCCGTACTTATTCCAATTAAACCACTATAATTGTAATCCCAGAAGCTTTACTATTCATAAAACCATATGAAACAACAAGTGCAAATGGCAGATGAGTTATCGCTCCACGCTAACTACAGACATGTACTCTGCTATAAAAAAAAACTACTACAGACATGTACTCTACATAATAGTATTCAAGGTGAATCCTTGTCCATGACAAAAGGAAAAAGATAGAAGAGGCTCAGCAGTACTGGAATACATTCAGAAAAGGTCCTCTTGCCTTAAGAGTGACAGTAAGCAGGGGCGACAAAACATGATTCATGGTAGTGTCCATTATAGGAATCCTACATAGCTACTACGACTCAACGACTTGCAAAACCAGATTGATTAACAATTTACATAACTGATGCTTGTCCTAGTCCTTACTCTGCACCTATTACTACCACACATAGTTGACACCAAACAAACTGTAAAATCATTTGATGGATAAACCTCACCTCCTCGATGGCCGCAGAATCACTAGAGCAAATCCACCAAATTAAGTAAGAAAAAGACAAATAAACATACATGCTCTATCTCTCCAACAGACGCGCAGCTTCCCGCACCGCATTCATGCCGGCCCAGAGCCGCAGACCTGTATTGATGTCACAATGTGACCGGATGGGAGGGCGGCGCTGACCGCCGCGACCAGACCAGCGACACTGCTTCAATGCGAATGCGTCGTCCCGTGAAAGCAACTCCGGTGGATGCGCCATATTGATGCGGGCTGAGTGTCAATTCGCCAGGTTTGTCCATGGTTTTTTTAAAGGACATCTCAAATTTAAAACTTATTTCATCTTATTGCTATGCATGATAGATTTCCCACCGCACAGAGAGAGGTGTGTGGAGTACAATATTTTTTAGAGAAACTGAATGTTATTCAAGTGGCAATATACATGAAGAAACAAAAAAATTGGAGCATACAACTCAGAGGAAGAGACATATATACATCAAAACTATGTAGCATGTGCATATATACTTATGTCCAGAAAGGAGTTGGATTAAGATTTTGGTGTATGAAACCAATCTGGATGACATTGAGGCAAATCCAAAAACACCAAGAGAACAGGAAACTGATATTCTTCAAAACACAGTTAGCCAACATCTATCATGGTCCCCATTATGGTAATAATCAAAATTACCTTCCAGTATTCTTCCCTTGCCCTGCTGAGTCCCTCCTTGTAAGGCACTGTGTGATCTGAATTTGGATGTATATACAACCATCTTGATCTGAATAAACAAAGCGAGGTTGATGAAAACTTCAAAAGAAAAGCATACATAACAAGGAATGAGAGGATGAGGGGTTTGAGCTAGACATGTTGAGTCTACAATGCAGTGCTAGATCCAATAGATTTTCCTGTCATGGTAGGTAAATATTTTGGAAGTAATGTGGTCTAGCAGGTAAGCTAAGTATTACCTGGATCCCAAAAACATATGACACGTCCCTGCTACCTCCAAATAGGATGTAATTATTCTCCAAGTATGATGTAATTATTCGATAGACGGATTAAAAATATATTCAGCTAGCGTAGAGGCATCAAACCAAGTGTTCCTTCAAACATTTAAACGGCACGATTACACAAGTACGGTTGGCCTCTCCTCCCACTCTGGCAAGAAGCACCATGCTAGTTTGAGATTGCATGCACAATCCAATAAAAGCAATTACCTGCAGGTGTACAACACGCTATCTTCAGATTCCTAGCAAGAACCTGCAAGGTACTCAGTAGCAGTGCACAACATTGCAGAGCATGCATGCTCTCGTCGCTTTCGCGCTTGGCTCGTCTGACCGCTGGGAGAGCTCGACCGGGTAGAAGTTGTGTCTGTCATTAATCATTGGCTGTGTTTCTTGCGTGCAGTCAAGGAGGAGGAGGAGGAGGCGGCGGCGACGGTCACCAACTTCGCCATCAGCTGTTACGACTTACGACGTGGAGAAGATCATGGCGAGCAGCACGCTCCTCCCGGCCGGCCAGGTACGGTACAGGAAGGGCGGCCCCGACGAGAGCGCTGGTGTGGCCGACGCCGCGGCCACCCTCGTTCAGGGGGCGGCAGCACCGCGGTCCGCGGACTACTCATCACCAATGTTTTGGTTACCGAACGAGACAATTTTACCGAGGGTGGGCGGTAAACGTGGTTACCACGGTTACCGAGAAATACCGAGCATATTTCGAACGAAATTTACAAATGAAATTTGTATTCAAATTATTTGAAGATAGTATAGAATGAGTATGAAGTTATATTTGTCAGGAACGAGCTACTAGTCCAGTGGAAAGGAGTATACGTGCGTGCTATGATCTATGAGCTCCCGAGATCGACTCCTGGTTCTTTTGTTTTTGACCTTTGTACTTACGTATTCTGAAAAAATACAAAAAAGAGCAATAGTATAGTGGTTACTCGAACCCGTGATCACTCGATACAGGAAATAGAGCGCTACCAACGCGCCAATACAGGGAGGCTTGAAAAAACTGAGACGTTAGGGTACTTGATGACTCCTTGAGCGTTTAAATTCAAAAAATTCAAAATTTTCGGTATTTTTTGCTCGGTACGAGGGTTTACCCAGGGGCAACGAAATACTCGGTAACCGCGCGAAATGTCGAAATTTCGTTCGGTAACCAAAACCTTGCTCATCACACCGAGGAAGGCCGAGGAGGGCCTGCCAGAAGGGAGGAGACGGTGGAGGGTAGATGGCGACCAAGAAAGCCTGCAGCAGCGGCGCGACGGATGGGAATTGGGGCAGCCAACCGACGGGAGCAGCCGAATAGTGGTCCCGTCACACTCGGGGTCTGAGTCGTCACAAACAGAGTACAGGTACACCGAAGCGCGGTGGCGGTTGCGATGACGAGCATGCTGTACAGGAGGTGCGACGGCGACCGAGACGAGGGCAGCGCGAGCGCGAGAACGTCGGCCACCGCGAGTCCGCGACCACAAGGCGGACGGGGAGGGGAGCATCGGCGAGAGGCATGGAGAGTCCACGCAGAAGGCGGACCAGGAGGGGAGCATCGGCGAGAGGTATGGAGAGTCCACGCGGGGCACACGGCGGCGGATCGAGATGTCTGGGCGCGGGTGTGTGGTGTGGGCAGAGCGCGAGGCGTTTCACGAGAGAGATGTCATCAGATGTGATCGGAAGCGAGGGGCTGGGGAGACCAGGCATGGGACGTGCGGTCGTGGGATGCGGTTGTTTCCCCGGTAATTGCTCTCCTTTTTTTTCGTGCGGGGATTTTATCTGTTCGTTCGGTTACGCTGGATTTTTTTTTTCTACGTGGATCGCACGACGCGAGGGGGGGGGGGGGGGGAGTAGCGATAGCACGAGGCGGTGTCGTGGGTGGAAGGACGTATCAATAGCCTACGGCCTACCGGGAGGTCGAACCATCACGACGTTCGATCCCCCTTTAATAGTAGAGAAGAGAAGATCTGTTCGTTCGGTTACGTTGGATTTTTTTTTTTGCTACGTGGATCGCACGACGCGAGGTGGGTGGGGGGGGGGGGAGTAGCTATAGCATGAGGCGGTGGGATCGTGGGTGGAAGGACGTATCGATAGCCTACGAGGAGGTCGAACCATCACGACGTTCGATCCCCCTTTAATAGTAGAGATATCTTGCAAATTAAGTGAGAAAATGCATAAGAATTGCATCATAATGATCAAAAACATTGTAAATCACAGTAGAAAATCATGATGCAAAATGGACGTATCAAAGATTTAACCGGCATGCTAGACTACGTGTCCGATGAGGCCGTCAACATGGATGAAGATGCCGATGGCATGTCATATACTGCCTCACCCCTAGCCACCTCCAATACCGGCAAATGTGGGCGGCTAGCTCCACCTATGACGTCTACATGGTAGGTATCCCCAAGGATGATTAAGGAGATAAAGAACCCCCCCCAAACGCCGATGTAGAAAGGGTCGTGGTAAAGGCACCGGCAATGGGGATGCCAACCATGAGGTCACCGATAACGGCGACGCCACCGAGAACGGCGCAGCTCCAGACAACGCCGAGGACCAGAAAGCAAGCAATGATGCCGGCATTGGACATATCGACGGCAACGCGGCCAACGGGGAAGATGCCGACCCCGAAGACGATAATTACTACCCGGAGTCCGAAGAGGACATAAGCCTCGGCCCTGACGAATTCGACGTCCCCGAGGAGCCCCTTGCGGATCCTTGGCTCCAGGCCTTCCGCCGGCGTCTATTGAGCACGACTAAGAGCATCAAGCAAAAGAGTCGAAAGCTCCAGACCAAACATGACGCGCTCAATGACAAGTGGCTCGTGGTCCTCAGCGCTGAACAAGAACTTGAGGATAGACTCGCAGGAAACAACAGGTCATACCCAGGCAGGAAGCTACTCCCGGAGTTCGACGAGAAGGTGGATGGCAGCACGCTGTCCAAACGTGAGTTGGCCGAGAAGCCCGACCGACCTCCTCGGGGCCGAGATAGGCCATCAGGTGGATATCATGATCCCCCGAAAAACCCACGATTCGAGGGATAATGTTGGGGCTACCCGTTATGGGTAGGGTCATGAAGAGCCCATTCTAGGCCATGCAAAGGACCCACAACACCATGCATTAAAGGACCCAAGGTCCCTAATCTATCTGAATGACAACAGAGTTTACGTTCACTCGGATAAAGTTCATTCACTCAGACGGTCATCATTCACTCGGCTGGTTCTCATCCACTCGGCCGGTTCTCATCCACTCGGCCACCATGCAAGCTACTCGGACAGAGGGAGGCGAACGGTCACCGTGGATGTCAGAACGTCAGGAGGTGCACTGCTTCGGGCGTTACTAGCACTTATTACATCAGTTACCTTATGTAATAAATCACATCATTACTATCAATCAAACCCCCTTGTAACGTAGTTGTCTCAAGGGGGCGATGCACTCTATATAAGCCGCCCCATAGCACATGGATAGGGGTTCGCATTCCTTTGTAATCACGAGACATAAGAAGAAAGACAAAGCTCCAGAGCTCGAGACGTAGGATTGTTACCTCTTCCGAGAGGGGCCCGGACTCGTAAAACTGATCTATCCGTGGGTGGAAGGACGTATCAATAGCCTACGGCCTACCGGGAGGTCGAACCATCACGACGTTCGATCCCCCTTTAATAGTAGAGAAGAGAAGATCTGTTCGTTCGGTTACGTTGGATTTTTTTTTTGCTACGTGGATCGCATGACACGAGGTGGGGGGGGGGGGGGAGTAGCTATAGCATGAGGCGGTGGGATCGTGGGTGGAAGGACGTATCGATAGCCTACGAGGAGGTCGAACCATCACGACATTCGATCCCCCTTTAATAGTAGAGATATCTTGCAAATTAAGTGAGAAAATGCATAAGAATTGCATCATAATGATCAAAAACATTGTAAATCACAGTAGAAAATCATGATGCAAAATGGACGTATCAAAGATTTAACTGGCATGCTAGACTACGTGTCCGATGAGGCCGTCAACATTGATGAAGATGCCGATGGCATGTCATATACTGCCTCACCCCTAGCCACCTCCAATACCGGCAAATGTGGGAGGCTAGCTCCACCTATGACGTCTACATGGTAGGTATCC
The DNA here is from genome assembly GCA_039707655.1 of Elymus sibiricus. Lineage (NCBI taxonomy): Eukaryota > Viridiplantae > Streptophyta > Magnoliopsida > Poales > Poaceae > Elymus > Elymus sibiricus. The sequence goes on along the minus strand of CM077670.1, from coordinate 1,688,104 downwards.
CCAAGGATGATTAAGGAGATAAAGAACCCCCCCAAACGCCGATGTAGAAAGGGTCGTGGTAAAGGCACCGGCAATGGGGATGCCAACCATGAGGTCACCGATAACGGCGACGCCACCGAGAACGGCGCAGCTCCAGACAACGCCGAGGACCAGAACGCAAGCAATGATGCCGGCATTGGACATATCGACGGCAACGCGGCCAATGGGGAAGATGACGACCCCGAAGACGATAATTACTACCCGGAGTCCGAAGAGGACATAAGCCTCGGCCCTGACGAATTCGACGTCCCCGAGGAGCCCCTTGCGGATCCTTGGCTCCAGGCCTTCCGCCGGCGTCTATTGAGCACGACTAAGAGCATCAAGCAAAAGAGTCGAAAGCTCCAGACCAAACATGACGCGCTCAACGACAAGTGGCTCGTGGTCCTCAGCGCTGAACAAGAACTTGAGGATAGACTCGCGGGAAACAACAGGTCATACCCAGGCAGGAAGCTACTCCCGGAGTTCGACGAGAAGGTGGATGGCAGCACGCTGTCCAAACGTGAGTTGGCCGAGAAGCCCGACCGACCTCCTCGGGGCCGAGATAGGCCATCAGGTGGATATCATGATCCCCCGAAAAACCCACCGATTCGAGGGATAATGTTGGGGCTACCCGTTATGGGTAGGGTCATGAAGAGCCCATTCTAGGCCATGCAAAGGACCCACAACACCATGCATTAAAGGACCCAAGGTCCCTAATCTATCTGAATGACAACAGAGTTTACGTTCACTCGGATAAAGTTCATTCACTCAGACGGTCATCATTCACTCGGCTGGTTCTCATCCACTCGGTCGGTTCTCATCCACTCGGCCACCATGCAAGCTACTCGGACAGAGGGAGGCGGACGGTCACCGTGTATGTCAGAACGTCAGGAGGTGCACTGCTTCGGGCGTTACTAGCACTTATTACATTAGTTACCTTATGTAATAAATCACATCATTACTATCAATCAAACCCCCTTGTAACGTAGTTGTCTCAAGGGGGCGATGCACTCTATATAAGCCGCCCCATAGCACATGGATAGGGGTTCGCATTCCTTTGTAATCACGAGACATAAGAAGAAAGACAAAGCTCCAGAGCTCGAGACGTAGGATTGTTACCTCTTCCGAGAGGGGCCCGGACTCGTAAAACTCCTGTGTCACACCCGTGCCGTATCTAGGATCAACTTCATACCCCTAGTACTCACTGTCAGATTAATCCCCACAACATCGGTGGCCAGCGCATCTGCGTCCGCCGCCAACATCGAGGGAAAGTAGAACACAGGAGGCCGCTGCAGCTTGTGTCCCATGCGGGCCACCGCCGGCTCGTTGCAGGCTTGTACAGCCGGTGACCTGTCCGGTTCCTTTATCTCAGACCATCATCGGCCCCCGTCTGGGCTCCACGGAAGTGGAGGAGCCCCCCTCCCCCTCCGGCTGAAGCACACTCTTTGTCACTCCGGCAAGCGGCGCAGCTGGACATAGGGAAGATACGGGGGAAGAATATGCCTCCGGGGGCTCCAGGCAGTCTGCCGGACATGAGGAAGACAGAGGGATCTGTCGCGGCCGGCCGTAGGCTGTGTAGGGTATTCGTGTCATCGGAGTGGAGCTCCGCGCGCCCGTACATGCACATAGTTTCACCTTTTTAGTTAAAATATGTCCAAAATGTAAATATTTTCGTCCGATTTGTATGAAATCTGCCGTGTTTGCACGAATTTCGTCCGGTTAGTACAAAAAATTATTAAAATGTATGCAAATAGCGTTGGATGTCGACCTCCCACATCTGTGTCCGCCGACGGATGCATGAGTAAATTTGAAGAAGCACAAGACATACAAAACGCCAAGGGGCCGAGCAAACACAATACAAACAGAAAAAGCTCCAGCAGATTAGTGCCAACCCTACCCCACCTGTCAGTCACAGGCTAGCAAGCAGCAAGCAGCTGGAACAGAGCATTTTTGTTATCTGAGGGAAGAGCAAAGCAGAGCATAGCGCTAGTGGCAGTGGCAGTTGTAGGTGGGCAGAGAGACTGAGAGAGAGCTACTCTAGATCAGATCCACCTTCCACCCAACCTGAGAGTCAGCAAAGCGAGCGAGCGAGCAACCAAATCCATGGCGGAAGCGGGAGTACGCCTGCTGGAGCGGCTCCGCGTGGCGCCGGCGCCGCCGTGCCCGTCCGCAGAGCTCCCCATCACCTTCTTCGACGCCGCCTGGCTCTTCACCGGCCCCGTCGAGCGCCTCTTCTTCTACCGCCACGCCCACCCGGCCGCCGCGCTCCCGCTGCTCGCCGCCTCCCTGCCGCACGCGCTCGCCCGCTTCTTCCCGCTCGCCGGCACCCTCAGCCCCGCCGCCCGCTGCCTCTCCTACTCCAGCGGCCAAGACGCGCTCGACCTCGTCCTCGCCGAGTCCCAGGAGGACTTTGACCGCCTCGTCGCTAGCGGGCCCCTGGACCTGAGCCTGATGCGCCCGCTCGTGCCCGCGCTGCCCCCGCCCGGAAAGGACGGGGCTTTCGCGCTCGCGGCCGTGCAGGCCACCGTGTTCCCCGGCCGCGGGGTTTGCGTCGGCGTGTCCGTCCACCACGCCGCCTGCGACGACGCCTCCGCCACTCTCTTCGTCCGGACCTGGGCCGCCGCATGCCGCCTCGGGGGGCCCCTCGACGGTGCCGATCATTCCCAGGCCGTGCCGCCAGCGCCCGTGCTCAACCGCTCCCTCGTCGCCGACCCCGACGACCTGCTCGGCAAGACGCTCGCCGGGATGAGCCGCCTCGCGTCCGGCCCCCCACCTCCGCCCCCGCAAGCGCAGGGGCCTCCGCCTCCGTCTCCGGTGATCGCGTCATTCGCGCTGACGCGCGACCAGATCGACGGGATCAAGGCCGCGGCCGCGGGGCACGTGTCGTCGTTCGTGGCGGCATCGGCCCTGGCGTGGGTGTGCCTGCTGCGGAGCCGGTCCGCGGGTGTCGAAGGCGCGGCGCGCAGCCACATGCTATTCTCGGCGGAGTGCCGGTCGAGGCTGTCGCCGCCGCTTCCGGCCGAGTACTTGGGCAACTGCATGCGGCCGTGCTTCGTGGAGACCGCCACGGAGGACCTGATGACGAGAGGTGGCGTGGCGGCGGCTGCGGCGGCCATCGGGTCGGCGATAAGGGAGATGGAGCGGGGCGTGCTGGAGGGCGCGGAGGGGTGGCTGGGGCAGGTGATGTCGGTGCTGCCGCAGCGGCCCATGTCGGTGGGCGGGTCGCCGAGGCACGGCGTGTACGCGGGCGCGGACTTCGGGTGGGGCACGCCGTGCAGAGTGGACATGATCTCTATCGAGAAGACCCCCGGCACGGTGTCGCTGGCCGAGAGCCCCGACGGGCAGGGCGGCGTCGAGGTCGGCGTGGTTCTGCCGCCGGACACCATGGAAGCCTTCGGTTCCTGCTTCCGCGACCTCCTCGACCACAAGAAGAGCATCTGAGTCTGACTGGCATGGAAGTTGGCTTGCTCTCGTGATACTTGTATCGTACTGTCAGTGTGTCAAATTTGAAGTGGGATCATGTGTAGTACTATTTCAAACTAGTAGAGTGCCCGTGCGTTGCTACGGACAACAATGTAATTGAATGGATAAACCAAATAATTAAATAAGATAGATAATGTTAATGGAACATTTGAGAATGGCTACATTGGTCTCAGCACACCGCAAGCTTGGTTCAAAACTCAAGGGGTTCCATAACCAAATTTATCCAAAGAGGATGACAACATGGCCTGCATTCTCCATTTCAGTGTTGTCAACGTAAGGAGACCTATCTGCCCAATAGTATTTGACTCAAACACAAACTTCATATCGTAGACTCCCCTTTTAAGACCAAACATCATATCGTAGACTCTCCTTTAAGACAGCTCCATGTCATCCTCATCTCCATGTTCAAACATAGCCACGAGGGCCTCAGAGACTTGATCTGCTTTAATGTACCCGCCATTCAAGTGTTTCACCTCTCAGGAGCAATTGTCCTGCTGTAAAACAACTGTTAGTTGTTTCATCTTCTCAGATAGTCCCACGAATCCACTTGGCAGACAGTCCAATCAATCCAAAAGAAATAAAAATCATTTCATAATTGGTAAATAGTTACAGTGGAAAAGGACAAACAACAATAGGATCTTTAAAAAACACTCCACATGCACAAGTAAATTTTTATAACTGCAGATCCTCTCCCAGTCTCCACATCCGTTTACGAAAGAAATTCAAAATATATAGTACCAATCCAAAAAATTGGAGTCCAAAAGAACTGGATCGTCCTACATCTTTGGCCAAACTGCCTGCTTGCAGTTGAGATAATGACTTTCTCAAAATGACAGATCCACCAAAAGTGATAAAAAAAGTAGGGTAATGTTTTCAACCGAACACAGCCAGGGCTTAAACCCACATTTTCCGGCATGCTGATTTTTAGTTCTAATAAAAAAGGAAAGAACAAAGAACACAATAAAAGCGGCAAAAGTATGGCGCATAAAACTCCATGGCAAAACCTTTTATACTGATATCCAAAATTGCGTCACAGATTATGTATTCTTTGTGTTGTTCTTTTTAAAACTACACGCTCGCAAGAAAGTATAAAACAAAAAAAAAATATCAGTAAATACATACCTTGCAACATAAGGGTCAATTCATTACATTTTTTCACAAGCAATGACTAATAGCAGTAACATAACAGTGTAAGTACCAAGAAATTTACCTCTAGTCTTTTTGACAACCATGCCAGTGCCTTCAGGTCAAACACGCTGGATAGGTTTAGCTCCGGTACAAAAAAAATTCAAACCTGAGAAGTCAAAATTCTAAAATAGTGCAACTAACAAGAGCTTGTGTACCGTGCTGGATAGGTTTACCTCCATCAAAATATTAATTCTGTCGTATTACTCAAGGATGTAACTTATTAGCTTCTATCAATATCTGGAATCAGCAACCGTCCATGATTTATTAGCATTAACACATTTACTGGATGATGTGGCCAATGTGTCATCTAATATTGAATATTGTTGATCTGCATAATTACTAAAAGAGAACAAACAAACATTCTGCATATGTATCACTGAATCTGCATATTATTATCTCTACGTACTGACAAAACCCGTACGAGTTCAACATAGAGACACATAAAAAATAGAGAATTATGTTAATGATTGGCCAAAGAACAAGCAACAGTATAGTGCATCCCATGTCAATTTCCACACTGCCAATGCCGAAATAAGTCTAATCCATGTTTTGCAAACAATGAAGTCTCACCCATGGTTTACAAACAATTTTAAAAATATAAAGAGCCATCCGAGTTGGCAAGTAACATCCATTAAAAAAATTATGCTTTTCAATGACATTCACCTCGACAGGCAAAACTACAAAATGAAATTTGTTGCATCTTTGTTAAACCATCAGATGTATACGAACGGAATCGATCACGTGTTTGGAGAGGAGTTTGGTAGGGTTTTGATCCACAGAAGCAACGGGGAGTGAAAAAGGGACACGTGTGTCATTAAGGGTTTCTATACTGCAACCATGGCGGGCTAACGAGACGAGCCCGGCGGCGTCCTCGGGAGGCCAGGAGCTCCACGCCCTCCGCGATGCCGCTGGCGTAGGTCGAGTCGGTGGCGTCAAATCGCTAGGTCGCCCGCGTCGGTGCCTGAATCGCCGTCGTTGAGCTGCATGTTCATCCACCTGTCGTTGTTGGCATGGCGCACAAGCAAGTTTGCTGACAATAACTAGGTACTATGGGAGCAGCGTACCTATTTATTCCCTAAAATCATTTCCCTTGCTTGTAGACTATCTGAATCATTTATACAGAAGCTACAAATGTTGGTGCAAGCTAGCCATCATCTTCATGAGTTGACCCCAAAAAGCACCCCAAAGCTAACAGTTGGGTCGATCGTATTATCCTTGAAATGTCATTACAAGAAATTCAGTGAACTTCAACTAAAAGCCCGAACGTAGGACGATTAGCTAAAGTAAGTAATGCACACGCAACATCCAAGGTAAATCTCTGGCCTCAAAACTTGGGTTTCCTGTGTGTCATAACAAAATATGGTATTCACACTTAAATATCTATATAAAAGTTTAGAAGTTGTTTTCCACGCTTATCATAAGAATCCTTTTTACAAGATAACTTGGGACTTCATACGCCTTACCAAACTTAGTTCAAAAGCAAACAAATTAAGTGTCTCGTCATAGCGAGCTAGTAACCCTCTAAATCCCACGAATGAAATAGGTACAACCATGAAAGATTTATTTCTTTACTTTATCATTTTTAAACAGCTTGGTTTCACATAACTGGAAACCATTGCGTGGATGCTTGTCCCTCTCCTAGAGCATCGACTCTACAAATATAACACATTTTGTCACTGGGCACTCCTGAATCAGAAGGCACAGGCGTGGAGCACAAGACGCAATAGAGCAGAAGAGAATGATGTACCTGAAACTTCCACACCACATTAAGGTTTGTGGGATTCTTGTCCGGGTGAAACAACTTGGCCTATAGAAACCCAAATATAGCCACCACAGCTAAATTAGAACCAATGAGGCCATGCACATATAGCCAGAATTTGATAGAAGGATCACGCACCTTGTGAGCATACACCATTCCTCCAGCCACTTGTAATGCCACCATGGAGCGAGCTGGGCAGTTGAGATGTATCCGCTGTTGTCTTGGTCAAATGCGCGGAAGGCCTCGGCGACCTGCGAGTGGTTGACGGAGATAGAGGAGCGACAAGGTTAGAGGAGAAGCTGCAAAGGAGAGGGCGACCTCGTCGAACTCGACGGCGCTGTTACCATCACCATGCCGATCTCGTCCCGTGCGGGGAGGAGGCCGAGCGAGTGGAGCAACGCGATTATCTCGAGCCTGCTGATCTTGCCGCCGCCGTCGACGTTGAGCAGGCTGTCCAGGGCAAACGTTTGATCAACGCAGGCAATGCTAATGTGCTGATGGTTCAAGGCAGCACCCATTAATCATCCATATACTGATATACATGTGTTCATGCCTGCACAGGTAGGACATCTGATAGGTGTGTTCATGTAATTCATTAAGTGAAAAAGAAAAGTTGAGTCGTGAAAAACCTCAGAAATACAATGTTCACTGAACGATTTCCAACGGAGAAGAAATCAATGAAAAACTTACCAGCCAGAATAGCAACACCCCACGCGTCCGCACATTCGTCCTTCAATTCAGACTATACGAGACCGTGGAGGAGGGGCCGCGGAGCACGCGTCCAGCACGGCACCATGGGGTCGAGGAGCATGAGTCCATATCGATGAAGGGCGGAATGCGGGGAAGCAAGCATTGGCGAGGCGCGGTCATGGAGGCCGATCAGCGGCCGAGGAGTGGTGGATCCCGACATCCGGTCGCACCGTGCACAGTGGTGGAGGCCGGATCCCGTCAGGAGGGAGGGTACGGGGTCAACGGCGGATGGATCTGAGTGGAGGCCGCGGACATCGCAGCGCCAGTGAAACCGTGGTAGGCGGCGTCGCAGATCGGGAGGCTGCGGCCGCCATGGCGTCGGTGGGGAACGGGGGCAGCGTCGTAGGCGGGAGGGTAAAGGGGTGGGGTGTGATCGTGGGGAGGATTAGGTTTTGTCACGCGGTTTTTTTGTTTTTTTTCCACCGGCTCCCACGGGAATAAAAATCGGTGGGGGTGTGGCAAGGGACTTCCGATCGATGGGGAGGTGAGGGAGGACGAACGAACGATGTACCAACTGCTTCATTAGGAATAGAGAGTCAGTGAATTTTCATCGAACCGCAACTACAGAAAATTGGTGTGTGATGTGTGCAAACGTAAGGGAGAGGTGTACTGCATGCGGGCAAGGCATCACCGGTGAAGTCAGCAAGCAAGCAAAGGTTCTGAAAGTGAGTGAGTCAACTCACTAATTGCGTTTCAAAAGAGCTTTCATAACAGGAAAAATACCCCCCCTCCTCGTTAATCGTTAATGCAGTCTTTGGGCCCTGTATCAACTGCAATAATGACTTACGCCCTACCTCTTCACCATTGTTGCTGACCTTCTTCAACACGGGGGAGACTTGTATGAGATCTCACATTTAGGTGAGATCATGAGATCAACCTTAAAAAATCATATTTAGACATTTCGACAAAATCTGAAATTATTTGACAACATTCATGTGGGGGTATGTCTACAACTTCAAAAAAAATCAGCTCTAAACTTGATGTACATTTAGAGATTCAAAAAAGACAAACTCGAATGTGAATAGTGGCAGCTTGACACTATTCACATTCGAGTTTGTCTTTTTTGTTTCTATTAATGTAAGTTGAATTAGGAGCTAAAACTTTTTGAGGTTGTACATCAAACATTGATGTGTGTCTACAAAAAATTTGAGAATGTTTGAGCATGTATTTTTTTTCAAAAAAAATTGATCTCAGAGATCTCACACAAGTATCCCCCTCTTCAACACATGACCCTGAACGCCCACGATGTCAACATCCTCCGTCATCCCATCTAACCAGATCTTCCTCCCTCAGTTGTACAATATGCAGATGACGATACTCTTATTATCGCGCACGCATCCATCGACGTTGTTGCTCGCCTTAAAACCATTCTTTACGATTTCGCCTTAGCTACCAATCTCGCAGTCAACTTCCATAAAACAACCTTCGCCCCCCTTCACTCAGACCATGATACCACACTTGTGATCACGGGAATCTTCGCCTACTCCATCTCTTCCTTCCCACAAACCCACTAAGCCCCCTCTCTTTCTCACCAACTCCCTCCAGCCCCCGGCATTGTCGTCCAACCCATTGTTCAAGACTTCTAAAAATAACTTACCGCCTTGGTTTCTAATTTACTGTCTCGTGGGGCTAGACATACCCTTCTCTCTTTTGTTCTTGATTCGCTTGTTGTTTTATTTTATGTTTGCCTTCACCCCCCCCCCCCTCCCCAAGTGTTAAACATCGATGTGTTTCGTAGGGCCTTTTCTGGACAGCAAAAGAAACTTGTGCAAGAGCCCAGTGTCTTATTGCTTGGATTTTATTTTTTATATGAAAATGTAAGAAATATGGTGGTCTATGTTGGGAAACGTAGTAGAAAACAATTTTTTTTGCCCTACGATCAACCAGGAACAATATGAAGATGCATATAGGGTTTAGCTCAACGATCGTTACCGACTCCAGAGTGCAGCGAAAGTAGACGTACTTGGAGTCCCTCGAACCGTTGATGACGATCCCGTGAACCGCCCTCGAATGATCCCTCGAACGGAAGACCGAAAGCACGGCCTCTCTACTTGGTTGCAAGCGTACGGTCTTCACGATCCGGCAGCGCTTCGCCGTCCATAGCTAATCGGTGCCGGAGAATTAGAGGGAGGAGATTAGAACTACACTGGGCTTCAAATTATGAGGATTAGAAGAACTAGGTCTAGCTCTAATTAGTCAACTAGGACCAACTAGAACTAGAACTAGATGAACTAGAGTAGGCTCCAAAACTTGTATGACAAAAGTGCCTAGTGTTGGGGAACGTTGCATGGAAAACAAAAAAATTTCTATGCACACGCAAGATCTATCCATGGAGATGCATAGCTACGAGAGGGGGTGTGTGTCTACGTACCATCGTAGACCGTAAGCGGAAGCGTTAGAACAACGCGGTTGATGTCGTCAAACAACTTCACGATCCAACCGACCGAGCACCGAACGTACGGCACCTCCGCGTTCAGCACACGTTCAGCTCGGTGACGTCCTCGACTTCTTGATCCAGCAAGACGGCGAGGTAGTGGATGAGTTCCGGCAGCACGACGGCGTGGTGACGGTGATGGTGATGCTATCTCCGCAGGGCTTTGCCCAAGCACTGCGAAAATATGACCGAGGGACGGAACTGTGGAGGGGGGCGCCGCACACGGCTAAGACAATGTTGTGTCTCCTTTGGGGCGCCCCCTCTCCTCTATTTATATATGTGTAGGGGCTTGGAGTAGAAGGAATAGTGCCACGTCAACAGTAACCGTGAATAGTACACACGTGGACTTGGACTCCAAAGTCCAATCCTATCCCTACTAGGACTCTCCCTTTTTCCTTCCCTAGCTGCGTGGGCTTTTGAGGACTTGGTGCGCCTGGCCCAATAAGGCGAGGGCGCTTCCCTTTAGCCCATGCCAGCCCTTGGGACGTGGTGGACCCACTTGTGGACTTCCGGACCCCTCCGGAATCCTCCGGAACCTTCTGGAAGCTTCCCGGTACAATACCAAAAAAAAACTGCACCTTTTTCCGGAACCCAAAATATGACTTCCCATATATAAATCTTTACCTCTCGACCATTCCGAGACTCCTCGTGATGTCCGGGATCTCATCCGGGACTCCGAACAATATTCGGTTACCAATTCACATAACTCATATAACACTATATCGTCAACGAACGTTAAGCGTGCGGACCCTACGGGTTCGGGAATGATGTAGACATGACTGAGACGCCTCTCCGGTCAATAACCAATAGCGGAACCTGGATGCTCATATTGGTTCCTACATATTCCACGAAGATATTATCGGTCGAACCGCAATGACAACATACATAATTCCCTTTGTCCGTCGGTATGTTACTTGCCCGAGATTCGATCGTCGGTATCTCCATACCTAGTTCAATCTCGTTACTGGCAAGTCTCTTTACTCGTTCCGTAATACATCATCCCGTAACTAACTCCTTAGTCACTTTGCTTGCAAGCTTCTTATGATGTGCATTACCGAGAGGGCCCAGAGATACCTCTCCGAAACACGGAGTGACAAATCCCAGTCTCGATCCATGCCAACTCAACGGACACCTTCGGAGATACCTGTAGAGCATCTTTATGATCACCCAGTTATGTTGTGACGTTTGATAGCACACAAGGTATTCCTCCGGTATCCGGGAGTTGCATGAACTCATGGTCTGAGAAACATGTATTTGACATTCAAGAAAGCAGTAGCAATAAACAGAACGATCATATGCTAAGCTAACGGATGGGTCTTGTCCATCACATCATTCTCCTAATGATGTGATCCCGTTATCAAATGACAACTCATGTCTATGGTTAGGAAACCTTAACCATCTTTGATCAACGAGCTAGTCTAGTAGAGGCTCACTAGGGACACGGTATTTGTTTATGTATTCACACATGTATTTAAGTTTCCGGTCAATACAATTCTAGCATGAATAATAAACCTTTTATCATGAACAAGGAAATATAAAATAATAACAACTTTATTATTGCCTCTAGGGCATATTTCCATCAGTATCCCACTTGCACTAGAGTCAATAATCTAGATTACATAGTAATGAATCTAACTCCCATGGAGTCTTGGTGCTGATCATGTTTTGCTCGTGGAAGAGGCTTAGTCAACGGGTCTGCCACATTCAGATCCGTGTGTATTTTGCAAATTTCTATGTCTCCATCCTTGACATATTCACGAATGGAGTTGAAGCGTCTCTTGATGTGTTTGGTCTTCTTGTGAAACCTGGGCTCCTTGGCTATGGCAATTGCTCCAATGTTGTCACAAAAGATTGTCATTGGACCCGATGCACTAGGTATTATACCTAGATCGGATATGAACTCCTTCATCCAGACTCCTTCATGTGCTGCTTCCGAAGCAGCTATGTATTCCGCTTCACACGTAGATCCCGCCACGACGCTCTGCTTGGAACTGCACCAACTGACAGCTCCACCATTTAATATAAATACGTATCCGGTTTGTGACTTAGAGTCATCCGGATCAGTGTCGAAGCTTGCATCGACGTAACCCTTTACGACGAGCTCTTCGTCACCTCCATAAACGAGAAACATGTCCTTGGTCCTTTTCAGGTACTTCAGGATATTCTTGACCGCTGTCCAGTGATCCACTCCTGGATTACTCTGGTACCTCCCTGCCAAACTTATGGCAAGGCACACATCAGGTCTGGTACACAACATGGCATACATAATAGAACCTATGGCTGAGGCATAGGGAATGATCATTTTCTCTATATCTTCTGCCGTGGTCGGGCATTGAGTCTGACTCAACTTCACACCTTGCAAGACAGGCAAGAACCCTTTCTTTGACTGATCCATTTTGAACTTCTTCAAAACTTTGTCAAGGTATGTGCTTTGTGAAAGTCCTATCAAGCGTCTTGATCTATCCCTATAGATCTTGATGCCCAATATATAAGCAGCTTCACCGAGGTCTTTCATTGAAAAATTCTTATTCAAGTATCCCTTTATGCTATCCAGAAATTCTATATCATTTCCAATCAACAATATGTCATCCACATATAATATTAGAAATGCTACAGAGCTCCCACTCACTTTCTTGTAAATACAGGCTTCACCGTAAGTCTGTACAAAACCATATGCTTTGATCACCTCATTAAAGCGTATATTCCAACTCCGAGATGCTTGCACCAGTCCATGGATGGATCGCTGGAGCTTGCACACTTTGTTAGCACCCTTAGGATCGACAAAACCTTCTGGTTGCATCATATACAACTCTTCTTTGAGAAAACCATTAAGGAATGCAGTTTTGACATCCATTTGCCAGATTTCATAATCATAAAATGCGGCAATTGCTAACATGATTCGGACAGACTTAAGCATCGCTACGGGTGAGAAAGTCTCATCATAGTCAACCCCTTGAACTTGTCGAAAACCTTTCGCGACAAGTCGAGCTTTGTAGACAGTGATATTACCATCAGCATCCGTCTTCCTCTTAAAAATCCATTTATTCTCAATGGCTTGCCGATCATCGGGCAAGTCCACCAAAGTCCACACTTTGTTCTCATACATGGATCCTATCTCAGATTTCATGGCCTCAAGCCATTTGTCGGAATCCGGGCTTATCATAGCTTCTTCATAGTTCGTAGGTTCGCCGTTGTCTAACAACATAACTTCCAGAACAGGATTACCGTACCACTCTGGTGCGGAACGTACTCTGGTCGACCTACGAAGTTCAGTAGTAACTTGATCTGAAGTTTCATGATCTTTATCATTATCTTCCTCTCTTATTTGTGTAGGCATCACGGGAACGGTTTTCTCTGATGAGCTACTTTCCAATTCGAGAGAAGGTACAATTACCTCATCAAGTTCTACTTTCCTCCCACTCACTTCTTTCGAGAGAAACTCCTTCTCTAGAAAGGACCCATTCTTGGCAACAAAGACCTTGCCTTCGGATCTGTGGTAGAAGGTGTACCCAATTGTTTCTTTAGGGTATCCTATGAAGACGCACTTCTCCGCTTTGGGTTCGAGCTTATCAGGTTGAAGCTTTTTCACATAAGCATCGCATCCCCAAACTTTAAGAAACGACAGCGTAGGTTTCTTGCCAAACCATAGTTCATATGGTGTCGTCTCAACGGATTTAGACGGTGCCCTATTTAACATGAATGCAGCTGTCTCTAATGCATAACCCCAAAACGATAGTGGCAAATCGGTAAGAGACATCATAGAACGCACCATATCCAATAAAGTACGGTTACGACGTTCGGACACACCATTACGCTGTGGTGTTCCAGGTGGCGTGAGTTGTGAAACAATTCCACATTTTCTTAAATGAAGGCCAAACTCGTAACTCAAATATTCGCCTCAGCGATCAGATCGTAGAAACTTTATTTTCTTGTTACGATGATTCTCTACTTCACTCTGAAATTCTTTGAACTTTTCAAATGTTTTAGACTTATGTTTCATCAAGTAGATATACCCATATCTACTCAAATCATCTGTGAAGGTTAGAAAATAACGATACCCGCCGCGTGCTTCAACATTCATCGGACCGCATATATCGGTATGTATTATTTCCAACAAATCAGTAGCTCGCTCCATTGTTCCGGAGAACGGAGTTTTAGTCATCTTGCCCATGAGGCATGGTTCGCAAGTATCAAATGATTCATAATCAAGAGATTCCAAAAGTCCATCCGCATGGAGTTTCTTCATGCGTTTTACACCAATATGACCTAAACGGCAGTGCCACAAGTATGTTGCACTATCATTATCAACTTTGCATCTTTTGGCATCAATATTATGAATATGTGTATCACTACGATCGAGATTCAACAAGAATAGACCAGTCACAAAAGGTGCGTGACCATAAAAGATGTTATTCATATAAATAGAACAACCATTATTCTCTAACTTAAATGAATAACCGTCTCGTAATAAACAAGATTCAAATATAATGTTCATGCTCAACGCTGGCACCAAATAACAATTATTGAGGTCTAAAACTAATCCCGAAGGTAGATGTAGAGGTAGCGTGCCGACGGCGATCACATCAACCTTGGAACCATTCCCGACGCGCATCGTCACCTCGTCCTTAGCCAATCTTCACTTATTCCGTAGCTCCTGTTTCGAGTTACAAATATGAGCAACCGAACCAGTATCAAATACCCAGGCGCTACTGCGAGCATTAGTGAGGAACACATCAATAACATGTATATCAAATATACCTTTGCTCACTTTGCCATCCTTCTTATCCGCCAAATACTTGGGGCAGTTCCGCTTCCAGTGACCAGTCCCTTTGCAGTAGAAGCACTCTGTTTCAGGCCTGGGTCCAGCTTTGGGTTTCTTCGTGGGAGCGGCAACTTGCTTGCCGTTCTTCTTGAAGTTCCCCTTCTTTCCCTTGCCCTTTTTCTTGAAACTAGTGGTTTTGTTAACCATCAACACTTGATGCTCCTTCTTGATTTCTACCTCCGCTGATTTCAGCATCGCGAAGAGCTCGGGAATTGTCTTTTCCATCCCTTGCATATTATAGTTCATCACGAAGCCTTTATAGCTTGGTGGCAGTGACTGAAGAACTCTGTCAATAACACTCTCAACCAGAAGATCAATTCCCAGCTGAGTCAAGTGGTTGTGGTACCCAGACATTCTGAGTATGTGTTCACTGACAGAACTGTTCTCCTCCATCTTACAGCTAAAGAACTTGTTGGAGACTTCATATCTCTCAACCCGGGCATTAGCTTGAAATATCAATTTCAGCTCTTGGAACATCTCATATGCTCCATGGCGTTCAAAACGCTTTTGCAGTCCCGGTTCTAAGCCGTAGAGCATGGCACACTGAACTATCGAGTAGTCATCAGATCGAGCCTGCCAGGCGTTCACAACATTTGCAGCAGCTCCTGCAGCAGGTCCATCACCTAGCGGTGCATCAAGGACATAATTCTTCTGTGCAGCAATGAGGATAGTTACGGACCCAGTCCGTGTAGTTGCTACCATCATCTTTCAACTTAGCTTTCTCTAGGAACGCATTAAAATTCAACGGAACAGTAGCACGGCCCATTTATCTACAACATAGATATGCAAATAAACTATCAAGACTAAGTTCATGATAAATTAAGTTCAATTAATCAAATTACTAATGAACTCCCACTTAAATTAACATCCCTCAAGTTAACTAAGTGATACATGATCCAAATCAACTAGCCCATGTCCGATCATCACGTGAGATGGGATAGTCATAAATGGTGAACATCTCCATGTTGATCATATCTACTATATGACTCATGTTTGACCTTTCGGTCTCCAGTGTTTCGAGACCATGTCTGTACATGCTAGGCTCGTCAAGTTTAACCCAAGTATTCTGCTTGTGTAAAACTGGCTTACACCCGTTGTATGTGAAAAGAATCTATCACACCCGATCATCACGAGGTGCTTCGAAACGACGAACTTTAGCAACGGTGCATACTCGGGGAGAACACTTTTATCTTGAAATTTAGTGAAGGGATCATCTTATAATGCTACCGTCGTTCTAAGCAAAATAAGATGCATAAAGGATAAACATCACATGCAATCAAAATATGTGACATGATATGGCCATCATCTTGTGCTTTTGATCTCCATCTCCAAAGCATCGTCATGATCTCCATCGTCACCGGCTCGACACCTTGATCTCCATCGTTGCGTCGTGGTCGTCTCGCCAACTATTGCTTCTACAACTATTGCAAACGCATAGCGATAAAGTAAAGCAATTACATGGCGCTTGCATTTCATACAATAAAGAGACAACCATAAGGCTCCTGCCGGTTGCCGATAAATTACAAAACATGATCATCTCATACAATAACGTATATCACATCATGTCTTGACCATATCACATCACAGCATACCTTGCAAAAACAAGTTAGACGTCCTCTACTTTGTTGTTGCAAGTTTTACGTGGCTGCTACGGGCTTCTAGCAAGAACCGTTCTTACCTACGGCACAAAACCACAACGGTGATTTATCAAGTTTGTTGTTTTAACCTTCAACAAGGACCGGCCGCAGTCAAATTCGATTCAACTAAAGTAGGAGAAACAGACACCTGCCAGCCACCTTGATGCAAAACAAGTTGCATGTCTGTCGGTGAAACCGGTCTCATGTACGTGGACATGTAAGGTTGGTCCGGGCCGCTTCATCTTACAATACCGCCGAATCAAAATAAGACGTTGGTGGTAAGCAGTATGACGATCACCGCCCACAACTCTATGTGTTCTACTCATGCATATCATCTACGCATAGACCGGGCTCATGATGCCACTGTTGGGGAACGTTGCATGGAAAACAAAAAAAATTCTACGCACACGCAAGATCTATCCATGGAGATGCATAGCTACGAGAGGGGGAGTGTGTCTACGTACCCTCGTAGACCGTAAGCGGAAGCGTTAGAACAACGCGGTTGATGTCGTCGAACAACTTCACGATCCAACCGACCGAGCACCGAACGTACGGCACCTCCGCGTTCAGCACACGTTCAGCTCGGTGACGTCCTCGACTTCTTGATCCAGCAAGACGGCGAGGTAGTGGATGAGTTCCGGCAGCACGACGACGTGGTGACGGTGATAGTGATGCTATCTCCGCAGGGCTTCGCCCAAGCACTGCGAAAATATGACCGAGGGACGAAACTGTGGAGGGGGGCGCCGCACACGGCTAAGACAATGTTGTGTCTCCTTTGGGGCGCCCCCTCTCCTCTATTTATATATGTGTAGGGGCTTGGAGTAGAAGGAATAGTGTCACGTGAACAGTAACCATGAATAGTACACACGTGGACTTGGACTCCAAAGTCCAATCCTATTCCTACTAGGACTCTCCCTTTTTCCTTCCCTAGCTGCGTGGGCTTTTGAGGACTTGGTGCGCCTGGCCCAATAAGGCCAGGGCGCCTCCCCTTAGACCATGCCAGCCCTTGGGACGTGGTGGACCCAGTTGTGGACTTCCGGACCCCTCCGGAATCCTCCGGAACCTTCTGGAAGCTTCCAGGTACAATACCGAAAAAAAACTGCAGCTTTTTCCGGAACCCAAAATATGACTTCCCATATATAAATCTTTACCTCTCGACCATTCCGAGACTCCTCGTGACGTCCGGGATCTCATCCGGGACTCCGAACAATATTCGGTTACCAATTCACATAACTCATATAACACTATATCATCAACGAACGTTAAGCATGCGGACCCTACGGGTTCGGGAATGATGTAGACATGACTGAGACGCCTCTCCGGTCAATAACCAATAGCGGAACCTGGATGCTCATATTGGTTCCTACATATTCCATGAAGATCTTATCGGTCGAACTGCAATGACAACATACGTAATTCCCTTTGTCCGTCGGTATGTTACTTGCCCGAGATTCGATCGTCGGTATCTCCATACCTAGTTCAATCTCGTTACCGGCAAGTCTCTTTACTCGTTCCGTAATACATCATCCCGTAACTAACTCCTTAGTCACTTTGCTTGCAAGCTTCTTATGATGTGCATTACCGAGAGGGCCCAGAGATACCTCTCCGAAACACGGAGTGACAAATCCCAGTCTCGATCCATGCCAACTCAACGGACACCTTCGGAGATACCTGTAGAGCATCTTTATGATCACCCAGTTACGTTGTGACGTTTGATAGCACACAAGGTATTCCTCCGGTATCCGGGAGTTGCATGATCTCATGGTCTAA
Source organism: Elymus sibiricus (assembly GCA_039707655.1). Lineage (NCBI taxonomy): Eukaryota > Viridiplantae > Streptophyta > Magnoliopsida > Poales > Poaceae > Elymus > Elymus sibiricus. The sequence goes on along the minus strand of CM077670.1, from coordinate 1,670,243 downwards.
GGAACATGTATTTGACATTCAAGAAAGCAGTACCAGTAAACAGAACGATCATATGCTAAGCTAACGGATGGGTCTTGTCCATCACATCATTCTCCTAATGATGTGATCCCGTTATCAAATGACAACTCATGTCTATGGTTAGGAAACCTTAACCATCTTTGATCAACGAGCTAGTCTAGTAGAGGCTCACTAGGGACACGGTATTTGTTTATGTATTCACACATGTGTTTAAGTTTCCGGTCAATACAATTGTAGCATGAATAATAAACCTTTTATCATGAACAAGGAAATATAAAATAATAACAACTTTATTATTGCCTCTAGGGCATATTTCCATCACCTAGATCCTCTAGTATATATAGGTTGGAGGGGAGGAGGGGCTGCCAAGAGATGGGGAAGGACTCCCCTCCCCTTGTGCCGACCAAGGAGGGAAGGAGGAGTCCTTCCCCCTTCCCAATTCGGCCTCCCACTAAGGAAAAAGGGGGCGCCTCCCCTACATGGGCCAAGGTGGCCCAATTCCCCTTCCACCACTAGGCCTTTTAAAGCATGTTGATATTAAATTAAATATAAAAGCCTCCTAACAATTACTAGAGCCTTTTATTATTAATTTAACACCACCTGAAACATTTTCCACCTATATATTATTAATTTAACACCACCTGAATTTTCTGTAAAGTCAAAAACATGCAGAAAAGATTCATAGGTTAGTCTAGAAAAATAATATAAAATGTTATGAAAAGTATTCAAAAGCGATAATATATAGCATGAAACAATAAAAAATTGTAGATATGTTTGAGACATATCAGCATCCCCAAGCTTAATCTCCGCTCGTCCTCGAGTAGGTAGATGATAAATAAAGATAATTTTTTATGTTGAATGCTACCTAGCATAATCTTAACCAAATGATGTAATTTGGTGTGAACTTAGGATAAAAGTGATTCATTGCAATAGTCTATCAATTTGAAATTAAAATAGTGATATATGAGCATGCAAATAAACAATCATTGCCTTTCGAGAATAAATATGCTAAAGGAAGTGACTCTGTACTTAAAATTAGGCAGGTGTATCATGGAGAGCATAGCACGCTAAGTGTTCCTTGTGTAATGGCAATCAAATCATGAGCTGACCCAGGTGCATGACAAGGCACAGAGGCTACGCTCACCTCGAACTAGTTGTTAACCCCCAATGCAATACTTGAGCGCGAGCTAAGATCCTTTAACACTTCGGATGACAGATATAATGGTGGTAGAGATTTATAGAAGACAAAAAGTATAAGAAAGTCTCACACTAGTGCAGCAGACTGTTAGGCAATGGAGAGGCCTTTCAGTCGATATTAATGCGTGGAGTAGTGATTGCCATGTAACGAATGCACTAGAGCTATGAATGTATGAAAGCTCTCTAAATGAACTAAAATAGGGTGTGCATCCAACTTGCTTGCTCATGAGGACCTCGAGCATTTGAGGAAGCTCGTCATCAGAATATACAAGCAAAGTTCTTATAATGTAAATATCCCCACTCGTATGACAATGATAAATATGAAACCTCTCTATATGAAGAACATGGTGCTACTTTGAAGCACAAATGTGTACAAAAGGATAGTAGTGTGCCCCCTCTCTCTTTATTCTCTCATTTTTTATGGGCGCTTTTTGGCCTCCTTTTCTCTCTCTTTTCTTATTCCTTGCCAGGGAGGGGCACACTCTAGATAACATTACACTTTATTTACTCATAACTCAGAATGTAAATGATAACATTAGACTTCATCAGGGTTGTGATGGCGTTTAATGGTACTGCCCTAGAGTTTCTCGAGTGCTTCGATCCTCCTACAAACGAATTTGTGGATGGTGAGGTCACACCATCTCCAAATACTAGCTCTATAGAAGTACATAGAATCCAGATCTATACATGACATAGTGATCCACAAAAAAATTAATAATTGTTTGTTCTTATTTGTACCCAACATCAACCAATCAGCCTTCCATTTGACGTATTAAACATTTTATATGTTGGAACTCCCACTATATAGAGTCAACTTGTATTGGTCACCAACGAAGGCTAACAGAATCATCTTGCATGACACGCATCCTAGTTCGATGTAATGATAACCCCTAGTTAGCAGGTCTCTAGGATAGTTCATGAGCACCTACACCACCCCTGTCTCAAAGTTTTTTTGTTGCCTTTGTACTCCTAGGTCTGGACCACTAGTACTACAACAAACCACTAAAAGCCCTTCATCTTAAATGTGTCACAAAAATGGCGATGGACGCTCAATCTATAATTGCATATGCACCATGATAAGGATAAAACTATGCAATATAATTTTCATTGTAGTCGACCACTTTCAACACTGTGAAACCATAGTAAAAAGTTGGAATTCTTAGAATAAGAACAAAAATGTTGAACACATTCATAGCCTAAGAGGCCACACTGTCTTAGAATTCAAAACGTTGTTGTATTTTTTTTAGATAATCTTAGCTTTTGGTTAAGTATTATGGATCGAGCATATTACGTAAACTATTGACAGATAGACTCAAAACACCTGAGAAAATGAAACAAGACTGTTGCATAATGACAACTCCGAGTTTCCGTAATAAATTTCAATTTATTTAAACAAAAGTGAATTGCAGCATAATCAGAAGAAGAAAAATGGAACGAGTAAAAAAAGGTTATATCGGAATCATTTTTCTTGTTGTACTACCTTCAATACTTGCTCCAAAACAAACGACATGTGCAGTGCTAAGTTTGTTAACGTAATCTCATATAAAAATTAGGAAAACAACAAGCATTTTTTAGATTTATCGGGATCCTTCTTTAAAGTTTGAATGATTGGGTCACTTTCTTATTATATATATTCAGAGCTAATGCCAATTGGTTGTCATCATAAAAAAGTCTTTGGGGTTTTCAATATGTATTACATGAACAATTTATTTTTGACTAGAATAGTTTTTTATTACACTTAACATACTTGACTACATAGCACTAACATAATAAGATACAATTATAAGTTTATCGTTTTCAACAATTCCACTATTTTACTACACAATTATGTGAATTGTCTCCCTTTTGAAACGTCATGTTTAAAATTATTTGATTAACTCGACTATCAAGATTGAATAATAAGGTATACATTTGTTTGCATCGATGTATTAATTTGTTTAAAAGATGAATATAGTGTATATATGCATTCTATGGTCTATTTTTATATAATTAAATATCTTCACAATGATTTCTAAAGTATATCGTCTAATAAATATGTTGATGAGTGTTTTTAGGGTATGATTGTCTATGTTAAGTGCAAGGTAAGGAAACAGCGTAATTTATAGGGTATATTTCCACTCTTAGGTTTAACTAAGTAGAATGGTCTGGAGTCCAGGAGGTGCAGATAAGGATTTTTCTTGAATCTTTTGTACTACTCATTTTATCTCGATTTCCATGGTCAAATATTCATTTCATTTCACATGGGTTTATTAATCAACCGACAATGGATGTGTACTCTATAAAATCAAAATTACACCATTCATGCTTTATATTTAGCACTGCTAGTTACAAATATGCATGAAAATTTAAAACATAATCTATATGATTGAAATCTCGTGTATTCAATTTTTCGTTAATTGTTTCATATGGTGTATACGAACGGTGCAATTGAACCTGCCTGGCTCAAGACAAATGCATGGCCTCAGATGACCACAAATCGAGCATGGTTGGGAGGATCTATATTGACAGCAAAAGGTTTCCCAAGATCACGGCTTTCAGAATTTGATTTACTTCCTCTAGAACTCTACTCTAGAAAAGTGTCTCTTCATCGTCACAATCCACTTCACAATTGCACTTTATGGATAGACGTAGTCCGAGTTGATATCCTTCACCACTTTCAAACAATTTGACGACACATGCACATGATTTAAGTGAAGATCAAGCACCAAAGATAGAACTTCACTGTAGGCCATAGCTAAACCCCATGCTCATATTGTCAAACTGATGTTGTTGCACCCTTTGATGTTGAGCGTGAAATAGCTACATTCACGTTGATTTTCATCGTGCTTTGTTTTGACTTCACCTAGGAGTGCCTTCGAGCTTCGCCTCGTATGTAGCTTCTTCTCCTCAGGTCCTCCAGTCTCCCGACTCCGTGTGTGGTCAACGAGGGTTTTTTGTATGAAGGCCATTGTAGAGAGCGGGCTCTTCTTGGTGCACATCTCATGGGACACTTTTCTCCGAGACCACCATATTGCCCAAGTGTCACGAAAACTTTGCCAAAGTCATAATTTTATTTTTGAAAATAAGGTTGACCCCGACATATGTATGATTGTGAATATGAAGTCAACATGCAATAGGGTCTCTTCAAGATCAATTTTCATAAAAGTGAATTGTTTTGCTTTGGCGACGCTCAAGACGATGCCCACCTGTACGCTGAACTGTTCGGATGTGGGTTGGGCCAGTTTCCGATCACATATTTGGGGATACCGATACATTATCGGAGACTCACAAATGCTGAATGGAAACACGTCGAGGAGAGACTGCGAAAAAGACTTAGTAGTTGGAAAGGTAAACTGCTGTCTCTGGGTGGAAGATTGGTCTTCATAAATTCAGTACTAAGTAATATGGTACTATATATGATTTCCTTCTTCCAGTTGCCGAAAGGAGTCTTACATAGATTGGATTATTTTCGATCAAGATTCTTTTGGCAAGGAGATAGCGAGAGAAAGAAGTATCGACTGGCAAAATTGAGTGTGGTTTGCCATCCCAAAGACCAAGGCGGGTTGGGCATTCATGAACTTGAGATTAAGAATAGGGCCCTCCTCGACAAATGGTTGTTTAAATTACTGACGGAAGATGGTGTATGGCAAACCCTCCTAAGGAGAAAATATGTGGGTTCCAAGGCGGTATCCCAACTATAATGGAAGCCTGGGGATTCCCACTTTTGGGCGGGTGTAATGGCTACGAAGAAATATTTCTTTTGCTATGGATCCTTCTCGATTATGGACGGCTCAGAAATTAGATTCTGGGAGGACAAGTGGCTAGGAGATACCACACTCCGGGAACAATATCCGGCTCTATACAACATTGTGCGCCACAAGGGTGATACTATCACCACGGTAATGCAATCATTTCCACCAAATGTGACGTTCAGAAGAGATTTAATTGGACCCAGACTACAGTTGTGGAACATCCTGCTCCAGCGGTTGTCCACGGTGCAACTGTCACATGGGTCTGATGTTTTCCGATGGAACCTCCAGGGGAATGGACAATTCTCAGCGGAGTCAATGTATAGAGCGTTAATCCAGTCTGATGTGTCAGTTGATAATAACAAGAAGATCTGGAAGATGAAGATACCTCTTAAGAATAAAATCTTTGCATGGTATCTTCGTCGCGGAGTCATTCTTACTAAAGATAACCTTATTAAGAGGAATTGGCATGGAAGTACGCAATGTGTCTTTTGTCACCATGATGAGACAATGAAACATTTATTCTTCCAATGCAAATTGGCTCGTTTTATATGGTCAGTCATCCAAATAGCTTCTGGCTTGTATCCTCCTTGTAGTGTTGCTAATGTATTTGGCAACTGGTTACATGGGATTGATCACAAGTTTAGAACTCTTCTCAGGGTGGAAGCGCTTGCCGTTATTTGGTCGCTTTGGCTATGTAGAAATGATAAGGTTTTTAATGATAAAAGTACTTCTCTGATGCAGGTTATCTACGGATGTACCGAGACTCTTCGTTTATGGTCCTCTCTACAACGCGTGGAGAATCGAGACCTGTTTACGGAGGTGTGTACACGATTGGAGGCTACGGCGAGGGATACTTTTACCCAACATGGGTGGCAGCATGATCTTAGGATTGGCCCCCCTACGCTTTAGGTGTTATACGGACTCTACATGTCTCTTTGTATTTCGCCTTTTTTCTTTTTTCGTTTGTGTGAGACGACCTTTTTTGGCTGTGTGCATCTTAGTTATGCAGAGGCCGGGTGTAATGCTTAAATCTTTTAAGTAATATAAAGCGCCCCTTTTCGAAAAAATGCAATAGGGTCTCTTTAGGCAGAAAACCCCACTGCTTAGCATCCAACACGTTAAAGTATTAGGCCCCGACATAGATAATTAATTTTGAGCCCACCAATGCCGATATTGTTCTTATTTTTGAAACAAGAAATTTGAACACAAGGGAGCTTAAATAAAACAATCCATATATTTATGTGATGGTTTTCTCAAAATTTCCAGGATGGGGTCTGCTTGCAACATATAAACAACAAGTGCATACATGTTGGCACAATTAATGGTACATTATCAGGATGATGTGCGACTGGATTAATGATTGGGCTGTTTTGCAGAAAAAAAATTCATTAATCCACATATAAACAACAAGTGCATACAAGTGCATACATATTACCTTCAGATCAAAAAATGTTCGTGATCCCATGTATGTTGGCACAATCATGGGATCACGAACATTTTTTGATCTGAAGATAATATCATTTCTACATTTTCAAATCGCCCAAAAAAGAGCAGCAACTCCCACTAAAACTAAACTTTTCTCAGTTTTATGAAATGTTTTTATCCAAACATTCAAACATTCAGTTAGCCCTCTCGGGGTTGTCCTGAGATCAAAAGCACATTTGATCAGGCTCCAAATTAGTCTAGCAGCAGAACATTCAAAAAATAAATGATCAATAGTCTTCTCTTGTCCACAAAATACACATTCTTTTCTCCCCTTCCACCCTATTTTGATCAGATTGTCTTTGGTCAGAATACTTTTTCTAGCAACCAACCACAGGAACATTTTAATCTTGGCAGGTATTCTAATCTTCCACACAAATTTATGTGGAAAACCTGTATTAGATTTGACCAGAAATGAGTATAGGGATTTAACAGAAAATTTCCCATCTTTAGTAAGCATCCACACAGGGGTATCCCTGCCATCATACATTCTAACCTCTTCACACCTAGCTTTAAGACTGTTCCACACTCCCAAAGCATCCCCAGTGAGAGCTCTTCTGAATGTGAAATTTTCCCAACCTCTCTCAATTGCCTCAGCTACCGAAATTTTGTGATCGAAACTAATATTGTAAAGTCTGGGATAGGCTTCTTTCAAAGGTTTGGAGCCCACCCACCAATCTTCCCAAAATCTAGTATTTTTACCATCACCTAGTTTCTTCTTAACATGTTGGTAATATAAATCTTTCACTTTAAGCAGACTACCCCAGAACTGGGAATCCCCAGGTTTCTTGGTAATCCCAAAGATGCATTTATTGTTAGCATACTTGTTCAGCAAGATATTGGTCCAGATCCCATTCTCTGTTTCCAGCTTCCATAGCCACTTAGCTAACAGTGCTTTGTTCATGAGATCCAGATCCAAAATGCCCAGCCCTCCTTGATCCTTTGGGAGGCAGCAGGTCTTCCAATTCACCAAATGGTATTTTTTTTCTTATCTTCATTTTCTTGCCAAACAAGTCTAGCTCTAAAGAAATCTGCCTTCTTACTAATCCCAACAGGGAGAGGATAAAAGGACATCATGAATAAAGGTATGTTAGTTAAACAAGACTGGGCCAGAGTTACTATGCCTGCCATATTCAGGAGTCTCCCTTGCCAGCAAGCACATTGTGACGCCCCCGACTCGACCGTGCACTAATCATACACGCAAATGCACACGATCAGGCCCGGGGACTCACGGGAAGATATCACAACACAACTCCAGACACAAAATAAAATAATACAAGCTTTATATTACAACCCAGGGGCCTCGAGGGCTCGAATACATAAGCTCGAGTTACACAAGCATCAACGGAAGCATTAGTATCTGAGTACAGACATAGTTAGACAAGTCTGCCTTAAGAAGGCTGAGCAAAACAACGACATTTGATCAAAAAGGCGCAGGCCTCCTGCCTGGGAGCCTCCTATCTACTCCTGGTCGTCGGCCTCCACGTAGTAGTAGGCTCCGCCAGTGTAGTAGTAGTCATCGACGGGATCAGCTGGCTCCGGGGCTCCATCATCTGATCGCAGCAATCGGGTATGGGGAAAAGGAGGTAGCAAAGCAACCGTGAGTACTCATCCAAAGTACTCGCAAGACTTACATCAGATCTATGCTAAGTATGCATCGGTATCAAAGGGAAGGGGCTGTATCTGTGGACTATATTGCAGAAATGCCAGAATAGAGGGGAAGGCGTAGCCTATCGAAGACTAGCATCTTCAGCGTCTTGCAGCATTAGAAGAGTGTAGATTAGTACATAAATATAGTAGTAGCAACAAGTATAATAGTAACCATGCCCGAGATCCTTCCTCGACTCCCTGCGAGAAAGCAATCCCGGAGCTAATATTTTATTAAGTACAAAAGTATCCAGTTTAAGTTGTAGTAGATCGGGATACAACACTGAGCGTCCTGTTACCGTGGAGACGGCTATTCGAATAGATAATCTTCCCTGCAGGGGTGCACTACTATTACCCAACACGCTCGATTAACTCTGGCTGGACACACTTTTCTCGGTCATGCCCGGCCTCGGCTGATCGACACGACGTAGTCCTACCTAGGCTCCGCAGAGAGGTCCCCGCCGGTCTACATCCTAAGTGCTCAGGGGTCTTGGGCCCATCGCCCTTTGCACTCCGGGTCGTTGCGTGCAGGGCGAATCCAGGCGCCACCTCTCTCCTGGATGGCGCCGGCCCACCCGTGCCGCAATGCTGAATTGGACGTCTTACAGAGCCTTCGGCTGATACATACGGCGCCGAGGGCCCCATTAAACCATGATCCCGCGTGGTGGTAGTGCGTATAGGCCAGTGGCCAACTTAGATCAAATACCCAAATCCGTTAAGCGTGTTATTAGTATCTCGTGGACATGAACAAGGCTCAAGGCTCACCTCCGACACCCTGTCGCACCGACTTGGTAACCCGCGGTCCAACGACCAGGGACCAGGCCCACCTCTCTCCTAGGTGGTCTCCACCTGCCCTGTCGTTCCACCACAATAATCTCTCACGGGTGCCCTTGGGTCAACCCGACTTCAACAAAGGTCTGAGGTGAATGTCAAGGTACCCGTGTGTCCGTAACATCAAGGGGGAATCCGAGGAATCACCCTCATTGGATTCCCACTCGACGTATCCGTCAAGGTGAACTTGGAGAAATCACCCTCGATAAGTTCATACTTGAGGGGCTGCACGACAGAGGCATCATCGGAGGTGGTGAAAGAGTAATCACCCTCGATAACCCACAACCGACTAGCTACGCTACAGAGATATCATCAGGAGTGAGGTAGGAGGTATCATCCTCGGCACTCGATGGTAGCTCTGCAGAGTCGTACAACTAAGGGGGTGTGCCGTGCTGTGTAGGTCTCTGTACATCGATCACACTGATCGAGTCACCGGTGGTAAAGCATGGCAACAAGGACAAGGGTGCGGGGCCACTGATGGATCATTAACCAGACTATACTAAGCATTTAGGTCAACAGGTAAAGTGTCAACAGCAGGTTACAAAATCAGGCTATGCATCAGAATAGGAGCAATCAATTACAGTAGCAAAATCTAATGCAAGCATGGGGAAGAAGGAATAGGTGATATAGGAATGATCAAGGGGGTTTACTTGCCTGGAAGCTCTGCGGTAAAAGAGGGGTCGTCGGTGGAGTAGCAGTCCTCGGGGGCAACGTCGGTCTCGGGGTCTACCGGAGAGAAGAGGGAGAGGAAACAGATAAATACATAGCAAACAAATGCACTCACAGAGCACGACATGGCAATAGGCAATGCAGGGGGTGACCTAATACATCCCTAAACCATTTTAGTTAAATTTAGGAATTAATTTGGAATTATTTACCGGAGCTCAGGCACTATTCATCTATCGAAAACATGCAAAAAGTTCCATGTTCATCTACTTAGAGGGTTCTAACATGAGTGCAGATGACATATTCGGATTCGTTGGATTTTTCTGATCATTTTTCATATATAAATTATTTTCATCCTACGGATTATTTTATATGATTTTTCAAAGTTTTAATCATTTTCTGGAATTTCTGGAATTAACTTAATTCGCAAATCATTTAAATATTAATTGCTATGGGTACACAAAAGTGTACCCAGAAATGTGCACCAGAGACTGACAGTGGGGCCAGTTGACCCAGTCAAAGTTTGACTGGTCAACGGCTACTGTTCATGGGGCCCACCTGCAATGCCTCATATTGTATTTTTTTTTTCTTTTCTCTTTTCTCATTTTTTTAATGGGTCGGCCCCACTGGTCAGTGGCACGGCGGCCATGGGCGCCAGCAAGCGACGACGGGCGCGGTGAGGGCGTGGTCGGGCGAGCACACGACGCGGGAGCGCGCAAGCAGGTGCGGGCGACGGGGCGCGCGGGACGCGGGCGCGGGGTTGGCGCGTGCCGCGGCCAGCGCGCGGGCTGGGCGCGGGGAGCGGCGGACGGGCGCGGGCTGGGGCGTGGCAGCGCGCGCAGGAGGCTCGCGGGGCGCAGCCGCGGGGTGGTGAGCGCGGCCAGGAGCACGAGCTCCGGTGCTCGGCCACGGCGGCGATACAGAGGGGGAAAAGGGGGGAATAGGTGTGGCTCACAGGGAGGAGGCCGGTGGACAAACTTGCCGAGGCCGAGGAATCTCCAGCGAGGAGATCGACGGCGATGGCCGCGGCGGCCGTGGCGAGGAAGAGTGAGCAGGCGTCGTGGGGGCGGCCTCCCGACCTCGATCCGGTGGAGCGGGCGACGGAGACGAAGGCGTCGGCGCTCCCGGACAAGGCGGTGCGGCGCGGGGTAGCCAGTGGCCACAGGATCGACGGCGTCGCGGCGATGGGTTCGTTCGGGCTCGAACCAAATCGAGGCAGAGAGGGAGGGCGAGGGGATTAGAGGCTAGGGTTCGCGGGGGGAACCAAATCGTCGATATGTAGGAGGACAGGGAGGCGCCGATGGTCGGCACGTGGCCGTGGCCGGGTGATGGCCGCCACGGCTCCCTGCCTCCCACTGTAGAGGGAGGTTGAAGACAGGGGAGGTGGCTGGGCCGGCGGGGCACTGTGGCCACTAGGGCCCATATGCATAGTAGTTAGTTAGGCCTTTCCCCTTTTTTTATCTTCTGTTGATTTATTTCACCACTGTTTTGCATTTCTTCTTGTACCAAATGAGTTTTGTAAAATGTGGAGCCTTGCCACTTATTTACATTGCAACATTTAGCACTGCCACAAAAAGTTTGGAGGCATGACGATTTCATTTGAATTTTGCTTAAATAGAAGTGGATTAATTATTGCTGTTTTGGTACTGTTTTTGGATGTTAGGGTAAATTTGGAAATCCAAATAATGTTGGTTTTATTTTTATAACTGCTTTGGGATTATTTGCAATATTATGAACTATTTTGTTTGCATGTTTGAAAATGTAAATAGTTGACTTGAAATTCAAATTTGGATTTTGAGTTTGAATTCTAAGACAAGTGGCACTTGTGCTTTACAAAAGATGCTGACTTGGCATTGATCATGATGGATCACTGTAGCACATTACAAGGGGGTGTTACACACATCTTTTTTCAATTTTTTCTGTTACTGTCTTCCAGAATTTATTACCCAATCTAACATCTGAAACAGGCAAACCTAGGTATTTTAAGGGTATTTTTCCCACTGGACATGTGAAGATCTCCTGGTATATTTCTGATTTATTTTTTGCCTCCCCAAAGAGGATGAGTTCACTCTTAATGAAAATTAATTGTGAGACCTGACATCTGCTCAAAGGCTGTCAAAATGAATTTTAAGTTTCTTGCACTCTCTTCATCATCTTGTATTAAGAAGATAGTGTCATTAGCATATTGTAACATGTTAACCCCATTATTACCTAATTCAAACAAGACCCCTTTCATAAACCCCTCCTGCTTGGCTTTGTCCAAAATGATGGCCAAAGCATCTGCAGCTAAATCAAAAAGAAGAGGGGACATAGAGTCCCCTTGCCTCAGTCCTTTGTGGGTTTTAAAGTAAGGTCCTATAACATCATTAATCTTCACTCCTACATGACCCCCAATCATGGTGTACATCACAAGATCACACCACTTGTCAGGGAATTTTTTGAGTTTCAGCATTTGATAAATGAAAGGCCACTTGATTTTATCATATGCTTTTTCAAAGTCCACCTTAAAGAGGAGAGCACTTTGTTTCTTATGATGAATGGTGTTTAAAGCCTCATGTAACACCACCACCCCCTCCATTATGTATCTCCCTTTGATAAAGGCTGTTTGAGTAGGAGAAATAATAGGCTTAACCACTTTGCTTAATCTGTTCATCAAGACTTTAGTGATGATTTTAAAGCTTACATTAAGTAAACAAATTGGCCTAAATTTCTGGATTTGTTTAGCATCTTTGACTTTAGGGACCAAGGTGATGATCCCATAATTAAGCCTGGATATGTCTAGCTCCCCAGAATGAAAATCATCTAGAAGTCCTTTTAAATCCCACTTCACATCCTCCCAAAAGTGCTGATAAAAGTCTGCAGGCAGACCATCAGGTCCAGGGCTTTTGTTCTTCTCGATACTTAAAACCACCTCATATAATTCTTCCATAGTAAAAGGTTCTATTAACATCTCAGCCTGTTCCCTAGATATTCCAGGTGCATCTTGTATATTTAAATTCACAGTAGCCACCTCAGGGTGGCCAAACAGTTGCTTATAAAAGTCTGTTGCATATTTAATAAGATCATCATCCCCCTCAATCACCCCCTCATCCTGTGTAAGAGAGAAGATTTTTTTTCTTCTTTTCCCATTTACCTTAGCATTATAGTATTTGGTATTGCTGTCACCATCTCTGATTTCCTTATCTTTATATCTCTGCAACCATTTCATCTCCTCTTGTTTGAGGAGTCTATGTAGTTGAGCCCTTAATTCTTTCTGTTCATTTCTGTCATGTGCAGACAACCCCATGATCTCTGCATGTTTATCAATATTATCAAGCTTGGTAAGAATCTCTCTCTTGAGTTTTCTATACCAAGCATCAGAATTAAGTACCCATCCCCTAGTTTTTTTCCTAAGAATTCTAAGTTTTTGTTGCCATTTTTCAATGTGGCTACGAAAAACTTGAGTGTTCCAGATTTTTGTAATAAATTCCTTGAAACCATCCCTCAGCATCCAAGCATTTTCAAATCGGAATATGGAGTTTATCTGGTTCCTCTCTCCAGTATCTATAATCAGAGGAGTATGGTCAGATAACTCCCTTTCCAATGACTGAACCACGAACAAAGGATAATGATCTTCCCAGTCTGGGCAAATAAGAATTCTATCTAGCTTTTCATAAGTAGGGTCATTTTGATTATTAGCCCATGTATAGTTTCTCCCATTAAGTGCAAGTTCTTTCAGGCCAGCATGCTCAATAATAACATTAAAGACAAAACTCCAGTGGTTATTTCCACTAGGTTTGTTTTTATCACTACTATTCCCGATGATGTTGAAAACACCTCCAATCATACAGGGAACAGCAACATTATCCTGATAAATCCTGGACAGTTCTGCCAGATAAGCAGCTTTTCCAGCCTCTTGAGCATCACCATATACCACCACCAAGTTCCACTCAAATTTAGCTTTTTTATCAAACAGCAAAATCATAATGCAATAAACACCAATTTCAACATTAATAATATCAAAGTTATCACAATTAATCCCCACCAACCCCACCCCCCCCCCCCAGATCCCCCTCGTGGTTGAGACCATTTCCAATCAAAATTTCTACCCCCACAAAGATTATGCAGCTCATTTTTAGTGAAGTCAAGTTTAATAGTTTCTTGAATCCCCACAAAATCTGTTCTCTTCCCACAAATGACCTCTCTAATGAAGCTTCTTTTGATATCCTGCCCACTCCCCCTAACATTCCAAAACATACCTATCATTTTTTCTTATTCTTTTTCCTTTTCACACCTCCAATACAAACAACAGACTTCACACAGGAAACCCCTGGTGAGCCACTGTTGTTTTTCCTTCCACTAGTGAATATGTTTTTGAGATGAGCAAGGTAATCCATCTCAAGCTCAGCATCAGAATGATCATCATCAGAGCATATCTCCTTCAAATCTACATCACTAGTGTCAATAAGCTCATTATCTCTTTTTCCTCCTCTCTTTTTTCCTTAGCTATATGTTGATAGTAAAAATCTTTCCTACATTGTTCCATTTTAGCAATAATGTCCAGATTCTGGTCTATCATGCTAATTGAGCACCCTAAGTCAATACCAATTTTATCTGCCATGAAAAAAAGAGAAGCATTGTCACAATCAAGTTCAGAATCCATACCATAATTGTCTTTTGCAGCAGCTCTTTCTTTAGCCAGCTCCTCAATCTTAGCATCTTGTTTGTCTATCAATCTGTCACATCTCCTCAAATTGTCCTCCAAACGGTTATCAACCTCTTTTTCTTCACCAGCCTCACTAGATTTTACTCCCACCTTTGTTCCTGTTCAAGTAATGGATGATCTACCAGCAGCAGCAGAGGTGTGGTGTGCACATATGTGTTGGTGAACCGGTGGTGACGGCCGGAATGAAAGCAGGCCTGCGGGCAGATTCCGAGAAGGTTCATCATGGTTGCACCCATCGCAGCCCCTGAATCGTGATGAATGGACGGAGTGCCCTCTTTCTTTCTTTCTGGATGGTCGACTGTTTGTTGTAGCTAGACTAGACTAGACTGGACTGTGGCTCCAGCCAGCCGTACGTTTGCTACTTTCTTTCTCTGGGACGGGGCCGGACCGGGACCGGGACCGGCGGCGATCGATGACATGCATATGCATATTGATTCCTTCCGTCGATCTCGATCTCAGCTCACTTAGCAGCCCTACTTACGTGTAATGCTGTGCATGCATATCAATGAAGCTTCCAGGTAGGATCCATGTATTGAAAATGTATAAGCATTGCGATTGAAAAGTGAAAACCCATCACCGATTGTATTATTGGCGGCAAATTAACCGATCGACCCTTCAAATATATGGTAGAGGGTCGAGTCGGTGGTTGAAATCCTCAAGCATCAGAATGCACCACGTACGATCTTCATCGATCGTCCGTCGATGAGCTCGCAGGCTCTCTCTCGTACACATTATATAATCTACGTACATACGTACGTACCTAGCTAGTAAGCATATGGCCGGCCGGAATGCATACGCAGCTAGGTTGCATCCGCGCCCGATCGAGCATGCATGCAGGTTGATGTTGCCGGCCGGCCGGGATGATACAGTAGGTAAGTATTATCGATCCATGGAGCGGTCGATGATGTACTACTTGTTGGATTTGTCGTGGTCGTGGAGCATGGATTGCAGCACGTCGTCGTCCAGGTACTCGAACTCGATCACCCCGCTCTGCCCCTGCTGCTGATTCTGCCTCGCCGCCGACGAGGAAGAGGCGCCGCCCTGGCGCCTGGCCTCTGCCTCGTAGACGTGCGCCCGGTCGGGGAAGTTGAGCACGGCGTTGCGGCCGCGCATGGAGTAGGCGGAGCGGTCGTACGCCGCGGCGGCCTCCTCGGCGGTGTCGAAGGTGCCCAGCCATATGCGGACGCCGTGCCTGCTAGAGTCCCGGATCTCCGCCGCGAACTTGCCCCATGGCCGGCGACGCACCCCGCGGTACTTGGTCGGCTCGCCGCCTCCACCGGAACCTTCTCCGCCCTCCATTAAACTAGTAACGAAATGAAGAAGCTGGAAGTGAGGTTTGGGGAGTAGTAAGTAACCCTAGCTAGCTAGCAAATCAGTGATGGATGGTGGAGCTTGGAGGGAAGGGGAGTGAGAGAATGAAGTGCTGCTGATGCGGATGGATGGTGGTGAGGGAGAAGGCGGGGGGAGGGGAAAGGGTTTAAAAAGGGGTGGGAAAGGGACATGTCAATACTATTTGGAGGTGGGCCCGGCACGTGCGGAATCCAAACCATTCCGAACGAATCCGACCATTCCCCCGGGTAGCGTAAAGGCATACGTCCCCTCTACGTCTGCCTAGGCAGCTTCACCTCGTCGATTAGTCCTAGTAGTATGCATACCAAAGTTTCTTTTTATAACTATAATCTCCAGATGTATGTGCTAGTATATAGTATTTGGCAGTAGTAGCATGTAGACACAACACTTATTCAATTACATGCATGCACCTAAAAGGACACATACGTACATGGCTGTAAAATTGTGTATGATCCTCCCTAGTTTTCTGGAAAACGTGGTGGATTACAAATTGATGTGGCTTGCCGTAAATATTGGGTTGCAAATTAGTATACAAGATATTGTAAAGCATCGTGACAACGACATTGCTTTGCTGTGATTTTCTAGATTTGTTTAATGTTCTTTCTTCTTTCTTGGTTGTTTTTGTTTTCTTTTTACCTGCTTTGATATGTTGTATTGCTGTTACTTAATCAGTAAAGCCAAATCACTGGTTAACATATTATTCCACACATATGATCAATAGAATAACATATGCATGCGCCTCTTCAAAATTCCCTGCCAGTTTAACACACGCTCATCGTACTGGTAGGAAGACGCACCCCTTCTGGTTGGCGTTCGCACCGGTGGCTTGGACCCTATGGACTATACGTAATAAGATGATTATTATCGAGCGGGTATTCTTACGGCGTGCTTCTGACTTTGTGTTTAAATTCTTGACATTTTTGCTAGTATATTGGAACCTTCTATGTAGGCAACGGGATAGAGACCCGCTAGGTGGCATGCTGGTAGGTCTTCAGGTGGTCGGCCGGCAGTTAACTCCGAGGTGTCGTGTATTGATCTGTTTTCCGCTTTTGGGCATATCTTATGTTTTTGCCCCTGCAGACCTCTTATTTCTTTTGCTCATACTTGTATTTCTGGTTGTATGGATTTCTTGCCGCCTCTGCGCCTATTGAAGACCGGGTCAAAGTTGTGGAGTTTGAAGATTGACAAAATCATCATGGGCGCCTCGCTATTTAATGTCGTCTCCCACTGAAAGATTAATCCGCATTAACGAGACACCAAATTAAGCGTGAAAGCTAGGGTTTGATACTTGTTGGGCTGGGTGTACCACCATCCTGGCATCCCCTTCCCATCCAACCATTGGTTGGTCCTCTGCGTCGTGCTTTTCCATAACAAGATATTCCAAAAAGGGTTATTTGTGTGTGTGCATTAGTTTTATTTAGATATTACTTACATCTCAGGCCTTTTTTTCTGCTTGTATGCATGAGGTGGATCGATCGTATACACGACGTATGTGGGCGGGGAAGGAAGGGGAGGAGAGGATGAGAATGGAGACAATTAAGGTTCGTAGGTAGACAGTGAGGTGGAAGGTGATGACATGAACACACCTGTCCATCCTCACTTTCACCTGCAGGTGATGAGGTGAGTGAGGTTGCATCCATGCATGCATGCGCTGACTAGTATGACGGGCAATTATGGTCTGACTTGACGACTCACCTTGAATAAATCGGTCGGTTAGCTCCAACTGACAACTCCAAGCCATGCAATTAGTGCGTGCTGGCGGCGACCCCGTCAACGTCAACCTCTTCCCGTCTGATGGATCGATGACATACATGCACGCATATGCATCTGTGGTGTCTTTTTGCTACTAAATTTTGTTGGCCCCATGTAGCAATTAAGCAAGCAGTTTTCTACTAATCGCAGTTTGTTAATTTTTAATCTATCAATCACTACCTAACTGGCTGGCCTTTGTTTACTAAGCAACTAAAACAGCATCTGATCTAGCTAGCTTGGCAACCTAAACTTTTTTATATCTGCTCCATCCATAAAGCAGCTAGCAGTTCATATATGCATGAATGAACAACTAATAATAATCAATTAATCCCGGGTGTTAGCTTAGCCCTGAACCGACCATTGTGTCGCCTCCGCCGCACATTCGCCAAATTCAATAGATTATATTCCCACTTTAACCATTATTTTTGGTTTTCTTTCCGACAGATAGAGAGAGGCAGCTGCCTGTTGAAAGTCAGTAGAGACGACCATACACCCTTGTGCAAGGCCTGATCACCGGGGGAGGCAACGCATCTTAGTACTACTCATTTCGGCCATCTTGCACCTCCATAGATCCATCCATCTCCCAGATGCATGCATGGTCTTGCATGCATGTTGACCACCCCAAATTAAGCTCAACAACTCGGCCCCATGCCATGCATATGCAACGCTGCCACCTAGCCTAATTAGTTTGCTTCAGGTAACCAATCCAGATGAGTATTCTCAGTATGCAGCATTTCATTCATTGATGGGTGTTTGAAGAGTTGCAAGAAATTTTTGCAGTATCTATCTATGCTAATATAAAAATCTTGAATCGGTACACTTATGATACTTCTAATCGAGAACCAACAAGATGTTTTATGGTTAGGAGGGTGGTTATACCCCAGCCTGCGAGGGATCAGCCCTTGGGTACGAACTTTGTTGTTCAATTAACTAGCACAGTGGCCCTCGCAAATGCGAGGGCAACCTCTTTAGTGATTTTTCATTCTACAAAAAGGTGGGTTTTCCCCTGACCTTTAAATCAGACACGCCTTTGCGCGGGCATCATCTATTCTTCATTATTTTTTAAGCTATAGTTTTCAATTTCATAGAGCTACTCCCTAGTTTATATTGTATACTTGACATTGTACCACAATCTTGAAAATTGGAAATAAATCACAACATTATATAAATTTACCTCTAAATGGATGAAATTTCATTGAGCGGGTGGATCGTATAGTGACAATATGTTGAATGCATATGATATCAAGTCAGTATAGACAAGTAAAATCATTATACAAATGTGCCATTCATCCCTGTGGCCAGTGCCACGTGCTCCTCATGTCATTTATTGCACCCAAAACCATCCTCCGCCTGATATTTATGTATTTCATCCTTTTAGTTAACTGGATATAACCGTTATTTATGTATTTTAAATGTTGGGCCCGCCAGATGAACAGTCAATGTTTTGTCTTTTCGTGTGAGTTGATATTCTCTTTTTTCTCTGTATGGTATCCAATGACGTGGGCAACATCTTTAATACATATTTCCGGGGTTGGTCTAATTTTTTTTCTAAATGAATTGATAAAATTGTACAGTGTGTAACATTGTTACTCCCTTCAGCTAAAAGATGTTGATTTGCTCATCTCGAAAACATAAAGGGAATTCATATAATATAATTAACCTCTGTGATATATTCAAACATATATATTCCAAATAAAGGTTTTCAAACTTTTGATCTCATTCGACTACCGCTATTCGATATCCTTATGTGAAAATCTCTCTAGATCAAAGGACATGAATGTACATTGCTTCGGATTGTCTGAATTCATGTATATGGTGTTTTTTCCGACTGCAATCCTAAAATAAATAAGTAGGGGTCACTATATTACATGCATTACACCACAAAACTTATATGTGTATATTTCATATGCTTCTACTTTAATATGATTACCATCTAATTCAGAAACTTTCTACTCATCATCTTCATAAGATGATTTGTCCATGTTTATTGTTATGTTATCTCTAGATTGTAGGGTTTTCATATGATTTTATTAGGACTTCAATAGTCATAAAAATATAATAGGAGTCACACACATAAATTTCACAAATATATTTCCCATGATCATGATTTTGTATGGATTTTATCATCAAATTCATTGCATGGTCGGAATTACGTATGATTTGTTTAGTACTTGATCATCAAATAGTTATTATAGGAATGTCAGAACTAAACATCCATGGATAGATTTCCTTTGTTCCTCAATCTGTACAAATTCTACTATCATGTCAACCACTTTATTCAATTCATTGGAATAGGGTTGTAGTACATTTTATAGATTTTTTGTGTGACATATCCATATTATTCATGTATCATGCTATTTTATGTTTTGCACTGTCATTTATACATTTACGTAACATCAAAAGGTCCACTACATGATATAACATACAAATAAATTTCAGGTTTAATTGTTTAGCAAATATTTTGGAATGGATTAGGCTTGACAAAACATGATACAAAACTTTGGATGATTTATCAAATGATGACTCATATTATGCACTGCATCCCATCATCTATGAAAATAAATAGATTTAAGCCAAAAGGTGTGCGAGTAAATTTCTAGTATTACAAAGGAACTGGCATTGACCTAGCCGAAATCTCTCATATTTCACCTATGTAAAAAATTCTTCATATTATATGAACCAATTTTCAATCTAAGAAATAGTAAGGTATTACTTAATAGTGCCGGAAGTGATCGGAAGAAGCTAATTATGGCTGGTCTATTGATTGTTTTAGAATGGTTGTTCCGGTGATTGTTGAGTTAGTTTGCTTGATCCTCTGCATGAAGTTCCTACCTGCCTTGGAAGAAAACGAAAATAACATCATAAGAGATTTATAATCACATACTATGTCTGTCATACACTGAAATTTTCTTAACTCTGAAACTTTATCTTCTAACATAGTGTTTTTGATGACATCCCAATATTATGTAGTCAAATCCTGGTACAATTGGTGTGTGTAGTTAGCCAAAAAGGAAAATAAAATCCATCAAAAGTGCATGCTTATATGCAACGGATATCTCTGTTCTAGCTTCCTTAGATGGGAAGCCAGTGGATTGCTGCTGCTGCATGTATCTTGCGGTGTGTTCATGAACTCTTATCCTGGTGCCTCTCCACCGTTGGCCGCTCTCCACACCGACATGCAGCGGCGGCCCAGTTCTGCATAGCCGCCTTGCCGCCGAGGCATGTGAGAGATGACCGAGGCGGCCTGTGTTGTGCAGCTGATGTGCCGGAGCACGTGAGCAAGGCCATGGTAATTGAAGGAAGTTTTGATAATATGAACCCTATTAAGGGAACTCTTCTCCTAGAGCTCCGCTGTTGGACGCTCTCATCACCGACATCCAGAGGCACCCCGTGCTGCGTAGCCGCCATCTGCGTGGCATGCGACAGATGACCGAGGCGGCCCATGCTGTGTAGCCGTCGTGCCGTAGGCTCTTAGGCAGTGAGCAAGGTCATGACGATGGAAGGGAACATTCGATTGTAGGACCCCTATGAAGCTTTTATGAATCCTAGGAAGTTTTATGTATTACCCTAGGAGTACTCGTTAATTTGACTGGGCCCACTGAAAAGATGATACGTTGGTATATCTATATGTGTTATTGTTTTTTCAGATAGCACGTAAGTGTACAAGTATTTTTTTTTCCTATCTCTAGAGTCCAAGTCTGATCTAAGCCTTCGAAATTATGGTTTAAGTTAGGGCCCACCAGATAGATAGATAGATAGATAGAAATAGATAGATAGATAGATGCAGAATTTGTTTTTCAGTAGGAGTCTGTGTTCTCGTCCACAACAAGGTGCGTGTGGTGGCTTTTGTCAATCCTGAAACCCCGCTACTCTAGTTTTTAGTAGACGATGTGTGAGTGTGGCGGTGTTGTCTGTGTGCACGTGCGCATGCATGCGTCTATGTTGTTCCTCAAGAGATATTTTTTACCTTAGACATTCGAAAGTTTAAATCTTCTTTTATGACTATACATTTGTCGGTTAAAAATACTCCCTTAACCGCTCACGTATTATAAGCTCTTAATGTTGGTTATTGACGCATTAATTAATTGCTCACCAACTATATATGTACTTGAGAAATGTTTTTTTTTGGTCTTGCGGGATTTTTCTTATATAGTTATCCTTTTTCGTAAAACATTTCATGTATTTGCACCAAAGATGTGCATGTTAAACAGACATTTAAAATAAATTACTTCATTTGTCTTGATTGCAATTACTCTGTTATCATCTAAAATTTAGCTTGTCAAAGTAATAAGTTAATATCCTTGATTTTAAGTATTTGGGTTATTCATATCTAGTACAAAGTTGTACTAAAGTTAAGACACTTATTTTGGGACGGAGGGGGTAGTATTTATGTTTGGCGACCTCGTACATACAGAAGTCTATTTTCCCGCAAGCCAACCTGATCGATGGTTGAAGATCGAATTAATAGCCCATATAACGTACTATCACAATCACAGTGAAGATCTAAAGTAACTCGATCGATCTTACGTACCCCTAGCTAGCTAGCTAGAAGCTTAATTAGGTTCTGGTAAAATGGTGCATTTAGCTAGTGCATCTGAGAAGAAGTCAAGCTGCTAAGTGATAGCCATTAGAGATAGTAATTAAAGAGAGTCTTGCTAGCTATAGGTCAGAGAATGAGGGTACGTACATGCACGCCCCCTAGCTAGCTACTCCTAGAAATAGAAGATGCATAAAAATATTCGCACGTGAGAGCAGACATGCATGCGTGCATACGGAGTACATGGCAGTTGTACGTACTCAGCTGGCTTGCTATACTATGGCTAAGTATTTCTGGAGGGTAAAAACTAGAGTATTAGTATTATTATTATTATTAAGTAGTGCGATAGGTAGGAGCTAGCATTTGATTAGTACAGTACCTAATATTGAGGGTAATACGTAGGTAAGTACGTTTACCAAAGTGGCGGCCGGAGTTGGGTGCATGTCTGTCTGTCTGTCTCGGCAAAGTGCACGTACCTGTGTGTAAGCGTCATGCGTGCACACCCCCTTGCTCTCTATAGAGCTACGGGACGGGATGCATATACATAAATAAAAATAAATATTCGCACGTGAGAGCAGACCGGCCAGCGTGGTGCGTGCATGCATATATATGTCCTACTCTATCTTCCTCAGCTAGTTACTATTGTTATTAAGTACTCCTAGTCGTAGTATATTGTTTGGAGGGTAAAAACAGGTAAAGTTGGTATTATTAGGAGCATTTGGTTAGGAGATGCTAGTACGTGCGTTTACCAAGCAGCTGGGCAGGGCGGCGGCCACAGCTAGCTGGGTGGATGGGTACGGTGCATGCATGTCGTACGTCTTGATCGGTAAAAAATGTTTGGGGTCGTACTACTACTACTACTACTACTACTACTTGTATATATTATTATTAGGTTATTAAAAAAATATTACGGACGGAGTAAAATATACCGATAGGCTAGCTAGCCATGCCAGGTGGTTTGCGATTTGGTTTGCTTTGTGCTAGTTGCTAGGTCATCATGTACGTCAGCGGAGAGCTATTTCCTGGCTGTTGACTCTTCTCTCATCCATCCAGGTAGAGGTAGTGACTCACGCATACGTACGCCCGCGCTGGCTGGGTCTCATCATCATGTATATATGCACAAATTTCTCGATCGATTGACACATTTGACATTGGCAGCTTCTTCTCCGGCCGGTCCGGCCCCCAGAAAAGAGATGAAAATGATCCATGCATACATGCCACGTGCACATGAATGCAGTCCTGACCCGCGTTGGATGGAACTGAAGGTGGTGATGTTGGTGTGGCGTTGTTGGCACGTCAGCATTCATGCAGCCACCAAGCCGGATGCCCATGGCATGCATGCATGAGCATGACTGGCCGGCCGTGTCATCGACGCGAGCACACCATCTCAATCAACTTCATTCCGCAAGTATACCCACGTAGTACGTACGTGATAGGTGCACACTACACTTGCAAAAAGTAGTGCCGTACCGTAGATCGCTATATATATCCATCACTATGTGTGTAAGACTAAGACGTACCTATCTGCTATGTCTATGGACTATGCGTGTGAGCGTGTCGCTGCCGGATGAGAAGGGGAACATCTCAAGCCGCCCGTTTCTCGCATGGCCTTTGATGCCTACGTTTTTTTCCCGATAGAGAGCCAAATTAATGCTCCAAGAAAAAGAAATACTTGCCAAGTGGGTGCTCACTTATCACATTGTATGGAGTAAATAACATAAAACTATCACTTTTCGGGTTAGGGTTTCAAAAAAACTATCAGAAAATTGTTTGTCGCTGATACCTACCAAAAGTGTGGTCAGGTGTTTCAAAAAACCCAAATGACCGAGTGCTTTAAAATAGATCGCAATTATGACAGTTGGGGCCCGCTCGTAAGAGAACCGTTTGTTTGACTGTTACCTTACATGTGGGACCCACATGTCAGTGTCTCTTCCTCATTGACGATGTCATGCACCGAGGGTGGCTCATTCGAGGGAGACCGACCTTGGGCTCCACCAGGGCCCACAAGGCCCAAGACAAGGGTGGAAACCCTAAGGAGGGCACCGAAGACCTTCTTAACCACCAAGGCAAGGGCGGCGGCAAAGGAAATCGCATCTACACCCCTGTAAACCCTAGGCCTCCACAGTCTATATAAGGGGAGGCCAGGAACCTTCACGACCATCTAATCTTAGATAGAATCTCTCGGTGGCAACCTCAAACACCTTTGTAACCCCTCGCACGATGTACCCCTCCACCATGAATAACAAAAGCAAGCAGGATGTAAGGTATTATTCTACGGAGGCCCGAACCTGGGTAAAACCCTCGTGTGATCTCCGATCCTAGACTTCCAACCGCGCTTGGACCCCTACCAAGGGATCTGACGGTATTTTGCACCGTCACTCATATTCTAATAAAAAAATATCATGTATTTTTTTAAAGAATAACCCCGGTAAGTTATTTTTAAAAAGCAATCAGGTCCTGCAAAAAAAATTAAAAAAGCAATCCGGTCCCTATATTTTTTAAGCAATTGGGTCCCCATATGTTTTAAGGAAAAACAATCAAGTCCCTGAGGAGAAGTCGCGCCCGTCCGAAGGAACGGCGCCGGCGGCTCGCCGGTGGCCAGTTCGCAGGCCAGGCGGCTCCAGGCGGAGCTCCTTGCTGGTCGTTGCTGCTGCTCCTGGCCATAGCACGTAGCCCGTGCTCCTGGGCGCTACGGCTCGAGCCCCTGGCCATGGCACGCGGCTGGCAGTGCTCCTGTCCATGGCGCGCGGCTAGCGGCGGCCCGTGCTCCTGGGCGACGGCTCCTCCGCACAGCGCTCCTTCCCGCGGTCGGCCCTGGCTTGGCGTGCGGCGGGTGGTGCAGGTGCCTGTCAGTAGGTGGTGGTGGTGCGGGAGCTCGGTCCTTCGTCGGGAAGAGGAGATGGAGAATAAGGGAACTGGAGGAGAAGAACTCTACTGCTGCTCCTTACTGCCAGCGACACCCATGGCCAGCGCAGAGGGAGAGAAGCAAAGATAAGAGGAAAAAGAGAAAGCTTACACATGGGTCCCACATATAAGTTAACAGTCAAATAAACGGATTGTTTAGGAGCAGGCCCGACCTGTCATAAACCGGTTTAAAATGTTAGCAACAGACGGTTTGGATTTTTTGAAACAACCGACCACACTTTTGGTAGTCATCGACCAACAAATTTCCAGTAGTTTTATAATATTTACTTTTCAATTGTTGTTGACATGTTGTCAATCCTTACTAAACGTTGTGTAGAGCCGGTGTGGAGGAGACGGTAGAGCACCTGTTTTTTGAGTGTCCATTCAGTGAAAGGTGTTGGACGGCACTTGGGCTCAACTAGACGACAACAGGCAACTGACTCGACATCTTTCATTCTGGGAGAGGCCGATGGACACGTCCCATGTTCATGGAGATATTCATGACAGCTGCTTGGAGTATTTGGAAGGAGCGCAACGATAAAATATTCAGAGGGATCCAGTCGTCATTTAAGTCACGGCGGCGAAGATTCAAAAATGAGTTCGGTCAGTTGATCCATAGGGTTAAACCCTCCATGGTGATTTTTGTTCTAGATTTTATGAGCTCCTCTGTTTGGGACTCGCCATAGAGCTTGTATTCGTTTTGACCCTCCCCACACTGACCTACCCATGATACACTCACATGTAGGGGTGTACTGTGTTAGGCAGAGTGTGCAAAAAGGGCTTGTGCATGTAACTCTTGTAGCTTTCCCAGTATATATACAAAGTCAGTAGGAGCCTCTCCTACTGTCAGAAGCTTTCCAAAAAAATCCTTATTGAACGTGCCAAGTAGGACGGTCAAATTGCAGGAGTGGTGTCACACCTTGTGGATGGGGGCCTCTATATCTTGCATTATACCGACAGTACGATTCTTTTGCTGGAACATAATCTGGATAAGACGAGGAATCTAAAACTATTGCTTTCAGCCTTCGAGCAATTTACTGGTCTGGAAATTAACTCCCATAAGAGTGAATTGTTTGCTTTGGAGAAGCCAAAGAGGTAGATGCACAATGCGTTGATCTATTTGGTTGTGCACAAGGTCAATTCCCGATTAAATATTTGGGAATTCTGATTCATTATGGGCGTCTCACTAGTGCGGAGTGGAAACATGTTGAAGAGCGCTTAGAGAAACATTTGAGTAGTTGAAAAGGCAAGTTGTTCTCTGTTGGAGGACGACTAGCTCTGATTGTAGGAGATATGCCCTAGAGAAAATAATAATAGCAATTATTTATCTCCAAGTTCGTAATTATGTTTATTTTCCATGCTATACATACAATGGTCCTTGAGTCCGTATATCCATAAAGTCTCATAGGGAAACCCATTTGCACATGTGAAATAATAAATGGTAGAAATGTATTCCTAGTGATGCTTCTAATACTAGCTCAGGTGTTGCATGATGGTCACGTTTTCCTGATCATGGGCATGACTATGCCGATAATTTTGAGGACACAATGTTAGAAGAACACTTGTGTTGAATCGACCCAAATTGATGTTATGCTATGAGATACATTAGTCACAAGTTAATGATTAATAACATAAAGGAAGTTAGCGTTTGCATAATTCCTTAGACCATGAGAGTATCGAGTTCCTTCATGCTTGCTTCATGAAATTTGGGGTTAGTTAAACGTCATCCGTAACAGGGTGGCTATTACGACAGCTTTTGGGTTCATGGAAAAGTATGACAAGGGTCTTGATAGCTCAAGATTGGGATTTTCTCCTCCGACGATGGAGAGATATTCTTTGGGCCCTGTTGGTGTTACGGTATCCATGATCATCTGGCCAGACACAGTGTGATTCGATCACAGGGATGCCGGAACGTGGGAACGAGAAAAGAGAAAAAACTGGTAACGAGGAAACTAGCATAGTGAACAAATTGTTGATTCACGAGGATGCCATTAAATCTCACCTCGGGTATTTGTAACATATCGCGAAGCAACAGGAACAACATTCGGTAATTACAGGTTCACTCGAATGTTCATTCGTGTGGGCATAGGGATCAATATGGATGTCCACGGTTCCGCTATTGATCATTGATCGGAACGAGTTCCGGTCATGTCTATACTTCACCAAACCTACAGGGTCACACACTTAAGGGTCATCTATCTGCTAAGTAATAGACAGGGAGTCTGAGAGATTGTTCCCGGAAAAGTTTCGGAGACGGCAGAAAAGTTTTAGAGAGAAAACCAGAAATGTTTCGGAGACAAAACTTCATACCCAAAATGTTTCGGAACACGTCCAGAATTATTTTAGGGGGTGCCGGAAATGTTCTGGATCTTCCGGATTTTTTTTTGGATTAAACGGATGCTGAAAAATATTTCATGAAACTTGTCATGAATAGTGGAGTGAATAGTGGATGATGTCACCCGTACCCTAAAGTAGTGGGTGATGTCACCCGTACCCTAAAGTAGTGGGTGATGGCATGGGAGCTTTTTAGTATTTTCCCATGGGCTCTACCCCTTGCCTCGCACTATAAATAGAGGTGGAGAGAGCTCTCTATTTCATCCAAGTTCTCTCTCAACACATGCCATGCAATGGTCTGGCTTTCTATCTCTCTCCCCGCGAAATAGTTTGGTACGCCAAAAAGCTGTCTAGTCTTCGCTAGGGCCTAGTTCTGGACGGCGAAGCCCTGCTGGATAGTTGAGACCGGATGTGTGCAACACAGTAGAGAGGTCGTAGTTTCGATCTTAGTTCAAGAGACACGTCGAAGTTTTGTCCGAGGTTCTATCCGAGGGCCTCCCGAAGGGCTGTCTGAGGGACTGTCTGAGGTTTTGTCCGAGGGCCTCCCGAAGGGCTGTCCGAAGGACCGTCCGAGGGGCTGTCTGAGGAGAACATCCTCGCGGTTGGGAGGTTGTAAAATCCTAGCTGCGGGGATCTGCAATGACAATCTTCGCCAACTCTACTTCCGCTGCGCTATGAGTTGGTAACGATCAGATCAAACCATGTATGCATCTTGATAGTGGTCCTGGGCTGGTGCATAGGTCAGAATTTTTTTCTGTCGCGTTACCGTACAGTGGCATCAAGAGCCGTGCTATGCCTAGATGCAGGCTACGATCTGGAATACATGAGATGTATGTGTATTGCACGATATAATTTTATAGTATAGGAGTTCTATTGCTGAAAATTATTTGTGCGGGTAGTAGATGAAATCTGTTACCTGATGTTCTTGTTGCTTCCCTTGAATTTGCGTATTTTTTATCTTGACGGCATGGTGGAATTTTGCCTACAAAGTTCTGGCAATCCGCGATCATGACAGATCAATGAAGTGCTTCAGTTCTTTGGGTTCCACCATAGTTAAAGAAAGATGAAATTTAGCAGACAAAAAGGGCAATGCAGATATGATCTGCACAGGGTTCATGCGTATGAAGAAGTTCAGTATGGGGCTCGAGTTTTTTTATCTCATGTTTCATACGCCCTGCAAAGTTATGTAGGAGATATGCCCTAGAGGCAATAATAAATGTTATTATTTATCTCCATGTTTGAAATTAAGTTTATATTCCGTGCTATAACTGCTACGGTTCCCGAGCCCGTATATCCATAAAGGCTCTGAGGAAAACCCATGTGCACGTGTGGAACAATAAATCGTAAAATGTATTCCTAGTCTGGCCTCTAAGACTAGCTCAAGTATTGCATGATGATCACGTTTTCCTGATCATGGGCATGTCTATGCCGACAACTTTTGAGGGCACAATGTTAGGAGAACACTTGTGTTGAATCGACCCGATTGATGTTATGCTGAGCTACATTCGTCACAAGTTAATGGTTAATAACACAGAGAAATTTAACGTT
The DNA here is from genome assembly GCA_039707655.1 of Elymus sibiricus. NCBI lineage: Eukaryota > Viridiplantae > Streptophyta > Magnoliopsida > Poales > Poaceae > Elymus > Elymus sibiricus. The sequence continues at coordinate 1,641,541 of CM077670.1, read as the reverse complement.
TGCATAATTCCTTAGACCATGAGAGTATCAAGTTCCTTCGTACTTGCTTCGTGAACTTTGGGGTTTGTTAAACGTCATCTGTAACAGGGTGGCTATTATGGCAGCTTACGGGTTCACGAAAAAGTATGACAAGAAACTTGATAGCTCAAGATTGGGATTTGCTCCTCCGACAATGGAAAGATATTCTTAGGGCCCTCTCGGTGTTACGGTATCCATCATCGTCTGGCCAGACACAATGTGATTTGATCACAGGGATGCCGGAACAAGGAAACAAGATAAGAGAACAAAAACCGGTAACGAGGTAACTGGCATAGTGGACAAGTTGTTGATTCACGGGGGATGCCGATAAGTCTCACCTCGGGTGTTTGTAATATATCGCGAAGCAACAGGAATAGCACACATCAACTACAGGTTCACTCGAATATTCATTCGTGTGGGTATAGGGATCAATATGGATGTCCACGGTTCCGCTATTGATCATTGATCGGAAAATGTTCCGGTCATGTCTATACTTCACCGAACCTACAGGGTCACACGCTTAAGGGTCATCTATCTGCTGAATACTAGACAGGGAGTCTGAGAGAAAGTCACCGGAAAAGTTTCGGAGACGACGGAAAAGTTCCGGAGAGAAATCGGAAAAGTTTCGGTGAAACCGAAAAGTTGTTTCGGAGTAAACCATTGAGCCAAAAAGGTTTCGACATGCGCCTGGAACTTTTTGGAGGGTGCCGGAATTGTTCTGGGACCTTCTGGAATTTTTCCGGAGAGAAAACCGGAAATGTTTCGGAGCTGCCGGAAATATTATGGTTGCTTTTCGCTGATGAAAATCATTGATCCGGAAATGTTTCGGAACGCGTCCAGAATTATTTTAGGGGGTACTGGAAATGTTTTGGACCTACAGAAATATTTTCGGATTTAACGGTCGCGGAAAAATATTTTCATGAATAGTGAAAACACCTTTTTGGTTGCTTTTTGGAAAGCCACCTTTTTGGGCTTTCCCTAAAAGATCTAGGGGATAACTTGGGGAGTAGGGAACCCCTTTTGGGGGGGGGGGGGAGGCCACCAAGGGTGGCCAGCCATGGGAAGCTCCTCCATGGAGCTCCACTTGCCACCCCTTTATGCCCTTGTGAAGGACATATTTTGAGGGCATTTTGGTATTTCCAAGTGTCCTCTACCCCTTGCCTTTCCCTATAAATAGAGGTGGACAGGTGCTCTACACTCTCACTCTTTCTCTCATACAAAATGCCATGCAATGATCTGGCTTCTTCTCTCCCTCACACGAAATAGTTTCATAGAGCCGAAAGGCTGTCTGGGTTCCGGTGGGAACTAATTCTGGGCGACAAAGCCCTGCCGGATAGCTGACACCGTGTGTGTGCAACCCCGTAGAGAGGTCATAGGTTTGATATTTTGCCCGAGGGGCTGTTCAAGGGTCCTCCCGAAGGGCTGTCTGAGATACCGTCCGAGTTCGGGGGTCCTCCCAAAGGGCTGTCCGAGGGGCAGACAAGGGAGAACATCCTCGCGGTTGGGAGGATGTAAATCCTAGCTGCAGGGATCTGCACTGCCGATCTTCATCAACTCTACTTCCGCTGCGCTACGAGTCGGTAATGATCAGATCAAAAACCTTGTATGCATCTCCATAGTGATCCTGGGCGTGTTCGTAGTGCGGAAATTTTTTGTTTTCTGTCGCGTTCCCCTACAGTGGCATGAAGAGTAGTGCTATGCGTAGATGCAGGTTACAATCTAGAATACATAAGATGTATGGGTGTTGCACAATATAATTTTGTAGTAGATGAGATCTATTGCTGAAAATTATTTGTGTGGGTAGCAGATGAAATCTATTACACGATGTTCTTGTTGCTTCCCTTGAATTTGCGTAGTCCTGATCTTGATGGCATGGTGGAATCTTACAAAGTTCTGGCAATCCGCAATCCTTCCATGCTGCTCCTGAGTATGCTGGTTGACAGATCAACGAAGTGCTTCAGTTCTTTGGGTTCTATCATAGTTAAAGAAAGAAGGATGTTTCGCAGAATAAAGGGCAATGCAGATATGATCTGCATAGGGTTCTTGCGTATGACGAAGTTCAGTATGGGGCTCAAGATTTTATTGTCTCGTGTTTCATACGCCCCTCAAAGTTAATCTACGACTTGAATAATCATACTTGATGATGAACATTGGTAGCTTCGGTTTGTTTTGAAACCTTAGAAGCCACTTAAAATAAAATTTTGTATAAACCGATTAGAGGCGTCTAACTTGGTTTTGTAGGATGACATGAGATGTGCATAAGATGTGGTATAGTCTTCGTCATATTAATTTGATTATGTATGAGATGACTATATGATTTAAATTAATTAACATGACCTACGTGTCATGATTCGGCATGATGGCTGGAGCCATATGATTGTCACTTCAAATGACCTGCGAGTCAACCTTGTTGTAATGCATTATTTTATTAGCTATAGAGATAGCAGTATTATTTATTGCATCAACAAGGGGGTGACAAGCTCTGTGAAGGTGGAGACCGACGCAAAAGCCGAAGACGAAGAAAATAAAGACTTCTCCGTCAGAAAGGGCTATACCATATCGTGCTATTATGAATTGCCTGAGATTTTATACCTTATGATGCACCCTTTTTGATTGCACGGTAGTCGCTTTTTATTAGGGTGATCTCTCACTTAAAATATCAAGTAGTTAGTGTTCTCCCAAGTGTAGCACTGTCACAGCATCTATCCTTTTGGGGTGTGCCATGGATACATGGGTACGAACGATTGGAGAAGTGTAAGGTGGGTGAGGTCAGACCCCGCAGCAAGATTACTTGGTTGTCTTGACATTCATGGCAGGATCGTCCTGAGCTCGGAACACACCCATCGAAAGATGAACAAGAGTCACATAGAGATGTGATCGGCAAGTTGGCCTACCAATTGTAATTCCTGTCATCAGTGGTGCTTACATCAATGGCGTTGAATTACAATATGGGTCTTAAATCACTCACAATCAATTATGAGAGATATTGATTTGAGTGGGAGTGCATTGTAGAAATAACTTGTTTAATTCTTAGTGCAATTAATTATGAACATAGTCTAAGTGTGATTTGCATAAAAGTTGAAGAATAATGGCTTGCGTTTCCACCTTCCCTATTAAAATTGAATAGCTGTTAAATATCTGGTTAAAACTTTACGGTTGGTAATGTAATGTGAGGATTATCCTCAAGAAGTGCCGAGAAGGACTTTGTCCTATCGCATGCTTTCGGTATTCTCCCGCTAATGCTATGGATGATGTGACTCTCGTCCTTCGATCGAAAAGCTAGAATTCCGTTACGGTCAAGTGCAATATGTTTACTTCCATGAGACCTGAACTTCAAAAGTTTGGGATAGTTATGTGATATTCATGGAACTGAAAATTAGTTTCAGATACAAACAAAGGCTAAAAGATATGAGATATCCAAAGCAATGTTTGTTTGCAAAGTATTAGTGAAGTGTTTACTATGCATTAGACTATTAAGAGAGGGATCCATAAGAACGCCTGTCATATGATGAAGGTGAAAAAAACAATAACTTAAAGAGAAAGGAAAAGTCCAAAGGGTGTCAGTGAGACTCACACGCCTAGGAAGTCCGGGGCTGACGCCACTCTTAAAGTTGGGTGCTTCTTCTGAGAGTAGGAGAAATATTAGAAGTAAAACTATTAGAAGTATAAAGGCAAAAGGAGAGAAGACTGGAATATCTAGCTCATGTGTGAATGTCATACAAGTTATAGATGTATAGAAGGCTGGTCACAGAAATAGTTTTTGGGAATTGTGATTAAACTGTTAGTCACTAATTCTTCAGTATTGTGATTAAAAGTTGATCACAGGAATACCTGTTCGATTGCATTCTATTGCAACTCAATGCAAGAACTACTACGGCCTAAAAGACTAGCCAGAAATGAGGTTAAGATACATGATGGAACTTTGTAAAAGTTACTATACTTTACACCAGCATATTACCTCTGCATTTCTTTTCATAAATTCATTTTAGAGTTTTATACACTCTAGCCCGTTGCATAAAGTTTGTTGCAAGGATGTTGTTCATAGAAGAACAATTTTGTTCAGTGTTATGAACAACATAAGGGCCATACTTTCATTATGAATGAGATGTATGTTATGAATATTGATAATAATAATATAATACATCCGTGACACTGACGCTAAATGTCGCAAGACTAAAAGAATACCACATATGTGTGGCACTGCATTTGGTCACATTGGAGAAACCCGCATGGAGAAATTCCATAATGATCGATTTTGAATTCTTTTGATTATGAATCATCTGACACTTGCAACTTTCGTCTGAAAAGTGAAGTGACTGAAATACCATTCATAGGCCATAAGGAATGAGCAACAAACTTATTGGTGATCATACATTTTGATGTGTGTAGTCCGATAAATGTTGTTGCTAGCAGTGGATTTGTCTATCTTCAGAAATGACTAAAGTAGATATATGGATATTTACTTGATGAGACATAAGTCTGGATCTTTTGAAATCATTCAAAAGGTTTTCAAAATGAAGTAGAAATTATTGTAACAAGAAAATTATGTTTCTGCAATTAGATTGCAGAAAGGAATATTTGAGTTACAAGTTTAGCGAATGTCTGATGAGTTGTGAAAAGAGTTTCATAACATACACCTCCTGAAACACCACTATGAGTGGAATGTCCGTGAAGATGTAATCAAACCATTTATGACATGGTAAGATCAAAGATGACATAAATCAATTTGCCATTATCCCTTTTAAAGTAATGCTTTAGAGACTGCGGCTTTTACACTGAAAAGAGCGTCATCAGATCTGTTGAAATGACACCATGGTATGATACACCCAAACATGTTATGTTTTTTCTTAACATTTGGAATATGGGCTTGTGTAAAGTATTTTACAAACCTATTCCAAATCAAACAAGTGCTACTTTGTAGGTTATCCCAAACTATTGGGTATTCCTCCATCACTATACCGAGGCAAAATGTTTGCCACAAAGAGTGGTATGATTTTGAAGAAAATGGTTCTTGCAAAAAGGTGAGTGGGAGGACAGTGCACTTTGACGAGATAACAGTATCTTGGTCATCAGGGCAAGGGACAGAAACCTTGGAAGTAATTCCAAAGTTTCCTACTGCGACTGATACGGAAGCCTCTACATGAGATGTATGGACTTCGGTCGAACTTGCAGCTGAACCACGTAGGCAAAACTCATGCAAACCTCTCAGGTGCGCTACGAGATATTGTTGTTTAAACAAAAGTATACCTACGATAATCAAGGAAGCAATGATGGTCCCTGACTCTGGAATTGGCTAAATACCAATATAATCCGAGATAGTATCCATATAAATGATTCAAGATTAGATCTTGATAAACCCTTCGGAAGACTTAGAGTCTAACGAACATTAATGGAACTAAAAACTGATACCGATAAAAATGTTTTATCCATAAAGCTCGACTTGTTGCTTATAACAAATTCAAGAAGTTTACTACGGCGAGATTGTCTCTCCGTAATGATGCTTAAAGTCGGTTCGGGTTAAACTAGCAATTAATACATATTTCAATCATGAGATATGATACATGGATACCAAAAGGATTTCCATGAGATGGAAATACAAACTAGGACTTGCATGTGATACAGTCCAAAGTATTTTGTCAATCCAGAGGATGCTAGTGAGTGTGCAAACTTCAGAGTTCCAGCAATGGACAAAAGAGAGAAAAATGGAGTTGGAATCTTCGTTTTGATGAAATAGTCAAAAGAGTTTGATTTCATCAATGGATAACAAGGATGCTTGTGGTTACAAGAAAGTAAGTGGGAGCATAATAATATTTCTAAAACCTTGTGTGCTTGACACATTGTTGATTGGAAATAATATAAATTTCTTGACACGAGTTAGGACTTCATTGAAAAATAGTTTTTTTATGAAGAACTTGGGCTAGGTAGCCTTGATATTAGGCATAATTATCTACGGAGATAGAATTGCCTAATAGGGCTAAGCCAAAATACATATTGACAAGATGCTAAAATAGTTTAGCATAAGAACGCCGAGTGGTGTTTCTTGCCGAAGTCACATGGAAAGAGTTTTCTGCAAGACTCGGTGTCCTAAAACACTGATGAGCAAAATACATGATGGAGATACCACATACTTTTGTGTTTGGATTAATCATGTATTCCATGGTATGTAAAACAACCAGATATGTCCGGTACTCCCAAGCAGTTGCGAGTATAGATACCAAAGTGATCAAAATATTGATCATAGGACAGCAGCGAAAAATGTCGTTGAGTACTAAAGTAGCATTGATGACATGTTTTCTCGCAAGCAGAGACTATGAAGTGCTCATTGTAAGTAGGTACATCGATACAATCTTCATCAATGCTCCATGCAATTTTCGTGTTAAGTTAATAAGGGTTTTGTGTAATACACAATATGGTGGCACAGTAAGTTGGAATTGTTCCAAATAGGTTACTGTGGTGAATTCTATAATGAAGGCTAAGTATGTTGTCGCTTTAGAAGCGACAAAGAAGATGTTGAATCATATAGTTCATTCATGAACTTAGTATGGTTCTAAGATGGCTTTGGTTAGTGGAACACTATTGTAGATAGTTTCTCCATAGCTCAGTCTGAGGAATCAAGGTTCGACCAGTGCTTCACATATATACAAAGCCAAGTCCACACAAAATATAAATTTTGTGAAAGCATGAAAACGCGAGAATATGCAAAGATACACATGGACATGAAGTTGTCAGATCCGTTGAAAAAGGACTATACCACAAGCGAAGCCTATTTTACACCGGTATGCCATAGGTGTAAGGTGCATTAGCATTGACTAGATTATTGACTCTAGTGCAAGTGGGAGTCTGTAGGAGATATGCCCTAGAGGCAATAATAAATGTTATTATTTATCTCCATGTTTGAAATTAAGTTTATATTCCGTGCTATAACTGCTATGGTTCCCGAGCCCGTATATCCATAAAGGCTCTGAGGAAAACCCATGTGCACGTGTGGAATAATAAACGGTAAAATGTATTCCTGGTCTGGCCTATAAGACTAGCTCAAGTAGTGCATGATGATCACGTTTTCCTGATCATGGGCATGTCTATGCCGGCAACTTTTGAGGGCACAATGTTAGGAGAACACTTGTGTTGAATCGATCGGATTGATGTTATGCTATGAGATACATTCATCACAAGTTAATGGTTAATAACACAGAGAAAGTTAACGTTTGCATAATTCCTTAGACCATGAGAGTATCGAGTTCCTTCGTACTTGCTTCGTGAACTTTGGGGTTTGTTAAACGTCATCTGTAACAGGGTGGCTATTACGGCGGCTTACGGGTTCACGAAAAAGTATGACAAGAAACTTGATAGCTCAAGATTGGGATTTGCTCCTCCGATGATGGAGAGATATTCATAGGGCCCTCTCGGTGTTATGGTATCCATCATCATCTGGCTAGACACAATGTGATTTGATCACAGGGATGCCGGAACGCGGAAACGAGATAAGAGAACAAAAACCGGTAACGAGGTAACTGGCATCGTGGACAAGTTGTTGATTCACGGGGATGCCGATAAGTCTCACCTCAGGTGTTTGTAACATATCGCAAAACAACAGGAATAGCACACGGCAACTACAGGTTCACTCGAATATTCATTCGTGTGGGTATAGGGATCAATATGGATGTCCACGGTTCTACTATTGATCATTGATCGCAAAGTGTTCCGGTCATGTCTATACTTCACCGAACCTACAGGGTCACACACTTAAGGGTCATCTATCTACTGAATACTAGATAGGGAGTCTGAGAGAAAGTCACCAAAAAAGTTTCGGAGACAACGGAAAAGTTCTGAAGAGAAAACCGAAAAAGTTTCGATGAGACCGAAAAGTTGTTTCGGAGTAAACCATTGAGCCAAAAAGGTTTTGACACGCACCTGGAACTTTTTGGAGGGTGCCGGAATTGTTCTAGGACCTTCTGGAATTTTTCCGGAGAGAAAACCGGATATGTTTCGGAGCTGCCGGAAATGTTATGGTTGCTTTTCGCTGATGAAAATCATTGATCCGGAAATGTTTTGGAACGCATCCAGAATTATTTGAGGGGGTACTGGAAATGTTCTGGACCTATAGAAATATTTTTGGATTTAACGGTCACGGAAAAATATTTTCATGAATAGTGAAAACACCTTTTTGGTTGCTTTTTGGAAAGCCACCTTTTTGGGCTTTCCCTAAAAGATCTAGAGGATAACTTGGGGAGGAGGGACCCCTTTTACGGGGGGGCACAAAGGGTGGCCGGCCATGGGGAGCTCCTCCATGGAGCTCCACTTGCCACCCCTTTATGCCCTTGTGAAGGACATATTTTGAGGGCATTTTGGTATTTCCAAGTGTCCTCTACCCCTTGCATTTCCCTATAAATAGAGGTGGATAGGTGCTTTCCACTCTCACTCTTTCTCTCATACAAAATGCCATGCAATGATCTAGCTTCTTCTCTCCCTCACACGAAATATTTTCGTAGAGCCGAAAGGCTGTCTGGGTTCCGGTGGGAACTAGTTCTGGGCGGCGAAGCCCTGCCGGATAGCTGACACCGTATGTGTGCAACCCCGTAGAGAGTTCGTAGGTTCGATCTTTTGCCCGAGGGGTTGTTCGAGGGTCCTCCCGAAGGGCTGTCCGAGATACCGTCCGAGTTCGAGGGTCCTCCCGAAGGGCTGTCCGAGGGACTGTCCGAGGGGCAGACAAGGGAGAACATCCTCACGGTTGGGAGGTTGTAAATCCTAGCTACGGGGATCTGCACCACCGATCTTCATCGACTCTACTTCCGCTGCGCTACGAATCGGTAATGATCAGATCAAAAACCTTGTATGCATCTCCATTGTGATCCTGGGCGTGTTCGTAGTGCGGAAATTTTTTGTTTTCTGTCGCGTTCGCCTACAAGTTAATCTAGCAACTTGAATAATCATACTTGATGATGAGCGTTGGTAGTTGCGGTTTGATTGAAACCTTAGAAGCCACGTAAAATAAAATCTTGTATGAACGTCACCACTTCCTTCCACACCCAAAGTGGTGCTGGAGCTACGGTTTGATCTCCCCAACTGTTTCATTTGTCCAAAAAATCTTGTATGAACCGATTAGAGGCATCTAACTTGGTTTTGCAGGATGTGCATATGATGTAATTAACATGACCCGCGTGTCATGATTCGGCATGATGGCTGGAGCCATTTGATTGTCACTTTAATGACCAGTGTGTCAACCTTGTTGTAATGCATTAATTTATTAGCTATAGATATAGCATTATTATTTGATGCATCGACAAGGAGGTGACAAGCTTTGTGAAGGTGGACACCGAGACACAAGCCGAAGACGAAGAAATTAAATACTTCTCCATTAGAAAGGGCTATACCATATCATACAATTATGAATTGCCTGAGTTGTTTATCCCTTGTATTGCACCCTTTTTAATTGCACGGTAGTCGCTTTTATTAGGGTGATCTCTCACTTAAAAATATCAAGTAGTTAGTGTTCTCCCAAGTGTAGCACCGCCAGAGCATGTATCTTTTCGGGGTGTCACATGGTTACATGGGCACGAACGATTAGAGAAGTGTAAGGCGGGTGAAGTCAGACCTCGCAGCAAGATCACTTGGTTGTCTTGACGTTCAGGCAGGATAGTCCTGAGCTCGGAACGCGCACATCGAAAGATGAACAAGAGTCACATAGAGATGTGATCGGCAAGTTGGCCTACCGATTGAAATTCCCATCATGAGATGATGATTCTATGGCGTTGAATTGAAATGTGGATCTTGAATCATTCACAATCAATTATGAGAGATATTGATTTGAGTGGGAGTGCACTTTAGAATTAAAATTGTTTAAATCTTATTGCAATTAATTATTGGACATTGTCCAAGTGTAAATTGCATTATGGTTATAGAATATTGGCTCGCATTGTCCACCTTCCCTGTTGGAAATTACATAAGTTGTAAATTATCTGGTTACAACTTTATGATTGGTAACGTAATATGAGGATTGCCCTCAAGAGTACCGAGAAGGATTTTGTCCTATTGCATACTTTCGGTATTCTCCCGATGATGCTATGGATGATGTGACTCTCGTCCTTCGATCCAAAAGCTAGAATTCCGTTATGGTCAAAGTGCAAAATGTTTGCTTCCATGAGACCCGAACTTCGAAAGTTTGGGATAGTTATGTGATATTCATGGAACTGAAAATTTGTTTCAAATACAAACAAAGGCTAAAAGATATGAGATATCCAAGGCAATGTTTGTTCGCAAGTATTAATAAAGTATTTACTATGCATTAGACTGATAAGACGGGATCCGGAAGAACGCCTGTCATCTGATGATGGTGAATAAAACAACAACTTACAGAGAAAGGAAAAGTCCGAAGGGTGTAATTGAGACTTACACACCTAGGAAGTCCGGGGCCAAACGCCACTCTTAAAGTTGGGTGCTTCTTCTATGAGTAGGAGAAATACTGGAAGTAAAACTATTAGAAGTGTGAAGGCAAAAAGAAATAAGACTGGAAGGTCCAGCTCAGGTATGAATGTCATACAAGTTATTAATGTATAAGAGGCTGGTTAAAGAAGTAATTCTAGTGAATTATAATTAAACTGTTAGTCACTGATTCTAGGGTATTATTATTGAAAGTTAATCAGAAGGACACCCATTCGATTGCATTATGTTACAACTCGATGCAAGAACTACTAGAGTCTAAAGGGACTAGCCAGTAGTGAGGTTGAGATATGCGCTAGGAACATAGTAAAAGTCACTGTACTTTCATTAGTGTATTACCTCTGTATTTATTTTCATAAATTCATTTTAGAGTTTTATACACTCTAGCCCATTGCATAACGTTTGATGCAAGAAGGTTGTTCATAAAAGAACAGTTGGTGTTCGGTGTCATGAATAACAAAAGGGGACCATACTCCCATTATGAATGGATGTATGTTATGAATATTGATAATAATATAATACATCCATAATAATGAAGCCAAATGGCGCAAGACTAAAAGAATACCACATATTTGTGGCACTGCATTTTGGTCACATTGGAGAAACCTGCATGGAGAAAATTCAATATTGATGGATTTTGAAGTCATTTTGATTATGAATTATCTGACACTTGCAACTTTCATCTGAAATATGAAGTGACTAAAATACCGTTCATAGGCCATAAGGAACATGCAACGAACTTGCTAGTAATCATACATTTTTTATGTGTGTAGTCCAATAAGTTTTGTTACTAGTAGTGGATTTGTCTATCTTCTGTAATGACTCAAGTAGATATGTGAATATTTTCTTAATGAGACATAAGTCTGAATCCTTTGAAATAGTTCAAAAGGTTTTTCCAGAATGAACTAGAAACTATTGTAACAAGAAAAATTATGTTTCTGCAATTAGATTGCGGAAAGAATATTTGAGTTACAAGTTTAGCAAATGTCTGATGAGTTATGTTTTCATAACTTACACCTCCCAGGAACACAGCTGAGAGTGGAATGTTCGAGAAGATGTAATCGAACCATATATGACATGGTAATATCAAAGATGACATAAATCAATTTGCCATTATCACTTTTAAAGTAATGCATTAGAGACTATGACTTTTACACTGAAAAGAGCGCCATCAGATCTGTTGAAATAACACCATGGTGTGGTATGCCAAACCATGTTGTGTCTTTTCCTCACATTTCGAATATGGGTCTTGTGTAAAATGTTTACAAACCTATTCCAAATCAGACAAGTATTATTTTGTAGGTTATCCCAAATTATTGGGTATTCCTCCATCACTATGCCGAGGCAAAAGGTTTGCCACAAAGAGCGGTATGATTTTTAAAGAAAATGTTTCTTGCAAAAAGGTGAGTGAGAGGGCAGTGCAACTCGACGAGATAACAATATCTTCATCATCGGGTCAAAGGAAAGAAACCTTGGAAGTAATTCCAGAGTTTCCTACTATGACTGATATGGAAGCCTCTACATGAGATGTATGGACTTCGGTCGAACTTGCAGCTGAACCACGTAGGCTAAACTCGTGCAATCCTCTCAGGTGCGCAATGATGAGTGATATTTTTACACTCCTCTACCCTTTGTTTAAACCGAGATATTTCAATTAAACCGAGATATTTGCTCCGATATTGCCACTAATGACTAATGAATGCATAGGATTCCACAAATCCTCTCTTTATTGTGTTTCTACAGGAAATGGGATAAATATGGATGAAATCAAGTGAGAACATGGAAAGGAGTGAAGGAGGAGATAGAAGAAATTATCAGGAGGCGCACCAGGAGCCATAGAGCAGAAGACGTCGTTCCATGCGACCACGACCGCTTGCATGAGTGGTCGTATGGCATGGAAACCGAGGCCTCTCGTCCACCTGAACAACTTTTATAAAGGGGTTGAGGCTGAAATGTCAACAGAACATCCGCGAGCGAAGCCAGAACTGAGTCATCCTCATCCATCTCCTTCAACCCTAGCCGCCACCATTTCCATCTCCATAGCCACCATCATCACCATAGTTCATCTTCCACTAGATCATACTTGTAATTGTGCATCGCACATGGCATTCATTGTAAGACATATTATCAATCAATCTCTGTGATGTGTTCTTCAATGTGTTCTCTGTGTGATCTGATCTCCATGTGTGAGTAGTTCGGTAAGGTATGGGTTGACTCAAGAGCCTTGCAACCCTCTGTATTTGTTGTGGGGATTAATGGAAGTGCTTTGAATTAATGTCCCGTATGTGTGAAATAAAATTGTTTTGTAGATGTCTCTTGTCTCGTCTATATTCTACATCCCTACAGGTACCCAGGATCATGGAGAGCGAGCCACGGAGAGGCTAAGGGCAGGGAGACCGTGAAGTGTTATTCTGAACACCAGTGACAGAAGGGTTTAGTATGGTAACACGGATCCTATCTCTAGGGATTCAAGAGCTGTATTCATTAAACGCCCAAAGCTCATGTCTGATTATTGCAATCTTAATTACCGAGGAAACCCTGCGAGACGGATAGAGCCTTCGGTTGGACAACTGATTCTTGATGCAGGATGCGTGCCGGTCAAGATGTAATTTGGGCACATCCCCCACTTCGGTTCATAGCAAGCACATCACGATGGGTGACTTCCAGCGCACAAATTAAGATCATATCTGGTCCCAGCACAAATACATGGTTGTAAGCATTAAGACCTCATACCCGTACCTATTTTTATTATAAGTGTTCAACTCAAGGTTGTTTGATTTTGATCTGGTCAAAAGATGGAATTGTTTCTTTAACAAAAGCTTGCTAGAGACCCTGGCTTAAAGGGGACCTTCCTCCCGTGGGTTTGATAACTCAGGGTCACCTCTGGGGAAATAGGTGAGAATACTTTCTGTTCCAGTTTTGGATCACTAAAAGGAAGTAATCAAGGCCTTTTTCTAGCGCCGTTGCTGGGGAGGAGTTGAGTGTTCCTAGTCTTCGTGTTTAGAGTTTTTGTTAATGTTTTAGTTTTAGTTTTAGTTTTTGTTTTATTTTTGTTGCAAGTCTTGTCAGTTGAAAAACCCCAAAAAGATTACCATGGCTCGTAATCTTGGTAGTTTTGCTACTCCTAGCAATAACTTTATGTGTGAACCCATAGCACAACCTGAAGTTGCTGCCGCTGAGTATGAGATCAAACCGAACTTAGTTTCCATGGTTCAACGGGACCAATTTGGAGGCTCTGCTTCTGAAGATGCCGGTATGCATTTGCATAATTTTACTGAATTGTGCAACATGACACACATTAGAGATTATGACGCAGGCGCTTTGAAGTTGCGTCTATTTCCCTTCGCTCTGAGAGGAAAAGCAAAATAATGGCTTCTAGCTTTACCTAGAGACGGTATAACTTCTTGGGATGATTGTTGCAGCAAATTCTTATCTAAGTTTTGTCCACCTGCAAAAATTATGCAACTTCATTCTCAGATTACAGGTTTCAAGCAGAAAGAACGTGAGCCACTAGCGCTTGCGTGGGATAGAATGAAAGAAGCCATAAGAAACTGTCCTAAATATGGAATGGAGGAATGGTTACTCCTTCATATGTTTTATAATGGTTTAGATCCTATGTCAAAAACCATGCTTGATATAGCAGCAGGAGGAACAATCATTGGAAAGCCCATAGATGATGTCAAGAAGCTACTTGATGATATGCAAGAGAACCATTCCCAATGGCATGTTGAAATAACTACCACCAAAAGGGTGAATGCAATTGAAGATAATAACGTGGAGTTGATAGCCAAACTTGTTGAACTCATCTCCGTTATGAAAGGTAAAGAAGAGGTAAACGTAAATGCCATCACCAATGAAGAAGTTAATGATGTGAATTTCATTGCTCGCAATAGCTACAATCCCAACTGGAAAAATAATGGGTATGCTCCGAGACTTCCCTATCCTAATAATAGTGGAGCATCAAATAATTTTAATGGAGCTAGTAGCAGCAATAGAAATACTCTTGAAGATACTCTGAAAAATGTTATTGCTAGTCAAACTGAGCAGAATGAAAACTTGAAAAATATTTTGAAGAACCATGATAACTTACTTGGTCAGTTGACCGGTAAGATTGTTGGACTAATAAATGATGTGCAGATGCTTGATGGAAGATCCAAGAATATGGAAGCACAGGTGGCTAAAATTGCAGAGGGCCAAACATTGATCCTAGCTAAGTTTGCAGGTAAATCGGAGCCTAACCCGGTTGAAGATGTTAAGATGGTGAGAAGCAACGAAGCGAAGGCAGAAGAGCTTGACAAAAGCCATGTGCCCGAGTACACCTACACCATTGCAGACTTCATAAAAATGATAGCAATGAAACATCCACTACCTGAGGTATCCAATGATGAGGCATATAATGTCTTCGTTGATCACGTTGCAGCCAAGGTACGTGATCTAGATGACGAAAGAAACAAGCTTTACAGTAAGTTACCGGCTAAGCAAGAAGATGCTTTTGAGCCTAATATAGAGATTGAGATTGGTTTAAATAAGTTCAATGCTTTATGTGATCTAGGGGCTAGTGTTTCCACTATCCCTAAGTCTGTTTATGATAGTCTCAATCTGGGTCCTTATGCTACTACTGAGATTATATTGAATATGGCTAATTCTACTTTTACTTAAGAAGTGGGAATTAAGCATGGAGTTATAGTTCAAATAAATGATTGCCCTATCATGATTGATCTCGTGGTAGTTGAGATGCCTGAAGATCCTATTGCTCCTATAATTCTCGATAGACCTTTTCTAAGGACTATCAAAGCTGTGATATATGGGTTTGAGGGAAATGTTCGATTTGACTTACCCACTAAAGATCCTTTTGTGAGACATTTCCCCAAGAAAAACAAAATGAAGACCTACACTGGAGAAGGCATTGTTGTCAATGCCAGAAGCCATGGTGTCGGTGTATTTGCACCTACATGATCTTCACTACGGTTGAGCTAACCAATCGAAAACAAGCACTTCATGGGAGGCAACCCACGCGAATAAAGTAGAAAAGTAAGTTATATTTTTGTTTCAATAAAAAGAGTGTTGAAGTTCTAGTTAAAGAAGTCAAGTTTGGAAGAGTTGTTCTAATGAAGGCTTTGTTATGTGCAATTAAATTATGTGTTGTATTGACATTTGAATGCCTGGATATATGCCTATGTATTATGTTGGAGCTGAACTCACAGGAATATAAAGAAAAAGAAGAGTTTCAGAAGAAACAACACAAAAGACAGCCTATCATGCGACCACCAAGGTCGTATGGGCGGTCATATGACTTCCTGGCGGTTCCAACAGAAAATAGCAAGAGGCAACCGAGCATACAACGGTGTTTCATTAGCGCCACCGCTCGCATGGCCGGTCGTATGAGCTCTTTGCAGAAGCAGAGAAGAAGTCAAGAGCGTTCAACGGCGTTTCATACAAGAGCCCCTGCTCATATAAGTGGTCGTATGACACCCTCGACCAGAAGAGAAAAAAGAACAGAGCGTTTGATGGCGTTCCATAAGGGCGCTGCCGGTCGCTTCAGCGGTCGTATGAGGTATGCACAGACACGAATAAGCTACCAGAGTGAACGACGGCCTTCCATACGAGCGCTCCCTCTCGCATGGCCGGTCGTATGGATCTCTGGTGGCCACAAATCGCCCAAGGAAGAAGGTATTTCGCCCCCATCTCTTTCCTTTCTTCTTCTTCCTCCAAACCTCTCCAAAGCCTAGCACAACTTTGCCCGATCTCCCTACTCGTTTGATTTCAGTTCAAATCCTTCCGTGTGATCGATCTATGGTACGTTTCTCCTCCGATCCCCAACTTATTTTTCGCGAATCCATGTTCTACATGCCTATCATTGCCATGTCTAGGAAATGCATATTTTGATCCAAATTTGAGTTTGGCTTGGATTCATTGATGTTTTTAGAGGAGTTTGATGTTGTGACTACCGTAGGATCAATATTGTTTCATTGTACTGAAAAATTATTTTGTAGATGTTTACAAGGAGGTCCACTCACGTTTGCGGTGCATCGAGTTCATCCACGAACACCGCACAACAACAACAAGTTTTCATTTAGGGGATCGTCTTCACCGACCATGAAGCAAGGAAGAAATACCAGAAGCTTCATGCAAGGAAGATCCAAGCAACCAAATGGGCTTGCGAGCCAACACTCGCCAAGCTAGGTATTACTAATGATTTCAATTTGCTTTGTGATAACGCTGGGTTGCATCATTTTGTTTATCAGGGATGTGAGACATATGAACGCATGACGCTTGAGTTTCTTAGTACTCTCTCGCATAATGTTGGGCTTATGCCAAAAGCATATGAGGAGGAGCGGATCACTTTTGGTCTCTTGGACCAGGACTTCAACATCACTCTTGATGAGTGGTGTGATCGCTTTGGCTTCCCCAAAAACCATGATGGCATCCGCTATGTTTATGAGTTTACTAATCTGCACCCGAGGCAATCCTTCTACCAGATGAGTCGCCATGGCTCTAGGCAAAGAGCCAGTTGCATTGAAAGTCCTGCTATACGTTATTTCTATTATGTTATCACTAACTCGTTGCAGGCATGAGGAGAAGTTTCTAAGGTGAATGATGAGAATATGCTAATTCTCGGGAAAGCCGCAAACCTTGACGTTGGTTATTCGCCCAACTTAGGGGCAATACTTTTGCTACACTTTGCGCATCAAGCAAATCATGCACAAGGAGATATCGTGTGTGGAGGAGTGATCACCATGTTGGACAACTCCCTTGGCCTCAACTACAATCACCTTTGCCTCATTGTCGGTAACAACCTTGTTAATATTCATGTTCTTACTAGCACTGGAATGGTAGTAGTTAGCCGTGGTCGTCATTGCATACTTCTTGCCCACTCCTATGCCTAACCGTTTCTCCATAGAAAATGGACAATTGCATTATGTGTCACAGGAGGGAGATGCAGCTTTTGACCGAGAAGGCCTAGAACCTGAACAAGTAGATGAAGAAGAACTCACCACCGACGAAGAGGAGGAGCAGCCACAAGAACAGCCACAACAAGAAGCCTGCACCACCTATGCGGGCCTCTACAGTCTCCAGGGCTCCATCAATGATATGAGCAGCCTCTCCACGTCCCTTCGAGACACGTCCGCCTACATGAGTACCAGCTTCTCCAACTGGAGCCAAGGATGGGCTCCTGACCAACCGCACAAAATATGAATTTTGTGAAAGCGTGAAAATGCGAGGATATGCAAAGATACACACGGACCTGAAGTTGTCAGATCCATTGGAAAAGGACTATACCGCAAGCGAAGCATATTTTACACCGGTATGCCATAGGTGTAAAGTGCATTAGCATTGACTAGATTATTAACTCTAGTGCAAGTGGGAGTCTGTAGGAGATACGCCCTAGAGGCAATAATGATAGCTATTATTTATCTCCAAGTTCATCATTATGTTTATTTTCCATGCTATAACTGCAATTGTCCTTGAGTTTGTATATCCATAATGTCTCAGAGGGAAACCCATTTGCACATGTGGAATAATAAATGGTGAAATGTATTCCTAGTCATGCTTCTCAGACTAGCTCAAGTGTTGCATGTGTAGGAGATATGCCCTAGAGGCAATAATAACGGCTATTATTTATCTCGAAGTTCGTAATTATGTTTATTTTCCATGCTATAACTGCAATGGTCCTTGAGTCCGTATATCCATAAAGTGTCAGAGGGAAACCCATTTCACATGTGGAATAAGAAACGGTAAAATGTATTCCTAGTCATGCTTCTAAGACTAGCTCAATTGTTGCATGATGGTCACGTTTTCCTGATCATGGCATGACTATGCCAGCAACTTTGAGGACACAATGTTAGAAGAACACTTGTGTTGAATCGATCCAAATTGATGTTATCCTATGAGATACATTCGTCACAAGTTAATGGTTTTATAACACAGAGAAAGTTAGCGTTCGCATAATTCCTTAGACCATGAGAGTATCGAGTTCCTTCATACTTGCTTCATGAACTTTGGGTTTAGTTAAACATCATCCGTAACAGGGTGGCTATTACGACGGCTTTCGGGTTCATGGAAAAGTATGACAAGGTACTTGATAGCTCAAGATTGGGATTTACTCCTCCAACGATGGAGAGATAATCTTCGGGCCCTCTTGGTGTTACGGTAGCCATCATCGTTTAGCCAGACACAGCTTGATTTGATCACGGGGATGCCGGAACGAGGGAACAAGAAAAGAGAACAAAACCGGTAATGAGGAAACTGGCATAGTGAACAAGTTGTTGATTCACGGGGATGCCATTAAATCTCAGCTCAGGTATTTTCAACATGTCGTGAAGCAATAGGAACATCATTCGGTAATTACAGGTTCGCTCGAATATTCATTCGTGTGGTATAGGGATCAATATGGATGTCCACGGTTCTGCTATTGATCATTGATCGGAAAGAGTTCCAGTCATGTCTATACTTCACTGAACCTACGGGGTCACACACTTAAGGGTCATCTATCTGCTATGTAATAGACAGGGAGTCCGAGAGATTGTTTCCGCAAAAGTTTCGGAGACGACAAAAAAGTTTCAGAGAGAAAAACCGGAAATGTTTCGGAGACAAACTCCATACCGGAAATGTTCTGAACGCGTCCAAAATTATTTTAGGGGGTGCCAAAAATGTTTTGGACCTTCGGAGTTTTTTCGGATTAAACAGAAGCTGAAAATATTTCATGAAAAAGTTGTCATGAATAGTGGTGTGAATAGTGGTAACACTATTAGGGTAGAACCCCCTTTTGGTGACTTTTTGGAAAGCCACCTTTTGGGGCTTTGTCCCAAAAGTCATGGGGATGACATGGGGTGGTGGGACCCCATTTGGGGGGGGGGGGGGGGCACTCACAAGGTGGCCAGCCCTTTTTGCCCTTATGAAGGACATAACTCATGGGCATTTTGGTATTTTCAAGTGGCCTCTACCCCTTGCCACACACTATAAATAGAGGTGGAGAGAGCTCTCCATTTCATACAAGCTCTCTCATATAAAAATGCCACATGCAATGATCTGGCTTGCTATCTCCTGTAACACCCCAATAATCATGCTACAGTAATCTCACCCTAATGTTGCCATGTCACCATGCTTGCTAAACTTAATTGTCACTTGATTGAAACTCAACTCAAATTCAAATTTCAAGTCAAATTATTATTTCTTCAAACAGTAAAACAAAAATGTTGGTTGTGTTGCAAATATTTACTAAGTAATTGTCATGAATTAACCAACATCTTTTGAATTATTAAAATGCCCTTAACCTCTTTAAAACAGTGCCAGCAGCATTAAACTGAGCCATTTCAAATAAACAAATAGTTAAACATTTCAAAATAAATTGAAACTTCTTGTGCTTACTCAATATGTGGCCCAGTATCTATGTGCCAGATTTCATATACAACAAAAATCATTTGGTATTTAATTAAATTACAAAACAGAGAAGAAATAAAGTAACAGAAAAAAGATAAAGAAAATAGGAAAAGACTTACTATTTAACTGGGTCTCGTGTGCACAGTACAGCCTAGCCCAGCCCACCCCCGGCCTTTCTTCCACCTCGCGCTGGAGCAGCCGAGCGCACGCCATGGCCGTCCACGCGTGATGCACCGCGTGATGCACAACACGGAGCTGCTACAAGAGCTCGGGAGGGGGTAAGAGCATCACCCCGCATCCCCTGGCAAAACCCTAGCTCACTTCGCCCTCTCCCTCGTGCCACTCTCTTCTTCCCAACCCGAGCCCGCGTTGTCGTCGCCATGGCCGAGCTCGTTGCCGTGGCCACCGTCGTCCCTGCTGCCGAGACCTCGCCAGAAGACACGCCTGCCTCCCCTGCTTCATCTGCAACCACCGGATCGAGCTGGAGCGCTCTGCATCATCGCCATCGACCCATCTTCCTCCGCCATGGCCGCCACACCTCGCCACTCGATCCGCTCGTCTCCAACCAGCCCCGGCCTCCTCGAGCTCACCACTACGCTCATTGTGAGCAGCCGCGTATTTTCCCCCTCTTTCCCCCTTCGATGGCGCTCTCTATCCGCTGATCCCCCGAGAGCCGATACCCACCGCCACCTGAGCTCGTCGCCGGCATCGTTCCGGTGACCTTTTGGTCACGCAGGCGTGTCCAACGGCCTCGCGCGGACCCGTAGTTCCCAGCAAGCCCGCTAACTCGCTCGCGTCCGCACGCTAAGCCCATCGCCGCACTAACCCGAGCTCCGGCCACTGCTAATGGCGTCGCCGCCGTCGCTACACTCCACCCTAGCACCTCCCGCCACCACCGTTGGACGCGTCGCACCACGGGCGTTCCAGCGAGCCCATCCGCACATCCAGCCGTGGCCTGTGCGCCGTTTCCGCGCCACCTTGCCGCGTCGGGTGGTCGCCGGAGCTGCGTCGGCGCGCACACCGTTTAAATCTGACATGTGGGCCCGACCAGGATTAGATTAGGAGTTAATCTGGCTAATTTAACTTAATTAGTGTCACTGACATATGGGCCCCACCCACTAATTAATCACTGTTTAGAAATAAACTCTGTTAAGCTTACAGTCAATGACAGGTGGGACCAAGTGCACTGTTTCACTGGATAAGATTTAGTTTAACCCCCTCTCTATGACAGGTGGGTCCCCCTGGTCAGTTTGACCAGTCAAAGTCCATAATTGACTGCTGACTGGGCAGTCAACTGGGTCCCACTGTCAGCCTCTGTTGCAAATAACTGTGTACCCATAGCAATTAATATTTAATATATTTTCGAATAATATTAATTCCTGAAATTCACAAAACCAATTAAAATTTGGAAATTCATATAAAATAAACCGTAACTCAGATGCAAATAATTTATATATGAAAGTTGTTCAGAAAAATATAACGAATCCGAATATGTCATCCATTTGTCTAACAAACCCCTCTAACATATTGAACCTTGACATTTTGCATCAGGATCAATATACCGAATAATACCTGGAGCTGGGAAAACATTGCCAGATGTTTTCCCTCTTCTTTTAAAATGTTTAGCGATGCATTAGAGCATACCATCAACACTTTTTGCCATGACATGCATCTGTGTTGCATTTGCATGCCCGTTATTTATCTGTTTCCCCCCTCTCGTCCATTCTTATCGGTAGACCCCGCGACTGCCATTGACCCCGAGTACGACTACGTCACCGACAACCCGTCCTTCTCGGCAGATCTTCCAGGCAAGCAAACCCCCTTGATCATACCGATATCACCTATTCTTTCTCTCTACTTCTTGCATTAGAGAGTCGGTTCAGTTGAAATATTATCCGTAGATCCTATTCTGCTGCATAGCCTACTTTTGTTAACTGTTGTTGATACAATACGTGCTATCCTATTATGCTTAGCATAGATATGCTAGAGTCTCATCAGTGGCCCTATGCCCTTGTCCGTTTTCCATTGCTATACTATCGGGTCGTGATCCCCTCGGGGCGATGATCACGGATATACTTATACTATTACACTATACATGATATGTTAAAGTCGGGTCGGCTCGGAGAGCACCCACGAGTGATTCACTGTGGTGGAATGACAGGGCAGGCGGAGACCATCCGGAGCGAGGTGGGCCTGGGCCCTGGTCAGTGTCCGTGGTTATAATAACAATACGCTTAACGAGATTTGGGTATTTGATCTGAGATTGCCACTGGCATATACGCACTAACCACCGCAAGGGATAATGGTTATGGGGCCCTCGGCGTCGTCAGTTCCTCCTGAAAGCTCTGTCAGATGTCACTGTTCAGAACTGTAGGCTGATTGTTGGGCTGAGCGGCATCCCTGTTGTGTATACAGAGGTGGGCTTGGTCCCCGACCAGTCTCGCCACGCGCAGGAGCGTATTTGGCGAGCAGCCGAACAACCCTTTCACGCTTAGGATGTACACCGGCGGGTGACCTCTCTGGAGAGCCGGACTTCGGCGTGTCGATTATCCGAGGCCGGGCATTACCCAGAAAAGTGTGTCCAGCCAGAGGTAATCGAGCGTATCGGGAAATGTGGTGCACCTTTGCAGGGAAGTAAACTATTCGAATAGTTGTGTCCACGGTAACAGGATGACTTGGAGTTGTATCCCGACCTCTTACAACTAAAACCGGATACTTGATAAAACACACCCAGATAACAGACAGGAATACACGGAGATCGCTTTCCCACGGGGAGATGAGGAGAGGATCTCTGGGTAGGTTATTGCTATATGTATATACAAGTTGAAACCATATACGCTCCTCTCTGCTACTGCTGCAAGATGCTGGTAGTCTTCGTTAAGTTGAGCTTCTCCCCCTTATTCTGGCATTTCTGCAGTTTAGTCCACAGATATTACCCCATTCCTTTGATACCGATGCATATCTAGTATAGATCTGATGTAAGTCTTGCGAGTACTTTGGATGAGTACTCACCATTGCTTTGCTACACTTTTCATTCAACCCGGTTGCTGCAACATCTGGTAGCACCGCGGATGCAGGTTACCCTGACAGTGCTTACTACGTGGAGACTGACGACCAGGAGTAGTCTGGAGGACCCAGGCAGGAGGCCTCGTCATTCGATCTAGTGTCGTTGTTTTGCTCAGCCTTCTTAAGGCAAAGCTTGTCTAACTATGTTTGTACTCAGATAATATTTGCTTTCATGACTGATGTATTATGGGTCCTCGTGGCCCTGGCTTGTAATATAAAGATTTATGTTTAAATTTGTGTCGTAGAGTTGTGTTGTGATATTAACGTGGAGTCACCGTTCGTGTTCGTGCATGATGCGTGTATGATTAGTGCATGATTATAAATGGGGGCGTCACAAGTTGGTATCAGAGCCGACTGCCTATAGGAAACCCTCCCCCCCCCAACTCCTTGGTCGATGTTGAGTCTAGTCTTGAAAAACTATTTTCTAAACTATTAAGTGTGTTGTGTGGCTTTCGGGCCCACATCACCTATGGATGGGATTAGGATCTTTTATTCCGCATCTTTACTCTGGGTTCTGATTTCTCTTCTCTCCAGGTTATAGATTTTACTAACTCTGACTCTATGTTCTCGTAACAACTTCATTCCGGAGAGCCACTCATTCCAGACCATCCCTTCATATATCAAGACATTCCGAAGCACTCTTCCATGTTTTCTTGAGACGCTTATGCCCACCGCTTTTGCAATTCCCTACCATCGATAAATCCCTATGAATAACTAGATACACTTTCCGTTCATACATTCATTCCCAGTTCTTCTTGTTATTACAAGATACCCTGAAATACTCTCTGACTTTCCGAGAATCCTATATGTCCTGCAGCTGTTGAAATTCCTTGTCGTCTACTTACACTTGTGATTAAATCGAGGTGTTCGACAATCTTCGTTAAAATCCTTTGTGATTGTCATTCTGATCCTATTGATTCATCATGTGTGCGAATGCACGCAATCATCAGTTGTTCCTTAGAAATTATCCTTCCAGATCAGACGTCATTCCGGATACGAGCTGGTTCTTGACCAATCAAGTTTTGATCGGTAGTGCCTCTAAGTCTATTCAACTTACTCATCCTTGATCAGAGCATCTGCTTCTGCTCCCCTGATTATGAAATCATAATCCCTTGGTATTTTATATTTAGAGTTAATTAAATGATTCCATAACCTGATGCGTTTGCATTCTTTCTTATTCTAGTTGAGTAACATTACTCCCATCAGATCCTTTGTGGACCGCCAGATCCCTTGTTGGATTATTATACGATAGTGTCCTTCTTATTCAAAAACCTTGTGAGTTCTTCCCCTGATACCAATGCCTTTAGCAATGGTGTATCCTCTACTTCTTGTCGTCTGTACTCTGCTTCAAGATGGTATCTGTTGCTTCTATAAGTGTGTAGTATAGGTTCCTAAAATATCCCGATGGGTTGTATATATGCTTTTGCCATCTGTGTGAACCCGAAAAGTTTACACGGGTCATACTCTTCTGGTATTTCACCAGGTAAATTTTCAAACTCAAAACATTTTTTTAACAGAGCAGTGAATGAGAAGTTGTGCATTGGAGAAGTGGGAGTCGACCTTGAACCTTTGTGTTCATGCCCACGGGCACGATGTAGATCTTATCATGGAGGCTTCTCGTAAAAATAATTATCCCCTTGATATAAGTTCATCCTGTATCTGTGATTTGGTCCTTTGCTATTGTGGTTCCGACCATGTTGATCTCCTTTGATCCCATTTCTCAGACTAGTTAACGCACTTGTCTTCTGCAGATCAATGCACCAGTCCAACCTCTATTCTGATCTACCTTCGAGTATTACCCTCTGGTATCTCGAGAATATTACAGGACTGCATTACTTCTTATGAGTCTTCATCAAGTATTACTTCTCACCGATTTCAGTTTTCCCCGGGTTCTGAGTTGTTTGTCACTCGAGAACACCGATAAGTGAATCGAGTCCACACTGCGATTCAATAACTCTTAATAATCTTCGTGGCTTATGAGTTTGTACTCAATCATGGCATTCCCAGCCGATTGGCTACATCATCATTGTCATGCTAAAGCTTGACCGTGCTACGTAGTCCTTCATCCCCGGAATACAATTTCGACAGTGCACTAAGCTTACGTCGAGCTTTCAACATCTTATTGTTTGCCTTGAAAGACAACTCTGATTCTGAGATTGCATCTTATATGTGGTTCCAATAACCTTTTGCTTCACCATTCCATTTGCTTGATGCCGTCGCTGATCAATTACATCTTCATGAAACCTCTCGATAAAATGTGTCATGATCATCGTCATACATTTTGACTTCTTCCAAGATGTGAATCAAATTCATGATGAGAAATACCATCCTTGCCCCCAGATAATTTGTGTTGTCATCGACAACCTCCTTGCCTTCCTTCCAACACAGACTTGGTCATGTTTTGGTCATACCTTGAGTTCCTTTCTATTCTTGAAATTGTTCCTTATGTATTTCTTGTGATCTTCAGACCCAAGCCTTACTTGAAACACCATATTATTGCTACCCCAAAGCATGACTGTGGTACTTCGACAATCAACAAGAACATTGGAAGCGCAATGCCAAATGTTTCTTGATCAACTATGCAAACATCGTTATATGGGTAAACATCATGAATTTCCTTGCCCCTTTATCTAAATGGTTATGTACTTGTTGACCTGTCATGATTATCCTGCTCTGCTTGCTCTTGAGAAGGATATACACCTAATACTTGTGAATAATCACATTTTCCTTTCTATTGGTCTGATTAATCTAATAATCACATTTTCCTTTCCATTGGTCTGTTTGACCTTTCTTGTAATTTATATGATCTAAGCAGTAACAAATCCTTGCTTATGTAAACACCCCGATGTACAACTCTGTCAGTATAACCCTGTTACTATCGTTGATGACATTCCGGTAACCACCGGTGGACGAGAACTTTGCCTATTGGTCCGCCTCGTTTCAACGAGCAGGAAACTGGTTCTCTTCGTCCCCCGCCCTTGGTACCGACGCTATCCATCATCGTCTGGCCAAACACAGCATGATTTGATCACAGGGATGCCGGAACGCGGGAACAAGAAAAGAGAACAAAATCGGTAACGAGTAAACTGGCATAGTGAACAAGTTGTTGATTCACTGGGATGCCATTAAATCTCACCTCGGGTATTTGTAACATATCGTGAAGCAACAGGAACAACATTCGGTAATTATAGGTTCACTTGAATATTCATTCGTGTGGTATAGGGAACAATATGGATGTCCACGGTTCCGCTATTGATCATTGATCGGAAAGAGTTCCGGTCATGTCTATACTTCACCGAACCTACAGGGTCACAAACTTAAGGGTCATCTATCTGCTAAGTAATAGACAGGGAGTCCGAGATATTGTTTTCGCAAAAGTTTCGGAGACGACAGAAAATTTTCAGAGAGAAAAACCGGAAATGTTTCGGAGACAAATTTCATACCGGAAATGTTCCGAACGCGTCCAAAATTATTTTAGGGGGTGCCAAAAATGTTCTGGACCTTCGGGATTTCATACCGGAAAAAGTCGTCATGAATAGTGGTATGAATAGTGGTGTGAATAGTGGTAACACTATTATGGTACAACCCCCTTTTGGTGGCTTTTTGGAAAGCCACCTTTTGGGGCTTTGTCCCAAAAGTCAACGGGATGACATGGGGTGGTGGGACCCCATTTTGGGGGGGGGGGGGGCACAGACAAGGTGGCCGGCCAAGATGGAGCTCCTCCATGGAGCTCCACTTGCCTCCCTTTTTTGCCCTTATGAAGGACATAACTCTTGGGCATTTTAATATTTTCAAGTGGCCTCTACCCCTTGCCTCATACTATAAATAGAGGTGGAGAGAGCTCTCCATTTCACACAAGCTCTCTCATATAAAAATGCCATGCAATAATCTGGCTTTCTATCTCCCTCTCCACGAAATAGTTTCGTAGCCGAAATGTTGTCTAGTCTTCGATAGGGCCTAGTTCTGGACGGCGAAGCCCTGCTGGATAGTTGACACCGGATGTGTGCAACCCGGTAGAGAGGTCATAGTTTCGATCTTTGTTTGAGAGATACGTTGAGGTTCTGTCCGCGAATCTGACCGTGTGCCTCCCGAAGGGCTGTCCGAGTGACTGATCGAGTTTCTGTCCGAGTGCCTCCCGGAGGGCTGTCCGAGTGACTGATCGATTTTCTATCTGAGAACCTCCCGAAGGTCTGTCTGAGGGATTATCCGAGGATCTGTCTCAGAGCCTCCCGAAGGGCAGTCCGAGGGAGTACATCCTCGCGGTTGGGAGGATGTAAAATCCTAGCTGCAGTGATCTGCACCAATGATCTTTGCCAAATCTACTTCTGCTACGCTACGAGTTGCTAACAATCAGATCAAACCTTGTATGCATCTTCATAGTGGTCCCAGGCTGGTGCTTAGGTCGGAAAAAATTTGTTTTCTGCTGCGTTCCCCTACAACATGATGGTCACGTTTTCCTGATCATGGGCATGACTATGCCGGCAATTTTAAGGACACATTGTTAGAAGAACACTTGTGTTGAATCGACCCAAATTGTTGTTTTGCTATGAGATACATTCGTCACAAGTTAATAGTTTTATAACACAGAGAAAGTTAGCGTTTGCATAATTCCTTAGACCATGAGAGTATCGAGTTCCTTCATACTTACTTCATGAACTTTAGGGTTAGTTAAACGTCATCCGAAACAGGGTGGCTATTACGGCGGCTTTCGGCTTCATGGAAAAGTATGACAAGGGACTTGATAGCTCAAGATTGGTATTTGCTCCTCCGACGATGGAGAGATATTCTTTGGGCCCTCTTGGTGTTACGGTATCCATGATCATCTGGCCAGACACAATGTGATTCGATCACAGGGATGCCGGAACGTGGGAACGAGAAAAGAGAACAAAACCGGTAACGAGGAAACTGGCATAGTGAACAAATTATTGATTCACGGGGATGCCATTAAATCCCACCTCGGGTATTTGTAACATATCGCAAAGCAACAGGAACAGCATTCGGTAATTACAGGTTCACGCGAATATTCATTCGTGTGGGTATAGGGATCAATATGGATGTCCACGGTTCTGCTATTGATCATTGATCAAAACGAGTCTAGGTCATGTCTATACTTCATCAAACCTAAAGGATCACACACTTAAGGATCATCTATCTGCTAAGTAATAGTCAGGGAGTCCGAGAGATTGTTCCCGGAAAATTTTCGGAGACGACAGAAAAGTTTCAGAGAGAAAACCGGAAATGTTTTGGAGACAAAACTTCAGACCGGAAATGTTCTGGAACGCGTCCAGAATTATTTTAGGGGGTGCCGGAAATGTTCTGGACCTTCCGGAATTTTTTCGGATTAAACGGACGCTGAAAAATATTTCATGAAAAGTTGTCATGAATAGTGGATGATGTCACCCGTACCCTAAAGTAGTGGGTGATGTCACCCGTACCCTAAAGTAGTGGGTGATGTCATGGGGAGGTGATGTCACATGTACCCTAAAGTAGTGGGTGATGTCACCCGTACCCTAAAGTAGTGGGTGATGTCATGGGGGCTTTTTGGTATTTTCCCATGGGCTCTACCCCTTGCCTCCCACTATAAATAGAGGTGGAGAGAGCTCTTCATTTCATCCAAGTCCTCTCTCAACACATGCCATGCAATGATCTGGCTTTCTATCTCTCTCCCCGCGAAATAGTTTCGTACGCCGAAAGGCTGTCTAGTCTTCGGTAGGGCCTAGTTCTGGACAGCGAAGCCCTGCCGGATAGTTGAGACCGGATGTGTGCAACCCGGTAGAGAGGTTCTAGTTTCGATCTTAGTTCGAGAGACACGTCGAGGTTCTGTTTGAGTTATTGTCCGAGGTTCTGTCCGAGGGCCTCCCAAAGGGCTGTCCGAGGGACTCCCGAAGGGCTGTCCGAAGGACCGTCCGAGGGGCTGTCTGAAGGTAGAACATCCTCATGATTGGGAGGTTGTAAAATCCTAGCTGCGGGGATCTGCACCGACGATTTTCGCCAACTTTACTTCCGCTACGCTATGAGTTGGTAACGATCAGGTCAAACCTTGTATGCATCTTCATAGTGGTCCTGGGCTGGTGCGTAGGTCAGAATTTTTTTGTTTTCTGTTGCGTTACCCTACACTGATCAACTCGATACTCATAGATATGGTTCTCCACATGCTCTTATTTTTCCAACTCCCTAGAGGGGTCCTGCACAAACTGGATTGTTTCAGATCGAAATTCTTCTCACAAGGAGATAGTGAAAAGAAACAGTACCGGCCCACTAAATCGAGTGTGCTTTGTCGACCGAAACACCAGGATGGTCTAGGCATTTTCTCGCTGTCCCTCTTGACCCGATTCCTTTCTCTCTATTTTTTCAGATTACATATTCTAACACCTCTCTTCTCTTGATGTCTTGCAGAGCGATGGAGATGACTAGCGACATGAAGTGATTCTGGCTGATGATGGCCTACAACATCATCTATGTTCTCGTCACGCAGGCGGGCGGTGAGCATTTCGCTCGGCTTCATCGCCTTCCAGCTCAGCTGAGGGATCGGTGCATTAGCTTGGAGGAGCACATGGCCGAGTGCGACAACCAGATCCAGCAGCTGCAGGCCCAGCAGGGGCTGCCCTGCTGGTGCTGCAGCCCGAACATGCCCTGTAGGCCCACATCGCCAGTCTGGAGCTCGCGCTCGTGGGCTACCCGGCACAGGCGGCGGAGGGAGCGGATGTCTTCGGTAAGCTCCATCCATTTCACCGTTCCTCCTTCTGATCCTGACCCCTTTTAATTTTGTTCTTTTCCGCAACAGCGTGAGCTGGGAGGAGAAGCTGGGAGGATCTGGTCTGCTACTGAAGCTGGGCAGGTCTAGGAGGTCAGAGGTGTGCTAGGAGAACTGGAGACGCTTGTTTGTCGGTCTGGGTCCATTTGCTACTATTAAGATGTAGTTTTTCTTGTCTTATTTAAGCGTTCGTAATAAACTACTTGGGTGGTGTGTGTGCTAGGAGAACTGAGACGCTCGTCGTCTGGTACTGTCTGCTATTGTTATGCCTTGTATAATCGGTTTTCTAGTCTATCAAAAATTGTGTTGTGATTACTAACATGCTGACCTAATTCTAGTAGAAAACGGGGCATTAGTCCCGGTTCCTAAGGGCCTTTAGTCCCGGTTCTGCAATCGGGACTAAAGGCCCACACTTTTAGTCCCGGTTGTGTTACGAACCGGGACTAAAGGAGCTCCACGTGGTCGCTGTGGGGCGCCCAGGCAGGAGGACCTTTAGCCCCGGTTGGTAACACCGACCGGGACTAAAAGGCAGCCAAGCGCTGGGGGTTTTGTTTTTTTTTAATGATGGGTTTAGGGTTTTGGAGGGTTTAGGGGTTTCATATTGTGTTTCCCCCTTTTCTTTTTGTGTTTACCATTCAATTCTTTTACATTTAGGGTTTTCATTTTTATTTTACGTTTTCCATTCAACTCGACGCTAGCTACTACATATAGCAATGAAGGAACCATTACACAGATCGTCATGAATGTAGAGAGAAATGACCTCTCTTTCTCCGTGCTTGGTCGAACAACAAGTTTTCGTATATCTATTCGACGCTACTACTTATAGTACACGTTCATGCATATATACAATGTAACATCTCTTACGATCCCTAATATCTAATTACCAACATTCACTTCCAATTCTCGATGGTATTGTCTGGTTTTAGCTATGATCTCTTCAAGGAAGAATCCCGCCAATTCCTCTTGAATTGCTCGTATGCGAGCCTTTGGTACGAGTTCGTCCCGCTTCCGTTGGATCTAATTTAAAGAAAGGGGTCAATATATATATATATATATATATATATATATATATATATATATATATATATATATATATATATATATATATAGGAAAATGACTATATACTCCTGGGAGTACGTACTCCTGCGCATCATATACCACATAAATGAATTGTTTATACCTCTTTATCATTTTTAATATACTTCATTAACAATTACTAGATGCCCCAAAATGAGTTTCATTAAAAATTATATTTTAAACCACATATTATATTTTATTTAGAAGTAAATTGCATTTTTTTTACGTAAAAAAGGTATACTGCATAAAAAAAGGGTTTCGACGATATTTTTTCGCAAAACTTGCATTGAGGTATATTAAAATAATTAACAAGGTATATTGAGAATGATAAAGAGGTATAATATGCTTATTTAAGAGGTATATTTGAATGTGGGAGTACATACTCCCAGGAGTACAGAAGAGGTGTCCTATATAGGAAAATGACTATATATAGAGAGAGAGAAAGAGAGAGAAACTCTATTCAAAACCCTGGGTGAAGAATAAATAATTCCTCATCCCGGTCGAACGACCCAGCCAGCCGGCAGGCAAATTGATTCCATCGCACCCGCCCGCACCGCTCTCCACAGCCAAGGTAATTTATTCCCTACCAACAGTTTTTTTACGGTGGGGTTGAGCCGTTTAGGAGTTGACCCCACTCCCCGCAATTTCTGAAACTATTGGGAGCGGAAGCGGCGAGGGGTTCGGAGGTGAGCGGCGGTAGGTTTAAGCGGCGAGCCGACGGCAGATGCGGGTGGATTCGGGTGTGGGAGGCTGGGGGTGGCCCCGTTGGCTGGCTGCAGCGTCGAGGCGAGCAGCGTTTCGAGAGGCTTCCCGGCGGGTGGCAGCCTCGCCGGCCGGCGGTCGTGCCACGACCCGCCTCCGCCCTCCGCTCCCTTCGTCGCACTGGCTTTGGCCCACCCTACCTTGCCATTCCCCGCCCCGAGCTCCTGCCATATCCTGTCGTCGTCGCACAGGCGCCAGAATCCATCCCACTTCCTTTTTTGTTGCGCATAGCAGCAGGAGGTCTCCGTTTGGAGTGAGGGTCGCGGCCCCCTTCCTACGACCAGGGAAAGCAGACCCTGCGTAAGATGCGTGGTTGCAGCAACAACATCTGTTCCACGCCCCTACTTCTTCAACCAGCTGGACGAGGTTCCATGGCCTTCGTGTCCTAGCTGCTACCCTGTGGACATGTTTCTCTCTTTTCCTCTTTCCTTCTCTCCCTCTGTATGTGGGTGTTCTTCTTAGTCATTACTGATGTTTAGATTAATTGGCAATGTTATGCAGGACGAGTATTGTGCAGGAAGCCCCATTAGTAAAGTATAAAGACCAGGAGTCAGTTTACATCTTATCTGACCATCTTAGATATTTCTTATTAGTTAGGTTTATGATTTGGCTTTGGCCTGTGTATAAGTTTATTCCCAATTAGGAATCAGCTACTGTACCACAGTAGCGCTTCTCTCATTCTGAATCTCAAACGTATTTCAGAAATCCCATATTAATCATTTAATTTATGACATAATTAGAGAATCATCAAACAAAAAATTGTTGATGTCATGGTTGCAAACCTAGATGTTTCCATTTTTCAAATGCCATGTAATGTTTCTCATAGGCTCGACATATAAATGTTGGCCTGAATTTGCATTTGTGCTTGGCTGTCTATGTAAATTCAGTTTTTTCCTTTTTTTGTTGGTTTGATTATGCATTTCTCTCATAGCTTGGGAATACTGTCGTTAGCTCAATTTAATAGTAGAATGATCTTCTTTTCTTTCCATGTGATGCAAAAAGACCAACCTTCTCTTCTGTATGTTGTGATTTAAAAAATGTTACAGGCATACTGTTGTTAGTTGAATTTAATTGTGGACTGATCTGATTTCCATGCCATGAGCATGTAATGATTTCTCACATGGGAACTATCTGCTCCATGCTCCAGTTTAGTCACATTTAGTAAGAAATTCAGTTATCTGAATTTAGATAGATTGCCCATATGCAAAGGTGAAGCATTGTATTTTTGATTTTGATCCCAACCCCATATTTATTTGTTTAGGGCATTGCTATCCTCCAAGCTAAATACTCATTTCGAGCCGAGATGATGGTGTCGCCATCTTCCCTCTCCATATACGATCGCCAGTGACACCTGCATGAATGACGACCGACTGCTTGGTTCTCTCCTGTAAGTATTCCTCCATCATCCTCTTGTTTCTCTTCTCTTCTTCGCCCGAACAATCTAGGTTTATGAGGTTTCTATATCTCATAGGCTCCCCTCCTCCTGATTCTTTTATTGTGTTATGTTAGATGATTGCAAAATTGACAAGAGTTTCTTGTAAAAAAAATATTGTTGTTTAGGCACCATGCCACTGCTAAGATTATTGTCGTGTAGTAACTTCAATATTTCTCCCTCCTTTTTCTGCAAAATGTGTAAATGTAGTTAAGAGTTGGGAAAGCATTAGATCTTTTTTTGAAAAACCTTCAGATATCTTTGTTGTTTGGGTATCAAAGTTCAGTATTATTGCTGCTCCGAAATAGTGTTTTCATGGTGGAAAAAGTGGACTGCTACTGGAGAAATAGAAATTTTGTCAAATGAGTTGGAAGTGTTTAAATGCACCAACTGTCTACATTGCACCAAATAAAGTGATGCAAGATATTCAGGTTTCTGCTACCAATGAGAATTTACATCGGGTTCGGCATTAACTTAGTGCTTAATTGTTGTCGTGCTGATTGTTTCTCTTTCTGGGTTTCAGAAGCATATGTACTGTTGGACTGTTCATAAACTATTTGACTATAGGTTTCCATGGGATTACATCTCAATCTACCTTCATGTTGATGCACTGTCAAAATCAATTCAGTTTTTTTTGTCTTTTTTTTGCTCAAACACCACCCATCCCTTGGCTGTCTGTTCTTTCATATGTATAATTTGGATTCCAGAAGCATGACTAACATATTTGCTTTTAAATCGAGGATCATTATTTTGCAGCTGAAGGTTTATATGATATGTACATAATCGTATAAGAAGTGTTCAACTACTTTTACGCGCTAGTCGATTTTATGAAGAACCAAGGAAAAAGGCCATCGGCATCGCCTTGAGGTTGGGAGCAGCGGCAAAATCGATAAAATATTAACCAAATAGGGGTCATATATATCCAGTCTTGTGTGATGAGATTTCTGTTCCATACAAGGTCAATTGCGCTGCTGCGCCTTCAGTTTCCAAAACTTATAAGCTTCAATCTCCATAAATACTACTCACTCCGTCCCATAATATAAAACATTTTTGCAAGCTAATATAGCTTGCAAAAACGTCTTATATTATGGGACGGAGGGAGTAGCTACTAGACAATAACATATGTTTACCCTCCCTGTTTTCAGTCAACAGAGTAATTAGTCATAGTAAAATTAGTTGTGCATGTAGCAACTTATCATGCTTTCAAGTGAAATTAATTTAGTCACTTACTAAATTTGAGCCAGTATTGGAAATCGTGCCTACAAGCTCAAGTTGGGGCTTATTCTTTCCTTCTTGACATTAGGTCTAGCTAGTAGCCTCCAGCTCAGACCATATATAGGAGTTACTTGTTCAATTCTTCCTACATCAAATATACAGAGCATGGTCTAGGAAATATCCTTGCAAATCAGTTTAAGTGACATACTCTTCTTTTGTGTGGCAATCGCACGTATACATAGTCCACTGTACGATAGTAGAAGAATGACTTTGTTGTAGTGAGAGGAAACAAGAATTTTTAGATATCTTTCCACTGATTACTACAAATGAGTCTATTTCTCGTGTTTTATCTGCCGCCCTGGTTGGGGACAGCTAGCAAGGCTCTACTTACTTGTGTGCTTTTCTCGCATGCTTTTGCTGGATATGTATCATCATTCTGGTCACACCAACAAAATGGTTGCGTATTGCTAGGTTTGCATGATAAGAGATATGTTTGTGCATGGTTTTCTTTGGAAAATGCTCTCTCTGGTTGCCATGTCTCGATTTGGAAAATGCTCTTTTGTAGAAGATTAAAGAGTGTTGTGAAAAGAGACAGTAGTGTCTTTTTATAGTGCTGATGATATCTTCTATTCTTTCATCAGGGAGAAGACAAGTGTGCAAAAACCTTTCTATGAAATCTTGGTGTGGTTAAGCTGGCAATTTCCCTCACAATCTGCACAAAAGCCATTCTGGCAGCCATTCTACCTGCTGCTCTGCATTTTTATGTCTTGTCATTCCACATGAGCACGTTCATGTTTTTTCACAAATGTTGAAGCTATGGCCATTCATATCTTGTATTGTGCTGAAATGGTGAATGTAAATATTGTTTACTATACTTTTGTGCCAAAATTATATCAATTTTCTGGTTGTCACCAAACCTGTGTGAACAATCAGTGTTGGTGTCCCCTTTCCTCCTCTCTACTGTGTGGACACTATTTACATCACGGTAGCTATATCTGTACAGGAATTCAGCTACATATGTTAGATACTAAGGTTTTTATTATGGGTGTTAGATACTAAAGTTGAGAAAGAACATACATGTATGCATCTTGCGTTGGGAACTGACAACTGTGCTAACGCGGAGGTGTACATAGCTGGATGATGTGCCATTGAGTTATTGCTAGCCATTGCAACAATTGGACAGTTCGACAAGCGTCCAGAAATATGTTTGAGGAGGCGCAGGCCGTTAGGCACACAAATATATTTGGAAAATCTTCGTTGTCCAAAGATTGGTAACTACATGACCACAACTACCTTGTGCCAATCCCCTGCCCGATCTCATAAAAAAAGTTCCATAAACTTATTATCCATAAAATAGCCAGACATACCTATAATATAGGAACACAGTATTACCCATAAAATAACCAGCAAAACATCCGCTAATCATTCCGTAAAATTACGGCAGCATCATTTGATTTCTATATACTGCCACTTTTATGCGCCATATAGGTTGCACACATGCATGATGTAAATTACTGGCATGCAGGAGGTAATATTATGGTGCTCTCTTTTGCTTTACGGAATAGAGAGGTTCCTTTTTCAGGCTGTAATCTTACCCCACATGCTTTTGTTTCTTACGTTTTGAGTTTTGTGCGTAAGAGATGGGTGGGGTGAGGAATAAGAATTCCTCACCCAGGGTGATGAATAGCGCGACCCTATATATATATATATATATATATATATATATATATATATATATATATATATATATATATATATATGAATGAAACTCAACACAATTGATGGTAATAAAATAAATTTGTGAATATTGTTTACGTACTTCAAGTTTTTTCAAAAATCTGCCCGTCTCAGAGGTCGTCTGGCGAATGAACTCGCAAACGTAGTATCCACATAAGTTATTCCCGGATCCCTGCCTCGATCACTTTACGAGAATAGAGTTCAATCAAAATAATAATCA
The DNA here is from genome assembly GCA_039707655.1 of Elymus sibiricus. Taxonomy (NCBI): domain Eukaryota; kingdom Viridiplantae; phylum Streptophyta; class Magnoliopsida; order Poales; family Poaceae; genus Elymus; species Elymus sibiricus. The sequence continues at coordinate 1,605,441 of CM077670.1, read as the reverse complement.
AGCATGATAGTGGTATTGAAACTAGAATCAAAGAGATGCGCGGACCTAGCTAGTACTACTTACACTGAGTTGTTCAAATCGTAGCTCCTCTCTCCATTCACCCCTAACCTGCTTGGTGAACTCTTTCCAAAACCTGCCCGGCAAAGAAAATGAACAAAGGAGTTATTAATTACTTGATATCAGGAAATGAACGATAGTTGCCGATATAGTGCGATAATGATTGAAATTACCTCTGGAGAATTTTTTTCAGGTCCGCCCACATCTCAGGGTCTTTACGTAACAAGTCCATGACAAGTACTTTTCCTGCGTCAAACTGAATGACTAGCAGAATAAAGTGGAACATGCGCACGCATAGCTCATCAATTACACTTAACATCGAGTAAGCGAAACAGAATGATGTGTACAATACAGTATAACACTCACTGGAAGTTGTAAGGAAATAGTATTTTCCTTTTGGTTTGTTGTTTAATTAACGCCCTTAGCAAGATCTTCTCTGTATCCTTGTGGTTCCATTTTACCGTAGCTTCATGAATAGTATTTGGGTTAATGAACCCAATGTCATAGATTTGTCCTCTTTTGCATTCGAGGATCTTCTTTCTGCATAATATATATAGTGAGGATAATTATACATGCAATGAACGAGCTGAGCTAGAGACTTAATTACAGAAATGATACTTACAAACAATAGCAACTGACGATAGATTTGTCGATGGCGTCTTGATTGTATAACTGAAATAATTCTTCAAATTCAATGAAAATCTCCTCGTCTCCATTGAAGTAATGCTCATCTTTAATTCCCACAATGATATAGTTGCTCCCTTGCTTTGAGGCTTCCAAGTACCAGTCATGCAATCTTCGCATCATCGTTGGTAGATGCGGGAGCTCCTCAGGTCTGACGAGAGGCTGCCCGTGCTCGAATTTAAAGGCTAACTCAGCCATTTCGAACTGTACCTCGTCGCCTAACTAATCACCAAGAGTGAAAGCAGGATCAGCGGCCGCTACCCCCGGATCATTAGCGATATCGGTAAACACCTTGAGCGGGGGGCATGATTGGTTTTTCTGTTCGCCGAGCTGGGGAATTGTTTTCCCCCTTGCACTACTGCTACTTCCCGACCGCTGCTGTGGATCTCTATATGACTTTACAATAGAGCGGTCATAGTTTGATAGCAGCGGAGGCGGCGGTGGTTTTGTAAGGTTTTCCAGCAAGCGCCTCGCTTTTACCAGATCTATTTTCTCCGTTGGATCTGGACAGGTCAGTGCAAGCTGGCGTTTCACGTCGGCAGCCACGATCTCCTTGGTTTCCTCCTCAGTCATGTCGTATGGTAACTTGGCAGGAGCCTTCTTGACGCTACCTGCTCTGGATTTCTTCGCTGTTGTACTACTAGCCGCCGGAGCGGCGGAAGATCTCTTCCGCCGGTGCTGAGGCGGCGGAGGAGGCGGAGTCAGCTGACGCGGCGGATTCGGCTGAGGGGCCTCCTCCAGCGGAGTCCGCTGACGCGGCGGAGACAGCTGAGGTGACGGAGTGTGCTGACGCGGCGAAGACGGATGAGGCAGCGGAGATAGAGCTGGACTGTGAGGAGTCTGCTGAGGGGCCTCCTCCGACTGAGTCTGCTGACGCGGCGTCCAGTATGGAAGCACGATGTCTTCCTTTCTCCATAGAATGGTAGTCCTTATGGCATCTCCCAGATGAGTCTCCCCTTCACCTGTAGGGTACTCAAGCTCCAGGTGCTCAAATCCATTGGTAACTTCATCCACCCCGACAACAGCATAGCCATCGGGAATCGGAGAGCAATGGTAAGTTCCATCAGGTACACGAGGTAAGGCATAGTCGACCGCCACCTTCAAGGTTATGTTCATGCATTTCGCATGTAGATCACAATGTTCCCTCCCCGTGATATCATCCACGGGGTAGCGATCAGGAGCCGTGATATCATCTATGGGCGGCCGAACGAGCTCCGTGAAAGCCACGCTACTTATCTGTTGAGATGGTGGGGTAGCTCCGTGGGAAGTATCGAATGAAGGATCTTCGTGCCGCTGAGATGATGGGCCGGTAACTCGCTGGCTGGTAAGTGCCTCTATTTGCTTCTGCAGCAACGCTACTATTTCTTCTACCTTCTGCAGCCGGTCTACATCCTCTTTCTTCTTTCTCCCTCGGCTTCTGTAAGTGTCACTGCTGTCGGGAAACCCAACCTTCCACGGAACGGAGCCTGATGTGCATCGTGTTCGTCCAGGGTGTTCAGGATTCCCGAGGGCGCATGACAGCTCGTCCTTCTCTCTGTCGGGATGGAACTTCCCTTCCTGCACGGCCTGGATTGCATCCTGAATGTTTTTGACGGGTGTTGCAAGTTGAGCTTTCGTATAAACACACTTCCCTATTTCTGGGTGCAAAGTTCCCCCATGCCCGAAGAACCAAGTCCTTGCCCGTTCGGGCCAGTTCAATGTCTCTGGATGGATCCCTTTATCAAGCAGGTCGTTCTCAGCTTTGTCCCACGTAGGCCGGGCAACCTTGTAGCCACCTGACCCCGTAACATGGTGATATTCCTTCTTTGCAGCATTTTGCTTATTTATCAGTGACCTTTTCTTACCTTTCTCCGATGTCTTGTATGCCACAAATGCGGGCTAGTGATCTTTCATCTTCTCATATTGACTGGTGAATGTTGGAGTCTTCTCTTTCAGGACAAACTTTTCATGCAATCTTTTCTTCCAGTTCTTGAATTGTTCGGCCATCTTCTTAAGAGCCCACGCCTTGACTTTGCGCTCTACAACATTGCTATTTGGATCCACCTCTGGCGGTAGGCTGAAATTTGTCATGAGCATATTCCAAAGCTCATCTTTGGATCTATCGTCGAGATAAGAAACTCCATCGTCCAACTTTGGCTTATTCCATTCTTGAATGCTGATCGGGATGCTGTCCCTAACAACAACTCCGCACTGACTTATAAATCGGTCTGCGGTCCGCTTGGGAGTAGTCGGTTTGCCATCTGCAGCGATTTCTTCGATCGTGAACCTTACATTCTCGCCCAACCTTTTCTTCGGGCCTCGTCTCTTTACAGAAGATTGGCTCGATCCGGAGGGCTAAAAGAAGAAAGAAGCGTTAATATATGTACATACAAATCAATTAATGCATCTAGTCAGCAGGCTTAATTAATATACCTCGCCGGACTTTGCAACAGTTAAGGCTCCAACACCACCGGAGCCGTCATCTTCTCCCTCCATTCGATCACCGGAGCCGTCATCCTCTCTTCCCTCACCATCGGAGTCGTTGAGAAACTGTGAGGTGATATCATCACCTCCGTCGTGGATTATATCCCCCAACATCTCTTCTCGTTCTAAGTCTCTGTCGTGTTCCATAGTTTCTGCAAATATTACAACATGGCAATATACAACCATGAGAGATAAGCTGTTTTTCAGACTTAATGAAATCTGGGAATGCAAAACAGTAACATTATGATGACAACTTGAGAGCAAGATTGAGTCATGCTACAGCAACTTTACATGGCAACCAAGGGCATGGCATCAAAGTACACATTACATAGACCAAATCACAAGAAGGAATCATATGCATATGAGCAATGGATTAGTGGCAAACATCATGCAAAGTTGACAAGTTTTATAACAGTCAGTTTCAGACTTAGCAGTTTTTCAGCAAGTGTAAAACAGCAACAGTATCATAGCATGTTTGCAAGCTTGTTACAGTGCCTAAACATGTTTACCATGGCATGGGAAAAATACCAGCAGCAAATAGACATGAAAATGCACCAAACACATGTACAAAGTTTATTCATATGATGCTTGCATTAAATCACACAAAAATAACAAAATGGCAAGTTTTATCAGTTCCATGTTAGGTAACCCTCCGGCAATCGTCGGGGACTCCTCCGTCACTAATACATCTCGAATAATCCAGTTAATGCAACAATAATATCACTAAACATCTCGCCCAATAAAACTGGACGTCGACTCCCGGTTCCTGAGCCACGGGCGGTGAACACCCAAAGAGAAGGAACCATCACAGGATCATAGCTCGGGTGAGATCCCTGAAGAAACTGCCAGGTATTGGAGAAGCTGTCGTCCAACGCAACCATGTAGCGACGGACGTGCTCGTCCTCCTCCCTGACACGGCGACGTACCACCCTCTCGGGGGCCGGCTCCCTCTGCACCGATAGTGGCCCACGCGACCGCCACCAAAGAAGCTCCGGGTCGACGACGAGACCCCGATTCCTCACCAAGCTGCGCGCCCTGGAAGGTAGCACCTCCCAGTGCCAGCCCGGCGGAGCCCAGTCCCGGACATGGCGCCTCTCAAACTGGTTGTCGCCGCCGAGTCGACGACGAGGATGCGGGCCGGGCATCGTCGCCGAGAACAAATTCCTATGAAAACAAATACACGATTTCTATATTTTTCTTTTTTTCTCTCACCACATGTCTATATTTTTTATACACCTATCAAATACACGATTCACATTTTTGAAATCTAGTGACATAAAAAAGAAGAGGAGGTGAAGGGGGATTCGTAGCTCACCCTCGGCTATAGAGGAAGTAGTTGATCAGCGGAGGGAAGATCGGGGACCAACAGCTCCGACGTCGATAAACACTCCTCGGAGATGCAACACCACAAATCTGTAAATTGTACCGATTTAAAAATTTAGACCATCACATATAATATAGCTTTTAACAACATCTCAAATTGCAAAATAAGCTTCATCATCAATTATTCATGTCGATCGTCGGGGACGACTCCTCCGGCGATCGTCGGGGACGACTCCTCCGGCGATCGTCGAGGACTCCTCCCCCCTCATGTCGAAGTTATACCGAAGTTATCGGGGTTATGTTTTAACGACCCCCCCCCCTCACGTCGAAGTTATACCGAAGTTATCGGGGTTATGTTTTAACGACCCCCCCCCCCTCATATCGATAGCGTGACCCGGGCAAAAAGGAATGAAAAAAAAAGTTAAGTATCTTTAGTCACGGCAGTTAATGTGGTGTTAACCGCGCAATCCCTGGCATATGAAACTATCTAAAAATATTAACCTACATAAAACTATACATATTAAACTAAAAACCCTATCCAATTAACCTATCCAAAAAATAAAAAAAGCTTAATTAACCTATATGAAACTATACATATTAACCGATATGAAACTATCTAAAAAAATATCTATTAACCTATCTAATTAACCTATATGAAACTATCTAAGAAAACTATCTAATTAACCTATATGAAACTATACATATTAACCTATATGAAACTATACATATTAACCGATATGAAACTATCAAAAAAACTATCTAATTAACCTATATGAAACCCTATGCAGGAGACGACGAAGCCGGTGTGGAGCAGGTGGGCACCGTGGCGGTGGTGGAGGGGGGCGCCGGTGGAGGAGGGGGGCACCGCGGTGGACCGGGGGGGCACCGCGGTGGAGCGGCGATGGGGAGGGGCGGCGGGTCGCCGCGGATCAGGCGTGGGGAGGGGCCGACGGTGGCGGCAGGGGGGGAATAGGAGGAGGAGGAGGGGATCGGGGCGGCGCTCACAGCGAGAAGGCGTCGGCGACGGCGTCGGGGCAGCGCGTCCAGGCGAGGAGAGGCGATGGAGATGTTTAGGGGAGGAAAATTTTCGCTAAGTTTATATAGCCCGAGCTTTAGTCCCGGTTGGTGGCTCCAACCGGGACTAAAGGCCTACCTTTAGTCCCGGTTTGAGGCACCAACCGGGACTAAAGCTAAATTTTAGCAGTCCAAAGGGCGCGAAACCCAGGCCTTTTGTCCCGGTTGGTGGAACGGACCGGGACTAAAGGGAGGCCTTTAGTCCCGGTTGGTGGCACCAACCAGGACTAAATCTGTTTTTGGTTTTGGACCTTTTTAGGATATTTTAGTTTTAGTTTTATTTTAAACAGATTCAAAAACTTTTCATAACTTGACCCGATGAGGGAAGATGACGATGACGATGAAGCATACGTCAAAAGAAGAAGCAAGACTACATTGCCTATGAAAGATCGTACTCCGTGGAAAAGAAAAAGATCGCACCCTGACAATCCTTCATCATTGCCACTGCACACGTGTACCAAGGCGCTCCTTGCTCTGAGTCCCTGACACGCGGGCTCGCGCTTGCCTGGCTCCACATGTCATCGGCATTTCTCTTTTCCATGATACGTCCGCAAGCCCGTCTTTCGGTCTTTCTATATAGCATCGTCCAAGCCGCTTCAGCTCCAAAGAGGGGTTTTCTTTCTGGCTTCGCTGTCCTGTGCCACTGCCAACTCCTTAGGTAGGGTACGGACCTAGCTTGTCCATGTCTGCGCGAGGTGGAGGTGGCAGGCGCAGCGGCCACGGCCGCGGCGCCGAGTCCTCCGGAGCGCAGGAAGGTGGCTACAGATTCAAAAACAGTAGCATACATGCCTAGTTTTCATTTAATTCTTTTTGCTATTAAAGTTTTTAACAAAAAATACTTTGATCATAACTAGAGTTTTATATAGTTTTAAGTTAATATTATTTTGATCATAACTAGAGTTTTATAAAAGCTTTTTAGTTGATTCTTTTTGCTATTGAAGAATATTATAGTTTTGTTTTAGTTGATCATAACTAAAATTCTAGCATGTCACAAATGCCATATTTGATGATCTTGCCAAGTCTCATGGCTTGGAGAACAAGATAACATCATCAAATTCCCTCAAAACCATCTCTGTCCATTTTCTAATTTGAGCAACTTAACATTGCTAAACATGTCCAAATGAGCTCAAACTTGGTACACCTGCTAAAGTGGTCTAAATATTTGCATTGATTAACTCCTCTGTATAATTAAAATACTAAAAGGATATGAATAATTGAAATTTCATAACTTAATAAATAATTATTCTAAAATCATGTTTCAAATGCCAAAATGCCCTAGCTAGCTCTTACAAAGATTCCCTCCGGTTTGTCCGAAGTGGCACTTTCCAGCTATAAGTCCGGAAACTCACAGTAGAGAGAAAGTGATGGCGGTGAAGCCGGTCACATCCCAGAGTGGGATCTTTTGGGGTATAAAACTATTTCTTCGCGTGTGTCCCTTGCTTATTGCGCCGTAACCATGGATAATCTTCATCATTTAACAGGATGCTTGGGTCAGTCTTCACTGTGAAGGGAGGAATTTCATGAAACTTTTCATAATCTTCTGACATGTCTGTCTTGTCCTCCACTCCCACAATGTTTCTTTTCCCTGAAAGAACTATGTGAAGTTTTGGCTCATCGTATGATGTATTCGCTTCCTTATCTTTTCTTTTTCTCGGTTTGGTAGACATGTCCTTCACATAGAAAACCTGCGCCACATCATTGGCTAGGACTAATGGTTCGTCTATGTACCCAAGATTGTTGAGATCCACTGTTGTCATTCCGTACTGCGGGTCTACCTGTGCCCCGCCTCCTGTCAGATTGACCCATTTACACCGAAACAAAGGGACCTTAAAATCATGTCCATAGTCAAGTTCCCATATCTCCTCTATGTAACCATAATATGTGTCCTTTGCCCTATTGGTGTTTGCTGCATCAAAGCGGACACCACTGTTTTGGTTGGTGCTCTTTTTATCTTGGGCGATCGTGTAAAATGTATTCCCATTTATCTCGTACCCTTGGAAAGTCAATACAGTCGAAGATGGTGTCCTGGCCAACAAGTACAGATCATCTCCAACAGTGGTGTTACCCATGAGATGTGTTTGCAACCAACCGCCGAAAGTCCCCATGTGTTCACGTGTAATCCAGTCGTCAGACTGCTCCGGGTGTTTGGAGCGTAAAATATTCTTGTGTTCATTGATATACGGGGCCACCAAGGTAGAATTTTGTAGAACTGTGTAGTGTGCTTGCGCCCAAGAATACCTGTCCCTACATATTATTGCTTTCGGTCCTAGCGTGCCTTTTCCACCCAGTCTCCCCTCATGCCGCGATTCAGGAACACCAATCGGCTTAAGGTCAGGAATAAAGTCAACACAAAACTCAATGACCTCCTCTGTTTCGTGGCCCTTGGAGATGCTTCCTTCTGGCCTAGCACGGTTATGAACATATTTCTTTAAGACTCCCATGAACCTCTCAAAGGGGAACATATTGTGTAGAAATACAGGACCTAGAATTGCAATCTCGTCGACTAGGTGAACTAGGACATGCGTCATAATATTGAAGAAGGATGGTGGGAACACCAACTCAAAACTGACAAGACATTGGACCAGATCATTCTGTAACCTTGGTAGGATTTCTGGATCGATTACCTTGTGAGAAATTGCATTGAGGAATGCACATAGCTTCACAATGGCTAATCGAACATTTTCGGGTAGAAGCCCCCTCAATGCAACCGGAAGCAATTGGGTCATAATCACGTGGCAGTCACGAGACTTTAGGTTCTGGAATTTTTTTCTCTGCCATATTTATTATTCCCTTTATATTCGACGAGAAGCCAGACGGGCCCTTGATACTGAGCAGGCATTCAAAAAAGATTTTCTTCTCTGGTTTGGTAAGAGCGTAGCTGGCAGGACCTTGATACTGCTTTGGATGCATGCCGTTTTTTACGTTCATACGTTGCTGGTCCTCCCGTGCCTCCGGTGTATCTTTTGTCTTCCCATACATGCCTAAGAAGCCTAGTAGGTTCACGCAAAGATTCTTCGTCACGTGCATCACGTCGATTGTAGAGCGGACCTCTAGGACTTTCCTATAGGGTAGGTCCCAAAATATAGATTTCTTCTTCCACATGGGTGCGTGTCTGTCAGCGTCATTCGGAACAGATTGTCCGCCAGGACTCTTTCCAAAGATTGCTTTTAAATCCTTGACCATATCAAATATATCATCACTAGTACGGGGGACAGCCTTCTTCCGGTGATCTGCCTCACCTTTGAAATGCTTGCCTTTCTTTCTTAAGGCATGCTTGGTCGGAAGAAATCGACGATGTCCCAGGTACACATTCTTCTTACATTTGTCCAAATATATACTTTCAGTCTCATCTAAACAGTGCGTGCATGCGTTGTATCCCTTGTTTGTCTGTCCTGAAAGGTTACTAAGAGCAGGCCAATCATTGATGGTTACAAACAGCAACGCTCGTAGGTCAAATTCCTCCTGTTTGTGCTCATCCCACACACGTACACCTTTGATATCCCACAGCTGTAAAAGTTCTTCAACTAATGGCCTTAGGTACAGATCAATGTCGTTGCCGAGTTGCTTAGGGCCTTGGATGAGCACTGGCATCATAATGAACTTCCGCTTCATGCACAACCAAGGAGGAAGGTTATAGATACATAGAGTCACAGGCCAGGTGCTATGATTGCTGCTCTGCTCCCCAAAAGGATTAATGTCATCTGCACTTATACCAAACCATAAGTTTCTTGCGTCATCTGCAAACTCCGGCCACTTTCTCTCGATTTTTCTCCACTGCGACCCATCAGCGGGTACTCTCAACATCCCGTCTTTCTTACGGTCTTCTTTGTGCCATCACAACAACTTGGCATGCTCTTTGTTTCTGAACAGACGTTTCTACCGTGGTATTATAGGAGCATACCACATCACCTTGGCAGGAACCCTCTTCCTGGGGCGCACGCCCTCAACATCACCAGGGTCATCTCGTCTGATCTTATACCGCAATGCACCGCATACCGGGCATGCATTCAAATTCTCGTACTCCTCACCGTGATAGAGGATGCAGTCATTAGGGCATGCATGTATCTTCTGCACCTCTAATCCTAGAGGGCAGAGAACCTTCTTTGCTTCGTACGTACTGTCAGGCAATTCGTTATCCTTTGGAAGCTTCTTCTTCATTATTTTTAGTAGCTTCTCAAATCCCTTGTCAGTTAAACCATTCTCTGCCTTCCATTGCAGCAATTCCAGTGTGGTGCCGAGCTTTGTGTTGCCATCTTCGCAATTTGGGTACAACCGTTTTTTGTGATCCTCTAACATGCGATCGAACTTCAACTTCTCCCTTTCACTTTCGCATTCTCTCTGTGCATCAACAATGACCCGGCGAAGATCATCAGCGGGCACATCTGGTGCCTCTTGATCTTCAGTTTCCCCCGTTGCAGTATCACCGTATTCAGGGAACATAGGATAGTTGTCATCATCCTTTTCTTCTTCATTGTCTTCCATCATAACCCCTCTTTCTCCGTGCTTGGTCCAACAATTATAGTAGGGCATGAAACCCTTCTTAAGCAGGTGGAAGTGAAGGGTTTTCGAGGAAGAGTGATCTTTCGTGTTCTCACAGACAACACATGGACAGTACATAAAACCATTCTGACTGTTTGCCTCAGCCACATCGATAAAATTATGCAGGCCCGTAATGTACTCGGAAGTGCGTCGGTCACCGTACATCCATTGCCGGTTTATCTGCATTATGTAATTAAGTATATCAAAACCATTACAGAACATCATGAATAGAGAAATGACCAAATTAATACAAGTTCATCATCACATTAAAACCAAAGTACAGTAGTGATCAAATGTTATTACTGCAAAAATAAATACATAAAGTTCATACATATTTCTCATAAAACAACATACAACTATGTAAAACATTTAAATGCAACAACAAATGCGATCAAAATCGCAACTAAGATAACAATTGATCCAACAGCATAATGATACCTAGCCTCTTTATCAATGGCATATTTTCTAATCTTTCTAATCTTCAAGCGCATTGCATCCATCTGGATCTTGTGTAGACCGACGACATCGGCAACATGCAACTCCAATTTCATCTTCTCTTCTTCAATTCTTTTCATTTTTTCTTTCAAATAATTGTTTTTTTTAACTAAATTTAACCTCTCGACAAGAGGGTCGGTTGGAATTTCCGGTTCACATACCTCCTAGATAAAAACATCTATGTCAAGTTGGTCGGCATAATTGTCATAAACACTAAACGAAACAAATAGTTATAAAAGATAATATACCACATCCGAATCATAGACCGGACGAGAGCCGACGGGGGCGGATATCAAAACCATGGCACTATATAATAACAAACAATAATACAAGTAAAAAAATTATACAAGTAGCTATCTAAATCATACAAGTAAGAATTTGTTCTTTTAAAAAAAAGATAAGAACAAGAGGCTCACCACGGTGGTGCCGGCGACGAGATCGGCGCAGGGCGATTGACGGCGGTGAGGACAGGGACGGGGACGGGATGGCACCCTACACATGTGCAAACTAAGAAGTTAATTTGAGCTCAAATTGTGCATATAAATCAAATAAACTCCCACATACACTCCTCCACTAAAACCCACAAGAGCATATGAAATGAACTAAACTAGCAGTGAGAGATGAAAGGATGAAGTTGCTAACCTTTTAGAACACTTGGATAGTTGGTGCACCGCCAAATCTAGACAAATCTTGGGGAAAATGGAGCTTGGAGGTCGAGCTTGGAGGAAGAACAGAGGAGAAAGCTTAAGTGTGGCTCGGGCATTTCATCGAACACCTCATGTGCATAAGAAGTGAGAACAGAGTAGCACACACACCTCACACCTTCTACGGCCAAAAAACAGAGGAGAGGGCGGGCAGGGGCGAGGATATATATATGCATCTTTTTAGCCCCGGTTGGTGTCTAGAACCGGGACTGAAGACTAACCTTTAGTCCTGGTTGGAGACACCAACCGGGACTAAAGGGAGCGAGGCCCTTTAGTCCCGGTTGGTGTCTGGAACCGGGACTAAAGGTCCCAGTCGAACCGGGACTGATGCCTGCCGAGGCCCGGCCGGCATCCTAGCCGCTCGAACCGGGACTGATGCTCACATTAGTCCCGGTTCGTAACATGACCGGGACTATTGCTCTGATCTGGCCAGAACCAAAGCCCTGTTTTCTACTAGTTAATCTAACCATACCATTTTTGCTAACATCAGGACCAAATTTTGCAAAAGGAGTAAGGATTACATGAGATTTGAAGGACTTGTCTCTCATCGGTACCTTTTTCGAGGCAACTACAAAATCAATTTATCATGACATGAAGATTGCTTTGTGACTATAGTTTCTGATTACATTTAACAGTTACTGTAGTAAAATATCAAGATCTGATTTATATATCTTTGATATTTATCATTCCAATATGGTTTCACCACTTTGCAACAATTTTAAAAAAAAATTCTAGCTTCATTCACAACGTTTTAAAGAAAAATATTCCAATAACTTGTAACCCTCTTTTTTAGCTCTTATATTTTAAGATAATAATAAAATAATAGATGCAATTGTGTGTGTACATAAATTAATTTACATCTCAAAATGAATAATTGTATATTTTACGAACCATTTGAATATCATTAAATATGTTAACATGGAGTTTTAAAATGTATTATGTAATAATTCTCGATATATGCTTCTATAGTGTACAGTTGTCTGTCTTGGTGTAAGTAAGGAGAAAATTCTAGACTAAACAATTGTCTACCTTAGGTATAAGTAAATAAAATGTTCTTCAGTGTACACACATTGTCTATAAAGATTTCTTTCTCCAATCTTTAGCATTGCTTCTTCGCCAGGGTTTTGGCATATTGCCCGGCTCGCTCCAACTTACTGTCCGCATAGTCATGGTGAGAGAGAAAAATCTTAGATGGTTTTTGGTAGGGTTGACTTGGGCTCAAATCAAACACATAATTCCTTCTTGGTTTTTTTTAAACAAAAGGTTCTAATCTCATTTATCCTATTTTGTTGTTTTTATTCCCGCTACGATTACATAGAAAACTAATTTGTTTTTTAAAGAAAAGTATGTTACTTTGGCATCAAGATGTTTGGAATTAGTTTTCAAGAATTGTAACAAGCTCGTACTATAAGGTCCACGATAATAGTAGAAATACCCCCCCCCCCCCCCCCCCCCACACACACACACATACATGTAGCGTAAACACACTTATTTTCATTACTATTAAATACTTATATTTTGTGCAGCCCAAAAACTAAAACAAATGTGTGATGTAAAATAAAGAACGTTTATATATAAGTATTTAGTATGGATGATATATGTAATTGTGAAAAATCAGAAATAATAGGCTTTCTCCCTGCTTGAAACCCGGTATTCATTGGTATTTTCCAGATTCATGACAGGTACATATACAGGGAGAGCGCCTTATGCGCCGCTAGCGCGAACTGGCACTCACGCGGCTCCCCACGTGGGCCGGCCCAACCAGCAGACGGGCGCTGCTCGTGATACGTGGTTTTTTCGGTTCTCTGGTCACCTTGTTCACATTTGACTGGTTCGCGGTTTACCGGTCCACCATTGACCGATTGAAACTTGACTTTTTGAGAAAAACGATTTAAGAAAATTGTTCAGAAAAAGTTTGAAGAATCACAGGTTAAAAAACAAGTTCGCAAATTTGAAGAAAAAAATCATGATTTTTTAAAAAAAGTTCAGAAAAAAAGAAAAAAACTCAAATAATTTGAAAAAATTCAACAGATCTGGAAAATATTCGTGTTTTTTTTCAACAAAAAGTTCATAAAATTCGGAAAAAGTTCACGAATTTGGAAAAAAATCATCAAAATAGAAAGTTCAACAAATTTGAGAAAAAGCTTTCTTACTTGAAAAACATTCAAAAAAAAGTTGAAAAAGGTCATCAAATTGAAAAAATGTTCAATAATTTGAAATTTTTCATGATTTTAAAAAATTTCATGAGTTTCAAAAATAGTCATGAATGCATAAAGTTTTCGGATTTGATAAAAGTTCACGCATTAAAAATAAAAATAAAAGAAATGAAAATACCGAATAAAACCATCCAGAAAACCATAAAAAGAAAAAAGGAAAAACAATCGTCCAATAATACAATGAGGTATTGTCCTCTTCACAATGAAGCGTTCGTGCTGGTCGTGATTACTAACATGTTGAGCTAATTTTACCATACCATTTGTGCTAACATCAAGACCTAACTTTGCAAGAGTCTGGATTTCATGAGATTCGTAAGGAGTGGTCTCGCATCGAGACATTTTTCAAAGCGACTACAAAATCAATAATATCAAGATTAATTTGCCATGACATGAAGATTGCTGTGTAAGTATAGTTTCCGATTACATTTAACACTTAATTTAGTAAAATATCAAGATATGATTTATATATCTTTGACATTTATCATTCCAATATGGTTTCACCATTTTGGAACAAATTTTTTAAAAAAAAATCTTGTTTCCTACGCAACCTATAAAAGAAAAATATTTCAATAACTTCTGACCCCTTTTTTTGCACTTATATTTTGAAATAATAATAAAATAAAAGATGCGACTTCGTGTGTACATAAATTAATTTACGTCTCAAAATGAATAATTGTATATGTTTTTACAAACCATTTGAATATCATTAAATATGTTAACAAGGAGTGCTAAAATGTATTATGTAATAATTCTTACTTTATGCTTCTATAGGGTACCGTTGTCTGTCTTGGGGTAAGTAAGGAGAAACTTCTAGACTAAAAATTGTCTACCTTAGGTATAAGTAAATAAAATGTTCTTCAGTGTACTTGCATTGTTTATTAAGATTTTTTTCCCTCCAATCTTTGGCATTGCTTGTTCGCCGGGGTTTTGGCATGTTGCCCGGCTCACTCTAACTTATTCACCAATGTCTGCATAGTCATGGTGAGAGAAAAAAATCTAAGATGATTTTTGGTAAGGTTGACTTGGGCTCAAATCAAACACAAATAAATTTCTTGGATTTTTTTTAAAAGGTTTTAATCTCATTTATCCTATTTTGTTGTTTTTATTCCTACTACGATTACGTAGAAAAACTGATTTGTTTTTTTAAAGAAAAGTACCGTACTTTTGCATCAAGGTGTTTGTAATAAAATTAGTTTTCAAGAAAACAAGCCAATATTATAAGGTCCACCATAATAGTAGAAATACCCCCCCCCCCCCCCCCCACAGACACACACACGTTTAGCGTAAATACACGTATTTTCATTAGTAATAAATACTTATATTTTGTGCAGCCAAAAAAAACAAATGTGTGATCTAAAATAAAGAACATTTATATATTAGTATAGATGATCTATGTAACTGTGAAAAATCAGAGAGAATAGGCTTTCTCCCCGTTTGAAGCCCAGCATTCATTGGTAGTTTCCAGATCTATGATAGGTACATATACAGGGACAGTGCCTCTTCAGCGCCTTATGCACCGCTAGCGCAAACTGGTGCTCACGTGGCTCCCCTTGTGGACCGGCCCAACCAACAGACGATCGCTGCTCGTGATGCGTGTTTTTTTTTGGTTCTCTGCTCACCTGGTTCATAGTTGACCTGTTCGCGGTTGAACGGTCCACCGTTGACCGGTTGACCATTGACTTTTGGAGATTTTTATAATTGTTCACAAAAAGTTAGAAAAAAACAAAGTTCACAGACTTGAAATAAGTTTATGAATTTGGAGGAAAAAAAAAAGTTCATAAAATTTGGAAAACATTTCATGAATTTTGGGAAAAAGTTCAGCATCGAGAAAAATTTCACAAATTTGGAAAAAAGTTCACAAAAATGAAATAATTTCAACAAATTTGGAAAAAGTTCACAGATTTGAAAAAAGGTTTACGTATTTGATTTTTTTTTCATCAAATTGAAAAAAAGTTCAAGAATTTGAAAAAGTTTACGATTTTTGAAAAAGGTTCATAGGTTTGAAAAAAAATCAAAAAAACTAAAAATGCACACAAATTCAAATACTTTTCGATTTTGAAAATTGTCACTCATTAAAAAATAAAAAAATAAAAAAATAAAAAAATAAAAAGATAAATAAAGGAAAACTTAAAGAAAAAACTGAATAAAACCGTCCAAAAAAACAAAAAAAGAAGAAAAAAAAAACGGTCAGAAGCTTCCCACAACTGGCCAGAAGTTTCTAGAAGCTTCACAAAACTGGCTGGGGTGGAAAGCGAAAAACAAACTATGCGCGTGGCGCGCCACGCAGGTTGAACGACAAAAAGAAAACTGCACGCGTGATTAATTTGGGAAGAAAAAAGGCTTTAACCGGCGCATTTGGCGCCAAATAGGATCGGGGATATACAGGCCCATTGTGTAAGCCTTCCTTTGATGGTGCAGCTCCTCCACTAGTCTCCGAGCCAATGGGGAGATTCACTATCTTCTGAGCCGAGGTCCGTTCATTGTTGGATTTGGTACGACATGCTGGGATGTTAGTTGAAAAGAATTAGTATTTACATTGGTTAAAAATGACTAGTGGGGTAATTCATGCTACTAGTGGATCGATGATCCAACCACATGTTTAATGTTCTCTTCTCTCGGTAAATCAGCATGTCGATGTTGACTTTGTCGATCTTAAGGCTTCGTGGCTCCAGATTTCAGTAGACGTTGTGTATTGTGCATGGTGCGCGCGCAAGTATGTATTTACGTTGCGCTTGGTATTTTGAAAAAAAGAAGAAGTTATAGTACATAGTTTGATCTAGCACTTTGTGCATTCTATATGTGTGTACGGTTAATTTGTTTTGACGTACATCAGCCACTAGCTAGTAGTGCACTGATAGAAGCAGCAGATAGCAATGCATTATTACTCATAGAGACTAGTGTGCAAAGCAGAGTGTAGTGTGTGGAATACATACTTTATTAGGAAGAGTTAATTACACTTTTAGTACATGAACTTGCACGGTGGGTACAAATTCACACATAAAGTTGAAAAACGACACAAATTAGCCCTACAACTTGTGTTTGAGGTACATTTAGATACATTTCCGTCACTGGCCTGTTAACTCCGTCTACCTGGCACGCCAGCGAGGCCGGGCCCGCGCTCCCTTATGTGTGGGTCCCACCTGTAAGTGGGGAAAGAGAAATAACAGAAAAATAAAACAGCACGGGTGAACCTGAAGTGATTCGAACGCGAGAGCTGACATCCCGGAGCGAGAGGTGATAGCCAGTGCACCAACAGTTATTTGTTGTACGTATGGACATAAGCGTCTTATATATCATCGTCAGTGCTGTTTCTTTTTTCTTTCTCCCATAAGCATCTTCCCGTTCAGATTTTTACCGGTTAGACCACCGGTCTACCGGTTCATCAGTTGGATTTTAGGCACTGAATAATAGTATGTATTCTTTACTAATACCCTAATCAAAAGAGATCAAATATGCCCAGTTTCTATAACTTGACAGCAAAGTTGCTTGGGCAAGATGGTTATCGTAACAAGCTTGTAGTGGATCACACTCTCGACCTATATTCGAGTCATACTCCGTGTGCAGTGCATATTTTTTTAAAAATCAATTCTCGTTTCGAAAGTATATAAATGTACGCATCTCCTTGTACACAAACAATAAAATGTAGCGCAATGGCTAGGGTTTAGGGTTTAGGGTTTAGGCGCGAGACGCGAGCTCTCGAGTTCGAATCAGTGATGGCGGCAGCAACGTGCATCGCGTCATCATTTTTTCTCTCTTTCCCCACTTACAGGTGGGACCCACACATAAAGCGAGCGCTGACCGGGCCTTACTGTGCCACATAGAGAGAGTTAACAGCCAGTGACGGAAATGTATCTAAATGTACCTCAAACACAAATTGTAGGGCTAAATTTATGTCATTTTTCAACTTTATGTATGAATTTGTACCCGCCGTGCAAGTTTATTTATTAAAAGTGTAATTAACTCTATTAGGAACCTTCCGGCATGCCGCATCTCATTGATTGATTGTTGCGATCTTTTTGGATCAACAAACTGCTACATAGTGAGTGAGCCATTACATTACAGTAGTTATTATATAAGATGGATAAGAAGATTGGCACAATATAATACTCATCCTACTGCATACATAGTTTAAGTATTGGAGAGTAAGTGTTAGCGACAGTTTGTTTGAGCAAATTAAGAAAAAGTGAGCTTCCTGGCTGGTGCTGGAAACGGAAACAGATTCAGCTGTCAACGTACAAGGACAAGGAATAAGTAGTAGGGTCAGAGTATACATGAGAAGAAGCTGAAGAATTGATCTACGTACGAAGAGAGGTTGGTCAATCTACGCTTTCACTATACGCAGAGGCAATATATACTAACCGATTAATTTTTTGTCATGTCTAGCTATAGTCACAGCTCTAAATATAAGCAGCTTGCCAGTTCAAAGTCTGCATCTCAGGACCAACACCAGGCTAGTTAAGCAGCAGCTGGCACTCGGCAGTCGGCAGGGAGAAGAATTAGCCGGTTGAAGAACAGGTCCCTGGTCAATCCCCGTTTGACCAACATTAATTTAACATACTCCATATAGAGGGAGCTAGACTTTCTCTGCAGCCATGCATGCATAACGGAACGGAACGGGTTGACAGTGAAAAAGAAGAAGAAGCTTCCCTACGTGATTCCTTTCCTTGCGTCCAGTTGACCCCCACTGCATTATGTAACAAGATTTTGTTACATGCAGATAGAAATGAATCACTGTTTTTTCAACTAGTCAACAACTACATTATGTAAGAAGTTTTTATTTATTTATTTTGCGGGGAAAACTTCTAATTTGTTCATCAAACATCATGGCAGTACGAACAATACCAGAAGCAACGGAACTTATATCCATGTCCGTAGAACATCTAGCGACGACTACATGCATTAAGGCGAGATGAAGGCGCACCACCATCATCACCCGAAATCATCAGAGCCTAGCAAATCTTGTTGTGGTAGACGGTCGGGAAGTCGTCGTGCTAAGGCCCACCGCACCCGAACAACAGCAACCGTCGCGGATGAAGAATGTACCGAAGAAGCTTCCCTACGTGATTCCTTTCCTTGCGTCCAGTTGAACCTCACTGGCTCTTTGCGAATCGACTAAATTGATCAATGGTCATGCAGATGGACATGGATGGGTGTTGACCAACTAGTGAACAACTACATTATATTTGTATAAGAAGATTTTGTTACGTTGACTAAATAAATAAAATGAAGAAGAGGCATCACTGAGACTGCATATTCTCATTTGGACCAGGAATGAAAAGAGAAGAGTGGCGGCATATACTCCACAACTAGCTAGTAAATAGTAATGATGAATAAGAGATGGATGGATGGATGAGTATGAAAACAAAAGAGAAGAGATGAGACGATGATGCATGAGTGGGACTGGATTCCTGAAAGGAAGCAGGCAGGAAAGAGCTGCAGCAAGCAATATATGACAAACTGAGATCATCAGGAGAAAATCAGGCCACACTCCTCCTCTTAAATAAATAAATATGTATGTGCGGATAGATAGATATATGTCTTAGTGATGATAAGTGCAGGAAGAGAAGAAGAATCACCATGAAAGGGAGGACACTTTCGAGCTACAGTTGCATGGATGGGCCACTAGCCGCGAGTATAAAATTCCTCTCCTCTTTTGGGGGAGGGGCGTTGAATTGGATTGGATTGATGTGCATGGTGCCGGTCGGAGGAGGGCAGATACCATGCACCTGGACCCTCTGCCCTGGCCCCATTGTCCGGCATCAACATTGTCTGCTCCGACTTGCACCCACCCAATGTACGTATCAGCAGCTGCTTCTTGAATTTGCATCTCCTCATCTCCACCACCATCCAAGAACCTTCCTCCATTTACTCCCAAGAATTAATGCGTTCATGTAATAGTGATCTTGAAGAACATTCTTGGAATGCATGAGAGAGAGAGAGTGTGTGCAACACTGCATACATCTACCCTCGTACATGCATGCCTCCTAGCATGTAATTCCATATCTAGAATCCAGCCCCATTGCATGACAAAAATCCAGCGCCATTGCAGAACCTTCTTACTACTGAAATCAGCATGCATGCATCGTAACATAACCCTCCATGGCATTTTGAGTTGGTATGCCCGGTTTGTGGAAATGAAGAATACTACTACTCACTATCTGCTACAGATCAAAGACTAAGGGGCTGCTCTCTACTTTGCAAATTTAAGACCATCTTGGAAAGTTCCAAATTAAAAGAGGAAGGAGGCATTTCCAAATTCAAGGCAGCCGTCAACACAATATTCCTGATTTCCTCGTCGACTGAACGTGGCAGCTTCAACTACATATCAGCAGTTGGTCAATCTTGTACTTGACTTGTTCTTGGACGCATCACTACGCGCCCCATATGCAAGTTCAACGTTCCTATCTAGCTAGATATGCATGCCCTCCCTCCCACACAATGCTATACCTGGACCTAGCGGCTGGGTTAATTCAAATGGATATTTTGAGTAATTTGTACACTCGCAAATTTTCATTATCGTGGTGTTTTTCTCTTGGAAGCGGACCGGACATAATTTAATAGGGGCATGAAAGTTGATCTTTTTAGAGCATCATGACCCATGAAAATTTATACTTATAGTACGTGACCATTTATTTAGTACATTTCGACGCATGTTGGCTCTTTTTGCAAAATTGTTATTAATCAATGACCGGTGTGCTCCAAGGACGTTACTTCGAGCACACCAGCCGTTACTTCATTCGTCGGTTTGTGGCGTTACTTACTATCCTCACGCTCGTCGAGATCCTGTAAAACTCTACATTATTTGAAACATATATTCAGGTGGGGAGTAAAAACACAATCTACACCCCCAACTTTCTAAGTAAATAGCTCCTTAAATAGTTTAAAGAGGATGAAGTATGGCGACCTCTTGAAATAAGAACTATTGTCGATCTAGCGCCGCATATGTGCCCGGGAACTGATGGAGACTTCACCCCTAGGCTCTACTTGGGGCGACGGCTAATTGATAGGATATTTGGATATATATGCCACACGCCCGCGATAGTATGATTTTTCGACAAAAAGTTGATGTGTCTCATTGACAATAGGTGCGCCGACTTATTGCGATCATTGGTGTCATCGCAGAAAGGCGGAGGTTAATAAAGGAAAACATGGTTCAGGTGTTTGGAGATTGTAGTGACAGAATTCTTTGTTTATTGAATTCACGCTCCAGCCAGTTACTCCAAAATTACAAACTGATGGAGAGAGCCAGACAACATATTTCAACATCTCATACCTGCCAAGTATGCGGACGGCTAGACAACTCTACTTACTTCACCTTAAATATCTTTGATTCTAAAATTTTAGCCGCTCGGTATCTTTGGTCCTGAAATTTTAGCTGCTCGGTATTATACCACCTTGATTCTATAAAATAGCCTCATGACTTTTTATATCTCTCATTAAAAAAATTGACCATTCGACTTTTTATTCGAATTATAGCTCTTGAACCTTTTTATATATTTGGTAGAACGGGATAGAGAGTATATGAGCGGCGACACAGCACATCAACTGATGTGCATATTCCTGAAGTGTTAAAATGTGTTTAAATTTTATTGAAAAATCGTAGAGAAATGATGTACGAGTACTATTGTTTTCTTTATAATTAAAATGTATTTTGTTTATCCACGTGCACTGGATTTATGTAATTTCGTGCAAGGGTTATATACTACTGATTTCTGGCCCGGATTTATTCCGTTTCTAGAATAATATATCCATGGCACTATAGGTCGGACGATGGACGCCGGCCGGTACGTCGTGGTCAGGCGACAATAAGTAGTGCACTGCACCTGTAGACGCATCCATCCCTATTTTTCTCCCTTGCTGAAAACCAATGGGAAGCTGCTTTTTTCTTGT
Organism: Elymus sibiricus; assembly: GCA_039707655.1. Taxonomy (NCBI): domain Eukaryota; kingdom Viridiplantae; phylum Streptophyta; class Magnoliopsida; order Poales; family Poaceae; genus Elymus; species Elymus sibiricus. The sequence continues at coordinate 1,583,996 of CM077670.1, read as the reverse complement.
TTTGGACGAAGGATGCCGATGGATCGGGTCGACAACGAACCGTTCCACACAATAAGCTTTAATGTCACTGGATGGATCACTGACTGCTTCTGCTCGTGTCACACTCAGCCACGCATCCGTTTCTTTCGGTCAGGTATGTGTAGAAGGGTAGTAAGTGTGTATAGGGATGTGTGCATGCATATGCTGCATGGCTGCTCCCGCGCGAAGCAGCGCGCCACCTTCCTTCCGAGCTCTCATAAGTCCCTCTTTAATTTGAGCTCTAGCTAGCGACGCCACGCAGATGCAAGCCGGCATCACGAAACATCACACCTGATGCTGCCTTCTGCTGCTTCCTCGAAGCCGCACAGGGTGATGGCCGATCAGGACACATCACATGTACTCACATGTCTTTATCCAAAAAAAAAAGACACATCACATGTACTCACCTTCTTCATTATTTTTACTACATCATCAAGACATATCTGTTATGTGCACTCTTCATTCATGCATTTCGAAATTACATAATTTGTTGTTGTGTATCTCGCTTGTGATGGAGAAAAGCAATTCTACCATGCACGGGATATCCCGTGTATGATGGATCCACCGTCTGTTGTCGCTTTGAGATTTGTGCTAGTTTCTTTGGCTGTTTTAAGAATTTGTCATGTTTCAAAGCGTTACATTAAAAAAAATCGCTCCGAAGTGTATCTTAATATTTCATTGTGTATTAGCAAACCCGATCGCCAGTGGTGTTCTTGCCGGCCGGTGAGGACGGCGAGTTCAGGGCCTCTCTCTGGTTCGCGGGGTTGTCCAAGTACTCCAAGAGAAAAGAAAAAACATAAAATTACATAGTTGTGCGTCATCCTGATTCGAACATGATATTGTGCCGTAAGAATTTTCACCGAAAGTCATCGGCCACGAGACTCGGGAGAGCTACGCTCGAAAATCAATTAATAAACTAATGGTTTTCATACCAAGTGGGTGTGGGGCATTTTAGAAAATAATATAAGCTATCAAGGATGGATCGAGCGTGCGTTATGATAATGAAATATCCTTCCAAAACCTTTAGCATGTCCACATCATAGTACTATAGCATGAAAAGGTAGTGACCACCCAAAAGCCAAACCGGCCGGTTGGTCCCTCTATTCCTACTACTAGTAGCTATTAGCTAGCAGCAAGTTGCAATATTGTCAACTAGCTAGCTAGCCAGGGAGGATAATCAGCTGCACTAACAGTATTTAAGACTATTATATATCTGGCCTCTCACATACTCCCAGTCCAAGAATGAGTGTACATGTAGAAATTTTAGGACAGATTATGGAGTGGAGTAAAAAATGCATTAGGAGGTGCAAAGCACCATCTCTCTCCTCTTTAATTACCTCACCCCCAATGAGCTAAGTGCATGTAGAAAGTGAGTAGACCATGTGTTAAATGTTATTGGTCTTGATTACCGTGTGATGAAAGAGAAGCATTTTTTTTTTTACTTTAAAGTGCATTAAAAAGATAGAAGTACACTTTTTTGTGGACAAATTTTGAATGCCAAATGTACTTATTCGTAGACGGAGGGAGTACTGGCCAGCCGGTTATATATGTGTATATGTTGCCAATGCCAGAGCACACGCACCACCTTTTTGGGCAGTTGAGAGAGCCTGGATATGTGGCTAATAATTGCATGTTGGTGTGTAGAATAGTCATATTGAATCATTTAGGCTAGCTACATAACAAATACTGTACAAGCACATGTATTTGTTTGTTCACCATAAATACTAGATGATGTGTACCCTGGCAAAAGCTGATATGTGAGAGGAAGCATCATTTGCTTTGATGTAAATTTACCGGGCATTAGATCGGTAATCGAGGAAGCAATTTCCATAACATAATTTTCATAAAATTTATTGGTGAATCTGCACGAAAATAGCTCTGCTCAAGAGCTCGAAATGTCAAATTTTGATGAAAAATTGAACATAGAAATTTGGTCTTGTGATATAGAACTGATATTTCCTGCAAAAATAAACAAATATAGAAGTGATATTGTTTGAATGTAACATCGTTATGTGCCTTACACTGTAGAACGGACTAGGATGGATGCGAGTGAAATGACTAGAATAGCCATCCGGTAGCCCCCTCAAAGCGTTAACACCCCCCCCCCCCCCCCCCCCTCTCCTCTCCTTAATTTTTAGGCTATAGGTGTTCTTACTATGAGGCGCTCATGTGCTCCAAAAGTCAAAATTTGATGCACAATAGAATCTAAGAGAAATTTTGATTTCGTGACGTACAAGTGATATATCATTTCTTATTGATGGCCATTTGTCAAACTTGAATCTTAAAACCATTGCGTGCCTTACACCGTGGAACATAGTAGGATTGGTGTGAGGGAAATGACTATTAGTCTTGTGCTGCTAGTTCACATATGGTTGGTTGAAATTTTGAGCAATATCAGTGGCATAAAATCACGCGCAACCGAGCCTAAATTGTTCTCTTTGACTAGAAGGTGGTGCAACCTTAGTGAAGATTTGGCAAAGTGGGTTGAGGGGAAGCGAGGATGGGTGTAGATTGATGCTTTCTTTTGTGAGGGCATTGATGCTAATTTAACTAGGAATAAAAGAATCGAAGCGACTTTATGAATGAATGAATTGCATTTTCTTTGAATTACCCGCATTTAGAAGGCTACGCGGCGTAGAAAGGCATTTATTGGAGCCCATGTATAATGAATCAATAAAAATGTACTGCTAGAAAATATATAGAAATGATAGGATATGGAACTAATGATAGGAGATGGAACGAGATGCCAAAATATGAAGACTGAGAGGCCAGATATGGAGGACGCTGCATAAATTATGGCGATTCTGACATGTATGACGACTATGCTAGAGTGCTTTTTCTTTTTGCTAGAATCGCCATATTGGCAGTAATTGTGGCGATTGGACTAGTATGGCGACTATCTAGTGTTTTTCTTAGTAAGATGTGGCAAAGTGGATTGAGGGGAAGCGAGGATGGTTGTACGTTGATGCTAATTTTTTTTTTTGCGAGTTTTATTATATTTTGTGAGTGCATTGATGCTAATATAACTAGGAATAAAAGAATTGAAGCAACACTACGAATGAATGAATTACATTTTTGTCTACGCGGCGCAAAAAGGCATTTATTGGAGCACATGTTTAATGAATGAATAAAAATGTACTCCCTCCGTTCCGGTGTATAGGGCTTGCTAGGAAGGGCAGCGCGACCAAGGTGAATTTCTACTGGCTACGATCGATCTCCTCTTCTGGTACGTCTCCACCAATCAGCGAGTAGTTAGGAGCTTTTAGTTAATTCCCGCTTTTAAGGATGGCAACCGAAGCGCCGTTGAGGCCCACCGCTGCTGTTATGCATGCGTGAAATCTTCTCCCTCCAAAGCTTCCAAGTATGGCGCGAAATCTTCTCCTTCCTCCCTCCAAAACCTTCCAAGAACGGCGCCAAATCTTTTCCTTCCTCCAAAACCTTCCAAGAACGGCGCCAAATCTTCGTTTGATTTCCAAAACGACCGCGCCATCGGCAGCCCCAGTTCCGCCCTTAAGTACTCCGTCTGTTCACTTCTCGTCTTCATCCAGCTCATCTCCTCTCTCTCACTTTCCATCAATGGCGACAGGCCAACAAAATGCACCGCGGCGGCCGCCAGCGCTAGGTCTAGTAGGCCTACGGGCAGCGCCGTTCACGCCACCGCTCGGTGATCAATCTTCGGTGCGTTCCGTTGCCTCCCCGGCTTTCCCTCTACGTCATGTCGGGCTCATGCGGCCGCACGGTTCCTCCCTCGTCGGCGGGATCGGCACCGTATTCTCAAGCGGCACCGCGGCCGGGACTGCGCGCGCGAGCGGCGCTGGTACATCGAGCGGGAGCGGCGCCGGTACAGCCAGCGGGAGCGGCGCTGGCAACGTCGACGGCGGTGAGCCAGTTCGGGCCTTGCGGCTAGTTGGACTGAGCCGTCGTCAGACAGCATCTCGGGCAAGCAGCGTCGTTACCATGGCCCCTTCTTTGAATCTTGGCGGCGGCTTCCGCATCGACACCTCGTCTGGCTTCTTCCAGGGCTTCGGCGGCAACAATGGTATGTTCGGCCATGTTCATGTTTATGTTGGTTTTGAATCAAATCACGAGAAGGTAACCCACGTACGTAGTGCAAAGCTAGCTACACAAGCACACATGCAAGCTGCTGGATTGATGAACAGTATATGTTTAGGTTCTTTCATTCTTAATATGTAGGCAAAAAATTTAGATGCCGTTCATGCTTAGAACAATGTACTGTTTGTGTAGATGGGATCGGCAGCTCAACGTTTGTGCAAGGCGAGAGTAGTGAGCAAGGTGGGAGAAGGGGGTTCGGCTTGAGTAACTTTGTGAAATCATTTTGTTTACATTTTCCATAACTTTTACATGAAATTTTTATGGTTTATCTTGGTTTATCTTACCAGATGTTGATGCGAGTGGCAGCGGCTTAGGTGTGAACAACAATTCCTCCGGTGGCGGCTACCGCGGCGAGGGATATAATCCTAATTTTGAAAACGCTGATGAGTATCCTCCTAGCCAACAGCCAGTACAACCAAATCCTTCGCGTACTATCGATTTGAGTAAGTAATTCTATTTTGAAAAATGTTCTTTAAAAAGAATTTTCTTTCTGTTTTTTACTCTTTCACAGTAATTTAACTATGTACATGCATCTAAAATGTGCTTTTGCCTTTTGATTTCTGTAGATGTCCTAGCAAATAAATCTACAAGGAAGTTTTATAGCGTGGAAGAAAAGCGCCAAATATACTCATGGATTTTGCAACGCAATGGAACGTCCACAAAAATGAAACGTGGAGTTTCAGCTGCGGTTGCAGAATTGGCAAAATGTCCAAGGAGGGTGGTCACAAGGATTTGGAGACAAGGATTAAAAGGAGGTGGCATAAACAACGTGAAGTGCATGAGGAAGATGAAGTATGGAAGGAAGAAGATCAATTTGGACATTAAAGCATTGGAGGCTATCCCTACTACGGAGCGCACCACTCTAAGACAACTAGCGGAAAATATGAACATGCCAAAGACCACTATTTTTCGGAGGTATTCTCATAATCATTTTCATGTTTTAATGTATTCTACATTATGCCAAAATTCACATCTTTACAATATTTTTCTTTTGCGTGTGTAGGTTAAAGGAGAAGCAAATAAGAAGGGTAACGAGTGAACTCAAGCCCATGTTTACAGAAGAGAACATGAAGGAACGTGTGGCCTATTGTCTTCAAAATATTAAGCCTTCAACATTCCAAGACAAACCCACATTCAAGGCCAGGTTCAATGTCGTCCATATTGATGAGAAGTGGTTCTATCGAATCAAGAAGAAAGAAAATGTCTATTTGAGCCATAGAGAGGAAGCCCCAAAGAGAGAGACTAAGAATAAGGGTCATATCCAGAAGATAATGTTTCTATCGGAAATGGCTAGACCAAGATATGATGCCCAAGGAAATTGCATTTTTGATGGAAAGATTGGGGTGTGGGCCTATGTTGAATGGGTTCAAGCACAAAAGAAAAGCGCTAATAGGTTAGTTTTGTTCAAATTTTTTTTATCTCGCAACATTTTCTTGATTATGTTTCCACACTAACAAAAAATCATTTTATTTGCAATAGGAAGAAGGGAGATTGGGAGATCAAGCCTTGCACGGATGTAGACAGGGCTAAAAGCAGGGAGTATTTATGTAACTTTGTGCTACCAGCTATAAAAGCTAAGTGGCCGGCCTGGGATAGAAACAACACAATCTATATTCAACAAGATAATGCGAGAACGCATATACAGCCCGATGATCCAGTGTTTCTTACAGAGGCCGCTAGAGGTGGTTGGCACATTAGGATGGTTTATCAACCACCTAATTCACCGGACACAAACATTTTAGATCTTGGTTGGTTTGCCTCAATCCAATCTATGTTTGCGAAAAAAATGCCCAAAGACTCTTGCCGAAATTCTTGCTAAAGTTAACCAATCTTTAGCCGAATATCCACATGAAAAACTTAATAGGTTCGTCCCTTTGGATCTTTTTAACTTGTTAAAGTTTCATTACATAAGAAATTAACACATTATTTGCTTGATCTTGTAGGATATTGAATGAATGAATGACTCCCTCCGAGCTGCTTATGTTGGTTAATTGCACTAGATTACATCTTGTGAATGAATGAAAGAGCAAGTGGGTACCTAGGTAGCTAGTTGCTGTTTTTTCTTGGATAAAGAGTGTTCTTTATTAACTCATAATGAAGCACTGAAAGGATACAAACACAATTAGCAAATACCCGGCCTCTGCACGACTAGGATCGATGCACACAGCCAACATCAATGCACACAAACAAAAAATCATGCCGCCAAATTGCAAAGACATACTAGAACAACGCTATGCCAAGACGGATGGAAAACAAAAGAACAAAAAAAGAGTAGCATTGATCCTCGTCGAGCCTCTATTGATTGAACGAAGATGATGCAAGCGCGCACAGACATAGGCGTGGACCACATGACTGAAAATCGTGCACACACCAAGCAAGCAGCCAGGCGCCAAGAGCCGTATGTGGAGCCAAAAACATCCGTCGACATGGCACAGATAGTATGACAAGAGGAGATGGTACCACCAGAATCTCACATCGAATACAGCCCGATGATCCCCCGCCTCCGACGCAAGTGTATGATACTGGTAAATCTGCGCATGACCAACGACCCTCAGGCAATACACCACGAGTCATCATTGCATTGTGTTGGTCGTGATCTGCAACCACAAACTTGTCAAGCAACTATGGCGTCATTCAAACCGCCGACTAGCGTCACCGGCACTGCTACCACGTACCATCTCCACAAAAGCCACACTGCAACGGAGGATGGCCGGTACCCCCCGCCACGCACCGTCTTCATGCCTTGGCCACCAAAACCAAGGCACTAGAGAGAAAAAAGAAGCGTCCCATCAACCACGGGTCCTTCCAGCCAAGAGCACCTCCAAAGCGATGCCCACAAGAGGGTGCATGACTCAAGTGGCGTCATCGCTCGATCTAGGGAGTCCCGGGCCTAATGTTAAAGCCGGAGCTTTGGCCGGCAGGGTAGAGAACACCACCTCCGTGACGCTTCCAGGAAGGTTACATCGCCCATAGACGTCGTCGTCACAAGGCTTTCGCCTGGCAGTCTCACACCACACATTGGGTCCGGCTGGCCACCCACCCTATGTTTCGTCACCGCGCCGCCAAGCGTGAGCATGCCGCTGCCGCGCGGAGAGCACCGTGGCAAGAGCCAGCTGCACCCATCACGCCACGGAGAAGCCTTGGGCGGGATGGACGCACCACGCGGCCAAGTGAAGCGCCCCGCCGCCACCTTCCATGGAGGTGGCGTGGGCTTCGTCGGCGGCTCCTACAGTAGCGATGATATAAGGGGGGGGAGAAGGTGGTGGCATTTTTAGAGGTAGCAAGTTGTGGTTATAGTTAGTACCGAAAATAGTAGAGTACTATTGTAGTAGTAGCAGTAGCAGTATTTATTTGCCGCCAGAATACAAAATGTGGTTGTTGGTGGGGCCCGCACGTAGGCTTCCTGGATGGAACTCATAGGGTAGTACTAATCACTCCTCAAAAAAAGAAAAAAAGAAAAAAAAAGAAGGGTAGTACTAATCAGAGAAAGAGGGAAGAAAGAATTCCGGATGATAAAATCGGTGTCTAGTGCTCACCTTCAGCTTCACCTGCGTCTGTGTGGGGATCTTCTGCACCTCCAATGTGGTAAGCGAACACGTGTGTGTGCACAGAGGATGAGATGGCGCTGACGTCACTCTTCCCTGTCGTATCCAGCCGCCCTACTTCAGCATTTTGGGGGTCCCTGTCACGTGCGCTACTACATCAACCCAACCTCCCCCTTTCGATCCGCTTATACTATATGGGCAGTGCTGGGCCCACCTCTGAGGAATACAATACAGTAGTCCGTATTTGGGATGGTGTGGTGTGGGACCCGCCGATGGTCAGCACAGCAGCTGCTAGAGAGAGAGAAGACTAGTCAGAGGTGGTGCTGATAAAAGCTCATACTCGTAGCAGTTGGAACACCAGCAAACTTCTTCTTCTTCCTCTTCTAGCTTGCTTGCTTCTCCATCCATCCATCCATGGAGCAGCGCTTCATCCATTTCGGTGCCGAACAAGCTGCAGCGCCACTCTGCTACGATACATCAGCAACCTTTGCTTCCTCGACACCTGACTACCACAGCTCACCATCGGCCTTCGACTTGGGCGACACCGACGACATGCACCTCCTCAACACCCTCCTCCTCCAGATGGACATGCCCACCGCCCATTACTCCTTCCACCTTGACATGGACATGGACATGGACATGGAGCCATCCTCATCCGCCTCCTCCTCTTCCTGCTCCTCCTACTCCTCTTCCTCCGAGCAGCAGCAGGGGATGCCCACCACAGCTGCCGCACCAAGCAGCAGCAAGCGCCGTGCGTCGCAGCAAACGAACCAGCCACACCCGGCGGCCACCAAGGGCCTCATCGGCGTGCGCAAGCGGCCGTGGGGCAAGTTCGCCGCCGAGATAAGGGACTCCACCCGCAAGGGCGCCCGGGTATGGCTAGGCACCTTCAACACGCCCGAGGCCGCCGCCATGGCCTACGACCAGGCCGCCTTCTCCGTGCGCGGCGCAGCTGCCGTCCTCAACTACCCCGTCGACCGCGTCCAGGAGTCGCTCCGCACGCTCGCGCTCCGTCCCGACGTGCCGGGAGGCTCCCCCGTGCTCGCGCTCAAGCGCCGCCACTCCATCCGCAAGCGATCCCCCAACAAGGCCAAGAAGACCACCACTGGTGGTACTCTTCTGGCGCCAACCAAGATGATGATCAACGAGGCGACCACGGCCGCGCCGGTGGAGCAGGTGCCGCTGCAGTCGTCCGCAGGCGTGGTGGAGCTCGAGGACCTGGGCGCGGATTACCTGGAGGAGCTGCTCCGGGTGTCCGACGAGCCGTCCGCATCATCAACCATGGTGACGGGCTTTGATCATCACCACCATCACTATGTCGATGACCAATCGGCGCTCGCCAGCACGGCGCCGATGCTGTTCCCTCACTGCTAGTTAGCTCAACTGCCGGCTCCTCCTCTGCTCTGCTCCGAGTTAATTGCAAATAGTGTCCATCCATCGACCGATCACTCGATCAGTCAGTTTTCCTTCTATTCCAGCAGCTTTTTCTTTTTCTTTTCTTCTGGCTGCTGTTTGCCATGTTGCATGCCCCGGCAACAGCCAACGGGCAACGGCTTTGTATGTATGTATGTATGCCTCTCTGTTTCGTACGTAGGTGCATCAAAAAAAGATAGTTATACAAAAATAATACTATATGCCAACGGCTTTCCATACAATTATTATTGTGCAGTGCAGGTATGGATGGCATGCAGTTCCAATTTTGCTCAACATGTGGGTATCTATCTGCATGTGGCTTGGATAGATACCCAATTTTGCTCAACATGTTGCCCTGCACGTACCTGTGGCTTGCATGTGGCCACCACGCACGCAATTATCACTAGTACCTTGCCATTTCTCCCTAATTGTACTTGTGTGAATGTGGACATGTTGAGTAGCCATCCATCTATCTATTCAGCTTGTTCTTTTTTCATCACCACTAATAGCTAAAAAGGAAAGAATAAAAAAGGCTCCACATCCATCTGCAAAGACGATCCTCCAGAGTTGAGTTTTGCTGTCTTGTCAAAGTCTTTCTTTCACCGCCGTCGGCGGCCCAACCTCCTCGTCGTATTTTCATGTTGCTGACCATGGTCGAGAGCTTTGCTACACCTACGGACTAAATCTATAGATTTCTTTTATGACAAATAAGCCTTTAGAATTGAAGTTACGGGCTGGTGTGGCATGATCTGATTGGAAAAAGAAGGGGGAGGGGACCCCCAAAGTGAATTTCAGGGGGGGATTAATGTGGATGGGGGAGGTTCGTAGCTCACTTTTGTAATCTGTTTGCCTTGATCGTCCTTTTGGAAGCTTCTTATGGCGCTTCCTCGATTGAAAAAATTATTCAGGTGGGCTTTTGCTTAGCGTTGACTTTTTTCTAAAAAAAACGAAATAAGTGAAAAATGGAATTAAAATGTGGCAGTAAAATTTGTTGCTTTGATTTGATCGTCCTCGTGGAAGCTTCTTATGCACTTCCTCGATCAAGGTCGGTCGGTCCCATCAAAAGAAGATACTCCTATATATGTATATCCTCTCTCTGTCTCCGTTATTGTAACCTGGAGACTGGAGTTGTTTATTTATTCGTGGCATCAATCGATCAATCATAATGAGATTGACCGTCACATATTTGTGGACATGCATCAATATGGTGGAGTATAATATTTGCGGGCGCGGGGCATGCACGCACGCTTATTAGTCAGGAGGAGCTTAATTAGCTGGCATGAAAGGGCAGAATATTTGACGGAGTCGCGTCAGCGGGGCTGGGCGCCGCTTAACTGGTCAGCACGTACCCACACTACACTCGAGTAGTACTAACTGGAGTACTAAGTACTAGCTAATCAGATTAGATAAAAAATATATATATAGGATGGATGGTCGAAGATTGCAACCGTTTACGAATTCCGATGCACCACCGAGGCACCGACCCACCCGGCCGTTTGCTTGATTGATTCAGTAGCACATACACATCGAAACATCTCTGTGTTGTGTTGACCACGCTCGCCCGTCCGATCAACGTCCCGGCTGTTTGGTCTAATAACGCACAGAATTTGCCATGCTATAGCACTGGCAATGTGTAAAAGCTTAAAAACACAGAATTTGCCATGCTATAGTTGAAATAGTTGCCATGTCCAAAAAGCCTAAAAAGATAGAATTTGCAATGCTCTATATAACCACTTGTTCAAGATTTTGAAAATGGAAAAAAAAACACAGAAAATTCGGGCATTCGCTCTGAGGGGGTTTCTGCAGCGAACCATTCAGCCATTCTCAGTCGTTCCCTAGGGAGGGTCGTGGGAGCGAACGCTTTGAGATTCACGCGCGGGATCCGACGTACCTGAGGGCGTTCGTTAAAAATCACTTGTTATCTGACGTCAGATCAATAGCATTTAGGTTCTTTTTTTTTTTGTGAAAAGGCCAAAAGGTCATATATTAAGTCGCACAAATCCTTACAGAAATTGAGAATTAAATCCAAATCCTTGGGGGTACGAAGTCTTCTTATTCCTGCATCCACCGACGGTGCGCCGTGAGCAAAGCTCGTTGCCGTCTGTAGGCCTTCGTCTCGGCGGAGAAAACTTGTTTAAAGCCAGAAGCTTGTAGAAGCAGCGGCCGGAAAGTCGTCGATGAAGACCAGAAGATGCCGCCGACTGCGATCTGCGGTAGCAAATCGCCACCCCGGAGAACAAAACACCGAGAGGGCCTGTATAACGCCCCAGGTTCGGCCTGACAGAGTCGCGGAACACAACTCTCACAACCAAAACCTTTTTTTTTCTTTTTCGCCTTGTTTTGTTTGGTGTTTCTGGTTGTGCTCCTCCGACGTTTTTGGAGCCATGGAGAGGTGCTTCCTGACATTGTTGGCAGCATCCCGGCGTCAATCATCTACATCGACAAACGTCATAGGCATTGGGGGCAAGTACACAATGTGACGTCGACGGCATTCCGACAATAAACCACTACATCAATCTACACCATGGGCGTTTGGGTGCAGCGATGACAGCGCCAACGACACCCCGGCAACCAATCGTCTACAGCGACACGCACGATGGGCGCTCAAAGGCGGCATCTATGCACTCGTGAGAGCGGCGCCGATGTCACTCCGGTACCCCATCTCCAACAACAATGAAGCGTGGGGGCAACTGATGGAGTTGAATCCGGCAGATCTCGGGTAGGGGGTCCCGAGCTGGTGATCTTGGCACGATGGTAACAGGACAGAGAGGGGACATGATGTTTACCCAGGTTCGGGCCCTCTCGAAGAGGTAAAACCCTACGTCCTACTTGTGTTGTATTGATTGTGGATGGGGTACAAAGTACAGATTGATCTACCTCGAGATCGAGTATGAATGAATCTACCTCTACGGGCTAAAACCCCTCGGCTTATATAGATGCCGGGGGTACCTAGGGTTACACATAGGTCAGTTGTATTTGGAGATAAACATGTCGAGGATTGCACCGTGCCTTGGAGTATACGCCAAGTCTTCAGAAGATTCCGTCTTGACTCCTTCATGAAGCCTGACGAGTGGAGCCCCCTGGTTGGTTATCTGGGGGTCCTTGGCCTAGCCCAGGTCTCATGGGGAGCCGACGTGGCTAGCACCCCCTTATCTAGGACACCATCAGTAGCCCCTGAACCGGTCTTCAAGCCGAGGACACTGCTCGGCCTCTTCAAGCTGTTCGTCATCTTCAGTCTTCGGCCTTGCAAACTAGTTCAACAACTTCTTCGCACGCTTTCCTCCAAAGCAATCAGCGTCTTGCCCGAGGAGTCACATACCTCGGCCATCCGAGGAGCCCCAGTCGAGCCTTTCAAGCGATATTATATTGGCGCCGAATCCGAAGACCCCTTAGCGCTGAGTTATCTTAACGGTGAAGTTTTCCCGTGTTGGGATGAGGGCGCCAGTTCAGTCGTGTTCTGACAACTTTGACCAAACCCGAAACGCCACCCTGTATAGCAGAACCGAAAGATCCCTTCAGATGTAATTATGTCGTGTTTGCACAGCTTGAGGCCGTCGTCCTTGGCATGTCTTATCAATAAATAGATCATGCCCTGGATCTTCGGCGGCATTATCAGTAAAACCCCTCGATTTGCACGCGCACGTAACGCATATCGCATCGGGAACTCGCGAAATTACTGCCGCGCAGTACGCCCGTTGGGTGTTTTACTGGCTTATAAAAGGCATACGGCAAAATGAATCAATCTTCACGCCTTCTTCCTTGCTACTCATCATCCTCAACCTCCAGCGCCCGAAGCACTCAGCCAGGAAACCTCCGATCCCCTCCTTTCCCTCCCTTCCAATCTCCAGCAATGGCCGGGAAGGGCAAGCGTACCGCGGCGGCGCAAACCTCCAAGGGTGGGCCGATGGTCGCCGAGGGGACCCAGGCGGCAGCTGCCGAGGCAAAGAAGGCGGCGAGCAAGAGGGGGCAGTGGCTCCCCTCCACCGTCATCGCCGAAGATATCGCCGAGCTCCAGGCGCTCAGGTATCTTCCGGCGCTCGACGACGTTCGGTGCCGATCCCCTCTCATTGGGGGGCAACTCACTCCATCGTACGGGTTCCTGAGCCTCGGGAAAACGAGCGCGTCGTCTTCGTCCCCCCATCTAATCCGAGGTCTGGGATTCCCCATACACCCCTTTCTCTGAGGCCTCCTTTATTTTTATGGCATCCAGTTCCACCATCTTGCCCCCAACTCCATCCTCCACATCGCTTCCTACATCATTTTCTGCGAAGCCTTCCTCTGCATCGAGCCCCATTTTGGGCTCTGGCTCAAGTTGTTCTGCGTCAAGCCGCAGACCAACGGGGGCCGACTCATGAAGTGCGGAGCGGCCATGGTGAGCAAGCTTCCGGGGGCCAAATGGCTGCCCAGGAAATTCATTGAGACTGTCAAGCTATGGCAGGAGGAGTGGTTCTATATGGCGATGTGCCATTGGAGCGGCTGCATTCCTGGACGGCCAAGAACCTCACCTGGGGGAACGAGGAGGAGCTGGACGCCCTGCAAGCCCGAGTGGATTTCTTCATCGGCGAAGGCATTACCCTCGTCGATGTGGCGCATGTCATGCTCCATCGCAGGGTTCAACCCCTCCAAGCCCGGGCTTCCCCTCTGTGGAAATTTGCCACTGGCAGCGAGACTTCGGTTATTCAAAGTTTCTATAGGGGGAAGGACCTCGGCGGGATGCAGGCCCTCCTCTTGAAGACCAAGGGTCAGTCTTTCCTAATGCGGAATTAAACTAAACGGATACTTTTCAAGCACAAATCCTAAATATGCTAGGCTCAACTAAGTGCACCAACAACCTATGCTAAACAAGATAGGCACTTCAGGAAACTAGCAAGCACAAACTATATCACAAGATATGGAAATGTAGGAGCAACTTAGCAATTCTAACTAGCACACGATATATCAATATGAGCAAGTAAGAATTGCGGAAAGTAAAGGGTGTGGGAATGAGATAACCACAAGTGAGTCGGGGACACAGATTTATCCCGAAGTTCACACTCGTGAGAGTGCTAATCTCCGTTGGAGCGGTGCCGAAGCCAAAGCTCCGGGGCGCCACCAAGTGGCTCACCGTATTGTCCCTTTCGAGTCACCCCAACGGATGAGCCTCGATTCACTCGGCGTTGGTCTTGAAGGCGACCACCACAGCTTTACATGTGCCTCCGGAGCACACCACAAGCAAGGAAGCTTCCGGAGGAACCTTGACCACCTAGGCCACTTCACACCCTTCCCGGAGCACACCACAAGCAAGGAAGCTTCCGGGGGAACCTCGACCACCTAGGCCTCTTCACAAACTTCTCAATATATCACCAAACCGTCTAGGAGGTGGAAACCTCCAAGAGTAATAAACTCACGGGCTCTCACTCGAAGAAATCGATGCGGGGAGCTCAAACGAATGCAACAAATGCAAAGCAAGATCAAGCAACAAATGCTCAACTCACTCTCTCAATCTCACAAGATGCAACTCAAGAAAGTAGGAAATTGAAGAGAGGGAAAACAATGGAGGAGATCAACAAAGGACTCAAAGATCCATCCACAAATCCCCCTTCACATAGAGGGGAGATAGGGGTTTGGGAGAGGTGGTAAGAGGCTCAAAATGATGTTTTGAAAGTGTCTGAACAGTCCCCAAACTGGAGGGGGGACGGAGTCCTTAAATAGCCAAACCCCGAAACTAGCCGTTGGGGCTCTAACGGGCACTTCCTGGACACCTCGTGCCCATGGGGTCCTGTGTGCACGGTACAAGCCTGTGTGCACAGAGGCCCCGTGCCCACGGCCTCAAAACCCCGTGCCCAAGGTGTCGGGGATATTACCCACACACTAGACCCGGTTACTTGGGCAGGATCGTCAAGAGCCGGCATTATGAAAGACAGCCCATGAAGACCATGAGGCCCAGGAGCAGGGTCAAGTGAATAACAGATAAGCCGGCCAGGTAAGAGCCGGCCCATGGATGGTACCCGGCATGAAGCATGACGTGTACTAGTCGGACATCTTACTTGGAAGGCATGCAAGGTTAGAGTATGACATGGTTCACGGGCAAGACCCGGAATCCTTGTAAGCCAGGAACTCACCTATTATATAAAGGGAGTTCCGGGGTGGTCCAAAGGGGGGACAGGTTTTCTGGCTCTCGAGAGATAGGTAGTGAAAGAGCACCCTTGTAATCGAGATCAGCATACACATTAAACAAACTAGCAGGAGTAGGCTTTTACCTCACCAGAGGGGCCGAACCTGGGTAAACTCGTGTCTCTCGCTCCCGATCAACCCCATCCAAGGTTTCACCTAGCAGCTATGGCCTCACAACTAAGTTCTCCTATGAGGACACTTGCCGTGTTAACCCCACGAGACTTGGCCCCCACTGTGGGGCCCGTGCACAAAGGTGTTGTCTTCTTGGAGAGAGCCCTCCCAGGGATCGAGAAGCTCGTGACTGGCCGGATGAGGAAGAACCGGCGCGGAAAGATCTACATCGACGACGCCAGCTGGGGTCCCAAGACCGACTCACCGGAGTCAGGATTTCGGGTCCCCATCGGCAAGATCCACATCTTCATCGGGTTGATCAGCGGAATTGTGCAGAAGCCGGAAACCACCGCCGGCTCACCGGAGTCAGAATTTCGGGTCCCCTTCAGCAAAATTGACGTCTTCGTCGGCTTCATCAGAGTCGGCCCAGGAGATCCGGCCGGCAGAGGAGTCGGCCCAAGAGAGCCGGCCGTCAGAGGAGCCAGCCCAGGAGAGCCGACCACAGAGGAGTCAGACCAGGAGAGCCGGCCATAGAGGAGCCGGCCTAGCAGAGCCGGCCACAGAGGAGTCAGACCAGGAGAGCCGGCCACAAAGGAGCCGGCCCAGGAGAGCCGGCCAAGAAAGAGCTAACCCTGGAGGTGCCATAGGAAACAACCGTGAAGGAGCCAGGAGAGCCGGACATGAAAGAGCTGACCCAGAAAGAGTCGACCTTGGAGGAACCAGGAGAGCCGGCCACAAAGAAAATGGCCCTGGAGGAGCCAGGAGAGCCGGACCATGAGGCGTATGAACTCGATATGGACTATAAAAAGCAATATGCCTTCAACCTTGTTGCCTAAGCGGGCTTTTGACCCGGCAGAATAGCAAGGAATAGAGCAAGAGGCGTATGAACTCAATATAGGCAAAAAAACCCTGGGTCGTTGCAGGCAAGGCAACCCGGTGCTCGGGGGTTGCTGACAATATTCTTAAATACAAAAAAAGGGTTACCAAAGAAGACTAGTCGCCACGATATAGTCTAAACATAGGTATCCTGCTCTATTATGATCGATGGAATAAAGCCGGCACCTCTGGAACCCGGAGGCTTGTCGTTTCAACCTCATATTAATGAGTGATTGAGCCTTTAGTTTTTATCATTGATCATGGGTTACTTGGGGGCTTGTAACTCAACGAGTTCAGCTAATCACCCTTGAACCCGGCATATGCCAGCAAATATATCTTGGTTACACTGGCCTGTAAGCTCGATGCCACTCGCAATTATGTGACCCGGCTGTGCCCGTGCAAGTCAATCAACTCTGACGCCCATCGAGGACTTAGTTGACCCTGAACTTGTCACGGAGGATCACACTGGTATAAGTCATGCGAAAGCCGGCTTCACAGAAAAGCACAGGTAAACTAAAAGGGCTATCAAGCCAGATGCCACTCGCAAATATATGACCCGGATGTATCCATGATAAGTCAATCAGCTCTGATGCCCATTGAGGACCTAGCTGACCCTGAACTTTTTCATAGTTGAAAACACCGAGAATAAGTCATGCGAAAGCCTACTTCACAGAGCTAAAGATAAATCAAAAGGGCTATCAAGCCAGGATTTGCACAATGCAATCATTATGTTTATATTATGGTAAAACCGGCACCTCGGGAACCCGGAGTTTGTCGTTTCTCGTCATATCAATGTGCATTGAGTTTTTATTTTGCAGGTTCATAAGCTGCACCTTACGAACCCTGGGTCATCGCAGGCAAGACAACCCGGCGCCTGGGGGCTACAGTATTGGAGCTATGTTTACAAAATAAAGCACCAAGTCATCACGAGGTGATACACTCGGAACTTGGGAGCTTCAATATTGGAACTTGGGAGCCAACTTGGGAGCTATTGGAGTTCAAGAAAAATACAGAAAGACTTGCCCAAAGCTGGCTTCCCCAAACACCATGTTATCCACATTATCTCGAGGGAACCCGCCAGCAAGCAGATCTGGCCTGGGAAAGACCCAGTCTGCCACAAGAGTTATTAACCTCGCAAGACAAGATGAATTCATCCGGTATTGCTGGAGGCCGGCTCCAGTTTCATGTAGTTTTGATAGCTTTTGCACCTCCAACATGAACCCCGAGATGTCGCAGGCAAGACAGCCTGGCGCCTGGGGGCTACAGTGTTGCCATTTATTCTGATAAAGATTCAAAGATTGAGGGAAAAAAGAGCCCCGAGTTGCTGCAGGCATAACCCGGCACTCGAAGGACACGCTATTTGCTGCAGGAAACACAACCCAGCATATCAGCTTTATCATATTTGCCGCTTTCAACAACAAACATATCATATCTGCCGGTTTCAGCAAACAAGCATTTGCCAGTTTCAGCAACAAAGCATTCGTCGGCTTCAACTGCTATGACTGTTAGTTCAAATACAGAACCCCAGGTCGCTGCAGGCAAGACAACCCAACACTTGTGGGCTACGCCTTTTGAAGCTAGTAAAAAGTTGGAGTATATATTACAGAACCCCGGGTCATTGCAGGATTACACAACCCGACGCTTGGGGGCTACAGTGTTCAAATTCACTCTGGCAAAATTCTAAGACTAAAGAAAAAGTGAGTCCCAGGTTGCTGCAGGAAAACAACCAAGCACTTGGGGGCCACACTGTTTGAAGCCCAAAGATGAAGTTCTAAACGAAGAAGTCAAGAGCTGCTGCAGGCAGGGCCGGCCCTGAGGGGGGGCACGGGGGGCCGCCGCCTCGGGCCCCCAAGTCCTAAGGGGCCCCCGGCCAGGTGCACGTACACAAGTAGGCAGGTACACGTACACAGGTAGCAGGTATCCCATTGATGGCTAGCTACAAGTTGCAATCGCTAGTTTTTTTGCCTAAATAAATTGCAATCGCTAGATGATCACCATGATACCCAGGCATGCGCTGGACGAAATCTCCTACCGCGATCCTCGCTTCCTCTTTCTCATTATCTGTCTCACCGATTACCCCATATTCAGTTTCCAAAAAAACCTAATCCGAAGTCACCATGGCAGACCGCAGGCGTTCAACAATTCCCTGCCGCCCTCTAGTGACATTGAAGGCCGGTGAACCGCCCCTGCCGTCCTCCCCACCTCTGCTAGTCTAGTCCCTGCTTCAATCAAATCCTTCTCGCTGCTCCTGCTAGTTCGCCAGTTCGATCGCTCCTCAACAGCTAAGCCGTCAAGGTGTGTAATTTCCATCATCTTAAATACTGAATGGATGTGTACCACATGTAGCACATTTATGTTTAATTTAAATTCTAATTACATTGTGTTTTACAATTCTATCATTTATTAGGATTGAGAGATATATTATATAAGATGCCTCTAACAAAAGTTCATAGAAATTGTTGGAAGATAATATTGGTATGATCATCAATGACTTTGCATATATCGAATGTTAGAATTTTTTTAAGATAATATATATTAGTTATTTTTTATATAAATATTGATTTTGGATGCATTTTAAGTGTTTATATATATATATATATATATATATATATATATATATATATATATATATATATATCATTATTTTGATGATTACATTAAGGGCCTCCAGTTCTAGTGTCGCCCCGGGCCCCTGAAATGCCAGGACCGGCCCTGGCTGCAGGAACATAACCCGACACTCTGGTGGGTTCAACAATAACCCGGTACTCCGGTACATTCTACAAACAACCATACATTCTGGTGGATTCTACATCAACCCAAAATTCTGGGAGTTCCGTCAAGGAGCCCAAATACAAGATACAGAACCCCGGGTCACCATAGGCAAGCAAACCCGGCGCTTGGGGGCTACATAAAATTACGAAGAACACCGAGCTGCTGTGAGAACAACAACCCGGTGCTTGGGGGGCTACAGTGTCAATTTAAAGTACAAGTTTTTTGAAGTTAAAGTGAGTCCCGGGTTGCTGCAGGCAAGACAACCCGGCACTTGGGGGCTACACTATTCGAAGTTTCATAAAGTAAAAAAAATGAGTCCCGGGTCGCTGCAGGCAAGACAACCCGGCACTTGGGGGCTACACTATTGCAAATTTCACCAAGTTATAAGTCCCAGGTTGCTGCAGGCAAGACAACCTGGCACTTGGGGGCTACACTAGTTGAAGTTTTATTTGCAAAATTTACAAAGTCCCAGGTTGCTGTAGGCAAGACAACCCGGCACTTGGGGGCTACACTAGTTGAAGTTTTATTTGCAAAATTTAGGCCCTGTTTGTTTCAGCTTCGCTTGGATTTTAATCACCTGTGGATTCGCTTCAGTGGCGAAGTTGTTTCTGCGAACCAGCTTCGCCACCGAAGTACACTTTGAGGTGCTTCAGGAAATTGCACTAAAAATGCCCCAAATCCAGATTCAGCTTCACTGGCAAAGCTAATTCCAAATAGCTGTTTGTTTCAGATTCCAGATTCGGCTTCACTGGCAAAGCTGAATCTGGTCCCAGAATCCGAAACAAACAGGGCCTTAGAAGTCCCAGGTTGCTGCAGGCAGATCAACCCGGCACTTGGGGGCTACACAGTTTGAAGCTGAAATCAACTGGATTAAGAACAAGTTCCGAGCTGCTACAAGACACAGTCACAGTATTTTTTCTATGCAAAAGCACCAAGTCATCACGAGGTGATAAACTCGGAGCTTGGGGGCTACAGGTAATATGGATATAAGGGAACTCGGAGCTTGGGGGCTACAGACCTCCATGGCAGATTCAAAAGCCGACTCATGATGCAACGACGGCTTTACTTGTAAGTGGAAGCCGGTTTATCCAGAGCCGGGTCTCTCTTTTCTGCCATGTCAGTAGCAGGTTCAGGGGCATTTGTAGTAGAACCCAGATCGACTAAAGCCGTGTCCTCTGTGGCCGGGTCCGCTGCGGCCGAGTCCTTTATGACAGTTTCACTTGATGGTTGGAGCCGCCATGTCCATATCAGTATCAGCCGCGGAGGTGGAACCCGGCGTTTCCTTCAGTACTGCCTTAGCTCCGTCAAAGCAAAACAAACGGATGAGAACAGAAACAAGTGGTATGAAACAACAAATTTTGATATAACTTACCCAGTATTGGTGACAAAATCGGATGGTATTTGGATGTCGGATGACCCGGATGATGGCAACGTAGAATGGCTGGAGAGAGATACCCCAGAAGACCCGAAGAATAATTAATTCGCCAGTTCTTGACAACGTGAGGAGAACCACGTATGATACACCAAGGAAATCCTAAGGAAGGAAAAGGTATCCTCCACTTTACTGCCTAAATCCGGCTTTGGGAAGAGACCCAGAAGAATAGCAAAGGATGCTGAAAGAGGCGTGTGAACTCAAAATGGGCAAAGCCGGTTCTGGTCAAATCATTGGTGCAAGCCGGCCCAACGGTGTAACAAACAGGACCCGGACTTTTGATCCATAACCTATTTTATTTCTTCTTATTTTCAGGAGCTTAGGATGAATAAATTCAAGATAACCTGGGGGCTAATGTCAGGGATATTACCCACACACTAGACCCGGTGACTTGGGCAGGATCGTCAAGAGCCGGCATTATGAAAGACGGCCCATGAAGACCATGAGGCCCATGAGCAGGGTCAAGTGAATAACAAATAAGCCGGCTAGGTAAGAGCCGGACCATGGATGGTACCCGGCGTGAAGCACGACGTGTACTAGTCGGACATCTTACTTGGAAGGCACGCAAGGTTAGAGTATGACACGGTTCATGGGCAAGACCCAGAATCCTTGTAAGCCAGGAACTCACCTATTATATAAAGGGAGTTCCGGGGTGGTCCAAAGGGGGGACATGTTTTCTGGCTCTCGAGAGATAGTTAGCGAAACAACACCCTTGTAATCGAGATCATCATACACATTAAGCAAACTAGCAGGAGTAGGCTTTTACCTCACCAGAGGGGCCGAACCTGGGTAAACTCGCGTCTCTCGCTCCCGATCAACCCCATCCAAGGTTTCACCTAGCAGCTATGGCCTCACAACTAAGTTCTCCTTGTAGGAGATATGCCCTAGAGGCAATAATAAAAGTTATTTTGTATCTCCAAAGTTCGTAATTGATGTTTATGTTCCATGCTATAACTGCAATGATTCTCGAGTCTGCAATATCCACGAGGCTCGGAGGGAAACACATGTGCACGTGTGGAATAATAAACGGTAAAATGTATTCCTAGTCATGCCTCTAAGACTAGCTCAAGTATTGCATGATGATCATGTTTTCCTGATCATGGGCATGACTATGCCGGCAATTCTGAGGGCACAATGTTAGAAGAACATTTGTGTTGAATCGACCCAAATTGATGTTATGCTATGAGATACCTTTGTCGCAAGTAAATGGTTAATAACACAGAGAAAGTTAACGTGTGCATAATTCCTTAGACCATGAGAGTATCGAGTTCCTTCGTACTTGCATCGTGAACTTTGGGGTTTGTTAAACGTCATCTGTAACAGGGTGGCTATTACGGCGGCTTTCGGGTTCACGGAAAAGTATGACAAGTAACTTGATATTTCAAGATTGGGATTTGCTCCTCCGACGATGGAGAGATATTCTTAGGGCCCTCTCGGTGTTACGGTATCCATCATTGTCTAGCTAGACACAATGTGATTTGATCACAGGGATGCCGGAACGCGGAAACGAGAAAAGAGAACAAAACCGGCAACGAGGTAACTGGCATAGTGGACAAGTTGTTGATCCACGGGGATGCCAACAAGTCTCACCTCAGGTGTTTGTAACAAATCGCAAAACAACAGGAATAACACACGGCAACTACAGGTTCACTCGAATATTCATTCGTGTGGGTATAGGGATCAATATGGGTGTCCACGGTTCCGCTATTGATCATTTATCGGAAAGTGTTCCGGTCATGTCTATACTTCACCGAACCTATAGGGTCACACACTTAAGGGTCATCTATCTGCTGAATACTAGACAGGGAGTCTAAGAGAAAGTCACCGAAAAAGTTTTGGAGACAATGGAAAGGTTCCGGAGAGAACACATGAATAGTTTCGGTAAAACCGAAAAGTTGTTTCAGAGTAAACCATTAGGACAGAGAGGTTTCCGCACGTGCCTGGAACTCTTTGGAGGTGCCAGAATTGTTCTGGGAACTTCTGGAATTTTTCCGGAGAGAAAAACTGGAAATGTTTCGAAGCAGCCGGAAACTCCGTGGTTGCTTTTCACTGATGAAAATCATTGATCCGGAAATGTTTTGGAACGCGTCCAGAATTATTTTAGTGGGTACTAGAAATGTTCTGGGCCTACAGAAATATTTTCGGAATTAACGGTCGCGGAAAAATGTTTTCGTGAATAGTGAAAGTGCTTTTTGGTTACTTTTTGGAAAGCCACTTTTTTGGGCTTTGTTCAAAAGATCTAGGAGAAGACTTGGGAAGGAGGGAACCCCTTTTGGGGGGGGGGCACTAGGTGTGGCCGGCCAAGGGAGGAGCTCCTCCATGGAGCTCCTCTTGCCTTCCTTTTATGCCCTTGTGAAGGTCACATGGCATGGGCATTTTGGTATTATCAAGTGCCACCGTACCCCTTGGGTTTTCCTATAAATAGAGGTGGAGAGGTGCTATCCACACTCAATCCAACCTCTCATACACATGCCATGATTTATCTGGCTCTCTCCCTCCCTCCCACGAAATAGTTTCGTAGAGCCGAAAGGCTGTCTGGGTTCCGGTGGGAACTACTTCTGGACAGCGAAGTCCTGCCGGATAGCTGACACCGTATGTGTGCAACCCCGTAGAGAGATTATAGTTTCATTCTTAGTTCGAGAGTGCCTCCCGAAGGGCTGTCCGAGTGACCGTCTGAGTTTCTGTGAGTGCCTCCTGAAGGGCTGTCCGTGACACCGTCCGAGGGACTGTCCGACTGCCTCCCGAAGGGCTGTCCGAGGAGCAGACGAGGGAGAACAACCTCATGGTTGGGAGGTTGTAAATCCTAGCTGCGGGGATCTGCACCGCCGATCTTCATCGACTCTACTTCCGCTGCGCTACGAGTCGGTAATGATCAGATCAAAACCTTGTATGCATCTCCATAGTGATCCTGGGCATGCTTGCAGTACCGAATTTTTTTGTTTTCTGTCGCGTTCCCCTACACTCCTATGAGGACACTTGCCGTGTTAACCCCACGACACACGGGGTACCCAGAAATAGCCAGCAGCAGCCCACTGAAACAATCACAACTTTGGCATACGAACTCCGAATTCGATGATCTTGGGCTCGTTTTAAAGCTATGGAAATGCCCAAGGTCCTCACATAGAGAACCACCCAAGATCAAAAAGAAAGAATGATGCAAATCATGCAAAGGTTTGAGCTCTCTACATGCGACGTGATCAAGCTACTCATCCGAAAGTTCCTCTTGATAGTATGGCTATCAAACTTATAATCCGGTCTCCCACCAAGCACCATGAGACCGGCAAAACTAGGAAAACCTAGCTAAGCTATACCTTTGCCTTGCACATTCCACTTGAGCTTGTTGATGATGTTAATGCTTGCCTCAAGATGGAATCCTTTTCTTGACCACAATCACTTGGTGAAGATATTCGAATTGCTTCCTCATATTGCAATGAGGGAAGCCTTAACTTAGGCCCATATTCACATGTACAATATCATGATGTGGACTGCAAGCTTCAAAGCATATAACTTCCGGCTTCCCATCTTGCACTTGCACACCTCAAACTCGATGACCATCACCACTTGATGTCATCCACACATAGGCTACTTGAAATCTTTCCTTTTGATGCAAGCCCATGAGAAACACCTAACCCACATAGACATAGCAAACACATAGCATGGGTTAGTTCACAAAACACAATTCACAATTACTTACCATACCACTAGATCACTTGATCCCACGTGGTACAATGTTTGCGCTTTGTGAGTTGACCATGTAGATATAATCCTCGAGCTTCATCTTGGTCAACCAACATCTTTACTTCATGCTCCATCTTGGTTTCTTGAAAGCCACAATGAACTCTTCATTTCCCTTCATTGCTTCAATACTATATTACCAAAAACTCTTTCATGACCATATCAAGTTCCACTATGAATATCATCTTGGTCACCACTTGCTCTTCTAAAAACTCCATCACAATCTCTTGAGAGGCACAATGAATTCTTCACTCTAGTCGCTTGCTTCAAGACTTGATCAACCAAAATCCAGCACATGAGCTTACCATGATCTTGTCTTGAAGGCATAACTTGAATTCTTCTCTTTGATTATTCTTTCAAGCCCTTGATCCTTATAAGCCCAAATATGTCAATCTTTGAGATCTTCTAATGAACTCCACCTTGAACAAATTTGGTTAGACATTGAAATCAATCTTGATGGCTTCACTAGAAATCCCCGAAGACCAACTTGAAACTTCACTGGACATGGGACCTCGAAAGCCAAAACCTAGGCCCCGTGCGCACGGGGGTCATGGAGCCCGTGCGCACGGGGTATCCAGAGAGTTAACACTCGACCCCGTGCGCACGGGGGTCAGGAGGCCCGTGCTCATGGGGTATCCAGAGAAGGATACCATGAGGACTTCTTTAGATGCTTTGATGGAAATCTTCACAAAACAACACAATGCACTTCAAGCATCACTATGGAACATACCTTCATATAAGATTCAATGCACTTGATGCTCCATAGGAATTGTCATTTAATACCAAAGCTTAGAGCAAATCTTCATCTTTATGGCAATCATCCTTAAGGTACCACCTATGCAATATTCCTTCAAATATATCTCGGTGAAAGCATTACTCCATAGAGATTGTCATTAATTACCAAAATCACACTTAGGGGCTACATGCCCTTTCAAAGGGGAATGATGTCGGCTACTGCTCAACGCGCCGGGCCACCAAGGTTAGCTTTTTTTTTTGTGAATCAACTTCCATCCTCAGCAAAGCGATCGAATCCGAGTTGTCGTATTGTAGGACTGGCGCACTTTCATGAAATCAGTCGGATCGCCGGCCCCTCAGCTTGGGGGGCATGTGAGCGCCGAGCTGGTGAAGCTGCTAACCATGGATCCCTACGTGGCTGCGGTCAAGACCAAGGAGACCAGGGCCTCAAAGGGCCTGGCCATCCGAGACAGCGCCCCCGAGCTACCTGTTGGGAGTCAACAGAGCTCAGGGCCTGAGTCCAGCGCTGACGCGCTGTAGGAGGAGTCCAGCGAGGCCCCACCTGTCCGAGGTGGGAGGAGGACTCGGATGGTCCTTTCAGACGATGATGAGTCGTCCTCACCTAAGGGCGCCAAAGGCCAGAGGGAACCCGACGTCCTGGCGGCGGGCCAGTCCTCAGCACCGAGCACCCAGGATCTCGACTCGGACTTGTCCGAGGAGACCTGGCCTACTTTCCGACCGTGCCGTGTCCGTCCTCCTCCCGACGAGTAAGTTTTTTAACGAACTTTCAGCTTTGGTAGTCAATTTTGGGCGCGGGTCTTTTACCCGATATCTTTTCTTTGTTTGAGGGAGCAACACGACGTCATGGACGAGGCCCTATCTGTCCTTCTGGAGTCTCTGGCCACCTCAGAGGTGGAGGCCGATCCCCCCCTCGCCCAAGCCGAGGCTCCAAAGGGTGCGTCCCATCCCCCACCCCTTGCGCCTGATGCTGAGGGTGGGTCAATCCTTCCTTGGCCGAGGTCCAACCCTCGGCCGGGGAAGATCAAGATATGAACCAGGGGAAAGAAATTCCCCCTGTTATTGAAGAAAGGGTGGATGCCAGCCCGGCGTCCCCTACTCACGTGGTTTTAGAGCCACGTGATCCTCCGGAGTCTGCTCCGCCTCCTGCAGCTAACCGCGGGGCGCCGGGGTCTCCGGTTCGCGCTTCGGGGGCCTCGGAGGCCGAGCTGGTGGAGCGCCGATGAGCTGCGGAGGCGGCTCTGTCCAGCCCCTCTCTTCTCCCCAACCAGCGCGCCATCTTTGACGCCGCCCTAAGTCAGTTTTTGTCTGCCGAGACTGGTATTATGGAGGTGTTCCTCAGCCTTGCCAAAGGCTTTGAGGTAATTTGTCCGTTCTTTTCTTTGTTCATAGGTTTAGTACCGAGCACTCAAAACATACCCAGTAGCCTCGCCGAGGATGTCAAAGCATCATCCGAGGACATCATAAAAACACTTAATCTTAAGAAACAAACTTAAGCTACTTAGCCCTACACAAAGTAGAACTGCAATTCCCAGTAGCCCCTGAGCCTTAATTTAGTTTACCAAACTGGCTTGAGGGTCGATTGAATGGTAATAGCTTAATCATGAATTAGCTAAGCATGAATATCCAGTAGCCCCCGAGACACGTGTTGGTTCTGAAAGCAACCAACAGGAGGATCGAATCATCCCGGTTGTGGGTTCTGTATTCAGCTCTTGCTTTTTGCGCAGGTCTCCACTTTCCGCGCTTCGGCCAATTCATTGGAATTGGAAGAGGTGAAACACCGGCTTGCTCAAGCCGAGGAGGAGTCCCTCCAACTGAGGCTGGAAGCCGAGGCCGTACAAGGTGAGGTTTATTTATTATACGACCTCTTGATTTTTCCTTGTCAAACAAGTATCTCATACTTACCCGTGTGTTTGTTTTTTGTTGCAGCGGTGAGCCAGTGTGAAGCTGCGCTGCAAGCCGAGCTTAAAAAAGCTCGGGCCTGAGGCTGGCCAGCTGAGGACCTTGGCACAACAGAACGCCGATCTGCTCGCCAAGGAGCATTGGACCCGCGAGGTCGCCCAAGCGAGGGTGGCCGAGGTGGAGGCTGACCTCTCCAACTGTGTCACTGAACATGACACGTTGAAGGCCACCAAGGAGACTGACGCCGTCGAGATCAAGCGGCTTAGTCGGGAGCGCCAGGAGGCGACCTCCCAAGCTTCTTCGGCGAAGGAGGAATTGCGATAGGCAGCGGAAATTATTTCCAGTAAGCCTTATCTTCTGCAGTGTGTCTTCGGCAGTGGATCCTTCCCCGGGCTGACGCAAGTGTGGTGTTTGCCAGCTCCCTTTTCCGACCTTCCTCGTAGTGCCGAGGAGGCGTGCCAGTTCTTCAACGCCAATCCCGACGCGGCCGACGAGCAGCAAAAGCTCTTCTGGCTGCAGTTCCAGGATCTGGCGCGCTGATACGTCTCCAACGTATCTATAATTTTTGATTGTTTCATGCTGCTATATTATCATTTTTATATACTTTTATTATCTTTTTATATTATTTTTCTGGACTAACCTATTAATTTAGTACCCAGTGTCAGTGGCCTGCCGCGAGCTACTCTCCGGGGAGTCAGGAGTTTTGGAAGCGAATAGGAAGATCACCAACGGTTTGCGTGCCCAACTGCAACAGCAAAATGATGCTGAGGAGGGCCTCCGGCTGCGGATCCAGGATGTCCATGAACAACTTGCGGCCGCCGAGGGTCGTTTAAGGGACCTGGATGCGAAGGGCGCTTCCCTTCGAGAGGGTGGTCAACTTGTCGCCCGAGACCTCCAAATTCATCGTGAGCGCATAGCTAGTCTTGAGGCGGCCTCGGAAGGTATAACCTGTCATGTCTTGTTAACATGTCCTTTCTCTGGTTTTGGCCCCTTGCTCAACCGCTTTGTTTGCCTTTATTGTTCAACGATCTTCCCTCCGATGGTGGTCGTGCCTGGTCAATTGAGGCTAAGCGTGGTCTCCCCTCTGATTGAGCTGATGTCTGCGGCACTGGAACAAGCGAGGAGATCCTTGTGGGGTGCTGAGCGTGGCGAGCGGCCCTTACTTCAACTGTTAAGCGGATTCCCGAGGCTCCACAGCGTCTTCTCCAGCTTCAAGAGGCTGCGGCAACCGAAGGAGCCCGGTTCGTACTGGCGCGTTTGCGAGCCGGTTGGCTGGAGGAGTCAACCCGCGTCGTTGTGACCACCGTGCCTGAGTCCCGTCCTTTGTAGGGCTTTTTCAACGAAGTTGAGGAGGTCGCCTCCTATGCAGCTACTGACTGTCATCGCCGCGTGTAGACGCTATTGCTTGAAAATATAAGAAATACTTCGCAACTTTTTTCTTTTGCGGTTGTCAGTATGTCTTTATTATTGGGCACTGTTGGATTTCGTGAGTCGTTATGTATGTCTTTATTATGGGGCACTGTTGGACTTCATGAGTCGCTATATATATATATATATATATATATTTTTTTTTTTGTATGCCGTATAGGCGATCTAATGCGCCTAGTCCTCTTTTGGGACTGGAGGTCGCATTGGTTTGGGTTGATGCCGTCGGCATATTTTGTGTGGCTCGGCATGACTAGAATTTTGTATTCAGTCTCCAGCATCCCTGTAGGTTGCTCCTCGGCTATTGAGGGCGACCTATTGGTTACGTCGATGCAGCCTCGGAGCACACAGCTGTGGGAGGTTGGTAAGGATGAAGTAGCCCCTGGGTCCAGAGCAAAAGAACGAATGTACGATGCAGCCTTTGTGCGGAGCTGTGGGGAGGTCCACTTAGAGCGATGCAGCCCCCAAGTCTGACAGCAAAGAGATACGTTTGTTGCGGCCTCGATTGTCTATCCCGAGGGGTTCATGGAAATAGTACTTTACAGCAAATGTATGAGTTTTAGCAATTTGTAAATTGGGGGGCCAAGGAGGCCTCTCATATTTGACCAATCTGTTATTTTTTGAGTTAAGATACATATGCGATAAAGTGTAGCAGTTTATGCATGAGTACGTAATACTAATTGATGCGTAGAAAAGGCAGAGATGCTCGGCATTCCAGGGACGGGACATGATACGACCTGATTTTCTATTGCGGAGGTAGTAGGCCCCGTTGCTGAGGACTTCGTGGATCACGTAGGGTCCCTCCCATGGGGAGGAAAGCTTGTCCTTCCATTGCTTTTGCTTTAGGCGGAGGACGAGGTCGCCGATGTTGAACTCGCGTGCCCGCACGCGCCTTCCTTGATATTGGCGTAGCTTCAGTTGGTAGATTGTTGTGCGCTCAAGGGCTAGGAGGTGTGCCTCTTCCTTGGCAGATATGTCGTCTTTGTGGCTTTCTTCAGAGGCCTCCTCGTCGTATGCGCGGACTCATGGAGAGTCATATTCTATATCTGAAGGCGGGACTGCTTCTTCTCCATACACCATGAAGAATGGGGTGTGTCCTATAGATTTGTTTGGTGTTGTTCACAAGCTCCAAAGTATGGATGGGAGCTCGTCAACCCAATTGCCTTTTGCCCTTATCAGGGGCGTGATAAGTCTTGGCTTCAGACCTTGCATGATTAATCCGTTGGCCAGTTCAACCTGTCCGTTGGACTGGGGGTGGGCGACGGATGCGTAGTCGATGTGAATTCTTCTTTTATGGCAGAAATCCTTGAACACGTCGGCCGTGAAGTTGGATCCGTTGTCGGTTATGATGTTGTGAGGAACCCCGAACCGATGTATGAGCCCGGAAACGAATTTCACTGCTGTGTCTGCCTCTGCGTTCGTCACAGGCATGGCCTCTATCCACTTTGTGAACTTATCGATTGCTACCAGGAGAAACTTGTGGCCTCCTGGGGACGGTGACAGTCGTCCTACCATGTCCAATCCCCAAACCACGAATGGCCACGTGAGAGGGATTTTTTTCAGGGCTGTTGCTGGCATGTGAGTCTTGTTGGCGAAGCGTTGACACCCGTCGTAGGTCCTGATGATATCTTCCGCGTCTCGCATGGCATGAGGCCAGAAGAAGCCATGGAGAAAAGCTATTCATACTATCGTCCTCGGGGCTGCGTGATGACCGCAAGCCCCTGAGTGTATTTCTTGCAGAAGTTTCTTTCCTTCCTCTTCTGTAACGCATCGCTGAAACACGCCTGTTTGGCTGCGCTTATAGAGCTCTCCGTTTATCGTTGTGTATGCCTTCGACCTGCAGACTATGCGCCAGGCTTCTGTTTTATCTACTGGGAGCTCGTCGTTGATCATGTATGCCAGCAACGACTGAGTCCAGTCTGCCGTGACGGTGAGCACCTCTTCGCTTGGCCTTCCCTTCGTTTCTTCTTCCGACGTGCTCGGTTCAGGCCCATCCCCATTTCTGCCCTCTGGTAGACTGGAGGTTGGACTAATCTCTTCGAAGCCTTGCATTCTTACCGATGGTTTATGCAGTATTTCTAGGAACGTTTTGTAAGGCACTCGATCTCTTCTCGCACCCATTCGCGCCAAGGTGTCAGCTGCTATGTTGTCACTTCTTTTGACATGGTGTAATTCGATGCTGTCTAATTTGCCTTCTTGCTCTCGGACAGCAGCGCAGTATGCGGCCATCTTTGCATCCTTGGTGTTGAATGTCTTCATTACCTGTTGCAGCACGAGGTCGGAGTCGCCTCGGTAGATAAAGCGGCGGATACCCATGGAGGCCGCAATGCGTAGCCCATGGAGGAGGGCCTCGTATTCAGCTGCGTTGTTGGAGTCCCAGAAGTGAAGCTGTAGGACATAGTTCATTCTATTGCCTCTTGGTGATACTAGGACTACTCCGGCCCGTAGTCCCTGCACGGTCATCGACCCGTCGAAATACATTGTCCAGTACTTGAGGTCAATGTTTTTGGGGACCTGCTGGGCCTCGGTCCATACGACCAGGAAGTCAGGAATTACCTGAGACTTGATCGCCGAGCGCGGTTTGTACGAGATCTCGAATGGGAGGAGCTCAATTGCCCATTTCCACGTGACCCGTGGCATCCTTGTTGTTGATAATGTCGGAGAGCGGGGCATGGCTGACCACTGTGATTGGGTTGGCCTAGAAGTAGTGCCGCAGCTTCCTGGCGGCCATGAATACTCCGTACGCAATTTTTTGATAATGTGGGTACCGTGTCTTGCACGGTGTTAGTACCTCGCTGATGAAGCGGCTGAGGGCTGCCATGCATCCCGCGAGCTTCTGTACTTCCCAAACTGTTTTCAACAGCTTTAGGTTGATTATTGCTTGTGTTTTCTCCGGGTTCGCTTCTATCCCCCGCTGGGATACAATGAATTGCAAAAGTTATCCTGCGGGGACCCTGAGAACGCATTTTTTGGGGTTCAGTTTCATGCTGAATCTGCAAAGGTTGTCGAATGTTTGCTGGAGGTCGGCGAGGAGGCTGGAACTCTGACGAGATTTGACCACAATGTCGTCAATGTAGACCTCCATGTTGATCCCGATCTGGTTGTGGAAGCATTTTTTCATCGTTCGTTGATATGTTGCCCCAGCGTTTTTGAGCCCGAAGGGCATCGTAATGTAACAGAAGGGCTCATAGTGTGTGATGAAGGAGGTCATCTCTTGATCTGATTCCTTCATGCGTGTTTGTTGATATCCGGAGTACGCATCAAGGAAGCATAATTGTTCGCAGCCCGCAGTGGAGTCGATGATCTGATCGATTCGTGGAAGAGGGAATGGATCCTTGGGGCAAGCTTTGTTGAGGTCGATGTAGTCAACGCACATACGCCAAGCCATGTTCTTATTATGTACCATGACCGGGTTAGTCAGCCAATCTGGGTGTGCGACTTCTCTGATGAACCAGCGGCCAAGAGCCGGGCTATTTCTTCTCCTATGGCTATCCGCTTTTCTATGGCGAAACGGCGTAGGGCTTGTTTGATTGGCCGTGCCTCCTTGCGGACATTTAGGCAATGCTCTGCTTTTTCGGTAGGCACCCCTGGCATATTAGCTGGTTTCCAAGCGAATATGTTCCAATTGGCTCAAAGAAAGGCTAGGAGATCTGCTTCCTATTTGCCCGAAAGATCTTCTCCAATTGCCACTGTTTTCTTGGCGTCCTCCGGGTGTACCTGGAATTTTTTCATGTCTTTGGCCGGTTGCAAGACCGGTCCTGGCCTTGGCTTTTCTGGGAGCTCTGTTGTTGAGGCATCTACGCCTCGCTTGATTCGTTCGAGCTCTGCGGAGGCCAAGGCGGCCTCTGCGAGTTCTATGCTTGCGACCTCCGCCTCAAACGCTCTTTCCGGGCATCCACGGGCTGTGATTGTGCCGTTCGGTCCTGGCATCTTTAATTGTAGGTACGCGTATGATGGAACTGCCATAAATTTCACGTAGGCCGGCCTGCCGAAGATTGCGTTGTATCCACTATGGAAAGGGGCGACCTTGAACTGGAATCGCTTGATCCGGAAGTTGTCCTCGTCCCTGAAGATAACCTCGAATTTGACCTGCCCCAAGGGATGGACGGGGCGGCCTGGTACAAAATCATGGAACCCTCCATCTGACTTTTCCAGGCTGGATAGGGAGACCCCCATCTTGTTTAGAGTGTCGGGGAAGATTATGTTCAGGCCGCTTCCTCCGTTCATCAGGACACGTGGGAGGCGGCAGCTAACGATGATTGGATCTACCACCAGTGCATGCTTGCCTAGGTGGGGGATGTTCTCGGTGTGATCGTTGATGCTGAACATCATTGCTTCCTCTGACCATGCGAGGAACTCGCTGGTTGTTGGCTCCGCCACACAGATCGCGCGGCGCGTAAGTTTTTGGTTCCGGCGTGTTTCTGCCGCCGGGAAGATCATATTTACCATGGACTCGTGGGAGGGCTGGTGGGTTGAAGAAGGCCCAGCCCTCTCCCTGCAGGCAGCAGCTCATGCGTATCTCCTTATGATATGGTTGAGCCGGGGAAAACCGCCTCGGGCTCTCCTTGCTCGTTGAAGACGAATTTGATCACCCGGAAACGGCTGTAGTCGATAAACGGCGGGGGCGAGACGTCGAAGAGCCGCCCCGAACCATCGATGGCCAGCTCGAAATAGCCGAAAGTGAAGGTTTGGTCCGACGTGAATTTGCCGGCCTCTTCTGGATCTCCGCCCCAGGTTAAATCTCTGACCAACATCGCCCGTGCCTGGCGCGCCAACAGACGGTGCAAAATACCGTTAGATCCCTCGGTAGGGATCCTGACGAGATCAGACATACCGGGACAGAGCCTGCACACACATGTTACCCAGGTTTGGGCCTTCGGAGAGAAATACCCTACATCCTGCTTCTTATTATTATTCACAGTGGAGGCATACCTCGTGCTAGGGAATACAATGGTAAAGGCCGGGTTGCTACCGAGAGTTCTGTTCGTCTAAGATTGGACGCCATGGGCACTCGCTGACCTCCCCTTATATAGGTAGTGGAGGTTAGGGTTACAGGGGGTAGATGCGATCTGGGCCGCCGCCCTTCTTGACTTGGGGAGCAAGATCCCTACGGGTTGGTTCCTCCTCCTGCTGGGCCTCACGGGCCTTAATGCGGCCTCTGGTTTGACCCAGCCTAGTGGGCCACCCCTGGGTCATAGCCCCATCATTCGTCCCCTCCCAGGTGGGAAGATCGGCCACAGCTATAGGTGACGACGGACAAGACTTCATCATCCATGAGGCGCCCTACACCAGCACTTCTACCCACACCACCGGTGCCAAGGGCTAGCGGTGTTCCAATGGAGAACCAACGCAAGCGCGAGAGGCATCAGAGAAACTGCGATGTTCTATACAAAGAACTTGAGGACTTAGTCCTTCGATACACCCAGGTACGTTTACGACCCGATGACGTGGTCATTCAAGAAAACGATAGAATCAGGTTACGCATCTCCCCGGACTTGGAGCGGCATGAGCGGTATAACTACCTGCTCAGCCGTTTTGCACTGAAACCATGCAAGACGTCCACAAGCAACACGGAACAGAGGAACAAGGCGGTTCTTTCGTCATCACCTACATTAGAGAGTCACAAGACACAGGTGCCAACGGCCACACCGATGGAAGGCATTGAAGAAGCCAAGCTTACAACCTCCTCCAACAATGAAGCAGCTTCTGAGGCTGCAGCCAATGCTGCCCTCCCGCCAGATGCAACATTTCCCACGGAGCATCCTCTTGTTCACTCTGAAAGGGTGGACCAAGATGGAGAGGCTCAACCGAAGCAGGAGGCTGATAAAGCGAAGGAATCAACCGAGAAGAACCTTGCCTTGTGCGGTACTCTTGGAGTGCAGCCGGGTGAAGGGTCAAGCAATGGATGGCAACCTCCCCCCATCATCGAGGAGTTCGACTATTCTTTAGAGGAAGAGATCGTACCGAACCCAAAGGCGGACTTCTAGAGGACTTTCCTACCGCGCCTTGGCCATGTTCCTGCATGGTTCAGAGGTGCGGAGGTGGATCCCAAGACGAGCTCATCAACATCGCAAGAAGCAGCAAGATCCAGGGCCCCATGTCTTCCTGTGACAATTGGAAAGGGCTCATTGGGTGGAGGAAGCACTTCATGAAACCAAGATATATACAAGCGTCACTACACCAACATTACATCACGGCTTCCTCAAGACCTTGAAGAATGACGGCAAGTTGCAAATCGCCCTGGGTCCAATACAAGACTGAAATCGATCGCCCGTCAAGGCGTGACAGATGGGTTTCCCAGAGATGGAGAGCACCAAGACGACCTCGATGATGAAGAAGACTTCTCCGAATCATCTTCCTCACCATTGTTGGAGAGTCATCCACACTGCCCTCATTACCATGAGCTAGCTTCATCCGTGTTGTTAGATTATGAAGACAGTGATGAAGACCTCCATACCGCGCCTGTTCACATGGTGAACCACGGTGGTGCCCTTGCAGATCAAGATCCTGCCGCCTAGCCACCTGATGATGGCACCCAGGACCCAAGTGCCAAAAATGCAATAGTGGCTTCAGAAGCTTCCTTGGAAGAACAGGTCCGAAGCCAGCGCCAGACGATTGACCAGTTGGCATCAAAGCTTGACCAGTTCATCGAGCTCGTTATGAAAAATCAAGGCGCTCCTCCACAAGGCGTGCTGCAACGAGTGGCGGATCCACAAGAGGAAGAACTTCAAGGTGATGCTCATGCTACGGTGCCATTAAATAATGTGCTTCAACACCAAGACCCCAACACACATGCTCGGCCATGGATTAGCCTCGCTGGTTCTGCCAACGCGGTGCCACATGCGGTTATGCTGAAGGACTACCATGACATGGTCGAAGATATGGTGGACAGGAAGCTGAAGCAAATGGCGATAGATCAAGCACCTCGCACCTCCGAGAGTGAGCTGGAGAAGCCTTATGAGGCTTGGCATGACTTGATGGCATACCCCACAAGGTGGCACCCACCAAAGTTCGTCAATTTGATGGAACCAGTGATGCAAGTGAGCACTTGGCGTACTTTGAGGCAGCGTGCGGCGACACGGTAAACAGCCCATCACTTCTCCTTCACCAATTTTCAGGGTCGTTAACTGGCCCTGCATTCCATTGGTACAGCCGTTTACCGGTTGGGGCCATCGGAAGTTGGGCGGCCATAATGGAAGTTTTCAAGAAGCACTTCGTTGCCATGAAGGACTTCTCCGTCGTCGAGCTGGCTCATGTTCGACAACGACAAGATGAGTCCATCGACAACTACATCATCCTCTTCTGCAATTGCTATGTGCTTCTTGCAAGGGAGATGCACCTTGCTACTCACGATGGAGTTGTTGGATTTCCCCGAAGAGGAAGGGTGATGTAGCACAGCAGCAGAAAGTATTTCCCTCAGTTAAGAACCAAGGTTGATCGAACCAGTAGGAGTTACCAAGCTAACAACTTTGGCAGTACCTGTACACAAACAAATAAATTGCTTGCACCCAACAAAGGCAAGGGGGTCGTCAATCCCCTTGTTCTTGCTAGCTATAAGATTAAAAGCAAATAGTGATAGGGCAAAGCGGCAAGAAAGTAAAAGAAAGCAAAAGTGCAATTGTAGGAGTTTTTGTATTGATGGAAAATAGACCTGGGGGCATAGGTTCATCAGTGGCATCTCTCTCGAGAGAGCAAGTAATGGCATGGTAACAAATTACTGTTGGGCAATTGACAGAATAGTGGCAATTTATAACTATGATCATTCATGGCATAATCTCACATAGGCATTACGTCCGTGATAAGTAGACCATAATCCAACTGCATTTACTACTATTACTCCACCCCAAGACCGCTATCCAGCATGCATCTCAAAGTATTAACTTTACAAGAAACAGAGTAACGCAATAAGCAAGATGACATAATATAGACAGAAGAAAACCTAGCAATAAGATTAACCCCATCATTTTATCCTTGGTAGCAACAATACAATACGTGCCTTTGTCCCTTTTGTCACTGGACAAGATCCCCGCAAGATTGAACCCACTACTATGCACCACTCCCTCTGAAGAACTACTCATCTATCTTGGCCAAAGAAGACTCATAGATCGGAAAACATACATAGCTATAAAATTACGCAGCAAAGAAACTTCAAGAGATTCAAATAAATTCAAAGAACAATCTGATCATAAATCCACAATTCATCGGATCCCAACAAACACACCACAAGAATTACTATCGGATGGATCTCCGAAGAGATCATTGTATTGAAGATCAAAAGAGAGAGAGAGAGAGAGAGAGAGAGAGAGAGAGAGAGAGAGAGAGAGAGAGAGAGAGAAAGAGAAAGCCATCTAGCTACTACTATGGACCTGTAGGTCCTGAAAGAACTACTCACACATCATCATGGAGGCAGCAAGGTTGATGAAGATGGCCTCCCCAATGATTCCCTCCTCCGGCAGAGTGCCAGAACAGGGCTCCAGATGGGATAGCTTCGGAACAGAGGCTTGCGGAGGCGATAAAATTGTTTCGGGTCTCGCTCCAAGGGTTTTGGAATATATGTGAATTTATAGGCCAGGAATTAGGGTAAACGGAGCTACGAGGGGCGCACAAGCTAGGGTGGCGCGCCCTACCCCCAAGGGAGCGCCCCCATGCCTTGTGGCCACCTCGTGGGTCTTCTGGTCCTCCCCCAAAGCTTCTAGGGTCTCTTATGGTCCAGAAAAAGTCGTCAAAAAGTTTCATTGTGTTTGGACCTTCGTAGGTATCGATTTTCTGTAAAACCAAAAACAAGCAGAAAACAGCAACTGGCACTGGGCACTGGATTAATATGTTAGTCCCGAAAAATAATATAAAATGATATAAAATGATAATAAAAGTATATAAGAATGATAATATAGCAGCATGAAACAATGAAAAATTATAGATACGTCAGAGATGTATCAGCATCCCCAAGCTTAATTCCTGCTCGTCCTCGAGTAGGTAATTGATAAACAAAGATAATTTTTGATGTTGAATGCTACCTAGCATGATCTTGATCAAATGATGTAACTTATGGTATGAATTCAGGATATAGATGATTCAAGGCAATATTCTATCAATTTGACATTGAAACAATGATACACAAGAATGCAAATAAACAATAATTGCCTTTACAAAATAAAGATGCTAAAGAATGTAATCTATACACACTAATCATGATAAGCATGGCATGCTCAGTCTTCCTAGCATAAAGACACCAAATCATGAACAACTGCGGCGCCAAACCAAGCAATTAAATCATACTTTTCTCGCTTCAGCTTTTTCAACTCCCACGCAATACTTGAGCGTGAGCCATGGTCTTAGCACTTAGGATGGCGAATAGAATGATGATGGGGGTTCAATTAAGAAGACAAAAACATAAGAAAGTCTCACATCAACGCGGCTTGATCGTTAGGCAATGGAGAGGCCTTACAATTGATGTTAATGTGAGGAGTAGGGATTGCCATGCAACGGATGCACTAGAGCTATAAGTGTATGAAACCTCTCCTAATGCAACTAAGTGGGTGTGCATCCAACTTGCTTTCTCATGAAGACCTCGAGGATTTGAGGAAGCTCGTCATCGGAATATACAAGCCAAGTTCTATAATGTAAAAAATCCCACTAGCATAATCATGAAGTATATGAAAACTTTCTATTTGATAAACATGGTGCTACTTTGAAGCACAAGTGTGGAAAAGGATAGTAGTGCATCCCCTCTCTCTTTTTCTCTCATTTTTTTTCTTTTCTTTTTTTTCTATTTTTTTGTGGGCTCTTTTTGGCCTCTTTTTTTTCTTTTTTTATCCTCACTGGTAGGGGCAACACTCTAATAATGATCATCACACTTTTATTTACTTACAACTCTTAATATGAAACATTAGCAATATGATGACTGAATATGAATGCCTTTGGCAGTGTACCAGGATGTGCAATGATCTAGCGTAACATGTATAACAATGATGAACGGTGGCTTTGCCACAAATATCATGTCAGCTCTATATGATCATGCAAAGCAATATGACAATGAATGCTCAAGTCATGTAATGAATGGTAACAATGGAAGTTGCATGGCAATATATCTCGGAATGGCTATGGAAATGCCATACTAGGTCGGTATGGTGGCTGTTTTGAAAAGATATAATGAGTTTTGTGTGAGAGAGCGTATCATCCCATGGGGTTTGGATGCACCGGCGAAGTTTGCGCCATGTCTCAAGGTGAGAGTAGGCAATGCACGGTACCGATGAGGCTAGCAAAATATGGATAGATGGAAGTGCATGTAGACCAAAATACTCACATTAGTCATAAAGAACTCAAATACTTATTGCGAAAGTCTAGTAGCCCTCGAAGCAAGCACAACTCGCATGCCCCTAGGGGGAGGTTGGTAGGAGTTAACCATCGCACGCCCCCGATCCAAACGCACATGAGTGCCACTCTAAGACATCCCACGCTCCGACTTCCCCGCTAATGCCAGCGGCCACCACTTTCATGTATACGGACTTACAAACCTTAACACCAATATCCGTACTCAACTTTAACCAATCACCCACACACCCACATATCACAACTTCAATATCGCAAGACTATTGCAAGGAATCAAACTTATTAAATTCAATGATCTACAAGTTCATGCAAGTTTTTATTATACCACTGATATATACCCATTATTTTTAGACCAACATATAATTCGTGAAAATTACCACCTCCTATTCAACTCTCTAAAAAGATATAAGTGAATCAAGAGAGTCCTAAACTCTTTCTACAAAAGCATATCACCGTGCTCAAACAAATATAAGTGAAGTACAAGAGCAATTGCCTCAACTCAAATAGATATAAGTGAAGATCAAATGAGCATTCTATAAATATAAGATGAATGTGTGGCTCTCTTAATAGGTGTGATCGGGAAACAATGATTGCAAAGACCAGCAAACAAAACTAAAATAAAAGCATAGGACACTCCAAGCAAAACACATATCATGTGAAGAATAAAAATATAGCTCCAAGTAGGAATATTGATAGTTTTGAAGACGAAAGAGGGGATGCCTTCCTTCCGTGGCATCCCCAAGCTTAGACGCTTGAGTCTTCGTTAGATATTACCTTGGGGTGACTTGGGCATCCCCAAGCTTAGGCTCTTGCCGCTCCTTGTTCTCCTTCTATCGCTATCTCACCCAAAACTTGAAAACTTCATTCACATAAAACTTAACGGAACTCGTGAGATAGGTTAGTATAAATAAAATAAAAGTCCCAATCATGTACTGTCAAGACAAGATGCATATTTATTTCTAGGTAATGGCTACTGTATCCTATCATTTCCATAATTTATATCCCCCAATATAAGCCATGGAAACTCTAAAACAAGCAGTCAAACAAAACATAACAGCAATCTGTCAAAACAGAATGGTCTATAAAGGACAAATTATTATACATACTTCTGTAACTCAAACACATTCTAAAAAATTAGGACATGAAAGAAAATTTGTAAAGAAGTACTGTGTAAAAAGTTCAGGAATTGATCACATTCTAGTAAAGAGAAACAATTCAATTACTGGACGCAAAAGTTTATATTTCTGCACAGAATCAAATCAACAAGCATTCACATCATCCTAAAGGTTCTACTTGGCACTTTATTGAAATAAAAGATACAAACACAATTACTACAGTAGCAATAATCATGTTGACACACTGAAACAAAAATGATAACTATTGGGTTGTCCCCTAACAAGCTCTTTCTTTATAGCCGTTAAGATAGGCTTAAAATTTCAATGATGCTCACATGAAAATCAAGAATTGAATTACAAAATAAAGCATCATAAAGCATGTAACAAACACATTTAAGTCTAACCCACTTCCTATTGATAGGCAAATTATATATAAACAAATTATTATAGCAAGCAATATCTAACATATGCAACGAAGGAGAATGAAACATTGACAATTCTAACACAAAGAGAGGTAATTGAGTAACATGAAAATTTCTATAACCATATTTGCCTCTCTCAAAATAATTAGATATAGGATCATAATCAAATTCAACAATATAGCTATCATATAAAATTTTCTCTTCATGATCCACATGCATAAAAAATTTATAATCTTCCAAGGTAGTGGGATTAACATCAACTAAAGTCATGACCTCTCCAAACCCACTTTTATCAAAAATTTCATAGGACTGAATATTCTCCAAAGTAGTGGGATTCTTTTTACCTAAAGTTGAGACTCTTCTAAACCCACTTTCAACAGTTTTGCAAATTTTATTATCAATAATAGATTCATTATGAGGCTCAAATAAATTTTCAAGATCAAAAGAAGAATCATAATTATCTCCCCAATCATGATCATTGCAATAAATAGTAGGCGTAACAAAATCATCATCAATAGTGCCTATAGACATAGTGTCACAATAAAAAGCAATATTTCATCAAGTGTGTCATCTTCATCACTTGAATAATAGAAATCATCATGTTTATCCCAATCATATTTTTCATCCAATGAGCACATACCAATAGAATTTTCTTTTATAACTTCTTCATTAGCAGGGGAACTAAAAATATCATGTTCATCAAACTCATCATCCCCAAGCTTACAGCTTTGCATATTATCACAATTTATATTCAAGGGATACATATTAACAACATTGCACTCATGCTTATCATTCAAGGAACTCTCATCAATCACTTTATAAAATTCTTCTTTTAACACTTCATAACAATTTTCAGATTCACGATTTTCAAGAAAAACTTCATAAAGATAAAAAAGCGCACTCAACTTCATCTTTTCTTTCAAAGAGTTTATAGCAATAGCATTTTCATCACTAGCAATTGGTTTATCAAAATTAGGATTTTTGAAAAGTCTAACTAGTGGACAAGGATCCATGATAGCAACAAAAACAGAATAGCAACATGAGATTTTTTTGGTATTTTGGAATTTTTTTGGCAAACAAAAAAGAAGGCAAATAGAAAGGCAAAAGGCAACTAGACAAGAAAATAAAAACAAGCAAAGTTAAAGTGTTTGTGCGAAGGCACCTGATTTGGTAGATGATGACTCCCCGGCAACGGTGCCAGAAATTCTTCTGCTACTCATGATGGTGTCTTTGGATTTCCCCGAAGAAGAAGGGTGATGTACCACAGCAGCGGAAAGTATTTCCCTCAGTTAAGAACCAAGGTTTAACGAACCAATAGGAGTCACCAAGCTAACAACTTTGGCAGTACTTACACACAAACAAATAAATTGCTTGCACCCAACAAAGGCAAGGGGGTCGTCAATCCCCTTGTTCTTGCTAGCTACAAGATTAAAAGCAAATAGTGATAGGGCAAAGCGGCAAGAAAGTAAAAGTGCAATTGTAGGAGTTTTTGTATTGATGGAAAATAGACCCAGGGCCATAGGTTCACTAGTGGCATCTCTCTAGAAAGCAAGTAATGGCATGGAACTGTTGGGCAATTGACAGAATAGTGGCAATTTATAACTATGATCATTCATGGCATAATCTCACATAGGCATTATGTCTGTGATAAGTAGATCGTAATCCAACTGCATCTACTACTATTACTCCACCCCAAGACCGCTATCCAGCATGCATCTCAAAGTATTAATTTTACAAGAAATAGAGTAACAAAATAGGCAAGATGACATAATGTAGACAGAAGAAAACCTAGCAATAAGATTAACCCCATCGTTTTATCCTTAGTATCAACAATACAATATGTGCCTTTGTCCCTTTTGTCACTGGACAAGATCACCGCAAGATTGAACCCACTACGATGCATCACTCCCTCTGAAGAACTACTCATCTATCTTGGCCAGAGAAGACTCATAGATCAGAAAGCATACATAGCTATAAAATTACGTAGCAAAGAAACTTCAAGAGATTCAAATAAATTCAATGAACAATCTGATCATAAATCCACAATTCATCGGATCCCAACAAACACACCACAAGAATTACATCGGATGGATCTCCGAAGAGATTATTGTATTGAAGATCAAGAGAGAGAGAGAGAGCCACCTAGCTACTACTATGGACCCATAGGTCCTGAAAGAACTACTCACACATCATCATGGAGGAAGCAAGGTTGATGAAGATGGCCTCCCCAATGATTCCCTCCTCCGGCAGGGTGCCAGAACAGGACTCCAGATGGGATCGCTTCGGAACAGAGACTTGCGGCAGCGATAAAATTGTTTCGGGTCTCGCTCCGAGGGTTTTGGAATATATGTGAATTTATAGGCCAGGTGTCGGTGCTAAAACCGGCGGATCTCTGGTAGGGGGTCCCAAGCTGGTGATCTTGGCACGATGGTAACAGGAAGTAACAGGGACACAATTTTACCCAGGTTCGGGCCCTCTCTAAGAGGTAAAACTCTACGTCCTGCTTGTATTGTATTGATTGTGGATGGGGTACAAAGTACAGGATGATCTACCTCGAGATCGTATGAATGAGTTCTAACCTCTAAAAAACCTTGCCTCTACAGACTAAACCCCTCGGCTTATATAGGCACCGGGGGTATCTAGGGTTACAAGTATGTCGGTCACAACTAGAGATAACATGCTGATCATTCAAATACGCCTTGAAGTGTACGCCAAGGCTTCAGAGGATTCCATCTTGAGTACGCCGAGGGCCACGGCTTGTGTGGCCCATTGTCCAGTCATCGGTGGGTCCTCGGTCGGCCCATGAATGGCGGGCCGACATGCTGTGCACCCCCTAATCCAGGACACCGTCAGTAGCCCCTGAACTTGTCTTCAAGCCGAGGACCTTGGCTCCCTCCTCGGAATAGCTTCATCTTTCTGGTCTTTGGCTTCGTAGACGAGTTCTATCTTCCATGTCGGTTTCTAAATCCGAGGACTTTGTCTGGACCTGAGGTCCCTTTATGTTCCACCGTTGGATTTTGCATCCATGCGTCGATCCAAGCAATGTAGTTTCATCTAGTCCGAAGACTCCTTTCGAGGACTCCAAGTTCGAAGCCTTTTTAAGCCGAGGTCGATTCCTTATAAGCGAAGTTTTACTCTCTGAGGATACTCGACGACCCCTAGCAGTTTTACGGTCCTACACCTTGATATACTCGCCAAAAAGGAGTTGTGGTGGGCCCGGAGATCCGTTTTAACGGTGTTTTTAACTTCTTTTCCTTGATTTGTGTTCCCAAACAGGGCATAACGCCTGGCAAATATGCGGATTAATTATCGGGGATTCAAGCGTCCCATCGCAACCCGTCCAGTCATGGTAAATAAAAGCCCCAGGGGGAGGTAACCTTGCTTTCACCCCGCCTGCTTACTCCCTGTGCCAATGCAACTCTCCCTTCCATCTTTGCTTCTGGAGCTTCAACAATGGCACACGCTCCTGGATCGTCAAAGCGCCCAAACGGTCCCCTCGAGGGAGATTGGAAGAGTTGCTCGGTTACCCAAGGGCAACTGAATCAACTCGCAACACAAGGGTATCTGCCTGATCCAGATTTCGCTCAGGTCCGTCCCGAGCTGGTGGCTATAGATAAAGGGGTTCTTAACGATAAGTATCCCACACCCAATGGGGCAGAGCGAATCTGCTTTATACCTTTTCTCCTCCAAGGACTCGGCTTTCCAATACATCCTTTCCTTAGGGGTCTTCTAGAGTTCTACGGGATCCAACTCCATCACCTCACGCCCAGTGCTATCCTCCACATATCGGGCTTTGTCACTCTTTGAGAGGCCTTCCTTGGCTGTGAAGCCCACTTTGGGCTGTGGCAGAGGTATTTTTGTTTAATTCCTCGCTCCCGAGATGGCACAATCTTCGAAGTTGGTGGTGCCGAGGTATGCAGGCTTGCTGGGACGGATTACCTCTCGGGCACCCCTAAAGACAGGGCCAAAACGTGGTCGACCGAGTGGTTTTATATCGCCGACGTACCACTAGAGGATCCTATTCAAGAGGAGCTTCCCCCTTTTTCCCATGCTCCGCCGAAGAAACGATACAACTGGCGGCCGAGGACTCCATCCAAGGAAGACGATGCCAAGTTGTCCCGGCTGGCCGCTCAAGTTTCCTGTCTCGCCGCCACAAGCTTACCATCTCTATCGTGATGGCCGTGGCGATGGCCCGAGGAGGCCAGTCTCTTCAACAACGCGTACATCCATTGTGGGAGTACAACAGATCCAACGACACGACCTGACCCATCAGGAAGGGCTACCAGGATCGCCAATGTTTGGCGGCCACGCTGGAGGCCATCTACAAGGGGGAAAAAGAGGATTTCCTCAAGCAACCGATGTTTGATGGCTTCTTTTCTCACAAGCCCATCAAGGCGGTAAGTTCTTATACCCCGCATCTCAATTTTACTTGAACATGGTTTTTATTATCGAGAAAGTAAA
Source organism: Elymus sibiricus (assembly GCA_039707655.1). Classification (NCBI taxonomy): domain Eukaryota; kingdom Viridiplantae; phylum Streptophyta; class Magnoliopsida; order Poales; family Poaceae; genus Elymus; species Elymus sibiricus. Next base: position 1,539,421 of record CM077670.1, on the reverse strand, counting down.
TTCCCCCGATCCACCACCAGAAGTCCATGTCTGGGATAATGACCCCGGCTATGCCAAGGACTCGGAGATAGCCCTCATCTTCAAGGATGGGGTCTTCTACCAGGAGAGTGTCGATGGTGCCGAGGTGGCTGTCCTCATTGATCACCCAGGCATTCTACCTTCATCAGGTGTGGCTAGTGCCCCCCGTGCTCCTTCCCGAAAACAGTCCCTCGCCGATGCTAATCCGACTTCGAGCACTCACACTCCTTCTATAAAAGGCCGCTGATTGAAGCATCAAAGGATTAGCTTGATGAACCACATGTATAGGGGATCGCAACAGTCTTCGAGGGTAGTATTTCACCCAAATTTATTGATTCGACACAAGGGGAGCCAAATAATATTTATAAGCCTTAACAGTTGAGTTTTCAGTTCAACCACACCTGAGAATCACTTCCTTGCAGCAATTTATTAATAGCATAGAAATATGATAGAAGTAGCGATGGCAATAGTAGCAAAGTAACAGTAGCAGTAACAGTAGTAGCAGTTTTGTAGCAAATAGAGCAGCAGTGTAACTTGAGCAAAAGCAATATTATAAAAGCATAGGCATGGAGTAGCGATGGGTATTTGGATGAGATTCAATATGTATCAGTCACAACATAGAGCGACACAGAACTAGCTCCAGTTCATCAACCATATGTGGGCATGTATTCCGTATACAGTTATACGTGCTAGCGATAAAAACTTGCATAACATCTTTTGTTCTACCTTCCCGTGGTAGCGGGGTCCTTATGGAAACTAAAGGTAATTAAGGCACTCCTTTTAATAGAGAACCGGAACGAAGCATTAGCACATAGTGAATACATGAACTCCTCACGTTACCGCCCTCCCTGTCGATATCCCAATTCATGGTCACTTTGGGGGTCTAAGGCTCAGAACGATAATAGGTGCATACAACTTGCAGGTAAGATCAACATCTAATATATATTCATGAAAGCATAATATGTTCAGATCTGAAATCATGGCACTCGGGCCCTAGTGACAAGCATTAAGCATAGCAAAGTCATAGCAACATCAATCTCAGAACATAGTGGATACTAGGGATCAAGCCCTAACAAAATTGACTCGATTACATAAGAAATCTCATCCAACCCATATACCTCTAGTATGCCTACAATGGAATTACTCACACATTGTGACGCCCCCGACTCGATCGTGCACTAATCATACACACAAATGCGCACGATCAAGCCCAGGGACTAACGGGAAGATATCACAACACAACTCTAGACACAAAATAAAATAATACAAGCTTTATATTACAAGCTAGGGGCCTCGAAGGCTCGAATACATAAGCTCGAGATACACAAGAGTCAGTGGAAGCATCAGTATCTGAGTACAGACATAATTAGACAAGATAGCCTTAAGAAGGCCGAGCAAAACAATGACAACTAGATCGAAAAGGCGCAGGCCTCCTGCCTGGGAGCCTCCTAAACTACTCCTGGTCGTCGGTCTCCACGTAGTAGTAGGCTCCGCCAGTGTAGTAGTAGTCAACGACGGGATCAACTGGCTCCGGGGCTCCGTCATCTGATCGCATCAATCGGGTATGGAAAAAAGAGGTAGCAAAGCAACCGTGAGTACTCATCCAAAGTACTCGCAAGACTTACTTCAGATCTATTCTATTTATGCATCGGTATCAAATGAAGGGGCTGTATATGTGGACTAGACAGCAGAAATGCCAGAATAGAGGGGAAGGCCTAGCCTATAGAAGATTAGCATCTTGCAGCGTCTTGCAGCATTAGAAGAGTGCAGATTAGTAGCATATAATAAGCAATAAGTATGTAGTAGCAAAGCCCAGAGATCCTTCCTCGACTCCCTGCGAGAAAGCGATCCCGGAGCTTACATATTAATTAAATTAACATGTATCCAGTTCAAGTTGTAGTAGATCGGGATACAACACTGAGCGTCTTGTTACCGTGGACTCGGCTATTCGAATAGATAACTTCCCTGCAGGGGTGCACTACTGTTACCCAACACGCTCGCTTAACTCTGGCCGGACACACTTTTTCGGGTCATGCCCGACCTCGGCTGATCGACACGACGTAGTCCTACCTAGGCTCAGCAGAGAGGTCCCTGCCGGTCTACATCCTAAGTGCTCAGGGGTCTTGGGCCCATCGCCCTTTGCACTCCTGGTCGTTGCGAGCAGGGCGATCCAGGCACCACCTCTGGGGTGCCGACCCGGCCATGCCGCAATGCTGAACTGGACGTCTGACAGAGCTTTCGGCTGATACATACGGCGCCGAGGGCCCAATTAAACCATTATCCCGTGTGGTGGTAGTGCGTATAGGCCAGTGGCCAACTCAGATCAATACCCAAATCCGTTGTGCATTATTAATTTTAGTGACGGCTGTCGGGACAAGTCCGGAGCTACCACCACAACCTGGGTGGTACCGCTAAACAGCCAGCCGCCAGAGTAACTCTCGCGGGTGCTCTCCGGGCCCGCCCGACTTTCATGTGTAACTATCGCGGGTACGCCTCGGTGTCGACCCGACTTCAACAAAGGACTGATGTAAAGGTCAAAGTACCAGTGTGTCTGTAACATCAAGGGGGAATCCGAGGAATCACCCTCGATGGATTCCCACTCGATTTACCCGTCAAGGTGAACTAGGAGGAATCACCCTCGATGGGTCACACTTGAGGGGTTGCACGACAGAGGCATCATCGGAGGTGGTGAAAGAGGATTCACCCTCGATAACCCACATCCGACTAGCTACGCTACAGAGCTATCATCAGGAGTGAGGTAGGAGGTATCACCCTCGGCACTCGATAGTAACTCTGCAGAGTCGTACAACTAAGGGGGTGTGCAGTGATGTGTAGGTCTCTGCACATCGATCACATTGATCGGGGCACCGGTAACAAAGCGGGGCAACAAGGACAAGGGTGAGGGGTCACTAATGGATTACTAACCAACCTATACTAAGCATTTAGGATAGCAGGTAAGGTATCAACATCAGTTACAAAAACAGGCTATGCATCAGAATAGGAGCAATCAATTACAGTAGCAAAATCTAATGCAAGCATGGGAAAGAAAGAATGGGCGATATAGGAATGATCAAGGGGGTTTTGCTTGCCTGGAAGCTCTGCTAAAAAGGAAGAAGGGTCGTCGATGACGTAGTCGATCACAGGGGCTTCGGCAGCAATCGCAGGGTCTACCGAAGAAGAAAGAGGAGGAAGAAACAAATAAATAACGGGCAAACAAATGCACACAGATGCATGTCAGGTCAGTACGGGTTGATTATGTGCTCTAGTGCTTCCCTGCTTATTTTAGACGGAGAGAGAAAATATCCGGGAATATTTTCCTAGCTCCAGGTGCTTATCGGTATATTGATCCGGAGGGGAAGGTTCCATATTCATCTAGTAAGGAGTGATGGTGAAGCATTTAGATCACATATTTGGATTTGTCTTATTATTCTGATCATTTTTCATATATAAATTATTTTCATCCGAGTTACGGTTTATTTTATATGATTTTTCTAAGTTTTATTGTTTTTGGAAATTTCTGGTTTTATTTTATTTTGATTTAATCCGAATTGACCAAGTCAATTTGACTAGTCAAAAGGGGCAGGTGTGACCCACATGTCATTGTCGCATGTTTTAATAAAACATCTAACTAATTTAATGGGTCCTACATGTCATCTACTACTAGACTAATTTAGCACTAAATTAATACTATGCAAACTATTGTTTTAGGAAATTTCTGGTTTTATTTTATTTTGATTTAATCCGAATTGACCAAGTCAATTTGACTAGTCAAAAGGGGCAGGTGTGACCCACATGTCATTGTCACATGTGTTAATAAAACATGTAACTAATTTAATGGGTCCTCCATGTCATCTACTACTAGACTAACTTAGCACTAAATTAATACTATGCAAACTAGTCCTAATTAGACCTAGCCTAATTAAACAAGGGCCGGTCCACTGCAGTGGCACACCGGCCACACACACACAACACACACACGCTGCACACACACACACACAGCAGGCAACACCGGCGCTCGGCCATGGCCACGGCCACTGCCGAGGCTAGCCCCGCCGGAGCAGCCAGCAGCGGCAGCAAGAAGTAGCAGCAGCAGGCAGCACCAGTTAAGGGAAGCAGTGGCGGCAAGAGTAGCAGCAGTAAAAAGAGCAGCAGCCGCGGCAAGCAGCAAGACCAGCAACAGCAGACGTAGCAGCCGCAACAGCTTGAGCAGCAGTAGCAGCTAAGCAGAGCAGCGGCAGAGCCGCAAGCAGCAAGCAGCAGCATGCAGCCACGCGGCAGCAGTGGGAGGCGGCGGCAGCAGCAGGCACGGGGCTGCGCGGGCGCGGCCAGGAGCAGCAGCAGACGGCAGCGCAGCAGCGGCAACAGCGCAGGCAGCAGCAACACGCACTCACACGTATGTAGGAGCTCGGGGACGACGACAAACGGCGACAAACCGAAGGGGAAAAGGAGGGGATCGACAGAGGAGCTCACCACGGAGCTCGTGGACGTGATTAGAGAGCACGGGCGTAGCCGGATGCGTCAAGCTCGACGGCGAGATGCGACGGCTGTATCGGAAAACGAGCTCGATCCCGAGCGCACGGTGTAGCTCCGGTCGAACGGATGCACGGGAGTGATGGAGTCGACGACGAGGAAGCTCCTGGACATCCTCCCCGGTGCCGGGGAGGCCAGTGGCCGCGAGATCGACGATGGCCATGGCGGCTGTAGCTTCGGGTGGCGACCAAATTGAGATGGTGAGCGAGAGAGCGAGGGGAATGGAGCTAGGGTTTGTCTACGGGATTGGGCTCGTCCAGATGTATCCCCAGGCAAGCTACTGTAGTGCTAGGCGTCGGCCATCGAGCCATGGCGAGCACGGATGCTCGCCACGCCATGCCTCTGCTTCCTCTGTAGGTGAGGGAGGAGAGGGCCCTTAGATGGGCTGGGCTGCACTGAAGCAACTCAAATCCCAGTGCAACAGTAGAACTTAGGCATTTTTTATTTTTCTTTTATGTTTCTATTTTTAGTCTTTGTTTTGCATTTCTTTTTAGTGTCAAACGACTTTTGTTAAATATGTAACTTTGCCACATAAATACTATGCAATATTTGTGACTGCCACAAACAGTTTAGAGCTTATTTGAATTCGTTTGATTTTTTTTAAAATGCAAATGGATTAAATGGGATGTTTTTGCTACTGTTTTTGGATGGTAGCTTTCAATTAAGCAAGCAAGTGTTGTGGTTTTTCTTAGCCATAATTATCTATGGAATATTTGCAAAAACATGAACTATTTTCATACAAGTTTGTAACTTTTGAAATTTCACTTGCTATTTGAATTTTGATCTGAAGTGGAATTTCAAATGAGGTATGAAACCAAATGTTGATCAAGCTTGTTAATCATGGTGACTTGGCATTATCAGAGGGTGATCACTGTAGCTTAACACTGGGGGTGTTACACACATGGTTGTGAGCATCATGTAATTGTTCATGGAGAAGGGTTGTTGATGACGACGGCGACGAATTCCTCTCTCCGGAGCTTCGAACGGACTCCAGATCAGGGCTCCCGATGAAGAACAGGAGGTGGCGGCGGCTCTGTATCGTGAAACGCAATAAAACTTTCTCCCTGATTTTTTCCTCGGGAAGACGGTATTTATGGAGTTGGGATTAGGTCAGGAAAGTCTCCAGGAGGCCCACAAGCCTCTATGGCGCGCCCCTAGGGGGAGGACGCGCCCCCTGGGCTTGTGGCCGCTGGGTGGCTCCTCTCCGATAGTTCTTGGGCCCAGTATTTTTTATATATTCCATAAAAAATCTCCGTAACGTTTCGTCCAATTTCAAGAACTTTTTATTTCTGCACAAAAATAACACCAAAGTAGTTCTGCTGAAAACAGCGTCAGTTCGGGTTAGTTTCATTCAAATCATGCAAATTAGAGTCCAAAACAAGAGCAAAAGTGTTTGGAAAAGTAGATACTTCGGGGACATATCATAGCTTAATTCCTCCAGGGAACAGGAGGAAACCCGAGCCGGCCGTCCAGCGAACCGTTGAGGGTGCATCACCCAATTCAGCCGTGTAAGTATTATTTTTGTCGTGATCTCTTACATATCCTTTCATTATCGTTATGAGGTTTTATTCTTTGTCCTGCATGCTTCCCCTCCTACTAACGCACCTTCTGCCAAGGTCTCGGGAGTGTACGTCCCCGTCCCAGAGGTGGCCTCGGAGCAGCCGCCACCTCCCAAAGAGAATCGCGATATTCCTCAACAGGAATCCTCGGCGGCGCATTCTGCGACTGCCTTTGAGGTTGAAAGCCTGATGCATCATCGGGTGAGGAGGGCATCACTGGTGAATCTAGTATTTTCTGATGAGGAGTTTAACACGCTCCGAACAGTAGATACTCTCCTCGGGGCTGCTCGGATGGGGCTCAAGGAGGCCGCCGCCGTGTTAGCGTCGGGTTTGCAGGTAATTTTGTTTTTAAGCTGGTGAATATAGAGCTCTGATCCAACCTAGTAGCCCTCAAGGTGTACATGTACCCTAAGTCAGTGTTCACTAGTGAATGAGTTGATGACCTTCAACCGTATTTAGCAGGTGCCAATTTTATATGGGTGAGGAATTTCATTTTTCAGAAGAGCTTATAATGCAGTTGCCCCCGAGCCACTGGCTGGGAAGGAAAAACCCAGCCGGGGGGTCGATATATCCTTTAATGATTAGGTAGTGTTTTTATTAAGAGCACGAATCCCAGTAGCCCCCGAGCCTTAATTTGGGCATGGGTGGCCGAATTAAGGATCGACATTTGTTTGACACAAAATTTTGTTTTGTTTAACACAGGCTTCTCGGCAAGAGAAGAAAGATCTCTTAAAGGAGCTGGAGCTAGCGAAAGACGAACTGGTCAAGTCAGAGAAAGAAGTGTCCGATATCAAGAAATTCACCCGCGAGGCACATGGTAAGTTTAATACTTTGGCCATGCTAACAATACATTGATTAATTGTCTAAGCTGTATGCTTTTTACTAGCAGCGGAGACGATAGGTCAACTCGAAAAGGACCTTGAGCAAGCTCGAGAAGCTGCTCATTACGCCGAAGTGCAAGAGGAGGCAGGTCGTTGGACACATGCTCGGAAAATCAACGAATGTAATCAGCTCAAGGCCGAGAGGGACCAACAGGCGCTAGAAATTGAAAGGTTGAAATCCCAGCTGGCTACTTCCGAGAAAGAAATCCAGGAGGCCAGCGAATTTCTCGCGGATAAGTAACTTACCTATGGTCGATTTTTGCCTGGTTTTCTTGAGTCAAAAAAATTTATTATATTATATGTGCAGTTGTTTTACCTGGCCAACCTGGTGAATCCGGACATGCATAATTGGGCTCAGTGAGCTGCACAATCTTTCACAAAATCCATGGAGAAGATTTACCGAGCTTTATTACCCAATGACCCCATGCCAAGGGACATGACCGAGCTAGCTAAATGCCTCAAGGGAGCCAGACGTCGGATTCAAACGTGGAAGGTGTCGGCCTGCCGAGAAAGTGCTCGAGAAGCATGGGCGATGGCCAAGACACACTATCGTCAGTTGAAGACCGAACAGCTTGCCAAGGTCGTCCCCAAGGGACTTGATGGAAAAGAAATCAAGGCCGGCGGGAACTATGAGAACGTCATGCCTGCTGCTCGGCTAACCGAGCAAGATTGTCTCCTCGATACCCTTATAGATGGTCTTGAATAAATGTTGTAAACAGTTTATGCTGAATAATGACTTTATGTATCTATGTACTTTTGTCATTGAAAAGCTCATATCCGCAGATTTGATACTCCGTTAACCAGCCATCGGACGAGGAGTGTTCCCAACGTCGGCTTGAGACCTCGGGCAACGTTTGGAGGGAACGAGGCAATCCGGCCATAGGGTCAAAACGAAAGCCTTGTAGAGAGTTATGTTATATTGCTTTTTAACGCAAGTCACATCTTCGGTGAAAACTAGTTCCTCTTGCAGTTCCTTTTCCCGGGATGTCATGTTGATCATGACGAATTAGCCGATGTCCCAATATACTTGCTTGATGGCCTCGACTTGGGAATATCCTCGGTGCAATAGGTAGGTTCTACGCTCTACGTCTAGTGTCCCTTAAAGAGGGCCTTGATTTTCACTTCCTCCGTTGCCGACCAATTATGTTCTTGTGACCGCTAGCTTTTGGCTTCACCCGTCTGAGGTACTTGCCAGGTTGACACGGAAGTAACAATCGCAGAGGTGCTCCCTTTACCCCTTAGCCGAATTCATTGAAAACGTAAGGGGTAAGCACAGGAGCCAGGCAACCCATCTTGGCAAAAAATCTCAAGTCAAATTGATGCATATTGTGGCTTTATAACGATTTGTGGAAGGAAGCGCTCCTATATTGAATACAAGTGCTGAGGGTATGTTGGGGCCCTCCAGGAGTCCCGAAGTAACCACGCCGAGGTGCCTCAAGGAGCCCCCGGTATGGTTTGCTCGGCTCTTTTATAGGTCCGAGATACTTTATGTAAAAATAACCGAGGTTAAGCACTGTGCAGAGTGTGGCCATGAGCCATATAATGCGTAGTGTGTCATTAAAAAATGAGAATAAAGATAAAACAGTAATGATATTAGTGCGATAAATCGATGCTAACCTCTTTTTTTTGTTAAAAAAAGAAATGTACTATTTAGCTAAGTCTTTAAATACTAGAAGAATAAAAAAGGCGAAGATACGTTCAACCGTGAAAACGGCGCAGTCGAGCAGCGTTCCATGGGTGCGGCTCCAGGCGATTGTCCTTGGCGTCCCGAATACGATACGCCCCTCCAGTGAGCACCTTGTCGATGATGAACGGTCCATGCCATTTTACTGATAGTTTATGCAGATTAGGTTTATCTGGGTGGTGTCACAAGACCAAGTCTCTGACGTTATACACCTTTGTTCGGACTTCTCGACTCCGATAGCGCCGCGCCTGCTGTTGATAAAATGTTGACCGCGCTCGGGCAACATCACGTTCCTCGTTGAGGGCGACGAGGTCGTCCTGCAGATCTAACTCGGCCTCTCATTCTCATACATGCGTACTCGAGGTGCATCATGGATGAGATCGCTGGGAAGTATGGCCTCGGCCCCGTAAACCATAAAGAATGGAGTGTAGCCAGTGGATCGATTAGGTGTGGTGCGTAAGCCCGTAGTACGGAGTCGAGCTCCTCAACCCATTTGCAGTCGGCCTTCTCTAGGAATCGAACCAGGCGCGGCTTGATGCCGCTCAATATCAAACCATTAGCTCGTTCAACTTGGCCATTGGACTACGGGTGATATACCGAGGCAAAATCGAGCTTGATGCCCATCTTAGTGCACCAATCTTTAACCTCCTTGGCTGTAAAATTGGACCCATTGTCTGTAATGATGCTGTGTGGTACACCATAACAGTGTACAACACCAGAGATGAAATCAATCACCGGCCCCGCTTTTGCCGAGGTCACCGGCTTCGCCTCGATCCATTTTGTGTACTTATCCACCATGACCAAGAGGTACTTCTTTTTATCTGTCCCTCCTCGGAGTGGTCCGACCATGTCAAGCCCCTAGACCACGAACGGCCAGGTGATCGGGATGGTTCGTAGGGCTGTAGCCGGTATGTGGCTTTGATTGGCGAAGACCTGGCATCCTAAGCATTGCTGTACCAGGTCCCTCTCATCGGCCCTTGCGGTAGGCCAATAAAATCCGGCTCGAAAAACCTTGCTGACCAAGGTCCGAGGTGCTGCGTGATGGCCACACATACCGGAGTGAATTTTCGAGAGGAGCGATTTTCCTTCCTCCTCAGATATGCATCGCTGGAGCACACCAGTGACACTGTGCTTGTACAATTCTCCTTCATGGACTTTGTATGCTTTGGATAGTCGAACGATCCGCCTTGCGTCTGTCGGGTCCTCAGGTAGCTCCTTGTGTAGCAAGTATGCTAGGATGGGCTCGGTCCATGGCGCGATTACTGCCATGATCTCGTGTACCGAGGAGGTTTCTTCTACTGCCGAGCCCCCAATTATCCCCTTGTGACACCCTGATTTTCGCTCCTCGATTTTTCCTTCGCGGGATTGGGTTCCCGTCTTTTTCTTTCGGTGTTATCGGATTTTCTCTTGCCCTTGGGTATATGAAGATGGTCATATAGCCTTGCCTTTCCTATTAAACCAGAGATTCTCTCCAATTCAACCATGCCACCAAAATTTATTCTCAGGGTTTTGCCGCCAAAACCCTAATTTCTGAATTATCGGGGAGGAAACCATAATTCCTGCAGTTACAAAGGAACCTCATTTTTCTTTGTTCTGTTGCCACCCAAACTTTTCCCAGTGACTCTCATACATCTATAAACACTGGATATGCAAAAATATTGCCAAGTCATTTGCAATATTTTTCATTTAAAATTAATTCCTTTTTCTGCCAGCTGAAGGAATTAAATCCAGGAAAATATTTATCCATCTCTAAAGTTCATGAAAACTTGTGGAGATGTTCTTTGTGACCATATTGATCTCTCATAAAAATATTGGCCATAATTAAATAAGGAAAATTGTATTTTCCTTTATCAAGCCAATATTCCATTTCTGCCACTTTCCAAAGGAGCTACTATTTTGGTTGCTCCTAAAATTCCCAAAATATTCCTATAATTTCTATGACTCATATCTACTCCAAATATGCCAAAACAAGGAGTTCCATTGTGCAAATTTTGAACACATCATCCAACTCTTGTTTCTGGACCTATTTTGAGATTGTGAAGCAACTATATTTTAGATTGCTCCATAATTCTTGAAATTAATCCATTCCCTCATCCTCCATATATCATGTGAGCATATCAAGATTGACATTATTTTGCCAAGCCATTATCTCCCCATAATTCAATCTGATTTCTGTTCAGATTCTAGCCTTGTGAAGGAAGTACCTTCATAGGGCATCCAAATGAGCTAAAACTTTACCAGATTACTCTCATGCCAATGTCATTGCCACACACAAAAATTCAGCGCATTCCATTCCACTATTTGAGCACAGCTTCAAAATCTAGCTTTTGGACCAAATTCTGCATTGTGAAGGAAGTATATGCAAACCAGGTCCAAATGGCTTCAAACTTTCCCAGCACCTACATCTTTCTACCACAATTCAGTATGACAAAGATTCAGCTCCATCCCTCTAGCCATTTCTCCAGAAACATCCATCCAAGTTTCTATTCAGAAACAATTTCTTGCTAAATTTCTCACCTCAGAGCCACACAGCTGGTTCCAGCCACTTCTTTCATCCATTTGAGCAGTGAAGCACCTGTTGGACAAGCTTAGATAGGCAGGAGCATGCCAGAGCATGCAGTACGCATGGTGACCATGCGGACGGCGTACAGAAGCGCGCGCTCTGCGCACGGGACCCCTCGGGAGGTCACCTCCGGCTGGCCTCCGCTCGTCCGCATGTGCCGACTAGCTCTGCACCGACCGCTTGCCCCCTCTCCAGCTTCTTTCCCCTCCTCCTTCTCCCTCGTTGCGCCACGGTGAGCCCCGCCATGGTCACTGTTGCCCCGTGAGCCGCCGCCGTCCCCACTCCCGCTGTCCTCTTCCCCTTCACTCCCACGCGGTTGCACCGCGTCGACCTGTTCTTCATCAGGTCGGCACCGCACGCGTCCGAGGCCAGCTCGTCCATGAGCAACAGAGCTCCGGCCAGCTCACCGAGCGGCCGAGCTTATCTCTTCTCGTCGCCGGGCTATAAATAGCCGAGCCCTCGAGCCCCTCGACATCACAACCACCCTCTCACTCCCAGCCCCTCCCAAGCTCGAAGGAGCACCCGCCCGCACCCAATTCTGTCGCTTCGGCCGCCATGACCACCGTCGGCTCCGCTCGAATTCAAGCAAACCCAAGCCTCCCCTAGCCTTCCAGACCCACCGGAGCAACCCTCAGGCCACGGCGGAGCCCTGCCCATTCCATTCCTCGCCTCTCCACCGCCGTAAGCCCATGCCCACCATCGCCCGTCGCCATCGTCCGCAGGCGTCGAGGCCGCACCCAACCCTGCCTTAACCGAGGTCCACGCCCTATGCAAGTGGATGCGCGGCATCCTCCTGGTCACGCTGGTGGGCGGAGCGCCGCCGGAGGTGGCCCGTGCCGCCGGGAATCATCGCCGGCGCGCGCTCGGCCTCGCCTCTCCTCTGCCTCGTCGGGGGGAAGAAGGAGGAGGGCAGGAGAGAGAGAGAGAGAGACCGGCGGGGCCCGCGTGTAAGCGACCCAGCCGCCGGGCCCGTGTTGTTTAAGTGAATGCGCATTCCGCCGAATACGCTTCCTGTTATGGAAAGCGTAAACAGCCACGGCTTCGGTTAGGGTATACGCTTCTCTGCTCCGAAGGCGCATTTTCTAAAATACGCTTTCTGTCTTCAGCCACCGGCCGAAACCCTTAAGTTGCAGGCGTTCGTCCGTTAAGAGCAGAAAAGCACAGTTTTTATTTGTTTTTCTGCCTAACGAATGAACGGCCATAACTTCGCAACCGTGACTCCGAATCAGGTGATTCCAAAGCCCACGTTCTCTATTCGTCGAGCCCGTTCCGATGGTATCATTTTCACTATGTTTACAAATTCTGAAAATGACCATATTGCCCCTGCCCTATATTCAGCTCTTCGAGAGGGAATCTTTTCCAGCAAATTCTTCCGCGAGGTGATCGCACTTCTCTCCGGTGAATTCATCACTCCCCAGGCAAGCCGACCATCTGATATATGCCCTTAAGCATTGCTCTGTGTTATTCTTGTGTGTTTAACTTAATGAATATGTCGGTGCTAGAAATACTTAAACTCCTGATAGTTTATATTTATTATTTACATTACTTGTTAATGTTTACCATTACCGCATTAATGACTCGTATGTGACAATATGGAGATAGGTTGTTATGTTTTCATCATGCACTATTTCTATTATTGCAATGATAAAGAATGTGACTTAATAATGACAACAACCTCCTCCGTCGGCTGGATCGAGTCATAGTGCCACTGAACCGAACTATTCAGTGCAACCACATTTGCCTTTGCGGGAAGGCCCTGACTTGGTCTATCGTCGTGCCTTTTATCGGTACCACCAAAGAGGGAAGGTTATGCATGCGTGCTACCCTGATCAGGTAGGCGGCGATAATCTTCTGAGCCCAGTTTGGTTATTTGTGCGCAGGTCCCGACGGGGATAGTTTGCCACAGATGTGTTAGTGCCACGGATGTGGCAGGTGTCAGGAGTGACACAGGGGACACCCAAGACATGACCCGGAGAGGTTTGTCGGTGGTACGATAAGAGTGTCTCGAGGTAGACAAGTTTTGTTGGACGAATGTCCATTGTGCGGGTAAACTGCGCGACCTCTGCAGAGTGTAAGAATCTATTCGAATAGCCGTGTCCACGGTATTGGACACAGTTCGTACTAGGTCACACTATTTGGTCTGTGTCGAGTCTGGAGGACAAACCATACAATGTTACTGCTAATAATGAACCAGAGAAAGGTAAGATTTGTCATATTTACAGCACAGATGCATGAACATCGGTGGATGTTAGGAATATGAGATGTTAGCCATGGGATGGCTATGAGATAAATAGTCGGATGACCGCAAGGTTTAGATCGGATTTGGATCGGACTTGGATTTGTTTTGGATTGGATCATGAGAATAGTTGGAATATGAAATCATTACTTAATATGCCTTATCTTCGTCATACTGTATTTACCTTAGTAGTTATCTTGCTAGATAATCCTGTTATGACATGATAGTTAATGTTGTTAAGATAACAAATGCATGCTTGAATGCCCTGAATTGCTTTGCTTGGTGTATATATTGGTTTGGTTTGCTTGCGAGTACATTCAAAAGTACTCAGCAGCCTTCAATGTGGCCAGTGATACGTCTCCATCGTATCTATAATTTTTGACTGTTCCATGTTGTTATAATACCAATCCTGGATGTTTTTATAATCATTTACAACAATTATATATCATTTTTGGAGACTAACCTATTAACTTAGTGCCCAGTGCCAGTTGCTGTTTTCTGCCCTGTTTTTGTTTTACAGAAAATCAATACCAAACGATGTCCAAATGCCACAAAACTTTTTGGAGAATTTTTATTGGCCAAGATAAACACTAGAAGCTTCGGGAGGAGGCCATAAGACCCTGGTGGGGCCCACGAGCCACCAGGGCGCGCCTGGGGGGCAGGCGCGCCCTGGTGCCTCATGGGGCCCACCAAGCTCCGTTTGACCTAATTCCAGCACTATAAATTCCAGAAAAATCAGAAACCCTTAGGGGAGTCCACGAAATACTTTTTCCGCCGCCGCAAGCTTCTGTTCCAGAGAGATCCCATCTGGGGTCCTTCTCCGGTAATCTGCCGGAGGGGGAATCGATCACGGAGGGGTTCTACATCAACCTTGCTGCCATTCCGATGATGCGTGAGTAGTATACCACAGACCTTCGGGTCCATAGGCAGTAGCTAGATGGCTTCTTCTCTCTTTTTGATCTTCAATACAATGTTCTCCTTGATGTTCTTGGAGTTCTATCCGATGTAATCACTTTTTGCGGTGTGTTTGTTGGGATCCGATGAATTGTGAGTTTCTTATCAGATTATCCATGAAATTATTTGAGTCTTTGCTGCACTCTTTTATGCATGATTATTATAGCCTCGTATTTCTTCTCCAATCTATTGATTTGGTTTGGCCAACTGAGTTGATTTATCTTGCCATGGGAAGAGGTGCTTTGTAGTGGGTTCGATCTTGCGGTGCTCAATCCCTGTGACAGAAAGGGACATGACACGTATGTATCATTGCTACTAAGGGTAAAAAGATGGGGTTTATTCATACGTGAGTTTATATTGTCTACATCATGTCATCGTTCTTAAGGCATTACTCCGTTCTTTATTGGACTTAATACACTAGATGCATGCTGGATAGCGGTCGATATGTGGAGTAATAGTAGTAGATGCAGGCAGGAGTTGGTCTACTAATCTTGGACATGATGCCTATATACATGATCATTGCCTTGGATATCGTCATGATTATTTACTTTTCTATCAATTGCCCAACAGTAATTTGTCTACCCACCGTATGCTATTTTCTCGAGAGAAGCCTCTAGTGAAATCTATGGCCCCCGGGTCTATCAAAATCATATTACTAAAACCCTAAAAATATTTCTGCCATTTCTTTTTATTTATTTTATTTTGTATTTTTTGTTCCAATCTATCAATCTATCACATACAATTTAATCTTGCAATTTACCGCCGAGAGATTGACAACCTCTCGTTTGCGTTGGGTGCAAGGGTTTGTTGTTTGTGTGCAGGTACTGCTAACGAGGTGTTGTGTGATTCTCCTACTGGTTCGATAACCTTGGTTTCATAACTGAGGGAAATACTTATCTCTACTGTGCTGCATCATCCCTTCCTCTTCGGGGAAATACCAACGCAAGCTACAAGTAGCAGCTAGGTTCACCTAAGGATTCGACGTCCTCTAGCGAGAAGCCGGAGTGTTTGCGGGCTAGAAGAGTAACCCAACAGATCCCTGTGGACTGGAGCCTCTCCAAGTCTGTGTTGCCTTAGTTAGTATTTTTCCCGCTGCCCCATCTTTTGTAACCATGATGTATTTATTCCAGCCACAATGGCTAATAAATATATTCTTATTACAGTTGTGCCTATGTTCTTGATACTTGTTGTAAACGCGCACGCCAGAGTGATTTTCGAGGCTAGTGTGTGCGGCAACCGTCTGGCTACAGTGGTATTCAGGTGGGGCGCCACACCCCTCGTCTGGTTCGATGGTCGGAGGGGTGATCGTTTCGGAGGCCGATTGCTCGGCTGTCTGCGCGCCATCTTGCCATGTGACCGATGGTTTGAACAATCGTTCGAGAAAAGTGTTCTCTGGCATGGGGTCACGCTTAGCGCCCATCCTGGTAAGGACATCGGCAGCTTGATTGCTGTCTCTAGGGATGTGATGAAACACGAGCCCATCGAATCGGGCCAAAATTGTTATGACGGCGTTATGATAAGCCGTCATTTTCAGGTCCTTAGCGTCAAATTCTCCATTAACTTGAGAGATGGCGAGGTTCGAATCTCCTCGGACCTCAGGATGCCGGATTCCCATGGAAACGGCCATCCGAAGACCGTGTAGCAGTGCTTCATATTCTGCTGCGTTGTTAGAGTCAGTGTACATAATTTGAAGTACATACCTGATATTGTCTCTAGTTGGTGAACTGAGAACCACCCCTGCTCCTAAACCGGCGAGCATTTTTGAGTCGTCAAAGTACATGATCCAATGAGAGTATGTACTATGCTCTTGAGGGAGCTCGACTTCCGTCCACCCAGCCACGAAGTCGGCCAACATCTGAGATTTAATAGCTCAATGTGGCCGATATGCGATTTTGAAAGGCAAGAGCTTGATGGCCCACTTTGCAATTCTGCCGGTGGCATCACGGTTATCGATAATGTCATTGAGTGGTACTTCCGAGGCCACGGTAATGGAGCACTCTTGAAAGTAGTGCCGCCATTTCCGAGAAGCCATGAAGACTTCATTGGCTATCTTCTGGTAGTGCGGGTACCTGGTTTTACATTGGGTGAGCACTTCGGAAACATAATAGACCGGCCGTTGTACCTTGAGTTTTTGTCCATCCATATCACGCTCGACGATGAGGACTGCGCTGGCGACTTGATTTGTTGCCGAGATGTAAAGCAGCATTGGCTCACCTGCGCCGGGGGCGACTAAGATTGGATTAGTGGTGAGGAGTGTTTTGATTTCCTCCAACGCGGCGTTTGCCTCGCTAGTCCACTTGAAATCCTTTGTTTGTTTTAGCAATCTATATAGTGGCAGGGCCTTTTCCCCTAGTCATGAGATAAAGTGACTAAGAGAAGCAACACATCCTGCTAGTCTCTGGACATGCTTGAGCTCTGTTGGCACTTCTACGCATGCCAGTGCTTTGATCTTATCGAGATTTTCCTCTATTCCTCTATGGGATACGATGAAGCCGAGCAGCTTGCCGGACGGTACGCTGAAGACGCACTTCTCCGGGTTTAACTTGATGTTATATGCTTGGAGGTTCTTAAATGTTTGCCGAAGATCGTCAATTAGCTTATTGGCCTGTCTGGTTTTGACGACCACGTCGTCGACATATGCTTCGACTGTTTTGCCAATCTATGGCTCTAGGCATGTCTGAATCATGCGTTGGTATGTTGCACCAGCGTTTTTTTTAGGCCAAAGGGCATTGTATTAAAACAAAATGGCCCATAGGGAGTTATGAAAGCCGTGGTCGCCTGGTTGGATTCTTTCATTTTTATTTGATGGTACCCTGAGTAGGCATCGAGGAAACAAAGTAAATCATGTCCTGTCGTGGGGTCAACTATCTGATCAATCCGAGGTAACGGGAAGGGATCTTTTGGGCAAGACTTATTGACGTCCTTGAAATCGACGCAAAGGCGCCAGGATTTGTCCTTCTTTGGTACCATGACCAACTTGGCTAGCCATTTGGGGTGCTTGATTTCGCGGATGAATCTGGTCTCTAATAGCTTGGCCAGTTCTTCTCCCATTGCTTGTCTCTTTGGTTTTGAGAACCTGTGGAGCGCCTGTTTAACGGGTTTGAATCCCTCGATTATGTTGAGGCAATGCTCGGCTAGATTTCTTGGGATTCCTGGCATGTCTGATGGATGCCAAGCAAAAATGTCCCAATTTTCCTGAAGGAAAGCGCACAACGCCTCGTCCAGCGCTGGGTCCAGCCATGCTCCGATGGAGGCCGTTTTTGAAGGGTCCTCGGGACGCACCTGAAATTTAACTATCTCATCGGCTAGTTTAAACGACGTAGATTTGGGCCTCTTATCGAGGATAACGTCGTCCCTATCCATTGTTGCGCGCAGAGCTGTTAATTCTTCGGCCGCGAGGGCCTCGGCTTCTGCCTCCAAAGCAAGTGCTGCCGTTTTATTCTTGGCTTTGAGTGATCTATCTGCATTGCTTGTGACTGTAATCACTCCATTTGGTCCCGGCATCTTGAGCTTCATGTAAGCGTAATGGGGGACGGCGTCAAACCTAGCAAACGCGTCTCGGCCGAGTAGAGCGTGGTAGCCACTTTGGAAGGGTACGATGTTGAAGATTAATTCCTCAACCCAGCAGTTGTTGGGTGTTCCGAATACCACGTCAAGCGTGACTCTTCCGCTGCATTGCGCCTCTTTCCCTGGCATAATTCCTTTGAACGTGGTTCGGCTCGGTTCGATGCGTGATTTGTCGAACTGCAACTTTTGCAAAGTTTCCTCGTAGATGAGGTTTAAGCTACTGCAGCCGTCCATCAAGACTTTGGTCAGTCGGTAGCTGTCGACAATGGGGTCGAGGACCAAGGCCGCGACTCCTTGCCTGGGGCCAAATGTCGGCTGATCATCCCGTCCGAAGGTGATCGGTGTGTCCAATCACTTGCAATCCGAGGTATCACATGACTAATGAGGTTTATTTCTCGGAGAGCTCTTTTCCGCAGGTTCCTAGATGGATGAGTCTCATAGATCATTAAGGTCTCGTCTTCGTTAGACGACTATTCCTCCCAGCTTGGCATTTTTCCTCGGCTTTTCTGGGCGCCAAGGTTATCCAGGAGGTTTATCCCTCCCTTTGCCACTTGTCTTAGGACCCAACATGCCCGAAGCCTATGGGTTGGGTTTGTGTTCAAGAAGGCCGAGTGGATTGCGCATGGTTCGTCCAAGATCGCGTTCACATACTTTGGTCCTGGCACTGGCTGTTTCTTCTTCCGCGCGGGCTGAGTGACTTGCTTGTCGGCTCTCGAGCGTTTCAGGTGTCGGCTGGAACACATGCGCCTGTCGCCGGAATCCGATAGACCCTGGATTAAATCCCTTTGTTCATTTTCTGCCAGCCAGGCGTCTTCCATGACGTAATATCTTGACGCATTGTCCGATAGCTCCGGGAACGTTCTAACGCGTCTCCGAGCCAAGGCATTAGAGATGCCTTCATCGTGACAATTGAAGCGGAATGCTGCCAAGGCTTCCGCGTCATAGCAATCTGGGATCTTATTTTTTATGAACAAGAATCTCATCCAGAATTGCCGAACTATTTCACTAGGCTTTTTTGTGATATAAGCTAGATCCCAGACATCCATTGGTCCCGAGCTATCGGGCAATAACCGATGTGGGGGGTGGGTGGGAGAGCAAATTTGATTCCGGCCCGATCTGACATCGTCCTCCCGAGGAAATCTTCCCGAGGGTGACTTAAAGGAGCCCCCGGGACGGATTGAGCGGCAATGTTAATCGACTCGCCTTGGTGAAGATTTGGATCCGAGCTCCATGCTTGGTCCAACCGGTTGTGAGTGTGGTCCCCTGATTTGCAATCTTGGTACTCAAGCTTTGCAAATCTTTTGATTACCGAGGCCTTGTTCATTGATGTCTTTCTCGCATACATAGACTCCAAATTCTGCCACATCTCATACGCATTTGTGTCATTTGTAACATGATGGAATATATTATGGTTGATGTACAAACGAATCATACCTACTGCCTTTCTGTGCAACACTCTTCATTCTTCTTCCGTGACACCAGTGGGTATCTTGTCTTTCATAATTAGCTCACACAAATCCTTGCAATAAAGGATGTCTTCCATCATGGGTTTTCATAGAGAGTAATTGGAAGAATCAGGTTTTATCATGCCACTTGTCGTAGCACCTTCTTCCATAGCCACTGTGAGCAGCATTTGCAGCAACAATAAAGAAACTGGGATTAGCAACCTTCTAAGCAACTAAAGCTCTGATACCTTTCTGTTGGGAATTAGCACGCAAACACACTTATGGTGAACTGAAAAATGCAGCGGAAACAAAGTATTCTCAGCACCACTTCATGTACTAATTCAAAGATCATTGCGTAGCACGGAAGGAAACATATGCAGCAACATATATGAAGGAAATAGCTCTCGCTACACCCCAGACGCTCCTAAGACGATGTCTGGGGTCGGGAGAAACTCTCTGAACTGCAGCAGAACATCAACACACAGAGACACCATATTTTACGTGGAAAACCCTCAAGTTAGGGTAAAAACCACGGGTCGAAGCCACCTAAATCTTCTTCTACTATTATCAAATGTGGGATACAACAAGTTTTTCTCTTGATAGCACTAGAGGCTCTAATACATCAAGATTTCTGCATCTTGGATAGCAACAACAAGATTTGGGGACGCAAGAGTTAGGGATTGGATAGTCTCACCAAAGATGGTGGAGCAGCTTCTTGAAGGAGACAAGGTGGTGGATCTGAACTTCACAACCTTGGGGATGGGATCCCTTTGCTCGGTGGCAAGCTTCTTCCTTCAATCTTCCCCTCCTTCCCTTTCTCTCTTGATATTCTCTTTTCTTCAACAACGGAGGCTCAACTCAGATTTGTCACTCTGCTTGGCGGCTTCTAGATGGGAGGCTAAACATCCCCCTTCCCTCATGTGCAAAGTCCAAAATGACCCTAGGTCATAACCCTAATGGGTAGTGGGCTTTTGCACAACTTTGGGCTGCCTAAAGGCTTCAAATGGTCATCTCCTCACAACCCACATGAGGAGGATATCCCAATAAAGATTTGGTGGAAGTTTCTCGTTCCCCTCTCAATAAGCTCGTCGGAGCGATGGATTGGGTGCTGCAGGTTCTCGTTCCTCTCTCTCTCTCTCTCTCTCGGTCGCCATGGTGGTGGAAAGAAGGAGTGGGGTGGAGGGCTGTGTGGCTTTCTCGGATCCACCGCTCCAGGGGACTTGCAAGCTGCGACGAAGTTCATCGGTCTATCTACCTCCGCTACATCGACCTCGGCCACCAGAACAGAAGATCAACCAAGAAATTGGCTCCGGTGAGCAGAAGTTCAACCTCCAGGGTGAGGCCCTCTCTCCTTTGCCCGAAGATGGCAAGGATCGTGCCGGAGATAGTGGCAGCCGCAGCTCCGGAGAGGTCGCTGGGTGCAGCAGGACTGCATTGCTTTTTTATTTTTCTATTAGGGTCCTGTTTGCAAAAAGGGAGTACGTGTTTGTAATTTCATTTTCTTTCAGGCTCCTTCTTGTAGTGTAATGTTACTTTTGATATATGAAGCAACTTCGTGGACTTTCTTGTTGGGTTTTGTTGAGTTAATTGCTGCAACCAGGCGAGACAGCCAACGGCTTTGTATGTATGTATGTATGTATGCATGTATGTATGTATATATATGCCTCTCTGTTCGTATACACGTACGTGATTAGTTAAGGTAGTAGAACAATTATCCATGTATGGGATACAATTATTGTGCAGGTAGACGAGCATGCAGTTCCATTCCATCGACGACATATCTATCTACATGTGGCCGGGTTGATTCACATGCAGTGGAGTTGCACGTACGTACGTGCGGCTTGCTACATGGGGTTGTACAGTACCTCTTGGGTGAATGGGACCTGTGGAATAGCTATCCATCTATTCAGCTGCTAGTCCACCCTCTTCCTTTTTAGCACTAATATCTTGTAGTAAAAAAGGAAAGAAGAAAAATGGCATCTTGTTCCTTTTTCAGCTTAGTAAGTGGTAGTACATATATCTTGGTCTTTTTTCAGCACTAACAGCTAAAAAGGAAAGAAGAAAAAAGACGAACCTCCTTGTTGTACGTAGTCGTCTTTCAGCACTAATAATAATAGCTAAAAAGATCTTGTTCTCGATCGAGACGTGGGTGCTGCCTTGTCCTATATATTACGTCTTTCACCGCCGCAACCTCCTTGTTGTCTTTTTTAACTAGCTACTAGGTTCTTTTGGCCTCGGTCACTTCGTGTTGCATGCTCCTCATTGTAAATCTCTTAAGATCAAAATGGCGTTAAAATGTGGGAGTAGCTAGTAGTAATTTGTTTGTCTTGATCGTCTTTCTTTCTGGAAGCTTCTTATACACTTCCTCGGTCGAGGCCGGCCCCATCGAAGAGTTTACTCGGGTGGGCATTCGCTTCGCGTAGACTTTTTTTTTTTTTGAAAAAAAGGAGCAAATAATGTGATGTGGGAGTAAAATTGTTTGTTTGCTCTGATCGTCCTTGTGGAAGCTTCTGATGCATTTCCCCTGTCCTTTTTTTTTTTTTTTGAGAAAGCATTTTTCTAGGTGGCGTTAGATAAGTATCTTTGCAGCTGGTCAGTTGGTTAGGATTATGTTTAGTACTCCTGGCAAAAGTTGAAATGAAGTCCAGACGCCGGCGACTACCGGCTCGCCCCTAATCTCGCGAGGCCATTTGATGTGTGGCATATGTTTACAGTCAAGGAAGGGCCTCTACGCTGGTTGCTTGGGATTCCTCGACTCCAGCCGGCGCACGCTGACAGTATACGATGCATGTGCATGCACAAGGCTCCTGGCCCAGCATCGATCCAGTGACCCCAAACCCGGATATCACATAGTAGAGAAAAGGGATAGAGCAATCCAATCACACTGAATGCATCAAACGGAAAACAACAGTTGATCAGCACATTTCAGACGTCCATGTCGGCATAAACAAATCTATCGATACAGCGCATCCATGTCAACATCCACTTGTAGAAATACTACAGTTCCTATCAACAGTTCAGTTTATATACTGTACTTATATATATATAGTACTATAGGAATATAATTACTCACAAAAAATGAGTAAAATTAAACGGATCATCACATAATTAACGGAAGCAACAACTAACACTAGATCATCTGCTACATTTTTATCTCTTTACCCTTGTAATAAATAAATTAACACAAGAGAGAAGACGATCAGTCCAGAAAAGGGCATATATTTTTTTTTTTTTTTGCGAAAACAGAAAAGGGCATCTTGACGTGGTAAATTAATGTAATCGTGTTTTAATCCTCCCAGGTACCGACCGTCGCAGCTCGATCCGTTTCTCCGCTCGATCTGCTATGCGTCCGCGGGCAGGCACCGTCGCAGCTGTGGATTTCCATCTTGACTTTTCACACCAACTGCGGCTGCGTGTCGGTGTACCACAAGTCGTCCATGCTCCAGATGCTGTCGACGTCGAAGCTGCCAATCTCCAAGTCCGCGACGCTCAGCTCGGGGAGCCTGAGACTCGGCAGCGGCTCGGACGTCCACGCTTCCGCCAGCTGGGACGGTGCCTGCTGCTGCTGGATCAGCTGCTCCGTGTCACCCATGATGGCGGCGGCGCTGGAGGCGTCGCAGGCGGTGGTGAACCACTCGGCACCGCCAACTGCCGCGGGCCAGCTGGGCTGGGCGCCCGCGCCAGAGTCCGTGGTGGACGGCGAGGAAGAGCCGGCGGTACTAGTGCTCGACAGCTCCACGATTGAGGTGTTGGGCACTGGCCAGCACGCATCGATAGGGAGTTCCGGTGACTCGTAGAGAGCGTCGCCGGCGCCGTGACCGTGTTGCCACGACAAGGGCGTGTCAGCTGCGGTCTGAACCGCCTCGGCCGTGGAGGCGGCCTGG
This sequence comes from Elymus sibiricus, assembly GCA_039707655.1. Taxonomy (NCBI): domain Eukaryota; kingdom Viridiplantae; phylum Streptophyta; class Magnoliopsida; order Poales; family Poaceae; genus Elymus; species Elymus sibiricus. The sequence continues at coordinate 1,516,100 of CM077670.1, read as the reverse complement.
ATGCGCTCGACGAGGCGGGGCATCCAGAGGTAGCGCAAGACGTCCCTGAACTGCTGGCTGTTGACGTCGCACTTGAGCTGCTTGGCGTGCTTCTGCACGCGCGTGCGCCAGTAGTTCTTGATCTCGTTGTCCGTGCGGCCTGGGAGGTGCTGCGCGATCTTGGACCAACGGTTTCCCCACCGCGAGTGCAGCTCGAGGATGAGCAGCTGCTCCTGCGGCGTGATGCTGCCGCGCCGGAGGTCGGGACGAAGGTAGTTCAGCCACCTGAGCCGGCAGCTCTTGCCGGTGCGCTTCAGACCTGCCAGCACAAACCACGCAAGATTAATCACATGGAATGGAACATCACATCAGTGCTACTAATAAATTCACCAACTTGCTGATTACTTGTACGGATGGGATGCGAGTATGTATGTGACAAGACCGGTGATTTAATGGATGAGAGATTAGTAAATATCCCTATGGCTGGGAATAATGCTAACCACTAAAAATGCTAATAATTCTCTCTCTCTCTCATTCACTATAGCAGTTCCGGCTAGTTGGGTGACTGCTAGACAAATCAGGCAGTAGGTTGGTAGCTATATATCTGTTTCCATATATTAGCGTGTTGATGCAAAGCGACAGGTTTGTTCCTTTACAGAGGGAGTAATATCTAAGCCTCCTCGATCGCACGTACGTCTCGCGGAAACAAAATGATGCAAGCAACCAATCTACTTCAAAGATCAGCAGATGATGATGCGCTCGAGTCCATGCATGGATCGTGCACTGATCTGCGATGCAATTCTAGTGAGGAAGTATACAATTGACCACTCTATCCTACCTGCTGATCGGGCGAGCGAGTTCCAGCGGCCCTCGCCGTGCGCGGCGATGTAGTTGACGAGCAGGATGTCGTCCTCCACCGCCCACGGACCGCGACGGAGGTCGCCGGCCATCACCTCCTCCTCGCTGCTCGAGTCCCTCTCGTACGTCATATCCATGTGTTCAAATCGTCCACCTCCTCGCTTCGAGATCGAACAGGCGAGCGAGCACCTGCTAGCTAGGATTGGCACACTCGCGTAGAAGAGAACTCAGGAGATTTTGGTTTGGCTTGGTATGTTTGAGACGGAAGCAGTTCTGCGGGGACAAGAGAAGAGAGGAGTATGCGGTGCGTGTGATGGATTGGACGGGAGAGGCATGGGCAGGCTTATATAGACGGCCGGGCCGGGCGATGGAAGCAGGAGGTGGCGAACTCTGGTGACTTGGGAAGAAGCATGTGGGGGAGCACGCCGCAAATACAGACGGCTGGGCCGTACGATGGAAGCAGGAGGTGGGGAACTCTGGTGGACTTGGGAAGAAGGAATTTTTTTTAAATATTATTTTTATTTTACGAAATCTCGAAACTAGCATCCTGAAAATAAAAAATGTTATGTTGTGATCCAAATTCAAGTATAAAGATAAAGGCTAACTTCTGACGAGCGAAACGGAGCTCCGGCCCAAGCCGGCCGGAGCGGAGGGCCGGTACGGATCAGTATTGACCTAGGTCACCGATGTTATATATACCTCTTGTAAGCCGCCGCACGGGATAAGTTGATCAGTTGTAAATCCCCGGCGTTTGTAACCTCCCCCGATAAAGTTCCCATTGCTCCTCATTTCAAATTATCATCTTCTCGATGTCCTAGTACGGATGAAGATTTTGGGTATATGTCAAGAGTTTCATATTCTAGTGTTGTCGGTTCTTTAATGTATGCCATGGTGTGTTCTAGGCCTGATTTGTCATTTGCAATGAGTTTGGTCAGTAGATACATGGCTAACCCTGGTAAAGAACATTGGAAGGCTGTTCAGTGGATTTTCAGGTACCTTCGTGGCACTTCCAATGCTTGTTTGAAATTCGGCAGGACTGGTGAGGGACTAGCTGGCTATGTCGACTTAGATTTTGCTTCCAGCGATTTGGACAAGAGGAGGTCCCTTACAGGTTATGTGTTCACTATTGTTGGTTGTGCCGTGAGTTGGAGGGCAACATTGCAGCCAGTAGTTGCCCAATCCACCACTAAAGCAGAATACATGGCTATTGCAGAAGCATGTAAAGAATCAGTTTTACTGAAAGGTTTGTATGCTGAGCTTTGTGGAGATAATTCTTGCATTAACCTGTTTTGTGACAGTCAAAGTGACATATACCTCACTAAGGATCAGATGTTCCATGAGAGAACAAAACACATTGATGTCAAATATCATTATGTTCGAGACATTGTTGAGCAAGGTAAACTGAAGGTATGCAACATTAGTACTCATGATAATCCTGTTGATATGTTGACAAAGCCAGTTCATGTTGCTAAGTTTGAGCTTTGCTCAGACTTAGTTGGTATAACTCATTAGCCCTAGTGGCTGTTTGGCGCCGAAAATGTTTTCTTTGTTGTTCAGGTTGAAGGTTTCACTAGTAGAAAACAGGCCTTTCATCCGGAGCATTAGTCCCGGTCGGGTTTTGGACCGGGACTAATGTGACCACTAGTCCCGGTTCCAACGGCTAGGTTTTAGTCCCGGTTCATTTGTGACCTCTAGTCCCGGTTGGTGTTACCAACCGGGTCTAAAGGGGTGGTGGCAGGCTGGCGTCAGGCTGGGGCCCCTGCGAGCCCCCTTTAGTCCCGGTTGGTATCACCAACCGGGACTAGAGATGGACCTTTAGTCCCGGTTGGTATCACCAACCGGGACTAAAGATATCACTATATATAGTGCTTCGTCCAGCCCGAGCCCAAGCTCTCCTTTCTCTGTTTTCTCCTTTCTCTCCTCTGTTCTCTTCCCCTTGCTCGAGCTCATCCTCCATTTTTGCCAAGATTCGTCAAGATTTGAGGCACCCCATCTATCCAAGTGTTCACAAAGGTTAGCAACTTTGTCCTTTCATCTCTCATTGCTAGATTAGCTCGTGCAATGCTCTATAAGTATAGTGATTTGTGGGTTTTAGTTTGGGAGTAATTATGTGGGAGTTTATTTGATTTATATGCAATTTGAGCTCAAATTAACTTCTTAGTTTGCATATGTGTAGGTGTGGTTTACTTAGTGCCTTCCCGTCCCCGTCCTAACCACCGTCGATCGCCCGCACCGTCCCGTCGCCGGCACCACCTTCGTGAGCCTCTTGTTCTTATCCTTTTTATAAAAAAAAATCTTATTTGTATGATTTAGATAGTTACTTGTATAATTTTCTTACTTGTATGATTGTTTGTTATACATAGTGCCATGGTTTTGATATCCGTCCCCGTCGGCCCTCGTCCGGTTTATGATTCGGATGCGGTATATTCTCTTTTATAACTATTTGTTGCATTTCGTGTTTATGACAATTATGCCCATCAAGTTGACATAGATATTTTTATCTAGGAGGTATGTGAACCGGAAATTGCAACCGACCCTCTTGTCGAGAACTTAAATTTAGTTGAAAAAGAAATGAGTATTTGAAAGAAAAATTGAAAAGAATTGAAGAAGAGAAGATGAAATTGGAGTTGTATGTTGCCGATGTCGTCGATGATCACAAGATCAAGATGGATGCAATGCGCTTGAAGATTAGAAAGATTAGAAAATATGCCGTTAATAAAGAGGCTTGGTATCATTATGCTGTTGGATCAATTATTACCTTAGTTGCGATTTTGATCGCATTTGTTGTTGCATTTAAATGCTTTAGCTAGATAGTTTTATGTTGTTTTATGAGAATAAGTGTGTATGAACTTGTATTAATTTGGTCTTTTCGGTGTTGTGTAATGAAGATGAGTCGGCAATGGATGTACGATGACCGACGTTCTCCCCAGCTCATTAATGGCGTGCATAGTTTTCTGCGTGCGGCTGAGGCAAACAAGAGGAATGGTTTTATGTGTTGTCCATGTGGTGTCTGTAAGAATGATAGGAATTACTCTAGCTCAAAACTCATTCACGTCCACCTGTTTACGTCCGGTTTCATGTCTGGCTATAACTGTTGGACCAAGCACGGAGAAAGAGGGGTTCTAATGGAAGAGAATGAAGAAGAAAAGGATGATGTCAACTATCTTAGGTTCCCTGAATACGATGGTACTACAATGAGGGAAGAGAATGAAGAAGAAGCTGAAGAAGAGGCATCAGATGAGCCCGCTGATGATCTTGGTCGGGTCATTGCTGATGCAAAGAGAAACTGCGAAAGTGAAAAGGAGAAGTTGAAGTTGCAGCGCTTGTTAGAGGATCACAAAAAATTGTTGTACCCAAATTGCGAAGATGACAAGAAAAAGCTGGGTACCACACTAGAATTGCTGCAATGGAAGGCAGAGAATGGTGTATCTCACAAGGGATTTGAAAAGTTGCTGAAACTGATAAAGAAGACGCTTCCAATGGATAACAAATTGTCCGACAGTACGTACGAAGCAAAGAAGGCTGTCTGCCCTCTAGGATTAGAGGTGCAGAAGATACATGCATGCCCTCATGACTTCATCCTCTACCGTGGTGAGGAGTACGAGAATTTGAATGCATGCCCGGTATGGGGTGCATTGCGATATAAGATCGGCCGCGATGACCCTGGTGATGATATTGAGGGTGAGCGCCCCAGGAAGAGGATTCCTGCCAAGGTGATGTGGTATGCTCCTATAATACCACGGTTGAAACGTTTGTTCCAAAACAAAGAGCATGCCAAGTTGTTGCGATGGCACAAAGAAGACCGTAAGAAAGACGGGAAGTTGAGAGTACCCGCTGATGGGTCGCAGTGGAGAAAAATCGAGAGAAAGTGGCCGGAGTTTGCAGGTGACGCAAGGAACTTATGGTTTGGTATAAGTGCAGATGGCATTAATCCTTTTGGGGAGCAGAGCAGCAATCATAGCACCTGGCATGTGAGTCTATGTATCTATAACCTTCCTCCTTGGTTGTGTATGAAGCGGAAGTTCATTATGATGCCAGTGCTCATCCAAGGCCCTAAGCAACCCGGCAACGACATTGATGTGTACCTAAGGCCATTAGTTGAAGAACTTTTACAGCTGTGGGACATAAAAGGTGTACGTGTGTGGGATGAGCACAAACAGCAGGAATTTAACCTACGAGCGTTGCTGTTTGTAACCATCAATGATTGGCCTGCTCTTAGTAACCTTTCAGGACAGACAAACAAGGGATACCACGCATGCACGCACTATTTAGATGAGACCGAAAGTATATATTTGGATAAATGTAAGAAGAATGTGTACCTGGGACATCGTCGATTTCTTCCGATCAAGCATCTCTTAAGAAAGAAAGGCAAGCATTTCAAAGGTGAGGCAGATCACCGGAAGAAGCCTGAACACCGTACTGGTGATCATATACTTGATATGGTCAAGGATTTAAAAGTAATCTTTGGAAAGGGTCCTGGCGGACAATCTGTTCCGAATGACGCTGACGGACACGCACCCATGTGGAAGAAGAAATCTATATTTTGGGACCTACCCTATTGGAAAGTCCTAGAGGTCCGCTCTGCAATCAACGTGATGCACGTGACGAAGAATCTTTGCGTGAACCTGCTAGGCTTCTTGGGCGTGTATGGGAAGACAAAAGATACACCAGAGGCACGGGAGGACCAGCAACGTATGCACGAAAAAGACGGCATGCATGCAAAGCAGTATCAAGGTCCTGCCAGCTACGCTCTTACCAAAGAAGAGAAGGAAATCTTCTTTGAATGCCTGCTCAGTATGAAGGTCCCGTCTGGCTTCTCGTCGAATATAAAGGGAATAATAAATATGGCAGAGAAAAAATTCCAAAACCTAAAGTCTCATGACTGCCACGTGATTATGACGTAATTACTTCCGGTTGCATTGAGGGGGCTTCTACCGGAAAATGTTCGATTAGCCATTGTGAAGCTATGTGCATTCCTCAATGCAATTTCCCAGAAGGTAATCGATCCAGAAATCCTACCAAGGTTACAGAATGATTTGGTGCAATGTCTTGTCAGTTTCGAGTTGGTGTTCCCACCATCCTTCTTCAATATCATGACGCACGTCCTAGTTCACCTAGTCGAAGAGATTGCCATTCTGGGTCCTGTATTTCTACACAATATGTTCCCCTTTGAGAGGTCCATGGGAGTCTTAAAGAAATATGTTCATAACCGTGCTAGGGCAGAAGGAAGCATCTCCAAGGGCCATGAAACAGAGGAGGTTATTGAGTTTTGTGTTGACTTTATTCCTGACCTTAAGCCGATTGGTGTTCCTGAATCGCGGCATGAGGGGAGACTGAGTGGAAAAGGAACGCTAGGAAAGGATTCAGTAATATGTAGGGACGGGCATTCTTGGGCCCAAGCACACTACACAGTTCTACAAAATTCCACCTTGGTGGCTCCGTATATCGAGGAACACTTGGATATTGTATGCTCCAAGAACCCGGAGCTGTCTGACCACTGGATTAAACGTACACACATGGCGACTTTCGACGGTTGGTTGCAAACACATCTCATGAATGACGACAGTGTTGGAGTTGAGCTGTACTTGTTGGCCAAGTCACCATCTTCGACTATATTGACTTTCAAAGGGTACGAGATTAATGGGAATACATTTTACACGATCGCCCAAGATAAAAAGAGCACCAACCAAAACAGTGGTGTCCGCTTTGATGCAACAAACACCAATAGGGAAAAGGACACATATTATGGTTACATAGAGGAGATATGGGAACTTGACTATGGACGTGAGTTTAAGGTCCTTTTGTTTCGGTGCAAATGGGTCAATCTGACAGGAGGCGGGGTAAAGGTAGACCCGCAGTACGGAATGACAACAGTGGATCTCAACAATCTTGGGTACACAGATGAACCATTCGTCCTAGCCAATGATGTGGCGCAGGTTTTCTATGTGAAGGACATGTCTACCAAACCGAGAAAAAGGAAAGATAAGGAATCGAATACATCATACGCTGAGCCAAAGCGCCACATAGTTTCTTTCAGGGAAAAGAAACATCGTGGGAGTGGAGGACAAGACAGACATGTCAGAAGATTATGAAAAGTTTCATGAAATTGCTCCCTTCACAGTGAAGACTGACCCAAGCATCCTGTTAAATGATGAAGATTGTCCATGGTTACGGCGCAAAGGGACACACGCGAAGAAAAAGTTTTATACCCCAAGATCCCACTCTGGGATGTGATCGGCTTCACCGTCATCACTTTCTTCTCTAGTGAGTAGCCGAGATAGTCTAGTTTGTACACGAAGTGCATCTAGTTTTTGCCGTAACCCTCTCAACTTTTTAGCACATGCTATGTGGGTGACATGATGATACCATGCCAAGTTTCAACCTTTTCAGAGTTCATTTCTAGTGCTTTTCAATTTCAGGGTCATTTAGCTCAAAAAAAATCATTAATGCATGAAAAATAGCAAATGAAGTTAGAAAGGGTTGAAATTTGAGGATGTGGCTTTGAATGGTGCATATTGAATGCACAAAAAGTATGGAGTTGAAATAAGTTTAAAAAAATGAAATGCCTTTGTAACAGATGAGTTTTCGTCCGAAACCTTGATACTTCGAAGGAGATGGTCCAGTTTGTACACGAAGTGCATCCAGCTTTTGCCGTAACCCTCTCAACTTTTTAGCACATGCTATGTGGGTGAAATGATGATACCATGCCAAGTTTCAACCTTTTCAGAGTTCATTTGTAGTGCTTTTCAATTTCAGGGTCATTTAGCTCAAAAAAATCATTAAATGTATGAAAAATAGCAAATGAAGTTAGAAAGGGTTGAAATTTGAGGATGTGGCTTTGAATGGTGCATATTGAATGCACAAAAAGTCTGGAGTTGAAATAAGTTTAAAAAAAATGAAATGCCTTTGTAACAGATGAGTTTTCATCCGAAACCTTGATACTTCGAAGGAGATGGTCCAGTTTGTACACGAAGTGCATCCAGTTTTTGCCGTAACCCTCTCAAATTTTTAGCACATGCTATGTGGGTGAAATGATGATACCATGCCAAGTTTCAACCTTTTCAGAGTTCATTTGTAGCGCTTTTCAATTTCAGGGTCATTTAGCTCAAAAAAATCATTAAATGCATGAAAAATAGCAAATGAAGTTAGAAAGGGTTGAAATTTGAGGATGTGGCTTTGAATGGTGCATATTAAATGCAAAAAATGTCTGGAGTTGAAATAAGTTTAAAAAAATGAAATGCCTTTGTAACAGATGAGTTTCGTCCGAAACCTTGATACTTCGAAGGAGATGGTCCAGTTTCTACACGAAGTGCATCCAGTTTTTGCCGTAACCCTCTCAACTTTTTAGCACATGCTATGTGGGTGAAATGATGATACCATGCCAAGTTTCAACCTTTTCAGAGTTCATTTGTAGTGCTTTTCAATTTCAGGGTCATTTAGCTCAAAAAAATCATTAAATGCATGAAAAATAGCAAATGATGTTAGAAAGGGTTGAAATTTGAGGATGTGGCTTTGAATGGTGCATATTGAATGCACAAAAGGTCTGGAGTTGAAATAAGTTTAAACTAAAGTTATTCAAAAACTAGTGATTCACACAAATTTCAAAGAATTCAAATTTAAACTATTAAAATTTGAAAACTACTGGCACTAGCGAAAAGTTTATAATTTTTGTGACCTAAAGCAAAAAGATTCACTCAGAAACTCTAAATATTGCCTGTTAATTAATAGAAACAAAAGTAAAAAAATAAAGCAAAAAACAAAAACAGAAAACATGAAAAACACCTTTAGTCCCGGTTGCTACCACCAACCGGGACTAAAGGTCCTTCTCCCGCCCGTAATTTGGACCGCCGAAAACAGACCTTTAGTCCCGGTTGGTGGTGGCAACCGGGACTAAAGGGTAGGCCTTTAGTCCCGGTGCGTGGCACCAACCGGGACTAAAGACCCTTTAGTCCCGGTTGGTGCCACGAACCGGGACTAAAGGCCTCTGTGTATTTAAACTGCCCCTTCTCCCCCAAATCTTCCTCTCCCTTGCCCGATCGACCAGCTGCTCCTCGACGCGTCCGCTCCCACCGCCGGCCTCCACGCGACGCCGTCAGGCTGCCCGACCGCGTCCTCGACGTCAGCTCCCGCCGTCAGCCTCCACGCGCCGCCCGAGCCCGCCGGCGCCGCTCTCCTCCTTGCGCCGCGCGCTCTCCTCCATGCGCCCCGGCCGGCCATACCTCGCCGACGTCGCCGCTCCTCCACACGCCGCCGCGGCCCGAGCCCGAGCCGGCGTTGCTCCTCCACGCGCCTCCCTCCGTCTCCGGCGTCCTCCTCGCCTCCCTCCGTCCACCGGCGCGCCTCCCTCCGTCTTCGGCGTCCTCCCCGCCTCCCTCCGCCCCGACGATCCCGCTTGGTGAGCCTCTCCTCCTCCTTTTGTTCATCTTTTTTTTTTCATTTTTTTAATTTGTTCTTATTTTTGTGTGTGTAGATGAATGTTAATTAGATGGATTTATTATGTATTTTTGTGTGTAGATGAATGTTAGATGGATATGTAGATGGATAGATGTTATATTGATGTATGTTAGAATGATGGATGAATAGAAATGTTAGATAGATGGATGTTAAATGGATGAATAGAAATGTTGTTCAAGTGTGGGTTCTCTATAAAAAGAATGGTTGGATCAATGCTATAAAATGTTGTTCAAATTTGCCCATCTACTATAGTTGTAAAAGTTTATTAAATATGAGTAGCATAATAAAATGATAATTATTGCATAGGAATTTGGTTTCATAAGAATTTGTTCTCGACGTCGACGATGCCCGGCCCGCATCCTCGTCGTCGACTCGGCGACGACAACCTGCTTGAGAGGCGCCATGTCCGGGACTGGGCTCCGCCGGGCTGGCATTGGGAGGTGCTACCTTCCGGGGCGCGCAGCTTGGTGAGGAATCGGGCTCCCGTCGTCGACCCGGAGCTTCTTTGGTGGCGGTCGGATGGGCCACTATCGGTGCGGAGACAGCCGCCCCCCGAGGAGGTGGTACGTCGCCGTGTCAGGGAGGAGGACGAGCACGTCCGTCGCTACATGGTTGCGTTGGACGTCAGGTTCTCCAATACCTGGCAGGTTCTTCAGGGATCTCACCCGAGCTATGATCCTGTGATGATTCCTTCTCTTTGGGTGTCCACCACCCGCGCCTCAGGAACCGCGAGTCAACTGGATTATTCGATAATATTCGAGCTGTATTAGTGTTGTTATATGATAATATTCGAGATGTATTAGTGATAATATTCGATGATGCATTAACTGGATTATTCGAAATGTATTAGTTTTTGCTTATTGAATGCATTCTAATTTGAATACTAAATTGTTTTATCTTTCTTCTGGATTAGTTCAGCTATGGACTATATCGGCAGAGACGACCATGATCAAGAGGATATCATGTTCGACATGATACACTCCCAAAACCCAGAGATTGAACCAGATGACGGCTCACAATATTTGAACGAGTCCGGTGAGGGAATTGAGGAAGAACCAATAGACGAAGGGCACACAAACAATGATGGCGAAATAAATGTTCTTCAATTAACAAAGTCCGGCGATATATATATTAACGAATCTTTCTTCTTTTAGCCCTCCGGATCGAGCAAATCTTCTACAAGGGTACTACGAGGCCCGGCCAAAAAGTTTCCCGATGGCATAAAGTACAACATCGATGAAATCAAAGAAGATGGCGAACAGATTGCTCCTAAAAAGAATGTGGACAAATTTATACGTCAATGCGGAGTTATTGTTAGGGACCAAATCCCGATCACCGTTCAAGAACGGAATAGGCCAAAGGAAGACCGAGGAGTTAGTTTTGTCGACGAAAGAGCAAAAAATCTGCTTTGGGATACGCTCATGTCACATTTCACCCAATCAGAGGGTTTCACAGATCTCCAACGGGAGAAAGTCAAGAAGTGTGCTCTTAAGAAGATGGCCACACAATTCCAGACTTGGAAGAAAAGATTATGGGCCAACTACGTCAACGCAGAAAAGAAGACTCCAGAATTCACTGGACCACTAGAGAAGGTAAAAGATCACTGGGACTTATTTGTGGAGTTCAAGGAATCGGAAGCAGCTAAGGAACGGTCGAGGAAAAACAAGATAAATGCTGAGAAAAAAAAGTTTCACCATGTTCTGGGGCCAGGTGGCTATAAGACTGGGTTGCCTAAGTGGGATGAATCTGAGGAAAAGATGATTGCTGCAGGGGTCACTCCACAAACAGTGGGTTGGCCCGACAGGTGCAGGACTTGGTTTTATGCGCATGGGGGAAAGTTGGACCCAAAGACAGGGGAGATTATTGAACAGGCAAGTCTTAAAGAAGCCTCGGACGCTTTACTTGAAGCAATAAAAGAGGCTCGAACGGGGGCGTTCCAGCCCGAGAGAGAGAACAACGAGCTTACACGCGCCCTCAAGAATCCTGAACACCCGGGACGAACACGAGGCAAAGGCGTTGTTCCGTGGGTTGAGGGGTTTGCAGAGTGGAACGACACTTACAGAAGCCATGCGAGAAAGAAGAAGCAGGATGCAGACCAAAAGAAGCAGGATGCACACCGGCTTCAAAAGGTAGAATCAAAGAACGCGGAGTTGGAACGCGCTTTCATGCGGCAGCAGGAGCAGATCGACACAATTAGCTAGCAAAGGGCGTCTCAGCGGCAAGAGCAACCAGATCCAGCATTGGATAGTACCATCCCATCTATGCCGAAAAGCAGCGTGGGTTCCACGGGGGTCCCGGCCGATGATGCACTGCTGGCTCGCTACCCCGTGGATGATATCCAAGAGACGACAACTTGTGAGCTACACATGAAAATGAAGAACATATCCATGAAGGTGGCGGACGGCTTTGCTTTACCGAATGCACCTGAAGCAACCATCCACGGCAATCTGATTCCACCTGGCTATGCTAGTGTCGGGGTGGATGAAGTTCTGTCGGGATATGACTCACTAGAGCTTGACTTTCCTGGAGGTCAAGGGGAGCAGACACTGGGAGAAGCCATACGTGGTCTCATTGTATGGAGAAAGGAATGCATCGTGTTTCCAAACTCGGTGCCAAGGCCACCGACTCCTCCTCCAAGTCCGCCGCGTCAGCCGACTCCAACCCACCTCGAGACGGAGCGCAGCGCGAGTCCGCCATATCGATCTCCGCCGCGTCAGCCGAATCCACCCCACCTCGAGATGGAGCCCAGCACGAGTACACGATATCGATCTCCGCCGCGTGAGCCGACTCCAAAGTGGAAGAGAGCACCAAAGAAGAAACCCGAGCCTCCTGCCAAAAAGAAGTTAGCTTACGAGATGACTGAGGAGGAAAACAATGGGGTCGTGGATGCCCAAGTGAAGGCCCATTTTGCACCGAAACCGCCCCCGCCGCCGAAGGAGAAAATACCTGAGAAAGTCGTACAACACTTTGTGGATCTTGCTAAACCGGCTGTGGAGAAAAGGCGATCAGACTATGAACGCTCTATTAGCAAGTCATATTATCAATAAAAAAATCAGCAGTCGAGCCTTACAGGTAGTAATAAAAGCGGGAAAACTGTTCCCCAGCTCGGAGAACAGGTAGTGCAATCGATCCCCCCGCTCAAGGTGAGTACCGATAAGGCGGTAACCGACGCTGATAGAGAGATGGCTAGAGAGATGGGTATCACTGTTGAACAACTCCTAGGCATCGAGGAAGTCCCCACGATGGATCCGAAGGAACTAGCATGGAAATATGTCCCCGGGACCCTCTGGTCAGGCCTGACGAGGTGGAGCTTCTATCAACGCAAATGCGCAGATTGCATGACTAGTACCTGAGAGAAATAAAGGCCGGGCGAGAGAGCCTCATGGTGAAAGTCAAGCCAGAGCATTACTTCCATGGAAAAGATGTGTGGATTGAATTTCTAGAAAATTTTCAGTTATTCAATCAAGACGCACTCGACAAATCTTTCGTCAGTTGCTATTGTCTGTAAGTGATTTCTTTCTGTAATTTAAGTCTCTAGCTCAGCTCGTTCATTGCCTGTAATTATCCTCACTATATTCTTTTGTGTGGTATTATATATGCAGAATGAAGATTTTTGAACTGAAAAGAGATAGAGTCTATGGCATTGGGTTCATTGACCCAAATACCGTTAATGAAAATGTGTTAAATAACCACAAACAAGACACAGAGAATAGCTTGCTAATGTTTTTGAAGGAACTAAATACCAGACCAGAAATACTTTTTCCTTACAACTTCAGGTGAGTGTTACTGTCTTGTACTACAAATTCTATTTTTGCTTACTCGATGTTAAGTGTAGTTGATGAGTTATGCATGCCCGCATATACAAACGTGTGCGCAAATTCCACTGGATCCTGCTAATCATTATAGTTGACGAGGGAACTGTTGAAGTACTGGACTCACTAGGTAAAGACTCTGAAGAATACAAGTCCCTGTTTTTGATGCTCGACAGGTAATTTCAATCATTATTGCACTATGTCGGCCTCTTTAGTTCATTTCCTGATATCAAGTAATTAATAACTTCTTTATTCATTTTCTTTGCCGGGCAGGGTTTGGAAAAAGTTCATCAAAGAGGTTGACGGTGAATGGAAACTACAGCTGAAATGGCGACGGTCCAAGGTAATTAAGTAGTTCTAGCTACGTCCGCGCATCTCTTTAATTCTAGTTTCAATACCATTATCATGCTTGATTATTATCTGATTTAATTCTATTCTCGTAAAGTGTATGAGGCAGGAAAAGGGGACTAATTTATGTGCGTACTATGTTTGCGAGAACATTCGCTTTATGACCGAAAGGAGCGGAGATGCAAGACATCTTTGGGTACGTAAACACTATTCACAATTTTTTTATCATGGTCTAATATATATACACACAACTAACATATTCATGTTGATCTCCTTCTTTAAAGATGGTGGAGATGCGGGATAGGCTCCTACCAAAGGACCGCATACGAGCACTCCAAGAGGAAATGGCGGGATTTTTGCTTCAGCAGGTCATATCTCCCGATGGAGAATACCATTTCACCGAATGCCTGCATGTAATGATCTGCAAATTGCAGGAGAAATTGTATATACCAAATTGTATATATATATATATATATATATATATATGTGTGTATGCATGGTCGTACGAGAAATTCTATGATATATGATTGGTTCTACGAGAAATTCTATTATATATGCATAACGTGTACAGTATGTAGTAGCGTAAAATATGTTTGAAATGAAAAAGAATTAAATGGAAAACACAAAATGAAAAGGAAAAATAAACAATAAACCCTAAACCCCTAAACCCCTAAACCTTTAGTCCCGGTTGGTGTCACCAACCGGGACTAAAGTGGCAGGGATTTAGTCCCGGTTGGTGTCACCAACCGGGACTAAAGGTCCCCAGCCCCCGGCGCGCGCTGCCGGCCACATGGCAGGGATTTAGTCCCGGGTCGTGGCCAATCGGGACTAAAGGGTGCGGGCCTTTAGTCCCGATTTATTAGTCCCGGTTGGTGAACCGGGACTAAAGGCCCTTCCCAACCGGGACTAAAGGCCGTTTCTCCACTAGTGTTTTCATTCATGCTACAAGATGGAATTTGTCTCAAGGTGGAGTTTGTTATGTTGTGATTCAAATCCAAGTATAAAGATAAAGGCTAATTTCTGACGAGCGGAGCGGAGCTCCGGCCTGTCGCCGGTACGGAGGGCCGGTACGGATCAGTATTGACCTAGGTCACCGATGTTATATATACCTCTTGTAAGCCTCCGCACGGGATAAGTTGATCAGTTGTAAATCTCCGGCGTTTGTAACCTCTCCCGATATAGTGAAGATTTGATGGCTGGCACCCGTGGTTTTTTCCCCTTCGTGTTGGAGCGGTTTTCCACGTTAAAATCGCGTGTCTCCTGTGTTTGATTTCGTTCTTCGTCGTTTATTTGCTTGTCGTATCTCTAACAAAAAATATCAAATCTATGACCCCATCATTGCTGCCTGGGCTGAAGAGGGCCTCTTCGTTGCTCACTGGGCCGAAGAGATGCTCTTCGTTGGCCTCTAGGCCGAAGAGGTCCTCTTCGTTGTGGGCGCAGCTGAAGACTCCCTCTTCGTTGCGAGCGCGGCCGAAGAGTTACTCTTCGTTGCCGACACGAACGAAGACTTCGGGATAAGGCCCGAGCCTTCTTCTTCCTCCAGCCGGTGCCTCTATTCTCTCTCTTTCTCATTTTGCTTCATGAAAATCACTCGATTTTGCTCGTTTCTCGGCCTTAGACACAACCAACCACCAAATACATCAGAGGGTGGACTCTCCCAGCAGCTAAGACCCCGACCCATCGATGGGGTGAGCCGGGCACGTGTGTAGGCGAGCGGGCTCGGGTCGGCCTGTGGAGAACAGGTGGCAGAGCTTCGTAGGGCGGCGCTGGCTGCTGTGGAGGGGTAGGAGGCGGTGGTTGTTGCTGGTGCTTAGGGGGAGGCGGCGGTGGTTGTTGAGGCCGGCCCGTGGAGCTCCTTGACGGGCGTGCTGTGGGCTGTGCACGGAGCTGTGCGCGGCGCGGCTGGGCACGGGCGCAGTGCAGATAGGCAGCAACTCGAAGCCGGCAACGCACGCATCAAGGGTATAACACCATCTCTCCCTAATGATCTTCTAATTAGGGTTTAGTATACATTGTTAGTAGTTAGGGTTTGGTTAATCTAGATGTGTGTCATTGGTTAGGTTTAGCATAGACATATACTCAAGTAGTGCGGTGGTGGTGGTAGTATGTCGTACTGATTTGTTAGATTAATTTGCATGAAAAATTACACGTGCAGTGTTAATCGTGAGTATTTACTGATTTGATGGCAATATGGATTTGTATGGCAGGCGACATGTTTGAAGCCGTGATTTTCACTGTGTACTATGATCCTGGTAATGTCCGATCAAATGAGTTGGGGTTGATCTGAGTGAGTTTAAATGTGGGGACTTGACATTACCGGACCCAGAATGAGTGAACATTGGGCAGTTGAAATACTTGTTGACAACAAGTTTTGGTCTTGATCGTAATGAGTGCTCTGTCAGTATTCAGGCAGTGTTGACGAAATCCGGTAAAAACGTTTTGTGGGAGCTGAGTATTATAGATAGGACCTATAAGTGGTTGTCCTGATTAAGGTGTTACAGACAGCGGATGATTCACCCCTATGCGTTAGTGATCCCTGTGCTGAAGGAGGAGGATTTGTTAGAAGGCGGCGGGGGGTATGAACCCGGGCAGGGCAGTGAACCGGCTAATGAGATTGATCCACCTGGGTCACAACCAGTGGATGTTAGTCATCCCGATGAAGAGTCGGATTATGTGTCACACATTGCCGGTGGTCATGAAGCAGGCCAGAGTAGTCCGTCGACATTAATTGCTGGTAGTGGTTTGGCTGATGGGGATGAGGAAGGGGAGGAAATGCAGAACCTGATGGCAGAAACGGACGCAGATGGATTGGCGGGTGATCTACATTCTCATAATTATGAAGAAGAAGAAGGTGAGGCTGAGGACCGTGAGGAGGTGTCGATTCCTTCTACATGGAATCAGGACCTCTCGACCGACCTCACCGTGAATGATGGCCATGAATCTGCATGGGAATATCATCAGAACCAAGTCCAAATAGGAGCTATGTATGCCACAAAGAAACAATTGAATCATGCTGTAGCGAAACTCATTGCTAAAGAGGGTAAATCGGCCACTTTAAGTTTGACGCAGTGGGCTATGTCGACGCAAAGGGTTTTCCACACACATATATCAAGTCCAACAAACTTGACTTTCAAATGTGTTGAAAATGATTGTTCCGGCAAGGTGCACGGCCACGTGCCCAAGTTGAACGTGCATTGGGTTGTATCTAATGTTGTACTACATAATTGTGTGAGGAAAAACTTTCTGTTGGATTATCCAAACCTTCAATTTTCGTTGCGCAACTCATATGTAGTAAGATAGTGGAGAAGAAAGACATGCAGTGAGATTAGCACTACTCTGATCCGTCGACAGAAGCACCAACTAGCAGAATCAATCCAATCCAATCCATGCTTTATTTGCCTTGCTGCACATCACATTTCGATCCATCTATATCTATATATATATGTAGTGTCCATGTACAGTACAGTACGTGGCTGGCTGGACTGTACTTGATACGGCTAGCTGCTCTTTCTGCCTGCTGGCTCGGATGTACATACATACTTGCTCAGGCCACTCCACAATTGTAATTAGTACGTGACTTCTTGCTAATTGTGGATTAATTAATTCCTGGATGTTCTACTACTCCAGGAGTACTAGTTAGTACATCTGATTCTGACTGACTTTTGACTGGTGCATCCCGGCCGGCCGTATCTCAGATTTTTTCCAACTCACACTGAAGTGAATCCATGCATGAATGCATTCAGCCTACCTCTGTCGACTCGCTTTCAATTGGGCAACTCCAAAAGTCCACCAACTGCCCGTCAAAAAAAAAAAAAAGGAAATCGTTTGTTTTAAGCCGGCTGATGTTTCGCTCGCGTAAACCGCGTCGCGAGCCGTGCGATCGAAGCCGATCGTGCGGCGCTTGTCTCACGCGCGCCCCACCTCTCCCACTAGACGCGCACCGATCAGTCGCCTTCGCAGCCTTCCACCTGTTCACGTGGGAACCGCTACTGTTCAGCTCGCACACGCGTGCCCGTGTGCCTACCTGCATGTAGCCGCACCGAGCCGCTGCTCTCTCTCTCTCTCATCTGCCCTCCACACCCATCTACTTTATGTTCTTTTTTTCTTTTTTACTGAGTTGACTGCATGCTTTTGGATGCTTTTGAGATATCCTAATGCAACTATGGTCTGTGCTGCAAAGTATTTTTTTCTGTGATATAAGTGTTTGACTCACCATGTTACATAAGTGTAATATTTTTTACTTTTTTCATGGGACTAAATATATATATGTTGCATAGAAAAGTCGGTAGCGCGTACGCTACATGGACGGGTGGGCATTACTGCATACACATGACTCTATAAGACCGGTCGGCTGTAAAGCCGGACGCGTGGGCGCTGCGAGGGCGGTCTGTGTTGCTGCAAACTGGACATGCAATGTTGCAAGTCAGGCTGCCGCTATTTTTTCTGGCGCGCGGTATGCATCGGTCGGTTGACACGCGGATGCGCTATTGGATGGCAGGCGCGTCAGTCGTCCAATCTGGGCTGCGTAGCCATTTAGTTGTGACCACCGTTCGCAACACGACTCATGTTGCACTCATCGTTTGCAACATGACCCATGTTGCGCTCGGGAGGTTTGCAACTGGGCGGGCATTGCAAACACTCAACGCCGCACAGTTGTGGTCGTCGCAACATGCCCCACATTGAAGTCGCAACATCTCCCAAGTTGCAGCCGTCACCACACAACATCGCCCATGTTGTAGTCGCAACATAGCAAACATTGCGGCCGTCGCAACATGTTTCCCTTCAAGATCTCCCAAGTTGCACCCATCGCTGCACAACATCTCCCACGTTGCAACCCAACACATCGACGCCCTAAGTACTATGGGTGTTGTGAATCGGGTTGGCCTCATGTTGCATAGCAATCAGTGTTTCTAAAACATCGCCGGTCGAATTGCAACGCTGCTGACATTCCCGAGACGCAAGGAATGTTGCGGTGGCAAGATCGACTATGTTTTCAAAATACGAGGAATTTTGCAGTGTCAACATCGGCTATATTTCTGAAACATGAGGAATGTTGCGGTGTCGTCCGCATCCAATGACTAGCAATGTGGTGTCGCATGTTGCAAACATCCACCTGCAGTTCAGCGAGTTGACGGGACACAGAACATCGAGCATATCATGGCTCATGTTGCACAACATGATCCATATTGCAAATGGGCGGGTCAGCTAACGCAGCCAGATCAGACAGCTCTCGTGCACCAATCGAGCGGCTCACGAGGCAGACGATCCGATCCACACTTCAGCCTACCTACTCGTAGCTCCGTCCGGTCAATTAACTACCGGAGTTTTGTTACCTCAAAAAAAAAACGTCATGCTGCAAGCCGAACCACGGGTGCTGCAAAAGCCGGTCGGCGGAGCAATAACGAACTAATACGATCTCGTAAAATACTTGTTGCAACTTTGCATTTTTTTTCCTACTACTTCATATATTGTACTGTGTGTACCTTATTTGCAATCTCGTGATTTTTTTTGTTGCATAAACACATTCGTCTTCTGTGTTTTTTTTTTCTATAAGATTTGCCGGTTTAAATATTTTGTTGCAGTGTTTGTACGAGCCGCTGTAGAAACAGTGGTCACGAGCATGAGATCCAACGTGGCGACTCTCACATGCCCCTGCTGCCTAACATTGAGTTCACGTGCATGCGCGTGTAAAAAGCGGTTTGCGCGGGTGGCCGAACAAACCTCAACGCCACGTGATGCCTCAGCTGTCCGCGGCCCACGCCAGACCGTTGATACCGGGCTAGATCAAACGGTAGACGAGGAGGCTTAAATTTTTCTCGCATCAGCCGGATGATTTGTAGCATCGACCAAAAAGAAAAGTCCACCAACACTAGCGAGCTCGTTGCATCGACTGGGCCATCGAGGCAGCTATTATTAATTCTGGCCAGACCTTTTCCCCTTAATTTTTTGAGCCACTTGCATGCATGGTGGCTCTCCTCTGATGACGATCTAGTCTAGTGGTAACAGTAGTACATCTGATCCGATAAAAGTAAAAGTAAACGGTGAAAGTAACTACGAATAGTACGTGGTCGGCCAAAATCACTGTTTTAACCCTTTGGGGTAAATTTAGCACAAAATGAACCCTGTTGGAAACTTTAGCACGATCTGACCTCTTTGTGCAACGCCCAGCCCTCCGGCGTTGCAATAGAAGGGTGCAACGCGACAGTCCCCGGCGTTGCATTATGGCCCACCATCACACCCAGTCGCCGCTGACCGGCCGACGTGGCAAGTATGCAATGCGACAGTCTGCGGCGTTGCATACCGAAGAGGTAAGTTAGCCGCAGGGCCGCGGGTGGGGCCCATCCCACTCGCAGCCCCATGGGCTCTTCTTCCTCCCCTGGGCAGGACGAAAAGAGAGCAGGCTCCCTCCCCCCCCCCCGCCCTTCCCCACACCAAATCTCTCTCAAATCTGAGGGATTTCTTTGGGGGTTTTAACGCGAATCCATCCTAGAGGTAAATCTCACCCAACCCTTTCAATTTCTCCGGTTGGTTTCTCTCTTTTTGGTGGATTTTTTCAAAACCTAGTTCATCCTAGATCCATGGAGAAATTGCAATGTAGGTTCTATTTGGTTTGTTAGAGTGGATTGTGGTCACTAGTAAGTGGTGAATGTATACACTGCAATGTAGTTGCTATATATTTTTGTATTTGGGTGATATGGAAAAATATTGTAAGTGATATGGAGCAATCCTAAATCGCATTATATGTACATGTTGTATGGATGTTTGATAGGACAAATATTTTGTAATTATGTTCATACATCTATTTTGGCAACTATTGTTGTGCTCTTTTGTGTGATAATTACGATGTGTAGTGAGAACAATGGTTTGTATATGCATATGGCTTTATTTTGGTGAAATGTAGCATGTTTGTTTCAATGTATTTGTACATCGAAACCTTTGGGAAAAAATTCCGAGTATTTGTCATGTTAATAGCATATATCGATGTATGGAAGTGATATAGGGTTGTCATAATTTTTATGGGTGATTTAATGAACTTGAGTAAGAGAATTGATATCTATGCGCTCTTTTAGTTATTATTACCATAAACAAACGTGTATGGCATTGAGGCTTGTATAAGTAGTAATGAAAGTGGGAATGTATTATGTAGGATGGCGGAAACTCATCGCTATCCTGTGTAGGAAATATGCCCTAGAGGCAATAGTAAATGTTATTATTTATTTCCATGTTCGTAATTATGTTTATATTCCGTGCTATAACTGCTATGGTTCTCGAGTCTGCAATAACCACGATGCTCGGACGAAGACTCATATGCACGTGTGGAATAATAAATGGATAAATATATATTCCTAGTCTCGCCTCTAAGACTAGCTCAAGTGTTGCATGATGGTTCTATTTTCCTGATCATGGGCATGACTATGCCGGCAATTTTGAGGGCAAAATGTTAGAAGAACACTTGTGTTGAACTGACCCATTTGATGTTATGCTATGAGATACATTCGTCACAAGTAAATGGATTATAACACAGAGAAGTTAAGCGTTTGCATAATTCCTTAGACCATGAGAGAATCGAGTTCCTTCGTACTTGTTTCGTGAACTTTGGAGTTTGTTAAACGTCATCTATAACAGGGTGGCTATTACGGCGGCTTACGGGTTCACGGAAAAGTATGACAAGGAACTAGGTACCTCAAGATTGGGATTTGCTTCTCCGACGATGGAGAGATATTCTTGGGGCCCTCTCGGTGTTACGGTATCCATCATCGTCTGGCCAAACACAATGTGATTTGATCACAGGGATGCCGGAACACGGGAACGAGAAAAGCGAACACAACCGGTAACGAGGTAACTGGCATAGTGAACAAGTTGTTGATTCAAGGGGATGCCATTAAATCTCACCTCGGGTATTTGTAACATATCGCGAAGCAACAGGAACAACATTCGATAACTACAGGTTCACTCGAATATTTATTCGTGTGGGTATAAGGGTCAATATGGATGTCCACGGTTCCGCTATTGATCATTGATCGTAAAGTGTTCCAGTCATGTCTATACTTTATCGAACCTACAGGGTCACACACTTAAGGGTCATCTATCTGCTGAATTCTAGACAGGGAGTCTGAGAGAAAGTCAGCAGAAAAGTTTCGGAGACGACGGAAAAGTTCCGGAGAGAAAACCGGAAATGTTTCGGAGTAAAACCATCATACCGGAAATGTTTTGGAGCAAACTGTCAAGCCGAAAAAGTTTCGGAATGCGTCCAATATATTTTGGTGGGTGCCGGAAAAGTTTCGGGACCTTTTGGAATTTTCCGGATAGCCCCGACACATTGTTCCTGCCGGGGGGACAGCATTCCCTGATTCGTGGTGCCTGTTTTGGGCTGGTTTTATGGGGGGGCCCCCTTTAGGGGGCAGCCCCCTTTTGGTGGAAATTTGTTGGGGGCCCCCCGATGGTGGGTGGCAAGCCCCACAAACATAGGAGACATGTTTTGGAGGGGTGGTGGACCCCCCTTTGGGCGCCCCAAATTCTGCCATGGTTGTTGGGGGTCCCCTTGTGGGCATCCTCCCACAAATGGTGGGGTGATGTTTTGGAGGGGAGCCCCCACCCCCCTTTGTGGGCTGTTATTTTCAGCCCCTCCTCCACCCATTCCACCACTATAAAAGGAGGAGGAGAGTGCTCTCCAACACACTCCAATTCTCTCAACACAAGGCATGCATGATCTGCCATCTCTCTCTCCCTGACACGAAATAGTTTCGTAGTGCCGAAAGGCTGTCTGGTTTCCGGTAGGGATTAGTTCTGGGCGGTGAAGCCCTACTGGATAGGTGACACCGTATATGTGCAACCGGTAGAGAGGTCGCATGTTCGATCTTCTGTCCGAGGGACTGTTCGAGGGGCCTCCCGAAGGGCTGTCCGAGGGACCGTCCGAGGGACTGTTAGACAGCCTCCCGAAGGGCTGTCTGAGGGACCGTCCGAGAAGCTGTCCGAGGGAGAAAATCCTCGAGGTTGGGAGGTTGTAAAATCCTAGCTGCGGGGATCTGCACCGACGATCTTCACCAACTCTACTTCTGCTACGCTACGAGTTGGTAACGATCAGATCAAACCTTGTATGCATCTTCATAGTGGTCCTGGGCTAGTGCGTAGGACGGAAAACTTTTGTTTTCTGCTGCATTGCCCTACAGTGGCATCATGAGTCGTGCTATGCGTAGATGCAGGTTACGATCTAGAATACATGAGATGTATGGGTGTTGCATAATATAATTTTGTAGTAGATGAGATCTATTGCTAAATAATATTTGTGCGGGTAGTAGATGAAATCTATTACCTGATGTTCTTGTTGATCCCCTTGAATTTGCGTAGTTTTGATCTTGACGGCATGGTGGAATTTTCTTACAAAGTTCTGGCAATCTGCGATCCTTCCATGCTGCTCCTGAGTATGCTGGTCAATAGATCAACGAAGTGCTTCAGTTCTTTGGGTTCCGCCATAGTTAAGAAAGATGAATGTTTCGCAAACTAAAGGGCATGCAGATATGATCTGCACGGGCTTCTTGCGTATGACGAAGTTTAGTATGGGGCTCGAGATTTTTATCTCGTGTTTCATACGCCCCGCAAAGTTAATCTAGCGACTTGAATAATCATAGTTGATGATGGACGGTGGTAGCTTCGGTTTGTTTTGAAACCATAGAAGCCACGTAAAATAAAATTTTGCATAAACCGATTAGAGGCGTCTAACTTGGTTTTGCAGGATGCATGTGCATGAGATGTGGAATAGTCTTCGTCATATTTAATTTGATTATGTATGAGATGGCTATATGATGTAAATTAATTAACATGACCTGCATGTCATGATTCGGCATGATGGCTGGAGCCATATGATTGTCACTTTAATGACCTGCGTGTCTGTAGGAGATATGCCCTAGAGGCAATAATAAATGTTATTATTATCTCCATGTTCATAATTATGTTTATATTCCGTGCTATAACTGCTATGGGTCTCGAGTCTACAATAACCACGAGGCTCGGAGGTAAACTCATATGCACGTGTGGAATAATAAACGGTAAAATGTATTTCTAGTCTGGCCTCTAAGACTAGCTCAAGTATTGCATGATGATCGCATTTTCCTAATCATGGGCATGTCTATGCCGGCAACTTTTGAGGGCACAATGTTAGGAGAACACTTGTGTTGAATCGACTCGATTGATGTTATGCTATGAGATACATTCGTCACAAGTTAATGGTTAATAACACAGAAAAAGTTAACGTTTGCATAATTCCTTAGACCATGAGAGTATCAAGTTCCTTCGTACTTGCTTCGTGAACTTTGGGGTTTGTGAAACGGCATCTGTAACAGGGTGGCTATTACGGCGGCTTACGGGTTCACGGAAAAGTATGACAAGAAACTTGATAGCTCAAGATTGGGATTTGCTCCTCCGACGATTGAGAGACATTCTTAGAGCCCTCTCGGTGTTACGGTATCCATCATCGTCTGGCCAGACACAATGTGATTTGATCACAGGGATGCCGGAACACGGAAACGGGAAAAGAGAACAAAATCGGTAACGAGGTAACTGGCATAGTGGACAAGTTGTTTATCCACGGGGATGCCGATAAGTCTCACCTCGGGTGTTTGTAACATATCGCGAAGCAATAGGAAAAGCACATGGCAAACTACAGGTTCACTCGAATATTCATTCGTGTGGGTATAAGGATCAATATGGATGTCCACGGTTCCGCTATTGATCATTGATCGGAAAGTGTTCCGGTCATGTCTATACTTCACCGAACCTACAAGGTCACACGCTTAAGGGTCATCTATCTGCTGAATACTAGACAGGGAGTCTGAGACAAAGTCACCGGAAAAGTTTCGGAGACAACGGAAAAGTTCCGGAGAGAACACCGGAAAAGTTTTGGTGAAACCGAAAAGTTGTTTCGGAGTAAACCATTGAGCCAAAAAGGTTTCGGCATGCGCCTGGAACTTTTTGGAGGTGCCGGAATTGTTCTGGGGACTTCTGTAATTTTTCCG
This sequence comes from Elymus sibiricus, assembly GCA_039707655.1. Lineage (NCBI taxonomy): Eukaryota > Viridiplantae > Streptophyta > Magnoliopsida > Poales > Poaceae > Elymus > Elymus sibiricus. The sequence continues at coordinate 1,491,637 of CM077670.1, read as the reverse complement.
GAGAGAAAAACCGAAAATGTTTCGGAGCAGCCGGAAATGCTTTGGTTGCTTTTCGCTGATGAAAATCATTGATCCGGAAATGTTTCGGAACGCGTCCAAAATTATTTTAGGGGGTACTGGAAATGTTCTGGACCCACGGAAATATTTTTAGATTTAACGGTGGCGGAAAAATGTTTTCATGAATAGTGAAAAGCACTTTTTGGTTGCTTTTTGGAAAGCCACCTTTTTGGGCATTCCCCAAAAGATCTAGGGGATGACTTGGAGAGGAGGGAACCCCTTTTGGGGGGGCCCACATGGTGTGGCCGGCCAAGGGAGGAGCTCCTCGATGGAGCTTCACTTGCCTTCCTTTTATGCCCTTATGAAGGTCACATGTCATGGGTTTTTTGGTATTTTCAAGTGCCACCCTACCCCTTGGCTTTTCCTATAAATAGAGGTGGAGAGGAGCTCTCCACTCTCACTCTTTCTCTCATACAATATGCCATGCATGATCTGGCTTCTTCTCTCCCTCACACGAAATAGTTTCGTAGAGCCAAATGGCTGTCTAGGTTCCAGTGGGAACTAGTTCTGGGCGGCGATGCCCTGCTGGATAGCTGACACCGTATGTGTGCAACCCCGTAGAGAGATCGTAGGTTCGATCTTTTGCCTGAGGGGCTGTTCGAGGGTCCTCCCGAAGGGCTGTCCGAGTTACCGTCCGAGTTCGAGGGTCCTCCCGAAGGGCTGTCCGTGACATCGTCCGAGGGACTGTCCGACCGCCTCCCGAAGGGTTGTCCGGGGGACTGTCCGAGGGGCAGACGAGGGAGAACATCCTCGCGGTTGGGAAGTTGTAAATCCTAGCTGCGGGGATCTGCACCGCCGATCTTCATCGACACTACTTCCGCTGCGCTACGAGTCGGTAATGATCAGATCAAAAACCTTGTATGCATCTCAATAGTGATCCTGGGCGTGTTCGTAGTGCGGAAATTTTTTGTTTTCTGTCGTGTTCCCCGACAGTGTCAACCTTACTGTAATGCATTATTTTGTTAGCTATGGAGATAACAATATTATTTAATGCATCGACAAGGCGGTGACAAGCTTTGCGAAGGTGGACACCGACGCAAAAGCCGAAGACGGAGGAGGAAGAGCTAAAGAAACTAGCCTTGGCAGAAAAGTTCTGCCACGACAGCAGTTTTCAAAACCGCTGCCACGGCAACTTTTTTGGCTGAAATTTCGTGAAGACGATGAGTACTTCTCCATCAGGAGGGGCTATACCATACCATGCTATTATGAATTGCCTGAGATGTTTATCCCTTTTGTTGCACCCTTTTTTGCACGATACTCATTTTTATTAGGGTGATCTCTCACTTAAAATATCAAGTAGTTAATGTTCTCCCAAGTGTAGCACCGTCTGAAATATGTATCTTTTCGGGGTGCGCCATGCTAACATGGATACGAACAAATTGAGAGGTATGAGGCGGGTGAAGGTCAGACCTCACTGCGAGATCACTTGGTTGTCTTGACATTTTGGCTTGATCGTCCTGAGCTCGGAACAAGCCCATCGAAAGATGAACAAGAATCACATAGAGATGTGATTGGCAAGTTGGCCTACCGGTTGAGATTTTCGTCATCAGTGATGCTAACATCAATGGCGAACAATTGATACGTGGGTCTTGAATCACTCATAATCAATTATGAGAGATATTGATTTGAGTGGGAGCGCACTTTAGAATTAACTTGTTTAATTCTCAGTGCAATCCATTATGAACATAGTCTAAGTGTGATTTCCATAATAGTTGTAGAAGAATGGCTCGCGTTTACACCTTCCCTATTAAAATTGAATAGCTATTATTTATCTGGTTAAAACTTTACGATTGGTAACGTAATGTGAGGATTATCCTCAAGAGTGCCGAGAAGGACTTTGTCCTATCGCATGCTTTCAGTATTCTCCCACTAATGCTATGGATAATGTGACTCTCGTCCTTCGATCCAAATGCTAGAATTCCGTTACGGTCAAGTGCAATATATTTGCTTCCATGAGACCCGAATTTCAAAAGTTTGGGATAGTTATATGATATTCATGGAACTGAAAATTAGTTTTCAGATACAAACAAAGGCTAAAAGATATGAGATATCCAAGGCAATGTTTGTTTGCAAAGTATTAGTGAAGTGTTTACTGTGCATTAGACTGATAAGAGAGGGATCCAGAAGAACGCCTATCATGTGATGAAGGTGAATAAAAGAACAACTTAAAGAGAAAGGAAATGTCCAAAGGGTGTCAGTGAGACTTACACGCCTAGGAAGTCCGGGGCTAAGGTCACTCTTAAAGTTAGGTGCTTCTTCTAAGAGTAGGAGAAATATTGGAAGTAAAACTGTTAGAAGTATAAAGGCAAAAAGAAAGAAGACTGGAATGTCCAGCTCATGTATGAATGTCATACGAGTTATAGATGTATAGAAGGCTGGTCAAAGATGTAATTCTTGGGAATTAGGATTAAATTATTAATCGCTGATTCTTGGGTATTGTGATTAAAAGTTGATCACAAGGATACCCGTGTGATTGCATTCTGTTGCAACTCGATGCAAGAACTACTACGGCTTAAATGACTTGCCAGTAATGAGGTTTAGATACGCGCTGGGAACATAGTAAAAGTTACTATACCTTCCAACGGCGTATTTCCTCTGTATTTATTTCATAATTCATTTTAGAGTTTTATACACTCTAAACCGTTGCATGAAGTATGTTGCAAGGAGGTTGTTCATAATAGAACAATTATTGTTCGGTGTTATGAATAACATAAGGGCCATGCTTCCTTCATGGATGGCATGTATGTTACGAACATTGAGAATGATATGATACATCCATAACACTGACGCTAAATGTCGCAAGTCTAAAAGAATACCACATATGTGTGGCACTGCATTTGGTCACACTGGAGAAACCCGCATGGATAAATTCTATAATGATGGATTTTGAAGTCATTTGATTATGAATCACCTGACACTTGCAACTTTCGTACGGAAAGTGAAGTGACTAAAATACCGTTCACGGGCCGTAAGGAACGAGCAACGAACTTATTGGTAAACACACATTCTGATGTGTGTAGTCCAATGAGTATTGTTGCTAGCAGTGGATTTGTCTATCTTCAGAGATGACTCAAGTAGATATGTAAATATTTGCTTAATGAGACATAAGTCTGAATCTTTTGAAGTAGTTCAAAAGGTTTCCAGAATGAAGTAGAAATTTTTGTAACAAGAAAAATTATGTTTCTGCAATTAGATTGCGGAAAGGAATATTTGAGTTACAAGTTTAGCGAATGTCTGATGAGTTGTGAAAAGAGTTTTCATAACTTACACCTCCTGGAACACCACCCAAGATGGAATGTCTAAGAAGATGTAATCAAACCATATATGACATGGTAAGATCAAAGATGACATAAATCTATTTGCCATTATCACTTTTAAAGTAATGCTTTAGAGACTTCAGCTTTTACACTGAAAAAGCGCCATCTAATCTGTTGAAATGACACCATGGTATGGTACGCCCAACCATGTTTTATCTTTTCTTAACATTTGGAATATGAGACATGTGTAAAATGTTTACAAAACTATTCCAAATCAGATACGTGCTACTTTGTTGGTTATCCCAAAATTGTTGGATATTCCTCCATCACTGTGCCACGGCGAAAGGTTTGCCACATAGAGCGGTATGACTTTGAAGAAAATGTTTCTTGCAAAAGAGTGTGTGGGAGGACAGTGTGTAGGGGAAAGCAGCAGAAAACAAAAAAATTTCGCACTACGAACAAGCCCAGGATCACTATGGAGATGCATACAAGGTTTTTGATCTGATCATTACCGACTCGTAGCGCAGCGGAAGTAGAGTCGATGAAGATCGGCGGTGTAGATCCCCGCAGCTAGGATTTACAACCTCCCAACCGCGAGGATGTTCTCCCTCGTCTGCTCCCCGGACAGTCCCTCAGATAGGCCTTCGGGAGGCAGTCAGACAGTCCCCCGGACGGTGTCTCGGACAACCCTCCGGGAGGACCCTCGAATCTCGGACAGTAACTCGGACAGCCCTTCGGGAGGACCCTCCAACAGCCCCTCGGGCAAAAGATCAAATCTACGACCTTTCTACGGGGTTGCACACATACGGTGCCATCTATCCGGCAGGGCTTCGCCGTCCAGAACTAGTTCCCACCGGAACCCAGACCGCCTTTCGGCTCTACGAACCTCTTTCGTGGGAGGGAGAGAGGAAGCCAGATCATGCATGGCATTTGTATGTGTGAGAGAGTGAGTGCGGAGAGCACCTCTCCACCTCTATTTATAGGAAAACACAAGGGGTAGGGTGGCACATGAAACATTTCCGGATCAATGATTTTCATCAGCGAAAAGCAACCAAAGCATTTTCGGCTGCTCCGAAACATTTCCGGTTTTTCTCTCCGGAAAAATTCCAGAAGTTCCCAGACAATTCTGGCACCCTCCAGAAAGTTCCAGGCGCGTGCCAAAACCTCTTTGGCTTAATGGTTTACTCCGAAACAACTTTTCAGTTTTACCGAAACTTTTCCGGTGTTCTCTCCAGAACCTTTCCGTTGTCTCCGAAACTTTTCCGGTGACTTTCTCTCAGACTCCCTGTCAAGTATTCAGCAGATAGATGACCCTTAAGCATGTGACCCTGTAGGTTTGGTGAAGTATAGACATGACCGGAACACTTTCGGATCAATGATCAATAGCGGAACCGTGGACACCCATATTGATCCCTATACCCACACGAATAAATATTCGAGTGAACCTGTAGTTTCCGTGTGCTATTCCTGTTGCTTCGCGATATGTTACAAACACACGAGGTAAGACTTATCGGCATCCCCGTGGATCAACAACGTGTCCACTATGCCAGTTACCTCATTACCGGTTTTGTTCTCTTATCTCGTTTCCGCGTTCCGGCATCCCTGTGATCAAATCACATTGTGTCTGGCCAGACGATCATCGATACCGTAACACCGAGAGGGCCCTAAGAATATCTCTCCATCGTCGGAGGAGCAACTCCCAATCTTGAGCTATCAAGTTACTTGTCATACTTTTCCGTGAACCCGTAAGCAGCCGTAATAGCCACCCTGTTACAGATGACGTTTAACAAACCCCAAAGTTCACGAAGCAAGTACGAAGGAACTCGACACTCTCATGGTCTATGGAATTATGCAAACATTAACTTTATCTGTGTTATTAACCATTAACTTGTGACGAATGTATCTCATAGCATAACATCAATCGGGTCGATTCAACACAAGTGTTCTCCTAACATTGTGCCCTCAAAAGTTGCCTGGCATAGACATGCCCATGATCAGGAAAACGTGATCATCATGCAATAGTTGAGCTAGTCTTAGAGGTCAGACTAGGAATACATTTTACCGTTTGTTATTCCACACGTGCATATGAGTTTTCCTCCGAGCCTCGTGGTTATTGCAGAGTCGAGAACCATAGCAGTTATAACACGGAATATAAACATAATTACGAACATGGAAATAATAATAACATTTATTAATGCCTCTAGGGCATATCTCCTACACAGTGCAACTCGACGAGATAACAATATCTTCGCCATCAGGTCAAAGAAAAGAAACCTTGGAAGTAATTCCAGAGTTTCCTACTGTGACTGATACGGAAGCCTCTACATGAGATGTATGGACTTCGGTCGAACTTGCAGCTGAACCACGTAGCCAAAACTCGTGCAAACCTCTAAGGTGTGCAAACGAGATATTGTTGTTAGACAACAGTATACCTACGATTCACAAGGAAGCGTTGATGGGCCCTGACTCCAGAATTGGCTAAATGCCAAAATGATCCGAGATAGTATCTATATAAATGTTTCAAGATTAGATCTTGATAAACCCTCCGGAAGACTTAGAGTCTAACGAATATTAATGGAATTATAAACTGATACGGATAAAAGTGTTTTATCCATAAAGCTCGACTTGTTGCAATAACAAATTCAAGGAGTTGACTACGATGAGATTATCTCACCGTAGCAATGCTTAAAGTCGGTTCGGGTTATACTAGCAATTAATGCATATTTCAATTATGAGATATGGTAAATGGATGCCAAAAGGATTTCCATGAGACGGAAATATAACCTAGGACTTGTATATGATACAGTTCAAAGTGTTTTGTCGATCCAGAGGATGCTAGTGGGTGTGTAAACTTCAGAGTTCCAGCAATGGACAGAAGAGAGCATAATGGAGTTGGAATCTTTGTTTTGATGAAATAGTCAAAGAGTTTGATTTCATCAAGGATAACAAAGATGCTTGTGTTTCCAAGAAAGTAAGTGGGAATATAATAATATTTCTAAAACTTTGTGTGCATGACACATTGTTGGTTAGAAATAATATAGATTTCTTGACATGAATTGGGACTTCATTAAAAATAGTTTTTCGATGAAGTACTTGGGCTATGTAGCCTCGGTATTAGGCATAATTGTCTATGAAGATAGAATTGCCTAATAGGGCTAAGCCAAAATCCATATTGACAAAATGCTAAAATGGTTTAGCATGAGAACGCCAAGAAGTGTTTCTTGCCGAAGTCACATGGAAAGAGTTTTAGCAAGACTCGGTGTCCTAAAAGACTGATGAGCAAAGTATATGACTGAGATTCCACACACTTCTGTGTTTGGATTAATCATGCATTCCATGGTATGTAAAGAACCAGATATGTCCAGTACTCCAAATTAGTTGTGAGTAAGTTACCAAAATGATCAAAGTGTTGATCATAGGACAGCAGTGAAAAAATGTCGTTGAGTACTAAAGTTGCACTGATGACATGTTTTCTCGCAAGCGGAGATTATGAAGAGTTCGTTGTAAGAAGTTACATCGATACAGGCTCATTGTAAGTAGTTACATCGATACAGTCTTCATCAATGCTCCAAGCGATTTTCGATTTCAATTAAGGGTTTTGTGTAAAACACGAAATGGTGGCACAGTAAGTTGGAATTGTTCCAAACATGTTACTGTGGCGAATTCTACAATGAAGGCTATGTATGTTGCCGCTTGGGAAGCGACAAAAGAGGGTGTTGAATCATACAGTTCATTTGTGAACTTAGTATGGTTCCAAGATGGGTTTGGTCAATGGAATACTATTGTAGATAGTTGCTCAATAGCTCAGTCTGAGGAATCAAGGTTCGACCAGTGATTCACATATATACAAAGTCAAGTCCACACAAATTATGAATTTTGTGAAAGCATGAAAACGCGAGGATATGCAAAGATACGCACGGACCTGAAGTTGCCAGGTCCACTAGACGAAGACTACACCACAAGCGAAGCATATTTTACACCGGTATGCCATGGGTGTAAAGTGCATTAGCATTGACTAGATTATTGACTCTAGTGCAAGTGGGAGTCTGTAGAAAATATGCACTAGAGGAAATAATAAATTTTATTATTTATTTCCATGTTCGTAATTATGTTTATATTCCGTGCTATAACTGCTATGGTTCTCGAGTCTGCAATAACCACGAGGCTCGGAGGAAGACTCATATGCACGTGTGGAATAATAAACGAATAAATATATATTCCTAGTCTCACCTCTAAGACTAGCTCAAGTGTTGCATGATGGTTCTGTTTTCCTGATCATGGGCATGACTATGCCGGCAATTTTGAGGGCACAATGTTAGAAGAACACTTGTGTTGAACTGACCCATTTGATGTTATGCTATGAGATACATTCGTCACAAGTTAATGGATTATAACATAGAGAAGTTAAGCGTTTGCATATTTCCTTAGACCATGAAAGTATCAAGTTCCTTCGTACATGCTTCGTGAACTTTGGAGTTTGTTAAACGTCATCTGTAACAGGGTGGCTATTACGGTGGCTTACGGGTTCACGGAAAAGTATGACAAGGAACTAGTACCTCAAGATTGGGATTTTCTCCTCTGACGATGGAGAGATATTCTTGGGGCCCTCTCGATGTTACGGTATCCATCATCGTCTGGCCAGACACAATGTGATTTGATCACAGGGATGCCGGAACACGGGAACGAGAAAAGAGAACAAAACCGGCAACGAGGTAACTGGCATAGTGAACAAGTTGTTGATTCACGGGGATGCCATTAAATCTCACCTCGGGTATTTGTAACATATCGCGAAGCAACAGGAACAACATTCGATAACTACAGGTTCATTCGAATATTTACTCGTGTTGGTATAGGGGTCAATATGGACGTCCACGGTTCCGCAATTGATCATTGATCGGAAAGTGTTCCGGTCATGTCTATACTTTACCGAACCTACAGGGTCACACACTTAAGGGTCATCTATCTACTGAATTCTAGACAGGGAGTCTGAGAGAAAGTCACCGGAAAAGTTTCGGAGACGACGGAAAAGTTCCGGAGAGAAAACCGGAAATGTTTCGGAGATACCGGAAATGTTTCGAAGTAAAACCATCATACCGGAAATGTTTCGGAGCAAACCGTCATGCCGAAAAAGTTTCAGAACGCGTCCAATATATTTTGGAGGGTGCCGGAAAAGTTTCAGGACCTTCTAAAATTTTTCGGACAGCCCCGGCACATTGTTCCTGCTAGGGGGGGGGACAGCATTCCCTGATTCGTGGGGGCTGTTTTGGGCTGGTTTTTTGGGGGCGCCCCCTTTAGGGGGCAGCCCCCTTTTGGCGGAAATTGGTTGGGGGGCCCCCCGATGGTGGGGTGCAAGCCCCACAAACATAGGAGACATGTTTTGGAGGGGTGGTGGGGCCCCCTTGGGGCGCCCCAAATTCTGCCATGGTTGTTGGGGGGGCCCCCTTGTGGGCATCCTCCCACAAATGGTGGGGCGATGTTTTGGAGGTGGGGCCCCCTTTGTGGGCTGTTATTTTCAGCCCCTCCTCCACCCATTCCACCACTATAAAAGGAGGAGGAGAGTGCTCTCCAACACACTCCAACTCTCTCAACACAAGGCATGCATGATCTGCCATCTCTCTCTCCCTCACACGAAATTGTTTCGTAGTGCCGAAAGGCTGTCTGGTTTCCGGTAGGGATTAGTTCTGGGCGGCGAAGGTCATATGTTCGATCTTCTGTCCGAGGGACTGTTCGAGGGGCCTCCCGAAGGGCCGTCCGAGGGACCGTTGGAGGGACTGTTCGACAGCCTCCCGAAAGGCTGTCCGGGGGACCGTCCGAGGAGATGTCCGAGGGAGAAAATTCTCACGGTTGGGAGGTTGTAAAATCCTAGCTGCGGGGATCTCCACCGACGATCTTCACCAACTGTACTTCTGCTGCGCTATGAGTTGGTAACGATTAGATCAAACCTTGTACGCATCTTCATAGTGGTCCTGGGCTGGTGCGTAGGACGGAATTTTTTTCTTTTCTGCTGCGTTACCCTACATCCTGGACTTGAGGGCGAGTATGAAACCATGCATCGTGGGCGGGCCGTCGCGAAAGGGGAGGTAAGAATCTATATTGTCGAACTACTGTTTTTTTAAGTAGGAAGTATTAACTGTTTTTTCCTTTGTGTGCAGGTTCCACCTTTTTTGCGTACTAGGGGCCACTTGGCGGGCAACGCCATGGTGTACGACCATCGGTACGAGAGCTATTATCGAAGACTCGGTCTTCTCGCCTTTGTCGCCAACTTTCAGGGATCACCACTCGTTCTGAACTCCACGGCCCTCACAGCCCTCAATGACCGTTGGCGGCCAGAGACACACTCCTTTCACCTACCTCTCGGTGAGATGATGGTCACCCTTGAAGACTTTGCGATGATCACTGGCCTACCGATCGAGGGAAGGGCTTTGACTGGGAAGGTGTTGACTGAGGGGAGGCGACAATGGGTTTCAGGATTGATTGGTGTTGACCCTCCGGAGTGGAATGGAGAAAGAGAAGGCAAGAGCAAGAGGGACCCGAGGCCAGCCGGTGTCTTGTACACGTGGTTGCGTCGCGTTAGAAGAAGATGCCCGACGAATGTGGATGAGGTGACTGTGGAGCAGTATGCCCGGGCATTCTTGTGGCATCTCTTGACTCAGATTGTGTTTCCAGATGGTTCAGGGGACACGGCCTCGTGGATGTACTTGGACCCGCTTCGAGACTGGGACATGAAGTATAGTTGGGGGTCGGCTGGACTAGCTTTCTTATACCGGCAGGTAAAACCTCATTGCATCCATCGTCTGTGTATGAACTTTATCATTGACTACCACAATTTGACATCCTTTTTGAACGTGCAGCTGGACGAGGCATGTCAAAGGCAGAAGCTGACCTCCTCCATTGGAGGTTTTGTGTGGGACCTCCAGGTGTGGATGTGGGAGCGGTTGCCGGTTCGCCGGCCCAGGATACGGGACCCAGTTACATTTAAATGGTATTTTGAGGAGGATCCCGAGCTCTTCCCCACCATTCAATACATGTGGAATAAACTGGAGGTGTCCACAGCGCCCTCGACATCCTTGTCCAAATCATTCTCTGGGCCATCATCGTCCGAGTCATAGGCATAGGAACGCTGATAGATGATGTCAGGGTCCATGTCCTTATGCCTGACTTGAGCCGCTATGTCAGTGTCCATGTCCTTATGCCTCTCATCCTCTTGCTCGGAGTCATCACCATCATCATTCATTGATGCACCACCCTCAATCTCATTTACTTGATCCACATTGACATAATCATCTTGTTCATTGACTTGGTGAATATCTTTCACCTCGAATTCATTTGATTGGCTAATAGGAGGTTGGCTCATTGCATTGGCGGCCGGCACTTCAACTCTTTCCTCAACAATTGGCACACTTCTAATCGGGCTCATATCATCTAATGAGGCTCGGTTCAAGTCAACATGAAAGAGAGGACCTTTGACCTTGGTGGCAAATAATTCAAGTGACTTGACTTCCGAGGACGCAACAACCTCCTTGTATGCACCCCATTGCAAATCCGACTTGATAGGTAGCTTCTTCATTAGAGACTTATGTCCCGACCCAACATCATATATTCCTAATAGTTCAACTTGGTCACTCGGATCCATCCAATTTAACACAATCCTTATTTGTTCCACAACCTCCTCATAACTAGGACTTGTAACAAATGTCAACACTTCCTCGTCGTTGTCAACAATTTCGGCATTCATAAATGCCGCCTTCTCAACATAATGAACATTCACGATTCTCGCCATCTAAAAACCAATGGCCACGGGTAAATACTTAAAAGTATCAATGACAAATCTTCCATATGGTATCTAAAACACATCACAAGAATATCTAAAACAATCTTATATAGGCCATTGAATTACACAAATCCTAACCCTAACCCTAATTCATCCACATCACAAATCACTAATATTTGACAAACCATAATGGTTACTACACATCACAAATATCATATTAATCACAATTTCATCAATTCAACAATGGATTTGGGGCAAATCTTCAAAACTAGGGTTAGGGGCTCACATTAACAGTGCCATCCAAGTACACAACTCCAACCTACCAAATTGTGGAAGATGAAAGAGTTTACCTCAATGAATGCAACAGAGACGGAATCCACGGACAAATGCAACCAATTTGGAGGGATTTGAGAGATGATTTAGTGGGGGAGAGACAAGGGAAAGGGGCTGGACCACGGGGAAGGAGGAGGAAGAGAGGAGGGGGGGGGGAGGGGAAGTGGGTGGGTGGGGAGAAGGGAAAGGGGCTGGACCACTTACCTCTTGGCATGTGCAACGCCGCAGACTGTCGCATTACATGCAACGCCGCGGACTGTCGCGTTGCATATTTGCCACGTCGGCCGGTCAGCGGTGACTAGCCGTGGTGGTGGGCCATGACGCAACGCCGCGAACTGTCGCGTTGCACTCTTCTAGTGCAACGCCGGAGGGTTGGGCGTTGCACAAAGAGGTCAGATTGTGCTAAAGTTTCCAGCGAGTTCATTTTGTGCAAAATTTAATTCAAAGGGTCAAAACAGTGATTTTGTCCTACGTGGTCAGGGTCTCAATTTCATCCAATCACTCATTTTGATAATATTCTACTGCCCCAGCTAGTCCAACACCATACCTCCCAGTACAGTCGGCGACGACGGCGTGTGCACGGCCGGTCGTCAGGCGTGGTGGAGCTCCTCCGTCCGTCGGCGTCCATGGTGACGTCCGGTTATGAGCATCACTGTGACCAATCGATCGGTGCTGCTTACCGCGACCAACAGGGCCCAAATAATCTTATTCCCTCGATCATTGCTAGTTAGCTCGCTCGCTGGCCCAACTGGCAGCTCCTGCTCCTGCTCCTGCTTGAGCTCTGAGGTAATTGCAAATAGTGTCGACCGATCACTCGAGTTGCAGCTTCTTCTTCTTATTGGCTTTTTAATTGTCTTGGTAATTCAGCCTTACTTCCGCCGCTTCCAATGATTAATTTTCACAAAAACGAGTTGTTCTGTTTGGGAAATGCCAAAACACAACAAAACCAATACGAGCAACTTTTTGGGTCCGTGAGGTTGGTTCGCTTTCCATTCAAATATCTTGGGATCCCAGTTCACTTTCGTAGGCTGCGTAATAAAGACGGGAAGATTGTTGAGGACAGCTTCGAAAGAAAATGCTTAGCAATTGGAAATTGGCAACGAAAGCTTATGTCTTACACGGAGCGCGTCTTATTCTTATTAACGCTGTCCTTACTAGCTTGCCGGTGTTTATGCTATCCTTCTTTGAAATACCCAAAGGGGTGTGAAAAAGACTGGATTTCTATAGATCGCGATCCTTCTGGCAGAGTGATGGGCATAAATGGAAGTATCGACTAGCTAGATGGGATATTATGTGTCGCCCAAAAGATCAGGGGGGTCTTGAGATTGAAGACCTGGAGGTTAAAAATAGATGTTTGCTCAGCAACACTTCTACTTCGGTACACCCCCTAAACATATCGACGGCGGAGATCGGTCCATACTCCTTCATAATAAAGGGCATGATGGGCATTTAATAAGTAGCCGCGTCCGACCTCGCCCGTACGCGTCGTGTGGACGTATCACGCCCCCTCGCCCGTACGCGCCGTACGCGTCGTATGTACATGGCGTGCGAACGTGTCGCGGGACCGCAGGGCGATCAGCCTAATCAAAGACCCGGTCAACCGCAGGCGGTTACCGTAACGGCGACTCGCCATCTGCCACACACGTCGCCCGCGTGGGCGTGGTCATTCCGAGGCCGCCATTAATTACGGCATAACGCCGGCCACCGGCGCCCACTGACCTCCCGCTCCCTCCCCTATATACTCCCTCCTTCCACCCACCATCCTTCCACCCCTCTTCACCGCCGCGTCACCTCCACAGCCGCAGCCGCCGCCGCCGCCGCTGCGTTCAACACCAACCCTAGCCCTAGCCCTTCACCTCCACAGCGATGTCGCGCCGAGACGGGGCCGGAAGCAGCCGGGGACACCGCTCAACCTCACCAGGAGGGACGCCGCGCAACCTCAGCGTGGAGGAGGCGGAGGACCTCGCTCGGTTCGGCATCTTGGCGCCGCCGGACACGCGCCTGCCGAAAGGCTGGCATTTGAGGATCGGTGGCTTTCCGGTGGCGCCGGTCTCCCAGGTCAACACCCCCGCCATGAGGCGCGCCGTGGCCGCATTCAGGGCGCACATGCCGGCAGAGCTGAGGGAGCACCCGACCTACGCCCCCAACGGCCCCTGTTGGTCGGAGATCCTCGAACGGGAGCGCCAGGAACGGCTCCACCAGTACGACGGCGTGCACGTGCCGGCGCGCCACAACGCCGATGCGCGGCGCGCGTACTGGAGTGGGTGTAGTTTCCAGGCGATACTGCGCCCCGCGAGCAGGCTGGTGAGGCTCCGCCGCCGCGCTTCGTGGCGCGAGGCGGCGTGCGCATCGAACCGGAGTCGAGCTCCGCGCCTCGAGGCGGCCTCAGCGCCCCCAAGCCCGAGCCGGAGCTGCCGTCCCTGCTGGTGGACTACAAGGTCGACGGCGAACCCGGCGACCCGAAAGACGTGTCGGGCTCCTCCGCGCGATACGCGAATCGGCGAGCACACCGCTTCCCCCGGTTCAGCCGCTGCGCTACCCCGACGACCCGCCGGACGAGCCAGGGCTCCACGCCACCCTCCGCGCTTCGGTGGCCACGGCAGTCATCGACTTGGAGGACGAGGACGACCACTTCGACCTCAGGAGCGACGACGACGACCTCGATCTCGGGAGCGACGACGATGAGTAGATTAGGATTAGTAATGTTTAGATTCAAATTTCGTTCAAATCAATGTAAAAATCCTAAAATTTGAATGAAGTTTGAATTGTTTGAATGAAATTTGAGTCATTTGAATGAACGGCACTGATCTTGGGCTGGACGGTGTCGATTAGCTCGCGTGTCGTCGTCGTTATCTATTTTTTAAATAATCAAATAATACAGGAAATAAAGGAAAGAAGACTATAAAATAAAAACAATATAAAGGAAAAAAAATAAAAATTAGGAAAAAAGGCCCGCCCAGGTCACACAGGCGTGTAGCGTATTTGGCCCATCACCGACTCTAGCCCACAAGGGGCGACAAGGGACAGACCGTTCTGCGTACAACGGCCCAGCAATCCGGGCCAACAGGGCAGAGTGACGACAGTGGGCAGATGTGTTCTGTTTGAGAGGAGCTCGACAGCACGCTCGGCCCTGGCTATTTAAGCCGGTCACGGCGCCTCTCGCTCGGTGAGGTGGGACTAAATGTCCACCCCGCCTCGCCTCTGCGACGTGTGCCCGTGGAGGCACGACGCGCGCGATTGGGCCGGCCCGTTAATCGCCCGAGGCGGGCGATGTTCCCGGTCGTTGTGCGCGCGTTGGGCCAAGCCCAGTAGTGTTTTCCTCCGTTTTTCTGTTTTTAAAATGTAGAGTTATTTATAAATTTTTGAAATTCAAAAAATGCAATCGCGTCAGCACCACAGGCTCGCTGGTCAGCCTAAATGGCTAGCCAGCCAGAGTAAGAAAAGTTGCTGGCGTTTTTTCTGATTTATTCAAATTTCAATATATTTCAAATTTTAAATCCCATATTCATTCAAATTTCAAATAGCCATAAATGTTGATTCATGTTTTCAAATATGAGAAACCTTATATCCATTTTGATCAGAAAAACGAGAGGAATTAAGTCTAACTTGTTTTCAAAATTGATCGTTAGTTTTCAAATTCAGATTTGAAATTGTTTGAAAAGCCTTTTAAACTTCGGAAATTCATAACTTCAGTTTGAACAAGTAATGTATGATTTTTTATCTGAAAAACGTAAGGATTCTGAATATGACATTTTCATGCATGTTAACCACACGTATACATACTGATCAGTTACATATTGACCTGTAATAGTTTCCATTTAACTCAAAATTAATTCAATAATATGGAAAACTTGTGAAAAATCTAAACTAGTTGCCATGGAGCCATGACTTGGTCATACTAGCACATGGAAAAAAGATAGAACAATTTCTCGAAAGTCGAAAAAATGACATGCTCATAAATGGATACATTTAGCCTATGTTTGCCACCGTCTTCTCAACACGTGGTTATTTCGACTTTGGAAAAATGAGCCCATCTTTTTCCACCAAGCTAGCATGACCAAATTAGGCATGCATGCGTAATGTTAATAACTTTTAACAAGCTTTACTTGTTATTACACATGTACCCTTTTATGGGTCATTTATTGAAGAAAATCATTCAATAATATGGAAAACTTGTCAAAAATCAAAATTAGTTGGGATGGAGCCATGACTTGGTCATACTAGCACATGGGAAAAAATAAGGCCATTTCTCGAAAGTAAAAAAAAAAAGACATGCTCGCAAATGGACCCATTTGGCATATGTTTGCCACCGTCTTCTCAACACGTGGTTTTCTCGACTTTGGAGAAATGACCCCATCTTTTTCCACCAAGCTGGCATGACCATATTAGGCATGCATGTGTAATGTTAATGACTTTTAACAAGCTTTACATCTTATTACACATGTACACTTTTATGTGTAATGTTAATGACTTTTAACAAGCTTTACATCTTATTACACATGTACACTTTTATGGGACATTTTTTGAAGAAAATAATTCAATAATATGGAAAACTTGTCAAAAATGAAAACTAGTTGCCATGGAGCCTTGACTTGGCCATACTGGCACATGGAAAAAAGATGGGGCAATATCTCGCTAGTCGAAAAAATGACATGTTCTCAAATGGACCCGTCTGGCCTATGCTCGGCACCATCTTCTCAACACGTGGTTTTTTGGACTTTGGAGAAATGACCCCATATTTTTACACCAAGAACGCAAAACCATATTAGGCATGCATGCCTCATGTCACTGACTTTTGACAAGATTTACATGTTGTTACACATGAACCCTTTTATCGGCCTTTTTTGAAGGAAATAATTCAAAAATATGAAAAACTTGTCAAAAATCAAAACTTGGTGGCATGGAGTCTTGACTTGGCCATACTGGCACATGGAAAAAATATGGGGTCATTTCTCGCTAGTCAAAAAAATTACATGTTCTCAAATGGACCCGTCTGGCCTATGTTTGGCACCATCATCTCAACATATGGTTTTTTTGACTTTGGAGAAATGACCACATCTTTTGCCCACAAGCTGGCATGCCCATATTAGGCATGCATGCCTAATGTCACTGACTTTTGACAAGATTTACATATTATTACACATGTACCCTTTTATCGGCCTTGTTTGAAGGAAATAATTCAATAATATGGAAAACTTGTCAAAAATGAAAACTAGTTGGCATGGAGCCTTGACTTGGCCATACTGGCACATGGAAAAAAAATGGGGTCATATCTCGCTAGTCAAAAAAATGACATGTTCTCAAATGGACCCGTCTGGCCTATGTTCGGAACCATCTTCTCAACACATGGTTTTTTGGACTTTGGAGCAATGACCCCATATTTTTACACCAAGCAGGCATAACCATATTAGGCATGCATGCCTAATGTCACTGACTTTTGACAAGATTTACATGTTATTACACATGTACCCTTTTATCGGCCTTTTTTGAAGGAAATAATTCAAAAATATGAAAAACTTGTCAAAAATCAAAACTAGGTGGCATGGAGCCTTGACTTGGCCATACTGGCACATGGAAAAAATATGGGTTCATTTCTCGCTTGTCAAAAAAATGACATGTTCTCAAATGGACCTGTCTGGCCTATGTTCGGCACCATCTTCTCAACATGTGTTTTTTTGTCTTTGGAGAAATGACCCCATCTTTTTCCCACAAGCTGGCATAACCACATTAGGCTCTATGTCAACGACTTTTGACAAGATTTACATGTTATTACACATGTACCCTTTTATCGGCATTTTTCGAAGGAAATAGTTCAATAATATGGAAAACTTGTCTAAAATAAAAACTAGTTGGCATGGAGCCATGACTTGGCCACACTGGCACATGGAAAAAAGATGGGGCCATTTCTCGCTAGTCGAAAAAATGACACGTTCTCAAATGGACGCGTTTGGCCTATGTTCGGCACCATCTTCTCAACATGTGTTTTTTTGGACTTTGGAGAAATTGTCAGGGCCGGATTTCCGGGACACCAAATCCCAGAAATGAACCCCTCGTGTCATCACCAGCCCAAGATCATTGTTACTGGTGGACACGTCCTTGATACAGATTTCTAAGCATTTATAAGAATTGAATACAAGACCATAAAGGTCTAATGATACAACAATGATTTCTAGCAGCAGGTGATGGAAGTGGCTCGAGAATCTCCAACTCCGGTGGGGACTCCATTTCCCACATGAACGGTTGACCGGGATAACTCCTATCTCACGTGGCTGCTATCCCAGGCTCCTAGTCCGCACGGGGTCGTCGTAGCACTCTTCGTTGCAATCCTGACCTGGCAAATGAAATAGCCAGGGACAAGCCTGTGAGTACGTTTGAATGTACTCGCAAACATCATGAACAAAAGATATAATAAAAGCAGGCAGAATGCATGCAATTAAACTTTCATGCAAGTACAAAAATTATCATGACATGGCATGCAGTCAACCTAAGCATAACAATATGCAGTCTTATGGGAACCTTATATATGCATAGGAAATAAAGGTTAGTTAATATTTTTGACAAGGTATAAGTAATTATTAATGTTACCCAAAGTATAAAACGGTCTCAGTAGGTAGAACCGTCCCGATGGCACCCAAGAGAAAAACATAAAAGAATGCCACAGTTGGGCGTCTGTGCGACGGCACGCAAAGGGCTTTAATCCAAATAAAACCTAAGAAAAGGTGGGTTCTGGACGTATGACCGTCCTAAGAAACCCAAAAGAAATGTCAGTCGGGTGTCTGAAATCGACGCCTCGAAAGGACTTGAAAAGGAATGCCAATCGGGTGTCTGAAAGCGACGCCTCGAAAGGTCTTGAAAATGAATGCCACAGTCGGGCGTCTGAGCGACACCTCCTAAAGGGCTTGTAAGAAAAGTAAAATATGCAAGTATCCGGGAGGCAGAACCTTCCAACAGATACCCGGTAACACATATAAGAGAAGAGGTTAGTCCATAATAATATTCATGATAACATCAATAGCAATGATCAATTCTATGTTTAATTATTTCCTCCGAAGACCGACACTGAGACCAATACTTGACCCTTCCCAACTAACGTCCTTGACCGTGGACATGGCTATTCGAATAGGTTAAACTCTGCAGAGGTTGTACTCTTTACCCACATGTAGAGGGTTTCTTTCGCCAACAACGAATTCCAGTTATGACCTTTGGGATGATAACACACCTTAGTCTAGACACACCGACTTTTAATTCTCCGAGCCAGGAATCACCCATAGCACCGGACAATTTAAAAACCTTAAGTCGGGGAGGCATCTCACCTTGAGTAGCGATGGGCAGACGACCGTATTTATAAAACGCTAACTAGGGGTGCCCCCCTCTTCGGCATCTCACCGGAAAACACCCATCGCCCCCTGACCCGATGAATGGCATTACACTGGGCCATGGAACCTTCACCGCGGCCTCTCTATGTGGTGTGTGCAGAAAAAGGGGTTCCTAACCTACTAAATCATACTCTCTACGGAGAGACATGTGGCAGCACGAAAAAGTAGTTAGTAGGACCAGACTCGATCCTATGCCGACTCAGGAGGTTTTACTTTGCATAACCGGCATGCTCCAACATGCCCACAATAATATCATCATGTCACAACATGATTCGTGCCATCCGGCACAACATGGGAGGAGTTTTACTCCTAACTTGTCACAACTTTATTCAAGTTAAGGGGGTTCTTCCATGCATGCAAGAAATGCACAACCGGACTATGAATATGCATGCACATGCTAATCACTACATACCAAGTGATCATTTTTAACTTAAGCAAACATGCATGCAAACACCATATCCCAAGTTCAAAAATGCTTGCCTTGAGTATGCAGAAGGGTTGGTTATTCTCCACAAGTTTTGAAAACAATCATCCCCCTCTTATTTCCTATATTCAAAATAATAGAAATACAACATAAATTTAAAACAGTACTAAAAAGTGTTTCAAATATTTTTGAAATAAATACTAAAATAAACTAGATGAAATTTAAAGATTGTAGGAAAAAGAATCAATTCATTTGGAGTTATATTTTAAAAGCTATCAAGGTTTTAACCACAGGGACCTCTCTGTAATTAAAATTACTACATCTGGGTCCCTGGCAGAGTTAAAAGAAAACGCTTTAGAATGATTACGCCTTCTAACAGGGAAGACGTATTCGCGAAGAATACGCTTCCACTTACAGACGAAACGATGCAGGGCTGAGTCACTGACAGTGGGCCCCGCGGCCACACTGTCAGGTTTGACTGGTCCACGCCGCCTTCTCTCCCACGGCAGAAAAGAGTGGGGGCTCCGTCGACCGGCGCCGGCGAACGGCGGCGCCACTTGAGGAGCTGAGGCCACCGGCGTGACCAGGAGAACCTGGAGATCCTCCCGGTGTGCGGCACGTTCTCCGGGGAGCACCAGGTTGCCAGCGGCGAGCTCACCCGACAGGCGGCGGTGTCGGGCGAAAGAGGAACTCTGCCTGTGATCGATTCCGAAATGAATTGGAGCTTGGAATGGAGTTGTGGGGTCGTGAGGGAGTTACTGGAGAGGAAATGGAGGAAGGGAGGCTCTGGAGACGCCGGAATCACCCGAGGAGTGGCGGCGGAAGCTTTGGCCGGAGGCGGGGAAGGAGATGCTCCCGGGCAAAATTGATGGGCGGAACGGCTTCGTGTGGGTCGTGAGGATTCTGTGGTGAAGAGAGTGGGAAGAAAGGGGCTGTGGTTGGCTCGGAATCAGCCGGGAGGTGGTGACGGCCGTGGGTGTCGGAGGGGAAGAAGACGACCACTCCGGTCGTTCTGCTTCTACGGGAAGCTTACAGAGGAAGAGAGAGGAGCCGTGGTGCTGACCGAGGTGCCTGGGGGGGCTTTTATAGGCGAGGCATGGCGGCTCCGTGGGTTCCAGAGGATCAGCACGGCGGCGGAGGCCATTCATGGCGGTGGGTGAGGCCGGTGAGGTCGGTGGGGAGGTGGGCGACGTCGTTGCGGGGTCGGTGAGCCGCAGATAGGCTCAGGTGGTTGGCCATTAGAGCTAGGGCGTGCTGGCTAGCTCGGAGACGGGCCACGCGTCTGGACGGTGGCGTGGCCGAGTGAAAGACGGCGGCGGCGGCTCGGGATGATGGGGCGGCGGCGCTAGGGGCCAGGGCCAAGTGCGGGGGAGGTCGGGTCTGGTCCAGGTAGCGGATCAGGCACGCGGGGGGGCTAGGGGAGGCAGCAGAGGCACAACAAGAGCTCGGGTGCCCTGCCGGCCAAACGGGCGCTCTGGCCACGCCCAGGGCATGCTCTTGACATGCCGGCGAGGCGCTCGATGAAATGCGTTGTGCTCTAGGAGGGTTTTCTGCGAGTGAAACTTAGTAGGGTGGAGATCCTCTAGATGGCAAAGATGATGGACATGTTGGTTTGACCAGAGGAGCTACTGTCACATGCCAGTTCAAGACTTTGCCAATTTTAGCCATGCACTCAAGGTGTTTGACAGAATGCTGAGGCCATTTAGAATTTTTTTTTGATTGTGGAACTTGGCAGGTTAGGGACTCATTGCAATATAGATGGTATGGTGGAGTTGGTTTGGCAAAATGAAAAACTTGCTAGTGCAAGTTTGGTTGGATTTCAGATCTGGATCAAATATTGAGAGAATTATTTGATGGACTTCAGAGATGCAAATGCTGATGAGCTTATGGACTTAAGTGTTTAATTGGAGGTACTATAAGATGGAAAAATTTCAGCAATTATAGAGCTAAGCAAAATAGGGTTGTAGTTCAAAGCTGGATCTGGACCAGATTTGAAAAGAGGATGCTATGGTCAAAATTTTCAAATGACCATGGTGGGCTTTTGCATAAAAGTGACCCATAGGCCTAATAGGGTCTCCCAAATTTTTGTGGAAATTTTAGAAAAAATATTTAAAATAGTTTTAGTCCAACAGGAGCTATCCAGAGTAAGAAAATGGCATTAAAAGAATTATTTTAGGGCTAATTTTATTATGAAAATAATTCCTACTGATATTTAAGAAGTAATAAAAGAGTTGGGCAAAATTTTAAGACCATTAATATTTTCCTCAAAAAATTTCTTGTAAGAGGGAAGAAGAAGCAAGAGAAATGCCTTTGAAATTATTAAAGATCCAATTTCATTAACAAAAATTATTCAGTCAAAGTTTTATTTGTAAAAATCTTTCATTAAAATTTTGGGGTGTTACAGAAATGACCCCATCTTTTTCCCACAAGCTGGCATAACCATATTAGGCATGCATGCCTAATGTCACTGACTTTTGACAAGATTTACATGTTATTACACATGTACCATTTTATCGGCCTTTTTTGAATAAATAATTCAATATTATGGAAAACTTGCCAAAAATCAAAATTAGTTCGCATGGAGCCATGACTTAGCCATACTGGCACACGGAAAAAGATGAGGTCATTTCTCGCTAGTCGAAAAAATGACATGTTCTCAGATGGACACGTCTAGCCTATGTTCGGCACCATCTTCTCAACATGTGTTTTTTTGGACTTTGGAGAAATGACCTCATCTTTTTTCCACAAGCTGGCATAACCACATTAGGCATGCATGCCTAATGTCACTGACTTTTGACAAGATTTACATGTTATTACACATGTACCATTTTATCGACTTTTTTCAGGAAATAATTCAATAATATGGAAAACTTGTAAAAAATGAAAACTAGTTGCCATGGAGCCTTGACTTGGCCATACAGGCACATGGAAAAAAGATGGGGTCATATCTCGCTAGTCGAAAAAATGACATGTTCTCAAATGTCTCGCCTATGTTCGGCACCATCTTCTCAACACATGGTTTTTTGGACTTTGGAGAAATGACCCCATATTTTTACACCAAGCAGGCATAACCATATTAGACATGCATGCCTAATATCACTGACTTTTGACAAGATTTACATGTTATTACACATGTACCCTTTTATCGGCCTTTTTTGAAGGAAATAATTCAAAAATATGAAACACTTGCCAAAAATCAAAACTAGATGGCATGAAGCCTTGACTTGGCCATACTGGCACATGGAAAAAATATGGGGTCATTTCTCGCTAGTCGAAAAAATGACATGTTCTCAAATGGATCCGTCTAGCCTTTGTTCAGCTCCATCTTCTCGACATGTGTTTTTTTGGACTTTGGAGAAATGACCCCATCCTGTTCCCACAAGCTGGCATAACCACATTTGGCATGCATGCCAAATGTCACTAACTTTTGACAAGATTTACATGTTAGTACACATGTACCCTTTTATCAGCATTTTTTGAAGGTAATAGTTCAATAATATGGAAAACTTGTCAAAAACAAAAACGTGTTGGCATGGAGCCATGACTTGGCCATGCTGGCACATGGAAAAAAGATGGGGCCATTTCTCGCCCGTCGAAAAAATGACACGTTCTCAAATGGACGCGTTTGGCCTATGTTCGGCACCATCTTCTCAACATGTGTTTTTTTGGACTTTGGAGAAATGACCCCATCTTTTTCCACAAGCTGGCATTACCACATTAGGCATGCATGCCTAATGTCACCGACTTTTGACAAGATGTACATGTTAATACACATGTATCCTTTTATCGTCCTTTTTTGAAGGAAATAATTCAATAATATGGAAAACTTGTCAAACATCAAAATTAGTTGGCATGGAGCCATGACTTGGCCATACTGGCACTGGGACATTTCTTGCTAGTCCAAAAAATGACGTGTTCTCAAATGGAACCGTTTGGCCAATGTTCGGCACCATCTTCTCAACATGTGTTTTTTTGGACTTTGGAGAAATGACCTCATCTTTTTCCCACAAACTGGCATAACCACATTAGGCATGCATGCCTAATGTCACTGACTTTTGACAAGATTTACATGTTATTACACATGTACCCTTTTATCGGCCTTTTTTTTAAATAATTCAATATTATGGAAAACTTGTCAAAAATCAAAACTAGTTAGCATGGAGCCTTGACTTGGCCATGCTGGCAAATGGAAACAAGATGGGGCCGTATCTCGCTAGTCGAAAAAAAATGACATGTTCTTAAATATCTGCCCTATGTTCGGCACCATCTTCTGAACACGTGGTTTTTTGTACTTTGGAGAAATGACGCCATATTTTTACACCAAGCAGGCATAACCATATTAGGCATGCATGCCTAATGTCCCTGACTTTTGACAAGATTTACATGTTATTACACATGTACCCTTTTATCTGCTTTTTTTGAAGGAAATAATTGAAAAATAAGACAAACTTGTCAAAAATCAAAACTAGTTGGCATGGAGCCATGACTTGGCCATACTGGCACATGGAAAAAATACGGGGTCATTTCTCTGTAGTAAAAAAAATGACATGTTCTCAAATGGACCAGTCTCCTATGTTCGGCACCATCTTCTCAACAGGTGTTTTTTTGGACTTTGGAGAAATAACCCCATCTTTTTCCCACAAGCTGGCATAACCACATTAGGCATGCATGCCTAATGTCACTGACTTTTGACAAGATTTACATGTTATTACACATGTACCATTTTATCGGCATTTTTTGAAGGAAATAGTTCAATAATATGGAACACTTGTCAAAAATAAAAACTAGTTGGCATGGAGCCGTGACTTGGCCATTCTGGCACATGGAAAAAACATGGGGCCATTTCTCGCTAGTCGAAAAAAATGACACGTTCTCAAATGGACGCGTCTGGCCTATGTTCAGCCCCATCTTCTCAACATGTGTTTTTTGGACTTTGGAGAAATGACCCCATCCTTTTCCCACAAGCTGGCATAACCACATTAGGCATGCATGCCTAATGTCACTGACTTTTGACAAGATTTACATGTTATTACACATGTACCCTTTTATCTGCCTTTTTTGAAGGAAATAATTCAATAATATGGAAAACTTGTCAAAAATCAAAACTAGTTGGCATGGAGCCATCACTTGGCCAAACTGGCACATGGAAAAATGATGGGGTCATTTCTCGCTAGTTAGAAAAATGACATGTTCTCAAATGGACCCGTTTGGACCATGTTCGGCACCATCATCTCAACATGTATTTTTTTGGACTTTGGATAAATGACCTTATCTTTTTCCCACATTAGGCATGCATGCCTAATGTCACTGAATTTTGGCAAGATTTACATGTTATTACACATGTACCCTTTTATCGGCCTTTTTTGAAGGAAATAGTTCAATAATATGGAAAACTTGTCAAAAATCAAATCTAGTTGGCATGGAGCCTTGATTTGGCCATACTAGCACATGGAAAAAAGATGTGGTCATATCTTGCTAGTCGAAAAAATGACATGTTCTCAAATATCTGGCCTATGTTCGGCACCATCTTCTCAACACGTGGTTTTTTGTACTTTGGAGAAATGACCCCATAGTTTTACACCAAGCAGGCATAACCATATTAGGCATGCATGCCTAATGTCACTGATTTTTGGCAAGATTTACATGTTATTACACATGTACCCTTTTATCGGCCTTTTTTGAAGGAAATAATTGAAAAATATGACAAACTTGTCAAAAATCAAAACTAGTTGGCATCGAGCCTTGACTTGGCCATACTGGCACATGGAAAAAATACGGGGTCATTTCTCGGTAGTCGAAAAAATGACATGTTCAGAAATGGACCCCCGTGTCCTATGTTCGGCACCATCATCTCAACATGTGTTTTTTTGGACTTTGGAGAAATGACCCCATCTTTTTCCCACAAGTTGGCATAACCACATTAGGCATGCATGCTTATGTCACTGACTTTTGACAATATTTACATGTTATTACAGATGTACCCTTTTATCGGCATTTCTTGAAGGAAATAGTTCAACAATATGAAAAACTTGTCAAAAATAAAAACTAGTTGGCATGGAGCCGTGACTAGGCCATACTAGCACATGGAAAAAGATGGGGCCATTTCTCGCTAGTCGAAAAAATGACACGTTCTCAAATGGAAGCATCTGGCCTATGTTCGGCACCATCTTCTCAACATGTGTTTTTTGGACTTTGGAGAAATGACCCCATCTTTTTCCCACAAGCTGGCATAACCACATTAAGCATGCATGCCTAATGTCACTGACTTTTGACAAGATTTACATGTTATTACACATGTACCCTTTTATCTGCCTTTTTGAAGGAAATAATTCAATAATATGGAAAACTTGTCAAAAATCAAAACTAGTTGGCATGGAGCCATGACTTGGCCATACTGGCACATGGAAAAATGATGGGGTCATTTCTCGCTAGTTAGAAAAATGACATGTTCTCAAATGGACCCGTTTGGACTATGTTCGGCACCATCTTCTCAACATGTATTTTTTTGGACTTTGGAGAAATGACCTTATCTTTTCCCACATTAGGCATGCATGCCTAATGTCACTGAATTTTGGCAAGATTTACATGTTATTACACATGTACCCTTTTATCGGCCTTTTTTGAAGGAAATAGCTCAATAATATGGAAAACTTGTCTAAAATCAAAACTAGTTGGCATGGAGCCTTGATTTGGCCAAACTGGCACATGGAAAAAAGATGGGGTCATATCTTGCTAGTCGAAAAAATGACATGTTCTCAAATATCTGGCCTATGTTCGGCACCATCTTCTCAACACATGGTTTTTTGGACTTTGGAGAAATGACCCCATATTTTTACACCAAGGACGCATAACCATATTAGGCATGCATGCCTAATGTCACTGACTTTTGACAAGATTTACATTTTATTACACATGTACCCTTTTATCGGCCTTTTTTGAAGGAAATAATTGAAAAATATGACAAACTTGTAAAAAATCAAAACTAGTTGGCATGGAGCCTTGACTTGGCCATACTGGCACATCGAAAAAATATGGGGTCATTTCTCGGTAGTCGAAAAAATCACATGTTCACAAATGGACCCCCGTGTCCTATGTTCGGCACCATCTTCTCAACATGTGTTTTTTGGACTTTGGAGAAATGACCTCATCTTTTTCCCACAAGCTGGCATAACCACATTAGGCATGCATGCCTAATGTCACTAACTTTTGACAAGATTTACATGTTATTACACATGTACCCTTTTATCGGCCTTTTTTGAAGGAAATAGTTCAATAATATGGAAAACTTGTCAAAAATCAAAACTAGTTGGTATGGAGCCTTCACTTGGCCATGCTAGCACATGGAAAACAGATGGGGTCATATCTCGCTAGTCGAAAAAAATGACATGTTCTCAAATGGCCCCGTCTGGCCTATGTTCGGCACCGTCTTCTCAACACGTGGTTTTTTGGACTTTGGAGAAATGACCCCATATTTTTACACCAAGCAGGCATAACCATATTAAGCATGCATGCCTAATGTCACTGACTATTGACAAGATTTACATGTTATTACACGTGTACCCTTTCATCGTCCTTTTTTGAAGGAAATAATTCAAAAATATGAAAAACTTGTAAAAAATCAAAACTAGTTGGCATGGAGCCTTGACTTGGCCATACTGGCACATGGAAAAATATGGGGTCATTTTTCGCTAGTCGAAAAAATGACATCTTCTCAAATGGACCCGTCTCGTCTATGTTCAGCACCATCTTCTCAACATGTGTTTTTTGGAGTATGGAGAAATGACCCCATCTTTTTCCCACAAGCTGGCATAACCACATTTGGCATGCATGCCTAATGTCACTGACTTTTGAAGGAAATAGTTCAATAATATGGAAAACTTGTCAAAAATAAAAACTAGTTGGCATGGAGCCAGGGTTGTGTGGATTTTTGAGAATTTTTCTCGAAACTTTTTTTGGGTCAAATTTTGACTCAAAATGCCCCTGATTTCGAATTTTGCTTCTATTTTTTTATCTGCTTGGCAAAACATATTGAAAATTTCATAGATTGAATATAAGGGTAGTGTGGATTTTTGAGAATTTTGTCGAATTTTTCTAGAAACTTTTTTTTGGTCAAATTTTGACTCAAAATGCTCCTGATTTTGAATTTTGCTAGTAGTTTTTTATCTGTTGCACAAAACTTGTGGAAATTTTCACAGTTTGATTATAAGGGTAGTGTGTATTTTTCAGAATTCTTTAGAAAATTATGTACACTTTCATTTGCTGGTAAAAAAAATTAAAAGCACTTAGGTAGCTTTATGGCCATCGTGGACACTTTATATTTTCAATAGTCAAAAAACATCCAAATGGGACATAATTCAAGAACTTTGGTCTCACACATTACAACATTCTCACACATAGCTTTTGTCTCACATCACACACATAAAAATTGGAAATCGGAAATGTTATTGAAAACTAGAACTTAAGTCTTCTATGCAAATGCTGAGTAACTTCGTGTCTGCCATCGATGAATGAAGGTGCATCTATAATTTTGTTATTATTCCAGATTGCTGCATAAAAAGACGTAAACAACTAGTGAGAAACTACCGACAATAAAATCAAGCAACCATCTAACATAAATAACCAAACACACTTACTTTGGATTATCACTGCATGTGGCCTTGTTATGACCTGGCTTTTTGCATATGCCGCACAAACGCGTACTTCTCTCATTGAATGCTTTTGGTCTACCATTTTTCGTCGAGGGTGGGGGGGTTCTCTTTTGGACGACCTTTTGTGTTCTGCTTAGGTGCGCCTTTGGTGGAAACTTTCAGAGGATCACCAACCACAAATGCATCTTGTTTACACTGATGTGCTTCTTCATTCACAAAGCTTCTGGGACCATCTGCTTCATTATCGTGCCCCTGTTTCTTCGATATTATATCCTCGAGATATTCCTTCATCTTATCGAATAAGAATGGGTCATTGCATGCCACATGGAAAGCTTCTGCCCCTAATATGCTCAACTCATTATACCTTGCTCGCTCCCCTGCCCCTGACCAACCCCATCCAAACAGATCACTCGTGCGCTTGGCAGGCAAGCCATCTCTAGCATTTTTTGAGAACCTTCGAAGGACACATCGCTTAGGTATTTTAGATAAGTTCAGTGTAGGAGATATGCCCTAGAGGCAATAAATAAAAGTTATTTTGTATCTCCAAGTTTGTAATTGATGTTTATGTTCCATGCTATAAGTGCAATGATTCTCGAGTCTACAATAACCACGAGGCTCGGAGGGAAATCATGTGCACGTGTGGTATAATAAACGGAAAAATGTATTCCTAGTCATGCCTTTAAGACTAGCTCAAGTATTGCATGATGATCCTGTTTTCCTGATCATGGTTATGTCTATGCCGGCAATTTTGAGGGCACAATGTTAAAAGGACATTTGTGTTGAATCGACCCGAATTGATGTTATGCTATGAGATACATTCGTCACAAGTAAATGGTTAATAACACAGAGAAAGTTAGCATTTGCATAATTCCTTAGACCATGAGAGTATCGAGTTCCTTCGTACTTGCTTCGTGAACTTTGGGGTTTGTTAAACGTCATCTGTAATAGGGTGGCTATTACGGCTGCTTATGGGTTCACGGAAAGTATGACAAGTAAATTGATAGCTCAAGATTGAGATTTGATCCTTCGACGATGGAGAGATATTCTTAGGGCCCTCTCAGTGTTACGGTATCCATCATCGTCTGGCCAGACACAATGTGATTTGATCACCGGGATGCCGGAACGCGGAAACGAGATAAGAGAACAAAACCGATAACGAGGTAACTGGCATAGTGGACAAGTTGTTGATCCACGGGGATGCCGACAAGTCTCACCTCGGGTGTTTGTAACATATCGCAAAGCAACAGGAATAGCACACCGCAACTACAGGTTCACTCGAATATTCATTTGTGTGGGTATAGGGATCAATATGGGTGTCCATGGTTCCGCTATTGATCATTGATCGGAAAGTGTTATGGTCATCTCTATACTTCACCAAACCAATAGGGTCACACACTTAAGGGTCATCTATCTGCTGAATACTAGACAGGGAGTCTGAGAGAAAGTCACCGGAAAAGTTTCGGAGACAACGGAAAGGTTCCGGAGAGAACACCGGAATAGTTTAGGTAAAACCGAAAAGTTGTTTCGGAGTAAACCATTAAGCCAAATAGGTTTCGGCACGCGGCTGGAACATTTTGGAGGTACCAGAATTGTTCTGGGAACTTCTGGAATTTTTCCGGAGAGAAAAACCGTAAATGTTCCGGAGCAGCCGGAATTGCTATGGTTGCTTTTCGCTGAAGAAAAACATTGATCCAGAAATGTTTCGGAACGCGTCCAGAATTCTTTTAGTGGGTACTGGAAATGTTCTAGGCCTACAAAAATATTTTCGGAATTATCGGTCGCGGAAAAATGTCTTCATGAATAGTGAAAGTGCTTTTTGGGTTACTTTTTGGAAAGACACTTTTTTGGGCTTTGCTCAAAAGATCTTAGGGAAGGCTTGGGAAGGAAGGAACCCCTTTTTGGGGGGGGGGGGGGCACATGTGTGGCCGGCCAAGGAAGAAGCTCCTCCATGGAGCTCCTCCATCCTTCCTTTTATGCCCTTGTGAAGGTCACATGGCATGGGCATTTTGGTATTATCAAGTGTCACCCTACCCCTTGGGTTTTCCTATAAATAGAGGTGGAGAGGAGCTCTCCACACTTACTCCAAGCTCTCATACACATGCCATAGATTTATCTGGCTCTCTCTCTCCCTCCCACGAAATTGTTTCGTAGAGCCGTATGTGTGCAACCCAGTAGAGAGATCATAGTTTCGATCTTAGTTCGAGTGTGCCTCCCGAAGGGCTGTCTAAGTGACCGTCCGAGATTCTATGAGTGCCTCCCGAAGGGCTGTCCGTGACACCGTCCGAGGGACTGTCCGACTGCCTCCCGAAGGGCTGTCCAAGGAGCAGACGAGGGAGAACATCCTTGCGGTTGGGAGGTTGTAAATCCTAGCTGCAGGGATTTGCACCGCCGATCTTCATCGACTCTACTTCCGCTGCGCTACGAGTCGGTAATGATCAGATCAAAAACCTTGTATGCATCTCCATAGTGGTCCTGGGCGTGCTCGCAGTACCGATTTTTTTTGTTTTCTGTCGCGTTCCCCTACAGTGGCATCATGAGCCGTGCTATGCGTAGATACAGGTTACGATCTAAAATACATGAGATGTATGGGTATTGCATAGCATAATTTTGTAGTAGACGAGATCTATTGCTGAAAATTATTTATGCGGGTAGCAGATGAAATCTGTTACCCGATGTTCCTGTTGCTTCCGTTGAATTTGTGTAGTCCTGATCTTGACGGCATGGTAGAATCTCACAAAGTTCTGGCAGTCCGCGATCCTTCCATGCTGCTCCTGAGTATGCTGGTTGACAGATCAACGAAGTGCTTAATTGTCTTTGGGTTCTGCCATAGTTAAAGAAAGATGGATGTTTCGCAGACTAAAGGGCAATGCAGATATGATCTGCACGGGGTTCTTGCGTATGAAGAAGTTCAGTATGGGGCTCGAGATTTTATCTTGTGTTTCATACGCCCCGCAAAGTTAATCTAGCAACTTGAATAATCATACTTGATGATAAACGTTGGTAG
The DNA here is from genome assembly GCA_039707655.1 of Elymus sibiricus. Taxonomy (NCBI): domain Eukaryota; kingdom Viridiplantae; phylum Streptophyta; class Magnoliopsida; order Poales; family Poaceae; genus Elymus; species Elymus sibiricus. The sequence goes on along the minus strand of CM077670.1, from coordinate 1,460,767 downwards.
ATGCGGTTTAAGTAAAAACCTTAGAAGCCACGTAAAATAAAATTTTGCATAAACCGATTAGAGGCGTCTAACTTGGTTTTGCAGGATGTATGAGATGTGCATGCAATGTGGTATAGCAGTTCTCATATTAATTTGATTATGTATGAGATGACTATATAATGTAAAATTCATTAACATGACCTGCGTGTCATGATTCGGCATGATGGCTGGAGCCATATGATTGTCCTTTTAATGACCTGCGTGTCAACCTTATGTAATGCACTTATTTTATTAGCTATAGAGATAGCAATATCATCTGGTGCATCGACAAGGTGGTGGCAATCTTCGCGAAGGTGAACACCGACGCAAATGCCGAAGACGAAGAAATTAAAGACTTCTCCGTCAGAAAGGGCTATACCTTATCATGCTATTATGAATTGCCTGAGATGTTTATCCCTTATGATTCACCCTTCTTGATTGCGTGGTAGTCGCTTTTTATTAGGGTGATCTTTCAATTAAAAATATCAAAGTAGTTAGTGTTCACCCAAGTGTAGCACCGTCTGAAATTCGTATCTTTTCGGGGTGCGCCATGTCCACATGGGTTCGAACGAATCGAGAGGAATGAGGCGGGTGAGGTCAGACCTCGCAGCAAGATCACTTGGTTGTCTTTGACGTTCAGGCAGGATAGTCCTGAGCTCGGAACACGCCCATCGAAAGATGAACAAGAGTCACATAGAGATGTGATCGGCAAGTTTGCCTACCGATTGAAATTCTCGTCATCAGTGATGTCCACATCAATGGCGTTGAATTGAAATGCGGATCTTGAATCACTCACAATCAATTATGAGAGATATTGATTTGAGTGGGAGCGCACCTTAGAATAAAATCGTTTATTCACTAAGTGCAAATTTATTATAAACAAAGTCTAAGTGAAAACTTGTGTTTACCGTTGTAGATCAAATGGCTCGCAACGCACCGTTCAGTTTAGCCCCGATGTTAGAGAAAGAGAAGTTAGCTGCAACTGGAAACAACTATGCGGACTGGGTCCATACCCTGAGGATTGTCCTCAGGAGCGCTAAGAAAGTGTATGTGCTTGACGCGCGTCTTCCAGCTAAACCGGCGGCAACTGCCCCGGAAGATGAACAAAATGTCTGGGCCACCCAGGATGATGACTGCAACTTAGTGCAGTGCCTCATACTAGCTTGTATGAGTTCAGAACTTCAAAAACGTTTTGAGTTCCATAACGCCCGCGATATGATCCGGGAATTGGATGCTCTGTACAAGCAAAATGCACGATCTGAACGTTATGATATAACAAAGATCATGATGGAGTGCAAAATGGCTGAGGGCAGTTCAGTTGGCGCACATGTGGTCAATATGATTGGCTATGCTGAAAGGCTTGAAACCCTGGAATTTCCAATTCTACCAGCCCATATGATGGACATGTTGCTTGCTTCACTCCCCCCGTCTTACGACGGTTTTATCATGAACTAAAACATGCATGGGATGGAGAAGACACCGCATGAGGTGCTCGCCATGCTGAAAACTGCAGAAGGAGGAGTGCAGAAAAATCGCAAGCAAGTGTTGCTTGTGAATAAAACCGCAAGTTTCAAAAAGAAAGGCAAGTCCAAGAAGGGCAAGGGAGCCGGTAAGACCGGCTCCCAAAGCAACTCTAAGGGCGGAGCCAAGAATGAAACTGAGTGCTTCTACTGCAAGGGCACCGTTCACTGGAAGAGGAACTGCAAGAAGTACCTGGCAGAGAAGAAGAAAGGTATAAATGTTATACGGGTTAATGTCATTGACGTTTTGCTTGCTAGCGAAAATTCTAAGTCTTGGGTATTTGATACCGGATCGGTTGCTCACATTTGCAACTCAATACAGGGACTTCAGAAGGTGCGCAAGCTAGCAAAGAATGAAGTCGTGATGCGCATCGGGAATGGTGCTGGAATCACCGCTCAAGCCGTCGGCATTATGCCTCTATGTCCCCCTTCAGGATTTACCTTAGAACTAAATAACTGTTATTTTGTTCCGGCATTGTGTAGAAACATTATCTCTGGATCATGTTTAGTACACGATGGGTACTCTTACAAGTCTGAGAACAATGGTTGTTCACTTTATTGTAAGGATATGTTTTATGGATATGCACCCATTGTTGGGGGCCTTTTCATACTAAATTTTGAATGTGGAAATGATGTCTTTAACGTGAATGCTAAACGCCTTAAGAAGGCTGATACCACCACCACTTACTTGTGGCACTATCACCTTGGCCACATCGGAAAGAAACGCATGCAAAGACTCCATAAAGATGGAGTTTTACCGTCTTTTGATTTTGAATCATTTGACACATGTGAAGCTTGCCTGATGGGGAAAATGACCAAGACGCCGTTCACGGGTCATCCTGAACGGGCGGGTGATTTATTGGAAATAATACATAGTGATGTATGTGGTCCGATGAGCACAGCCGCACGGAGTGGGTATTTCTACTTCATGACTTTTATTGATGATTTAAGTAGGTATGGATATATCTACTTGATGAAGCATAAGTCAGAAACCTTTAAAAAGTTCAAAGAATTTCAGAATGAGGTAGAAAATCATCATAACAAGAGGATTAAGTTTCTGCGATCAGATCGCGGCGGCGAATATCTTAGTCATGAGTTTAGCCAACATCAGAGTGACCGTGGAATCGTTTCACAGCTTACGCCTCCCAGAACTCCATAGCAAAACAGAGTGTCGGAAAGACGTAACCGAACCCTGATAGACATGGTAAGGTCGATGATGTCTCTTACAGATCTGCCGATATCTTTTTGGGATCACGCACTACTCACTGCCTCTTATACATTAAACAGAGCACCGTCTAATCTGTTAAGTCGACACCATATGAGTTATGGCATGGGAAAATACCCAGTTTGTCGCATCTCAAAATTTGGGGTTGTGAAGCTTATGTAAAACGTTTACAACCAAGCAAACTCGACCCTAGATCAGACAAATGTTACTTTTTAGGTTATACCAATAACACCATTGGGTATTCCTTCTACCTACCCTCCGAGCACAAAGTGTTTGTCGCTAAAAACGGAGTCTTTCTTGAGAAAGAGTTTCTAGCTAAAGAATTGAGTGGGAGGACAGTTCAACTTGATGAGATTAGTGAATCTTCGGCAACAGTTGATATGGCTAAGGAACCGGAAGTAATTCCGCAAATTATCCCTACAACCGAGCCGGAAGTTGTCGCATGTGATACGGAAACTTCTGACAAGTTTGTATCTGAACCGCGTAGATCAGGTAGGGCTATCCAGCCACCTGAGTGGTTTCATGATGAAATCTTCATCCTTGAAGACGATGAACCTGCGCACTACAAGGAAGCGATGGCGGGGCCTAGCTCAAGGGAATGGCACAAAGCCATGAAATCCGAAATGGAATCCATGTACGAAAACCAAGTTTGGAACTTGGAAGAACTTCCAGAAGGCATAAAGCCCATTGGTTGTAAATGGATTTTCAAAAGAAAGACAGACGCAGATGGTAACATTACTATCCATAAAGCTAGACTTGTCGCGAAAGGGTTCACGCAAGTTCCAGGAGTGGACTACGATGAGACTTTCTCGCCCGTAGCTATGCTTAAGTCTGTACGGATATTGCTAGCAATTGCTGCTTATTTCGATTATGAAATATGGCAGATGGATGTCAAAACGGCTTTCCTAAATGGAAACCTCAAAGAGGATGTATACATGATACGGCCAGAAGGTTTTGTCGATCCTAAGGATGCTGAAAAGGTATGCAAGTTTCAGAGGGCCATTTATGGTCTGAAGCAAGGATCAAGGAGCTGTAACATTTGTTTTGATGAAGTAGTCAAAGAGTTTGGCTTCATCAGGAATGACGAAGAATCTTGTGTTTACAAGAAGTTTAGTGCAAGCGCAAAAGCATTTCTAATCTTGTATGTGGATGACATATTGTTGATTGGAAATGACGTGAAATTTCTTAGCGAAATAAAAGACTCATTGAAGAAAAGTTTTTCAATGAAAGACTTAGGCGAAGCGGCATATGTATTGGGCATCAGGATCTGTAGAGATAGATCAAAACGCTTGATAGCGCTTAGCCAAAGCACGTACATTGACAAGGTGTTGAAAAGGTTCAACATGGAGAACTCCAAGAAAGCCTACTCCCCATGTCACCTGGCACAGTGCTTTGCAAGAATCAGTGTCCTCGGACTCTCGATGAGCGAGTACAAATGAATGATGGTCCATATGCTTCGGCAGTTGGTTCTATTATGTATGCCATGCTATGTACAAGACCGGATGTTTCCTATGCGCTAAGTGTTAGCAGCAGGTACCAAAGTGATCCAGGATTGGAACACTGGGCCGCAGTCAAAACTATTCTTAAGTACCTCAGAAGGACCAAGGATTTACTCCTTGTGTACGGAGGTGATGAAGAGCTCATTGTAAATGGTTACACTGATGCAGGCTTCATGACTGACCCAGATGACTTCAAATCTCAATCAGGCTATGTTTTCATTTTGAACGGTGGCGCAGTTGATTGGAAAAGTTCCAAACAAAAAACTATGGTGGATTCTACGACGGAGGCGGAATATGTTGCAGCTTCAGAAGCCTCCAAGGAGGCGGTCTGGATCAAGTAATTTCTTGAAGACCTTGGTGTGGTTCCAAGTGCTCTGGACCCGGTGGAGATCTATTGTGATAATAGTGGTGCCGTGGCTCAGGCAAGGGAGCCAAGTTCGCACCATAAGACAAGACATATTGAACGCAAATATAAACTCATTCGACATCATGTCGAAGCGGGTTTAGTGAAAGTACGCAAAGTTCACACGGATCTAAAAGTGTCAGACCCGATGACAAAGCCTCTGCCACGAGCAAAGCATGAGCAACACCGGATAGCCATTGGTGTTAGGGAAGCCATGTAACTAGATTATTGACTCTAGTGCAAGTGGGAGTCTGTAGGAGATATGCAATAGAGGCAATAAATGAAAGTTATTTTGTATCTCCAACTTTGTAATTGATGTTTATGTTCCATGCTATAACTGCAATGATTCTCGAGTCTACAATAACCACGAGGCTCGGAGGGAAACTCCTGTGCACGTGTGGTAAAATAAAGGGAAAAATGTATTCCTAGTCATGCCTCTAAGACTAGCTCAAGTATTGCATGATGGCCCTGTTTTCCTGATCATGGGCATGTCTATGCCGGCAATTTTGAGGGCACAATGTTAGAAGAACATTTGTGTTGAATCGACCCAAATTTATGTTATGCTATGAGATACATTCGTCACAAGTAAATAGTTAATAACACAGAGAATGTTAACGTTTGCATAATTCCTTAGACCATGAGAGTATCGAGTTCCTTTGTACTTGCTTCGTGAACTTTGGGGTTTGTTAAACGTCATCTGTAACAGGGTGGCTATTACGGCTTACGGGTTCACGGAAAAGTATGACAAGTAACTTGATAGCTCAAGATTGGGATTTGCTCATCCGACGATGGAGAGATATTCTTAGGGCCCTCTTGGTGTTACGGTATCCATCATCGTTTGGCCAGACACAATGTGATTTGATCACAGGGATGCCGGAACGCGGAAACGAGATAAGAGAACAAAACCGATAACGAGGTAATTGGCATAGTGGACAAGTTGTTGATCCACGGGGATGCCGACAAGTCTCACCTCTTGTGATTGTAACATATCACAAAGCAACAGGAATAGCACACCGCAACTACAGGTTCACTCGAATATTCATTCGTGTGGGTATAGGGATCAATATGGGTGCCCACGGTTCCGCTATTGATCATTGATCGGAAAGTGTTCCGGTCATGTCTATACTTCACCGAACCTATAGGGTCACACACTTAAGGGTCATCTATCTGCTGAATACTAGACAGGGAGTCTGAGAGAAAGTCACCGGAAAAGTTTCGGAGACAACGGAAAGGTTCCGGAGAGAACACCGGAATAGTTTAGGTAAAACCGAAAAGTTGTTTCGGAGTAAACCATTAAGCCAAATAGGTTTCGGCACGCGGCTGGAACATTTTGGAGGTACCAGAATTGTTCTGGGAACTTCTGGAATTTTTCCGGAGAGAAAAACCGTAAATGTTCCGGAGCAGCCGGAATTGCTATGGTTGCTTTTCGCTGAAGAAAAACATTGATCCAGAAATGTTTCGGAACGCGTCCAGAATTCTTTTAGTGGGTACTGGAAATGTTCTAGGCCTACAAAAATATTTTCGGAATTATCGGTCGCGGAAAAATGTCTTCATGAATAGTGAAAGTGCTTTTTGGGTTACTTTTTGGAAAGACACTTTTTTGGGCTTTGCTCAAAAGATCTTAGGGAAGGCTTGGGAAGGAAGGAACCCCTTTTTTTGGGGGGGGGGCACATGTGTGGCCGGCCAAGGAAGAAGCTCCTCCATGGAGCTCCTCCATCCTTCCTTTTATGCCCTTGTGAAGGTCACATGGCATGGGCATTTTGGTATTATCAAGTGTCACCCTACCCCTTGGGTTTTCCTATAAATAGAGGTGGAGAGGAGCTCTCCACACTCACTCCAAGCTCTCATACACATGCCATAGATTTATCTGGCTCTCTCTCCCTCCCACGAAATAGTTTCGTAGAGCCGAAAGGCTGTCTGGGTTCTGGTGGGAACTAGTTCTGGACGGCGAAGCCCTGCCGGATTGCTGACACCGTATGTGTGCAACCCAGTAGAGAGATCGTAGTTTCGATCTTAGTTCGAGTGTGCCTCCCGAAGGGATGTCTGAGTGACCGTCCGAGATTCTGTGAGTGCCTCCCGAAGGGCTGTCCGTGACACCGTCCGAGGGACTGTCCGACTGCCTCCCGAAGGGCTGTCCGAGGAGCAGACGAGGGAGAACATCCTTGCGGTTGGGAGGTTGTAAATCCTAGCTGCAGGGATCTGCACCGCCGATCTTCATCGACTCTACTTCCGCTGCGCTACGAGTCGGTAATGATCAGATCAAAAACCTTGTATGCATCTCCATAGTGATCCTGGGCGTGCTTGCAGTACCGATTTTTTTTTGTTTTCTGTTGCGTTCCCCTACATTCAGATGCTTCAATACATGGAGAATATGTTTGCAAGGGAGCCCCACCCGATTCATCCTCCGACAGCTGCACTTTACCGTTTCTTCAGAGTTTTCATGTGTATAATCCACAGTAAAGTTGAATTTCTAGTTATTCTTCCAAGCCACGATAAAGCTTTGAGAGTCAGTTCCCACCAGTGTTTCAAAAATCTCAAGCTCTCCGATCTTCTTCAGCTCTTCTTGCAAAATATAGAAGTTTGCCAAAGTGAATGCATGGGAAGCAGCCACCTCAATCTCCTTAGAATCAGTAATTGGCACTGGTACAGACTGTGAAGCCGTGCAGTCGTCTCGCACCTCGTTTTCACGGAGGCGAACAATGCAGTTCTCATAGTGCACAACCAAATCAACTATGGTCATACCAAAGTCCAGGTGAAGGTGAAGGCATCAATTCAAACTTTCACTCCTCTGGTTGCTTCTCATACCAAGAAAAAAGCCAGCAGACAGATATGAGGCAGCCCACATTCTCTTCTTCTTGTACATCCTACTCGGCCATTCTTTGGTTTCTCCGTCTGCCATTTTCTGACAAACGCGCTCCATCTCTCCTCAAAGGTGGCATGTGAAGTGGACCAGTACAAAAGCGACCTGAACTCCTTCAAGGACTTATGATGAAGGTGTCTCTGCATATTTTTTTCGATATGCCATGCACATAAACGGTGCCACACATCAGGAAGTACCTTCCGAATAGCTCTGATCATCGCAACATCCCCATCAGTGATTATCGACTTCGACTTCTACTAACACATTGCTCTCATGAATGCCTCAAGTAGCCAAACATAGGTACCTTCGGTATCATCTGATACGATGGCGCAACCGAATACGGTAGTGCTACGATGATTGTTCAGACCAACGAGAGGAATGAATGGCATACCATACCGATTCATCTTGTAAGTACTGTCAAAAACGGTTACATCATCATAATCTTGATAGTCCCAACGTGATTGCGAATCACACCAGAACATGCTTTTCAACCATCCTTCCGCATCAACCTGGTACTCAAAAAAGAAATCAGGGTCCTTCTCCTGTCAGCTTATCATAATGCCAATGGCTGTGTCAGTATCACCGTTTGCAATCAGCTTCATCTTCTCCCTGCAACACAGGTTGTAAAGGTCCCTCCTCGCAAAGCCTGCCTTAGCGTACGAACCATATCTGCTAATGAAATTATCCATGATGATGTGCTTTCTAATCCCAGCTGCTCCCATTGCTAAGATCTCTGCTCTCTGAAAAGCTTTGATCTGTCTATGAGACTGAAGAAATGGGACTTCGTCGGGTCTAGCCAGGACATGGCTGTGATTGTCGACAAAACTTCCAACGAACTAAACTCCACGAGATCAAAACTCCCAACGAACTAAACTCCACGAGATATGTCAAGCTTCACAGTGAAATGTGCATTGCAGTTGCACCGAGTCTCGGGTCTTAGCCTACCGCTGCGGCCATCCAGGGTTAAGAACTTACTTTGCCGTTTCCCAGACATGGAACAAACAAACCGCCTGAAGCGTATACTTCCCGAAGGACCTTTCCCTCGTTTCACCTTCTCCTTTCTTATGCTGAAGCCACGATTTTTCGCATAGTTGTTGTAGAACACGTACGCCTCCGCTTTTGAACCAAACGTCATTGCCATTATCTTTCAATGCCTATCCAGCGCCTCTTGCTGATATTCAGCATGCCCAATGTCCATGTCTGATTCACCATCATCGTCATGGTCATCATGCCCATTACGAGCACCGACCTCCACCTACAAAATTAGAAATAAAGACATGTAAGTTGTCATATCATTGCTTGCCGTACAAAATATTCAACGTACTTGGATCATGTTATCAGCATAAGATTCCTCGAGATTGTTCTGCTCACTGTGAACACCGACATCTACCAGTAGAATTTTAAAACAAAGACATGTAAGTTGCCATGCAGTTGCTTGCCATAATAAAAAATAGTCAACGTACAAGTCACTCACGTTTATCACTGTCGGCTCCATCCTCACTAATATGGATGTCCTCGGGAGGTAGGCTTTCATATGACGACCAAGATCCATTCTCGCTACTAGATTCATCACCGGCATATCCGGTTTCATGCTCCATCCAAACACCTTGAGCTGGAGTCCCCGATCACTCCGAACATTGCAGAACATCAATAGTGACATATTCAGTTCAAATGCAAAATTGATGACATTGTGTGATGCACAAAAAAACATGTTTCACAAGGTAAACACTACATATTTGTCGCACCAGAAGATAGTATTGACAACTAGAGACTACGTACTCATGGTTAAAAACACTGCCAGTTTTGCAACCACACTGACATAAACACAATATAAGTGGAAGGATCTACGGTTCAGGTATGGTTGGTTCGAGCCTAATTCATCCGAACTTTCGTGCAGGTATAGCAACAAAGCAGTGAATCATCTTTGGCACCAGTTCAATGTGCAGAAAAGAAAATGGGTGACAAACTTCAGATTGCTTCCGTTCCTACGCCGGCCGCGGGTCGACGTCGTCCTCGTCTTGGTCGACGACGTGGGAGAGGCGGAAGGGCCTTGCTGGCTGGAAGTCCGTCCGCGAGGGGCAGCGCCGCGTGCGGGGAGGGGCGCCGAGGACGGCATGCTTGGTGGGTCCAAGTGCGGGGAGGGTGGCGAGGACGGCGTGCTTGGCGGCACCAAGTGCGGGGAGGGCGGCATGCTGGGCGGCGCCACGTGTGGGGAGGGCGGCGAGGACGGCGTGCTGGGCGGCGCCAATTGCGGGGAGGGCGGCGAGGACGGCGTCGCGTGCGAGGAGGGGGCGAGTAGCGAGGGCGGCGAGGACCGCGCCGCGTGCGAGGAGGGGGCGAGTAGTGATGCCGATGAGCCCAACGCCGACGTGGACGCAGGAGCGGGGACCGCGCGGGGGCCGGTGACGAGTGGAGATGGCTGCCGGGCGGAGTCGCGAGGAGGCGCCGATCGGGAGGGCTGCAGATCGGGAGGGGCCGGCGGTTGGGATAGGCGACCGTATACCTATACGTACGAGGTATACGTTCCGGCAGGCCACCATACAGACGTGGGTATATGTTTTGGCAAAAGACCATACTGCCCTTTATACGTTTTGGGGGGGGGGGGGTGTACCGAAGCAGGGCTTGCTCAGCAAATGATTGGTCAAGCTACTTACCGAGGAAGGTGTTCAGCAGGAGCGACTGGCCAACAAATATTTGAAATCAAAAACTTTATCCCAGGTGACGGCAAAAACCAACGGACCCACCCTTTTGGAAAGGTCTGGTGAGGGTGAAGAATGATTTCTTCCGGAGGGGAGAATTTGCAGTAGGCAACGGTCAAACTACACGGTTTTGGGAAGATACCTAGCTTGGTGATTCCCCGTTAGGCGTACAGTACCCCAACCTGTATAACATCGCGCAACGTAAGAATGTGTCTGTTGCGTCAGTGCTTGGGGCGAGCCCGTTGAATATTCAATTTCGACATGCGCTACTTGGGGATAAATGGACCGAGTGGATTCATGTGGTTCAGAGATTGATGACGGTCAACCTATCAGATGAGGAAGACTCATTTCCGTGAAAACTCACAAATTCAGGTGGTTTCTCCGTTAAATCCATGTACGCGGATGTTATAAACACTAGTCCAGTCTTTCGAACCAAATATATTTGGAAGCTAAAGGTTCCTCTAAAAATCAAGATTTTTATATGGTTTTTACACAAAGGTGTAATTTTGACCAAAGATAACCTCGCCAGGCGTCGCTGGCAGGGATGCAAAAAGCATTGTTTCTGTGATAAGGAGAAAACTATTCATCATCTATTCAGATCATGCCCGTTTGTAACACTGTTGTGGCGAACTGTGCATGCGGCGTTTAATCTACCTCCCCCAACTAGTATGACGAATATGTTCGGTAACTCGTTGAGGGGAATTCCCTCCTCGCTTAAGGCACAAATACGTGTCGGTGTTTGTGCTTTAGTTTGGGCATTATGGAATTGCTGTAATGACCTCGTTTTTAACAAATCCAAATTTCCAAACTTTTTGCAGGTCATCTGCAGAGCTATCAGTTTAATCCGTACTTGATCTACCCTACTTCGTGTGGAGGACACAGGATCCACTCCATACGGAAGCGCTCCCCCAACAAGATCAAGAGGACAACAACGTCCATGGCCGGCACACCCACCAAGATGATGAGGGAGGCGGCTGCCGCGGTCGTGCCGGTGCAACAGCAGCAGATGACGGCAGGGTCGTCGGGCGTGGTGGAGTTGGAGGACCTTGGTGCGGACTACCTGGAGGAGCTGCTCTGGGTGTCCGACGAGCCGTCGGCATCGACCATGGCGGTAGGGTATCACCATGGGCAGCACTATGAATATGATGACCAATCTGCACTCGCCAACACGGCGCCGATGCTATTCCCACATTGCTAGTTAACTAGTTGCCTCCCTCGATGGCTCAACTGCCAGATCCTCTGCTTCTGTTTGAGTTTTTTTTTGCGAAAAGAATCCCGATCTATTATAGAAGTTCACCAGAAATACAAAGCACCTCAAACATAATAAAAATTACATCGAGGTTCCTAGACCACCGAACGACCACTACCGCCGCCAGAACGAGCCGCCGACGCGCCGCTGTCGCCACTCCCCTACCGGAGCCGGCTTGACCTTGTCGATGACAGTCGGGAAGTCTTCATGCACGTGCCCCTAAGGACCAGCGTCCTGGAGCCACAGTCGTCGCCGTTGAACCCTTGAATAGATCTGAAGCATCTGATACCAAATCTCGCATTGCGCACGCATGACGAGAAATCCTAACCTCGCTGCCCCAAGGAGACGGCAGGAATCTATGCCGGAGCTCCGTCGAGTACGTTCAGAAGGACGAACTCGAGGAGGGTCGGAGCCCGGAAGACAAACTTGAAGAAGAAACACCGCCATCCGCCCGAGCGCTGCACCTGCGAGGACTAAAAAACCCTAAGCTAAACTACTAGCCGGAGCGGAGCCACCGGGATTCCCCTCCCCGCCACCGGCCGCCAGAGCGGCAGGCAGAGGGGATGCGAATCCACGGGCTCGCCAGCGAAGCTTGGAAGGGACGAGTTTGCCCTAGCCGCCGAGGGGAAGGGGTGGAAACGCTTCGCGTAATTACTAAGGTTTGCTTCTGCTTGAGTTAGTTGCAAATAGTGTCCATCGACAGATCACTGGATCAGTCAGTTTTCCTTCCTTGCAGCTTCTTCTTTTTCTGTTGTCTTGTTGCGCGCCCAGGCAGGCAGGCGGCAACAGCCAACGGCTTGTCTTTGTATGTATGCGGTATGCCTCTCTGTTTCGTACGTACGTGATTAAGATAGTAGAGCAATTATATATGGGTCTCTCTATACAATTATTATTGGGCAGGTTGGAGATGTAGAGTCGAGCATGCACTTCCATTAGCTCCATCAACATATCTATCACGGTTTTTCTCCAACCTCTGCTCTGCTCCGGGGCGAGCAGTTAGGGTTAGCCAGGCGATCAGGAGGCGAGCGGGTCCCTTTGCGTGCCGCCGGCACCGCCGCTGGTTCCCTCTCCCTCCGCCGGCCGCTCCGGCGGCGGGAGGGAGGGGGAACCTCGGATCTGTGCGTCGGGTGGGTTCTCAGTAGGGATAGGGTTGAGGGAGTCGCTGCCGGGGCCGCTGCGGCGGCGTCGCGTTTGAATAAGTTTCCCCGGGCTCCTTTCGCGGTCAGGCGGGGTTCTTGCCTTCGTCTAGGAGCCAGCGGGGTGGGGGATCCCCGGATCTCGTCGAGGTCGCGGGCTATGGTGTCTGGAGGTCGACCGACACTGGCCAGGTTGGTCTTCGGATGGGTGGTGGTTGTGTGGAGACGGAGATTCTTCTTCCTACTCGTTGGTATGATTTTCTACTGCGTTTCTTCTTCCTCTTTCTTTGTGCTACTACTGGAGGGATGTCCTGCTTTGCCCGGGCGGTTGGCCCGGCCGCGGCACCGAAACCGGATCCGAGTTCTCTTCCATCTGGAAGGGGCACATATAGCGGTACTCAAAGCCACAGATGGCGAAGACCGGTGCAGCCGTGTTGGATGCACATGTGTGTCCTTGTCTTTTTGGCACCGGAGCGAAGAAAAGGGGGAGCAGCGTGGCGGCGATTATACCATGGTTGAAGATGATGACCTGCTTGGGTCTGGTTGCAGATTCTTGTGTTGCAGGGGTCTTCTCGCAAGGTTCAGGGATGATGACACATAGCTCCGGAGATTTTCGTGTTTTACTGGTTGTTTTAGGGTGCTCTTTGTTATTCTGATTCATTGTGCGTGTGTTAAGGTGTGCTTGTTCGGGTCAAGGACTTTGTACTATTTTATGATTTGAATACAAGCATACTTTCTCAAAAAAAAAAAAACATATCTATCTACGGCAGGCCGGGTTCACATGCAGCGCAGTTGCACCCACTGCACGTACCTGTGGCTTGCATGTGTCCACCTTCTTATGTCTCGCTGCATGGGGTTGTACTTGTGTGAATGTGGTGGACCTTTTTTTTTCTTTTTGCGAAAGTTTCGGCGCCGATCATATCTTTACCTATATATATAATACTAAAGCACGGAGTGCTTCTGCCCGTATACCCGTTGTCGGCGATTTTGCAGAAAAGCCCCTTTGTTTGTGAGAAATCAACCCGCAGTCCTATTTTTAATGAAAAACCCTCGCGCGTACTGGGCCGCGATACAGCCGAGTGGGCTTCCAGGACGCGTACTGGGCCAGGCTTCGTAAAATCAGGAAAAAAATTGTTGGCGTCATGGGGTATCGAAGTCAGCACCTCATGTACCGAACTAGAGCTACGTAACCAACTGAGCTAATAGCTGTTCGTGATTAGTCCCACCTCGGCCCTTTATATTGAATCCAACCTATTTATATACGTTGACAACTTGACTGAAATATCAAGCAGCCTCTAGGGAATCAAAGAACGGGCAGAATTAGAAGGGAGACCATGAAGGAATTAATTCGGGATGTGATTAGGCTGCTGCCATGCATCCTAAAAGAGGACATAGGGCATTAATCGCAGGAGGTGCATGATTAAAGGAGGGATTATTGTGGGTGGGGCTGGATGGTTTAAAGGAGGACGTTTGCACTGGGGATGGATTGGACGTTTGCAACACCTATGCATGATTAGAGGTTCAGGTAAAGATTATTGGAGGATTATGGGAAACTTTAAATGGTGCATAATGCATAAATTATAGGAGGATTGTGGAAAACTTTAAATGGTGCATAATGCATAAAATTAAAAGAGGACGTTGCACTAAACGGGGATTGCAGTGCGCTTTGCACCCGTATCGGAGATGGATGACATCAAGTGCGACGCACGACCCTTCACCAGGCTACAGAAGCGTGGTAGGACATCAGAAATTAATTAGGACCCTCCTCCCTTACTCTTCTATCAGTTCTGTGCATGATCATTCTACTATTATTCTCGTAAGAATTGGTAATTGGTAAATAAAAGGGAGATGTACCACATGAAAAAAAACGTCTACCCGCGTTTATTCTGAAATGGCGCAGGGCGTCCGAGCGGAAGGACTACTCCATGATGATTCTCAAGAGGAAGAAATCGCCTAACCGGCTGGTGGTCGACGAGACCACCAATGACGACTAATCCATCATCACTCTGCACCCAGACACCATGGACATGCTGCAACTCTTCTGTAGCGACATGGTCCTACTAAATGGATGCGCTGGATATTCTATTCTTCGGAGTTCAAGGCTCGAGACATCATGACATGGCCGACTAGGAAGTAGAAGGGGAGAAGGAGTGGACGACGGTGGCGAACAATTCACTGGGTGGACTGCGCCAAGGCTGACCATCATGCATCTCATCCGACATCCCCCGACTGAACTGATCCCTAACAGACCCCATTTTTTTTGTCCCGTTGCAACGCACGGGCACGTTTGCTAGTAACATAAAAGACACGTACAGGACGCTGGAACTTACACAGCTGTCCACACACAACAGCAGAGAGGACCCCGAAAGAAAAGAAAATTACAAAGAGGTCCCTAGGATCCTCTGAGCTGACCAACACCAGCACCAGCCGTCTACCGCCACCGTCGCCGGAGCTCCCGCAGCACGAAGACAAAGCAGGAAGGCCGCAAACCCGGATCAGGAGGCACTTCATCGCTACAGTGTTAAGAGAAAAGAGGGGAGAGGCGTTGCGTGTTCCACCTCTATTCCCCGGTGCCGCCGTGGGTTCCCTCCTCATCCGCCAGCCGCTCCGGCGGCGGGAGGACGAGGGAACCCCGGATCTATGCGCTCGGGCTGTAAATAGGGTGTGGAGGAGTTTCTCTGTTGCCGGGGTTGAGGTGGGAGTGGCTCTGGCGCGTTTGAGAATAAAGTCCCTGAGATCCTTGCTCCCTCCCGGCGTTGGCGCTCCTGGCGCCGGTGGATCTTCGGGGTTTGGTGCCGAGCGAGGCTGGAGTGGCGGCGGTGACAGCTTCGATTCGGATTTTGGTTCTTCTCCTTCGTCGCCTCTTCGACGCATTCTCCGGCGTCGATCTGGAGGACGGAGAGTCTCTGTACAGGAGATGGCCGGGATCGTGTGCTCAATGGAGCACCGGTGTCGGCTCTTGCAGGGGATTGGCAGGTCCGGCACAGGCTTTGCGGAAGATGGTAGGCGGACCCGGCGGCAATCCGCTGCTTCGGCAGCCGGAGAAGAGGGATCCGGGGTCGGAGTCGTTCCGGGGTTCTCCCCGGCCGACGAGCCACAGAGCAAAGGTTCCCGTCGTGAGTGTGGTGGACCTGGAGTAGCTATCTATCTATCTATCTATTCAGCTTCTTCCTTTTTCAGCACTAATTAATAGCTAAAAAGGAAAGGAAAACAAAAGGCTCCACATCCACCATCTACAAAGACGATCCTTGAGAGTTGAATTTTGCTGTCTTGTCCTAGTTTTTCTTTCACCGCCGCAACCTCGCTCGCTCCTTGTTGTGTTTTCATGCCTCGGTCACTTCGCATTGCTGACCATGGCCGATGCTTCGCCCTCGTTGTAAATCACTTGCGATCTTTCTATTTTGTGGGCTTCCGCTCTCTGCTCTCTTCTACCCCTAAATGCCTTCCGATCAAAAATGGCATTACAATGTCGAGGTAATAGTAATTTGTTTTTTTTTCTCAAAAAAACAAAGTAATTTGTTTGCTTGGATCGTCGTCCTTGTGGAAGCTTCTTATGGCACTTCCTCGATCGAGGCCCCATCAAAAATATTACTCGGGTGGGCTTTCACTCCTCGAAACAGGCTTTCGCCCCGCTTTATATATAAAGCAACAACACAAACAAGGTACACGGCCGAACGATACAAGGTGGAGAGGTAACCCTCTTACAAAGCAGATCCTGAGATAACTGGATCACACAGAACGCGTAGGACTACGCTACCAAAGAAGAATACAGGAAGGACGGAGTACAACGCCACGCTACGCCCTAGCACACCTAAGCTCCACGACAACGCCCTCAGGAGGGAAGACGGCGCGAAGCGTCGCCGCTGTCTTGACCAAACAGACATGGGTTTTCACCCGGAACCCTGGCACGGAGAGAAGAACCACAACGAAGCCTTCAAGAAGAGAGCGGCGCCCGCGAGCGTCGCCATCGTTGGCGCCAAGGCGCGGAACTTTCGCTTGGCAACTCACTCGTGCCACCACGAGGTCTCCAGGGCAACCGCGACGAGCTCAGACTCCTAGCTCCGGATCTGGGCGCCGCCACGGCCACCGACAGAGAACGCACCCGAGCCACCAGACGCTACCCGCTCGCCGCCCACACGACCAAGAGGGAAAGCCACCACCGCCGCCATAGCGCCCGCCGGAGAGCCAACCATGCGGTCCACCATCAGAGGCCGCCGCCCCAGCATCCAAGGTCCGAAACACAACCAACTGCCCCCTTCACGGCACACCCACCACGGTAGGAGGAGCGGAGGCCTCACCATCCGCTCCTAGCCCGGCATCAGTCATCGATTCTAGGTCTGCGCCTCCACGGTAGGAAGCGCCAACACCTGCGTCCCCAGCCAGTCCCGGTGGACCAGGGGGGACACGAACCAGTGACTGCCAACGGCCGTCGCCGAGCAAGCCTAGGCCCTAGCCCTCTGGCCTTGGTCCAGGCGAGCTCGCACAACGCCATGTTCGTGGCCTTCGGCACCGATCCGACGGCCAGTGACGCGATGTCGCGACCACCACCAATGCCCACCGCGCCCGCGAGAAGAAGATCCCTCCACCCACAGGCACCTCCCGGACCGCGCCCAACCTCTCCTTCCCGCAGTAGCAACTCCGCCCGCCCCGTGCTACAAACTGGCCCGCCCGAGCACGGGCCCCCGGTCGGAACCGCCGAGCATGACCGACATACAGCCGCGCACGCCGCAGTCCGGCCAGAAGAGAACGGAGGTCGCCACCACCACCTGCGCCGTCTGCAGGAGCGCCACGACCAGATCCGCAGCCGCCACGACCCCTACAGATCACGCCCCAGCAAGGGAGCCGCAGCAGCCGACGGTCGCCGGACCCAGCCGCAGCCAACGACGCGCCCAAGCTCCACCGACCCTCCAACGCGGCCCCGTCAGATCCAGACCACCGCGCGTCCAGGAATGGGAGGGAGAACGAACGCGCCGCCCAGAGCAGCTACGGCCTCACGCCTGGCCCGCACTGAAGCCGCCCTGAGCACACCGTCCACCAAGGAGCAGACGCCGCGCCGCCGCACCAGATCCGTCGCGCACTCGCCGCCGCGCTCCCACCTGACGCCACGCAACCACCGCGGCTCCCGCGAGCACCCACGCCACCAGGGCGCCCGCACGGGACACCGCCGTCGCGCCCCGCGTCACAGCGCTGCGCCCACGTCAGATCCACCACGGCCCGCGCCACGGAGCACCAAACGGGGAGGAGGGAGAAGCCCTGCCGCTGCCGATGCCGGCCAGGCTTTGCCCGGCGACGCCACCCGGCGGCGGCGGGGGGGAGGAGGCGAGGAGGAGGTCGGGGGCTGGCGGTGCGCTAGGGTTCGCCCGGTTTCTCGCGGGAGAGACGCGGGCGAAGAGCTTTCCTTTTCGTACACGGATTCCAACTCTGTTGGCTTTCACTCCACGTAGACCTTTTTTTAAAAAGAAACAAAGGTGGAAAATGGGATTAAAATGTGGGAGTAAAATTGGTTGCTTTGATTTGATCGCCCTTGTGGAAACTTCTTATGCACTTCCTCTGCCGATCGAGGTCGGTCCCATCAAGGAAAAAAGATACACTATATATGTACCCTCTCTCTGTCTCTGTTATTGTTACCTGGAGTTGTTTATTTATTTGTGGCATGCATCAATCCATCATAATGAGATTGACCAATCCATATTTGTTGACATGAATATACATAATATTGGCGCGCGCGGGGCATGCACGCACGCTTAGTTATTTGGAGTAGCTTAGCTGGCATGATGGCAGAATTTTGACGCAGTCGCGTCAGCGGGGCTGGGCGCCGCTGCTTAACTGCTCTGGTCAGTACGAACCCACACTACACTCGAGTGCTAGCTAACCAGATTAGATTAGATAAAATATATAGGATGGTAGTAGAAGATTGCAACAGATTACGAATTCCGATGCACCACCGACCGACCCGGCCGTTTGCTTGATTGATTCATTAGAAAGAAGATACAGATCAATCTCTGTGTACGCTGACCACGCTCGCCCGTCCGATCGATCAACGGCCCGGCTTTTTGGTCTATATATACTAGAGCGTATTCCTTTCTAGTGTGTATTTGATGGTCTATTTGCGTAATTTAGAGTGTGTCATCTCTTGTTGGTATAGAGTAAAAGATAACTTTGCAACAATTATTATCGTCTATTTTCTTTTCTTATATTTTTTTGAAACGGAGGCAAAAGTTTTGCCTCATCCATTAATTACGAAGAAGAGAGTTGCTCTGTTAATTTGCGGAAAACCTGGCGAAAACCGTTACATGCGGTTCGATCCTTTTATCCATTTTCTTTTCTTACGAAGAAGATCTCCGATTCATATTTCATTCCGTTCGATCCTTTTACTGTTTCGCAGGCCATTGCTCCAATCGACAGGCCAAAACGAAAATAACGCCCACATGCAAGAGGATGGAAGACAAGCAAGGGAAAGAGAAGAACCAAGCTAGAGAAGCGGCGGGACGAACAAGGAGCCCAGCCGCACTCGGACGAAGCGGCACCCCTGCCTGCAACTCAGCTTCAGTGACTTTGTGAAGCAAAGTCACCGAGCGCCTTAGCCCCCAATATCTGCCCCTCATTTTACATCCAACGTACAAGATTCACTCAAGGTGAAAAAGGCTCAGACTTGGCATTTTTCCTGTACGCATAATCTTCTCCATGATTTCAATGTAAAGATGCAGCCCGCTGGAGTTAACTGAAACATATCTGGCCTGCAATTGTAAATGTTTGCTATGCAAACAAAAAATGGGATTATCTTTTTTCTATTGTATGCTTTGCTCCATACAAATTCACTGCTTTTCCTAATTGTAATTGGATTATTGTTTGCCTATTGTATTCGGTTTTGTGCTGTCATACTTGCAGGGGCGGAGCTGGAGCTAATCTTACCCTGATGCACCACTTAACCATGGGGAAAAATTTCAAGCATGGATGCTGCGTTTCATAGCTTGTAATACGGATTACTAAACATAACAGAAGTCGATTTATAAAAACAAAATGCAGCAGTAAAACTGCTTAATATAATGCTAAACAAATGACAAAATTACTTAAATTTCATCACATATCAAGGTTCATTAACCTAAAATATAAAAACTAGAATCAAATTTTCAAGTAGAACATAATAAAAATGCCCAAATCAAAGTACTTAAATTTGCTAAAATTTTAAAAATTACCTTTAGTATAATCTATTTCTCCAAGCCATGAAATACCCAACCACATGATCATTGATGACATTTTCCGTTTCTTCTGTCTCCACATAACAAATAACATCATCACTTAATATTCTATCAATTTCCTTTTGACAGGATCATATTGAATCTCCTCCTCCCAATTCATGTCTTCTAGAGCATCTTGTAACAGTGCATTTCGTTTTAAAAGAAACTGCCCATTATCTGCATTTAACAAATAAAGTTTACAAATGAGATATCAAAAATTGTGAAGCCAATGAAGTACATGTAATTACAAGTTAAAACAATAGCTAATGCCCGACGTTTTGCCCAAACACATACATTTAAATATAGTTAAATAAGGTTTAATCCACTAGCCATAATTTCATACATACAATTGTTGCAACCTAAAAAATATTTAGGACAAACAACATAGAAAAGAGTTAAATTTGAACCAAGAGATGACTGTATTCTAGAAAAAAAATAAAAACACATTGCTATTTTGCCAAGAGAGAGGAAGAGAAAATTAAGACGCGGCGCGTGGTCAAGGGAGGCACGTGGTCGCTGCAGCATTAAGCGTCAGATGTCGTCGGCAAGGCGTTAGGATCGATACTCATCAGGAACAGATCTGTGCTGCCGGCTGCTTCAAATCGTTAGGAACGGATGCTGCAGCGCGTGCGTTCGGATCGATCAGGAACGGATCCGATTCGCAAAAAAAAAAAAAAAAAAAAGAAGAACAGGAACGGATCCGTGCTGCTTCAAATCTTTCGGAACTGATCGATTTGAATCTGATTGATCGTATCGCCGCCGCGCTCGGGACAGAACAGGAGATGAGGAGATGGGATTGGTTTGTTCTTTCGAGTGGAAGACGGTTTTACGCTACAGGAGACGCGGGATGGATAGCTGGCTTCGTGCGTGCATTTTTTTATTTTTATTTTTGAGGGAAAGGCTTCGTGCGTGCATTTTTTTTTATGAGGGAAAGGCTTCGTGCGTGCGTCAAGGCAAGTGCTGCGAGCGTGTATACGTGAGACGTGGGCTGCTGGTAGCGGAGCAAAGGGAGCCTCGTGTGGCTGGTTCAAAGGGCCCTGTAGCACTCTTCCTGGCCCACCCTGATGCACTGGGCCAAATACCTGATATTTAGCACTAATTTTTTTTCCGGACCCTGTAGCCTGTGCCACAGGCTCAGCCCAAAGGGCTCCGCCCCTGATACTTGGATCTAAAGTGTTGGGCTGTCAGTTTTCTATTCTTTAATGTAATTGGTTTTTGCAAACCAAGAGGTAGAGACAGCTGCTGCTATACAACTCACTGGGTCTGTAATGTTCTTTAATGTAATTGGTTTTTGCAAACCAAGAGGTAGAGACAGCTGCTGCTATACAACTCACTGGGTCTGTAATGCCTTGAGAGAATCCTATGCGTTGGATGTAAAATGAGGGGCAGATGTTGGGGGCTAAGGCGCTCGGTGACTTCGCTTCACCAAGTCACTGAAGCTGAGTCCTGCAAGATCTAGGGTGTGTTTGTTTGGGCTGCAACTTTCATAGCTGCAGCTGCAACGGCTCCGGCTGGAAGGATCAGCTATAGCTGCTAGCTGCGGCTGAAAGGTTGGAGCCGAGATGCAGGCGTTTGGTAGTTGTGCTGTAGCAGCTGCGGCCGGTGCAGAAACATGCTGACATGACTAGAATGCCCTCTGTTGTTATGTAGATTGGGTTTAAGTGCTGATTGTACTATTATAACTGTAAATGACTCGATTAAGAGTTGTTTTTGCTGCAGATTGCCAGTTTTCACAGTTTTTAACTAAAATTACAATTGTTTGATGTCATAGGCAGTGTATTTAAACGATTTTGACATATTATATCAAACCATCTCTTATGAATTCGCATGAATTTATATAAAGTTTGCAGTATGTATATAACTGTAAATTACACCATTTTGTAATATGAACTCTGGACACGCCACGGGTAGAGCGGTAGGGGAAGCATGGACAACACTCCACATGCATGAGCTGTCCGTCACGGTGGCTCCGCTCATACGCCGCCGCGCAGGCGGCACTACAGGGAGGCGGAAAAGTCAAATCCTATGGGGCTCAGGTCCCTCCATTAATTAATTTCTAATAAGGAGTTTAGTGGCCGTAGATATGCTACTCGATCCATCGGTTAACTGCATATTACTTGGTAATTTATATTAGTATAGTACACAGTCCATTAACCGCTGCATATCAAGTCGATCGATCGATGGCGTGACAGCTAGCTAGACGAGAGCGATGCATGGATTGGAGCACAAAATATCTCTGAGTTTCGATCTGTAGATAGGAAATGCTAACCGGCCTGCTGCATGTACAAGATGGATGATTGGTTGATGGATGAAGGAGGGAGGGAGGTAGTACTCTTCTGTTGGTAGATGGATGCAGTAGTGCAGCAAGTAGGCGCTGCTGATCCGTCGCCGGTCTGGTCGGCCAATTCCATTCCATTCGATTCCATTGTGTAACTCGACCGTAGCATGCAGCAACTAGCTAGCAGAATCAATCCAGTCCAATCCAATCCAGCATGCTTTGTGTCGTGAGTATTTCGCTGACAGTAAGTATGGGGGTGTAGATGGAGGAGCGTAGAGCGTATTGGATGATCAGATGGGTATACACGTAAGGATTTACCAAGGTTCGGGCTCCCTGTATGAGGGATAACACCCTACTCCTGCTGCTAAGTTTTTCTTCTTGCGTATAAGGGTACAAACGTAGCGAACCCTCGGCCAGGTGCCCTAGCCATGCCTTATATAGGTCCGGCATGGCTAGAAGCTACAACGGCCGGCAGAATTAATGTCACAAGTGATGGCTCATTGAACGCCGACTGTTTATATTGCTACTTATTACATGTTGTAACACCTAATTTAATGGACGAGGATTTGGAGCTCTCGGGTGCTCCGCACCCCTATACGAACAATTCGTTCAAAAAAATACCGAGAAATTTGAAAAAAAACCTGGGATTTTGGGATATCAAACGTGGGTTCCCGATCTACTCCCGTCTGAAATTTCGTGAAAAAATACCAGGAAACGTATTCGTGGCAAAAAAGACAAAAATTTCCTATGTATAGAAAAACACTGTTTGGGTAGATTTTTGTTCGGACAGTATGTCCTTCGCCACAGATACGTTTTTTGGTATTTTTCCACGAAATTTCACACGGAAGTAGATCGGGAACCCAGGTTTGATATCCCCAAATTTCAGATTTTTTTGATTTTTTGGGTATTTTTTACGATTATTTTTCGTATAGGGGTGCGGAGCACCCGAGAGCTCCTGTGTATTTTCCCTAATTTAATGCCTAATAGAGCGCCGTAACGCTCGCCTTCATGGCACGTCCCTTGACCTGCCGAATGATCCGACTGGCTTCTTCACCACCGGCTGGACCGCGACCTATGGTGCCGCTGTATTGAGCCCTGTAGTTCCTGGGCCTGGGCCTTTATCTGGGTCGACTGTCGCCGTGGGCCTACCCGGTGGGGATTCCCTCGTCAGTAACCCCCCGAGTCCGTCAGGGTCTCGTTGCGAAGACCGTCTGTGCCCTCCATGGAACAGATTCCGACTGACAGCCGGACCGGAAGCGTGACTGGATTGCTCGTAATGAGGACCCGATGGACTCCAAAGAGCATACCTGAAAGGTTATTATGAACAAGCAGTGGAAAGACATGGTGATATCCAACAATCTCTTTGGAAGAGGATGGCTAGAGGCCCGCATGGAGGCATATCATGAATTCCGAGTGAAGACTATTGGTGCCTGGGCTTATCCGGATCGAACGGTGCCAGCCGCTGTCCTTAGGAGGAGCACCTTTCAGCCTTCCGACTCAGAACCGAGTCTACGAACTTCGGCATTTGTTCTATGCAAGGAACCAACCTGTGCCACGCAGGACACCGAGTTCGCCCCTTGTTCTGGGTCTCACCGAGTAGTCTAATAACCCTGCTGAGGCTGACCATCAGCACCCAAATGTAGAACTGATATGCTCTGAGTATGCAGCTTGTGCCACCGGGGATGTCTTCGTGCAGTTGGCACGGCAAAAGGTTGGCCCGGGATTGACCCAGCGACTGTCCATGATGCCACCTGGTCCAGCCGAACGCAGCCGAAGCCGGCTGGAAAAGGTGCGAAGCATCGCATCTGTGGATGACATCACAACAAATCTTTTGAGTTGTCACATTAGATCCCCGCATTGAATGCTCCGAATCGACCAGTCTGCAACGTTATCTCCTTGAGTTCCGCGCGTGGTAGGCGTGGACCAATTGAACGTTTGCTTGGGGAAACGGATTTGTGATGATGACGCCTTGGGTTTTGCGCGGGTAGTGTGCGTAACAGCCGTTTCGGCTTCGTGGTGACGCCACGCGTTGTCAGACCCCGGATTCGGAACTATTCCAGATCTAACTTGTTGAGCCAAATCTAGAATAGGAACGAATCTGTAGTCCTGCCCTCAACGTGTGCTTTCATATCATACACGTGCTAGCACACGCTTTCGGGTATTCGACGTCGTTTATATCATCACAGAACTCAAATGGTAATATAAATTAAACGGGGCTCACAGGAGCTAGATCTATTTATTACAACCAGAGACCAACATGGCCCAACATTACGTCTTCCATGATAAAGGTGCAAATGATCTGTCTATAGACAAGAAGCAAAGGGCCTAAGAGGACTGAAGTAAACGACGTCCCGCCCACAGGGCCTTAGGCTGCCACCTGGGAACCTCTATCTACTCATCACGAGCCAGCTCAACGAAGTAATCGTCATCGAAGTCGGAGAAGCCCTCTGCAGCAATTATGTTTGAAAAGCAAGGGTGAGTACATAACGTACTCCGCAAGATTTACATCAGATTTATGCTACATATGCATTCTTCTCAAAATGGGGTGTGGTTAAGCGGCGACAAACACTAGCATTCTATAGAGACACGCTACGACTTGTGTCTATCAGAGATAAGGTAAGAGAGCATGAACAAGATAAGATAGTGGTATAGAACAACTACTCTATCCACCTAGCTAACTGCAATCGTAACATAGCCTTGCATTCCCCTTCGCATCACCCACGAAGAAGAATCCCCAAGTCACTTACACGTTTGGCATGTTTTAATTATTTAGGTTAAAGTTGTCTATGAACTTGTACAGAATCTCCAAGCCGTCCATAACCGCGGACACGGCTATTCGAATAGATTTAACCCTGCAGGGGTGTACCACTGTTAACCCGTAACGTGGCTATCGCTCTTAATGACATGTGCAAAGCACATAATTTTAGGAAATCACACCTTCATTTGGGTATGTCGGCAGAGTGAGATAGCCCACGACACTTCCCTAACCTACAAACAAGTCCAAGGAGCCACCCAACTAGGTTGTACCCGAATCATGAGTCCGGCCGAAGCTCCGAGTCGGAACCAACCGTTGCGTGGACGGCGAAGGTGGCAAGAGCCTCACGGGATAACCCCTTGTCGGGCCGCAATCCCTATATGTAGGCAACGGCTAGTCAACCCATCCATTAAAACATAAATATAACATTGGTAACATAAATGTGTAACATGCGTATGCCAAATGGAAAGCCCGAACTAAAGTGGCCCCTGTACAGGTCTGAGGTCTTAGGTAGTAAGCCATGAGAGGGGCCCATCTCCCCCCAACGAGAGATTGGCATGCTCATCTTGGATCAAAATAACAAGAACTTGGCGCCTATGGCGGCTCGAGTGGAACAAATCACCGATGCTCTAAGCATGGCCTTCCACAGTTGCCTTTATTACTTAGCATTATAATTATTTTCAGAAACACAACATAAATGTATCAGAGCCAGGTTCAACTACCCATAAGCAGGATAAGCAGGTAATAGCATGGTAAAGCATAAAATCCTAAGCATGCATACAACTACATGGCAGGCTGAACATGGATTCTAAAACAAGCAGGCAAGTAGCCGGGTATTGCAACTGATCCTCAGGAACGGCATCAGAAACAGGATCGTAACCGTACTCGTAAGTAGCGTCGTCAACAAAGTCAGCGGCAGGATCTACCGATAAGAAGCAAAACCGGCAAAAGGAAATAAACAATTAAACATGAGCAATTTATGCAATGCACAAACATCATGATGCATGCCCATTTAAGGTGTTTGAATTGGCTACAACAATGCTACTCAAATTAAATGGAGTTGGAATCATTATAAAAGAATAATTCCATAAAAGCTCCATATGCAATTAAGGTTTAATTAAGATAATCCTAAAAATAAAATTTAATTATCTTAATCACGCATGAAAATGACATATTAATGATCTATGCATTTTTCTGATCAAAATGGATATATAATTTGTATTTTTCTGAGTTGAAATGAATTAGTTATGAATTATGCAAATGTAAAATGAATTATTGCAATTTAATTAAATGCACGAAAATTAACATTCTCAAAAGTGAAAACTAATGGCAGATTTGGATTCCTCACATTTTTCTGATAAAGATTCATATATCATTTACCAGATTTGGATTTAAAATGGCAAAGATATGAATTATTTGAATTTCAAACATTTTCTGGAATTATTTTCATTCGAAAAAGAATTTGGAAAAACTCCGGAGAGTTTTCTCATGCGCGCAAGCCTAGGCACAGATGCTGACCAGTGGGCAAGGCCGCTGACTGGGCGCTGCCACGGCGCGCAGCGCGGTGCGGGGTTTCTCACCGAGGACGGTGCTAGCCAGTGCCGCTGACGGGTGGGGCCCTTCATCCACGTGTGCACGGTCAGAGATGGGCCCGGGAACCACATGTCGGTGGCTGGAAAAATCAACGAAAAAGGGGTGCGTTTACTTGCGCCGGCCGGCATTCGATCCTGCGACCTGACTGTCGGATCCAGATTGGACGACCAACGAGCTACGAACGTTTTTGCGTCTGAGGAGGAGCTCGATCATTTTCGACCTAGCAGGTGTGGGCGACGGGGCCCATGAATCAGTGACCCATCTCGCGGTGGCACGCCAGATTCAAACGGGCAGAGGCGACGGAGGCTCACCGGCGGCGGCTCCAACAACCAAAGCTCACGGCGAAGGACGTTTTCAAGACCTACATGACAGCCCGCGTCTGCTGGTGCCACGAGCACGACCTAAGGAAGATGGGATCGTCGCCGACAGCGACGTCCCGCGGCTCAGTGTACGTGCGTGTGGTGCGACCTAGTCCAAACCCGAGCGATCTGAGCCACGCAAAATACACTACGAGTGCGTGCGATGCTGGCTGTGCCACGTGCAGGACCCAGAGGCCACCGGAACGTCGCCGGTGACATGGCCGTGCATGGCGGAGCTCGGCTCTAATGGCTGATGACGCTACAGTGCAGAAAAATAAGGGTAGGAGAGGGCTTTTGATCGCAAGCTCACCGTGAGTTTGCTGGTGTTGTCGTTCGGGCCGGGGGAGGACGAGGTTTGCCGAAATTTGGAGAAGACGCCAACGGCCGTACGGGAAGAAGACGAGGAAGACGACGCAGGTAGTCATACTTGGGTTGATTCCTTGCGGGTAGTAGACGAAGAAGACCTCACAGAACCCTCGGACAAGCTCTCCGGAGTCGAGGAGGATGGTGGCTACGCTAGAGCGCGAGCCATGGCGACGACGGTTTTCGGCTTTGCGTGGAGAGGAAGAAAGAGGAGGGGCGCGGCTACCCGGGAGCAACCTTTTATGGGCAGAGGAGCTAGGGTTCGCCGGGGAGCGGGGGCGCGTGGTCCCGGTGGGGTGCGGGGTGTCACGCCGTGCGCGTGCTCGTGGGGGAAGAAGACGACAACGGAGTGAGCAGTTGGGTTGGGCTGGGCCGGCTGTGCGCGGGAAAAAGGAGAGGAGCGGCCGAGCACTGTTTCAAAGTTTTCTCTTTTTCTATTTCCAGAAAATAGGTGAGGCTAGATTCAAAATTATTTGGAGGTCCAAATGGACTCCAAATAATTTGAAATTTAAAATGTGGCATCTCTGAATTATTTCAAAGCTCCACAAAAAAAATCAGGCCATTTGGAAAATATTTTATTGTTTTTTTATTTGATATTGAAGTGAGTTAGAACTAGTACTATGTGATAGAATTGTGGTAAAAAGCTGAAATAATTTGTGGGGTCTCAGAATATTGTAAGAACAACATGTGCAAAGCTTGGGCCTCTATCTCGTAGCAGAACATGAAAAAGGAACATGGTGCTTTTAATACCAAAATAATTATAATGACAAATTAAGTTTAGGCTTTGAGTGTTTGATGTTATGGGGATATAATTGAGTCCAATGCATGATGCTATGATGTCATGATAACATGATGATGCAGAAATAAAAATAGTAAGCAAAATTGTTGTAGGCATTACCCTGGGTTGTTACAATCGACCCCCCTCGAAGGAATCTTGCCCTGCGATTCTAAGAAGAAGTGAAGAGGTCGGGATACTCAGATCGGAGACGATCTTCCTACTCCCATGTTGCTTCTTTCTCGGAATTGTGAGACCACTGGACTTTAAGAAACTTGATGCTCTTGTTGCGTATGCGATGTTCAGACTCATCAAGTATGCGGATGTGATGCACTTGGTAGGAGAGGTCTTCACGGAGATCAATCATCTCATGTTCAACAGCACGGACTGGATCTTTGAAGCACTTCTTGAGCTGAGATACATGGAAGACATCATGTACCTTTGAGAGGTTCGGAGGAAGTTCCAGCTGATAGGGAACTTCTCCATGCCTCCCATGTATCTTGAAAGGACGAATGTATCGCAGAGCCAGCTTGCCCTTGATACCAATGCAGTGAGTACCCCTCAGCGGAGTAACACGGAGATAAGGTGTGTCAACAGGTGCATATTTCATATCACGGTGCTTGCTGTCATAGTAACTTTTCTGACGAGATTGAGCTGCTTCCAAGTTCTCGTGAATGACGCGGACCTTTTTTTCAGCTTCTTGGATAATATCTGAACTAAAGAGTTGGCGTTCACCGGTTTCAGACCAGTTGAGAGGAGTATGGCATTTGCGACCATAGAGGACCTCAAAAGGAGCCATGCCAACACTGGCTTGGTAGCTGTTGTTGTAGGTGAACTCAGCGAAAGGAAGGCAATCCTCCCATTTCATGCCAAAAGAGATAACACAAGCACGAAGCATATATTTAAGAATTTGATTGACTCTTTTGACTTGACCGCTAGTCTGAGAATGGTAAGTGGGGCTGAAAAGAAGGTTAGTTCCCATAGCCTTTTGAAAACTTTCCCAGAATTTGGAAGTGAAGATACTTCCATGATCAGAGCTGATTTCGAAAGGAACACTGTCGAGAGAAATGATTCTGGAAGTGTAGAGTTCTACCAATTGGCTAGCAGAGATAGTTTCTTTAACTAGAAGGAAGTGAGCAACCATGGACAGATGATCGATAACCACAAAGATGGCATCATTGCCCTTGCGGGACTTTCGAAAGCCAGTGACAAAATCCATTTCGATCTTGTCCCACTTCCATTGGGGAATTTCCAAGGGTTGAAGTATGCCAGCAGGTATTTGATGTTCTGCCTTGACACGGCAACAGACGTCGCAGTCAGAGACATAGCGAGCAATATCATGCTTCATCTCGGCCCACCAGTATCTGTCCCTGAGATCATGATACATCTTGGTGCTTCCAGGGTGGATGGAGAGAGGGGTGTCATGGGTACTTTGAGGATTTTCTCCCTCATGTCCCACGTCTTGGGTACTACGAAGCGACCTTCAAAGAGGATGTTTCTCTGATCATCAAAGGAGAAATTCTTGGCCCTGCCGTTGACCATGTCACCCTTGATTTTGTTGACACCGTTCTCAATGAGTTGAGCAGTTTGAAGTTGTTTGTTGAATTCTGAAGTAATTTCCAAGTTGGCAAGGTTGCCTCGCGGAAAAAGTTCAAGATTCAGCTTGCGGAATTCTTCATGAAGAGGTGGTTGGCTTTGCTCAATCATGAGGTTATTGCAATAGGATTTGCGGCTCAGTGCGTCAGCCATGACATTCGCCTTGTCGGGAGTAAAGGAGATTCCTATATCGAAGTCCTTGATGTTCTCGATCCAGCGTCTCTGTAGGAGGTTCAGATCAGGCTGAGTAAAGATGTGTTTGAAACTTTGGTGATCGGAATAGATCTCACAACGATTACCAAGGAGGTAATGTCGCCAAACTTTAAGAGCGTGGACAGCAGCTGCAAGCTGTAGATAATGAGTGGGATATTTCAGCTCATGTGTTTTCAACTACCGAGAGGTGTACGCCACAATA
Organism: Elymus sibiricus; assembly: GCA_039707655.1. NCBI lineage: Eukaryota > Viridiplantae > Streptophyta > Magnoliopsida > Poales > Poaceae > Elymus > Elymus sibiricus. The sequence continues at coordinate 1,430,786 of CM077670.1, read as the reverse complement.
TGACGTTCTTGCATGAGAACGGCACCAAGGCCCTGACGAGAAGCATCACAATAGATCACAAAGGGTTTGGAAGTATCTGGAGGAACAAGGACTGGAGCAGAAACGAGTTTATCTTTCAGAGTCTGGAAGCTCTCATCGCATTTGGAAGTCCATTGGAATTTCTTGTCTTTCTTGAGAAGATCGGTCAAAGGCTTGGCAAATTTGGAGAAGTTCTCAACGAAGCGACGGCAATAGCTAGCCAGTCCAAGGAAACTCCAAACTTGCTTCACTGTCTTGGGTGGAGTCCAATCAAGAATGGCCTGGACCCGCTCTGGATTTACGGCAATGCCTTCAGCAGAGATGACATGCCCTAGATAGTTCACTTCAAAAAGCCAGAACTCACACTTGGAGAACTTGGCATAGATGCGATGCTAGCGAAGCTTCATCAAAACGAGTCTGAGATGTTCAGCATGCTCTTCTTCGGTCTTGGAATAGATGAGGATATCATTGATGTAAACCACGACAAACTTGTCGAGGTACTCCATGAAGACAAAGTTCATCAGGCGAGAGAAGGTGGCAGGAGCATTGGTGAGACCAAAAGACATGACGATGTACTCGTAGAGGCCATAGCGAGTGGTGAAAGCTGTTTTCAGAATGTCCTCCTCTTGAATTTTGATTTGGTGGTCCTAGCCTCAAGTCTAGTTTGGAGAAGACTTTCGCACCGGCTAATTGGTCAGAGAGGTCATTGATACGAGGAAGAGGATATTTATTCTTGATCGTTCGCTGATTAAGAGGACGATAATCAATGCACAACTGATCAGTACCATCCTTCTTCTTCACAAAGAGAGTAGGGCATCCCCATGGAGATGAGTTGGGGCGGATGAAGCCCTTTTCTTCCTACTCAATGAGTTGTTTCTTGAGCTCAGCCAATTCTTCCGGACCCATCTTGTATGGATGTTTGTGAATAGGAGCGGTTTCCGGTTCCAGTTTGATAACGAACTCTATGGCCCTATCAGGTGGCATTCCTGGCAGTTCCTCGGGAAAAACAACTGGAAAGTCGCAAACCACCAGCACAGTTTCAATGGCACGGAGAGGATTAGCATTCAAAGCATAGAGTTGGACTGAAGGAGTATGGGAAGAGAAGTAGACTATCTGGCCAGAGGGATGAGAGAGTTTGACAGACTTTGTGGCACAGTCGATCACAGCGTTATTGGCGGTCAGCTAGTTCATACCAAGAGTGACATCATTGTCGGAGGATCGAAGGGCGACAAGAGAAGCGAGAAATATTTGGCCTCCAATCACTATCTCATTCCCATGACTTACCACGGCAGAGCGGAACTCGGATCCAGGGGTACAGATCCTTAAGGACGTTCCCAAGGGTTCAAAAGGTATCTCATCTAAGGTGGTGGATTTTGTAGAGAAGAAAGAATGGGATGCACCAGAATCAAATAGCACTTTAGCGAAAATAGAGTTCACAAGTAAGGTACCAAGTACGACGTCGGTGGCAGTCTCAGCTTCTTCTGCGTTGACGTGGTTGATGCGGCCTCTTCCCACAGCAGGCTTGTGGTTGTTGTGGAAAGCCCGCGGTGGAGGAGGGGGAGCACGGACCATCGCCTGTGTCGAAGTAGGGTGAGGAGGTGGTGGTGGTGGAGTGATCCGGTTCTGCGGGCAAACGTTGCAGTAGTGCCCGGGCATTCCATGCTTGAAGCAGGTAGCTGAGGTAGGGTGTGGAGCTACAGGCCCGGGCTGCTCTCCAGGCGCAATTGCTGGCTGAGGTGCGCGAGGAGCAGTGAAGGATGGCCTGGGGCGAAAGGAGCACGAGCGAAGGCGCCAGTCGGAACCCACATCCGATGCTTCTGAGAGACCACGGATGGGTTGGAGGAGGAGCCATGACCACGGGCATACTTGCGTGACTCTTCTAACATAGCATTGCCATGCTCGACCTTGATAGTCATGCCACCAGACCTGTGAAGGTGGGTGGTTTGAAGAGGTTGAGCGCATGCTTGATGAGCGGGTTCAGCCCACGGCGGAACCTATCCTGCTTTCTGGCATCAGTTGAAACCTCATCTCCTGCATAGCGAGCAAGGTGGATGAACTCACGGTTGTACTCATCAACAGACTTGTTGCCCTGAGTAAGCCTGAGAAACTCTTCTTTCTTCTTTTCCATCAGATCATGTGAAATGTGGTAAGCTCGGAAGTCCTTAAGGAAGTCGTCCCAAGGAGTCACTGTGCCTGGAGGACGCATCTCTTGATGGTTCTCCCACCAAGCAGCTGCTGCACCCTGAAGCTGGTATGGAGCGTAGGTGACGTAGTCCTCAGGGGCCACTCGAGCGCTGACCAACGAACGCCGGATCCCATGAATCCAGTCATCCGCATCTAGAGGCTCAGCAGAGAAGTTGTAGATGGGCAGCCTGATGCTGAGAAAGTCGTTGAGTGAGACACGAGCCCAGTTGCCATTGTTCCCCTAGGGCTGATGGTTGCCTGGATTGGTGTTATGCGCGATGCGCTCCAGCATCAGCGCCATAGCCTAGCGGTTTCGCTCCATCTCAAGTAGCAGTTGCGCCAACATGGGCGGTGGTGGTGGAGGCTTCTATGAACCCTCAGTCTGCTGGGTGCGAGTGTTAACCATCGTGATGACAACATCAAGGGTTAATTCAACAATTGCATATATGCTAATTATGTGCACGAAAAGATTAATCCTAGATAGAACAAACAGGTAACATTGGAGTAGTCATGGATAATACTCAAAGTACACCATACATGGTTCAAGTACATCTCTGAGGATAGAAGCTGGAATAGATAACCACAAAACATCCATCATTGGTCATACCCCACACATGACACAGGAAGGTATGACATCTATGGAGCTAGCATGCCGGGAAGCCTGGGTTGGGTATGGTATCCTGGTAACTCTAGAGGTGACTACGGAAAAATGCAAGCATCTGGATCCTGGCGACTGTGAGGAGACGGACGAGGGAGTGGCCATGCCTCACATGAGAAGTAAGGACCCAGCTCTGGACTATGGCCTCCAGCATCAGGTAAGGCCAGGTGAGGTGGAAACTTAGTCTGCTCCGGGTAGAGGACAACAGGGGTGATGTATCCGGCATCAACTGCGGCAGAGAGGTGTACGAGGGCATCCCACAGACGCTCACGGGTGGCAAGCAACTAGAAGCAGAGTGCTCATGAGTAACTGTCCAGGTCCTGTGTCAGCTGAACCAACTGGTGCATCGGGTACGGCTCGTTGCAAGCGTCGAGGTGTACGGTGAAGTGGCGTCCTGCCTCTCCTCTGTAACCACTCAGTATGTAGCGGAACGGAGAGTGGTTGAGGACAGGGTACTCTGCGTGGAGGAAGGTGAGGCAGATGTAAGCAGCATCTTGCACTGCCATGTCGACGGTGACTCCGTAGCCGACGGCATGGTGAATCGGGTCATGGTGGAAGTAGCTGCAGTAGTTGGGGTAGATGTGGATCTCGGCTCGAAAGTACTGGTTGAAGTCATGGTGGACCTCGTACACCACGTACTCTAGAAACCAACGGAACCCGATGTAGTCCATGGTTTCAATGAGCATGGCTCGGTGGCCCGTGGTAATGACACAACGGGTCAGACGGACGACCTGGTCGTGAGGCATCTGCAATGGGAAGATTGCAAATGTCAGATGTTGGAATCAAAAAGGATGATGGAGTTAGCATTCTCGTACATTTCATGAAAACACTTGGAATTGATTATGGAATCAACATTCGAAAGCGGAAGCAATATTGTACAATGGAATGGATCCTAAAGGTCTAAGTATTCCCAAACCCCGAGAATTCCTAAGTGTTCGAAATTGAATGGAGTTGACAGAGTAAAATCCTATACACAGAGGCAAGGTAAGAAGTAAAAAGGATCCTACACACTCACTCCCTACCTATATAGCTAGAAAATAAGTTTGCTGGCTAAATGACCAGTAGTAGGCTCCTACAGGCAGTACTGCTCTGATATCAACTCTGTCAGACCCCGGATTCAGAACTATTCCAGATCTAGCTTGTTCGGCCAAGTCTAGAATAGGAACGAATCTGTAGTCCTGCCCTCAACGTGTGCTTTCATATCATACACGTACTAGCACACACTTTTGGGTATTCGATGTCCTTTATATCATCATAGAACTCAAATGGTAATATAAATTAAACGGGGCTCACAGGAGCTAGATCTATTTATTACAACCAGAGACCAACACGGCCCAACATTACGTCATCCATGATAAAGTGCAAATGGTCTGTCTACAGACAAGAAGAAAAGGGCCTAAGAGGCCTGAAGTAAACGACATCCCGCCCACAGGGACTCAAGCTGCCACTTGGGAACCTCTATCTACTCGTCGCGAGCCAGCTCAACGAAGTAATCACCATCGAAGTCGGAGAAGCCCTCTACAGCAATTAAGTTTGAAAAGCAAGGGTGAGTACATAACATACTCCGCAAGACTTACATCAGTTCTATGCTACATATGCATTGTTCTCAAAAGGGGATGTGGTTAAGAAGCAGCAAGCACTAGCATTCTATAGAGACACGCTACAACTTGCGTCTATCAGAGATAAGGTAAGAGAACGTGAACAAGATAAGATAGCGGTATAAAACAACTACTCTATCCACCTACCTAACTGCAATCGTAACATAGCCTTGCATTCCCCTTCGCATCACCCATGAAGAAGAATCCCCAAGGCACTCACACGGTTGGCATGTTTTAATTATTTAGGTTAAAGTTGTCTATGAATTTGTACAGAATCTCCAAGCCGTCCATAACCGCGAACACCGCTATTCGAATAGATTTAACCCTGCAGGGGTGTACCACTGTTAAACCGTAACGTGACTATCGCTCTTAATGCCATGTGCAAAGCACATATTCCTAGGAAATCACACCTTCATTTGGGTATGCCGGTAGAGTGAGATAGCCCATGACACTTCCCTAGCCTACAAACAAGTCCAAGGAGCCACCCGACTAGGCTGTACCCGAATCATGGGTCTGGCCGAAGCTCTGAGTTGGACCCAACCGTTGCGTGGACGGCGAAGGTGGCTAGAGCCTCGCGGGATAACCCCTTGCCGGGCCGCAATCCCTATATGTATGCAACGGGTAGCCAGCCCATCCATCAAAACATAAATATAACATCGGTAACATAAATGCGTAACATGCGTATGCCAAATGGAAAGCCTGAACTAAAGTGGCCCCTGGACAGGTCTGAGGACTTAGGTAGTAGGTCATGAGAGGTGCCCATCTCCCCCCAACGAGAGGTTGGCACGGTCATCTTGGATCAAAATAACAAGAACTCGGGGCCTAGGGTGGCTCGAGTGGAACAAATCACTGGTGCCCTAAGCATGGCCTTCCATCGTTGCCTTTATTACTTAACAATATAATAATTATTGCCAGAAACACAACATAAATGTATCTGAGCCAGGTTCAACTACCCATAAGCAGGATAAGCAGGTAATAACATGGTAAAGCATAAAACCCTAAGCATGTATACTACTGCAAGGAAGGCTGGACATGGATTCTAAAACAAGCAGGCAGGTCATGCTGGGACAGGTGAACAAAGGCAATATAACTGGAAGACAAAATCTGGCCATGCAAGGATAGGTAACAGGGACCAACTACAGCATCGCAAACCTAGTGCCTGAAATAGGGAGAAGCATAGGTAAGGCATGTTCAAGGGGGTTTGCTTGCCTGGTGCTACCGTAGCTGGGCACTGCAACTGATCCTCAGGAACGGCTTCAGAAACAGGATCGTAATCGTACTCGTCATCAACAGAGTCGGCGGCGAGATCTAGCGATAAGAAGCAAAACCGGCAAAAGGAAACAAACAAACATGAGCAATTTATGCAATGCACAAACATCATGATGCATGCCAATTTAAACTGTTTGAATTGGCTACAACTATGCTACTCAAATTAAATGGAGCTGGAATCATTATAAAAGAATAATTCCATAAAAGCTCCATATGCAATTAAGGTTTAGTTAAGATAATCATAAATAGCAAATTTAATTGTCTTAATCATGCATGAAAATGACATATTACTGATCTATGCATTTTTCTAATCAAAATGGATATATAATTTGTATTTTTCTTGAGTTGAAATGAATTAGTTATGAATTCTACATATTTAAAATGAATTATTGGAATTTAATTAAATGCACGAAAATTAACATGGTCAAAAGTGAAAACTAAGGGCAAATTTGGAATCCTCACATTTTTCTGATAAAGATTCATATATCATTTGCCAAATTTGGAATTAAAATGGCAAATCTATGAATTATTTGAATTTCAAACATTTTCTGGAATTATTTTCATTCGAAAAAGAGTTTGGAAAAAGTTCGGAGACTTTTCTCATGCATGCGAGCCTAGCCACAGACGCTGACAAGTGGGCCAGGCCGCTGACTAGCCACTGATGTGGCGCGCAGCGTGGTTTGGGGTTTCTCACCGAGGACGGTGCTAGCCTGTGCCGCTAAGGGCTGGGGCTCTTCTGCCACATGTGCGCGGTCAGAGATGGCCCTGGGACCCACATGTCAGTGGCTAGAAAAATTGACGAAAAAGGGGTGCATTTATTTGCGCATGCCGGGATTCGATCCCGCGACCTGACGGTTGGATCCTTATCGGACGACTAGCGAGCTTGGAACGTGTTTGCATCTGAGGAGGAGCTCGATGCTATTTGACCTAGCTGGCGCGGGGGACGGGGCCCATGAGTCGGTGACCCATCTTGCGATGGCACGCTGGATTCAAACGGGCAAAGGCGACGGAGGCTCGCCGGCGGCTGCTCCGACAACCAAAGCTCATGCCGGAGGACGTTTTTGAGGCCAACATGATAGTGCGCATCTGCTGGTGCCACGAGCATGACCTAAGGATGACGGGATTGTCGCCGACAGTGAGGTGCCACGGTGGACGTGCTCGGTGTACGTGCATGTGGTGCGACCTAGTCCGAACCCGAGCAATCTGAGGCACGCAAAATACACTACGTGTGCATGCGGTACTGGCTGCGCCACGCGCAGGACCCAGAAGCCATCGGAATGTCGCCGGTGACATGGCCAGGCATGGCGGAGCTTAGCTCTAATGGCAGATGACGCTACGGTGCAGGAAAAATAGGGGTAGGAGAGGGCTTTTGATCGCAAGCTCACCGTGAGTTTGCTGGTGTCGTCCTTCGGGCCGGGGGGGGGGGGGACGAGGTTCGCCAGAGTTTGGAGAAGACGCTGACGGCCATAGGGGAAGAAGATGAGGAAGAGGACGTAGGTAGTCGGACTTGGGTCGATTTCTTGCGGGTAGTAGCCGAAGAAGACCTCGCGGATCCCTCGAACAAGCTCGCCGGAGTCGAGAAGGACTGTGGCTACGCTGGAGCGCGAGCCATGGCGACGGCGGTTTTCGGCTTTGCATGGAAAGGAAGAAAGAGGAGGGAAGCGGCTACCTGGGTGCGACGGCGTGCGAGGGGAAACCCTAGGAGGCCTGAGGGCAACCTTTTATGGGCAGGGGAGCTAAGGTTCGCCGGGTAGCGGGGGCACGTGGTCTCGGCGGGGTGCGGGGTGTCACACCATGCGCGTGCTCGCGGGGGAAGAAGACGACAACAGAGTGAGCAGTTGGGGTGGGCCGGGCTGGATGTGCGTGGGAAAAAGGAGAGGAGCAGCCTAGTATTGTTTCAAAGATTTCTCTTTTTCTATTTTCAGAAAATAGGTGAGGGTAGATTCAAAATTATTTGGAGGTCCAAATGGACTCCAAATAATTTGAAGTTTTAAATGTGGCGTCTCAGAATTATTTCAAAGCTCCACAAAAATTATCAGGCCATTTAGAAAATATTTTATTGTTTTATTTAATTTGTATTTGAATTGAGTTTGAACTAGGACTATGTGATAGAATTGTGTTAAAATGCTGAAATAATTTGTGGGGTCTTATAATATTGTAAGAACGACATGTTCAAAGTTTGGGCCTCTATCTCATAGCAGAACATGAAAAAGGAACATGGTGCTTTTAATTCCAAAATAATTATAATGACAAATTAATTTTAGGGTTTGAGTGCTTGATGTTATGGGGATATAATTGAGTCCAATGCATGATGCTATGATGTCATGATAACATGATGATGCAAAAGTAAAAATAGTAAGCAAAAGTGTGGTAGGCATATCCCTGGGTTGTTACACGCGCAGTGCGTGGTTAACGGGGATGGTTGGATTCTTGCACTCTTTAAATTTGGGAGCGGGAGAGAGAGAACATTTCACCCCGCATTCATATTCTTCCTCTTGCCATCTCTGCTGCAACCGCCATCCACACTTGCATACATCGCGCCCAAATCACCCGGATCTCCTCTTCGAGAGGAGTTTCCATGGCCAGCAAGACGAAGAAGCTTGAGGCTGCGAAAGCGGCCGCCGCCTCCAGCTCTGCCGACGCCCCCAGGGAATGGAAGAAAGGGGATTGGCTCCCATCGACGATGACGGTGCAGACTCTGGATAACTTCTCCGCTGATGGTCTTATCCCACCACACAACATCAGTGAGTGGAGGATCCCGCACCCAGAGACAGAGCCGGAGCCCGCCCCGCACGTCCATGAGCGGGTGCTGATTACCTCATTCCTCGAGCGAGGCTTCTCGGTGCCTGTCCATCCATTCATGTGCAGCCTGCTCCATCACTACCACATGCAGCTTCATCACCTCCCCCAATGGCATTGTGCACACCGCGTGTTTCATCACGCTGTGCGAGTGCTTTCTGGGCACCGAGTCCCATTGGGGGTTGTGGAAGAACATCTTCACCGCCAAGCCACAGACGGTGAAAGCGAAAGGCCGCCTGTCAGTGTGTGGCGGGCTCGGAATCTAGATGAAGCACAGTGCCAATTACTTCAAGATGAAGTTGCCAGAGACGGTGAGGAGGTGGCAGGAGTCTTGGTTCTACTGCCCTGACGAGTGCACCCCGACTGGCCACAACGGACTGCCTCCATACTTCGCCGGGCCTGCCGACTGGCACAGAGGTTGGTCGGCGAAGCTGTCCCATGAAGAGGCAGCCGATGTCGAACGCCTGATGGAGAAAATCAAAGATCTCCAAGCCAGAGGGCTCACCGGCAATGATCTGGCAGCTGCTTGGGTGAGTTGGAGGATTCAATCCCTCCTAGTCCGATAGAATCCCATGTGGTGGTACTTGGGAGTTGATGATCCGACTAGGATGTCACCCGAAGAGTTGGAGGACTCGAAATTTGAGCTCTGAATGAAGAACTTTGACTCAAGTATGCAAGAACATCTGCCGACAGGGCCAGTGGAGCCTTACTATGCCGCCCGTCCTCCTCCTGTGGTATGTCTTCTTTTCTTTTGCTCTTTGACTGAATTCACTTTGTTTCTTGACTGTCATTTTGATGTTCTAACTTCCTGATTCATAGGAGTTCCGAAAGATGGTCTTCCGACCGCCCATGCCTGAGGACAATCCGGCTCCCAGACCAGAAGTCCATGACGAAGCTTCTAAGAGCAGGAACGTTGAGGAAATCAATGATCCATGGAGAACCCAAGGCTTGATCAACTCGGATGACAAGGAAGTCCGAGTCATAGCACCGCCCCCAGTTGAGCTAATCCAGAGACGCAGGAGAGGGACAAGACGTCTAGCTCGGGAGGCATAGAGTCGGTCCCCAAACGAGCTCGGGTAGAACCGGTCCATCCCGTGACGGAGATCCTGGTCCTGTCCTTCAAGCCGGTCGCGCCTGCCCCCACCATACCAACAGTGAAATCTGCAGCGGCACCAGAAATCAAAACGTTGCCATGCTCCACCCGGTAAGTTCTTCATGACTCATTCTTCTTTCATTTGTTGATGTAGAGAAAAATGCAGTAGTTGATTTTGCTATGCTCATGCAGTGCTCCGCGGAAGATGATCCCCATCAAGGGTGGCGAGCGGCCCCCACTAAGGCGTCCACGATACCTCCTCCAACTCCGAAGGCACAGGGAGGAAAGATGACTACCATGGGGCAAGGCTCAGCCCACGGCCCGGCTGTCGAGCTTGTGCTTGGCGCCGATGGCCTCAAGGAGATGGAGGATGGCACCGTCAAGGTTTCTGAGCTTGAGCATGGTGACGACGGACCCAAGGAGATGGAGGCTAGCGCCACCAAGGATGCCAAGCTTGAGCTTGGTCTCGATGACCTTGGAGGAGTGGATGCCGACCTCGCCAAGGGAGAACCGATTGAAATGGTGCCTCCCCCAGCCGGCCAGAGCAAGGATGCCACATCGCCCACCGCCCCAGTATCTAAAGTCCGAGTGGAGGAAGGCAATTCGACTGGTGGCCCAGCCACCTCGAGAACTTTGGTGGTGCGAGACTCGCCCACGCCAGGGGACACCAATGTGGGGCAGCCCAGCGGTGCTAACGACGCCCCAAGCTACCAACTGCTGAGCATTGAAGCGAAGGGGCATGAGGTCACACGCCAAGCCCTAGCCCGTGCTGACTCCCTCAATAAGTAGTTGAGGGCATATGCAACCATGACCGACCACCTGATGAGGACCTCCGGCATGCTCCGAGGTGCTGTTGAAGTAAGTGCAGTCGTAAGTCCATCTGTAACTCATGAATTCTTCTTTTACTTTGATGCTGGGGGCACAATCAGTGCACCTAGTGGGTGTAGCTCCCGAGGCTCTGGCTAGCTGTTGCAGTGGGCCAGAGTCTCTTATTGATTTTTCCTGAATTGTCTTGAATGCTTTCCTTTTCCAAGAGATGTCCCGACGGAGCAGCAATTATGTACACCTTGAAGCTGAGAACATTACCCTTCAGAAAGGATGGGATGAAGAAAATGCCCGGAACCACCGACTAGAGCAAAGACAAATCACAGCAGGCAGTAAGCTTTCCAGTCGCACCTTTTTCCTTCACTTCTGCCTCCTGATTCCATACTTTCGACAGATGTCAAGGCCGAAAACTCCCTCCTGAAATCCTGACTGAAGAACTGAATATCTACAGAGACAGCGAAGAACATGCTAGAGGACCAGCGCAAGGAATTCGAGGGTGTCCTGAAGGAGGCCCGCGAGAAGGCACAAGCAGCCGACCGGATGCAGGCCGAGAACTAGAGGCTCCTTGAGGAGAACAAGAGGCTCGTCTCCGACAATAGAGTTGCAGAGGAACTTCGATGAACTCTACGCGGCGAATTCCAACTCAAGGGAGCGATATGAATCACCATTGGTGGAGCTCACTCGGAACGCCGCGGAGTGTGAGAAGGAACTCATATGAGCAAAATGCTTTTGGATTTAAATGATGTCTGAAAAGGATGAAACTTGGCATGGTGTCATTATATGACCCCTATAGGGTGTGGTCAAAATCTGAGAGTGTTACGGAAAAAATTTGATGCACTTGGTGTAGAAATTGAACAGTCTCTCGGGAAGTATCGCGGTTTCGAAGGGACACTGCCGGGTAAGAAGGAAAACTCAATATTTGTCATCATTTCCCCTTCTAATGTTTTCTATGTTCAATATACACCATTACAAGTTCCATGCTCAAATTTGGGACTATCTTGGGTTGGTTTGATAATATTAAAGCATTAAATGATTTTCTAGCCATTAAAATGAGCAAAATGCTTTTTTCTTTAAAAAAATGTAAATGAGGCCTAAAAAAGATGATATTTACATATTTGAAAGTACCAACCCTTTCTTTCATTAAAACTAAATACCTTACTAATGATATTTCTTCCAATCTTTTGAAATTTTTAAATGTACTTTCAATTCAAATTTGAAGTGTATCCAATAAAATTCAAATTCATAAGAAATGCCTAAAATACAACAAATTATAAAACCTACAAATTTCAAACAATACCATGTTCAGAAAAAAATAACACACTAAAATCTGAAAGAATGAATATAAATACTAAATTGCATGCATATTTTATCAGTGGCGGGCCCGACTATCTACCCGCCACTGCTACATTAGGAAAATTTTGGCGCGAAGGCGCGAAATATGTCTGTGGCGGGCATTTCAAGAGCCCGCCACTGGTACATAAAAAACCAGTGGCGGGCGGTAAGTTGTCGCCCGCCACTGATGGTTTTTATGCCACGACTAATTCTGTAGAATTTTACCAGTGGCGGGTGGACACAGGCGCCCGCCACTGGTAAGGTCTCAGTAGTGGCGGGGTCTTTTTTCTGCCCGCTACTGATATTTTTCCAAAATAGCGGTGGCGGGTGCCAGAGACTTCCCGCCACTAATGTGACCCCACCTATAAGCAGTTTCCCAGTAGTGCATGGAGCAGCGGAAGTCCGCCTGCGACCGACTGCTTAGTGAGTTTTCCGAGTGACCATCTTCCTTTCAACTGTCAATGAGTTCTTTGAAGCAATTTATGTTCAGTTTATTGCTCAGATCTAGAGGCGGAATCTTCTCGCGTGTTGTCCCGACTACTCTCCCTATCGACAGCAACCACAACGGCTGCCAACTCCTTTTGGTCATCCGAAGTGATGGCCGTAATAGTCGCCACGTTGGAGGACCGGCTGTAGCAGACACATGACCTGGTGGAGAAGATGAAGGCCTCAGCACAGGAGATGATGGTGTTACGGCTCAGGGGTGCCTTACCTTGGGGATAACCGGCCCAAGGCCCCCTAGGTCGGTTACCGCCCTGGGCCTTCATGCTAGCCCATGGGCTCTCTACAAGGAAGAATACGGAAGCCTTGCTGTACAAGACAAGGAAGCCGGGTCCGTAGAGGACGACTCCATCGATGTAACCAACTAGGATCATGTAACCCTAGGGGATCCCAGTATCCTATATAAGACGGCTCTGGGCTAGTTGATAGACAAGTTAGACTTCAATCCCTTGATTGTAACCTGTACTTTGTACACCCCTATCACAATATACAACACAAGCAGGAGTACGGTTTTACCTCGATACTGAGGGCCTGAACCTGGGTAAATCTCTCCTGTTTCCCTTCCAATCTACTCACCTCGTCGGGATACCCTATCGACGGATCTGCCGGAATCAACCCCGACAGTGGTGGCCCGTACAGGTCCCGCAAGGTGAACTCAGAGATCAGATGGGATCGTCTGTTGACGCATGCATGATCTACGCGCTAGGTCAGAACTTTGTCTTCGGCAATGTAGGCCAAGTCGAGAACTTCGCTGCTGGCTAGATTGTTCGACTCGACAATCTAGAGTATGTCACGCATTCACGCGGCGAGCTTGTCCTCCAGGGCCTGGCATCATGTCGGGCCCAGGAGCGGCCAGCAGGTTTTTTTGACCCACCCGCCACCCACTTCATCGCCATCGTTGATGACCTCACCACCGTCCTCGAAGAGCAAGTCGACACCGATGAGCTGGAGGACCTCGACGAAGAGATGGGAGATTCAGCCGAAAGCTGCCCGCAAGCCATACTGCTCACACCACCTCTGCTCGCTACATGGTGGGAACACCAGACGAGAGCGATGAAGAGGCCGAATCTGATGAAATCGATGAAGCCCTTATTGACGAGATCGACAAACCAATCACGAGCACCGACGATGTCAGCAAGGCACAAGAGGCAGCCCGACTGAAGGTCTGGAAAGCTCTAAAGAAGGTCACGAAGGAAAAGGCGCACCTAAAGAGGAGGGCAGAAGAGCTGGCCAAATCCGAGGAGCTGCTCAAGACTCACCGGCAACACCGCCAAACTCTGGCAGCGCCGGATAGAGCCAACCTGGCACTTCAAAGCAAAAGGATGAATCAAGAGTTCGACCGGCCAAGAACATGCAGGGAGCGGCCGGGGCGCTAATTCACGTTACGCTCCCCGAAGGCCATCCGAACAAAGAGAAATTTGATGACGAGATGAATCTGCTGAAGATGGCGGTAGTCCTGCAGGACAATTATGCCCGGTCTAAAATTCACGCCGGCACTTCCGGTGACGTGGCGTGCTTGACCTCCCGGCGTAGTTCCCGCAAGACAAGCAACCACGACATGGCTCCCTGCCCATTATATCAGCCACGCCCCAACAACAACCAACCTCTATTAAATCTGGGGTTGGCCCCATGGCTCAACATGCCACACGGCCCACCCCCAAATGAAACCAAGTAGCAGCGTGCAAATCGGCTCTGTCGGAATGCGAGGGATCCAAACCGACCAGGTTTCCACAACCGCAACCGCATGGCCGGCTAGGATGATGCGCGATACACCATCGACGTCATCTGCACGCCGGCCATTTGTCCTTCAACGATGTATATGGCATGCTTCATTAACGAGATAGTCAGGAACAAATTCCTAGCCGGCTTCAAGATAAATACCGTGGACAAGTACGATGATAGTCAGGACCCTGAGATTTGGATGACAGATTACCACCTCGCCGTCCAAGTAGCCAATGGTGATGATTGGCACGCCGTCAAGCACTTGCCTCTAATGCCAAAAGGATCAACTCAGGCCTGGTTAAACACCCTAGCGCCCAAGTCGATCTATTGCTGTGACAACCTGCAGGATGCATTCATCGCCAACTTCAAGGGCACATACATCCGACATTCTGATAGTAGCGACCTAGGACATGTTGTCCAAGAAGCCGGTGAGCTGGTTTGGAGTTATTGGACTTGTTTCCTTAGAAAGAAAAATGAAATTATTGATTGCTCTGATGCCGAGGCGATCTCAGCGTTCAAAACTGGCATCAGGGACGAGCAGCTGACACAGGTGATGGGAAGCACAAAGCCTCAGACCATGGCCGCTCTGATGGATATGGTAACCAACTAAGCAGCCAGAGAAGACACCTAGGTTGCAAAGCAGAAGATGCAAGGAGACCCCGACACGTTCGGTGTGAAAGACGATTATGGCCGACCTCGCCGCAATAACCGCAACCGCAAGCATAGGGGTGACGACAACGGCGATGATGTGGTTAATGCTGAGTTTGGAGCCCAGCGCCAAGGTGGAGGTGGAGGCCAGATAAAGAAACCATGGCAAGGCAAGAAGGGCGGCAGCGGCGGTTAGGGTTTTGATGCGATCATGGATAGACCATGTGACTATCATCGGCCACAGGAACCCAATGATCATCCAGCCAACCATACCAACCAAGAATGCTGGATGCACCTCAAAGCAGCCAAGCAGGCCAGGAAAAATAATAACAATGGCAATAAACAGGATCCGCCTAGTGACAGCCAGAACGGTGGCGCAGGCAATAAAGGCCGGGCTGGTGCCGGTGCGGGTGGGCAGAAACAATTCCCCTCGGAGGTCAAGGACGTAAACATGATATTCAAGTGCAATGCGACAAAAAGGGAAAGGAAGCTCGCCCTAAGAGAAGTATACGCCGCAGAGCCTACAGTTCCACAGTTCATTGCGTGGTCGGAACAGCCGATCTCTTTTGATCATAACGACCATCCACCAGCGTCTGTCATGGTAGGAAAGCCACCTTCGTGCTGGACCCGATCATCGAAGGTTGTTACCTCAACAAGGTCCTGATGGATGGTGGCAGTAGTCCAAATCTGATATACATCGCTACACTCAAGAAGATGGGCATCGACGAGTCTCGCATTCAGCCGACTAAGACGAGGTTCAAGGGCATAATTCCTGGCATGGAGGCCGAACCCTTGGGGAAAATCACATTGGACGTGGTGTTTGGCACACCAGAAAACTACCGTATCGAACCACTTAGCTTCGAGGTAGTGCCGTTCAAAAGTGGTTACCATGCTATCCTCAGCAGGACGGCCTTTGCGCGATTCGCGGCAGTCCCGCATTATGCATACTTGAAGCTGAAGATGTCGTGCCCGAACGGGGTCATCACTATATCGGGCGATGCCGAGCAATCACTGAAAGCCGAGCAGACCACATGTGCTCTGGCTGCCGAGGCGCTCGCCGAGTCACTCGCCGCCGAGGAGCTTGACAGCATGCGCACAACAGCCAGCCCAAAAGATATCAAGCTCACAAAGTGGACCAAGTAGACCTCCTTCCAGCCTGGCCAAGACATTCAGAAGTTCCAGGTCCACCCCGACGACCCGAACAAAACGGCCTCGATGGGAACCGGCCTGGATCCAAATTAGTAAAGCGCGCTCGGCGATTTCCTCTGTGAGAACTGGGATATCTTCACCTGGCAGCCATCCGATATGCCAGGCATCCCAGCGGAGATTGCGGAACACAACTTGAACATTCAGCAAGGAGCATGGCCCATCAAGCAGACCCTACGTCGGTTTTCTAAGCCCAAGCATAAAGGCATGGGTGAGGTGATCGCCAAACTCTTGAAGGCCAACTTCATCAGAGAAGTCAAGCACCCGGACTGGTTAGCTAGCCCGGTCATGGTGCCCAAGAAAAATGATACAAGGTGTCTGTGTATCAATTTCAAAGACCTCAACAAAGTTTGCCCTAAGGATCCATTCCCTCTGCCCCGGATCGACCGGATCATCGACGCTACGGTAGGGCATGAGTTGCTGTCTTTCCTGGATGCATACTCAGGGTACCAGCGGATCAAGATGAAGGTGTCCGACCAGGAGGCCACCTCGTTTATTATGCCGTATGGGTCATTCTGCTATATAACCATGCATTTTGGCCTGAAGAACCCAGGAGCCACATACCAGTGTACCATTCAGGCCTATCTGCATCCACAGATCAACGTCAATGCTGAAGCTTATGTTGATGACATGGTTATTAAAATCAAAATAGCCAACACGCTACTAGACGACCTATGATAGACTTTTGCAAATCTGCTCAAATTTAACATCAACCTGAACCCGGACAAGTGCGTTTTCGGCGTACCATCCGGCAAGCTGTTGGGATTCATCATCTCCCAGCATGGCATAGAGGCCAACCCAGATAAAATCAACGCACTTGCAAGGCTAGGCCCTCCAACCAAGCTGCAGGAGGTCCAAAGGCTAGCCGGCTGTGTTGCCTCCCTTAGCCGGTTCATATCACGGATTGGGGAGAAGGCAGTCCCTTTATACCGGCTACTGAAGAAAACTTATAAATTCGTTTGGACCGATGAAGCTAAAGCATCCTTGGAAGACATTAAGAAGTTGCTGGAAACTAACCCTATTCTTGCAGCACCCCAGACAGGAGATTCGATGTTGTTGTACATCTCGTCCACCAACCAGGTGGTCAGTGCCGTTTTGGTGGTTGAGCGCGAGGAAGAAGGTCATGCCTATAAGGTGCAATGGCCGGTTTACTATGTTTTCGAGGTGCTCTCACCGTGCAAAACCAGATACCCTCACTATGCGGTGTTGCATATGCGGTGTTTATGGCATCCTGGAAACCCCATCACAGTGGCAAGTGAAGTTCCCTTGTCTGATATCATTAACAACAGGGAAGCCACAGGATGGATTGCGAAGTGGGCTATTGAGTTGCTGCCCTTGGAGGTTAACAACCAGCCATGCAGGGCCATTAAGTCGTAGGTCCTAGCTGATTTTGTCGTGGAGTGGATGGAAGCCCAGCAACCCCAGAGAGAGATTGATTACAAGCACTGGATTATGTGTTTTGACGGATCCAAAATGCATGCTGAACTGGGGGCTGGGGTAGTCCTTGTATCTCCAACTGGCGACAAGATGCGCTATGTGCTGCAAATCTTATATACAGACTCCAATAATGCTGCTAAGTACGAAGCTCTCCTGCACGGCCTTCTCATGGCAGTAACCATGGGTATCCAACGGCTCAAGGTACATGGCGATTCCGACCTCGCTATATCCCATATTAATGGAAATTTTGAAGCCAAGGACCCAAGGATGATTGCATACCGGGAGACAGTACAGCAGATGTCAGGTCGGTTTGACGGTCTGGAGTTCCACCACATCAAGCGTGATGATAACGTAGCGGCCGATGTACTGGCCAAGATGGGCTCATGGCGTGATCCGGTGCCCCCAAACGTCTTCCTCGAGCAGCTCTACAAGCCATCTATCAAGCTGCAGATCGACCAAGAACCGGCCTCAGGGGCCGGGGGCTCTGAACCCATAAACAGAGAGACCGGGGGCTCAGTCCCCGGCAATACCAAGACCAGGGGCTTGGGGGCTAAGGAAACATCATCAGCCCACGAGATCATGGCGGTTATTCCGGCATAGACCGAGCCACTCCTGGCCTATCTCATCCGAGGTGAGCTACCCGAGGACAAGACAGAAGCACGGCGCATTGTTCACTGATCTGCAGCATACGTCAAGCACTATGGAGAGTTGTACAAGCGCGGCGTCATCGGTGTTTTCCAGCGTTGCGTCCCCCCAGAAGAAGGCTGGCAAATCCTGCACGAGATCCATGCCGGAACCTCTGGTCATCACGCAGCAGCCCGAACCCTGGTTAGCAAAGCTTACCGGCATGGATTCTACTGGCTCGCGGCTAAGCAAGATGTAGACGACATCGTCAAGAACTGCTTGGGGTGCCAGTGCTTCCCTAAGGTTAGCCGATTACCGACAATAGCCCTCAAAACAATTCTAATTACATGGCATTTTGCGGTCTGGGGGCTGGATATGGTTGGACCTCTGAAGCAGGCCCGAGGTGCATTTAAATATCTGGTCATTGACAAGTTCACCAAGTGGATCGAAGTGAAGCCGGTAACCAGTTAGGCTGCAGAGCTAGCTATCAAGTTGATATCCGGTCTCATCCATCGCTACGACATGCCCCATAGCATTATAATGGACAACGACACAAATTTCACTGCCGCAAATTTCAAGAAATACTGCCGGGAGCACAACATCAAGATTTATTATGCAGCAGCAGCGCACCCACAGTCCAATGGGCAGTTCGAACGGGCCAATGGATTGCTCCCTGATGGTTTGAAACCGAGGTTGGTAAAATCACTGGAGAAGTCCGACGGAAAGTGGATTGAAGAACTTCCATCCGTCCTCTGGAGCCTGAGAACTACGCCAAACCGATCTACCGGCTACACTCCATTTTTCATGATATATGGAGCAGAAGCCGTCCTCCCCAGTGACCTCGAGCATGATTCTCCTCACGTGTCTCGTTACATTGAGAAAGATGCCGAGCTGGAGCGTCAGGACAACTTGGATGCATTGAAGGAAGCCAGAGAGGTTGCTTTGGCAAGATCGGTAATCTATCAGCAGCAGCTTTGCTGCTATCATACTCGTGAGGTCAGAGGTCAGGCATTCAATGCCAGAGATCTCGTGCTATGCCTCATCCAACACACAAAGGGACTACACAAGCTATCACCACCGTGGGACGGTCCCTTCATCATAAACAAAGTGCAGCACGACGGAGCATACCGGATCCGGGATCTGAAGACCAGCATCGTCGAGCCGAACTCCTGGAACATTGCCCTGCTACATCGCTTTTATGCTTAAACTCTCTAGTTCAGTTTTAATTACTGTTTAGTTTGATTAGATATTTTATGAGTTGAATAAAGATATTCTACCCCAAGTCGGGGCCTCTTATATTGCTCTTTGCTCATTTGGTCGTTCTAAATAATTTACCCATATCGGATCTCTGGCAGGTCGATCTAATGATCCCCCAGACTGGACCTGGGGCCGTAACAACCCTATATTAATATGCGCCGCTAGTCGGCAAAAATCTTCCTTAGTTGATTGCCAAGTTTTACCTATTATGAGTTTTCTGACTTGTGTCTTGGTCATGCTGGCTCGCCCTACTCCGCGTTTCGTCTACAGACCGCTAGTTCGGATGTGTTGTTGACGGGAGCACTCCTTTGTTGCAGTCGTAGCTTTGTTGATCGGCTGCCGAGGAGCTAAAGTCAAAAGCAAACCAGCACAATACGGTGCTCAGAAGAAGAAAATTGAAGGCACAACGGAAGCACTCAAAATAATTTTCAGACTAATTCATTGGCACCAAAAGGACTTAAGCATCAAGTTTTTATATCTAGTAACTCGGTATTCCAAACTTGTTGCAAGTCTAACTTCTTCTCTATGAATTGATCCAGGGGACATGATCTCTCGGTGTCGTGAGCATATGGCAGGATGGCATCAAAGAAGGACTCTGGCTTCACCAGTTCACCACCCGGGCCCCGACGATCTTGACGAATGATGGGGTCGAGGTTGAGGCTCGGATAGTGGGACTTCAACATTGCCCATGCATACCGGGCTCCCTCCTAGGCAGCCGAGCTCTTCCACTCTACAATCCTTGGAGACACCTGCCGCAACCTAATCGCCAGGTCGCAAAACCTCACCGACATGACTTCTTTCGGCCACAGAGTGAGGAAGGCGGCCGCCATTGCCGGTCTCACCAGGTACAGTAGTTCAGCCACCTATTTCACCTTGTCCGACAAGAGAAAGGGCTGGTTTGTTCTTTGGAAATCAGCCCAGAATTCCATAAGTGCCTCTTGCTCTGGATCGGCAAGGCCTTGGTAGTATTGAGCCAATTTTGATTTGCAATACATGTGACAAATCCGCATTCCGGAAATAAAAATGGATCAACCAAGTCGAAAAAGGAGAGTACTTATTGGTAAAAGCATCAGATGTGCCCTTTGCCTCAATTTCAGCACTTCGCCGAGCAACGTTAGAGCTCCGCAGCTATGTCCGCAGTTGGGCAAGTTCTTACTCCAGTTCAGCTTGTTTTGCCTTGAGCTATTCATTGTGGGATTGGCCGGATTCGATCTCCCGCTTTAACAGGTCGGACGCCTCACGTGCAGCTTATAACGCAGTTCGTTCTGTGTTGAGCAATCCAGAAACCCTCTCCATCTCCTGCCGAGCAGCCTAGATTTCAGCGGCGCTATCTTGGAGCTGGTTCTCTAGTTCGGCGATTCTCTTGGAAGCTACTGCATTCAAAGTGTAAAGCTGGTCAGGCAGGATACTGCGTGAAGGCATATTCAGAAAGACAACAAGAGGGCATACAGATGGTGTCACCCATGTTCTTGCACAGGTTCTTGTTCCGCTGCTCAGATTCCTCGAGCAGGGTTTTGAGACGCGCCACTTCGGTTGCAAGTTGTTTCTTTTCCTGGATAGCAGCCTGACAGCAAAAATCATAGGTCAAACACAAGATTCGATCCTCAAACCGGCCTTCCAACCCGGCCTGAGTCTCGGGGGCTACTGCACCTGCGTTTAAAGTACAAACTACAAAGACATAACTAGTTCCCCAGGAAGATATTGATCCTCAGGCCGACTTTCAAGCCCGGCCTGAGTCTTGGGGGCTACTGCGTCAAAGTTTCATTCAAAATTCAAGTGCAATAAACGAGCTACCGAAGAAGATTTGATCCTCAGGTCGGCCTTTCAGCCCGACCTGAGTCTCGGGGGCAACTGCACATCAGTTTTAAACATTCAGTGCCTACCCAGACTATTCTGGTCCTCAGGCCGGCCTTCTAGCCCGGCCTGAGTCTCAGGGGCTACGGGATCAGCATTTCAAGTCATAAAAGTGTACTCGATGAAGAGTTTGATCCTCCAGGCCGGCCTAAGTCTCGGGGGTTACTGCACTACATGGTTCTAATAAGTCCTTAACTAAATGGACCTGCAACCCGGTTTGTTCCAAACCAGACTCCGGCTCAGGGGCTACTGGACGGAAAATCTCAAGGAAAATAAATCTATAGGCACAGGCCGGATGCATAAAACCGACCTGTACCTTGAGGGCTACTGGTTATATAACTTGGGAAAAGCAAAATAAGTACATGGGAAATTTTTTACCTCCATGTCGGGCGCAAAGGCGTCCGTCAGCTTCTTCACTCCGGCATTCATGCCGTCAGACTTCTCCTTCATGAACCGCAGGGTGGCCTGTTGCTCCTCGGTCAGGAATGGACTAAGCCAGGATTGCTTGGCATCACATCGGCGCAGCATCGACCTAGCTTCTGGGGAGGTGACTGGCATCTTTGAAGGGACCCACCCTATGGCAGCATTGGCAGACAAGCATGGACCGTGCCGGCGCGCTACCACGAGAGCACCCACAGTGGGATCCAATGAGAATGCTGTGGGATGCTGGATTGGTGTGGTCGAGGTGGTGGTCGGCACGGTAGGTTCCAGGGGCGTAGCTGCTGGGGAAGCCCTACTCCTAGCAATGTTTTCAGACGCCGGCTCTTTATTTTCAGCATTGGGAGCCGGCTATTGGTCTGTGTTGCCCGCTGACTCGATAGCGGGGCTTTCAGAGGTGCCTTCAAAGGGCGCCATGGTAGTCTTCGCAGGCTGGTCGGCAGAGCTGGTATGCCCATTTCCTGCTTCGTGAGGTGTCGTAATGACCTCGGGTGGGGGGCGCTGGAAACCGAAGCCACGATCAAAGCTCCGTCTTCAGTCCGGGGAATGTTAGCAAGGACCGCTGCCGGATTGGTGGTGGGAGAGTTGGTTAGATCAGCACCCATCTCGCACTGTGGCCTGCAAATCGGACAAGCCGGAATCACAAATGGACCCACTCTACTACAGAACGGACAAAACCTACCAAGGTGACTTACAGGTCACTAGGTGCCTGATACGTCTCAAACGTATCTATAATTTTTTATTGTTTCATGCTATGTTTATATCATTTTGGCATAGTTTTGGCACCAATTTTTATGATTTTTCTTGGCTAACCTATTAACTCAGTGCCCAGTGCCAGTTGCTGTTTTCTGCATGTTTTTGGATTCACAGGAAAACCAATTTTACGGAGCTCCAAAAATACCAAAAAAAATACAGAAAATCTTTTTCATCGGGAAGCTTCCGGAGGACACCTGAGGCAGCCAGGGGGTGGCCCACAGCCCCCACGCGCCCCACCACGTGGCCAGGGGACACGTGTTGGGGCCGCGTGGAGCCCCTGGTCCACCTCTCCACTGCCTTTCGATGCCTATATTTTTCTTCCGCTCCGAAAACCCTAAATATCGAGGAGTCTTTCTGTTTCCGCCGCCGCACCTCTTTGTTCTGTGGCGATCCAATCTGGAGGCCTTTTTCGGTACTCTGCCGGAAGGGGAAATCATCACGGTGGCCATGTCCATCAACTTGAAGGTCACCATGATCGCCCGTGAGTAGTTTCCTTTGGACTATGGGTCCATAGCAATAGCTAGTTGGTTTACTCTCCCATGTTTCTCAATACAATGATCACATGAGCTACCCTACATGATTGTGATCCATCTGATGTAATTCTGTTGGTGTGTGTGACGCCCCCGAAATTAATCGTGCACTAGTCATACACGCAGCATGCACGATCAAGATCAGTGACTCACGGTTTAATATCACAACACAACTCTAGACGCAAATTTAAGTTCAAATCTTTATATTACAATAGGGGTCACAAGGACCCGGGGATACATCAGTACAAATACAAATACGTCTGGGTACAGACAGGTTCACACAAGTTTTGCCTTAAGAAGGCTGAAACATAACAACGACTCTAGATCGAAAAGGCAAGGCCTCCTGCCTGGGACCTCCGAACTACACGGCATCGTCGATCTCCATGTAGTACATGGTGGCGGAACCATTGGCATCCTGGGCACCATCAACTGTTGCAGCAACTAGGTCGAAGAAAAGAATAGCAAAGCAACGGTGAGTACTCATCCAAAGTACTCACAAGTCTTACATCAGAACTATGCTAATATGCATCGGTATCAAGAGGAATGGGCCTATATCTTTGTAATGAACTGCAGAAATGTCAGAATAGAGGGGGAGAAGCCTATCTTAACGAAGACTAGCATCTTGCAACATCAGAAGAGAGTAGCGTATTTGATAACAACTTGCTCTTAATAATAATAGGTAGTAACATCATATATCAACATCACACCCTGAGATCCTTCCTCGGCTACCCGCAAGAAAGCGATTTCAGGGCATTATAACAGTTAAGTATTTCATCAAGTATCCGGTTATAGTTGTAAGAGGTCGGGATACAACTCCAAGCGTCCTGTTACCGTGGACATAGCTATTCGAATAGATTAGTCTTCCCTGCAGGGGTGCACCACATAGCCTGACATGCTTGATTAACTCTGGCCGGACACACTTTCCTGGGTCATGCCCGGCCTCGGATGATCGACATGCCGAAGTCCTAAGTCAGCTCTCCAGAGAGATTGCCCGTCGGTCTAAATCCTATGGCTAAGGGATCTTCGGCCGATCACCCCGAGCACACCTACACGTTGCACGACTGGTCGGGGACCAAGCCCACCTAGCTTATACAAGCTCAGGCAGTATACGCTCACCCCAACAATCATCCCAACATCTCTGAACTGCAACATCTGGGTCACTTTCCTCGGAACTGATGACGCCGAGGGCCCCATAAACCATTGTCCCACATGGCAGTTAGTGCGTATAAGCCAGTGGCCAACTCAGATAAAATACCCAATCTCGGTAGCATATTATTGTTAAGTAACTATAGACACGCTCAGGGCCAGGCCCATCCCGGATGGTCTCCGCCTGCCCTGTCGTTCCGCCATAGTGAATCACTCGCGGGTATCCTTGGGGCCGACCCGACTTTAGTAAAACATGTATAGTGAAATAGTTTATAATATATCTATGATCATTGCCCAGAGGGATCACGGCCCGATAATATAGCATGGCAAACGGACAAGGGTGTAGGGCCATCCGATGGAACATAATAACAACTACACTACCACTACTAGAAAAAGGGCTATAGCTAATATAGACATTAGTGGCGCACTATGTATGTGGTGCGCCACTGCTAAATAGCAGTGGCGCACCACACATGGGTGCGCCACTAATGTTTATATTACTAATGGCGCACCTGGTGTGTGGTGCGCCACTGCTAAGTTTCTCCTGGGCACACCCCCTCCCTAGACTTACCAGTGGCGCACCATGGGTGTGGTGCGCCATTACTAGTTAAAACTAGTAATGGCGCACCACACTCACGGTGTGCCACTACTAACAATTTTTTTTTCAATTTTTTTTTCAAAACTAGTAATGGCGCACCACACACCAGGTGCGCCATTAGTAACCCTGGTTACTAGTGGCGCATTCTTAGGAGGTGCGCCATTAGTAATCTTAAATATATTATTACATGCAACTAATTTTTTTAAAAAAAAGTTAGTAATGGCGCACCAGGAGAAGGTGCGCCATTGCTATCCCGATGTTTATGGCGCACCCCTAAAAGGTGCGCCATTGCTAGCACATATGTATGGCGCACCATTCTCTGGTGCGCCATTACTAGCACCCCTCCCATACCAGTCAAAATCCCCACCTCTCCCGCGCGCAAACCCTACTCCCTCGCCACCGCCGCACTCGATCCCATCCCCACCTCTCACGCGCGCAAACCCTACTCTCGGGCCGCCCACTCCCTGCCCGTCTCCGGCGACTCCCTCCGCTCTGGTGGTCTCCCCCCCCCGCCACGGTATGCCTCCCTCCCTCTCCCTCCCTCTCTCTCCCTCTCTCTCTCTCTCTCACCGTGCCCCCTCCTCTACAGTAGATCGAGCGTCCCCTCCCTGCCCGTCTCCGGCGACTCCCTCCGCTCCGGTGGTCTCCCCCCCGCCACGGTATGCCTCCCTCCATCTCCCTCCCTCCCTCTCCCTCTCTCTCTATCTCACCGTGCCCCCTCCTCTGCAGCAGATCGAGCGCGCCCCGTTCCCCCAACGCGCGGCACTGGCAGCCGCCTCTGCTGCGCCGTCAGCCTCTCCCCTGCCACCTCCGTCTGCCCCGCCTCTGGTGCTCTGCCTCCACGGTCCTGCTGCGTCTCCGACTCCAAGCGCCCACGCTGAGGACGAGGAGGACCGCGGTCTCACGCAGCTTCTCGCCGACCTGCTTTCGATAGAGAGGTGATTTCTTTTTCTAAATAAACAGGTTAATTGATGCATTGAACATTTCAGCTGAAATTGGATTGAAATACAACTCTGTGTCTATGTATCGAGTGTGATTGAACTAGAATTTTGTGTTGTATCCCCATGTGTTTATCTATTTTATTGAATTATTAAGCATTCAGTTTGAATTATAGATTTGGTGATCAAGATTTGGTCTGCATTCTAGCAGTTGAGCCATAAATCAATCTTGAGCGAAAGGTTGATTGCTGCTTCTTTTTTACTTCACTGAAACCGTACCCGACGAAGCACCTGCAGCCATAGCTCGTCGCGCGCTGCATTACTCACAATTTTGGGGTTTTTCTGCACTAGTATGTGGACTTAAGTGATTTTCTGCACTTAATAATTTTCTGAGTGCAACTTGAATGATTTTTTGCACCTAATTTGTATCTGCACTTAAGTGAGTAGTAACTCTGAATTCTGATATTTGAGATGAGAGGGTTAGCTTCAAATGCATTGTAAAAAAAATTAACTAGAAAACAATTATTAATAATCTGAGAGTTAAGGAATTGTCCTGTGCAAAAAAAGGCTTGAGTATAAAAATGTTTGCTTATGTATATGTATTACCTTTTGGCTATGCTGCTTTAACAATTTCCTTCCCTGTTTCCTCTCTATGCTGTTGTAAAACTGTAATAAAAAAATTTGTTATCAGTTGACAAAAAAACAGTACATGTTTTGCGTCTTGTTTTTTGCATTAAAGTTTCGGGTCTGCATCGCCGGCAAGAGTTAACCAACTATACTGATGATATCACTAGTACGGCATCTGATTTGTGTTGTTTGTGCAGTTTGCTCCCATCTAGTTGTGTGAAGTGGGCCAAGGAGAAGCTGCTGCGGGTTCCCCTGTTGCAAAGGTTACTTCTCACGCCTTTCTCCCCCTCTACTCATTTTGATTTGGTTTGGCTGACGTGGTTTCCTCACACGCCATCTAGGTTGCTGTGCTAAAGCAGCCCCTTTGCTTAAGAATGGGGTGCAGTATTACCAAGATTACTAGTTGGATCTGTAGTACGACAGAGAAGCTAACCAATCCAACCTTGCGTTGTTTTATTTTGGAATTAGTTAGCCAGATAGATGGCTGCAGAGATGGGGTACTTTATTTCCTGAATTCTAAGCTTGCAAGTTTTTGAATTCTTGGTCTGCATCGCCAGCAAGAGTTAATCAGATGCATGTCTAACCAGCTATACTGATGATATCACTAATACGTAGTTTGCTCCGCATCTGATTCGTGTCTTTTGTGCAGTTTGCTCCCATTTGGCTGTGTGAAGGGGGCCAAGGAGAAGCTGCGGCGGGTTTCCTTGTTGCCGAGGTGACTTCTCTCGCCTTTCTCCCCTTATATGCAAGTATATGATCCTACACTAAACTACAGTACTATGTATAAATATTCATCTACTCAGATCTAGAGCAGTAGTTATAACAATTGGAGTTTAGTTATTAAGCAACTGCTTACTATGATTATGCAATTTTAATGTACATAGTTGTAACAATTTTAATTAACTGAAACTGTTCTTTTAATTTAAATTAGATGAACCTTTTCTTTTAATTTAAATTAGATGAACCTTTTTCTTTTAATTTAAATTAACTGAAACTGTTCTTTTAATTTAAATTAACTAAAACTATTCTTTTAATTTAAATTAAAAGAACTTTTTCTTTTAATTTAAATTAACTGAAACTGTTCTTTTACCCCTCTTCATTTGCACTGTCTGCTGAGGTGGGTTTACCACTCTTTAGTCAATAGTGCAGCTGAATGGTGTAGATCTAACAAATCCAACATCATTTGGTAAAACTAGATGCTCTGCAGGGCTGATATAGAATGGTGCATAGGATGGTGGAAAAATAAGATATAATCACAAGGTTTTCTATTTAATACAAAAAATAACATATTATGTCTGAAAAAAATAACATATCAACAAATTCCTAGCTAGTGAAGGAAGCCAAGGGGTGCAGGCCGTGTTTGTTGCAGCTGGTCCATTTACAGTGAGGCTGCATACTAAATTCCATACAAAGGTTTCAAACTAATGGTATCTGCTGGTCTCCACTTTTGATGAATGCATTATAGTCTACGCTCTTTATAGTACATGTTTATATCTTCTGTAATTTCACCGTGACATATGAAGACTACGAGCCAAGTAAAAAACTAGGAAATTCTTGATAACAGCTGTTTACAGTCAGGTTTCAAACTAATGTCTTTATTAGGCTTTCCAACTTTGATAAATGCATTAGTCTGCTCTCTTAGAAGTAAATCTAATCATGGAATCACTCAGGAATAATGATAGTTGGTTTATTGTTCTTTTTCTGATTCAAGGTTTCGTGAGTGGCTGAGATACATGTTGAGAGAACATGGAGGTCCCTTATTGGATGCTTTCGTAAGTACATATTTTACTATTGGTTAAACAATGTCCTCAGAACTTTGCACGTATCAGTGCTGGTTTCCATCTTTGAACAACTAAAAGAAGTTAGTAATTTGCTGATGTGGTAGGCTGTGAGGGCAGGAAAAATGTTCAGTGGGGATTGACTTTATAGTTATATAGGATTATTACAACTATAGTGTACTTCATGATAATCACATGCTAACGATGTACCGTATGCTTCCTTCATTTGTTTTGTGCAGGGAGGGAGCTTATACTTGCTTTAATCAAACTGTTGGAGCTGAAGAATTCAGTTATGGTTCTAGAATAGATCACATTCTCATTTCAAAACGCACACACTGTCGAGATGAGGACCCTACGGCACAGCGAGCCGCACTGGACGGTGGCGCAATGCATGAGGTACAGAACTTAAACTCCTTCATCGTCACATCAATCACAACGTTTATGTCACTGAATAGTTAATTTCTTAGGAATAGAGCATGTCTCCTTGGGCTATGTTGTAACAAAGTTCAGAATATTAAAGTTTAGATTATTAACCTTAACTTTCATTTATCAAAGATCTGCACACTTTGTTTTGGATCCACACACCTAGGCTCGTCTAATGTGATCGGATCTGGCCAGATTCCTTTTGATGCATCACCTGTTACTCTTTTCGGTGAATTATGTTAGTAGTAATCTTGATACGTGCAAAGTTCATTCTCACATATTTCACTTCTCTGCAATGTTCATTCTCACATATTTCTATCATTCTTTGTAGGGATAAAGTAAAGAAAAATAAGAAAAGATTACTAGAAGATTAGTTTTAGAATTTTCTTTTATTTCCTTGTAATTTTTCTTTTATTGGATACTTGTAAAGACATTGTAATATTCTTACTATAATAAAAATTATGATTCTATTTCATTTTTTGTTTTTAAATTATTTTTCCTTATAGGTTGTTTTCTGTAAATTTGGATTTTTTTTGTTTTCCAAATACATTACTAGTGGCGCATTTCAGCCCCTATTAGTGGTGCACCTTCCTTTATTACTAGTGGCGCACCTATAAGGCTATTAGTGGCGCACCTAGAGGGAATACCAGTGGAGCACCTAAGGGTTAGTAGTGGCGCACCAGAGGTGCGCCATTACTATCTGTTACTAGTGGCGTGTTAATAGTGGCGCACCTATAGTGCGGCATTACTAACGAAAACAGGTGCGCCACTAATAGGGCTTTTTCTAGTAGTGTACGCATGATAGGATAGCAGGTAATGTAACAATAGCAGGCTACAACATCAGGCTATGCATCAGAATAGGAGCTACCGGAATAACAACAGTAGCAAAATTTAATGCAAGAAGGAAGAGAGAGAGAGAGACTGGGTGATATCAGGATGATCAAGGGGGTTTGCTTGCCTGGAAGCTTTGCTGAAGTGAACTGGTCCTCAGCGGGGTAGTCGTACTCCTGGTCTACCGGAGTCTCGGGGTCTACCGAAAATTAAAGCGTGCGAGGACATAATGAATAACGGTCAAACAAATGCAACATTATGCATGACATGGCAAGAATGTGATGCAGGGGTGTTCTAATGTCTCACTAAAGGTTTTAAATGACTTGGGAAATTATTTGGGAATAATTTCCCAAAGTCATACACTATTCATTCATTGAAATATGGTCAAAAGTTCAATGCTCATTGTGTTAGGATGATTTGACATGAATGCAAATGACATATTCAAATTCGTTATATTTTTTTGATCATTTTTCATATATAAATTATTTTCATCCGAGTTACGGTTTATTTTCTCTTAATTTTCAAAGTTTTAATCATTTTCTGGAATTTCCTGATTTTATTTAATTTGAATTATCCAAAACAGAAAATGCTAAGTGCACCCGGATCTGTACCCAGAAATGGGCACAGAGGGGCTGACAGGTGGGGCCTGGTCAACGCCACTTGGCCAGATCAAACTGACCAGTGGGGCACTGGTTAATTTAATTAATCCAATCGTTTTAATTTAACCTGTTAACCTAATCATGTGGGGCCCACTGTCAGTGGCTATTAGGGGGTTTGGTTAAGCTCTTAATGATGCCACATCGGCATCTTAATGGCGGCTAACCACCGGTGCTAAACAGGGGCGGCGGCGATGACCGTCCGGCCGATTCCGGCCATGGGAGCTCGCATGGGTGGTGGCGTTCGATCTTGCGCATCAAGGCGAGTCGAATGGTGGCCGCAGCATGACCAGGGGAGGTCGGAGATGAGCTCGGCGTCGACAATGGCGGCGGCGGCGCTCGGGGGTTGCACGGGTGCGGCATTTTAGCGCGACCTAAACTAAATGAAGCGGCACATAGGCTTCCTGAAAGGGCCGCAAGCACATTGGCATGCTCGGCATCCACTGGCGTGAGCTATGGCCATGGTGGCAACAAAGTGTGGCGACGACGGAACTTCAAGCTACGGTGCGGGGCGGCTAAGCTAGCAAAAGAAGGGGGAAGATGGGGGAAAATGACGGCGAGCTCATAGTGATGCCAAAGAAGAGCTCGGGGAGGCGCAGGGTGGTCGAAGACGACCGAATCGATGGCGGTGAGCTCGGCTGTCCGTAGGAGATATGCCCTAGAGGCAATAATAATAGTTATTTTGTATCTCCAAGTTCGTAATTGGTGTTTATGTTCCATGCTATAACTGCAATGATTCTCGAGTCTGCAATATCCACGAGGCTCGGAGGAAAACTCATGTGCACGTGTGGAAGAATAAATGGTAAAATGTATTCCTTGTCATGCCTCTAAGACTAGCTCAAGTATTGCATGATGATCATGTTTTCCTGATCATGGGCATGGCTATGCCGGCAATTTTGAGGGCACAATGTTAGAACAACACTTGTGTTGAATCGACCCGAATTGATGTTATGCTATGAGATACATTCATCACAAGTTAATGGTTAATAACACAGAGAAAGTTAACGTTTGCATAATTCCTTAGACCATCAGAGTGTCGAGTTCCTTCGTCCTTGCTTTGTGAACTTTGGGGTTTGTTAAACGTCATCTGTAACAGGGTGGCTATTACGGCGGCTTACGGGTTCACGGAAAAGTATGACAAGGAACTTGATAGCTCAAGATTGGGATTTGCTCCTCCGACGATGGAGAGATATTCTTTGGGCCCTCTCGGTGTTACGGTATCCATCATTGTCTGGCCAGACACAATGTGATTTGATCACAGGGATGCTGAAACACGGAAACGAGAAAAGAGAACAAAAACCGGTAACGAGGTAACTGGCATAGTGGACAAGTTGTTGATTCACGGGGATGCCGATAAGTCTCACCTCGGCTGTTTGTAACATATCGCGAAGCAACAGGAATAGCACACGGCAACTACAGGTTCACTCGAATATTCATTCGTGTGGGTATAGGGATCAATATGGATGTCCACGGTTCCACTATTGATCATTGATCGGAAAGTGTTCCGGTGATGTCTATACTTCACCAAACCTATAGGGAGTCTGAGAGAAAGTCACCGGAAAAGTTTCGGAGACAACGGAAAAGTTCCGGAGAGAATACCGGAAAAGTTTCGGTGAAACAAAAAAGTTGTTTCGGAGTAAACCATTAAGCCAAAAAGGTTTCGTCATGCGCCTGGAACTTTTTGGAGGGTGCCAGAATTATTCTGGGACCTTCTGGAATTTTTCCGGAGAAAAAACCGGAAATGTTTCAGAGCTGCTGGAAATGCTTTGGTTGCTTTTCGCTGATGAAAATCATTGATCCAGAAATGTTTCAGAACGCGTCCAGAATTATTTTAGGGGGTACTGGAAATGTTCTGGACCTACAGAAATATTTTCGGATTTAACAGACGCGGAAACATATTTTCATGAATAGTGAAAAGCACTTTATGGTTGCTTTTTGAAAAGCCACCTTTTAGGGCTTTTCCCAAAGTTTCTAGAAGGGTAGACTCGGAGAGGAGGCCCATGGGGTGGCCAGCCAAGGGGAGCTCCTCCCTGGAGCTCCACTTGCCTCCGCATTTTGCCCTTTATGTGTGACATAAAGCATGGGCATTTTGGGATTTTCATGTGCCACCCTAGCCCTTGGCTTTTCCTATAAATAGAGGTGGAGAGGAGCTCTCCACACTCACTCTTTCTCTCATACAATATGCCATGCATGATCTGGCTTCTTCTCTCCCTCACACGAAATAGTTTCGTAGAGCCGAAAGGCTGTCTGGGTTCCGGTGGGAACTAGTTCTGGGCGGCGAAGCCCTGCCGGATAGCTGACACCGTATGTGTGCAACCCCGTAGAGAGGTCGTAGGTTCGATCTTTTGCCCGAGGGGTTGTTCGAGGGTCCTCCTGAAGGGCTGTCCGAGATACCGTCCGAGTTCGAGGGTCCTCCCAAAGGGCTGTCTGTGACACCGTCCGAGGGACTGTCCGACCGCCTCCCGAAGGGCTGTCCGGGGGACTGTCCGCGGGGCAAACGAGGGAGAACATCCTCGCGGTTGGGAGGTTGTAAATCCTAGCTACGGGGATCTGCACCGCCGATCTTCATCGACTCTACTTCCGCTGCGCTACGGGTCGGTAATGATCAGATCAAAAACCTTTTATGCATCTCCATAGTAATCCTGGGCGTGTTCGTAGTGCAGAAATTTTTGTTTTCTGTCGTGTTCCCCTATAGTGTCCGAGGTTGAAGATGAAGACGCTGGCAACACTGTGGCGTGTCTCAGCTTGCGTGGCTTGATGGAGAGGGCGAGGGCGTCGTGGCGGAGTGCGTGGACACGAAGGCGAGGCAAGAGGGGCTCCGTGGCCGCGTGGTCTACGAAGGTGTGGGAATGGCAGCGTCGGGCATGTGCGTTTTTGAGGAGAGCGATGAAGTGGAGAGGGGAAAGAGAAATAGGGTTCGTCTACCGGCTCGAGCTGATCCTTATCTAGCACGGGGCACCGCCGGATGATCGACAGCAGCTCATCTGGAGCGTGGACGGCTGCGCGTGCGCTTCAGCCAGCGCCATGGCCTGCTCTGGCGAGAGGTTAGGGAAAGGATGAGGGAGTTTGGGCTGGGCTGCTCTGTAGTAAATTAGGGCCCAGTGACACAGTGCCCCTTTGCTCTTTTCTTTTTATATTTTCTGTTTTAATTTTTCCAGTCTGTTTTGCATTTGTTTAATGCACTTATTGATTTTAGTTACTTGTGAGACTTGGCTCAAAATTATAGTGTAATGATATGATCCTGCATACCAAGTTCCGAAATATTTTGTAGAGTTTGAATTTTGTTTTGAATTTAAATAGTTTTAATAAATGCTGCTGGTTCTGTTTTAATGATGCTAGTGTCACTTGTGGATTTTTGGTGATGTTGTTTTCCTTACCAATATTAGTTATGGAATATTTGCAACAACATGAACATTTTTATTATTATGTTTGAAGAACTTTTATTTTGTCTTGCAATTTGAATTGAATTTCAAAGTGGAATTTGAAATGAGATAATAATCCAATGGTGATTGAGCTTTCCAAAATATGATGACTTGACATAATTAAAGAGGGATCACTGTAGTTAATACATGGGGGTGTTACAACTCTCCTCCTCTAAAAGAAATTCTTGTCCCGAGAATTAAGAGGTAGTCTGAAAGAGAGTGTGGTATTCATCACGAAGACGAACTTCTCATTCCCAAGTGTCTTCTTCTACAGAGTGATTTGACCACTGAACTTTAAAGAACTTCATGGCCTTCTGACGAGTTCAGCGTTCAGCTTGATCAAGAATGCGAATTGGATACTCGCAGTAAGAGAGATCTTCTTGCAAATCAAGCAATTCATGATCAACCGTTCGGCTTGGTTCTTTGAAGCAACGACGTAGTTGCGACACATGGAAGACATCGTGAACCCCTGAAAGGTTCGACGGCAGTTCCAACTGGTATGCCACCTTTCCATGTCTGTCAAGAATATGAGGAGCTAGCTTGCTCTTGATTCTGAAACGGTGAGTGCCCTTCATCGGTGTGACACGCAGGTAAGCTTGTTCGCTGGGTTGATAAACCATTTCTTGGTGGTGACGGTCATAATTGCTTTTCTAACGAGACTGAGCAGTTTTCAGATGTTCGTGAACAACGCGGACTTACTCTTCAGCGTGTTGGATAATATCGGGACCGGAGAGTGGCCGTTCTCCATTTTTTAACCAATTCAGAGGAGTTTGGCACTTACGCCCATATAACACTTCGAAGGGTGCCATCTTCAAGCTAGCTTGATAGCTATTGTTGTACGAGAATTCTGCATATGGAAGAGATTCCTCCCATTTCTTGCTGAATGAGATGACACAAGCGTGAAGCATATCTTCGAGAATTTGGTTGACTCGCTCAATTTGTCCACTGGACTGGGGTTGATAAGCTGTGCTAAAGGATAGATGAGTTCCCATAGCCTTCTGAAAACTTTCCCAGACCTTGAGGTGAAAAGGCTGCCACGATCGAAGTTGATCTCCAACGGAATGCTGTGGAGTGAAACAATTCTAGAAACATACAAGTCTGCTAACTGGCTAGCAGTAATAGTCTCCTTGACGGGAAGAAAGTGAGCAACCTTGGAGAATCGGTCAATGACAACAAATATAGCGTCATGACCCTTCTGTGATCTGGGAAATCCAGTGATGAAGTCCATTTCAACTTTGTCCCATTTCCATTCAGGAATAGATAGTGGTTGTAGGGCTCCAGCAGGCCTCTGATGTTCTGCCTTTACGCGACGACAAACGTCACACTCGACAATGTATTGAGCAATGTCCTGCTTCATGTTTGACCACCAGAACCTCTGACGAATGTCTTGGTACATCTTTGTGCTACCAGGGTGAGTCGACAGAGGAGTGTCATGCACTTCTTTCACAACATCCTCTTGCATACCTTTAAACTTAGGTACCACAAGACGATCCTTGAAGAACAAGGCTCCTTCATTATCAAGTGAGAAAACTGAGGGCTTTCCAGCTGCAAGATAGCATTTAATCTTGTCGACTTGAGTGTCATACTTCGGCATAGTCTTAATGGATTGCTTGAGAATTGGTTCAACGACCAGGGTATTCAAATAACCCTGCGGAACAATCTCGATGTTCAGCTTTCGGAGCTCTTCATAAAGAAGTGGTTGATGTAGCTGCACCATGAGTTCGTAGCATTAAGATTTGCGGCTCAAGGCATCGGCCATTACATTAGCCTTGCCAGGGGTATATGAGATACCCAAGTCATAGTCTGTAATCACTTCCATCCATCTTTGTTGACGGAGGTTCAGATCTGGCTGAGTGAATAGATATTTTAGACTTTGATGATCAGTGTAGATCTCGTAACGATTACCAAGGAGGTAATGTTGCCATAACTTCCGTGCATAGATAACAGCAGCAAGTTCGAGATCATGTGTTGCATAGTTCTCCTCATGCGGACGCAATTGTCGAGAGCCATAAGCAATCACTTTATGCTCTTGCATCAGGGCACAGCCTAATCCTTGATGGGACACGTCGCAATAAATCACGAAGTCCTTGTGAGTATCTGGGGGAGCAAGCACTAGGGCAGATGTCAATTTATCCTTGAGAGTCTAGAAACTTTCCTGACATTTGGGTGTCCACTCAAACTTCTTGTCTTTGTGGAGTAGGTCAGTCAATGGTTTTGCAATCTTTGAGAAGTTCTCGACAAAACGGCGGCAATAGCTGGCAAGTCCGAGGAAACTTCAAACTTGCTTGAAAGTTTGTGGAGGAGTCTAGTCAAGAATAGCCTGAGCTCGTTCTGGGTTAATAGCAATGCCATCTTTAGAAATCACATGGCCTAGGTAGGTCACTTCAGATAACCAGAATTCAACCTTGGAATACTTGGCATACAGCTGATGTTCACGAAGCTTTTCCAATACAAGTCGAAGATGTTCGGCATGTTCCTCTTCATTCTTGGAGTAGACAAGGATATCATCAAAATAAACGACGACGAATTTGTCGAGGTATTCCATGAAGATGTAGCTCATTAATCGAGAGAAGGTTGCTGGAGCGTTGGTTAACCCGAAAGACATGAACCATAGCGAGTAACGAAAGTGGTCTTCGGAATGTCCTCTTCACGAACTTTGATCTGGTGGTATCCTAACCTCGAATCAAGTTTAGGGAATACCGAGGAACCAGCAAGTTGATCATAAAGATCGCTGATTCTGGGAAGTGGATATTTGTTCTGAATTGTCGCCTGATTAATAGGCCGATAATCTTGAACCAATCGATTCGTGCCATCCTTCTTCTTGACGAAGAGGGAAGGGGCACCCCATGCGGATGAACTTGGGCGAATGAAACCGCTGCGAAGAGCTTTGTTGATTTCCTCCTTCAGCTCAAGGAGTTCATGCGGCAGCATCTTGTAGGGGCGTTTAGCAATAGGAGTAGTACCTAATTTCAAGTCGATGACGAATTCGACAGCTCTAACAGGGGGTACTCCTGGAAGTTCCTCTGGAAAGACATCTTGAAAGTCGCAGACGACGGGAACGTTCTCGATTCCCTCAAGAGGAGAAGCGTTCAACGCATTGAGTGCATATATTTGCACTTCGACATTTGGAACTGATCTGGTGGAGTAGTTTATCATTTGGCCAGAATAATGCGTAAGTTGGACTATTTTAGCAGCACAGTCGATCAAGGCATTATGTGTTTCCAACCAATCCATGCCAAGTATGACATCTATGTTGGAAGACTTGAGGGTGATAAGAGTAGCAAGGAATGTTAAACCTTCAATCTCGACAGGGACATCATGACTAAACATGGTGGCATGGCAATGGGACCCTGGGGTGCTAACAACTAAGGGAGAATGCATCTCTTCACGTGATATGCCATGCATGAATGCAAAATTTTCAGAGACGAAAGAATGCGATCCTCCTGAATCAAATAAAATAGATGCTGACACTGAGTTAACAAGAAGGGTACCCATCACGATGGTAGGCTCATTTGTAGCTTCATCAATATCAACGTGGTTAGCTTGACCACGACTGTAAGCTGACGGCCTGTCATTGAAGTTGCGGGGCTGGTTGTAACCACGGCCAGCTGAAGGCAGTGCAAGCTGTTTCTGGTCTTGACGGCAATCTCTAGTGCGGTGACCTGGGCGGCCACACTTGAAGCATAGTCCATCATTGGGTCGGGGAGCCGTAGCATTGGGCTATCCATGTTGAACTCTTGGTTGTCTCGGTAGGGGAGGAGGCAGACGAGGTGCGGCATATGAAGGCCTTGGTGCAGGGGCAGCTTGGTGGTAGACATTGTGCGGAATCCACACTTTGCGCTTCTTTCCTGACGAGCTCGAAGATGAGCCCACGTCTCTGTTGCGCTTGAGCAATTCCTTGTGTTGAATCTGGCTAGTCTTAGCCTGGATAGCCTTGTTGACCAGAGTGGCAAAGTCAGGATACTCATGAATAGCAAGTGTAAGCTAGATGTCCGGGTGCAGCCCCTCACGGAACCTTTCCTGCTTGCGAGCATTGGTGGAGACATCATCTTCAGCATAGCGGGACAAGTTAAGAAACTCCCACTGATAAGCATCGACAGTCATTCTGCCCTAGGTGAGTTCGCGAAACTCCCTCTTCTTCCTGCCCATAATTCCCTAGGGAATGTGACGGGCACGAAAGGCAGCTTGGAACTGAAGCCAAGTGACAACTGTTCCTTCAAGCAGTGTACGCCTGTGACTGTCCCACCATTGAGCATCGGGACCCTTGAGAAAGTAGGATGCGAAGGTGACATAGCTGGCAGGGGCAACTTGGGCTGACTCCATGTCGTAGGTGATGTCGCGGAGCCAATCATCAGCATCCAGTGGGTTGGTCGAGTTGCGGTAAACAGCTGGGTTGGGGCGCATGAAATCATTCAGCGATATTGTGCCTGGCTGATTATGAGCATTCTGGTTCGGGAACTGGTTCATTATTCCGGTCATGAACTGACGGTTCAGCTCAAACTACTGCATCATAGCGGCCATATAGTCTGGAGGTGGCGGGTGGTTACCCCGGCCACGACCATGAGCATTGGGTCTAACCATCCTGCTAAAATTTACAGGGGCAGTTTAGTAATGCAACAACAAGTATGAGCAACAACTAGTTCATGTAATTCCAGGGAAGGTTAAACAGACCAATGGAAAGGAAAATGTGATCAAACTCAACTATGAGAAAAACACACAGTAGTAGTCAAGTCTGACATACAGATCCATACATAGAGTTCAGTACGAGCTCAAGCATGATTTCGGAAACAAATAGCTAGGGGTTGTAGGCGGCACGCAGGCATGCGGTGGAAGGATACAACAACGGGATATAGCAAAGGCTACATCAACGTCGGGGAAAACTACTGAAGCCTGGCATCTGCAGATGATGACCCAGGGTGCCCTCGACATAAGGATCATGCGGTCCGTGAACACTCTGGTGTAGAACCTGGTCTCCAATCGGCAGAAGAGGTCCACGTGAGGGGGTGTATCCTCCAACTGCAGGCTAATCGACACCAGGGGGCATCACAGTCCTGCGTGGGTAGAGTATGTCCTAAGGATGTAATCCTACTCTGATAGCGGGCATCAACTGCGTCAGAGCGTCGTAAAGACGTGCATGAGTGGCATACAACTCGACGCAAAGATCTCGCGTAGCGCGGTCTAGAGCCTCAGTATACTGAATCAAGATCTGCGGGTCATAACGGCGTCATGAGTAAGGGGTGCAGATAGCAGTGTAGTATCCACCCTCACCCTCATCAGAGGCAAACAGGATATATCGGAACTCAGAATCATCCAAGTGACGATGGTCTCCACGAAGACGTGTCAGAGCAACATAGGCAGCATCATGGACTGCCATGTTAGCAGTCACGCCGACACCATGAGCGGTGTGCAGCATAGTGGTGGAGTTCACCTCCCGATCAAAGATACGGACAACAGCATGGTACTGCTCCTGGTTGAACTCGAAGAAGTCCTCGTAAACAGAGTACTCGGGGTGCCAACGATAACCCAGTCTGGTCAGTAGGTTGACCAGAATAGCAGGAAATCCGGTCACACCAGCAGCCATAGTCTGGCGTACGAGCTGCCTCGAGGGACGCATCTGAAACAAAAGAGGTTTCAAGGATGTCAAATTACAGTAACTTGAATGCATATGCACGCAAGGCTATAACTGTAAGCAATTAGATCGCCAGATTGATGTGATCACAAGAACCTAGAGTTAGTAAAATCTTTAACCTGAAAGGATGAGAAGTTTAGACCCAGAGTAAAGATGCGGAATAAAAGATCCTAATCCCATCCATTTGCGATGTGGGCTCGTAAACCACACAACACTGTTAGTAGTTCGAAAATAGTTTTCAAGACTAGACTCAACATCGGCCAAGGAGTTTGAGAAGGGTTCCTATAGGCAGTCGGCTCTGATACCAACTTGTGACGCCCCCGAAATTAATCATGCACTAGTCATACACGCAGCATGCACGATCAAGATCAGTGACCCACGGTTTAATGTCACGTTGACCAGCGGTTAGCTTGACCACGTGGTCTGGCTTGACCATCTAGAAAAGAATCTGGTCCGGTCCGGTCGGACCAGGACTGGGTTTGCAAAATTTCATAAGTGTTCTGCGAGAGAATCAACCTGTGGAAGCCGGCTTAGCGGGAAGGCTTTTCCGTGGAGACCGGCTTATCTCATCAACTATTCAAGACCAGATGAGGCCTCTCTTCAAGACAGATGGGCCAACTTCGGGAAGCATGCCGGCTTAGGTAGGTCGGCTACAGTAGTTCACTTTCAGGGGAGCTTTGAAGAAGCAGTTCCAACCTCGTCAAGCTGATAGAAGATGATGTCCAAATAACATCGACTATGAAGCAGCCCAGCTTGAAGACCGGTTCAGGGGCTACTGACGGTGTTACAGCCCAGGGGTGCCTCACCTTGGGGATAACCGGCCCGAGTAGGCTGGCCCGAGGCCCCCTAGGTTGGTTACCACCCTGGGACATCATGCCGGCCCATGGGCTCTCCACAAGGAAGAATACGGAAGCCTTGCCGTACAAGACAAGGAAGCCGGGTCCGTAGAGGACCCCTTCAGTGACGTACCCGACTAGGATCATGTAACCCTAGGGGGTCCTAGTATCCTATATAAGCCGGGGCCGGGCTAGTTGATAGACAAGTTAGACTTCAATCCCTCTATTGTAACCTGTACTTTGTACACTCCTATCACAATATACAACACGAGCAGGAGTAGGGTTTTACCTCGATACTAAGGGCCTAGACCTAGATAAATCTCTCATATTTTCCTTCCGATCTACTCACCTCGCCGGGATACCCTATCGAGGGATCTGCCGGAATGAACCCCGACAAGAGATCTGCTCTGCCCTGTGGCCTGACATCACACCCCCCAACAGCATCTGTGTGTAACAACCCAGAGTAGTCGTATTTATTATATTTTGCCTATTATATTATTTGTGCATCATATGCATCTCATCCGCATTGCATCGGCAGCACGTTGCCTTC
Source organism: Elymus sibiricus (assembly GCA_039707655.1). Taxonomy (NCBI): domain Eukaryota; kingdom Viridiplantae; phylum Streptophyta; class Magnoliopsida; order Poales; family Poaceae; genus Elymus; species Elymus sibiricus. Next base: position 1,390,603 of record CM077670.1, on the reverse strand, counting down.
TTACCGAGTTATCCGGGTGTTTTATTAAACATATAGCCCTATATTATTTTGCGGTTTCTCCGGAATGGTGAATAAGTACCCCCTGTTTCCTTTGACTTTTTCTCGAGACTCCCCGGACACTTTGCACATGGCCGTGTTATACCATTTTAAAATTATTTTATAAACGGGAATAAAATGTTCTCAATTGAGTCGGATGTTTGTGTGTGGTCTTTCGATAGTATATCGAGCCTACACGTCAAATTTTGTCCAAATCGGAGTTCGTTGGATACCTGAATGTTTGAATACGAAGGCATATTAGCCGGTTAAATAATAAATGGCATTTTTGAAATAAAAATGTTTTGGGCCGAAAGCCTCCTTTGCACAACCACCTAACCCCCCTGTAGCCCACCACTTTCTCTCCCTAATTCTAGCCCAAAACCAACCCCCACCCCCTACTATTTAAGGCAGACAACCCCCTGCCTCTTTTGGATAGTCATTAGGGTTTCCCCCTCTCGCCTAATCCTAGCCACATCTCCCCTAATCCCAGATCTGAGGTGAGAGGAAGCCTCCACCTTCCCCCACCCGAAACCCTAGCTACCCTTCGATCTCAGCCCTCCAATTCCAGATCCACGGATGAGACAGCTCCAACCCCCGCGCCGGACATGTTCTCCCGAGGGGCCGGACATGTCCGCGCCCGTTCATCAGCAGATGCCACGCCTCACTTCTGAGCGCCCACGCGTCTGCCCGCCTGCTGCGTTGCTCCGTCGGATCAAGCTGGTGAGCACCTCGCCCGCCGCTGGCCGGCAAAGCCGCGCTGCCTCCCGCGACCAGGAGAAGCCCCGTCGCCTCCCCTTTTCTTCTCCTCCTCTCGATCTGCCTCCCCCTCATCTTCATTTCTTTTGCAGGAGCCTGCACCGCCGAGGGACCTCCAGCCTCCACCGAAGCCGCTGGTCTCCGCCTCCAACCGGTGCGCCGCCGTTCGGCGCTTGCCCTGCCGTCTCCAGGCCACTGTGACGGTCGTCGTTTTTGGCATCGATGAGATCCGCGCCTGTAGACGACGACCATGTCCATATCTGCGAGGGAGCTGCCATCCTCACGTCGCTCGTCATGAGCCAGCCTCCTCACACGGCCTAGCCGCGCTGCCTCCTCAGCCTGCCTCATCAGCCGCTCCATCGACTGTGCTAAGGCCCATGGTGAGTAGCCTACCTTCTCCCTCTCCCTCCTCCCTATTTGGGCTGTGGCCCGTTGGCCTTGCTACTGTTCTTCACCCGTGGGCGTTGGATAGCCCAACCGGCTATCTAGCGCCCAGTCGTTGTCCTGGCCCAGCTCGTCCTATTTCGGTCCAATAGATTCTTGTAGTTTTATGAAATTGCAGAGAATCATATATTTTTGCAAAAATTATATAAATTCATCCGTAACTCGGATCGAGATATGTTGTATATGGATTTTGATCAGAAAAATGTGTAGAATATATTTATGCTATTAGTTGTTCTTGTTAATCACCTTTAAAATCCTATTTAGGGTGCAATCTTAATTAACCCTTTTAATTGCTTGGGGTATTTTAGGAAATCCAATGTATATGTTTCCTACCCCATTTAACTTGACTATATAGGATAGTTTACTTCCGCTTCACCCCTATGCCATGTTAACCAACATTTAATATTGATGTGTAGATAAACGGGATTGAACCTATTAATTAAATGTGGAGTTCCATCGGTTTGCAAAATAGTTGCGTATCGAGCTTCACTTAATGTGTAGCTAATTGCTTGTCGCCCTCTTGCCATGTCATGCATTGTATTCCATAAACATGCTGGATCTTTTGCCGTAGCTATAAGATTTGCATCCGTTGCTTGTGCTCCAGTGTTCTTTGCTTCTTCACGGATAGGACTCAGAGATGACGCGAGCTACGAGCACGGTCTAATTTTCTACCAAGCGGGACATGAGGCAAGGATGATTTTTACCTGGTTCTTGTACTACCATTGCTTGCTTTAGTTTTCACGATGCTGTAGTGTGTCCTCGACACCTATCCAGATATATAGCCTTTTTTCTCAATTGCCATGATACAGCCTGCACCTTCCATTTCCTAGCGAAACCTGTTATGCTTTGATTGTTGCTCGCTCAGCCTGTCGTGTCGTAGTATGCATGCTTAGGTTGTTGCTCGAGTCATGTTATTTGTTTATCTCCTGTTGTGGGTTGGTAGTTATATCACCTACATCCATTACACTCTTTACTTACTATTGAGATATTATTGCTGGATTGTGGTAGTAAGTCAGGAAAAGGCCGAAGGTGGAAGGCCAGGCTTGCACCTCGGTGTTTTGTTCCACTTAGGTCGACATAAGGACCGAGATCTTGTTGTATTGTTTCGAGACTGAGCGCACTAACCATATGTGGTGGTGAATGGGCACCCCCTCGACCAAGAACCCGTAGCTGCAGACTGTCCAGGAGCCACAAGCTGGTTTTTGATTTGTCGTGTATTGTTGTTGCATGTATGAGGAGACGTTCCAGAGTGATATTACGATTTTACCATCAGGGGTGGTTTTTTCCCTGATGTTTTATTGGGCCGGTGGGGTGGAATTCCGTGTTGGTCTGCACTTGCGGAGCTATGAGTGGCTACCTGAGAAACAGATCTAGCCACCTCGGAACCTGTCACAAATGATTAGGTCCGAGTCGAAGATACGGCTAGCTCTCGATTCGGGTGTCGACCTGATCGGTGTCTCCTGGACTAGGATGTCGTAACAGTGAAACTATCATTCGTTCGAAACTTCCAAGCTCAACATGTCATGGGCCATAGCTAGTGTTGTCGGGCAAGCGTTGTCATGTCGTTTCGGATCTTCCGGTTCAAGTCCTTCATTGGGCGTGGATATAATGGCCTAACGGCTGGTTTTGATGGGAGTGCGTATGGAGCCTATATGGATATGTTGGTGCACCCCTGTAGGGCTAAATCTTTTCGAGAAGCCGTGTCCATGGTTATGGATGACTTGGAGCTTTATGATGGTTCATAGTACAACTTCAACCATAATTGCTAAAACTTGTCCACCCTTAAACTTGATGTTAATTGCATGCTCTACTTCAACCATAATAAATAAAATTGACCAACAGTGTGAGTGCCATGGAGTACTTCCTCGTGGGTGGATGCGAGGGAGGATTCATGGTGTGGTGTTATGTCTGGTGTTGGGTAGATGGATCTCATACGATGCTTTACCTTTTTCGCGCTCTCTTCCCTTATCTCTGATAGATGGATGTTGTAGCATGTCGCATAGGTACTTGCAGCCGCTTCACAAGTTATCTCTTCCATACCTATTGCTTAGTTAGTGCCAGTCACCTAGTGTAATATGACTTGCTGAGTACACCAGTACTCACCTTGCTTTAACCACCACAGGTATGTTGATGGACGACGTTAGCATGGTTTCCCTTCAGACAGCGGTCTGGGCAGGGATATGGACGTCATTGCTTTTCTTCAAAGCCTTCTTAAGGCACTTGTTATTTTCTTCCATTGTATAATTTGTATCTTGGTAGAAAACCCTTGTTGTATCTATTCATTTCTGACTCCTCAGAGTCGTTGTTGTATCTTTATGTAAGTTGTTGTTGCAGAATATTTGTAATATGTGTTGTGATACCAATTGTTCCACATGGCGGGCACGTTTTGACGTGTTTGTTGTGTGAAGCTTTAGTGTCTTGGGATCGATATTATGCGGAGGCTAGCGGAGGTTGCTAGATCTGCATAATGCCGGTCCCGTGGCGCTATATTGTGCGGCAGCCAGACAGCTCTAATAGGTGGCGAAGCGGATCGAGGAGTGGAAGGAGTCGGCAGTGTGGACCGAAGCCAAAATGGTGCTCGCACTCGTCCAAGCCCACTTCCCCAAAGACATAGGCCTTGAGCAGGTTGAAGGAGGAGCTCCAGTCGATGGCGATGGTGAAGAAGATGACGTCGCCACCCAACTCCCAACCTTCCAGGCCACCGCCAGTAAGATCGCTACCTTCCTCGACCTGAAAGTGTTCATGGAAGAGAAGTAGAACAAAGAGCAGTGAAAACTCTTATAATATTTATCCTTAGAATGTTGAGTGGAAAGCTTGTAAAAACTTTAATCCTTTTGGTTGTGTTAAGCTCTTGTCAATTTGCCAAGTTTTTCGACTCGTCTCACTTTAATTCTTGCGAAGAGTCCTTTCATGAGTCGGCAGACCATTAGCTTTTTCTCTTGCCAACCAGACAGTCGGGCTGCGACCGGGTTGGAGACAAAGAGTGGGCATCAGGTACCGAGCACATTTACTTATACATTTCACGAAGAAAGAAAGAAAGCTGAGTCCGGGACATGCCGACGAGCGATGCACCCAGTGGGTGGAATGATGCAGCCCTCGGGGATTGGCCAGAAAGATCAAGCCACCCGATTATAGAATGAGGCAGCCTCCAGCTATGCTGCAACCCTCGGCTATGCTGCAGCCCCTGGGACTGATGCAGCCCCCGGGAAATTCCCAAGAGGATTGAGCCGGAAACATTAAAAATGCAGTAAAGAAACCGATTTGCAATTAATTCATCGAGCTCGAGCGGAATGAAAACACACTGTGTTCATAAGCAAAGTATAAGCGAAAAGTTCAAGTGTAAAAAGGACGCAGCTGAGCAATGTTCGATGTTCTCTCGGTGACTTTCCCTGACTTAGGGTCGTGCAGCCGATAAGTTCCATTGTGCAACACCTTGGAGATTATGAAAGGTCCTTCCAAAGGTGGTGATAACTTGTGCCTTCCTTTAGTTTCTTGGTCCAGCCGAAGAACCAGATCACCAACGTTGAAAGCTCGTCCTCGCACCTGTTGGCTGTGATAGCGACGTAGATTCTGCTGGTAAATAGCTGACTGAGAGAGAGCTAGCTCCCGAGCTTCTTCGAGCAGGTCAAGTGCATCCTGCCGCGCTTCCTCTGATTCGGCTTCTGAATAAGCAACCACTCGGGGAGAATCATGAATGATGTCAGTTGGCATGACTACTTCCGCGCCATACACCATAAAGAAAGGTGTGTATTTAGTCGACTGGTTTGGTGTCGTACGCAGGTTCCATAGGACTGAGGGGAGTTCCTCGACCCAAGCCCCGACTGCCCTCTCTAGAGGGACCAAAAAGCGAGGCTTGATACCTTGAAGAATAAGCCCGTTGGATCGCTCAACTTGACCATTCGACTGAGGATGAGCAACTGAGGCAAAGTCCACTCGGATGCCCTGGGAGCGGCAGAAATCCTTGAACTCCTCTAAAGAAAAATTTGTCCCATTATCCATAATAATGATGTGAGGGATACCAAATCGGAAGATAATTCCCTTCATGAAATTGACTGCAGTTGCACCATCTCGCTTCGTGATCGGCTTAGCCTTGATCCATTTTGTGAATTTGTCAACCGCCACCAGGAGGTGAGTGAAACCTTCCTTAGCTATTTTTAGTGGGCCCAGCATATCGAGACCCCATTGAGCAAAGGGCCAAGCAAGTGGAATGGTCTTCAGCTTAGAAGCTGGCATGTGAGTGCGCTTGGCATACCACTGACAACCACAATTTCGACTGCGTCAGCATGAGCAGTGAGCCAGAAGAAACCGGCTTGATATGCCTTCGCGACCAGTGCACGAGAGGATGCATGATGCCCGCAGGTTCCCGAGTGAATCTCGTGTAGGATTTGCCTGCCTTCCTCTGGAGAGATGCACCACTGATAGACGCCAGTCGGACTGACCTTATGGAGTTCATCATTGATGACCGTGTAAGCCTTAGAGCGATGCACTATTTGCCATGCCTCCACCTCATCCTCAGGGAGCTCCTTCCTGAGAAGGTAGGCAATGTAAGGCTGAGTCCAAACCGGGTTGATAACCATCACTTCTTGAGCCGGGTTGGCAACTTTAGGATCTTGGACATCTTCTGGATCGACAACCGGATCATATTTGACAGTCGGCTTATAAAGTTGCTAAAGGAAAATGCCAGGAGGAATCGGTTTCTGAGTGGAACCAAGTTTTACAAGGGTGTCGACTGCCTCGTTATCCCCCCGAGCGACATGATGAAGCTCGAAACCCTCAAAATGACCTTCAAGCTTGCGGACTGCCACGCAATATGCTAACATTGTGGGCTTTTAATATCCCACTCATTCATTACCTGCTGCACAACCAGATCCGAGTCGCCACGGACCAGCAAACAACGAACTCCGAGTGAAACGGAAATTCGAAGGCTGTGCAGCGGGGCTTTATACTCGGCGACATTGTTAGACACCGTGAAATGGAGTTGCGGAACGTAGTTCAGCTTGTCACCCTTTGGCGAAATAAGGACGACTCGAGCCCCCGTGCCAACCAGCATCTTTGAGCCGTCGAAGTACATCATCCAATGATCTGACTCAATATGGGTTGGGTGGGTTTGGGCTTCCGTCCACTCGACAACGAAATCGGCTAGAGCCTCTGACTCAATTGTCCTTCTTGGTTCGTACTTGATGTCATGGGGAAGCAGCTCAATGGCCCACTTGGCCACGCGGCCCGTGGCATCCTGATTGCCGATGATTTCTGACAATGGGGCATGACTAACCACAGTGATTGAGTGATCCTGGAAATAATGGACCAGCTTTCGCACAACCAGGAAAATGCCATGGACGACCTTCTGGTAATGTGGGTAGCACTGCTTTGAGTCGTTGAGGATCTCACTTATAATAGACAGGCCACTGCACCTTCTGTGCCTGGCCTTCCTCTTCATGTTCGACTATCAGAACAACACTGACCACTTGGTTGGTGGCCGCAATGTAGAGAAGCATAGGTTCTACTTCCCTTGGAGCGACGAGCACTGGTTGTGTGGACAACAGCTGCTTAAGATCATCGAGAGCTGCCGAGGCTTCATCTCTCCATTCGAAGGTCTTGAACTTCTTCATCAGTCGGTAAAGCGGCAAGGCCCTCTCACCGAGTCGAGAAATGAACCGACTGAGAGAGGCCAAGCACCCGGTCAGTTTCTGAACGTCCTTCAACTCCTTTGGTCTTCCCATCTTGATGATGGCACTGATCTTCTCTGGGTTAGCCTCGATTCCCCACTCAGAAATGATGAAACCAAGTAACTTCCACAAAGGCACCCCGAAAACAATTTTTTTCGGGTTTGAGCTTCATGCCGTACCTCCTGAGATTCGTGAAGCTCTCAGCCAGGTCGACCAGAAGGTCGAACCGTCTAACCAATTTCACAATGATGTCATCCACGTAGGCTTGTACATTCCTGCCAATCTGTTCACGTAAATTTTTTTGCATAGTACGCTGGTAAGTACCACCTGCGTTTTTCAAACCGAATGGCATGGTGATGTAGCAAAAAGGCCCAAATGGGGTAATGAAAGAATTTTTTATTTGATCGGACTCCTCCATTCTAATCTGGTGGTAGCTTGAATAGGCATCCAGAAAACATAATCTCTCACAACTAGCAGTGGGGTCTACTATCCGGTCTATGCGAGGAAGAGGGAAATGATCTTTCGAGCATGCCCGATTCACATCTTTGAAATTGATGCACATGCGCCAGGACTTGTTCTTCTTAGGAACTAGGACTGGATTTGATAACCATTACGGGTGAAGAACCTCCTTGGTGAATCCAGCTGCGGGTACCTGAGTGATTTCTTCTCCGATTCCCTTGCGCTTTGGCTCAGAGAAATGCCGAAGGGTCTGCTTGACCGGCTTCATGACCTCTATCACGTTGAGGGAGTGCTCAGCCAACCTCCTTGGGACACCCAGCATGTCAGAGGGCTTCCATGCAAAAATGTCCCAATTCTCACGGAGGAAGCTAACGAGTGCGATTTCCTATTTTTCCTCGAGGTTGGTTCCAATCAAGGCCATCTTAGACGGGTCCTCGGGATGAACCTGGACCTTCTTGGTGTCTTTCACCGACTAGAAGGCAGATTCGGTGGCCACCTTCTTGCTGGGAGGGGATTGCTCTGTGTCCACTGACTGCTTGAGCTGCTCCAATTCTGCGGTTGCCATGTGCGACTCAGCAAGTTCTGCGCTAGCATTGGCACACTCCTCAGAATGCTTGGGGTCGCTAGTGATGGTGGCGACGCCCTTTGGCCCTGGCATCTTGAGCTTCAGGTACACATAGCACGGCCTGGCCATGAACTTGGCATAAGCCGGCCGCCCGAAGATGGCGTGATAGTCGCTGTTGAAATCGACTACCTCAAAGAAGAGGCTCTCCAGTCAGAAATTGTCTGGCGTGCCAAAGACGACTTCCAGAGATATCTGACCCAAAGACTTGGCCTTGATGCCCGGGACCAGACCATGGAAGGTGAGGCTGCTGACGTGAAGCTTTGATTCCGGGATGCCCATTTTCCGTAGAGTGCTGGCGTAGAGGATATTTATACTGCTGCCCCCATCCATGGGGTCATTACGGAGTCAGAACCCGCTGATGAGTGGATCCACGACCAAAGCATGCCTACCCGGAGATGGGACATGAGCCGGGTGATCAGATCGATCAAAACTAACCGGCACCTCCGACCAGTTCATGTATTGCGGGACTGCTGGCTGAACGGCATTCACCTCCCGGCTGCGAAGCTTGCACACTGACTTGGACTCAAGCCCTTGAAAAATCGAAAGTACCCCCTTCTGCATGTCTGGGATACGCTTGAGCAGATCCGTCTGCGCCCGTGCCATCCTCACCATCGGACTCGAGGGCGGTTGTTTTTTCTGACTAAATGCACATCAGGAACCTGCACTGTCAGGTTGTATGGCCAGCCGGCCCTTCTTTTGTGCTGTGGATTACGCATGGCTTGTCAAGGATCTCATCATAAGACGGTTTCTTGCGCTGGATCCAGTGACGATCTTGCTTCTGGCCGCCACCACCGCGCTTGCCACGCTCAGCAGCCACCATCAGATCAGCACCACTGACACCATCACCGCTAGGAACCTTGCGCTTCAGCCCCTTATTCTGGTTGCCATTCTTACGGCCCTGGTCGGATTGACCCTTGGGCCCCGAGAAGTCGGCCTGCTTGCCCTTGGAAGCCTTTGTCTTGTACTTCATGGATTCTTCACCGGCTGCATATCTATTTGCAATCTCCATGAGCCTGCTTATGGACTAAATATTGGAGCGACCCAACTTGAGCCGCAAGAGCTTGTATCTCACCCCTTGCGAGAAAGCCTGAACCGCCTGTATTTAAGAAACATTCTCAATGGAGTTGTGGAGTTGTGTCCACCTCTGAATGTAGTCTCGGGTTGATTCACCCAGTTGCTGCACGCACAACCATAAATCTTGCACACTGCCAGTCCACTTGTACGTTCCCTAAAAGTTCTTGATGAAAACATCTTCGAGGTCTTTCCAGTCGTGAATGCTGTTCTCGGGCAAGTTATTGAGCCAAGCCCGAGTGGAACCTTCAAGAATCAGCCGGAGGTTGCATATAGCCACCTGCTCGTTGCCGCTGCCAATAATGACCAGGACCAGGTATTCTGTCAGCCAGGTATCCGGCTTGGAGGTGCCGTCAGACTTCTCGACGCTAGCCGTGATCCAGAATCGCTCAGGGAACTATGTGGTATGAATCTCTCGACTGAAACACATTGGGCCTGTGGAACCCGAGCCACTCAGTCGGTCATGCTCAGCCTCTCGGCATTGAGCCTACGCCCGATCCACCCGGTTTTGCACAAGAATATCCCACACAATTTGGGGTCTATCGGGTGAACCGCGAGGCGAACCAGCTCCGCGCCGGGGAGGATCATCTCGGCGGCGGGGAGAACCATCCCGTCAATGAGGAGAAACATCTCGGCGCCGCAGCGAACCTTCACGGCACCGGGAAGAATCATCTTGGTGCCGAGGAGATTGATCTCGATGCCGTGGTGAGGCATCACGTCGCCGAGGAGAAACATCTCAGCGGCGCGGCGAAGCATCTTGCTGCCGGGGAGAACCATCCCGGCAGGGATCCACATGATCACGATCAGTGCCACCTCCATCGCCTGGACATCAATTAGTGGACCGACTGGGCTGAGACGATCCGACTTTGAGAGCGCGGCTCATCGCTGCGCCCATGGGCTGACTCTTGGCGGAGCCGGTAACCAGACAATCACGCGACATAGAAGGCACATTGTTTTGCTCGACCGCCACCTTGATCCAAGTGACGATCCACCGATAATTTTCCACCTCCGCCATGTCCCCAGGGGGTGGCATCGTATCAGCCAGCGTAGTAGCCGCGATCAGGTTCTGCATCGGGGGGTGTGAAAGACCTGGAACTCGGCCGAGTCCCCAGTTGCCCAGGAATCATGAATATCGCGACCCCTCCTGACTGTCAATGGAGAGAACCGGCGACGATGACGACGTGACTCGGCTGCCTCACGTTCCCGCGGTTCAGCTGCCTGCCTCAGCCGCTCCAGGCTGTCACGATCGGCTAAGTTAGCCACGCGCAAAGCCTCTAAAGGCTTCTCAGCCGAAGAATCACCTGGAATGGGCGTGCGCAGGAGCTCCTCGGCTGCTCTAGCCTCCGCCGCGCGAGCCGGCGTATCACCGTCGTCGCGCGCGCCGTCGTTGTCGTGCGAGGCCATAAAAATCTCTGCCACGGAAGCGCGGCTGCCAGAACTCTCGTCCCCGTTGGAGCAGGACTTTAGAATGGGACGCAGCGAGTCGGTGTCGACCATACCGACCAGCTGAGAAGCAAGATGGCCGGGTCGGGGCTTTGCGGAGTGCCTCGGGGGCTGATGAGGCACTTGCCCAGCCAACCGGTACGGAACTGGATCCTGCAAGCACAAAGTGATAGTACCATTGGCGCGGAAGTGTAAGCTCCCGATCGCCAGCGACGCACTCTCAGAGAGCGGGGCGGTCGGGTGCCACGCCGAATCGTCAGCGAGGAATTCCAGCGAGCCAAGGCAAATGACCTGCCCCGGCACCAGCCCGCCGCCAATGATAGAAAACGAAACCACCTGAACCATGGCTATAGTAGACGCTAGTCCCAAGGTGGACGCCCACTGTCGTGGGCATTTCACTGACAGTAAGTATGGGGGTGTAGATGGAGAAGCGTAGAGCGTACTGGATAATCAGATGGGTGTACACGCAAGGATTTACCCAGGTTCGGGCTCCCTGTATGAGGGATAACATCCTACTCCTGCTGTTAGGTTTTTCTTCTTGCGTATAAGGGTACAAAGGTTGCGAACCCTCGGCTAGGTGCCCTAGCCATGCCTTATATAGACCCGGCATGGCTAGAAGCTACAACGGCCGGCTGAATTAATGTCAAAAGTAACGGCTCATTGAACGCCGACTGTTTCTATCGCCACTTATTACATGTTGTAACGCTTGATTTAATGCCTAATGAAGCTCGCCGTAACGCTCGCCTTCATGGCACGTCCCTTGACCCGCCGAATGATCCGACTGGCTTCTCCACCACCGGCAGGACAGCGACCTATAGCGCCGCTGTATTGGGCCCTGTAGTTCCTGGGCCTGGGCCGACTGTCGCCGTGGGCCTACCCGTTGGGATTCCCTCGTCACTTTGTTAGCCCCGTAGTACTCCCTTCGTTCCAAAATGTAGTGCATATTTTGTTTTCTAAAAGTCAAACAAGTCTATGTTTGACTAAGTTTATAGAATAAACTATAGACATCTAAAATACTAAATAAATATAATATAAAAATACAATTGATGATGAATCTAATGATACTAATTTCATATCGTGGATGTTGATATTTCTTTGTTTAAACTTGGTCAAACATACACATTTTTTACTTTCAGAAAACGAAATATGCACTACATTTTGAAACGGAAGGTATATACGCACAACAACAGGAGGCATGCAGTAACTGTTCGGTGCGTAGCGCACAAGGAATGCAACAGTAACAGCAGGAGAGGTATCGCCTGCTTTCCTTGCTCATCTTGGATCAATTTTCACATCTGGGTCCCCTGTTTCTGATCCTTCTTTGTATCGTAGCTTAGCCGGCGCACTACAATATGCTACACTCACTCGTCCTGACATTTCTTATGCCGTGCAGCAAGTATGTCTCCGTATGCACGATCCACGGGAACCCCATTTCTCTCTCACCAAACGCATTCTCCGCTATCTCCACGGCACTCTCGACCTTGGTCTTTCCCTGCATCGCACTTTTTCTCACTCTCTCGTTGCCTACTCGGATGCCGACTGGGCTGGTTGCCCGGATACACGACGCTCTACGTCCGGATTTTGCATGTATCTCGGCGATAATCTCATTTCTTGGTCCGCACGACGACAGACGACCGTCTCCCGCTCTAGTGCCGAGGCAGAGTATCGGGCAGTAGCCACGGCTGTTTCAGAGTCATGTTGGGTTCGGCAGCTCCTACACGAACTTCGACGGCCGATCTCGAGTGCCACCATTGTCTATTGTGACAATGTCAGTGCCGTCTACTTGTCTGCCAACCCGGTTCAGCATCGACGGACCAAGCATATTGAGTTGGATATTCACTTTGTTCGGGAGAAAGTAGCCCTTGAAGACGTGCGCGTTTTACATGTGCCCTCATCTTCGCAGTTTGCGGACATTTTCACGAAGGGTTTGCCTTCTACTCTTTTTCAAGAGTTTCGCTCCAGTCTTCAGGTCGAGACCTCTCCCGGTTCAGACTGCGGGGGCGTGTTAGAGTCAGATCATCCAACAGTGCCGCATCGTCATGAAGAACGTGGAGTGCAAGTCAAGCTGCTACCAAATAGATAATTTCCATCTATGTTTCTCTATTCGTATTGTACACAAACTCTGTAATTGCTGGATGCTTATATATACGAGGAGGCTGTACCGTGGTTGGCATTGAGCCGCCCGGTGTATTCCAATTTACACTCGACTCTACAAACATGCTCAGGCCACTCCACAACTTAATTGGCGATTTACTTTTTTCAACAAAGGGTGGATTTTATTAGCTCAAAAAGGAGCATCAAGAGGATACAAACCCAAAGAGCACACACCCGCTCTCTGCATAGGTAGGATGCACACAGCCAAAACCAATAAACGCACACAAAAACACACCGGCAAATAGCAAAGTCATTTAAGACCAAAGCTTTGCGTAGGCGAGGAAAAAAGAAAAACCCAAAGCAATCAGATCTACGATCGGCAAACTACATCAATGACCATATCCGCACAAACCAGCTCATGACACCACACAGACAACGAGGTTCTTCAACAACAACGCCTTCAAGAATGGAGCGACACTCAACCGTCGCCGTCATCGGATCCAACCACCAAGGCCAGAATCTAGGTTTTCACCCTGAAAAATCGATCCAAGCATATCCGAGCAATGCCTTCAACAAGGTAATGACATAAATAAAACATCGCCATTGCCAGGTATATCCAGCTCGGGCCAGACCTAGGCTTTCACCCCGGAGCTCGCGACCGGGTGCTCGAGAACACCACCATCGAAGTCACTCAAGTGTTGTCGCCACCACTTTTCCGCGAACCCAGCAGCTACATGTGATGTGACCGCCGCCATTGCACAACCATCCCTCTGCGTCAAGCCGCCATCCATAGTTTGCATCTCACCACCGAAGTCAACCATTGGACCTGGAAAGATGAACCCTCAAGGAGATCTCTCGGTGACCACCGTTGTCATGGAGCCACAGGAGGTCGCTGCAACACAATCTGCTGTCACCCCACTCAGCCGACCGAATCTGGATCACCATCACCAAGCCGTCCAGATCTGAATGAGGCAACCACACCGGGTCAGCCATGGACGACGCCGAAGCTGCGGCCGCCCGCAACAGATCTGACCGCGCACACAACACAACGCTCGCGCCAGCCTGGCACACCGGCCGACGCTGCCAGATCCACCCGAGGCATACGCACATCGGCCAGATCCCGGCTGTGCCACGGCGATCCGCTTGACCACCTGAGAGGCTGCCCCGCACAGCCCACCATGCGAGCGGGTAGGGGAGGGCCCGCCGCCGCCGACGCCCTACGGGGCGCTTGCCGGCGGCGGCAGGGAAGGAGCGGCAGAGACGTGTGTCCGGCGGCGGCTGATGGGAGTTGCGCCCATGTCGCCCACGGGGCAGGCTGGTGGGAGTAGCTACAAGTCAATGTGATGCAAACCCCAAAAGCCATTCATAGATGCATTTATTATTCATGGATGTTCTACTACTAGTTACATGACTGAGCCTGACTGACTGGTGCATCGTGTCAAATTTTTCCAACTTACAGCAGTGAAATTAAGCACTGCATCTGCATGCATGCATTCAGCCTACCTCCGTGGCTTTCAATCGGATAACTAAGACGTAATCTCTTGAATTCAGACTTACTTTCAAAGTGCAGATTTTTTTTATTTAGCTAACTACATATGACTCGTGCTCGCTCGAAAAAGTCCACCACCGCCACTGCAGACTGCAGAATTCAGTCTATATACATGTTGTTTCTTCTGAGATACTGCTATGAAGCTCGTTCCATCGACTGGACCATTGTAGTTCTAGCATCATTTCCGGAATGACTCTTCCCCTCCACATTAATTTTTTTGGAGTACCCGGCCCCTATGTACCCACAAAAAATATAAAAAAATAGTAGGAGTAACTGATTATTGAATGGAATGGATATGTAAAGGGTTAGCGCTAAAACCTCGACACGAGACGCATTTGAGGGCGGCTCGGCACGTATCCGTGTTACCCGCGGAGCGCCGGTGCACACGCAACCAACAAAAAATTCAAGCACTCCCGCAAAAAGGGAAAGGGTTTAAGCACCAAACTAGCACAAGTGAAGCACATAATCTGTCAGGGACGACTCATAGATAAATCATATTAGGGCCTTCTTGATTTGCAGGATTCTACACAAAACTAGGAAAAATGAATGCAGGCCAAATTCTATAGAATATTGGTTTGTTTCATTGCGTCACAAGGAAAAAAAAACGAATTTCTTTTTAAGAGGTTCGAGTTGATACTCAATTTCTTTATACATTTTTTTTTGCGGGAAACTAAATTTCTTTCTACATGTAGTGCAAATGAATCCTCAAGAAAAATTCCTATATGATTTAATCCTACGAACCAAACAAACAATATACAAGAAATTCCTACGGATTTCAACCAATGAAAATCCTTTAAGAGATCCTTAACATTTTATTTGAGTGATTCCTTAACATTTCTGCACAAGCTTGTACAGACACATGCGAAATTTCCCTTTTCCTTGGTTCTAAATACAGGAGTAATAGTCGCACTAAAAAAAGAGTGTTTTTTCTACCATGCACGGGATATCCTATGCATGGATCCACCGTCCGTAGTTGCTTTGAGATTCATGCTACTTTTTTTGTTGCTGTCAAAATTTATCTTGTTTCAAAATGTTTCGTTCGGGTTTTTTTCTTGTTTCAAAATGTATCACCATGTTTCATTGTGTACCAACAAAAAATAATGCATTTGTTTCGGATCGGGTTTGCTGATACACAATGAAACATTATGATACCCATTTGGATTTGGACGAGAGGAAAAACCTAATGTACCACTTGAAACAAGACAATGTCTGAAACAGTCAAAAAGTAGCACGAAGCTGAAAGCAATCACGGACGATGGATCCATGCACGGGATATCCGGTCCATGCATGGTAGAATTGCTTTTCCTAAAAAAAACTATGGATGAATTTCAGTAGTATCATCCGGAGGAGGAGGAGGCGCCTCTGCATCGCTTGACCATCTGCTGCAGGATCTCGTTCCACGTGTCGATGGGGCCAGGGAGGCACCAGTGCACGCAGTCGTTCGGCACCCGCTCCCTCCTCTTCTCGCCGCCGGCGAACGGGGACGAATGGAAGTACGGGCCGGGGTGAGCGTCCGCGCGCATGTCCGCAAGCCTCGTCACCTGGAGAGCCTCCACCGTCACCGCGAACCCGCGCGACCTGGCCTCCGCCGCCGCCAGCGGTGGCCTCCTCCGCTCCCGTCCGCCACATCTCTTTGTGCATGTACGACATCTCCTTCGCTCCCGGGGCGTACGGCTCCGTGCGGGCGCACGCGTCCGGGCTGTCCCACTCCCCGTCGAAGTGCGCCGGCGAGAACGTAGTCAACACAGCCAGCTTCTCCCGGCCGGCGCTGGAGCGGGCGAGGACCTCGCGGAGGGCGTTCTTGACGCCGAAGAAGCCCGTCTCCGTGCAATTGGGCTCCGGGCAGTGGTGGCACCCGATCACCGCACCGCACCCGATCACCGTAAAGAGAGAGAGATTGACCATTCCATTTTTGTCACCGTGGCGGGACACACTTGTGCGAGAGAGAGAGAGATCAAGCACACCACAGCAGGAGAGGAGGTGTAACGCACTCAAACGGGAGAGGCTTGAAGGACCCCGTCTGCTTGAAAGAAACCAGGAGCTGAGACGAGATGTCAAGATCTTGGTTACAATTTTCATGACGCGGTTCTGGAGCGAGATAGGTCTGAAGCCGTCTGCCGAGAGCACCGATGCGGCTTTCGGCAGAAGCGCAATGAAAGCTTACTTGATACCCGCAAGATGTGGACGTCCATGGTAGAATTCCTCGAGGAAGCTCGCTCAATCGATCATCTTTCACCAAGTCCCAGAAGAGCTTGAAGAAGCATGGGGCCTGCTGTCTGAGCGCATCCCCAAGACCACGGCCCTGAGCTCGTCCATGGTGAAAGGGCGCTCAAGCTCGGTTAGCCCAGGGATACGTCGCAACACCGACTAGACGGCGGAACCGCCCACGAAGATGAGGCCGTCGTCCCCAACAACTTGGAGAAGTAGAAACCATTGAGGATGCGGTCTTTATCAACATGATTAAAGTAGGGGACGCCCTGGTCGTGGAGAACCTGAATCTTTTTACGCCGGAGACGGGCAGTGGCATTTGCATGGAAAAAGGCGGTATTGTCGTCACCCAACTTGCACAGTTTAAAGGTGTGTACCGCTGCCGCCGGTATGCATCTAACTTCTTGAGTTCCGCAGGGAGCCATTTTTTAACAGCATCGCGGAGGAGCGACTCCGGGGTGGTGAGCAAGCGAAATTCCTCCACTAAATCAATTACTTCAATGACAGCCCGGCAGGTTGACACCAGTTCTGGAGGCCGGCGACGTGCGCGGGACCATCACTTGGACTCAGCCCGCACCCACTTGAGTGTCCGCGACAGGCGGCGGGCGGCTCCTGGGAAATGCTCAAAGCGGAAAATCCGTCCGGCCGGCGCGCGCGAGACTGCTTCAACCACCAAAGGATCATGATCCGAGGTGGTGCGTGGCGCCTCCCGCAGAGTTGAGTTGAAGAGAAGCTGACTCCAAGGCATGTTGATAAAGAGTACAGTTTAATCCCAAAAAATGAGGTTAGAGATGATCTGACTGCATCATGTATATACAGTTCAATCTCAATCGATCCATGAATTACTTCGAGGGAGGGAGGGCGTCGATCGAGTTTTTTTTTTTTTTTTTTTTGAGCAAAAGAAGGGCTTCCCCTTCCGATTTCCATTAAGGGAAACCAAAAGTCTGAGCTACAAGCACCAATTCAGTTCAGGACGAAGGCGTCGATCGAGTACAAACAAAATATCTGTTACTGTAACTAGAAAATAATCTGAACGCTAGACGATTGGTCGATTGCAGTACCGTGGCGGTGATGGATGTAGCTAGTGCAAGTTGAAGTTGGTGGTGATCCGTTTCCATCGGTCGCTCCCAATTCGTTCCCATTCCATGAGCTTAATTAATTACTAACTCGATCGGAGCAAGCAGCGCTAGCAACTTGCAGAATCAATCCAGACCAGTCTCTGCTTCCTTGATTTTTTTTTTCGAGAAAACGACAGGAACACTGCCTTTTCATATATAAAGGGAGGAGAAATCATATGTACAAGAAACCATAATTTTGCAGGGAACATGGTAAAACCCTCCGGACTAGCAACTAAAGACCACGGAACAAAAGCAGAGACAACCATGTTTCTGCTTCCTTGATTTGGATGCCCTTCATGTACATATATGTACATCGAAGATGCATGCATGCGTGCCCTTCACGTAGGGTCTGTTTGGTTGCCTGCAGCCCCCCCCAAACAGGCCCACTCGATGCAAGAAAAATCCGTTTGGTTGCGTACACGAGAGCCTGCCCCGCACGCGCACGTACCTTAAATCAGCCTAGAGCCTGACTCGCTAGGAACGCTCGAATCGGCCGTTTCCAGCGAGCCAGGCTGAGTCGAGCGCAAAAGGGGGGACGGCGTACGCGGCGATGCAGGGGGGAATCAGCATGGAGATGGCGGGAGACCAAAATCTGCCGGCGCGGGATGGCGCGAAATCTAGTCTCACCCCCCTCCCTGTTACTCGCTCACTCTAGCGGTTGGACAAATCCAGCCTCAGTTCTTGGCACCGGCGGCGGCGACAGACTCAGATCTGCGAAAGCGGCTGCGACGGCGACTTAAATCTCCGGCACTAGGACCTGCTTGTCCCCTTCGGCTCCGCCTCGTCTCCGGCATGAGTGGGTCGTCGGCTCCAATGGCAGTAAGCAACATACAACCACCCTCCACTGTTAGGTCTTTAGGTAGGGTGTAGTGTCGATTTTGCCATTACTACCGCAACATCGATTTCACTAGGATGAACGGATGAAGCTGGTTGTTCAGGCATCAGCACTCATAGCTGTGATTCAGGCTTGGGTCATGTTGGTCCACAAGAGAGCGGTTCGTCGCAATGAAAAGCATGTGATCCGTTATGGTCCATTGTTAGCCCGAGATAGGGAGAGAATGTCGAACCTGAACTACATCTACAACAGCAACGATATAAAGGCTGTGAACATGCTTCGAATGCGAAGAGCACCTTTTGCCAAGCTTTTGGACACGTTTAGGAACAGGGGGTTGCTACAAGATAGCATCCACACCACTTTGGAAGAGTAATTAGCAATGTTCCTTCACGTTGTGGGTCATAACCAGAGGTTCAGAGTGATTCACAACACGTTTAGGAGATCTAGTGAGACAATTTACAAGTATTTCAAGCAAGTTTTGTATGCAATTGGGGAGCTTAGAGGAGAGATAATCAAGGCACCAACTGGGCAAACTCCTTCCAAAATTTGCACAAGCCCTGGATGGTATCCATATTTCAAGGTGAGCAGTACTCTTAGTTCATGCCATGACATGCTTGTATTGTTGTGAGCGAGCCGTAACAGTTTTTTCATGCCATCACAGGATTGTATTGGCGCAATAGATGGTACTCAGGTGACTGTTAGAGTGCCGAGGTCACAGGCTGCAGCATATAGGGGCAGAAAGCACTACACAAGCCAGAATGTGCTTGCTGCTGTTGATTTTGATCTGAAGTTCACATATGTGTTAGCTGGCCGGGAAGGATCAACCCTAAACATCCCTCGATTCCTTGTGGCCAGGTGCACACACTCGATCCATCTATCTGCAACTGCATGCACATTCTCAACACAAGACCCGGTCCAACAGATACGGACGGATGGATGCATGTGATGTCGTAGGTACTGTTATAATTCATCGTGTTTCCTCCATCTGTGGTCATGAATGCTCGGGCCACTCCACAACTTAACCGGGGATTAATTAATTTCTGGATGTACTCTATTAGTTAGTTAGTACTCCACTTACATCAGAGTTCTTCCTGGCCGACTGACTGGTGCCGGCCGACCGTATGTCAGTCAAAATTTCCCATCCTTTTTTTTAGGGGAAAACGCTGCTTTATTCAAACTTAGAACACATCAGGTAGGTCCCTGGCAAGGGCCGAGATTACACATTCTGGCAGATTGCCCAGCCAAGTCTTTTTTAGATCATCAGGGAGCCACACAAAGGCATCCCCGGTTCCATTATCAAAATGAAACCAGAGTAATTAACAGAGTTCAAAAGTAGAGGTAAAAAAAACCTAGAGTTCCGGCCGACAGCCGCACCAAGACACAAGTATCTAAAACAAGAATTAAGCCTGCGCCTCAAACCAGGAAGAAGAAAAAAACATAAACACAAGAGCACATATTACATTGCATCCATAGGAGCTCCCTCGATCGCCTGGCACTGTAGTCGACCCAGTCTTGGACTTCTTCAGTGGAGATTGGTTGGGCGAGTGGACCAGTTCCAGCGGAGTTACAGGGCTGAGTGTAGTCGTTTTCAATTCCCAGCGAGGCAGACCAGCATCCGGAGACGATGGAGCAAAAGGAGGTGGAGGAGGAGAGCGAGCTCCCCCAAACAAAGCACCTGAAAGAGAAAGTTTAGCCAGAAGAGCTTGGTCTAGAGCACCTGCAGTGCCAATGCCAGCTCCTTCTACCCCACTTTTTCCTTTTGAGAGCACCTGGAGGAGGATGAGGTGTTCTGATGAGAGCCAAAAGCATTTGAGTGAATGCCTCCACTTTTTCCTTTGTATGATCCTTGAAGAGAATGCTCCATCTTTTCAACGTCACTAAGATCAACCACCAAATCTGTTTAACATCAGACCAAACAGCATTATTGAATACATGCGCATTTCTAGTTTTCCAAATGCACCAAAGTGTACAAGCACATATAGAATTAAGAGCAGCACGATTCTTGCTAGTTGGCCAGAACTTAGCTATGGATAAAAAATTAGAGCCCAGCGACAGCTCAAAGAAATTGGTTAAATGCTTCCAGGTTTGTTGAGCAACTACACAACCAAAGAACAAGTGTTGTATACTCTCCTGTTCGACGAAGAGGACGACGACGACGTCCTGCACCTGATGGGCGGCGAGGAGCCGACAACATTCGCGGAGGCAGAGCAGGAGGGCTGCTGGCGCCGCGCGATGCTGGACGAACTGGCGTCGATCAACGACAACGCCACTTGGACACTCACCACGCTGCCGGCAGGGCATCGAGCCATTGGACTCAAATGGGTGTTCAAGATAAAGAAGGACAAGCACGGCGCCGTTGCCAAGCACAAGGCGCATCTCGTCGCAAAGGGGTACGTGCAGCGCACGGGCGTGGACTTCGAGGAGGTCTTCACTCTGGTGGCAAGGCTGGAGTTTGTGCGCCTCATCCTTGCCATGGCTGCTCACCGTGGATGGGAGGTACACCACATGGACGTCAAGTCGGCGTTCCTTAACGGGGAGGTGTACGTTGCCCAGCCACCGGGCTTTGTTGCCGGGAACCATGAACAAGGCGTGTACAGGCTACACAAGGCCCTGTACGGCCTCCGGCAAGCCCCAAGGGCGTGGAACGCCATGCTGTATGCGAGTCTCGCATCTCTTGGGTTCTCACGCAGCGCTTCAGAGCACGGCGTGTACTCGCATGGCACCGCGAACACGCTGCTCATCGTCGGCATCTACATCGATGACCTGGTCATTGCCGGGGCAGAGCCTGACGAGATTCAACGCTTCAAGGGAGAGATGTATCATCTCTTCAGCATGAGCGACCTCGGGCTGCTCCGGTACTACCTCGGGCTGGAGGTGAACCAGGAGCGTGGTCGCACAACGATCACGCAGGCGGCCTACGCCGCCAAGATGCTCGAGCAGGCAGGCATGAAGGACTGCCACGTCGTGCAAGCTCCGATGGGGGCACGGCTCAAGCTCAGCAAGGAGAGCCCCGAGGTGGTGGACGCTACGCTCTACCGCAGCATCATTGGGTACCTCGTGCACACCCGGCCGGACATCTCGTTCATTGTCAGGTACCTGAGCAGGTTCATGGAAGCCCCGACAAGCGATCACCTCGCTGCTGTCAAGCACCTACTCCGGTACATCGCGGGTACGCTCACACATGGATGCATGTATCGCCATGGCGACGGCGAGAACCTGGTCGGCTACAGCAACTCCGACCACGCCGGAGACGTGGACTCCCAGAAAAGCACATCGGGCGTGCTGTTCCTTCTCGAGAGTTGTCCCGTCAGCTAGCAATCTGTGAGGCAGAAGGTGGTTGCCACGTCTTCGAGCGAGGTAGAGTATATTGCGGCAGCCACGGCGGCATGTCAAGGGATCTGGATGGCTCGCCTCCTCGGCGAGATGCTTAACCAAGACACCGCTCCTGCGCTCATATTCGTCGACAACAAATCGGCGATCTCTCTATGCAAGAATCCAGTGCTGCATGACCGCAGCAAGCATATTGATCTCCGCTATCACTTCATACGTGACTGCGTCAAGAAGGGCATGGTGAACGTGGAGTTCATCCGCACTGGTGAGCAGAAGGCCGACATCCACTAGTACAAAACGGGCCTTTAGTCCCGGTTGGGAAGGGCCTCTAGTCCCGGGTCACCAACCGGGACAGCCCAATCGGGACTAAAGGCCCCCACCCTTTAGTCCCGGTTGGTCACAAACCGGGACTAAAGGCTCTCCACGTGGCCGCGCTCGTGCGTTGGGGCTGGGGACCTTTAGTCCTGGTTGGTGACACCAACCGGGACTAAATCCCTGCCACTTTAGTCCCGGTTGGTGTCACCAACCGGGACTAAAGGTTTAGGGGTTTAGGGGTTTAGGGTTTATTGTTTATTTTTCCTTTTCATTTTGTGTTTTCCATTTAATTTCTTTTCATTTCAAACATATTTTACGCTACTACGTACTGTACACGTTATGCATATATAATAGAATTTCTCGTAGAACATCATAGAATTTCTCGTACGACCATGCATACACACACACACACACACACACACACACACACACACACACACACACATATATATATATATATATATATATATATATATATATACAATTTGGTATATATATACAATTTCTCCTACAATTTGCAGATCATTACATGCAGGCATTAGGTGAAATGGTATACTCCGTCGGGAGATATGACCTGCTCAAGCAAAAATCCCGCCATTTCCTCTTGAAGTGCTCGTATGCGGTCGTTTGGTAGGAGCCTATCCCGCATCTCCAACATCTTTAAAGAAGGAGATCAATATGAATATATTAGTTGTGTGTATATATATTAGATCATGATAAAAAAATGTGAATAGTGTTTACGTATCCAAAGATATCTTTCATCTTTGTTCTTTTCGGTAATAGAGCGAATGTTCTCGAAAACGTAGTATGCACATAGATTTGTCCCCTTTTCCTGCCTCATACAGTACTTTACGAGAATATAATTCAATCAGATAATAATCAAGCATGCATGATAATGGTATTGAACTAGAATTAAAGAGATGCGCGGACGTAGCTAGTACTACTTAATTACCTTGGCCCGTCGCCATTTCAGTTGTGGTTTCCATTGACCGACAACCTCTTGGATGAACTTTTTCCAAACCCTGCCCGGCAAAGAAAATGAATAAAGGAGTTATTAATTACTTGATATCAGGAAATGAACTAAAGAGGCCGACATAGTGCGATAATGATTGAAATTACCTGTCGAGCATCAACTTCAGGCTTCTGTATTCTTCAGGGTCTTTACCTAGTGAGTCCAGTACTTCAACAGTTCCCTCGTCAACTCTAATGATTAGCAGGATCCAGTGGAATCTGCGCACACGTTTGTATAAGCGGGCATGCATAACTCATCAACTACACTTAACATCGAGTAAGCAAAAATAGAATTTGTAGTACAAGACAGTAACACTCACCTGAAGTTGTAAGGAAAAAGTATTTCTGGTCTGGTATTTAGTTCCTTCAAAAACATTAGCAAGCTATTCTCTGTGTCTTTGGAGTAGTCTTGTATCGTATTTTCATTAACGGTATTTGGGTCAATGAACCCAATGCCATAGACTCCATCTCTGTTCATTTCAAAAATCTTCATTCTGCATAATACCACAGAAAAGAATATAGTGAGGATAATTACAGGCAATGAACGAGCTGAGCTAGAGACTTAAATTACAGAAAGAAATCACTTACAGACAATAGCAACTGACGAGAGATTTGTCGAGTGCGTCTTGATTGAATAAGTGAAAATATTCTGGAAATTCAATCCACACATCATTTCCATGGAAGTAATGCTCTGGCTTGACTTTCACCATGAGGCTCTCTCACCCGGCATTTACTTCTCTCAGGTACCATTGATGCAATTTGCGCATTTGCGTTGGTAGAAGCTCCTCCTCGTCAGGCCTGACCAGAGTTTTCCCGGGGACATATTTCCATGCTAGTTCCTTCGGATCCATCCTGGGGAGTTCCTCGATGCCTAGGAGTTGTTCAACAGTGATACCCATCTCTCTAGCCGCCATCTCTGTATCAGCGTCCATTACCGCCTTATCGGTACTCACCTTGAGCGGGGGGATCGATTGCACTGCCTGTTGTCCGAGCTGGGGAACAGTTTTCCCGCTTTTATTACTACCTGTAAGGCTCGACTGCTGTTTTTTTTGTTGATGATATGACTTGCTAATAGAGCGTTCATAGTCTGATTGCCTTTTCTCCACAGCCGGTTTAGCAAGATTCAGAAAGTCTTGTACGACTTTCTCAGGTATTTTCTCCTTTGGCGGCGGGGGCGGTTTCGGTGCAAAATGGGCCTGCACTTCGGAAGCCACTTGGGCTTTGGTTTCGTCCCTAGTCATCTCGTAAGCCAACTTCTTTTTGGCAGGAGGCTCGGGTTTCTTCTTTGGTGCTCTCTTCCGCTTTGGAGTCGGCCCACGCGGCGGAGATCGATATCGCGTACTCGCGCTGGGCTCCGTCTCGAGGTAGGGTGGATTCGGCTGACGCGGCGGAGATCGATATGGTGGCGGACTCGCGCTGCGCTCCGTCTCGAGGTGGGTTGGAGTCGGCTAACGCGGCGGACTTGGAGGAGGAGTCGGTGCCCTTGGCATCGAGTTTGGAAAGACGATGCAATCCTTTCTCCATACAATGACGTATGGCTTCTCCCAGTGTCTGCTCCCCTTGACCTCCAGGAAAGTCAAGTGGTAGTGAGTCATATGCCAACAGAACTTCATCCACCCCGACACGAGCATAGCCAGGTGGAATCGGATTGCCGTGGAAGGTTGCTTCAGGGGGATTTGGTAAAGCATAGCCGTCCGCCACCTTCATGGATATGTTCTTCACTTTCATGTGTAGCTCACAACTTGTCGTCTCTTCGATATCATGCACGGGGTAGCGAGCCAGCAGTGCATCATCGGCCGGGACCCCCGTGGAACCCACGCTGCTTTTTGGCATAGATGGGCCGGTGCAATCCAATGCTGGATCTACTTGCTGCTGCCGCTGAGACGCCCTTTCCAGGCTAAGTGTGTCGATCTGCTCCTACTGCCGCATGAAAGCGTGTTCCAACTCAGACAGTCGGTCTGCATCCTGCTTCTTCTTGTCTTCCTCCTGCTTCTTCTTTCTCGCACGGCTTCTGTAACTGACGTTCCAGTCCGCAAACCCCTCAACCCACGGAACAACGCCTTTGCCTCGTGTTCGTCCCGGGTGTTCAGGATTCCCGAGGGCGCATGTAAGCTCGTCGTTCTCTCTCTCGGGATGGAACACCCCCGTTCGATCCGCTTCTATTGCATCAAGTAAAGCGTCCGAGGCTTCTTTAAGACTTGCCTGCTCAATAATCTCCCCTGTCTTTGGGTCCAACTTTCCCCCATGCGCATAAAACCAAGTCCTGCACCTGTCGGGCCAACCCAATGTTTTTGGAGTGACCCTGCCGCAATCATCTTTTCCTCAGATTCATCCCACTTAGGCCGACCAGTCTTGTAGCCACCTGGCCCCAGAACATGGTGAAACTGTTTCTTCTCAGCATTGATCTTGTTTTTCCTCGACCGTTCCTTAGCTGCTTCCGATTTCTTGAACTCCACAAATAAGTCCAAGTGATCTTTTGCCTTCTCTAGTGCTCCAGTGAATTCTGGAGTCTTCTTTCCTGCTTCGACGTACCAGGCCCATAATCTTTTCTTGTGGTTGCGGAATTGTGTGGCCATCTTCTGAAGAGCACTCTTCTTGACTTTCTCCCGTTCTGCATCTGTTAAATGCTCTGGTAGGGTGAAATGTGACATGAGCGTTTCCCAAAGCAGATCTTTTGCTCTTTCGTCGACAAAACAAACTCCTCGGTCTCCCTTTGGCTTATTCCATTCTTGAACGGAGATCGGGATTTGGTCCCTGACAATGACTCCACACTGACGAGTAAATTTGTCCGCATTCTTTTTAGGAGCAAGCGGTTCGCCATTTGGTTTGATCTCATCGATGTTGTACTTTATGCCAGCCTGCAACTTTTTGGCCGGGCCTCGTACTGCCCTGCTTGTAGAAGATTTGCTCGATCCGTAGGGCTAAAAGAAGAAAGATTCGTTAATATATATATATATATACAAATCAATTAATACATGTAATGATCACCAGAGGCCTTAATTATATATACCTCGCCGGTCTTTGTTAATTGAAGATCATTTCCTTCGCCATCATTGTTTGCGTGGCCTTCGTCTGTTGGTTCTTCCTCAAATATTCCCTCACCAGAATTGTTCAGATATTGTGAGCCGTCATCTTCAGGTTCACCCTCTGGGTTTCGGATCATGTCGAACATGATATGCTCTTGATCATGGTCATCTCTGCCGCTAGCGTCCATAGCTTAACTAATCCAGAAGAAAGATAAAATAATTTAGTATTCAAATTAGAATGCATCTCGAATAATATCACTAATACATCTCGAATAATACAGTTAATGCATCATCAAATATTATCGAATATAATCTTGAATACATCTCGAATATTATCACTAATACATCTCGAATATTATCTTGAATACATCTCGAATATTATCACTAATGCATCATCGAATATTGTCGAATATAATCTCGAATATATCTCGAGTATTATCACTAATACATCTCGAATATTATCATATAACATCACTAGCTAATACAGCTCGAATATTATCGAATAATCCAGTTGACTTGCGGTTCCTGAGGCGCGGGCAGTGGACACCCAAAGAGAAGGAACCATCACAGGATCATAGCTCGGGTGAGATCCCTGAAGAACCTGCCAGGTATTGGAGAACCTGATGTCCAACGCAACCATGTAGTGACGGACGTGCTCGTCCTCCTCCCTGACACGGCGACGTACCACCTCCTCGGGGGCCGGCTGCCTCCGCACCGATAGTGGCCCACGCGACAGCCACCAAAGAAGCTCCGGGTCAATGACGGGAGCCCGATTCCTGACCAAGTTGCGCGCCCCGGAAGGTAGCACCTCCCAGTGCCAGCCCGGCGGAGCCCAGTCCCGGACATGGCGCCTCTCAAGCAGGTTGTCGCCGCCGAGTCGACGACGAGGATGCGGGCCGGGCATCGTCGACGCCGAGAACAAATTCTTATGAAAACAAATTCCTATGCAATAATTATCATTTTATTATGCTACTCATATTTAATAAACTTTTACAACTATAGTAGATGGGCAAATTTGAACAACATTTTATAGCATTGATCCATCTAACATTCATCTAATTAACATTCATATACACACAAAAATACATAATAAATCCATCTAATTAACATTCATCTAATTAATATTCATCTACACACAAAAATACATAATAAATCCATCTAATTAACATTTCTTTCAAAAAAAAGAGAACCAGCTAGGATCTTCTCAAAACACAATTGCCATTCACAAAATTCCATCAAGCATTTCTTCTATCTTAGGACAGTACCCAACATCATTTCTTTCATTAAAACTTCTTTTATTAATATTCAAATAATTAAAAAACCAAATTCTATCAATTCATGACCTCCTTTGGTTTTGCAAAGGAACTATATTCCCCCTAACATTTCTAGTCCAGCAAAAACTATCTCAGCTAGATGCTAGTACCCACACTTCATTTCTCCAAAAATAATCTGTCCACTAGTTCAAAAATTTCAAGTTTCATTCAAATGAAATTTGGACCAGATTCAGTTTCCTTGCTCAAAACCCAATCTCTACTACTCCAACAATTCTGAAATTTTTACAGCACCTCAACCATGCATCAGAGAAGCACCACAAAAAATTTAAATTTTTTAAAAATGCCTAGCTACTGTTGACATTGCTATCGAACACTTGCTGTGCACAAATTCAGAAATTGGGCAAAGTTCAGAGATTGCACTGCCGTGCACTTCACTCTTCCTCTCCTTCCTCTCCTTCACAGCTTTGCCTCTGGCTCGTGCGCATCCACGGGATGCGGCAGGGGGCGCGGGGTTACCGGAGCCGACAGAAGCGAGCACATCCGTGGCGGCGCGGGCGGCGGAGCGCGACGGGGACAGAGGGAGGGGGAGGCCTGGGCCTTACCGGCGTTGCCGAGGAGAGGGGCAGCGAGGCTCGGAGGAGACCGGCGAGGAGGAGGTCGGAGACGAGGAGCGGCGATGGCGACGAGCGGTGTGGATCGCCGGAGAACTTGGGCAGCCTGGTGGCGTGGTGATCGATTTGTCTCCTGGGCGGTGGAAAACGCTAAGTTACAGTTATATAGGATCGACCTTTAGTCCCGGTTGCAGCCACGAACCGGGACTAAAGGACCTTTAGTCCCGATTCGTGGCTGCAACCGGGACTAAAGGTCTGCTTTCGGGCGCGCATGAGGGGGCCTTTAGTTCCGGTTACAGCCACGGGCCGGGACTAAAGGTCTATTTTCGAGCCCAAATTAAGCGCGGGAGGGGGCCTTTAGTCCCGGTTGGTGGCTCCAACCGGGACTAAAGGGTTGGTCCTGGCATGGTGGAAGTTTAGTCCCACCTCGCCAAGCGAGAGGCACTCGCACCAGTTTATAAGCCCCGCTGCGATAGCCGTCTCGAGCTCCTCTCTAAAGCAGGCACTATATGCCTAACGTTTGCTCTACCCTGTGGGCCCTGCTGGCCCTGCGGGCCTGCATCCTGGCCCATATATGGTTGGGTTTCTAGTCGTATGCCGGCCGTGGTGGCCTAGTAGGCCGGCATTTTTTTTCTTTTTTGCATATGTTATGCCAACTTTTTAGTCCCGGTTGGTGGATCCAACCGGGACTAAAGGTATTTTCCAGTTTTTTTTGTTTTTTGCTTTATTTTTTTTCTTTTGTTTCTACTTACAGCCAAATATTTAGAGTTTTTGAGTGAATCTTTTTGGTTTAGGTCACAAAAATTATAAATGTTCTGTTAGTGCCAGTAGTTTTCAAATTTGAATAGTTTAAATTTGAATTCTTTGAAATTTGTGTGAATCACTAGTTTGTGAATAACTTTACTTTAAAAATAGATTTTTGAGTGATTCTTTTTTCCTGCTATTTAATATTAGTGTGTTTTATCAGTATGTTCAATTTGGTAATTTTAGGTTATTTAAATAGGTATTTTAATCAAAAACAGATTCTGTTTAGCTCTTTTAGTTTTATAGCTCAAAAAAATCATTAAATGCATGAAAAATAGCTAATGAAGTCAGAAAGGGTTGAAAATTTATGATGTGGCTTTCAATGGTGCATGTTGAATGCACAAAAAGTCTGGAGTTAAAATAAGTTTAAAAAAATGAAATGCCTTTGTAACAGATGAGTTTTCGTCCGAAACCCTAGTACTTCGAAAGAGATTGTCCAGTTTGTACACGAAGTGCATCCAGTTTTTGCCGTAACCCTCTCAACTTTTTAGCACATGCTATGTGGGTGAAATGATGATACCATGCCAAGTTTCAACCTTTTCAGAGTTCATTTGTAGTGCTTTTCAATTTCAGGGTCATTTAGCTCAAAAAAATCAATAAATGCATGAAAAATAGCAAATGAAGTCAGAAAGGGTTGAAAATTGATGACGTGGCTTTGAATGGTGCATATTGAACGCACAAAAAGTCTGGAGTTAAATAAGTTTATAAAAATAAAATGCCTTTGTAACAGATGAGTTTTCGTCCGAAACCCTGATACTTCGAAAGAGATTGTCCAGTTTGTACACGAAGTGCATCCAGTTTTTGCCGTAACCCTCTCAATTTTGAGCACATGCTATGTGGGTGAAATGATGATACCATGCCAAGTTTCAACCTTTTCAGAGTTCATTTGTAGTGCTTTCCAATTTCAGGGTCATTTAGCTCAAAAAAATCAATAAATGCATGAAAAATAGCGTTCCTTCGCGTTTCAAATGCCAAAACACATATATACCCTAACTATTACAAAGATTCCCTCCGGTTTGTCCGAAGTGGGACTTTCCAGATAAGTCCGGAAACTCACTAGAGAAGAAAGTGATGACGGTGAAGCCGGTCACATCCCAGAGTGGGATATTGGGGTATAAAACTTTTTCTTCGCTTTGCGCCGTAACCATGGACAATCTTCATCATTTAACAGGTTGCTTGGGTCAGTCTTCACTGTGAAGGGAGCAATTTCATGTAACTTTTCATAATCTTCTGACATGTCTGTCTTGTCCTCCACTCCCACGATGTTTCTTTTCCCTGAAAGAACTATGTGGCGCTTTGGCTCATCGTATGATGTATTCGCTTCCTTATCTTTTCTTTTTCTCAGCTTGGTAGACATGTCCTTCACATAGAAAACATGCGCCACATCATTGGCTAGGACGAATGGTTCGTCTGTGTACCCAAGATTGTTGAGATCCACTGTTGTCATTCCGTACCGCAGGTCTTCCTTTACCCCGCCTCCAGTCAGATTGAACCATTTGCACCGAAACAAAGGGACCTTCAAATCACGTCCATAGTCAAGTTCCCATATCTCCTCTATGTAACCATAATATGTGTCCTTTGGCCTATTGGTGTTTGCTGCATCAAAGCGTACACCACTGTTTTGGTTGGTGCTCTTTTTATCTTGGGCAATCGTGTAAAATGTATTCCCATTTATCTCGTACCCTTTCAAAGTCGATATAGTCGAAGATGGTGACTTGGCCAGCAAGTACATCTCATCTCCAACAGTGTCGTCATGCATGAGACGTGTTTGCAACCAACCGCCAAATGACGCCATGTGTGTACGTTTGATCCAGGGCTCAAACTGCTCCGGGTTCTTGGAGCGTACACTATCCAGGTGTTCCTCGATATACGGAGCCACCAAGCTGGAATTTTGTAGAACTGTGTAGTGTGCTTGCGCCTAAGAATGCCCGTCCATACATATTTCTGAATCCTTTCCTAGCGTGCCTTTTCCACCCAGTCTGCCCTCATGCCGCGATTCGGGAACACCAATCGGCTTAAGGTCAGGAATAAAGTCAACACAAAACTCAATGACCTCCTCTGTTTCATGGCCCTTGGAGATGCTTCCTTCTGGCCTAGCACGGTTATGAACATATTTCTTTAAGACTCCCATGAACCTCTCAAAGGGGAACATATTGTGTAGAAATACAGGACCCAGAATGGCAATCTCGTCGACTAGGTGAACTAGGACGTGCGTCATGATATTGAAGAAGGATGGTGGGAACACCAACTCGAAACTGACAAGACATTGCACCAAATCATTCTGTAACCTTGGTAGGATTTCTGGATCGATTACCTTCTGAGAGATTGCATTGAGGAATGCACATAGCTTCACAATGGCTAATCGAACGTTGTCCGGTAGAAGCCCCCTCAATGCAACCGGAAGCAATTGCTTCATAATCACGTGGCAGTCATGAGACTTTAGGTTCTGGAACTTTTTCTCTGCCATATTTATTATTCCCTTTATATTCGATGAGAAGCCAGACGGGACCTTCATACTGAGCAGGCATTCAAAGAAGATTTCCTTCTCTTCTTTGGTAAGAGCGTAGCTGGCAGGACCTTGATACTTCTTTGGATGCATGCCGTCTTTTCCGTGCATACGTTGCTGGTCCTCCCGTGCCTCCGGTGTATCTTTTGTCTTCCCATACACGCCCAAGAAGCCTAGTAGGTTCACGCAAAGATTCTTCGTCACGTGCATCACGTCGATTGCAGAGCGGACCTCTAGGTCTTTCCAATAGGGTAGGTCCCAAAATATAGATTTCTTCTTCCACATGGGTGCGTGTCCGTCAGCGTCATTCGGAACAGATTGTCCGCCATGACCCTTTCCAAAGATTACTTTTAAATCCTTGACCATATCAAGTATATCCTCACTAGTACGGTGGCGAGGCTTCTTCCGGTGATCTGCCTCACCTTTGAAATGCTTGCCTTTCTTTCTTAAGTGATGCTTGATTGGAAGAAATCGACGATGTCCCAGGTACACATTCTTCTTACATTTATCCAAATATATACTTTTGGTCTCATCTAAACAGTGCATGCATGCGTGGTATCCCTTGTTTGTCTGTCCTGAAAGGTTACTAAGAGCAGGCCAATCATTGATGGTTAAAAACAACAACGCTCGTAGGTCAAATTCCTGCTGTTTGTGCTCATCCCACACACGTACACCTTTTATGTCCCACAGCTGTAAAAGTTCTTCAACTAATGGCCTTAGGTACACATCAATGTCGTTGCCGGGTTGCTTGGGCCCTTGGATGAGCACTGGCATCATAATGAACTTCCGCTTCATGCACAACCAAGGAGGAAGGTTATAGATACATAGAGTCACAGGCCAGGTGCTATGATTGCTGCTCTGCTCCCCAAAAGGATTAATGCCATCTGCACTTAAACCAAACCATACATTCCTTGCGTCATCTGCAAAGTCCCGCCACTTTCTCTCGATTTTTCTCCACTGCGACCCATCAGCGGGTACTCTCAACTTCCCGTCTTTCTTACGGTCTTCTTTGTGCCATCGCATCAACTTGGCATGCTCTCTGTTTTGGAACAAACGTTTCAACCGTGGTATTATAGGAGCATACCACATCACCTTGGCAGGAATCCTCTTCCTGGGGTGCTCGCCCTCAACATCATCACCAGGGTCATCGCGGCTGATCTTATACCGCAATGCACCGCATACCGGGCATGCATTCAGATTCTCGTACTCCTCACCACGGTAGAGGATGCAGTCATTAGGGCATGCATGTATCTTCTGCACCTCTAATCCTATAGGGCAGACAACCTTCTTTGCTTCGTACGTACTGTCGGGCAATTCGTTGTCCTTTGGAAGCTTCTTCTTCATTATTTTCAGCAACTTTTCAAATCCCTTGTCAGATACACCATTCTCTGCCTTCCATTGTAGCAATTCCAGTGTGGTACCCAGCTTTTTCTTGTCATCTTTGCAATTTGGGTACAACAATTTTTTGTGATCCTCTAACATGCGCTGCAACTTCAACTTCTCCTTTTCACTTTCGCACTTTCTCTTTGCATCAGCAATGGCCCGACCAAGATCATCAACGGGCTCATCTGATGCCTCTTCTTCAGCTTCTTCTTCTTTATTCTCTTCCCCCATTGTAGTACCATCGTATTCAGGGAACTCAGGATAGTTGTCATCATCCTCTTCTTCTTCATTCTCTTTCATTAGAACCCCTCTTTCTCCGTGCTTGGTCCAACAGTTATAGCCGGACATGAAACCAGACGTAAACAGGTGGACGTGAATGACTTTTGAGCTAGAGTAATTCCTATCATTCTTACAGACACCACATGGACAACACATAAAACCATTCCACTTGTTTGCCTTAGCCGCACGCAGAAAACTATGCACGCCATTAATGAACTGGGGAGAGCGTCGGTCATCGTACATCCATTGCCGACTCATCTTCATTACACAACACCGAAAAGACCAAATTAATACAAGTTCATACATAAAGTTCATACACACTTATTCTCATAAAAGAACATAAAACTATCTAGCTAAAGCATTTAAATGCAACAACAAATGCGATCAAAATCGCAACTAAGGTAATAATTGATCCAACAGCATAATTATACCAAGCCTCTTTATTAACGGCATATTTTCTAATCTTTCTAATCTTCAAGCGCATTGCATCAATCTTGATCTTGTGATCATCGACGACATCGGCAACATACAACTCCAATTTCATCTTCTCTTCTTCAATTCTTTTCAATTTTTCTTTCAAATACTCGTTTTCTTTTTCAACTAAATTTAACTTCTCGACAAGAGGGCCGGTTGCAATTTCCGGTTCACATACCTCCTAGATAAAAATATATATGTCAACTTGATGGGCATAATTGTCATAAACACGAAATGCAACAAATAGTTATAAAAGAGAATATACCACATCCGAATCATAAACCGGACGAGGGCCGACGGGGATGTATAACAAACAATCATACAAGTAAGAAAAGTATACAAGTAACTATCTAAATCATACAAATAAGATTTTTTTTATATAAAAAGGATAAGAACAAGATGCTCACCAAGGTGGTGCCGGCGACGGGACGGTGCGGGCGATCGACGGTGGTTAGGACGGGGACGGGAAGGAACTAAGTAAACCACACCTACACATATGCAAACTAAGAAGTTAATTTGTGCTCAAATTGCATATAAATCAAATAAACTCCCACATAATTACTCCCAAACTAAAACCCACAAATCACTATACTTATAGAGCATTGCACGAGCTAATCTAGCAATGAGAGATGAAAGGACAAAGTTGCTAACCTTTGTGAACACTTGGATAGATGGGGTGCCTTCAAATCTTGAGAAATCTTTGGCAAAAATGGAGGATGAGCTCGAGCAAGGGGAAGAACAGAGGAGAGAAAGGGGAAAACAAAGAGAATGGGCTCGGGCTGGAAGAAGAAGGGTTTATATAGGGAAGTCTTTAGTCCCGGTTGGTTATACAAACCTGGACTTAAGGTCCACCTCTAGTCCCGGTTTGTCATACAAACCGGGACTAAAGGGGCTCGTGGGGCCCCAGCCTGCCACCACCCCTTTAGTCCCGGTTTGTATCACAAACCGGGACTAAAGGTCAACCTCTAGTCCCGGTTTGTGATACAAACCGGGACTAAAGGGGATCGTGGGGGGCCAGCCTGACATCAGCCGGCCACCACCCCTTTAGTCCCGGTTTGTATCACAAACCGGGACTATAGGTAGAAAATGAACCGGGACTAATGATGCCCGTGCCCCCGACCGCTCCTAGCCGTTGGAACCGGGACTAATGGTCACATTAGTCCCGAGCCGTAATCAAACCGGGACTAAAGGGGCGGACGAAATGTCTGTTTTCTACTAGTGATCCTGACAAAGGCTCTTGTCCGCGTCCGGTTCCAGGAACTGCGCGACAAGATCGGGATAGTTGATGTCCAACCCCGGCGACAGGGTTGAGGGGGAGAATGTTGGGTTCAACCCCGTCTCCCGGCAAGCTCTTGAGCAGCCCCGGCAAGCCCTGTGTACAGCTGTACACAGGGTGGCCCCGTGTAAGGCCCCATGTGCGCCGCACATGGGGTGGCTCGTTTCACACGTCTTGGCCAAGAAATTCTTGACGCAAGACGTGCGTAGTAGTAGGATTAATGACACTCTCTACCGCGACAGAGGAGTGGTCACTTCTGGGGATAGATAGGTAGTTTTCTATTACCCTGTATTGTATATACAAATATCTATGGAACGCTCATGATGTGAGTAGCGAAGTGGCACACCACAAACATCTCCCTGTCCTCTCCTCGCTCCTCTGTGTTGCTCCCTCCTCGGCAGCGTGTTTTTCCCTTTTCCGGTAACGCACTCCGGTGGCCGGCAAAGCTCCGGTTGGGGCTAACATGTTGAAGCATGTCGTCAATATAATTTGAGCCCTCCGAGGTATATAGTTTGCAGTAAAAGGCCAGTGCCATTTCCCGCATCTCCAAGTCGGTTGAGCATACGCTCCCATCCTCCTTCAGTAAGGAACGAACAGTATTCTTACGGCACCGGTGCGATGCACGGTTTTGAAAATACTTCCTATTACGGTCCCCTGCATGCAGTCAATCAACGCGAGATCGTTGTTTGTACATTAGCTCTCCCCGTTCATATAGCTCATGCAATCAGTACTCGATATACTGAGCCTCCGGTGAGCACCCGGTCTGTAAGCCTTGCAATTTTGTGTCGTTCAGTGTGCTGCGGAGAGCCTTTATCTCTTTTCGTACAAACCGAAAAACATCCGAACTCCAACGCTTAATGTCGCTGGAAACACACTTTAATTTCTTCCACAGCCCAACAACACTCGATTCCTCTAGCTCCTGGCGGTCCCAGGCCTCTTTGACCATATCATCATATGCTTCATGCCGTGTCCACATCTCATCATGCTGGAAACCTGTAGGGGCAGCACGGTGCTGCCGATCAGGTTCAGCCAGTATCTTTATAAGGAGGGCCATATGGTTGGATTCCTCAGTAGGAATACGTTCCACACTCGTCAACTTGAGGGGCCAGCGCCAATGGAAGTGAAGGCAGCATCGGTGCAGGCGGGGGCGGAGGCAGAGGCGAAGATGACAACATCGGCATCAAGAAGGATGGAGGCGGACGTTGCGGCGAGGGCGACCGAAGCTGGAGGGTTCTGCCACGCGCCTCCCTACCAGCAGCTTGCTTTACAATCGGGAAGAAACTCTTTTTGTTTGGATCCATCCATGACGAACTGACTTCGCCTTCAGATTGTCTCCCCGGGTCTAGAAGCCTGTTAACCTTCGCTCTAAAATACTCGAGACTATTTTGTGGATTCTGGGAATTAAGGATGAGAGCTCGCACTCTCTCCCTGAACTCAACAGGAAAATAAGGATCTTGCTGTATAAGGGAGGCAGGACTCTTTGATCTGTAGATCTCGCATGACGAACAAGCTACAGAATACTAGAATCTAAGGTAAGGAAAGGGATATGGAATAAAGAGGGATTGAATGGAGGAAGGAACAAGGGAGGGAGGCGAGCTCCAAGAGGGAGTCCCGCGGGCGGTTCTGGGTGCTCTCTAGATCGGACAGGGAGTCTGATGAAGAGCTCGAGTCAGATCTGGATGAGGAGGCGACGGACGACGACGGCATCGTTCCGGCGCCAGGGAGGCTGCTCGGGGACTTCCTTCGGGGTGACTAGTGTGCGGTCCGTTCCAGGAAAGCTCGCCGTGTGGCCTTGGCCCAGGGAGGGAAAGGCTTTAGGCAGGTTGGTGCGGCCACGGCGGCGGGGAGATGTGTGCTCCTGCAGCAGCTTCCCAGCTCAGCGCTGGCCCGCTCCTCGCGTCCTCCTGCATCTACTCCGCCGTCTCCTTGCTGGGCTTCGTCGCCCACACCAATGGAAGCCTATGGTGGCCTTCCTCCCACCCCCGGGCCGCCAGCATGCGTGAGAGATCCGTGGTGGGAGACGGCTGGCTGGATGGGCTTGGGAGGGCCAGCGGTGGTGGTGGCGGGCTCGGTGGGCCCAGTGCTGGATGGCCGACATGAGTCCCCTAGGGTTTCGGGTACGCTGGGGCACCCGTCGGTGGAGAGTTATTTGGGCCTTGGCCCAGTGGTCCTGGAGGTATTGTCAGTGGGCGACTTGGAGATCCCGCTTGGGCTAGCTGGTTCTGGGCCGTCTTAGGTGGCTCGTTATGTGGAGGTTGACCTGGTCCAGGTCGGTCAGACGGGTCCGGACGCAGGTTTGAGCCAGGGTTCGACCAAACCGATGGCTGGGTCGGTGGGGGTACCGCAAACTAGTTTGACCGAGCCACCTGGAGGTGCGTCCGCACCGTCTGCGGGGTCCGTGGATTCGGAAGTGGTCTCAGGTGCAGCCACACCGCGTTCCCAACCCTATTTAGGGTGGATGTGGATCCCTCGGGGTGCCACTTCCCTCGATCTAGGGTTCCCTGCCTCTGCTTCCGACGTCTAGTGGTGACACTCTCCAGTTAGATCTGTCCGCCGTCTTGCTCCTCCATCCACTCTCTCTCGTTCCTTCGCTCAATTTGTGGCTATGGGAAGCCATGGCGACGACAGATCGGGGAAGAGGCGGTATGACGAGTTTGTTTTGGAGGAAGACCAGCTCCGTGAAGCGGATCTGAGAGACAAGTTGCAGCAGGCCGTTGCGCGGCGCAGAGATGCGTCGCCACCGTCCAGGGGGGCTGATGGTGGGGCGCGTGACAATAGATCTGACGATGGAAACCGGGGAGGTGACCACCAGCCCCGAGCCAGGGGTGGCTATGGCGGTTTCGAAAAATCCAAGGGCAACAACTACGGTGGCGGCCAGAAGAACTACAAGAAACACCGCAGAAATGACGGCTCCAACAACAACAACAGGGGCAAGAAGAACCCTAGCAAGCCATCTTCATCGGGTTCGGGAAATGCTCCCCTCTCCTCGGCCACGGTGGCGGACTGCTTCAAGTGCAGCCATCCTGCGAACTTCCAGGCAGATTGCCCCAACGCTCCCCTCTGCTTCCTCTGTAAGCAAGAAGGCAATTCGGCCAGCGAGTGCGCCACCAGGGCGGAGGCCACTCAACTGAAGATGATGGGACATGGCATCCAGGGGACGATTTCTTCCACTTGGAGCTCCCAGAGAATAAAGACGATGGTCTCAATGCTTATTCTTCCTTGGTTGCGTCTATCATGTTAGAAAAGGACTCGATTTCGGTTGAAGAGTTGGTCGCTGAGCTCAACTGTTTGCTCGAGGTGGATGATTGGGACTGGCAGGTGATCCAGATCTCGGACAAGGATTTCCTTGTCATTTTTCCCAAGAAGCAAAGTCTCCGGCTGTGCCTCAAAAGTGGTGTGATGAAACCAAGGTTGTCAGAATCGTGATTTTGAATCCGATCGGAACTCTGATGGTAGGATTGCAAATCATAGAATCTTAACTATCAGGGTCGTAGAAATGTAGATTCTACGAACTAAAATTGAAGAATCAGAGGGGTTAGTTTGGATCGTAAAGTCGTAGAATCTAATAACAGAATCGCAATTCTGACAACCTTGGATGAAACTGCCGTTGTCCAAGAGTGCTATTATGTTCGCTGAACCCATTGTTGACGCGGAAGTGTGCTGCAACCTGCAAGGTGTGTGGGCTAAATTCTGGGAGGTTCCCAACTGTCTGAAAAGAGACCACCAGGCTCTGAAAGAAGCTCTGTAGCTGTTCGGGAAGATAGAGGTGGTGGACGAGATGTCGCTGATTAAGGTAGGCCCGGTTCGTGCGCTGGTGCTCTGCATCAACCCTCCCAAGCTTTTCTGCTCTAACCGTATCTTCGTTAACCACAACGGTTACATGATACGCTGCGAGTCGGAACTGCATAAGAAGGATTGGCCTACCCCGCCGCCTACACCCCCTCCCCCTAATGGCCAAGACAAAGATGACGAAGGAGACAGTGGCCGCGACTGTAATCAGAAGCATAAGAGATCCAGATCTCAACCAGGTCCTGAAGGTCCCCCTCCTGCTACGGCCTCTGCTGACAAAGCGCCAGGTGGTAACTCCAACTCTATGCCCAAGTCTTCCTAGGCTACGCTGGCGGCTCCCCCATCTCCTAGCACTCAGAAAACCAGGTCAGCGGTCAGGAAAGTGCCTATCTCTCGATACCTAGCCACTTCTCTGGACCAATACGGCTTGCACCTTCAGGGAGAAGGGATTTCTCCTTTAGCCAAGGCTCTGTCTTCTGATCCTTCTTTTCTGGATCCATCTGTGCCTTTCAGTGAAGCTCTGGATTTCACCTACTCAAAGCAATCTTCTTCTGTGGTGGACATCACTTCTTCTCCAGACTCTCCAGAAGTCACTACTCGCATCTCGCTGGGCAAGGCCTTCAAGCTGCCTCGTAAAGACAAAGAAGAGCTAGGATGGGATAGCCCAGCGAACTGGGATTTCTTGGCAGAGAAGATGCAAGCGAGGACTGACCAATTCAGGCCCCCGGAAGATGAACAGGTGCCAATAGATGGAGTTGTTCTCTCTACTCCCATCAAGCAGGCTGCTGCCACATCGTCGCCCGTGGCCATGCCTGCTCCTGCTACGTCGACCCAGGCTTCTGCTCTGACCCCTAGCTCGGTGGCCAAAGTGCCGGAGGGCTCCCCCAGCTCCAAGAACTACTCTATAGACAAGCTTTCAGAAGTGCTGGCGTCCTCCTCTGTGCCCAAAGGCAAGAGATCCAAGGTGCTGACGCAAGGTCCTGCCCACAGGTGTGCTAGGGGGAAGGGCAAGCAAGGCGTCTCGGCTCTCAAGAAGGCGCAACACTGTACCGCAGAAAATAATCTCGAACAGCCAAGTAATCTTTTTGCAAAGTTCTCTGTTCTTGATGATTTCAGCGACGAGCAGATTAGCGATATCGTGTCCGTTTGTGGCATAGTGCGCAACGGTGGGTTAGGAGGGGGTGCTGGTTCGATAGACATGATTAGGCCATGTGAACTTACCCAGGCCGCGCTTACTGACACCATCCAGTGCAAATCTGATGCTGCTCTCGCTGCTGAGGAGGCCAGGGAGGCCTCCTCGGTTCCACCCTCTGTGGTTAAAGTTATTCCTGCCTCTGTTTTGGAAGCCGACCCAAGTGCGCCTCCAATGATCAAAGCCAGCACCAAGGCGGGGCGGCTCCGTAAAAGGATTCTCCAATGAGGATCCTTTTTTGGAACATTAGGGGTTTCGGCCACATGGGACGCCGTACCCAGCTCAAAGAATATATGTCACGTGAAAATATTGACTGTGTTGCGCTGCAGGAAACAATTAAAGCTGATTTTTCTTTCCTAGACCATAAATCTATCGATCCTGCATAGAAATTCTATTGGCAATGGGTGCCAGCAGCTGGCCACTCGGAGGCCTTCTCCTGGGCATTGATAAAGATATTTTCGCTGTCGAGAAGTGAACTAGGGGGGCGGTTCTTTTTGAGTGCTTCCATCCATACAAAAGCCTCGCACGCTAGCTGGGAACTATGCGTAGTTTACGGGCCGGCCATTCATGCTCTGTCCGCTGCTTTCCTTTTGGAGTTGCGCGCTTTGATTTCCTCGATCACCAGCCCGATCGTTATGGGAGGCGATTTTAACCTGATCAAATTAGCTGACGGCAAATCTTTTTACAATATTTGATGGCCCTGTGTGCATATGTTTAATGACGTGATTGCTCACATGGAATTAAGGGAAATCCAAAGGGTGGGAGCGAGGTACACTTGGACCAATCATCAACTTAATCCAATCCGCTCGGTTCTGGACCATGTGCTCATTTCCACTACATGGGAATTAGCATACCCTATGTCAGCTCTGAAGGCAGAAACCTGCATTGGCTCTGACCACACACCTATCTATTCTTCTCTGGGGAGGAGCTTCTTAAAAGGAACCCGAGATTCTTCTTCGAGCTAGGGTGGTTGGAGGAAGAGGGATTCCTAGACCATATTAAAACCAATTGGGAAGCGTCTGGTGCTGCTCCCTTCTCTTCTAGGGGGGCTCTTGACTTTTGGCAACATTGCTCCAGCAAGCTGCGGCAGTTCTTACGTGGCTGGGAAGGGAACCGAGGCAGGGATGCCTCTATCCTTAAAGCTGACACTTTGCAAGAAATCGTCTGGCTCGACAGCCTTGCTCTCGATGTAAATCTTGAGTTTCAGCTCGAGAGATAGTTGTGCCTCATCCCTTGAGTTAACCGTCCGATACTCGGCTTGTTAAATCCGTCCTTATAGAGTTCCCCTCTTATCCTATTCGTAAGTACGATGAACACTCCGAAGAAAGGATGATAGCTTTGTCATGATGCACTGATACATAGAAATGAAGACTTGAACGCAATGGACCGCCTCTTCGAGAAGGGCAACCAGGAATGAGAAGATTCATAAGAATTCGTTACCCGACCTTGTCCCCCTTACTCGACCTCTTAAATCTCGGGACGAGATTTTCTTTTAGAGGAGGAGTGGTTGTGACGCCCTCTGCTCGACCGTGCACTAATCATACACGCAAACGTGCACGTTCGAGATCAGAGACTCACGGGAAGATATCACAACACAACTCTAAACTCAAATTTAAACATAAATCTTCATATTACAAACCAGGGGTCACGAGGACCCGAATACATAAGTCATACAAACAAATATTATCTAGGTACAGACATAGTTAGTCAAGTTTGCCTTAAGAAGGCTAGCACAAACGGCGACACTGATCGAAAAGGCGAAGGCCTCCTGCCTAGGGCCTCCGAACTACTCCTGGTCATCGGGGATCTCCACGTCGTAGTAGGCTCCTCCGGGGATCTCCTGCTCCTGGGCTCCGTCGTCTGATCGCAGTAATCGGGTATGAGGAAAAGAGATAGCAAAGCAACCGTGAGTACTCATCCGAAGTACTCGCAAGACTAACATCAAAACTATACTAAGTATGCATCGGTATCAAAGGAATGGGGCTATATCTTTGGACTAAACTGCAGAAATGCAAGAACAGAGGGGGAAAGGCCTAGCCTAACGAAGACTAGCATCTTGAAGCATTTCTTGCAGCATCAGAAGAGAGTAGAGCAAGATAATATATAATCAATCATATTTTAGTAATGCCCTGGGATCCTTCCTCGACTACCCTGCGAGAAAGTGATCCCGAGAGCAGTAGTAATGGTTTAGTAATCACTTTGTATCCATTTGTAGTTGTAGTATATTAGGATACAACTCCGAGCGTCCTGTTACCGTGGACATGGCTATTCGAATAGATAACTTCCCTACAGGGGTGCACTACTGTTACCCAACACGCTCGATCACATCTGGCCGGACACACTTGCTAGGTAATATCCGGCCTCGGGTAATCGACACGACGTAGTCCTACCTAGGCTCAGCAGAGAGGTCAGCACGCCGGTCTAAATCCTAAGTGTGAAGGGGTCTTCGGCCCATCGCCCTCTGCACTCCTGCATGTTGCGAGACTGGCCGGGGCCCAAGCGCGACTGTGGAAACAACACAGATCTAACCAGCCCGCATCTCTGAGCTGTGACATCTGAAGAGCTTTCGGCTGATACATACGACGTAGAGGGTCCCATAACCATTATCCCACGTGGTGGTAGTGCATATAAAGCCAGCAGCCTACTCAGATCAAATACCCAAATACGATAAGTGTGTTTTCGTAGCTCGCCGAGACGAACAGGGTTCCTGTCGCTCCGACTAGTTATCTCACGGACCACGACCAGGGACCAGGCCCACCCCTCACCTAGGTAGTCTCCGCCTGCCCTGTCACTCCGACTACAGTGCAAGTTCCGCGTCGGCTGTCGGGAGAAATCCCGAGCTACCACCACATCCTGGGTGGTACCGCTAACAGCCAGCCGTCACAGGACTCTCTCGCGGGTAACCTTGGGATCAACCCGTCTTGTTTCATTACCTCGCGGGCACTCTTGGAGCCGGCCCGACTTTAACAATTTAAAGTATTGCAGTAATGTAAACAGTTTCGTGATCATCACCTAGAATGATCATGGCCCGATAACAAGCCTGGCCAACGGACAAGGGTGAAGGGCCAGCTGATGAAACATAGCATTCCTAACTAGGCATCATAGGATAGCAGGTAGAGTATCAATAGTAGGCGACGAAATCAGGCTATGCATCAGAATAGGAGCTATCGAAACAACAACAGAAGCAATTCTAATGCAAGCATTAGAGAGAAAGAGTAGGCGATATCTGGATGATCAAGGCGGTTTTTCTTGCCTGGAAGCTCTGCTGAAGGGGTCTGGTCGTCGACGTCGTAGTCGTACTCAGCAGTGTCGTCGGCAGTCTCGGGCTCTATCGGGAGAGAAGGAGGGGGAAGAAACAATAAATACACCGCAAACAATGCAACAGGGATGCATGACATGTCACCTTGCAGTGCTAGGGGTATTCTAATGCAGCACTACACAAGTTAGTCGGAGCGGGAAATTATCCGGGAGTGTTCTCCCAGCTCCGGGTGATTATCGGTACACTGAACCGTAGGGGACGGTTCCATGTTCAGTATGTTAGAGGGGTGTGGCAGGTATGTGTTGGAAATATGCCCTAGAGGCAATAATAAATTGGTTATTATTATATTTCCTTGTTCATGATAATCGTTTATTATCCATGCTATAATTGTATTGATTGGAAAGTCAAATACATGTGTGGGTACATAGACAACACTGTGTCCCTAGTAAGCCTCTAGTTGACTAGCTCGTTAATCAAGAGATGGTGAAGGTTTCCTAGCCATGGACATAAGATGTCATTTGATAACGGGATCACATCATTAGGAGAATGATGTGATGGACAAGACCCAAACTATAAACGTAGCATATGATCGTGTCAGTTTATTGCTATTGTTTTCTGCATGTCAAGTATCTGTTCCTTTGACCATGAGATCATGCAACTCACTGACACCGGAGGAATACCTTGTGTGTATCAAACGTCGCAACGTAACTGGGTGACTATAAAGGTGCTCTACAGGTATCTCCGAGGGTGTCTGTTGGGTTGGCATGGATCAAGACTGGGATTTGTTACTCCGTGTGACGGAGAGGTATCTCAGGGCCCACTCGGTAATACAACATCACAATGAGCCTTGCAAGCAATGTGACTAAAGTGTTAGCCACGAGATCTTGTATTACGGAACGAGT
Source organism: Elymus sibiricus (assembly GCA_039707655.1). Lineage (NCBI taxonomy): Eukaryota > Viridiplantae > Streptophyta > Magnoliopsida > Poales > Poaceae > Elymus > Elymus sibiricus. The sequence continues at coordinate 1,346,868 of CM077670.1, read as the reverse complement.
AAAGAGACTTGCCGGTAACGAGATTGAACTAGGTATAGAGATACCGACGATCGAATCTCGGGCAAGTAACATACCGAAGAACAAAGGGAACAGTATACGGGATTAACTGAATCCTTGACATAGAGGTTCGACCGATAAAGATCTTCGTAGAATATGTAGGAGCCAATATGGGCATCCAGGTCCCGCTATTGGTTATTGATCGTAGAGGTGTCTCGGTCATGTCTACATAGTTCTTGAACCCGCAGGGTCTACACACTTAACGTTTGGTGACGATTAGTATAGTTGAGTTATTTTGTTGGTGACCGAAGGTTGTTTGGAGTCCCGGATAGGATCCCGGACATGACGAGGATCTCCGGAATAGTCTGGAGGTAAAGATTGATATATGTGATAATAGTGTTTTGATCTCCGGAAGGGTTCCGGAATTCACCGGAAGGGGTTCCGGATGTTTACCGAAGTGTTCGGGTGCAGCAACACTTTATATGAGCCAAAGAGGTAAAGCCCACGAGGTATTGGAAAGTGCAGAAGGAAGTTTTGCTGGCGTCTGGGGCGGTACTACCGCTTATCGTAAGCGGTACTACCGCTACGGGCGGTACTACCGCTTATCGTGAGCGGTACTACCTCTACGGGCGGTACTACCGCTTATCGTAAGCGGTACTACCGCTACATGCGGTACTACCGCTTACCGTAAGCGGTACTACCGCTTGTGCGCGGTACTACAGGGATCCGAGTTGGACTCTTTCCCTGCGGGCCAAACCGGCCTTGTGCGGGCAAAACCGACCTGGAGGAGGCTTTTACTCCAAGTTTAGACCCCACGGCTCAACATATAAATAGAGGGGCAGGGCTAGCACACGGGAGACATTAGATTGCCCCAAGCCGTGTGCCGGCAACCTCTAGTTCCTCCTACGTCATAATTTCAGTAGGGCTTAGGCGAAGCCCTGCTGAAATAGTTCCTCACCAACATCACCACGCCGTCATGCTGCTGGAACTCTTCTTCTTCTCCGCTCCCTCTTGCTGGATCAAGAAGGCGGAGATCGTCATCAAGCCGTACGTGTGTTGAACGCGGAGGTGCCGTCCGTTCGGCGCTGGATCGTGCTTGGATCGAGGGACGACTTGCGATTTGGATCGCGGAGACGTTCGACTACATCAACCGCGTTTCTTAATGCTTCCGCTTAGCGATCTACAAGGGTATGTAGATTCACTCTCCCTCTCGTAGATGCTCATCACCATGGATAGATCTTGTGTGTGCGTAGGAAAAATTTTGTTTCCCATGCAACGTTCCCCAACAGTGGCATCATGAGCTAGGTCTATGCGTAGATGAGATCTCGAGTAGAACACAAACGAGTTGTGGGCGTGGTTGTATACATATTGCTTGCCGTTACTAGTTGATATTTGATTCGGCGGTATTGTGAGATGAAGCGGCCCGGACCGACATTACGCGTACGCTTACGCGAGACAGGTTCCTTCAACTAACATGTAACTTCGTTGCATAAAGATGGCTAGCGGGTGTCTGTCTCTCTCACTTTAGTTGAATCAATTTCAATGAAGAGGGTTCTTTTAGAAGATCAAAAAGCAATCACTACACCACGTTGTGGTTTTGCGTAGGTAAGAACGGTTCTTGCAAACCTGTAGCAGCCACGTAAAATTTGCAACAACAATTAGAGGACGTCTAACTTGTTTTTGCAGGGTATGTTGTGATGTGATATGGCCAATTACATGATGAGATATATGTGATGTATGAGATGATCATGTGTTGTATAGAATATCACGACTTGCATGTCGATGAGTACGGCAACTGGCAGGAGCCATAGAGTTGTCTTTAATTATTGTATGACCTGCGTGTCAATCATTAAGCGCTATGTAATGCTTTACTTTATCGCTAAACGTTAGCAATAGTCAAGGAAGCAACAGTCGGCGCGACAACCTCATGGCGACACATTGATGGAGATCAAGATGATGGAGATCATGGTGTCATGCCGGTGACGATGGAGATCATGCCGGTGCTTTGGAGATGGAGATCAAAAGCACGAGTTCATGGCCATATCATGTCACTTATGATTTGCATGTGATGTTAATCCTTTTATGCATCTTATTTTGCTTAGGACGACGGTAGCATTATAAGGTGATCCCTCACTTAAATTTCAAGATAAATTGTGTTCTCCCCAAGTGTGCACCGTTGCGAAAGTTCGTCGTTTCGAGACACGCCGTGATGATCGGGTGTGATAGACTCTACGTTCACATACAACGGGTGTAAGCCATGTTGCACGTGCGGAACACTCGGGTTAAACTTGACGAGCCTAGCATGTACAGACATGGCCTCGGAACACAAAAGACCGAAAGGTCGAACATGAGTCATATAGTAGATATGATCAACATGAAGATGTTCACCATTGAAACCACCTCAACTCACGTGATGATCGGACTTGAGTTGGTGGATTTGGATCATGTTACACTCGAATGATCGGAGGGATGTCAATTTGAGTGGGAGTTTTTAAGTAATATGATTAACTAAACTCATTATCTAGAACAATAGTCTAAGTTGTCTTTGCAATATTTATGTTGTAGATCATGGCTCGCGCAGTAGCACCCCTGAATTTTAATGCGTTCCTAGAGAAAGCTAAGTTGAAAGATGATGGAAGTAACTTTGTGGACTGGGCCCGTAATCTAAGGATTATCCTTACGGCTTCCCAGAAGGCTTATGTCCTTGATGCACCGCTTGGTGATCCACCCGCTCCAGTTGAATCTCTAGACGTTGTGAACGCCTGGCAAGCTCGTTCTGAAGATTACTCAATAGTTCAATGTGCAATATTGTATGGCTTAGAACCGGGACTTCAAAGACGTTTTCAACGTCATGGAGCAAATGAGATGTTCCAGGAGTTGAAGTTTATCTTTCAGAAGAATGCCCGGATCAAGAGATATGAGATCTCCGATAAGTTCTATGCTTGCAAGATGGAGGAGAACGGGTCTATCAGTGATCACGTACTCAGAATGTCTGGGTACTCCACCCGTCTGGCTGAATTGGGGATGCCCCTTCCGCCAGAGGCTATCACTGACAGAGTTCTTCAATCATTGCCACCTAGCTACAAGAGCTTCGTGTTAAACTATAACATGCACGGGATGAACAAGTCAGTCGCCGAGCTGTTTGCGATGCTGAAAGCCGCTGAGTCTGAAATTCAGAAGGAGCATCAAGTGTTGATGGTCAATAAAACCACTAGTTTCAAGAAAAATGGCAAGGGTAAGAAGGGTAACTCCAAGAAGAGTGGCAAAGCAGTTGCTCCTCTCGTGAAGAAACCCAAGGCTGGACCCAAACCAGAAACTGTGTGTTTTCATTGCAAGGGAACTGGACACTGGAAGCGGAACTGCCCCAAGTATTTGGCTGACAAGAAGGCGGCCAACAACAAACAAGGTATATATGATATACATGTTATTGATGTGTACCTTACCAACTCTCGTTGTAGTGCCTGGGTATTTGATACCGGTACGGTTGCTCATATTTGCAACTCAAAACAGGAACTGCGGAATAGACGGAGGCTGGCAAAGGACGAAGTGACGATGCGCGTGGGAAATGGTTCCAAGGTTGATGTGATCGCCGTCGGCACGCTCGCTCTTCGATTACCATCGGGATTAGTGATGAACCTGAATAGTTGTTATTTAGTGCCTGCGTTAAGCATGAACATTATATCTGGATCTTGTTTATTGCGAGACGGTTACTCATTTAAATCAGAGAATAATGGTTGTTCTATTTATATGAGTAATATCTTTTATGGTCATGCACCCAATGTGAGGGGTTTATTCTTATTGAATCTCGATAGTAATGATACACATGTTCATAACATTGATGCCAAAAGATGTAGAATTGATAATGATAATACCACTTTCTTGTGGCACTGCCGTTTAGGTCATATTGGCGTAAAACACATGAGGAAGCTCCATGCTGATGGACTTTTGGAGTCACTTGATTTTGAATCACTTGACACATGTGAGCCATGCCTCATGGGCAAGATGACTAAAACGCCGTTCTCTGGAACAATGGAACGGGCAAGTGACTTGTTGGAAATCATACATACTGATGTGTGCGGTCCGATGAGTATTGAGGCGCGCGGTGGTTATCGTTACTTTCTCACCTTCACTGATGACTTAAGTAGATATGGGTATATTTACTTAATGAAACACAAGTCTGAAACATTTGAAAAGTTCAAACAATTTCAGAGTGAAGTTGAGAATCATCGTAACAAGAAGATTAAATTCCTACAATCTGATCGAGGAGGAGAATATTGGAGTTATGAGTTTGGCAGTCACTTAAGACAATGTGGAATTGTTACACAACTAACACCGCCTGGAACACCACAGCGTAATGGTGTGTCCGAACGTCGTAATCGAACCTTATTGGATATGGTGCGATCTATGATGTCTCTTGCCGATTTGCCACTATCGTTTTGGGGTTATGCATTAGAGACAGCTGCATTCACTTTAAATAGGGCACCATCGAAATCCGTTGAGACGACGCCATATGATCTTTGGTTTGGCAAGAAGCCAAAGCTGTCGTTTCTTAAAGTTTGGGGATGTGATGCTTATGTCAAAAAGCTTCAGCCGAAAAGCTAGAACCCAAAGCGGAGAAATGCGTCTTCATAGGATACCCAAAAGAGACAGTTGGGTATACCTTCTACCTCAGATCCGAGGGCAAAGTGTTTGTCGCTAAGAACGGAACATTTCTTGAGAAAGAGTTTCTCTCGAAAGAATTGAGTGGGAGGAAGATAGAACTTGATGAGGTTGTTGAACCTTTACTTCAACCTGAAAGTAGCGCAGCGCAGAAAGATGTTTCTGTAGAGCCTACATCAGCTGAAGAGGAAGTTAATGATGATGATCATGAAGCTTTGGATCAAGTTGCTATCGAACCTCATAGGTCGACAAGGACGCGTACTGCTCCTGAGTGGTACGGCAACCCTGTCTTAGAGGTCATGTTGTTGGACAACGATGAACCTACGAGCTATGGGGAAGCGATGATGGGCCCGGATTCCAAGAAGTGGTTAGAGGCCATGAAATCCGAGATGGGATCCATGTATGAAAACAAAGTGTGGACTTTGGAAGTATTACCTGAAGGGCGTAAGGCCATTCAGAACAAATGGATCTTTAAGAGGAAGACGGACGCGGACGGTAATGTCACCGTCTATAAAGCTAGACTTGTGGCAAAGGGTTTTTCACAAGTTCAAGGAGTTGACTACGATGAGACCTTCTCACCCGTAGCGATGCTTAAGTCCGTCAGAATCATGTTAGCAATAGCTACCTTTTTCGATTATGAAATTTGGCAGATGGATGTCAAAACAGCGTTCCTTAACGGTTTCCTTAAGGAAGAGTTGTATATGATGCAACCAGAAGGTTTTGTCGATCCAGAGAATGCTGACAAAGTTTGCAAACTCCAGCGATCCATTTATGGACTGGTGCAAGCATCTCGGAGTTGGAATCTTCGCTTTGATGAGGTGATCAAAGCGTTCGAGTTTATACAAGTTTACGGAGAAGCTTGTATTTACAAGAAAGTGAGTGGGAGCTCTATAGCGTTTCTAATATTATATGTGGATGACATATTGCTGATTGGAAACAATATAGAAATGTTGGAAAGCGTGAAGGAATATTTGAACAAGAGTTTTTCAATGAAGGACCTAGGAGAAGCTGCTTTCATATTAGGCATCAAGATCTATAGAGATAGATCGAGACGCTTAATAGGACTTTCACAAAGCACATACCTTGACAAAGTTTTGAAGAAGTTCAAAATGGATCAGTCCAAGAAGGGGTTCTTGCCTGTATTGCAAGGTGTGAAGTTGAGTAAGACTCAATGCGCAGTGACTGCAGAAGATAGAGAAAAGATGAGTGTCATCCCCTATGCTTCAGCCATAGGCTCTATCATGTATGCAGTGCTATGCACAAGACCCGATGTCAGCCTTGCCATAAGTATGGTCGGAAGGTTTCAAAGTGATCCAGGAATGGAACACTGGACGGCGGTCAAGAATATCCTGAAGTACCTGAAAAGGACTAAGGACATGTTTCTCGTTTATGGAGGTGATCAAGAGCTCGTCGTAAAGGGTTACGTCGATGCAAGCTTTGACACTGATACGGATGACTCTAAGTCCCCAACCGGATACGTATTTATTCTTAATGGGGGTGCGGTTAGCTGGTGCAGTTCCAAGCAAAGCGTGGTAGCTGATTCTACATGCGAAGCGGAGTACATCGCTGCCTCGGAGGCGGCGAAGGAAGGTGTCTGGATGAAGGAGTTCATGACAGATCTTGGAGTAGTGCCTAGTGCACTTAACCCAATGACTCTGTTTTGTGATAATACTGGTGCCATTGCTCTAGCCAAGGAACCAAGATTTCACAAGAGGACCAGACACATAAAGCGACGTTTCAATTCCATCCGCGATTACATCAAGGAGGACGACATAAATATTTGCAAAGTACACACGGATCTGAATGTTGCAGATCCGATGACTAAACCTCTTCCAAGGGCTAAACATGAACAACACCAGAGCTGCATGGGTGTTCGATTCATTACAATGTAAATCACATAGTGATGTGAACTAGATTATTGACTCTAGTGCAAGTGGGAGACTGTTGGAAATATGCCCTAGAGGCAATAATAAATTGGTTATTATTATATTTCCTTGTTCATGATAATCGTTTATTATCCATGCTATAATTGTATTGATTGGAAACTCAAATACATGTGTGGGTACATAGACAACACTGTGTCCCTAGTAAGCCTCTAGTTGACTAGCTCGTTAATCAAGAGATGGTGAAGGTTTCCTAGCCATGGACATAAGATGTCATTTGATAACGGGATCACATCATTAGGAGAATGATGTGATGGACAAGACCCAAACTATAAACGTAGCATATGATCGTGTCAGTTTATTGCTATTGTTTTCTGCATGTCAAGTATCTGTTCCTTTGACCATGAGATCATGCAACTCACTGACACCGGAGGAATACCTTGTGCGTATCAAACGTCGCAACGTAACTGGGTGACTATAAAGGTGCTCTACAGGTATCTCCGAGGGTGTCTGTTGGGTTGGCATGGATCAAGACTGGGATTTGTTACTCCGTGTGACGGAGAGGTATCTCAGGGCCCACTCGGTAATACAACATCACAATGAGCCTTGCAAGCAATGTGACTAAAGTGTTAGCCACGAGATCTTGTATTACAGAACGAGTAAAGAGACTTGCCGGTAACGAGATTGAACTAGGTATAGAGATACCGACGATCGAATCTCGGGCAAGTAACATATCGAAGAACAAAGGGAACAGTATACGGGATTAACTGAATCCTTGACATAGAGGTTCGACCGATAAAGATCTTCATAGAATATGTAGGAGCCAATATGGGCATCCAGGTCCCGCTATTGGTTATTGATCGTAGAGGTGTCTCGGTCATGTCTACATAGTTCTCGAACCCGCAGGGTCTACACACTTAACGTTTGGTGACGATTAGTATAGTTGAGTTATTTTGTTGGTGAGCGAAGGTTGTTCGGAGTCCCGGATAGGATCTCGGACATGACGAGGATCTCCGAAATAGTCCGGAGGTAAAGATTGATATATGTGATAATAGTGTTTTGATCTCCGGAAGGGTTCCGGAATTCACCGGAAGGGGTTCCGGATGTTTACCGAAGTGTTCGGGTGCAGCAACACTTTATATGAGCCAAAGAGGTAAAGCCCACGAGGTATTGGAAAGTGCAGAAGGAAGTTTTGCTGGCGTCTGGGGCGGTACTACCGCTTATCGTAAGCGGTACTACCGCTACGGGCGGTACTTCCGCTTATCGTGAGCGGTACTACCTCTACGGGCGGTACTACCGCTTATCGTGAGCGGTACTACCGCTACAGGCGGTACTACCGCTTACCGTAAGCGGTACTACCGCTTGTGCGCGGTACTACAGGGATCCGAGTTGGACTCTTTCCCTGCGGGCCAAACCGACCTTGTGCGGGCAAAACCGACCTGGAGGAAGCTTTTACTCCAAGTTTAGACCCCAAGGCTCAACATATAAATAGAGGGGCAGGGCTAGCACATGGGAGACATTAGATTGCCCCAAGCCGTGTGCCGGCAACCTCTAGTTCCTCCTACGTCATAATTTCAGTAGTGCTTAGGCGAAGCCCTGCTGAAATAGTTCCTCACCAACATCACCACGCTGTCATGCTGCTGGAACTCTTCTTCTTCTCCGCTCCCTCTTGCTGGATCAAGAAGGCGGAGATCGTCATCAAGCCGTACGTGTGTTGAACGCGGAGGTGCCGTCCGTTCGGCGCTGGATCGTGCTTGGATCGAGGGACGACTTGCGATTTGGATCGCGGAGACGTTTGACTACATCAACCGCGTTTCTTAACGCTTCCGCTTAGCGATCTACAAGGGTATGTAGATTCACTCTCCCTCTCGTAGATGCTCGTCACCATGGATAGATCTTGTGTGTGCGTAGGAAAATTTTTGTTTCCCATGCAACGTTCCCCAACAGTATGTGGGTAGGATATTCGGATTCGTCATATTTTTCTGATCGTTTTTCATATATAAATTATTTTTATCCGAGTTACGGTTTAATTTATATGATTTTTCAAAGTTTTATTGAATTTCTGGAATTATTTTATTTATTAAATCCGAATTATCCGAAACAGTGACTGGTGACGTCAGCATGACGTCAGAGTGACGTTAGCGGTCAAACCTAGCTGGTCAGGGTCAAACCTGACCAGTGGGTCCCGCATGTCAGTGACTATTTTAACTAACAGAGATTAATTTAACTAACTAATCCTAATTAACTTGTGGGACCCATCTGTCAGTGTCCAATAGAATTAACAGATTAGTTTAATTTCAAATTAGTTTTAATTAAATGGGTGGGGCCCGTATGTCAGTGACTCAGCTGCCCAGTCAGCCGAGTTGACTCGGTCAACTAGGCCGCGGGGACCAACGGTCAGCGGCACGGAGGAGGCCACGTGGCGCCACGTCAGATGCCATGTCGGTGCCGGCACCGGAGACTGCTCCAACGAGCCAAACGCGGCGGCGCGTGTTGGGATAGCGGCGGATTTTGTGTACAAGGGGTCTCCGGGGCCGCGGTTGGGCTTGTTCGAACGTGCGCTGCGTCGCGCGTCGAATGGCGGTGGTTGCAGCGGCTGAGGATGTCGGAGTCGGCGCCGGCGACGACGGCAGGCGGCGGCGATGTTCGGGCTCGATCGGGCGCTCGGCTGCGGCTCGCTTTCGAGCATTCTAAGCGGCTAGGCAAGGCCTACACGACGCGGCGAAGCTAATGGGCAGCAACGCGGGACCGAACGGTCACCGGAGTGACGCCGGCGACGTGCCAGACGGCGGTGGGCTACGGGCGAGCACGGGCACGGCGGCGAGCAGTAGCAGCAGCTAGGCGGCCAGTAGGAGAGAGGATAGGTCGCGGCTGCTCACAGTGGCTCTGTAGAGGAGCAAAGCGAGCTCGGGGAGGTTTGGAGACGGCGGTGCGGCGTCGGCGATCTCCCGGCAGAGGCGGCGAAGATGGCGACCATGGCGACCAAGGAGGGCCTCCTGGTTCGTTCCAGTCGGCGTAGTCGAAGTGGTCGATGGAGAGGAGGCACCCAAACGCGAAGCTGGTCGCCGGAGTGCTCGATGGGCGCGTGGTTCACGGTGGCGCGGCCATGGAGGCATCGGGCGAGGTGGGGAACGAGGGAGAGAGGGGGAGAGGAGTGGCCAAAGGAGGCCAGGGGAGCGCGGGGCTCTACCCTTATCTACCAGGCGGGCGCGGGGAGCGCGGTGTCGAGCAGGCGAGGTGGGGGGCCGGGGTGCGGTGCGCGCGCACGGTCGACAGCGGCTCGGCGATGAACAGAGGAGGAAGGAGGGGACAGGCGCGGGCTGGGCTGCACTGTGCACTTGAGGCCCAAGTGCACAGTAGGCAGTTTCCTCTTTTCTTTTTATTTTCTGTTTTTCTGTTTTTGCTACTGTGTTGTAAAATGTCTGGCTACCATTTCATTTTTATAAAATGTGAGACTTGTCCATTTAAATACTAGGCAATATATCTCACTGCCAGAAAAAGATTTGGAGGTAAATGGATTTCAATTGAATTTTTATTAAATGGAATAGGTTTAAATAGTGCTGTTTTGGGTACTGTTTCATGATGTTAGAGTCATTTAAATAATTCAATTAATGTTGATTTTATTTTTATAATTGCTTTGGAATTATTTGCAATATTATGAACTATTTAGTTCCTGAATTTGAGCAACTTTAAATTGACTTGAAATTTGAATTCTCAATTTGAATTGGAATTTGAAATGAGATATGATCCAAATGATGATCAAGCACTGTTAATCATGGTGACTTGCATTATCAAAAGGGTGATCACTGTAGCTTAATACATGGGGATGTTACAATTCTCCTCCTCTAAAAGAAATTCTTGTCCCGAGAATTAAGAGGTAGGATGAAAGAGAGCGGGGTATTCTTCAGGAAGACGATCTTCGCGTTCCCAAGTGGCTTCATCTTCAGAATGATTTGACCACTGAACTTTAAGGAACTTGATTGCCTTCTGACGGGTTCGACGTTCAGCTTGATCAAGAATGCGGATCGAATACTCTTGATAAGAAAGATCCTCTTGCAGCTCAAGCATTTCATGATCCACTGCTCGGATAGGGTCCTTGAAACAGCGATGAAGTTGCGACACGTGGAAGACATCATGAACTTGAGAAAGGTTCGGCGGCAATTCCAACTGATATGCCACTTCTCCACGTCTTGCGAGAATACGAAACGGGCCAATGTAGCGAGGAGCTAACTTGCCCTTGATTCCAAATCGATGAGTGCCCTTCATCGGAGTGACACGAAGGTAAGCTTGTTTGGCAGGTTGATAAACCATTACCTGTTGTTTTCGGTCATAATTGCTCTTCTGACGAGACTGAGCAGTTTTCAAATGCTCACGGACAAGGCGGACTTGTTCTTCAGCTTGTTGGATAATATCCGGACCGAAAAGTGACCGTTCCCCAATTTCTGACCAATTCAGAGGAGTTCGACACTTATGTCCATAAAGAACTTCAAATGGTGCCATCTTCAGGCTAACTTGATAGCTATTGTTGTAAGAAAATTCTGCATACGGGAGAGATTCCTCCCATTTCTTACCGAATGAGATGACACAAGCTCGAAGCATATCTTCAAGCACTTGATTGACTCGTTCAACTTGTCCTTGGGACTGGGGGTGAAAAGCGGTGCTGAAGGACAGATGAGTTCCCATAGCTTCTTGGAAACTGTTCCAAAATCTTGAGGTAAAGAGGATGCCACGATCTGAACTGATCTGCAACGGAACACCGTGGAGTGACACGATTCTGGAAACATACAAGTCTGCTAACTGACTAGCAGTGATGGTCTCCTTGACTGGCAGAAAGTGAGCAACCTTGGAGAATCGGTCAATGACAACAAAAATAGCATCATGACCCTTTTGTGATCTGGGAAAACCAGTAATGAAATCCATTTCGACTTTGCCCCATTTCCATTCAGGAATAGCAAGTGGTTGCAGAGTTCCAGTAGGCCTTTGATGTTCTGCCTTGATGCGACGGCAAACGTCACACTCCACAACACAACGAGCAATGTCTTGCTTCATATCAGGCCACCAGTACCGTTGACGAATGTCTTGGTACATTTTAGTACTACCGGGATGAATAGACGAGGGTGTGTCATGTGCTTCTTTCATGACATCTGAACGAGAGTCCAGATTGTGCTTTCTGGGTACCACTAGGAGGCCTTTGAAGAACAAGACACCATCATCATCAACATGGTAGAACGAAGAATTTCCCTTGGAGAGGTAGTTCTTAATCTTCTCGACTTCAGAGTCATATTTCTGCCTTGTCTTGATGTTGCGCTCGAGGTCTGGTTCAACAACCAGGGTATTGAGATAACCCTGAGGAACTATGTGAAGGTTCAACTTGCGAAGTTCTTCATAGAGAAGGGGTTGTGCTTGCTGAACCATGAGGCTGTTGCAATAAGACTTGCGACTTAAAGCATCGGCCATTACATTAGCCTTGCCACGGGTATAGGAAATATCCATGTCATAGTCAGCTATTGTCTCGAGCCATCTTTGTTGACGGAGGTTCAAATCTGGTTGAGTATACAGAAACTTCAGACTTTGGTGGTCCGTGTATATCTCGCAACGATTACCGAGAAGGTAATGTCGCCACAGCTTCAGAGCATAGATAACTGCTGCTAACTCGAGATCATGTGTTGGATACTTATCTTCATGAGGACGCAACTGACGAGAGCCATAAGCAATCACCTTGCGCTCTTGCATTAGGACACAGCCAAATCCTTGACGAGACGCGTCACAGTAAATCACGAAGGCCTTGAGAGTATATGGGGGTGCTAGCACTGGGGCAGATGTCAATTTGTCTTTAAGTGTCTGAAAACTTTCTTGGCACTTTTCCGTCCACTCAAACTTCTTGCCTTTGTGGAGCAAATCAGTCAGTGGCTTTGCAATCTTGGAGAAGTTCTCGACGAAACGGCGGCAATAGCTAGCAAGACCGAGAAAACTTCTGAATTGCTTGACATTCTTCGGGGGAGTCCAGTCGAGAATAGCCTGAACTCGTTCTGGGTTAACAGCAATGCCATCCTTGGAAATCACATGACCAAGATATGTCACCTTAGATAACCAGAATTCACATTTGGAAAATTTGGCATATAGCTGGTGTTCTTGGAGTTTCTCCAATACAAGCCAAAGATGTTTGGCGTGTTCTTCTTCATTCTTGGAAAATATAAGGATATCATCCAAATAAACGACGACGAATTTGTCGAGGTAGTCCATGAAGATATAGTTCAACAATCAAGAGAAGGTTGCTGGAGCATTAGTTAATCCGAAGGACATGACGGTGTACTCGTATGATCCATAACGGGTAACGAAGGCGGTCTTCGGGATATCCTCTTTATGAACTCGGATCTGATGGTAACCCAACCTTAAGTCGTGTTTAGAGAACACAGAGGATCCAGTAAGTTGATCATAATGATTGTTGATTCGGGGTAGTGGGTATTTGTTCTGGATTGTTGCTTGGTTAATAGGCCGATAGTCCTGGACCAATCGGTTAGTTCCATCCTTCTTCTTAACAAAGAGAGAAGGTGCTCCCCAAGCAGAGGAACTTGGATGAATGAAGCCTTTACGAAGCGATTTGTCAATCTCCTCCTTAAGTTGAAGGAGTTCATGTGGCGGCATCTTATAGAGACGCTTAGCAATAGGAGTGGTGCCTGGTTTCAAGTCGATGACGAATTCAACGGCTCTAACAGGGGGTATTCGTGGAAGTTCTTCTAGAAAGACGTCCGGAAAATCGCGAACGATTGGGACGTTCTCAATTCCCTCAAGAGGTGAAGCGTTCAAAGCATTCAGAGCATATATCTGAGCTTCAGCATTCCGGATAACTTGGGCGGTGTAGTTCACTAACTCGTCGGAGGGGTGAAGGAGTTGGACGACTTTGGTGGCACAATTGATCGAAGCAATGTGAGCTTTCAACCAATCCATTCCCAAAATGAGGTCTATGGTGGAAGACTTCAGAACAATGGGGGAGGCAAGGAATTTTAATCCTTCAATTTCGACGGTGATGTTAGGTGCCATCATGTCAGCATGACAATGGGCCCCGGGAGTACTAATGACTAATGGAGTATGCATCTTTTCATATTGTATGCCATTCATGAATGCAAATGCTCCAGAGACGAATGAATGTGATGCTCCTGAATCAAATAAAACAGAAGCGGGTACTGAGTTAACGAGAAAGGTACCCATCACAGTAGCAGGTTGATCCTGAACTTCTTCAATATCAATGTGGTAAGCCTGTCGACGTCCATAAACAGAAGACCCAGTATTATAGTTGCGGGTCTGGTTGCTACCACGGCCATTTCCACAGCCAGTAGGAGGAAGTGCCAATTGATTCTGACTCTGGCGGCAGTCTTTGGCACGATGACCTGGGCGGCGACACTTGAAACACAGACCATCTTCAGGACGAAGAGCAGTAGCATTTGGTGGAGCAGCTTGAGCTCTCGGCTGCCTCGGGGGTGGAGGAGGCAGACGGGGTGCAGCATAGGAAGGCCTTAGCGCAGGAGCAGCTAGACGATACATGCTATGGGGAATCCAGATTCGACGCCTCTGTGCTGAGCTCGAAGACGAGCCAACCTCACGATAGCGCTTCTGTGACTCCTTGTGCTCCATCTGAGTGGTCTCAACCTGGATAGCCTTATTCACCAGGGTGGCGAAGTTGGGGAAGTCATGAATAGCAAGTGCAAGCTTGAGGTATGGGTGGAGTCCGTCACGGAACTTTTCCTGTCTGCGGGCATCAGTGGCAATGTCTTCTCCAGCGTTGCGGGATAAGTCAAGGAATTCCCACTGATAGGCTTCGACAGTCTTACTGTCCTGAGTGAGGTTACGAAACTCTCTTTTCTTCCGGTCCATGATTCCCTGAGGAATGTAACGGGCACGGAAAGTAGTTTGAAACTCGATCCAGGTAACCACTGTCCCAGCAGGTAGTGAACGCCTGTGGGTGTCCCACCATTGAGCAACGGGACCCTTTAGGAAGTAGGACGCGAAGGTGACAAGGTTGGCAGGGGCGACATTGGCAGATTCCATCTCGAAGGCGATGTCGCGAAGCCAGTCATCAGCATCCAGTGACTATTCAGAGTTGCGGAAAACAGTAGGGCTGAGACGCACAAACTCCTGCAGAGTTATTGCAGCCGGGTGCTGATTCTGAGCATTCTGGTTCTGGTGTGGGAACTAAGCCATGATTCCAATCATAAACTGGCGGTTGAACTCAAATTGCTACATCATAGCTGCCATATAGTCTGGCGGTGGGGGCTGTTCGGGAGCACGGCCACGACCACGACCATGAGCACCCGGCCTAACCATCCTGCTAAAATTCAACAGGGGGTAGTTTAGTAACGAGTATTTGCAGGTGTAAGGAATCATTCATGAAGTAACACGCACAACAAAAGGAAGTGCAATAGATACAACATCATAGTCAATCATGACATACAGATTTGTACATAGATTCGCTTACAGACCAGCGTTACAACAACGTAAAAGAAGACTAGACACACTAGGCGGCACGCAGGCACGTGGTGGAGGGATACAACAACGGGACATAGCGATATGCTACATCAACGTCGGAGAAAACCATTGAAGCCAGGTAACTGCAAGTGACGACGCTGGGAACCCTCTATGTAAGGATCCTGTGCTCTGTGGACACTCTGGTGCAGAACCTGGTCCCGAACTGGAAGAAGAGGACCACGTGGAGGGGTAAGACCTCCAACAGCAGGCCACTCAAGACCTGGTGGCATCTCTGTCCTGTCCGGGTAAAGAATGTACTCTGGGTGCATCTGGGCACTGACTGCTGGCAGCAACTGTGTCAGAGCGTCGTAAAGACGAGCACGAGTGGCGTGCAACTCGACAGCAAGAGCTCGAGCAGTGCGATCCAGAGTCTGAGTGTACTGAACCAAAACCTGCGGGTCATAACGACGCGGCACGTAAGGAGTACAAACAGCTGTGTAGTATCCAGTCTCGTCCCCAGCGGGGGCATATGGAATGTATCTGAAAGCAGTCTCCTCCAAGTGTCTGTTGTGCTCTCCACGGAGACGGGCAATAGCAGTATAGGCAGCATCATGGACTGCCATGTCAACAGTCACTCCAACACCATGGAAGGTGTGCAGCTCAGTGATGGAGTTGTTCTGCTGGTCAAAGACACGAACCATAGCGTGGTACTACTCCTGGTTGAACTCGCGGTAATCCTCGTAAACAGTGTACTCGGGGTACCAGCGATATCCCAGCCTGGTCAAGAGATCTACCAGGATAGCAGGGAACCCAGTCGCATCGAAAGCCATAGTCTGGCATACAACCTGTCTTGCGGGACGCATCTGAAACAAGGAAGTGCAAGATGTCATAAGACAGTGGGAGAAGCATAAGATAACTTTGAGAGGAACAATTGCAAATAATCTAGCTCTCCGGGTGAGTGTGATCACGAGAACCTAGAGTCAGAGTTAGTAAAATTTTAACCCGAATATAAGAGAGAGCAGAGTCCCAGAGTAAGGAAGAGGAATAAAAGATCCTAATACCACCCATTGGCGACGTGGGCCCATAAGCCACACAGCCATGTTAGTAAAATAGTTTTTCAAAGACTAGACTCAACTTCGACCAAGGAATTGGAAGGGGGCTTCCTACAGGCAGTAAGCTCTGATACCAACTTGTGACGCCCTCTGATCGACCGTGCACTAATCATACACGCAAACGTGCACGCTCGAGATCAGAGACTCACGGGAAGATATCACAACACAACTCTAAACTCAAATTTAAACATAAATCTTCATATTACAAACCAGGGGTCATGAGGACCCGAATACATAAGTCATACAAACAAATAATATCTGGGTACAGACATAGTTAGTCAAGTTTGCCTTAAGAAGGCTAGCACAAACGGCGACACTGATCGAAAAGGTGAAGGCCTCCTGCCTAGGGCCTTCGAACTACTCCTGGTCGTCGGGGATCTCCACGTCGTAGTAGGCTCCTCCAGGTATCTCCTGCTCCTGGGCTCCGTCGTGTGATCGCAGCAATCGGGTATGAGGAAAAGAGATAACAAAGCAACCGTGAGTACTCATCCAAAGTACTCGCAAGACTGACATCAGAACTATACTAAGTATGCATCGGTATCAAAGGAATGGGGCTATATCTTTGGACTAAACTGCAGAAATGCCAGAACAGAGGGGGAAAGGCCTAGCCTAACAAAGACTAGCATCTTGAAGCATTTCTTGCAGCATCAGAAGAGAGTAGAGCAAGATAATATATAATCAATCATATTTTAGTAATGCCCTGGGACCCTTCCCCGACTATCCTGCAAGAAAGTGATCCCGAGAGTAGTAGTACCGGTTTAGTAATCACTTGGTATCCATTTGCAGTTGTAGTAGATTAGGATACAACTCCGAGCGTCCTGTTACCGTGGACACGGCTATTCGAATAGATAACTTCCCTGCAGGGGTGCACTACTGTTACCCAACACGCTCGATCACATCTGGCCGGACACATTTGCTGGGTAATATCCGGCCTCGGGTAATCGACACGACGCAGTCCTACCTGGGCTCAGCAGAGAGGTCAGCACGCCGGTCTAAATCCTAAGTGCTAAGGGGTCTTGGGCCCATCGCCCTCTGCACTCCTACACGTTGCGAGACTGGCCGGGGCCCAAGCACGATTGTGGAAACACCACAGACGTAACCAGCTCACCCCAAGAATCAGCTCGCATCTCTGAGCTGTGACATCTGAAGAGCTTTCGGCTGATACAAAGGACGTACAGGGGCCCATCACCATTATCCCACATGGTGGTAGTGCATATAAGGCCAGCGGCCTACTCAGATCAAATACCCAAATCCGATAAGTGTGTTTTAGTAGCTCGCAGAGACGAACAGGGTTCCTGTTGCTCCGACTAGTTATCTCGCGGACCACGACCAGGGACCAGGCCCACCCCTCACCTAGGTAGTCTCTGCCTGCCCTGTCACTCCGACTACAGTGCAAGTTTCGCGTCAACTGTCGGGACAAGTCCCGAGCTACCACCACATCCTGGGTGGTACCGCTAACAGCCAGCCGTCACATGACTCTCTCGCGGGTAACCTTGGGTTCAACCCGCCTTGTTTCATTACCTTGCGGGCACTCTTGGAGTCGGCCCGACTTTAACAATTTAAAGTATTGCAGTAATGTAAACAGAACCGTGATCATCACCCAGAATGATCACGGCCCGATAACAAGCCTGGCCAACGGACAAGGGTGAAGGGCCAGCTGATGAAACATAGCATTCCTAACTAGGCATCATAGGATAGAAGGTAGAGTATCAATAGTAGGCGACGAAATCAGGCTATGCATCAGAATAGGAGCTATCGGAACAACAACAGCAGCAATTCTAATGCAAGCATTAGAGAGAAAGAGTAGGCGATATCTGGATGATCAAGGGGGTTTTGTTTGCCTGGAAGCTCTGCTGAAGGGGTCTCGTCGTCGACGTCGTAGTCGTACTCAGCAATGTCGTCGGTAGTCTCGGGGTCTATCGGGAGAGAAGGAGGGGGAAGAAACAATAAATACACCGCAAACAATGCAACAGGGATGCATGACATGTCAACATGCAGTGCTAGGGGTGTTCTAATGTAGCACTACGCAAGTTAGTCGGAGCGGGAAATTATCCGGGAGTGTTCTCCCAGCTCCGGGTGATTATCGGTACACTGAACCGGAGGGGACAGTTCCATGTTCAGTATGTTAGAGGGGTGTGGCAGGTATGTGGGTAGGATATTCGGATTCGTCATATTTTTCTGATTGTTTTTCATATATAAATTATTTTCATCCGAGTTACGGTTTAATTTATATGATTTTTCAAAGTTTTATTGAATTTCTGGAATTATTTTATTTATTAAATCTGAATTATCCGAAACAGTGACTGGTGACGTCAGCATGACGTCAGAGTGACGTCAGCGGTCAAACCCAGCTGGTCAGGGTCAAACCTGACCAGTGGGTCCCGCATGTCAGTGACTATTTTAACTAACAGAGATTAATTTAACTAACTAATCCTAATTAACTTGTGGGACCCATCTATCAGTGTCTAATATAATTAACATATTAGTTTAATTTCAAATTAGTTTTAATTAAACGGGTGGGGCCCGTATGTCAGTGACTCAGCTGCCCAGTCAGTCGAGTTGACTCGGTCAACCGGGCCGCGGGGCATAGCGGTCAGTGGCACGGAGGAGGCAACATGGCGCCACGTCAGACGCCACGTCGGCGCCGGCACCAGAGACTGCTCCGGCGAGCTAAACGCGATGGCGCGCGTCGGGACAGCGGCGGATTTCGCGTACAAGGGGTCTCCGGGGCCGCGGTTAGGCTTGTTCGAACGTGCGCTCTGTCGCGCGTCGAATGGCGGTGGTTGCAGCGGCTGAGGAGGTCGGAGTCGGCACTGGCGACGACGGCAGGCGGCGGCGACGTTCGGACTCGATCGGGCGCTCGGCTGCGGCTCGCTTTCGAGCGTTCTAAGTAGCTAGGCGAGGCCTACGCGATGCGGCGAAGCTAATGGGTAGCAACGCGGGACCGAGCAGTCATCGGAGTGACGCCGGCGACGTGCCAGACGGCGGCGGGCTACGGGCGAGCACGGGCACGGCGGCGAGCAGTAGCAGCAGCTAGGAGGCCAGTAGGAGAGAGGAGAGGTTGCGGCTGCCCTGTAGAGGAGCAAAGCGAGCTCGGGGAGGTTTGGAGACGGCGGTGCGGCGTCGGCGGTGAAGATGGCGGCGATGGCGACGACGGAGGGCCTCCCGGCTCATTCCAGTCGGCGTAGTCGAAGTGGTCGACGAAGAGGAGGCTCCCAGACACGAAGCTGGTCGCCGGAGTCCTCGGTGGGCGCGCGGTTCACGGTGGCGCGGCCATGGAGGCGTCGGGCGAGGTTGGGAACGAGGGAGAGAGGGGGAGAGGAGTGGCCAGAGGAGGCCAGGGGAGCGCGGGGCTCTGCCCTTATCTACCAGGCGG
Source organism: Elymus sibiricus (assembly GCA_039707655.1). Classification (NCBI taxonomy): domain Eukaryota; kingdom Viridiplantae; phylum Streptophyta; class Magnoliopsida; order Poales; family Poaceae; genus Elymus; species Elymus sibiricus. The sequence goes on along the minus strand of CM077670.1, from coordinate 1,327,378 downwards.
GCGCGGGGAGCGCGGTGTCAAGCAGGCGAGGTGGGGGGCCGGGGTGCGGTGCGCGTGCGCGGTTGACAGCGGCTCGGCGATGAACAGAGGAGGAAGGAGGGGACAGGCGTGGGCTGGGCTGCACTGTGCACTTGAGGCCCAAGTGCACAGTATGCCGTTTCCTCTTTTCTTTTTATTTTCTTTTTTTCTGTTTTTGCTACTGTGTTGTAAAATGTCTGGCTACCATTCATTTTTATAAAATGTGAGACTTGTCCATTTAAATACTAGGTAATATATCTCCCTGCCAGAAAAAGATTTGGAGGTAAATGGATTTCATTTGAATTTTTATTAAATGCTATAGGTTTAAATAGTGCTGTTTAGGGTACTGTTTCATGATGTTAGAGTCATTTAAATAATTCAATTAATGTTGATTTTATTTTTATAATTGCTTTGGAATTATTTGCAATACTATGAACTATTTAGTTCCTGAATTTGAACAACTTTTAAATTTACTTTAAATTTGAATTATCAATTTGAATTCTCAATTTGAATTGGAATTTGAAATGAGATATGATCCAAATGATGATCAAGCACTGTTAATCATGGTGACTTGGCATTATCAAAAGGGTGATCACTGTAGCTTAATACATGGGGATGTTACAGGGGTGTAACACCCCCATGTATTAAGCTACAGTGCTTCCCTAATTAAGTTGCCATGTCATCACAATGACCCTTGCTAATTGCCACTTAATTCCAAACTCAGTTCAAATTCAAAATTCAAAATGCAAGTCAGAAAATATTTCTTCAAACTCTAAAACAAAAATGTTGGCAGGATTCCATAAAATCACTAAGTATTAGTAAAAATGTAACTAACCTCATTTGGATTCCAGATGTTTCCCTAGCTACAAATATGTGGACCAACAGCACTTAAACCAGCCCATTTAAATTCAAACATAAATCTAAGTCTTTGCAAATGCTCTGAAACTTTTTGTGCAACATCAAAATATTGTAATTCATCTATGTGCCAAGTTTCATGTACCACAAAAATCATTTGCTGCATAAACTAATTGCAAAACAGAACAGAAATACCAAACAAAAAAAGAAAAGGGGAAAAAGGAAGACTTACCTATTCATCTGGGCCTCAAGTGCACAGGAGAGGCCCAGCCCACCAGGGAGTGGTGCCCATCCTCACGCCGTGGATGCTGCGTGTCCGTCCAGTGCATGGATGCCGCACGCGTCGTTGATCTCGCGGCTCTGAGGAGGGATAAGAGCAAGCCCCGGCCCTCTCTCTCCCCCTTGGAACCCTAGGCATCCCCATTTCCCCTCTTGCTCGCTCCAACCCCCGATCCCGAGCTCGCACCGTGCTGCAGTAACCGCACCACCGTCGTCAACGCGCTCCGGGGCCACCCCTCGCCGCCTCACGATGTCCAGGAGGATCGCCGTCCTCATCCACGTCGCCTGAGCATGCTGGATTGGACCGAGCCGCCGCATAGACGTCGCCCGCATCCGTCTTCTCCGACTGCGGCTGCCACACGCCACCGCCCGATCTGCACTGCCTCAACCACCCCGACGTCCCCGAGCTACCCCTGAGCTCTGATGTGAGCTCCTCTACGTTTTCCCCTACCCCCGCTTCTTCTAAGTGCATGTAGGCTCGATCCTGTCGAGGTCCAGTCGCCACCGCCGCGGGCCGTCGTTGTTGCCGCTGGTTCCGGCCACCCCCGCACCCCCTGTTGCTTCCCCTCGACGCGCGCCGTCGCCCTCGTCCCATAGCCACTCTCGGCGGACCAAATGGTCACCTGGGAGCCCAAACCCGAGGCCACTGCCGCTCCTTGTGGTCGCCAGCGTGCACCCAGTGCGCGCCGGCCGGTTTAAACAGCCGGATGGCTCACTGCCATGTGGGCCCCGGCTAGATTAATCAGGGCCAAGGATTAGATTAGTTAGGGAATAGTAGACACTGACAGTGGGACTCATAGCTTAATTAATCCAGTTGGTTAAAATAAATAACCTGTTAATAAAACCTAAGTCACTGACAGCTGGGTCCCACTGGACCTAGTTGACCAGTCAACTGCTGACCTGATCCAACCAGCCAGCCTCTGGCTGGGTGTAATTCTGGGTGAAGTTAGCAAATTGCCCCTTTACTTCGAATTAATAATTAATACAGAAATTCCAGAAACCATTTAAAACTTTGAAAAATCATATAAAATAAACCGTAACTCGGATGAAAATAATTTATATATGAAAAATGATCATAAAAATATAATGAATCCGAATATGTCATTTGCATGCATGACAAACACCTCTAAAATAATGAACATTGAACTTTTGCTACCGGATCAATTAACGGAATAATATTTGGAGCCAGGAAAATATTCCTAAATATTTTCCCTCTTCAATTAAAATGCATAGTAATGCATTAGGTCACATCATCACCACATTTTGCCATGCCATGCATTGTGTTGCATTTGTTTCCCCTATTATTTGTTATTTATCTGTTCCCCCCCACATTTGCTTCTTATCGATAGACCCCGAGACCGTCGTAGACCCTGAGATTGACTACGACTACACTTCTGAGTATCCGTTCTCATTTGCAGAGCAAGCAGGCAAGCAAAACTCACTTGATCATTCCAATATTGCCTATTCTTTCTCTCTACTTCATGCATTAGGTATTGTTTCTGATATGTTGTTTCGGTAGAACCTATTCTGATGCATAGCCTGATTTTGTCGGCTTCATTGATGCTTTACCTGTTGTCCTGGCATGCCTAGTTAGTGATGCTTATGTTTCATCAGTTGGCCCTACTCCCTTGTCCGTGTGCCATGCTATTACCGTGCCGTGATCCCTTTGGGCGATGATCACGGATATACTTGTACTGCTATATTATATGCTACCCTATGGTGGACTCGGACTTCGGTGGCCTTCGACATGGAGCGAGGTGGACCGCAATAGGATGCCGACGAAGACGAAGACGAAGACTCTTACTACTTTATATTCTGTTCATGTATGCCTTTGTTCCGAGGCGGGGCGGCTGGCTGATTAGCGGTACCATCCAGGATGTGATGGTAGCACGGGACCTGCGTCCCGACAACCGACCCTAAACATTCACTGTGTCGGAACGGCAGGGCAGGTAGATACCCTCCGGATGAGGTGAGCCTGGGCCCTAGGCGTAGTCCGCAGGTGAATGAAATAATAGGACTAAACGAGTTCTGGGTATTCAATCCGAGATTGCCACTGGCATATACGCACTAACTGCCACGCGGGATAATGGATTATGGGGCCCTCGGCGTTGTCAGTTCCTTACCAAAAGCTTTGTCAGATGTCCAGTTTAGAGAGGTGGCCGGGCGGGCAAGCGGATCCTGGAAGAGTTTTGTTTGGTCCCGACCCTGCTCGCAATGTGCAGGAGCGCTTAGGGTGAGCGGCCAAACAGCCCTTCATGCTTAGGATGTAGACCGGCGTGTGACCTCTCTGGAGAGCTGAAGTAGGACTTCGGCGTGTCGATTGCCTGAGACTGGGCATTACCCAGAAAAGTGTGTCCGGCTAGGGTAATCGAGTGTGTCAGGAAATGTGGTGCACCCCTGCAGGGAAGTTAAACTATTCGAATGGCCGCGTCCACGGTAACGGACGACTTGGAGTTGTATCCCGGGCTTTCACAACTTTAACCGAATACTTATTAAGATTCACCAAGATAATATGTAGCACGCCCGAGGATAGCTTTCTCACCGGGAGCCGAGGGAGGATCCAAGGGTAGTGCATTGTTAAAATGTTAACTTGTATTCGTTGCGCTCTTTCTCTTCTAAATGTTGCAAGATGCTCTGTTTCCCTCCTAATGCTGCAAGATGGTGGTAGTCCTTGATACATAGAGCTTCTCCCCCTTATCCTGGCATTTCTGCAGTATAGTCCAAAGATATAGCCCCGTTCATTTGATACCGATGCATAATTAGTATAGATCTGATGTAAGTCTTGCGAGTACTTCGGATGAGTACTCACCTTTGCTTTGCACCCCTTTTTCTTTGATCCGGTTGCTGCTATCAGATAGTAGTCCCTCGGATGCAGGTTTTCCCGATGATGGATACTTCTTGGAGTTCGACGTCGCCGAGTAGTTCGGAGGTCCCAAGCAGGAGGCCTGCACCTATGGATAGTGTCGTTGTTTTGTTTCTGGCTTCTTAAGGCGCCTATGTAAATTGTCTGTAATCAGACTAACTCTTAATGTAATATCGGGTCTTACGACCCCTGTTTGTAATATAAAGATTTATGTTTAAATTTGTGTCGTAGAGTTGTGTTGTGATATTAACGTGGAGTCACCGTTCGTGATTGTGCATGTTGCGTGTATGATTAGTGCACGATTATGATCGGGGGCGTCACACAGGGAAACAAGTTTCTGAGCAAGACAACTTTGAGATCATGCTTAGCTTTTCTGACGAGGAAATTGATGTTGCTCTTGCAGCCATGAAAACGGATACGGCACCGGAACCAGATGGGTTCCCGGTTGCTTTCTTTAAGCGATGTTGGAGCTGGTTTAAGCTGCTGGTGGCTAGCATCATTAATGGCCATTTTAGAAGGGCGCATTGGCATTAAACGCATTAATTTTGCTATTCTGGCACTTATCCCAAAATTTCCCGGGGCCGACAAAATTTCCCAATTCCAGCCAATTGCTCTCATCAACGTTCTGTTTAAGCTTGTGGTTAAATGCTACGCGCTCCGACTTGGCCCTATCACTGCTAAAATAGTTTTAGAAGGGGTTCTATGTCTTAACGAAATAGTCCAGGAGCTCAAAAGAAAGAAGCTTCCTACGATTATCCTCAAATTAGATTTTGAGAAAGCGTACGATAGGGTTAGTTGGTCGTTCCTTTCTAAGGTTTTGCACCGCAAAGGGTTTGTTCCTGCTTTCATCCACAGAATCATGCAAATCGTCTCGGGAGAACAAACGGCAATATGTATAAATGGAGAGGCGGGTCGCTTCTTCCATAACAAACGCGGCCTTCGCCAAGGCGACCCCATTTCCCCCCTGCTTTTCGACATTGTGGCCGACTCGATGTCTGCCATTTTAGACAAAGCCAGGGATGCCGGCCATCTCAAAGGGGTAGTTCCTCATCTTATTCTGGGAGGCGTGACCCATCTCCAGTATGCTGACGACACAGTTCTTCTCTTCCAACCGGACTCCCACAACATAGCGACGGTCAAAATTTTGTGCATCTGTTTTGAGGCGATGTCCGGGATGAAAATCAACTTTTCTAAAAGTGAAGCGATCACCATTGGGATGGAAGAGGGTGAGGGAAGGAGGGTGGCGGACCTCCTTAACTGTAGAAAAGGTTCTTTTCCCATTAGCTACCTAGGGCTACCTTGCGCGGACAAAATCCTTTCAGAATTGGACTGGGATCCTACGATGGAAAAAGTAGTCAGACGATGTGTCCCTTGGCAAGGGAAGCCCATGTCTTCGGCGGCTCGATTAACGTTGACTAACGCTTGCCTCTTGGCTATTCCTACCTTTGCGATGGGCCTTTTTATTCTTGGGGAAGGGGTTCACGCAAAATTCGATAAAGTGCGGGCCAGGTTCTTCTGGGAAGCAGATGCTTAGAAACGTAAATACCATATGGTCAGATGGGCTGACCTGTGTAGACCTAGAGATCAAGGAGGTCTTGGGATTTTGAACTCGAGAAAGATGAACCTCACCCTAGTGACCAAATGGATTTGGAAAATCTCACAGAATGACGATGGTCTTTGGGCGCGGATTCTTAAAGCCAAATACTTCCCCAACAGTTCTTTCTTCGCTTGTAGCTCTGAGGGCTCACAGATTTGGAACGGGATCCAGAAATGCAAGGAAGTGTTCTACCTGGGTGCGAATTTCTCAGTGGGGAATGGTTGTAACACCAAATTCTGGCTGTTGAAATGGATTTCGGACAAGCCTCTTTATGCCTCCCTCCCTTCTCTGTTTGTCATCGCGGCTGACCCTCAGGTCCTGGTTTGCGAGGTGTTCGCTTCAGGCAGTGCCAACGTGGGCTTTTTACGCTCGCTCATGCCGGCTGAATCGAGTGCATGGGAAGATGTTCGATCCCTTCTTCATCTTGTAGCTATCAATTCTCTTAAAGACTCAACCAACTGGGATCTGGAAGCTTCGGGTAGCTTCTCCGTTAAATCTACTTACGCCAAACTTGTCCAAGGGCCAATAGTTCGATTGGCCAAAGCTCTGTGGGCTACGCGAGTCCCACTTAAAGTTGGCATTTTCATCTGGCAAGCTACTTTGGACCGCCTTCCTTCGGCCCTCAACCACCAAAAGCGCCATCATCCGGGCAATGGGTGTTGCGCGCTTTGTGGAGCCCCTAAGGACGCCAATCACATCCTTTTTCAATGTGCTCCTGCCAAGTTCCTATGGAGTTGTGTTCGTCGGTCAATCTTGGAATCCTCAAACAATGGTTGAAGCCCTTGCATTGCTTCGGGCTGCTCGAGGACAGCCTCGCCGTCTAGCCTGGCGGACGTTTAGTGCCTTGGCTTGGGCGCTTTCGACTACTCGTAACAAAATGGCTATTGAAGGAAATTTTCCTGCTCACCCTGCTAACTATATTTTCAAATGGTGCTTATTTTTTTAGCAGTGGAGGCCTCTAGGGAAGAGGAAGGATAGTGAGGCGGCATCTGATATCTTGCTCAAGATTAAGCAGCTTCACGCTTTTCACAGGAGATCACAAACGTGAAGACGTCGCCCTAGCCTGAGATTCTAACAATCTAAATGTTTCCGAGTTATGTAGCTCTCATGGCTTTTTTGTAGGTCCAAGGGATCAGTTATGTAAAACTTATTATCACTATGTTTCGTTGGCCTTTGTTGACTTTATTAATTTAAAGCCGGGCGCCCCTTGTGCCTGTTTTCTAAAAGGGAGGGAGAGAGACGGCTTCCACCAACTATAGAAATAGAACAGAGAACGAATGATTTAGAGGAAACTGAGAAGAAGAGGGTGGAGGCGGACGTGTGGGCGGAGACGATGGGTAGCAGGGAGGCAGCAGATGATGGAAAAGAACAGCGAACAACGAAAATCGGGGGAAACAGCGATGCCCAGCAGAGATTGGTGCAAAAACAGAGCAGCGGAGGCAACTGGGCACCAGCGTACTAGATTACAAAAAAGGAGAGATGAACTGAAGGGGACAAGCGGGAGAACGAGTAGATCAGGTCACCAATGAACAGTACGGTGACATCCCCTCCCTAGACCATCCGACAGAGAGGCAACGGATATGAACAGTACTCAGCTACAGGACACAAACAGTTCCCGGTCTACAGTGTTATGTCGCTGCAGTAACGCTGTCAAGCCATGGGCATGTCACTGGATCTCGGTCCAGGGACAAGATCGACCTGGGAGGGGGGATTCGGAGGGAGAGGACAACGGCATGACGCCAGTCGCCGGCAAATCGCGGCAAGCCGCCACTCTGGGCACTGTAGCAATCTGGATCCCGGTCGGTTGGTTACCTCCTGACCAGAATATTCGTCCGTCGTTTCCACCTATCTCTCTCACATCACGGATTGGGGAACAAAACTGGTCGCTCAACAGTGAAAGCACTCCATCTCAACAGTGAATTGGAAGGGTATAATTATAACCTCATGTTGTCGCTTTCATTCGGGCAACAAACAAACTAATCGAATTAGATGTGCGTACGATGATACCTTTCACTCCGATGGTTGTACGATACCACTTGTGATTGTCGCTTTCATTCGGGCAAGTAAGCAATCCTTCCAATTCACACTTACTTTCAGAGTCCAGATTATCATAATTGTGCTCCATCCATCCATCGCAAAGTCCACCATAGACTGCACCGCAGAGCTATTCAGTCTTTTTTTTTTTGAGCGACGCAGAGCTATTCAGTCAGTCTGTCTCTGTTTTTTGCCGAGCCGGCACACCCACCAAGATGATGAGGGAGGCGGCAGCGGCCCTGCCAGTCCAACAGCAACAGATGACGGCGTGGTGGAGCTGGAGGACCTTGGCGCGGACTACCTGGAGGAGCTGCTCCGGGTGTCCGACGAGCCATCGGCATCATCCACCATGGTGATTGGGGGCTTCGATCATCATCATCATCACTATGTCGACGACCAATCGGCGGCGCCGATGCTATTTTTTTTTTATTTTTTTTTTGTCTTGGTGCATGCCCCGGCAGGCAGTCGGCAACAGCCAACGGCTTTGTATGTATGCCCATCTGTTCGTACGTACTACTACGTGATTAAGATAGTAGAACAACTATTTACGGGTCTATACAATTATTGTGCGGGTATGGATCGAGCTAGCGCGCATGCAGTTCCATTCCATCAACATGGAGTATCTATCTACGGTGCACTTGCACTTGCACGCACGAGTCGGTTGCGGCTCACCGGTCGGGCAACGCTCCTCCAGTCGGTGGCTGTATAAACTCCTCGTGTGTACTCCCATCTGTGCATTCGGTAGCCTCTACGCCTCTACATTCATATCCCCATACGTATTGTCGGGATCATATCCACGACACTTGGCGCCCACCGTGGGGTCAACGTCTATCGAAGCTATGGTGCAGATGGTTTCTTCATCGTCTTCTGGCAGCGGACTGATCCCGGAGCGCATCATTCGCTTCAGCTCCCTCGACTTCATCGCGGACGATTCGACGTGGCATCATGATGCCACGCTGACCGACGTCGCGCTGCCGGAGCGCGGGAGTCTACACTTCCACGTCAACAGCAACGGCATCTTATGCCTTCAGGAGCCGGTTCAATAGCAGTTAGTCGGGTTGGCCCCTCAGCGGCGTCGGAAGAGCTCCGACAAACCTCGTTTCCGTCGCCCTGCTAGCCAGTTAGTCGGCATGGTCCATGCCGACTCGCTTTACCCTCTCTTGGAGTCGTGCTCCGACGGGGAGGAGAGCTACGGAAGCCAGTCTTCTGTGGTGGAAGTTTTCATGGCGGGAACACCACCACTGCGCCCCTCCAGCATGGTCACGCGTGACGCGGCCGCAGACGCAGATCTCGCTGCAGCCCACAACACCGCTGTGGGGGGTGCTTAGGGCGGCGGCGCGCCGCTTACTGCGGAGCAACTTCGTGCGGCGGAGGAGCTCCTCAACACACCTATTCCGGGTGATGGCCATGCGGAGAGGGCCATGGAGGCTGCGCGCGCCCGACTGGTGCAGCTGCAGCAAAACCTTGAGGCCCGGGAGCGGGAGTTGGTCGGCACCAGTCGGCATCGTCGTCGGCCTTCTCCGTCCCTGGTCCAATGTGGTCGGGATGTTCACAACTCCTCGCGGCGGGAGGCGCAGGTGATTATCGCGTTTTCCGCACCCCGATACAAAATGTTATGGCTGCCACTAGGTTGGCAGATTCAAAGCGGCGGCCACAGGACAGGGCTGTGGCCGAAAGTCTTCACGATATGGTGACCCTGTTGAGGATGGCGGTGTCACGCCCAATATGCGGTCCTATCCTCAAGGGACTTGGAAATCCCGCTAAGGATAGAAGCGCATATCGGAGACGCTTCGCAAGGTGAATATCATTAAAACATACCATGTACTGAATAGATGAGAATACCAGATAAAGGCTTACACTCGCCATAAGCTACAGCAAGAATACATCATTACATCAATACATAGCAACCATCATACAGAAGAGCAGGATCCGACTACGGATGAAATCAAACGAAAAAAGAACGACATCCGCCCTGCTAGGCCCAGGCTGCCAACCAGGAACCCATCCTATGATCGATGAAGAAGAAGAAGCAGAAGAACTCCAAATAGAACAAGCATCGCTCTCACGTCAAAGCATCACTTTACCTGTACCTGCACCTGTTGTTGTAGTAATCTGTGAGCCACGAGGACTCAGCAATCCCATTACCATGGGTATCAAAACTAGCAAAGCTTAATGGGTGAGGAATGGTTAAGTGGTGAGGTTGCAGCAAGCACTAAGCATTTATGTGTGGCTAACTTACGAGTACAAGATTAAGAAAAGTAAACTACGCATAAACGGTCGCAATCTAGTAATGATCAAGAAGTGATCCTGAGCACCTACTTATGAGTCATACATAACCCCACCGTGTTCTCTTCCCGAACTCCCTCGAAAAGAGACGATCACGGTTACGCACGCGGTTGGTGTATTTTAATTAGATTTAGTGCCAAGTTTTCTACAACCGGATATTATAAATTTTCAAGTCGCCACATAACCGCGGGCATGGCTTTCCGAAAAATTTAACCCTGCAGGGGTGCTCCAAGTACTCCATCACAAATTACCACACGCATCCAATGGAAAACCTCACACCGTGGTAACACGATGCCTATAAGGAATCTCGGTGGACAAGCCACTCGTCAAAGGTAAAACTAAACCAGCAAGACCTCCCGACATGCCAACACCCTGATAGGAGCCGCGCGTATCTCGTCTCAGGCCACGGCGGATGAGCTATGGTTACAGCGACCAAGTCCACGAGTTGCCCCGGGTGGCGCCGCAAGTTGCTCTAGTTCGGACCAGCACCATCAGCACTGGCCCACCTGTATTATGTTGAATTAAAATCCGCGGGTAGCGCTAACTCCCTATGCGTTAATTAATTATCAGGATTATTATGTTGGCAAATTTTAAAACCAAAATTGAGCCTTGCTGGAAGAGTTTTATCCTAAAACGAGTGATCAGGGGGTCCCCATAAAACCCACACATGTTAGGAGCGCTCATCAAGGAACATAACACCGGTATTACGGAAACTAGGGCGGCAAGAGTGTAACAAAACACCAAGCAAAAGGCCTAGTCTTCCACCCTTTACCAAGTATATAGATGCATTAATTAAATAAGAGATATTGTGATATCCCATGATATCCATGTCCCAACATGGAACAAACTGCAACTGCACCTGCAACTAGCAACGCTATAAGAGGGGCTGAGCAAAGCGGTAACATAGCCAAACAACGGTTTGCTGGGATGGTGGACGTTAGAGGCTGTATCATGGCAATTTGGGAGGCTGACAAACAAGTGGTAGGTAGCGAGACATAGTGATAGCATCGAGACAACTAGCAAGCAAAGATAGTAGTGATATCCAAGGTAATGATCATCTTGCCTGGAATCCCGCTTGGAAGAAGATCGAATCCATGAAGTAGTCGAACAATCGTAGTCGAACGAATCCTCACACTCGCAACGTTACCGGGAACTATCGAGAAGATGCACAACCAGAAAGAAGCAAACAACACGGTAAACCAACAAGCATAATCATGACATGATGCACAACCAAGTATGATGCATGTCCGGTTTAATGAGTCATGACATGGCAAAGTGCAACAATTAAATACTACACATTATGTGAAGATCAATATGCAACGAGCTGCATATTGACGAAACTCCACATTCAAGTATTTAGTTCCATCCCGTTTATGTACATGACAAGATTAAATGTTTTTAATCATGGCAAGAGGTGAAGCATAAATAAACTACCTATCTAGGCATTTTAAATGAGGCCGGAAACAACACATAACAATTCCGGAAAAACCCATATGCAAATTTTAAAATTGGTACTGTACTGCCTAAAACAATATTTTATTGTTGTTAAATATGCAAAGTAAGTGCACCATGTTATTCTACACGTTTTTCTAGTCCATTTACATATATAATTTATTTAATTCGAAGCTATGGTTTAACAGTTATGAAATAAACCATTTTAGCATGACATTTATGCAAATAATGCAAACATCAATTTTAATCATTTTTAACATGGATGAAAGTCGCATATTGTGAAACTATATGAAATTCTAAGCATTTTACATATATAGATCATTTTAAACCGATGCACGGTTACTTAGTTATTAACATTTTAAAACTGTGGCAAAACTGTAAATATGCATGCTCTGGAAATTAGGTAAATCGCAGACGCAGGAAAAAAACTACGCGGGCCGAAACTCGGTGAGCGCAGGATATTAAGTTGCGCCCAGGGGCGACGGATAGGAGGTGACGCTCACCCTGGGCTTCGGCCCAGTTGGTGGAGGCGGCTGGGAGCAGGCCGGGCGGAGCTGGGCCTAGCACGGCCTACGCGAGCAGAAGCAGGGGATGCCGGACTGGGGCGGCGCAGCTGGGCCTTGGTGACGGCCCACGCGAGCGCCTCGCTCGCTCGCCCGCTTGCTCGAAGCAGGGAGCTCGAGCAGGGGCATGGCGGCGCGCAGGAGAGGCCGGGGAAGTCCGACTGGGTCGAGATCCGGTGAGGGGACGACGGGGAACGACGAGGTCCTGGGTGGAGGAGGTCGGGGCCGGCTGGATCTTGCGCGAACCGGCGGCGAGGAGCTCCAGCGACCATGGCGGCTGGGACCTCCTGCGGGAGATGAGACAGAGAGAGAGAAGGTGAGAGGGAGAGGAAGGAGAAAGAGGGAAAGAGGAGGAGGGAGAGGGGCGGCGCCAGCCTGGTGGAGGTGGTCGACGGCGGCGAGGCCGAGGATGCGGCGGGCTGCAAACGACGAGGCAGGGAAGGAGCACGGGACGCGCTCCTCCAAGGGTGCTTGCGCGGCTGCGGGAGCTCCTGCTCCTGTGGTCGCGCGGACGACGACGGCGGTTGCGGGCGCTCGGACGTGTCCAGGAGGCAGGAGGGAGCTCGATGGCTGGATCAAGGGGGGAGATAGGCAGGGAGGTGGTGGCTGTGGCCTTGGGCGCCATGGGAGATCGAGGGGAGGTGGACGCGTCTAGGGAGGACAGGTGCACGGGAGGATCGGCGTTGGAAGCTCTGGTAGATCGGGGATGGATCCCGATGCGGGACAAGGTGGAGTGGCGGCGGCGGGGACAAATGGATGGATGGGATATCTCTCCTACAAACTAGGGTTGCCAGGATATTTATAGTAGGTGGGGATGATTGGACAGATCGCAGACGTCTGATCGAGATCGGACGGTCGAAATAAATAGGCTAGGAGAGTCCCAAGAAGAAACCGAATATGTTTGGGGATGTTCGGGGTTAATCCGGACCCACCGGTCACGACTGCCCGGTTCGGGTTCGGAGAGGTTTCGGACTAGGTTGCGAGTGGGTCTGTGCATTGTGCAGAGGGATTAGGCGGTCATCCATGAGGGAAACGAAAATCCGGTCGGTCTGAGAAAGGTCAAAGAAACAAAGGGGTTGAGAAAAGGTCAACGGAGCAAAGAGAGAAGCGGCAACTACGAACGGATGCAAGTTTTGAAAAAAAAAATGACGACAACGGAGTGCCGATGCTATGCGAATGATGCGATGATGAATGCAACAAACAAATAAATAACGCGGCAACAAGGAAATATAATGGAAGGCATCTGGGGCATCGGTCTTGAGCTGTCACAACTCTCCCCCACTTACAAGAGATCTCGCCTCGAGATCTCGGAATGAGAAGAGGAAGAGGAAGAGGTAAAACCAAGTTGCTTCTTTGACAACTGAGTGAAACCAAAGAACCTTGAGGGGGTTGAAAAACTTGAAGAGATGACACGACGGAGATGAACGAAATTGAAAACACTCCGTTAGACAAGAGGAACAAGAAATGCGACGACAACCTATCCTCAATATGCGGTCCTATCCTCAAGGGACATGGAAATCCCGCTAAGGATAGAAGCGCATATCGGAGACGCTTCGCAAGGTGGATATCATTACAACATACCATGTACTGAATAGATGAGAATACCAGATAAAGGCTTACACTTGCCACAAGCTACAGCAAGAATACATCATTACATCATTACATAGCAACCATCATACAGAAGAGGAGAATCCGACTACGGATGAAATCAAACGAAAGAAGAACGACATCCACCCTGCTAGGCCCAGGCTGCCAACCAGGAACCCATCCTATGATCGATGAAGAAGAAGAAGCAGAAGAACTCCAAAGAGAACAAGCATCGCTCTCACGTCAAAGCATCGCTTTACCTGTACCTGCACCTGTTGTTGTAGTAATCTGTGAGCCACGAGGACTCAGCAATCCCATTACCATGGGTATCAAAACTAGCAAACCTTAATGGGTGAGGAATTGTTAAGTGGTGAGGTTGCAGCAAGCACTAAGCATTTATGTGTGGCTAACTTACGAGTACAAAATTAAGAAGAGTAAACTACGCATAAACGGTCACAATCTAGTAATAATCAAGAAGTGATCCTGAACACCTACTTACGAGTCATACATAACCCCACCGTGTTCTCTTCCCGAACTCCCTAGAAAAGAGACGATCATGGTTACGCACGCGGTTGGTGTATTTTAATTATATTTAGTGTCAAGTTCTGTACAACCGGATATTATAAATTTCCAAGTCGCCACATAACCGCGGGCATGGCTTTCCGAAAAATTTAACCCTGCAGGGGTGCTCCAAGTAGTCCATCACAAATTACCACACGCATCCGATGGAAAAACTCACACCGTGGTAACACGATGCCTATAAGGAATCCCGGTGGACAAGCCACTCGTCAAAGGTAAAACTAAACCAGCAAGACCTCCCGACGTGCCGACACCCTGATAGGAGCCGCGCGTATCTCGTCTCAGGCCACGGCGGATGAGCTATGGTTACAGCGACCAAGTCCACGAGTTACCCCGGGTGGCGCCGCAAGCTGCTCTAGTTCGGACCAGCACCATCAGCACTGGCCCACCTATATTATGTTGAATTAAAATCCGCGGGTAGCGCTAACTCCCTATGCGTTAATTAATTATCAGGAATATTATGTTGGCAAATTTTAAAACCAAAGTTGAGCCTTGCTGGAAGAGTTTTATCCTAAAATGAGTGATCAGGGGGTCCCCATAAAACCCACACATGTTAGGAGCGCTCATCAAGGAACATAACACCGGTATTACGGAAACTAGGGCGACAAGAGTTAAACAAAACACCAAGCAAAAGGCCTAGTCTTCCACCCTTTACCAAGTATATAGATGCATTAATTAAATAAGAGATATTATCATATCCCATGATATCCATGTCCCAACATGGAACAAACTGCAACTGCACCTGCAACTAGCAACGTTATAAGAGGCGCTAAGCAAAGCGGTAACATAGCCAAACAACGGTTTGCTGGGATGGTGGAGGTTAGAGGCTGTATCATGGCAATTTGGGAGGCTGACAAACAAGTGGTAGGTAGCAAGACATAGCGATAGCATCGAGACAACTAGCAAGCAAAGATAGTAGTGATATCCAAGGTAATGATCATCTTGCCTGGAATCCCGCTTGGAAGAAGATTGAATCCATGAAGTAGTCGAACAAGCGTAGTCGAACGAATCCTCACACTCGCAACGTTACAGGGAACTATCGAGAAGAAGCACAACCGGAAAGAAGCAAACAACACGGTAAACCAACAAGCATAATCATGACATGATGCACAACCAAGTATGATGCATGTCCGGTTTAATGAGTCATGACATGGCAAAGTGCAACAATTAAATAATGCATGTTAAGTCAAGATCAATATGCAACGAGTTGCATATTGACGAAACTCCACGTTCAAGTATTTAGTACCATCCAGTTTATGTACATGACAAGATTAAATGTTGTTAATCATGGCAAGAGGTGAAGCATAAATAAACTACCTATCTAGGTATTTTAAATGAGGCCAGAAACAACACATAACAATTCCGGAAAAAGCCCATATGCAAATTTTGAAGTTGGTATTGTACAGCCTAAAACAATATTTTATTGTTGTTAAACATGCAAAGTAAGTGCACCATGTTATTCTACACGTTTTTCTAGTCCATTTACATATATAATTTATTTAATTTGAAGCTACGGTTTAACAGTTATGAAATAAACCATTTTAGCATGACATTTATGCAAATTAATGCAAACATCAATTTTAATCATTTTTAACATGGATCAAAGTTGCATATTCTGAAACTATATGAAATTCTAAGCATTTTACATATATAGATCATTTTAAACCGATGCACGGTTACTTAGTTACTAACATTTTAAAACTGTGGCAAAACTGTAAATATGCATGCTCTGGAAATTAGGTAAATCGCAGACGCAGGAAAAAAACTACGCGGGCCAAAACTGGGTGAGCGCAGGATATTAAGCTGCGCACAGGGGCGACGGATAGGAGGTGATGCTCACCATGGGCTTCGGCCCAGTTGGTGGAGGCGGCAGGGAGCAGGCCGGGCGGAGCTGGGCCTGGCGCGGCCTACGCGAGCAGAAGCAGGAGAGGCCGGACTGGGGCGGCGCAGCTGGGCCTTGGTGACGGCCCACGCGAGCGCCTCGCTCGCTCGCCCGCTCGCTCGAAGCAGGGAGCTCGAGCAGGGGCATGGCGGCGCGCAGGAGAGGCCGGGGAAGTCTGGCTGGGTCGAGATCCGGTGACGGGACGATGGGGAACGGCGAGGTCCTGGGCGGAGGAGGTCGGGGCCGGCTGGATCTTGCGCGAACCGGCGGCGAGGAGCTCC
This sequence comes from Elymus sibiricus, assembly GCA_039707655.1. Classification (NCBI taxonomy): domain Eukaryota; kingdom Viridiplantae; phylum Streptophyta; class Magnoliopsida; order Poales; family Poaceae; genus Elymus; species Elymus sibiricus. The sequence goes on along the minus strand of CM077670.1, from coordinate 1,311,102 downwards.
AGCGACCATGGCGGCTGGGACCTCCTACGGGAGATGAGACAGAGAGAGAGAAGGTGAGAGGGAGAGGAAGGAGAAAGAGGGAAAGAGGAGGAGGGAGAGGAGCGGCGCCGGCCTAGTGGAGGCGGTCGCCGGCGGCGAGGCCGAGGCGGCTGCGGGCTGCAAACGATGAGGCAGGGAAGGAGCACGGGACGCGCTCCTCCATGGGTGCTTGCGCGGCTGCGGGAGCTCCTGCTCCTGTGGTCGCGCGGACGACGACGGCGGTTGCGGGCGCTCGGACGCGTCCAGGAGGCAGGAGGGAGCTCGATGGCTGGATCAAGGGGGAGCGAGGCAGGGACGTGGTGGCTACGGCCTCGGGCGCCATGGGAGATCGAGGGGAGGTGGACGCGTCCAGGGAGGACAGGTGCACGGGAGGATCGGCGTTGGAAGCTCTGGTTGATCGGGGATGGATCCCGATGCGGGACAAGGTGGAGTGGCGGCGGCGGGGACAAATGGATGGATGGGACATCTCTCCTACAAACTAGGGTTGCCAGGATATTTATAGTAGGTGGGGATGATTGGACAGATCGCAGACGTCTGATCGAGATCGGACGGTCGAAATAAATAGGCTAGGAGAGTCCCAAGAAGAAACCGAATATGTTTGGGGATGTTCGGGGTTAATCTGGACCCACCGGTCACGACTGCCCGGTTCGGGTTCGGAGAGGTTTCGGACTAGGTTGCGAGTGGGTCTGTGCACTGTGCAGAGGGATTAGGTGGTCATCCATGAGGGAAACGAAAATCCGGTCGGTCTGAGAAAGGTCAAAGAAACAAAGGGGTTGAGAAAAGGTCAACAGAGCAAAGAGAGAAGCGGCAACTACGAACGGATGCAAGTTTTGAAAAAAAAAATGACGACAACGGAGTGCCGATGCTATGCGAATGATGCGATGATGAATGCAACAAACAAATAAATAACGTGGCAACGAGGAAATATAACAGAAGGCATCTGGAGCATCGGTCTTGAGCTATCACAACTCTCCCCCACTTACAAGAGATCTCGCCTCGAGTTCTCGGAATGAGAAGAGGAAGAGGAAGAGGTAAAACCAAGTTGCTTCTTTGACAACTGAGTGAAACCAAAGAACCTTGAGGGGGTTGAAAAACTTGAAGAGATGACACGACGGAGATGAACGAAATTGAAAACACTTCATTAGAAAAGAGGAACAAGAAATGCGACGAGAACCTATCCTCAATATGCGGTCCTATCCTCAAGGGACTTGGAAATCCCGCTAAGGATAGAAGCGCATATCGGAGACGCTTCGCAAGGTGGATATCATTACAACATACCATGTACTGAATAGATGAGAATACCAGATAAAGGCTTACACTTGCCACAAGCTACAGCAAGAATACATCATTACATCATTACATAGCAACCATCATACAGAAGAGGAGAATCCGACTACGGATGAAATCAAACGAAAGAAGAACGACATCCACCCTGCTAGGCCCAGGCTGCCAACCAGGAACCCATCCTATGATCGATGAAGAAGAAGAAGCAGAAGAACTCCAAAGAGAACAAGCATCGCTCTCACGTCAAAGCATCGCTTTACCTGTACCTGCACCTGTTGTTGTAGTAATCTGTGAGCCACGAGGACTCAGCAATCCCATTACCATGGGTATCAAAACTAGCAAACCTTAATGGGTGAGGAATTGTTAAGTGGTGAGGTTGCAGCAAGCACTAAGCATTTATGTGTGGCTAACTTACGAGAACAAAATTAAGAAGAGTAAACTACGCATAAACGGTCACAATCTAGTAATAATCAAGAAGTGATCCTGAACACCTACTTACGAGTCATACATAACCCCACCGTGTTCTCTTCCCGAACTCCCTAGAAAAGAGACGATCATGGTTACGCACGCGGTTGGTGTATTTTAATTATATTTAGTGTCAAGTTCTGTACAACCGGATATTATAAATTTCCAAGTCGCCACATAACCGCGGGCATGGCTTTCCGAAAAATTTAACCCTGCAGGGGTGCTCCAAGTAGTCCATCACAAATTACCACACGCATCCGATGGAAAAACTCACACCGTGGTAACACGATGCCTATAAGGAATCCCGGTGGACAAGCCACTCGTCAAAGGTAAAACTAAACCAGCAAGACCTCCCGACGTGCCGACACCCTGATAGGAGCCGCGCGTATCTCGTCTCAGGCCACGGCGGATGAGCTATGGTTACAGCGACCAAGTCCACGAGTTACCCCGGGTGGCGCCGCAAGCTGCTCTAGTTCGGACCAGCACCATCAGCACTGGCCCACCTATATTATGTTGAATTAAAATCCGCGGGTAGCGCTAACTCCCTATGCGTTAATTAATTATCAGGAATATTATGTTGGCAAATTTTAAAACCAAAGTTGAGCCTTGCTGGAAGAGTTTTATCCTAAAATGAGTGATCAGGGGGTCCCCATAAAACCCACACATGTTAGGAGCGCTCATCAAGGAACATAACACCGGTATTACGGAAACTAGGGCGACAAGAGTTAAACAAAACACCAAGCAAAAGGCCTAGTCTTCCACCCTTTACCAAGTATATAGATGCATTAATTAAATAAGAGATATTATCATATCCCATGATATCCATGTCCCAACATGGAACAAACTGCAACTGCACCTGCAACTAGCAACGTTATAAGAGGCGCTAAGCAAAGCGGTAACATAGCCAAACAACGGTTTGCTGGGATGGTGGAGGTTAGAGGCTGTATCATGGCAATTTGGGAGGCTGACAAACAAGTGGTAGGTAGCAAGACATAGCGATAGCATCGAGACAACTAGCAAGCAAAGATAGTAGTGATATCCAAGGTAATGATCATCTTGCCTGGAATCCCGCTTGGAAGAAGATTGAATCCATGAAGTAGTCGAACAAGCGTAGTCGAACGAATCCTCACACTCGCAACGTTACAGGGAACTATCGAGAAGAAGCACAACCGGAAAGAAGCAAACAACACGGTAAACCAACAAGCATAATCATGACATGATGCACAACCAAGTATGATGCATGTCCGGTTTAATGAGTCATGACATGGCAAAGTGCAACAATTAAATAATGCATGTTAAGTCAAGATCAATATGCAACGAGTTGCATATTGACGAAACTCCACGTTCAAGTATTTAGTACCATCCAGTTTATGTACATGACAAGATTAAATGTTGTTAATCATGGCAAGAGGTGAAGCATAAATAAACTACCTATCTAGGTATTTTAAATGAGGCCAGAAACAACACATAACAATTCCGGAAAAAGCCCATATGCAAATTTTGAAGTTGGTATTGTACAGCCTAAAACAATATTTTATTGTTGTTAAACATGCAAAGTAAGTGCACCATGTTATTCTACACGTTTTTCTAGTCCATTTACATATATAATTTATTTAATTTGAAGCTACGGTTTAACAGTTATGAAATAAACCATTTTAGCATGACATTTATGCAAATTAATGCAAACATCAATTTTAATCATTTTTAACATGGATCAAAGTTGCATATTCTGAAACTATATGAAATTCTAAGCATTTTACATATATAGATCATTTTAAACCGATGCACGGTTACTTAGTTACTAACATTTTAAAACTGTGGCAAAACTGTAAATATGCATGCTCTGGAAATTAGGTAAATCGCAGACGCAGGAAAAAAACTACGCGGGCCAAAACTGGGTGAGCGCAGGATATTAAGCTGCGCACAGGGGCGACGGATAGGAGGTGATGCTCACCATGGGCTTCGGCCCAGTTGGTGGAGGCGGCAGGGAGCAGGCCGGGCGGAGCTGGGCCTGGCGCGGCCTACGCGAGCAGAAGCAGGAGAGGCCGGACTGGGGCGGCGCAGCTGGGCCTTGGTGACGGCCCACGCGAGCGCCTCGCTCGCTCGCCCGCTCGCTCGAAGCAGGGAGCTCGAGCAGGGGCATGGCGGCGCGCAGGAGAGGCCGGGGAAGTCTGGCTGGGTCGAGATCCGGTGACGGGACGATGGGGAACGGCGAGGTCCTGGGCGGAGGAGGTCGGGGCCGGCTGGATCTTGCGCGAACCGGCGGCGAGGAGCTCCAGCGACCATGGCGGCTGGGACCTCCTACGGGAGATGAGACAGAGAGAGAGAAGGTGAGAGGGAGAGGAAGGAGAAAGAGGGAAAGAGGAGGAGGGAGAGGAGCGGCGCCGGCCTAGTGGAGGCGGTCGCCGGCGGCGAGGCCGAGGCGGCTGCGGGCTGCAAACGATGAGGCAGGGAAGGAGCACGGGACGCGCTCCTCCATGGGTGCTTGCGCGGCTGCGGGAGCTCCTGCTCCTGTGGTCGCGCGGACGACGACGGCGGTTGCGGGCGCTCGGACGCGTCCAGGAGGCAGGAGGGAGCTCGATGGCTGGATCAAGGGGGAGCGAGGCAGGGACGTGGTGGCTACGGCCTCGGGCGCCATGGGAGATCGAGGGGAGGTGGACGCGTCCAGGGAGGACAGGTGCACGGGAGGATCGGCGTTGGAAGCTCTGGTTGATCGGGGATGGATCCCGATGCGGGACAAGGTGGAGTGGCGGCGGCGGGGACAAATGGATGGATGGGACATCTCTCCTACAAACTAGGGTTGCCAGGATATTTATAGTAGGTGGGGATGATTGGACAGATCGCAGACGTCTGATCGAGATCGGACGGTCGAAATAAATAGGCTAGGAGAGTCCCAAGAAGAAACCGAATATGTTTGGGGATGTTCGGGGTTAATCTGGACCCACCGGTCACGACTGCCCGGTTCGGGTTCGGAGAGGTTTCGGACTAGGTTGCGAGTGGGTCTGTGCACTGTGCAGAGGGATTAGGTGGTCATCCATGAGGGAAACGAAAATCCGGTCGGTCTGAGAAAGGTCAAAGAAACAAAGGGGTTGAGAAAAGGTCAACAGAGCAAAGAGAGAAGCGGCAACTACGAACGGATGCAAGTTTTGAAAAAAAAAATGACGACAACGGAGTGCCGATGCTATGCGAATGATGCGATGATGAATGCAACAAACAAATAAATAACGTGGCAACGAGGAAATATAACAGAAGGCATCTGGAGCATCGGTCTTGAGCTATCACAACTCTCCCCCACTTACAAGAGATCTCGCCTCGAGTTCTCGGAATGAGAAGAGGAAGAGGAAGAGGTAAAACCAAGTTGCTTCTTTGACAACTGAGTGAAACCAAAGAACCTTGAGGGGGTTGAAAAACTTGAAGAGATGACACGACGGAGATGAACGAAATTGAAAACACTTCATTAGAAAAGAGGAACAAGAAATGCGACGAGAACCTATCCTCAATATGCGGTCCTATCCTCAAGGGACTTGGAAATCCCGCTAAGGATAGAAGCGCATATCGGAGACGCTTCGCAAGGTGGATATCATTACAACATACCATGTACTGAATAGATGAGAATACCAGATAAAGGCTTACACTTGCCACAAGCTACAGCAAGAATACATCATTACATCATTACATAGCAACCATCATACAAAAGAGGAGGATCCGACTACGGATGAAATCAAACGAAAGAAGAACGACATCCACCCTGCTAGGCCCAGGCTGCCAACCAGGAACCCATCCTATGATCGATGAAGAAGAAGAAGCAAAAGAACTCCAAATAGAACAAGCATCGCTCTCACGTCAAAGCATCGCTTTACCTGTACCTGCACCTGTTGTTGTAGTAATATGTGAGCCACGAGGACTCAGCAATCCCATTACCATGGGTATCAAAACTAGCAAACCTTAATGGGTGAGGAATGGTTAAGTGGTGAGGTTGCAGCAAGCACTAAGCATTTATGTGTGGCTAACTTACGAGTACAAAATTAAGAAGAGTAAACTATGCATAAACGGTCACAATCTAGTAATAATCAAGAAGTGATCCTGAACACCTACTTACGAGTCATACATAACCCCACCGTGTTCTCTTCCCGAACTCCCTCGAAAAGAGACGATCATGGTTACGCACGCGGTTGGTGTATTTTAATTAGATTTAGTGTCAAGTTCTCTACAACCGGATATTAGAAATTTCCAAGTCGCCACATAACCGCGGGCATGGCTTTCCGAAAAATTTAACCCTGCAGGGGTGCTCCAAGTAGTCCATCACAAATTACCACACGCATCCGATGGAAAACCTCACACCGTGGTAACACGATGCCTATAAGGAATCCCGGTGGACAAGCCACTCGTCAAAGGTAAAACTAAACCAGCAAGACCTCCCGACGTGCCGACACCCTGATAGGAGCCGCACGTATCTCGTCTCAGGCCACGGCGGATGAGCTATGGTTACAGCGACCAAATCCACGAGTTGCCCCGGGTGGCGCCGCAAGCTGCTCTAGTTCGGACCAGCACCATCAGCACTGGCCCACCTATATTATGTTGAATTAAAATCCGCGGGTAGCGCTAACTTCCTATGCGTTAATTAATTATCAGGATTATTATGTTGGCAAATTTTAAAACCAAAGTTGAGCCTTGCTGGAAGAGTTTTATCATAAAACGAGTGATCAGGGGGTCCCCATAAAACCCACACATGTTAGGAGCGCTCATCAAGGAACATAACACTGGTATTACGGAAACTAGGGCGGCAAGAGTGGAACAAAACACCAAGCAAAAGGCCTAGCCTTCCACCCTTTACCAAGTATATAGATGCATTAATTAAATAAGAGATATTGTGATATCCCATGATATCCATGTCCCAACATGGAACAAGCTGCAACTGCACCTGCAACTAACGCTATAAGAGGGGCTGAGCAAAGCGGTAACATAGCCAAACAACGGTTTGCTGGGATGGTGGAGGTTAGAGGCTGTATCATGGCAATTTGGGAGGCTGACAAACAAGTGGTAGGTAGCGAGACATAGCGATAGCATCGAGACAACTAGCAAGCAAAGATAGTTGTGATATCCAAGGTAATGGTCATCTTGCACTAATGGAAAACGGGGCTTTAGTCCCGGTTGGCAACGGCCTTTAGTCCCGGGTCACCAACCGGGACAACGAAATTGGGATTAAAGGCCCCCACCCTTTACTCCCGGTTGGCCCCAATCCGGGACTAAAGTCCCTCCACGTGGCCGCGAGCGCGCGCTGGGGGCTGGAGGACCTTTAGTCCCGGTTGGTGACACCAACCGGGAGTAAGGTCCCTCCACGTGGCCGCGAGCTAGCGCCGGGGGCTGGAGGACCTTTAGTCCCGGTTAGTGACACCAACCGGGCTAAGGATTTTGTGTTGGGATGTAGGATTTTAGGGTTTAGGGTTTAGTGTTTATGGTTTATTTTTACTTTTCATTTTGTGTTTTCCATTCAATTCTTTTTCATTTCAAACATATTTTACGCTACTACATACTGTACACTTTATGCATATATAATATAATTTCTCGTACGACCATACATATATATATACAATTTGGTCTATACAATTTTTCCTACAATTTGGAGATCATTACATGCAGGCATTAGGGGCAATGGTATTCTCCGCTTTCAGATATGACCTCCGTAAGCAAAAATCCCGCAATTTCCTCTTGAATTGCTCGTATGCGATTCTCTGGTAGGAGCTTCTCCCACATCTCTTCGTCTTTAAAGAAGGAGATCAATATGAATATATTAGTTGTGTGTATATATATATTAGATCATCATAAAAAAATTGTGAATAGTGCTTACGTACATGAAGTTGTCTTACATCTCTGCGCCATTCGGTCATCATGCGAATGTTCTCGCAAACGTAGTATACACATAAATTAGTCCCCTGTTTCTGCCTCATGCACTTTGCGAGAATAGAATTCAATCAGATAATAATCAAGCATGATAATGGTATTGAAACTAGAATTATCGAGATGCGCGGACCTAGCTAGTACTACTTAATTACCTTGGGCCGTCGGCAACGCAGCTCCGGTTTCCATTCACCGACAACATCATTGATGAACCGTTTCCAAACCCCGCCCGGCAAAGAAAATGAATAAAGGAGTTATTAATTACTTGATATCAAGAAATGAACGAAAGAGGCCGATATAGTGCGATAATGATTGACATTACCTGTCGAGCATCCTAAACACGCTGGTGTATTCTCGAGGGTCTTTACCTAGTGAGTCCAGGGTTTCAACAGTTCTAGCGTCAACTTTAATGATTAGCAGGATCCAGTGGTACCTACGCACACGTTTATATAAGCAGGCATGCATAACTCATCAACTACACTTAACATAGAATTTGTAGTACAAGACAGTAACACTCACTTGAAGTTGTAAGGAAATAGTATTTCTGTTCTGGTATTTTGTGCCTTCATAAACCTTAGCAAGTTAGCCTCTGAGTCTTTGGGGTGGTCTTGTATCATTTTTTCATTAATGATATATGGGTCAACGAACCCAATGTCATAGATTCCATCTCTTTTGCATTCGAGAATCTTCATTCTGCATAATAGCGTACAAAAGAATATAGTGAGGATAATTGCAGGCAATGAACGAGCTGAGCTAGAGACTTAAATTACAGAAAGAAATCACTTACATACAATAGCAACTGACGATAGATTTGTCGAGTGAGTCTTGATTGTATAACTGAAAAATTTCTGGAAACTCAATGCATAGCTCGTTTTCATAGAAGTAATGCTCTTCCTTGACTTTCACCATGAGCATCTCTCACCCGTTCTTTACTTCTTTCATGTACCACTCATGCAATCTTCGCATTTGTGTTGATAGATGCGGGACCTGCTCAGGTCTGACCAGAGTTTTCCCGGGGGCATATTGCCATGCTACATCAGCCACGGGGACTTCCTCGATGCCTAGGAGTTGATCAACACTGATACCAATGTCTCTAGCAGCGTCGGTTACCTTATCGGTAATCACCTTGAGCGGAGGGATCGATTGCATTGCCTGTTCTCCGAGCTGGGGAACTGTTTTCCCGCTTTTATTACTACTTCTACGTCTTGACTGCTGCATTTGTTCATATGACTTCCTAATAGAGCGGTCATAGTCTGATGGCCTATTCTCCACATGTCCTAGTTGTCGCTCAAGAAAGTCCACAAAGTGCTTTACGGTTTTCGTAGGTATTATCTCCTTTGGCGGCGGGTGCGGTTTCGGTGCAAAATGGGACTTCACTTCGGAAACCACGACCGTTTTGGTTTCCTCATCAGTCATATCATAAGCTAACTTCTTTTTGGCAGGAGGCTCGTCGTTGGCTTTCTTCTTAGCTTTCTTCCGCTTTTGGCCTTGCTGGGACATAGGGGGTGGAGTCGGCTGACACGGCGGAGATCGATATGGACTCGCGCTGGGCTCCCTCTCGAGGTGGGGTGGACTTAGAGGTGTATTGCTACTCGGAGGAGTCGGTGGCCTTGGCGCCAAGTTTGGAAACACGATGCATTCCTTTCTCCATACAATGACACCATGTATGACTTCCCCCAGTGTCTGCTCCCCTTCACCTCCAGGAATGTCAAGCTCTAGTGAGTCATATCCCGGCAGAACTTCATCCACCCCGACACGAGCATAGCCAGCTGGAATCGGATTGCCATGGATGGTTGCTTCAGGTGCATTCGGTAAAGCAACGCCGACCGCCACCTTCATGGATTTGTTCTTCATTTTCTGGTGTAGCTCACAATTTGTCCTCTCTTTGATATCATCCACGGGGTAGCGAGCCAGCAGTGCATCATCAGCCCGGACCCCCGTGGAACCCACGCTGCTTTTCCGCATAGATGGGACGGTACTATCCAATGCTAGATCTGCTTGCTCCTGCCGTGGAGATGCCCTTTGCTGGCTAATCGTGTCCAGTTGCTCCTGCTGCCGCTTTAACATGTGTTCCAACTCCTCGTTCTTTGTTTCTATCTTCTGAAGCCGGTCTGCATCCTGCTTCTTTTTTCTCTGATGGCTTCTATAAGTGCCGTTCCACTCCGAAAACCCCTGAACCCACGGAACAACGCCTTTGCCTCGTGTTCGTCCTCCGTGTTCAGGATTCTTGAGGGCGCGTGTAAGCTCGTCGTTCTCTCTCTCGGGCTGGAACAACCCCTTTCGAGCATCTTCTATTGCTTGAAGTAAAGCGTCCGAGGCTGTTTTAAGATTTGCATTTTCAATAATCTGCCCTGTCGCTGGGTCCAACTGTCCCCCATGCGCATAAAACCAATGCTTGGACCTCTGGGGCCAATCCGCTATAGCTGGAATGACCCCTTCAGCAAGCATCTTGGCCTCAGTTGCTTCCCACTTAGGCACGGCTCTCTTATAGCCACCTGTCCCCAGAACATGGTGATACTCTTTTTTCTCAGCATTTATCTTATTTCTTCTCGACCTTTCCAGAGCTTCATCCGATTCCTTGTACTCCACAAATTTGTCCCGGTGATCTTTTATCTTCTCTAGTGCTCCAGTGAATTCTGGAGTCTTCTTTTTTGCCTTGATGTAGTCGCTGTATAATCTTTTCTTCCAGCTCTGGAACTGTGTGGCCATCTTCTTAAGAGCAAACTGCTTGACTTGAAACCGTTGGCCATCTGTGAGACCCTTTGATAGGTTGAAATGTGACATGAGCGTATACCAAAGCAAAATTTTCGATCTTTCGTCGACATAACTAACTCCTTGATCTACCTTTGGCTTATTCCATTCTCGAATGGTGATCGGGATGTTGTCCCTAACAATAACTCCGCATTGATTTATAAATTTACGGGCATTCTGTTCAGGAGCAATCGGTTCGCCATCTTCTGCGACTTCATCGATGTTGAACTTTATGTCATCGCCCAACTTTTTGGCCCGGCCTCGTACACTTCTAGGAGATTGGCTCGATCCGGAGGGCTAAAAGAAGAAAGATTTGTTAATATATATATATATATAAAAAAAAATCAACTAATACATCTAATGATCACCAGAGGCTTAATATATATATACCTCGCCGGACTTTGTAAATTGTCTAACATTTTCTTCACCATCATTGCTTGTTTGCCCTTCGTCTCTTGGTTCTTGCTCAAGTTCCTCACTGGAGTCGTTCAGAAATTATGAGCCGTCATCTTGTTCATGCTCTTGGTTTTGGGAAGAGCGTATGATGTCGAATATGTCCTCTTCATGGTATCTGCCGCTATCGTCCATAGCTTAACTAATCCAGAAGAAAGATAAAAAAAATTAGTATTTTACCTAAAGTTTTCTACACAAAAAGAATCACTTTAAAATCTGTTATCAAACTCTAAATATGAAGAAAACAAGATTTCCTACTAAACAAATAACAAGAAAATAATAAAATTATTTTTCTTAACAGCAATTAAAACTCCTCATGTTGACTAACAGAAACATAATATAATTTGGCAAAAGAATAACAAGAAAACAGAAACTAAAATAATTAAAACAAAGAAAAAAGGTATAAAACTAAAAGAGCTAAACAGAATCTGTTTTTGATTAAAACACCTATTTAAAATATACTAAAAATTCCCAAATTGAATACACTGATAAAACACACTAATATTAAACAGCAGGAAAAAGAATCACTCAAAAATCTATTTTTAAACTAAAGTTATTCACAAACTAATGATTCACACAAATTTCACAGAATTCAAATTTAAACTATTCAAATTTGAAAACTACAGGCACTAACAAAAAGTTTATAATTTTTGTGACCTAAAGCAAAAAAGATTCACTCAAAAACTCTAAATATTCTAAGAGTTATTCAAAATCTAAAAACAGAAACTGTTCTGTTTAGAAAAACAAAACAGAAAAGAAAAAGCTAAACTGGCAAACGGGGGGGGTGTGTGGGGGGCTACGTGTCAGTTTCTGGTAGGCCTAGGTTGTGCGCGCGCGGTGCAAACGAGCGAATGTGTGGGAAATAAAAGAAAACATGTTTTTTCGGCGATGTCGACGGTGGCGGCGGCTCTGTGCTGGTCGGGGACGAAGCTCCGGTGGTCCTTGGCGAGCGGCGGGGGCAGCGGCGGGCGGCGGGACTGCGCGGCCGTGGCGGGGGCGAGCGGCGGGGCACGACGGGGACAAGGGGAGAAGAGGCCGGGCCTCACCGGCGTTGGAGGGAAGAGGGGCGGCGAGGCTTGAGGGAACCGTTGGGGAGGAGGCTGGATCGAGACGACGGAGCGGCGACGGCGGGGCGGTCCGACGACTGGGGGGTCCGGCAGCCTGGCGGCGTCTGTTCCTTCTCCCGGGCGGTGGCTGGCACCGGGACACCAAGTCCCGGAATTTATATACCCGAGACCTTTAGTCCCGGCTCCAGCCACGAACCGGGACTAAAGGCCAACCTTTTCGGCGGCCAAAATTCCGCGTGGGAGCTGAAACCTTTAGTCCCGGCTGGTGGTTGCAACCGGGACTAAAGGTGTCTTTCAATTAATTTTCATTTTGAAGAAATTATTGGACAGATTCAATTAATTCTTGTAAAATGCATAACAATTTGAAAACTAAACCAAATGAGTTGATTCAAATTTCTGTGGATTCATCTTGAAGATTTCTATCAACTAGTATCATTTTGACAGGAAGTTGCATAATTAATTTTTCACTTATTAATTAAATACAGTAATTGAAGACATTATTTTAAACTTTAAAAATTCATATCTTCAGTTCTGTTAAGCCAAATGGAGCAAATAAGATGTCAAATTGTTTGTCTTAACATAACCTACACATTCATATTTTGTTTGGACATAATTGCATTGATTAACTCCTCTGTATAATTAAAATACTAAAAGGACAGGAATAATTCCTAATTTTGAAAATTCATAACTTAATAAATAAGATGTCAAATTGTTACAAAGATTCCAGAGTGGGACTCTCCAGCTATAAGTCTGGAAACTCACTAGAGAGAAAGTGATGAAGGTGTTACACCCAAAACACATATATACCCTAACTCTTACAAAGATTCCCTCCGGTTTGTCCGAAGTGGGACTTTCCAGCTATAAGTCCGGAAACTCACTAGAGAGAAAGTGATGACGGTGAAGCCGGTCACATCCCAGAGTGGGATCTTGGGGTATAAAACTTTTTCTTCGTGTATGTCCCTTGCTTATGATTGCGCCGTAACCATGGAGAATCTTCATCATTTAACAGGATGCTTGGGTCAGTGTTCACTGTGAAGGGAGGAATTTCATCAAACTTATTATAATCTTCTGACATGTCTGTCTTGTCCTCCACTCCCACGATATTTCTTTTCCCTGAAAGAACTATGTGGCGCTTTGGCTCATCGTATGATGTATTCGCTTCCTTATCTTTTCTTTTTCTCGGTTTGGTAGACATGTCCTTCACATAGAAAACCTGAGCCACATCATTGGCTAGGACGAATGGTTCATCTGTGTACCCAAGATTGTTGAGATCCACTGTTGTCATTCCGTACTGCGGGTCTACCTTTACCCCGCCTCCTGTCAGATTGACCCATTTGCACCGAAACAAAGGGACCTTAAAAGAAGGTCCATAGTCAAGTTCCCATATCTCCTCTATGTAACCATAATATGTGTCCTTTTTCCTATTGTTGTTTGTTGCATCAAAGCGGACACCACTGTTTTGGTTGGTGCTCTTTTTATCTTGAGCGATCGTGTAAAATGTATTCCCATTTATCTCGTACCCTTGGAAAGTCAATATAGTCGAAGATGGTGACTTGGCCAACAAGTACAGCTGATCTCCAACAGTGGTGTTATTGATGAGATGTGTTTGCAACCAACCGCCGAAATTCGCCATGTGTGTACGTTTAATCCAGGAGTCAGACTGCTCCGGGTTCTTGGAGCGTACAATATCCATGTGTTCCTCGATATACGGAGCCACCAAGGTGGAATTTTGTAGAACTGTGTAGTGTGCTTGAGTGAAAGAATGCCCGTCCATACTTATTACTGCTTTCTTTCCTAGCATGCCTTTTCCACTCAGTCTCCCCTCATGCCGTGATTGAGGAACACCAATCGGCTTAAGGTTAGGAATAAAGTCAACACAAAACTCAATAACCTCCTCTGTTCCATAGCCCTTGGAGATGCTTCCTTCTGGCCTAGCATGGTTATGAACATATTTCTTTAAGACTCCCATGAACCTCTCAAAGGGGAACATATTGTGTAGAAATACAGGACCCAGAATGGTAATCTCTTCGACTAGGTGAACTAGGACGTGCGTCATAATATTGAAGAAGGATGGTGGGAACACCAACTCGAAACTGACAAGACATTGGACCAAATCATTCTGTAACCTTGGTAGGATTTCTGGATCGATTACCTTCTGAGAAATTGCATTGAGGAATGCACATAGCTTCACAATGGCTAATCGAACATTTTCCGGTAGAAGCCCCCTCAATGCAACCAGAAGTAATGCGTCATAATCACGTGGCAGTCATGAGCCTTTAGGTTTTGGAATTTTTTCTCTGCCATATGTATTATTCCCTTTATATTCGACGAGAAGCCAGACGGGACCTTTATACTGCTCAGGCATTCAAAAAAGATTTCCTTCTCTTCTTTGGTAAGAGTGTAGCTGGCAGGACCTTGATACTGCTTTGGATGCATGCCGTCTTTTTCGTTCATACGTTGCTGGTCCTCCCGTGCCTCCGGTGTATCTTTTGTCTTCCCATACACACCCAAGAAGCCAAGCAGGTTCACGCAAAGATTCTTCGTCACGTGCATCACGTCGATTGTAGAGCGGACCTCTAGGACTTTCCAATAGGGTAGCTCCCAAAATATAGATTTCTTCTTCCATATGGGTGCGTGTCCGTTAGCGTCATTCGGACCAGATTGTCCGCCAGGACCATTTCCAAAGATTACTTTTAAATCCTTGACCATATCAAATATATCATCACCAGTACGGTGGCCAGGCTTCTTCCGGTGATCTTTCTCACCTTTGAAATGCTTGCCTTTCTTTCTTAAGAGATGCCTGATAGGAAGAAATCGACGATGTCCCGGGTACACATTCTTCTTACATTTATCCAAATATATACTTTCAGTCTCATCTAAACAGTGCGTGCATGCATTGTATCCCTTGTTTGTCTGTCCTGAAAGGTTACTAAGAGCAGGCCAATCATTGATGGTTACAAACAGCAACGCTCGTAGGTCAAATTCCTCCTGTTTGTGCTCATCCCACACACGTACACCTTTTATATCCCACAACTATAAAAGTTCTTCAACTAATGGCCTTAGGTACACATCAATGTCGTTTCCGGGTTGCTTAGGGCCTTGGATGAGCACTGGCATCATAATGAACTTCAGCTTCATGCACAACCAAGGAGGAAGGTTATAGATACATAGAGTCACATGCCAGGTGCAATGACGGCAGCTCTGCTTCCCAAAAGGATTCATGCCATCTGTACTTTGACCAAACCATAAGTTCCTTGCGTCATCTACAAAGTTCGGCCACTTTCTCTCGATTTTTCTCCACTGCGACCCATCAGCGGGTACTCTCAACATCGCGTCTTTCTTACGGTCTTCTTTGTGCCATCGCAACAACTTGGCATGCTCTTTGTTTTGGAACAAACGTTTCAACCGTGGTATTATAGGAGCATACCACATCACCTTGGTAGGAACCCTCTTCCTGGGGCGCTCGCCCTCAACATCACCAGGGTCATCGCGGTTGATCTTATAGCGCAATGCACCGCATACCGGGCATGCATTCAAATTCTCATACTCCTCACCGCAGTAGAGGATGCAGTCATTAGGGCATGCATGTATCTTCTGCACCTCTAATCCTAGAGGGCAGACAACCTTCTTTGCTTCGTACGTACTGTCGGGCAATTTGTTATCCTTTGGAAGCGTCTTCTCTATCATTTTCAGCAACTTTTCAAATCCCTTGTCAGATACATCATTCTCTGCCTTCCATTGCAGCAATTCCAGTGTGGTACCCAGCTTTTTCTTGTCATCTTCGCAATTTGGGTACAACAATTTTTTATGATCCTCTAACATGCGCTCCAACTTCAACCTCTTCTTTTCACTTTCGCGGTTTCTCTTTGCATCAACAATGGCCCGACCAAGATCATCAACGGGCTCATCTGATGCCTCTTCTTCAGCTTCCCCCATTGTAGTACCATCGTATTCAGGGAACCTAGGATAGTTGTCATCATCCTCTTCTTCTTCATTGTCTTCTATTATAACCCCTCTTTCTCCATGCTTGGTCCAACAGTTATAGCCGGACAAGAAACCGGACTGAAGCAGGTGGCTGTGAAGGATTTTTGAGGTAGAGTAATCCTTATTATTCTTACAGACACCACATAGACAACACATAAAACCATTCCGCTTGTTTGCCTCAGGCACACGCATAAAATTATGCAGGCCATTAATGAACTCGGGAGAGCGTCGGTCATCGTACATCCATTGCAGGCTCATCTTCATTACACAACATCGAAGTGACCAAATTAATACAAGTTCATCACATTAAAACCAAAGTAGAGTAGTGACCAAATGTTATTACTGCAAAAATATATACATAAAGTTCATACATACTTCTCATAAAACAACATACAACTATCTAAAACATTTAAATGCAACAACAAATGCGATCAAAATCGCAAATAAGGTAATAATTGATCCAACAACATAATGATACCAAGCCTCTTTATTAATGGCATATTTCTAATCTTTCTAATCTTCAAGCGCATTGCATCCATCTTGATCTTGTGATCATCGACGACATCGGCAACATACAACTCCAATTTCATCTTCTCTTCTTCAATTCTTTTCAATTTTTCTTTCAAATAATCGTTTTCTTTTTCAACTAAATTTAACTTCTCGACAAGAGGGTCGGTTGCAATTTCCGGTTCACATACCTCCTAGATAAAAATATCTATGTCAACTTGATGGGCATAATTGTCATAAACACGAAATGAAACAAATAGTTATAAAAGATAATATACCACATCCGAATGATAAACCGGACGAGGGCCGACGGGGACGGATATCAAAACCATGGCACTATATATAACAAACAATCATACAAGTAAGAAAATTATACAAGTAACTATCTAAATCATACAAATAAGATTTTTTTTTACAAAAAGGATAAAACAAGAGGCTCACCAAGGTGGTGCCGGCGACGAGACGGCGGTGAGGACGGGGACGAGAAGGCACTAAGTAAACCACACCTACACATATGCAAACTAAGAAGTTAATTTGAGCTCAAATTGCGTATAAATCAAATAAACTCCCACATAATTACTCCCAAACTAAAATGCACAAATCACTATACTTATAGAGCATGAAACGAGCTAAACTAGCAATGAGAGATGAAAGGATGAAGTTGCTAACCTTTTAGAACCCTTGGATAGATGGGGTGCCTCCAATCTTGACAAATCTTGGCAAAAATGGAGGATGAACTCGAGCTTGGGAAAGGAAACAGAGAGGAGAGAAAGCTTGGACTCGGGCTGGACGAAGCAGCTTTATATAGGGAAGACCTTAGTCCCGGTTGGTGATATCAACCGAGACTAAAGGTCTATCTTTAGTCCGGTGGGTGATACCAACCGGGACTAATGGGGCTCGCAGGGGCCCCAGCCTGCCGCAACCCCTTTAGTCCCGGTTGGTATCACCAACCGGTACTAGAGGTCCCATTTGAACCGGGACTAATCCTGGCCGTGCCCCCGTCCGCTCCTAGCCGTTGGAACCGGGACTAATGCTCACATTAGTCCCGGGCCCAAACCCGGGAGCCCCTGCGCATCCATGTCAACGAACTGGCGGCGAGGAGCTCCAGCGACCATGGCGGCTGGGACCTCCTGCGGGAGATGAGACAGCGAGAGAGAAGGTGAGAGGGAGAGGAAGGAGAAAATGGGAAAGAGGAGGAGGGATAGGGGCGGCGCCGGCATGGTGGAGGTGGTCGCCGGTGGCGAGACCGAGGCGGCGGCGGGCTGCAAACTATGAGGCAGGGAAGGAGCACGGGACGCGCTCCTCCATGGGTGCTTGCGCGGCTGCGGGAGCTCCTGCTCTTGTGGTCGCGCGGACGACGACGGCGGTTGCGGGCGCTCGGACGCGTCCAGGAGGCAGGAGGGAGCTCGATGGCTGGATCAAGGGGGGAGCGAGGTAGGGAGGTGGTGGCTGCGGCCTCGGGCGCCATGGGAGATCGAGGGGAGGTGGACGCGTCCAGGGAGGACAGGTGCACGGGAGGATCGGCGTTGGAAGCTCTGGTTGATCGGGGATGGATCCCGATGCGGGACAAGGTGGAGTGGCGGCGGCGGGGACAAATGGATGGATGGGACATCTCTCCTACAAACTAGGGTTGCCAGGATATTTATAGTAGGTGGGGATGATTGGACAGATCGCAGACATCTGATCGAGATCGGACGGTCGAAATAAATAGGCTAGGAGAGTCCCAAGAAGAAACCGAATATGTTTGGGGATGTTCGGGGTTAATCCGGACCCACCGGTCACGACTGCCCGGTTCGGGTTCGGAGAGGTTTCGGACTAGGTTGCGAGTGGGTCTGTGCACTGTGCAGAGGGATTAGGCGGTCATCCATGAGGGAAACGAAAATCCGGTCGGTCTGAGAAAGGTCAAAGAAACAAAGGGGTTGAGAAAAGGTCAACGGAGCAAAGAGAGAGGCGGCAAGTACGAATGGATGCAAGTTTTGAAAAAAAAAATGACGTCAACGGAGTGCCGATGCTATGCGAATGATGCGATGATGAATGCAACAAACAAATAAATAACGCAGCGACGACGAAATATAACGGAAGGCATCTGGAGCGTCGGTCTTGGGCTGTCACAGGCGGTCGTGCAGAACGAGGTGATCTCTCAGTCGCGTGACCGGCTGGCCTTCGCTCAGCCAGGAGTCGGCCAGTCGGCGCTACTGTGAGTCGGGCACCAACAGTCGGCTCATCGCAGCCACATCGGACTGCGGATCACGCACGGACAGCCAAAATAGGGCTGGCCGTGATCATTCGCCGCGTCGCCGAGAGGATTTTCCTCGCAGGCGAGATAACTCACCGCATCGCAGGGATTCATCTCCCCGGCGGCGTGAAGATTCGCTGCGTCGACGGGACGCATCACCCCGAAGAAGTGATGACTCGCCGCGGCGTCAGGATGTATCTCCCAGGTGGCGTGATGATTCTCCTCGTCGGCAGGACGCTTCTCCCTGCCCCTGAGATGAACCTCCGCGCAACGCGTGAGATGTCTTGGCGCAAAACCGAGTGGATCGCGCGCGTGCCAACCGTCAGGAGATGGCACGAGACAGGCCGAGTGGCTCTGGCTCCTCGGGTCCGATGTGCTTCGGTCGGGAGATCTGTACGACTCCGTTCCCGGAGCGATTCCGCATCGCTTCAGGAGTGGAAAAGTATGACGGCAACTCCAAGCCTGAAACTCGACTGGATGATTATCTCAGCGCCGTTCAGGTCGGTGGTGGAGATGAGTATGTGGCCATGGGTAACCTGTCACTCATGCGGGAGGGCTCTCCGAAGGCGTGGCTTAATAATCTGCCTGAGAACAGCATATACAGCTGGAGAGAGCTGGAGAAAGTCCTCATCAAGAACTTCGAGGGCACGTACAAACGGTCGGGCACCATTCAGGACCAGATGTTGTGTGTGCAGAGGCAAGGCGAATCCACTCGAGACTATATTCATAGGTGGACTCAGCTCCGTAACTCTGTGGAGAATGTCTCGGAGCACCAGGCAATCCACGCTTTCCGACGGGGCGTGAGATACGAGCATCTACATCTCAAGCTTGGTCGCTCAGAGGTGCACACCATTAACCGACTGATGGAGATCGCCAACCGGTATTCGAATGGCGAAGAAGAGAACATGGAACATCAACCTCCTGCGACCTTTCTACACTTGAGTTTATTTCTTGTTTACTCTTGTTATGTTTTCTGAACACCGTGTGTTTAAGTTCCGAGTCCGACTCGATGAAATAAAATTTATCAGTTCCTTAACTGTATTACTCTGTTTCCGACTGATTTACCTTTGAGGGCTGCAGTACTCTCGGGGGCTGCATCACCCTCGGGAGCTGCAGCTCAGTCGGAATTGCATTTACCTTTTGTTGGGTTGTTTTTTCTTCAGTTCCACCCACTGGGTGCATCGCCAGTTGGCATGTTCCTGACTCGCCTTTCTTTCCTTTTTAGCGAAAAATGTCCAAGTAAGTTAGTTTGTTTTCTGTGGCCCACTCTTCATCTCCGACCTAGTTGCAACTCAACTGCCTGGTTGGCAAGAGCAAAAGCCAAAGAATATCCGACTAACCAAAAAGATTGATTGTAAAAGAATCAAAGAGGAATGAGTCGAAAAAATCTTAGCAAATTCAGTCAAATTTAAGTATTTAACAAAATAACTTAAGGTTCACCGCCAGTCGGACTTAAAGTTTTTACATCTTCTCTCGGCATGCCGAGGGAAAATATTATTATTGTTTTTCTCACTCTTCTTCTTCTTCTGTCACTTCTTCTTATGAGGTTTCTTTCACAAAACCGTCTAGGTCGACGAAGGTGGCGACTCAGTTGGCAGTAGCCAGGAAGAAGGGCAGATGGACGGTGGAGTCGACTTGCTCTCCCATGCGGACTAGATTCCCATGCTTGATCCTTCTGAGATTCTTGGCAGCGGGGAAATGTGCTTTCACCAGGGAAAGTGCCATTATAGCTCCGGCACTGGCTGATGATTCCTTCCATTTCTTCACGCGATCTGGTACCCCTTCAAGGTGCTTCGCTGAACTCGGGATGCTGACTGGTGTGGTGACATCAGGCCACAGGGATGAGTAGATCCACTGTGTCGCCTCAGTCATTCCCTCGACCAGTTTCCCCATTTGCTGCACTCGGTCTTCCAATGTAATAAGTGCCTTGGCCATCTTCTCAGATGACCAAGGGGAGTTAGCAGCATAAGGGACAGCTTGGGGCAGGGAGGTCAGTCGGGCCACGATCCGAGAGGACTCGGCTTCTGAGCCTGAGCAATAAGCTGAACAAAGGATCATTCAGTACATACCCATCAATCGGATTGAGATGGAGGACTTAGAAAAACTTACCAGCCAGCTTTTCGTTCACGGTCTTCAGCTACAGCACCTGCTCTTTCTCATAGGAGGCATGGTTCTTGGCAAGACGGTCCAGCTCTGCATCATGGAGATCCTTCAACTTGGTATGTATCCCCAGCAGCTCATCGAACTGCTTCTGGAGCTCTTCATTGCGGGTGTTGGTCTTCTTCTTCTCCTCGAGAAGTCGTTCGTCCTCTTTCTTGTACTCCTGGTTGTCCTTGAGGAGCTGCTGGTGTTGGAAATATGCCCTAGAGGCAATAATAAATTAGTTATTATTATATTTCCTTGTTCATGATAATCGTTTATTATCGATGCTATAATTGTATTGATTGGAAACTCAAATACATGTGTGGGTACATAGACAACACTGTGTCCCTAGTAAGCCTCTAGTTAACTAGCTCGTTGATCAAAAGATGGTAAAGGTTTCCTAGCCATGGACATGAGATGTCATTTGATAACGGGATCACATCATTAGGAGAATGATGTGATGGACAAGACCCAAACTATAAACGTAGCATATGATCGTGTCAGTTTATTGCTATTGTTTTCTGCATGTCAAGTATCTGTTCCTATGACCATGCGATCATGCAACTCCCTGACATCGGAGGAGTACCTTGTGTGTATCAAACGTCGCAACGTAACTGGGTGACTATAAAGGTGCTCTACAGGTATCTCCAAGGGTGTCTGTTGGGTTGGCATGGATCAAGACTGGGATTTGTTACTCCGTATGACGGAGAGGTATCTCAGGGCCCACTCGGTAATACAACATCACAATGAGCCTTGCAAGCAATGTGACTAAAGTGTTAGCCACGAGATCTTGTATTACGGAACGAGTAAAGAGACTTGCCGGTAACGAGATTGAACTAGGTATAGAGATACCGACGATCGAATCTCGGGCAAGTAACATACCGAAGAACAAAGGGAACAACATACGGGATTAACTGAATCCTTGACATAGAGGTTCGACCAATAAAGATCTTCGTAGAATATGTAGGAGCCAATATGGGCATCCAGGTCCCGCTATTGGTTATTGGCCGTAGAGGTGTCTCGGTCATGTCTGAATAGTTCTCGAACCCGCAGGGTCTACACACTTAACGTTTGGTGACGATTAGTATAGTTGAGTTATTGTGTTGGTGACCGAAGGTTGTTCGGAGTCCCGGATAAGATCCCGGACATGACGAGGATCTCCGGAAGAGTCCGGAGGTAAAGATTGATATATGTGATAATGGTGTTTTGGTCTCCGGAAGGGTTCCGGAGTCCACCGGAAGGAGTTCCGGATGTTTACCGAAGTGTTCGGGTGCAACAACACTCTATACGGGCCAAAGGGGTAAAACCCACGAGGTATTGGAAAGTGCAAAAGGAAGTTTTGCTACTGCCTTAAGTGGTACTACCGCTGGTAAAGGCAGTACTACCGCGTAAGCGGTACTACCGCTTGTGTGAAGCGGTACTACCGCTTGTGCGCGGTACTGCAGGGATCCGAGTTGGACTCTTTCCCTGCGGGCCAGACCGACCTTGTGCGGGCAAAACCGACCTGGAGGAGGCTTTTACTCCAAGTTTAGACCCCAAGGCTCAACATATAAATAGAGGGGCAGGGCTAGCACACGGGACACATTAAGATTTCCCAAGCCATGTGTCGGCAACCCTAACCCTCTAGTTCTCCCGTCATAATCTCCGTAGTGCTTGGCGAAGCCCTGCAGAGATTGTTCCTCACTATCATCACCACGCCGTCGTGCTGCCGGAACTCATCTACTACTTCATCATCGCTCGCTGGATCGAGGAGGTGAAGGCGTCATCAAGCCGTACGTGTGCTGAACGCGGAGGTGCCGTCCGTTCGGCACTAGTTCGTGATCGGATCGAGGGACGACTTGCGATTTGGATCGCGGAGACGTTCGACTACATCAACCGCGTTTCTTAACGCTTCCGCTTAGCGATCTACAAGGGTATGTAGATTCACTCTCCCTCTCGTAGATGCTCATCACCATGGATAGATCTTGTGTGTGCGTAGGAAAATTTTTGTTTCCCATGCAACGTTCCCCAACAGCTGGTACTCGGCAAGTTGAAGTTCGACTTTTTCTGCTTTCTTGCGGGCATCCTGGATTGTCTGATCATACTCGAGATTCCTCGCCTCCAAAGCTTTCCTGGCTTCATCTGCAGAGACTCAATTCCTCAGTCAGGATTTCAGAAATTTATTTTCAGCAGCAATGTCTGTCAGAATTGACAGTCGGAATTAGAACTGGGAGTAAGGGCAAAGAAATCGACTGATGAAGCTTACTGCCCATGGTCTTGAGTTGGGTTTCCAGTCGGCGGCTCCGAGCCTGCTCCTGCTCCCATGCATTCTTCAGATTATCGTGCCCTCCTTTGAGATGCCCATACTTGCCTCCCAGCTTGCATAGTTCCTGGCAGAAGAAATGACACAAAAGTACAGTCAGGTACCAGTTAATATGAGCCTCTGACCGACTGCCAGCAGTTGGCCAGAGCCTCGGGGGCTACACCCAGTGGGAGCATTGATCGTGCCCCCACTGAAGAAAAGAAAAAAAACTACAGGTCAGAGAGCCAAGTCCATGAAGTTCAAGAATGGCTATATGATATCATATCTATAGTCGACTTAGAGACTCCAATTGCCTACCAACAGCCAGTCGGAGCCTCGGGGGCTACACCCGTTGGGTGCATTGATTGTGCCCCAGTGACAAAGGAAAATTATTACCAAGAGCAGAACACTTACAATGGCACTTACTTCGGAGTTGCTGCGGACCGTGGTCACGATATCGACCAGGTCGTCTGTCATCGTCTTGTACCCTTTCATTCGCCTCTCCAGAGAATGGGCTCAGGACAGGGTGAACTTCACAAGATCACGCCTTCTCACTTCGTGATTGGTTCCGGGAAAGGGGTATGATGGAACTCTGGGGTCGCTCGCCCGTGCATCCGTCAGAACGAGGATATGAGTAATCACAATGACCTCTGATGCGTCAGTTCCAGTCGGCTGGCTCACCTCAACAGTGGCAGTCGGACCCAGGGCCGTTGGAACTGCGGTGGCTCCTTCCTGGCTGACTGGTGGCATCTCTTGGCCAGTCGGATTGGCCATGGCGGAAGCATCTGTCATCTCTTCAACATTTTTGGCTGCGGCGGGTGTCTAGCTGGGCTCAGCCAGATCACCATCCATCCCCCGAAGGCCATCGTCACCGTGTGTGGGCGAGCTCGGCCTTCGAGGAAGGTATGGTGGCACGACAAAACCAGCACCTTCAGGAATCTTTCCCGCATCTGTGGGGGTGTGCTCCATTTCTCCGGGGCCGCTCTGGCCTGGCCCCGACTGATCAGACGGCCCTTCAGCAGGGCCAGTCACTTCTGTGGTGGTCTCTTCCAACTCTTGGGTCTCCGGGGGAGGGGCATGATGGAGTTTGGCACCATAGTACCTGAACAAGTCTCGGACGAACGGGTGGATTGGCAGCGAGAGCCCTCTGTCGAGGAACTGGGTCATCAACACCCGCTCGCCATGGCGCGGTGCGGGCCCCATCTCGCTCGGGTCAGGGGCCCTTCATCCCTCGGCCGGAAGGATGCCCTCGGCGGCGTAACCAGCGAGAGTCTCCGTCATCACCACGAACGGCAACCAGTCCCCCTTTTGCCAGTCGTCGGGGACAGCAGCCGAGGAAGAGGGGACGGCAGCCTTCGCAAGCTCCAACTTCTTCGTCTTGGTGGCCATTGCGGCGGCATTTTGCGAGGAGCTTTGAGGAAATTTGCACGGGCGCGACAACAGTTACGGCGGTGATGGCGAGGAGGAAAATGATATTTGGGGTAATAATGCCTTCTCTCTCCCCCGCTCTGCCTTTTAAAGGGCTCCGAATCCAACCGCCAATGATATTCGACCGTACGCGTGTCATCATCCGGGAACCATCACACACTAGTAGAAAACAGGGCTTTGGTCCAGGCCAGATAAGAGCATTAGTCCCGGTTCTGCTACGAACCGGGATCAATGGGTGCATCAGTCCCGGTTCGTGAGGCCAGGACGCCGGCCGGGCCTCGGCAGGACCCCTTTGGTCCCGGTTCCAGACACGAACCGGGACTAAAGGGCCTCGCTCCTGGCGCAGCCCCTTTAGTCCCGGTTGGTGGCTGGAACCGGGACTAAAGGTCAGTCTTCTGTCCCGGTTCTAGCCACCAACCGGGACTAAAGAGATGCCTATATATACCCTCGCCCCTGCCCACCCTCTCCTCTGTTTTTTGGCCATGTGGGAGGTGTGCATGCGCTGCTCTGTTCTCCCTTCTATGCATGCACATGAGGTGTTTGATGAAATGCTCGAGCCACACTTAAGCTTTCTCCTCTCCAAGCTCGACCTCCAAGCTCCATTTTCCTCAAGATTTGTCTAGGTTTGGCGGTCCGTCCCGTCCCCGTCCCCGTCCTCACCACCGTCGATCGCCCACGCCGATCTCGTCGCCGGCACCACCGTAGTGAGCCTCTTGTTCTTATCTTCTATTTAAAAGAAAAAAATTCTTACTTGTATGATTTAGATAGATACTTGTATAATTTTCTTACTTTTATTATTGTTTGTTATTATATAGTGCCATGACTTTGGTATCCGCCCCCGTCGGCCCTCGTCCTATCTATGATTCGGATGTGGTATATTATCTTTTATTATGATTTGTTTCATTTAGTTTTTATGACAATTATGCCGACCAACGTGACATAGATGTTTTTATCTAGGAGGTATGTGAACCGGAAATTCCAACCGACCCTCTTGTCGAGAGGTTAAATTTAGTTGAAAAGAAAACAATTATTTGAAGAAAAAATTGAAAAGAATTGAGGAGGAGAAGATGGAATTGGGGTTGCATGTTGCCGATGTCGTCGATGATTACAAGATCAAGATGGATGCAATGCGCTTGAAGATTAGAAAGATTAGAAAATATGCCATTCATAATGAGGCTTGGTATCATTATGCCGTTGGATCAATTGTTACCTTAGTTGCGATTATGATCACATGTGTTGTTGTTTTTCATAGTTTCAATGTATGTTTTAATTAGATGTTCTAGAGAGCTATATGTTGTTCTATGAGAACTATATATGTATGAACTTTATGTATTTATTTTTTCAGTAATAACATTTGATCACTACTGTACTTTGGTTTTAATGTGATGATGAACTTGTATTAATTTAGTCACTTCTCTATTCATGATGTTCTGTAATGGTTTTTGATACACTTAATTATATAATGCACGCAGATGAACCGGCAATGGATGTACGATCACCGACGCACCTCCGAGTATCTTGAGGGCCTGCATAAATTTCTCGAAGTGGCTGAGGCAAACAAGCAGAATGGTTTTATGTATTGTCCATGCCTTGTCTGTGAGAATACGAAGGATTACTCTAACTTGAAAACCCTTCACGTCCACCTGCTTGAGAAGGGTTTCATGCCACACTATAATGTTTTGACCAAGCACGGAGAAAGAGGGGTTATGATGGAAGACAACGAAGAAGAAGAGGATGATGACAACTATCCCCCTGAATATGGTGATACTGCAACGGGGGAAGCTGAAGATCAAGAGGAACCAGACGATGTGCCCGATGATGATCTTCGCCGGGTCATTGTTGATGCAAAGAGACAATGCCAAAGTGAAAGGGAGAAGTTGAAGTTCGATCGCATGTTAGAGGATCACAAAAAAGTGTTGTACCCAAATTGCGAAGATGACAACACAAAGCTCGGTACCACACTGGAATTGCTGCAATGGAAGGCAGACAATGGTGTATCTGACAACGGATTTGGGAAGCTACTGAAAATAATGAAGAAGAAGCTTCCAAAGGATAACAAATTGCCCGACAGTATGCACGAAGCAAAGAAGGTTCTATGCCCTCTAGGATTGGAGGTGCAGAAGATACATGCATGCCCTAATGACTGCATCCTCTACCGCGGTGCATTGCGGTATAAGATCAAACGAGATGACCCTGGTGATGTTGAGGGCGAGCGCCCCAGGAAGAGGGTTCCTGCCAAGGTGATGTGGTATGCTCCTATAATACCACGGCTGAAACGTCTGTTCAGAAACAAAGAGCATGCCAAGTTGATGCGATGGCACAAAGAAGACCGTAAGAAAGACGGAAAGTTGAGAGCACCCGCTGACGGGTCGCAGTGGAGAAAAATCGAGAGAAGGTGGGGGGACTTTGCAGGTAACGCAAGGAACGTATGGTTTGGTTTAAGTGCAGATGGCATTAATCCTTTTGGGGAGCAGAGCAGCAATCATAGCACCTGGCCCGTGACTCTATGTATCTATAACCTTCCTCCTTGGTTGTGCATGAAGCGGAAGTTCATTATGATGTCAGTGCTCATCCAAGGCCCTAAGCAACCCGGCAACGACATTGATGTGTACCTAAGGCCATTAGTTGAAGAACTTTTATAGCTGTGGAATGGAGAAGGTGTACGTGTGTGGGATGAGCACAAACAGGAGGAATTTGACCTACATGCGTTGCTGTTTGTAACCATCAATTATTGGCCTGCTCTTAGTAACCTTTCAAGACAGACAAACAAGGGATACCACGCATGCACGCACTGTTTAGATGATACCGAAAGTATATATTTGGACAAATGCAGGAAGAATGTGTACCTGGGACATCGTCGATTTCTTTCGACCAACCATCTCTTAAGAAAGAAAGGCAAGCATTTCAAAGGTGAGGCAGATCACCAGAAGAAGCCCGCCCTCCGTACTGGTGATGCCATACTTGATATGGTCAAGGATTTACAAGTAATCTATGGAAAGGGTCCCGGCGGACAATCTGTTCCGAATGACGCTGAGGGACGCGCACCCATGTGAAAGAAGAAATCTATATTTTGGGACCTACCCTATTGGAAAGACCTAGAGGTCCGCTCTGCAATCGACGTGATGCACGTGACGAAGAATCTTTGCGTGAACCTGCTAGGCTTCTTGGGCGTGTATGGGAAGACAAAAGATACACCGGAGGCACGGGAGGACCAGCAACGTGTGCACGAAAAAGACGGCATGCATCCAAAGCAGTATGAAGGTCCTGCCAGCTACGCTCTTACCAAAGAAGAGAAGGAAATCTTCTTTGAATGCCTGCTCAGTATGAAGGTCCCGTCTGGCTTCTCGTCGAATATAAAGGGAATAATAAATATGGCAGAGAAAAAGTTCCAGAACCTAAAGTCTCATGACTGCAACGTGATTATGACGCAACTGCTTCCGGTTACATTGAGGGGGCTTCTACCGGAAAACGTTCGATTAGCCATTGTGAAGCTATGTGCATTCCTCAATGCAATCTCTCAAAAGGTAATCGATCCAGAAATCCTACCAAGGTTAAAGAATGATTTGGTGCAATGTCTTGTCAGTTTCGAGCTGGTGTTCCCACCATCCTTCTTCAATATCATGACGCACGTCCTAGTTCATCTAGTCGATGAGATTGCCATTCTGGGTCCTGTATTTCTACACAATATGTTCCCCTTTGAGAGGTTCATGGGAGTCTTAAATAAATATGTTCGTAACCGTGCTAGGCCAAAAGGAAGCATCTCCATGGGCCGGCAAACAAAGGAGGTCATTGGGTTTTGTGTTGACTTCATTCCTGACCTTAAGCCGATTGGTGTCCCTCAATCGCAGTATGAGGGGAGACTGACTGGAAAAGGCACGCTAGGAGCGGATTCAATAATATGTAGGGACGGGCATTCTTGGGCTCAAGCACACTACACAGTTCTACAGAATTCTACCTTGGTGACCCCGTATGTCAATGAACACAAGAATATTCTGCGCTCCAAACACTCGGAGCAGTGTGACGACTAGATTACATGTGAACACATCAGGACTTTCGGCAGTTGGTTGCAAACACATCTCATGGGTGACAACATTGTTGGAGATGAGCTGTACTCGTTGGCCAGGACACCATCTTCGACTGTATTGACTTACCAAGGGTACGAGATAAATGGGAATACATTTTACACGATCGCCCAAGATCAAAAGAGCACCAACCAAAACAGTGGTGTCCGCTTTGATGCAGCAACCAACAGGGGAAAGGACACATATTATGGTTACATAGTGGACATATGGGAACTTGACTATGGACATGATTTTAAGGTCCCTTTGTTTCGGTGCAAATGGGTCAATCGGTCAGGAGGCGGGGTACAGGTAGACCCGCAGTACGGAATGACAATAGTGGATCTCAACAATCTTGGGTACACAGACGAACCATTCGTCCTAGCCAATGATGTGGCGCAGGTTTTCTATGTGAAGGACATGTCTACCAAACCGAGAAAAAGAAAAGATAAGGAAGCGAATACATCATACGATGATCCAAAGCGCCACATAGTTCTTTCAGGGAAAAGAGACATCGTGGGAGTGGAGGGCAAGACAGACATGTCTGAAGATTATGAAAAGTTTCATGAAATTCCTCCCTTCAAAGTGAAGGCTGACCCAAGCACCCTGTTAAACGATGAAGATTATCCATGGTTACGGCGCAATAAGCAAGGGACACACGCGAAGAAAAAGTGAAGAGTTTCTCTCCACAACTATTCTGATGATGGCTTTGATCTAGAATATCACTGCAGTTACATGTCAAGAAATGAAATGCATTTGTAACATATGAGTTTTCGTCCGAAACCGTGATACTTCGAAAGAGATTGTCCATTTTGTACACGAAGTGCATCCAGTTTTTGCCGTAACCCTCTTAACTTTTTAGCACATGCTATGTGGGTGAAATGATGATACCATGCCAACTTTCAACCTTTTCAGAGTTCATTTGTACTGCTTTTCAATTTCAGGTTCATTTAGCTCAAAGAATGAATTAATATCAAAAAGAATGAATCAAAAAACTTTTATAAAACTCTAATAGCAAAAAGAATGAACTAAAAAGCTTTCATAAAATTCTAATACCAAAAAGAATGAACTAAAAAGAATAAATTAAATATAATATTTTTCAATAGCAAAAAGAATCAACTAAAAATAATCAAAATAATATTAACTAAAATTATCAAAGTATTTATTTGTTAAAAACTTTAATAGTAAAAAGAATTTTCATAAAGTATTTTTTGTTACAAACTTTAATAGAAAACTAAAAAGCTTTTATAAAACTCTAATAGCAAATGGAATCAACTAAAAAGAATCAATAAAAAATAAAACTTATGCAACTAAAATTATATAAAATTTATGCAACTAAAATTATATAACTAAAAATAACATATGCAAAAAATAACATTAAAAATTTAAAAACATAACATATGAAAAAATAAAAATAAAAACCCGCCTACTAGCCACCACGGCCTGCATACGACTAGAAACAAAAGAAAATAAATAAAGCAAAAAAACAAAAATTAAAAAAAATGCCACCTACTGGGCCACCACGGCCTGCATACGACTAGAAACCCAACCCGCTAGTTGGGCCAGGATGCAGGCCCGCAGCAGGCCCAATAGGCCCACAGGCAGAGAGAGTGTGTTTAGGCCCGTAGGCCTGCATAAGAGAGGAGCTCGAGAGGGTTGGCGCAGCCGCGCTTATAAACGCCGTCGACGCCCTTGCCGTCAGGCTGCTCCACCTCGCCGTCGACGCCCTCGTCGACGCCCTCGACGCCCTCTGCCCCGACGCGCGCCCTACCCTGACGCCGGCGCCGCTCCCCGCGCCCATGCCCCTGCCCCTGCCCCTGCCCCTGCCCCGACGCCGCCCCCAGTGAGCCCCCCCTTCCCCCCGCCCCTGTCCTGCCCCGACGCCGCCGCCGCCGCCGTCCCAGCTGCTCTGCTTGCCGCGCCGCCGCCCCTGCTCTGCTTTTTTTTTGTTCATAGATTTTTTTTTGTCCATTGATGTATGTATGGATGGTGTATGTATGTATATGCAGATGTATGGATGATCCATGGATGTATGCATTGATGTATGCTTTTTTTTGTTCATAGAATTTTTTTTGTCCATTGATGTATGCTTTTTTTTTGTTCATATTAAGTTTACTAAGTTCATGATGATCTTGCTAAAACTCATATTAAGTTTACTGAGTTTTACTTTGCCTAAATCGGGGAGAGGCAACTTTACTAAATGTTCATGATTTTTTTTGTTCATACAAAAAAAATTTGTACATAGAAAATTTTTTTGTTCAAAGAAATTTTTGTTCATGATGATCTTGCTAAAAATCATATTAAGTTTGAATATATGAGCAATGATGTATGGATGATCCATGGATGTATGCATATTGTTTTTCTATATCGGGGAGAGGCAACTTTACTAAATGGGCATGATGATCTTACTAAGTTTTACTTTGCTTAAATCGGGGAGAGGCAACTTTACTAAATGGGCATGATGATAATGAAATTTACTAAGGTTAATTATGGGAGAGAGGGAGTAACAACTCATATATTCAAAATTTACTGCCGGTCCGCTCGCCCGACCAACCGATCTGGAGGCCACCCAAACCCTAGAAGAAAGAGCGTTGTCGATCTCCTACCCCCTCCCGCCCCTACCCGTTTGTCGAAGGTGGCAGGTGGGGTCTTATATATAACGCTACAACAATAATATCATATAGCACTGTTGTTATGTATAATACTATTGACGTCTAATGTCAAGTTAACAAATTCTGTTCCATTAAAACATAACCCCGATAACTTCGACATGGGGGGGGGGGGTAGTTAAAACATAACCCCGATAACTTCTTCATGAGGGGGGACGTCGGACATGCATGAGAGAGGCGGTCCGCAAAGTATCCTCTCTCGAAAGTATAACCCCCGATAACTTTGCATGATGTTTGCGACTAATCCATTGCTCATATATGCATATGATTCCTTGTTGTGATTAGCTAGGTCTATGTTTGCCACTAATCCATCTCTCATGGTTGTATATTGCCATGTTGTAATATTTGCAGAAACTATGGACAGAGACTTAGAAAAAGAAGAGTTGTTGGGGGATATAATCCGCAACGAAGGTGATATCACCTTGTCATTTCTCAACGACATCGATGGTCAGGAAGGAGATCATGACGGCTCTGGTGATCGAGTGGAGGAGGAAGGAGATCATGACGGCTCCGGTGACCGAATGGAGGAGGAAGGAGATCATGACGGCTCCGGTGACCGAACGGAGGAGGGAGCCATAACTGTTGCAAAGTACGGCGAGGTATATATACATATATTAATTAAGCCTCTACTGACTTGATGCATTAATTGTTTGGTATGTACATATATTAACGCTTCTTTCTTCTTTTAATTAGCCCTCCGGATCGAGCCAAACTTCCGTAAGGAGACGAGGCCCAAAGAAAAGGTTGCGCCAGGATGAAAGGTTCACGATCGAAGAATTTGGTCGAGATGGCCAACCGATTGCTCCCAAGCGGAGCAGGGACACATTTATACATCAGTGCGGAGTGGTTGTTAGGGACATCGTCCCGATCAGCATCCAAGAATGGAATAAGAAGAAGGACCCTGAAGTTTCTTATGTCCAGGATAGACAGAAAGATGATCTTTGGACCTCGCTGATGACAAATTTCAGCCTACCACCAGAGGCGGATCCGAATAAGGTCAAGGCGTTTGCTCTTAAGAAGATGGTAGAACTATTCAAGAACTGGAAGAAAGATTTGAACAAAAAGTTTGTCGAGAAAGACAAGACTCCAGAATTCACCGGTCCATATGAGAAGATAAAAGATCACTGGCCCGCATTTGTGGCCTACAAGAAATCGGACAAGAGCAAGCAAAGGTCAGCGACAAATAAGCTAAATGCTGCAAAGAAGAAGTATCACCATGTTACGGGGTCAGGTGGCTACAACAAAGCCCGGCCTACGTGGGACAAATCTGAGCAAGACCTGCTTGCTAAAGGGGTCCAACCAGCGACATTGCACTGGCCAGATCGGTCAAGGACTTGGTTCTTCGGGGTTGGGGGAACTTTGGACCCAGACACAGGGGAGTGTGTTTGGACAAAAGCTCAACTTGCAATACCCGTCAAGAAGCTTGAGGAAGCAATCCAGGCAGTGCAGGAAGGGAGGTTACATCCCGACAGAGAGAATGACGAACTGACACAGGCCCTTGGGAATCCTGAACACCCTAGACGAACACGAGGCACATCAGGCTCCGTTCCGTGGGTGCATGGGTTTCCCGACAGTGGTGGTTATAGAAGCCGAGAGAGAAAGAAGAAAGCGGAAGCAAGCGAAATGCAGAAGATCAATGCAAGATTAGCGAAACTAGAGGAACTTGAGAGCCAGCGAGCTACCGGCCAACCATCTCAGCGGCACGAAGATCCTTCCTTCGACACTGCCCCAGAAGCTACCCCACCATCTCAGCGGAGAAGCAGCGTGGCTTCCACGGAGCTCCTTCAGCCTGATATCACGGCTCCTCGGTACCCCGTGGATAGTATCACGGAGGCTGAACATTGTGTGCTAATGGCGAAATGCCAGAACCTGACCTTGAAGGCAGCGGTCGGCTCTGTTTTACCTCCTCGAGCTGAGGGAACTTTCCATTGCCTTCCGGTTCCACATGGCTATGCTATTGTCACGGTGGATGAAATAATGCAGGGATTTGAGGGGCTGGAGCTTGACTACCCTACAGGTGAAGGGGATAATCTTCTGGAAAATGCCTTAAGGAGTACCTGCCTATAGAGAAAGGAGTACATCAAGCTTCCAAACTGGACGCCGCCTCAGCAGACGCAGCCGGATGAGGCCCCTCAGCAGACTCCTCACATTCCAGCTCAGCCGGATGAGGCCCCTCAGCAGACACAGCCGGATGAGGCCCCTCAGCGGACTCCGCCTCCTCCTCCGCCTCCTCCAGCGCGTCAGCGGACTCCGCCTCCTCCTCCGCCTCCTCTGGCGCGTCAGTGGAATCCGCCGCCTCAGCAACAGCGAAAGAGAGCCGCCGCCGCTCCGGCGGCTAGCAGTACAAAAGGCGGGAAGAAATTCAAATATGGTCCAAGCCTCAGGGTTCCTGCAAAGTTACCATATGAGAGGATTGACGAGGAAAACAAGGACATCAGTGCTGCCGAAGTGCAGGCCCATTTTGAACGGAAACGTCCACCTCCGAAGGAAACAATAGATCCGGTGAAAGTGAAGCGCACTCTGGATGCCCTTAAGCGACCACCACCGCCTCCGCCGCAATCCAACTATGACCGTTGTATTGAAAAGACATATGATGAAGCGCGGCGGTCAGGAAGTACTGCCAGTGCTTCAAGCTGAAGAAGTGGGAAAACAATTCCCTAGCTCGGCGAACAAGAGAAGCAATCGTGCCCCCCGCTCAAGGTGTCTAGCGATATCGCTAATCATCCGGGGCTACTGCCCGGTACCACTCTTGGTGATTACGTGGGCGATGATGTACAGTTTGAAATGGCTGAGGTAGTAGAGATCTTTAGATACGAGCACGGGAAGCCTCTCGTCAAACCTGATCATCCTCCTCTAACAACGATGATGCGAAGATTGCATGAGTGGTACTTGGAAAGCTGCAGGAAGAATGGGTCCGATTGTTTGATGGTGAGAATTAAAGATGAGCACGACCACATTGGAGTCGAGCTGATGCCTGTTGAATTTGTGGAGTTATTTCAGTTATTCAATCAAGAGGCCCTCGACATACAACTCATGACTTGCTACTGTCTGTAAGTATTACTTCTGTAATTAAGTCTCTAGCTCAGCTCGTTCATTGCATGTATATATAATTATCCTCACTATATTATGCAGATTGAAGATCGTCGAATGCCCAAAAAGACAAATCTATGACATTGGGTTCATTAGCCCAAATATCGTAAATGAATGGACGGTACAAAACAGAGTTAAAGAGACCGAGGAAAACTTGCTAAAAGCGTTCCTTCGACATCAAAACAAAAGGGAAATACTCTTTCCTTATAACTTCAAGTGAGTGTTACTGTCTTGTGCATATTCGGTTTCGCTTACTCGAGGTTAAGTACTGTAATTGATGAGTTATGCGTGCGCAGGTTCCACTATATTCTGCTATCCATTAAGCTTGACGGGGGAGTAGTAACTGTTTTAGACTCGAGACGTAAAGATCCCAAGGATTATGCGGACATGACTGCAATGCTCCAGAAGTAAGTTCAATCAATACCGGGACCATATCGACAACTTTCGTTCATTTCCTGATATCAAGTAATCATTTTCTTTGCCTGGCAGGGTTTGGAAACAGTTCACCGGAAAGGTTCCGGGTCTGAAGAACGAGCTGCGATTTACACACCCCAAAGTAAGTAGTACTAGCTAGTTCCGCGCATCTCTCATTGATTCTAGTTTCATCAATACCATTAT
Organism: Elymus sibiricus; assembly: GCA_039707655.1. Taxonomy (NCBI): domain Eukaryota; kingdom Viridiplantae; phylum Streptophyta; class Magnoliopsida; order Poales; family Poaceae; genus Elymus; species Elymus sibiricus. The sequence goes on along the minus strand of CM077670.1, from coordinate 1,276,132 downwards.
CATGCTTGATTATCAGTTTGATTGAACTCTATTCTCGTAAAGTGCTGGTGGCAGGCAGCCGGGAATAATTTATGTGGATACTATGTTTGCGAGTTAATTCGCGACTCGACCACTGAGCGGGGCTTCTTGTCTGACAAACAATTTGAAGTACGTAAACAATATTCACAATTTTATTTTATTACCATCAATTGTGTTGAGTTTCATTCATATATATGTATTGACCCCCTTCTTTAAATTAGATCTGGCAGATGCGGGATGAACTCCTACCACATGATCGCATACGAGGAATTCAAGAGGAATTGGCGGGATTCTTTCTTGACCACGTCATACATGAAAAGGGAGAATACCATACGGAAATTCAATGGGAGTTTGGCGCTTGATGATGTCAGGGATGTTATATTGTATATATGTAGTAGCGTCGGATAGATATACGAAAACTTGTTGTTCGACCAAGCACGGAGAAAGAGAGGTCACTTCTCTCTATATATGTTCATGATGATGTTGTGTAATTAATGGTTCCTTCATTGCTTACTAGCTAGCGTCGAGTTCTCTCTATATGTAGTAGCTAGCGTCGACCAAGCACGGAGAAAGAGAGGTCACTTCTCTCTATTAGCTAGCTAACACAATATGAAACCCCTAAACCCTCCAAAACCCCTAAACCCCCCCTTTCAAAAAAAAACAAAAACCCCAGCGCCTGCGAGCTGCTGACGCGTGGCTGCCTTTTGGTCCCGGTTGGTGTTACCAACCGGGACTAAAGGTCCTCCTGCCTGAGTGCTGCGCAGCGGCCACGTGGAGACCCTTTAGTCCCGGTTGGTGTTACCAACCGGGACTAAAGGTCCTCCTGCCTGGGCTCCCCACAGCGGCCACGTGGAGCACCTTTGGTCCCGGTTCGTAGGCCAACCGGGACTAAAGGTTTTAGGCATTAGTCCCGATCGTTTTGTCCCGGTTCCAGAACTGGGACTAAAGGCCCTCTGGAACCGGGACAAAAGCCCTGTTTTCTACTAGTGACAGCAGGCAGTGCACTCACCGCACGAAAATTGAGATGCCATCATTGTTCTTTCCTCTACACGCCACCTCGTCAGTCGGTCAGAACCTGCTGTGCATGGGAACTGAAGAGATAACCCCTTTCTGACCGGCCAAATTCTGCAATCAATGCGACCAGTTGATTCAACAACTCACTAAAGATTCGCTGTGATGTCATCCATAGCGACAACGATTCGACTTCTTTTTCAATCAGGAAAACTTAAATCCGACTACGTTGATTCCGAGTCATTCATTCCGTGATGATTCACGATGAAATCTGAGTGGCGTACCACTCGGATCAGACCAGCTCTGCATTTGGGTGCTGATAATCCGCCTCTTTGGGGTTGTCAGGTTACTCAGCAACACCCTTGACAAGGGATGAATTCAATATCCTCTATGGCATAGGTTGGCCTCCAGCAAGGAGCCAAATACTTAGATTCATAGGTTTGGATCTAATCTGGATGTTTGAAAGATGTTCCTCTGGGATATTGACTGGCACCGTTCAGAACGCATAAGACCAGGCATCGTCATTCATCAGTCAGATTTCACAATATGCCTCCAGTTGGACCTCTAATCGACCTCTTTTGAGAGATTGTTGAATATCGCCGAACCTCTTCCACAAATTGTTTATCCTTTTTTACCTTTCCAGGTATGCTCTTTTGAGTCCGTTAGGGCCTCTCTATGAGCAACTCAATGGTTCTTCGAGTCCGGTCGTCAGTCGGAATTAGCTTCCAGTTTTGACGGCAAGGTCGTTTCCTTCAGCGAGACCCTGGCGGACTCGGGGGCTACTGACGAGGGAATCCCTACCAGGTAGGCACATGAGGACATACGGCCTAGCTAAAGGCCCAGACCCATTGATGATAAGGTCCAGATAACAACAACAGCAAGGGGTGGTGGCCCAGTCGGAGTGGGGCACCAGTCGGGACGGGATTCTTCAGTCGGTTGCGGCTCACCAGTCGGGCAACGTTCCTCCAGTCGGTGGCAGTTTACCAGTCGGTAGCAACGGTAGGTCAACATCCAGACAATCAATGCGGACATTACGCACGAGCTCCACTACACCATCAAATAGCACAATTCTTTGATAATTGAAAGATAAATATTCTAATGCAACAATAATTCAAATATAAATATTACAATCCAAACATAAAGTTTTGAAATAAAATAGTACAAATTTGAATTCAACTTATTCGGGCACATGTTCTAGTTGTCCATATGAAACGCCCACATATGCTCAATCAGATCATTTTGAAGCTGATAATGTGTTCCTCGATTTCGAATCTGATGATGCATTTGGAGAAAATCCTCAAACGCCGTCGGATTCTGCTCCGGAAGCTGGATAGGATCACCCATCTCTTGAAATTCCAGACCTTGGCGAACTCCCTCACCCTCATCCTCCACAATCATGTTGTGCACGATCACACAAGTTTTCATCACCTCCCACAACATCTCTCCATTCCATAGTTTAGCAGGTCCGCGAACAATTGTAAAACGGCCATGGAGCACTCCAAATGCCCTCTCCACATCCTTTCTAGCTCCTTCTTGTTTGCGGGCAAAGTGACATTTTTTGTTACCCCTTGGCTTAGAGATGGTCTTGACGAAGGTCGCCCACGGAGGATAGATACCATCACAAAGATAGTACCTCATATTGTAAGTATGACCATTGATGGTATAGTTGCCCGCAGGAGCTTCGCCCGCACACAACTTTTCAAACAATGGAGACCGCTGCAGCACGTTGATGTCATTGTGAGACCCAGGCATGCCAAAGAGAGAGTGCCAAATCCAGAGGTCTTGTGATGCAACTGCTTCAAGAATGATGGTGCGCTTTTTACAATGGCCCTGGTATTGCCCCTGTTGAGCATATGGGTAGTTCTTCCATTTCCTGTGCTTGCAATCCAGGGATCCGAGCATACCTAGAGACACTCTTGATTCTCCAAGTGCCATGAGCCTTGCTGTGTCTGTGGCATTTGGTTCTCTCAAGTACTCCGGTCCAAACACCTTGACCGCTGCAGTAGCAAATCTGACCATGGCTTCGAGGCATGTGCTTTCAGACATCCGGAGGTTCTCGTCCCATGAATCTGTGGCCGTGCCATAGGCAAGCATCCTCATAGCATCCATGCACTTGTGGTAACCAGAGAACCCAATGTTTTCAACGACATCCTTCTTCATCTTGAAGTAATCATCATAGGCCCTGACACCTTGGTAGATGCATTCGAACACATGTCGCTGCATCCAAAATCGGCGGTGGAAATGGGGTTTGAATAGTGCATCAGGGGCAAACTAGTCGTCGTACAGCATCATATGCCCCCATGCCCTCTGTCGATTCAACACTCGATGTCCCTTTGTTGAACCCTTGAAGTTGAAAACATGCTCCTCCGCATACTCCGCGTCTTCAAGAATCACCCTCATCATCACCGTTTCATCATCATCTTCATCCTCATCCGACAAAGACGAATCCATGATCTCGGCGTAGAAGTACTCCTCGTTCGAATCCTTCGTGTTTGCTTCAAAGTAAACAACGAGAACGTCAAAAAATTGACTATGGCATTTGGCCGAACATTTGTCGGGCGTGGTGTCCGCCATGGACGGCGTCGGCAGGGGCGGAGGGTACCTGGGCGGCAGCTAGATTGGGAGTGGAACAGCGGCGGAGGTCTGGCAAGGCTTGGGCGGCGCCCGGGGTGGTACAGCGGCGGCGTCGGAGTCCAGGAGTGTGGATAGAGAGCACAGAAGGATGGACGGACTGGGGAAAAATGAGGGCTCCGGGTGGGGTTTTTGGGTGGGCCGGGGTGTCGGAGTCCGACGTGGCGGATGTCTGGACTCGCGCAAACCTCCCACCAATTTGGTGCCGGTTTGTGGGATTTCGGATGTCTGGATCGGTCCGGACGATTTTGGTGACCGCCGTTGGATGGCGAAAAGTGTTCGGACCGTCCGGTCCGGACATTTGCGGTCGATTTGTAGATCCGCGGTGGAGTTGCCCTAAGTGGTTCATCATCTAATCGCGTACACATCCGAGTATCCTCTCCAAAGTTAAAAAGTTAAACTCCATATGACATATGAACTCCTGTAGACCTCTAGACTGAAGATCAACCAAATAATAATTACACGAACTGGTACAAAGAGAGTAGCAACACTAGACTTGTCCAGGAAGATCGACATGGTCTACGGTGGCATCTTGTCAACCAGTGGCAGTTCTACATGCCACACAACGGTCCTGTATGCGGCGTTGCACCGGAGCTCGAGAGAACAAGCCGGCAGGTATTCCTCCTGGTCCTGGACTGCTCCTCCATGGAGCGCTCCAACTCTATGCTTGCTGCCCTCAACGCCACCTCCGCCGCCACCGCCACATTGACAATTCTTGAAGCAAGAACACTTGACAGGACGGAGGGATGAAGGCTAGATAGAAAGAAAGAAATGAAGTCGCGGGCACGCACCACATATGGAGGAGGACGAGGAACCAATCAAAATAGAAGGCAGACATGAAGTAACGCACCTCCGCTCTGAGCAATAGTAATGGAAGGGAGACAGCCGAGCTTCCTCGCGTCATTACTCCGCCGCTGCCGCCTGCCAGCCTCCTGATGATGTGTTGTGTTACTTAGCATTAGCAGCAAACGGCTTCATGAAAGAACTTTTTTTTAGATCAAAAACTAAACGGGGTCTTTGAACCATGCGAGAGGGCGGCATGGCCTAGTGAACGAGAGCCCACGAAGAGCAGCTCGTGGAGCAGCAGCCCATCAGAAAACCAGCAGCTTCAGCAGTCAAATTGGCCCGGTTCACGACAAGGCACCCAGGTCGATTTCCGGGGCACGGTAAAAAGAGGCCCGAGGGATGCTCGGTGGGACGACAAGACCATTTGAGATGTCCAACAGTATGATCGAACATCTGAGAGCGTCAAATCCCTGTGGTGGCTCATAGGTAGCTCTATTTTATTGTTTCTTATCCCTCAGAGCTTGGCAGCTTTGATGGTGTTGATCTCGTGTCATGCGGGGACGGGGTTGTCATCGAGGTTGGTCGTCGGCGTGTCGGACGAGGCATTTGTCGCATGGTTTTGTGGAGTGCTTGCTTCTTCACCTCCGCAGGACAGTCCCGAGTCTGCTTTTCCCATAGCAGTTATGTCTTCTTCTCTTCGGTAGTGGTGGGAGGCCGGCTAGTTCGTCAGATTGGGTTCCCCGTTGGTTTGTATGTGTGAGGTTGGTGTGTTTTGTTGCGTTAGCTGCGCTGTCAGCAATAGTTGGCTTGGCCCTATTTGTATCGGTGTTCGAGTGGGCTTGGCCCTGGATGTATCGGTGTTCGTCTGGTTTTCCACAAGTAACTTGGCAACAATCTTCTTCTTAGTTAATGGAACAGGGCAACTAGGTTTTAAAAAAACACAGACTCATCATGCATAGAGACTGTGAATTAAGACAGAATGTCGACATTATTAGGAACCTACCGGCGTGCCGCATCTCGGATGGCGCATTATTGATTGATTGTTACTTTCTAGATCAATAAGCTATATAGTGAGCTTCTATCACGGTAGTTAACATGGATAAGAAGATAGGAGTGATAGAATACTACATAGTTGAACTTTTGGGGAGTAAGTATTAGCGAGATCGGCCGGTGTTGCCCTGTGGGCTGTTGTGACGGTTTTAGCCCGGTTTTTCGCTAATTAACCGGGCAATCCTCTTCTTTTTTAATGAATCGAGATCCTTAGGGGCCGACTTAAAAAAAAGTGTTAGCGACAGTTAACTATTGTGTTGCAGCTCGAGGGCGAGTGGTGGCATGTTGGGGCGGTGGCCCCGGAAGGTGGTGTCGACGGACTACGCAGGACGCGGCGGAGCGGATGGAAGTCGGGGCAGTGACCCCCAGAGCTTGGTAGCTTTGATGGCGTTGATCACCTGTCGTGCGGGCGACGGGGTTGTCATCAAGGTTGGTCATCAGCGTGACGGGCTAGGCATTTGACGCATGGTATTGTGGAGTGCTTGCTTCTTCACCTCCGCGGGAGAGTCCCGGGTCTGCTTCTCCCATAATAGTCACGGCTTTTTCTCTTCAGCAGTGGTGGGAGGCTGGTTAGTTCAGCAGAGCGGGTTCCCCGTTGGTTTATATGTGTGAGGTTGGCGTGTTTTGTTGCGTTTGCTGCGCTGTCAACATGAGTGGGCTTGGCCCTATTTGTATCGGTTTTCGAGTGGGCTTGGCCCTTGATGTATTGGTTTTCGTTAGGTTTCTCGCAATTAATTGGGCAACAATCTTCTTCTTAGTTAATGGAACAGGCAATGCCTCAGTTAAAAAACACACACAGATACGACGTGCATAGAGACCAGTCCACTGATAGAGACTGTGAATGTCAGACAGAATGTCGACATTATTAGGAACCTACCGGCGTGCCGCATCTCGATGGCGCATTGTTGATTGATTGTTGCGTTCTGGATCAATAAGCTATATAGTGAGCTTCTATCACGGTAGTTAACATGGATAAGAAGATAGGAGTAATAGAATTCTACATAGTCGACCTTTCTGGGAGTAAGTGCTTGCGACAGTTTCAGCTGAGAGAGGATTAAGTGACCTTCCTGCCTGGTGCGATAACTGTCAACGTACAAGGACAAAGAATAAAGTAGTACTTAGAAGAAGGGTCAGAGTATATGGGAAGCCTGTTGAAGCTATGGCTTGTTCAAAGTCTGCCTCTGAGAAGAAGAAGAAGAAGAAAAAGAAGAAGTAGCCTGTTGAAGAATAGGTCCCTGGTGAATCTGCGCCTGACCAACATTTAACATAGAGATCTCTCTCCATGCATGATGCATGCATAACGGAACGGGTTAAGAGAAGCTTCCCTACGTGATTCATTGCATTGAGTTGACCTCATGGTTTGCAGACTAATTAAATTGATCAATGATCATGCAGATAGAAATGAATCATGCAATGTTTTCTCAACTACTGAAGAACTGCATTATGTAACAAGATTTCGTTACAATGACTAAACAGATCAAAGCAGAGACAGCATTGAGACTGCATGCATATATATGTTTGGACCAGAAATGTACGAAAAGAGAAGTCCTGGCTGCATATACTCCACAACTAGCTAGTACTAATAATAAATAAGAGATGCACGGATGGACATGAAATTAAACTGAGAAATGACATGATGATGAGTAGGCCTGGAAGAGGGAAGGAGGCAGGAAAGAGCTCCGATGGACCGGACGTATATATGACAAATTAAGATCAGGAGAGAAACAAGCAACACTCCTCATAAATATATATATATATATATATATATATATATATATATATATATATATATATATATATATATATATATATATATGCAGATATTTAGCTAGCGATGAGAGCAAAAGACGAAGAAGCCATGAACGGACACTTTCGAGCTACAGTTGCATGGATATATCGGCCACTAGCTGCTTATAATTCCTCTTTTTTTTCCCGCAAAAAAAAAAAAGAGTTGGATTGATGTGCATGGTGCCGGCGGGAGAGGACAACAGCTGATACCATGCACCTGGACCCGGCCCCAACATTGATCGTCTGCTTGCACGTACGTGCGCAGCGTAGGCCATCGGCTGCTTCTTGCTCGCATCTCCACTGCCATCCACGAACTTTCCTCTCTCGTTTCTCGTCTCCTCCCATGAATTAAATGCTTTCATGTAGTGAGCAACAACATGAGAGAGTGTAGAACCTTGCATTGGAAAACGGCTGCCCTCTTTTTCGCCTCTGCAGTCTACGGCCGGCCATGTTTTGGTTCAGGACAAACTTTGTCACATCTACCCTTACACAAGCTATAGCTGGCACAAAAAATGTTGCGAACAAAATGGTCATCACAAGTGTGGCAAGATTTAGCCCATAAAAAAAAATTTACCCTGATAACATGTTTTTTTTTCCAAGCTAGCCTTCTTAATTAGTTCCACCAGCATTCTCGTCTTATAACACATTCTTCACGTTATGGTACATAGTTTGTACTATCATATGGTGCTTTATTTCTCAAAAAAAAATGTGTACAACGGTTTTTGGCTCAATTTTATTCAAACCCTAGCTAGCACGTTAGTTGGTATGCGCGATTTGTGGAAATGAAGAGCACTGTTTACAGATCGAAGACCAAGGGGCTGCTCTCTACTTTGCGAATTCAAGACCACCATGGAAAAAGAAAAGTCCAGAAGAAAGGAAGAGAGTTAGTATTTCCAAATTCCATCAAGGCAGCCGTCAACACAATATATTCCTTATTCCTTGTAGACTGAACGTGACAGCTTCATCTATCTATGAGCAGTTGGTCAATCTAGTACTCGACTCGTTCTTGCATGCACCATCAGTTCATCACGCCCCATGCAAGTTCAACGTAACCTAGCTAGGTACATGGGAAAGTATCAGCTGATACCACTCCTTAAATGCTAACATGATACAAACTTCAAAACATGAATTTTAAATGTTTCAAAAAAATCTGAATTTTTTTGTGAATGTTCACAACGTATGTGACTACAACTCCTAAAAAAATCAGATCCAAATTCGAAATACACATTGAGGAAAAAAAAATGACAAATATAAAATGAATAGTGTCATAAAAAGATAAAAAGCAGAATTGACACTATTCACATCTTGATTTGTCTTTTTTGTTTCTCAATGTGCATTTCGAATTTGAACCTGAAATTTTTAGGAGTTGTAGACACATTCCTTGTGAACATTCACAATTTTTTTCAGAATTTTTTGCAACACCAACACTTTAAATTGATTTTTTTTGAAATGGTAGCATTGGAGCATGTGTGACTTCGTATCACTGGATATATATATATACAGCCGGTCTATTCTGCTAATATTAGCAGAATAATATTCTGCTAACACTTCCGAACTGCATGCTCAACGCAAGTGCACGGCATTTTTGAAGCAAGAGTAATGCAATACTGAGACGAGTGAACTTCTCATCGCAAAAAACTGCACGTGGTTTTTTCGATACTGTTTTCGATCCAATTTTTAAACCGTTTGTCGGAATGAGGCGTGTGATATACCGTTGGAAAGCTATGGATTACGCGCAACTTCTCCATGTTATTGCGGGTCAATCAATTGGGGAGCCAGGGACTACTCCATGTTATTTTAGCATTAGCATTGATTATACCGTTGGAAAGCCGTCGGTGCACACGGAGCCCTGCCGGGTCGTGTTTGACAAGATGAAGCGTACCGGCACCCAGTTGTGGCGTTGGAGCAATAAACTCTTCTCCAACTATAAGATCCAGCTACACATGGCCCTTGAGGTCATCCTCAGACTGGATATGGCTATGGACTGTAGGTCCCTCTCTGCGGAGGAGTATGACCTACGCTCGAGGCTCAAGAAGAGGGTCGTGGGGCTTGCGGTTCTGGAGCGCTCCAGAAAGCGTCAATGCTCGCGTATTGCAAACCTCGGGGAGGGTGACGCCAACACAAAAAATTTCCACCTCCGTATCAATGCTCGTAGGCGCAAGAACTTCGTGCACAGGCTCAGGCAGGGGGCCGGGTGGGTTTCTTCTCATGACGACAAGGCAAAGGTGGTGCAGGAGCACTTCTCGTCCGTGCTACATAAGGCTCACAGAAGGCAACAAGATTTTAATTGGGATGCCCTTCAGTTCCCCACCTGCGACCTCTCTGGCATTGGGGACCCTTTCACTGAGACCGAGGTGATCGACGCCATTGCCCAAATGCCCAAGGACAAGGCTCCGGGTCCTGATGGGTTTTCGGGGGCCTTCTTCAAGGCATGTTGGGCTACGATCAGGCAAGATATCATGGCTGTCATCAACAGCTTCTCCGACCTCAGGGCCGAGCATCCCAGGTGGATTAACTCGGCAAACATTGTGCTTCTTCCTAAGAAAGAAGGGGCGGAGTGCATCTCTGACTTTAGGCCGATTAGCCTTATTCATGCGATCCCGAAGATTGTGGCCAAGATGATGGCTAACCGCTTGGCACCATTCATGCACACCCTGGTCTCCCGCACGCAGAGCGCTTTCATCAAGACCCGAAGCATCCATGATAATTTTTTTGTACGTGCGCAACATGGCTAGGAAAATGCATCGGCTTCGGAAGCCCACTCTTCTCTTCAAGCTTGATATCAAAAAGGCTTTTGACTCGGTCAGATGGGACTATCTTCTTGATCTCCTCACTCGGCGCGGTTTCCCCGTTAGATTCAGAGACATGCTTGCTGCCTTACTGAGATCTTCTTCCTCGAGGATCCTCCTCAATGGGGTACCATCCAAGCCTATCAAGCACGGGAGGGGTCTTCGGCAGGGGGACCCAGTATCACCCCTCCTCTTTGTGCTTGCGATTGACCTGCTCCAGAATATCCTCGACCTTGCCACGCAGCGTGGGGAGCTTCGCCAGGTTGGTGGCAGGGGTGCGTGCATCCGCACTTTGTTGTTTGCTGATGACGCGGTTATCTTTGTGGCTCCTGTTAAGGAGGACGTCCAACGCCTCACTGATATTCTAGACGGCTTTGGTGAAGTCACGGGGCTTGTTACCAACCTTGACAAAAGCATTGTCGTCCCAATTAGATGTGCCGGGATTGATCTTGATGACGTCCTACAGCCTTTCCTAGCTAGGAGGTCTACGTTCCCCCTCAGATATCTCGGGCTACCCCTGTCGGTCCACCGCCTGCGTAAGATTGATTTGCAATATCTCGTGGATAAGGCCGCGGGCAAGTTGGCTCCTTGGCAAGGGAGGCTAGTTGCGACGGCGGGCCGAGCCGTCCTGGTCAAGTCCGTCCTTACGGCCCAGGCTACATTCCATGCCACTTCCCTTGCTCTTCCTGATGGCACCGTGGATGCACTTGAGAAGATTGAGCGAGCCTTTTTGTGGGCGGGGTCCGACAAAGTTTCCGGCGGGCAGTGTAAGGTGAATTGGAAAACTGTGTGTTCGCCCAAGATCTTTGGGGGCCTTGGCATCCTGGATCTTCGCAAATATGCTCGAGCGCTCCGGCTTAGGTGGCCGTGGTACGAGTGGACGGAGCCGGACAGAGCTTGGGTCGGCTTGAGCAAGCCTTGGGATGCAAGGACATGGAGCTTTTCTACGACGTCACCACCATTACTGTGGGCAACGGTCTGTTGGCAAGGTTCTGGCTATCCCCTTGGCTCAATGGCGAAAAACCCAAGGATATTGCTCCTCTCGTGTTTCAGATCTCGGCAAGAAAGAATTCTTCGGTGCGGGATGCACTCTTGGACAATGCTTGGCTTTCGAGAATTGACATGTCTCAAGGGCTCACCGTCGACCACATCCACCAATTCTGCACACTTTGGGCGAGGCTTGATATTGTTCTCTTGCAGCATGACACTCCGGACACCATCGTCTGGGATTGCACGCCCAATGGCTCTTACTCCGCTGCTTCTGCCTATCTCGCACAATTTGAGGGAGCCATCGCCACACGCATGAAGCCCGCAGTCTGGGATAACTGGGCGCCGCCCAAGTGCAAGTTTTTTGCTTGGCTTGTCATCAAGAATAGGATCTGGACCGCAGATCGATTGCAGAAGAGGGGTTGGCCAAACTGTGGCCTATGCCAGCTGTGTCAAAGGGAGCCGGAGTCTGCGGCGCACCTTCTCTTCAAGTGTAGGTACTCCATCCGTGTGTGGGAGGCCGTAAAGACGTGGCTGGGTGCCTCGGAGTTGCGTCTTGACCAATGGGGTGGCCTGCCTTCGGTGCAAGATTGGTGGAATGCCGTGGTGCTTACTGTTGGAAATATGCCCTAGAGGCAATAATAAATTGGTTATTATTATATTTCCTTGTTAATGATAATCGTTTATTATCCATGCTATAATTTTATTGATTGGAAACTCAAATACATGTGTGGGTACATAGACAACACTGTGTCCCTAGTAAGCCTCTAGTTGACTAGCTTGTTGATCAAAGATGGTTAAGGTTTCCTAGCCATGGACATGAGATGTCATTTGATAACGGGATCACATCATTAGGAGAATGATGTGATGGACAAGACCCAAACTGTAAACGTAGCATTTGATCGTGTCAGTTTATTGCTATTGTTTTCTGCATGTCAAGTATCTGTTCCTTTGACCATGAGATCATGCAACTCACTGACACCGGAGGAATACCTTGTGTGTATCAAACGTCGCAACGTAACTGGGTGACTATAAAGGTGCTCTACAGGTATCTCCGAGGGTGTCTGTTGGGTTGGCATGGATCAAGACTGGGATTTGTTACTCCGTGTGACGGAGAGGTATCTCAGGGCCCACTCGGTAATACAACATCACATTGAGCCTTGCAAGCAATGTGACTAAAGTGTTAGCCACGAGATCTTGTATTACGGAACGAGTAAAGAGACTTGCCGGTAACGAGATTGAACTAGGTATAGTGATACCGACGATCGAATCTCGGGCAAGTAACATACCGAAGAACAAAGGGAACAGCATACGGGATTAACTGAATCCTTGACATAGAGGTTCGACCGATAAAGATCTTCGTAGAATATGTAGGAGCCAATATGGGCATCCAGGTCCCGCTATTGGTTATTGGCCGTAGAGGTGTCTCGGTCATGTCTACATAGTTCTCGAACCCGCAGGGTCTACACACTTAACGTTTGGTGACGATTAGTATAATTGAGTTATTATGTTGGTGACCGAAAGTTGTTCGGAGTCCCGGATAAGATCCCGGACATGACGAGGATCTCCGGAAGAGTCCGGAGGTAAAGATTGATATATGTGATAATAGTGTTTTGATCTCTGGAAGGGTTCCGGAGTTCACCGGAATGGGTTCCGGATGTTTACCGAAGTGTTCGGGTGCAGCAACACTTTATATGAGCCAAAGGGATAAAGCCCACAAGGTATTGGAAAGTGCAAAAGTAGTTTTGCTGCCGCGTAAGCGGTACTACCGCTTGGTGAAGCGGTACTACCGCCCGAGCGGTACTACCGCTTGGTGAAGCGGTACTACCGCCCAAGCGGTACTACCGCTTGTGTGAAGCGGTACTACCGCTTGTGCGCGGCTGTGCACGGTTCGGCAGGGATCCGAGTTGGACTCTTTCCCTGCGGGCCAAACCGACCTGGAGGAGGATTTTACTCCAAGTTTAGACCCCAAGGCTCAACATATAAATAGAGGGGCAGGGCTAGCACACGGGATACATCAGGATTTCCCAAGCCGTGTGCCGGCAACCCTAGCCTTCTAGTTCCTCCGTCATAATCTCCGTAGTGCTTGGCGAAGCCCTGCAGAGATTGTTCCTCACCACCATCACCACGCCGTCGTGCTGCTGGAACTCAACCACTACTTCATCATCGCTCGCTGGATCGAGGAGGTGAAGGCGTCATCAAGCCGTACGTGTGTTGAACGCGGAGGTGCCGTCCGTTCGGCACTAGATCGGAAGGATCGTGATTGGATCGCGGGACGCTCGGCGATTTGGATCGCGAAGACGTTCGACTACATCAACCGCGTTTATTAACGCTTCCGCTTAGCGATCTACAAGGGTATGTAGATTCACTCTCCCTCTCGTAGATGCTCATCACCATGGATAGATCTTATGTGTGCGTAGGAAAATTTTTGTTTCCCATGCAACGTTCCCCAACAGTGGCATCTGAGCTAGGTCTATGCGTAGATGAGATCTCGAGTAGAACACAAACGAGTTGTGGGCGTGGATGTATACATATTGCTTGCCGTTACTAGTTGATACTTGATTCCGCGGTATTGTGAGATGAAGCGGCCCGGACCGACATTACGCGTACGCTTACGCGAGACTGGTTTCACCGCTGCGTGCACTTGTTGCATAAAGGTGACTGGCGGGTGTCTGTCTCTCTCACTTTAGTTGAATCGGTTCAATGAAGAGGGTTCTTTTAGAAGATCAAAAAGCAATCACTACACCACGTTGTGGTTTTGCGTAGGTAAGAATCGTTCTTGCTAGATACCCGTAGCAGCCACGTAAAATTTGCAACAACAATTAGAGGACGTCTAACTTGTTTTTGCAGGGTATGTTGTGATGTGATATGGCCAATTACATGATGAGATATATGTGATGTATGAGATGATCATGTGATGTATAGAATATCACGACTTGCATGTCGATGAGTACGGCAACTGGCAGGAGCCATAGAGTTGTCTTTAATTATTGTATGACCTGCGTGTCAATCATTAAGCGCTATGTAATGCTTTACTTTATCGCTAAACGTTAGCTATAGTCGTGGAAGCAACAGTCAGCGCGACAACCTTATGGCGACACGTTGATGGAGATCAAGATGATGGAGATCATGGTGTCATGCCGGTGACGATGGAGATCATGCCGGTGCTTTGGAGATGGAGATCAAAAGCACAAGTTCATGGCCATATCATGTCACTTATGATTTGCATGTGATGTTAATCCTTTTATGCATCTTATTTTGCTTAGGACGACGGTAGCATTATAAGGTGATCCCTCACTTAAATTTCAAGATAAATTGTGTTCTCCCCAAGTGTGCACCGTTGCGAAAGTTCGTCGTTTCGAGACACGCCGTGATGATCGGGTGTGATAGACTCTACGTTCGCATACAACGGGTGTAAGCCATGTTACACGTGCGGAACACTCGGGTTAAACTTGACGAGCCTAGCATGTACAGACATGGCCTCGGAACACAAGAGACCGAAAGGTCGAACATGAGTCATATAGTAGATATGATCAACATGAAGATGTTCACCATTGAAACCACCTCAACTCACGTGATGATCGGACTTGAGTTGGTGGATTTGGATCATGTTACACTCGAATGATCGGAGGGATGTCAATTTGAGTGGGAGTTTTTTAAAATATGATTAACTAAACTCATTATCTAAGAACAATAGTCTAAGTTGTCTTTGCAATATTTATGTTGTAGATCATGGCTCGCGCAGTAGCACCCCTGAATTTTAATGCGTTCCTAGAGAAAGCTAAGTTGAAAGATGATGGAAGTAACTTTGTGGACTGGGCCCGTAATCTAAGGATTATCCTTACGGCTTCCCAGAAGGCTTATGTCCTTGATGCACCGCTTGGTGATCCACCCGCTCCAGTTGAGTCTCTAGACGTTGTGAACGCCTGGCAGGCTCGTTCTGATGATTACTCAATAGTTCAATGTGCAATGTTGTATGGCTTAGAACCGGGACTTCAAAGACGTTTTGAACGTCATGGAGCATATGAGATGTTCCAGGAGTTGAAGTTTATCTTTCAGAAGAATGCCCGGATCGAGAGATATGAGATCTCCGATAAGTTCTATGCTTGCAAGATGGAGGAGAACGGGTCTATCAGTGATCACGTGCTCAGAATGTCTGGGTACTCCACCCGTCTGGCTGAGTTAGGGATGCCCCTTCCGCCAGAGGCTATCACTGACAGAGTTCTTCAATCATTGCCGCCTAGCTACAAGAGCTTCGTGTTGAACTATAACATGCACGGGATGAACAAGTCAGTCGCCGAGCTGTTTGCGATGCTGAAAGTCGCTGAGTCTGAAATTCAGAAGGAGCATCAAGTGTTGATGGTCAATAAAACCACTAGTTTCAAGAAAAATGGCAAGGGTAAGAAGGGTAACTCTAAGAAGAGTGGCAAAGCAGTTGCTCCTCTCGTGAAGAAACCCAAGGCTGGACCCAAACCAGAAACTGAGTGTTTTCATTGCAAGGGAACTGGACACTGGAAGCGGAACTGCCCCAAGTATTTGGCTGACAAGAAGGCGGCCAACAACAAACAAGGTATATATGATATACATGTTATTGATGTGTACCTTACCAACTCTCGTTGTAGTGCCTGGGTATTTGATACCGGTGCGGTTGCTCATATTTGCAACTCAAAACAGGAACTGCGGAATAGACGGAGGCTGGCAAAGGACGAAGTGACGATGCGCGTGGGAAATGGTTCCAAGGTTGATGTGATCGCCGTCGGCACGCTCGCTCTTCGATTACCGTCGGGATTAGTGATGAACCTAAATAAGTGTTATTTGGTGCCTGCGTTAAGCATGAACATTATATCTGGATCTTGTTTATTGCGAGACGGTTACTCATTTAAATCAGAGAATAATGGTTGTTCTGTTTATATGAGTAATATCTTTTATGGTCATGCACCCGATGTGAGGGGTTTATTCTTATTGAATCTCGATAGTAATGATACACATGTTCATAACATTGATGCCAAAAGATGTAGAATTGATAATGATAATACCACTTTCTTGTGGCACTGCCGTTTAGGTCATATTGGCGTAAAACGCATGAAGAAGCTCCATGCTGATGGACTTTTGGAGTCACTTGATTTTGAATCACTTGACACATGTGAGCCATGCCTCATGGGCAAGATGACTAAAACGCCGTTCTCTGGAACAATGGAACGGGCAAGTGACTTATTGGAAATCATACATACTGATGTGTGCGGTCCGATGAGTATTGAAGCGCGCAGTGGTTATCGTTACTTTCTCACCTTCACTGATGACTTAAGTAGATATGGGTATATTTACTTAATGAAACACAAGTCTGAAACATTTGAAAAGTTCAAACAATTTCAGAGTGAAGTTGAGAATCATCGTAACAAGAAGATTAAATTCCTACGATCTGATCGAGGAGGAGAATATCTGAGTTATGAGTTTGGCAGTCACTTAAGACAGTGTGGAATTGTTTCACAATTGACACCGCCTGGAACACCACAGCGTAATGGTGTGTCCGAACGTCGTAATCGAACTTTATTGGATATGGTGCGATCTATGATGTCTCTTGCCGATTTGCCACTATCGTTTTGGGGTTATGCATTAGAGACAGCTGCATTCACTTTAAATAGGGCACCATCGAAATCCGTTGAGACGACGCCATATGAACTTTGGTTTAACAAGAAGCCAAAGCTGTCGTTTCTTAAAGTTTGGGGATGTGATGCTTATGTCAAAAAGCTTCAGCCTGAAAAGCTGGAACCCAAAGCGGAGAAATGCGTCTTCATAGGATACCCAAAAGAGACAGTTGGGTATACCTTCTACCTCAGATCCGAAGGCAAAGTGTTTGTCGCTAAAAACGGAACATTTCTTGAGAAAGAGTTTCTCTCGAAAGAATTGAGTGGGAGGAAGATAGAACTTGATGAGGTTATTGAACCTTTACTTCAACCTAAGAGTAGCGCAACGCAGAAAGTTGTTTCTGTCGAGCCTACATTAGCTGAAGAGGAAGTTAATGATGATGATCATGAAGCTTTGGATCAAGTTGCTATCGAACCTCGTAGGTCGACAAGGACGCGTACTGCTCCTGAGTGGTACGGCAACCCTGTCTTAGAGGTCATGTTGTTAAACAACGATGAACCTACGAGCTATGGAGAAGCGATGATGGGCCCGGATTCCGAGAAGTGGTTAGAGGCCATGAAATCCGAGATGGGATCCATGTATGAAAACAAAGTATGGACTTTGGAAGTATTACCTGAAGGGCGTAAGGCCATTCAGAACAAATGGATCTTTAAGAGGAAGACGGACGCGGACGGTAATGTCACCGTCTATAAAAGCTCGACTTGTGGCAAAGGGTTTTTCACAAGTTCAAGGAGTTGACTACGATGAGACCTTCTCACCCGTAGCGATGCTTAAGTCCGTCAGAATCATGCAAGCATCTCGGAGTTGGAATCTTCGTTTTGATGAGGTGATCAAAGCGTTCGAGTTTATACAAGTTTACGGAGAAGCTTGTATTTACAAGAAAGTGAGTGGGAGCTCTATAGCGTTTCTAATATTATATGTGGATGACATATTGCTGATTGGAAACAATATAGAAATGCTGGAAAGCGTAAAGGAATATTTGAACAAGAGTTTTTCAATGAAGGACCTAGGAGAAGCTGCTTTCATATTAGGCATCAAGATCTATAGAGATAGATCAAGACGCTTAATAGGACTTTCACAAAGCACATACTGTTGGGGAACGTTGCATGGGAAACAAAAATTTTCCTACGCACACATAAGATCTATCCATGGTGATGAGCATCTACGAGAGGGAGAGTGAATCTACATACCCTTGTAGATCGCTAAGCGGAAGCGTTAATAAACGCGGTTGATGTAGTCGAACGTCTTCGCGATCCAAATCGCCGAGCGTCCCGCGATCCAATCACGATCCTTCCGATCTAGTGCCGAACGGACGGCACCTCCGCGTTCAACACACGTACGGCTTGATGACGCCTTCACCTCCTCGATCCAGCGAGCGATGGTGAAGTAGTGGTTGAGTTCCAGCAGCACGACGGCGTGGTGATGGTGGTGAGGAACAATCTCTGCAGGGCTTCGCCAAGCACTACGGAGATTATGACGGAGGAACTAGAGGGCTAGGGTTGCCGGCACACGGCTTGGGAAATCCTGATGTGTCCCGTGTGCTAGCCCTGCCCCTCTATTTATATGTTGAGCCTTGGGGTCTAAACTTGGAGTAAAAGCCTCCTCCGGGTCGGTTTTGCCCGCACAAGGTCGGTTTGGCCCGCAGGAAAAGAGTCCAATTCGGACCCTGCCGAATCGTGCACAGCCGCGCACAAGCGGTAGTACCGCTTCACACAAGCGGTAGTACCGCTTGGGCGGTAGTACCGCTTCACACAAGCGGTAGTACCGCTCGGGCGGTAGTACCGCTTCACCAAGCGGTAGTACCGCTCGGGCGGTAGTACCGCTTCACCAAGCGGTAGTACCGCTTACGCGGCAGCAAAACTACTTTTGCACTTTCCAATACCTTGTGGGCTTTATCCCTTTGGCTCATATAAAGTGTTGCTGCACCCGAACACTTCGGTAAACATCCGGAACCTCTTCCGGTGAACTTCGGAACCCTTCCAGAGATCAAAACACTATTATCACATATATCAATCTTTACCTCCGGACTCTTCCGGAGATCCTCGTCATGTCCGGGATCTTATCCGGGACTCCGAACAACTTTCGGTCACCAACATAATAACTCAATTATACTAATCGTCACCAAACGTTAAGTGTGTAGACCCTGCGGGTTCGAGAACTATGTAGACATGACCGAGACACCTCTACGGCCAATAACCAATAGCGGGACCTGGATGCCCATATTGGCTCCTACATATTCTACGAAGATCTTTATCGGTCGAACCTCTATGTCAAGGATTCAGTTAATCCCGTATGTTGTTCCCTTTGTTCTTCGGTATGTTACTTGCCCGAGATTCGATCGTCGGTATCACTATACCTAGTTCAATCTCGTTACCGGCAAGTCTCTTTACTCGTTCCGTAATACAAGATCTCGTGGCTAACACTTTAGTCACATTGCTTGCAAGGCTCATTGTGATGTTGTATTACCGAGTGGGCCCTGAGATACCTCTCCGTCATACGGAGTAACAAATCCCAGTCTTGATCCATGCCAACCCAACAGACACCCTCGGAGATACCTGTAGAGCACCTTTATAGTCACCCAGTTACGTTGCGACGTTTGATACACACAAGGTATTCCTCCGGTGTCAGTGAGTTGCATGATCTCATGGTCAAAGGAACAGATACTTGACATGCAGAAAACAATAGCAATAAACTGACACGATCAAATGCTACGTTTACAGTTTGGGTCTTGTCCATCACATCATTCTCCTAATGATGTGATCCCGTTATCAAATGACATCTCATGTCAATGGCTAGGAAACCTTAACCATCTTTGATCAACGAGCTAGTCAACTAGAGGCTTACTAGGGACACAGTGTTGTCTATGTACCCACACATGTATTTGAGTTTCCAATCAATACAATTATAGCATGGATAATAAACGATTATCATTAACAAGGAAATATAATAATAACCAATTTATTATTGCCTCTAGGGCATATTTCCAACAGTCTCCCACTTGCACTAGAGTCAATAATCTAGTTCACATCACTATGTGATTTACATTGTAATGAATCGAACACCCATGCAGTTCTGGTGTTGTTCATGTTTAGCCCTTGGAAGAGGTTTAGTCATCGGATCTGCAACATTTAGATCCGTGTGTACTTTGCAAATATTTATGTCGTCCTCCTTGATGTAATCGCGGATGGAATTGAAACGTCGCTTTATGTGTCTGGTCCTCTTGTGAAATCTTGGTTCCTTGGCTAGAGCAATGGCACCAGTATTATCACAAAACAGAGTCATTGGGTTAAGCGCACTAGGCACTACTCCAAGATCTGTCATGAACTCCTTCATCCAGACACCTTCCTTCGCCGCCTCCGAGGCAGCGATGTACTCCGCTTCGCATGTAGAATCTGCTACCACGCTTTGCTTGGAACTGCACCAGCTAACCGCACCCCCATTAAGAATAAATACGTATCCGGTTTGCGACTTAGAGTCATCCGGATCAGTGTCAAAGCTTGCATCGACGTAACCCTTTACGACGAGCTCTTGATCACCTCCATAAACGAGAAACATGTCCTTAGTCCTTTTCAGGTACTTCAGGATATTCTTGACCGCCGTCCAGTGTTCCATTCCTGGATCACCTTGAAACCTTCCGACCATACTTATGGCAAGGCTGACATCGGGTCTTGTGCACAGCATTGCATACATGATAGAGCCTATGGCTGAAGCATAGGGGATGACACTCATCTTTTCTCTATCTTCTGCAGTCACTGGGCATTGAGTCTTACTCAACTTCACACCTTGCAAAACAGGCAAGAACCCCTTCTTGGACTGATCCATTTTGAACTTCTTCAAAATCTTATCAAGGTATGTGCTTTGTGAAAGTCCTATTAAACGTCTTGATCTATCTCTATAGATCTTGATGCCTAATATGAAAGCAGCTTCTCCTAGGTCCTTCATTGAAAAACTCTTGTTCAAATATTCCTTTACGCTTTCCAGCATTTCTATATTGTTTCCAATCAGCAATATGTCATCCACATATAATATTAGAAACGCTATAGAGCTCCCACTCACTTTCTTGTAAATACAAGCTTCTCCGTAAACTTGTATAAACTCGAACGCTTTGATCACCTCATCAAAACGAAGATTCCAACTCCGAGATGCTTGCACCAGTCCATAAATGGATCGCTGGAGTTTGCAAACTTAAAGATCCATTTGTTCTGAATGGCCTTACGCCCTTCAGGTAATACTTCCAAAGTCCATACTTTGTTTTCATACATGGATCCCATCTCGGATTTCATGGCCTCTAACCACTTCTCGGAATCCGGGCCCATCATCGCTTCTCCATAGCTCGTAGGTTCATCGTTGTCTAACAACATGACCTCTAAGACAGGGTTGCCGTACCACTCGGGAGCAGTACGCGTCCTTGTCGACCTACGAGGTTCGATAGCAACTTGATCCAAAGCTTCATGATCATCATCATTAACTTCCTCTTCAGCTAATGTAGGCTCCACAGAAACAACTTTCTGCGCTGCGCTACTCTCAGGTTGAAGTAAAGGTTCAACAACCTCATCAAGTTCTATCTTCCTCCCACTCAATTCTTTCGAGAGAAACTCTTTCTCAAGAAATGTTCCGTTTTTAGCGACAAACACTTTGCCCTCGGATCTGAGGTAGAAGGTATACCCAATTGTCTCTTTTGGATATCCTATGAAGACGCATTTCTCCGCTTTGGGTTCCAGCTTTTCAGGCTGAAGCTTTTTGACATAAGCATCACATCCCCAAACTTTAAGAAACGACAGTTTTGGCTTCTTGCCAAACCAAAGTTCATATGGCGTCGTCTCAACGGATTTCGATGGTGCCCTATTTAAAGTGAATGCAGCTGTCTCTAATGCATAACCCCAAAACGATAGTGGCAAATCGGCAAGAGACATCATAGATCGCACCATATCCAATAAGGTTCGATTACGACGTTCGGACACACCATTACGCTGTGGTGTTCCAGGCGGTGTTAATTGTGAAACAATTCCACATTGTCTTAAGTGACTGCCAAACTCATAACTCAGATATTCTCCTCCTCGATCAGATCGTAGGAATTTAATCTTCTTGTTACGATGATTCTCAACTTCACTCTGAAATTGTTTGAACTTTTCAAATGTTTCAGACTTGTGTTTCATTAAGTAAATATACCCATATCTACTTAAGTCATCAGTGAAGGTGAGAAAGTAACGATAACCACCGCGCGCAATACTCATCGGACCGCACACATCAGTATGTATGATTTCCAATAAGTCACTTGCCCGTTCCATTGTTCTAGAGAACGGCGTTTTAGTCATCTTGCCCATGAGGCATGGCTCACATGTGTCAAGTGATTCAAAATCAAGTGACTCCAAAAGTCCATCAGCATGGAGCTTCCTCATGCGTTTTACGCCAATATGACCTAAACGGCAGTGCCACAAGAAAGTGGTATTATCATTATCAATTCTACATCTTTTGGCATCAATGTTATGAACATGTGTATCATTACTATCGAGATTCAATAAGAATAAACCCCTCACATCGGGTGCATGACCATAAAAGATATTACTCATATAAATAGAACAACCATTATTCTCTGATTTAAATGAGTAACCGTCTCGCAATAAACAAGATCCAGATATAATGTTCATGCTTAACGCAGGCACCAAATAACACTTATTTAGGTTCATCACTAATCCCGACGGTAATCGAAAAGCGAGCGTGCCGACGGCGATCACATCAACCTTGGAACCATTTCCCACGCGCATCGTCACTTCGTCCTTTGCCAGCCTCCGTCTATTCCGCAGTTCCTGTTTTGAGTTGCAAATATGAGCAACCGCACCGGTATCAAATACCCAGGCACTACAACGAGAGTTGGTAAGGTACACATCAATAACATGTATATCATATATACCTTGTTTGTTGTTGGCCGCCTTCTTGTCAGCCAAATACTTGGGGCAATTCCGCTTCCAGTGTCCAGTTCCCTTGCAATGAAAACACACAGTTTCTGGTTTGGGTCCAGCCTTGGGTTTCTTCACGAGAGGAGCAACTGCTTTGCCACTCTTCTTGGAGTTACCCTTCTTACCCTTGCCATTTTTCTTGAAACTAGTGGTTTTATTGACCATCAACACTTGATGCTCCTTCTGAATTTCAGACTCAGCGGCTTTCAGCATCGCAAACAGCTCGGCGACTGACTTGTTCATCCCGTGCATGTTATAGTTCAACACGAAGC
The DNA here is from genome assembly GCA_039707655.1 of Elymus sibiricus. Classification (NCBI taxonomy): domain Eukaryota; kingdom Viridiplantae; phylum Streptophyta; class Magnoliopsida; order Poales; family Poaceae; genus Elymus; species Elymus sibiricus. The sequence continues at coordinate 1,253,197 of CM077670.1, read as the reverse complement.
TCTTGTAGCTAGGTGGCAATGATTGAAGAACTCTGTCAGTGATAGCCTCTGGCGGAAGGGGCATCCCTAACTCAGCCAGACGGGTGGAGTACCCAGACATTCTGAGCACGTGATCACTGATAGACCCGTTCTCCTCCATCTTGCAAGCATAGAACTTATCGGAGATCTCATATCTCTCGATCCGGGCATTCTTCTGAAAGATAAACTTCAACTCCTGGAACATCTCATATGCTCCATGACGTTCAAAACGTCTTTGAAGTCCCGGTTCTAAGCCATACAACATTGCACATTGAACTATTGAGTAATCATCAGAACGAGCCTGCCAGGCGTTCACAACGTCTAGAGACTCAACTGGAGCGGGTGGATCACCAAGCGGTGCATCAAGGACATAAGCCTTCTGGGAAGCCGTAAGGATAATCCTTAGATTACGGGCCCAGTCCACAAAGTTACTTCCATCATCTTTCAACTTAGCTTTCTCTAGGAACGCATTAAAATTCAGGGGTGCTACTGCGCGAGCCATGATCTACAACATAAATATAGCAAAGACAACTTAGACTATTGTTCTTAGATAATGAGTTTAGTTAATCATATTTAAAAAACTCCCACTCAAATTGACATCCCTCCGGTCATTCGAGTGTAACATGATCCAAATCCACCAACTCAAGTCCGATCATCACGTGAGTTGAGGTGGTTTCAATGGTGAACATCTTCATGTTGATCATATCTACTATATGACTCATGTTCGACCTTTCGGTCTCTTGTGTTCCGAGGCCATGTCTGTACATGCTAGGCTCGTCAAGTTTAACCCGAGTGTTCCGCACGTGCAACATGGCTTGCACCCGTTGTATGCGAACGTAGAGTCTATCACACCCGATCATCACGGCGTGTCTCGAAACGACGAACTTTCGCAACGGTGCACACTTGGGGAGAACACAATTTATCTTGAAATTTAAGTGAGGGATCACCTTATAATGCTACCGTCGTCCTAAGCAAAATAAGATGCATAAAAGGATTAACATCACATGCAAATCATAAGTGACATGATATGGCCATGAACTTGTGCTTTTGATCTCCATCTCCAAAGCACCGGCATGATCTCCATCGTCACCGGCATGACACCATGATCTCCATCATCTTGATCTCCATCAACGTGTCGCCATAAGGTTGTCGCGCCGACTGTTGCTTCCACGACTATTGCTAACGTTTAGCGATAAAGTAAAGCATTACATAGCGCTTAATGATTGACACGCAGGTCATACAATAATTAAAGACAACTCTATGGCTCCTGCCAGTTGCCGTACTCATCGACATGCAAGTCGTGATATTCTATACATCACATGATCATCTCATACATCACATATATCTCATCATGTAATTGGCCATATCACATCACAACATACCCTGCAAAAACAAGTTAGACGTCCTCTAATTGTTGTTGCAAATTTTACGTGGCTGCTACGGGTATCTAGCAAGAACGATTCTTACCTACGCAAAACCACAACGTGGTGTAGTGATTGCTTTTTGATCTTCTAAAAGAACCCTCTTCATTGAACCGATTCAACTAAAGTGAGAGAGACAGACACCCGCCAGTCACCTTTATGCAACAAGTGCACGCAGCGGTGAAACCAGTCTCGCGTAAGCGTACGCGTAATGTCGGTCCGGGCCGCTTCATCTCACAATACCGCGGAATCAAGTATCAACTAGTAACGGCAAGCAATATGTATACACCCACGCCCACAACTCGTTTGTGTTCTACTCGAGATCTCATCTACGCATAGACCTAGCTCTGATACCACTGTTGGGGAACGTTGCATGGGAAACAAAAATTTTCCTACGCACACATAAGATCTATCCATGGTGATGAGCATCTACGAGAGGGAGAGTGAATCTACATACCCTTGTAGATCGCTAAGCGGAAGCGTTAATAAACGCGGTTGATGTAGTCGAACGTCTTCGCGATCCAAATCGCCGAGCGTCCCGCGATCCAATCACGATCCTTCCGATCTAGTGCCGAACGGACGGCACCTCCGCGTTCAACACACGTACGGCTTGATGACGCCTTCACCTCCTCGATCCAGCGAGCGATGGTGAAGTAGTGGTTGAGTTCCAGCAGCACGACGGCGTGGTGATGGTGGTGAGGAACAATCTCTGCAGGGCTTCGCCAAGCACTACGGAGATTATGACGGAGGAACTAGAGGGCTAGGGTTGCCGGCACACGGCTTGGGAAATCCTGATGTGTCCCGTGTGCTAGCCCTGCCCCTCTATTTATATGTTGAGCCTTGGGGTCTAAACTTGGAGTAAAAGCCTCCTCCGGGTCGGTTTTGCCCGCACAAGGTCGGTTTGGCCCGCAGGAAAAGAGTCCAATTCGGACCCTGCCGAATCGTGCACAGCCGCGCACAAGCGGTAGTACCGCTTCACACAAGCGGTAGTACCGCTTGGGCGGTAGTACCGCTTCACACAAGCGGTAGTACCGCTCGGGCGGTAGTACCGCTTCACCAAGCGGTAGTACCGCTCGGGCGGTAGTACCGCTTCACCAAGCGGTAGTACCGCTTACGCGGCAGCAAAACTACTTTTGCACTTTCCAATACCTTGTGGGCTTTATCCCTTTGGCTCATATAAAGTGTTGCTGCACCCGAACACTTCGGTAAACATCCGGAACCTCTTCCGGTGAACTTCGGAACCCTTCCAGAGATCAAAACACTATTATCACATATATCAATCTTTACCTCCGGACTCTTCCGGAGATCCTCGTCATGTCCGGGATTTTATCCGGGACTCCGAACAACTTTCGGTCACCAACATAATAACTCAATTATACTAATCGTCACCAAACGTTAAGTGTGTAGACCCTGCGGGTTCGAGAACTATGTAGACATGACCGAGACACCTCTACGGCCAATAACCAATAGCGGGACCTGGATGCCCATATTGGCTCCTACATATTCTACGAAGATCTTTATCGGTCGAACCTCTATGTCAAGGATTCAGTTAATCCCGTATGCTGTTCCCTTTGTTCTTCGGTATGTTACTTGCCCGAGATTCGATCGTCGGTATCACTATACCTAGTTCAATCTCGTTACCGGCAAGTCTCTTTACTCGTTCCGTAATACAAGATCTCGTGGCTAACACTTTAGTCACATTGCTTGCAAGGCTCATTGTGATGTTGTATTACCGAGTGGGCCCTGAGATACCTCTCCGTCATACGGAGTAACAAATCCCAGTCTTGATCCATGCCAACCCAACAGACACCCTCGGAGATACCTGTAGAGCACCTTTATAGTCACCCAGTTACGTTGCGACGTTTGATACACACAAGGTATTCCTCCGGTGTCAGTGAGTTGCATGATCTCATGGTCAAAGGAACAGATACTTGACATGCAGAAAACAATAGCAATAAACTGACACGATCAAATGCTACGTTTACAGTTTGGGTCTTGTCCATCACATCATTCTCCTAATGATGTGATCCCGTTATCAAATGACATCTCATGTCAATGGCTAGGAAACCTTAACCATCTTTGATCAACGAGCTAGTCAACTAGAGGCTTACTAGGGACACAGTGTTGTCTATGTACCCACACATGTATTTGAGTTTCCAATCAATACAATTATAGCATGGATAATAAACGATTATCATTAACAAGGAAATATAATAATAACCAATTTATTATTGCCTCTAGGGCATATTTCCAACACATACCTTGATAAGATTTTGAAGAAGTTCAAAATGGATCAGTCCAAGAAGGGGTTCTTGCCTGTTTTGCAAGGTGTGAAGTTGAGTAAGACTCAATGCCCAGTGACTGCAGAAGATAGAGAAAAGATGAGTGTCATCCCCTATGCTTCGGCCATAGGCTCTATCATGTATGCAATGCTGTGCACAAGACCCGATGTCAGCCTTGCCATAAGTATGGTCGGAAGGTTTCAAAGTGATCCAGGAATGGAACACTGGACAACGGTCAAGAATATCCTGAAGTACCTGAAAAGGACTAAGGACATGTTTCTCGTTTATGGAGGTGATCAAGAGCTCGTCGTAAAGGGTTACGTCGATGCAAGCTTTGACACTGATCCGGATGACTCTAAGTCGCAAACCGGATACGTATTTATTCTTAATGGGGGTGCGGTTAGCTGGTGCAGTTCCAAGCAAAGCGTGGTAGCAGATTCTACATGCGAAGCGGAGTACATCGCTGCCTCGGAGGCGGCGAAGGAAGGTGTCTGGATGAAGGAGTTCATGACAGATCTTGGAGTAGTGCCTAGTGCACTTAACCCAATGACTCTGTTTTGTGATAATACTGGTGCCATTGCTCTAGCCAAGGAACCAAGATTTCACAAGAGGACCAGACACATAAAGCGACGTTTCAATTCCATCCGCGATTACATCAAGGAGGACGACATAAATATTTGCAAAGTACACACGGATCTAAATGTTGCAGATCCGATGACTAAACCTCTTCCAAGGGCTAAACATGAACAACACCAGAACTGCATGGGTGTTCGATTCATTACAATGTAAATCACATAGTGATGTGAACTAGATTATTGACTCTAGTGCAAGTGGGAGACTGTTGGAAATATGCCCTAGAGGCAATAATAAATTGGTTATTATTATATTTCCTTGTTAATGATAATCGTTTATTATCCATGCTATAATTGTATTGATTGGAAACTCAAATACATGTGTGGGTACATAGACAACACTGTGTCCCTAGTAAGCCTCTAGTTGACTAGCTTGTTGATCAAAGATGGTTAAGGTTTCCTAGCCATGGACATGAGATGTCATTTGATAACGGGATCACATCATTAGGAGAATGATGTGATGGACAAGACCCAAACTGTAAACGTAGCATTTGATCGTGTCAGTTTATTGCTATTGTTTTCTGCATGTCAAGTATCTGTTCCTTTGACCATGAGATCATGCAACTCACTGACACCGGAGGAATACCTTGTGTGTATCAAACGTCGCAACGTAACTGGGTGACTATAAAGGTGCTCTACAGGTATCTCCGAGGGTGTCTGTTGGGTTGGCATGGATCAAGACTGGGATTTGTTACTCCGTGTGACGGAGAGGTATCTCAGGGCCCACTCGGTAATACAACATCACATTGAGCCTTGCAAGCAATGTGACTAAAGTGTTAGCCACGAGATCTTGTATTACGGAACGAGTAAAGAGACTTGCCGGTAACGAGATTGAACTAGGTATAGTGATACCGACGATCGAATCTCGGGCAAGTAACATACCGAAGAACAAAGGGAACAGCATACGGGATTAACTGAATCCTTGACATAGAGGTTCGACCGATAAAGATCTTCGTAGAATATGTAGGAGCCAATATGGGCATCCAGGTCCCGCTATTGGTTATTGGCCGTAGAGGTGTCTCGGTCATGTCTACATAGTTCTCGAACCCGCAGGGTCTACACACTTAACGTTTGGTGACGATTAGTATAATTGAGTTATTATGTTGGTGACCGAAAGTTGTTCGGAGTCCCGGATAAGATCCCGGACATGACGAGGATCTCCGGAAGAGTCCGGAGGTAAAGATTGATATATGTGATAATAGTGTTTTGATCTCTGGAAGGGTTCCGGAGTTCACCGGAATGGGTTCCGGATGTTTACCGAAGTGTTCGGGTGCAGCAACACTTTATATGAGCCAAAGGGATAAAGCCCACAAGGTATTGGAAAGTGCAAAAGTAGTTTTGCTGCCGCGTAAGCGGTACTACCGCTTGGTGAAGCGGTACTACCGCCCGAGCGGTACTACCGCTTGGTGAAGCGGTACTACCGCCCAAGCGGTACTACCGCTTGTGTGAAGCGGTACTACCGCTTGTGCGCGGCTGTGCACGGTTCGGCAGGGATCCGAGTTGAACTCTTTCCCTGCGGGCCAAACCGACCTGGAGGAGGCTTTTACTCCAAGTTTAGACCCCAAGGCTCAACATATAAATAGAGGGGCAGGGCTAGCACACGGGATACATCAGGATTTCCCAAGCCGTGTGCCGGCAACCCTAGCCTTCTAGTTCCTCCGTCATAATCTCCGTAGTGCTTGGCGAAGCCCTGCAGAGATTGTTCCTCACCACCATCACCACGCCGTCGTGCTGCTGGAACTCAACCACTACTTCATCATCGCTCGCTGGATCGAGGAGGTGAAGGCGTCATCAAGCCGTACGTGTGTTGAACGCGGAGGTGCCGTCCGTTCGGCACTAGATCGGAAGGATCGTGATTGGATCGCGGGACGCTCGGCGATTTGGATCGCGAAGACGTTCGACTACATCAACCGCGTTTATTAACGCTTCCGCTTAGCGATCTACAAGGGTATGTAGATTCACTCTCCCTCTCGTAGATGCTCATCACCATGGATAGATCTTATGTGTGCGTAGGAAAATTTTTGTTTCCCATGCAACGTTCCCCAACACTTACCCATGGTCACAGGAAGAAAGCTATTGCCACCACACTCATGCTTGTGGCGTGGGCACTGTGGAACGAGAGGAATGCACGGGTTTTTCGCAAGAAGTCTACACTGCCTTCCATCGTCTTCGCACATGTTAGGAACGAGGCCAAGTTGTGGGTGACCGCCGGTGCTAGGCACCTGGGCTCTATTATGCCGCGAGAGTAGGCTTTTGTCTCATTTGTTGAGGAATAATGACCTCGCCATTAACTTTTGTTACCCTTCTTCTTTATTAATGAGATGAGGCAAAGCTTTTGCCTCCGTTTCGAAAAAAAAGATTGTCCGTTGAGCAGCTCACCTGCCTCGTGGACTAAAGAGACTTTGCCTGGGCAGGCATTCTCTGTCCTTACTCTTCGTTATAATTTTAGGTCTAAGCATTTGCTTGGTATTCTAATTACAGTATGGTATTGGTATATGTGACTGCATAATGTGTCGTGTATTTTAATCTGTTGGAAAATCAAATATTTCATACTCAATAATTGGGTGAGGCTTATTATTCTGCACAAATAATGGAAGTTAATCAGCAAGGGGAACTACCTAGGTAGTCTCTGTAGATGCCAGATTCAGCAATGCGGTATGTGTATTAAGACTGAAATCTACACGAGTGAAGCCCTGCACACCACCATTGTCTAGCAAACAATAAATTATCTACTTTTTGGTAAAATAAAATATTTCATTTGTTTAACAGATCAAAACATTTGATTTCCAGTGTGCAGGACAACAAAATATTTGATTACCATCTGTATCTTTATCTTTATACTACTATAAATGCACAGTTTAGGCTCTCACCCTACCACCCCTCCTCTCTACAAAAGAAAATATCTTCTACTTACAAAATATAAATAAGGTTAAATTTCTTTCTTTTGTCCGCCTCTTCGTCCCCACCGCACCCCCATTTCCGGTTTTATTGAAATTTTTCCCGCCGTATTTCCTTGAAAATTGCCTTATCTGCCAATGCCAAATAAAGTTATGTATTTTGTAAGTCCATAAGTATTGGTTTTCACAACTAAAGTCTATTTTTGGCATGTAGCTATATTACTAATAAAATGACAAGCAAATCACGATGATTGCCTACAAAATGCTTTTACCCGTTGCAACGCACGGGCAATTTCCTAGTTACGTTTACATTTCTCTCGTGAATGAAAAGAGCAGCGCCCCTTGCGGCTATACGGTGGGAGTAGGAGTGTTTATTTGCCACCAGAAAATACAAAGTGTGCTTTTCACACACACAAAAAAGTGTGGGTGTGGGCGTGGGACCCGTGCAAATGCATGCTTCCGGGGTGGAGCAAGAAAGAAGAAGGAATACCTGTCACGTGCGTATTTTTTGCATCAACCAACCTCTGTATTTCTTTCTTTCTTTCTTTCTTTCTGTCTTGCATCCATCCAATACACTAAAAAAAAGGACATTCTTTGGGTCAACCAATCTACAAGGGGTGTTTGTTTGTTGCTTATAAAATGCCCAGCGAGATGCTACTACAACTTCTTACTTACAAAATACTTACTATACTCGGCCACAACCAATTCAGGTCATTACAAGTTTACAACAAACTTGTTCCTTGATCAGATCATTCATTTCATGGAACAACCATTTCTTCATTTCGGCCGGTGGCAGCAGCTACAACTGTCTGCCGACGCCTCCTCCCCCTGAACCTCAAGCATACAACAACTCTACGGCCTTTGCATCGTCCACCTCCGACTACCACAGCTCCTCATCACCCATGTCGTCGGCCTTCCACATGCACCTCCTCGACACGCTCCTCCTCCAGATGGACGCCGCCCATTACTCCTCCGTCGACCTCCACATGGACATGGAGGCTTCCTCATCCACCTCCTCCTCTTCATGCTCCTCCTACTCATCCTCCGAGCAGAGTGGCCAGCAGCAGGAGATGCCTGCCACTGCTGCACCAAGTAAGAAGCGTCGTGCATCGCAGCAGCAGCAGCAGCAGGAGATGCCTGCCACTGCTGCACCAAGTAAGAAGCGTCGTGCATCGCAGCAGCAGCAGCAGCAGGAGATGCCTGCCACTGCTGCATCAAGTAAGAAGCGTCGTGCATCGCAGCAGCACCCCGCGCCCGCCCCCGCCAAGGGCCTCATCGGCGTGCGCAAGCGCCCCTGGGGCAAGTTCGCGGCGGAGATCCGGGACTCCACGCGCAAGGGCGCCCGGGTCTGGCTCAGCACCTTCAACACCCCCGAGGCGGCCGCCATGGCCTACGACCAGGCAGCCTTCTCCGTGCGCGGCGCCGCCGCCGTGCTCAACTACCCCGTCGACCGCGTCCAGGAGTCGCTACGCACGCTCGCGCTCCGTCCCGACGTGCCGGGAGGCTCCCCCGTGCTCGCGCTCAAGAGGCGCCACTCCATCCGCAAGCGCTCCCCCAACAAGGCCAAGAAGACCACCGCTGGTGGCACTCTGCTGGCGCCCACCAAGATGATGATCAACGAGACGGCGGCCACGCCGGTGCAGCAGCAGATGACACAAGAGTCGACGGCGTGTGCGGGCGTGGTGGAGCTGGAGGACCTGGGCGCGGACTACCTGGATGAGCTGCTCCGGGTGTCCGACGAGCCGTCGGCATCATCCACCATGCTGATGGGGGCCTTTGATCATCGTCACCATCACTATGTGGATGACCAATCGGCGCTCGCCAACACGGCGCCGATGCTGTTCCCCCATTGCTCCATCGACCCATGGCTGGCTGGCTCAACTGCCGGCTCCTCCTCTGCTCTGCTCTCTCTGCTTTGAGTTAATTGCAAATAGTACGTAGCGCCCATGGATGAGTCCTCCCAGTTTTCCTTGCATGCCAATCCAATCCAGCAGCTTCTTCTTTTTTTCTTCTTCTTTGTCCTGTTGCATGCATGGCAGCGGCAATCAGGCGGCAACAGCCAACGGCTTCTCCTTGTATGTACTATATACGTATGTATATGCCTCTCAGTTTCGTACGTACGTACGTACTAGGTCAAAAAAAAGATACTAGTTATAGAACAATAATATACTACATACATATGCCAACGGCTTTCCATACAATTATTATTGTGCAGGTCCAATATTGTGGATGGCATGCAATTCCATCAACATGTGAGTATCTATCTCGTCTAGGTGGGTGTGGGTGTGGGTGCAGTTGCACGTACGTACCTGTGGCTTGCATGTGGCCACCACCACGCAATTATCAGCAGTATACTACAGTACCTTGCTATTTTCTTTTTCTCGCTAACCACCCGGCCGGGTTGTACTACTTGTGTGAACGTGGACATGCATGTTTTTTTTTAACACAGTACAGACGCAGGCGCTCATACATACGCGCATACATTCACCCCTATGAACGCACACACGCACACCCTACCCCTATGAGCACCTTCGAAAGACTGAACCGGCATATCATCTTGAGATTTACGAAGTCACCGTAGGCGCCTCGTCGTCGACGGGAAGCCATCCATCCATCTATTCAGCTTGCTTCTTCCTTTTTCAGCACTATACTAATAGCTAAAAAAAGAAAGAAAGAAATGCTCCACATCCATCTACAAAAACGATCCTCGAGAGTTGAGATTTGCTGTCTTGTCCGAGTCTTTCTTCCATCGCCGCCACCTCCTTGTTGTGTTTTCATGCCTTGTTGACCAGGGCCGAGAGCTTTGCTACCCCTAAGGACTAAATCTGCACAATTAAAGCTACAGACCGATGTGGCAAGGATTGATAGTAGGACCGCTTGCAACTTTGTTGAACAACCTTCTTGTTGTGTTTTAACTAGCTAGGTGTGGTTTTCATGCAGACGGAGGCATGAAAACACAACAAGGTTGTAATTTTTTATTTTTATTTTTGAAATGATCAAGGTTGTAAATCACTTACGATCTAATTTCCACTTTGTGGCTTAATGAAAATTTTGTTCCGGTGGGCTTTTGCTCCTCGCTCTCTTCTCCCCTAGCCAGCCCTTTGGAAAAGGGCATTAAAATGTCCAAGTAATAGTAATTTGGTTTTGAAAGAAAAGAAAAATTGCCTGGTTTGATCGTCCGCTTGGAAGAAGCTTCTTAAGACACTTCCTCGATCGATTAAAAACTTGTTTGGTTGGGCCTTTGCTTCACCTACACTTTTTATTAGAAGAAAGAAAAACAAAGTGAAAAGTGGCAATATGATGTGGGAGTGAAAATTGTTTTGTTTTGCTTTGATTTGATCGTCGCCGTGGAAGATTCTTATGCACTTCCTAGTCAACAAGATATGCTTATATAAAATATTTGGAGCGACCAATCTCTCGATGTCTCTGTTACTATTTGCAACCTGGACCTGGAAGCTGGAGTTGTTTATTTGTTTGTGGCATCAATCGATCATAATGATGCTACGTATTGACCCATCCATATTTGTTTGACATAATGACATGCTTATATACTCTACTCCTAGTAGTAGTATATAATATTGGCGCGCGCGGGGCATGCACGCACGCACGCACGCTTCAAATATTAGCTGGCATTTTTTATTTTTGACTGAGTCGCGTCAGCGGGACGGGCGCCGCTTAACTGGTCACCACGTACCCACACTATAGTACATAGCTAACATAATTATTACGTACATAAAATATACTATGTGTTGCAACATACAGTTTACGAATTCCGATGCACCACCGACCGACCCGGCCCTTTGACATGCTTCATTCATTCTCTAGGTTCAGATCGATCTATGTGTTGACCACGTCCGCCCTTCCTTCCAACGTCCCGGCTGTTTGGTCTATACATACACTATTATCTTTTTTCTTCTTCTTTGTGTTGTTGATGGTGTATTGACGTAATTCGCTTGATCCACCAAGTGTTTTTCTCCCCGGGTTTGCTAAAATGTTTAAGGACCTGAAAAGGTTTCAAGCGTCCGGCACATTTTTCTACGAAGCGCGAGGCCGAGTCGTGCACGAGCAGGAGCCGACCACAGCCGGCGATAGTTCGGTCCGACACGATTTTCAGAAGCAAAACATGTGTGATATGGGGCACACGGTTCTGTCGGCTTAACTATGTGCGGTAAGTCGCAATAACACAAACGATTTCCAAACATTGACCGTGCGTGTTTGACGGAGCTAAATCTGGCAGATCTTGAGTAGGGGTCCTGAACTAAACATCTAGACACGATGGTAACAAGGACATAAGGTTTTAACCAGGTTCGGGCTCTCTAAAGATATAACACACTACATCCTGCTTGTGTTTATTGCTTTGGATTGGAGTACAAAGTATAGATAATCTACCCTAAGATTGTTGTGTTGTTCTACATACCTTACCCTTCGGTTTATAAAGATACCGACGGGAACATGTGTGAGATGCACGATCCGTCGCGCCAAATTTTCCCTTGGCTTATTAGCGAACGAACCGGGACACACTCTGCATCCGCAGTCATTGCATCAGGGCCCTCTCTTCTTCTGCTAGCTGCTGCGGGGGCCGTCGCCGTAGCTGGACAGGGTACCTGCAACAGTCGGCGCCCCTGTTGGGTGTGTTGGGCAGGATGGTGCTGCCTCGCATGGGCCTCGCCCCTCCCTACGCCGTCTGGCTGCGTGGGCCCATAGGGGGCCTGCGTGGTGGACTTGCCCATCCTAGCTTTGTGGAGCCAGGATGGCCACTGCGGATCGCCTCCCATCTGGGTCGGAGGTGATCAAGCGGCACGGCCCTGAGGATGGGTTGTGTCCCCTTTGTGTTGTTCCATAGATGGGGACATGTCTTCTTCTCGTGTCCGGTGGTGAGATTACTTTGGTGCTTTGTCTGTGAGGCTCTGAAGCCCAACTGGGAGGCCCCGAACCTGGTAGGGTTCCTTCAAACCTGGGCCAACCAGACCGGGAGGAGTAGATGCCTCTTCTTGCTTGTGTTCATGACGTTAGCTTGGACCTCGTGGACGACGCGTAACAAGAAGGTTATTGAGCAGGTCTTTCTTAGACGGGTCTTTGACTCTTATCTTCAAATTTATCGCATTTTTGAAGCACTCTCAGCCGCTATCTAGACAGAGGGATCGCGATCGGCTTGACCACATGATGGATGCGTTGACTGCTGCCGCCCGCTGTCTTGCCTCGCCGCAGGGCTCCTGAGCTACCGGCCACTTGGTGGGGTTTTTTTTTCTTTTATGATTTCGGGCGTGTTTGTGCTGATGCTCCAGCGGACTTTATTATTTCTTTTGCTGCATTTGAACTTGTTGTATGGATGTGGTGGCTGTTTTATTTATAAAGCGGGGCGCAAGCCCGTTTGAGATGGATCCAGCATCAGTGAATTTGAGCTAGAGCTATGGATGGAGCACAGAATATCAGTCGCCAATTCCATTCCATTCCATTCCATTCGCGCGTGTAGGGTGTAACTGGATCGACCGTAGCAGATGGAATCGTCAATCCATACCATGCTTTATTTATTTGCCTTGGATCACTTTCCTTCCCCTTGGCCTTGTGGTACGTGTCTGTCTGTCTGTCTGTCTGTCTGTCTGTCTGAAGTGTACTTATGCGCTGAGACAGCTTAAGTAATTGGCGATTAATCCATTGATTCTTTCGTTCCTGGATGTTGTACTGTATTACTCGTTACTACTACTACATGACTGAGACTCCCCTCAAAAAAAAAAAAAAAAACATGACTGAGACTGAGTGAGTGGTCATCATGTCAGATTTTTTCCAACTCACAGCAGTGGAAGAACTGCATCTGGATGCATGCAATGCATTCAGCCTATCTCTCATTGTTGATCGCTTTCAGTCGGTCAACTAAGTAAGTAGCAGCAATCTCTCGAATTCAGACTTACTACTATCAAAGTCCAGATTGTTTAGGCAACTAGGTATGATTCGTGCTTGCTCCAAAAATCCACCACCGCCACTGCATGCACACAAAGTTTTTTTTTTTTTTGAGGAAGTACCTGTGCATTATATCAAGCAAAGGATACAGCACACACGCAGACACCGCACGAAACATCGAGAGACAGGACACCTGTGAAGGCACAAACGCAAAAAGGACCCCAAGAAAAAGAAAATTACAAGAAAGTCCTCCTGGGTCCCCAAGCACCACCGCAACCATGGCCGTCGCCTCTCCTCGACGCCGCTAAGAGCCAGTCGAGAAAGAAGAAGACGTGCCGCCTGCGAACCAAGAACTGGAGGCACACCATCGCCGTCAAGCAGCTTTGTGAGTCGATAAAGCGCTCCGCCGCCGGCGAAGCTTCTACCCCTGTGGAACGTCGACCGGGGATCTTCCCCGTGTAGCTCCAGTCCCGGACCTGGCCGTCCCTGTCGACATCGACGAGACCAGCCACCAGACCCGCCACCTTCCGGCCTCGAGCCCAGCACCTGCACAAGCAACCAACTCGACACGCTCATGTACAGGTGGTGAGAACCACCGGCGCCAGCTGCCAGCAGCTCACCACACCACCCCCAGAACTCCCACGGCAAGAGCAGGAGCCATCTTGCCATGGCGAAGTAGGAGACGAGGGACAAAATCTCCCGCGGCCGGCCGCCGTCTCCGCTCCGACGACCAAACCTAGAGAACCTGCGCCCACTGAATCGACGGATCCGGGAGCAAACCACGCTGGAAGCCCGTCGGCTTCGCCGCACGCAACGACGCCGAGGTGGGGAAGAAACTCCAGCCGACTTATTCCACTGCACCGCCGCCACCGCCACCTTGCCGGCGCCGCAAAGGGAACCTACCCTACTATCTACACGCCTAAGGCTCAGATCCGGGGTCCCTCCACTCTCCCGCCGCCGAACCAGCGGCCGGAGAGGGAAGAGACCGCCGATCTGGCCGTCGGCGGAGCGAGGGACGAAGACGCCTGCCCTTTCGCCTCTCCTCGACACTGTAGCCGAGGAAAGGGTGGGATGCGCGTGGTGCTGTTTTTCTTCCTTGTTCTTTGCGTGCACACAGAGTTCAGTCTTCTTCTTACATACATACTTACGTTTCTTCGGTCCGTCCGTCGGAGGGACTTTTCCCCTTCAGTTTTTTTTGATTCGAGTACTAGTATGATGGGTGGCTCTCAAGATGCATGCATGGTGGGTGGCTCTCAAGATGATGATATCCGGTCGTGACTATCACTATGACCAGGGGAGTAGCTACCTAGATATTCGATCGTGGGTTGCTACGAAATCAAACAAATATCTAATCTAAAGAGTGAGTGCTGGCGTGTGACCGATCATCCTTGCCCGTGCTCGCGTCCAATGTGTTATGACCACGTTGGTGCCTGCCTACCAGCTCCTGTATGAAGAAGGATGGCAAGATTGGATTTTAGATCCCATCCTCGATGATGGTTGTCGTCCGACCCAACCTCCCAGGGTACGAAGAATGGCAAGATTGGGTTTTAGATCCCATCCTCGATGATGGTTGTCGTCCGACCCAACCTCCCAGGTTTTCTTGGGCTCTGTCGCACCCCGACCGTGGATGGGGACATTAGTGTGTCATGTTGTGTGCTCATCCATGTTTAATAAGCGGGGTCACGCGACCTAGCATGGCTGCCCGTGCAATTTTTTTTTTTGAAACGGAGGCAAAAGCTTTGCCTCATCCATTAAATAAGAGAGAATAGAGTTTGTTACAAGACACCGAAATACACGACATGCGGATGTCATGCATAGTCGTCATGGGAGAGCCACCATTGTGACTGCAGTCGATGAGCAATTGGTGCGTCGTCGTCGGAACCAACCATAGAGTAGAGGAATATAGGGCGGCGCCGTAGAAACCCTTGTTGTCGATTGATCTGTAGATGTTTAGATGGAAAGCTTGAATATCGGTTGACATGCTTGGTACGTGAAAACACAATCGATGGATGTACATATGCCAAGCATCCGGCGATTCTTTGGGTCGACCGAATACTGTTCAGCAGCTCAGCCGTTCGCCGTCTTTGCACGTACGACCCACAGCAGTAACAAATGCCCATAGGCGAAAGCACCTCGTCCGCTGTTATATACGTATACACACTCCACAAGCACCATGGATCCTCAACCTAGAGGGCGAAGGAAAGGACAACGTACCGTGAAGGTGCAGAGGAGACGACGCACAGCCCGACGACCGCAAAGCGCCTCCCGCACGGTTCCCCAACGAACCAGAAACAACCGCAGCAGAACCCGTTATACTGCCGCCATCGCCTCCTTTCAGCTCGCAATGATGGCCATCTGGGCAAAAATAGATGCCGCACCGATGCCGACCAGCACGAGGACCCACGAAGAAGCCCATGAAAACCTCTCCATTCGAGTGGAGCAAAGCGAGTGGAAGCTAGTGTGCTTCGTCAAGAAGAACACTAGAAGTAAAATTTACGTTCAGGTCCGTAGGCCACCTAGCATGACTACAAGCACTGGAACGGGTCGAAGGCGCGCCGCCGTCATCGCCCCTTCCTCGTCGGAGCCGGACAAACATTGTTGCGGTAGACAGTCATGAAGTCATCGTGCTAAGGCCTTATAGAACCAGCGCACCAGAACAGCAATCGCCGCCGATGAAGACAAGCGTACGTAGATCAGAAGGATCCAACTTACTGACACACAAACGTAGACGAATAAAGACCAGATCCAATCGGATCCACCGAAGAGAAACGCCGAGGGTATACGCACAAGGAAGGCAAGGGCGGGTAACAGGAGGAGAGGTATATATATATATATCGCCTGCTGCATTGCATACTTGCTCATCTGCATCTTTTCAGCCTACCTCTGTCGTTGTCAATCTTTTGAATACAGACTTGCAAAGTCCAGGTTACTACTCTACTTTTTTAGCCAACGTTTACGAACTTGCAGTTCTTGGTCCACCACCGCCACTGCATACAGAGTTTAGTCTGCGTATGTCTCTTTGGTTCATCGGAGATGCACTGCTACGTTTGCTTGACCTTTCCATTTCATTTTTTGGAGTGTATATATATATAGCTCTGCTCTTAAGACGATGATGATCAAAGTAAACGGTGAAAGTAACTACTAGCTCCGTTACCAGGTAGTTCAAACTAATTAAGTACAATGATAAATGTATTAAGAGCATCTACAACCGCGGACAACAAATTCGACCCCTCAAACACCCGCAGACGAGCCCGAGCGCGTCCGTTGACAGTGACCATTCAGGCCTCAAATTTGCTCATCTGCATCCGGATACGTCTTACTAGAAACCTTAAATCCATACAAAACCATGCAAACGATGAAATCCACGTACTACGTAGATCAATAACCTATACTACCCTAATCCTCGTCGGAGATGTCCACTATCTCCGTGCCCGGCTCTAGGTACATTGGGCGGCAGCCGCAGCTCTGGCTCCTCCGCGTCGGCCTCCACATCCATCTCCGCTTCGACCTCGTTGAAGAGCGCGTCGGTCGCCGCCCGTTCCTGCTGGATGAACTGCCAGTTGGCCTCCACATATGTCTCATCCTGGATGGACTCCAGGATGGCCTGCTGCTCCGCCATCTCGGCTGCTTGAGCGACCGCGAACTCCGCCTCCGCAGCCTCCATGTTGAAGCCCGGAGCCGGCGCCAGCTCCTCCTTCGACTGCTCCGCCTCGTCCTCCTCCGGATCCGTCACCTCCATCGGAGCCGGCTGCTGCTCCTCTCCCTCCTCCTCCTCCTCCTCCGGCTCCGATGAGTCCGGAGGCAGCCCGGCAGCGATGCCACCAAGACGCCGGCGAGCCAATGCAGCTGGGGTTGAAGCCGCCAAGACGCCGGCGAGCCAATGCAGCTGGAACGGACGCAGGACTCGCCAATTAACCAGATGAATGTGTGAATATGGAGCTAGGTGGAGTATCTATCTACATCTCGATCTTGTTCTTTTTGTACCAACCACTCTAACAAAAAGAAAAAGGAAAAAAGGTGCGTGCCGTAGCAGGAAAATGGCAGGCCTGTCCCGTAAAAACAAACAAAATTGTTTTCTTTGATTTGATCCTCCTTGCTCTGTCTGTCCATATGGAGGGAGGGAGGGAGACCAACCTCTCTCTGTCACTCTACTTAATCTGGATTTGTTTATTGAGATTGACCATTCCATCATTGTTGGCAGGCCTATCGCTTTCATGATTATACAAACAATTTTTTTTTGCGGTAATACATACAATAAAATAATGGCGCGCACAATTACAGTAGTTTGGTGGCATGAATCACACTCCGCTCGACTCCTCCACTGGATTGGATGTCACATTTTTCCCATCTCACAGTGGCAGTGCCATGCATCTTTCCTTTGAATTCAGAGTTACCTTCATACTAAGTCCAGATTGTATATTTATTTAGCTGACTACACTACATATGATTCCTGCTCGCTCGCTCGCTCGCATGAAAAGTCCACCACTGCACTGCACTATACTGCAGACACAGTTCAGTCTCTGTATGTTTATTTGTTTCTTGGGTCCATCTCATGTAGACTAGTGTGCAACCGGTGGTAACAACAACTACAGTACATTAGCAGCTCGTTCCATCGATAAGTTAGCAAAGTTATGCCATGGTGAAGTACAAATAATTCAAAACTATCAAAACAGTAATCACTGTCTATGTATCTCTGCATGTACACGTACTCCACTGTCGATTTCGGTATGTCTGTTCTGTTTGTCGCAACACAAGACAAAAAGCATAAGATAACCATGCATATTGTGCTCCGACTTTTTCAGAAATAATTGACTTTTTCCCCTTAAATGTTGGACGGAGTATATGAACCTCTGCTAGCTAGCTCTCCCACTTGCATGTACGTAGTAGTATGGCTTTGAACACCGACCTTGTAGAATCTTAATTTCTACTATTACCAGTCCAAGTCGTACATCTCTTTTGTGGTCAAACTAACTATCCTACATATATAGTCAAGGGAGGTCTTATTTCATCCATCCATTTTTTTTTCTTCTTCTAATAATAATATACTCCAATAGTAGGAGTTGCACACTCCATCACATCAGGCAAGGCTGATATATAGCGGCAGCTCAGGCAACGGGGTCATATGTCAACGCTATACGTACGTCAAATGAAACATCATTACACGGACGGATTCAAAATCCAAGACAGGTCGGCTAGGTCAAATCCACAAATATATATATATATATATATATATATATATATATATATATATATATATATATATACACTAGCCAGTTCTCTAGCATATATGGTGTCTGTCTTGCGTTCTAGCTTGGTCAAATTAATACTACCACAAGGAAGAGAAGCGAGTATTAGTGAAACGTTCTTCAGCTAATTTGTTTCTCATCCTGACAGAGATGCATGCGTAACAATCACCGACGACGTCTTAGAAAACATTAACAATCACCGACAACGTCTTAGAAAACATTAATAATCACCGTTCACGCTGTTATTACTCTCGCTGCAACAATCAATCCTTTTCACCACTCTAGTACGTTTGTTTCACGGGACACTTACACCGTCAGCAGATTCTCAAACGGTTACTTCATACAAGACCGAAACGCTACTCACAAATACTCTCTTCCACTCTTCGTTGGGACGATAACTATTGGGACACTTACATGAAGATGCTATAATACTCTGTGTGTCTTGCAAGCCATCAATAACCAAATAACAACACTTTGCATCTGCGTAGAACAAACCTGCAACCAAAAACGATTGCATGCGTTTTTGCTCAACCGGGCTGGAGGTAATGCAGGCAAACAAACTATGTGCAGAACATGATTTTTTTTGTCTGTTTTCACTCAGCTTGCCTGAGCCGGGCAACAGATGCAAAGTGCCCAAAATCCATACAGTCTACCAAACACCCCTCAAGTGAAAGTGAAAGGAGCTTCGTGAGGTGTGACCACCGGCGGAGCTTGGCGAGAGTGAGAGGGCCATATCGGCATCCAATAGCGCCTCCATGTGCACCATGCCCTCCAGCATACCCAACGTCGTTGCCACACTCTTGCCCCATCGCACGAGTCAGCGAGATCCCGACATCCACACACCACCGGTCCTGAAGGCCAGTTCGAGGCCTATGCATGTCCGGCAACGACAACAAGCTGCCCCGGACACGCACAGGCTATCCAACGAGACGGTGTGCGACACTGCCACGACGAGGGGCGGCTGTGGTACACGCGAACTGGGTGTCAAACCTTGTCGTGACAGTTCCTGGGGAGGAACAAGTGGTATGCCTACCTCGCCATTGCCTAGGGTGCATGGCTTTGCCAAGGTGGACCTCGAGTCCAGCACGGTGAAGGAGTTAGTTCCCTAGCGATGACTCCCAATGCTCTGACGATATGTCGTCCACGTTGCCGCGGCGCTCGTTGTGCACGAAGCAGCTCCGGTGCCATATGCGACGATTGACACTGCGATGAGATTGCACACAACGGCGCACGGTGGTGGCCTGACATTGCAAGTCAAGTGCTCGATAAATTGTCCTCTGCGGTGAGATATGATTAACGAAAGAAGATGATGTTGTTGTCGACTCTGCATGGAAATCGCTCTGCCTTGGTTGAGGGACGAAGTATATGTCGTTTCGAGAATTTTTTAAATTTTTTGGTTTGGAGGATTCAAAGGTGCAACTTGTCACATTCTAGGGTTGAGGGACGAAATCCCAACTTTGAGTTTTTGTCTACATGTAATCATGCATGCATGCATGCATTTTCCCAAATAATTAAGGTATATGCATGCACATTGTATTTATTTATTTTCTTGAAACGGCTGCATGCACATTATTGTGATCTCTCTGTTTTTTGCATGCAACCTGGATTTTGTTATTTTTGGCAGCAGTTAATCATTCATGCAGTGCAGGGAGATGGAGGGAGATTGTTTACATGCAAATATATTACTGACTCTACAAGTTTTTGTTCCTTTATACACTATATATGATTGAGAAAATGGTACTTACTATGCTGTTACACTTAACGAACCTGAGAACCTTTCTAATCCTTCCTTCTAGAAGAAGCATGACTAACGGCAACAACACAACAATTCGCTCGCGCGGCAACAAACCTGGGCTGCCCATCTATCTGTCCGTCCGTTCGATTCTTCTTCTGCCTACCTATGCGTCGCTCTGTCTGCTGTCGCCGGTGGCGTTGTCCCGGTGCCGTCGCCATCGCCATCGCCGGTGGTGTTACTGCTATTGCCGTTGAGGATGCAGAGGAGCTCGGTGAAGGCGCCGAGGATGTCCCTCAGCGTGTCGCTGTCGTTGATGGCGATGTACCACAAGAGGAGGTCGTGCATGCGCGCGCGGTCGGCGCCGCGGCGCGGGTCCAGCTCCAGCGCCTCCGCCATTTCCAGCATCGACTTGAGGAACTCGGCGCGGGGCGCGTCCGTCGACATCGTCACGCTCCGCACCGCCTCCGCGCCGTCAACGGTGGACCGGATCATGGGGCTGGGCACGCTGCACGTGCCGCCGTGGCAGGGAGCGGTGGCGTGCTCGTGCTCGGAGGACTCGACGATGGAGTTGGAGCGGCCGGGGGGCGCGAGGGAGAGGCGGCGGGACGCGATGGCGGAGGACAGGCCGCCGACGTCGGCCTGCGCGTCGGCGTCGTCGGGGTCGACCTCGTCGAGGAAGGCCGGGGACGAGGTGGAGGCGGAGGAGGGCGGCGAGACGGAGACAGAGGTGGAGGTGTAGCCGTCGTCGAAGGTAAGATTGAGGAGGCCCGACGGCGGTGACTTGGGGGGCCTCCGGCCGCCCACGACGGCGGGGAAGCAGCCCAGCATTGCGCGGCGGTCCGTGCTTCTTGGCATTTCTTCTTCTTCTTCTTCTTTGTCAATCTCAAATTAGAGGGAGGGATGGGAGGAGGAATGGCGTACGTACGTGGGTGTGAAGAAGAAGGAAGGCGTCTCTCCCTCCCTATAATTAGGCCATCGACTTTATCTATCTCTAATCTAAATCCCCGGCTAAGACAAGACAGATTGCAATCAACCGGAAAGCAAAGGCAAATTAGCAGCTATTTTTACGCTGAGTTTGTGCCGTTGGGATGTGCTTATTATTGCTGCTGAGATGAATTGGACGGCTGGGATGGCTCCACAGGGTTTTTTTTCTTCTTTTCATTTATGTATGGACTCTTTCTGAATTGATGGAATGAGATGGATATAGAGATATCATGGGTCATGCACCCACCCATGCAACGACGCATGCATGGATGAATCAACTCTCTCAAAGTTTTTTTTTATTCAAACTCTTCCAAAGTTGGAGAGGGAGAGAGTGCGTGTTTGTGTGAGAGGAAATAAAGAGCAATGGCTAGCGAATCGTTTTCCATACTCGCTGTTCGACATGCCACTAGAAGGTCCCCTCTTCCCCCATCGGATGCCGGCCGGGGAAGCCGAGAAAGAAAGCTCGAGGAGCGGTTGCGATTGGCGGCGTGCCTTCAGGGAGCGAGGTCGCCGGTGGCATATGTCGTCGATGGCGCGTGGACCAAGCTTTCCCGCAAAAGGTAAACAGAGTGACTTTGCTTCTCACCACCGACGACCTTGGGAGGGGGGCATCCGGAAGATTTTCTTTTTTACCGGAACCGGTACCAACCGGTCAAGCATCCACCGTTGGTGTCCTTTTGGGAATTTGTGCCCTTGGCTTGTGTATAAGAGAGATGAATGGGACGTGCTCCCGAGCTCAAATGCACCCTGATGAACAGTAAACTCAAAAATATAATGTAAAAATTCAAAAAAATCTGAATTTTTTTGTAATAAACTTTGACAAATGTTTTGTGTGCTTGCAAAATTTCGGAACGAAATAACATGCTTGAAAGTTGTGAAAAACAAATCGATACTCCAAAAATTCTAGTTTTGAAAACATTTTGGAGTGCTGATTTTTTTTTTGCCACAACTTCTAGAAATGTTATTTCGTTTTGCAAGCATACAAAACATTTGTCAAAGTTTACCATAAAACAAATTCAGAATTTTTTTTAAATTTGTTTACTATGTTTTTGATTTTACTGTTCACAAGGGTGCATTTGATCTCAGGATCAGAATAGGACTTTCGAGATGAATGCAAGTACTTGCGTCAGACGGTTTCAGCTTTTATAGAGGAGAGAGAGAGAGAGAGAGAGAGAGGGAGTGGAGAGAACGGTGCATGCATGCATTCTCTCACCCCCATACACTGGACATGCATTTTATTTTCATCCTCATATTTTTAATGATTCTTATCTTTTGAACCAAATGATCATTATTGAAACTTTTTATATATTTGAATTCGTGGTGCGAAGACCTTCAGAACAAGATCAATTTTTGATATATTTGAACTACATTTTTCATATATATTTCAGTTGTATTAAAAATTAGTTTCATAAAACATTAAAATGTTTCACTATTTCTTGGGAGTGATTTCTACGGTTTCGAACATTTTCACAAACTGGAATATGGAACTCACAAACACACTGAAATATCTTTCATATATTATGAAAAAAGAAGTTTCATAAATTTGTAACAATCAATTCCACAAGATTTTAACTGATTTGAAAACATCAATTTCACACATTTGAAAACACAGGTTTTAGTCATTGTGTAGAAAACTGTGATAAAAAGAAAATACCATGAGCATAGGTACATCAAGGCACTGGCGGAGCTACGTTGGGGCAAAACCCGGCTGTGGCCTGCCCAGCGTAGCACCAAATAGTGAAGATTGAGGGGCCCTTAATAGGAAAGTTATGAAGGTCAGCTTTAATCTGGCATGTTTGGCCCGCCCAAGGATTTTACCGTAGCTCCGCCACTACATCAAGGGGCGCTGATATGTCTCGCTTCACGCGAGATGAAGCGAGCGCTCGCTTCAAGTAGCGCCCATAATGGGTCGGCCCAGCGGGGACTGTGGGCATTTAGCATTTTTTTGCTTTTGTTATTTCACTTTTTGGCCTTCTATTTTTGCTTTTTTATATATTTTATATTTAGTAATATTCTAATTATATCTATAATAAAATCAGTTTACATACAGAAATGAAATATGTTAAACGCGCATATGAAAAATGTTAGACGTGTATAGAGAAAATATTTATCACGTATACGAAAAATGTATAAAAAAATAAAAACGTGAATGAAACAATTTGAACATGTATTTAAAAAATGTTAATCAAGCATTTAAAAAATAATAATTAATCAAGCATTTGAAAAAACGTTGAAGAAGTGTTTGAAAAATGTTAACCAAGCATTTGCAAAATATTAAATATGTATATAAATTTTTTTGACCATGTATTAAAAAAAATTAATTTTTTTGATCATGTATATAAAAATGTTAATCAAGCATTTGAAAAACTGTTGAACAAATATTTGAAAAATGTTAATCAAGCATTTGAAAAATGTTAAATGTGTATAGAAAAAATTGAACATGTATTTAGAAAATTATGGAAAAATTTGATCATGTACATAAAAATGCTAATCAAGAATTTAAAAAATGTTGAACAAGTATTTGAAAAATGTTAATCAAGCATTTGAAAAATGTTAAATGTGTTTAGAAAAAATGTTGACCGTGTGTTCAAAAAATGTTAATATAGCATTTAAAAAATGTTAATCAAGCATTTGAAAAATGTTAAATGTGCATAGAAAAAATATTGACCATGTATTAGAAAAATGTTAATCTTTGTATTTGAAAAATGTTAATCAAGCATTTGAAAATGTTTAAAATATGTATAAAAAAGTGGACCGTGTATTAAAAAATTGTTAATCTTATATTAAAAAATGTTAATCAAGCATTTGAAAAATAGTAAAAAATGTGTCTAGAAAAAATATCTGCCTTGTATTCAGAAAATGTTAAACTTGTATTTGTAAAATGTTAAACATGTATTAAAATATGCTGATGTATACAAAAAATGTAGAATGAAAACCAAAAGAAAGAAAGAAAAATGAAAATAAAAAAAGAAAGCAAAGGAAAAAAGAATTCGAAAAATAAAAGCAAAGAAACAAATGCAAAGAGAAACCAAAAAATGAAAACCAATAAAGAAAAAAAAAGTTAAAAACTGAAGAAAAAAAGAAGAAAAATTAGAAGGAAAAGAAAAATGGATAAAAACCATGATTGAAAGAAACAAAGAGAAACCAAAAGAAAAACAAAGTATAACAACGAAAAAAAGGAAAACCGGAGAAGAAATAAGAAAACGAAACAAAAAAGAAGAAAAAGAAAAAAGGAGAGAAAACAACAATACTCGGGTCTTTTTCCTCTAGTTGGTCGCGCCTCCTATCTTAACACGAACCCGACCTTGGCACAATGGCCAGAAGCACCACCCACCACCGAGGCCACCTGGGATCGATTCCTGAGAGCTCTCTTTGTCCTCTCTATTTCTCTTGTTTTAGATATATGCGCTAATGGGCCGGCCCTTTACTGTGGATGCTTCACAAGAGCTACTACCGTCTCGCTTAATGCGAGATATAGCTCTCGCGTACATCAAGTGGGCCGCCAGGGGCTTGGAGATGGGCCAGGGGAAGTCCCAGGGTGTCATAGGGCCATGAATTAGGTACGGCCACAAGTGGAATCCTTCCTTTCTCCCTTGCCTAGGAGCCATATGAAGGACAGCTAGACTAAAAAAGTCTTATATTTTGAGACGGAGGTAGTGGGAAGTAATGTAATCTTTGTGTTCTGATCGTCTCTCTTGTGGAAGCTTTGGTATGCATTTCCTCTTGACCAAACTCTGCCTCTGTATCTCGATGGATCATATATAATGAGAGATTGACCTGACCAATCCATGTTTGTTGTTCTTGACATGCACGATAATATTAGCGCGCTGCACGAGCGCCATGAAGATGCATAAAAGGAATTCCATCTTACAACAGTGAAAGAAAAGAAATCACTGCATGGTACGTGGAGCATCTGCTCCCGAGCTAAAATGCACCCTGATGAACAGTAAAATCAAAAAATAGTAAAAAAATCAAAAAGTTCTGATTTTTTTTTGGTAAACTTTGACAAATGTTTTGTATGGTTGCAAAATTTCAGCACGAAATTACATTCGTGTAAGGTGTGGGAAAAAAAACAAAATCGATGTTTCAAAAATGCTAGTTTTGAAAACATTTTGGAGTGCTGATATTTTTTTTTGCCACAACTTCTAGGAATGTCATTTTGTTCTGAAATTTTGCAGGCATACAAAACATTTGTCAAGGTTTACCATTTTTTTAGAGTTTACTGTTCATCAGGGCACATTTGAGCTCGGGATCAAAATAGGACTTTCGCACTGCCCGCATGCTTTCGGCCTACCTCTCATTCTCAATCGCTTTCAATCGGGCAATTACTAGTAATCCTTCCAATTCACACTTAGGTTGAGAGCTACGTAGCCAACCAAATGACTAGTGTTGAGTGAGTCTGTCTCTCTCCAATTCTCCATCTGTTTCTTCTGTCCATAGCTAGCTCCATCCGGTGCGTGCGTGCATGCAGATGCAGATGCAGTGGACCATCGATCATAGCAGCCACTCCATAGCATAGATGGCTTTGACGAAGACCATCTCTCTCTCCGCTCCCTTCTTCTTTTTGACAATTGTTCAGGCATGTCTGATTGAAGACCATCAAAATCATTGCATGGACGAATTCAAAGTCAAAACACAACAAGCTAATTAAGTCAACTCCACACCATATATATGTTTCTTTCTTGCTACCTTCTTGATCAAAGTAATAGTAATACTACAACACGGCGGAAGATAGAAACAGGTAGCTGTGAAACGTTCTTCGGTTTGTTTTTCATCTTGATTGACATATAAGCATGCATGCATGCATGAGTGAGAACAGTAGACATGCATGTGACTTTTTCTTCAACCGTTTTCTCCTCTCCTCGCGGCTAGGGCAAACTCTTCCCCCTCCAGCCTTTGCCGGCGAGGCCGTGGGTTCGCCTCCCCTCAGTCTGCCGCTCCGACGGCCGGTGGTGTGGGGAGGGGAATCCCAGTGCCTTCGCTCCAGCAAGTAGTTTAGATTAGGATTTTTAGTTGTCTTGCGGGCGGGCTTCGATCCTCCTTGAGTTGGTCAATATGGACGTAACGTAGTCGCCTGAAAGCTCAAACAAACTCATCTGAAGAACAAGTCGGAGCAAATTCGAACAATGCCTTCAACATTATCGCCTGCTGGTCGCTTAACTGGTGCAGTGCATCCCATATCAATTTACATCCATCACTCACACACGTTGGCCACACCACAATGGAAGAACACTCGAGTTTGTATTACAAGTTTTTTTTTTACACTAATTGGAAGACATACATACACATACAGTATATAGAGCAGCTGGTACAACACAGTCTCCGATGCACCCAGGCCGTCTGCATGCATGCATATCTGTCTTGTCTGCTGGTGATACAACACATTCGATCATGAAGTGAAGCCGGAGCTAGCTGGATCCAGGATCATCTCATCGTCCGGTGGGGTGTGCGATCTGGGAGAAGATGACGCTGTTGGCGATGTCCTCCTCGTCCATGTCCTCGCTGATGAGCGAGAGCGCCGCCGCGTTGGCCGCCAGGCTCTCCTCCATGGACGGCGGGGTGATGGTAAAGCTGCTGCTGTAGTCGTCTACCTCGGGCGGCTTCCCCCCGTTCTCGAAGGTGTCCTGCATCTGCAGCGCGAACTCGAGGTTCCACAGCACGTCGCCCATGGACGGCCGGTCCACGCCCTGGTCCGACAGGCACTTCTCCGCCGTCTCGGCGAACTTCTTGAGGCAGTCGGGCGCGATCTTCCCCTCCAGCACCGGGTCGATGATCTCCTCCAGGGTGCCCTTCCGCTGGCAGCTCAGCGCGTGGTCCGCCAGGCTCACCTGCTCCCGCGGCAGGCTCGGGTTCAGCGCCGGCCGCCCGCACAGCACCTCGAACATCACCACGCCGAACGAGTACACGTCCGACTTCTCCGTCAGCTTCTGCCGCCGGAAGTACTCCGGGTCCAGGTACCCGAAGCTGCCCTTCACCATGGTGCTCACGTGCGTCTGGTTCTGCACCGTCGGCCCCGTCTTGGAGAGGCCGAAGTCCGACACCTTGGCCACCCACTTGTCGTCGACCAGGATGTTGGTCGTCTTCACGTCGCGGTGGATGATGGTGTACTTGGCGCCCGTGTGGAGGTAGTGGAGCCCCCGGGCGGCGCCGATCACGATCTCCAGCCGCTGCTTCCACGGCAGCGGCGGCTTGCCGCTCTTGTACAGGTGCTCCCGCAGCGTGCCGTGCGCCATGTAGTCGTACACCAGGATCATCTCCCCGTTGTCCTCGCAGCACCCGATGAGGGACACCAGGTGCTTGTGCCGCAGCTTGGACAGCATCTCGATCTCCGTCTGGAACTCCAGCACCCCCTGCTCCGACGACGGGTTGCTCCGCTTGATGGCCACCTTGGTGTCGCCGTCCACCACGCCCCGGTACACCTTGCCGAACCCGCCCACGCCGATCACCAGCGACTCGTCGAACCCCTTGGTCGCCGACTTTATCTCCTGGAACGAGAAGTGCCGGCACATGGCCGTGATGTTGGGGTTCAGCGTCATCGCGCTCTTGCCGCCCGACGACTTGCTCACGCTCGTCTGCGAGTTGCCGCCGTACACCGGCAGCCACCCGGAGGAGGAGTGCGACCGGCTGGTGCTCAGCTCCTTTCTCTTCTTGCTCTGGTACGCCACGAAGCAGACGGCCGCGACGAGCCCGAATGCGGCGGCGCCGCCCGCGGCCCCGCCGATGAGCGCCCCGACGTTGCTCGGCTTCTCCCTGAACTGGCCGTTCACGCCCTCCAGCTCGGCTTCCGCGAGCATTTTAGAAATGTCGGGGTTTGGGCCGGCCAGGTTGCCGGAGCCGTCGCTCATCTTGAAGATCTCGAGGCCGTTGAGGAAAGCGTTGGTGAACTGTGGATTAGAGCTGTCGTCGGGGTGCAGCGCGAGCCAGAGGATATTGTCGGTGCCGGCCGGAGCGGCAGGCATGAACACGCCGTAGTCCTTGAACACCGGCACGCCTTTGCCGGGATCATCAGGGTCCTTCATCTTGGCCCAGGCGACGATGTCTGCGCTGCCAGTGGTGGTGGCCGTCTTGTTGTTGACGAAGATTTTGAAGACCACCTGGTTGATCTTGTCCTCGAGGAGCGAGCAGAAGTGGAGGCGGAGGAGGTAGGTGAAGTTGCCGTCCACCTCGAACACCCAGGTGAGGTTGTTGACCTTGTTGGTGTTGCCATCGCGGCCCATGTGGCGGCTGGTGTCGTAGACGGTGACGGGCGCGACGTACTCGTCGGCGGGGGTCGGGTACTTGATGGGGACCGTGTCGTTGGCCTCGTAGGTGACGCCCGTGGCGGCGCCGTAGACGTAGGGCGTGTCGGTGAACCACTCGCGGGACAGGCCGGAGTCGTTGGCGGGCGGGATGTAGGAGCCGCCGACGCTGAGCCGGTACATGGTCTGCAGGTTGCTGGCGCTGGCGTCGAGGGTCTGGTCGTCCAGGCCGACGAGTTGGGCCGGGTCGCCGAAGAAGCTGGGCATGGAGATGATCTCGATGCCGTTGACGAAGGCGTAGGAGGCGTTGTTCATGGCGGTGGGCGTGAATTTGAGGGAGAGCGAGGCGGTGGCGGAGGGAGGGAGGGAGAACTCGCGCACGATGTAGGCCTGGGTGAGGGCCTTGGCGGTGATGTAGACGCTGAAGTTGCGGAGCAGCGTGACACCGGTGGAGGTGGTGACGGAGAAGAAGAAGTGGTCGGCGGGGATGTCGTGGTACGCCGCCGGGTAGAAGTGGAGGCGCACCCAGTGGCGGTCGGCGTCGGACACGGGGAAGATGTAGGCGGTCTCCTTGGGGAAGACACGCGCCGACATGTAGGGCACGGGGGACGGGAGGGAGGGGTCCGACACGTCGGCGGTGCCCATGATGGAGGACTTGCCCCCGTCGGGGAGCCACTTGCTGTCCTTGTCGGTGGTCCACTTCCTGCCGTCCTCGTCCTGGCCGTCCTTGTCCGACCCGCAGTTAACCAGAATGGAGTCCGTCGGCTTGTACTTGTCGGCGCCGACCAACACGGACACCGCCGCCACCGCCACCGCCAAGAGGACGGAGACGCCTCGGGCTCGGGCTCGGGCGGCCGCCATGATGGACGTACGACGTGCCGAGCAATCACGCACGGCAATGGATGGATGTTGTGTTCTTTGAGGTGGCAACTTACTTTTAAATTTAATGGGTGGATGGATGGATGGATGGATGATGAGGAGGGAGAAGAAGAGAGGAGGTGGGACGTTCCTTCCCCTCTCTGCTGCGTTCTCCTCCTGCTCCTGGAAGGGAGGCGATGGTTGTTCGGGGGGGAAAAGAAAACCTAAGCTAAGCTAGGGGAAGGCCGGAGGGAGGGAGCTTGACCAACGACGGGCGTTGAGGACGGACATGCATGCATGCAGCAGGCAGGGCAGGGCAGGAGCGTTTTGGCGCCAACGGCTGCATGCCATGCCATGCATGTCTCTGTGTGTGTGTGTTGGTGGTTTCACTTAATTTGGCAGGCAGGCAGGCACTTGCAAGCCATGCATCATCTCTGGCTCACCGCATGCTTAGGAGAGGATCCTCTTTTAGACCATGCCCCATGCAACACAAGCCATATCTAAGTCTGAATTCTGAATTTGGGTCAGTCGATTTCTTGGTGGTTGATTCTTACTCTGAGTTTTTTTCCTGGCTAGTGTTGTTTTTTTTTGGGCCCCACATTTGGGTCAATCGATTTGCTTTTGGGCCGAGCCCACGACCCGTTAAGCTTCCCCCGCCCGTTATCGATCTTTGAGCCCACGCCCACCCAACGAGAGACCGGCCGACGCGTCAGGTTATATAAGTATATAATACTAAAGCGGGAAGGATTCCTTTTTTCTGATTTTTTTTTAATGATTGCTGTTCATTTTCCGTCGCTATCAGCGAACAGTAGCAACGAACAACAGCACTATGTATGAACAGTAATCATTTGTGAACAGTAAGCACCTATGAACGGTTCCATATATGAACAGTAACCGTCTGTAAACTGTACGCATGGGTGAACAGTTATTTCGGATGAACAGTCTGTTGTTTGAACAGTGCTCTGACTAATCTGATTTTCTCCCCTTACTTCTTTTAGCTTTCACCGAAGAAAAAATACGCATGTTTTTTAAAAAAAACTGGGATATTTTTCACATATCATTTCTCTCCCATTCCTCCACCCTCACGTCCTTATATAGAGAGTTAGGATTTAGAATTTTCTATACATCATTTCTCAACACCGGCGTACCGATGCACAGTCGCCTTAATCGTCTCTTGATCATTTCCGATGATAGTGCTGCCAGGGCACAAAAACAGTAAGCTGGAACTGTATATTCGCATGAACAGCAATCCGTGAGAAAAATAAGTTTTGACCGATTACTGCCCATTTTTACAACACAATAACAGTTAAAAGTGTACTAACAAATATCCGAACAAAAACCGAAACATTATCCGAATAAACTCAGAACTACTAACCGAAACAATAGTCCAAATAAACCGAAACAACAACCCCGAATAACCCGGAGCAATAAAACCAGCGAAACGGAACAACACCGGAATAAACCGAAAACATTAATCCACCCGAACCATAAACCGAAACAGTATCTACTAACAAATACCCAAACAAAAACCGAACATTATCCGAATAAACCCAGGACTACTAACCGAAACAATAGCCCAAATAAACTGAAACAACAACTCTGAATAATCCAGAGCAATAAAACCAGTAAAACGGAACAACACCTAAATAAACCAAAAACATTAACCCACACGAACCATAAAACCGAAACAGTAACCGAATTTTAAACCAAAACAATACATCTGAATAAACCGGAACAAAAAAAACAGCACTATGCATTTACGTGAACAGAAATCCAGAAGAACTATAAAAAAAATCCAAAGGAGCTAGGGCTCCTCCTCTCTCGACCCGGAACAGTAAAACAAGTGAAACGGACCAATACCGGAATAAATCGAAAACATTAACCCACCCAAATCATAAACCGAAACAGTACCTGAATTGTAATCCAGAACAATACACCCGAATAAACCGGAACAATAAAGACCGTAAACCAGCACTATGCATTCACGTGGACAATAATCCAAAAGAAATAACCCAAAAAATAAAAATACATGTTGTTTTCTTACTCATTTCGATAAAATACAGACGAAATCGGTCACGGGCGCGGCGTGTGCCGCGCTTCTTCAGCGCTAGTCTTTCATTTATCAGTGCAGTGGCACGGGTCGCCTCTCTCTTCTTCTCCTTCCCTGTCGCTATGGTTTGTGATTCCTTGCACTCCACCCCCCCTTTGATTTTTGTATTTAATTTGTGCGGACTTGTGTGCTTGCTCGCCGCTAGCGAACGCTCTGGAAGTCTGTGCCCTCCCTACGCATCGGTGACCCTGAACACATTTGAACAGTGGGCCTGAGGCTGCCCTTGTCCATGCTTCAACAAGGAGCACCGCCTTTATCGCGCAAAGTCATATCCTCTCACACATGAGTAATTTATTTATTCCTCCTTTGTTTCCATCTTCTATCTTCAACTGTATTTTGACATCTAAAGAGTGCCAGGATTACAGACATGTATCATCGTCATTACAAATCATATCGTTGCTACTACATGTTTTTGTATCTTGGTCATATGTTGTCCTCCTTGGTCATGTCTATTTTATTTTTCTCATCTTGCGTTAGCTGCCTGGTAGGATAAAAATGCACAATGTGTTGTTTCTGTGGCAGCAAGAGGAAGGGGAGCCTTAGCGCATCAGTAAAGTTGTTGCCTTACCATAAGGTCATGGGTTCGAGTCCTGAAAACAGCCTCTTGCATAAATGTAGGAAAAAGCTGCGTAATAGACCCATAGTGGTCAGATCCTTCCCCGGACACTGCACAAGCGGGAGCTACATGCACCGAGCTGCCCTGTGGCTGCAAGAATGATTGGCGGTGTCTCAAATGTGCTTTGTCTAGTCATGCTCTCGAGGACTCCCCAAATTAAAGCCACGCGACCATGTTGCAATTAGCATCGCCCGCAATCGAGCAGGTCAAGTTGAAAAGGAAAGTATCTAAAGTTATTCTTCAACTAAATCGGGCTCTAAGGACCCGTTATCTCTGATCTGAGCCCCCTTGTCAAAATCAAACCCAGTTGCGGTGTTATTGGGTATATATGGAGAGTCGGATTCATTTCACTCACAGATCCAAATGGAAGTTGAATCTCCGTTTCTAGGAATCCAAAAGGTGTACTTGCAACATGGCCAAATGAACATGTTTCTAAGTGAATGAATGCCCATTATTTTTATTTCAAAAATAAAAATTCACACGACAACTGCTACTGTACTTTTTATTTCAAAAAGAAAAAAGAAAACATGTCCTCCACATTATTTCTTTTGTTGGAAGGAATCACAAAATAAAGCTGAATCTGTTATGTGCAACCTTGCTTGCATGAATCGAGTGTATGATAGCAGACATTGGTGAGATCGCAACAGTAGCACAAGTCATGATAATAACAGGGGTCACCCTGTTTTTATGGACGCACAACCCGTATGGTAAGCTGATCTTCTCCTTACCACCACCATTATCCCCACCATCATCATTCCTTAAGACCTTATTCTACCATCTTTTTGCTTATTCTGCCAACAAAACAGAACCAACTAGTCTAATGCAGCGAACTGCGGAGAAAAACAAAGAGCCCCCCCCCCACTCGCCCACTCCACCACACCCCGACCCAACTGCACACCACCCCGACCCCAATCCCCCTCACCTTCTTCCGCCTTCGTCGGCCGGCCACCGTCCACCGACCGGCCTCCCCCCGCCCCGAACCTACCCCGCCGACATCTCCCCAAGCCACGGCGGCCTCCCTCGCAGTGCCCTGCCCCGCGCAATGGCGGCCACCTCCCAAGCGCCACCGGTCGTCCTCCATAGCGATCCGGCCACCGGCCAATGGATCCTACCAGATCCGGCCGCCACGAGCCTCGGGCGCGCCCATCACCACCGGATCAGGCCGCCGGGCAGCGCCCTGCTCCTACTCTTCCTCCGGCCGGCCGAATCGGCTTCCCGCGCCCTCCCCATCCCCTCTGCCTTCCTCCCCGGGATGGATCCAGGTGAGGTCGACGGTCGCCGTCGCGCCTCCTTCCCATTCCGTCAATAGAGGTGACAGCACCCCTCTCCTCTATCTCCAGCAGCTGCAGCTGCCTTCCCCTGCCGTGCTGGGCTACTGGTTCTTACTGGCAGAGGTGGGAGCCTCCCCTTTGTCCCCTCCTCCTCCACCTCACCCTCTCATCCGACCATGGGCCGCGGGGGGCTGTCCGATGACCTCCTCTTCTACATGGTTTCTGCTCCCCAGCTTATCCTCTGCATCCCACTGCCAGCCAAAAAAACTTGAGTGAACTGCAGCGGAGACGGCAGCACATCAGCGAGCGGATCTGGAAGGCGATGCCCCCTTGTGCCAAATGCATGGTGAAGCCCCCCTTGCAGTTTGCGGTATGTAGGCATGAAGTACGGTAGGCGCGTGCATGCAGTCCGGCGAGGTAGCGCGTGCAGTGCTCGGCCACCAGTGCCATTGCACTGCATCCGGATCCCTCGAACAGTGCACTGCCTGCCCTCGTGCTGTTCATCCAACTGAACATGGTGCGGGATGACAAAGGGTAGCGGAGGGGCTGGATCTAAGGCTCTGGGGGAGGGACGACAGTTGCATCATCGTAATGGATCTCGACTCCGAAGTGCTCTGCGGGAGTGCGGTTCTTTGGTTCTTCTGTTGATTCGTCGCGGTTCTCTAGTTCTTCCGTTGCAGTTCGGTTCTCTGATTCTTCAGTTGCTATTCAGTAAACTGTTTCTGCTTTCAAAAAATGTGTTTTTGGGCTGCAGTGCAGTTTGTGGCTCCGTTGTATATCGCGTGCAATTCATCTCTGTGATCCTGTGGTGATCAGATGTACTGGATGGTTGTTTTTTAGATGTTCGAGTGTGCGAGCATATCAGAAGTTCGTTTCCGCTACCTGGGCGGTTCATTGAGGATATTTTTGAACTATATTGTACAACAAAAAATGCCCGACTGTTCAGTAAAACTATAGGGTACCTCGTTCTAATTTGTTTTTTAGACATGCAGTCCACTCACTATTTTTTTCTGTTCATTTTTGTTGTTTAAAGTCAACTATGTCCAAAGATGCAGATCTCTACTTGGTGCCATTCAAAAAATGGGTGCTGCTAGTGAAAGTTTGGGTACATGCCTGGGCATGGAAATTGACCCCTTCGACATGCAGTTCGCTGTGGAAGGAAGTAATGGACCCAATTGCTTTTCAATTTTAGTTTTCAAGGATTTTTCGCAAAAGATTAGGACCCTATTTGTATTTGTTAAGAAAAATCAGTGCAGTTCATTTTGTAGTGAGTCAAGTGGTTCACTCTGTAAAACAAAATTGTCGGGAAAAAGTATGAAGTTCGCTACTCTCGTGTGTGTGGTTCGCTACTCTCGTCTGTGCGGTTCGCTACGTACTCTCGTCTCCTGTAGTGCAAAACACACGAGAAAAATGATGTCAAAAAACGGCGGTTCACTTTGATTCGCTTCGAGGTTCACTTCCCCTCATGTGGTTCAGTACTCTCGTGGCCTCGCAATTCAGATTGCAAGGAGAGAAAAATGGTGTAAAGAAAGTTAGAAAAAAGACA
Source organism: Elymus sibiricus (assembly GCA_039707655.1). Taxonomy (NCBI): domain Eukaryota; kingdom Viridiplantae; phylum Streptophyta; class Magnoliopsida; order Poales; family Poaceae; genus Elymus; species Elymus sibiricus. The sequence goes on along the minus strand of CM077670.1, from coordinate 1,218,445 downwards.
AAAACTCATGCGGTTCACTTTTGGTAGTGTTGCGATTCACTTACTCCCAATGTGAAGTGCAGAAAAATATTACGGAAACGACAAAAAAAGTAATGCGGTTCACTTCTCGATAGTGTTGCGGTTCACTTACGCCCGATATGAACCGCATTCCACTTCCTCGTCTGGGAAAATTTACGTCTCACAAAAAAGAAACCATGCAGTTCTCTTGCCAGTCTGATGCAGTGCGGTTTTCAATCTGAACCAGTGCGGTCTTCTGTCCGGTGCGGTTCACTCGTCGATTTTGGTGTCGCGAAAAACAGAGTGTCCGCATTTCGGTAAAATCAAAACTGCTTTTAACCCGTAATAAATTAGAGAGAGTGTTCTACATGAAAAAGTTGCGCCTCGCCGATATCTTTCCAACGGCGTATCATTTGAACCATTCCGACCAGCGGTTTGTAAAAATTCACGAAAAAACTGCCGCTGCCACTCGTCGTCCGCCGCACCATTTTCAAAATTAATTTAAAACCGTAAGAAATCTCAAAATAATTTCTACATATGAAAGTTGCGCCTCATCTGTAGCTTTCCAACGGCGTATCACACGCCTCATTTCGACAAACTGTTAAAAAACTGGAGCGAAAACAGTACCGAAAATTTGCAAAAATTTTAAAAAATAGAATTCCGCGATTTAGTAAATTTGAAACTGCTCTTAAACCGTAAGGAATTAGAGAAAATAATATATATGAAAAGTTGCGCCTCGACGATATCTTTCCAACGGCGTATCATTTGCTTCATTCCGACAAGCGGTTTGCGAAAATACGCGAAAATACGCTCGTTGCCACTCGTCGGGCGCCCACCATTTTCGAAACTGCTCTTAAACCGCGAGGAATCTCGAAAAGTGTTCAACATGGCGAAGTTGCGCCTAATCCATAGCTTTCCAACGGTATATTACACGCCTCGTTCCGACAAATGGTTTAAAAACTGGAGCGAAAACAGTACCAAAAAACACCGCGTGCAGTTTTTTACGACGAGAAGTTCACTAGTCTCTGTATTGCAGTAACTTTACTTTAGAAGTGCAGTGCCCTCGCGTTGAGCGTGCAGTTCGGAAGTGCGGGCAGAATAACTATTCTGCCAATATTGGCAGAATAACTATATATATATATATATAGGACTACTTTTCTGTACTCCTGAGAGTATTGAAAGAACATGCGCTGCCCCCATGTTTGGTTTTGGTAATTGATGACAATCCCTATGGACTAATGGTTGCCTTGAGTTATATTTGAAGGATTTGTCCATAGGCTTTGCTTGTAGACCATATGTTGGTCTCAAGGTGATTTGAAGAAGAATATGAGTTGACCAAGGTACTATTCAAGGATTTATCCAAAGATTGGTCATGTGAGAGATGAGCCTATTGCAAGCATATCTTGAAAAAGAAGATTGTGTGGACATTCATGTCTACCTTCAAGACATCATCTTAATGAAGAGAATTGGAAAGATTCAAGGTTGATCAAGACTAAATATGAATAGTGATTCAAGTTGATCAACACACAAAGCGTAGAAGATGTATCGAGTGGGATCAAGTGATCTCACGGTATGGTAAGCATTGTCCATTACGCTTTGTGTACTAACTCATGGTCTACGTGAGAGTTCTATGTGGGGTTAGGTATGTGTCCATGGGGTTGCGTCAAGAGGAAGATCTCATTCAACCCATGGAGGATGACATCAAGTGGTGATCGTCATCAAGATTGCGGTGTGCAAGTTCAAGTGGAGCATCGCGAAGAGATCACATGCTTGAAGCTTGCCGTCCATTGTGGTGACAATGGACTTGTGAAGATGTGCCGAAGAGTGGCTCACCCATAGTGGAGTATGGGGGAGCAATCAACTAGTCTTCATCGAGCCGGCGCAATCAAGAAAGGTGGTCCAACTTGAGGAGGTCAAGATCGTCATCATCTAGCTCAAGTGGACTATGCACAAGGCAAAGGTTTGCCCTTGATAGGTTTTCTATTTAACCGGTCTCATGGTGGTAGTTGGGAGACCGGGTTATAGGATCGATAGCCGTACTATCAAGGGGGGCTCTCAAGTGAGTAGCTTGATCGTTTCGTTCGTAGAGAGCTCAAACCATTGCATCCTTGCATCATCTTTCTTGGTTCTTGTTTGGTGTTTCTCTTTGTGAGTTTTTGAGCTTGTGGTCATCTTCATGACAAGCTCGAGTTCATCGAAAACGGAGTTCATATATGCATCTTCTATGATGTTTTCGATGTTGGAGTTTATGCCGGTTCTTCATTCATAGAGGTTTCTCATCTCTATAACTTAGGCATATCTCCCCTGTCGCTGTTGGATAGTATTTGTCGTCATCTACCCAACAAGCTTGAGTTTGCCCTATTCGGAGTTCATTTGCAGAAGTTATGGCAGTTTCAGTCTCTGGACAGTTTTTTCAGTGCTCAGGCGGTAGTACCGCTCGGTACCACGGTAGAACCGCTTAGGCGGTACTTCCGCTATGGACTACCGTTGCTACTACCGCCTGGGAAATCCGTGTTGTGCTCGTTTCTGTTGCTCGTTTCCATTTCTCGGTAGTAGCCCGGTAGTAGTACGATAGTACCGCTACGGCGGTACTGCCGCTCTTACTTCCGCGGCCAGTACCGCTTGGAAGTTTGCATCTGTGCTTGTCTCTGTTGCTCAGGTGTAAATAGCGGATGTAGGGCGGTAGTAGGGCGGTAGTACCGCTTGGGCGGTACTTCCGCTGACTACTACCGCGCTAGTACCGCTTGGAGTTTTTGCTCCGTGCTCGAATCGGTTGCCCAATTTGCCTAAGCGGTAGTAGAGCGGATGTAGGGCGGTAGTACCGCTCCTGCGGTACTTCCGGCCCTACTTCACTCCACCTCCGTAGTTCCCTCTGGTACCAGCACTCGTCACGGTAGCACCGTGAGAGGGAGCGGTAGTACCGCTCCGGCGGCACTACCGGCCTCTGTTCTATGAACTGCTGTGTATTGATTCCGGAACTACCGCCCAAGCGGTAGTACCGCTCCTTGGAGCGGTAGTACCGCTGAGTGCGGTCTGCGGGCAGATAACGGTTGGATTTTTCCCCACCTATAAAAGGGGGTCTTCTTCCCCATTGGACCTTATCCTTCTAGCTCGTATTTGCCCCCCATTGTTAACCTTCTTCGAGCTTGCTATCTCTCAATCCCTCCAATGATTCTTGCTAGTTCTTGAGGGAAAAGAGAGAGGAGATCTAGATCTACGTTTCCACCAATCACCTTCTCCTCTAAGTGAGGGGAACCCCTTGGATCTAGATCTTGGAGTTCTTCGTGTTCTTCTTCGTTCTTCCTCTCATTTTCCTCCCTAGCATTAGTTGCTTTGGTGGGATTTGGGAGAGAAGGACTTGGGCACTCCGTGTGCCCTTGCCATTGCATTTGGTGCATAGGTTTGAGTTCTCCACGGTGATACGTGGAAGTGAGAAGTTGAGAAGCTTATTACTCTTGGGTGTTTGAGCACCCTTGAGCTTGTTCCTCTTGGGTGCTTTGGCGCCCTAGACGGTTGGTGGTGCCTCGGAGCTCAATTATTGTGGTGCAAAGCTCCGGGCATGCTTCGGGGTCTCCAATTAGGTTGTGGAGATTGCCCCGAGCATTTGAGGTCACCTCGGAGCCACAATCCATTGTGGTGAAGCTTCGTGGTGTTGTTGGGAGCCTCCAATTAAGTTGTGGAGTTTGCCCCAACCTTGTTTGTACGGGTTCGGTGACCGTCCTCAAGGGTCCCTTAGTGGAATCACGACATCTTGCATTGTGCGAGGGCGTGAGGAGATTACGGTGGCCCTAGTGGCTTCTTGGGGAGCATTGTGCCTCCACACCGCTCCAAACGGAGATTAGCATCCGCAAGGGTGTGAACTTCGGGATACATCGTCGTCTCCACGTGCCTCGGTTATCTCTTACCCGAGCCCTTTACTTATGCATTTTACTTTGTGATAGCCATATTGTTTCTTGTTATATATCTTGCTATCACTTAGTTGCTTATCTTGCTTAGCATAAGTTGTTGGTGCACATAGGTGAGCCTAGTCGATTTAGGTTTTGTACTTGACAAATTAAACGCTAGTTTTATTCCGCACACCCCCCCTCTAGGTGATATCCACGATCTTTCAAGTATGTACTCTCATCTTCAATATACCTCGTATACACATTGATTATACCTCTTTATCATTCTCAATATACTTTATTAAATATTCTAAGATACTCCAAAATGAGTTTTGTGGAAAAAATATCATTTGCGACGTACTTTTTGTAATATATCTTTTTCACATACGAACAAATCAGCATGTACGTAAACCTTTACAAATATGTAGACTCACATGAATTTTTTTATGAAACTCATTTTGAGGTATATAGTAATTATTAATGAAGTATATTAAAAATAATAAAGATGTATAAATGATTCATCTATGTGGTATATGAGGAGTGGGAGTACGTACTCCCAGGAGTACATAGCCATTTTCCTAAGAGATCAGATCGTATTCATTATCGGATTGAAAAGGCATACGATCAAGAAATGACTAGCAAGCAGCAGCTTACATACACTGTGTGGTAGTAGCCCAGGCGACGAGAAGGATAACAAGAGACAGCAGCACTGGCGCACGCATGGCTTAATTATTAACAGCAAGGAAGGAAGGAAGGAAGGAGATTTACAGCAAAAACTAGGACGAGATGATTCCTCCATCCAGTGGCGAATCTAGCATGACAATGGAGGATAGGCTCAAAACATCAAATACTCAACCTAATTAGCAAATGTGTTGCAATTGTTGCATGTAAAGCACCTCGATGTAATTGTCATATGGTATATTTAGCCGAAATAGGATTTTGGAGGGTAGGCTTCAGCCTATTGAAGCCCCCCTACTAAAATCGCCACTGCCTCCATCCACACATAATCCTTGCTGTATATATAGACATGCATATATACAGCAATAAGGCCGGAGGGAGAGAGCATTCCCATTCCATTCCCTTGCAAAAACATCAATCATTCATTGATATAATAATCACCACCAGACTGGATTTGCATCATCATTCATATCCTTCTATACTTAGTTATTCTCCTGCTAATTTATCTCTTTTTTTTGGAAAAAAAATTCCAAAACACGTTGGCGAAACATGAATGCGGGCTGTCAAGTTATTATTAATTACCATGCAAAAAAAGTTATTATTATTATTACTCCCGCAAAAAAAAGTTATTATTAATTATATTAGGTGGATTATCACCTTCTATTTCCTACCCGTCTTAATTTCCAAATTGTATGTACTACTGTAGTACTATTTCTCAAGTTCTTAAGGCGAGAGACATGTGTAGCTTGATTACTACGTCCATGGTTTAGTAGCTTATAATTCCGATTGTCAAGTTATTATTAGCTGGGCGCCGGTCGACCGGCCCAACTTTAGGCCGGTTGCTCCGGCAGCGTACACATCGAGCAAATCAGAACCGCACCATCTCCTTCCTTCCTCCCCTCAGCCTTCCTCCCCTGATACACGTCTTTCCAAATTGTATGTACTAGTACTGTTTCTCAAGTTATTTTTTTTCGGGTGGTTTCTCAAGTTATTATTAGCTCATACTTTTGCTCCCCCACAGCCACAGGCTGGCTATAAATAACTTTCCGCTTGTGTAACATCAACAGTAACGTCAACGATTGTTAAGCCTGACAGATGCAGACGTGTTTGTACTAGGGCAAGCAAAGTTGAGAGAAATTGTAGCAACAGCATCTTGGTATTTATGGTGGGAATATCGGAAATTCACACATGATGAGCAAACCCAGACGCCGGACCAGATTTGTCTTGCTGTGAGAGCGTTAGCTGCAAACTTCACCCTCGCATGTAATCCGAAGGCCCGCGTGAGAAGTGGGGGTTGGACAAAACCAAGAAACGGATATGTGAAGCTGAACGTCGACGCTAGTTTCAACGAGGATACGCTACAGGGTTCAGTTGGTGCAGTTATCAGAGACAGTTCGGGTGCTTTTGTAGCAGCGGCGAACGAGATATTGGATGTCTGTTTCGATGCTTTTACAGCGGAAAGCCATAGGGCTGAGATTTGGATTTAACCTGGCCCGCACAGTTGGATGCAACCGGCTTGAAGTCTGAGGTTATAATTACAATGCAAGAAGGATCTTCTTCCTCGGTGGCAAGTGCAGTCTTTGATGACTGTCAATTCATGGCGCTAGATTTTTCGCATGTAATCTATGAGCACTGTAATAGAGATGAGAATCAAGTAGCACATGAACTGGCTAAGTTAGCCAGATTAGCTCCTCCTAGAGTCTGGATGGATGATGCCCCTAATGGGATTATCCCTTTTATAGTAAAAGATGCCACCATTCTTATAAGTGAATAAAGGAGGAGTAAATTTTTCAACCAAAAAAACAGTAACATCAACGATATTACAGAGGCGAAAAAGTATCAATTATCTGTCCTAATAATAACACATGGTATTTTGAAATGTATCAACCAATTTGTATCAACGAATAAAGCGAACATTAAGATTCCTATGCGATGTAAGAAAACAATACTAGGACCATTATTCTTTTTTTTTAACACAGTACAATAATTCAGCATTTTAAAATGTATTTTTTTTGTTTAAATAAATGAATAATGGCCTCGCGAGCCAACCTGTGGTTGGATGGTTAGGAGAACAGTGGTATCCCCTATCCACCAGGGTTCAAGTTCTAGACTAGACATTGGTGCTCACATTCTCCTGGATTTATTTCAGGCTTTCCGACGATATTCGTTTAATGGGAGGAGACGCTCTCGTCGTCAAGGAGGCTATGCCGGCTCGGTCTCTATAGTTGTATGTCCTCTATAGGATCACAAAAGTATAGGAATTTGTATGAGAGAGTGTTGGGCACCGTGCGGAAAACAGAAGAAAAAAAATATATCTAGGGAAACAAATCTTTCAATCAATCCATTAATAATATGATCTAGCCAACCCCCGCTCCCGTGCGGCTCCAAGGGGCTGCACCGAGGGGCCGAGCCAGCCCCCGGTGAGACCACATACCGCTTGCTCTTCCCTCGTCGCTGCCACAGGGGCCGCCGGCCGGGCAAACCCCACGCTGCATCGGTGGCGTCGGGGCCTTCTCTTCGGCGCTATGGCGTGAGACGATGTGGTGGCTATATATATGTGGGTGCGGCGCTGTGTTTCGCGAGCAGCGACTAGGCGGAGCATCGCCCCGACAACAAGACGGCAATGGCTTCGGATCCTGCCGGTGTTGCATCGGGCGTGCTTTGTGGTGTCTCCCCCACGACAGCTTCTGGCTTGTCGCATGGCCGTACCGCGCAGCACCGGCTGAGAGGGTGTGGATCTCGGCGGCAGCAGCTTCGGATTCCGGCGACATGACATCGGGTGTGCTCTGCGGCGTCTCCTAAACGACGCCCGATGTAATGCGCGGGCACAGTGCTTCGCTCGGAAGGCACGGCATGGATCTGGCGTTGTGTGCTCCTTAATTATCTAGTGATGGTGATTTGCCTTCCCTGCTCTTATTTCGGCCATGTCGGCCCCTGGGCAGAGTTCTCTCTGGCGAGGTGCTCCGTTGTCGGTGTAATTATGAAATTTTATCGTTGGTACATACATTTTGAGATCTGTCTGACTTGTGGATGACCTTTTGTTTTACTTACTTATTGACAAGTCATTCTGGGTGGATAATAACCAAGCACAAGAAAATGTTGTGCTGCTGCGGATGTGGTGCCCCTGTATGATGGATAATTTACATTGGGTTCAACTCCTATGGCTATGTGGGTGATTCATCAAATGCTGAAAGGTACGTAGCTGTTACTAATTCTGTCCATATGCTGACTTCCTTGGTCATGTTTATTATCTCTACTCCTAATGGAGCAGTTGGTAGTCTCCGTTCCGGATTTTTTTTGTCCCACCTTCCACCTTCGTCTGGTTTTATTTCGTCTGATTTTTTTTAGTCTCACCTCCCACCACCACCCCTTCACGTTGGTTTTTTCACCCTTCCAATAAAAACTTTCCTAACTAGGCACCTTACAAACGGGCAAGAATTGATAGCACGTTACCAAACAATAAAATTCAATTTCATGACAATTAATTTCAAATCCTAACTTTCCTAAAGATCTTTAGGAGTAGAGATTCTTGTCCGGTTTTCTACCGATCTTTTCCCTACACATGACAGAACGATCTCCACACCAATCCTTTCTCACTCGATCTCTCTCGCCTCTCAGCCCTGTTTCTAGGGTTCCCACACCGCCGCCTCCGTTGACGCCATGCGGACCTACCGAACGGCCACGTGAAGCGAGAGCTCGGCGCTGAAGAGGCGGCTAGAGGAGGAGATGGAGGCGCCATTGTCGCGGTGGTGGCGGCGTACAGCCCGAGAGTGGAGCTTGCCTTCAGGATCGACAAGTGTGTGCTTCACTGTCCCTTCTGCACCCTCCCCTTCAAGCCTCCTGTCTTGCAGGTTCCTCTCTTTCTTTACTTCTTTCTTCCACACTCGGTCGGTGCCGGTGAAGATCAATTCTTTTGTGAAGATGTGCTGGTTTACTTACAGAATTGGTGCAGTGCAAAGGGGGGCACTTGGCTTGCTTGCGGCAGCTGCGTCGCCTAGATATACCCCGCAGAAGACATGCGTGGAGGGTAGCGGGTTCTTTGACCCCTGCCCCGCGCTGGATCACATGGTGTCCTCGACCACGATCGAGTTCCCAGATGCCTGGCAAACATGGCGTATGGTGTGGTGGTCCAGCCGATGTTCGCCTTCGGAGCAAACTTGACGGCCGAGTCGAGGTATGGAGTCTCGGACTGGTTCTTCCTGCGGCTACCAGATCACATCTTGCTTATGTGTCTTATCCACCAGCGTTCAGATTAAGATGATATGCACCTGTTGCAAACAAATTGGGGTCGCGTGCATGCCTTGCTTGTGCGCTTCTAGCTGAATGCCCGTGTGGCTGCACATGTACGAGGTGGTGTTGGCATCTTTATAAGTACTCAATATTTTTTTCATTATTTTGCTTGCTCGTATTTTGTCCTCAATCCTTGTGTTCAAAGGGAAATTTATCAGAATTTATGGACAGCATAGATTTACATCTTTTTATTTATGCAACTCATGCTCATTCAAGTTGTACAAGAAACCTCGCCTTTGCTTCACAATCTATTGTGTGCTTTTATTTTCACAGATTTTCAAAGCGTGTGTTCCTTAAATATTCGTGGACGCGCATGAGAAAGAGTAAAAAAAGCATTATGATATATTATGTTCTGCATGCATAGCTTGAAGGAATATAAGGTAGTTCATATTTCAATGCTTTCTCTTTTTGTCCTACTCTAATTTTTTAAGAAAGCCATGCGTTCGTTTTCATTCGATGTGCATATATCTATGAATAAATCGACATATTCTCCCTCAAAAAAAAATCGACATATCCAAATTGTAATGGGCTCACAACTACTCTTGTTCACGAGGTGCCCTGAACCCAGCCCTGCCCGTCGTGTACAAGGATGCCCACCTCATTGATGTGGTGGAGGTAGCCAGAATCCCGGCATTAGTTCATCCCGCCGCCCCGAGCTTGCATGTACAAACCTCAACAATTCCCCTTTGTTCACATTGTATCTACAATTTACTACTATATATGTAGTGGTACTTCATTTGAATTTTGTAACCAAAAGAAATGCAGCCGAGCGATTCAGGGATATTGTTGGGAGTGCCTATAATATGTGGATCCAGAGGTGTTGAAGCGGCGAACTGAACCGAGGCCAGCATGAGGAGTGATGGAGTTATCCTCTACTTTTATTTGTTCGTGTTGTCTCCACAACTGACTTATGTTTATGGTGACTTGTTTTTGTGTCCATGGACAGGAGAGGATGGAGGCTACATCAAGCGCCCAGTGCTCGACGACTCCGTCTGGGTAGAAGAAGCCATGATCAACAAAACTAACAAGGTACCTTCATGCAAAATTGCATCGATGCAACACACACTTTTCTGTCAGCAATCGAAGTTTTGATTATTTTCTATCAGTTATGGGTTTGCTACTAGAAATCATCACACAATTGTAATCTTAAATTTGTCAAGTGTGTCTTTCCTAGAAACATACAACAGACCCACCAGTCTTGATTGTATTGGAGGATTGAAATGTAGTTGTAGGTTTGTGTATCTGTAATCAGCTAAATGAAACAAGCATCCTACTGGTTCAGTGTTTTAGAGGCATGGTACATTACATTACGACTTGTTTGGGTGTATATATACAAATTTACAATTTCAATGCAAGGTCTATTTTTTTGTTCTAAATAGAAGATATGTGTATAATTAAGCATGTCTAATGTATGGATTAGGCCTCTTAAGGAGATTTTTGCCAAAATTTATAGCATGATATTGTATTATACTTTGGTCTCAAGATGTGAGAAGATTGGATTCTCATTTGCTATTAATTTCATTACAACAATGTTATTGTCATTAATGTTCTGGTGGCATTTTTGTAGTCCCCAAGGCATTATTTATAGTTCATGATTTTTAGATAAATCGTAAGTCTGAAATGTTCAAGCAAAATCAAATGACCTCATTAGCTCGAAAATTAGGAGCTGCAAGTAACTGAACTCTTCCAGGTCTGAGACATTTCTGTTGAGTTCAGTTTTCTCCAACATCTTATTTTTAGGAATGTCTAAACCGGTAGCGAGCAATGAACACCTGAACTTGTCTAAAGAACCTTTAAACCTGAATGTGAGTGAGTTTTGGATGGATCCAAATCTTCAGCTATAATGGCGCAAGATTTGGTCTCTTCCAATAGCTCACTCTCGGCCATATCTCGGAGACCAGAGCCATCCACACAAACTGTATAGGATCGGGTCTCCACTGCTCAGGCACATCACCGTCCACCCTGTTTGGTCTAGCGAGTTATGTTGATTGCCCATACAATGGCTTTAAGATCAACTGATAACTTTTTTTAATGGAAGCCACTTGAACTTAATTTGAGCTCTCATGTTGTTGGTCTACCTTCAACTCATACGTAAGACAGACTGAAATTATTTCCTAACATGACGATATAAACCTCCAACTCCGAGTATGTTTTTTATAACTGTTGGTGTTGTTGCAAGTGTTGTCAAAAGTACTTCGGTCCATTGATATAAAGAAGCTTCTTAATTGAACGAATTCTGAGAAGGTAGATGTGCTTTTCCATGACTAAATTCACTTTGATTAATTATCCAACACGGATAAGTTCTTCAGAGAACATCAGGTGGAGAAGCAATAACAACTAATTGCTACTTTTTGTATAATATTGGTGAACCGCTCGGTTCATCGTGGCTACATGATAACATTCTAAAGGAATATTTGCACAACAAAGAAAGTTTAGTGGTTGAAAATGATATACAAGAATAAAGAGAATAACTTGTCTAGCTACATTTTGGGGCATCATGGATACATGCCCATCATATTTATGGATTATCCCCAGTTGAGAATTTTTTGTTTTCATTAGGTTGATTTATCATTTTCTGTTTTAATTGACATTCATACACTAGCAACTATCTCACCTAAACCCAGTTGTGACCGAACTGTGGATTTGTTTGTAATATTGTTTGGTTGATATCAACAATTTCATCTCTACCAGCTAATGAGTATGTTCTACCTTTCATGTTCTTATGACCTGCAACTTCATCCTCGAGGAGGGCGGTGAGGTGCTGGTCTGACGACAACCACGATGTTGATGCATCTGCTGATGATGACAATCTGCGGTCTTAAACCAAACATTAGGTCATTCCTCTCCCTAGATCTGAGACTATCATGGAGGAGGTAGTAAGAGGCTTAATAAACGCAAGAAAATGGAACCAATTCTACGAGCTTAGGAGCAACGCCTCATGGGCGGTGAACCTTTGCCGTACTGTAGAACCAAGAGCAGAGAGGAGAAGAGAGGTTGAAGATGCGTGCGGTAAATTGTATATTTAGTACAGAAAATATTTTCTATTGGAGAATGGATTTTTTTTTTTCAAGAAGCACCCTTGGTACTTTTGAATACTGTTTTTCTTCTTGCAAGGTTGTTTTAGACTTAAATTATTAGATTTATAAGCATATATATTTTTTTTACCGTTGCAACACATGTATATATATGTGTGTGTTCGACATTTTTCAAGATCAACTATTTTCTTTGTTTGACTAGCAGAAGGCTCCAAGATCTCACATTCTTGCATGTATATATTTGTTGTACAACTTATGCTGGTTTGCTGAGTATAATTATCAGAAGTTAAAACCAGCAGCCAAATTTTCTCGGTCAACTTCTATGTCGTCATATGTGGTGAATCAAATCATGCCTACCTTATTCCTCAAGAGGTGAAGAGGACGAGAAGACACATATGCTAAAGCACACTTTCAGTATATTCAGAATCTACCCAATGGCTTATCTTAATTTAGAATAAGTGTGAGCCTTATTCAATTATTCTCGGGATAGCAAGAAACCTATTCTTTTATTCTGCCACAATTGAGTATCCACTACAATCGGATGATGCTTTAGTATGGTGGGAACAATATTAAAAAAGTATACACCCGCTTGGGTGTAATTTATTTTAGCAAATGTATAGCAAGATGCCATTTGCATCCAAAGGAGGTTAGTGATACAAGGCTCCGATGCATGACCTAAGAAAAGAAAAAGAAATAAGGGATCGAAATGATGATTGTAATTCTGCACCTATGAAATAAAATTCTCATTTACCCCGCAAAAAAATGATGAAGGCGTAGTTTGCGACTTTGCGTCACTTGGTCGCTCTGAGTCAATGGTCACCAGGACTGAAATATAATCCAAAAAGCTAATCTAGAGGAAGGCAGACATGCTGGCAGCAGCATCAGACAAGTAGGGTGAGTGGGATGGGCATGGCGAACCTGAGAGTCATAGTGTCAATCCTATGGTTGCCGCCACACTCGGAGAAGGTGGCGGCACTACGGTGAGTAGTAGGTCGCATCTCCTTGGCGGTCACCCTGGCGTGACAGTGTGCACTCCTTGGCACCGGGAATCGGTCTAGGGTGACCTGCCTCTACGATGAAGGTGTATCCCTCCTCCTCGTAGTGCCACACCACTGTTCCCGAGGTTGTCCAACCCACATACGAACGGGTCAGCTACATGGCTGGCACGAACAGAGAGTTGCCGTCCCTTCTGCACCTTCGGGGCGGATCCAGCTGCCCAGGATGCCAAACCGGCGGGCGCACTGGCTCGATGCCAAGACGGCGGCGCAAGAGGTTGTAGGATCGCAAGTATGTCTAGAGGGGGTGTTAGACTACTTGACAAGTGAAGTGTATTTCAATTACTTTTATGGGCTATCATTTCTATGCATGCAAAATTTGACATGCATTATGTTTATATATGCAAAGGACAAAAATATGTACATGGCCCGTAGCAACGCACGGACATTCTACTAGTATATATTTTTCTCATCTTGCTGAAAGGTAGCTGCCTGGTACTAGAATAATAAAAATGTCAATTGTGAGTGGACTTGTGTTGTTTCTGTGGCAGCAAGAAAGAAGATAAGAAGGATGATTGGCGCTACCTGTCTCAACTGTGCTTGGCCTAGCCATGCTCTCGAGGAGTGCCCAAAGCCTCGTGACCCGCGATCGAGCATGTCAAGTTGAAAAGGAATGTATCTGATGCTGCTGATGTGATTGATGATGAAATGTATTGTATGTGAAAACAACAACAAGAAAAACAAAGTCAGAATATTTCTTAGCACTTGCAATTAATATATACTACTCCCTCCGTCCCATCCATAATACAAGACGACGTTACAATATGGATCCAATATAATACACCCCAAGATCCTAGCTAGTCCTGACAAAAGTTTACATGCAACAAAGACCAATCACACGACAACTGAGATACATATATATATACTTTTTATTTCAAAAATATGTCCTCCAAGTAGCATATTATTATTTCTTGGAACATAAGTTCAATCTGATGGGAGTGGAGGGAGGGTAGCTAAAGTAGGGGTTGTCATTTGCAATCTTGCTTGCATAAATCGAGTGTAGCATGGCACAAATCCGTCAAATCGCAACAGTAGCATATGTGGTGATAATAGCAGACGTCAAGCCCCTTTTTATAGACGCACAACCCGTTTGGTATGCTGATCTTCTTAGCACCATTATCCACCACCATAACCCCCTGGTCCATGATGATTCCTTCACCTATATATGCATGCAAAACACACCAGACAAGCAACCGATTTTTATTTTTTACAATGAAGCACCACACCAGAACCAGATTATTGCATAGGACAATTATCAACCAACATATTGAAAGGAAGACAGATTATTTATTGCAGGTAGAGAGAGAGAGAGAGAGAGAGAGAGAGAGAGAGCTTACATTGGGTAGTAGTAGCCCAGGCAAGGCATACGACAAGAGTAACAAGAGAGAACACGAATGGCCCACGCATGGCCATGGGAGACTTCATCACCATCCTGATAACAGACAGTGGCGTTTGTTTATGCTTATTAACAGGATCCAGATTGACACAAGAATATGAAGGTGTTATTATAATAAGAAAAACAACAACAAGATCCCTCCATCCACACATACTAATCCTGTAGGAAACATGAATGTGGGTTGTCAAGTTATTATTATTAGGTGGATTATCACCTTCTATTTCTTACACATACGTGTTTCCAAATTGTACTCCTCCTTTTTCTTTTTGATTGAATGAAAGGGTGGCAAATTGCGTTTTATGTATAGACGAGTAATGTAATTAAAGCAAGCGAGACATGCGTAGCTTAATAATCACGTATTAAAGTTGTGGTATGCATGGGTTGGATTGGCATGTTAACTACAGTAGTTGGTGCATGGGTTGGATTGGATACGGGGTGGGTCTTAGACCATTCTCAGGTTGATATGCAACCCTAAGAATATGATGGTACAGCAAGCTAGCTAGCATTCGTGATAACGTGATAGGAGATGAAGGTAGAGGGAAGGAGGCAAGGAGATAGCTTACGGGCGGGGCTGGAGACTAAGACGGCGAGGTTGGAGGAAGACAGCAGCGAGGAGTTAGCTAGATTGAGGAAGAGGTCGGCGGCTGTCCGACGAGGTGCGTCATTTATTGGAGTGTTAACCTGCAAGTTGGACATGCATTTGAAAGTTAAAAGAAAAAATATCATCAGAGTGAAGCTTGAGAGATAATCTACAAAGACAAATATATCCAGCCATCAACCTATATATATATATTTCTAGCTAGCTTAGCATATTTTAAGATTAACTTAAGCTTACAAGCTAGGTACATCACTAGCCATGTCAGCACCATGAACTGATAAACATTTTATTGGAACCCCAAGGATAACAATAGCGTGTATTGATGTCGTTTCTCCACAGGGACTAGGCGACGGCTGTCTATTGTGCTTGGGCTAAAGCTAGATCAAACGAACAGGTTTGGGATTTTGCAAAATAAATGAAAATAAAGGATCTAAGGACAGACAAGACCGTCTAGTAACACAAGCAAATATCAAGATGGGGAGAAGAGTAACTTGCAAGGCAATTATCGGAAATGCAATTCGGCTCCTGGGAGCACGTGCTCCTGCCTATGGAAAATGAATTTTGAAATGTCAAAAAAATCGGGACAATTTTTTTTGGTGATCTTTGTCACATACAAATGCTACATGTAAATTTTGAGGCAAAAAGGTTAAGCATTTTGGCCTGCACAAAAAAAAAACAAATCGAAGACAAAATGTCACCACAAAATGACAACCCAAATTTGTTTTTTTCAACGACGAAACACCGCTGCTCCGTTTCGCATGAAAATTGTCAAGCATGCTTGCGACACCAACACGATCATCTACAAAAAAAATCAGAATTTTTTGAAAGCATTTTCTATTTTTTTTGCGGTTACTGTTCATCTGGGTGCAAATGCACCCAGGAGCCAAAACGCCGCCATCGGCAATTATTATTATTATTATTATTATTATTGTCAATTTTCATCTGTACAAGAAACACTGGACAAATCGACAAACAATAATAAAACAGATGGACTAGCATACAATCAAGATTATGGGTAGAAGCAATTTCGAGATGCAAGGACAGAAAACATCACTTATATATAACTTGATTGACAAGATAACTGACCATAAGATAAACGAAGATATTATTTGTGCTCAAACGAAGGTAGCAAACATGTAAGATTGGGAGCAGAAGCAAAGGTATGGGACAAGGATAGATAACATCACGAGGCCGCATGGGTACAGTGAGATATATGCCACATTCTAAAAAAACACATGGCATGGCAGCACAGAAAATAAAAAAAATAAACAGGTTTATATCAGCACGTTTAATTAGCATTCACATCACATGAGATGAGATGGCACTAGTCACGAACAGGAATAGAAAGCACATACTCGTACAGATAGATAGATAGATAGATAGATAGATAGATAGACATCCACGAATCCACGATCACGAGCTAACAGAAATTACAAGAAGAATTCAACAAAGGAAATTCAACAAGGGAAGGGAAAGGAAAATCAACCAGTCAAGTCAGGAGAAGAAGCAGCAGTTGTCGGCGTCGCTGAATCACAATCACCTCCCTTGTGGGTGAAAAGGACTTGGATCTGCAGCAGAGCAGAGGAGGTCCCGTCTTGGAGAGTAGCAGCCAGCAGCAGTGATCTACGCGGCGGACCGCCCTCTGTCTGTCTGGTTGAAGGTGCTGTGTTGGTTGTTGGGTGGTTTAGGGTTTATTTAGGTTGCAGCGGCTGGGTGGCGCACCGCTACGCCGGCGGCGGCGGCGGCCGGAGGTGGAGGCGTGGGGGAGACAAGACCGAGGGGAAAACAGAGAGCTAGCTAGGCTAGGGATGGATGGATATGCATTCTTGCAATTTAGCCCTCCTTCTTTCAGCGCAAGATAGTCCTGTCTGTCATCTTTAGTTTTCTCCCTTCATTCATTCTCTAGTCAAGACTTTTAGGTAGGATAGGAACTATACTTGCAGTTTATAGTGCCTTTGCAAACTTTTCTGCAAAATAAACAAATGACTACTAGTAGTGAACATGCTCTTTATATGATTATATCATTCATTCAATTCAAATGTCTAACAATTCTTAGCAAGGATGGATAAACATTCATCAGTAATCGGTGAACTAATACGCAATGTGTTCATCATGTATCTTCTTCTTGTGGATCATACCCATGTCTTGGATTATTTAGTATTTATAATTTGTGACTGAATTAATGTACATTTCAGAAACAGCGACTAGAAATAATGGCATCTCCCTCACTGATCTCTCATACTTCTCTGATTGTGTATTATCGAACCGTACAGAGGTTGTTTTGATCTCTGCAACTCTGCCTCATGATATCTTGAAGATAACTAGCAAGTTCATTATTTGAACTCCTGAGAGATTAAGTGTCAGCCATCCATTAACATTGCTTGCTCTTCTTTTTGCTTGGTTAGGCCATGGAGGTTTGCAAGCTGACATGGCCAGTGTTGAAGGTGTTCTTCGCTCGTCGCTCTGGCTACACCGCCACCGCTGTCTTTTCCTTTGTTTCTAAGAAAATTATGCTCTATGGAAATTCTTGTTGCAAATAGTTTATGTTGTATGAAAATGCTGCAAAGTTTGTTCTGGGAAAATATTTTTAGAAAAAATGTTGCAATCTTTGTTCTGAAAGATATGTTGCAACGCAATCTTCTTTCAGTTTTTTTTCATTTTTTCTGAAAATTTAAGCTGCAATCTTTTTTTTTAAAAGGAAGATTATCCCCGGCCTCTGCATCAAAATTATGCATGCAGCCATCTTTATTAAGTTATTCAATAGATTTTGACAAAATAAATACAAAGATCAACCCAAAGCCACCTTTGAGGCGAACAAAGTCGCTACACCTACAAGTATAAAGATGTGTCCTGGCCGCGTCAACGGACACCATCTAATCCAGTTGCCTCAAGAAGCCACCCACCTGGCAAGCTGAGAGTACCAACCAGTTTAGGAGTCCTACAACGATTACCATCAGCTTCAGCTTCGGGTTGTTTAGATTGCGACCGCACTTTTTCAGATTGCCCTGTTAAAGGCATCGGGACCAGATGGCTTTCCCGCATGTTTTTTCAGCACAACTGGTAACATCATTGCCTCTGTTAAGTAGTTCTTTCGCACTGATATAATGCAACCCGAGGAAAATGACACAGTCATTGTGATGATCCAAAAAAAATCTTAATCCGATTAAAATCATAGATTTTAGACCTATTAGCTTATGCAATGCTATTTATAAGGTGGTTGCAAAATGTCTTGTCAATAGAATTAGACTGGTGCTTGATTGTAGGGGAACGCGACGGAAAACAAAAAAAATCGGTACAGCGAGCACGCCCAGGATCACTATGGAGATGCATACAAGGTTTGATCTTTTCATTACCGACTCGTAGCGCAGCGGAAGTAGAGTCGATGACGATCGGCGGTGCAGATCCCCGCAGCTAGGATTTTACAACCTCCCAACCGCGAGGATGTACTCCCTCGTCTGCCCCTTGGACAGCCCTCTGGGAGGCGGTCGGACAGTCCCTCGGACGGTGTCACGGACAGCCCTCCGGGAGGACTCTCGAAACTCAGACGATCACTCGGACAACACTTCGGGAGGACCCTCGAAACTCGGACGGTCACCCGGACAGCCCTTCGGGAGGCACTCATGAACAGCCCCTCGGGCAAAAAAGATCGAACCTACGACCTCTCTACGGGGTTGCACACATACGGTGTCATCTATCCGGCAGGGCTTCGCCGTCCAGAACTAGTTCCCACCAGAACCCAGACAGCCTTTCGGATCTACGAAACTATTTCACGGGGAGGGAGAGAAGAAGCCAGATTATTGCAATGGCATGTGTATGTGAGAAAGAGTGTGTTTGTGCAGCCCCCTCCACCCCTATTTATAGGCCAAGCCCAAGGATGGCTTCTCCAAGAAGCCAATGGGGAAAAATATCAAAAGGCCCTCAAGGTGGCTTCTCCAAGAAGCCATCAAAAAGAGCTTTTCACTATTCACAGAAACATTTTTCCGCGACCGTTAAATCCGAAAATATTTCTGTAGGTCTTAGAATAATTCTAGTACCCACTAAAATAATTTTGGACGCGTTCCGAAACAATTCCGGATTAGTGATTTTCATCTGCGAAAAGCAACCAAAGCGGTTCCGACAGCTCCGGAACATTTTCGGGTTTTTTCTCCAGAAAAATTCCAGAAGTT
The DNA here is from genome assembly GCA_039707655.1 of Elymus sibiricus. Lineage (NCBI taxonomy): Eukaryota > Viridiplantae > Streptophyta > Magnoliopsida > Poales > Poaceae > Elymus > Elymus sibiricus. The sequence continues at coordinate 1,199,346 of CM077670.1, read as the reverse complement.
CCCAGAACAATTCTGGCACCCTCTAAGAATATCCAGGCGTGTGCCGAAACCATTTTGACTTAATGGTATACTCCGAAACAACCTTTCGGTTTTTACCGAAACTATTCCGGTGTTCTCTCTCCGGAACTCTTCCGTTGTCTCCGAAACTTTTCTGGTGACTTTCTCTCAGACTCCCTGTCTAGTATTCAGCAGATAGATGAACCTTAAGCGTGTGACCCTATAGGTTCGGTGAAGTATAGACATGACCGGAACTCTTTCCGATTAATGATCAACATCGGAGCCGTCGACACCCATATTGACCCCTATACCCACACGAATAAATATTCGAGTGAACCTCCAGTTGTCGTGTGCTATTCCTGTTGCTTCGCGATATGTTACAAACACCCGAGGTGAGATTTATCGGCAACCCCGTGGATCAACACTTGTCCACAATGCCAGTTACCTCGTTACCGGGTTTGTTCTCTTTTCTCGTTCCGGTGTTCCGACATCCCTGTGATCAAATCACATTGTGTGTGGCCAGACGATGATGGATACCGTAACACCAAGAGGGCCGATACGTCCATTTTGCATTATGTTTTGCTACTGTTATTTATAGTGTTTTTAATCAATATAACACTTTGTGGAGCAATTCTAATGCCTTTTCTCTCTTAATATGCAAGATTTACACAAGGAGGGAGAATGCCGGCAGCTGGAATTCTGGACCTGAAAAAGCTATGTCAGATATACCTATTCTGCACATCTCCAAATGAGCTAAAATTTCACGGAGAATTATTTTGGAATAAATAAAAAATATTGGAATCAAGAAGTACCAGAGGGGGCTACCCAGGAGCCCACGAGGCACCAGGGCACGCCCCCCCCCCCCAAGCGCGCCCTGGTACCTCGTGGGCCCCTGGCCAGCCTCTGGCCCCCATTTTCTGGTATATAAGTGCATTTACTCGAGAAAAATATAGAGAAGACTTTCGGTACGGTGCGCCGCCGTCTCGAGGCGGAACTTGGGCAGGAGCACTTTTGCTCTCCGGCGGAGAGATTCTGCCGGGGATACTTCCCTTCGGGAGGGGGAAATCGTCGCCATCGACATCACCAGCGATCCTCTCATCGTGGGAGGACTAATCTTCATCAACGTCTTCACCAGCACCATCTCATCTCAAACCCTAGTTCACCTCTTGTATTCAATCTTTGTCTAAAACCTCAGATTGGTACCTGTGGGTTGCTAGTAGTGTTGATTACACCTTGTAGTTGATGCTAGTTGGTTTATTTGGTGGAAGATTATATGTTCAGATCTATTATGCTATTCAATACCTCTCTGATCTTGGACATGAATATGATTTGTGAGTAGTTACTTTTGTTCTTGAGGACATGGGAGAAGTCTTGTCATAAGTAATCATGTGAATTTGGTATTCGTTCGATATTTTGATGATATGTGATACGTCTCCGTCGTATCTACTTTTCCAATCACTTTTGCTCTTGTTTTGGCCCCTAATTTGCATGATTTGAATGGAACTAACCCGGACTTACGCTGTTTTCAGCTGAATTGCCATGGTGTTGTTTTTGTGCAGAAAATCAAAGTTCTTGGATTTGGATGAAACTTTTTGGAGAATTTTTATGGAATATATAAAAATTATTGGCTCAAGAATCAACAGAAGGGGGGCCACCCAGTGCCCATGAGGCACCAGGGCGCGCCACCCCCCCCAGGCGCGCCTTGGTACCTCGTGGGGCCCATGTGGCTCCGTCTAACCTAATTCCAATGCTATCAATTCAGTTTCCCAAAGAAAAAAATAAGAGAGGAAGTTTTATTGCGTTTCACGATATGGAGCCGCCGCCACCTCCTATTCTTCATCGGGAGGCCAGATCTGGAGTTCGTTTGGGGCTCCGGAGAGGGGGATCTTCCGGCATCGCCATCATCAACCATCCTTCATCACCAATTTCATGATGCTCACCGCCAGGTGTGAGTAATTCCTTCGTAGGCTTGCTGGACGGTGATGAGTTGGATGAGATTTATCATGTAATCGAGTTAGTTTTGTTAGGGCTTGATCCCTAGTATCCACTATGTTCTGAGATTGATGTTGCTATGACTTTGCTATGCTTAATGCTTGTCACTAGGGCCCGAGTGCCATGATTCCAGATCTGAACCCTTTATGTTTTCATGAATATATTTGTGTTCTTGATCCGATCTTGCAAGTTATATGCACCTGCTATGTGTTATGATCCGCATACCCCAAGGTGACAATAATTGGGATTCTTTCCGATGATTGCCATAGTTTGAGGAGTTCATGTATTCACTATATATGTGTTAATGCTTTGTTCCGGTTCTCTATTAAAAGGAGGCCTTAATATCCCTTAGTATCCTTATGGACCCCGCTGCCACGGGAGGGTAGGACAAAAGATGTCATGCAAGTTCTTATCGCAAGCACGTATGACTATATACGGAATACATGCCTACATTACATTAATGAATTGGAGCTAGTTCTGTGTCGCCCTAGGTTATGACTGTTACATGATGAATGTTATCCAACAATATCACTGATCCAATGCCTACAAGTTTTTCACATATTGTTCTTGCTAAGTTACTACTGTTGCTACTATTGTCACAATTGCTACAAAACTATTGCTGCTGCCGTTACTGTTACTGTTACTATTATTGCTACTGCTATCAAACTATCATACTAACACTAGTAGAAAAAGGGCCTTTAGTCCCGGTTCCAGAGGGCCTTTAGTCCCGGTTCTGGAACCGGGACTAAAGGGTCGGGACTAAAGCCCAAAACCTTTAGTCCCGGTTCGCTTACGAACCGGGACCAAAGGGGCTCCACGTGGCCGCTGCGGGAAGCCCAGGCAGGAGGACCTTTAGTCCCGGTTGGTAACACCAACCGGGACCAAAAGGCATCCACGTGGCCGCTACGGGGAGCCCAGGCAGGAGAACCTTTAGTCCCGGTTGGTCACACCAACCGGGACCAAAGGTCATCCACGCGTGAGCACCTGGCAGCAGCTGGGGTTTTTTTTTTTTGAAGGGGGTGAGGGGGGGTTGGGGGGTTTTGGAGGGTTAATTTAGGGGTTTCATATTGCGTTAGCTAGCTAATAGGGAGAAGTGTCCTCTCTTTCTCCGTGCTCGGTCGACGGTAGCTACTATACATATAGAGATAACTCGATGCTAGCTAATAAGAAAATGAAGGAAACCATTAATTACACAAGATCGTCATGCTGAACATATATAGAGAGAAGTGACATCTCTTTCTCCGTGCTTGGTCGAACAACAAGTTTTCGTATATCTATCCGACGGTACTACATATATACAATATAACATCTTTTACAATCCCTAACATCATCTACCTAAGATCCAATCACAAATCCGCATGGTATTCCCCATCTTTAGGTATGACGTGGTCAAGAAAGAATCCCGCCAATTCCTCTTGAATTGCTCGTATGCGATCATGTGGTAGGAGTTCATCCGCATCTGCCAGATCTAATTTAAACAAGGGGGTCAATACATGCATATATATGAATAAAACTCAACACAATTGATGGTAATATATAAAATAAAATTGTGAATATTATTTATGTACTTCAAATTGTTTGTCAGAGAAGCCCCGCTCAGAGGTCGAGTGGCGAATGAACTCGCATACGTAGTATGCACATAAAACAGTCCCTTCTTTCTGGTACAAGCACTTTACGAGAATAGAGTTCAATCAAACTGATAAGCAAGCATGGTAATGATATATTGATGAAAATTTGAATCAATTAGAGATGCGCGGAACTAGCTAGTACTACTTACTTTGGGGTGCGTAAATCGCAACTCTTTGTTTAGACCGGGAACCTTTCGGGTGAACTTCTTCCAAACCCTGCCAGGCAAAGAAAATGATTACTTGATATCAGGAAATTAACGAAAGTTGCATGCCGATATGGTCCCGGTATTGACTGAACTTACTTCTTGAGCATTGCAGTCATGTCCGCATAATTCTCGGGATCTTTACGTCTCGAGTCTAAGACAGTTACTAATGCCCCGTCAAGCTTAATGGATAGCAGAATAAAGTGGAAACTGCGCACGCATATATAACTCATCAATTACATTACTTAACCTCGAGTAAGCGAAACTGAGTATACAGAGAAGACAGCAATACTCACTTGAAGTTGTAAGGAAAGAGTATTTCCCTTTTGTTTTGATGTATAAGGAACGACTGTAGCAAGTTCTCCTCGGTCTCTTTGATTGAGTTTTGTACCGTCCATTCATTTACGGCATCTGGGCTAATGAACCCAACGTCGAAGATTCCTACTTTTTTGCATTCGAAGATCTTCAATCTGCATAATATAGTGAGGATAATTATATATACATGCAATGAACGAGCTGACCTAGAGACTTAACTATAGAAGTAATACTTACAGACAGTAGGAAGTCATGAGTTGTTTGTCGAGGGCCAGTTGATTGTATAATTGAAATAACTCCACAAATTCAATAGGCATCACGGGAAGTCCAATGAATTCGTGCTCTGGTTTCACTGCCATATACATAGTGTCTCTCCCAGACTCCCTGCAGGTTTTCATGTACCACTCATGCAATTTGTACATCATCGTTGTTAGAGGAGGATGATCAGGTTTGACGAGAGGCTTCCCGTGCACGTATTTATATTCTTCTTTTGTTACCTCAGCCGTTTGAAAAATTACATCATCCCCCAAGTAATCACCAGGATTGGTACCAGGCACCATCCCCGGATGATTAGCGACGATATCGCTAGACACCTTGAGCGGGGGGCACGATTTCTTCTCCTGTTCGCCAAGCTGGGGAATTGTTTTCCCACTTCTTCGTTCTGCTAACCTTGCATCACTGGAAGTACTTCCCGACCGCCGCGCTTCTTCATATGTCTTTTTAAGAATGCGGACATAGTTGGAATCCGGCGGAGGCGGTGGTGGTCGCTCCAGGGCATCGATAGTGCGCTTCACTTTCACCGGATCTAGCTTCTCCTTCGGAGGTGGAGTTTTCTTTGCAAAATGGTCCCTCACTTGGGCACGACATATGTCCTCGTTTTTCTGCTCGGTCCTCTCATATGGTAACTTTTCCACAGGCTTGAGAGATGGACCGTATCTGAATTGCCTCCCGCCTCTGCTTGTACTGCTAGCCGCCGGAGCGGCGGCGTCTCTCTTCCGTCGTTGCTGACGAGGCGGAGAAGGAGGCGGAGTGCTCCGACGCGCCGGAGTAGGCGAAGGTGGAGGCGGAGTGCCCTCACGCGTCGGAGGAGCCGGAGAAGGAGGCGGAGTGCCCTGATCACTCGCCGGAGGAGGAGGAGGAGGAGGAGGCGGAGTGCCCTGACTCGCCGGAGGAGGAGGAGGAGGAGGCGGAGGCGTCCAGTTTGGAAGCTTGATGTACTCCTTCTGCCATAGACATGTACTCCTCAGAGCACGAACCAGCTGATTCTCCCCTTCACCTGTAGAGTGGTAAAGCTCGAGCTCCTCAAATCCCTCCATTACTTCATCCACCATCACAACAGCATAGCCATGTGGAATCGGAAGGCAGTGAAAAGTTCCGTTGGGTTGAGGAGGTGCAACAGAGCCGAGAGCCGCCTTGAAAGTGAGGTTATGGCATTTCGTCAGAAGCTCGCAATTTTGAGCCTCCGTGATAGTATCCACGGGGTAGATAGGCTCCGTGAAGTCAGTCTGAACGGGCTCCGTGGAAGCCACGCTGCTTCTCCGCTGAGATGGCGGGGTAGCTTCTGGGGTAGCTTCGTGCCGCTGAGATAGTTGGCCGGCAGCTCGCTGGCTCTCAGCTTCCTCTAGCTTTTGTAGTCTTGCACTCATCTTCTGCATGTCGCTCAGCTCCGCTTTCCTCTTTCTCTCCCGGCTTCTGTAACCGCCTGCGTCGGGAAACCCAAACTTCCACGGAAGGGAGCCTGGTGTGCCTCGTGTTCGTCCAGGGTGCTCAGCATTCCCTAGGGCCTCAGTCAGCTCGTCCTTCTCTCTGTCGGGAATGAACGTCCCTTCCTGCGCTGCGGTGATATACTTCTGAAGCTTCGTGACGGGTATTGCAAGTTGCTCGTCCGTCCAACGGCACTTCCCTGTTTCAGGGTCCAAAGTTCCCCCAACCCCGAAGAACCAAGTCCTTGAACGGTCTGGCCAGTTCAATGTCTCTGGTTCGACCCCTTTAGCAATCAGGTCATTCTCAGCTTTGTCCTACAACGGCCGGGCTTTGAGGTAGCCACCTGACCCCGTGTGATGGTGATACTGCTTCTTTGCAGCGTTGTTCTTGTTTGTCTCTGACATTTTCTTACTCTTATCTGATGTCTTGTAGGCCACAAATGCGGGCCAGTGATCTCTTATCTTCTCAAATCGGCCGATGAATTCTGGAGTCTCACCTTTGTCGACAAACTTTGATTTCAACTCCTTCTTCCACCTCCTGAATAGATCTGCCATCTTCTTAAGAGCACACGCCTTGACCAGTGGCTCTATAACGGGCTTATTCGGATCCTCCTCTGGCGGTAGGGTGAAATTTGCCTTCAGCAAGGTCCAAAGATCATCTTTCTGTCTATCGGTGACATAATCACCTTCAGGGGCGTCGTCCTTAGGCTTATTCCATTGCTTGATGCTGATCGGGATGTTGTCCCTAACAATAGCTCCGCACTGAGCAGAAAATGCGTCCTTGGTCCGCTTGGGTTCAATCGGTAGGCCATCGTCCGCGAGTGCTGTGATCGTGAACCTTTCATCCTTGCGCAACCTCTTCTTCGGGCCTCGTGTCGTTACCGAAGTTTGGCTCGATCCGGAGGGCTATAAAAGAAGAAAGAAGAGTTAATATATGTACATACCAAAACAATTAATGCATCAATTAGCTAGTCAGCACCTCCGGAGCCATCATGATCATGTCACCGGAGCCATCATGATCATGTCCTTCCTCCTCCATTGTTCCATCGGTGTCGTTGAGAAACGACAAGACAGCATCACCTCCGGCGAGGATTATCTCCCCCAACAACTGTTCTTGTTCCAAGTCTCTTTGATCCATAGTTTCTGCAAATATAGAAGAATATATATATAGATGAGATCAGAAAAAAATTGGATCAACTTGTGCACATCCATAATGGGGGTATTCTTGATAAATCTATGTTACCGGAGTTATCTATGTTACCGGAGGGGGTAGACGACAACGACGCTCACCCCTCATGTCATGTCCGACGTCCCTCCTCATGTCGAAGTTATCGGGGAGGGGGTAGACGACAACGACGCTCACCCCTCATGTCCGACGTCCCCCCTCATGTCGAAGTTATCGGGGAGGGGGTACAGGTGGCCTCGAGAGTTGGTCGGGCGAGCGGACCGGGAGTAAATAACTTTTAACTCATTTTAACTCATTTTGAATATATGAACATTTTAACTTTTACGGGTAGGGGCGGGAGGGGGTTGATCGACGTCTCCCCCCCCTCATGTCGAAGTTACCGGAGTTTTCTATATGAACAAAAAAAATCCACATGACATGTCCGACGAGCGGACCGCCTCTCTCTCATGCATGTCCGACGTCCCCCCTCATGACAAAAACTTTCTATAAAAAAAAGCATACATCTATGAACAAAAAAAATTCTATGAACAAAAATAAAATTGTATCAATGCATATATAAAAAATTTCTATGGATCATCATTGCTCATATATCAATGCATATATAAAAACTTTCTATGGATCATCATTGCTCATATATAAAAACTTTCTATAAACAAAAAAAACATACATCTATGAACAAAAAAAAATCTATGAACAAAAATAAAATTGTATCAATGCATATATAAAAACTTTCTATGGATCATCCATCCATACATACATATTGCATATACATACATACATACAGCATCCATACATACATACATACATACATATTGCATATACATACAAAAAAAAGGCAGATCCGGCCAGGGCGGCGGTGGCGGCGGCGGCGCGGCAAGCAGAGCAGGGGCACGGCGCGGCAAGCAGAGCAGTGGCGGCGGCGCGGGGGAAGGGGGGGGCTCACTGGGGGCGGCGTCGGGGCAGGGGCAGGGGGGCACGGCGGGCGGCGTCGGGGCAGCAGGGGCGCGGGGAGCGGCGCCGGCGTCGGGGCAGAGGGCGTCGAGGGCGTCGGGGAAGCGGGGGCTCGGCGGCGATGGCGACGAGGATCAGCCTGACGGCGTCGACGGGGCAGAGGGCGGCGAGGGCGTCGACGGCGAGCTCGGGCAGCCTGGCGGCGTCGATGTGCTCGGCGTCGTCGGGGGAAACTGGCAAATTTTCCCAACTCTCGCTTATATAGGGAGACCTTTGGTCCCGGTTGGTGCCACCAACCGGGACCAATGCCCACCTTTAGTCACTAAAGGTGGGCATTGGTCCCGGTTGGTGCCACCAACCGGGACTAAAGGGTGGTGCTGCCCGGGGCCAAAAGTTTAGTCCCACCTCGCTAGCTGAGAGGGCTCCAGAGTGGTTTATAAGCGCTGCTGCGCCAGCCCTCTCGAGCTCCTCTCAACTGCAGGCTTACGGGCCTAATCGCACACATCTCTGCCTGTGGACCTTCTGGGCCTTCTGCGGGCCTGAATCCTGGCCCAACTAGATGGTTGGGTTTCTAGTCGTATTCAGGCCGTGGTGGCCCACTAGGCGGCATTTTTTTAAAAAAATTTCTACTTTTTTTGTTTTCTTTTTTGCTTTATTTATTTTCTTTTGTTTCTACTTACAGTTTTTCAGTGATTCTTTTTGCTTTTAGGTCACAAAAATTATAAACTTTCTGTTAGTGCCATTAGTTTCCAAATTTGAATAGTTTAAATTTGAATTCTTTTAAATTGGTGTGAATCACTAGTTTGTGAATAACTTTACTATAAAAATAGATTTTTGAGTGATTCTTTTTCCTGCTATTTAATATTACTGTGTTTTATCATTATATTCAATTTGGTAATTTTTAGGTAATTTTAAATGCCTGTTTTAACCAAAAACAGATTTTGTTATTTTAGTTTGCTATTAAAGTTTCTAAAAAAATTCTTTATGAAAATTCTTTTTGCTATTAATGTTTTGAACAAAAAATACTTTGATAACTTTAGTTGCATAAATTTATATAATTTTAGTTTCATAAATACTAGAGGTTTATAAAATATTTTTAGTTGATTCCTTTTGCTATTAGAGTTTTATAAAAGCTTTTTAGTTGATTCTTTTTGCTATTGAAGAATATTATAGTTTTATTTTAGTTGATCATAACAGAATTTTTTAATTAATTATTTTTAGTTCATTATTTTTGCTATTAGAGTTTAATAAAGGTTTTCTAGTTCATTCTTTTTGCTATTAGTTCATTCTTTGAGCTAAATGACCCTGAAATTGAAAAGCACTTCAAATGAACTCTGAAAAGGTTGAAAGTTGGCATGGTATCATCATTACACCCACATAGCATGTTCTAAAAAGTTGAGAGGGTTACGACAAAAACTGGATGCACTTCATGTACAAAATGGACAATCTCTTTCAAAGTATCAGGGTTTCGGACGAAAACTCATCTGTTACAAAGGGATTTCATTTTTTTGAACTTATTTGAACTCCAAACTTTTTGTGTGTTCAAAATGCACCATTCAAAGCCACATCATCAATTTTCAACCCTTTCTGACTTCATTTCCTATTTTTCATGCATTTACTGATTTTTTTAAGCTAAATGACCCTGAAATTGAAAAGGACTACAAATGAACTCTGAACAGGTTGAAAGTTGGCATGGTATCATCATTTCACCCACATAGCATGTGCTAAAAAGTTGAGAGGGTTACGGCAAAAATTGGATGCACTTCGTGTACAAAACGGACAATCTCTTTCGAAGTATCAGGGTTTCGGACGAAAACTCATCTGTTACAAAAGGCATTTAATTTCTTCACATGTAACTGCAATGATATAGTTGTGGAGAGAAAGTCTTCACTTTTTCTTCGCTTGTGTCCTTTGCTTATTGCGCCGTAACCATGGATAATCTTCATTGTTTAACAGGGTGCTTGGGTCAGCCTTGACTTTGAAGGGAGGAATTTCATGAAACTTTTCATAATCTTCAGACATGTCTGTCTTGCCCTCCAATCCCACGATGTCTCTTTTTCCTGAAAGAACTATGTGGCGCTTTGGCTCATCGTATGATGTATTCGCTTCCTTATCTTTTCTTTTTCTCGGTTTGGTAGACATGTCCTTCACATAGAAAACCTGCGCCACATCATTGGCTAGGACGAATGGTTCGTCTGTGTACCCAAGATTGTTGAGATCCACTGTTGTCATTCCGTACTGTGGGTCTACCTGTACCCCGCCTCCTGACAGATTGACCCATTTGCACTGAAACAAAGGGACCTTGAAATCATGTCCATAGTCAAGTTCCCATATGTCCACTATGTAACCATAATATGTGTCCTTTCTGCTCTTGGTTGCTGCATCAAAGCGGACACCGCTGTTTTGGTTGGTGCTGTTTTGATCTTGGGCGATCGTGTAAAATGTATTCCCATTTATCTCGTACCCTTTGTAAGTCAATACAGTCGAAGATGGTCCCCTGGCCAACGAGTACAGCTCATCAGAAACAGTGTTGTCACCCATGAGACGTGTTTGCAACCAACTGCCGAAAGTCCTGATGTGTTCATATGTAATCCAGTCGTCACACTGCTCCGGGTGTTTGGAGCGCAGAATATTCTTGTGTTCATCGACATACGGGGTCACCAAGGTAGAATTCTGTAGAACTGTGTAGTGTGCTTGAGACCAAGAATGCCCGTCCCTACATATTATTGAGTCCGCTCCTAGTGTGCCTTTTCCAGTCAGTCTCCCCTCATATCGCGATTGAGGGAGACCAATCTTCTTAAGGTCAGGAATGAAGTCAACACAAAACCCAATGACATCCTCTGTTTGATGGCCCATGGAGATGCTTGCTTCTGGCCTAGCGCGGTTACGAACATATTTCTTTAAGACTCCCATGAACCTCTCAAAGGGGAACATATTGTGTAGAAATACAGGGCCCAGAACGACAATCTCGACGACTAGATGAACTAGGACGTGCGTCATGATATTGAAGAAAGATGGTGGGAACACCAGCTCAAAACTAACAAGACATTGCACCAAATCACTCCTTAACCTTGACAGGATTTCTGGATCGATCACCTTCTGAGAGATTGCATTGAGGAATGCACATAGCTTCACAATGGCTAATCGAACGTTTTCCGGTAGAAGCCCCCTCAATGCAACCGGAAGCAGTTGCGTCATAATCACGTGGCAGTCATGAGACTTTAGGTTCTGGAACTTTTTCTCTGCCATATTTATTGTTCCCTTTATATTCGACGAGAAGCCAGACGGGACCTTCATACTGAGCAGGCATTCAAAGAAGATTTCCTTCTCTTCTTTGGTAAGAGCGTAGCTGGCAGGACCTTCATACTGCTTTGGATGCATGCCGTCTTTTTCATGCACACGTTGCTATTCCTCCCGTGCCTCCGGTGTATCTTTTGTCTTCCCATACACTCCCAAGAAGCCTAGCAGGTTCACGCAAAGATTCTTCGTCACGTGCATCACGTCGATTGCAGAGCGGACCTCTAGGTCTTTCCAATAGGGTAGGTCCCAAAATATAGATTTCTTCTTCCACATGGGTGCGCGTCCCGCATCGTCAGTCGGAACAGATAGTCCGCCAGGACCCTTTCCAAAGATTACTTGTAAATCATTGACCATATCAAGTATGTGATCACCAGTACGGAGGGCGGGCTTCTTCCGGTGATCTGCCTCACCTTTGAAATGCTTTCCTTTCTTTCGACATTGATGGTTGGTCAGAAGAAATCGACGATGCCCCAGGTACACATTCTTCCTGCATTTGTCCAAATATATACTGTCGGTGTCATCTAAACAGTGTGTGCATGCGTGGTATCCCTTGTTTGTCTGTCCTGAAAGGTTACTGAGAGCAGGCCAATCGTTGATGGTTACAAACAGCAACGCATGTAGGTCAAATTCCTCCTGTTTGTGCTCATCCCACACACGTACACCTTCTCCATTCCACAGCTGTAAAAGTTCTTCAACTAATGGCCTTAGGTACACATCAATGTCATTGCCGGGTTGCTTAGGGCCTTGGATGAGCACTGGCATCATAATGAACTTCCGCTTCATGCACAACCAAGGAGGAAGGTTATAGATACATAGAGTCACGGGCCAGGTGCTATGATTGCTACTCTGCTCCCCAAAAGGATTAATGCCATCTACACTTAAACCAAACCATACGTTCCTTGCGTCACCTGCAAAGTCCCCCCACCTTCTCTCGATTTTTCTCCACTGCGACCCGTCAGCGGGTGCTCTCAACTTCCCGTCTTTCTTACGGTCTTCTTTGTGCCATCGCATCAACTTGGCATGCTCTTTGTTTCTGAACAGACGTTTCAGCCGTGGTATTATAGGAGCATACCACATCACCTTGGCAGGAACCCTCTTCCTGGGGCGCTCGCCCTCAACATCACCAGGGTCATCTCGTCTGATCTTATACCGCAATGCACCGCATACCGGGCATGCGTTAAAATCCTCGTACTCACCGCGGTAGAGGATGCAGTCATTAGGGCATGCATGTATCTTCTGCACCTCCAATCCTAGAGGGCATAGAACCTTCTTTGCTTCGTACGTACTGCCGGGCAATTCGTTATCCTTTGGAAGCTTCTTCTTCATTATTTTCAGCAGCAAACTAAATCCCTTGTCAGATACACCATTGTCTGCCTTCCATTGCAGCAATTCCAGTGTGGTACCGAGCTTTCTGTTGTCATCTTTGCAATTTGGGTACAACCCTTTTTTGTGATCCTCTAACATGCGATCGAACTTCAACTTCTCCCTCTCACTTTCGCATTCTCTCTGTGCATCAACAATGACCCGGCGAAGATCATCATCGGGCACATCGTCTGGTTCCTCTTGATCTTCAGCTTCCTCCATTGCAGCATCACGGTATTCAGGGGGCGGGTAGTTGTCATCATCCTCTTCTTCTTCATTGTCTTCCATCATAACCCCTCTTTCTCCGTGCTTGGTCCAAACATTATAGTGTGGCATAAAACCCTTCTCAAGCAGGTGGAAGTGAAGGGTTTTAGAGTTGGAGAAAGCCTTCGTATTCTCACAGACAGTACATGGACAATGCATAAAACCATTCTGCTTGTTTGCCTCAGCCGCTTCGAGAAAATTATGCAGGCCCTTAATATACTCGGAGGTGCGTCGGTCACCGTACATCCATTGCCGGTTCATCTGCGTGCGTTATATAGTTCTTATTATTGAACAACATATAACTCTCTAGAGCATCTAATTAAAACACACAAGTAAGAACTTTTTTCTTTTAGAAAGAAGATAAGAAGAAGAGGCTAACCACGGTGTTGCCGGTGCCGAGATGGGCGCGGGCGATCGACGGCGGTGAGGACGGGGACGGGACAGGACGAACCGCCAAACCTAGACAAATCTTGAGGAAAATGGAGCTTGGACAAGGAGCTTCGAGAGGAGAAAGCTTAAGTGTGGCTCGGGCATTTCATCGAACACCTCATGTGCATAGGAGGTGAGCTAGAGCACCACAAAAGCTCTCCCACGGCCGGGCAAAAAAACAGAGCAATGCATTGCTCTGCTCGCGGGCGGGGGCTATATATAGGCCAACCATTGGTCCCGGTTCCAGCCACAAACCGGGACCAATGGTTGTGGGCCAGGAGCGAGGCGCATTGGTCCTGGTTCGTGGCTGGAACCGGGATAAAAGGGGTCACCTTTAGTCCCGGTTCCAGCCACAAACCGGGACCAATGGTTGTGGGCCAGGAGCGAGGCGCATTGGTCCCGGTTCGTGTCTCGAACCGGGACAAAAGGGGTCAGACGAACCGGGACCAATGGCCCACGAGGTCCGGCCGGCGCCTTGGCCTCACGAACCGGGACCAATGCCCCCATGGGTCCCGGTTCGTGAGTGAACCGGGACTAATGGGCTTCTCAGGGGTGGACCGATGCCCTGTTTTGTACTAGTGTAATGTGCTACTGATCACTCTGTTAGATATTGATGTTACTATTAAGCTTGCGAATAGAGAGACTATTACACCACTTGAGATTGTTAGAGATGTTGAAGTCTTGTCTGGAAAAATCAAATACCCTACTAATTTCTTAGTACTTGGTTCACAACAAGATAATTTTTGTCCCATTATATTTGGTAGACCTTTCTTGAATACCGTTAATGCTGAAATTGATTGTGTTAAAGAAAAGGTTCGAGTTAAGTTTGGTGATATATCTTATGAATTTAATTTCTCCAAGTTTCATAGACAACCTCGTGATAAAGAATTGCCTAGTAAAGATGAAATTATTGGTCTTGCTTCTATTGTCGTACCTCCTACTGATCCGTTAGAACAATATTTGCTAGACCATGAAAACGATATGCATATGAATGAAAGAAATGAAATAGATAAGATGTTCTTTGATCAACCACCTATCCTTAAACATAATTTGCCTGTTGAAACTCTTGGAGGCCCTCCTCCGCCTAAAGGTGATCCTGTATTTGAATTGAAGCAATTGCCCGATACATTGAAATATGCTTATCTTGATGAAAAGAAGATATATCCTGTTATTACTAGTGCTAACCTTTCAGCTCATGAAGAAAAGAGATTACTAAAAACTCTAAGGAAGCACCGAGCTGCTATTGGATATACTCTTGATGATCTTAAGGTCATTAGTCCCACTCTATGTCAGCAGAAAATTAGTATGGAGCCTGATGCTAAACCAGTTGTCGATCACCAACGACGATTAAATCCTAAGATGAAAGAGGTGGTAAGAACTGAAATATTAAAGCTTCTGGAAGCAGGTATAATCTATCAGATAGCTGATAGTAGATGGGTAAGTCCCGTTCATTGTGTCCCTAAGAAAGGAGGTATTACCGTTGTTCCTAATGATAAAAATGAACTCATTCCACAAAGAATTGTAACTGGTTATAGGATGGTAATTGATTTTAGAAAATTAAACAAAGCTACTAGAAAAGATCATTACCCCTTACCTTTTATTGATCAAATGTTAGAAAGATTATCTAAGCATACACACTTCTGTTTTCTAGATGGTTATTCTGGTTTTTCTCAAATACCCATATCACAACCCGATCAAGAGAAAACCACATTTACTTGTCCTTTTGGAACTTATGCTTATAGACGTATGCCTTTTGGTTTATGCAATGCACCTGCTACCTTTTAAAGATGTATGACTGCTATATTCTCTGACTTTTGTGAAAAGATTGTTGAGGTGTTCATGGATGATTATTCCGTTTACGGAACTTCTTTTGATGATTGCTTAAGCAAGCTTGATCGAGTTTTGCAGAGATGTGAAGAAACCAATCTTGTCTTGAATTGGGAGAAGTGCCACTTTATGGTGAATGAAGGCATTGTCTTGGGGCATAAAATTTCTGAAAGAGGTATTGAAGTTGATAAAGCTAAGGTTGATGCTATTGAGAAAATGCCATGTCCTAAAGATATTAAAGGTATAAGAAGTTTCCTAGGTCATGCTGGTTTCTATAGGAGATTTATTAAAGACTTCTCTAAAATTTCTAGGCCTCTTAATTACCAATCTTTTGCAAAAAGATGTTCCATTTGTTTTTGATGATGATTGTCTAGAAGCCTTTGAAACACCTAAGAAAGCCTTAACCACTGCACCTATTGTCCAACCACCTGATTGGAACTTGCCTTTTGAAATTATGTGTGATGCTAGTGATTATGTTGTTGGTGCTGTTCTAGGATAGAGAGTTGATAAGAAATTAAATGTTATCCATTATGCTAGTAAAACTCTAGACAGTGCCCAAAGAAATTATGCTACTACTGAAAAAGAATTTCTAGCAGTTGTGTTTGCATGTGATAAATTCAGATCTTACATACTTGATTCTAAACTAACTGTTCACACCGATCATGCTGCTATTAAATATCTTATGGAAAAGAAAGATGCTAAACCTAGACTCATTAGGTGGGTCTTATTGCTACAAGAATTTGACTTGCATATTACTGATAGGAAGGGAGCTGAGAATCCCGTAGCAGATAATTTGTCTAGAATGGAAAATGTTCTTGATGACCCACTACTTATTAATGATGATTTTCCTGATGAACAATTAGCTATCATAAATGCTTCTCGTAATACTCCATGGTATGCGGACTATGCTAATTACATTGTTGCTAAATACATACCACCTAGTTTCACGTACCAACAAAAGAAAAAGTTCTTCTTTGATTTAAGACATTACTTCTAGGATGACCCACATCTTTATAAAGAAGGAGTAGATGGTATTATTAGACGTTGTGTACCTGAGCATGAACAGGAACAAATCCTATGGAAGTGTCATTCCGAGGCTTACGGAGGACACCATGCGGGAGACAGAACTGCACACAAGGTATTGCAATCTGGTTTTTATTGGCCTACTCTTTTCAAGGATGCTCGTAAGTTTGTCCTATCGTGTGATGAATGTCAAAGAATTGGTAATGTTGGTAGACGTCAGGAAATGCCTATGAATTATTCACTTGCTGTTGAACCATTTGATGTTTGGGGATTTGATTATATGGGACCTTTTCCTAAATCCAATGGGTATACTCATATTTTAGTTGCTGTTGATTACGTTACTAAGTGGGTAGAAGCTATTCCAACTAGTAGTGCTGATCATAACACTTCTATTAAAATGCTTAAAGAAGTTATTTTCCCGAGGTTTGGAGTCCCTAGATATTTGATGACTGATGGTGGTTCACATTTTATTCATGGTGCATTCCGTAAATTGATTGCTAAATATGATGTCAACCATAGAATAGCATCTCCCTATCACCCTCAAACTAGTGGTCAAGTTGAATTGAGCAATAGAGAAATAAAATTAATTTTGCAAAAAGCCGTCAATAGATCTAGAAAGAATTGGTCTAAGAAACTTGACGATGCATTATGGGCATATAGAACTGCTTATAAAAATCCTATGGGTATGTCTCCTTATAAAATGGTTTTTGGAAAAGCATGTCATTTACCTCTTGAGTTAGAACATAAAGCATATTGGGCAATTAAAGAACTAAATTATGATTTTAAACTTGCCGGTGAAAAGAGATTATTTGATATTAGCTCATTAGATGAATGGAGAACCCAAGCTTATGAAAATGCCAAATTATTTAAAGAAAAAGTTAAAAGATGGCATGATAGAAGAATTCAAAAACGGGAATTTAAAGTAGGTGAGCAAGTTCTATTATAAAATTCTTGTTTGAGATTCTTTGCAGGAAAACTTCTCTCTAAATGGGAAGGACCGTATATCATCGAAGAAGTTTATCGCTCCGGAGCCATCAAAATAAACCACTCCGAAGGCACTAATCCGAGAGTGGTGAATGGGCAAAGAATCAAGCACTCTATTTCAGGTACCCCCATTAATGTTGAAACTAATATTATTGAAATAATTACACCGGAGGAATACATAAGAGAGACCTTCCGGAACACTCCAGAACCCTGAAAAGGAAGAGGTATGTGAGACGGTAAGTAAACCGACTCCAAAAATTCCATAAAAATATTTTCTGTCAGTTTTGGAATATTAGAAAAAATACAAAAATAAGAAACAACCGAGGGGACCCACCTGGTGCCCACGAGGCACCAGGGCGCCCCACCCCCCCTGGCGTGCCCTGGTGGCTCGTGGGCCCCACGTGAGCCTTCCCGACTCCGTTTTCTCCTGGATTACTTGTTTTGCAAGATAAAAAATCTTTATATATACTCCCGGACGTTTTGACCACCGTATCGTAGAAATCTCCTCTATTCTTCTTTCGTGCTATTTTTCTGATAGATCTAGATCGCTATGGCTCCACCAAGCTCTTCCAAGGACAAGTTCTACGAGAAGGTCATCAACCCCTACCTACCGGAGGTGATGAAACACCCTCAAGCCATTGAGATGCGTGAGGGGGTGCTTCACATCCGGGATGTTCAAGGACCCAAGAAGACCGGGAGTGTGGAGTCCAGGCTCGAAGCGGTGGAGCAGGAGATCTTCAAGTGCCAAGGGATGGTGGAACGTGGACTCAACGCCAACCACTCCATGATCACGGAATTCACCTGTAATCACAAGGTGGAGGGCCAATCGATGGGGGACATCATCTTCAAGCTTAATGAACGAATCAACTATCTCCAAGGCCAAATCTATGATCTCCAAAACCAAAATTTTGAGTATGAGGCAAGATTCAAAGGTATGAGTTTAGCTGCAAGTTTCAGGACTCCGGAGACTCGTTCATCTTTCTATGATGGGGAACCTATGCCATGGAAGCCAGAGGATAAGCTCACTACTTCATCACCACCACCATCACCGAAGAAGGAAACTTGAGCACATGGGTATGGGCACTCCCCTTGGCTTGTGCCAAGCCTGGGGGAGGTGCCCCGGTATCGTATCACCATCACTTTTATTATCTTTACCTATTTTTAGTTCGATCCTTAGTTATTTCGTGATCTAGTTGAATAAAAGTTTAGCATGATCTATTTTCGAGTGTTAGCTTTGTGATCTATCTATCTATGTAATCGAGTTGAGAGTTATATAATAAAGAGTAGTTTGAGTTTTTGCTTCTTTACTTTCAAGTTCCAATCCTAGCAATGAAAATAATGAAAAAGATCATATGCTAATCCTATGGAAAGTAATGACATTACATAGAGAAAAGTATAAGTGGTAAAATTTATTGGAAGTTAACAAACAGAGCATTAGTCAATGATGCAATTCATGAAAGAATTAATAAGGGAAGAGAAGATTCACATTCAAATATACTATCTTGGACATCTTTTATGATTGTGAGCCCCCATTAAGTATTTTATGTCAAATTGTTGACGTTGGACAAGGAAGACAACGTAATGAGTTATGTTTGTTCATATTCACATAGAAGTTATATTGTTATAGATCCTTCAACATGTGGTGCTTGCCCAATATCTTTGCTAGCCAAAAATCCGCACCAAGTAGAGATACTACTTGTGCATCCAAAACCCTTAAACCCAGTTTCATGTCATGAGAGTCCACTATATATAACTATGGATTGAATAAGATCCTTCAAGTAAGTTGTCATCGGTGCAAAAAGCAATAAAAATTGCCTCTAAATATGTCTGAACTTTTATTGTAAGGGAAATAAGCTTTGTACGAACTTGTGATGGTAAAGAAATAAAAGCGACAGACTGCATAATAAAGGTTGCTATCACAAGGGGCAATATAAAGTGACGTTCCTTTGCATTAAGTGCTCTTGCATCCAACAACAAAAAGCGCATGACAACCTCTGCTTCCCTCTGCGAAGGGCCTATCATTTACTTTTATGTATTTACTTTTTATGCAAGAGTCAATAGCGTTCTCCTCTACTTCCTTTTTATTTTTCTCTTTTGTAAGCATCATGTGGTGGGGAAATATCTAAGCATATATATCCTATTGGATATGAGTGATCATGAGTTATTATTGTTGACATCACCCTTGAGGTGAATAAGTTGGGAGGCGAACTCACAAGCCCCTATCTTTCTATGTGTCTGGCTGAAACTTTTTGCTCCAAATATATGTCGTGAGTGTTAGCAATCATAGAAGACTAAATGATGGTTGAGTATGTGGACATGCTGAAAAGCTCCTACATGAGACCCTTCCTGAAAATATGAGGAATTGCAATTGCATTGTTGACTGAGAACATAGTTTGTTAGTTTTCAAGAAAGTTTATGCCTTATACTCCATTGTTGTGATGAATTGTTACTTGCTCATGAGAAGTTTATGATAATAAATATTGCTGTTATAATAATGGTCATGATGCTACTATGTCCGTATTTTCTTTTTATCGACACCTCTCTCTCTAAACATGTGGACATGATTATCGATATCGGCTTTCGCTTGAGGACAAGCGAGGTCTAAGCTTGGGGGAGTTGATACGTCCATTTTGCATCATGTTTTGCTACTATTATTTATAGTGTTTTTAATCAATATAAAACTTTGTGGAGCAATTCTAATGCCTTTTCTCTCTTAATATGCAAGATTTACACAAGGAGGGAGAATGCCGGCAGCTGGAATTCTGGACCTGAAAAAGCTATGTCAGAGATACCTATTCTGCACATCTCCAAATGAGCTGAAATTTCACAGAGAATTATTTTGGAATAAAAAAAATATTGGAATCAACAAGTACCAGAGGGGGCCACCAAGGAGCCCACGAGGCACCGGGGCGCGCCTCCCCCCCCCCCCAGGCGCGCCCTGGTACCTCCTGGGGCCCCTGGCCAGCCTCTGGCCCCCATTTTCTGGTATATAAGTGCATTTTCCCTAGAAAAAATATAGAGAAGACTTTCGGGATGGTGCGCCGCCGTCTCGAGGCAGAACTTGGGCAGGAGCACTTTTGCTCTCCGGCGGAGAGATTCTGCCGGGGATACTTCCCTCCGGGAGGGGGAAATTGTCGCCATCGACATCACCAGCGATCCTCTCTTCATGGGAGGACTAATCTTCATCAACATCTTCACCAGCACCATCTCATCTCAAACCCTAGTTCATCTCTTGTATTCAATCTTTGTCTCAAAACCTCAGATTGGTACCTGTGGGTTGCTAGTAGTGTTGATTACACCTTGTAGTTGATGCTAGTTGGTTTATTTGGTGGAAGATTATATGTTCAGATCTATTATGCTATTCAACACCTCTCTGATCTTGGACATGAATATGATTTGTGAGTAGTTACTTTTGTTCTTGAGGACATGGGAGAAGTCTTGTCATAAGTAATCATGTGAATTTGGTATTCGTTCGATATTTTGATGATATGTATGTTGTTGATTCCCTTAGTGGTGTCGTGTGAACGTCGACTATATGACAGTTCACCATCTTTGGGCCTAAGGGAATGCATTGTGGATTAGTAATTAGATGATGGGTTGCTAGAGTGACAGAAGCTTAAACCCTAGTTTATGCGCTATTCCGTAAGGGGCTGATTTGGATCCATATGTTTAATGCTATGGTTAGAGTTATCTTAATTCTTCTTTCGTAGTTGCGGATGCTTGCGAGAGGGGGTAATCATAAGTGGGAGGCTTGTTCAAGTAAGAACAGCACCCAAGCACCGGTCCACCCACATATCAAATTATCAAAGTAGCGAACGCGAATCAAACAAACATGATGAAAGTGACTAGATGAAATTCGCATGTGTCCTCGAGAACGCTTTACTTACTATAAGAGATCGTTTCGGCTTGTCCTTTGCTATAAAAAGGATTGGGCCACCTTGCTGCACTCTTTGTTACTATTGCTACTTGTCACTTGTTACAAATTATCTTGCTATCAAACTACTCGTTACCGATAATTTTAGTGCTTGCAGAAAATACCTTGCTGGAAACTGCTTGTCATTTCCTTCTGCTCCTCGTTGGGTTCGACACTCTTACTTATCGAAAGGACTACGATTGATCCCCTATACTTGTCGGTCATCATGGGCCTAGAGATATCTCTCCATCGTCGGAGGAGCAAATCCCAATCTTGAGCTATCAAGTTACTTGACATACTTTCCCATGAACCCGTAAGCCACCGTAATAACCACCCAGTTACGGATGACGTTTAACAAACCCCAAAGTTCATAAAGCAAGCATGAAGAAACTCGATACTCTCATGGTCTAAGGAATTATGCAAACATAAACTTTCTCTGTGTTATTAACCATTAACTTCTGACGAATGTATCTCATAGCATAACATCAATTCGGGTCGATTCAACACAAATGTTCTTCTAACATTGTGCCCTCAAAGTTGCCAGCATAGTCATGCCCATGATCAGGAAAACAGAACCATCATGCAACACTTGAGCTAGTCTTAGAGGCCAGACTAGGAATACATTTTTCCGTTTATTATTCCACACGTGCATATGAGTCTTCCTTCGAGCCTCGTGGTTATTGCAGACTCGAGAACCATAGTAGTTATAGCATGGACCATAAACTTAATCACGAACATGGAGATAAATAATAACATTTACTATTGCCTCTAGGGCATATCTCCTATAGACTCCCACTTGCACTAGAGTCAATAATCTAGTCAATGCTAATGCACTTTACACCTATGGCATACCGGTGTAAAAAATGCTTCGCTTGTGGTATAGCCTGATGTCCAATGGATCTGACAACTTCAGCTCCGTGTGTATCTTTGCATATCCTCGCGTTTTCATGATTTCACAAAATTCATATTTTGTGTGGACTTGGCTTTGTATATATGTGAATCACAGGTCAAACCTTGATTCCTCAGACTGAGCTATGGAGCAACTATCTGCAATAGTGTCCCATTGACCAAAGCCATCTTGAAACCATACTAAGTTCATGAATGAACTATATGATTCAACATCCTTTTTGTCGCTTCCAAATTGTCAACATACTTAGTCATTTGTTATAGAATTCGCCACAGTAACCTGTTTGGAACAATTTCCAACTTACCGTGCCACCATATCGTGTTTTACATAAAACCCTTAACTTAAATCGAAAATCGCTTGGAGCATTGATGAAGATTGTATCGATGTAACTACTTACAACGAGCACTTCATAATCTCTGCTTGTGAGAAAACATGTCATCGGTGCTACTTTAGTACTCAACGACATTTTTCACGGTTGTCCCATGATCAGTACTTTGATCACTTTGGTATCTATACTCGCAACAGCTTGGGAGTATCGGACATATATGGTTGTTTTACATACCATGGAATACATGATTAATCCAAACATGAAAGTGTGTGGAATCTCCATCATGTATTTTGCTCATCAGTGTTTTGGGACACCGAGTCTTGCAAGACTCTTTCCATGTGACTTCGGCAAGAATCACTCCTTGGCATTTTAATGCTAAACTGTTTTAGCATATTGTCAGTATGTATTTAGGCTTACCCTATCAGGCAATTTTATCTCATAGATAATTATGCCTAACACCGAGGCTACCTAGCCTAAGCACTTCATCAAAAACTATTTTCAATGAAGTCCTAATTCGTGTCAAGAAATTTATATTATTTCCAATCAACAATGTGTCAAGCACACAAGGTTTTTACAAATATTATTATGCTCCCACTTACTTTCTTGAAACCACAAGCATCTTCGTTATCCATTGATGAAATCAAACTCTTTTGACTATTTCATCAAAAACGAAGATTCCAACTCCATTTTACTCTCTTCTGCCCATTGCTGGAACTCTGAAGTTTGCATACTCACTAGCATCCTCTGGATTGACAAAATACCTTGGACTGTATCACATGCAAGTCCTAGATTGCATTTCCATTTCATGGAAATCCTTTTGGCATCCATGTATCATATCTCATGATTGAAATATGTATCAATTGCTAGTTTAACCCGAACCGACTTTAAGCATCGCTACGAAGAGACAATCTCGCTGTAGTCAATTCCTTGAATTTGTTATAAGCAACAAGTCGAGCTTTATGGATAAAACATTTTTATCCGTATCAGTTTATAGTTCCATTAATATTCGTTAGACTCTAAGTCTTCCGAAAGGGGTATCAAGATATGATCTTAAATCACTTATATGGAAACTATCTCGGATTGTATTGGCACTTAGCCAATTCCGGAGTCAGGGCCCATCAACTCTTCCTTGTGTATCATAGGTATACTGTTGTCTAACAACAATATCTCATTTGCGCACCTGAGAGGTTTGCACGAGTTTTGCCTACGTGGTTCAGCTGCAAGTTCGACCGAAGTCCATACATTTTATTGTAGAGACTTCTGTATCAGTCGTAGGAGGAAACTCTGGAATCACTTCCAAGGTCTCTTTCATTTGACCTGATAACGAAGATATTGTTATTTCGTCGAGTTGCACTATCCTCCCACTCACCTTTTTGCAATAAACATTTTCTTCAAAATCATACCGTTCTTTGTGGCAAAACCTTTTTGCCTCGGTATAGTGGTGGGGGAATACCCAGTAACTTGGGATAACCTACAAAGTAGCACTTGACTGATTTGGAATAGGTTTGTAAACATTTTACACAAGCCCCATATTCCAAATGTTAAGAAAAGACAAAACATGGTTGGGCGTACCATACCATGGCGTCATTTCAACAGATCTGATGGCGCTCTATTCAGTGTAAAAGCCGCAGTCTCTAAAGCATTACTTTAAAAGGGATAATGGCAAATTGATTTATGTCATCTTTGATCTTACCATGTCATAAATGGTTTGATTACATCTTCACGGACATTCCACTCACAGTGGTGTTCCGGGAGGTGTAAGTTATGAAACTCTTTTCACAACTCATCAGACATTCGCTAAACTTGTAACTCAAATATTCCTTTCTGCAATCTAGTTTCTAGAAGCATAATCTTCCTTGTTACAATAATTTCTACTTCATGTTGAAAACCTTTCGAATGATTTCAAAAGATCCAGACTTACATCTCATCAAGCAAATATCCATATATCTACTTGAGTCATTTTTGAAGATAGACAAATCCACTGCTAGCAATAACCTTTATTGGCTTACACACATCATAATGTATGATCACCAATAAGTTCGTTGCTCGTTCCTTATGGCATGTGAATGGTATTTTAGTCCAAACCTGCTGAGCTAGCTAATTTTTCCTTTACGAGATCTCGGCTCTTCGGAATGATTGGAGAGAGCCCCGCCTCCTCTTGGTTGGTGCCGGGCCCGAGAGTGATGGGACTACTTCCTTAAAGAGCCTTTCGTTCGGGCCGGCAGGAGGGGGCCCTGAGATCCGGGACTGGTAAAACATGGGTGCCCAATTTGCTTCACTTTTCGGACGAAAAATTGCAAGTGTCAGATGATTCATAATCAAACGACTTCAAAATCCATCATTATGGAATTTCTCCATGCGGGTTTCTCCAATGTGACCGAGTGCAGTGCCACACATTTGTGGTATTCTTTTAGTCTTGCGACATTCAGCGTCAGTGTTATGGATGTATCATATTACCATCAATATTCATAACATACATCCCATTCTCAATGGAAGCATGGCCCTTTATGTTATTCATAATACTGAACAATAATTGTTCTTTTATGAACAACCCTTTTGCAACAAACATTATGCAATGGGCTAGAGTGTTTAAAACTCTAAAATGAATTATGAAAGTAAATACAGAGATAATGTATTATTATCAATATTCACAACATACATCTCATTCATAATGAAAGTATGCCCCTTATGTTATTCATAACACCGAACATCAAAAGTTCTCTTATGAACAACCTTCTTGCAAGATACCTTATGCAATGGGCTAGAGTGTATGAAACTCCAAAAATGAATTATGAAAATAAATACATAGGTAATACACCGATGGAAGGTATAGTAACATTTACTATGTTCCCAGCGCGTATCTAAACCTCATTCCCGGCAAGTCTTTTAGGCCGTAGTAGTTCTTGCATCGAGTCGTAATAGAATGCAATCGAGCGGGTATCTTTGTGATCAACTCACAATACCCAAGAATTAGTGATTAACAGGTTTAATCATAATTCCCAAGAATTATATCTTTGACCAGCCTTCTATACATCAATAACTTGCATGACTTTCATACATGAGCTGGACATTCCAGTCTTCTTTCTTTTTGCCATTATACTTCTAACAGTTTAACTTTTAGTATTTCTCCTACTCGCAGAAGAAGCACCCAACTTAAGAGTGGCGTCAGCCCCAGACTTCCTAGGCGTGTAAGTCATACAAACACCCTTTGGACATTTCCTTTCTCTTTAAATTGTTGTTTTATTCACCATCATCATATGACCGGCGTTCTTCTGGATCCCTCTCTTATCAGTCAAATGCATAGTAAACACTTTACTAATAATTTGCAAAACAAACATTGCTTTGGATATCCCATATCTTCTAGCCTTTGTTTGTATCTGAAACTAATTTTCAGTTCCATGAATATCACATAGCTATCCCAAACTTTTGAAGTTTGGGTCTCATGGAAGCAAACATATTGCACTTGACCGTAACGGAATTCTAGCTTTTGGATCGAAGGACGAGAGTCACATCATCCATAGCATTAGCGGGAGAATACCGAAAGCATGTGATAGGACAAAATCCTTCTCGGCACTCTTGAGGACAACCCTCACATTACGTTACCAACCGTAAAGTTTTAACCAGATATTTAACAGCTATTCAATTTTAATAGGGAAGGTGGAACCGCGAGCCATTATTCTATAACTATTATGCAAATTTCACTTAGACAAAGTTCATAATTAATTGCACTAAGAATTAAAAGAATTAATTCTAAAGTGCGCTCCCACTCAAATCAATATCTCTCATAATTGATTGTGAGTGATACAAGACCCGCATTTCAATTCAACGCCATTGATGGAAACATCACTGATGATGGGAACTTCAATCGGTAGGCCAACTTGCCGATCACATCTCTATGTGACTCTTGTTCATCTTTCGATGGGCGTGTTCCGAGCTCAGGACTCTCAAGCCAGAACGTCAAGACAACCAAGTGATCTCGCTGCGAGGTCTCAACTCACCCGCCTCACACTTCTCTAATCGTTTGTACTCATGGAAACATGACGCACTCCAAAAAGATAGGTGCCGTGACGGTGCTACACTTGGGAGAACACTAACTACTTGATATTTTTGTGAGAGATCACCCTAATAAAAGCGACTACCGCGCAATCAAAAAGGGTGCATCATAAGGGATAAACATCTCAGGCAATTCATAATAGCATGATATGGTATAGCCCTTTCTGACGGAGAAGTCTTTAATTTCTTCGTCTTCGGCATTCGCGTCGGTGTTCACCTTCGCGAAGATTGCCACCACCTTGTCGATGCACCAGATAATATTGCTATCACTATAGCTAATAAAATAAGTGCATTACAAAAGGTTGACACGCAGGTCATTAAAGTGACAATCATATGGCTCCAGCCATCATGCCGAATCATGACACGCATGTCATGTCAATTTACATCATATAGTCATCTCATACATAATCAAATTAATATGAGCACTGCTATACCACATCACATGCACATCCTGCAAAACCAAGTTAGACGCCTCTAATTGGTTTATGCAAAAATTTATTTTTCGTGGCTTCTAAGGTTTCAAAACAAACCGAAGCTACCAACGTTTATCATCAAGTATGATTATTCAAGTCGCTAGATTAACTTTGCGGGGTGTATGAAACACGAGATAATAAAATCTCGAGCCCCATACTTAACTTCGTCATACGCATGACCCCCGTGCAGATCATATCTGCATTGCCCTTTCGTCTATGAAATTTCATCTTTCTTTTAACTATGGTGGAATTCAAAGAACTGTTAGCACTTCGTTGATCAATCAGGATCGCGGATTGCCAGAACTTTGAAACTCCACCATACCGTTATCAAGATCAGAAATACGCAAATTCAAGGGAAGCAACAAGAACATCGGGTAATAGATTTCATCTGCTACCCGCATAAATAATTTTCAGCAATAGATCTTATCTACTACAAAATTATATTATGCAACACCCATACATCTCTATGTATTCTAGATCGTAACCAGCATCTACGCATAGCACGGCTCATGATGCCACTGTAGGGGAATGCGACAAAAAACAAAAAAAATCGGTACAGCGAGCACGCCCAGGATCACTATGGAGATGCATACAAGGTTTGATCTTTTCGTTACCGACTTGTAGCGCAGCGGAAGTAGAGTCGATGACGATCGGCGGTGCAGATCCCCGCAGCTAGGATTTTACAACCTCCCAACCGCGAGGATGTACTCCCTCGTCTTCCCCTTGGACAGCCCTCCGGGAGGCGGTCGGACAGTCCCTCGGACGGTGTCACGGACAGCCCTCCGGGAGGACTCTTGAAACTCAGACGATCACTCGGACAGCCCTACGGGAGGACCCTCGAAACTCGGACGGTCACCCGGACAGCCCTTCGGGAGGCACTCATGAACAGCCCCTCGGGCAAAAAAGATCGAACCTACGACCTCTCTACGGGGTTGCACACATACGGTGTCATTTATCCGGCAGGGCTTCGCCGTCCAGAACTAGTTCCCACCGGAACCTAGACAGCCTTTCGGCTCTACGAAACTATTTCGCGGGGAGGGAGAGAAGAAGCCAGATCATTGCAATGGCATGTGTATGTGAGAAAGAGTGTGTTTGGGCAGCCCCCTCCACCCTATTTATAGGTCAAGCCCAAGGGTGGCTTCTCCAAGAAGCCAATGGGGAAAAATACCAAAAGGCCCTCAAGGTGGCTTCTCCAAGAAGCCACCAAAAAGTGCTTTTCACTATTCATGGAAAAAATTTTCCGTGACCGTTAAATCAGAAAATATTTCTGTAGGTCTTAGAATAATTCCAGTACCCACTAAAATAATTTTGGACGCGTTCCGAAACAATTCCGGATTAGTGATTTTCATCTGCGAAAAGCAACCAAAGCGGTTCCAGCAGCTCCGGAAAAATCCCAGAAGTTCCCAGAACAATTCTGGCACCCTCTAAGAATTTCCAGGCATGTGCCGAAACCATTTTGACTTAATGGTATACTCCGAAACAACCTTTCGGTTTTACCGAAACTCTTCCGTTGTCTCCGAAACTTTTCCGGTGACTTTCTCTCAGACTCCCTGTCTAGTATTCAGCAGATAGATGACCCTTAAGCGTGTGACCATATAGGTTCGGTGAAGTATAGACATGACCGGAACAC
Source organism: Elymus sibiricus (assembly GCA_039707655.1). Classification (NCBI taxonomy): domain Eukaryota; kingdom Viridiplantae; phylum Streptophyta; class Magnoliopsida; order Poales; family Poaceae; genus Elymus; species Elymus sibiricus. The sequence goes on along the minus strand of CM077670.1, from coordinate 1,170,878 downwards.
TTTCCGATTAATGATCAACATCGGAGCCGTGGATACCCATATTGACCCCTATACCCACACGAATAAATATTCGAGTGAACCTCCAGTTGCCGTGTGGTATTCCTGTTGCTTCGTGATATGTTACAAACACCCGAGGTGAGATTTATCGGCATCCCCGTGGATCAACACTTGTCCACAATGCTAGTTACCTCGTTACCGGGTTTGTTCTCTTTTCTCGTTCCTGTGTTCCGGCATCACTGTGATCAAATCACATTGTGTCTGGCCAGACGATGATGGATACCGTAACACCGAGAGGGCCCAGAGATATCTCTCCATCGTCGAAGGAGCAAATCCCAATCTTGAGCTATCAAGTTACTTGACATACTTTCCCATGAACCCGTAAGCCACCGTAATAGCCACCTAGTTACGGATGACGTTTAACAAACCCCAAATTTCATGAATCAAGCATGAAGAAACTCGATACTCTCATGGTCTAAGGAATTATGCAAACGCAAACTTTCTCTGTGTTATTAACCGTTAACTTCTGACGAATGTATCTCATAGCATAACATCAATTCGGGTCGATTCAACACAAATGTTCTTCTAACATTGTGCCCTCAAAGTTGCCAGCATAGTCATGCCCATGATCAGGAAAACAGAACCATCATGCAACACTTGAGCTAGTCTTAGAGGCCAGACTAGGAATACATTTTTCCGTTTATTATTCCACACGTGCATATGAGTCTTCCTTCGAGCCTCGTGGTTATTGCAGACTCGAGAACCATAGCAGTTATGGCATGGACCATAAACTTAATCACGAACATGGAGATAAATAATAACATTTATTATTGCCTCTAGGGCATATCTCCTACATTGATGACATCATTTCCCCTTGGGATAATTAGATTTATGCCCCTAGTTGGGTCCCACTCGTCTGTTTTACCCCTAACTTCAGAAACTCACCTGTTCTGTACAGGCCACTTTGCAATTCTTATGCTTTTGCCCTTTGACCCTTTGATCGTCACTTTGAAAAAATTATAACAAATTCATACTAACTCAGAAAAATGCAAATAAGATATCAAAATGTTCACAAAAACATCACCTTTATGTGCATGTCATTTTCATTCTTAACAAAAGTGTTGGAAAGTCCTCATCTCAGTTTTAGCTCATATGACCTTAGCATGAACAGTACAATCTAAAAAAAATCAACAAATTCTAAATTTTTTTGGTGGCAAACATTGACCAATGTTTTGAGTGCTTGCCAAGTTTCATAACAGAATGACATTCGTGGAAGTCGTGGCAAAAAAACAAAATTTTGAAGCATTGATTTTATTTTTTTGCTACGACTTCCTCAAATGTCATTCTGTGATGAAACTTGGCAAGCACTCAAAACATTGGTCAATGTTTGCCACCAAAAAAATTTAGAATTTTTAGAATTTTTTTAGATTGTACTATTCATGCTAAGGTCATATGAGATAAAACTGAGATGAGGACTTTCCAACACTTTTGTCAAGAATGAAAATGACATGAGCATATAGGTGATGTTTTTGTGAACATTTTGATATCTTACTTGCATTTTTCTGAGTTAGTATGAATTTGTTATGATTTTTTCAAAGTGACGGTCAAAGGGTCAAAGGGCAAAAGCATAAGAATTGCAAAGTGGCTTGTACAGAACAGGTGAGTTTCTGAAGTTAGGGGTAAAACAGACGAGTGGGACCCAACTAGGGGTATAAATCTAATTATCCCTTTCCCCTTTCACAGAGTACTTTTCATCCCGGGGCGTATGATTACTGTCAATGCTTTGGTAGCTTTTGAATGTATTCATCACATAAAGCAAGAAAAGGACCCCATAAATTTTTTTTTTGTGTTTACAAATTTAATCTCTCGAAAGCTTGTGATCGGGTTGATTGGAGTTACCATAGCAAATGATGCAAAACCTTGGCACAAAACTACAGGAATTTAGAGTAGAGAGTGTTTGGCACTATGAGGATGTGATGCCCTCTGCTCGACCGTGCACTAATCATACACGCAAACGTGCACGCTCGAGATCAGAGATGCACGGGAAGATATCACAACACAACTCCAAACTCAAATTTAAACATAAATCATCATATTACAAGCCAGGGGTCATGAGGACCCGAATACATAAGTCATACACACAAATAATATCTGGGTACAGACATAGTTAGTCAAGTTTTCCTTAAGAAGGCTAGCACAAACTACTCCTGGTCGGCTGGCTCAACCCAGTAGTACGTGCCTCCGGGACTCTCCTGGTAGTAGTCTCCTGCGGTGGCGTCTGGCTCCTGGACTCCGTCATCTGGTCGCAAGTATCGGGTATAGGGCAAAAGAAGTAGCAAAGCAACCGTGAGTACTCATCCAAAGTACTCGCAAGACTGACATCAGAACTATACTAAGTATGCATCGGTATCAAAGGAATGGGGCTATATCTTTGGACTGAACTGCAGAATGCCAGAATAGAGGGGGAGAAGCCTAGCCTATCGAAGACTAGCATCTTGAAGCAATCTTGCAGCATTAGAAGAGTGCAGATTAGCATATTATAAATTAACAAGCATGTTGAAGCAAAGCCCAGAGATCCTTCCTCGACTCCCTGCGAGAAAGCGATCCCGGAGTTTATAATTAATTAACATGTATCCAGTTCAAATAGTGGTAGATCGGGATACAACACTAAGCGTCCTGTTACGGTGGACACGGCTACTCGAATAGATAACTTCCCTGCAGGGGTGCACTACTGTTACCCAACATGCTCGATCACATCTGGCCGGACACACTTGCTGGGTAATGCCCGGCCTCGGGTGATCGACACGACGCAGTCCTACCTAGGCTCAGCAGAGAGGTCAACACGCCGATCTAAATCATAAGTGCGAAGGGGTCTTGGGCCCATCGCCCTTTGCACTCCTGCACGTTGCGAGGCTGGCCGGGGCCCAGGCGCGACACTGTATACACAAGTGACGTAAACAGCCCACCCCAGCAATCAGCCCGCGTCTCTGAGCTGTGACGTCTGAAGAGCTTTCGGCTGATACATACGACGTAGAGGGTCCCATAACCATTATCCCACGTGGTGGTAGTGTGTATAGGGCCAACGACCCACTCAGATCAAATACCCAAATCTGTTAGGCGTATTTAGTAGCTCGCAGAGACGATCAGATTCCCTGTCGCTCCGACTTGGTAACACACGGATCACGACCGGGGTGTTCTCCGCCTGCCCTGTCGTTCCGCCACAGTATCACTCGCGGGTGCCCTCCTGGCAAACCCGACTTCATATTTCCCCGCGGGTACCCCTCGGGGTCGACCCGCCTGCAACAAGGCCAAAGTATCCGTGTGTCCAAAGTATCGAGAAGGAATCCGAGGAATCACCCTCGATGGATTCCCACTCGAGGAGTTGCACGACGGAAGCTTTATCGGAAGTGAGGAAAGAGGAAACACCCTCGGTAACTCACAACCGGATAGCTATTCTACAGAGGCATCATCGGAAGTGAGATAAGAGGTATCACCTTCGATACTCGATGCCAGCTCTGCAGAGTCGGACAACTTACGGGAAATGTGCGGTGAAGTGCTGTTTTCAGCCCGTTCGATCACATCGATCGGGGCATAGGTACTAAAGCGGGGCAACTACATCAAGGAAGAGGGACCACGGATTGTTTAACATCCAACCTATACTAAGTGGTTTGGATAACAGGCAGGTATCAATAACAGTTACAAGAACAGGCTATGCATCAGAATAGGATAAAGCAAAGCAGTAGCAATTTTATAATGCAAGCAGGAGGGAGAAGGAATAGGTGATATAGGCATGCGTCAAGGGAGGTTGCTTGCCTGGAAGCTCTGCTGAGAGGGGCTGGTCGTCTGAAGGCTGCTCGTCTGGAGCATAGTCATACTCAGCTGCGTCGGCGGCGGTCTCGGTGTCTATCGGGAGAGGAGGGGGAAGAAACAATAAATTCACGGCAAAAATGCAACAGCGATGCATGACATGCCTAAATGATATGCCGATGTGATATATTGCCTATCCAAATGTTTTAGTTAATTTTAGGAATTTATTTGGATTTATTTTATTAAGGTCATGCACTATTCATTTATCGAAATCGGGCAAAAAGTTCCATGTTCAATATGTTAGAGGGGTGTGACAGGTATGTGGTAGGATATTCGGATTCTTCATATTTTTCTGATCGTTTTTCATATATAAATTATTTTCATCCGAGTTACGGTTTATTTTATATGATTTTTCAAAGTTTTAATCATTTTCTGGAATTGTTTTAATTATTTAAATCCGAATTATCCAGAACAGTAGTATATGACGTCAGCATGACAAAATGATGATGTCAGCGGTCAAATCCGGCTGGGATAGGTCAAACCTGACCAGTGGGTCCCACTGGTCAGTGACTGTGCTAATTAACAGTGGTTTAATCTAATTAATTAAGTTAATTAACAGGTGGGCCCACACTGTCAGCGACTGATTTAATTAATCGGTTTAAGTTAAATTCAAATTAGTGTTAATTAAGTGCTGGGGCCCGCATGTCAGCGAGACTGGGCTGTCCAGTTAGCACCGTTGACTGGTCAACCCAGTCAACGGGGCCAATGGGGCCCAGTGTCAGTGGCACGGGGTGGGGCCCGGCCAGTGCCACGTCGGCAACGACCGGAGAATCGCCGGAAACACGCCGGCGAGCATCTTCCGCGGCGGCGCGCGTCGGGGGTGGCTCGGGTTTCGTCCATAGAGCGCCAAATCGAGCGGGGAAGGGCGCGTTCGAACGTGTCGTTGACGGCGCGTCGAATGGCGGTGGTCGGAGGTACTACGGTGGCCGGGAATGTCGGCGGCGAGCTCGCAAAGGTGGCCGGATTTCGGGCATCGGTGGATCTCGGCGAATCACGAGCTAGCGAGCAACTAGATGACTAGCCGGGCTCTACGCGCACGCGCGCGAAGTCGACGGACTTGCGCGCGTGACCAAATGGTCACCGGACGGCTGCCGGCGAGCAACGAGGCGGCGGCGTAGTTCGGCTACAACGGGGAGGCGAGCTAGGAGAGGTGAACGCCGTCGGAGAGAGAGAGGGGAAATCACGGGGCTCACCTAGGGAGCGCACGGGGGCTCGTTGGAAGTTTAGGAGCAGCAGGGGACGGCGGATCGACGGAGCGAGGCGGCGGTGGTCCGAGGTGGACGGCGACGGCGATCCCGCAATGTGGTACTCCCCGGCTCGCGCTGGTTGACGTAGAGGACGTAGTCGAGGCCGGCGAGCGTGAGGGACACGTCGGGGAGGCGATCGGGGCTCGGTTGCCGCGCTAGGTCTCGGCCATGGCGACGGCGACGTTCGGCTCGTCGCGGGGAGGGACGAAGGTGAGCGAGGGAGGGGGATCTGAGGGGTCTAGGGTTTCGGGGAGGACGAGAGGGGGGAGGGGGTGCCCTTATCCGCACGGGGGAGAGCTCGGATGGACGATAGCGAGGTCATCGGCGCCGTGTCGACGCGCGCGGCTGACAGCGCGCGGGAGGAAAGAGATGAGCTCCTGGTGGGCTGGGCCGGCTACTGTGCACTTGTGGCCCAAGTGCACAGTAGGCCTTTGCCCCTTTTCTTTTTCTTTTCCTATGTTCTGTCTTCACTTCTGTTTTGTAAATTGTTAGGACACTAAATTACTTTCGTAAAATATGAGTCTGGTCCAAATAAATTCTAGGTATTATCTAGTACTACCAGAAATTGGGTTGGAGATAATATGATTTCATTTGTAATTTCATGAAATAAAATGGGGTTAATTATTGCTGTTTGGTACTGTTTTGATGATGTTAGTGTCTTCTAGGTAATTTGGGTGATGTTGTTTTTCTTAACATAATTAGTTATGGATTATTTGCTATTTACAGAACATTTTAGTTTCCAAATTGGAACAACTTTTATTTTTCACTTTATATTTGAATTTCAATTTGAATGGGAATTTGAAATGAGATATGATGGAAATGATGATCAAGCATTGTTAATCATGATGACTTGGCATTAACAGAAGGTGATCACTGTAGCTTAATTACATGGGGTGTTACAATTCTCCTCCTCTAAAAGAAATTCTCGTCCCGAGAATTAAGAGGTAGGCTGAAAGAAAGTGTGCTATTCTTCACGAAGACGATCCTCGCGTTCCCAAGTGGCTTCATCTTCAGAATGATTCGACCACTGAACCTTAAGGAACTTGATCGACTTCTGATGGGTTCGTCGTTCAGCTTGATCGAGAATGCGGATCGGATACTCTTGATAAGATAGATCTTCTCGCAATTCAAGCATTTCCTGATTCACTGCTCGGATAGGATCCTTGAAGCAGCGACGGAGTTGCGACACGTGAAAGACATCATGAACCTGAGAAAGGTTCGGCGGCAATTCCAATTGATATGCCACTTCTCCTCGTCTTGCGAGAATACGGAATGGGCCAATGTAGCGAGGAGCTAACTTGCCCTTGATCCCAAAACGGTGAGTGCCCTTCATCGGAGTGACACGAAGGTAAGCTTGTTCGCCAGGTTGATAGACCATTACCTAGTGTTTTCGGTCATAATTGCTCTTCTGACGAGACTGAGCAGTTTTCCAATGCTCACGGACAATGCGGACTTGTTCTTCAGCTTGTTGGATAATGTCCGGACCAAAGAGTGGCCGTTCCCCAGTTTCTGACCAATTCAGAGGGGTTCGGCACTTACGTCCATAGAGAACTTCAAATGGTGCCATTTTCAGACTAGCTTGATAGCTATTGTTGTAAGAGAATTCGGCATACGGGAGAGATTCCTCCCATTTCTTACCAAATGAGATGACACAAGCTCGAAGCATATCTTCTAGCACTTGATTAACTCATTCAACTTGTCCCTGGGACTGGGGGTGAAAAGCGGTGCTGAAGGACAAATGAGTTCCCATAGCTTCTTGGAAACTGTTCCAAAATCTTGAGGTAAAGAGGCTGCCACGGTCTGAACTGATCTCCAATGGAACACCGTTGTCGGAGAGAGCCGAGCTCTCGATGTGGTCATGCCGCCGAAGGGCTCAAAGAGGCCGAGGCGAGCCTCATCCGAGGCCGTCAACAAGTCATCGGAGAGAGCCGAGCTCTCCGGTGACCCAGAGGAAGACCCCCTCGTGATGGGGAGGAAGAAGCCGACACCTCGAGGGTAAGCCCTTATCCTTGTCTTTCTTGCCTGAGTCATTGTTTCATCAAGGGGAATTTTACAGAAGCAACTTTTCATACGCAGTCCGCCAAAGGTGATCCCCAGCGGCTCTTCGAGCGGGTTGCCGTCCGCCAGCGGGACCCCAGAGCCCGCTGCTTCTCCCCCGACGCAGGTCGGTCTGGGGGAGGCGACATCCACCTTGGCTCCCGAAGCCAACACGGCGGGAGCCGGTGAGGTGGCAATAATGGCCGAGGTCGAAGCCTCGGCCCGACAAGACCCGAGGTCGGAGCACCCCGAGGTCACAGAAGAACGGCCGGGCCAGTCATTGGCCCAGCCGGAGTCTACCCCGGCACCGCCTTCACAGGCGGAGGCTCCTCGGGTGGATTCATCCGAGGTCATCCCTCCATCCCAGCCTTCTGTCCAAGGACGGATCGGCACGGGGTGGGCCGAGGAGGCGGAGGAGGCCCTGAAGGGCTTTTCCCTCAAGGAGGAGCACCGTGCCTTGATAGGCACGGCGCTGGAAGGATACCGGTCCGCAGAGACCGGCCTGCGTGAGGTTTTCAAGAGCCTCATAGCAGGTTTCGAGGTACGCCTTCTACGAATTTGGTTTGCTTTGAGTTGTTTATTTTCTAATCTTTGTCTGAGGACATAATAGCACAGCCTGCTAAAGGGCGTGGTAAGTGAGTAGCCCCCGAGCCCGAAGTCGGTTTCAAGAAACCGGCATCGGGGTCGTATTAGTAAGTGGGAGCCTGTGGAATAGCCCGCAGGACGCTACTCGAAGCGGCTGTCCCGGAGGGTATAAATGGTCTAAACCTTCTTCCCTCTAAAAAGGATTTATTTCATTACAGGTGTCGACCTCGGTTCCGGACTCCGTCTCCGAAGAGATGGCGGAGATGAACCGGAGACTTGAGCGGTCCCAGGGTGAGCGAGTTGAAACTTGCTTTTTAGATTTCGGATGAAGAGGTATAATTTATGTTTAAAGAAAGCAAATAAGGCTTTATCTGTGCTGACAGCGGAGCTGGGGACACTCAAGGCCGAGCTCGAAGGGGCTCGAAAGGAGGTGCGGCAGCAGAAGGCTGCTGCCGCCGCAGCCGAGAAGGCACGGGCCGCCGAGAAGGCGGCCGGGGAGAAGCACCAGGCCAGGGTGCTAGAGGTCGAGGAGACCCTGAAGGGCGTGTTTGAAGCACGCGACAAACTTCAGGAGGAGGGGCGGCGAACGAAAGAGGAGCTCGAGAAGCTTCAGCATGCCCACTCCGACCTCAAGACCTCGGCCCGAGCGAACCGCGAGGTGCTCCAGCAAGTGGAGCAAATCGCCTCGGGTAAGATGTTTTTGCTGCAGTGTGCGTTTGGCGGCAAAGGGTATGTCGAGCTTACTCAAGTGTGGCATTCTGCAGAGGTTTTCGAGGATCTCCCGCAGAGCGCGGAGGATGCGGTGGCGTACTTTGGCCAGCTGGCGGGTCATGAGGTGGAGAAGGCCTTCTGGGGTCAATTCCCAGGATCGCCGTCCGCGCAGCTGCTAAACCATTGAGTGAAGCAGCTGGTTGAATTGTTCCGCATGACGAGGCCAGTGCTCCAGGACCTCTGCGTTGCTCTGTGGCCTGCCGAAGCCATGCCGAGGAGTCTCTTCGGCCTGACTGCTCGGCTCCGCGATGCCGTACCATGTGTGGATCGCTGGAAGAGGTCCGCATGCTTCGAAGGGGCTCGGAGGGCGTATGCTTGCGTGAAGACGCACTTCCGCAAAGTTGATGCGGAGACTTGTGCTGCTGGCCCTCCTGCCAATAAGCCGCGGACCGCCGAGCAGTTCTTCGCCGAGGTGGAAGCAGGAGCTCGGACCACCGAGGCCATGTGCCCTAAGGACAGTTTGTTTTATTAAGTACTCCGGGATGCCGAAGTGTATGATGTAAAAACTTTATCTGTTTAAGAATGGCTTTAAGATTCCATGCGTATTATCTTATAGTTGTGATTATTCCTCCTTTATGACTGTTTAAAATGAGAGTGGCCAGTCGTCGGCTTCAGCCCCAGTGTAGGTCATACAAAGGGTGTTCCCGAAGTCACATTAGACCCTTAGCCGACGTCTCGGTGCCCGGAGGCGGTCGGTGACTTAGAGGAACTAGGAAATCGGACTATAGTGGCTTGACGTCTGTCATTTAGTCATAGGAGTTTGACTGTGGGGGTTTTGATAACCAGCCCCCGATATAAGAAGTGTTCGGCCAGTTCGGCCGAGGTCTATGCCAAGACACACTTCGGCTTAGAATAGAAGCCCTTCATTTGACACGGGTGATCTCTATCGTCACATCGCTTGACGCGGTCTTCGGATGGCGGACCAGTTTACGCATACCTAGATAGTCAGTTTTCGGCTTTCTCTACTGAGGCGTCATGCCAATTGACCTGGTCGGCGCAATCGCAGTGGTTCTCCCGTTACACCCTTAGCCGAATTCATCGGAAACGTAAGGGGTACACATAGGAGCCGGGCAACCCAACTATTGACCGAAATCTAGGTTCGAAACTGATGCATATAAGGCCAAAATCCGAGATGCCGAATAAATCGGACTTTATTTGTACAATTGCACCTTTTATAAAGAATTTCATCATCCCGGGGCTATGTTGATAAAGAAAGTCGATAAACCTTGAAGGGGTACGGTTTCTTTATTTCATAATATCAATCGTGTACATGCCCGAGGGTAATTAAAAGAGTACAATGTAGATGGTAAAGAAGGAAAAGGAAAAAAGAACAGGTCGGATAATTTCTAACGGATTTTAAAGGAAGGTCGATGCCCTTCCGGCCCTTTATACACTCTAAGTGTTTTTTATTGACCGAGTTCCTCAAAGGGAGGTGTGACCGAAGTCATTCTTGTGGTTGAAACCACCTAGACGTATTCATATTTGGCTGCTCCTTTTACAGGTGCTTGCCGGTGCTGGGGCTCTAAGCCTCACCCTTGCGTGGTGAATCCGCGCCGGACGGTTGGTAATTGTTTTGGCTCCTCGGCATCCCAGGGAATTTTGAGTGCGAAGTTATGCACTCTGGGGACGTAGTGCCCGCAGAGGGGGTGCACGAGGAGCCTGCATCCCTATTTCGGGTGCTGTGGTACTTGTCCAAGGTCGACTTGTGTAGCCCTGGCGCGCTTCAAAGAGCGGGCCGCGCGTTTATTGCTGCGGGCTGCCTCCTCGGACGCTTAAACCTCGGCTACGAAAGCCGCGGTCTGTTCCTCTGTCCGGAGTGATCGTTCTGTATTACCATTGACAGTGATGACGCCGTTAGGACCCGGCATTTTGAGCTTGAGGTAGGCGTAATGCGGGACTGCGTTGAAGTGCGCAAAGGCTTTGCGCCCTAAGAGCGCGTGGTATCCACTCCGGAAAGGTACGATATTGAAGATTAACTCCTCGCTTCTGAAGTTCTCGGGCGAACCAAAGACTACCTCTAGGATGATTGTTCCTGTACAACGGGCTTCGATGCCCGGGATGACACCTTTAAAGTTGGTAGAGCTCGGCTTGATCCGAGATGAGTCAATACCCATCTTCCGAACTGTATCCTCATAAATGAGGTTAAGGCTGCTTCCACCGTCCATAAGGACACGTGTTAGATGGTAGCCATCAACAATAGGGTCCAGGACAAGTGCCGCCGATCCGCCATGCCTGATGCTGGTCGGATGATCATGCTTATCGAAAGTGATCGGGTAAGCCGACCATGGATTATACTTTGGGGCGACTGGCTCCAGCGCGTATACGTCCCAAAGTGCACGTTTCCGCTCCCTCTTGGGGATGTGGGTGATGTAGATCATATTGACCTCTGTTACCTTGTTTGGAAACTTCTTCTGCCCTCCATTAGTGGGCTGCCGAGGTTCATCCTCGTCGTCGCTGCGGTGCTGGGCTTTATTCTGACCCACTGCCGCTATCTTGCCAGCTTGTTTGAAGACCCAGCAATTCCTATTAGTGTGTGTTGCTGGTTTTTCCTGAGTACCGTGAATCCCGCATGGGCGGTCCAGGAGCCTGTCAAGCTGGCTGGGTCCATCTTTGTTCCCCTTATAGGGTTTTCTTTTCTGCCTGGATTTAGGTCCGGTGAATCCTGCGTTGACCGCGGCGTCTTCAGTATCGCTTCCGCCATTTTTATGCATGCGCTTGTTTTTATTGCAATTTGGCTTTCCATTGGCGTCGCGAGTTTCTGAGGCGCCAACCTCGCCGTTGTGAGTACTTCGGGCGAGCCAGCTATCTTCTCCCGCGCAAAAGCGGGTCATCAGTGAGGTCAGGGCAGCCATGGTTCTAGGCTTGTCCTGGCCGAGTTGTCGAGCCAACCATTCATCTCGAATATTATTTTTAAACGCAGCGATGGCCTCGGCTTTGAAGCAGTCTATGATCTGGTTCTTTTTGGTGAGAAACCTGTTCCAGAACTTCCGAGCTGATTCGCCGGGCTGCTGGGTGACATGGCTGAGGTCATCGGCGTCCGGAGGTCGAACATACGTGCCCTGGAAGTTCGCTCGAAAAGCATCTTCTAGGGCTTCCCAGCTGCCGATAGAATTGGGTGGGAGGCTATTGAGCCAATGCCTCGCCGGCCCCTTGAGCTTGAGAGGCAGGTATTTAATGGCGTGGAGATCATCTCCTTTGGCCATGTGTATATGTAAGAGAAAGTCCTCGATCCAAACTGCTGGGTCCGTGGTGACATCGTATGAATCTATATTGATGGGTTTAAACCCTTCCAGGAATTGATGTTCCATTACCCTGTCTGTGAAGCAGATTGGGTGAGCCGAACCTCGGGACTGAAGAGCATCTCGTCGGAGGTCGGGAGAAAATCGTGAGTAGATTTGATCGCGGGCGCGGCCGTTCCTGTCTATCCAGGCATCGTAGCCGTCCGGCCCGGCAGGCGCACGTCCCCTTGATCCGTAAATGGACCGAGGGGGAGCCCGTTTTTCCTCCATACGACGTCTCGCGTCGTGAGGATCTATGTAATCCACGGGGTCCTTGCCATGACGGCGTACAGGTGGCCGTTCCCCGGGGTCTTCTCGTCTTGGCCTGTCCCGGCCTCTAGGGGGCCGATCGAGGTCGTCAGCGAGTTCTTCATCAAATTCTGGTAGGAGGCGCCTGCGTGGGTAAGACTTCGGCGCACTATGGCGTCGGTTCTCCATATCCTGCTCGGCGGAGAGCACTTCAACCCACTTTTCATTTAGCGCATCGGTATTTTCCTGCAGCTGCTGCTGCTTGCGTTTTAAGCTCCGGGCCGTCGCGACAAGGCGTCGCCGGAAGCGTTCTTGTTCGAAGGGGTCTTCGGGGACGATGAAGTCCTCGGTACCGAGGCTGTCGTCCTCCTCGGACTCCGACATGTAATTGTCATCGGCCCCTTCAAAGAGGTCGTCGGGATCGGAGTCCACAAGAGGTCGGTTTGGTGTGTCGTTCCTTACTGGGGAGGCTTGAATGTCCTCCTCCATGTTATCGGCATCGCCGTCCTCCTCGTTGCCGTTATTGGCTGTTGCATCATTGCCACTGGGTTCCCCATTATTTCCTTTTCGGCGCCTTCGCCGACATCTTGGAGGGGATTTGGGAGTGTCCACCATGTACACGTCGTAGGTGGATGTAGCGGCCCACCTGCCCGTGTTTACCGGGGGCAAGGTGGTGTCAATGTCCGCGTCTTCCTCCATGTCTGAAGGTTCACCATAGTCCAACACGTCGGTTAAATCGTTGACCGTCGCGGCTAGGTGGGTGGTGGGTGGGGTATAAATTTCCCTGTCGTCGGCTTTAAGTCCGATCTGATTGTAAACCGAAGTCTTGCCATCCGAGATGGACAAGCTCCGGATACGGTCGAGCATCTCATCAAGCTAAGCTAGCTCCTCGGGATCCATGGATACGCCATAGGCAGGGCTGATTTGGAGTAGCCCCGGTGTGTAACCGGATGCGCTTCCGGTGGAAGGGGAATCTGAACATGGATCCGAACTCTGCGCCGGGATCGACTCTGGCACCAGCGCAGCTTCAGAAGTGGGTGCTGGATCTATCTCCGGGCTGGCGGTCGGAGAGAGACTGGCCGGGACAGTGGCGTCCGAGGTATCACGAGACACCGTGATGGGGTTCGGTTCCGGAGTCGAGTCTCCAGAATCGGCCGAGCTCTCAATCCGGCCGGGAGTCCATCCTGATAAGACGAGCTCTCCGTGGGAATCCGCTGTATATTCGAGGCCACCGAAGGTCACGATCCGACCTGGGGCATAGTTCTCGACAGAGATCAGACGACCCGTCGAGTCGGAGCAAAATACCATGCTGCCGAAGACGAAAAGCTGTCCGGGGGCATAGATGTCCCCACAGCCGTTGATGCAGTTGATCTGCCGATGAGCCATCAATCCTTCTGGTGATCGCGCAGCGGAACTCTCAATGAAAGCACCAGTGTCGGTGTAAAAACCGGGAAACCTCGGGGTAGGGGGTCCCGAGCTGCGGATCTAGGATCGATGGTAACAGAGACAAGGGAGATGATGATTTACCCAGGTTCGGGCCCTCTTGATGGAGGTAAAACCCTACGTCCTACTCTTGTTTATATTAATGGAGATGTATCGAGTACAGAGTAGATCTACCTCGAGATCGTAATATGTGTCTAACTTCTAAGGCTAGGTAAGTAATGTTGCGTTGATCCCCCCTATGGGCTAAACCCTATGGCTTATATACACGCCAGGGAGGGTATCTAGGGTTACAAGGTCGGTATCTTGGAGTAAGGCGGCTGGAGAAATCATGAAGTGTACTGCAAGTCTTCGGTAGAGACAGCCTTGATCACGTCTCCCTTCTGCGGCCTCCGGAGTCCATCTTGCTTACGTACGGGGGCATATCGGCCCACCCGAGGAGACGGGTCGGCCCGGTTAGCACCCCCTAATCCAGGACACCGTCAACCGTGGAGTGACACAATTCTGGAAACATACAAGTCTGCTAACTGGCTAGCAGTGATTGTCTCTTTGACTGGCAGAAAGTGAGCAACCTTGTCGACAAAAATAGCATCACGACCCTTCTGCGATCTGGGAAAACCAGTAATGAAATCCATTTCGACTTTGTCCCATTTCCATTCAGGAATATCAAGGGGTTGCAGAGTTCCAGCAGGCCTTTGATGTTCTGCTTTGATTCGACGGCAAACGTCACACTCAGCAACATAGCGAGCAATGTCTCGCTTCATATCAGGCCACCAATATCTCTATCGGATGTCTTGGTACATCTTGGTACTACCAGGGTGAATTGAAAGAGGTGTATCATGAGCTTCTTTCATGACACGCGGGGTCAGATCCAGATTGTCCTTTCTGGGAACCACCAAGCGATTTTTGAAGAACAAGGTGCCATCAGCATCAACAGTGAAGAATGAGGGTCTTCCCCTTTTGTGATCGCGCTTAATTTTCTCGACCTCAGAGTCAGCTTTCTGTATATGCTTGATGAGGTCCTCGAGATCTGGTTCAACAACCAGGGTATTGAGATAACCCTGAGGAACAATATGGAGATTCAACTTACGAAGTTATTCATAAAGAATAGGTTGTGCTTGCTGAACCATGAGGTTATTGCAATAGGACTTGCGACTCAAAGCATCGGCCATTACATTAGCCTTGCCAGGGGTATAAGAGATATCCATGTCATAGTCGGCTATTGTCTCGAGCCATCTTTGTTGACGGAGGTTCAAATCTGGTTGAGTATACAGATATTTCAGACTTTGGTGGTCCGTGTATATCTCGCAATGATTACCGAGAAGGTAATGTCGCCACAGCTTCAGAGCATAGATAACTGCTGCTAACTCGAGATCATGTGTTGGATACTTATCTTCGTGAGGACACAATTGACGAGAGCCATAAGTAATTACTTTACGCTCTTGCATTAGGACACAGCCAAATCCTTGACGGGATGCGTCGCAATATATCACAAAGTCCTTGCGAGTATCTGGGGGTGCTAGCACTGGGGCAGAGGTCAACTTGTCCTTGAGCATCTGGAAACTTTCTTGGCACTTGTCTGTCCACTCAAACTTCTTGCCTTTGTGGAGCAAATCAGTCAGTGGCTTAGCAATTTTGGAGAAGTTCTCGACGAATCGGCGGCAATAGCTGGCGAGACCGAGAAAACTCCTGACTTGTTTAACAGTTTGCGGAGGAGTCCAGTCAAGAATAGCCTGAACTCGTTCTGGGTTAACGGCAATGCCATCTTTGGAAATCACATGACCAAGATAAGTTACCTCAGATAACCAGAATTCACACTTGGAAAACTTGGCATAAAGCTGGTGTTCTCGAAGTTTCTCCAATACAAGCCGAAGATGTTCGGTGTGTTCTTCTTCATTCTTGGAGTATATAAGGATATCATCCAAATAAACCACGACGAATTTGTCGAGGTAGTCCATGAAGATATAGTTCATCAAGCGAGAAAAGGTTGCTGGAGCATTAGTCAATCCGAAGGACATAACGGTGTACTCGTATGATCCATAACGAGTAACGAAAGCGGTCTTCGGAATATCCTCTTTACGAACTCGGATCTGATGATAACCCAACCTTAAGTCGAGTTTAGAGAACACAGAGGATCCAGCAAGTTGATCATAAAGATCGTTGGTCCGGGGAAGTGGATATTTGTTCTGGATTGTTGCTTGGTTAATAGGCCGATAGTCCTGGACCAATCGGTTAGTTCCATCCTTCTTCTTAACAAAGAGAGAAGGTGCTCCCCAGGCAGAAGAACTGGGCGGATGAAACCCTTTTTGAGTGACTTGTCGATTTCCTCCTTAAGTTCAAGGAGTTCATGCAGCGGCATCTTGTATGGGCGCTTGGCAATAGGAGTGGTGCCTGGTTTCAAGTCGATGACGAATTCAACGGCTCTAACAGGGGGTATTCCAGGAAGTTCTTCCGGAAAGACGTCCGGAAAATCGCGAATGACTGGAACGTTCTCAATTCACTCAAGAGGTGAGGCGTTCAAAGCATTCAGAGCATATATCTGAGCTTCGGCATTCCGGGTAATTCGGGCGGTGTAGTTCACTATCTCATCGGAGGGGTGAAGAAGTTGGACGACTTTGGTGGCACAATTGATCAAAGCAATGTGAGCTTTCAACCAATCCATTCCCAGAATGAGATCTATGGTGGAAGACTTCAGAACGATGGGGGAGGCAAGGAACTCTAATCCTTCAATTTCGATGGTGACGTTAGGTGCGATCATGTCAGCATGACAATGGCCACCGGGAGTTTTAACGACTAGTGGAGTATGCATCTTTTCATACTGTATGCCATGCATGAATGCAAATGCTCCAGAGACGAATGAATGTGACGCTCCTGAATCAAATAAAACAGAAGCGGGTACTGAGTTAACGAGAAGGGTACCCATCACAGTTTCAGGTTGATCCTGAACTTCTTCAATATCGACGTGGTAAGCCTGTCCACGTCCATAAGCAGAAGACCCAGTATTATAGTTCCGGGTCTGGTTGTTGCCACGGCCATTGCCACGGCCAATAGAAGGAAGTGCCAACTGATTCTGATTCTGGCGGCAGTCTTTGGCAAGGTGACCTGGTTTGCGACACTTGAAACACAGACCATCTTCAGGACGAAGAGGAGCAGCTTGAGTTCTTGGCTGCCTCGGTGGTGGAGGAGGCAGACGAGGCGCCACATAGGATGGCCTCAGCGCAGGGGCAGTTGGACGATACACACTGTTGGGAATCCAGATTTTACGCCTTTGTCCTGAGCTCGAAGATGAGCCAATGTCACGATTGTGCTTCTGTGATTCCCTATGTTCCATCTGAGCGGTCTCAACCTGGATAGCCTTGTTCACCAGAGTGGCGAAGTCGGCGAAGTCATGAATAGCGAGTGCAAGCTTGAGGTCTGGGTGGAGTCCGTCGCGGAATTTCTCCTGTCTGCGTGCATCTGTGGCAACGTCTTCTTCAGCATAGCGGGACAGATTAAGGAATTCCCGCTGATAAGCTTCGACAGTCTTACTGCCTTGAGTGAGGTTGCGAAACTCTCTTTTCTTTTGGTCCATGATTCCCTGAGGAATGTAGCGGGCGCGGAAAGCAGTCTGAAACTCGTTCCAAGTAATGACTGTCCCAGCAGGTAGTGAACTCCTGTGGGTGTGCCACCATTGAGCAGCGGCACCCTTCAAGAAGTAAGATGCGAAGGTGACAAGGTTGGCGGGGGCGACATTGGCAGACTCTATCTCGTATGTGATGTCGCGAAGCCAGTCATCAGTATCCAGTGGCTGTTCAGAGTTGCAGAAAATGGTCGAGTTAAGACGCACAAACTCCTGCAGAGTTATTGGAGCAGGTTTCGGATTCTGAGCATTCTGGTTCTGGTGTGGAAACTGAGCCATAATTCCAACCATGAACTGGCGGTTCAGCTCGAATTGCTGCATCATAGCTGCCATATAGTCTGGTGGTGGTGGATCGTCGGCACCACGGCCACGACCACGACCTGCGGGTCTAACCATCCTGCTAAAATTCAACAGGGGAACCGCAAGTGTTTAGAGACAACATGATGTAACACGACAATAAACAAGAAGTGTAATAGATACATAACAATAGTCAATTAAGACATACAGATCCATACACAAAGTCGATTACACGCAGACAACATAAGTTCGGAAATTAAACAGCTAAACAAACTAGGCGGCGCGCAGGCACGCGGTGATGAATACAACAACGAGACATAGCAAAGGCTACATCAACGTCGGGGAAAACCACTAAAACGGGGTAACTGCAGGTGCGGACGATGAGTGTCCAAGGCAGAAAAGTCATGTACTCCGTGAGCACTCTGATGCAGAACCCGGTCTCGAACTGGGAGAAGAGGTCCACGTGCAGGTGTGTGACCTCCAACAGCAGGCCAGTCGATACCTGAAGGCATCTGAGTCCTACGCGGGTAAAGGATGTACTCTGGATGTATCCCTGCACGAATAGCTGGCAGGAACTGTGTCATAGCATCATAGAGACATGCTCGAGTGGCAAACAACTCGACGGCAAGAGCCCGGGCAGTGCGATCCAGAGCCTGAGTGCACTGAATCCAAAACCTGCGGGTCGTATCGACGTCGCTCGTAAGGGGCACAGACAGCTGTGTAGTATCCGGTACCATCTCCAGCAGGGGCATACGGGATGTTTCGTAACTTCGAGTAATCCAAGCGACTATGCTCTCCATGGAGACATGCGACAGCAGAATAGGCAGCATCATGGACTGCCATCTCAACCGTCACTCCGATACCATGAAAAGTGTGCAACTCAGTGTCGGAGTTGTCCCGCTGATCAAAGATACAAACATCAGCATGATACTGTTCCTGGTTGAACTCGCGGAAATCCTCGTAAACCATGTACTCGGGGTACCAGCGGTAGCCCAGTCTGGTCAGGAGGGCGATCAGGACAGCTGGAAAACCAGGCGTATCACGAGCCCAAGTGCGAAGCACAAGCTGCGTCGCAGGGTGCGACGGAAACAAGCGATCCATCTGAAACAGAGGAAATTTCAAGATTGTCACATGACAGTGTGAGAAGCATATAATAACTTGGAGGGAAAGGTTAAACAGACCAATGGAAAAGAAAATGTGATTATCAGATTAATCAGATCATTGGGAAGGAATAAGTGCGGATAATCCAGCTCTCTGGGTGGACGTGAATACGAGAACCTAGTGTCGGAGTTAGCAAAATCATTTAACCCGAAAAGAAGACGATTCAGGGTCCCAGAGTATGGAAGAGGAATAAAAGATCCTAATACCACCCATTTGGCGATGTGGGCCCGTAAGCCACACAGCCATGTTAGTAAAAATAGTTTTTGAAGACTAGACTCAACTTCGACCAAGGAATTGGAAGGGGGCTTCCTACAGGCAGTCGGCTCTGATACCAACTTGTGACGCCCTCTGCTCGACCGTGCACTAATCATACACGCAAACGTGCACGCTCGAGATCAGAGACGCACAGAAAGATATCACAACACAACTCTAAACTCAAATTTAAACATAAATCATCATATTACAAGCCAGGGGTCACGAGGACCCGAATACATAAGTCATACACACAAATAATATCTGGGTACATACATAGTTAGTCAAGTTTGCCTTAAGAAGGCTAGCACAAACAGCGACACTGATCGAAAAGGCGAAGGCCTCCTGCCTAGGGCCTCCGAACTACTCCTGGTCGGCTGGCTCAACCCAGTAGTACATGCTTCCGGGACTCTCCTGGTAGTAGTCTCCTGCGGTGGCGTCTGGCTCCTGGACTCCGTCATCTGGTCGCAAGTATCGGGTATAGGGGAAAAGAAGTAGCAAAGCAACCGTGAGTACTCATCCAAAGTACTCGCAAGACTGACATCAGAACTATACTAAGTATGCATCGGTATCAAAGGAATGGGGCTATATCTTTGGACTGAACTGCAGAATGCCAGAATAGAGGGGGAGAAGCCTAGCCTATCGAAGACTAGCATCTTCAAGCAATCTTGCAGTATTAGAAGAGTGCAGATTAGCATATTATAAATTAACAAGCATGTTGAAGCAAAGCCCAGAGATCCTTCCTCGACTCCCTGCGAGAAAGCGATCCCGGAGCTTATAATTAATTGACATGTATCCAGTTCAAATAGTGGTAGATCGGGATACAACACTGAGCGTCCTGTTACCGTGGACACGGCTATTCGAATAGATAACTTCCCTGCAGGGGTGCACTACTATTACCCAACACGCTCGATCACATCTGGCCAGACACAGTTGCTGGGTAATGCCCGGCCTCAGGTGATCGACACGACGCAGTCCTACCTAGGCTTAGCAGAGAGGTCAACACGCCGGTCTAAATCCTAAGTGCGAAGGGGTCTTGGGCCCATCGCCCTTTGCACTCCTGCACGTTGCGAGACTGGTCGGGGCCCAGGCGCGACACTGTATACACAAGTGACGTAACCAGCCCACCCCAGCAATCAGCCCGCGTCTCTGAGCTGTGACGTCTGAAGAGCTTTCGACTGATACATACGACGTAGAGGGTCCCATAACCATTATCCCACGTGGTGGTAGTGCGTATAGGGCCAACGACCCACTCAGATCAAATACCCAAATCCGTTAGGCGTATTTAGTAGCTCGTAGAGACGATCAGATTCCCTGTCGCTCCGACTTGGTAACACACGGATCACGACCAGGGTCGTCTCCGCCTGCCTTGTCGTTCCGCCATAGTATCACTCGCGGGTGCCCTCCTGGCAAACCCGACTTCATATTTCCCCGCGGGTACCCCTCGGGGTCGACCCGCCTGCAACAAGGCCAAAGTATCCGTGTGTCCAAAGTATCGAGAAGGAATCCGAGGAATCACCCTCGATGGATTCCCACTCGAGGAGTTGCA
Source organism: Elymus sibiricus (assembly GCA_039707655.1). Classification (NCBI taxonomy): domain Eukaryota; kingdom Viridiplantae; phylum Streptophyta; class Magnoliopsida; order Poales; family Poaceae; genus Elymus; species Elymus sibiricus. Next base: position 1,150,529 of record CM077670.1, on the reverse strand, counting down.
CGACGGAAGCTTTATCGGAAGTGATGAAAGAGGAATCACCCTCGGTAACTCACAACCGGATAGCTATTCTACAGAGGCATCATCGGAAGTGAGATAAGAGGTATCACCCTCGATACTCGATGCCAGCTCGGCAGAGTCGGACAACTTAGGGGAAATGTGCGGTGAAGTGCTGTTTTCAGCCCGTTCGATCACATCGATCGGGGCACAGGTACTAAAGCGGGGCAACTACAGCAAGGAAGAGGGGCCACAGATGGTTTAACATCCAACCTATACTAAGTGGTTTGGATAACAGGCAGGTATCAATAACAGTTACAAGAACAGGCTATGCATCAGAATAGGATAAAGCAAAGCAGTAGCAATTTTCTAATGCAAGCAGGAGGGAGAAGGAATAGGTGATATAGGCATGTGTCAAGGGGGTTGCTTGCCTGGAAGCTCTGCTGAAAGGGGCTGGTCGTCTGAAGGCTGCTCGTCTGGAGCGTAGTCGTACTCAGCTGCGTCGGCGGCGGTCTCGACGTCTATCGGGAGAGAAGGAGGGGGAAGAAACAATAAATTCACGGCAAAAATGTAACAGCGATGCATGACATGCCTAAATGATATGCCGATGTGATATATTGCCTATCCAAATGTTTTAGTTAATTTTAGGAATTTATTTGGATTTATTTTATTAAGGTCATGCACTATTCATTTATCGAAATCGGGCAAAAAGTTCCATGTTCAGTATGTTATAGGGGTGTGACAGGTATGTGGGTAGGATATTCGGATTCTTCATATTTTTCTGATCGTTTTTCATATATAAATTATTTTCATCCGAGTTACGGTTTATTTTATATGATTTTTCAAAGTTTTAATCATTTTCTGGAATTGTTTTAATTATTTAAATCCGAATTATCCAGAACAGTAGTATATGACGTCAGCATGATGAAATGACGATGTCAGCGGTCAAATCCGGCTGGGCCAGGTCAAACCTGACCAGTGGGTCCCACTGGTCAGTGACTGTGCTAATTAACAGTGATTTAATCTAATTAATTAAGTTAATTAACAGGTGGGCCCGCACTGTCAGCGACTGATTTAATTAACCGGTTTAATTTAAATTCAAATTAGTGTTAATTAAGCACTGGGGCCCGCATGTCAGCGAGACTGGGCTGTCCAGTCAGCACCGTTGACTGGTCAACCCAGTCAACGGGGCCAATGGGGCCCAGTGTCAGTGGCACGGGGTGGGGCCCGGCCAGTGCCACGTCGGCGACGACCAGAGACTCGCCGGAATCACGCCGGCGAGCGTCTTCCGCGGCAGCGCGCGTCGGGGGTGGCTCGGGTTTCGTCCACAAAGCGCCAAATCAAGCGGGGAAGGGCGCGTTCGAACGTGCCGTTGACGGCGCGTCGAATGGCGGTGGTCGGAGGTACTGCGTTGGCCAGGAACGTCGGCGGCGAGCTCGCAAAGGTGGCTGGAGTTCGGGCATCGATGGATCTCGGCGAATCGCGGCGCTAGCGAGCAACTAGATGACTAGGCGGGCTCTACGCGCGCGCGCGCGAAGTCGACGGACTTGCGCGCGTGACCAAATGGTCACCGGACGGCTGCCGGCGAGCAACGAGGCGGCGGCGCAGTTCGGCTACGACGGGGAGGCGAGCTAGGAGAGGGGAACGCCGTCGGAGAGAGAGAGGGGAAATCACGGGGCTCACCTAGGGAGCGCACGGGGGCTCGTTGGAAGTTTAGGAGCAGCAGGGGACGGCGGATCGATGGAGCGAGGCGGCGGTGGTCCGAGGTGGACGGCGACGGCGATCCCGCAATGTGGCGCTCCCCGGCTCGCGCTGGTTGACGTAGAGGACGTAGTCGAGGCCGGCGAGCGTGAGGGACACGTCGGGGAGGCGATCGGGGCTTGGTTGCCGCGCTAGGTCTCGGCCATGGTGACGGCGACGTTCGGCTCATCGCGGGGAGGGACGAAGGCGAGCGAGGGAGGGGGATCTGAGGGGGCTAGGGTTTCGGGGAGGACGAGAGGGGAGAGGGGGTGCCCTTATCCGCACGGGGGAGAGCTCGGATGGACGACAGCGAGGTCATCGGCGCCGTGTCGACGCGCTCGGCTGAGAGCGCGCGGGAGGAAAGAGATGAGCTCCTGGTGGGCTGGGCCGGCTACTGTGCACTTGCGGCCCAAGTGCACAGTAGGCCTTTGCCCCTTTTCTTTTTCTTTTTGTGTGTTCTGTCTTCACTTCTGTTTTGTAAATTGTTAGGCCACTAAATTACTTTTGTAAAATATGAGTCTGGTCCAAATAAATTCTAGGTATTATCTAGTACTACCAGAAATTGGGTTGGAGATAATATGATTTCATTTGTAATTTCATTAAATAAAATGGGGTTAATTATTGCTGTTTGGTACTGTTTTGATGATGTTAGTGTCATCTAGGTAATTTGGGTGATGTTGTTTTTCTTAACATAATTAGTTATGGATTATTTGCTATTTATAGAACATTTTAGTTTCCAAATTGGAACAACTTTTATTTTTCACTTTATATTTGAATTTCAATTTGAATGGGAATTTGAAATGAGATATGATGCAAATGATGATCAAGCATTGTTAATCATGATGACTTGGCATGAACTGGATATCACCAATTCTCAAGACTGGCTTCTCTTAGGGGATTTTAATTACTTTCGGTCGCCTGACAATCGTAACAAGCCAGGGGGTAGTACTAACGATATGTTCACATTCAACGATTTCATCCGGGAACAACACCTTATTGAAATACCGGTCAAAGGTCGCCGTTACACTTGGAGCAATATGCAACAAGACCCCCTACTAGAACAACTAGACTGGTTTTTTACGTCTCTAAATTGGACCACTAATTTCCCCAACACGATGGTTAAAGCTCTTGGACGACCGATTTCTGACCATGTACCATGCATTGTTATAATTGAAACTAAAATCCCGAAGAGTAGACTCTTTCGGTTTGAATCATACTGGATGGCCCATCCTGGGTTTATGGACGTGGTTTCCAATGCTTGGACACGACCCATCAAACACGGCAAGGATTTCAACGCCGCCTCCACTATCTGTCAGAAACTCAAAATGGTCAGGCAAACCCTTACAAAATGGAGCAAACAGATATCACGTCTCTCTATTGCGATTCAAAATACAAACAGAGCAATGGTCAAACTTGACACGCTTGAGGAGAAAAGAATGCTGACTACTCCAGAATCCAATCATAGGAAAATCCTCAAGGCTCACTTGCTACGGCTGCTGGACTACCAGAAACAATACTGGAAGAAACGTTGTACCATTCGCTGGATACGTTTTGGGGATGAAAACACAAAGTTCTTCCAGTCGATAGCCACTGAACGTTTTCAAAAAAACTGTATTGCTACTCTCCAAGTTGAAGATGGTTCAGTTGTGGATGATCACGTGGGCAAGGAATCGATCCTCTTTTCCTCCTTCAAGAAAAGAATGGGCAGTTCTTCTACGCACGACATGCGTTTTGACCTCTCGGCTCTTATTCAGCCCAACTCTAATTTGGATGAACTTACTGCACCTTTCACACACAAAGAGATCGATGATGTTATTAATGAAATGCCCACTGATCGTGCACCTGGTCCGGATGGCTTCAATGGCGCATTCCTTAAAGCGTGTTGGCCTATAATTAAACATGACTTTTACAAGTTATGTTCCAAGTTTCATGATGGCAAGATTAACCTGGAATGTCTGAACTATGGATATATAACCCTCATTCCCAAAACAAGTTCACCAGAATCTGCCAACGATTACAGGCCGATCACCCTCCTCAATTGTTGTCTGAAATTGATAACCAAGCTCCTCGCGAACAGACTTGAGAAAGTCATCTTGACCCTGGTGCATAAAAACCAATATGGCTTTCTGAAAAAACGATCCATCCAAGACTGCATCGCATGGGCATTCGAATACATTCATCAGTGCCAAACCTCCAAGAAGGAAATTGTTCTGCTCAAACTTGATTTCGCCAAAGCCTTCGACACAATACAACACACGGCGATGCTGCAAATTATGAAGCAGATGGGATTTAATGACAAGTGGCTAGGCTGGATCCAGAACATCTTTGCTACGGGCAAATCCTCAGTTCTCCTCAATGGAGTCCCCGGGCGCCAATTTCACTGTCGCAGCGGGGTTAGACAGGGAGACTCCCTATCCCCACTGATTTTCGTTCTGGCAGCAGACCTCCTCCAAGCTGCAGTCAATGATGCTTGCCACCGTAACCTGCTTACACACCCCATCCCTCCCCATGGTAACACCGATTACCCGGTGATTCAATACGCTGACGATACCATCATTGTTATGCCCGCCTGCCCTGCTCAAGCACGAAACATGAAAGGTATTCTGTCTGACTATGCAGCCTCAATTGGCCTGAAGATCAACTTTAAAAAATCAACACTTGTACCCATCAATACACCGGATGACCTTTGCCAGAACATTGCCGACATTTTTGGTTGCTCCATTGCGAGTATGCCGTTCACATATTTGGGTCTCCCCCTCAGAACCGCTAGACCTTCAGTTCAAGATTTGACACCTCTGGTCTGTCGTGCTGAGAAAAGTATAACTGCCACCATGTCTTTGATGTCGTATGCGGGGAAGCTCTCTCTTCTAAACTCAATGGTCACTTCGTTGGCAATCTACGCTATGTGCGCCATTAAAATCAATCCCAAGATCATTGCGCAACTTGATAAAATTAGGAGGCATTGCCTCTGGAACAAGAAAACTGAGAATGGTGAAAAGTGTAACTCTCTGGCTGCTTGGGATATGGTATGTCGTCCCAAAAAGAATGGAGGGCTAGGGGTAATTAACCTGCAAGTTCAAAATGATGCCCTCCTCATGAAGTTTCTGCATAAATTTTACAATCACCACGATACTCCCTGGGTTACCTTGATCTGGAACACATACTACTGTACCTCGGTCCCCCATGCCACGGATCCATGTGGTTCAGTTTGGTGGTGGGATATTATGCAACTCAACCCCTACTTCAGAGGCGTGTCTAAGATTCAAATACAATGTGGCCACGGCTCTATTCTGGAAAGACTTGTGGCTCGATGGAATCCTCTCAGAATTATACCCAAGAGCATACTCCTACATCACTAAAGAAGATGCATCGGTTAGAGAATTTCTTCTCACAACTGAGCTGAGGGATGCATTTCACACACCACTCTCTGTACAAGCCCATGATGAGGTGAGACACATGCAATCTGACACGGCCGACACAACTATCACTGGAGACCGGAAAGATAGATGGACATATATATGTCTGGGGAGCTACTGATTACAAGGCCAGTGCATACTATACCTTCTTCTACAGAGATGTTCAAGCCCATGTGGCCTTCAAATGGCTTTGGAAGACAAAATGTATCCCCAGGATCAAAACATTCGGCTGGCTATTGCTGTCTGACAGATTAAATACAAGAAATATGCTGAAAAGAAGACACTATAATGTGGGTAACGTTCTGGACTGCTTGCTATGTGGATCAAACATTGAGGAGACAGTGGAGCACTTGTTCTTCCATTGTACATTCAGTTCAGTATGTTGGCAATATCTGAACGTGAGGTGGAGCGCCCATGATCGTAGACTGCAACTCCTCGAACAAGCTCGAGCAGCCTGGGACAAACCCATGTTCATGGATATTTTTTTGGTGGCTGCCTGGAGTCTCTGGAAAGAACGAAACAACAATTATTTTCGAGGAATCACAGCCACCTTTGACTCCTGGAGGCAAAGATTCATCAAGGACTTCTCAGACATCTCGTATAGGGCCACAGAGAGGAAAAGGCAGTTTATCACTGCTTTTCTAGCTACCATTCCACCTTTAGATCCCATTTAAAAAACAATTCCACTCTCTCCCACCCACAACCTTCTGGCGCAGGTTGTGGTTTGTAACTATGTAACCTGTACAGTGTTACATTAATATATATACACATGCAGTAGGGGTCTTCCCTACTGTCTCATTTGTCAAAAAAAAATCATGATGACTTGGCATTAACAGAAGGTGATCACTGTAGCTTAATTACATGGGGTGTTACAGAGGAAAACAAGAAAAGAATTTTTTTTTGTTTTCTAATAAGGATCAAAATTCTCCACAAATAATGTAAAAAAATTGCTCTGAATCAAAGGAGCATTCGGTTTTGGTACAAAAAAAACTCTTGGACTATGATGGCCTACTACCACTTGAGCTTCCCTGACCGACCGAACAGAATACCAACCGGACGGACGGTTGCCCTAGCCTAGACACACACTCTGGAGTAGATAGATAGACAGAGTTGGGGACGGAGACGGACAGATCCCCGCCGCCGCCGCCGCCGCCGCCTCTACTAATTAGAGGAAGAAGGAAGCGGAACTTCGTCCTCACCGCCGTCCGCCCGCCCGCAATCGCCAGACGTCCCACCAGACCAGGTAAGGTATGGATATGGATGCTTCTTCCCCAAAGGCAGATAGATCTCTCTAGAGTAGGTAGTTTATTTTGTTGATTGATTTCCGCTCCTACTCAAAATTCCTTTCTTTCTTTCTTTCTGTGGCTTGTTGATTGATTTCCGCTCCTACTCAAAATTCCTTTCTTTCTTTCTTTCTTTCTTTCTTTCTGGCCACAGCCCATGATTCAAGGCATCAGCCTTGCTGCTTGCCTCCAGCCCTAAGAGATAGAGATTGATGGAGGATTTCATCAGTCTCGGCCACGATCCCCCCCAAGATCCCACTCCCACGGATGCCGTCGCCAAGGCGCAGTCCCACGACCACATCATAGATCTCGACCAAGCCCAAGTCGATTCCGTCAATTTGAATCTGAATGATGCACCACCAGAGCCTCTGCCATCCCAGCACCAACCACAAGGCAGTCTCATTAGCACCAGCAAGACTAGTACTAGTTCCGTCGTCGACATCATCCACCTCGAGGAAGGACAGGTTGCCTGCCAAGAATCTTCTGGTGCCCAAGATGCGCAGGGGGCAGCAGCAGCAGCAGCAGATAACCTCCAGGCCAAGGCCGAAGAAGAAGCCCTGGGTGCCAATGGGGTGGAGCCTCCCCTGCTATCCCAGCAACAACCGCAAGACGGCGCCACAAAGGCCGCCGCTTCTGATGACATCATCGATCTCGAAGAAGGGCAGGTTGAGGACATGGACCTCTCCGACGACAATGCTGTCGTCGTTGTTACAAAGCATGGTGTTTCAGCTGAAACACCCAAGGGCAGTGATGGGCGTCCCCTTGTTCATGCTTCGAGAACAGGTAGCGCCTTCATCGACGAAAGCCGTATCCTCTGACATGAGTAACTTATTATTCCTCCTTTGTTTCCATCTTCTATCTTCAAACTGTGTATTGACATCAAAACAATGCCAAGATCACAGACATGTATCATCGTTATTACCAATCAGATCGTTGCTAGATGTTTTTGTTCCTTGATATTGCGTGTTTAGCCACAAGAGGAGTTAAAAGAGCTCGGACAGAATCAGCTGAGCCTTCTGTCCGTGTAGTCTACAACAACTTGACAAGGTCCGTTAAACATGAGATGCTTTTTATCCTGACATGAGTATCTATGGCAGCGCATTGCATTTGTTAGTCATTTTATCCTTACATTTTAATTTCCCGATACATATTCCAGGGAAAGCAAAAGGAAGCTCATGGAACTGATGCAACAATGGTCCGAGTGGCAAGCTAGAAAGCAACACGCCTTGACGGTACTGTTCCTTACAACCGTGGCTTTTGCTGTTATGCTAATTTTGCATGAATCAACTTTATAATCTTTATTATTCCGATGTCAGCAGCTCTCCGGCTACGGTTTAAATGAGAGCTGTTTACATCGATAGGATATGGGAACCAGAGATTAAGAAGAAAATGGGCATGGCAGAATTAGTTTTCGTTGTTGTAATATATATCTTCCATGTTCCCTCGGTAGAGCACCCTTGGGTACTTAGTTCGTTTCCTTGTTTTGGGGGTGCTATGATTATTGCTTCACTGCTAAAATATAATTATTGCCTTGGCCAATAGAAGTAAATAGTGACTTGTGGAGGGTAAATTTGAATAGGTTACTATAGACTAGAACAGGACTGATATATCTGTGTAACAGAAAAGGTGCTGAGCACCAGATTCCCCTTTGTTGACAATTATTGTTTATTTTGGTTGTGAAAATGGCAGGAAACTGTGGAAGAAGTCTTGGACTGTGGTGAAGAGACTTATTATCCAGCATTACATGTTGGTTCAGAGAGATCCTGTGCTGTGGTATGTATAAGTTCGCCATTGTTATCCTTCCTAAGCTCAGTCTGAAGATTAAACCTCCAACTAAAGTATGGGATTGCTGTTACAAAACTTTGGTTAGCCTGTTTTCGATTAAATTCATTCACTAAAATGGACATCGAAGACATGCTTCCATGCTGGAGTTATATGAGTTTTGTTTCCTGAAAATTGCAGTTCTGCTACTTGCATGTACCTGTCATGAGCATCAAGATATAGCACCACCTTTACATTTACCCAGCCAGCACACAAAGCAACCACTCATTTCCAGATGAGGACGGTGCTAACAATCCCAGAGACTGATATATTATTTCACTGAGGCTCCATATTAGCTAGATATCACATAGTTGATTAGTTGCTTTATTTTGTTGTTACTTCCGATATCCCCTTTAATACTACATTCGAGGAATTTCTCTTGCATCCCTGTAGTGATAAGAGTGCATTCTCTAACAGCTCATTAAGGTTTGGTTGTTGTTCTACCCTTACTGGTAGGAGATCCTGACTCCACTATTTCAGAGATAAAAATGAACAACCAAGATTTTTCCTAGTTAATTGATTGGCAGGTAATATTCATAGAGCATTTGGCTTTATGGTCATGGTCATGGGCTGGCCGTCTGGCATGTCCAAGACAGCAACATGTGCCCATTTAGGAAGACATAGCATTGTCCGAAGAAGAAAATTAAGTAGGATTGTCCTAAAAAGGGAAAATTAAGCAGTACTTGGATATGAGATATTACTAGTATCAGGATAGGATAGAATCAGTAGTAGTGGCAGCAGGATAGATGTACGTGTTGCGTTTGAGTTGAGATCTGACTTGTGGATTAAGTTAGTTAGAATCTAATAATTCTACCTTTTGTTTTATTTTGTTTTTCTTATTGAGAAGTCATTCTGGTTGGATAGCCAAGCACGAGAAAATGCTGCTGTGGATGATGGTGCGGTGCCGCTGTATGATCGAGAATTTACATTGGGTTCAACTCCTATGGGTGATTCATCAAATGCTGAAGGGTATTTATGATTCTGTCCGTATACTGACCTTGGTCTTATTTTTGTTCTATTTTTTCCTGATCTTGCATTAGCTGGTAGAATTAAAATGCCATTTGTGAGTGATAATTAAATACACCAATATATTGTAAATTAAGGATGTATAAATATCAGCAATTTGATTTATTCATATATGTCATATCTTGACCATCAAATGTAATCTGCGAATAATCTTTGTTTTGATACTAATATATTCTGAGACTATGAATAGATGATTGAAGCTGGTATGCTTGTATTGAAGACATAGTAACTAGTAACTCCAAAGTTCAAAAACATAGTTCATTCTCTCACAAGACATAGGCTTCTGTTTGAATTTCTTTGTCTGATCATCTTTCTTGTAGTTACTTCCATTTGGCGTTTTTTGTCTTCTGATGATCTTTCTCATAGCCGATCCCTAATTGTAGCATTAGTATACCTTTACGTGGATCTACAACATGACTTATCTTGTTTCTCTAGCAGCAAGAAAGATAAGGATGATTCTCGCTGTTTCAACTGTGGTTCGTATAGTCATGCTCTGAAGGACTGCCCAAAGCCTCGTGACCATGTTGCAATTAGCAACGCCCGCAAGCAGCACAACTTGAAAAGAAACCTATCTAATGTTAGTAATCGTGGACAAAATCGGTACTACCAGAAAACGCCAGGCAAATTTGATGATCTGAAGGCAGGAGTTCTGGGATCTGAGACTAGAGAATGCTTGGGGCTCAGGGTAAGGGATGCGTTCTCTTTTTCAGTTAAAGCTTGTTTGACTTGATTTTGTTTGGTCTTCTTGTTTGTTTTCCTTTTTTCATTATTAGGATATATCAATTTTCCATAGTTAGGATATACCAATCTTTAGTTGAACTGTGAGATGGAAGGACCCATCTTTTAGCTTTCATCTGTTAGCTTAATTAAACGATCTGTAAATATGTGCATACACGAGCTGAAAGCAAATGGTTGATTATATTCAATACATCAGCCATCATAGCTTGAACAGCCATATATGTACAGATTCTTGTTCTTTTGAATTTTAGTAGCATGGATAAACAAACCGTTTTAGTAGCATGGATAAACAAACCGTTTTAGTAGCATGGAATTTTAGTAGCCATATATGTGTCAATCCAACCGTTTTGTTGTCAGATTATTGTCTAGGGTCAAATGACTAATTAAATTCCGTACAAATTCTTGAAATGAAGTTTCAAATCCTTTTGTAATCAGCCAATCGCCTTTGATGTTCTCACAATAAAATAGTTGGAACAATGGATGGTTTCATTGCTAGAGCACTGGTTCAGTTTTGTGAACTCAAGTTTCTCTTGTCACTTAGGAACCAATAGCAACACTGCCCCAGTTAATTTATGTTCATTTCCACAAGTTTCTTTTTCTGATAGTATCGCAATCCATGCAGGAAAATGACCCGCCGCCGTGGCTGCACAGGATGCGCGAATTGGGTTATCCTCCAGGTTACCTAGGTAAGCAGAGCACTTCAATTTCCACCCCTCAACTGAAGAGAGCAAGTCTTCATAGTTTAGTATTGACTCTTGTGTGTGGGCTAACTGAAAATGATTGTGGTTTGTTTAGATGAGGTGGAAGATGAAGATAAACCATCTGGCATCACCATATTTGGGGACGGGGAGGTGAAGGCAGAGCAGCAGCAGCAGCAGGAGGAGGGAGAGCTTCCGGAGAAGGGCGAACCATCCCCGCCTCGCAAGAGGATGACGGTGGAGTTCCCTGGAATAAACGCGCCTGTCCCAGAGAATGGCGACCCTTGGCTCTGGGGCAGCGCTCCGCCGCCTCCTCTTCAGTCCTCCTCGAGCCGTCACCAGCATTCATCATCGGATTCGAGGGATAGAGGCCCTCTAGCCCCTCCGGGCGTCGAGCATTACTCGTCATCGAGGCACCACTCGTACGACTACGGTCCGGCGACCCCTGGTGCCGAAAGAAGAAGCTCATCTGGCTATGACGACGGCACCTGGACCCCTCATGCCGCGTATTTGAGCAGGCAGCACTCGGGGTCGGGGGGATCGAGGGACAGGGACAGGGACAGGGACAGGGAGAGGGAGAGGGAGAGGGAGAGGGAAAGAGAGAGGGACAGGCATGACAGGCACTACTACAGCAGCAACAGGAGGTGAATGGAATGGAACATTGTAAGAATTTTGTGGATCAAATCAAATTTACTGTCGAAGAATCACTCCCTAATCCGTCATGTCGTTGTTGCTGACATAGTAGAGTACATTATTACTTGCATATATGTGGCTGTGGTTTAACAAACAAACAGCCTCAGAATATCACTCAGCACTTGCAATATCACTCACTGTTGAAACTTCTTATGTAGTATGATGATCAAAGACAATAGTAATGATCAAAGACCAAACTAGTACACTGTGTTTTTTTTTTAACTAATTTCACTTTGGTCTCACCCCTAAATTACATACGTACAAAGTAGTAAAAGTTGAAGAGAAGGAAAGAGAAACAAAAATGGATGATGATGATACTCTGCTGCATGTGTTGCTCAAACACATTTTGTTAATCTCAATTGTTTACTAGCAATGTGCTCCTCAGTTGTTGAAATTACAAGATTATTTGAAGGAGCTTAATTTGTCTATAATAATTGAATTCGTATGTTTTTCGAATTCGCGACACAAAATGCAACAAGAATCTGACGGAGTATTTGATTTGATGAATGAGACTTTCTTTTGTCGAATTCGAAACTCAAATGTAAGAGTATTTGATTTGATGAATGAGAGTCAAAGTAGAGTACAAGTAGATGTGAAAAGAAGAAGAAGAAAAAAAGTCAGCTTGCATTAATGGCTGGCTATCGCGGCGCGAGTGCGACGGAGGAAAGGTCGTCGGACGGCGGCTGCAGGGTGCGCTCCCACGCCCGGGACTCCACGTACACCCGCGACACCTTGCCGGCCACCCACGCCATGTCCGGCCGCTCCTTTTCCTCCTCCTCGTCGGCGGCGCACCGCAGCCCCACCTCCACCAGCCTCTCCGCGGCCGCCACGGGGAACGAGTCGCCCAGCCGCCGGTCCACCCAGCTCCGCACCCGCCCGCTCCGGAGCGCCTCCGCCGCCGTGTCCACCACCGACACCCGCGCGAACTCCTTGGTCGCCCGGTCGAACCGGTACCGGCTCTCCGCCCCCTCGCCGGACAGCAGCCCCAGCAGCAGCACCCCGAACGCGCGCACGTCCCCCGCCTTGGACGGCGGCTCCGTGGCTTCGGCGTCGTCGTCTGGGGCGGCAAAGTGGCTGGCCCCGAAGTGTGTGAGCACCGCGCGCACGCCCTTGCCGTGGGTCGCGGCGTCGGGGACGAGCAGGACCGCGGACGGTGAGACGCGGCCGTGCGCGGCGTCCGCGTGCGCGTGCGCGTACTCGATGCCCTGGGCGACGTCCACGGCGACCTGCACGCGGGACAGCCACGTGCGGAGGATCACGCTATTGGTGTTGCTGCTCCCGGCGCGGGATGAGGAGGAGGAGGAGGAGAGGCATGCGGCGAGGGTGCAGGCGCCAGGGGGGAGGGCGTAGGCGAGGTAGACGTGGGCGCCGGCGGGGCAGGCGCCGAGGAGTCGCGCGAGGCTGGCGTGGTGGTAGCGGGCGACCCGGGCGAGCGCGGCGGAGGCAGCCACGGGCGTGAGGAGCGGGAGCGGGCGGAGCTGGAAGAGGGCGGCGGGGCGGGAGCGGAGGGAGCAGCGCCAGAAGGTGTGGTCGGAGGTGCCGCGCTTGGCGAGGAAGTTGTTGGTGGCGGCGGCGAGCTCCTGGAAGGTGTAGAGGACCGGCTGGTCCGGGAGCGACGCGCGCGCCGCGGCGAGGCTGGAGCGGCTGGACCTGGAGGAGGTGGAGGAGGCGGTGGTTGTTGTTGTTGAGGTGTGGCGGGGTCCGGAGGAGGTTGAGGCCGTGGCCGCGGAGGAGGAGGTGGAGGATGCCGTGCCGGTGCCGGTGCCGGTGCCGGTGGTGGAGGAAGGGGATCGGCGGCGGCGAGAAGAGGGGGGAGCGGTGGTGGAGGGGAGAGCGTGTGAGCTGGACTTGCACATGGTGATGAGAATGGCCGTACGATCAAAAATCCAACAACGGTGGGGGAGTAGATAAGCCACGTAGCTTACGGGTGAGTGAGTGAGTGTGAGCGTGACAGGACAGGACAGTGACAGTGCTGTCCACCATTCTACTCTACTTTCTCCCCCTACTTTTACTTTTACTAGAGATTCCGTAGAAAAAATTATTCCTTTATATTGCTAGTAATTTGATGTTAAGCTATTGGAGAATGTGTGTGTGTGTGCAGATTGTGTAGCTTTAGGTTTTAGGGCCCTAGTTAGGTTTTAATTGCCTCCGGCAAGGGCGACGGTGGCCGACGCCGAGTAATAAAGCTTTAGATCCTCGCCCCGCTCTTAGGTGGGTGATGGATTTGGGTGCTAGTTTGTTCAAGTGGGCATGGTGTGGCGGTGGCGGCATCACTATGATGGGCTTGTGTTCTCAGGCTCCGCCATTGTAATGGCATTCGCTCCAGTGTCGACATGGAGCATCGGGGGTTGTTCAGCAGCGGGTTGATGGTTGGTGGGCCAGTTTTCTCCTTCAACATCAGATCTGCAATTCGATGGCGCGTCCTGGGTGCTATGCCGACCAGATTCTTTCAACGGTAATGGCTTCGTCTTTGGCGTGCTACTTTGGAGGTGCGAAAACTGCAAATTAGTGACGGAACCGCATCAAGCTCACGTGAAGAAGGTGATTTGTCTCCTTCTCCGTTGGCGGTTGCTATGGTGGTCTCAAAGGCAGGTGACGGAAGTTGGCTGCAAGTTCATGGGATTCTTCGGTCTTAATTGCAAAAAAAAAAAAAAAAAAAAAAAAAAAAAAAAAACTTGGCTGGAGTCGTTTGGGCTGAAGCTCAAATTTTGCTGTCTTTTTGGTTTTGTTGGTTTAGTGTCTACGTGATATGAACGAGAGACGCGTATCACCTTTGGAAAAAAAGAAGAAGGAAAAACAGAATTTGTAAGCCGCAATGGCCATGCCATCTGACGGCTGCCTGCAATTTTTAAGGTGGTGATACATACAACTAACTAGTCTAGTACGTAGCAGATGGCTTTTTCCAAATCAAACGAGAATAAGACGTACTGTAATGTAGTATCGTATAGCAGTAGAGCATCCACATGATTTAGACGACGACCATGCACCAAGTCGCAGGCGGTTATGACCGACCGACCGACCGTTGTAATGTTCAAAGAAAATGACAGCAAGGCGCTTCTTTCCTCTGCGTTGCTTCACCAAGTGAGTCGCCCTGCAAGGATGAATGAATGGATTCAATTCAAACTTGTGAGGTGTACAAAATTCAAACACAATCAACACTTGCCTAAATCATCCTCTTAGCAAGGAGGAGGGAACAATTAATTAGATAACATTATTTGTGTAGGAGAGCATAGTGCGCAAAAGCTAGCTAGAACATGACCATTCGGCATGAGTGGTTAGCTATCGTAAAACAATCAATCACCAAAATATATGATAGTAATAGTATGCATTAAGGAGATAGTATCATATTCATGATACTAACTTATAATACTACCGGCAGCCTTAGATATCATCATGCATTGATTACGTCGAATTTCCTTGCTTATCTATGCATGTCGAATATTATATAATCAATGCCATTTATTACAAGGCTTGAACTCTTTCCGTTGTACTCTAAAGATAGATGATCTATTAGGCACACACGCTAGGTGGCGGCACAAAGCCTCCTGTAATGTGCATCATGGCGTCGATGTGGTCACCCTCTTCCATCCCAAGCTGAAAAGAGTTTCACACAAGGAAAAAAATTAAGACCTTGACACATGAGTCATATATTTGGTGATTCGAGAAAAATATATAATGCCTTCCGGTACCTCATCGGGGGTTTGATCTGCGTAAACTCTCATGCCATTAAACAGGAAGCGTATGGTTTCTAAATCAATACACTCGCGCTTACAGTAAGAATCCATCAGCTCTTCAAGTCGGGTTGTTCTCCGGACGAGGAACCACGCCTCCGTGCCATCCTATAGCAGAAGGGATCCAGTATGTAAGACCTTAAGCAGAAACGCTACAGTAAATCAAGGCATGATTGAAGAGGCGTACTTGTCCATTGACCATTAGTTTCATGGGGACGGTGTCGCCCTTTGCGGTAGGAAGTTGCTTGTCCTCCCCTCCCTCTTTCGATCCGCCCTTGCCCTTTATGAGGACGTTGCGCCTCACGCTATCCTTGTTGTCCGCATTCGAGCCCGTGGATGACATCTCCAAGCCTCTCTCTTCCTTTTCGCTAGACAAGACGAATAAGAGTATCGATTGAGTTGGGCTCATGGGTAGGGAAGGGGCGCCCCCGAGTGATCTTATAGGTGGTGGCTCAGGGGCGGATTAAAAGATCCATGGCTTGTTTGGATGGCGCCTAGCGGGGCACGCCAAAATATTGGCGGGGAAATTTGCCGCCGCGGACTCGCTAGCGCGCGAGTGTGAAAACTGATGCCAAAATATTGGTGGGGAAGTCTGCCGCCGCGGACTCGCTGGTGCGCGAGTGTGAAAACTGATGCCAAAATATTGGTGGGGAAGTCTGCCGCCGCGGACTCGCTGGCACGCAGATGTGAAAATTGAAAAGTGAATGCATGACCGAAAAGTGGGCCACCATCGAAACACAAGCATGGGCTGTTGGCCAACGCCGAAAAATTGGTTAGACGTGTAGCTCAGGCTTGCCTTCGAAACAGGCCCATAGAGCTATGGGTGGTTGATGTCCATTCAACTGCCACGTTAGGAGTCGACAACTAAACCATGGATTTTTTCCCTCTCGCTAGGGTTACCCGTCCTCTCGACGGCGATCTCCGCCGCGCGTAGAGAATCTCTTCCCCTGCCTCTGACTCGCCGCGTCCCCTCTGTCTTGGACGAGGAACTAGCGGCGGCTGGTTGGTTAGGGTTAGGACACAGCCCGGTGGAATTGTTTCTTCGGGCAAGGGAACAAGAAGATGGCAACCAACGCCTCTGGATCAGGCGATCCTGACGATCTGGCGGCGATGATGCAGGAATTGGGTCTCTCTGAGGAGGACCTTGATGATGTGGTGGTGGATCAGCAAACCCTACTGCCGGACGCGACTCGCTGGATGGTGGTGGCCAGGGTGAACATTGAGAAGCCATATAGCCAATATTGGTTCTACAAGAACATGCGTTCGGCATGGAATCTCGCTCAGAAGGTCAACATCCGCCCCCTGGAAGACAACCTGTACACCCTCCAATTCTCGTGCTTGGGCGATTGGGAACGTGTGATGGAGGAGGGGCCATGGGCGTTCCGTGGGGACGCGGTGATTCTGGCACCGTACGATGGGTTCTCGAAGCCGTCGTTGATCAAGCTTGACCTCTTGGAAATCTGGGCTCAGATACACGACTTCCCGGATGGCTACGTCTCCCAGATCCCATCACTGGCTTCGAAGATAGGAGAACTAGTCTATGCCGAACCGGCCTCACATGACTTTGAGGGCAATTTTTACAGGGTGAGAGTGAAGATTGATGTCAGTAAACCCTTGAAGAACGCCGTGTCGCTCAAGGTGGGTGACAAGAGGATGATTTTCCGTGTTAGATATGAACGTCTCCCAAACTGGTGTGCCATCTGCGGACGGCTGGGCCATCTGTACAAGGAGCATGGAGATGGTGTACACCCACCGTCTGCTTTGGTTTTTAATAACCTGAAGGCTGAATGGTTTAGGGGCGCGAGACCAGGACCGGGAGGAGCTAGGAATGGGAGCAAGGGAAGATCTTCTGACAGTGGACAGCAAGCCCGGTCCAGCGAAGACGGGGATGCAAAGATGGCTGACGCAGAAGGCAATAGGAAGCGCACCCAAATCTCTGATACAACAGCCATTGGTCCAGTAGGCCAAGTGCTAAAATCGGTCGGCGCTAATGGTGGGGCTATGCTGGCACTTCCTTCGCCGTAGACACCACTAAGCCCGCCACCGAAGCAAGATCTGAAGCGAGCTAAGACAGGGAATGGCGGCGACTGTAGGAGATATGCCCTAGAGGCAATAATAAATGTTATTGATTATCTCCCTGTTCATAATTAAGTTTATGTTCCATGCTATAACTGCTATGGTTCTCGAGTCTACAATAACCACGAGGCTCGGGGGAAGACTCATATGCACGTGTGGGATAATAAACGGTAAAAAGTATTCCTAGTCAAGCCTCTATGACTGGCTCAAGTATTGCATGATGATCCTGTTTTCCTGATCATGGGCATGACTATGCCGGCAATTTTGAGGGCACAATTGTTGGTAGAACACTTGTGTTGAATCGACCCGAATTGATGTTATGCTATGAGATACATTCGTCATTAGTTAATGGTTAATAACACAGAGATGGTTAATGTTTGCATGATTCCTTAGACCATGAGAGTATCGAGTTTCTTCATGCTTGCTTCATGAACTTTGGGGTTTGTTAAACGTCATCCGTAAATGGGTGGCTATTACGGCGGCTTACGGGTTCATGGAAAAGTATGTCAAGTAACTTGATAGCTCAAGATTGGGATTTGCTCCTCCGACGATGGAGAGATATCTCTGGGCCCTCTCGGTGTTACGGTATCCATCATCGTCTGGCCAGACACAGGGTGATTTGATCACAGGGATGCCGGAACACGGGAACGAGAAAAGAGAACAATACCGGTAACGAGGTAACTGGCATAGTGGACAAGTTGTTGATCCACGGGGATGCCTACATGTCTCACCTCGGGTATTTGTAACATATCGCGAAGCAACAGGAATAGCACACGGCAACTGGAGGTTCACTCGAATATTCATTCGTGTGGGTATAGGGGTCAATATGGGTGTCCACGGCTCCGATGTTGATCATTGATCGGAAAGTGTTCCGGGTCATGTCTATACTTCACCGAACCTATAGGGTCACACGCTTAAGGGTCATCTATCTGCTGAATACTAGACGGGGAGTCTGAGAGAAATTCACCGAAAAAGTTTCGGACGAAACGGAAACGTTCCGGAGAGGATATCGGAATAGTTCTGGTAAAACTGAAAAGTTGTTTCAGAGGATACCATAAAGTCAGATTGGTTTCGGCACATGCCTGATAATTCTTGGAGGGGGCCAGAATCGTTCTGGAAACTTTCTGGAATTTTCCGGGATGAAAACCGGAAATGTTCCGGAGCTGCCGGAACCGCTTCAGATGCTTTTCGCAGATGAAAATCACTAAACCGGAATTGTTCCGGATCGCATTGAAACTTATTTTAGTGGGTACTGGAATTGTTCTAAGCCCACATAAATATTTTCAGTTCGACCGGACGCTGAAAAATGTCGTCGTGAATAGTGAAATCAGATTTATGGATATGGTTGGAAGTTGGCTTTCCACAAATATCTTCCCAAGATATTTTGGGATGACATGGCATTTTGGATATGCCCATCCTACCCCTTGTTTTTCCTATAAATAGAGGGGAGGAGGCAGCCCCATATGCTTCATCCTTGCTCTCACATACACATGCCATGACATTTCTGGCTTCTCTCTCCCTCCCAGCGAAATAGTTTCGTAGAGCCAAAAGGCTGTCTGGGTTCCAGTGGGAACTAGTTCTGGACGGCGAAGCCCTGCCGGATAGATGACACCGTATGTGTGCAACTCTGTAGAGAGATCGTAGTTTCGGTCTTAGTTCGAGAGTGCCTCCCGAAGGGCTGTCCGAGTTACAGTTTGAGTTTCGGGTGTCCTCCCGAAGGGCTGTCCGAGTGACCCGCCCGAAGGGCTGTCCGTGAGGCCTCCCGGAGGGCTGTCCGAGGATCCGTCCGGTGGGACTATCCGAAGGACTGTCCAGAGGCCTCCCGGAGGGCTGTCCGAGGATCCGTCCGGTGGGACTATCCGAAGGACTGTCCAGAGGCCTCCCGGAGGGCTGTCCGAGGATCCGTCCGGTGGGACTATCCGAAGGACTGTCCAGAGGCCTCCCGGAGGGCTGTCCGAGGATCCGTCCGGTGGGACTATCCGAGGGACTGTCCAGGGGCCTCCCGAAGGGCTGTCCGAGGATCCGTCCGGTGGGACTATCCGAGGGACTGTCCCGATGCCTCCCGAAGGGCTGCCCGGAGATCCGTCCGGTGAGCTGACGTGGGAGTACATCCTCGCGGTTGGGAGGTTGTAAATCCTAGCTGCGGGGATCTGCACCGCCGATCGTCATCGACTCTACTTCCGCTGCGCTACGAGTCGGTAACGAAAAAGATCAAACCTTGTATGCAGTCTCCATAGTGATACTGGGCTGGTACGTAGGTCGGAAAATTTTTGTTTTCTGCTGCGTTACCCTACAGTGGCATCAAGAGCCAGGTTATGCGTAGATGCAGGTTGCGATCTAGAATACATAGAGATGTATGGGTGTTGCACAATATAATTAGGTAGTAGATGAGATCTATTGCTGAAAATTATTTGTGCGGGTGACAGATGAAGTCTGTTACCCGATGTTCTTGTTGCTTCCCTAGAATTTGCGTTTGCTCAATCTCGAGACAGTATGGTGGAATTTCACAAAGTTCTGGCAATCCGCGATCCTGATTGATCAACGAAGTGCTTCAGTTCTTTGGGTTCCGCCATAGTCAAAAGAAAGATGAAATTCGCAGATGAAAGGGCATTGCAGATATGATCTGCACGGGGGTCATGCGTATGACGAAGTTTAGTATGGGGCTCGAGATTTAATTATCTCGTGTTTCATACACCCCGCGATGTTAATCTAGCGACTTGAATTATCATACTTGATGATAATACGTAGGTAGCTTCGGTTTGTTTCGAAACCTTAGAAGCCACGTAAAACAAGTTTTTGCATGAACCGATTAGAGGCGTCTAACTTGGTTTTGCAGGATGGTTTGCATGTGCATGTGATGTGGTATAGCAGTGTTCATAATAATTTGATTATGTATGAGATGACTATATGATGTAAATTGATTAACATGACCTGCGTGTCATGATTCGGCATGATGGCTGGAGCCATATGATTGCACTTTAATGACCTGCGTGTCAACCTTATGTAATGCACTTATTTTATTAGCTATAGAGATAGCAATATTATCTGGTGCATCGACAAGGTGGTGGCAATCTTCGCGAAGGTGAACACCAACGCGAATGCCGAAGACGAAGAAATGAAAGACTTCTCCGTCAGAAAGGGCTATACCATATCATGCTATTATGAATTGCCTGAGATGTTTATCCCTTATGATGCACCCTTCTTGATTGCGCGGTAGTCGCTTTTATTAGGGTGATCTCTCACAAAAATATCAAGTAGTTAGTGTTCTCCCAAGTGTAGCACCGTCTGAAATTCGTATCTTTTCGGGGTGCGCCATGTCCACATGGGTACGAACGAATCGAGAGGAATGAGGCGGGTGAGGTCAGACCTCGCAGCGAGATCACTTGGTTGTCTTGACGTTCTGGCTTGATCGTCCTGAGCTCGGAACACGCCCATCGAAAGATGAACAGGAGTCACATAGAGATGTGATCGGCATGTTTGCCCACCAATTGAAATTCTCGTCATCAGTGATGTCCACATCAATGGCGTTGAATTGAAATGTGGATCTTGTATCACTCACAATCAATTATGAGAGATATTGATTTGAGTGGGAGCGCCCTGTAGAATTAATTCTTTTAATTCTCAGTGCAATTAATTTTGAACACTGTCTAAGTGTGATTTGCATAATAGTTGTAGAATAATGGCTCGCGTTTCCACCTTCCCTATTAAAAATGAATAGCTGTTAAATATCTGGTTAAAGCTTTACGGTTGGTAACGTAATGTGAGGATTGTCCTCTAGAGTGCCGAGAAGGACTTTGTCCTATCGCATACTTTCGGTATTCTCCCGCTAATGCTATGGATCATGTGACTCTCGTCCTTCGATCCAAAAGCTAGAATTCTGTTTCAGTCAAGTGAAATACGTTTGCTTCCATGAGACCCGAACTTCGAAAGTTTGGATAGTTATGTGATATTCATGGAATCTGAAAATCAATTTTAGAGACAGACAAAGGCTAAAAGATATGAGATATCCAAAGCAATGTTTGTTTGCAAACTATTAGTAAAGGAGTTTACTATGCATTAGACTGATAAGAGAGGGATCCAGGAGAACGCCTGTCATATGATGAAAGGTAAATAAAACAACAACTTAAAGAGAAAGGAAGTGTCCGAAGGGTGTTAGTGAAACTTTCACGCCTAGGAAGTCCGGGGCTATCGCCACTCTTAAGTTGGGTGCTTCTTCTGAGAGTAGGAGAAATACTGAAAGTTAAACTGTTAGAAGTATAATGACAAAAGGAAAGAAGACTGGAATATCCAGCTCATGTATGAATGTCATACAGGTTTTTTGATGTATACAAGGCTGGTCAAAGATATAGTTCTTGGGAATTATGGTTAAACATGTTAATCACTAATTCTTGGGTATTGTGAGTTGATCACAAAGATACCCGCTCGATTGCATTCTGTTGCAACTCGATGTAAGAACTACTATGGCCTGAAAGACTAGCCAGGAATGAGGTTTAGATACACGCAGGGAACATAGTAAATGTTACTATGCCTTCCATCGGTGTATTCCCTATGTATTTACTTTCATAATTCATTTTTAGAGTTTCACACTCTAGCCCTTTGCATAAGGTATCTTGCAAGAAGGTTATTCATAAGAGAACTTTTGATGTTCGATGTTATGAATAACATAAGGGCCATACTTTCATTATGAATGAGACATATGTTATGAATATTGATAATAATACATTACCTCTGTATTTACTTTCATAATTTATTTTAGAGTTTCATATACTCTAGCCCTTTGCATAAGGTATCTTGCAAGAAGGTTATTCATAAGAGAACTTTTCATGTTCGGTGTTATGAATAACTTGAAGGGTCATGCTTCCATACAAGATGGGATGTATGCTATGAATATTGATGGTAATATGATACATCCATAACACTGACGCTAAATGTCGCAAGACTAAAAGAATACCACACAAGTGTGGCACTGCATTTGGTCACATTGGAGAAACCCGCATGGAAAATTCCATTATGATGGATTTTGAAGTCATTTGATTTTGAATCATCTGACACTTGCAACTTTCCTCTGAAAAGTGAAGTGACTGAAATACCGTTCACAGGCCATAAGGAACGAGCAAAGAACATATTGGTGATCATACACTATGATGTGTGTAGTCCAATGAATGTTGTTGCAAACAGTGGATTTGTCTACCTTCAAAAATTGACTCAAGTAGATATATGGATATTTACTTGCTGAGACGTAAGTCTGGATCTTTTGAATTCATTCATAAGGTTTTCAAAAATTGAAGTAGAAGTTGTTGTAACAAGAAAATTATGTTTCTACAATTCGATTGTAGAAAGGAATATTTGAGTTACAAGTTTAGCGGATGTCTGATGAGTTGTGAAAGGGGTTTCATAACTTGCACCTCCCGGAACACCACTGCAAGTGGAAAGTCCGTGAAGATGTAATCGAACCATTTATGACATGGTAAGATCAAAGATGACATAAATAAATTTGCCATTACCCCTTTTAAAGAGTAATGCTTTAGAGACTGCGGCTTTTACACTGAAAAGAGATCCATCAGGTCTGTTGAAATGACGCCATGGTATGGTATGCCCAACCATGTTATATCTTTTCTTAACATTTGGAATATGGGGCTTGTGTAAAAGGTTACAAACCTATTCCAAATCAGACAAGTGCTACTTTGTAAGGTTATCCCAAGTCATTGGGTATTCCCCACCACTATACCGAGGCAAAGGACTTTGCCACAAAACGGTATGCTTTTAAAGAGAATAGTTCTTACAAAAGGCGAGTGGGAGGACAGTGCAACTCGACAAGATAACCAGTATCTTCGTCATCAGATCAAAGGAAAGAAACCTTGGAAGTGATTCCGAAGTTTCCTACTGCGACTGATACGGAAGTCTCTACAATAAAATGTATGAACTTCGATCGAACTTGCAGTTGAACCACGTAGGCAAAGCTCGTGCTAACCTATCAGGTGCGCAAACGAGATATTGTTGTTAGACAACAGTATACCTACAATACACAAGGAAGCGATGATGGGCCCTGACTCCGGAATTGGCTAAATGCCAATACAATCCGAGATAGTTTCCATATAAGTGATTCAAGATTAAGATCTTGATACACCTTTCAGAAGACTTAGAGTCTAACGAATATTTATTGAAACTAAAAACTGATACGGATAAAATGTTTTATCCATAAAGCTCGACTTGTTGCAATAAACAAGTTCAAGGAGTTGACTACGATGAGATTGTCTCACCGTAGCGATGCTTGATGTCGGTTCGGGTTGAACTAGCAATTAATACATATTTCAATCATGAGATATGAAACATGGATGACAAAGGGATTTCCATCTGATGGAAATGAAACCTAGGACTTGTATGTGATACAGTCCAAAGTAATTTGTCGATCCAGAGGATGCTAGTAAATATGCAAACTTCAGAGTTCCAGCGATGGACAGAAGAGAGCAAAGTGGAGTTGGAATCTTCGTTTTTGATGGAATGGTCAAAAGGGTTTTTGACTTCATCAAATGGGTATCGAAGATGCTTGTGATTCAAGAAAGTAAGTGGGAGCATAATAATATTTCTAAAAACCTTGTGTACTTAACACATTGTTAATTGGAAATAAATTTCTTGACACGAATTAGGACTTCATTTGAAAATAGTTTTTCGATGAAGTGCTTAGGCTAAATAGCCTTAATATTAGGCATGATGATCTATGGAGATAGATTTACCTAATGGGGCTAAGCTATGAATACATATTGACAAGGTGCTAAAACCTTTTAGCATTTAAAACGCCAAGGAGTGATTCTTGCCGAAGTCACATGGAAAGGGTTTTGCAAGACTCGGTGTCTCAAAACACTGATGAGCAAAATACATGATGGTGATTCCACACACTCTTGTGTTTGGATTAATCATGTATTCCATGGTATGTAAAAACAACCAGATATGTCCAATACTCCAAAGTTGTTGCGAGTATAGATACCATAGTGATCAAAGTACTGATCATGGGACAACAGTGAAAGATGTCATTGAGTACTAGAGCAGTACTGATGACATGTTTTCTCGCAAGCGGAGATCATGAAGAGTTCGTTGTAAAAGGTTACATCGATACAGTCTTCATCAATGCTCCATGCGATTTTCGATTTAAGTTAAGGGTTTTGTGTAATACACAATATGGTGGCACGGTAGTTGGAAATTGTTCCAAACAAGATACTGTGGCGAATTCTATAACAAAGGCTAAGTATGTTGACGCTTAAGAAGCGACAAAGAAGTTGTTGAATCATATAGTTCATTCATGAACTTAGTATGGTTCCAAGATGGCTTTGGTCTATGGGACACTATTGCAGATAGTTGCTCCATAGCTCAGTCTGAGGAATCAGGTTTCGACCAATGATTCACACATATGCAAGGCCAAGTCCAGACAAAATATGAATTTTGTGAAAGCGTGAAAACGCAAGGATATGCAAAGTAACACACGGAGCTGAAGTCGTCAGATCCGTTGGATATCAGGCTATACCACATGCGAAGCATATTTTACACCAGTATGCCATAGGTGTAAAGTGCATTAGCATTGACTAGATTATTGACTCTAGTGCAAGTGGGAGTCTGTAGGAGATATGCCCTAGAGGCAATAATAAATGTTATTGATTATCTCCCTGTTCATAATTAGGTTTATGTTCCATGCTATAACTGCTATGGTTCTCGAGTCTACAATAACCACGAGGCTCGGAGGAAGACTCATATGCACGTGTGGGATAATAAACGGTAAAAAGTATTCCTAGTCAAGCCTCTATGACTGGCTCAAGTATTGCATGATGATCCTGTTTTCCTGATCATGGGCATGACTATGCCGGCAATTTTGAGGGCACAATTGTTGGTAGAACACTTGTGTTGAATCGACCCGAATTGATGTTATGCTATGAGATACATTCGTCATTAGTTAATGGTTAATAACACAGAGATGGTTAATGTTTGCATGATTCCTTAGACCATGAGAGTATCGAGTTTCTTCATGCTTGCTTCATGAACTTTGGGGTTTGTTAAACGTCATCCGTAAATGGGTGGCTATTACGGCGGCTTACGGGTTCATGGAAAAGTATGTCAAGTAACTTGATAGCTCAAGATTGGGATTTGCTCCTCCGACGATGGAGAGATATCTCTGGGCCCTCTCGGTGTTACGGTATCCATCATCGTCTGGCCAGACACAGGGTGATTTGATCACAGGGATGCCGGAACACGGGAACGAGAAAAGAGAACAATACCGGTAACGAGGTAACTGGCATAGTGGACAAGTTGTTGATCCACGGGGATGCCTACATGTCTCACCTCGGGTATTTGTAACATATCGCGAAGCAACAGGAATAGCACACGGCAACTGGAGGTTCACTCGAATATTCATTCGTGTGGGTATAGGGGTCAATATGGGTGTCCACGGCTCCGATGTTGATCATTGATCGGAAAGTGTTCCGGGTCATGTCTATACTTCACCGAACCTATAGGGTCACACGCTTAAGGGTCATCTATCTGCTGAATACTAGACGGGGAGTCTGAGAGAAATTCACCGAAAAAGTTTCGGACGAAACGGAAACGTTCCGGAGAGGATATCGGAATAGTTCCGGTAAAACTGAAAAGTTGTTTCAGAGGATACCATAAAGTCAGATTGGTTTCGGCACATGCCTGATAATTCTTGGAGGGGGCCAGAATCGTTCTGGAAACTTTCTGGAATTTTCCGGGATGAAAACCGGAAATGTTCCGGAGCTGCCGGAACCGCTTCAGATGCTTTTCGCAGATGAAAATCACTAAACCGGAATTGTTCCGGATCGCATTGAAACTTATTTTAGTGGGTACTGGAATTGTTCTAAGCCCACATAAATATTTTCAGTTCGACCGGACGCTGAAAAATGTCGTCGTGAATAGTGAAATCAGATTTATGGATATGGTTGGAAGTTGGCTTTCCACAAATATCTTCCCAAGATATTTTGGGATGACATGGCATTTTGGATATGCCCATCCTACCCCTTGTTTTTCCTATAAATAGAGGGGAGGAGGCAGCCCCATATGCTTCATCCTTGCTCTCACATACACATGCCATGACATTTCTGGCTTCTCTCTCCCTCCCAGCGAAATAGTTTCGTAGAGCCGAAAGGCTGTCTGGGTTCCGGTGGGAACTAGTTCTGGACGGCGAAGCCCTGCCGGATAGATGACACCGTATGTGTGCAACTCTGTAGAGAGATCGTAGTTTCGGTCTTAGTTCGAGAGTGCCTCCCGAAGGGCTGTCCGAGTTACAGTTTGAGTTTCGGGTGTCCTCCCGAAGGGCTGTCCGAGTGACCCGCCCGAAGGGCTGTCCGTGAGGCCTCCCGAAGGGCTGTCCAAGGATCCGTCCGGTGGGACTATCCGAAGGACTGTCCAGAGGCCTCCCGGAGGGCTGTCCGAGGATCCGTCCGGTGGGACTATCCGAAGGACTGTCCAGAGGCCTCCCGGAGGGCTGTCCGAGGATCCGTCCGGTGGGACTATCCGAAGGACTGTCCAGAGGCCTCCCGGAGGGCTGTCCGAGGATCCGTCCGGTGGGACTATCCGAGGGACTGTCCAGGGGCCTCCCGAAGGGCTGTCCGAGGATCCGTCCGGTGGGACTATCCGAGGGACTGTCCCGATGCCTCCCGAAGGGCTGCCCGGAGATCCGTCCGGTGAGCTGACGTGGGAGTACATCCTCGCGGTTGGGAGGTTGTAAATCCTAGCTGCGGGGATCTGCACCGCCGATCGTCATCGACTCTACTTCCGCTGCGCTACGAGTCGGTAACGAAAAAGATCAAACCTTGTATGCAGTCTCCATAGTGATCCTGGGCTGGTACGTAGGTCGGAAATTTTTTGTTTTCTGCTGCGTTACCCTACAGCGACAAGGGGAACCCAGACAAGAGCATCAACCGGAAGGGCGGCAACAATCCAGACGCAACATCGGCGGACTCCCAGGTGGAGTACCGCCGGGCGCAATGAGTATCTTGAGTTGGAACTGTCGCGGTGCGGGCAAAGCCGCGACAGTCCGGGAGCTTCGCGATCTCGCGAAGAAATTTGCCCCTACCCTCCTTTGTATTGTCGAAACTCAGCTTGATAGAGTGAGGGTAGAAAATTTAGCAAGTACTCTTGGTTTTGATAATTCTTTTGCTGTTAGTAGTCAGGGCCGTAGTGGAGGCCTTGGAATTTTCTGGAATAATCCAATAAAGGTGGAGATTTTAGGGTATTCAGTGTATCATATTGACTGCTCAATCGATGATCCAGGTCATACTGCATGGCGAGCCTCTTGCTTCTATGGGGAGGCATGCACAAATTTGAGACACCAAACATGGGACACAATGAAGGGGATAGCAAGTTTGAGCGATCTCCCATGGGTGTGCATTGGAGATTTTAACGAAGTGCTACGTCCTGAGGAACAAGAAGGCATCGGTGAGAGGAGTAATGCTCAGATCCAGGGATTTCGTGACGTGGTTGACGTTTGTATGTTGATGGATCTGGGCTATGAAGGCAATTTCTGGACTTTTGAGAAAAAAGTTACTGGTGGAAGCTATACAAGAGTTAGACTGGACCGAGCTCTAGTATCAGCTGAACTAAGCATGCAGTACCCGGAGGCGAACCTAAAGCATCTTACCGCTGCCACATCGGATCACTGTCCGATTTTACTCTCTCTAAAAGATGATCAAGGGCGTCCTCCGGCGAAACCTCCGTTCCGATACGAGGTAATGTGGGAGACTCACGATTCCTGGCGCGACACCATCACCCAAAACTGGAGCCAGGTGCAGCCGTCGGTGACGATGGAGGGTCTCAGGGAGAAGCTGCAAGCTATATCTAATAATCTTGGCAGATGGAATAGGGAGACATTTGGGTCCGTTCGTAAGGAGATAAAGAGCCTCACTGTTGAGCTCGAGCGTTTGTGGGGCGAGCCAGCCAGGGTGGGGCCGACGCATGCTGAGTTAAAAATCAACGAAAAGTTGGTTGAGCTATATCACCGGGAGGAACTGATGTGGAGACAACGTTCAAGAATAGAGTGGCTTGCGTCAGGTGATAAAAACACAAGGTTCTTTCATATGAGAGCTAGCAGGAGGAGGAAAAAGAACATGATTAAGGCACTGGCCAACTCTCTAGGAACCATTGTTGATGATCAGGACAAGCTAAAAGCTATGGTGGCAGACTTTTATAAGAGTCTTTACTCTTCCGAGGGAGTCACCGGCATCGACCAGGTACTACAACATGTTCCTGTCAAGGTCACACAATACATGAATGATCACCTCTTAGCGCCGTACACAAAGGAGGAAGTGAAGGCTGCACTCTTCCAGATGTTCCCCACAAAGTCCCCGGGACCGGATGGGTTCCCAGCACACTTTTATCAGCGTCACTGGGATTTATGCAGGGATGAGGTCACCAAGGCGGTACTGAGGATTGTTCGTGGAGAAGAGAGTGCAGAATGTGTGAATGACACGGTACTTGTTCTCATTCCCAAGGTGATGAACCCAACTCTCCTAACTCAATTTCGTCCAATTAGCTTGTGCAATGTCATATACAAAATTGCTTCCAAGGTTGTCGCGAACAGGCTGAAAATTATTCTACCAGACATTATATCAGAGGAACAGTCAGCCTTTGTCCCTGGTAGATTAATAACTGACAACATAATTTGTGCCTATGAGTGTTTACACTTCATGAAGCGAAGCAAAGCCAAGTCAAATAGTTATTGTGCGCTGAAGCTAGATATGATGAAGGCATATGACAGATTGGAGTGGTCTTACCTTCAGGCTATCATGATCAAGCTGGGTTTCAATCAGCAATGGGTGGACATAATTATGAGTATGATCAGCTCAGTATCTTTTTCAGTTCAGTTCAATGGTGAGAGACTTGAGAATTTCAAACCGTCACGTGGTATTCGACAGGGAGATCCGATCTCCCCCTACCTCTTCTTGATTGCAGCAGAGGGCCTCTCGTGCCTCTTAAAAACCAGTTCTCAATCATCAGCACTCAGTGGGATCAAGGTGGCACCCACAGCTCCGGCTGTCAACCATCTTCTCTTCGCCGATGATAGCCTGTTGCTTTTCAAGTCAAGTGTGGAGGGGGCAGTGGAAGTATCAAACCTATTGGATAAATATTGTAATGCTTCGGGTCAGAGGGTGAATCATGATAAGTCATCTATTTTCTTCAGCAAGGGGTGCCCTCAACTTTTGAGAGAAAGTATAAAAAACACCCTCAACGTCCAGAATGAATCGTTGAGTGACCGATACTTGGGTATGCCAACAGATGTGGGTCAGTCCAAGATGGGCACTTTCAGATATCTCCGAGATAGGGTTTGGGAGAAAGTGAAAGGATGGATGGAAAAACTTTTATCGGTAGCCGGCAAGGAGGTCCTCATTAAGGCAGTAGCCCAGGCCCTGCCTGTTTATTCTATGGCTTGTTTCAGGCTCCCGCGGGGCCTATGTGAGAACATCACGTCCATCATCCGTCAGTTCTGGTGGGGGAGCAAGCGGGCAAGAGGAAGCCAAGCTGGGTGGCCTGGGATGTGATGACTAGACCAAAACACTTGGGTGGTTTGGGCTTTCGCGATATGGAAATTTTTAACCTTGCTTTGCTTGCCAGACAGGCCTGGAGAGTACTGACCGAACCTAACTCTCTGAGTGCAAGAATTTTGAAGGCTGCATACTTCCCGGAGTCCACATTATTGGAAGCTGAACTAGGTGGGAGACCGTCACAGATTTGGAGGGCAGTGCTAGATGGGAGGGATATGCTAAGACAAGGTATTATACGTAGGATTGGGAATGGTCACACAACAGATATCTGGCAGCATAACTGGCTACCGAGACGGGGCATGATGAGACCCATCACGTCGATGGTCCCGAACCCGCCCATTTTGGTGTCTCGGCTAATCTCCACTGCGACTGCTACCTGGGATGAAGCACTTATTCGTTCAGTTTTCCTTCCAATCGACGCTGAGGCAGTTTTGAGCATTCCACTTCGCACAAGAAATATCAGTGATTTTTGGGCATGGAGCGGCGAGAAGAGGGGTGGTTTTTCTGTAAGATCAGCATACAGGATGATCATGAACACCAAGCTTTCGAGAGAGTCTTGGATAGATGAAGTAGAGGGAACTTTCGGATCTGAACATGAAAGAAACGTGTGGTCATCATTGTGGAGAGTAAAGTTACCACCCAAGATCAAATTCTTCCTATGGAGACTTGCCAGAAGCTCAATACCATCGGCCGATGTGCTTGAGCACAGACATATGGCGGACTCTGCAGCTTGCATGCTTTGTGGAGCTTTGGACTCATGGAGACACACGATGATTGACTGCACCATGGCCCGATGCATATGGGCGCTCTCGGAAGAAGATCTAGTTCACCAAATGTGCCAACATGTTAACAATAATCCGCGTGATTGGTTGTTTGCTCTCAATGAAGCTCTTAACCCGGACCAGTTCATGCGGATGGGCATCACTCTATGGGCTGTTTGGGGGTGCGAAGAGGAAAGCTGTTTATGAGGATAGTCATCAATCTCCTTTGTCCACTCACCACTTTATACAACGATACATTGATGATTTTCATATTCTGGACAAGCCCGCGGCGGCGGGGGGCAGCACTGCGCCACCAAGACCGAACCACTGGCTGAGCCCTCCGGCCAACATGGCGAAGCTAAACGTAGATGCAGCAGTTGCAGAGAGACTGGGAGTCGGCGCAATCGCGGCTATAGCCAGAGACTCTGGAGGAGCGTTCTTGGGTGCTTCGACCTTGAGCTTCAGAGCTATCACGGACCCTACCACTCTAGAAGCACTGGCGGTCAGGGAAGCTTTGGCATTGTCAGAAGACCTTCAGCTACAGTCTATCCACGCGGCCTCGGACTGTAAGGTGGTGATCGATGATATCAAACAGAAGAGTGGAGCGGAGTACGGCGCGATTGTACATGAGATCATAGAATACTCTAGTAGTTTTACTTCTTGTAACTTCGTCCATGAGTTTAGGAGCTCCAATGTGGAAGCTCACAATTTAGCGAAGCATGCTTTAAAGTTAGGGGCTGGCCGCCGTGTGTGGTTAGGCCACCCCGGGAACCTCTTTTTCGTTCCAGCTCAGCTGGTAACGGCGTAATAAAGCTTCGCGAATTGTCTCAAAAAAAAACTGCCACGTTAGTAATGACGAATCGGCCTCGCAAATCGGGTTCATCACAAATTATAGTACAATGGTAAAAAAAAATTACTGCTTGAAGGAAAATAAAGTGATTAATTTTTTTAAAGTAGGACACCTTGTATGCTTTAGAGCACTCATGGGGTACAAAATGTGGGCACTTTACTCTAAACAATGGTGAAAAGCAAGTGGGATTGATTGATTCTGTTTTGAGGTTGGAGAGCAATTTGTGTTTGGGTTTGCGTGTGTGCGCGTGGACGGTGTCGTGTCCCCAACGTTGGACCAAAGCAGCCAGACGCACAAGAGACGAGACGAGACGACCGGACGGACCATCGCCAGATCAAAGACCCCGACTTTTCTCCTCCCCTCCCCTCTCCTCTCGCCCCGGCCGCGCCTCCGTCCGTCGCCATGGCCGGCCACGCCAAGCTCCTGTACATTGTGGTCGTCGACGAGAGTGGCTCCTCCTTCCGCTACACCCGATCCCTCCTCCACAGCACGCTCCAGCTCATGGGATGCAAGCCCAGGCACGCATTCGAGGTCTTGTTCCTCTTCTTTCCCCTTTTGGATTCGATCCGATTCCGTCCCTTGTGATTTTGATTTCGGTTTCTCTCAATCAATCAATCAAATGAACAAAAAAAAAAAGATTAGCCGGCGGGTGTTCGATGTGGTCCGCGGCGACCCTGCGGAGATGGAGATGCTCATGGCCATGTCCGGCAAAGGGGGCGGCGTGCAGCGGTACGAGCTGCCGGACGCCGCCACCAGCCCGCGGCAGTTCCAGTTCGAGCTCTACAAGCGGCGCACCACGGTGCTCATCCCCAGGGACCTCTTCCTCCACCTGGTGTGCCAGGCCCTGGCCCTCTACAAGTACCTCGCCCCAAACCAGAGGAACCACCTCACCCTAGCCTGCAGGTCTGCTAGTCCCCAACTCATGTCTAGGAGGAGTATCTTCATTCAGTACCAATCACCAATCTCATGAGGAGGATCCTCAACATGTTTTTCCAATCTTTTTAACAAACATGAGGATCAATTTGGTCTGGACACTTTCAGAAAAACAATACACATATGAGCTCATCATCTAGAGTAGAGTAGTAATCTACTTCCTGCTCCATGCTTACATACATTATTATCAACACACACTGCTTCTGCTTCTGTATGTATGTATGTATCTAGTCCATCACATATAGTAGTATTACCAAGTGGCAAATTGGTTGTTGCCATGCCACTTGATCTGATCTGTCTGTCAGGAGCTAAAACCAGATTGAATTTTCCTTGTTTGCAATGCCACTTGTGTAAATTCCACGCCCACTGTCTCAAACATTTCAACTGCCTCTGAATTCCAACACATGTCGCTCAGGGCAGGGGAACCAACTTTCAGAGGAATCTGATATTATTCCTTTATAACATCTCCATAGGATTCGAGAAAGAAAGGAGTCTGTCACGGTTCTTCTATGCGGAACCAGTGGTTGCGGCAAGTCCACCCTTTCTACTTTGCTGGTACACACGCATCCCCCCTTTTTTCTTTCTTCTTTTTGCATTCTTATTACAATATCGACTGCTGCCGCAATCATTCTTAGATCAGTTTGTGTATCATAGCTAAACAATAAATTTTAGAGGCAAATTTGCAGCCTGGCAATGCCACCAGGATAACAATGACCCTTGCCACGTTAACTTTTTTTTATTGATTTAGATAGCAACATATAAGGCTATCAAGAATTAAATTCCTTCTCAGCTAGCTGGTATATAGAGTAGCAAATTTGGCCTATGAGCAACCAGAAACACTAAACTATTTATTCAGAACCAGAGCATGCCCTGTGCACCCAATTTTTATTGTTTCTCGTTCCAAACTTATAAGCATTCCAATGTATGTATCAACAGGGGAGCAGGTTAGGGATTACCACTGTAGTTTCCACAGATTCCATACGTCACATGATGCGGAGCTTTGTTGACGAGAAGGAAAACCCCCTTCTCTGGGCATCGACTTATCATGCAGGTGAATGCCTCGATCTGGTAGCTGTTTCTGAAGCAAAAGCCAGGCGGAAAGCAAAGAAACGCTCGGGCGTCTCAAGCAACTCAGGTATGGATTATGAGGGCAGTGGAGAGAAGGTTGAGGGAAAACCAATTGGGAAGAAACAAATGGCTATAGAAGGTTATAAGGCACAGAGTGAGATGGTCATCGACAGTCTGGATCGGCTTATAACCGCGTGGGAAGATCGCAAAGAATCGGTCGTTGTTGAGGGTGTTCACTTGAGCCTTAATTTTGTGGTACGTGCTACTAAAAACCATAGTACTGTTTCCCCTGTACATTTTCCTTCTATTCTTGCTCTTTCCAATTATGTTGAAATGCTCTGTTTTCAGTTTCTTTTCAAGTTAAAGTGGAAGTATAAATTCATGATCCATGTGTTCTGATTCCCCCTTTATATTTAGTATGAATTTGTCGAATAATTCCAATATTTCAGATGGGCTTAATGAAGAAACATCCATCAATAATTCCTTTTATGATCTACATATCCAATGAGGGCAAGCACACCGAGAGGTTTGCTGTACGCGCAAAGTACATGACACTTGACCCAACCAAAAATAAGTATGTCAAATACATCAACAACATTAGAACCATCCAAGAGTACCTCTGTAGCCGAGCTGACAAATACCTAGTTCCCAAGGTGAACAACACCAACGTTGACCGGAGCGTGGCTTCCATCCACGCCACCGTCTTCAGCTGCCTCCGCAGGCGAGCTACTGGAGAGCAGTTGTATAACCCTGACACAAACACAGCAGCGGCTGTAAATGAAGAGTACAAAAACCAATGTGTTGCGAACTCAATGAGTTCCAAGGGGATGTTCAAATTAATCCAACGCCTAGGGTCTTCAAGAAAACTCATGGCCATCGTTGATGTGGATGGATCCGTTTCAAAGGCTTGGCCCGTTGAGTCAAGCGATGGAGATGGAAAAAGCGGTTCCCAGGGTGGCGGAGACCAAAAATCTCTAGGAAACCCAATATATGGGCCTCTCAATATTAATAATATTGGAAGGGCGGAGTCGGTGAATCTCCAGTTTGGTTCCTTTGGAATAAGTGCCTGGCCTACAGACACAGGCTGTACAAGTCAAGCTGGAAGTGTTGACGACTCGTGGATCAATGGCAATGAAGGCAGTAGCAGCAGCCATGTTGCATCTTCCTCCGGCGGCTCCCCTAAGAAGGCTGATGGACATCATAAAGAGGTAAGCAATTTTACTTCGTACTATCTGGCAGCGTGAACTTGTCTGATCTTTTTCGCACAACTGTCTGTCAGTGAACAACAGAGAAACACTATCAAATTTGTTATCTTCATTGCTGATATATTTATTTTTGTTTATTGGGGGCTCCTAGATTAAAGAGTCAGCAGCAGCATCTGGCAGTGATGACGACGACGACGAAGAAGCGGATGCTCCACCTAATTCAGGGAGTGATGAGGACCTAAGTGAAGAAGATCATGAGGAAAACCATGATGAGGTGAGACATGGCAGTCCATTTATTACCTTCATTTTGAGTTAACAAAGCATTTTTTCCCTTTTTTTTGGCAAAAATGCTTGACAAATGTTAGACTCAATTGTTGAACATACACATGTGTGGGCATTTGGTTGGCAGATGGAAGGGTCTGTCGACGAGGACTGCAACAGGTCCGATGAGGAATACGACGACCTGGCCATGCGGGACAGTATGGAGAATGGTTATCTGAGCGACGATGGCATCATGGTGCACACCGGCTTAAGCAAATGCCTAAGCAACAGGTTTCCGGACGGCAACCAGCAGAACCGCAGCACGCCAAGAAAACACCTAGAGTCTCTGCGGAGCCTGTCGAAGGTTGATACTACACATGTTCCTGACACGGCGCGCTCTTGTGCTGCCGCTACCCCTGGTGGCAAGAGAAACACGGCTAGGAAGTGGAGGCGGTCCCTGAGCGAAAAGATCCGTTCGCGGCCACGGAGCTGCCCGTCTCTCGTGGAGTCGGTGGCCAAGCCCAAGGGCTCAGCTGTTCCAGTGGTTCCTGAGTCCTGAGAGTTAGGCATATACGGTTGATGTAATAATAAAAATAATAAATAATAATAACCAGGGCAGGGAAGAGCTGCATGCTGTGCTGCATTGCATGAAGGTATAATATGTGCATGGTGTTTGTTGGGAGGCTGCAACTCTAACCGGTTAACTTGTCGTAGTAGCATTTTCTTGTTTCTTTCTTTCTGTTTTGGGTCTGGAAATGAGAGAGTTTTGTGTGTGGATCCTCCAAATAAACAAACATGCATGTTGTAGTGATTCTGTAGAGGAGTAGATAGGAAACAGGTTGCTACTGATCATGTAGTAATTCTGTGACTGATTGAATGAATGAATGTATTAATAACACAAGAATTCCATTCCATTCATATACTTGTGTAGGAAAAATCGGAGCGTATCAAAATGTAAAACGTAGTTTGGTTTTGCACAGGGCATAAAAAACGTCTTACGTTATGTTATGGAGGGAGTATAACAAACATGTAGTTGGGCATATGAGCCGAGTACACACAATCAAGTAAACCGAATGCTCTTTTACAATAGAAAATGTCACTTTTTTTTTTAATTTTTTTTAGAACGAAAGCTCAACCCGACTTTGAATTAACAAAGCCATCAACCGGCCAGGAGTACAAGACCAAGGCCACCAACAAAGCAACGGCCAAAAGATACAAGGGAGAAAGAAGAACAGCTTACTACGCTACACCTACAACCAGCGAACAGAAAATTACATTGTAGAGCAGCTAATTGAGGATAAGCCCACTACACTGAGGCCCCTGAAACGACTACGGAAGAAGCCTCGAGGATCAGCAACCGCCAGAAGGGGTCGAGCACATGACTGAAACCAGGAACGGGAGATGACACAACACATATGCCTCCTCCAACACCGAAGGGGATCCCTTCCCCTCGCCTAGGCTCGAAGGCGCCGCACCGTCGTAGTGTAGAGACGCTCACCCGAGAGCTAAAGCATAGGTTGGGCTCGAGTCTGGAGCAGCCATGGAACACAACCAACAACACGCCGGAGCACACACACGCTAGCTGCACCGTAGACGCCGAAGGAGACCGATGGAAGAGGGTAACCCCGCCCGGAAAGTCGCCGAAAGGAAGAAGCTGCCGAGCCATATGGCGAAGATTAAGACCGAGGTATACATGAACCAGCCGAATAGGACTTGGCATCTACGGTGTTGTTGCTGCCGGGAAGGGGAACTCGATCCCCTTCCACCCAGGCTCGAGGGCGCCGACCCGCCTGGACATTGCAAAACACCACCGCAGAGCAACTTGTCGCTGGATCTGACACCTGCACAGAAGAGACGCCATAGAGACTACACAGACGCCAGGCGCCCACTTGCAGCTGCTACATGCACCCAAAGCACCAATCTTCCCCGGGCGGCGCCTCCAAGGAGGACACGACGCACCTGGCGCCGCCGCCGCCCATCCCATGCCGGGATTCGAGCTTTCGCCCGGGAAGCATGGCCAGGGTGTGGACGAGAGCCCATGGCTCCGACTCCAGGGAGCAGAACGACGCAAAAGGGCGCCGCCGCCACCCATCCCATGCCGGGATTCGAGCTTTCGCCAGGGAAGCATGGCCGGGGTGTTGGAAATATGCCCTAGAGGCAATAATAAATTGGTTATTATTATATTTCCTTGTTCATGATAATCGTTTATTATCCATGCTATAATTGTATTGATTGGAAACTCAAATACATGTGTGGGTACATAGACAACACTGTGTCCCTAGTAAGCCTCTAGTTGACTAGCTTGTTGATCAAAGATGGTTAAGGTTTCCTAGCCATGGACATGAGATGTCATTTGATAACGGGATCACATCATTAGGAGAATGATGTGATGGACAAGACCCAAACTGTAAACGTAGCATTTGATCGTGTCAGTTTATTGCTATTGTTTTCTGCATGTCAAGTATCTGTTCCTTTGACCATGAGATCATGCAACTCACTGACACCGGAGGAATACCTTGTGTGTATCAAACGTCGCAACGTAACTGGGTGACTATAAAGGTGCTCTACAGGTATCTCCGAGGGTGTCTGTTGGGTTGGCATGGATCAAGACTGGGATTTGTTACTCCGTGTGACGGAGAGGTATCTCAGGGCCCACTCGGTAATACAACATCACATTGAGCCTTGCAAGCAATGTGACTAAAGTGTTAGCCACGAGATCTTGTATTACGGAACGAGTAAAGAGACTTGCCGGTAACGAGATTGAACTAGGTATAGTGATACCGACGATCGAATCTCGGGCAAGTAACATACCGAAGAACAAAGGGAACAGCATACGGGATTAACTGAATCCTTGACATAGAGGTTCGACCGATAAAGATCTTCGTAGAATATGTAGGAGCCAATATGGGCATCCAGGTCCCGCTATTGGTTATTGGCCGTAGAGGTGTCTCGGTCATGTCTACATAGTTCTCGAACCCGCAGGGTCTACACACTTAACGTTTGGTGACGATTAGTATAATTGAGTTATTATGTTGGTGACCGAAAGTTGTTCGGAGTCCCGGATAAGATCCCGGACATGACGAGGATCTCCGGAATAGTCCGGAGGTAAAGATTGATATATGTGATAATAGTGTTTTGATCTCTGGAAGGGTTCCGGAGTTCACCGGAAGGGGTTCCGGATGTTTACCGAAGTGTTCGGGTGCAGCAACACTTTATATGAGCCAAAGGGATAAAGCCCACAAGGTATTGGAAAGTGCAAAAGTAGTTTTGCTGCCGCGTAAGCGGTACTACCGCTTGGTGAAGCGGTACTACCGCCCGAGCGGTACTACCGCTTGTGTGAAGCGGTACTACCGCCCAAGCGGTACTACCGCTTGTGTGAAGCGGTACTACCGCTTGTGCGCGGCTGTGCACGGTTCGGCAGGGATCCGAGTTGGACTCTTTCCCTGCGGGCCAAACCGACCTTGTGCGGGCAAAACCGACCCGGAGGAGGCTTTTATACCAAGTTTAGACCCCAAGGCTCAACATATAAATAGAGGGGCAGGGCTAGCACACGGGAAACATCAGGATTTCCCAAGCCGTGTGCCGGCAACCCTAGCCCTCTAGTTCCTCCGTCATAATCTCCGTAGCGCTTGGCGAAGCCCTGCAGAGATTGTTCCTCACCACCATCACCACGCCGTCGTGCTGCTGGAACTCAACCACTACTTCATCATCGCTCGCTGGATCGAGGAGGTGAAGGCGTCATCAAGCCGTACGTGTGTTGAACGCGGAGGTGCCGTCCGTTCGGCACTAGATCGGAAGGATCGTGATTGGATCGCGGGACGCTCGGCGATTTGGATCGCGAAGACGTTCGACTACATCAACCGCGTTTATTAACGCTTCCGCTTAGCGATCTACAAGGGTATGTAGATTCACTCTCCCTCTCGTAGATGCTCATCACCATGGATAGATCTTATGTGTGCGTAGGAAATTTTTTGTTTCCCATGCAACGTTCCCCAGCAGTGGTATCAGAGCTTGGTCTATGCGTAGATGAGATCTCGAGTAGAACACAAACGAGTTGTGGGCGTGGATGTATACATATTGCTTGCCGTTACTAGTTGATATTTGATTCGGCGGTACTGTGAGATGAAGCGGCCCGGACCGACATTACGCGTACACTTACGCGAGACAGGTTCCTTCAACTGACATGTAACTTCGTTGCATAAAGATGGCTAGCGGGTGTCTGTCTCTCTCACTTTAGTTGAATCGATTTCAATGAAGAGGGTTCTTTTAGAAGATCAAAAAGCAATCACTACACCACGTTGTGGTTTTGCGTAGGTAAGAACGGTTCTTGCAAACCCGTAGCAGCCACGTAAAATTTGCAACAACAATTAGAGGACGTCTAACTTGTTTTTGCAGGGTATGTTGTGATGTGATATGGCCAATTACATGATGAGATATATGTGATGTATGAGATGATCATGTGATGTATAGAATATCACGACTTGCATGTCGATGAGTACGGCAACTGGCAGGAGCCATAGAGTTGTCTTTAATTATTGTATGACCTGCGTGTCAATCATTAAGCGCTATGTAATGCTTTACTTTATCGCTAAACGTTAGCAATAGTCGTGGAAGCAACAGTCGGCGCGACAACCTTATGGCGACACGTTGATGGAGATCAAGATGATGGAGATCATGGTGTCATGCCGGTGACGATGGAGATCATGCCGGTGCTTTGGAGATGGAGATCAAAAGCACAAGTTCATGGCCATATCATGTCACTTATGATTTGCATGTGATGTTAATCCTTTTATGCATCTTATTTTGCTTAGGACGACGGTAGCATTATAAGGTGATCCCTCACTTAAATTTCAAGATAAATTGTGTTCTCCCCAAGTGTGCACCGTTGCGAAAGTTCGTCGTTTCGAGACACGCCGTGATGATCGGGTGTGATAGACTCTACGTTCGCATACAACGGGTGCAAGCCATGTTGCACGTGCGGAACACTCGGGTTAAACTTGACGAGCCTAGCATGTACAGACATGGCCTCGGAACACAAGAGACCGAAAGGTCGAACATGAGTCATATAGTAGATATGATCAACATGAAGATGTTCACCATTGAAACCACCTCAACTCACGTGATGATCGGACTTGAGTTGGTGGATTTGGATCATGTTACACTCGAATGATCGGAGGGATGTCAATTTGAGTGGGAGTTTTTTAAATATGATTAACTAAACTCATTATCTAAGAACAATAGTCTAAGTTGTCTTTGCTATATTTATGTTGTAGATCATGGCTCGCGCAGTAGCACCCCTGAATTTTAATGCGTTCCTAGAGAAAGCTAAGTTGAAAGATGATGGAAGTAACTTTGTGGACTGGGCCCGTAATCTAAGGATTATCCTTACGGCTTCCCAGAAGGCTTATGTCCTTGATGCACCGCTTGGTGATCCACCCGCTCCAGTTGAGTCTCTAGACGTTGTGAACGCCTGGCAGGCTCGTTCTGATGATTACTCAATAGTTCAATGTGCAATGTTGTATGGCTTAGAACC
Organism: Elymus sibiricus; assembly: GCA_039707655.1. Taxonomy (NCBI): domain Eukaryota; kingdom Viridiplantae; phylum Streptophyta; class Magnoliopsida; order Poales; family Poaceae; genus Elymus; species Elymus sibiricus. The sequence goes on along the minus strand of CM077670.1, from coordinate 1,110,160 downwards.
GGGACTTCAAAGACGTTTTGAACGTCATGGAGCATATGAGATGTTCCAGGAGTTGAAGTTTATCTTTCAGAAGAATGCCCGGATCGAGAGATATGAGATCTCCGATAAGTTCTATGCTTGCAAGATGGAGGAGAACGGGTCTATCAGTGATCACGTGCTCAGAATGTCTGGGTACTCCACCCGTCTGGCTGAGTTAGGGATGCCCCTTCCGCCAGAGGCTATCACTGACAGAGTTCTTCAATCATTGCCGCCTAGCTACAAGAGCTTCGTGTTGAACTATAACATGCACGGGATGAACAAGTCAGTCGCCGAGCTGTTTGCGATGCTGAAAGTCGCTGAGTCTGAAATTCAGAAGGAGCATCAAGTGTTGATGGTCAATAAAACCACTAGTTTCAAGAAAAATGGCAAGGGTAAGAAGGGTAACTCTAAGAAGAGTGGCAAAGCAGTTGCTCCTCTCGTGAAGAAACCCAAGGCTGGACCCAAACCAGAAACTGAGTGTTTTCATTGCAAGGGAACTGGACACTGGAAGCGGAACTGCCCCAAGTATTTGGCTGACAAGAAGGCGGCCAACAACAAACAAGGTATATATGATATACATGTTATTGATGTGTACCTTACCAACTCTCGTTGTAGTGCCTGGGTATTTGATACCGGTGCGGTTGCTCATATTTGCAACTCAAAACAGGAACTGCGGAATAGACGGAGGCTGGCAAAGGACGAAGTGACGATGCGCGTGGGAAATGGTTCCAAGGTTGATGTGATCGCCGTCGGCACGCTCGCTCTTCGATTACCGTCGGGATTAGTGATGAACCTAAATAAGTGTTATTTGGTGCCTGCGTTAAGCATGAACATTATATCTGGATCTTGTTTATTGCGAGACGGTTACTCATTTAAATCAGAGAATAATGGTTGTTCTATTTATATGAGTAATATCTTTTATGGTCATGCACCCAATGTGAGGGGTTTATTCTTATTGAATCTCGATAGTAATAATACACATGTTCATAACATTGATGCCAAAAGATGTAGAATTGATAATGATAATACCACTTTCTTGTGGCACTGCCGTTTAGGTCATATTGGCGTAAAACGCATGAGGAAGCTCCATGCTGATGGACTTTTGGAGTCACTTGATTTTGAATCACTTGACACATGTGAGCCATGCCTCATGGGCAAGATGACTAAAACGCCGTTCTCTGGAATAATGGAACGGGCAAGTGACTTATTGGAAATCATACATACTGATGTGTGCGGTCCAATGAGTATTGAGGCGCGCGGTGGTTATCGTTACTTTCTCACCTTCACTGATGACTTAAGTAGATATGGGTATATTTACTTAATGAAACACAAGTCTGAAACATTTGAAAAGTTCAAACAATTTCAGAGTGAAGTTGAGAATCATCGTAACAAGAAGATTAAATTCCTACGATCTGATCGAGGAGGAGAATATCTGAGTTATGAGTTTGGCAGTCACTTAAGACAGTGTGGAATTGTTTCACAATTGACACCGCCTGGAACACCACAGCGTAATGGTGTGTCCGAACGTCGTAATCGAACCTTATTAGATATGGTGCGATCTATGATGTCTCTTGCCGATTTGCCACTATCGTTTTGGGGTTATGCATTAGAGACAGCTGCATTCACTTTAAATAGGGCACCATCGAAATCCGTTGAGACGACGCCATATGAACTTTGGTTTGGCAAGAAGCCAAAGCTGTCGTTTCTTAAAGTTTGGGGATGTGATGCTTATGTCAAAAAGCTTCAGCCTGAAAAGCTGGAACCCAAAGCGGAGAAATGCGTCTTCATAGGATACCCAAAAGAGACAGTTGGGTATACCTTCTACCTCAGATCCGAAGGCAAAGTGTTTGTCGCTAAAAACGGAACATTTCTTGAGAAAGAGTTTCTCTCGAAAGAATTGAGTGGGAGGAAGATAGAACTTGATGAGGTTGTTGAACCTTTACTTCAACCTGAGAGTAGCGCAGCGCAGAAAGTTGTTTCTGTGGAGCCTACATTAGCTGAAGAGGAAGTTAATGATGATGATCATGAAGCTTTGGATCAAGTTGCTATCGAACCTCGTAGGTCGACAAGGACGCGTACTGCTCCTGAGTGGTACGGCAACCCTGTCTTAGAGGTCATGTTGTTAAACAACGATGAACCTACGAGCTATGGAGAAGCGATGATGGGCCCGGATTCCGAGAAGTGGTTAGAGGCCATGAAATCCGAGATGGGATCCATGTATGAAAACAAAGTATGGACTTTGGAAGTATTACCTGAAGGGCGTAAGGCCATTCAGAACAAATGGATCTTTAAGAGGAAGACGGACGCGGACGGTAATGTCACCGTCTATAAAGCTCGACTTGTGGCAAAGGGTTTTTCACAAGTTCAAGGAGTTGACTACGATGAGACCTTCTCACCCGTAGCGATGCTTAAGTCCGTCAGAATCATGTTAGCAATAGCTGCCTTTTTCGATTATGAAATTTGGCAGATGGATGTCAAAACAGCGTTCCTTAACGGTTACCTTAAGGAAGAGTTGTATATGATGCAACCAGAAGGTTTTGTCGATCCAGAGAATGCTGACAAAGTTTGCAAACTCCAGCGATCCATTTATGGACTGGTGCAAGCATCTCGGAGTTGGAATCTTCGTTTTGATGAGGTGATCAAAGCGTTCGAGTTTATACAAGTTTACGGAGAAGCTTGTATTTACAAGAAAGTGAGTGGGAGCTCTATAGCGTTTCTAATATTATATGTGGATGACATATTACTGATTGGAAACAATATAGAAATGTTGGAAAGCGTGAAGGAATATTTGAACAAGAGTTTTTCAATGAAGGACCTAGGAGAAGCTGCTTTCATATTAGGCATCAAGATCTATAGAGATAGATCAAGACGCTTAATGGGACTTTCACAAAGCACATACCTTGATAAGATTTTGAAGAAGTTCAAAATGGATCAGTCCAAGAAGGGGTTCTTGCCTGTTTTGCAAGGTGTGAAGTTGAGTAAGACTCAATGCCCAGTGACTGCAGAAGATAGAGAAAAGATGAGTGTCATCCCCTATGCTTCAGCCATAGGCTCTATCATGTATGCAATGCTGTGCACAAGACCCGATGTCAGCCTTGCCATAAGTATGGTCGGAAGGTTTCAAAGTGATCCAGGAATGGAACACTGGACGGCGGTCAAGAATATCCTGAAGTACCTGAAAAGGACTAAGGACATGTTTCTCGTTTATGGAGGTGATCAAGAGCTCGTCGTAAAGGGTTACGTCGATGCAAGCTTTGACACTGATCCGGATGACTCTAAGTCGCAAACCGGATACGTATTTATTCTTAATGGGGGTGCGGTTAGCTGGTGCAGTTCCAAGCAAAGCGTGGTAGCAGATTCTACATGCGAAGCGGAGTACATCGCTGCCTCGGAGGCGGCGAAGGAAGGTGTCTGGATGAAGGAGTTCATGACAGATCTTGGAGTAGTGCCTAGTGCGCTTAACCCAATGACTCTGTTTTGTGATAATACTGGTGCCATTGCTCTAGCCAAGGAACCAAGATTTCACAAGAGGACCAGACACATAAAGCGACGTTTCAATTCCATCCGCGATTACATCAAGGAGGACGACATAAATATTTGCAAAGTACACACGGATCTAAATGTTGCAGATCCGATGACTAAACCTCTTCCAAGGGCTAAACATGAACAACACCAGAACTGCATGGGTGTTCGATTCATTACAATGTAAATCACCTAGTGATGTGAACTAGATTATTGACTCTAGTGCAAGTGGGAGACTGTTGGAAATATGCCCTAGAGGCAATAATAAATTGGTTATTATTATATTTCCTTGTTCATGATAATCGTTTATTATCCATGCTATAATTGTATTGATTGGAAACTCAAATACATGTGTGGGTACATAGACAACACTGTGTCCCTAGTAAGCCTCTAGTTGACTAGCTTGTTGATCAAAGATGGTTAAGGTTTCCTAGCCATGGACATGAGATGTCATTTGATAACGGGATCACATCATTAGGAGAATGATGTGATGGACAAGACCCAAACTGTAAACGTAGCATTTGATCGTGTCAGTTTATTGCTATTGTTTTCTGCATGTCAAGTATCTGTTCCTTTGACCATGAGATCATGCAACTCACTGACACCGGAGGAATACCTTGTGTGTATCAAACGTCGCAACGTAACTGGGTGACTATAAAGGTGCTCTACAGGTATCTCCGAGGGTGTCTGTTGGGTTGGCATGGATCAAGACTGGGATTTGTTACTCCGTGTGACGGAGAGGTATCTCAGGGCCCACTCGGTAATACAACATCACATTGAGCCTTGCAAGCAATGTGACTAAAGTGTTAGCCACGAGATCTTGTATTACGGAACGAGTAAAGAGACTTGCCGGTAACGAGATTGAACTAGGTATAGTGATACCGACGATCGAATCTCGGGCAAGTAACATACCGAAGAACAAAGGGAACAGCATACGGGATTAACTGAATCCTTGACATAGAGGTTCGACCGATAAAGATCTTCGTAGAATATGTAGGAGCCAATATGGGCATCCAGGTCCCGCTATTGGTTATTGGCCGTAGAGGTGTCTCGGTCATGTCTACATAGTTCTCGAACCCGCAGGGTCTACACACTTAACGTTTGGTGACGATTAGTATAATTGAGTTATTATGTTGGTGACCGAAAGTTGTTCGGAGTCCCGGATAAGATCCCGGACATGACGAGGATCTCCGGAATAGTCCGGAGGTAAAGATTGATATATGTGATAATAGTGTTTTGATCTCTGGAAGGGTTCCGGAGTTCACCGGAAGGGGTTCCGGATGTTTACCGAAGTGTTCGGGTGCAGCAACACTTTATATGAGCCAAAGGGATAAAGCCCACAAGGTATTGGAAAGTGCAAAAGTAGTTTTGCTGCCGCGTAAGCGGTACTACCGCTTGGTGAAGCGGTACTACCGCCCGAGCGGTACTACCGCTTGTGTGAAGCGGTACTACCGCCCAAGCGGTACTACCGCTTGTGTGAAGCGGTACTACCGCTTGTGCGCGGCTGTGCACGGTTCGGCAGGGATCCGAGTTGGACTCTTTCCCTGCGGGCCAAACCGACCTTGTGCGGGCAAAACCGACCCGGAGGAGGCTTTTACTCCAAGTTTAGACCCCAAGGCTCAACATATAAATAGAGGGGCAGGGCTAGCACACGGGAAACATCAGGATTTCCCAAGCCGTGTGCCGGCAACCCTAGCCCTCTAGTTCCTCCGTCATAATCTCCGTAGCGCTTGGCGAAGCCCTGCAGAGATTGTTCCTCACCACCATCACCACGCCGTCGTGCTGCTGGAACTCAACCACTACTTCATCATCGCTCGCTGGATCGAGGAGGTGAAGGCTTCATCAAGCCGTACGTGTGTTGAACGCGGAGGTGCCGTCTGTTCGGCACTAGATCGGAAGGATCGTGATTGGATCGCGGGACGCTCGGCGATTTGGATCGCGAAGACGTTCGACTACATCAACCGCGTTTATTAACGCTTCCGCTTAGCGATCTACAAGGGTATGTAGATTCACTCTCCCTCTCGTAGATGCTCATCACCATGGATAGATCTTATGTGTGCGTAGGAAAATTGTTGTTTCCCATGCAACGTTCCCCAGCACGGGGTGTGGAGGAGAGCCCATGGCTGCGACTCCAGGGAGCAGAACGACGCAAAAGGGTGTCGCCGCCGCCCATCCCATGCCGGGATTCGAGCTTTCGCCCGGGAAGAATGGCCGGGGTGTGGAGGAGAGCCCATGGCTACGACTCCAGGGAGCAAAACGACGCAAAAGGGCACCGCGGCCGCCCATTACATGCCGGGATTCGAGCTTTGGCCCGGGAAGAATGGCCGGGGTGTGGAGGAGAGCCCATGGCTGTGACTCCAGGGAGCAGAACGACGCAAAAGGGTGCCGCCGCCACCCATCCCATGCCGGGATTCGAGCTTTCACCCGAGAAGCATGGTCGGGGTGTGGAAGACAGCCCATGGCTGCGACTCCAGGGAGCAGAACGACACAAAAGGGCGCCGCCGCCGCCCATCCCATGCCGGGATTCGAGCTTTCGCCTGGGAAGCATGGCCGGGGTGTGGAGGAGAGCCCATGGCTGTGACTCCAGGGAGCAGAACGACGCAAAAGGGCGCCGCCGCCACCCATCCCATGCCAGGATTCGAGCTTTCACCCGAGAAGCATGGTCGGGGTGTGGAGGAGAGCCCATGGCTGCGACTCCAGGGAGCAGAACGACGCAAAAGGGCGCCGTGGCCGCCCATTACATGCCGGGATTCGAGCTTTCGCCCGGGAAGAATGGCCGGGGTGTGGAGGAGAGCCCATGGCTGTGACTCCAGGGAGCAGAACGACGCAAAAGGGCGCCGCCGCCGCCCATCCCATGTCGGGATTCGAGCTTTCGCCCGGGAAGCATGGCCGGGGTGTGGAGGAGAGCCCATGGTTGCGACTCCAGGGAGTAGAACGACGCAAAAGGGCGCCGCCGCCGCCCATCCCATGTCGGGATTCGAGCTTTCTCCCGGGAAGCATGGCCGGGGTGTGGAGGAGAGCCCATGGGTGCAACTCCAGGGAGCAGAACGACGCAAAAGGGCGCCGCCGCCGCCCATCCCATGCCGGGATTCAGGCTTTCACCCGAGAAGCATGGTCGGGGTGTGGAGGAGAGCCCATGGCTGCGACTCCAGGGAGCAGAATGACGCAAAAGGGCGCCGCCGCCACCCATCCCATGCCGGGATTCGAGCTTTCGCCCGGGAAGCATGGCCGGGGTGTGGAGGAGAGCCCATGGCTGTGACTCCAGGGAGCAGAACGATGCAAAAGGGCGCCGCCGCCGCCGCATTGGGAATACCAACAGGGGTTTCCCTCGGGCTCGTCCAGCACCACCAGCTCGGGGAGCACCCCGCCGGCAGCGGATCCGGTGACCAGAGGCCCCAAATCAGGCGAATCCAGTAGAGGGAGAGAGCAGAGAGGGGAAAAAAGTTGTCCTTCAGATCTGGAGCAGAGGAGGGGAACCTCGCCGCGCCGCGACCACTGCCTGCCAGGTCCTCGCTACCCGAGCAGCCGAGGGGGCCGGCACGCATCTCCCGTGCGCGCCACCAGCTGAAAGACGGCGCCGCCACACCGATCGGGCCGCCGCCCAGGCTTCCGGGGTCCTACGCCAGTGAGCGGAGCGACGAAAGCCCTGCCGCCACCATCATCGATAATCGTCTAGGCGATGCCCGGCGACCCCCTCGGGTGACGGTAGGGGAGGGGGTGGCGCTGGGGGAAACCCTAGGGGCCCTTGGGGAGGGCGACGCGAGGGAAGGGAGGGAGGGAGGGCGACTCAAGGGCGATCAATAGAAAATGTCATTACAACATCGATCTCAAACACATGCTGCTACTGCAGTAATCAACCCAGTCACAAATATATATAAATAAATAAGCACAATGAATTCAAACGCCGGGCATCGGTCTCTTCTTTTGGCGGCAAAAAAGTAGCACTATCCAGCGGAACCATCCGGACTTGTCCTCAGCATCAACATCGGATTCAAATGGTGAGCCGAAGAAGTCGTGCACACCCTTGTTGAATGACTCCCTGCCGTAGTAGTGGCGATTGAACATGGCAGTGGATAGAAGCCAGACAACGGTAATGAACTCACCGCCATTGTTGAGCTGCCTGGCGTGAGAATCCCTGCTGCAGTGGTGCGCCGCATAGCACAACAGCTCCACCCACACCCTAAGTAGCAGCCCAAGGGGCATGTGGCACCCCGGCTCAGAGAGACCGGAACACCCCGCATTCTAGCCCAGAGATCAAGTCTTCTGGAATACGGCACTGCTTGGCATAGAACAAATCAGCTCTTTATTACAAATAAAAGAAGTACAAGGGTCCGATATTACAAAGGATTACATGGGCACGGCGATACTTCGCCTGCTAAGGTAGTTCTATGCTAGCAGCGAAACATCTCGAAGCGGAATAACTCTAGCAGCGGAACAACGGCGACGGTGATGAACTCCACTCCACAGGGACTCTAGCTGAGATGCATCCTAGAGCGCAACCTCGGGATCCTCGACAAACAATCAATCACAGCATCACCTGCAATCTGGCATGACACGCCAGGTGAGTACTTTGAATGTACTCGCAAGCTCACAACAACCAAAGCAATCAAGACAAACAACAGCATGGCATTTACAGGTTAATTATCAATGATGAACGCAATACTACTAGAATCAACATGAGAGTGAGCATGGCAGGTACATATAATTCATGATATGAACATGATGATACTAGCACTAGCATGCAAGGGGGGGGGGGGGTTGACGTTTAAGGTCCCTTGGACCAACTTACTCTTTTCGGAAGTTATCTCATAAACACCATATGTACCAAACTTACCATCGTGATCATCACACGATCACCTCAGGATCAACCAGGCTCGGTATCAACTATACCATCGTGATCATCACATGACCACACGGAGCTTGATCTCTACCTGTGATCATCGCACGACCACATAAAGATCAACCAACTTCTTTCCTCAGGGAACCGAGGTTGTTAATTATCCAGATTATTATTTCTGTTGACCCACAGTGTGACCTACTACGAACTGTGTCCATGACCGAGGACGCGGCTATCGATAGATTATACACTCTGCAGAGGTTAGTACACTGTACCCACACTACGGAACTCATGGCCTCGTGCTCCCATTCGGGTGGACCAACGATATTCCGACAAAACCAATCTATTGCATGACACTCTCCCGGCCACTCCGACAAACTCCCCTTTGGGCTATGTCCTGGGTGTCCCCGTTGTCAACTCGTGACATCCGCCACCTTTGTGGCTGCCACCGTCGTGGCCAATCAAAAACATCGTCCCAAACGGGGACCTCGGTATACCATACAACTTGGGCACACAAGGCTTATGGCCGCCTACCTGATCAGGGTAGCGCGCGCACATAACCTTCCCTAGTTGGAGGCACCGGCGAGAGACATGACAATAGACCGAATTAGGGCCTCCCCATCTAGGCAAGTGTGATTGCACTGGTGAGCTCGATTCGGTGGCACCATGACTCAGCCAACAGATTTGTTCAAGTTCGATTAATGTCAGGTTTAACTTGAATGGTGATGAGCTGAGTCATAATAACATAATGAAATAACAATGCACATGAGCCTGATATCAGTGTAACCATGGATGGGCAACATAACCATTTAGCAACAACAATTATAAATCATTTAGCCCACGGGATGCAAATGAGCACGGCATAACGATGATCATGATGATCACAAATATTTTCATATCAAACCGTAACTACTCATGTGAGCATAACATTATCACTAGCATCAGAAATGATTATAGGAATAAAGCATGATAATAACAATAACACTCATAATGGAGAAGAATCATATATGCACAAGAACATAGCATAAACATGGACATGGATTCATGAGCATATTCGAAACATTAACCAAATCATTAAATGAGCACACAATTATTTAAATATTCCAGTGGAAACCATGGCTATTGCAATGCCATCATGCAAGTGGCTGTTGTGGCTTGCCTGGGGATGGAGGAACCACCGGGAAGAAGTGCGAGACACTCGCGGAAAAATTTGCCGAAAACGGTTCCCCATCGGAGGGGGCTGAATAAGGGCAGGGGCAAAATGGTCATTTTCAGAATGTTACAACAAGGTGAAAATGATACCAACAAAACGGGATTGATGAACTGAGATCGTGGGCTTTTGAATCACCTGAATCGGAGTTACGGTTGCGACGATACGGCCGTTCGTTTGTTAGGCAGAAAATTAAATAAAAATATTCATTTTTGCGCTTAACTAACGAACGTCCGCTATATAAGCCTTTCGGCGCTGGGCTGGAAAAGAGAAAGCGCACTTTGATAAATACGTCTTCGCAGTTGTGAAAGCGTATTTTCAACAGAAGACGCCGCAGAGTACGTTTTCAGTACCCGAAGACGGATTTTCCGAAGTACGCATCCACTTATCCCGCGTGGGCCCGAGGCGGGGTCAACGCTAGGAGGCCGACAGGTGGGGCCGAAGGGGGGGGTGGGGCCCGCCTGGCCAGCTGGGCAGGGCGTCGTCTTCTTCCTCCCGTGCCCGTGCCTGGCCGAGGACAGGGCCGGCCCTGACGGCGATTGCCGCCGCCGTAGGCCGTCTCTGGCGACGCCCCGGCTACCGGCGAGACCAGGGGAACGAGCCGCGTCGGATGGGCTGCCACACGAGCGCCGGGGAGGACAGGGGAGAGAGGGACTTCGGCCGCGGTGGACGGCAATTCCGGGCGACGGTGGTCATAGTGCTATGGCCGCGGAAAGTAGGGGAGAAGGTAGGGGGCGGCTCCTGGATGGCAAGGGTGGTCTCCAGAAGAGGTTAGGTGGAGCGGAGGGGGACGTGAAGCTCGAATTCGAGCTGAAGCCTGCGGCGGTCATGGTGGCAATGCGGAGCGAGGAGGGCTCCTCGAGCTCGGGGGAGAGGTTTGGGAGGGCTAGAGGAGGGTGGTGAGGAGGTTGATGAGCTCGGGAGGCCGCGGGGAGGGCTTATATAGCCGCGACAAACTCGTGGCCAAGGCGACGCGTGCGCCGCGTTCTGACGCGACCGCGTACACGTGCGCACGCGGGCTGGCTCGGATGGCGACTCAAGAGGGATAGTGGAGTGCCAGAGGAGGGCAGCGAAGGCAGACGCGGAGCTAACGTGGCGCGAGGAGGGCGAAGGAGGAGGGGGCCAGGGCTGAGGAGCGAGCGCGTGGCTACGACGGTGCTCTGGGACACGCAGGGACGCGCGGAAACGACAGGGAGAGAGGTGCCCGAAGCAAAACGACACAGAGCGCGCGACCAAGGCATGCCAGGCACGTGGTCACCGCGTGGCATGGCACTCTGAGGGCACGTGGGACTGGCAAAAGGTGTCCACAGCGTAGTCCATGCGCCCTGGGACCCTCCTGAGGTGATAAATCGAAGAAATCGACTGTGTGCTGATGGGAGTGATCGACTGAAGTTTGCTGTAGCAAACTTGATCATGAAGGTGTGGTCAAATGGAATGAGATAAGAGCTAACCAGGATGTCACAGGGGTTTAGGGTAGGAAGGACTACCATCCTGTGCAATATGAAATGATTTGGACCAAGATTTATCATAGTTGCTTCACAACTACATAATCTGGTCCAGAAAGTAGATCATGAAGTAGCACTCACATGGATGATTGGATTGGGCTGAAAATTGTTAGAGGGTGATGATTTGGGCATAGGAAGGCACCATAAAAATTTCATACTATTTGGATGAATAAAAATGGTACTTCCTTCACAATGCTACACACTGGACAGAAACTTGGGGGAATTTTGTGGAGAAAATGCCTTGGCAAAATGATGTGAATTTTGGCATGCCCAATGGATATTGGTGTATTTAGGTCCTGGATTAATTTCAGATTTTATTAAGCAATATAAAATATAGTTGCTTCACAAACTGAAATTGTGACCAGAAACCAAGATTTGAAGGTGTGCTCACATATATTGTTGGATGGAGATTAAATTTGGTGGAGTGTAATTATTTGGCCATATGAATGATATACCAAAATTTCAAGTCATTTGGATAATCCTAGCTAGTACTTCCTTCACAAAGCTTCTCTCTGGACAGAAACTTTGGAAATTTGCTGGGGAAGATTTACTAGGCAAAAGTTGAAATTTGGCATGTGGCAATTATTTGGATATGAGAGAGTGCCCAAAATTTTTGAAGGCAATCAAGAAAAGATAAACAGCACTTTCTTCACAAAGTGCCATTCTGGGCAGAATGGGAAATGAATATTCCTGAATTATTTTTGAACTAGGCAAGGATGGGTCTTAACATATTTGTGGAAGATATGGTCCAAAGAATTTATGAGAATTTTGTGGGAATTTTTTGGCAGACAGAAATATAGGTTGCTTCACAACCTAGAGCAAACAGGGTTATTCCTTTAATAGAAAAAGGAATATTCCCAATAAATAAAAATTGGGGTTGGGCTAAAATGGAAATGACCTGGTCTTGAGAAAGATTTGAGAATGACAAGCACTTGGAAGTGGCAGGAGAGAAGATCTTCCCAGGTTTCAAGACCACAGAGCCACGGAAAAAAGGAATTCCAAATAAAATTCGAAGAAATCCAAAAGAAAAAGAAAGGGCCAAAAATCGGGGTGTTACAAACCTACCCCCCTTACGATAAATCTCGTCCTCGAGATTTGGTTGCTCAGGGAACAAGTATGAATATTCTGACTTAAGGAAACCGTTTCCAACTCGGGTATCCTTTTTTGCTTTATAAATTGTTCCCACTGAATTTCATCTGACTGACTGTCTTGCTCTGTGGTGGTTTGCTTCACTTTATCTAACATTCTGACAAGTCTTCCTTCATATGTTCATCCTTACTCTGGCTCCAATTATTTTATGTCTGCTGGCTTGTCTGACATTATCATGACTGGAATTTTCCATAAGTCTGGGAGGAATTTCCCCATTGACGTGTCATTCTTATATCCAGCACTGATAGTATCAATGGAGTTGTGAACAAATTTCCTCGGTGGACATGAAACGCTTAATCATTGCATTGGGTTACTAGATGCATGTTCCCCAGGTTCAAAACCATACTGGGAATCATAACCCTTGTCTTGGCGGAATCTGACTTCTTGTAGGGAGTTCTGAATCATCTTGGCTGACTTCTTTGTCTCAATTCCGTACCGTGTTGTTCGGGCAATGATTATCACACATGTATTGCTGGTCTTGCTCCTTCATTATTGTTTTCTTTTTCTGAATCTTTTGCTGAAAGAACTTGGCCATATGTATCCTTAATCCTTCATGTGCTATCAGGTGCAATATTCCGGCAGGCATACCTTATCCTTATCCTCAGGCAGTGCAACAATGTTTAACTGGCAAGTTTATCATCTCTCAAGCTCTAACTATAGGGCAATGATCATTCGAACCTTTGCATGAAATCAGCAAATAAATCAGTAGCCACCAGAACGGTCTTTACAACTCAGATCTGGGACATTACTGAAATAACTCAACCATGGCTCATGACGGCTGAAAAGCAGCTCAGCGCATGAGGCCGTGTTGATAAGAAGAATGTGGCAGTTCCCTAAGACGGCCGAAGAACAGCTCAGAACATAGGGTCACTGCTACAAAAAGAAACTCAACAGCTGCCCGAGACGGCCAAAAAGCAGCTCAGAACACGGGCCAGTTGTTGAAAAGAGAAATATAAAGGCGGCATCCACCCTAGACGGCCGAAAGCAGCTCGGAACACAGGCGTGGTGCCGTTACCAGGAAGAGGTAAGCAAGGGTTCATCAAGATCATATACCAGGTTCACAGTTACTTGTATAGAGCTCACTGCTATGGTCACTCATACATGACAGTGACAGAGGTTAAGGATATCACTTTGTCGGTTGGAAGGAAGCTGGCCTTGATATCCACTGTCAAGATTGTTGTTCCAGATTGTCTTACTTCATAGCTTGTCAGTCATTGCAATGCACTGAGGTATATACTGGCTTTCTTCCTCTTGCATAACTCATGGGGTTGTCGGATTCTCACCATGCTGGCATCATCGTATGTGTGACTTGCATGACCTTGGTAGCATACTCACAATAAATATGAGAGTCTGTGTAGCTGAACATTTGATTCCCAGGGCAGACACTTGGGTCCTGAGTAGCTCGTGTTTTCTGACCAAACTGTTGCGGATCTGATTCTTGAGATGCACTGCCAACTCACTGTATAACATCTTTGTACCAAAGCCAATAAATGTTTGTAGTGTTGTACTGACGAAGACTGGATAGCTTGTGTTGGAAGCTATCTGAGAGTAGCGTGCTGAGGAAGACTGGATATCTTATGCTCGAAGCTTTTGCCGGGATAGCTTGCTGAAGAAGACTGGGTATCGTACTTCAGAAGCTTCTCCTCCTGGTTGCTTACTGAGGAAGATTTGGTGTCTTATGCTGTAAGCTTCTTGCGGTGGCTTACCGAAGAAGACTGACTATCTCACACTGTAAGCTATCCACATATCGTACCGAGGAAGATTGAGGAACCTTGCGTCGTAAGCTTGGTAGCGTGCGGAGAAATGCTTGGTCGCTTACTCCAGAAGCTTCTCTCCGTGACATGCGGACTGAATGCCATATATATATATCCCCTTGATATTCCTTTGACTGGAAATGTACTGTTGTCTTGCACACAAATTGTCTTCCTACTGGTTTAATCATTACTGCTGTGAAGATCGCGCGCTGATATAGACTTGATGCTGGTAGTCAATTCAGAATATCATTTGTATTCAACCAGATATTCCTAATACAATGCAGTCGGCTGAGATTTCCATAATGTTTAGCTGAGCTTCCAAATAATTGAATTCCTTACTGATTCTTTGGTCCCGGTGGCGGTGGATGAGCAATTTTCATAAGGGGAAGTAAGGCAACACCGAAGGCCCAAAGATAGAAGCAAAAGAAACGACTCAAACAAAAGCACACAAGGCATCAAGATTGCATACAAGCAACATCACATTTCACAGCTATTCACCTCACTATGCATGCCTACTTAAGCACACAATTCTCGAGGAAACTCCGGTACTACGGTCTAATATGCTGTGACGGTGTGCACGAGAATGGATCAACGTGTGGAGGGGTTGGTGTAAACAGAGCTACACCAAGTGCTGGCTCAGCACCGGTTGCATCTGGACGGGCTTGGCGGTGAGGACGGACTCGGTGATCATGTAGCGAGACACGGATGTCACGGCCACATCATCATCAAGTGGACGGAAGGAACCCGTACTCGTCCAGGGAAAGGGGTGACAAGGTAGGATAGCGGTGGAAAACAGGGCCTGCTGGCATTGCTCTTTGCTAGTACCAAAGACCAGTGAGGGTTGCCAAACGGCGGGTTGGATGGCAAGATCCGGGGTAGAAACATGTCTACCACCGAAACAATAGGTGTGGCTGAAGAGAAAATATTGGTGCGATACCTGTGCATCAATCCTGCAAATGATCGACACCACTAGGTACCTCGGCATCACCCCGCTGGGACAGAGATGACACCAAACACCAAAGAACGAGTATGCAAAACTGGAGGGTGCAGGTAGTGGATCGAAACCGATGCCACCTACACTCACAAGATCAACCGTTAGTGACAAGATAATAAGTCTGTATGCATGCTATGCAGCAAACAAATGCAACAACCAAATGCAACAAGCAAGCTAGACTCTGAACTACCGGTTTCTAACGCTCGCGCTGACTAGGGCGTCCTACAGCCAGACCTGGCTCTGATACCAATCGCTGTAGCACCCCGGCTCAGAGAGACCGGAACACCCTGCATTCCAGCCTAGAGATCAAGTCTTCTGAAATACGGCACTGCTTGGCATAGAACAAATCAGCTCTTTATTACAAATAATCTGAGTACAAGGGTCCGATATTGAAAAGGATTACATGGGCACGCCGATACTTCGCCTGCTAAGGTAGTTCTATGCTAGCAGCGGAACATCTCGAAGCGGAATAAACTCTAGCAGCGGAACGACGGTGACGGTGATGAACTCCACTCCGTAGGGACTCTGGCTGGGACGCATCCTAGAGCACAACCTCGGGATCCTCGACAAACAATCAATCACAACATCACCTGCAATCTGGCATGACACGCCAGGTGAGTACTTTGAATGTACTCGCAAGCTCATAGCAACCAAAGCAATCAAGACAAACAACAACATGACATTTACAGGTTAATTATCAATGATGAATGCAATACTACTAGAATCAACATGAGAGTGAGCATGGCAGGTACATATAATTCATGATATGAACATGATGATACTAGCACTAGCATCCAAGGGGGGGTCGACGTTTAAGGTCCCTTGGACCAACTTACTCTTTTCGGAAGTTATCTCATAAACACCATATGTACCAAACTTACCAGCGTGATCATCACATGATCACCTCAGGATCAACCAGGCTCGGTATCAACTATACCATCGTGATCATCACATGACCACACGGAGCTTGATCTCTACCTGTGATCATCGCACAACCACATAAAGATCAACCAACTTCTTTCCTCAAGGAACCGGGGTTGTTAATTATCCAGATTATTATTTCTGTTGACCCACAGTGTGACCTACTACGAACTGTGTCACTGACCGAGGACGCAGCTATCGATAGATTATACACTCTGCAGAGGTTAGTACACTATACCCACACTACGGAACTCATGGCCTCGTGCTCCCATTCGGGTGGACCAACGATATTCCGACAAAACCAATCTATTGCATGACACTCTCCCGGCCACTCCGACAAACTCCCCTTTGGGCTATGTCCTGGGTGTCCTCGATGTCAACTCGTGACATCCGCCACCTTTGTGGCTGCCACCGTCGTGGCCAAACAAAAACATCATCCCAAACGGGGACCTCGGTATACCATGCAACTTGGGCACACAAGGCTTATGGCCGCCTACCTGATCAGGATAGCGCGCGCACATAACCTTCCCTAGTTGGAGGCACCGGCGAGAGACATGACAATAGACCGAATTAGGGCCTCCCCATCCAGGCAAGTGTGGTTGCACTGGTGAGCTCGATTCGGTGGCACCATGACTCAGCCAACAGATTTGTTCAAGTTCTATTAATGTCAGGTTTAACTTGAATGGTGATGAGCTGAGTCATAATAACATAATGAAATAACAATGCACATGAGCCTGATATCAGTGTAACCATGGATGGGCAACATAACCATTTAGCAATAACAATAATAAATCATTTAGCCTACGGGATGCAAATGAGCATGGCATAACGATGATCATGACGATCACAAGTATTTTCATATCAAACCGTAACTACTCATGTGAGCATAACATTATCACTAGCATCAGAAATGATTATAGGAATAAAGCATGATAATAACAATAACACTCATAATGGAGAAGAATCATATATGCACAAGAACATAGCATAAGCATGGACATGGATTCACGAGCATATTCAAAACATTAACCAAATCATTAAATGAGCACACAATTATTTAAATATTCCAGTGGAAAACATGGCTATTGCAATGCCATCATGCAAGTGGCTGTTGTGGCTTGCCTGGGGATGGAGGAACCACCGGGAAGAAGTGCGAGACAATCGCGGAAAAATTTGCCGGAAACGGTTCCCTCTCGGAGGGGGCTGAATAAGGGCAGGGGCAAAATGGTCATTTTCAGAATGTTACAACATGGTGAAAATGATACCAACAGAACGGGCTCGATGAATTGAGATCATGGGCTTTCGAATCACCTGAATTGGAGTTACGGTTGCGGAGATACGGCCGTTTGTTCGTTAGGCAGAAAATTAAATAAAAATATTCATTTCTGCGCTTAACTGACGAACGTCCGCTATATAAGCCTTTCGGCGCTGGGATGAAAAAGAGAAAGCACACTTTGAGAAATACGTCTTCGCAGTAGTGAAAGCATATTTTCAACAGAAGGCACCGTAGAGTACATTTTCAGTACCCGAAGACGGATTTTCCTAAGTACGCATCCACTTATCCCGCGCGGGCCCGAGGCGGGGTCAACGCTAGGAGGCCGACAGGTGGGGCTGAAGGGGAGGCGGGGCCCGCCTGGCCAGCTGGGCAGGGCGTCGTCTTCTTCCTCCCGTGCCCACGCCTGGCCGATGACAGGGCCGGCCTCGACGGCAATTGCCGCCGCCGTAGGCCATCTCCGGCGAAGCCCCGGCTATAGGCGAGACCAGGGGAACGAGCCGCGTCGGATGGGCTGCCACACGAGCTCCGGGGAGGACAGGAGGGAGAGGGACTTCGGCCGCGGCGGACGGTGATTCCGGGCAGCGGTGGTCACGGCGCTATGGCCGTGGAAAGTAGGGGAGAAGGTAGGGGGCGGCTCCCGGATGGCTATGGTGGTCTCCAGAAGAGGTTAGGTGGAGCGGAAGGGGACGTGGAGCTCAAATTCGAGCAGAAGCCCGCGGTGGTCATGGCGGCAATGCGGAGCGAGGAGGGCTCCTCGAGCTCGGGGAGAGGTTTGGAGGGCTAGAGGAGGGTGGTGAGGAGGTTGATGAGCTCGGGAGGCCGCGGGGAGGGCTTATATAGCCGCGGCGAGCTCGTGGCCGAGGCGACGCGTGCGCCGCGTTCTGACGCAACCGCGTATATGTGCGCACGCGGGCTGGCTCGAACGGCGACGCGAGAGGGATAGTGGAGTGCCAGAGGAGGGCAGCGAAGGCAGACGCGGGGAGGGAGAAGTCCGGTCGGCCACTTGATCACTGTGCGCACGCGGCCGGAGCTAACGTGGCACAAGGAGGGCGAAGGTGGAGGGGGCCAGGGCTGAGGAGCGAGCGCGTGGCTACGGCGGTCCTCTGGGACACGCAGGTACGCGCGGAAACGGCAGGGAGAGAGGTGCCCGAAGCAAAATGACGCAGAGCGCGCGGCCAAGGCATGCCAGGCACGCGGTCACCGCATGGCATGGTACTCTGAGGGCACGCGGGACTGGCAAAAGGTGTCCACAGCGTAGTCCATGCGTCCTGAGACCCTCCTGAGGTGATAGATCGAAGAAATCGACTGTGTGCTGATGGGAGTGATCGACTGAAGTTTGCTGTAGCAAACTTGATCATGAAGTTGTGGTCAAATGGGATGAGATAAGAGCTAACCAGGATGTCACAGGGGTTTAGGGTAGGAAGGACTACCATCCTGTGCAATATGAAATGATTTGGACCAAGATTTATCATAGTTGCTTCACAACTACATAATCTGGTCCAGAAAGTAGATCATAAAGTAGCACTCACATGGATGATTGGATTGGGCTGAAAATTGGTCGAGGGTGATGATTTGGGCATAGGAAGGCACCATAAAAATTTCATACCATTTGGATGAATAAAAATTGTACTTTCTTCACAATGCTACACACTGGACAAAAACTTGGGGGAATTTTGTGGAGAAAATGCCTTGGCAAAATGATGTGAATTTTGGCATGCCCAATGTATATAGGGGTATTTAGGTGCTGGATTAATTTCAGATTATATTAAGCAATATAAAATATAGTTGCTTCACAAACTGAAATTGTGACCCGAAACCAAGATTTGAAGGTGTGCTCACATAGATTGTTGGATAGAGATGAAATTTGGTGAAGAGTAATTATTTGGCCATATGAATGATCTACCAAAATTTCAACTCATTTGGATAATCTTAGCTAGTACTTCCTTCACAAAGCTTCTCTCTGGACAGAAACTTTGGAAATTTGCTGGGGAAGATTTACTAGGCAAATGAAGTTGCCATTTGGCATGTGGCAATTATTTGGATATGAGAGAGTGCCAAAAAGTTTTGAAGGCAATCAAGAAAAGATAAACAGCCCTTCCTTCACAAAGTGCCATTCTGGGCAGAATGGGAAATGAATATTCCTGAATTATTTTTGAACTAGGCAAGGATGGGTCTTAACATATTTGTGGAAGATATGGTCCAAAGAATTTATGAGAATTTTGTGGGAATTTTGTGGCAGACAAAAATATAGGTTGCTTAACAACCTAGAGCAAACAGGGTTATTCCTTTAATAGAAAAAGGAATATCCCCAATAAATAAAAATTGGGGTTGGGCTAAAATGGAAATGACCTGGTCTTGAGAAAGATTTGAGAATGACAAGCCACTTGGAAGTGGCAGGAGAGAAGATCTTCCCAGGTTTCAAGACCACAGAGCCACGGAAAAAAAGAATTCCAAATAAAATTCGAAGAAATCCAAAAGAAAAAGAAAGGGCCAAAAATCGGGGTGTTACAGGGCATTTCCAGCACATGCATCGCTAGCAACTGTCCCGTGATGCCCACCGCACGGGCTAAGATAGGTAGAGGTTTTGGGCTTTGAAGCTCCAAGTCCTGCTTCAGCTTCACCATCTCTGTCGCATTCAGCACCACCCGCTCACCACACGCATACACGCGTTTTGCTAAGAGATGTGGAGGTCGTTCTGGGCTTTGAAGCTCCTCCTTGAGCTCCGCTGGCTTCTCCGCCAATTTCTCCTTCAGCTACACCAGATCCAACACATCCTCCTTGGCCCAATCCTCCATACTTTTCATGATTTCCACTACACGGGCTAAGGCAGGTGGAGGTGTTGAGATTTTAAGCTTGCGCAACACCATATCCATAGTCAACACCTGATGCCATAAATTGATGTCCTTGTAAATAACAGCATGGCCCAGCTCCTTCCTTCCTTCCTTCCTTCTCGTGACGTCTTCATAGTGAACCTAGCTTCAAGTCAGCAGCAGAACCAGATCCTGCATATATATATATATATAGGGTGGGTCTATTCTACCAACCCCCTTAAGACCTTATTCTACCATCTTTTTCCTTATTCTGCCAACAACCCCACCTGAGCGCCGCCGCCCCTCCCCTCCCCGCCTCCTACCGCGGGAGCAGCCTGGGAGCGCCGCCGCCCCTCCCCTCCCCGCCGTCTACCGCGGGAGCGGCCTGGGAGCGCCGGCGCCTCTCTCCTCCCCGCCTTCTTCCGCCGCAGCGGCCGGCATCGATGCGGCCCCTCTCCTCCCCGCTTTCTCCCGCGGCAGCGGCCTGGGAGCACCGCCGCCCCACACCTCCCGGCCTTCTTCCGTGGCGGCGTCCTGGGCAGCGGCCTCGGAGCGCCGCCGCCCCTTTCCTCCCGGCCTTCTTCCGCGGCAGCAGCCTCGGAGCGCCGCCCCCTCACTCCACCCGGCCTTCTTCCGCGGCAGCGTACTCGGAGATCGGTGGCACATCACCATATCAGGATTGGTGCTGCCTCGACATTGCACCAGTTCGACGAAGAAGAAGTGCTCGCAAGGCTGCTTCCTCCGCGGCTAGTTCTTGGATGCAAGCTTCGACGAGGTTCTGCTCGAAACCTCCATCTCCACTGACGTTAAGTCAAGTTCAAATCGCGCATGAAATACTCAAGAAGGCCAAGCTCAAGTGGGCTGCAAGGGCAAGTGGACTGCAGACGGAAGCGAAGGGAACTTCATGCAAACGCAAAGACGGACTACAACATGAGGTAAGTAGTTCACCTCTTCTCCGCTATCAGTTTAGTTATTCGGCCAATGCAGTGCATGAAGTCCAGTACGTCCCTAAAGGCGATGCAGTGCGTTTATTTCAATTCACCTTGAATAATGATGCAGTTCGGTAGCTCGATTATGCAGTGCGGTTGCATAGGTTCACCTTGAATAATGATGCAGTGCAGTTGCTTCAGTTCGCACTACGCGATGATGCAGTCCGTCTGCATTAGTTCGCAGTGCTATTTATAAAGGCATTGCAGTTCGCATAATTCAGTTCATTTCACCTGACAATGCAGCTCGGCCGTTTTGTGCAGGAAGTTCAGTTCACCAGACAAAAAATGCCGCGGATAATTCTGAACCCAAAGCCCCTGAACTGCAGGATGAGCCAAGCTTCTGGAAACACTGGATGGGTAACTCCTGAGATACCTCGAGGATTCTACACTACAACAAACAGGGTGCAATACTCTTCGGAAGAAGATTTTTTCCAGCAAGAAGAGGTGGTGGAAGATGATGACGATGTCACCTTCATGTGGGAGGGCACTCATCAATAGGATGATGATGACGATGACGATGACGATGAGCCAATAACAGTTCTCGAGCCAGAGTACAAGCACGAGTTCACTACATTTGGACAGAATGTCCGAACAGACAACGATGATGCTGTTGGCCATGATGGTGAAGGTGATGTTGATGATGATGATGTGCCGCCGCTCCGACAATTTCAAACCAATCAAGTGAGACATCACCACAACACTGGACTACCACCGTGTCCACCTGCTGCACCACAAAACAGAGCTCCGCGTGCACCTCCAGCATCAAGTTCAAGACAGCGACCACCAAGGGTGCCTCGGCGAGAAGTCAATAGAAGGAACAAGTCTTCCTCGCTACTGCCACCGCGAGATCCTCAACTACACAGATCTGTTATAACACCACCGTGTCCAATACAACCCGGCGAGCTGCAAACGCCATCGGATGAAAGAGAGTACACCCATGTATGTGTTTCTGGCCTGAAAAATTATAATATTCCAGTCCATTAAGAAAAGCAGCGCACTTACATTCCATGTGAAGTTTGTTGCAATATCTAATGCAGTCAACTATTCGAAAACTTAACAATATGTAGTCCTCTTATTTATAACAGAACAATACACTTAGTCTGATAGAGCATTGCACTTAGTCTCTAACAAATGTGACAAAAGATAATTCTGTCATAAACAAATTCAAAAATATGATGATGCAATTTTTTCCTAATATGGTTTACGACAAATGCTCCCTTGCAGAATAAAAACATGCCGTCAAACCTGATACCTGTCGCTGGAATGAAGTTCAGCTCATACGACAATGCATGGGAGTTTTACAACACTTATGCTAGACATGCAGGTTTTGACATACGCCAAAGGTCGAACCACAAGACATATAACTACATTGTCTGCTCCAGAGAAGGGAAGCACACTGAGACTGTTGCAGAACATGACCGAAAACGTGCGAAGACATCAAAAAGGACTGGTTGCCTAGCAAGAATTAGAGTGAAAGAGAGGAAGAAAGGGAGCTTTGTGATAGAGAAGGTTGAGCTCAAGCACAATCACAAGATGCTCGAAAGCCCCGGGATGCTTTTGCACCTGCACTCACACAAAAGAGATGATCCTTTGATTGACCAGTTGGTGAAGGACATGCAGCTGGACAACCACACACACGCACAAATGATGTCAACACTGTCGCGTATGTCCGGTGGTCTGCACTTCATGGGGCATTCTAGCCGCGACTGGGTCAACAAGTAAGCACATCACATAACATCTCCCTTTAGCATTATTTGGGTAATTATTTACCATTTTGATAAGATAAGTTTGCATTGTGTTTGAAATGCAGAAAACAGCAGTTTGCAAGAGAGGAGTCTCAAGATGACGTCAAGAAACTTCTAGGTTTCTTTGAGAAGATGAAGAAGATCAACCCAGAGTTCTTCTATGATTACGACGTCGATGCAGATAAACGTGTAAGAAACGTCTTCTGGGCCAACGCAAGTTGCAGAGGATCATATGAAGATTTTGGAGACTGCGTGACATTCGACACGACATATAAAACGAATAAGTTCCACATGCCGCTGGAAGTATTTGTGGGAGTGAACCATCATCTCCAGAGCACGATCTTTGCTGTCGCCCTTGTGCGAGATGAAACAATCCCGTCATTCGAATGGGTTTTCAAAACATTCTTGAGATGCATGAACTACAAGCCGCCAATCTGCATGCTCACAGGTACAATACAACACCTGTGCACTTACATTTGTTTGGTCCACTTATGTTTCTTCCGTCTTTCTTGCACATGGACAACTTAATAAAAATACACTACTTGTGCCTCTCAGACCAATGTTCTTCGATGAAGGCAGCATTAAAAACTAGCCTACCAGATACATTGCACAAGTTGTGTCGGTGGCACATCATGAAGAAGTACAAAGACCACCTCGCCTTGCTGTATAAGGCGTACGACACATTCATGGCTGACCTCACCGCGGTGCTGAACCATCCACTAATGCCGTCAGAATTTGAACGAGCATGGAAGGATCTCATGCAGAAATACAACTTGCAATACGACGAGGTGATGAATTCGCTGTGGGATGACCGGCAAGAGTGGATATCAGCTTACTACAAGGAAGTATTTTGTGCGCGGATGACTTGCACGCAGAGAAGCGAGAGTATGAACCGTATACTGAAGAAAAACTTCGTCAAAGAGAAGCATGATCTCCATCTGTTTGCTCAACAGGTGGACAAGTGCATTCAGACCAGGAGGGCCGTCGAGCACGTAGAGACAATCGGGAATGAGGTACAAAAAATGTTCATCAAACTAGTAATAACTTCAAAAACAAACAAAATTTCCTGTTTTGTGATGTCTAACACTAATTTTCTGATCACGCAGTCAGAGGTAAAGACGACCACCAAATTTGGATTTCAAGTCCAGCTATCCAAAATATACACAAGGGCAGTTTTTGCAGATTTCAAGGAGACACATTACCGCAGCACAGCATTCAGAGCAGAGCAGTACCCTGACAACCCAACAAAATACCTCGTTCACCACTACAACCGATTAGATGCATTTGATTGGGCAAGGCATGAATTCCAAGTGGTTGCCGATGTCGAGAACGGTGTCTACGAATGTGAGTGCAAACTGTGGACACACACATGTACGGTTCGCTTGCACAAAAAGCTTAATTTCAGCAAGCTATGCATGAAGCTCACTTGCTTAAAAAGAAAAGTATGGTCTATTATTTTAATGCAGTTCACTTACAAAACAAAGAATTCCGTGTTGTCTACAGGGCTCTTTTGCGTCCATGTGATATGCATGCTCCATCAGTTGAGGGTAGACAAGATTCCTGAAGTGTACATCTTGAAAAGATACACCAGAAACGCAAGATCAAATCCAACGTTTGACCGTAGAGACTACGAACAAACAATACTAGATGGAACTTCACTATTCTGCCATAGAAAAACGCTGGCAGAAACAACAATGGACCTGGCAAACAGAGGGACAAGGTCCGACGCCGGGTACCACAGGGCGATGTCTGGTATGAGGGCACTGATCGAGGAGGTTGATGTGCTGAATGAAGAAGAAGAAGCAGCGAAAATTCAGCAAGCACATAATTCCTTGGGTGACAATAATACCGAGCAAGCGGAAGGTGCTGAACACATTGCTACTGCTCAAATAAAAAAGGAAACAATCCTTCCACCTCCTGTTTCAAACACAAAAGGGAGGAAGAAAGGAGGCGATGCAGCTCAAAAAAGGCTGCATCCAAGGAGAGAAATGCTGAAACAAATAGTAAGCCACAGCCTGAGTTGGACAGTGATGGTCGGCCGCTGGGAATAAGAAGGTGCAAGACATGTAATGTCATCAGCGGACACAATTCCAGGACATGTAAAAAAAAGCATGAACAAGAAAACCCTGGCCCTGACGATGCGCAACAAAACAGGGATGCTGCACCAAGACAACAGAATAATAGCCATACCATTTCTGCTGCAAACACTGAAATTTTTCCAAAACCAAGACTCTGCAGCATCTGCAAAAAGAGGGAGAGACACAACACAAGAACCTACCCCGAAAGAACAAGATCACAAAATGAAGAAGAGGATGAACATGATATTGGAGAAGAAAATAGTGATGCAGCCGAAGAAGAGGAGCAATTTGTTTCTGAAGAAGAGGATGAAGAAGAAGAAGAGAGTGAAGAAGATGAAGAACCTGAAGAAACAATGCCAATAACACCACCAAACAAAAGACAAAAAACTGAAGGGAAAGCTGTACAGAAACAAGCGACGACGACACATCATACAAAAAACAGGTTAGGAGCATGAGAGGATGCAGTTCAGAGTGGTACAAAACAAGCACTGCCATCAACCAGCACGCGAGGAAAGACAAAGACTGCAGTTCACAGCCGTGGGAAACAAAGACTGTCATCAACCACCAGGCAAGGCGCTCTAAACACCACAGTGCGAAGAGAAGAAACTGCAACACCGCCAAGAACAACACGGCAAACTGCAACAAAAGACGCGCTCCAGTCGCCAAGAAGAAGTAGCAGGTTAACAGCAAAATAGATACAGTTCACTATAGTAATCATATACCAGTTTGCATATCTGTAAAACTTATATAAACACGAATTACACGCTGACTTTAAGCTTATAGTACACACGAACACGAACGATCAGAGGAAAAGCTCGTCCGCCAAATCGGTCGGTTACTGCAGATTTTAGTCGGGATCCCAGTAAATAAAAAAGAAACAAAGGACAACTGACGTCCAGAACCAACTAAAATCATCCCGCAGCACCCGACTGCATACAGAACGGGAGCGACGAAGCAGTTCTATATCCTGGAAAATGCAGTTCTCTTTCCCTAAAAGTGCAGTTCATTATAGTTGAGCGTGCAGTTCGGTAGCCGCGCAGTGCACTTGCGTTGAACCAACTAAAACAAACACAAAGTCAGGAAGTTCCGTCATACAAGCCAGGAAGTTCAGTCATCCAAGCCAGGAAGTTCGAATTAGGTAAAAATACGCATGTCTCACAGATAGAAAACAAATACGAGTTTTCATTACAGTCCACATAACAGAGTAGGATGAAGCATTCGATACGCAAAAAGTACTTATTACAAACCACCTCAAATCTTAACCAATCACGTCAAACGTGATTTCAATAGTACGATCCCCAACTTCAAAAAAGTTTAGGACAACAACTTGATGAGACATCAGGCCACTCTCAATGACGAATTCCTTCCAGCCTCTCTGCAGATACAACCGCCCATCAACGCGAACACGATACTCAGCTGGTTTTGGGTGACCTTCGCCGAGAACAACTTGGAGAATACCCGCCTTCTTAAGCCTGAGATACCTAATAGCTCAATGGGGGATTTTCTACAGAAATAATAATAAAACTATTAGAGGACGAACAGCAGTACGAACCACTACGCAGTGCTGACGCAAGATAGTTGAAGTGCATAGTGGAGCCATAAGAAGTACAGAGAAAACGGACATGCAGCTCATGACCCTATTACACGAAGTGCACAGAAGGAGTAGATGCAGTGTGGAACATGGTAAATATGCAGTACAAGTCTCATTTTCATGCAGTTCACATAAGGATGCATGTACTGCATATATGATATAAAAATAAATGGTGCAAACCAATAGTGCTCATCACATATCTAGGCAGTCCACATCTTCTAACCATGTAGTACATACAAAAAAAAGCTATATCTACAATAGCAAAACCTAAAAACAAGATACAACAACATCGTGCAATACACTTCAATAGACAAAAGAGGTACGCTTCTAAAGTGATAGCAGTTCAGACTGATGTGGGAATTATACCTAATAATAAAAGACAAAAATAATAATCAGATCAAACGAAAATTACCATCTTGTAATGAGTCTCCACATCTGTGGGCGTGAGGCGATGGACAAATGGGCTGGTGCGCCCAAGGCCACGGCGAAGCAGAGCAGAATGGAACTGAACGACATTGATATCGTCCAGATCCAATCCCTCGGTGAAAACCGTGCCATACGCATGGTGCTGCGCTCGCCCAGATTGGCACAGGACCTTGCTCCTCAGGCGAGCACACCGGGCCTCACTGCAGGCTGAGCAGTCGCAGTCCGTCGGCACACCACAGCCATGGCCGCAGCAGGAGAGGTTCGCACAGGGGCGTGGCGCCATGGCAAAAAAACCCTAGAAACCGAAAAGATAGAAAGGCCGCTTTGAAAGGGAGTGTGGATGCGGCTACAGGGGAAATGAACTGCAAAGGAGAGTTAAATATATAGAAGAGGAATGCAAAAGGTCTAGGCACACCGGGAAAAAACAAAAAATTTAATGTAAGTTCCGTTACCAAAAAAAGAGGACAATCAATACAACTTACATTTCCAAGAAAAACGGAAGACGAGAAACCAATGTACCTTGACCGCTCAATGGAATTCTGCAACCCACACCCCGCAAACGCACCAATGCCGAAAGGCACATGCAGTTCACCATTATAGCTAATGCAGTTCACACTAATGGGTGCGTGCAGAGCAGTACATGCTTAAATGAAGTACTCAAAAAACAATTGTACACGCAGTGCAGTGCGAAACGTTTGTAAAAGCAGTACACAAGGACATATTATATATATTTTTAATATAATTCAATAAAAGACTAAACACCTTCGCAGAAAGATGCATGCAGTTCACGATACTAGCTAACGTAGTGCACACTATGGATGCGTGCAGCGCTGTACGTGATTAAATGAAGTGCTAAAAGAAAATTAGTTGAATGAAAAAAGGTGACCACCCAGGTGCAACCTGGACCAAGCCAGTCTCGTACTAAAGACTGCGCCCACAGAGGAACCATAGGTGAGCCCGTTCTGAGCCACAATGCTTTGGCCCAGGCACACAAGGGCCCATGGGTCAACGTGGATGGGTTAGCGAGCGCCGTTCGTAATCGCCAAATCAGTATCAAGAGGTGTTCGGTGGCGCTGCCTCGCCAGGGCTTATAAACCGGTCCTGCCCGCCCTCGGTAGGTGAGGTGGGACTAAACTTTACCGCCGCATACACACGGCGCAGAGCAAAGCAGCCTGCAGGCAGGCCTACTTGGGCCGGATGTGACTTACACCCCAACAGGCCCAACACATTCTCACGGCCCAAACCACCCCCCACCACACACATAGCGAGCAACCGCAGTTCGCTCACATAAAAAAATGCAGGAAGCTCCAAAGTCACAAAAGGAATGCAGTCCGCTGCGTCAAACAGTGCAGTGCGGTATGTTGAAGCAAGATGTGCTGTCGGTTAAACATCGCAGTCCGTTTTCAACTAAATTGCAGTGCGGTTACCTACAAAAATTGACTACTATATTTCAGCTATATTTTTTCCCCAAGATAGATATTAAAAATTAAAAAACAACCCCACAAATTTAGATAGCTGTTACTTACAAATACTAAAAATATATACACGGTCCATGAAAAAGCAGTGCACTTGAATTTGTACGAAACACCCCTAAAAATACGGAGAAGTTCAACATTAATTACCGATGCAGTACAATTAAATATTTATTACATGTAAAAACATTTTCAATTTTTTTATTGATTTAAACAATCATTTCAAAAAATAAGGTTTAAAAAAATATCAGCACACACAAAAAAAGAGTAAATCTGCTCCAACCAACGGCACAGGGCTGGCGTGACAAACTTGATGCCTAGTGTGCAAGGACGGCCCTGTGCAGATGGTTGGAGCAGGCCCATGGGTGAGTGCCCTCAAGGGAACAAGATACCCTGAGCTAAATATCCCACCTTATAAACACCTTCGTCAAGAACAAAACTACCGAGGTGGGACTAATAAAAACCTCGTCACCACGCTGACATCAACTGCGAGGCGCGCACTGGTAAGTTCAACCTGGGTTCAACCATCCGTCCAAAAACAGATAATCGCGCGGTACAGGCTTGGACGGTTGGTTTTCCCAGGCCAGCTCCCGCGCCACCCATTGGGCGATTGCCACAACGGACTGCAACAGCGAGCCCACGTCCACTACCACCACTACCACGGCGAGCCCGCGTTCAACCGCCTCCCCCACATCCCAAACCACGCCATAAAAAAGCCCATTCGCCTCCATCTCTGCCTCATTCGGAAAACCACCATTGCCGCTCAAACTCCACTAGCAACTCCCCACAACACCTCTGTCTCAAGACCGCAATCGCTGGAGGAGCGCAATGGCGGACGAACCGTCTGCCAAGCGACACTGTGGTGAGACATCCGACCAGACCAGCAAGGTCAACGACGTCCAGGTCACCGGCGGAAAGTACGACTACACCACCAAGCTCAAAGATGTTGATCTCCACGGCAAGGAGACGCTGGAGGTCGTCTGCACCAGCAATCCAGACGAAGCCTACGAGATGATCAGGAGGCTGAGGATGAGGGGCGGCGGCTTGTATCCTAGCTTCATCGGCGTTGATGTGGAGTTTACAAGGTGAGGGTATCCCGGACTAGGGGGTACTCGGGCTGCCGGCCTATCTCTCATGGGCCGGGCTGGTGGGCCGCCCTCTACATGTCGATGGAAGGCCGGATTGTGGACGACCCCGTGCATCAGAAGGAAACGTCCGAAGACTTGGCGTCTCCTCCAAGAAACAGTTGGCGTAATCGGCATGTTTGTCCCCTGATGGTAACCGACCATGTGTAACCCTAGGGCCTCCTGGTGTCTATATAAACCAGAAGGCCTAGTCCGTAGAAGGGGAGATATCATTACCTAGGGTTTAGCCCAGTCGATCTCGAGGTAGATCAACTCTGTAACCTTCATACAATCACATCAATACAATCAAGCAGGACGTAGGGTATTACCTCCTTGAGAGGGCCCGAACCTGGGTAAATCGCTGTCTCTACGTTCCCTGTTACCATCGACTCCTCGACCCATAGTTCGGATCCCCTACCCGAGATCTGCCGGTTTTGGTACCGACATTGGTGCTTTCATTGAGAGTTCCGCCGTGGGTCATCAAGGATCAATGGCTCGCCTAATCATCAGCAACAATGCTAGCCGCAGGGACACTTTTGTTCCCGGCCAGCTCTTTGCGTTCGGAAGCATCGTGTTACACGCCGATCCGGCCGGTCACCTTGGCCGGGTCGACAGCTTCACCCCCGACCAGGAGATCAGGTTTGGAAACTTAGAATTCGTCACCAACTCCCGGGGAGATCTCATCCTCACGGGGTCCTCAGCTTCGCCTGACAGACCCACGAATCCTAAAGTGCCGACTTCGAGTACGGCCAACCCCATTGCCGAGATGGCAGCCGCTGCAGATCCGACCTTAAGCCCGGATCTGATCTCCGCGCTCGGTTGCCGAACTCCAGCCTCGGCCGAACATAACTTCGAGGCAAATTTCGACACCCCCGTCACGGCCATATTGCGGGTTGACCCCGCAAATTACCCAAACCTGGAATCAACCGATCTCTCGTCATTAAAAGGGATACTGGATTGGATCCAAGCTCTGGGAATCGCCAATGGCCAGTCCTCGGTATACGATCAGATCGGGCTTAAAACCGACGACGGGGAAATTTATGCCCCCGCCACTACTCACTTGGTCGCCACTATCGAAGGCCCCTCAGAGGCCTCACCCGTTACCTCCGAACCAAAAATGCATGAGGTGCAAGTTCCCAACCAGCAGGCTTCGCCTTCCAGCTCGGCAGCCGAATTCCACTCCGGAGAGGGTTCAGAGCCGGAGTCCGGCTCCACATGCAAATCCGGATCCGCTCACCCACGCCCGGTCAATTATCCAGAGCTCGGCGCGCCGGATTCCATGACAATCCAGGACGCGTCCCTCAAAACTCCGGACTCACACTCCGCTGGGATCAAGTTTTTTATCCCGCCCACCCCCCACATTGAGTATTGTCCGGATAACACAGGACGTCCCGACATATGGGACCTGATGTACGTTAAGCAGCAGCCCGGAGAGACAGTCCGGCACTTCTGGGCCAGATTCCTTATCGTCAAAAATAAGATGACGGACGGCTGCGACAAGGACATTCTAGAGATCTTCCGACAGAAATGCAGAGACGAGGGTGTCTTAAACGCCCTCGCCCGCCGCCACATCCAAAATTTCTCTGATTTATCGGATCTGGTGTCCAAATATTGCGCCATGGAGTACACTTGGCAGGCCCAGCTCGAGCAAACGGAGTCAACCTGCGCAGAGGAACTAAACTGAGCTTGGGCGAAACGCGCGCTCCCTCACCAGACACGCCAATACGAGCTGTCCGAGAAAAAGATGAAACCCCTGACGAGATCCAGAACAGTCCTTGATGGAATACTGGATAAACCATGCCCCATACACTCCACAAATCCAACTCACAGCCTTCGAGCTTGCTGGGTGGTCAGGCAAGTCGCCAAGAGCGGCGATGTCATTCTCGGAGGCCCGCACTCCATTAAAATTCCAGTAAGGCCCCTTGATGACGACGCCGGAATCTTAACAATCTACGAGACTTACTCTTCAAAGAATCAGAGGAAGAGAGCCCTTCGAGAGCTTGCTCAAATTCACCACGTGGCAGAGACAGACTCCTGGACAGACACACCCATCACTTTTAGTGAACAAGACCAGCCGAGGTCCTGCCGTCCCCGGGCCGCTACCGCCCTTGTCCTTGACCCCATAGTGGATGGATTCCGACTCCAAAAGGTGTTGATGGACGGCGGCAGCGGGCTAAACCTCATTTACGAGGACACCTTGGATAAAATGCAGTTTGACAGATCCCGCATAGAGCAAAGTCACACTACCTTTCGAGGGATCATCCCCGGAAACGAGGCGCGTGCCAGTGGCCGCGTGACTCTTGATGTGGTCTTCGGAACTCCCGAGAACTACCGATCTGAAGAACTGCTTTTCCACATCGTGCCCTTCCGCAGCGGCTATCATGCCTTACTAGGGCGCGATGCCTTCGCACGATTCCATGCTGTACTACATTACGGGTACATGAAGCTTAAAATGCCAGGGCCAAACGGTATAATCACGGTAATAAGTGATCCGGACAGAGCCCTGCGAGCCGAGAATAAAACGGCATCGCTCGCCCTCGAAGCGTTGTCCGAACCCCTCGCGGCCGAAGAATTAACAGCGCTCCGCTCAATGGTGGACAAGGACGACGTCATCCTTGATAAAAGGCAGAAATCCACGTCCTTTAAACCAGCGGATGAAATCATCAAATTCCAAGTACACCCAACAGATCCCAACAAGATGGCGTCCATCGGAGCTTAGCTGGACCCCGCGGTCGATGAAGAATTGCGCCAATTTCTGCGTGCAAATTGGGATATCTTCGCCTGGCACCCTTCAGACATGCCAGGGATCCCGCGTAGATTAGCCGAGCACAGCCTGAACATAATCAAAGGTTTCAAGCCAGTTAAACAGACTCTCCGTCGGTTTTCCGAACCCAAGCGTCAAGCCATGGGTGAGGAACTGGCCAAGTTGCTCGAAGCCGGATTCATTCGGGATATCAAACATCCTGAGTGGCTGGCCAACCTAGTCATGGTGCCGAAGAAGGATAAGTCCTGGCGTTTGTGCGTCGATTTCAAGGATTTGAATAAGGCCTGCCCTAAGGATCCTTTCCCCTTGCCCCGCATCGACCAGATCATCGACGCCACCGCTGGACACGACTCGCTGTGTTTCCTCGACGCTTACTCCGGATACCATCAAATCAAAATGAAGGAGTCCGACCAAGCGGCCACATCATTCATCACCCCTTATGGACCATTCTGTTTCAACACAATGCCCTTCGGATTAAAGAACGCAGGGGCTACATACCAGCGCATGATTCAAACGTGTCTGGAAAAGCAGATCGGCAAAACAGTCGAAGCGTATGTGGACGATGTGGTTATTAAAACCAAACATGTCAGCCAGCTGGTGGACGATCTCTGACAAACCTTTGACAATCTTCGGACTTTCGATATATGGGTTAATCCAGAAAAGTGCGTCTTCGGAGTGCCGGCCGGTAAGCTGCTCGGCTTTATCGTTTCCCATAGAGGAATAGAGGCCAACCCAGCGAAAATTCGGGCACTGTCCGAGCTAGCTATCCCCACTGAGCTCAAACACATCCAGAAACTTACCGGCACTGTTGCCGCCCTAAGCCGCTTCATCTCACGCCTCGGCGAAAAGGCCTTGCCGCTATATAAGTTGCTCAAACGGGCGAAGAACTTCTAATGGACCAGCGAAGCAGCGGCGGCACTCGAAGAAATAAAAACTCTACTAGCCAGCAACCCGATCTTGACGGCACCCAGTCCGAGAGAGCCAATGCTGCTATATATCTCGGCGACGAATCAGGTGGTCAGTGCAGTTCTCGTCGTCGAACGAGAGGCAGAGGGTCACAAGCTCCAGGTACAGAAACCTGTGTACTACGTATCCGAAGTGCTAACCCCGTGTAAAACGAGGTACCCGCATTACCAGAAGATCGCCTACGCAGTTTTTATGGCATCCTGAAAGCTCCGCCATTACTTCCAGGAGTGCTCGGTTACGGTGGCATCCGAAGTACCATTGAATGACATAATCAACAATCGAGATGCCACCGGCCGCATAGCAAAGTGGGGTATAGAACTCCTCCCCTTCGAAATCATATACCGACCCCGTCGAGCTATTAAATCTCAGGTTTTGGCTGATTTCGTTGCGGAATGGACGGAAGCCGAACTCCCTTGGGAGTACAGTACATACTCACATTGGACGATGTACTTCGATGGCTCCAAAATGCTCGCCGGACTGGGGGTTGGAGTGGTCCTCACATCCCCCCTGGCGACAATATTCGGTACATACTCCAGATCATGTACACCGACTCAAATAACGCAGCCGAATACGAGGCTCTGTTACATGGACTTCAGATTGCGGTGTCAATGGGCATACAGCGGCTCGAGGTATGGGGAGATTCTAATCTCGCCATCTCTCAAGTCAACGGCGAATTCGACGCAAAAGACCCAAAAATGACAGCATACCGCAATGCCGTCCTGAAAATCTCTGCCCGTTTTGAGGGACTGGAGTTTCACCATATCCCTAGAGATAGCAATCAAGCTACCGATATTCTCGCTCGCATGGGCGCCAAGCGCGACCGTGTCCCTGAGAACATCTTTTTGGAACGACTTTTCAAGCCGTCCGTGGTGTAGCAGGAGGAAGCCCAGGGCTTGGAAACCAATACCTTAGGAAAGCTCGTCCCTCCGCCTATTGAACCAGATAATGGAATTATCGGGGGCTCGGCCATCGAAACAACATCTTCGGCTCACGAAGTCATGGCGGTAATCGTGCCATGGACCGAGCCCTTCCTCGCCTACCTCCTCCGCCAAGAATTACCGGCTGACCAGACTGAGGCCAGGCGTATCATTCGACGATCTAAAGCCTATAAAGTCCACGAGGGAGAGCTCTATAAGAAAAGCACTACTGGCGTCCTCCAGAGATGTATATCCGAAGAAGAGGGACGGCAGCTTCTGGCCGAGATTCACGCTGGCATGGGCGGTCACCACGCGGCAGCTCGGGCCTTGGTCAGCAAGGCTTTCCGAGCAGGGTTCTTCTGGCCCACTGCCCGCACCGACGCCCACACATTGGTCCAACATTGCGTTGGATGCCCGCTCTTCGCAAATCAGAGCCATATGCCTCCCACGGCTCTTCGGACAATACCGATCACTTGGACTTTTGCGGTCTGGGGGCTGGACATGGTCGCCCCTCTCAAACGGGGGGGACTAAGAAAAAGAAGTATCTACTCGTCATGGTAGACAAATTTACTAAATGGATTGAGGCAAAGCCGGTCACTTCAGCCAAGTCTAAGCCGGTCATTGACTTTATATCCGGCGTCGTACACCGTTACGGTGTCCCCCATAGCATAATAACGGACAACGGATCCAACTTTACCGCCCAGGAAGTTAAAGACTGGTGCGCTAATTTAGGCATTAAGCTAGACTATGCCTCGGTGTATCACCCACAGTCTAATGGACAGGTCGAGCGAGCTAATGGACTGATCTTGAGTGGCATCAAGCCCCGTTTGGTCCGCTCCTTGAAAGAATCCGACTGCCATTGGGTCAAGGAGCTCTACTCCGTATTGTGGGGATTGCGCACCACTCCTAATCGCTCCACGGGCTATACACCGTTCTTCATGGTGTATGGGGCAGAGGCCGTCCTCCCCAGCGATCTTATTCATGACGCACCTCGCGTGCGTATGTATGAAGAAAAGGAGGCCGAGTTGGATCGGCAGGATGACCTGGACGCCCTAGAGGGCGAGCGCGACATAGCTCGGGCTCGTTCTGCTTTTTATCAGCAGCAGGCCAGACGTTATCAGAGCAGGGAAGTACGGGCAAAGTCCTACAACGTTGGCGATCTCGTCCTCCGTCTACCGGAGAAGCAGAAGCATAAGCTGTCGCCCAAATGGGAGGGGCCCTTCATTATCGATCAAGTACTCGCGGGCGGAGCATATGGCCTCCACGACCCGACTGACGACCGCCTCGAACCAAACCCATGGAATGCAGCTCGGCTACGACGCTTCTACGGTTAATTCCGCGACCTTACCTGGTCCGGTCTATCCCTCTAGGATTTACATTTTCTAGTTAATAGTCTTTCCCGGGTTGTGTTCGGTTACGCCGAATTACGTTAAGTTTTTCTTCGGCAATCATCTTTGAATGTACCACACGCTGTTACCTTGGGGCTTCTTTTATGAAGCCAATCATATTCTCTTTATGCAACCGTTCATTTTTTTCCGGGTTTGCAGCCTTCCTGTGTCCTTCTCAAGCCACTATATGCATCAATTTGACTTAAGATTTGGCCAAGCTGGGTTGCCTCGCTCCTGTGTTTACCCCCTACGTTCCCGATTGTTCGGCTAGGGAGTAAAGGGAGCACCTCTGTGATTGATACGTCCGGATTACCCGGGTGCGTGCCTCAGACGGGTGAAGCCGAAAGCTAGCATTCTTAAGAATACAATTGGTCGGCCGCGGGGGAAGTGAAAATAATTGGTAGCTACCACCAAAATTTCCGGGGGTATTTTCCCGAAGTAACCATCCCCGCTCACCTTGGGTTTTCGGTTATCCATCCAGGGTTCGACGTGGTAACCTGATGAAAGGGACCCATCGAGGACCTATTTTCGTCGGAAGATGTTTCTTACGTTATACAGTAATATAACATAACTCCCCGAGCACGTTTTTGTCCGTTTGCACCAAATGGCCGGATTGCCTGGTTCTCTGAATTATTTTTCCGATATCCTCGGATCACATAGTAGGAAACACTCCTCGGCCTCTGGTCGAGGAGGTGGAAGCCGATGGCCGGTTCACTACTAGGAAAACGGCTATAGCTAATATGGACATTAATGGCGCACCATGTATGTGGTGCGCCATTAATGTCCATATTACTAATGGCGCACCTATTGTCTGGTGCACCACTGCTAAGTTTGTCCTGTGCACACCCCTGTCCCCAGACTTATCAGTGGCGCACCGTTGTGTGGTGCGCCATTACTAGTTAAAACGGACAAACTAGTAATGGCGCACCACACAACGGTGCGCCACTACTAAATTTTTTTTTTCAATTTTTTTTCCAAAACTAGTAATGGCGCACCTGGGTGTGGTGCGCCATTACTAGTTCTAACTAGTAATGGCGCACCACTCCATGGTGCGCCACTACTAAAAAAAATTCAATTTTTTTTTCAAAACTACTAATGGCGCACCCACACCAGGTGCGCCATTAGTAACCCTGGTTACTAATGGCGCATTCTTAGGAGGTGCGCCATTACTATCCTGAGATCATCTAGATATTTTTGACAGCCACCTACCACACTCACTTTCCCCACTTCATTCTCTCCACCTCTACCAAGCTTGGTCTCGGCTGCCTCCTCCTCCTCACCTCATTTGCACCATAGATTCACCCAAATTAAGTGGTTAAATTTCCTTTTTTTGATAGGTAAGTAAGGGGAAAGCTTTCTTTATGTTGTAGATCTACTTTTTTCTCCCTCCAACGTACACACTTTTTATGGCCTAGATCTACACTTTTCTCATTGAGCTAGATCTACGTATGTTTGTGGTGTTGCATATGTTTGTGTTTGCAGGTACCGGTATTTGAAATGCGATAGTTGCCAATTTTTTGCCGGAATGTTGATTCATTTCCGTTTCGGCGAGAATCGGGCACTATGCATTCTTTTTGGTCCTATTTTTAGGCAAAGTCATGCCAAATTTTTTTTGGTTCTAAAATATTGTTTTGCTCTACCCCGCAGGCGACCATGGTCCGCACGATGACCGAAGGCATCGTGAATAGGTTTTTGAGCTCCGCGAAGGCCGAGATGCTTAAAAAGAACGAGACGGAGATAAGATGTCCGTGTCGAAGATGCAAGCTGAAGAGCCTTATGGACCCGGATTCCAGACAGGTGCGGGACCACCTGCTCGTGCGTGGTTTCATGGATGGCTATCGGTGGCAAGGTGATGAAGATGATTATGAAGTCGTCCATGGGGGCCGGGCAAGAAATAAGGAAGGGCAGCAAGACAACAGCGGCGAGGGCGGGCGAGAAGACGAAGAATCTCCAGGACATGATCACGAAGTAGATGCAGGACACAGTCATCATGTAGAAGATGCCAGACATGATGATGAGGAAGATCAAGACGAAGGGCATGATCATGAAGATGAAGATGCCGGAGCAGACGACGATGGACCATCGATGGGCTGGGTGCAGGACCCTCATATTCAAGAGCTGCTTCTCAAGCAGACGGGTAACGCAAGAGCTGTCGCCCGAGAGAAAGCCAAGCTGGATCAACTAGAGATAGACGCGGTTACTCCATTGTATGAAGGATGCAGGACCGAGGATACCCGCCTGAAAGTAACGCTCATGGCTCTGGAGATGAAGGTAAAACACAAAATGACCGACGCATGCTTCGACGAGAACATGTCATTCTGGCATGAACGTCTTCCCAAGGGGAACAAGTGCCCGACCAGTTTCGAGGAGGCGAAGAAAATCGTGTGTCCTCTGGATTTACCGCACGTGAAATACCATGTGTGCATGAATGATTGCATCATTTATCGGGACGAGCACGCGGAGTCTACCATATGTCCGGTGTGCGGCGTCACTCGATACAAGAAGAGGAAGAAAGCTCCTCGAAAAGTGGTGTGGTACTTTCCGATCACTCCTCGTCTGCAGCGGTATTTCGCGGACCCTAAGCTAGCAGAGCTCCTGCGTTGGCACGCGGATAGGAAGGAGAAGAAGCGAGAAGATGACGGAAATGATCCGGAGATAAATAAAAAAGACAAGATGCTGAGTCACCCTAAGGATGCGAGCCAGTGGCAAGCGTTGAACTTTGAACACCCAGAATTTGGGGACGATCCAAGAGACATCATGCTGGGCGCGAGCACCGATGGAGTCAATCCGTTTGGCAGCCAGAGAAGCACACATAGCACCTGGCCTATGTTTGTGTGGATGTACAACCTTCCCCTGGATGTGCATGAAGAGGAAGTATATTCACATGAGTATGCTAATTGAAGGGCCGAAACAACCAGGGAACGACATCAATCTGTATCTGGGGCTGCTGAAAGAGGAGCTAGACACGCTGTGGAAAACGCCAGCCAATACGTGGGACGCCGCAGCGAAAGAATATTTCCCTATGAGAGCCGCACTGCTCACGACGGTGCACGACTATCTCGGTTACGGATATGTCGCGGGGCAGGTGGTCCACGGATTTTGTGCATGCGTCAGGTGCATGGATGACACAACGTATCGCCAGCTAGATAGAGATCCCGGGTCTTCGAAAACCGTGTTCATGGGACATCGAAGGTGGCTTCGCGACGATGACGCATGGAGAAAACGCAAGGATCTGTTCGATGGTGAAACCGAACCCCGAAGACCCCCACGTACGAGGAGCGGCGAGGAAATAGACGAGCTGTTGAAAAATTGGAAAGAGTGCCCACCGCCGGGAAAGAAGCGAAAGGCGCCAGAGCCGTTGCTGAAGGTATGGAAAACGAGGTCTGTTTTCTGGGACTTGCCGTACTGGAAGATCCTCCGTGTGCCTCACAGCCTTGATGTCATGCATATCACGAAGAACGTGTGCGAGAGTCTGCTTGGTACCCTGCTCAACATGCCAGAGAGGACCAAAGATGGGCTGAAAGCAAGGGCATACTTGCAATCAATGGGCATCAGGGAGGAGCTTCACGCAAAACGCCCTAATGATGATGATGATGATGAGGCGAAGGACACGGAAAGTCGTCGCAAAGGCAAAAAGGCCAAGAAGATCGAATATGACTGCCCTCCCGCGTGCTTCACTCTAAGTCAGAAGGAGATCGAGCAGTTTTTCGCCTGCCTCGTAGGAGTAAAACTTCCTTACGGTTACGCGGGGAAGATAAGCAGATACCTAGACTCAGCGAAGCAGAAGTTCAGCGGGATGAAGTCTCACGACTGTCACGTGCTGATGACGCAGATACTTCCAGTTGCAATCCGTGGGATCATGGACGCACACGTCCGTGAAACGCTATTTGGCCTATGCAACTTTTTCGACGTCATCTCTCGAAAGTCGGTTGGCATGAGGCAACTCAGAAGGCTACAGGAAGAGATCGTGGTGATACTATGCGAGCTTGAGATGTACTTCCCGCCCGCATTCTTCGACGTTATGGTGCATCTGCTGGTCCATATCGTGGAGGATATCATCCAACTCGGGCCGACGTTCCTGCACAGCATGATGCCGTTCGAAAGGATGAATGGTGTCATCAAAGGATACGTTCGTAACAGGGCACGTCCAGATGGAAGCATAGCCAAGGGCTTTCTGACCGAAGAGTGCATCTCCTTCTGCATGAATTATCTAGGCATCGAGAACCCCGTTGGTCTGCCCATCAACAGGCACCTCGGCAGGCTCGCTGGATGTGGTCACCGCGAGGGTCGCCGCGAAATGCATGTAGACTTCAAGGGTCGACTCGCCGACTTTGAAAGAGCAAACCTAGTCGCGCTGCAACACATTGACGTGGTCGATCCTTGGGTGGTAGAGCACAAAACCTCTATTGAGAAGACATACAATGACCAAGGTCAACAGTGTACGGACGGAGATGTACACAAAGAGCACAACTCATGTTTCACACGTTGGTTCAAGGACAAGCTTCTGTCGTACCCTTTACATGAGGATTCTTCCGCGGAAGAAAAACTCATATTCGCCTTGTCACAGGGCGCCAAGCACAACCTGATGACCTATGAGGCGTACGATATCAACGGCTACACATTCTACACCGAGGAAAAGGACATGAAGAGCGATTATCAGAACTCTGGGGTAACGATGGAATCCTACACCGGTAACGACAAGGACAGATACTACGGAAGGATCGAGGAGATCTGGGAGCTGAGCTACGCTGGAGAGAAGGTCCCGATGTTCTGTGTCAGATGGGCCAAGAGCGTCCTAAAAGAAGACCGGTATTTCACCACCATGGTTATACCCAAAGCCAAATCCAAGACCGCGGGCGCAAACGTCACCGCGAAAAATGAGCCATGGGTACTGGCGTGCCAAGTGGACCAATGCTTCTTCATTACCGACCCGTCAAAGCCCAGTCGTGTTGTCGTGAGGAGAGGCAAAAGGAACATCATCGGAATGGATGGAGTCGCCAATGAGCAAGACTTCGACAAGTACGGCGACCCGAAGATGGAAGATGACTACGACGATGAAGTACCACACACCACAAGAAGAAGCAGGACCACCCTACCTAAAGGACGTCCGTTCAAGAGAAGAAGTCAAGGGGTTCCGGGGCTAAATTATTCAACCGCGAGAAAGAAGGGCAAGAAGATTGTGAAAAGATAGCTAAGATCGAATCACGACGTGTCGGCCGCGTGTGTATGTGGGCATATTATATTATGTATCATTTTTCTATGCAGATGGATATGGCATATTGTTAATCTACACATTTTAACGACCTTAATAGTCATATACTATATATTTTCTTTAGAGTATTTGGATATGGCGCATCTTATGTTTCAGTTGGAAAAAAAACAAAGTTTAAGATCGTCCCTTTTTCGCCAATGTCGATTGTAAACAATATACTCACAACAAAAATACAAATATATATATATGTCGATCGTCCCTTTTTTTTGCGGGGGGGGGGGGGGGGGGGGTAGATGGTCATGTTAAGTTGTTAACATGGAAGGATACAGTAGATAAGTCAATTTAATAGATCCAACTGCACAACCTTTTTTTAGAGTATTTATTTTAGACTATTTGGATATTCAAAAAAAAAAATTTAACAGTGGCGCACCAGACTGAGGTGCGCCATTGTTATATGGTTATTTATGGCGCACCAGACTGAGGTGCGCCATTGTTATATGGTTATTTATGGCGCACCAGACTGAGGTGCGCCATTGTTATACCTGTGTATCGATAGGCCTGGGCTCACCCGACCGCCGTTACCCTCACTCTCTCATCTCCTCCCCGGCCCTGACCCTCCCCCGACCGCCGCTCTCCCCTCCGCCGCCAGGCTCG
Organism: Elymus sibiricus; assembly: GCA_039707655.1. Lineage (NCBI taxonomy): Eukaryota > Viridiplantae > Streptophyta > Magnoliopsida > Poales > Poaceae > Elymus > Elymus sibiricus. Next base: position 1,068,838 of record CM077670.1, on the reverse strand, counting down.
TCTCCCCGCCGTCCACCTGAGAGCAGCCGCCACCGGTTCGTCGACGTCCCCTCCCCACGGTGAGCAGCCGCCTCCCATCCTCCCGTCCCGTGTTCCTGTTCGCCGCCGTAGTCCGCCCCATCCCCACCCGTGACCCCGACCGCCGCCGCCGTTGAAGAAACCCCCGCCCCGCCCACCAACCCCCGCCCCGTCGTGGATGCCATAGGCGTGGTCATCCACGAGCAGGCCGCCGTCGCCCGCCCTTCCTCCTCGATGCGCAGGTCACCTCGTTCCTCCACCTCTCCGTTCCCACCGCCAAGGTTGCGGGGCCGCCTTTCCCCGGGAGCTCCAAGAGCTCAAGGCTGGCCGACCTCTCCCCTCCCCTCCCCTCCCCTCCCCGTGAGCCACACCACTAATCTTTACCTATCACTGTTTCTCTTTTCCTCTGTTTTCACTCTGTCATGTGCATGCCATATGTTCGACAGAACGCCTACGAGTAATTCCATCGCTGTGTGTCAACTGATTGTTGTGTTTTAGTTTATTTAGCACGAGCCACCATCTCTCTCTCTCTCTCTCTCTCTCTCTGACCTCTCATTTTGTTCGAGCAGGCTACAAAGTGGAAGCTGTGGCGGAGTTTGCAGAGGTGGAAGAGGAAACAGAAGAGGTGGTTGTTCACCGAGGTGCCCACGGCAAGCTGTTCACCGAGGTGCCCAAGAACAAGCAGATCACCCTCTCCGTCCTCTCCCAGGTAACAATCTTCTGCAACTCCTTCTTTGTGCTACCTGTCAAGATTTAGAGCATGCTGCTGTTATGGGGGAATCAAGAGCAGTTTGTACAAGAACACACCCGTGTGCTCTAAGCCTCTGCATATGTGAGAACATTCCAATTATTGGCTAATGAATTAATCGTGTGCTCTATTGGGCGCCGGTTATGGGGGAGGCTGATTGCCACAATGTGTTGATTTCGATGATGCAGTTTTGATTTAGTTTGTTGGTTCCTTGCTCTAGTTCTTGTAAGCTGAAAATCTTCATACTTTCTGCAGTATCTTTGTTTGAAGATACCAACTGCTGTGAAAGTAATTCATGATTTACTAGTTTGTATCAGTTTTTTCATTTATTTTTCTCCTATATTTCTGATTAGCCTAATGGCTGATGCTTTCAGTTTGAGGCACAACTTGACTCAAAACTGAATAATGCAGTAGTATATTATCTTTGTATGTCCTGTTATATCCTCCAGTAATCTTGACTCAAAACATATAGTGCCAGTAATCTTAGGTATCTCCTTGCAAATATCCAGTGATTCACTGTAATTATCTCCCTCCAAGTATTTTTCTTCTTTTCATGTAATTCATTGTTACTGGGCAATGTGATACGTATCTCCTTGCAAATGCCCACCCAATATATTTGTCCAGAAGTGTGATGTTTTTCCTGTTTTTTGAATTTTCTGTGCAGAGAGCTGCTGCGATCATTCTTCAAGAAGAGTGTTGGCCTTGGCTTCAAGACCCCAAGGGTGCCACTGAACATAGTTCATCCGCTGATCTTGGTCTACAGTAGCATTCTTTGTGGTAATTTTGGAGCAGCACATCTATCTTGCACTACTAATGCATTATGGTGTTATCTGGATGTATAAACAATATTCCAGTGGTTATAGAGCAATTACTCTTGGCACTTGTGTAGTGCTGGTGGTGTTGTTGTTCATGTTCTTTATCTGATGATAAGAACAGATGATGCTGCAGTTGCTCTTTTATTATCCTATGATGTTGGTCTGAGGCCTCCTGTTCATGGCACAAAACATGCATGCTTGTCTTGTACTCCTACATTTTGTGCAGGGATTTGTGCCCGTTATCGCCGAAATGTTGATTCATTTCCGTTTCGGCGAAAAACGGGCACTTCTAGATCAAGAAAATAGCAAAGGTCATGCCGAATTTTTCCTAGAAGTAGCTTATTAGATTTTGTCATGACCACATGATTATTGCTCTTGGCTCCATATGCTTTTTGTTAAACTTCCTCATAAAGCACATAACTTTGAACAATACAATGAAATCAGTAGAAGCATCACATGATATGATTGTTCATGGTGGCAGCACAAAGCATATTGAAGGAATAACCTAGATGCAGCTGTACAATACTGTCATTGTAGTAGCATTCCCAATTTTTTATATTCCTATATTCCGAACACTCGTTAAAATTATGTCAAAAATGACAGAATTTTGTGAACTGGAGGGAGTAACCGGCCACTCCAACAAGGTTAAACACCACACACACACTTAACCAGCAAATGCTCCCTCCGCTACAATAAATAAACTACTACAAGCAACTAACCAGCAAATGCTCCCTCCGCTACAATAAATAAATATCATCCCTCTCAATTCTTCTTTCAGTACAGAATTTCCATCCCTGCTCTTGTCTCAACAAAACTAACGCACACATAAGTAAGCAACTTCCTCCTACAAGCCTTCTTCTTCCTTCCTGTGCATGCAGACTTTAAAAAACAAACACTATACATATGTGCAAGAGGCTCCAGGCCGTCTGTCTAATGGGAGAAAGCAAGCAAACTATACTGTACATATATAACCCCTAGGACGCATAATGGGAGATACCAAGCAAACTATGGAAATTATGAATAATTAGATTCTTCACATGTATCTTGGTAGAACTGCCTCATCACGCTGACAAAGATTATTAGCTACTAGTATTAATTGTAGATCACCATGGCACTAATTATTAGCCATTTTTTCCTATTTAGAGCGAACATGGCCGATAACGATGAGGCCGGCGGTTCGGGCAAGCCATTCTGGAGGCTGTCCCAGGAGATGGAGGAAGAACCTCACCGCTACGAGGACGCCGCGGAAGACACCGATCCCGACTACACAACCCCTAGTGGCGTCGGGGATGACACCACTGATGGTGCCGCCGGGGATGCCACCACTAATGATGGCAGCGAACGCACAGATGTCAGCCAACCGAAGAGGCAACGGAAGGACCGGTGCCCGAACGTGCTCGGCACCGTCAAGGAGGAATTTACTGAAGTGTCCTCCACTGGGCATCCAACGGCGCCCAAAGAATTAGTCGGTGGGTACGCGGGACAACTCGGGTGGATTCTCCGGAGCACCGTCTCGATCAACACCGAGAACCTAAGGCATCGTGACCGAGGGAATTTGCGCAACCTCCTCTTCACGAAGCTGCACGAACGATACAAGTTCCCCGGTGAGTACGCAAACACACGCCTCTCAGGGAATAAAGTGAACAGTGCCGCCCTCACGAAGATGAGCACGGCCCTGGCTACTTGGAGAGCCGCGGTGAAGAGAATGATTCTAAGAGGTGATAGTTATGAGAAGATCAAGGAGAAAAATCCTTCGATCAGCGAAGCTAACTACCTGGAGTTCAAGATCAAGTGCGAGAGCACCGCATCCGCGGAATCAAGTCAGTGGGGGAAAGATATGCGGGACTTGAACTTAGGGGTCCACAAACTCGGTCCCGGCGGTTACAGAGTGGCGGAACCTAAATGGGACAAGGAGGACGCGGAGCGTGCCGCGCAAAGCCTACCGCCCCTCTTCGATAAATACCATGAAAAGCAGACCAGGAACTATGTCAGGGCCCGGTACAAGGTGGACCCGGTAACAAAGGAGCTTACCACGGATCCGAAGGTGATGGATCTTGAGCGTGTTCTGGTAAGGAATACACCCCCGCGTAATTAGCTCCATATGGTTGCATTCTAATTAATGAAGCCAAATGTCTAAATGGTTCACGTTCCTTCCGCAGGAAACTGAAAGCAGTAGCGCGGGGTCTCAGAGCTCCCTGTCTGCCCCTTGGGACACCACTTTAAATAGGGCGTTGAACGTAATGAAACACAAGGATAAGTTCAGTAAGCCGTCGTCAGCTGGTCGTGTGGCCGGCGAAGGCTTGTCCATGAAATGGTCGGAATACTATAAGGCTGGGCGAAAGGAGAAAAAGACCAGCTCGGAAAGCCAGGAGCGCGAGGTTAAAGAACTCAAGGCACAAGTGGCACGGATTCCGGAGATAGTCCAAGAGCAAGTGCGAGACCAACTGGGAGCGACGATCACCGCCATTATGCCTACCTTGCTTGAGGGGCTGCGGGGATGGATTACGGGCGGCCAATAGGGGCTGCCCCCGATTCCCAGCTTCACGGGCAGCAACTCGCACAACGCGCCGGCATTGGTGTCTCCGGCGGAGGCGGCGTTGGTGACTCCGGGGCCGGCGCCAGTATTGGAGCTTAATGCACCCGGGAGTGGGAAGAATACGCCGGCCGGCACCTCGGCAGCAAGCGGCCCCTCCGTCACTTGCACGCCCGCCGTTGGCGGTGCCTCGACATTAGCCGAGCTCGACGCCATCACGGTAACTAAGCCTCGGCCGATGACTTCATCTCCTTGCCTTTGACTGGGCATCCCTGACGCCCTACATGTTTTCGCAGGGCGCCGCCAACGTTCCATGCACTCTCCTGCACTTCGTGAACGGCGAGTTGATCGATGTCGCCAAGGCCAAAATCGTTGAACCGGGCAACCGCTTGTTCCACGGTAATCCGATGCCACCCATCGTGTATAGGGTTCAACTGGTTCGGGTGCTGCGGGGCTGCGACGACTTGTTACCTCCGCATCGACCCCATGGGGCCGACGAAGATGATGTGATGACCCTCAGCGCCTGCTTAAACTGGTCCATGCTTTGGCCGAAGAGCCAGATTCGTTTGGGGGCGGGGGACACCACCCCACAGACAACACCGCCAGTCGTGCCGTCGCCAAGCCATGGCAAGACCGCCGCAACGCTACCGTCGTCAGCTGATCCGGACATGCATATGGCACAGGATCCGGACGACGATGTCGATAAGTACTTCAACGAACATGGGTACGGTGACGACTTCTTGGCGGGGCCTCCTTCTCAAGAACCCAACCCTACAAAAGACGATCGCGATCTAGCTGGTACCGCGAAGAAACCCAATTGCAACAGGCGTCGTCTGTTCAGTTCTCAGGAGACGCCTCCAGCTGACGCCTTCACCGAGACTCAAACAGCCGAGGTGTGAAATATTATCAGCCCCAACACACTCAAGAAGGTGGTCTCTGAGCAGAACTCGATCCCATTACAGCAGAAGAAGAAGGAGAAGGGACGGAAAAGAAAAAATGGCAAGGGTGCGAGCCAGCCGGCACCGAGTACGATCCGTGCTCAGGACGGGCCACCAATACCTAAGGATATCTCGAGGAGGGTGCATGTGGCGGGTAGGCCGATGCTACCGACTAATCTGCTCAATGCTGCAACCGCTGCTATGCAGAGTCTGCATGACGGTGTTCTTACTATGGAGAAGCGGCGTCTCTCCGAGAATGATGTGGCATACCCGGTTTTCGTGGCCATGGTGCCAGAGGGCAAGGGCTTTGTCGATAGCACCGCCGGCCGTATGATCGTCCTGCGGTTTGATGACATCTTCGCTATGTTTAACCTTTATCCGCTGCACTACACCTTCATTCGGCTATTTTCGCTCAGTATGGAGATGCGGATCATTAGAGACAAGACCCCGGACATCGTGATAGTCGACCCTTTCTACATGCGTGCCAAGATCTTGGGCAGCGCTGGGGACCGGCAAGTCGCGAGTTCATACCTCGAAGGCGTCATCCTGGCGAACCAGGATAAGGATAACTTCCTCGTGCCTTACTTTTCCGAGTAAGTCATCCCCTCACCGCCCCGTAACATATGATTTCTTAGATTTCGATCGTTCTTTTTTTTTCTAACATTCCGTGTTTTGTGCAGTGACACACATTGCACACTCATCCTCTTAAGCCCGAAATATTCCACGGCCACGTATTTCGACTCGGACCGTCAGTCGAAGAAAGACTACACAAATATCAAGAAAGTTCTTGATGATGCTCTCCCCGGCTACGCCAAATCTGGAGGCACCTTCAGGAGGCCACTTTGTAGGTACGGCAAGCACGTGTTCACCCACGTAACGACGTTCCCCTGCGTCTAGCAGCCGCCTGGCAGTCAGAAGGATGCCTACTACGCCCTCCATCACATGCGGGCGATCGTACGGAACCATCATCAGCGTATGCTACCAAATGAGCTCAAAGAATGGGCCGCACGCTTGTCGGCAATCCAGGACGAGGACATCAGACAAGAATTGTTTCGCATCCAGTCGGAGTTAGCGGAAATCATCTATGAAGATGTCCTTCGTACCTCGGGGCAGTTCTACCTCAACTATCAACCGTCCAACAGTGAAATAGAAACAACGCTACAAATGCAGGCTGACAACGACCGCACATTCATGACCATCACGAAAGACGGCGGCTTCATCCACGCTCCGGTCCCTGAGTCGAGTCGAAAGTATTGATGCTATGTAGTTCTGAAATATCGATTAGCTCATGTTGTAATTAAACTTTAATGAACTTGTATGTCTCTTCAGTTTGGACAGTCGTTCAACTTATATGTAATCGATGCTATTTATTAGTAGGACCATGAACCGTGCTATTAATGTGTTGCTTTTCTCTTCCGATCCTTTTGTTGCATACTCATATATTGCTTATATATTATCTGTGAATTGCTACTAACGTTTTGTTTGTCTAGTGCATAGAGATGCCGTCGTATGTCGTGTACAAGGGTAAGGTTCCCGGAGTCTACGACGACTGGGAGGAGTGTTGGAAACAGGTTCACCGTTTCAGCGGGAACAGTTACAAAGGATACACCACTAGGGTGGAGGCGGAAGCTAGATACGCGCACTATCTAGCGGGAGAGAGGAGGGAGCGGAGGAGGAACCGGATGAAGACCAGTTTCATCGCGACGATGCTCATCGTGACCGCAGCTCTCTTCTATGTGATGGTAGTTTAGATGATATCGACTTTGTAATGTGACGACAAACTCGCTACTCGGTCTCGAGACCTAAACTTGTCTAATATTTGAACTTTGTTCGCTATTTCGAATTCGGAGACTAATGTGATGAATTGTATTATGTCCTGTTTATACTTGACTAACTGTGGTGTTGTATTGTATTGTATATTCTGTGCTGTATAATTAATATATTCTGTGCTGTGCAAATATCAGAAAAGCAAAAAATAAAAAAAATCCTATAATTCATAGTAGTGGCGCACCTGCCAGCACATTAGTGGCGCACCGTGCAAAATATCAGTGGCGCACCTATAGATACATCAGTGGCGCACCTGTTGGTTACCAAGGCCACCTCATCTGCATTAGTAGTGGCGCACCAGTAGCCATAGTAATGGCGCACTATAGGTGCGCCACTGTTATACTGAATACTAATGGTGCACCAGGGGTGCGCCATTAGTATTTCTTATTAGTGGCGTGGTAATAGTGGCGCACCTATGGTGCGCCATTAATACCCAAAAGTGGTGCGCCACTAATGTGCTTTTTTCTAGCAGTGGTTAAGACAACGTTTTAGAACAGTTTGGAGACTATTTGATGTAAAGTACATAGATACATAGAATCAGACTGTTACATCTTTATCAAGACCATCTATTATGGTCCCCAGAGCACAATCTGCTTGGGACAGCCGAGCTGCGGGCATAACCTGGTCATACACCAGATGCACGGGCACTTCCTGCCCATCTGGCCCTACCGGCCCAACTCTCGCTAGATTCTCCAGTTCCAGCTTGGTGAAGCGGGTCTTGATCATCGCCCACGCTTCCCGTGCTCCCTCACGACAAGATGACATCTTCCATAACTCAAAGCGGCGCCGAGCTCCTTTGAAGCAATTCGCGAGTTCGGCCATCCCTTCCGGAGCCACTTCGCTAGGCCATAGTGCTTTGAACATGCTCTTCATGGCTCTCCGGGCCCGCTCATGTACAGCGGATAGCTCCTTCAATAGGTCCCGCCCGAAGAAACCGGCTTCCTCTTCGGGACGCCCGGTGAGCAGAACTACAATGAGACATGGCATTGTTCATATTGCTGCCTAATACGTTTAGTTATTGAACGGAGAAATCAAATTGCACTTACCGAACATGCCCGCTTTCAGTCTCTGGTTCTCCTCTTGGGTTACAGTCAATTGCGCTTTCAAGCTTTTGATTTCTTGGACCTGTTGTTCGCCTTTCGCCTTAAGCTTATCCCTCTCCTCATGACTTCGGGACAGCACCCGGTAGCCAGCCTCTTGCTGTGACTCTGCATATCTTTGAGCTTTCTTGGCCATATCCAGGTCCTTCTACAGCTAATTTATCGACTCGGCTGCTATGGAATCATTTTTCATTAGTGGAGGTGTTCCACCACATTTTTCTTTAATGAACTTTACGTTCGGCACTTACCATGTGCCTCTCTGGTGAATTTTTTCACCCCCTCTAGCTCGGCTTTCACAGACTCTAACTCTGTTTGCGCCAGCTTGAGGTCCTCGGACAGCTTTTTGTTTTGCTCCCGAACAGTCTGCACAATAGCAGGGCATCATGGATATCAGACCCTTAACTCGGCCGTCCCGCCCAAATTAAGGCTCGGGGGCTACTGGGTTAGATACTAGTTGTCAAAACTAATAATATACCTGCACATTCGTAGACATGAGCTTCATTGCGCCTTCAAGTCCCGTTCGGGCAGCGCCGAGGTACGCGTCTACCGAGCTAAGAGCATTGAACTCCTGATTCGATAGCGCGGAGTGCCGCAGTGACGCCTTACGCTGCCGATGATTCATCACACTTTCAACTTCGGAATTAGTGACCGAGATGCCTCCCGAGTCCGCGGGATTTTGGTCCTCGTCAGGGACTCCCGGAGTAACTCCGGTTACAGCTGGCGACCTCGGGTTTGAGTCACCCCTTGGCACCTCTTCAACATCCTCGGCCGCGGGCGGTTCCATGCATCGTCTAACAGAGCACCATGGAGCAAATTATTGGCATATGCGGTCGATGTTGAAGATAAAGGTTCTAACGGTATGGTGAATGCGTTACCTCTTCGGGCGGGGTGCCAATGATGTAACTCCCGTTGGGGGCGCTGGTGCCGCTCTTGCGGCTGTTCGGCGCGTCGTGCAGCGGCCCTTGGGAGTAGGTGTCAGTGTATTCGGGCCTGCAGCGGGTGAGCGTTTCTTTCGAGAGTAAGCCTGTTTGCCACTTACCACGGAGGAAGGAAGCACCCCGGGATGATCGGCCAAAAGGGCCACCTTGGAGCCATCAAGGCTCTCCTGGTAGAAGACCCCGTCTTCAAAATTAATCAATGTTTCAGGGTCGTCATGGAACCCAGGATCGTCATCGCGGGAGTAATTCTCTGGTTGAGGAGCAGGGCAACTCACCGTCTCGATCCATCGCCTCCAACTCTGTTCGGACAAGGTGAAGATCCGATTATGAAAAATCTGGAGTGATACCCGAACTATAAAGAGTGGTCGAACTCACCATTTCGATGGGTCATACATCGAGAAGCCTTTCTTGAGCTTTAGCCGAGCAAACTCTTGCTCTTCCCCCTTGAACAAATCGGCTAGTATGGCGGCTATCGCCGCCTAGTTAGCAGGCCCCTTCTTGGTGTACCGGGCTGCGTCGTCCTCCCCATTGTAGTTCCATAGCGGATGAATTCTCTGTTGGAGAGGCTGGACACATCGAGCGATAGCTATTACCATCACGCCGACAATGGTTAGTCCGTTATGGGCTAACCACCTCACTTGAGCGGCCAACCGAGCTACCTCGGCACTTTCCTCTTGGGAAGGACTCTTCGGATGCCAGTTGAACCACTTCGTTGGAGAAGCTAATGAAAATTCTGGTAGACCCCTTCGAACTAGATCGAATAAAGGGACGTCTTCAATATAAAACCATTCCGAAGTCCACTCTTCGGCATCCTTCTTTGGAGTCCCAACGGGGTATCCGGTCCCGGCAATGCGCCATACTTCGGCTCCGCCGACCTCGTAGATAACCCCCTCCCGGGTGCGGGGGACTAGGCAGAAGAATTTCCTCCACAACTCGAAGTGCGCCTCGCAGCCCAGGAACATCTCGCATAAAGCGACGAAGCCCGAAATATGGAGGATCGATCCGGGGGTAAGGTGGTGGAGTTGAATCCCGTAAAACTCTAGTAAACCCCTCAAGAAGGGATGGATGGGAAAGCCCGGGCCTTGCAGAACGAAGGGCACGAAGCAAACCCTCTCCTCCCTGTGAGGGGAAGGAAAATTCTCCGCAAGGGCATTTCCGTCTGCGGAAGTTAATCCGGGGCGGGTGGAAGTGAGATCTGAAGCGGGTAGATACCCCTGCGCCTCGAGCCTACGTAGCCGCATGCAAGATACGGAGCAACTCGCCCAATCACCTTGACGGGGGCCATGAGGACGTGAGGAAGAGCCTGGGACGCTCGCCATTGTTTGTTGACTATGGCTTTGCGGGGATGTGGAGAAGAATGGCAGGGGGTGGGGAGTGTTAACCTCCACGCCCTTGGGTTATTAAAGGGGCATTATCTCTCCCCAGGGAGGGACATTTTTGTAAAAACCCATCAGGCCACTCGCATTCCATGGGTGCGCAGAGATCGAGGGTCGTCATTTAATTCTAAGCAAAGAAAAGCGGTATGGCGGGCCCCATAGGGCCTCTCTGAGGATACCTCGGTAACCGTTCTATTGGTGGCCGAATTATTGTTAATCCGAATACAGGTAACAGGAGGAACTCGCCACCCAAGCCGAAGACCGTAGACCTCGGCATTGGAGGCTAGTTTGGGGGCTACTAAGGGTGTCCCGGACTAGGGGGTACTCGGGCTGCCGGCCTATCTCTCATGGGCCGGGCTGGTGGGCCGCCCTCTACACGTCGATGGAAGGACGGATTGTGGACGACCCCGTGCATCAGAAGGAAACGTCCGAAGACTTGGCGTCTCCTCCAAGAAACAGTTGGCGTAATCGGCATGTTTGTCCCCTGATGGTAACCGACCATGTGTAACCCTAGGGCCTCCTGGTGTCTATATAAACCAGAAGGCCTAGTCCGTAGAAGGGGAGATATCATTTCCTAGGGTTTAGCCCAGTCGATCTCGAGGTAGATCAACTCTGTAACCTTCATACAATCACATCAATACAATCAAGCAGGACGCAGGGTATTACCTCCTTGAGAGGGCCCGAACCTGGGTAAATCGCTGTCTCTACGTTCCCTGTTACCATCGACTCCTCGACCCATAGTTCGGATCCCCTACCCGAGATCTGCCGGTTTTGGTACCGACACAAGGGAAGACGAACCTCCGCAGAGGGCAGCAATTCTGCAATTATGCATGGAGGAACTCTGCCTGGTATACCACATCACCGCGGCCAAAGAATGGTGAACCATCCTACTCATTGAACCTCTTCGTGCATCTGTTTAATTAGTACTGCATCCTGATATTTCATTAAACTAGTACTAGTGTAGTTTCTGAAATAGATGTACTAGTGCAGTTTCAGAACCTGATGTACTAGTGCAGTTTCTCAAGTAGATGCACTAAAGATAGATTTTGAACCTGATGCACTAGATTAGTATCTGAAATTCTTGCAACAGATTAATTTCTGAACTTGATGTACTAGTGTAGTTTCTGATCTTGAGGCACTAGTCTAGTTTCTGTACTTGATGTAGTAAAAGTAGTTTCTGGATTTGATGTAGTAAAGTAGTTTCATCAGCAAAAAAAGTAAGAACTTGGTGAAGAACTAGTATATGTTTTTTTATTCAACAAAGAAAACTAAACTAGTACTAAGCAGCAGATAGATCAATGACTCAACTGTAGATACCAAAAAAAAATACATGGTGTACTTGAATTTAATTTCTGAACTACATTCATCCATGAATTATACTGTATAAGCATCTACTTCATGGATTCATCAATTGTAAACCAGAACTGAAGAATTAAATCATGAAAATAACACTAATCTTCAATATGTCTCTCCCCTTGCAGGCCCAAGCGCCTCCACGAGCTCCTGAAGGAGGAGAAGTTGTACACCTTTGCCGGTTTCAGCACTGAATGTGACAAAAAGATGCTGAAGAACTCTGGTTTGGAGATCAACCCCAAAAACTTCATTGACATCCAGCGCGAATGGAGAGTTCCATACACTGGAAAGAAGTACGACTCTTTGGCTGATGTTGCATCCAGCGTGATCCACCCATTCTACAAGAACATGAAGAAGAAGATCAACAAGGAGGAAGACCATAAACTGTGGGGGATCAGCCCGCTGCCAGAGAAACTCATCGAGTACGCAGCAATAGATGCGTACGCCACCTATGAGTCATGGAAGAAAATCGACAACATCAAACAAGGTCTGGAAAGGGAAAAACGGGAGGCAGAGGACCCCTACTTCCACCTCGACTTTTAGGGATGAGGAAACATCACAATCTGCCTACGTGTTGCTTGCGCTTGTGCTTGTCCTTCCTTTTGTTTCAAGTTAGTAGTTTTCTTTTGTTAGGTTAAACCAGTTTGCTTATGTCATGTGTGTCAGGTTGAACAAGTTTGCTTATGTCAAGTACATTGTTTGCTTATGTGGTTGAACAAGTTTGCTAGCTTGCTATATTGTTTATCCACCATGTGAAGTTGAAGTAGCTTGTGAATGAAACTTTGTGGCTGTTCTTCAACACTAGTTATGGAGATACTAGTAGTCTTGGAATCTCAGTACAGCTTACTTGTGTACGCAAGTACTATAAAACTAAATAGTGCCAGAAGAACACTGAAAATAAGCACAACAAAAAAGGTGCAATCACACTAAAAAAGTAAGTTCCAGCCGAGGAAAACAGTCAGTACTAATAAATCATACTTTCTAAAAATAGGCTAGAAATTTAACAAGTACTACAACAAAAAGGCTAAGAAGCTTCAGTTCGCATTTTATGAGCACTGACATGCTAAAGGATAACAGTACCAGAACACTAGAAAGCTCAGTACAACTTAGTTGGTAAATAAGTACTTCCATACTAAATATTACCAGAAGAACATTGAAAATGACCACAACAAAAAAGGGACAAAAACACACTATAGATGCAGTGCACTTGCTATTTGAGAGCAGAACACCTGACCTGAACTTGCAGTGCCAAAGTGTTAGCTGAATAGTATATATTCTACGAAAGTTACTGGTCAGGTCCGTATATATTTTGGTTCATATATTGCTACTGCTTTATTAATAGTAGTCATAGATTTATACATATTTAAGTCAAATATAAACAGATAATATTAAGATATACCAAACCGTGTGGTGTTTACTTATAAAATATTAAGTCAAAAACACACTATAGAGATGACAGTTCAACCCGAGGAGAACAATCAGTACTAACATGCTTCTATCAGGGGAGTAAATTCACAAGCACTACAACAAAAATGCTAAGAAGAATCAGTCCCACTACTGGACCAGCCAAGTACTAGTTTTTTTATTAAAAAAATGACCGCCAAGGTACTCGCTGGTCCTACGCAGGAGGATACTTGGACTCAAGCCCACAGCGAACCATAGGCGAATCCATCGCATACCACACAGCGCGGGGCCAACCGACCAGGGCCCACAGGTCATGAAACAGAGAGCGAGCACCGTGTATAAGCGCTCAAGTAAGTATATAGAGGAGTTCGACACATGAGACTCGGCAACGCTTATAAACCGGTCGAGAGCCCCCTCGACTAGCGAGGTGGGACTAAACTCGCAGCGCACGCGCAGACGCCAGTGCACAGACGAGCGGACGAGCTATTTGGGCCGAAAAACGGCCCAATACGCCTGCGCGTTGGAAGCCTGCCTCGCCTACAAATTACACTCACCCCATAAGGCCCAATGAAGGAACTACAGCGGGGAAAATGAATTATAAACTACACCAAAAAAGTTCAAAAACTGAATATAGAAAAGTTCAAATACATGTTCGTAGGCAATAATTTTAAAAATAAAATAAAATAAAATGAATTTATCTCTGCAGCACGACCAAAGGAATTTCAAAACGCTACAAAATAAATGATACTTTAAAAATGGAGACCTTAATAAGCTATCTGTTAAATGTAGCTAATTTAAAACAGGCAATTTATTTTAACTTTGAAGTTCAACTAATTATATTCGAGAAGTTCCAGACATATTTATTGAATAGTCTGCTTAAATTATTCTTTAAATAAAAACTGGCTACACTTCAATTAATTTTTTTTGCCGTAAATAATTTCAATGCGAGTTGACTTCAGTTCGAACAGATATAAGACAACAGTACTAGAAAACCAGGAATCAACAGTCCACTCATACTGCATCCACATAGTACTGAGACATCAATATTTTCAAAGCCCTCTGCTGTATGAAAAACAATTCAGTCCTCACATTACTATACCATCAGTACAAAAAGACAGATGAAAATAAAATCAGTCCCACTGTTCAGAAACAACTCTGTCAAATCAGTCCTCACATTACTATACCATCAGTACAAGATTGCAGCTCACTTCTCTAAAACAATGCAGTTCACCAACAGAACAACATGCAGCCCACATATGTCAAAAACTGCAGCTCACTTATGCCAAAGAATGCAGCTCACTCATGTAAACCAATGCAGTTCACTAACTGAATGCAGCCCACATATGTCAAAGACTGCAGCTTACTTATGCCAAAAAGATAAAAGTGAAACAGCTATTCAAACACATTGTCCTCACACAAAAATAGTTTATAAAATGTTGCGCCACACTGAGAAACAACACAATGCCGCGATGGTTACTACAATGTTTTCAAGAGATAAATCGCACAAGTATCCAATCACTACACAAAGATCATCAACTGTTTCATGCACCAGGAGCCAAAACTTGAATCTCCCCAGGAAGCTCCGTCAACAAGATCTGGTTACTCGGGTTGAACATGATTGAATACATATACTCAGCATTCCAATCTACAATACGGGGCTGCAAACAAAAGAAAATGAGGAAACTGATAACAGGGAAAAAGGAAAAGACAACCAGCCAAAAGACAGCAAGGAAAAGCTGAACTATAACTCACGTCATTATTTTGAATATTCTCGATGACCTTTTCACCATCATAGGTTGCCGCAAACTTGAGAGCATAGTGTCCACACTCATTCGGCCCTTGGAAGGGAACGGTGACGAACCTTGGTCTCTTTGCAATAACACTCCAGTTGGGCTGACTGCTTGCATTATACTGAGCCTCGCCATACACACCCTTCATGACTTTGACCAATCTAGTGAACTGTAAATTAAAAAGCACCAAAACTACACATTTCAGGTCTCACAAAAGCGGAAACAAAAAAATAGCGAAGATTCATCTAGTGGAGATAAAAGCTTTAGCTAGCGGAAATCAACAACACTCACAATTTTCTCACAATCTTTGTGGTAGGTGTTCTTTGAAGGACGATGATTCTTCCCGTATGATAATGGGTCAAGGATGTCAATGGACTTTCGGTACCGATTCATGGTGTACAAGGAATAGTGCGACAAACTCTTGCCCTTTGTTATAATCATAGGTTTGTATAAAGGCATCATGACAAGTTTCGCAGTGAGTAAATCTTCCCCATCTCGAACATAGCTCTTGAACTCTCTTGCTGCCTGTTCCACATTAAAGTTATCGGTTTCATCGCCGAAAAACGAACAGTCAAGCACAACCTGCAAAAAGGCAAAAAAGAAAATACACAGGGAAAAAATATCAGTAAGCAAAGTATTGAAAAAACTCAAAAAACACTATACAAAAAGCAGGGAAAAAAAGATAAGGCATTCATAGCAATTCAAGTTAAATATACTGAACAGGTGTAGTTCTATAGATATAGCAGTGAGAAGTTCTATATACACTCAACAGGTGAAAAACTCAAAGTACTTCAGACAAGAAATGGTCTAATTCGTTACCGTGATGAAATATGGACTCAGCAAGATCCTATCACCAGATGTTAAATAAACATTTCTCTCGGGATCTTTCTTCCAATCATCGATAAGGAGGTCCATTACATCCCCCTCCATCAGCTGTCCAGGTGCAAAAACTTCCCAGACGCGATTGCCAGTGAATGAAGTTACACTATCATCGGGCTGAGGTATCAACGAGAATGTAGTCCTGCAGCACACACAAAACAAAAGCATGGAAAAAGAGATAAGACATTTCATAGCAGTTCAACTTAAATATACTGAACAACTGAAGTTCTATATATATAGCAGCAATAAAAACAGAAAAAGAAAAAAGATGAAACATAATGAGGGATACTCACTCAGCATACTTCTCGCGTCCTTCATCACTAAGGAGGATATCATTCAACTTGCGAGCCTTCTCCAGGTGAGGGAATTTATAAGAGTGTAGCTCCTACACGGGGGAGCAAAACTTAATCGGAGCTCTGGGTGCACGCTTCGTGCTTGTAACATTGCCAGACTCCAACGCATGATCCTTCCTAGCAACACCGGCTCTATGCCGCACTATTCCAGCAAGAGGGGAAACGCCCTTGGCAGCAGCGCTCCTGGTGACCCTTCCCATCACAGCAATCTTGTCAAACGCGTCATCATCACTGTCTATCAACTCGACCATGGGCTTCTTGGGTGTAACGGGGCTCTCTGAGTCAGCAGCTTTAGAACCTTTGAGAGCTCCCAACCAACCCTTGATAACACCAGATCTTGTCTTCTGAGGAGAACGCCCCTGGCTCAAATCAATAGCCACACGCTCCAGCTCCAAGAACTGGCTGCCAAAGATCCTGTAGTCATGCTCCCCAAGATCCAACCACTCACCTACAACAAAAAAGGAGGCGCACAAACAGTAAGTTCAACTACAGAATTCATAAGAGTACTAGTCAAGAGGGCAAGCTGGAAACAAAAGACAAAAAGACATGCATACGTACAAGGCTCAATGCCAAACAAACCCCGGAAGTCGACCTCAAACACATCGCTAGTCGAACAACTATACAGAAGAGTCTTTCTAATGTCAGGAATATCTTCAAATGTGTAATCCAACATTTCAACAACACCATCATCACGGCAATGATAAGACTTGCAGCTTTGCAGCATAAAAAATCCACAATCATGCCTGTTAACCAGAAAAAACAAAGGATACATTAAAAATAAAAATACAAAAACACGTCAAAAATTGTGAAACTACGAATAACAGGAAAAGAAAACAACTAATAAATTTCATGAAAAGGGATACTCACGTGTTTTCCTGACGTGGCACACAAACAAACTCGCTAGAGAAATCATCTACACGCACCGGAGAAAACGGTTTGGCCCTATCTACACTGGCTTCCCTCCAGAGCCTCTTAATATTATCTGTCATGGTCCTGAAAAATCTAACTGCGTCATCCCAGGTTTCATCACGGAGTGAATCCAGGCACTCGAAGCGACGGCGCTTCAAATTGAGAATAACCAAGCACCAATGGCCAACATCTTCACCAGGTACCATGTCAGGCACAAATGCCGGCGGATCAAAAGTAGGGAAAAGAAGCTGAAATAAAACAAGTGCAGAAGAAAATGAATTCCAGAATTATAAATGAAACTCATTAACAGCCTTCAAACAAATAATCAAGCGTGAAAAGGAAATTCATCCGTCCTAGCAGATCACCAAAACATAAGTTCTAATTGAGTAAGAACCTCAGTACAAAACAAAAAATAAAAGTAGCCTACAAAAGTTTATTTAGACTACCAAAATTGCAAGGAACATATCAGTTCAACTTCATTACTACAATGAGTCCAACTATGAACAAGAGCACAAATTCTTTTATCAGTTAAGGAAAAAAAAGGATTAACAAAGGATGAGTCACGTACAAAGTCATAACTATCAGCCCCTGATCTAGTGAACCACTGCCTCACGTTGCCATTGATATTTCCATCAAGTATCTTTGTCTGTTGTACGCAACACCAAAAACAGTCAGAAAATAAACAAATAACTTATCAAACATGACACAACACAGTAAAGAAAATCAAACCAAAAAATAAAACTTAAACAAGCAATCCTCACCGTCACCCATCTGGGAACAATTAGCTTGTCAGTGCCTCGGTAATTTTCACGCAGACAATATAGAACAACATCAGCAGAATCCGAGTTGAGCATGCCACCGAGGATGAACGCAGAAGCCACCTTACCAACGCTGGCATCACATTCCTCATTTTGAAACATTGGCTTATCACTGAGCAAAAACAGAGGATGCGAAGAATCAAAACAAGTGCGATGTCAACAATAATCCGAGCAGAGAAAGGAAAATAAACAAAAATGATACAGGCACAAAAAGGACACAAAAATCCATCACTAACCGTTTCCCACGATTCGTACGCAACCTCGTAACAGCAAAGAAAAATGAATCAACCTTGGCAGCATTAGCACCATCTGCTTACACAAAGAAAGGAACAAACAAATAAGTTCAAACACTACAGGGGAAACACAGCCACCACATCATATATGAGAAGTACAAACAAAAAGGGGCACCAAACACTAACACAAATTCTTACCTGCACTTTCAGGGTTCGACGACGGTAACTCCTCTGACGACAGCAAGTTGACTGCACTGTCTGGATTTGACGACAGAAAATCCTGCGAAGACAGGAGCGCCTCCTGCGTCAAGGGGCCGGAAGAAGTTGACAAAAGTAAATCATCATCTTCGGATGGGACCTCTTCCACGCTAGACACCACATCATCTTCCAATGCATCACCATAGTCAAGCCCTCCAGGCGGGAAATTTTCCGGAGGAAAATCCTCAGAATCAGAACCATTATCAATCTCAGCGCTACCAACACCAGAAGATTTGCCATAAAGATTGCTCGCACCACCAACATCCTCATTAGCAACCTTACCACCCAAGTCATAATCAGTGCTAAGTGGAACACCACCAGCATCACCAGTACCGGTCGCCTCACACTCAACACCAGTAATCTGAAAAAGAAAAAATTCAGACAGTAAATAAAATGAGCAAAACTAACAACCAAAAAAGCCCACGAGAGGTGCACAAAAGGAACTTTTAAAACAACAAGAAACAGCAGGGAAAGATGCATAAAAAATAATGCAAGAACATATAACAAACCTTAGAAGCATCTGCAGCATCATCACCAACGTTGCTGATGCTAACATTCAAAGGAACATCACCGATGGGCGAATGAGACTCATCACCATCAACAGGATCCTGAACGATGGTAACAAATGAAAAATGAACAGGTAAGGGCGTGCACATGAAAATTTAATAAACTTTCTAAACAGTAAAAATAAAACTAACCTTGCTCTTATCAACAGACAAATCGTTCACTCCACAGTCAACAACATCAGCCTCAACACCATGAGTGGTCTCCTACATCAAACATAATAAAAAACAGATGAGCAAGTTCAACTACAGTACTGACAGCAGAACAACCCAGTAAAAATTCAAAGATCAAAAGCTGACTTACCTCAAGAACAGGAGAGTCGAAACCAACATCATTCTTATCGTGGTCAGAAACATTAGCCTCGGTATCATCAGCAGTCCTCCCGACAGCAGCCTCGTTCTGCTCCATCTGCTTGATAACAACATCAGCATCTTCTTCATACGGCTTGCAACGAGAGTCTTGCATAGTTCTGAAACGCTTGACAGTGTTCAACAGGCGTGCCGAGCTCTGAATAAGGTGAGCAGCACCATCACGCATATCGCTAATTAAAATTTTCTCCATCTCAACATAGGCTGACGCTTCATCAGCATTAAATCCATGACCATCAGGAAGAATGCCATCAATACGGCTCAGACGCTCAACTATAGTTGGGACCTTTTCCAGTTCAGAACGCACATTAATAAAAATATGCTCGACGCGCTCCAACGCAGAAACAGCTACATCAATACCAAAACCTGGCCTCTGGGAAGTACTAGCCTTACTAGGGCCAGGGCCAGGGCCAGGGGGGATATCACCAGCGCCCTCAACACGGCGACCATCTCTCAACTGATCCTGCGGTGATGCAATCCTGGGAACCTGAGATGGCATCTCCAGGACCGGCCGTTTATAGGTCCGAAAAAATACCACTTCCTCTTGAGTTTTCCACTGGGAACGAGAAAAAAAAGGTAACTAATCAATGCAACCAACAGAAAAAAAATCACCTAATTAACATATTTAAAGCCTCAGTACTAACATGCTTTCACAGTCAGTGCAGTGCCAAACGTTTACACACACATGTAATATGACGAAAACAAGAACGTCAGTTCAACAAAAAAAGGCAAGTCAGTCCTGAAGAACAAATTTAAAACTCACAAGCTTCAGACTGACCAGACTAAGCAGATAACTATGTACTACACATGAACGTCCACCAAAACAGCTGGACTTTAAAAAAATGACTAAAATACCAGGATAGAAACAAAGCTCACCGGAAGCTTCCCAAACACCCACGTCCTTGGGTCTGCATTGCCTTTTCTTATTAAATCTGCATCAGCAAGATCAACAAGCTTGTCCTGGTTCATGAAACATATGCGGGGGACTCGCATATCAATGTCCGGAGCCTTGCCACGGATGAGGCAGTCAAGATACATTAGTACATGCCCTATAGCACAACATGTGATTGCCTTCCCCAAGGTAACACCATTTTGGTACCTCACAACAGCCCTTCTAAGCTCATCAACCATCAACTGACAATAATCCATATTAGCCATGTCCTCAATGACGAGGTTCTCAAACATTGTTGCCTCCCTGGAAACCCGAGTGGCTGGACTAGGCAACACGACTTTCATGAAGACAACAATGAAGAACACCCGCAGAGCCAGGTCATCTTTTTCAGGATCATTAACAAGCACCCTGAGCTTATCCCTCAAATCTTTTGTCTTGATATCCTGGCTTCTGCCGATGCCAAGATCTGATCTTAACTTCATCAGAGCATCGTCGTATCCGTCCTCGGACGGCCTTGGTACAGAACGACCACCACGAGGGAACCCAAACAGCTGCTGTATGCCATCACTAGTGATGCGAAGCTTCTTATTCGCCCCACCCATGTCAAGAGTCATGGTGTCAGGATCTATCTTCAGATACAAGACTCCCATCAGAGGGCGCAAAATGTTAGACTTCACCTTCCAATCAAAGATAGAACCAAAACCAGCAGCATGAACTCGGGCCACATGGCGTTCCTTGAGCAAATGAGCACAAATATCTATCTCTTTCAGCGAACATCGCACAGTTACATTCAAACGCTGTGAGTCGCCTTCATCCACAGCAACACTTTGCTTTGTTCCTCTTCTCTGCCTGACCGGACTCATGACGCTAACAGGCTGAAAAGGAAATCAAAGAAAGCAAGATTTAGGTAAATGAATCTAAAAAACAAAAGAAAACTACGAAGGCAAAAAAGATGCATAAACAAGTTCAACTAATAAACCAGCTACAGTACAAATAGATATACAAGACAATAAAACAAAAAGACCAAAACCACTAACACAAATTTCAGAAAATGCATCAAGCCTCACCTGGCCAACAACCCTACCAGGCCACAACTCATGCTTGGAAGTACAACTAGTACATCACATACAGTACAAACACATAAATAAGAAAAGTTGAACTAGTAAAAGTTGAACCAAAATCATGTGAGTACCAAAAAAAAATTGAACTAAATACTAAAAAAAAGATAATAGCGATCACACAGCTTCCAGACATCAACACATTCACTATGTACCCTACTTCAGCCAAACTAGAACAAAGGCAATATAAATTAATCACGACAACTAATAAACGTAGCAAAATCTCAAATACTACACACAAAAAAAAATTCATACCAGTGCATCTTCATCTTCAGAATTAACTTCAAGATCATCTCCTTCAAATGCAGGATCTTTAGCCTCCACACGAGCACGCTTCTTCACACCTTTGTTAACCTTTGTAGGGGGAACTTTGCGCTTCTTATTTTCCTTCAAAAAAGAGCGCTCGGGAAGAGGAGACGAAGAAGGCTTATTATATGCCAAAACTCGAGGACTCCGGCGAACAGGGGAGTCACCAATAGTGCTTGGACCAATATTGACAGTAACATTATCTGCATCGGCTTTGCTATCACCAGCCTGGCAAGCAGCTTTCAAGCGTGGGCTATGCCTCGGCGTGCCATCTGAATTTTGATCTACCAACTTCCTCTTCAAAACAGTTCTTTTCACCTTCACTGCATCACGAGGAAACACTTGAGTCAACCGAGTCTGCAACAAGTTCATCTTGGCAGGCATCTCAGCTCCACCAGCCCCAGGATGTCCAGTACCACCAGCCTCGACAACACCTTCATCATGCCCAGCTCCCGCGCCATCATCAGCACGTGGATGAACGCAAGCAGCCTTTTGACGCCGTTCCAACTCCTTTCTCTTAAGAAAATCACTCTTTTTCTTTCTTACCCTTTCATCCTCCAACTGTAGTTGCAGACCAACAACATCAGCTTGAGTAACAGGCTCAGTGCCATCCACACTTTGAGACTGAGTAATTGACAACTGCAAACTCCCATCTCCATCACCAAAATTGACAGAATAAATACCATCATTAATATCTTTGACAACATCACTAATGTCCTCAGTAGCACGATGGCTATCATTCACTGCATCAACCAAATAACATAAGCGCACAAAAAAAATAAAAAATAAAAACACTACAGAAACAATTACATAAGATGCATGACAACACAAGCAAACAAAAGGAATAACTGATGTAACTCAAAACATTTACGTAAACAACGCTACTGAACAAATCAAATAACAGAGTAAGACCAGAAACACTCGCAAGTTCTTCTAGAGGATTTCATTTCTCAAAAATAGCATTCGCAAGATCTTGAAGGGGATCTGAGTTGTCAAAATCAGGAGGTACTGGCACTCCAACATCTGCAACAACATAAAAGTTAGAAAAAAAACTAGTATGCAAAAATATGATCAAGCACTCAGTTCAATCCTATGAACAATACAAGTGCAAAGACATGAAATTACATCAGTTCAAGAACAAGACCACCAAAAAGTAAATCATACAAGAGCACAAACTGGCACAACCCAGTTCAAAATGTGCACCGTTTCAACATGCTAGCAATTCTTCTCAAACTGATACAAACTATTCAGATGGCACTAGTCAGTTCAAACTGTACATGAAGTTCAGTACTACAATATAGGTGGAGGTTAAAACGACCTAAAAAATTCACATACCACACAATCCAGGGCAAAAATCAACAACTAGCATTATCCATACAAAAACTATATGAATCACAGGACAAAAAACCTATTACACACAAGATCTAGCAAAGACCAAGCACCTAACAAAAAGAAAACTTAGGCTTAGCACAACTAATTACCTGAGTGCACATTCCTGCGACGCGGTGGTGTACCCATCGAGATCTACAAAACATGCAACCGCCGATCCAGACCTGCAAATCACACAAGGAAAATTAGGGTTCTTACAGCTTAGAAAGCAAGCACACCGAACAAGCAAAAATCTTACCACCAAGCAAGAAATCCGCCACAGAATCAAGATACCCGCGCGCCCCTCGCCGGAAAAAACCACAACACAAGAAACTTCTCCTCGCGAAGACTAACAAGAACGCAGGGGAGGAACAAGTTAGAAGCCAGCAAAATCAAGAATCGGTGGGAGGGAGAGGGGAGTGGAGAGGAGAGGGGAGAGGAAGGGAAACAACACGCCACACAAAATTTCTCTTGAAGTTCCAGCCGCCGCACAATGCTCCCGCGGTGACAGTGGAGAAGCAGGCTCCCGCGGCGACAGAGGAGACGGAACAGCAGAGGGGAGATGAGGGAGAAGAGGAGGGGAAGTTAAGAGCAGAGTGGGAGAAAAAAGTACGCCCAAGGCCCACGACCGTGGGAGAAAAAAATAAACATTAAAGACAATCAGTTCAATCAATACTATCACAAAAGGCACAATTAAATAACTTAGATAAATTATTCAAAATTAATTACAAAATTCTTATAAAAATAATAACAGTGGGAACGCCACCCCCGGCTCGGCCTCGCGCTAACGCGGCAGTGCGCTTGCTTGACAGGCGCAGTGCGGTTATTCTGTCCCCCCCACCCAACACCCCTAAGATAGATAGTGGGGTCACGGATGTGACGGACTCGCCTCAGCATGCGACGCCGCGGCACGCCGCGTCGTCGCCTGCTCCGGCTCGTTCCTGGCTCGGCCTCGCCGGGGGTGGGGGAGGGGGGTCCCGACCCCCCCTCCCCCACCCCCGGCTCGGCCTCGCGCTAACGCGGCAGTGCGCTTGCTTGACAGGCGCAGTGCGGTTATTCTGTTTCCCCCCCCGAACAACCGCACCCCCCCACCCAACACCCCTAAGATAGATAGTGGGGTCACGGATGTGACGGACTCGCCTTAGCATGTGACGCCGCGGCACGCCGCATCGTCGCCTGCTCCGGCTCGTTCCTGGCTCGGCCTCGCCGGGGGTGGGGGAGGGGGGTCCCGACCCCCCTCCCCCATCCCCGACTCGGCCTCGCGCTAACGCGGCAGTGCGCTTGCTTGACAGGCGCAGTGCGGTTATTCTATTCCCCCCCCCCGAACAACGCACCCCCCACCCAACACCCCTAAGATAGATAGTGGGGTCACGGATGTGACGGACTCGCCTCAGCATGCGACGCCGCCGCACGCCGCGTCGTCGCCTGCTCCGGCTCGTTCCTGGCTCGGCCTTGCCGGGGGTGGGGGAGGGGGGGTCCCGACCCCCCTCCCCCACCCCCGGCTCGGCCTCGCGCTAACGCGGCAGTGCGCTTGCTTGACAGGCGCAGTGCGGTTATTCTGTTCCCCCCCCCCCCCCCGAACAACCGCACCCCCCACCCAACACCCCTAAGATAGATAGTGGGGTCACGGATGTGACGGACTCGCCTCAGCATGCGACGCCGCGGCACGCCGCGTCGTCGCCTGCTCCGGCTCGACCTCGCGCTAACGCGGCAATGCGCTTGCTTGACATGAGCAGTGCGGTTCAATTTCTACTCCATCCCATCACGCAAACGCTAGATTAAAAAAACATGAAATCAAAAAAAAAAGTTGCGGCAGAAAAAGTCAGCCAAGAGGGGGGACTGCAGTCCACTTATATACAGAAATGAAGTGTAGTTCAAAAAAAAACGGAATGTAGTGCCATTCTGCAAGTTTTTTCACCAATAAAAATAAGATAAATAAAAAGAGACGGCTACAACAGCACTGATGCACGCAGAACACACATAGAAGAACCAGATTTCACATAAAAAATCATGTACATAAAAAAAACAGACGCTACACATGCCGTAATTGTAGCCTTCATACAAATTATTTGCAAAACATGATATACGTTAGACAGTACACAGTACACACCCTAAAACCTAGCTTTCATCCAAATCATTAACATGTTTATGCCTAACACTGTTACTGTGAACGCGACTGCGATTGGGAAGAAAGCCCAAGGCTATCGATGAGCTCGTGGAGCTCAGGCGACATGTCTTCAATACACAACATGTTGGAAGGATGAAAAATCAGCTGGTAAATGTACTCCGCCTTCCAATCTTCGACAGCAGGCTGAAAAAAATTAAAAATGCAGATAGATGATTAAAGGACGTGACGTAAAACAAAAATTAAAACGTAAAAGAAAAAACACTACCAAAAAGGGAGAAACAGAAAAGTATTACATCTTGTTTAGCAATTTTTTCGACCATACGCGTGCTGTCATACTGCTGCGACATCCTCAGAACATAGAATCCACACTCATTTGGCCCCTGTTCTGGCGTGACCGGAAAAAAGGGCTTCTCTGCCAATTTAACCCAGTCAGGGTGCTTCTTCGAGTTATACAACTTTTCACCATAAGCCGCCTTCATCACTAGGGTCATTCTGGTCATCTGGCAAAAGGAAAAAGGCAGCCACAAGAGCCAAAAACACACGTTACAGATCAAAATAAAAGAAAACGTAAAACAAAAAACAGAGATGTTATATTAATAAGTTATTTCTATTAAGACGTTGAAACTATATGTTCTCCACACGATCTGATCTGTCCCTCTTTTAATGCATGCGAGCTCATCTACAAAAAATGGCTTTATCACTCTTTTAGCCAGGGTAAGAGGTTCGAGAAAATGCAGTTCAATGTCACAGATATTGTAGTGCACTGTAGTAACAAGTGCAGTGCTATGAGTACTAACAACATAGTCAGGATTGGTTTATCACTCGTTTAACCAGGTTGGTGCTGCGAGAAAATGTAGTTCTATAACACAGATACTGCAGTCCACTGTACTAGCAAGTGCAGTTCTATGGAGAGGTAATAATGTAGTCAGAATGGTCAAAACTTTGCCATACCAGTTCAGTGCAGTCTGCGTGGTACTCAGACCTGCGCCACTTTGTCACTTCATCAGCATTGCCAGTGTACCTCCTCGTATCATGGATATCAATGGTATCGTGATGGCGGTTCATCGTGTATAGGGAGTAATGCCCGTCCTTAGAGCGCGGCATCAAAATCTGTCGGGGGGAGATACATACGGGAAAGGGGACAACAAAAAAAAATCAATGAAGTTCATTCCACACATAGCACTAGGATCACTGCTGAAAATAACTACAGAGGAAATGCAACAAGGAAGAAGAAGAAAATGAAGGACATAGTGGCCTTACTAGTTTTGCGTCGAGCAGGTTATCATCACCAACAAAAAACGTGAACTGCTCAACCGCATGTTCTAAAATAAATGGGGTATGCACAACCGGCAACACAGGATATCCTTCTTCATTTTTCTTCACGACAGTTTCCATTTGAAGAACATACTGCATATAAAAAGAATAAAATGAGACATGCAAAAAAAGAAAAAAAATGCATGCACGCATAGAGAAAAAATTCAGTACTCAAGAAAAAAGTGCACAAAAGCAAACAAAAAAATGACAGCAGACACATTTACCGTGATGAATAAAGGAGTAAGTAGCACACGATCGCCAGAACGATAAACTAAACTCATGTCAGGATCTTCCTTCCAGTACTTAATGACAAAATCCATGAGATACGAGTCCATGAAAGCTCCTTTCCCAAATGTCTGAAACATATAGTCAACATTGGTTGATTCAACATCATTAAAATGACCTTTGACCATGAAGAGCGAGCTTCTGCGGAAAAGATATCACAAGAGACACAAACACAGATGGGGTCAAAAAATAAAGTTCAAAAACAAAAACTAAACACACAAAAAGATGAAGGACAGGCACATAAATCTTACTCTTTGTATTTGGTCCTGAAATCTTGGCTGAGAATGAGATCCTTTATTTGCCTCGCCTCATTAAGATGTCTGAACCTGGAAGGCTTCAACTTCTCCATAGAGCATCTAAGCTTAACAGGCCTCTCTACTACCCTCTTGTTCGAAACTACAACACCCTCGACACCCGTGGGACGATTGATCGCTGCACTCCTAGTCCTCTTACTGACGGGTGGCACAACCGGCGTCATGAAATCATCATCATCATCATCAAGATTTAATACCTCACGTGAAGAGCCAGGTGCAGCTTCCTTTCCACTAACAGGTCCAGATGCAACACCAGTGTTCACACCAACTCCAGCCAAAGAACCAGTTTTATCAGGAGAGATTTCAACAACACAATCCTCCATTGCTGCTTCAGAAACCTGGGTCTCGAAAAGTGATGTACAGCCTCCATGAAGGCCTCCATCAAAACCTGAAAAAGAGATGGGAAACAACACAGTAACACTCAGCTAACTTGTCCAGCGCCGACGAAATACCCAAGTACAACACCAGAAAAGTCAAATGCAGCTCACTAATGTACAGAAATGCAGTTTACTAAAGAACATGACGCAGCTCACTCACATAAAGGGAGTGCAGCTCACTCATCAAAAGCAGTGCAGCTCACTTATCCGAAACAATGCAGCTCACTTATACAGAAACTGAAGCTCACTCATCAAGAATCTGAAGCTCACTAACACAAGAAAATATCTACCTCGCCACTCTCAAAAAAATGCAGTCCACTGGCACACTAAAATCTAATGCCTAAGAAAGGGAAGCAAGCAGTACACACACAAAAAAAGGGAGGGAAATCAAGCAGTTCACAAAACACAACCTTTATCTTGAAAGATTAAAAGCGAAGATAGATCCAAGGAACACTTCGATGATGTGAGCCAGCTGTAGAGCATGGCCTTCCTGATGTAGCCGATGTGCTCCACCCCAAACTGAGCAACTCGAATCCCATCCCATGTCTGCAAGAATTGGAACATATAGAATCCACAATCATGCCTGCAAAAGAACAGAACAATAAGTTTCACATTCATATAAAAGAACAGTTGAGGAATAGCAATGGAGGGGGGGCTACAACAAACATACCCATTTGGCTGAATTGGGACAATCACATGTTTCAACGAAAAGCCATCAAGTGTCGGAGGATTTAGCGGCTCATCAGAGCTTGCACTACCTTCTTTCCATGCATGCTTGATATTTTTAACCATCCTCCTGAAAACCCTATTTGCTTCAACACTGCCAGGTTTATGGAGCGAGTCAAGATATTCAAACCGCCTTTCATTCAGATTCAAGGCGACTACACAATAATGGCCAACAGCTCCGACTTCATTCGTGTTTGGAGGATCAAATGTTGCAAACAGGATCTGTTGGAAGTAAAAAAATGTATATATATATGTTATCCTCTCAGCCATTTATGCATTACAAAAACAAAAATCAGAACACTATAAAACCGACACAGACAAAATAATTCTGGACACATAAAACATTACTCACCATATCTTTTTTTATCGACACGCTCCTCAGCTCTTGACGAGAACATCAATTTCACCGCCCTGCCTACACTACCGCCATTCCAAATACTTGTCTGCCAAACAAATCAAGGCAGGAAAAGGGTGGAAAAGCATACAGGTCATCACACGGAATACAAAAAGAGAATAAAGCAACAAACAAAAGTTATGCATGCTTACACAAATATGGTACGGCACAACCATCGTCGAAGATCCCTTAAACTTATCTACCAGCAAAGAAACCCCTAAATCAACAAGGCGGGTAGTGAGCATCCCCTTCGTCCAAAAAGATTCACCAACTTCGGCAATGGGAATATCGCCCAACTCAGTTACAAAAGCAATCAGGCCCCTAAATTTTTGTTGAAAAACTGGAACATAAGATACTATAAAAATAACAAGAATGAAAAAGGGCAAAGTCTGCGATTAGAAAATACATATTAACATAACAAATTAAGATTTCAAAAAATGTCATACTTCTTCTTTTTGTCCTTCCGAGCCCTGATAACAGCACTGTACAGCTCGTTGTATCTCTTGAGAAGAGCTGGATCAATGGTCGACGTAGCCACAACAGCAAGTTCGTCATCTGCAAAATATATATATAAAAAAAAGAAACAAGTAAAAAAAATGAAGTTCACTTATCAAAAAATGATATATTCCATACAGATGGTATATTAAGAAAAAGAATTTAAAAAATTATGAAGTTCACTTGTAAAGAAAATGAAAATATGCTAGCTAGCAACTACTTTGAAAGCATTAACATACAAGAAGTTCATTTTATCATAAAACATGTGATATGTAGCTACCATAGTAATTAAAATGACTGAAAAAAACGTCAAGTTCACTTTTCGAATCAAAATACTTGCCTTCAGTGTCAGACTCTTCGTGATCTTGCTCTTCAGATGAGATCAAAACAGTTCCACCAGTAGGTTGAGCTGAAAGCACTGTAGCCTCACTAGACTGACCTACTGCGTCAACATCAGCGTTTTCTGCATTTTGAACAGTCGGTGCAATCGCGAAGTCCTCAGAAAACTCACCCACACGAGGCTCCACACTGAAAAAACGAGGAACAACATCGGCAGCCAGACAAACAGGAGAACCAGCAACACTATCAACAGGAACGTCATTCTCGTGCAGCTTTTCAATATCAACATCAACATTTTCATGACGACTAGGGGCAACAGCCGGATCGGATTCCTGAGTTACAGAAGCTTCTGCACTCTCACAAGCTGCTGATACAGAAACCCTTGCACCATCACCACCAGCAACAGCGCGGTCCTCCTGGTTCACATCAACACAAACAACGCCAACCGACTCATGAACTTCTGCATTTCCCTCTCCAGACTGCCAAAACATTTAAAAAAATAAGCCAACGATAACACAAATGAGCGTGATATGAAATTAACACGACAACATGTAGCTCACTTATGTAAAACAATGCAGTTCACAACCTGAACAACATGCAGCCAACTAATGTCAAAAAATAAGACTGCAGCCTACTTGTGTAAAAGATTGCAGCTCACTTCTCTAAAATAATGCAGTTCACCAACACAACAGCATGCAGCCCACATATGTCAAAAGACTGCAGCTCACTTATGCCAAAAATGCAGCTCACTCATGTAAACCAATGCAGTTCACTAACTGAATGCAGCCCACATATGTCAAAGACTGCAGCTCACTTATGCCAAATAATGCAGCTCACTTATGTAAAACAAATGCATTAGACCAACAAGATACATAGATTACAAAACAATAGTACAAAAAGTCATTCCACTAAACATTCTCAGCTACAACAACTGGAGGGGACGACGCATTAGCCAAGTGTTCGTCCTTCCCAAAGTCATCGGGAGGATCCTGGTGCGCATCACAATCTGCAACTCCAGTCCCATCGTCCTGATCAGTCCCATCGTCCTGAGATGCATGAACATCAGAAGAATCTACTCCAGCCTACGACAGAAAAAAATCACAGACACAATATAGGAAAATATATAACTGGCAAAAAAACTACAGACTCAGGAGCAGTACACATAATACACAAATGAAGTACAAATGACAAATAAAGGGAAAACGTACATTTTCAGCGTCAGCACCAGCATCCTATCGGTCCATTTCTTTCAAAATGTGCTCAGCATCCTTCTCAAACTGAGCGCATTTTTCATCTTGCGACTGCTTCAACTGAGCATACGAAGACCGAATATTTGTCACTGCAATCTTCAAGCCTTCAAACACACCACGATCAAAGTTGTGTGCAGCCACAATTTCTTCTTCAGGGGGGCCGTGGCCAACAGGGAAAAATCCAGCAACTGTCCTCAACCTATCACCAGAGGTTGGCAAATCTTCTGTTAACTTGATAACCTTCTGATAATCAATCTCCTCGTGTCTTCTGCCGCCAACAAGCATCTGATCAGAAGTGCTTCTAGCATTAGAGATCTGACCAACCGTGAAACCCCGTGTAGGCGGCGGCTGGCTACAGATAGGCTCACGGAACCTAGCAGGACTGCTAGGGCCTGCATCAGAGCTGTCACATAAAAGTGCAACTGGACGATTGTAGACAATATCACCAGACGCCTTCCACTGCAAAAAAAAGGAAAGAAGGGAAAGAAGTCCACATGTGAATACTAGGAGGTTCAGATTTCTCTGACAGCAAAAATAGAAAGACACTGTTCAAAAAACAAGGATAACAGGAACAAAAAAAACATTTAAAAAACAAATGCACTAACCTTCAGTTTCCCAAATCTGTAAGTTTCCAGATAAATCTTTCCCTTGACAATCATATCTTCGTTGTATATCTTCAACAAGTTTTTGTTCGTCAGGTATGACGCACGTGGCGTCAACGTGTGCATAACTGAAAATTTGCGAAGGTTCAAGCAATCCAAATACATAATCAGGGGGACAATGGCACAACCCTCGGTGCAATTCTGCGCGCTACTTTCTGACTGCCACTTCACCACAGCTACCTGGAGCTCGTCAACAACAAACTGACAAAAATCCATCTGAGCCATAGCCGCATAATCCATGTTCTCAACAATGGCAGCAACCCTGCCCAAACGAACAGCAGGCCCGGGGCATAGCAAATTCTAATAAAGTATCAGGAAGAAAACCTTGACAGCAAGATCAACCGTCACGGTGTCCTCGCCCTCCACCAACACCGCCAGCAGTTCAAGCAAGTCCTTCACACCTATACTTTTAGAATGATCAAAGCCAAGCTCATCCTTGAAGGCAGACAATGAATCGTCATGGCCACTGTTAGCAGGCGTGGGAGCAGTGTGAGGTCCCATAGGAAAATCAAATATTTGATGAACAGCAGCACGATTGATTCGAAGAACCCTGCCAGGCCCAAAGTCCATTACCATATTGGAAGGGTCAATCATTCCCATCAGATGGCCCATAAGAATGCGGGACACATTTTTCTCTACTGTCAAGTTAAACACAGCACCAAAACCAGCGTCACGAACACGATTACGGTGTGGATCTCTCAATAATCCAGCAGCTTTGCACACAATGGGGAGTGACAAACGTACGGTCTTGTTAAATCGAACATCATCTCCTTCCTCGCTGTCATCTTCGGTTCTCTTCCTCTTACTAGTCTTCTTCTTCTTCTGTGTAAATGAAGATGCAGTCCACATTAATAAATTAGGCAGATAAGAGACAAAAAAAGGTAAATAAAACAACAATGGAAGAAACAAAGGCAGCACTTCAACAAACCTTTGGAACAACATCCGCCTCCCCACGCGAGACAGCATCCTCATCTTCGTCAGCAACAACACGCGGCCGCTTATGTTGACTCTTAGATGGACCACAATCTTTCCGTCTCCCAGACTTAGCATTCCTCACAACATCAGCAAGAACAAAGTCATCATCGTCGGACTCGGGCTCATCAACAACATATGCCCGCTTCCATTGCATATCCTCCCTACCAGCTTCAACAGTTCTCTTACCGACGTTCTTCTCCATGCAAGCGACACGGGGACTGCGCCGAGGAGTACTACCTTGCTCAGCAACAGAACTCAGACTCTTCTTCTGCACAACATGCTGCTTGACATTATCAAATTTCACACTCCTGGCAGCATCTGCAGCCCTCCTCCGCTTCTCCATCTCCTCGTACTTCTTTGTATCAATTTCAAACCTCAACAACTTCTTGCGTTTCTTCGATTCATAAGCTTGGATCTGTGCCGGGACCATCCACTCCTGTGTAACTTGCTCTGTACCATCAACAGATTGTGACTGTGTTTCAGACAACACGGGCCGCCTAAAGCACTGGTCAGAGCTCACACCAACAACACCCTCTGCGAAATAATGGTCAATCAAGTGAGTATAATGCAAGAAAAATCAGTCGCTGCGTCGGAATGAAGTTTAACTATGCTCAGCAAGAAGTGCGCAAACGAACAAAATGCAGTTCACCTATCCATATAATGTAGTGCTTCATACAAAAAACATAATAAAGGGAAAAATATCCTTGAAAAAATCACCAAGTCCAAGTTTGATCACAAAAAAAGGCGGACTAACTTCACAAAGCCATCAGCAGTTTGTAAAACATCAAAAATAGCTAGTATATAAATCAAATAATAATGCACTTCACAATTCACACACACAATCAGTTTGCAGTTCACACAACAACAATAAGCAGAACATACAATAAACAAAATAATACACAACAAAAATAGCAAGTTGGTAAAGAGAGCAATAAAGCAGTTCACAATTCATACACAGGAATGTAGTTTACAAGAAACACAACGATACAAACAAGTTGCCAAAACTAAAATAAGGAAAAAAACAAGAACATACCAGAAGGAGGAGCCACACTGATAGGGGAGGTTTCAATTGGTGAATTCACTTCAGGGCTAGCCTGACCACCATGATCCTTACCACCAGGACAACGCGAGCCAATCGGCGAATCATAAACAACATCATTAGGGCCAGTGCCAACATTTTTACCTAGTGGATTCAAAAAAAGCAGAAACATAATTAAATAAATGTCAGAATCTACATCATGAGAATGATGAGAACTAACACAGAAAAAAACGAATCTACATCAATACCAAGATAAATAGATAAACAAGACACAAAATAAACAAGGGGAAGCAAGCAGTCCACATACCTTCATCTCCTCCATGTGCTTTGCTTGGCGAAGGCATGGTGTTTCCGTCGCGAACAAGGACGGCCTGACGAATACCAGCAACAAAAAAGAGGAAATCCGACGAAACCCTAGATACACCTTGCTCTGCCCACGGAGCCCATGCGAGTACCGGCTTCAAATCTAGAAGAAATCGCCTGCTTGCGAAAATGAACTACATCAGCAAAAAGCGTAGGCACTAAGACAATGGAACAACTAGACGGGGGATGATCACGAACGAGGGGATGAGAGGCGGTGGGGATGAGCGGCGGCGGTGCGGGGAGTGGAGGGGGGAGGAGGGGGGGAGCGGAGGGGGACACGAAATAGAAGAATCTGAAGCAACGTACCGATAAAGGGAAACTCGGCCGCCGACGGATGCTGTGGAGGACGGCGGTTGCCGCGGGCGACGGCGGTTGCTACGCGCGACGGCGGTTTCCGCGGGGGTGGGGGGTTGCTCCGGGCGGCACTGGAACAGAGGGAGAAGTGCGAGTGCCTGGGAGGGACGCGTGTGAAAGGCACTTGGGAAGAGCTGCACAAACGGCCCGGCCCGTAACGTCCCGGCTAATTTACAAGGAGCCGTACCCAGCCCATCAACAAAAACCGAAATGACAGGCCCGGCCAAAATAATTGAAGCTCACTTGAATGGAAGCAGAAGTCCACCTGTATACAATGGAAACACTTGCAGTTCACATTTTTCATAAAAAAATTAAGTAAAAAATGCATGAAACAAGATGCAGTTCGCTCCTCATGTTAATGACGCTCGGGCAAAACACATGATGCAGTACACATAGTAAATAAAATCAGTTCGGCCGATAAAAAACAGTCCGCCCGTGGACATAGCGTGTCAAACAAAAAAAACTTCCTATAAATGAATACCCGCAAAAAAAAACTTCCTCTAAAGGATGCAGTCCACATTATATATTCAATAATGCAGTGCGGGCTTTTCTACAAAGAAGTGCGGTTACAACTAAAATGCAGTTCGCCATCTGAATCAGGTTATTTATACGGACTACCACTTACCAAAAACATACACGTCTGGATATATAGCAGTGGTGAACAATATTAATTAAGAAAAATAAAAAAAACACGATCAAAAACCCACGATCACAGAAGACCACCACTTCGAGCGGTCGCATCACTAAAAAGCCACGATCACAAACGCAACCAAACCCACGATCTGCAGAACCGCATCGTCAGGGAGATCGTGCAGTTCATCATTTGCCGCCATCCCGCCCTTAAATTCAGACCTCCGCCAGCCAGTCTCATTTACCACCAAACCCACGATTTACAGTTTGCTTTGTAATCATGCAGTTTGCTTATGTTATGAACAAGTTTATTTCCTGTACAATGTTGCAGTTCTCTGTTAGAATATGAGGCAGTGCACTAAAAAAATATATAAACATTCCAAAAGATAGTGTGATTCAGAAACCGCACAAAGCATGTGCACATGGCAGTGCACAAATGAACGAACATGCAGTGCACAAACGAACATCCATGCAGTGCACAAACCGTACTGTACAGGAAGGCAGTGCGGAAATGTAGAGACATGCAGTACAGAACGTTCATAGATACAGTTCAGTTCAGAACGTTGTAACAAAGCAGTGCACAATCTATAATAATAAAAAACACAATTACTTATGAATAAAAAATATTGACCGCCCTAGTCAAACATGGCCCCAGCCAGTCTCGTACAAGGACAGTGCCCACAGAGATCCATAGGCGAGTCCGTTCTGAGCCACGATGCACGGGGCCAGGAAGACAAGGGCCCACAGGTCAGAGGGGATGTGGGCAGCGAGCGCCAAGTCTAAGTGCCCAATGAGTATCAAGAGGAGTTCGAATGGGTTGCCTAGCCTGAGCTTATAAACCGGTCGTAGGCGCTCTCGCCAGGCGAGGTGGGACTAAAGTTCAGCGCATACACACTGCACAGAACGAACCAGCCGTGCACGCAGGCCTACCCAGGCCGGATATAACTTACTCTCAAACAAGCCCAACATGCCACAACACGGATATTTGCATCTAATAAAATTATTCTCTCATTCCACGGCACACCAAATAACAAAAAAGACTCGAAAAAAAAGAACCATTACAATGAGATTATCAACAACAACAAAAAAAGAACAAAAATTAAATGAATAACCACAACAACAAAAAAAACCAGTCCGCAGCCAGCCAGCAATTGCAGTTCATTCACAAAAAAACGCAGGAAGCTGCAAAGACACAGAAGGGATGCAGTCCGCGGCCTCCAACAATGCAGTACTGTATCATTAACGAAGAAGTTCAAATACTTCTGAAATGCAGTTCGGCAAACTAAAACAGAGTCCTTCTACCGCATACCACCTACCACCTACCACAGCATTTATTACTTTCATTGAAAAACCGGCATTCATCCTGGCTGCATAAAACCTATCCATTCGTCCTCCCAACTCACAGAACTCCTTCCCTCTTCTTCTCTTCTCCAAAGCCTAGATCTAGGGTTCCGCCCATTCCCCCCTATTATCTACCTTTCCTCTGTTATCTGCCCTTCCACTGAGCCCACCATGGACTGTTCGTGCGGCTGCCTCGCAAGGATGGTGCCGATAGCGGAGGCATGCATGTACTCTGATGGTCTGGAGCTCACCGAGTCTGAGCAGCGCAGTCAGCTCTCCTGCCTGCTGACCACAAACCATGGATTTCGGGCACCATTCCTTTATCGCCTCACTACTGAAGACCTTGAGGAATCATGGGTATGTCTTTCCCCCTCTTAGTTTTTGATAATATCAGGTTACAAATACACATCTGAATGTATCATCACTTTTTTTAGTCTTATCATCAATGCCAAGATCTGTGTTTTTGTTCAGATTTGTCAGAAATTAACACTAGGTGGTTCTATAAATTTTTCTTCAGTCCCACCTCAGATGTTAACACTAGTTAAATACGAAACTGAACAGATGATCCACAACACCCAAACAAAAGAAGTTCAATCGCCCATCGATGCAGTGCACTTGCTATTTGAGAGCAGTACACCTGACCTGAACTTGCAGTGCCAAAGTGTTAGCAGAAATAGTATATATTCTACCAAAGTTACTGGTCAAGTCCGTATATATTTTGGTTCATATATTGCTACTGCTTTATTAATAGTAGTCATATATTTATACATATTTAAGGAAAATATAAATAGATAATATTACGATATAGCAAACCGTGTGGTGTTTACTTATAAAGATTATTTTTCCATGCATGCCAAAATGCAGAAACTGCCATCCACAATAAGGTTTACTGCTCCGACTTCAGGGAAGCTTATTTTGGAGACAGAGCACAAGAATGGGTACGAATACATGCAAGCTGACTACCACATTGACTCTGATGGCTGCTTCAACATAACTGCTGGCTGGAAGGACTTCATCTCCCAGAATGGGTTTGAGGCCAGAGAAGTGGCGATGGTGATGTTCTACAGGGAAAAAGGCTCCCTGTTATTTAGAATATTTGCACTGTAGGCTTTCTAAAAATAAAGCAAACCCTTTATGCTGTAAGCTTTTAAAATTAAGTCCATCAGACAACACAACTCTATGTTCTTCAGACGGTCTGAACAGTCCTTTTTTAATGAATGTGAGCTCATCTGCATCAGTTTATCAATCTTTTGCCAAGCTGGCGGGAGATATGCAGTTCTCTAATACATATATTGAGGTGCGCTATATTAAAGAGTGCAGTGCTCTACGTAGAAACAATGCAGTACGAATGGACGAAACTTTTGCAGTTCACCTCTGCTGTTTTAAAAATTGTCTTAGTATGCAGTTCTATTCAGTATAACAATACAGTACGATAGTCCAAACTTTGAAGTTCACTTAACCACATAATATATTTACAAAAAATGAGAATGCAGTACAACTCCGCTGCTTTAAAACTTCTCATAGTATGCAGTTCTGTTTAGTATAAGAATGCAGTACCAGAGTGCAAACTTTGCAGTTCGCTCAACCACAAAATGCATTTACAAAAATGAGAAATCTCAGATGCTATCATGTACACTGTAAAGCAGTTCCAGTGTAGTCCACTACTTACAAACATGCAGTACACTACAACATATGAAAGAACTGCAACAATAAGAACAAAGCAACAGAGATCCAAACATGTTTTGAGACTAACAGAGGTCAGCAAATATAGTCGCAGTTCGATAGCTCGCCTAATCGATGTCCAAACACTCAATTTTGAAGAATATGCCACAAAAAATTCAATCGAGCTCACGAACCAAAAAAAGTAACGGATGAACAACAGACGTTGTTCTCAAAAAATTGACACTCAATTATACCGATTACAGATGCAATACAGTCGATTCAAACGAAAGAAAGACACTAGTTAGAAGATTCGAAACGCATCAACGCGCAAAATCTAAAAAACAAAAAAACACAGAGGAGCGGACGAAGCTCATCACGCCCGCACAATCGATTTCACAAAAATGATACCAGATTACGAACAAAAATGCAGATTATAGATAAACAGGAGCGTTTAAACGAACGCCAGCTAAGAATTCCTACAAAAAACCACATTCGAGCGCAAAAAAATCGAATCACACACGAACACGAACGAACAGAGGAAAGCTCATCCGCCAAATCGGACGATTTGTGCAGATTTTAGCCGGGATTCCAGCAAATTACAAACAATAATGGACAACGAACGTCTAGAAACAACTAAAACCATCCCGCAACACCCGATTGCATCCAGAACACACGGACGCACCACAAGCCACGAAGCAGTTCTCCCATCTGGCATTGTAGTGCTATTTGTACAGAAATGCAGTGCACTAGCGTTCAGCGTGCAGTTCGGAAGTGTGGGCAGAATAACTATTCTGCCAATATTGGTAGAATAGACGGGCTGTATATATATATATATATATATATATATATATATATATATATATATATATATATATATATATATATGATGCTTCAATATTGGCATACTACAATCCGGGGCGAATAGGGCTAGGAAGCATGTAGGGACGTTCATCAAGGAGGAATACCATGTAGTTAGACACGATTCAGATTTCCTCCACAACCCCATCATCATCTTGCTGCCTTGCTTGCACACGAGAATATGACGACAATGGGAAGAACATCTTGGTGGCAAAGTACCAGACAAGGACTTTTTCATCAAAATTAATGCCAGCGTCCTCATCATGCTGTTTTGTTGGCCTCGCTCGCGTCATGTCGGCATATGCTACTCCAAGTCATTCAGGCAACCCCGACATGATGTTACCATTGTAACTCCTCATGGTGTCCTCTTCGCCTCTACATCCCCTCACCATTCTGAACATCTCTCCTAGCACCAACTCCTTGGTATTTGCTGATATCACAGCTGATCTAGACAAGAGGAAGAGGTGCAACCTGTGCCACAAGCCCTTGCATCCAAACACAAACAGCCATGCCGTGTTTCTCCCTAGACTCTCATCTTGGTGCTCCTTGCCATTTCTTGGCAAGATCAACGACTTAGGCTGCCCAATGGAACCTGACCATCTTCTTCCACTTCTTTCTGCCGCCTTCACATGCCGACGAATAGATACAATTACGCCGTGAAGCCGGTCCCATCTTCTTGCACGCAACAAAGCGCATGCCCATGTTGATCCCATTGCCCTCAATAGTGCTACGATCTCTAGGACGAAGGCCCCACCTATTAGGATGTATGTGACAATGGCATCAACTCTGCTCAAGTCATTCATCTTACCGGCGCTTAATCGAAACAGGAAGAAGGTGGTGATGCTGGCAACTAATGAGAAGGCACGGATGAAGCATCCACACCATCTCACTTACCTCTTCAGCCCATTTCATCTCCTACCTCCAGAAAAAAAAATCTTTGAAGCTCTCTCCATTGTGTTCTTGCTCCCAAACCTGAGATTTTCGATCTCTTTGCTCGGAGCTCCGTTTCTGAAACTGTTTTGGGGGATTGCTCCTTGGTATGTGACTCCTCCATTGCTCCAATTAGTTTTTGCTTTAGTAGATTATATTTTGCATGATTTGCTGCTATTGGTGCTATTGAAAATGAGCTTGCATGTTGAATTCTTTGAGTTCCAAGTAGTTTGAATGCTTGATATAGCCTCTAGACATTCATATGAGTAGTTGCTATCAATCTTGTGAAGTTTTGTTGACATCATTTTGTGGCCCAAAAATTTTAGAAATTTGTTCTTAGGGAAATCAACTTCTTTTGGAGGAGTTCTTCAAGGAGAAGGTCCTCGGAAGTATCGTCGAGCGAGAGCTCAGCACGCCAAGCGTATATTGAACTAAGGGCAAGTTCGTTGCGAGTTGCTGAAGCAAAATCATGCCGATGGCCTTGTGACGAGTTCATGATAGGTGTGGGTATTAAGGAAGAATTTGATCAATACATTCAGAACACTGAGCTCACCTCCTTCATCGCAGATAAGTGCACTCAGTACTACAACCTTACTCATTCATTCACGCGAAGGTTTGAGTATCATTCCCATGATTCTAGAGTTCTGTTTCACTTTTATGATAGATCCTTTGGTATGTCTCTAGAAGAATTATGTGATGCATGCAAAATTCCATATTGGGGCTCGCTTGACGAACCGTGGAAATCTGATTATGGAATGTTTCTTAGAAGTCTTTGTAATGGTGAGGATAGGGGAGTTACACAAGCTAGAATAAAAAGCATTCATTTTCCCTACATTCGATATTTTGCACTTATTAATGGGAAGTGTATTGTTGGTAAGCAAGACTGTTGTGCACTTCGTGCTCCTGATTTGAGCATTATTCATGCCGCCTTAACAGGCAACATACATTATAATCTTGGGGAAATTGTTGCACATCGGTTGCACCGCAACGCGGGCAAGGGTGATTTATATGGAGGGATTTATGCCTCCCGCGTAGCTACAAAGCTTGGGGTCTCACCTAGGCCCAATGATCCTATATTACCTGATAAATACTTATACTTTGAGGTAATGCAACGCCATGATTTTATTAAGAACAACACTCACAGATATGACTATAACTTGATATTTGATAAATACCGTGTTGTCTCTGTTATTTTGCCTACGCCTGTCCTCTTTGATTTTTAGAGCAAACAGAGATATTTTATCTATGAGAATGAGGCACGCGAGTATAATGCGGCAGTAGAGGCTGCCCGTCTCGCTGAGGAGGCGGCACTGAACGCCTGCACGAGCTACCACTTCGATTATTATCCTGATCAGCGATGGTGATTACCAAGTTAGGCGAAAAGCCTAAGTTTGGGGGAGAACGTATTTCTCACCGACATTACATTCATGTTCACACATTCATTCCAGTTGTCGGTGTTCATCCTCTTTCATTGCATGATCCATGTTAGTTTTTATTCTTTCGCTTCCTTTTTGTGTGTTTGAAAAACTTTGAAAATCCAAAAATATTTCTCGCTTCTTTTCGGGTTTTCTTTCTCGTTAGTTAGTTCGTAGTATTAAAAGAAAACCCAAAAAGATTTCTCGTTTCTTCTTTTCTTATTTGTTGGGAGTTCTCCCGTGTAAATAGTTTTTCTCGCTTTTCGTTTTTCTTCTTTAGTTTGCTTTCTTCAGAAAAACTAAAAACTCCAAAAATATTTCAGTGTGTTTCTCTGAATTTATTTTCTTTTTGTTGAGTCGTCGTAGCGAGAAGACCACGATGCGATTGTTGAGTGGCTCTCATATGCTTTGTGGTTGATCTAATGAAGAGCCAATATTACCTTGTCTTCTCCTTTGAATAAATTGTTTGCAGATTCCAGCTAAGTCCACGACACTCTTGCACTATTATTATTTTCACATCATTCAGTCGTGCAAGTGAGAGGCAATAGTGACGATGATTTGATGAAGTGACTGTGGCAAGGAAAAGCTGGTATGAACTCTTTTTTGTTTTTGTTTTTGTAAATATGTTTAACTTAGTATCCATGATTCAGCATATTATGAGTAAACATGTTTGTGATGACAATTAGAGATTATAGTTGCTCATGCCATGCTTAAGTAGTTAGGAGTGGATAATGATTTATCTTGGATGTCAACATGCATTGAAATGGTTATGATGTAGTATCTTATTATGGTATCCTCCTCTGATTGTTTCAAGTGGCTTGACTTGGCACATGTTCACACATGTAGTTGATTCAAAACCAATGCATCCTTCATGATATTTATGTTCACAGTGTTTATATCCTACTCATGCTAGTATACAATGTTAATTATTCACAATGCATGATTATGACCGTTGTCGCTCTCTAGTTGGTCGCTTCTCAATCTATTTGCTAGCCTTCGCATGTATTAAGTGGGAATACTGCTTGTGCATCCAAAATCCTTAAACCAAAGTTGTTCCAGATGAGTCCACTATATCTACCTATATGCGGGATTACTCTGCCGTTCCAAGTAATTTGCATGTGCCACCTCTAATCATTCAAATAAGTATCTGTTTTGTGTGCCCGTACCGCTCATGGAGCGACAGGGGGCGGTCAGTATCTTCCATGCTAAGCGGGTTATTCTCACGATGAGTGTTTATTCACTTGTCATTGCATGGGAGAGGCTGGTAATTGGGATGCCCAGTCCTATAATCAAAATAAAGAAAAATATAATAAAACAAACTCCCTCGAAAATTTGATTGTTTGGAGGGCACCCGTGAATTCGGCTAGCTGATGTCTACTACACAACTTATTCTTGTAGACTCATGTTGGGCCTCCAAGCGCAGAGTTTTGTAGGACAGTAGCAATTTTCCCTCAAGTGGATGACCTAAGGTTTATCAATCCGTGGGAGGCATAGGATGAAGATGGTCTCTCTCAAACAACCCTGCAACCAAATAACAAAGAGTCTCTTGTGTCCCCAACACACCCAATACAATGGTAAATTGTATAGGTGCACTAGTTCGGCGAAGAGATGGTGATACAAGTGTAGTATGGATAGTAGATATAGGTTTTTGTAGTGCGAACAATAAAAAACAGCAAGGTAGCAAGTAACAAAAGTGAGCATAAACGGTATTGCAATGCTTAAAACAAGGCCTAGGGTTCATACTTTCGCTAGTGCAATCTCTCAACAATTATAATATAATTGGATCATATAACCATCCCTCAACGTGCAATAAAGAATCACTCCCAAGTTCCTATTAGCGGAGAACATAAGATAGAAATTGTTTGTAGGGTACGAAACCACCTCAAAGTTATCCTTTCCGATCGATCTATTGAGCTATTCCTATAAGTGTCACAAACAGCCCTTGAGTTCGTACTAAAATAACACCATATGATACACATCAACCAACTCTAATGTCACCTAGATACTCCAATGTCACCACAAGTATCCGTGGGTTGATTATACGATATGCATCAAACAACTTCATAATCATAATATTCAATCAACACAAAGAACTTCAAGGAGCACCCCAAAGTTTCTATCGGAGAAAAGATAATGAAAACATGCATCAACCCCTATGCATAGATTACCCCAATGTCACCTCGGGAATCCACGAGTTGAGTGCCAAAACATATATCAAGTGAATCAATATAATACCCCATTGTCACCACGGGTATTCATATGCAAGACATACATCAAGTGTTCTCAAATCTGAAATATTTAATCCGACAATAATGAAACCTCAAAGGGAAAAGATTCGATTCATCACAACAAGGATAGAGAGGAAAGAAACACCATATGATCCAACTATATTTACAAAGCTCACGGTACATCAAGATCGTGCCATATCAAGAACACGAGAGAGAGAGATCAAACACATAGCTACTAGTACATACCCTCAGCCCCGAGGGTGAACTACTCCCTCCTCA
Source organism: Elymus sibiricus (assembly GCA_039707655.1). NCBI lineage: Eukaryota > Viridiplantae > Streptophyta > Magnoliopsida > Poales > Poaceae > Elymus > Elymus sibiricus. The sequence continues at coordinate 1,025,574 of CM077670.1, read as the reverse complement.
TCATGGAGACCGCCAGGATGATGAAGATGGCCTCCGGTGATGATTCCCCCCTCCGGCAGGGTGCCAGAAAAGGGCTGTATATGAGATCATGGAGGTACAGAGGCTTGCGGCGGCGTAAAAACTCATCTAGGTTAACTTTCGGGGGTTTCTGAATATATAGGATTTTTCAGTGTTGGAATCACGCAAAGAGGTTCCACAGGGGGCCCACGAGGCACCAGGGGGGGGGGTTGGCGTGCCCTGGTGGCTTGTGGGGCCCCTGTGGGTCTTCTGCTGCTCCCCCAAAGCTTCCTGGGTCTGTTTCCTTCCAGAAAAAATCGTCAAAAAGTTTCGCTTCATTTGGACTTCATTTGATATGGATTTTCTGGAAAACCAAAAACAAGCAGAAAACAACAACTGGCACTGGGCACTAGGTCAGTATGTTAGTCCATAAAAATCATATAAAAGCCATATAAAAGTGCACCAAAATCATACAAAACTATAATAAACATGACATGAATACTTCATAAATTATAGATACGTTGGAGACGTATCAGCATCCCCAAGCTTAATTCCTGCTCGTCCACGAGTAGGTAAATGATAAAAGAAATTGTAGGAACGAAGTATGTCTACTAGAGGGGGGGTGAATGGGAGTTTTAAGTTTTCTTCGGAAATATCAAAACTCTCGGAACCCAGCAACGGAGCGAATGAAAACAGTGTACAGTGAGCGAATACAAACTAACGAACGGAAACTAAGAGCATGCATCGAGACAAATCACATGATTGAAATATGTCATACAGCACAGTTTGAAGGTAAAGGGGAGTAGCAGAGGTGACCAGTGATGCTCGATGGCGACAAGGAATTTGGTAGACCAGTTCGCCCTTCTGCAAAAGGACTACGTTTGGTTGGAGGGGTTGTGATTTAACACAGAAGATAAACTCTCTTCGCCCTATTCTCCTCGACAATTGGTTCATCAACCAACGCCGATCACTCGTGGTAGATGCTTGAGGCGATCTCCAAACCTTTACAGACTTCTTCTTCGAGAACCACAATTACTCTTGGTCTTTGAAGAAATTGACACCTAACCGTCTAGAGAGTTCGCAGCTCTCAAGAGTAATAGGCAGAGCGTACTGGACTTAGATTCGAGTGATGCTGAACCATTATCTAATTTTTGGCTCTAGGGTTTTTTCTCTGTGGATTTTAAACTCAAATCTCTCAGGAGAGGGGGTTGCTCAACAATCTTCTCACAATCACACGGAGCAGCCACCGGACAACGCCGGTGCGGGGTGGCTATTTATAGCCGCAGCCTTCCCTGATGGGAAATGACCATTTTGGACATGCGATCCAGCCAATGGCCAACCGACGCGTTCACAACGGTCGGATTTTAAGACAACGGTAACATTACTTGAGGAACAAGTAATGCTAACTCCTCGGTCAGAGACAAATCTCTCGCAGCGAAGAAGATCACAGACTCTTGCTGGCAAGTATTTGCTCGGAACACAAAGAGATTTCTCTCACAACTTTCATAGGATTTAGGTTTAGCATCAGAGAATCAAAGCTTCGAACGCTACACCCCTCTTAGTAGTACGGTGGTCCTATGACTCAATAAAGAGAAGAGAAACAACGAAATAAATGCTACGTCTTCACTTCGTCTTCAATCTTCTCGGCCGCAGTCACTTTCTTCGGACGAGTACCGAACCAATTGCTTTGCATCAGCAATTTTTGAGGGGTCACTCTTGTCATCATAATCTTCGGTGATAACCTTCACTGCCACGCAGAGGATTTTCTTCGGAGTTTGAACCAAACTCCTCTTGACTCTAGGGACCTGTTACTCTGTGTGCACTAGCAAACACATCAGTCCCTTACTGTTTATGTCAACAATCTCCAAAACATAAGGAGGCAAATTATTGCACCAACAATCTCCCCCTTTTTGGACGGTTGTTGACAAAACAGATAATCATCGAAGTGAAGGTAGATAAGTGTAAAGTAATTCCAACAAGAGTGAGTAAGTGTTACTTTGTTCGATGATGAAATTGACTCCCCCTAAATGTATGCAGGGAAAAAAAATATGAGATAAATTCTCCTGCAAGTATTGAAGTATACTGAGGAAATTTCAATCATTCGAGACATTGATTCGCACTGATGAGATATAATCCATCGAGATCGTAGTGCAATCATTCATAACTTCTGATAATAATTCCACCTGCAAAACAAGTGCTTCAAGAGAAATAGTGCAGCAGGAGGGGTTATTAACATTACAGCACAGAAGTTATCGAGTTTTACAACTTAGTACAGATAACCTTAAACCAGAAGTTGCAAACTCGCAGAAAACCAAAACCAACGAAACACAGAAAGCAAATCTATTGATACTCGATGTAATTCTCCCCCATTTTGTCAACAAGTGTCAAAAAGGTGATGAATAACATGAGTGCAAAAACGCAGAACTTTGTTCAATCGGTGGCATTTCCAGAAGAACTGTCCGATGTGACTTCATCTTCGGAAGTGACGGGATTGTCTTCGTCTTCAGCAGCATAAGATTTTCCTTCAGGGGTAATAACGTGGGGCTGAGCAGATGAGGGTATATTTGGATTAGCCACAGGAGGAACACGGGATTGCTCATTGCCTTCGGTAGGTTTTTCGGTCGGTGAGGTGGCTTCAGACTCGTCAAGCAGTTTGCGAAGCTTGAGATGAAGAAGATCAGTGGTTGGCTCACAAACAGGTAGAGGAGGGGTACTCCGATCTTGAAAATCTTCAACAGTGAAGCCTTTGTCAATATAATCATAGAGCTCTTGGAGATTGACATTCAGGAGTTGTTTCTCGGTGAAGAACTTGCGAAGCAATTTCCAGAGTCTCTTCTTGTTTTCATCAGCTATGAGATGCATGATTCTGGTGTGATTGTTGAGAGCATTTAGCTCAGTGGCGAGATGTTCTTTTTCGCGTCGATCCTCAGCGATATGCTGCAGCAGCAGTTGTTGGGTACGCAAACTAACTTCGAGTTGCGATGGAGGTTGAGGCGAAATCTTTCGGTCACGCTGAGGAAGACGTGGCCCATCGAATTGCTTGTGATAGTCTTGGGGGCTTGATGCGGGCGATTTACCCAAAGTAATATCTTCCATGACTTGCAAGGTATCGCGAACAGGAGGAATGAAGCTTTTATGGTTTTCCTTCGCAAGATACACTGTGCGCATAGCATGATCAATAACCTTTTGGATCCAGGGCGCGAAAACTTTGATGCAGAAGGGATATTGGGAAGAATCCTTCAGAATGCGCAGAAACATGTCTTCCACGTCGAAGATGTATTGCTCAGAGATTGCATATATAGCATTTCGAAGAACATCTGAGATGGATTTGTCCGGATTCATACCCGCCAGAGGGCAAATAGTGTAGGAGAGCATGTGAAATAGCGTCTGATTCTCGAAAGTTAAGTGCTCAGGATGAGGAGGACCAGTGTAGTCATGAATCTTTTCTGGATCCATTGTGCACCGAAAAGTTTCATCTGATATGACATCAATGTTGTGAACCCGAATTTCAGTGTCACCATGCTCAAAGTGAGGGAAGTGGAAGTGCGAGACAAAATCTGTTGAAGTGCATTTGATGCGGTTTCCTTCGGTCATCCACTCCATAATCCATTTTGAGCTATCAGATTCATCGCAAGAGATATACAGTGTAGCATAGAACTGAAGAATAATCTCTCTGTCCCAAGGATGCTCGAATTCAAATACCTTGGTGAGGCAGAAATCATCCAGATCCTGAAGCAAGTGATTGAAACAGCCAATATTGGGCATTGCAGGAATGTTCAGATATTCGTGAGGAAATATCTTTCTGCTCTCATAGAGGACCCGAGAGTAATATATGGCTTGTTCCTTAGTCCAGAAGCGAGGCAATTCTGAAGTGCGCGGCCCATCATACGGACTATCTTGAAAGAATTTGGGGTGCGCATTCCGATTGAAAAGAGGACCTTTCGCGCCTACTCCTGATGAGAACAAAGGCAGTTCTTCACGAGGGTATGGGTATTTGAGTTCTTCTTCAGGAGAGAGAAATTCATCGCCATATACAACTGAGTCAGTACGGCGAGCAGAGACAGATTTCCGTTCAGAAGGACCAGCATCTGGGATTTGTGTCGCTGTGTCGATACTTAACTTGAGTGGAGATGGAGCAGGTATTACAACAGTGGGTGTTGCAGAGGCAGTAGGCAGCAGGGCAGGTTCATCCACTTTAGGCACTGAGGCTGAATCATGCACCGGAGGTGGTTGAGGTTGTTCCACTGGAATCTGTTGTTACTCGATAATAGGAGAAGCCGAGACTTTTGGAGCTTCATGAGCCGGAGAAGCTTGGGGCTCGGAGCGAGGAATTTCACCTTCCTCAGAAACAGATCTTTGCGAGGGAATATCAGCTCGAGCAGGGGATGCCACAGGCACTGATTCAGTTGGCCTTGGCGAGGGAGGAACATCCGAGTCCTTTACTGGGGGGGTTTGAAGGAGTAGGTGGCTCAGGAGATTTTCCTTTCTGAGACTGAGCAACTGGGCGAACAGGCGATTTTTCCTTCGGAGCAGGAGGTACATTCTTCTTCGCAATTCTTTTTCGTTGCTTCTTCTTGAGCTGAGCAACTTGATCAATATGGCCTTTGACCAGATCATTGTAGCCAGTGACTTTTGCTTGATGTTCGTCACAGATCTTGCGAACAATTTCATCTAGATCCGTGTGAAAGCGTAACCTTCTGTGACGGAGGAGAGTCATGGCACGGTTGACATCCTTGTAAGAATCTTCGAGTGCTTTAATGACAAATTTTGAAGAAGCAGGTTTCATTCGACCATCAAGGTCAATTAGTTCGGCAGAGAGAGAGTTGATCTCAACTGCATCTTCTCTCATTTCTTGAACTAGTGAAGTGGCCTGTGTAATGACTTCAGCAGAAATAGGTAGAGATGCCACTTCACCATCGAATGGATTGTCCACAAATTTATCAAGCTGTTCCATGATAAATATGTGATCATAGTAGTGAGGAGCATCAGACTTGGCAATAGGAGCAGTCTGCACAGGAACTTGCTCGGAAGGAGGTTTAGAAGCCAACGGCTGAGTCAAGGTAGGCGCAAACTTAGCAGCCTTCTCCGTCGGAGCAGTGGCTTGTGGAGCATTTTTCTCGGTAGGCGCCGTGATTTGCTTCATGTCAGGCTTGGGAATACCTTCGCCAGGCTTTGCAGTACTCACAGGAGTGTCAACTACCAAATCTTGCAAATTGATAGCATTTGGATGAGGAGTTGTGTTCACATGTTGTTTCATAGTGACAGTGGTAACAGGAGTTTTTCTAGTAGTGATCTTCTTTGGTGGTGCTTCTGGAACCATATGAACCCGAAGGTCAGGCAACACAGTTGAAGTGGTAATATTCACTTCCTCGCTGAGAGTAGCAGCAACTTCTTCCTTGGTGAGCGGAGGGTCATCATCCGAAGAATCATTCATTTTAAATTCATCAGCTGGTTCAGCCTTTTTCTTCTTTAGTGCACTCTTTCTCTTTGATGCAACAGCGCTGGGATCATGCTTGCGTTTAGTGCGTCCTTCAGATTTTCCTTCAGCCTTCTTGACATCATCTTTGAGAAGGCGAAGATTTTTCTCTTCACGAGCCTTTTGCTTTTCAGCCCTCTGAGCTCGCTTGATGGCATTTTGCTGACGCTTAGCAAGCTCACTAGGATAAGATTCGGGTGTACGAAGGGAGGACTCATGAGCATTTGGTGGAGGAGGTGGTCTCTCTTGGGGACCATTTGGTTTTATGAGAGAAATTTCCCGGCAGTCACCCCATGGTGGATGAAATGCAAAGTTTTGAGCAAATCGAGGATGAACAAATTCATAGTTGAACCATTTGCGCAACCAATGACGTCGAATCCATTGTTGACGCGTATCTCTCTGGTGTTTGGTTTCTCGTGGAACAGTATCGCACCGATCATGAGAGATATACTTAGCTGTGTTTGTGTACGCCTGTCGGCCACCCTTCTTCTTTTTCGGAGCATTCTCTTCTTGCTCATTAGCATTTTGCTCGGTTCTTTTTCGTTTGCTGGTTGATGGGCCTACCGTTGGGCCCTTGGCATTCGGAGCTTTGGATTCGTCAGCAGTACCCAGAACAACATCATCTCTGTCAGCCAGGCTCACTGGTTGAGCCAAATCCTCAACTGATTGCATTTTCCTGTGAACAAAGATAGATGCGAGGGAAAATGGGGATATGGTTATGAATGCACACAGCGAAGATTTTGAAAAAGAAATCGTTTTGATGAAGAAGTAGATGCAAACTTTGAGAAATGTTTCGGATGAAAGAAATGTGTAGAACGAACTAGTAGGTTCGAAGAATATACTAGTTAACGTGCTAAGCATTCCGTTCGTACGAGACACAACACAAACCCTAGATCTGAAATTTTCAGAGGCGAGGGAGTACTACAAACCACATCCGCACAAGTTACCTATCAGTAAAGATCTGGGAAATGCGGTAAAAATAGACAATTACTACCGCGGATGAACTCGAATAGGATGAATGGAAGAATGAGTTCGCACTACACATACCCTAACTTGGTGATGTGCAGCGACTACGACGGCGTGGGGATGGAGATGCTCCGCAGCGGCGAGGAATGACTCCGGCGACCTCTTTTCGGCAGCAAAGCGGCGAAGATGATCGACGTCGTCGAGCTCGAGGTGGAGTAGTATGGCAGGGCTTCAGAAGGTGACGGTGGCAGAGATGCGAAGTTAATTGAGGGAGGGTGGCGGCACAGGATATATATATGCGAGGAGGAAATAACCGCACCCGGTGAATCTGATCGGACGGCCACAGTCAGAGGACTATTGCGATTCAACGGACCAGATAAACTGGCAATTGATGAAGAGCACGTGGCAACCGTCACCAAAGAACGTGGTCCTGACTTGGGCGGGAAACACCAAATTTTGGATGGCTTTCACCAAAACAGATTAAGTTCGGACCGAACCTTTAACGTGGTCAAGGACACCAGATAAAGTTTCGATACCAGATGAAGTTTGTGCATTCATAACGGAACAACATAGACTGGAAGAGATAGAATAGAGAGAAACACATGGTCCTAGGTATTTCACTCAGACGAAGAAACACAAACACCCGAGAGAGAAGCTATGAGTGAAATACATTCGGACTAACACAAAAAAAACTCCAACGAAAGTCAACTCAACGAAGAGAAATTGTGGTGGCGTTCCCCACCGTATAAGAACTATATGACCCCGAGCATCACACAATTATCGTGGCACCCGGTTAGTCTAGTTCTTCGTTAATGTATTCACTCTCAGAAAGAAAATTTCACTTTGTCGAAATTTTCAGACTCTTCGAGTGTTGTGCACCCATTCCTTCTAAGATGTGGAAGTGATGGTACGGGTGCCGAGTCCAACTTACTGCACGTTTGCGGAATCTAGGATATTTAGCTCACACCGTAACGCACATAATCTTTTCTCATCGAGAGGCTTGGTGAAGATATCGGCGAGATTTTCTTCGGTATTGACGTGACTGATAACAATATCCTCTCGAGCAACATGATCGCGTAGGAAATGATGTCTGATATTAATATGCTTGGTGCGAGAGTGCTGCACTGGATTGTGTGCAATTTTGATCGCACTCTCATTGTCGCACAATAGAGGAATCTTCTTGACCTTGATGCCATAATCCTTCAGAGTCTGCTTCATCCATAATAACTAAGTGCAACATGCGCCAGCAGCAATATATTCGGCCTCAGCCATAGAGAGCGAGACACAATTCTGCTTCCTTGACGACCAACATACCAATGATCTACCGAGGAAATGGCATGTCCCCGAAGTAGATTTCCTGTCAACCCGGTCACCTGCATAATCTGAGTCTGAATATCCAACAAGGTCAAACTGTGCTCCCTTAGGATACCATAAACCTAAGGTGGGGGTGTGAGCCAAATATCTTAGAATACGCTTGACCGCTTGGTGATGCGATTCTTTTGGTGCAGCTTGGAAACGAGCACACATACATACACTCAACATAATATCAGGTCTGGATGCACATAAGTAGAGCAATGAACCAATCATCGAACGATAAGCTTTCTGATCATAATCTTTACCATACACATCTACGTCCAGCTAGCCATTCGTGGGCATAGGAGTTTTGTAGCTCTTCTGTTTGCAATCTTGCATTTTAAACTTCTTCAGACAGTCTCTCAGATATTTTTCCTGAGATATGAAAATTCTGTTGTCCTGTTGACGGATTTGCAGTCCAAGAAAGAACTTGAGTTCACCCATCATAGACATTTGATATTTCTCGGACATCATTCGCCCGAATTCCATGCTGCATGCATTGTTAGTACAGCCGAAAATAATATCATCCACATAAATTTGACACACGAATAGATGACCATCAATAGCACGAGTGAAAAGAGTGGAATCAGTGGACCCTGGCTTGAACCCTTTGTCGAGCAGAAACCTCTTCAGAGTGTCATACCAAGTTCGAGGGGATTGCTTCAGCCCATACAGAGCCTTTTTCAGCCTGAAAACTTTGTTAGGAAACTGAGGGTTTTCAAAGCCAGGTGGCTGCCTAACATATACTTCCTCATCGATTTCACCATTGAGGAAAGCACTTTTCACATCCATTTGATAAAGAAGAATATCATTGTAGTTTGCATAAGTGAGAAGAATACGAATTGCCTCAAGGCGAGCAACAGGAGCATATGTTTCACCGAAATCAATATCTTCTACCTGTGTATACCCTTGAGCGACAAGATGCGCATTGTTTCTCACAACAATGCCATTTTCATCTTGCTTGTTTCGGAAGATCCATTTTCTGCCGATGATATTGTGCTTCTTAGGATTCAGTTTGTCAACCAATTCCCACACATCATTCAATTCGAATTGCACCAACTCTTCTTGCATGGCATTCATCCAATCGAGATCATTCATGGCTTCCTCATACTTGGTAGGTTCTGTCAATGAGACAAAGGAGAAACTGCCACAGTAGTTAGCCAAACGAGTGCGAGAGCGAGTTGTGGGTCGGTAACCTGGATTCTCGAGATCTTCGAGGATTAATGCAGGGTCACCTCGATTTGCCACTCGTGGGAGAGGATTTCCTTCTTGATGATCATTTTCATTTTCCTTAGCATCAGCATCAGGATGGGCATTAGTATCACCATTTTCATCGGGATTGCCGTTTTGATTTGCACTTGCATTTGGGTTGCCATTTGTGTTCGGTGCGGCATTTTCTTCGGCAGTAGATTGGCGTGTTCTTCTTCGAGCTATGGGGGCATCTTCATCAGAAGAGTCAGGTGTATTTCCTTCGACTGGCCTGACGTCCCCAATGGCCATTTGCCGAATAGCATCCGAGATCGAAGGTTCATCTATCACATTAGGCAGGTGCTCCTTTTGAGAGCCGTTAGATTCATCAAACCACACATTTACCGTTTCCATAACTTTCCTGTGGTGAGAGTTATAGACACAATAAGTATGCGAGTTCGAGCCATAACCAAGAAGAAAACCTTCATGTGCCTTGGGTGCAAACTTGGAATTATGATTCATGTCACGAATATAGCAAGGTGCACCGAAAACACGTAAATAAGAAACATTCGGTTTCTTGCCAGTGATAAGCTCATATGAGGTTTTCTTAAGGAATTTGTGAAGATAAACACGATTGACAACATGACAAGCAGTGTAGCATCAGCCCAGAAACGGATGGGAGTTTTATACTCACTGAGCATTGTTCTCGCCATTTCGATGAGAGTTCTATTCTTTCGCTCAACAACTCCATTCTGTTGGGGAGTGTATGCGGCAGAGAACTCATGAGTTATACCATGTTCGTCGAGAAAATCTTTGATATGAGTATTTTTGAACTCAGTACCATTGTCACTTCTGACGTGCTTAATTCGCACATCATATTCATTCTGAGCCTTCTTGGCGAATCTTTTGAAGATGTCTTGGGTGCAGGTTTTGTCTTCGAGAAAGAATACCCAAGTGTATCGAGAGAAATCATCAACAATAACCAGACCATAATGACTGCCTCCGAAAATTGCATAGTTTTGAGGTCCGAATAAATCCATATGAAGAATTTCCAGTGGTCTTGTTGTGGTCATGACAGTTTTTGATGAATGGTGCTTCTTGGTCAATTTCCCGGCTTCACACGCACCACATAGACGATCCTTTTCGAATTTCACATCAGGAATGCCACGAAGATGATTTTTCTTCATGAAAGTCTGCAAATTTCTCATACCTGCATGACCAAGTCTTCGGTGCCACAGCCATCCTTCGGTTGCTTTTGCAAGCAAACCAGTTTGGACTGAGGGACCCTTAGAGAAAACCACAATATATAAATCACCCTTTCTATTTCCCTCGAAGATGAAGGAATTGTCAGAGGCCATAAAGACGGTGCATTTGGATGATGAAAATAGAACTAGCTTGCCTAGATCACAAAGCTTGCCAACTGACATGAGATTGAATCCAAGAGACTGAACAAGTAAAACATCATCAATGTTCTTGTCCTTGGATATAGCAATTTTACCTAACCCAATTACCTTTCCTTTGTTGTTGTCACCGAAAGTAATATACTTCTGAGATGAAGTAGTTAAGTTGGGGTCGACAAACAACGACTTGTCTCTGGTCATATGACTAGTGCATCCACTATCCATTATCCATTCGGTACACCCGGAGACATAGTCCTTTTCTTTTGAAGCTTTGGCCATGAAGCAGTAGGCAGGAGATTCGTTGTCGCTCGAATGATTCTCGAAGAAGTTCGATGCAGGAGTAGAGGCACATGCTATGCCAGCCATACCGGAATCAGAATCCTCATCGGATTCATCAACTTCTTCGGAGTCAGATGACTCTTCTTCATCAGAATCCATCTCCTTGCCGATGTACACCTTAGCCTTGCAAGAGGTGTTCTTACGGTTGGATGAGGACTTGGAAGGATTCCTTGAGGAGGATCTTGACGTGGACTTGGAGGAGGAGCTGTCCTTCTTCTTGAAGAACTTTTTCGTTTTCTTCTCATCATCGGAGTCGTAGCTCTTGCTCTTGCCTTTGCCATGGTTGTTTCCTGAATCATATCTTCCACTGGCACGGATTTCAGCTTCCCAGAGAGGGCAGTCCGAAATGAAATGTCCTGGCTTTTTGCACTTGAAGCAGGTGTAATCTCCAGTAGGTTTTGATGAAGATTTGGAGCCGCCAGAGTTGCTGGATCCTTTCTTCTGAAACTGATTTTTCCTTTGAAGGCGCTGGAATCTTTTCGTGATTAATGCGAGATCCTTGCTGATCCTTTCTAGGTCATCTGAATCTTCTTTGGCATTTCATTCTGAGGAAGATTCAGCCACAGCCTTGAGAGCATGACTTTTTCAGTGACTTGAGCCATAGAGATCTCTCTTTTCTTCTTCTTGTTCCTCGTGGGTGTTTAGCCTTTCCATGATATCAGCTGAGTCGAGAACTTTGAAATCAGCTCGTTCCAGAATCATCAGAACTAGAGTGTCGAATGAACTATCAAGGGATCGGAGCAGTTTCTTCACAACTTCGTGATCAGTGATGTCTTTGGCGCCGAGACCTTGTAGCTCGTTTGCAATGTCACTCAGACGATCGAAGGTTTGCTGGCAGCTTTCATTTCCGATTCGCTTGAACCGATTGAACTTCGCCCGAAGAGTATCAATGCGAGCCTCTTTCTGAGTTGAAACACCCTGATTTATCTTTTTGAGAATGTCCCACAATTCCTTTGCAGTTTCACACTGACAATAGCGAAGAAATTGAGCACGAGAGAGATGGCCACCAATTTCATCATTGGATTGAGCATCCATCTGAATAAGTTTCTTCTTGCGGTCAGTGGGGACCTGGGGAACTTCAACCACGAATCCATTCTGCACCACGTTCCACATATCATCATCAATAGCTCGGAGACGGATCTTCATCTTCTCCTTCCAGAAGGGATAGTACGTCCCATCGAAGATGGGAATCTTGAGGTGCGACTTGTAGCTCACTGAAGACATACTTAAACTCCAAGGTGGTTAGACCAAAATGAATAGAGTCAAGGAGTACCTTGCTCTGATACCAATTGTAGGAATGAAGTATGTCTACCAGAGGGGGGGTGAATGGGAGTTTTAAATTTTCTTCGAAAATATCAAAACTCTCGGAACCCAGCAGCGGAGCGAATGAAAATAGTGTACAGTGAGCGAATACAAACTAACGAATGGAAACTAAGAGCATGCATTAAGACAAATCACATGATTGAAATATGTCATACAACACAGTTCAAAGGTAAAGGGGAGTAGCAGAGGTGACCAGTGATGCTCGATGGCGACAAGGAATTTGGTAGACCAGTTCGCCCTTCTGCAAAAGGACTACGTCTGGTTGGAGGGGTTGTGATTTAACACAGAAGATAAACTCTCTTCGCCCTATTCTCCTCGACAATTGGTTCGTCAACCAATGCCGATCACTCGTGGTAGATGCTTGAGGCGATCTCCAAACCTTTACAGACTTCTTCTTCGAGAACCACAATTACTCTTGGTCTCTGAAGAAATTGACACCTAACCGTCTAGAGAGTTCGCAGCTCTCAAGAGTAATAGGGGGAGCGTACTGGACTTAGATTCGAGTGATGCTGAACCACTATCTAATTTTTTGACTCTAGGGTTTTCTCTCGGTGGATTTTAAACTCAAATCTCTCAGGAGAGGGGGTTGCTCAACAATCTTCTCACAATCACACGGAGCAGCCACCAGACAACGCCGGTGCGGGGTGGCTATTTATAGCCGCAGCCTTCCCTGATGGGAAATGACCATTTTGGACACGCGGTCCAGCCAATGACCAACCGACACATTCACAACGGTCGGATTTTAAGAGCAACGGTAACATTACTTGAGGAACAAGTAATGCTAACTCCTCGGTCAGAGACAAATCTCTCGCAGCGAAGAAGATCACAGTCTCTTGCTGGCAAGTATTTGCTCGGAACACAAAGAGATTTCTCTCACAACTTTCATAGGATTTGGGTTTAGCATTAGAGAATCAAAGCTTCGAACGATACACCCCTCTTAGTAGTACGGTGGTCCTATGACTCAATAAAGAGAAGAGAAACAACGAAATAAATGCTACGTCTTCACTTCATCTTCAATCTTCTCGGCCGCAGTCACTTTCTTCGGACGAGTACCAAACCAATTGCTTTGCATCAGCAATTTTTTAGGGGTCACTCTTGTCATCATAATCTTCGGTGATAACCTTCACTGCCACGTAAGGGATTTTCTTCGGAGTTTGAACCAAACTCGTCTTGACTCCAGGGACCTGTTACTCTGTGTGCACTAGCAAACACATTAGTCCCTTACTGTTTATGTCAACAATCTCCAAAACATAAGGAGGCAAATTATTGCACCAACAGAAATAATTTATGAAGTGTGAATGCTAGCATAGTGCATAAGTTTGATCAATGATAATTCCAATCACTTTTTTCTAGCATCATTATATATCATAAACAGTAGCTCATCTCATAAAACTTCTAATGATCAAGTAGCAAGCTATTCACATGTTAAAGTATAGACCATAAACTTTCTTGTAAACTAACAAACTATGTTGTCAGTGATCAAACAATTGCAATTCATCTTATTTTCAGGAAGGGTCTATGTAAGAGCCTTGATTTAGCAAATTCCACATACTCAACTATCATTTAGTCTTCCATGATTGCTGAGACTCAAAGCATATTTTTAGAACAAACTGTGTGCAGAATAGCTATCTCTGTTTCACCCCTTTCCGGTCCAGAATTCCAGCTGCCGGCAATCTCCCTCTTGATGTGAATCTTGCAAAATAAGAGAGAAAAGGCATGAGAATTATACCATAAAGTGAAATAATGATCAAAAACATATTAATTAACAGTAGGAAATCATGATGCAAATTGGACGTATCAACTCCCCCAAGCTTAGACCTCGCTTGTCCTCAAGCGAAAGATGAAATCGATAATCATGACCACATGTTTAGAGAGAGAGGCGTCGATAAAAATAAAATACAAACATGAAGCTTCATGATCTTTATTATAACAGCAATATATCGTCAAAAAACTTCTCATGAAAAAGTGACAATTCAATCACAAGTTAAAGTATGAACCACAAACCAAATTGAAAACTAACAAACTATGATCTCAGTCACTGAAGCAATTGCAATTCATCATATTATCAGAAAGAGTCTATGTAAGAGCTTTGTTTAGTAAGTTCACATACTAAACTATCATTTAGTCTTCTATGATTGCTGACACTCACGGCATACTTATGGAGCAAAAGTTTCAGTCAGACACATAGAAAGATAGGGGCTTATAATTTCGCCTCAAGGGTAATGTCAACAATAATAACTCATGATCACCTAAATCCAACTAGATATAAATGCCTGGATCTATCCCCACCACATGATGCTTGCCAAGAGAGAAAATAAAAACGGAATAGAGGAGAATACTATTGACTCTTGCATGAAAGTAAATACATAAAGTAAAAGATAGGCCCTTTGCAGAGGGAAGCAGAGGTTGTCATGCGCTTTTTGTTTTTGGATGTGCAAGCTCTTAATGTAAAGGAACGTCACTTTATATTGCCCCTTGTGATAGCGACCTTTATTATGCAGTCTGTCGCTTTTATTTCTTCACCATCACAAGATTGAACAAAGCTTATTTCCCTTACAATAAAAGATCATACATATTTAGGAGCAATTTTTATTGCTTTGCACCGATGACAACTTACTTGAAGGATCTTATTCAATCCATAGGTAGATATAATGGACTCTCATGGCATGAAACTAGGTTTAAAGGTTTTTGGATGTACAAGTAGTATCTCTACTTAGTGTGGAATTTTGGCTAGCAAAAGATAGGGTGCAAGCACCACATGTTAGAGGATCCAAAACAATATAACTTATATGTGAATATAAGCAAACATAACTCATTATGTTGTCTTCCTTGTCCAACGTCGACTATTTGACATAGAATATTTAATGGGGGCTCACAATCATAAAAGATGTCCAAGATAGTGTATTTATATGTGAGACCTCTCTTCCTTTATTACTTTTTCATGAATTGCAACAATGACCAATGCTATGTTTGTTAACTTCCAACAAGTTTTATCAACTATACTTCCTTTATGTGAAGTCATCACTCCCCATGGGATTAGCATATGATCTTATTTTTTTTATTCTCTTTATGTTTTCTAAGATTGGATCAACAAAAGCAAAACCCTCAACTCAAACTACTCTTTATTATATAACTTTCACACACGATTACATAGATAGATAGATCACAAAGCAAGCACTCGAAACTAAATCATACTAAACTTTATTCTTCTAAATCATGAAATAACTAAGGATCGAACTAAGAAAGATAATGATGATAAAAGGTGATGGTGATACGATACCGGGGCACCTCCCCCAAGCTTGGCACAAGCCAAGGGTGGTGGCTGATAACCCACAAGTATAGGGGATCGCAACAGTTTTCGAGGGTAGAGTATTCAACCCAAATTTATTGATTCGACACAAGGGGAGCCAAAGAATATTTGCAAGTATTAGCAGTTGAGTTGTCAATTCAACCACACCTGGAAACTAAATATCTGCAGCAGAGTGATCAGTAGCACAGTAGTATGATAGTTTGATAGCAGTAGCAATAATAGTAACAGTAGCAGTAACGGTAGCAGCAGTAGTTTTGTAGCAATTGTGACGGTAGTAGCAACAGTAGTAACTTAGCAAAGAACAATATGTGAAAAACTCGTAGGCATTGGATCGATGATATTGTTGGATAACATTCATCGTGTAACAGTCATAACCTAGGGCGACACAGAACTAGCTCCAATTCATCAATGTAATGTAGGCATGTATTCCGTATATAGTCATACGTGCTTGCGATAAGAACTTGCATGACATCTTTTGTCCTACCCTCCCATGGCAGCGGGGTCCATAAGGAAACTAAGGGATATTAAGGTCTCCTTTTAATAGAGAACCGGAACAAAGCATTAACACTTGGTGAATACATGAACTCCTCAAACTATGGCAATCACCGGAAAGAATCCCAATTATTATCACCTTGGGGTATCCGGATCATAACACATAACAGGTGCATATAACTTGCAAGATCGGATCAAGAACACAAATATATTCATGAACACATAAAGAGTTCAGATCTGGAATCATGGCACTCGGGCCCTAGTGACAAGCATTAAGCACAGCAAAGTCATAGCAACATCAATCTCAGAACATAGTGGATACTAGGGATCAAGCCCTAACAAAACTATCTCGATTACATGATAAATCTCATCCAACTCATCACCGTCCAGCAAACCTACAATGGAATTACTCACTCCCGGCGGTGAGCATCATGAAATTGGAGATGAAGGATGGTTGATGATGGCGATGCCGGAAGATCCCCCTCTCCGGAGCCCCAAACGGACTCCAGATCTGGCCTCCCGATGAAGAACAGGAGGTGGCGGCGGCTCCGTATCGTGAAACGCAATAAAACTTCCTCTCTTATTTTTTTTCTCTGGAATTTTGAATTTATAGCGTTGGAATTAGGTCAGACGGAGCCACGTGGGCCCCACGAGGTACCAGGGCGCGCCAGGGGGGGGGGGGGGTGGCGCGCCCTGGTGCCTCATGGGCACTGGGTGGCTCCCCTCCAGTAGGTTTTGGCTCCAGTATTTTTTATATATTCCATAAAAAATCTCCAAAAAGTTTCATCCAATTCCAAGAACTTTTATTTCTGCACAAAAAACAACACCATGGCAATTCTGCTGAAAAGAGCGTCAGTCCGGGTTAGTTCCATTCAAATCATGCAAATTAGGGGCCAAAACAAGAGCAAAAGTGTTTGGAAAAGTAGATATGACGGAGAAGTATCAACTCCACCAAGCTTAACTCATTGCTTGTCCTCAAGCAATTCAGTTGACAAACTGAAAGTGATAAAGAAAAACTTTTACAAACTCTTTTGTTCTTGTATCTATATATATGCTTAAATAACACCCAAGTTTTCAGCAAAGATTATAACTAACCATGCAATGATAACTCTTAGAAATTATATTCACTCATATCAATGGCATAATCAACTAGCGAGCAATAATAAGATATCTCAAATGCCAACACTTTGTCAAAACAATTATGATATAATATGACAACATGGTATCCCGCTAGCCCTTTCTGAGACCGCAAAACATAAATGCAGAGCACCTCCAAAGTTCAAGCAGCAACTAAACATTGTAATTCATGGTAGAAGAGATCCAGTCATGATGCACACAACATTAACTACTCACAATGCATGAGAATGATAATAGTGCTCTCAGAACTGGTGCTTGTTTGAGAAGGTGATGACTCAACAATAAAAGTAAAATAACATAAAAGTAAATAGATAGGCCCTTCGCAGAGGGAAGCATGGATTTGTAGAGGTGCCAGAGCTCAAAGATTAAATCAGAGATAGATATAATTTTGGGAGGTATGCCTTTCCTGTCAACGTCACGACCGAGAGTTTTTAATATCTTCCATGCTAAACACATTAGCGGTGGTTCCCAAGCGATAAAGTAAAGTTTACTCCCCCTCCACCAACAATCACAAGCCATGGCTAGCCGAATCCTCAGGTGACCTCCATACCAACAACTTTCCGGGGGAGTTTGTTTTATTATTTTGCAATTTTAATAGTGGGACTGGGCATCCCGATTACCAGCCCCTCTCGTGCAAGGACAAGTGAATAAACACTCATCATGAGAATAACCCGCTTAGCATGGAAGATACTGACCGCCCCCTGTCACTCCATGAGCGGTACGGGCACACAAAACAGATGTTCATTTGAATATTTAGAGGTGGCACATGCAAATTTACTTAGAACGGCAGAGTAATACCGCATATAGGTAGATATAGTGGACTCATTTGGAATAACTTTGGTTTAAGGGTTTTGATGCACAAGCAGCATTCCCGCTTAGTACAGGTGAAGGCTAGCAAATAGGTTGAGAAGCGACCAGCTAGAGAGCGAAAACGGTCATAATCATGCATTATGAATAATCAACATTGAATACTAGCATGAGTAGGATATAAACACCATGAACATAAATATCGTGAAGGCTATGTTGGTTTTGAATCAACTACATGCGTGAACATGTGCCAAGTCAAGCCACTTGAAACATTCAGAGGAGGATACCATATCATCATACTTCATCACAGTCATTTTAATGCATGTTGACACTCAAGATAAATCATTATCCACTCCTAGCTACTTAAGCATGGCATGAGAAACTATAATCTCTAATTGTCATCATAAACATGTTTAATCATAATATGCTGAATCATGGATACTGAGTTAAACATATTTACAAAAAAAAGAACAAGTTGAGTTCATACCCGCTTTTCCTTGCCACAGTCACTTCATCGAATCATCGTCATTATTGCCTTTCACTTGCACGACCGAATGATATAAAAATAATAATAGTGCAAGAGTGCTGTGGACTAAGCTGGAATCTGCAAGCATTTTATTCAAAGGAGAAGACAAGGCAATACGGGCTCTTTATTAAATAAACAATAATGCATATGAGAGCCACTCAACATTTTCATCGTGGTCTTCTCCTTACAATGGCTCAACAAAAGAAAAGAATTTCAGAGAAACACACTGAAATATTTTTGGAGTTTTTAGTTTTTTTGAAGAAAGCAAATTATAGAAGAAAAACGAAAACGAGAAAAGAAAACTATTTACACGGGGGAACTCCCAACCAGTAAAAGAAGAAACGGGAAATCTTTTTGGGTTTTCTTTTATTTCTACAACTAATTAAGCTAGAAAGAAAAACCAAAAAGAATTTGGATTTTCTCAAAGTTTTTCAAACACACAAGAAGAAAGCGAGAAAAATAAAATTAAGATGGATTATACAATGAAAAAGTATGAACACCGACAACTGGAATGAAATGTGTAAGCATGAATGTAATGTCGGTGATAGATACGTACTCCCCCAAGCTTAGGCTTTTGCCTAGCTTGGTCTACGGCCATGGCTGTCCTGGATAATAATCGAAATGGTAGCTCACTGAGGCATTCTGAGCCGCCTCCTCAGCCAGACGAGCAGCCTCGAGAGCCGCATTGTACTCATGCACCTCACTCTCATGAAGAAAATATATCTGTTTGTCCTGAAAATCAAAAAGGGCAGGAGCAGGCAATGCAACGTACACAGAATGATATTTATTAAAAACTAAGTTATATTCATAACCCTGTGCGTTGCGTTTTAAGAACCTATGTTCTCGCATTGTTTCAAAATTCAAATATTTATAAGGCAAAACCCCTAACTTTGCAGCTAAACGGGAGGCATAAACTCCTCCATACAAATCACCATTACTCGCGTTACGCTGCAGCCTACGTGCAACAATAGCTCCAAGACTATAAACCTTGCTACCAGTCAAAGCTGCATGAATAAGACTCAGATCAGGGGCACAAAGTGCACTATAGTCTTGCTTACCAACATCGCATTTACCATTAAAGAGCGCAAAGTACCGAATAGCGGGAAAGTGAATGCTAATTATTCTAGCCTGCGTGATTCCCCTATCCTCACCATTGCAAAGGCTGTTAAGAAACAACTCATAATCAGATCTTCGTGGCTCATCTAACGAACCCCAATATGGAACTTTTCATGCATCACAGAATTCTTCTAGGGACATATTATAAGATTTGTCATAGAGGTGAAATAAAAATCTAGAAGTGCGCGGGTGATAATCAAAGTTTTGAGTGAAGGAATGAGTGAGGTTGTAATGCTGTGGTGGCTTATCTGCGATAAAGGCGGAGAGCTCGGCATTGTTAATATATTGGTCAAATTCTTCCTTGATGCCTGCACCTAGCATGAACTCGTTGCATGGCCATCGACACGATTTTTCTTCGGCACCTCGCACTGAACTTGCCCTTGGTTCCTCATATGATTGGCGTGCCGAGCTTTCACTTGATGATGCTTCTGAGGGCCTCCTTCTCGAAGAACTTCTCCGGAAGATATTCATTTTCCGAAGAACAATTTCTGAAAATTTTTGGGCCATAAAATCATATCAATAAAACTTCACAAGATTGATAGCAACTACTCATATGGATGTCTAGAGGCTATATCAAGCATTCCAACTACTTGGAACTCAAAGGATTCAACATGCAAGCTCATTTTCTGTAGCACCAAGAGCAACTAATTATGCAAAATATAATCCACTAGAGAAAAAACTAATTGGAGCAATGGAGGAGTCACATACCAACGAGCAATCTCCCAAAACAGTTTCGGAAGCAGAGCTCCGAGCAAAGAGATCGAAAATTTCAGTTTTGTGAGCAAGAACATGAGAGAGAGAGAGCTACCAGGAATTTTTGCTAGAGGTAAGAGACGAAGTGAGCTGAAGGGATAAGTGAGGGGGTCCCTGTGGGGCCCACGAGGTACCTGGGCGCGCCAGGGGGGGTGGCGCGCCCTGGTGCCTCGTGGGCACCTGGGGCACCCCCCCTGGTATGTTCCCAGTGCCAAAAATTCTTAAATATTATATAAAAATTCATATCAAAATTTTATTGCATTCTGAGCACTTTTATTTCTGGGCACTTTTTTATTGCATGGATAAATCAGAAAATAGGATAATCATGGCATTTTATTGCACTTAACTAAAAATAACAGAAAATGTAAAGTGGGTACAGAAGGTTGTGCTTACTAAATTCATCGACCACATGCCCCTCAAAAAGAATCCATTAATAAGGTTGATCAGGTCTTATTAACAAACCATTTCTAAGTAACATGAAACCGAAGAACTTTCGTATAACACTAAGTTACCTCAACGGGGATATGCATCTCCCCAATAATAAGAGTTTCATATTTCTTTTTAACAGTAGGAAGAGGGAGTTGAAAACTTCCAATAGTAATTGTCGGAGTCTTGTCAATAATATGAATACCATTTACTTGAAATTGTTTCTTCGGAAAGTGCACCGTATGTTCATTACCATTGATATGAAAAGTGACCTTGCTTTTGTTGCAATCAATAACAGCCCCTGCAGTATTCAAGAAGGGTCTACCAAGGATAATCAACATGTTGTCATCTTCGAGCATATCAAGTATAACAAAGTCTGTTAGAATAGTAACATTCACAACTACAACGGGCACATCCTCACAAAAACCGATAGGTATGGCAGTTGATTTGTTAGCCATTTGCAATGATATTTCAGTGGGAGTGAGTTTATTCAAATCAAGTCTTTTATATAAAGAGAAGGGCATAACACTAACACCGGCTCCTAAATCACACAAAGCGGTTTTGACATAATTTCTTTTAATGGAGCATGGTATAGTTGGTATTCCTGGATCTCCTAGTTTCTTAGGTATTCCATCCTTAAAAGAATAATTTGCAAGCATGGTAGAAATTTCAGCTTCAGGTATCTTTCTTTTATTTGTGACAATGTCTTTCATATATTTAGCATAAGGAGGCATCTTTATAATATCAGTCAGACGAGTTCGCAAAAAGACTGGCCTAAGCATTTCAGCAAAGCATTCAAATTCTTCCTCATCCTTTTTCTTAGATGGTTTTGGAGGAAAGGGCATGGGTTTTTGAACCCATGGTTCTCTTTCTTTACCATGTTTTCTAGCAACGAAGTCTCTTTTATCATAACGTTTATTTTTAGAAGGTGGGTTATCAAGATCAACAGCAGGTTCTATTTCAACATCATTATCAGGTTCTTTATCATTATCTGGTTGGATGTCCACATGAGCATCATCATTATTATTATCATCAGGTGGTTGTTCATTACCAGATTGTGTTTCTGCATCAGAAATAGAAACATCATTACTATCTTCTAAGGGTTTTTCTATCTTAGGTTCACTAGAAGTATGCAAAGTCCTATCATTTTTTTTTTCTTTTTCTTTTTCTTTTTAGATGGACTAGGTGCATCAACATTAATTCTTTGAGAATCTTGTTCAATTCTTTTTGGGTGACCTTTAGGATAAACTGGCTCCTGAGTCATTCTACCTCCTCTAGTCATTACTCTAACAGCATGATCATTCATATTGTTATTCATTTCATTGAGCAATTCACTTTGAGATTTAGCAACTTGTTCTAATTGAGTTTTAACCATAGATGCTTGTTTACTCACACCTTTAACATCATTAGCAATTCTAAATAACAAGTCACTCAAGCGATCAATCATGTAGGCATTTCGTTCCAATTGTTTCATAACATTGGCATTGAAGTGATCTTGCTTAATAATATAATTGTCAAATTCATACAAGCATTGACTAGGAGGTTTGTTATAAGGAATATCACTTGCATCAAATTTTATAAGAGAATTTACCTCTACTACCTGTGTCGGTTTGTTGAGACCATGTATCTCTTCAATAGGTGGTAAATTCTTAACATCTTCAGCATTAATACCTTTTTCCTTCTGGCATTTCTTTGCTTCTTGCATATCTTCAGGACTGAGATATAAAATACCCCTCTTCTTCGGAGTGGGTCTAGGTGGTGGTTCAGGAAGTGTCCAATTATTATCATTCTTCAATATATTATTCAATAATTCCTTAGTTTGTTCAATAGTCCGTTCCCTGAAAACACAACTCGCACAACTATCTAGGAAGTCCCTAGAAGCATCGGTTAGTCCATTGTAGAAGATATCAAGTATTTCATTTTTCTTAAGAGGATGATCAGGCAAAGCATTAAGTAATTGGAGAAGCCTCCCCCAAGCTCGAGGGAGATTCTCTTCTTCAATTTGCACAAAGTTAAATATTTCCTGTAAGGCAGCTTGTTTCTTATGAGCAGGAAAATATTTTTTAGAGAAGTAATAAATCATATCCTGGGGGCTACGCACACATCCAGGAGCAAGAATATTATACCATTCCTTAGCATCACCCTTTAATGAGAAAGGAAACAATTTAAGAATATAGTAATAGCGAATTTTTTCCTCATGAGCGAATAGGGTGGCTATATCATTTAATTTAGTAAGATGTGCCACAACGGTTTCAGTTTCATAACCATGGAAAGGATCAGATTCAACCAAAGTAATTAACTCAGGATCGACAGAGAATTCATAATCCTTATCAGTAACAAATATGGGAGAGGTAGCAAACTTAGGATCATATTTCATTCTCCCCCTCATAGATTTTTCTTTCATGTCAGCAAGCAACTTTATAACTTCATGTCTATCATTACAAGCAAGAATAGCTCTAGTTGTCTCCCTATCAAAACAGTGTTCATCAGGTGTTTCAACTCTAGTAGGCGAGCTAGGCATAATAGGTGAATCATAATTCTCAAGAGATTCAACATTTTCAATTTCTTTAGCTTTAGCAATTTGTTCAGTAAGAAAGTCACCAAGTGGCACAACATTATCAAGCATAGTACTAGCATCATTATGAGTATCATTCATAGCAGAAGTGGTATCGTCAATAACTTGCGACATATCAGAATTAATAGCATGTGGTGGTGTTGCAAGTTTACTCAAAACAGACGGTGAATCAAGTGCAGAGCTAGATGGCAGTTCCTTACCTCCCCTCATCTTAGAGGGAACGATCTTGGTCTTAGCGTCTTTCAGATTCTTCATAGTGATCAACAGATATAAATCCCAAGTGACTTAGCAAATAAAGCTATGCTCCCCGGCAATGGCGCCAAAAAAAGGTCTTGATAACCCACAAGTATAGGGGATCACAACAGTTTTCGAGGGTAGAGTATTCAACCCAAATTTACTGATTCGACACAAGGGGAGCCAAAGAATATTTGCAAGTATTAGCAGTTGAGTTGTCAATTCAACCACACCTGGAAACTAAATATCTACAGCAAAGTGATCAGTAGCACACTAGTATGATAGTTTGATAGCAGTAGCAATAATAGTAACAGTAGCAGTAACGGTAGCAGCAGTAGTTTTGTGGCAATTGTGACAGTAGTAGCAACAGTAGTAACTTAGCAAAGAACAATATGTGAAAAACTATAAGGCATTGGATCGGTGATATTGTTGGATAACATTCATCATGTAACAGTCATAACCTAGGGCGACACAGAACTAGCTCTAATTCATCAATGTAATGTAGGCATGTATTCCGTATATAGTCATACGTGCTTGCGAAAAGAACTTGCATGACATCTTTTGTCCTACCCCCCCGTGGCAGCGGGGTCCATAAGGAAACTAAGGGATATTAAGGCCTCCTTTTAATAGAGAACCGGAACAAAGCATCAACACTTAGTGAATACATGAACTCCTCAAACTATGGCAATCACCGGAAAGAATCCCAATTATTGTCACCTTGGGGTATGCGGATCATAACACATAGCAGGTGCATATAACTTGCAAGATCGGATCAAGAACACAAATATATTCATGAAAACATAAAGAGTTCAGATCTGGAATCATGGCACTCGGGCCCTAGTGACAAGCATTAAGCACAGCAAAGTCATAGCAACATCAATCTCAGAACATAGTGGATACTAGGGATCAAGCCCTAACAAAACTAACTCGATTACATGATAAATCTCATCCAACTCATCACCGTCCAGCAAGCCTACGAAGAAATTACTCACTCCCGGCGGTGAGCATCATGAAATTGGTGATGAAGGATGGTTGATGATGGCGATGCCGGAAGATCCCCCTCTCCGGAGCCCCAAACGGACTCCAGATCTGGCCTCCCGATGAAGAACAGGAGGTGGCGGCGGCTCTGTATCGTGAAACGCAATAGAACTTCCTCTCTTATGTTTCTCTCTGGAATTGTGAATTTATAGCGTTGGAATTAGGTCAGACGGAGCCACGTGGGCCCCACGAGGTACCAGGGCGCGCCAGGGGGTGGCGCGCCCTGGTGCCTCGTGGGCACTGGGTGGCTCCCCTCCAGTAGGTTTTGGCTCCAGTATTTTTTATATATTCCATAAAAAATCTCCAAAAAGTTTCATCCAAATCCAAGAACTTTTATTTCTGCACAAAAAACAACACCATGGCAATTCTGCTGAAAAGAGCGTCAGTCCGGGTTAGTTCCATTCAAATCATGCAAATTAGAAGTCAAAACAAGAGCAAAAGTGTTTGGAAAACAAGAGCAAATTTGGAGACGTATCAGTGGCCATACCCATGTACTCAAGTCTCCTTCTTCAGTGATGGTGGTGATGAAGTGGTGGGCTTGTCCTTCCACTTGAGGACACGAATTTCTTCTTTTAATTTGTCATTTTCTCTTTCGAGATCCCAAAATTTGCGTCGTAGTTTATCCAAATCTTCCTGCCCATGACGAAAAGGAGTGAATTGAACTTTAGGAACCTTCACCGTGTTAGGTAAGCTGGACCTCTTGAATTCAATGTGCATATCTCCTGGTTGAGGTAGTGGGGGATCCTCGTCCTCCTCGCTGGAACGTCCTTGCTTTTCCCTCAAATCAGCATCTTCCTCTTCACCAGTTGTCCAACCATAGGGATCAGTGTCCCCATAGACTCTAGGGTTTGCAACAAGATGAGAAGCATAGCTTTCCCCGTCCGAATCCTGAGATGACATGGCGCTTGACCTCGAGAGTCTGACAGAAAACAGCACGAAACAAGAACAGAGGAGAAACTTGCAATAGGTGGTCAAAACACCCATGAGTATATATAATGAATTTTTCCCGTGCAGGACAAGTAATATGGAAGAAAAACGGAGTCGGGAAAGTCCACGAGGGAGCCACAAGCCTGGTAGGTGCGCCCTGGGGGGTAGGGCGTGCCCCCCAGGCTTGTCGCCTCCTCGTGCACTTTTCGGACTGTTTATTATTTTCCTAATTTTTTATATATTCCAAAACGAACAAAAAGTACTTTTATGGAAGTTTTGGAGTCGGTTTACTTACCGTACCACGTACCTACTCCTTCTCAGGATTCTGGCGCGTTCCGGAAGGTTTCTTCTATGTGCTCTTCCGGTGTCATTGTTTGAATAATATTAGTTTCAACATTAATGGGCGTACCTGAGATATAATGTTTAATTCTTTGCCCATTAACCACCCTCGGATTATTGCCTTCGGGGTTGATTATTTTGATGGCTCCGGAGCGATAAACTTCTTCAATGATGTATGGTCCTTCCCACTTAGAGAGAAGTTTTCCTGCAAAAAATCTTAAACTAGAATTGTATAATAGAACATGATCACCTACCTTGAATTCCCATTTTTGAATTCTTTTATCATGCCATCTTTTAAATTTTTCTTTAAACAACTTGGCATTTTCATAAGCTTGTGTTCTCCATTCATCTAGAGAGCTAATATCAAATAACCTCTTTTCACCGGCAAGTTTAAAATCATAGTTAAGTTCTTTAATTGCCCAATATGCTTTATGTTCTAACTCAAGAGGTAAATGACATGTTTTTCCATAAACCATTTTGTATGGAGACATACCCATAGGATTTTTATAAGCAGTTCTATAAGCCCATAGTGCATCATCAAGTTTCTTAGACCAATTCTTTCTAGATCTATTAACAGTCTTTTGCAAAATTAATTTTATTTCTCTATTAGTTAAT
The DNA here is from genome assembly GCA_039707655.1 of Elymus sibiricus. Classification (NCBI taxonomy): domain Eukaryota; kingdom Viridiplantae; phylum Streptophyta; class Magnoliopsida; order Poales; family Poaceae; genus Elymus; species Elymus sibiricus. Next base: position 999,237 of record CM077670.1, on the reverse strand, counting down.
TCAACTTGACCATTAGACTGAGGATGATAAGGAGATGCAATTCTATGATTAACATCATATTTAGCAAGCAATTTACGGAAAGCACCATGAATAAAATGTGAACCACCATCAGTCATTAAATATCTAGGGACTCCAAACCTCAGGAATATAACTTCTTTAAGCATTTTAATAGAAGTGTTATGATCAGCACTACTAGTTGGAATAGCTTCTACCCACTTAGTAATGTAATCAACAGCAACTAAAATATGAGTATACCCATTGGATTTAGGGAAAGGTCCCATATAATCAAAATCCAAAACATCAAATGGTTCAATAACAAGTGAATAATTCATAGGCATTTCCTGACGTCTACCAACATTACCAATTCTTTGACATTCATCACAAGAGAGGACAAACTTACGTGCATCTTTGAAAAGAGTAGGCCAATAAAAACCAGATTGTAATACCTTGTGTGCAGTTCTGTCTCCCGCATGATGTCCTCCATATGCCTCGGAGTGACAATTTCGTAGGATTTGTTCCTGTTCATGCTCAGGTACACAACGTCTTATAACACCATCTACTCCTTTATATAAATGTGAGTCATCCCAAAAGTAATGTCATAAATCAAAGAAGAACTTTTTCTTTTATTGGTATGTGAAACTAGGTGGTATATATTTAGCAACAATGTAATTAGCATAGTCTGCATACCAAGGAGTATTACGAGAAGCATTTATCACAGCTAGTTGTTCATAAGGGAAATCATCATTAATAGGAAGTGGGTCATCAAGAACATTTTCCATTGTAGACAAATTATCGGCTATGGGATTCTCAGCTCCCTTTCTATCAATAATGTGCAGATCAAATTCTTGCAGCAACAGAACCCACCTAATAAGTCTAGGTTTAGCATCTTTCTTTTCCATAAGATATTTAATAGCAGCATGATCAGTATGAATAGTAACTTTGGAATCAACTATGTAAGATCTGAATTTATCACAGGCAAACACAACTGCTAAAAATTCTTTCTCAGTAGTAGCATAATTTCTTTGAGCACTGTCTAGAGTTTTACTATCATAATGAATGAAATTCAATTTCTTATCAACTCTTTGTCCTAGAACAGCACCAACAGCATAATCACTAGCATCACACTTAATTTCAAAGGGTAGGTTCCAATCAGGTGGTTCAACAACAGGTGCAGAAATTAAGGCTTTCTTAAGTATTTCAAAGGCTTCTACGCAATCATCATCAAAAACAAATGGCACATCCTTTTGCAAGAGATTAGTAAGAGGCCTAGAAATTTTAGAGAAGTCTTTTGTAAACCTTCTATAAAAACCAGGATGACCAAGGAAACTTCTTATACCTTTGATATCTTTAGGGCATGACGCAAGGAAAATGAAGACATCAACGAAAAGGATCAACTTCTTCGAGAAGGGCAACAAGAACCAGAAGATTCGTCAGAATACGAAACCAGACCTTTCACCCCTTACCCTACCTCTTAATTCTCAGGACGAGAATTTCTTTTAGAGGAGGAGAGTTGTGATGTCCCCAGATTACTAAACCCTACTTATGCTAATTAACCTTGCCAAATCATCATGTTTTACTAAGCCAAATTACCACTTGATAAAAATCAAAGTCAAATTCAAATTTAAAATAAAGTCAAAATAATATTTCTTCAAATAGTAAAACAAAAATGTTCGCATTATTCCATAAATTCCCCTGATCATTTGTCATGTAGAAGCCAACTTCATTTGGTTAACCCAATTAACCCCAACAACCTTTAAACAGGTCTGATAGCATCTACTTTGGCCATTTTAAATCCTAAAAGTAAATGCGATTTCCAAATAATGTGAGACTTGTTGTGTGGCCTCAAAATATTACCTAGTATTTGTGTGTCAAGTTTCATGACTAACTAAATTCGTTTGCTAGGCGAAGTAAATAGAACACAATATCAAAAAGCAAAAACAGAAAATGAAACAGACTAAAATGGAAAAACTGGACTGTGCACTTGTAGCCCACTGCTACAGTACACAGCCCAGCCCACCACACGGCTGTCTCCTTTCTCTGTACAGAGAGGAGACAGAGAGCATGTGTGGCGTGCATCCACAGCTGCCATGGCCATGGATGGCCTCCACGTCGATCCCCTCGGCCTATATATAACTGCGCCAACGCGAACCCTAGCCTGTCCTCCTTCGTTCCCCTCTCGTTCCCCATCGCGCCCCCTCCTCCTCTGCTCGGAATCGAGCTCGGAACCTCGCGCGGTGACCGCCTACATCATCGCCATTGCCGCGGCCAACGAGCTCCCCGCGCCGCGAGAAGCTGTCCAGGAGCTTCACAGTCGTCGTCTCCTTCGCCTACGCGCATCGAATTGAGCCGAGCCGGCCCGTAGGCCCGCCATCGATCAGATCTTCGTTGCATACATCACCGGCGTCCGTCGTCGTTTGCCGCTGCTCCGGACCACCCCCGGCCTTCTCGAGCTCACCATCGGCATCGCGGTGAGCTCCTCCTCCAACCCCCCTGCTTTGCCCCCTAGATCCACTCCGTTAGTCGCCGCTCCCGTGCTTGCCGTGGTCGCCATGGCCGTGCCCGAGCTCCCGTGTACGTGATGCTTTCGTGGAGTGCTACTCATGCACCCACCACTGCTCGTAGTTGCTGCCGCAGGTTCCGGCCACGCCCTGCTCGCCCGGCCGTGACCCAGCGCGCGCACGTCCGCCCGCTGCCGCTCGCGCGCGCCCGCGCTGCCGCTTGCTGCTCTTGCGGCTCCTACTGCTACTATGCCGCTGCTACTGCTCTGCCTTGCTGCTGCTCCAGCCGCTGCTGCCAAGCACCGCCGCTGCCTAGTGCCGCCGCTAGCCGCTACCGCCGGCTGCTGATGCTGCTGGCCATGGCCGAGCATCCATGCGTGTGTGTGTGAGTGCGTGTTGTGTGTGCATGCTGTGTGTGTGTGTGTGTATAGTTTAGTTTAGTTTAGGATTAGATTAGGAATTTAATTAGCCTAATATGCCAATGACATGTGGGACCCATATAATTGATTAAGTAAATCCATTTGGAAATTGTTAAAATCCTAACATGTGGGCCCCAATATTGTTCACTGTTGACTCAGTCAACCGCTGACTGGGCAGTTGACTAGGTCAACTAGGCCCACTGTCCGCCACACGTGCACCTCTCTGGGTACACTCTCTGTGTACCCATAGCATTTTATTCATTTATTTCGAAATTAAATTAAATCCAGTAAATTTTCATCATATTGTTTAAACTTTGAAAAATCATATAAAATAATCCGTAACTCGGATGAAAATAATTTATATATGAAAAATGATCAGAAAAACGAGACGAAACCGAATATGCGATCAAAATGCTTGACCATCACTCCTAGCTAGATGAACATGGAACCTTCCCCTCCGGATCCATATACCGATAACCACTTAAAGCCGGGAAAATATTCCAAGATATTTTCCCGCTCCGTCTGTAACACTTAGCACTGCGTTAGGGCAACCCTAGCACAGCGTATTGCCTTGCCATGCACCTGAGTTGCATTTGTTGCTGTGTATTTATTTGTTTCCTCCCCCTCTTCTCTCCGGTAGACTCCGAGACCGACGCTGCCCCCGAGTACGACTACGTCGTCGACGACCCCTCTTTCACCGCAAAGCTTCCAGGCAAGCAAAACCCCCTTGATCATTCCTATATCGCCCATTCTTTCTCTCCCGTGCTTGCATTAGATTTTGCTACTGTATTTGATTGCTCCTATTCTGTTGCATAGCCTGATTTTGTAAACCTGCTGTTGATACTTTACCTGTTGTCCTAATTGCTTAGTATAGGCTGGATAGTGGTCCATCATTGGCCCCACACCCTTGTCCTTGTTGCCATGCTTTACCACCGGTGACTCGATCAGTGTGATCGATGTACAGAGACCGAACATAGCACCGCACACCCCCTTAGTTGTACGACTCTGCAGGGCTACTATCGAGTGCCGAGGGTGATACCTCCTACCTCACTCCTGATGATATCTCTGTAGCGTAGCTAGTTCGTTGTGGGTTACCAAGGGTGATTCCCCTTTCACCACCTCCGATGAGGCCTCTGTCGTGCAGCCCCTCAAGTGTGAACCCATCGAGGGTGATTCCTCCAAGTTCACCTTGACGGTTACATCGAGTGGGAATCCATCGAGGGTGATTCCTCGGATTCCCCACGATGTTATGGACACACGGGTACTTTGACCTTCACCTCAGACCTTTGTTAAAGATGGGTCGGCTCCAAGAGCACCTGCGAGATAATGTTGAAGTCGGGTCGACCCCAAGGGTACCCGCGAGAGAGTCCTGTGGTGGCTGGCTGTTAGCGGTACCACCTAGGATGTGGTGGTAGCTCGAGACTTGTCCCGACAGCCGACACGGAACTAACACTATAGTCGGAGCGACAGGGCAGGCAGAGACTACCTAGGAGAGAGGTGGGCCTGGTCCCTGGTCATGGTCCGCGAGATACCTAGTCGGAGCGGCCGAGGCACTGGTCATCTCCGCGAGCTCCTAATAATTACCTAACAGATTTGGGTATTTGATCTGAGTTGGCCACTGGCCTATACGCACTGCCACCACACGGGATAATGGTTTAATGGGGCCCTCGGCGCCGTATGTATCAGCCGAAAGCTCTGTCAGACGTCCAGTTCAGTATTGTGGCACGGTCGGATCATGCCATTCAGGAGAGAGGTGGCGCTGGTATCCACCCTGCGCATAACGACCCGGAGTGCGAAGGGCGATGGGCCCAAGACCCCTGAGCACTTAGGATGTACACCGGCGGGGGCCTCTCTGTGGAGCCTAGGTAGGACTACGTCGTGTCGATCAGCCGAGGCCGGGCATGATCGAGAAAAGTGTGTCCTGCCAGAGTTAATCGAGCGTGTTGGGTAACAGTAGTGCACCCCTGCAGGGAAGTTCTCTATTCGAATAGCCGTGTCCACGGTAACAGGACGCTCAGTGTTGTATCCCGATCTACTACAACTTGAACTGGATACATGTTACTTTAAACTGATATGATGGCTCCGGGATCGCTTCCTCACGGGGTAGTCGAGGAAGGATCTTTGGGCGTTACTAATATATACTTGTTACTATATTATATGTTACTCTACTCTCTTCTGATGCTGCAAGATGCTGGAAGATGCTAGTCTTCGATAGGCTAGGCCTTCCCCTCTATTCTAGCATTTCTGCAGTCTAGTCCACAGATACAGCCCCTTCATTTGATACCGATGCATAAATAGAATAGTTCTGATGTAAGTCTTGCGAGTACTTTGGATGAGTACTCACGGTTGCTTTGCTACCCCTTCTTTCCCCCCCTACCCGTTTGCTGCGATCAGATGACGGAGCCCGGAAGCCAGCTGATCCCGCCGTCTACTACTACCCCACCGGTGGAGCTTACTACTACGTGGAGACCGACGACCAGGAGTAGTTCGGAGGCTCCCAGGCAGGAGGCCTTGCCTCTTTCGATCAGAGCCGTTGTTTGTTTTCACCTTCTTAAGGCACTCTTGTCTAATTATATATGTACTCAGATACTAATGCTTCCACTGACTCTTATGTAACTCGAGCTTTTGTATTCGAGCCCTCGAGGCCCCTGGCTTGTAATATAAAGCTTGTATTATTTTATTTTTGTGTCTAGAGTTGTGTTGTGATATCTTCCCGTGAGTCCCTGGGCTTGATCGTGTGCATTTGCGTGTATGATTAGTGCACGGTCGAGTCGGGGGCGTAACAAGTTGGTATCAGAGCCGACTGCCTGTAGGTAGCCCCCTTTCCAACTCCTTGGCCGAAGTTGAGTCTAGTCTTTGAATAACTGTTTTACTAACATGGTTGTGTGGCTTACGGGCCCACGTCGCCAATGGATGGGATTAGGATATTTTATTCCGCATCTTTACTCTGGATTATGATCTCTCCTCTATTCGGGTTAAAGTTTTGCTAACACTAACATTAGGTTCTCGTGTTCACATCCACCCGGAGAGCTGGATTGTCTGCAATTATTCCTTTCCATTGGTCTGTTTAATCTGATAATCACATTCTCCTTTCCATTGGTCTGTTTAACCTTTCTTGTAATCTAGCTTTTATCTGAGGAGTGATAATTCCCTGCTTAAGTCAACACCCCCAAATAAAAGCTTGTTACTATTGTTGATGACATTCCGGTAACCACCGATGGACGAGAACCTTGCCTATTGGTCCACCTCGTTTTAACGAGCAGGAAAATGGTTCTCTTCGTTCCCCGCCCATGGTACCGATGTGTTGCCGACATAGCTGACAAACTATCCTGTGACGTGCCTTACTATCATGGCCGTGCAAGATGTCACCGCCCTTCCTACTTTTAACCCACACTAACCACAGTTCCACAGGATCGAAACCTGACTCTTCTGTACATCCCTGTTTCCAAAGTTATTACTTGTGCTTGGCTTTGTGTGTTATCACGAGCCACATTCTCTGAGTTACCAACCAGATACTCAACCTTGTAAAGGCCCGTCCTTCCGGAGTTACCCCCTTTTCCTTTCGTAAGTACGGTGAAGACTCCGTAGAAAGGATGGTAGCTTTGTCATGACGCATGACGCAGGGAAAATGAAGACATCAACGAAAAGGATCAACTTCTTCGAGAAGGGAAACAAGAACCAGAAGATTCATTAGAATACGAAACCAGATATTTCACCCCTTACCCTACCTCTTAATTCTCGGGACAAGAATTTCTTTTAGAGGAGGAGAGTTGTGGCATCCCCAGATTACTAAACCCTACTTATGCTAATTAACCTTGCCAAATCATCATGTTTTACTAAGCCAAATTACCACTTGATAAAAATCAAAGTCAAATTCAAATTTAAAATAAAGTCAAAATAATATTTCTTCAAACAGTAAAACAAAAATGTTCGCATTATTCCATAAATTCCCCTAATCATTTGTCATGTAGAAACCAACTTCATTTGGTTAACCCAATTAACCCCAACAACCTTTAAACAGGTCTGATAGCATCTAGTTTGGCCATTTTAAATCCTAAAAGTAAATGAGATTTCCAAATAATGTGAGACTTGTTGTGTGGCCTCAAAATATTACCTAGTATTTGTGTGTCAAGTTTCATGACTAACTAAATTCGTTTGCTAGGCGAAGTAAATTGAACACAATATCAAAAAGCAAAAACAGAAAATAAAAAAGACTAAAATGGAAAAACTGGACTGTGCACTTGTGGCCCACCGCTACAGTACACATCCCAGCCCACCACATGGCTGTCTCCTTTCTCTGTACAGAGAGGAGACAGAGAGCATGCGTGGCGTGCATCCACGGCTGCCATGGCCAAGGATGGCCTCCACGTCGATCCCCTCGGCCTATAACTGCAACAACGCGAAGCCTAGCCTGCCCTCCTCCATTCCCCTCTCGTTCCCCATCGCGCCCCTCCTCCTCTGCTCGGAATCGAGCTCGGAACCCCGCGCGGTGACCGCCTGCATCATCGCCATTGCCGCGGCCAACGAGCTTCCCACGCCGTGAGAAGCTGTCCAGGAGCTTCACAGCCATCGTCTCCTTCGCCTACGCGCATCGAATTGAGCCGAGCCAGCCCGTATGCCCGCCATCGACCACATCTTCGTCGCGTACATCACCGGCGTCCGTCGTCGTTTGCTGCTGCTCCGGACCACCCCCGGCCTTCTCGAGCTCGTCATCGGTATCGCGGTGAGCTCCTCCTCCGACTCCCCTGCTTTGCCCCTCGATCCACTCCGTTAGTCACCGCTCCCGTGCTCGCCGTGGTCGCCATGGCCGCGCCCGAGCTCCCGTGTATGTGCTGCTTCCGCTGTGTTTTGCTCATGCACCCACCGCTGCTCGTAGTTGCTGCCGCAGGTTCCGGCCACGCCCTGCTCGCCCGGTCGTGACCCAGCGCGCGCCCGTCCGCCCGCTGCCGCTCGCGCGCGCCCGCGCTACCGCTTGCTGCTCTTGCGGCTGCTACTGCTACTATGCCGTTGCTACTGCTCTGCCTTGCTGCTGCTCCAGCCGCTGCTGCCAAGCACCGCCGCTGCCTAGTGCCGCCGCTAGCCGCTGCCACCGGCTGCTGCTGCTGGCCATGGCCAAGGCCATGGCCGAGCGGCCATGCGTGTGTGTGTGTGCGTGCTGTGTGTGCATGCTGTGTGTGTGTGCGCGTGTGTGTGTGTGTATAGTTTAGTTTAGTTTAGGATTAGATTAGGAATTTAATTAGACTAATATGCCAATGACATGTGGGACCCATCTAATTGATTAAGTAAATCCATTTGGAAATTGTTAAAATCCTGACATGTGGGCCCCCAACTCTGTTCACTGTTGACCCAGTCAACCACTGACTGGGTAGTTGACTAGGTCAACTGGGCCCACTATCAGCCACACGTGCACCTCTCTGGGTACACTCTCTGTGTACCATAGCATTTTATTCATTTATTTCGAAATTAAATGAAATCCAGTAAAATTTCAAAATATTGTTTAAACTTGGAAAAATCATATAAAATAATCCGTAACTCGGATGAAAATAATTTATATATGAAAAATGATCAGAAAAATGAGACGAATCCGAATATGCGATCAAAATGCTTGACCATCACTCCTAGCTAGATGAACATGGAACCTTCCCCTCCGGATCCATATACCGATAACCACTTAAAGCCGGGAAAATATTCCAAGATATTTTCCCGCTCCGTCTGTAACACTTAGCACTGCGTTAGGGCAACCCTAGCATAGCGTATTGCCTTGCCATGCACCTGAGTTGCATTTGTTGCTGTGTATTTATTTGTTTCCTCCCCCTCTTCTCTCCGGTAGACTCCGAGACCGACGCTGTCCCCGAGTATGACTACGTCGTCGACGACCCCTCTATCACCGCAGAACTTCCAGGCAAGCAAAACCCCCTTGATCATTCCTATATTGCCCATTCTTTCTCTCCCGTGCTTGCATTAGATTTTGCTACTGTATTTGATTGCTCCTATTTTGATGCATAGCCTGATTTTGTAAACCTGCTGTTAATACTTTACCTGTTGTCCTAATTGCTTAGTATAGGCTGGATAGTGGTCCATCATTGGCCCCACACCCTTGTCCTTGTTGCCATGCTTTACCACCGGTGACTCGATCAGTGTGATCGATGTACAGAGACCGAACACAACACCGCACACCCCCTTAGTTGTACGACTCTGCAGGGCTACTATCGAGTGTCGAGGGTGATACCTCCTACCTCACTCCTGATGATATCTCTGTAGCGTAGCTAGTCCGTTGTGGGTTACCAAGGGTGATTCCTCTTTCACCACCTCCGATGAGGCCTCTGTCGTGCAGCCCCGCAAGTGTGAACCCATCGCGGGTGATTCCTCCAAGTTCACCTTGACGGTTACATCGAGTGGGAATCCATCGAGGGTGATTCCTCGGATTCCTCACGATGTTATGGACACACGGGTACTTTGACCTTCACCTTAGACCTTTGTTAAAGACGGGTCGGCTCCAAGAGCACCCGCGAGATAATGTAGAAGTCGGGTCGACCCCAAGGGTACCCGTGAGAGAGTCCTGTGGTGGCTGGCTGTTAGCGGTACCACCTAGGATGTGGTAGTAGCTCGGGACTTGTCGCGACAGCCGACACGGAACTTACACTGTAGTCGGAGCGACAGGGCAGGCGGAGACTACCTTGGAGAGAGGTGGGCCTGGTCCCTGGTCATGGTCCGCGAGATACCTATTCGGAGCGGCCGAGGCACTGGTCGTCTCCGCGAGCTCCTAATAATTACCTAACGGATTTGGGTATTTGATCTGAGTTGGCCACTGGCCAATACGCACTACCACCACGCGGGATAATGGTTTAATGGGGCCCTCGGCGCCGTATGTATCAGCCGAAAGCTCTGTCAGACGTCCAGTTCAATATTGTCGCACGGTCGGATCGTGCCATCCAGGAGAGAGGTGGCACTGGTATCCACCCTGCGCACAACGACCCGTAGGGCGAAGGGCGATGGGCCCAAGACCCCTGAGCACTTAGGATGTAGACCGGCGGGGGCCTCTCTGTGGAGCCTACGTAGGACTACGTCGTGTCGATCAGCCGAGGCCATGCATGATAGAGAAAAGTGTGTCCGGCCAGAGTTAATCGAGCGTGTTGGGTAACAGTAGTGCACCCCTGCAGGGAAGTTATCTATTCGAATAGCCATGTCCACGGTAACAGGACGCTCAGTTTTGTATCCCGATCTACTACAACTTGAACTGGATACATGTTACTTTAAACTGATATGATGGCTCCGGGATCGCTTCCTCACGGGGTAGTCGAGGAAGGATCTCTGGGCGTTACTAATATATACTTGTTACTATATTATATGTTACTCTACTCTCTTCTGATGCTGCAAGATGCTGGAAGATGCTAGTCTTCGATAGGCTAGGCCTTCCCCTCTATTCTGGCATTTCTGCAGTCTAGTCCACAGATACAGCCCCTTCATTTGATACCGATGCATAAATAGAATAGTTCTGATGTAAGTCTTGCGAGTACTTTGGATGAGTACTCACGGTTGCTTTGCTACCCCTTCTTTCCCCCCCTACCCGTTTGCTGCGATCAGATGACGGAGCCCGGAAGCCAGCTGATCCCGCCGTCCACTACTACCCCACCGGTGGAGCTTACTACTACGTGGAGACCGACGACCAGGAGTAGTTCGGAGGCTCCCAGGCAGGAGGCCTTGCCTCTTTCGATCAGAGCCGTTGTTTGTTTTCGCCTTCTTAAGGCACTCTTGTCTAATTATATCTGTACTCAGATACTAATGCTTCCACTGACTCTTGTGTAACTCGAGCTTTTGTATTCGAGCCCTCGAGGCCCCTGGCTTGTAATATAAAGCTTGTATTATTTTATTTTTGTGTCTAGAGTTGTGTTGTGATATCTTCCCGTGAGTCCGTAGGCTTGATCGTGTGCATTTGCGTGTATGATTAGTGCACGGTCGATTCGGGGGCGTAACAAGTTGGTATCAGAGCCGACTGCCTGTAGGTAGCCCCCTTTCCAACTCCTTGGCCGAAGTTGAGTCTAGTCTTTGAATAACTGTTTTACTAACATGGTTGTGTGGCTTACGGGCCCACGTCGCCAATGGATGGGATTAGGATCTTTTATTTCGCATCTTTACTCTGGATTATGATCTCTCCTCTATTCGGGTTAAAGTTTTGCTAACACTAACATTAGGTTCTCGTGTTCACATCCACCCGGAGAGCTGGATTGTCTGCAATTAATCCTTTCCATTGGTCTGTTTAATCTGATAATCACATTCTCCTTTCCATTGGTCTGTTTAACCTTTCTTGTAATCTAGCTTTTATCTGAGCAGTGATAATTCCCTGCTTAAGTCAACACCCCAAAATAAAACCTTCACTACAGGAATCAGCTGATTTGCCGTCTGCCTTGGCCGATGGCAAAGGACCAGAAAGCGGACGGCAAAGGTCTTTGCCGTCCGCCGCAGACGGCAAACACTTCCGGCACTGGAAGCTACGGTAATGAGCTTCTTTACCGTCTGCATTCATATAGCGGACGGCAAAGACCTTTGCCGTCAGCTTTCCTGGCCAAGCAGACGGCAAAGAAAGTGGATGGCAAAGAATAGACGGTAGCCACGTTAGGTGGCTAACGGGAGACTTTGTCGTATGTCGGCGGACGGCAAACGTGCTCTCCCCTTTGCCGTCTGCTTCCTGACGTCAGCAGACCCGTGGCATAACATCACTCCTCGACGCTCTTTGCTGTCTGCCGCTCTTTTGCTTTGCCGTCTGCTTACAGATGGCAAAGAACCACTCGCCTTTGCCGTCTGCCAGCGGACGGCATAATGACCAAATGGGTCAGACCCAGTACTCCCAGGTTGCACAGGTTGCTGCCACATGGCACCTTTGCCGTCCACTGGCTGACGGCAAAGACCTTTGCCGTCCGCTGGCAGACGGCAAAGTGCCTGTATTGCCCCTTTTTAATTTGTTTTTTGTTATATCCAAGCATATTCACAGCAAATATATGAAATATATATATATATTTCACAGGGCAAATAGTATGTGCAAGTTTCACAGCAAGTATATGATATCCAACACATAAGAAACTAAGAAACTCCATCAATGCAAGCTTCCGTGAAGTGAATCAAATCTGCAAAATGGGAAATAAGAAAGTTAGAAGAAGAAGACTAGAAGAACAAGAAGAACAAGAAGAGCAAGAAGAAGAAGAGTTTTTCTTCTCTTTCTTTTTCTCCTCTTGTTTTTCTTCTTATTATTGCTTGTTTGTGTCATTTTAGAGCTAACCTAGGTAATTATGCCATTTTTGACCTAACTAAGCTTATTGTGTCATTTTGGAGGAAAATAAGCTAAGTATATGACATTTATGAGGTTACCAAGGTTATTATGCCATTTTTGAAACGAATAAGCTAATTATGTCATAAATGGACTAAATAAGCTAATTATGTCATTTTGGAGGATAATTAGCTAAGTATGTCTTTTTTGGGGAAAATAAGCTAAGTATGTCTTCTTCTTCTTCTTCTTCTTCTTCTTGTAGTCTTCTTCTTCTTCTATTCCTTCTTTTTCTCCTCTTCCTTGTTTTTCTTCATCTTATTCCTTATTTGTGTCATTTTAGAGCTAACCTAGGTAAGTATGCCATTTTTGTGCTAACCTAGGAAAATAAGGTAAGTATAGGTCATTTTTGTGCTAACCTAGGTAATTATGCCATTTTTGAGCTAAATTAGGTAAGTATAGGTCATTTTAGAGCTAACTTAGGTAATTATGTCATTTTGGAGGATAATAAGCTAAGTATATGACATTTATGACGTAAGTAAGGTTATTATGCCATTTTTGCAACGAATAAGCTAATTATGTCATAAATGGATTAAATAAGCTAATTATGTCATTTTGGAGGATAATTAGTACAACATAAAAAAATTGAATAACTGACATGAATAATAATATGTATATAATTTAAGTTGGGATGCATACAAACTAATAATAGTCTGGATCGTCTATATATGCTCCGGGATCATCATCATCATCATCATCACTATCACGCGTGTCATCATGAATGACGTGCTCATCGGGTTCGGCGGCATCAACATGTGGAAGGCCGTTCTGTAATCGGTCAAGCATTGACAGGTCATCCGCAACAGTAACCTCTTCTTGTTCCAACTCTTCTTGTTCCGGCTCAGGGGTGTTGTCGGATTCACTGTCGCTGTCTACTTCCATGTTCTGGGGTGAAGTAGAGCGGTTCTTGAAACGTTTTTTGGAAAGACGTGTTTCTTGGAAGAATTCTCCATCATATGTGTCTGGGTTAATGTGAGGTTCATAATCCTCTTCATTGGGGGGAGGTGGTCTAACACGTGGCGGCACTTCATAAACGACATCCCAACCCTTCAGATTTGCATTACTTTGGCATGCCCATGGTAGATAGAAAACTTGGGTCGCCTGTTGAGCCATAATATAGACATCGGGAACATCTAAATGGGTGCTTTGTTTGATTTCTACTAGCCCTATATGTTCATGAGTCCTTCTAGTATCCTTCGGCTGGAACCAATAACATTTGAAGACTACGACGTTCGGTGGGTTTTCACCATAGAATTGAAGTTCATAAATTGCTTCAACTCTTCCATAATACTCGATACCTCCTTCGCCGATAGCAGAGACACCACAATTTGTAGATTTTCGGTCGGCCATAGATAGCTCTTTGCCAAAGGTACGAAAGCGATACCCGTTGATGTCGTATTTCTCAAATGAACGGACCTTATAGTCAAAGCCATTAGCGGCTTGTCTCAATTCGGCGTCCATAGACTCTGAATTAGCCTACAACTTTAATACGAAAGAATTGTTGCATTAGCCGCAAATTAGACCAAGAAATGAAATGGTCTATTAATGCTAATTACCATTTGTTTGAACCAAGAGATGAAACCGGGATAGCCGCCTCCATGCTTTGCCAGAAGCTCATACTCTTTGACGGAATCCTTTTGGATCACCGCTCCATCCGAGAATTTGGCGACGTATCGACTGTATCAAATATCCGGGAATAAGAGCAGTTCAAAGGAATAATTAGAAGTTGCGAAACAATGTACCGACAACTTACTCGATGTACGGCCGCACTTCTGTTAGGTTGTTGAAGATATACAATGAGATGGTCCGCCATTCTTCGACATCCAACTCTATTGGTTTCGAAGCACCGGCTGGCGCGAGCTTCCCTTTGAATAGGCTGAGGTTGGATCCACCTTTTTTAGGGTCGCCAGCATTGTACCGAGGCTTTGGATTATGCAAATGACGATTTTTGGCTTCATAGTGTGCTGTCACGAAGTTTGCCGCCTCCTCAGTAATGAATGCCTCGGCCATCAATGCTTCAATTCTACGTTTATTTTTACATTTTGCTCGAAGCGTCTTCTGCATCCTCTCAGTTGCATAGCACCAACGATTTTGCACGGGCCCCCCCAATCTTGCCTCGGTCGGGAGATGTAAAATCAAATGCTGCATTGGATTAAAGAAGCCCGGTGGAAAGATCTTCTCTAACTTGCAGAGCAACTCCGGCGCCAACTTTTCCATGTCATCTATCACCGTAGGCGATAGTTCTTTCGCACAAAGAACATGGAAGAAATAGCTCAGCTCTGCCAGTGCTAGCCATTCATCCTCAGGGATAAAGCCACGCAACATCACCGGCATTACCCGCTCAAGCCATATGTGCCAATCATGACTCTTGAGACCAAATATTTTCAATTTTTCAAGACTCGCTCCCCACTTTAGATTCGCTGCATACCCATCGGGGAACATCAACTACATTTTCACCCACAAGATAATTTCCCTCATAGCTGGCCTTCCAAGATTGAACCAGGCCTTTGGCTTCGTCCAGTTCTTCTTTCCTTTCGGTTGTCGCATGTTCTGTAACGGTCTATCACATAGAATCTGCTGATCGACTCTAGCCTTAGGATTATCCTTTGACTTCCCCTCTATGCCGAACAATGTACCAAAAAGGGCCTCGCCGATATTCTTTTCAGTGTGCATCACGTCGATGTTGTGTGGAAGAAGGAGGTCTTTGAAGTAAGGCAGATCCCACAAGCATGTCTTGTGAGTCCAGGCGTGTTCCGAATTATACCCCTTGAAATACCCTGGACGCTCTGGATCAGGCTCGAGAGCGTTTAACTGATCCAGGATCTGTTGGCCTGTCAACGCAGGTGGTGCAGAGTTTTTGACAACTCTACCTTTGATGAAGTTCTTCTTGTCTTTTCTGAACTTATGGCGAGGATCCAGGAACGGTCTATGCAAGTCGAAGCAAGAATACTTGCGACCCGCCTCCAGCCAACGAAACTGAAGAGCTGCCTTGCATGCGGGGCACGGGAACCTTCCGTGCACACACCAGCCAACGAATAGCGCATACGTCGGCAAGTCATGCATCGAGTACATGTACCAGACACGCATTATGAAGTTTTGTTTGCTAGCGGCGGCGTATGTCTTGAACCCATTATCCCAAGCTTCTTGCAATTCATCCTTAAGCAGCTGCATGTACACATTCATATTCTTCCCCGGATAGTTGGGCCCTGGAATTATCAACGTCAGGAAAATGTTCTTTCTTTGCATAATCTGTCCGGGGGGAGATTGAGTGGAATGACAAATACAGGCCAACAACTGTATTGGGTTGCCGTCATACCAAACGGATTGAACCCATCCGTGCCGATGCAGACTCGAGGATGCCTTGGATCTGCCGCTTTATCCCCATGTAATTCATCGAACTTCTTCCACGCAAAAGCATCCGATGTGTGTACCATCATCTGATTCCCATCTGCATCTAGTTCGGTTCTTTTGCCTAATTTGTGCCATGTCATCTGTCTGGCCATCTCTTCGACCATGAAAAGACGTTGAAGTCTTGGTATGATTGGCAGATACCGAAGAACATTAACGGGGATTTTGGTCTGCCTCTTCTCACCCATACCGTTGTCTACCACAACATACCTGGAAGACTTGCAAATGGGACAATAGTTCAAGCCCGCATACTCAAGCCTAAATAAGGCACATCCGTTCTCACAGGCATCTATCTTCTCATAGGGCATCTTAAGTGCACGGAGGATTTTGTCCGACTGGTACAGGTTTGCAGGCATTACATGGCCTTTGGGTAGAAAGCGTCCAAATAGTGTCATCATTGCGTCGTAGCATTCTCTGCCCAAGTTGAATTGAGCCTTCAGAGCCATTACTTGTGCGATGGCATCTAGCTGACAAAGCTCAGTGTGCTCGTGGAGAGGACGTTTTGAAGACTCCAACATTTCATTGAAGGCCTTTGCAGATTCCTCCATCTCCTCGTCTGAATCCCGAGCATCATCAAAGTCTTGCACCATATCGTCAATCCCGGTACCATGCTCGTCGGTGCGACGACGAACCACCTCAGCTCTGGTACGTTGGGCAGACTCACCATGAAATGTCCACACCGTATAATCAGGCGTAAAACCCCACTTTTGCAGGTGTTTACCCATTTCATCCTCTATCCTCTTTTTAAAGTTGTCGCACCTAAGACAGGGGCACCAGGTTTTTCTCTGGCCATTTGCAAATGCGGCTTTCACAAACCCCTTGGTTTTTGTTAAGCATTCAGTGCTCATGTCTTCCTGACTAGTGTGGCCGGTGTACATCCACGCACGATCACTCATCTTGCCTACCTACTAAACACACAAGAAATATATATATAATTCATCATATATATTCATCAGTTAATTAAGTTTGTCAATTTTATTACGCCCATGCAACCTACACGCTAATAGGTAAAGATAGGTCCTAATCCCAACCGAGTATGTGTAGATTGGGTTCGTTTTCCCATGCTCTGCTCCGGATCCGACGCAGAATTTCGGCAGCACCTCCCCGCTGTTCTCCTGATACACGTCTCGGCAATAAACAGAGAGGATGTGTACCCGGAGAACAATAGGGAGGCACTGACGAAATTCTGCATCGGATCCGGAGCAGAGCATGGGAAAATGAACCCAATCTACATATACTCGGGCTGTCCATGGATAACGTTGGACAGTTCGAAAGGATGGCGGTTATAAATATGCAAAGACATGCATATTTATAGATGCCGCCCTTTCAAATGGGAGACGCATACTGGTCACGCATACTGATGATTGAAGACACCTATAGCTAGCAAGTTTCATCGGCACGAAGACCAGAACAGAGCAAATAATGAAGGGGGAGGAGGAGATGTCATTTGTGCTCACCCACGAACGCAGGGGAGCTCGTCAAACACGCACGTGGAGGTCGTCGAACACCAGACCCTCGCAGCGACGAAACACTGCACATTTAAATCCACACGATCAACACGAATATTCAATTCTGATAGAACAACTGCATATAACTACTATTTTCTATTTTTTTTATTTTTCTCCTCTATTCCTTGTTCTTCTCGTCTTCTTGTTCTCCTCCTTCTTGTTCTTCTTTAATTTTCTTCTCCTCCTCCTCCTTCTTCTTCTTCTTCTTCTTCTTCTCCTTCTTCTTCTTCTTCTTCTTTCTTCTTCTTCTTCTTTCTTCTTTTCCTTTTTCCTCTTCTTCTTCTTTTCTTCTCTTCTTCTTCTTCTTCTTCTTCTTCTTCTTCTTCTTCTTCTTCCTTCTTTTCCTTTTTCCTCTTCTTCTTCTCTTCTTCTTCTTCTTCTTCTTCTTCTTCTTCTTCTTCTTCTTCTTCTTCTTCTTTTCCTTTTTCCTCTTCTTCTACTTATTCTTTTTTTTCATCTTTCTTCTTCCTCTAGCTTCTAATTATCTAAACCTAAACCTATTACTGACCTACACCTAGCACTAAACCTAAACCTAAACAGGAAAAAACAGAAAAAAAAAATGAACCTCACCTTGCTTGGCTCCGGCGAGGTCGTCCGGTGGAGAATGGCCGCGGGGAGGGGGCCGGTGGAGGAAGGCCGCTGGGAGGGGCGGTGCGGGGTGGCTCCGGCGGCGGGGCGGGGCGGCGCAGCTCCGGCGGCGGGGAGGGGCGGCGCAGGGGCCGCGCGGCCTTGCTCTGGCGATGGGGCGGGGCGGGGCGGCCGCCGTGGCCTGGGTCTGGGGGGCGGGGCGGGCGGGCTGGCCGGCGGCGGGTCTGGCTCCGGGGGGCGGCGCGCGCACGGTTGAGGTGGGGGAGAGAGAGAGGGGGGGAGAGAGAGGGGGGTGGGGCCGGGGGGACGGTGTATTTTAGTTAGGTCACTTCTTTGCCGTCTGCTAGCAGACGGCAAAAGAAGTCGGCTAGCAGACGGCAAAGAGGGGTGGGGCCGGGGGAAACGGCCGTTAGATAGGTATCCTTCTTTGCCGTCATCTGGCGGACGGCAAAGAGGAAACAGGCGGACGACAAAGATGAAGCGGACGGCATCCAGCCCGTCCGTCTGAACTAACCATCTCCAGGGTCCAGTGGGGCCCAGCTGGTCTCTTTGCCGTCTGCCTTTGGGCCCTTTGCCGTCTGCTGGCCGACGGCAAAGAACTAGCTGACAGTAAACTATATCTTTGCCATCAGCCTGTTCTTTGCCGTCAGTTTTATGTAAGCGGACGGCAAAGACATTCTTTGCCGTCAGCTAGCAGACGGCAAAGAACTGGCTGACGGCAAATTCCCTAATTCTAGTAGTGCTTGTTACTATTGTTGATGACATTCCGGTAACCACCGATGGACGAGAACCTTGCCTATTGGTCCGCCTCGTTTTAACGAGCAGGAAAATGGTTCTCTTCGTTCCCCGCCCATGGTACCGACGTGTTGCCGACATAGCTGACAAACTATCCTCTGACGTGCCTTACTATCATGGCCGTGCAAGATGTCACCGCCCTTCCTACTTTTAACCCACACTAACCACAGTTCCACAGGATCGAAACCTGACTCTTCTGTACATCCCTGTTTCCAAAGTTATTACTTGCGCTTGGCCTCGTGTGTTATCACGAGCCACATTCTCTGAGTTACCTACCAGATACTCAACCTTGTAAAGGCCCGTCCTTCCGGAGTTACCCCCTTTTCCTTTCGTAAGTACGGTGAAGACTCCGTAGAAAGGATGGTAGCTTTGTCATGATGCATGACGCGGGGAAAATGAAGACATCAACGAAAAGGATCAACTTCTTCGAGAAGGGCAACAAGAACTAGAAGATTCGTTAGAATACGAAACCAGACATTTCACCCCTTACCCTACCTCTTAATTCTCGGGACGAGAATTTCTTTTAGAGGAGGAGAGTTGTGGCGTCCCCAGATTACTAAACCCTACTTATGCTAATTAACCTTGCCAAATCATCATGTTTTACTAAGCCAAATTACCACTTGATAAAAATCAAAGTCAAATTCAAATTTAAAATAAAGTCAAAATAATATTTCTTCAAACAGTAAAACAAAAATGTTCGCATTATTCCATAAATTCCCCTGATCATTTGTCATGTAGAAACCAACTTCATTTGGTTAACCCAATTAACCCCAACAACCTTTAAACAGGTCCGATAGCATCTAGTTTGGCCATTTTAAATCCTAAAAGTAAATGCGATTTCCAAATAATGTGAGACTTGTTGTGTGGCCTCAAAATATTACCTAGTATTTGTGTGTCAAGTTTCATGACTAACTAAATTCGTTTGCTAGGCGAAGTAAATAGAACACAATATCAAAAAGCAAAAACAGAAAATGAAAAAGACTAAAATGGAAAAACTGGACTGTGCACTTGTAGCCCACTGCTACAGTACACAGCCCAGCCCACCACATGGCTGTCTCCTTTCTCTATACAGACAGGAGACAGAGAGCATGCGTGCCGTGCATCCACGGGGTCCATGGCCATGGATGGCCTTCACGTCGATCCCCTCGGCCTATAACTGCAACAACGCGAACCCTAGCCTGCCCTCCTCCGTTCCCCTCTCGTTCCCCATCGCGCCCCCTCTTCCTCTGCTCGGAATCGAGCTCGGAACCTCGCGCGGTGACCGCCTACATCATCACCATTGCCGCGGCCAACGAGCTCCCCACGCCGCGAGAAGCTGTCCAGGAGCTTCACAGCCGTCGTCTCCGTCGCCTACGCGCATCGAATTGAGCCGAGCCAGCCCGTACGCCCGCCATCGACCACATCTTCGTCGCGTACATCACCAGCGTCCGTCGTCATATTCCGCTGCTCCGGACCACCCCCGGCCTTCTCGAGCTCGCCATCGGCATCGCGGTGAGCTCCTCCTCCGACCCCCCCTGCTTTGCCCCCTCGATCCACTCCGTTAGTCGCCGCTCCCGTGCTCGCTGTGGTCGCCATGGCCGCGCTCGAGCTCCCGTGTACGTGCTACTTCCGCTGCGTGCTGCTCATGCACCCATCACTGCTCATAGTTGCTGCCGTAGGTTCTGGCCACGCCCTGCTCGCCCGGCCGTGACCCAGCGCGCGCCCGTCCGCCCGCTGCCGCTCGCGCGCACCCGCGCTGCCGCTTGCTGCTCTTGCGGCTGCTACTGCTATGCCGCTGCTACTGCTCTGCCTTGCTGCTGCTCCAGCCGCTGCTGCCAAGCACCGCCGCTGCCTAGTGCCGCCGCTAGCCGCTACCGCCGGCTGCTGCTGCTGCTGGCCATGGGCGAGCAGCCATGCGTGTGTGTGTGTGTGCGTGCTGTGTGTGCATGCTGTGTGTGTGCGCGTGTGTGTGTATAGTTTAGTTTAGTTTAGGATTAGATTAGTAATTTAATTAGCCTAATATGCCAATGACATGTGGGACCCATCTAATTGATTAAGTAAATCCATTTGGAAATTGTTAAAATCCTGACATGTGGGCCCCAACACTGTTCATTGTTGACCCAGTCAACCGCTGACTAGGCAGTTGACTAGGTCAACTGGGCCCACTGTCCGCCACATGTGCACCTCTCTGGGTACACTCTCTGTGTACGAGTGTACCCATAGCATTTTCTTCATTTATTTCGAAATTAAATTAAATCCAGTAAAATTTCAGAATATTGTTTAAACTTGGAAAAATCATATAAAATAATTCGTAACTCGGATGAAAATAATTTATATATGAAAAATGATCAGAAAAACGAGACGAATCCAAATATGCGATCAAAATGCTTGACCATCACTCCTAGCTAGATGAACATGGAACCTTCCCCTCCGGATCCATATACCGATAACCACTTAAAGCCGGGAAAATATTCCAAGATATTTTCCCGCTCCGTCTGTAACACTTAGCACTGCGTTAGGGCAACCCTAGGACAGCATATTGCCTTGCCATTCACCTGAGTTGCATTTGTTGCTATGTATTTATTTGTTTCCTCCCCCTCTTCTCTCCGGTAGACTCCGAGACCGACGCTGCCCCCGAGTACGACTACGTCGTCAACGACCCCTCTTTCACCGCAGAGCTTCCAGGCAAGAAAAAACCCCTTGATCATTCCTATATCACCCATTCTTTCTCTCCCGTGCTTGTATTAGATTTTGCTACTGTATTTGATTGCTCCTATTCTGATGCATAGCCTGATTTTGTAAACCTGCTGTTGATACTTTACCTATTGTCCTAATTGCTTAGTATAGGCTGGATAGTGGTCCATCATTGGCCCCACACCGTTGTCCTTGTTGCCATGCTTTACCACCGGTGACTCGATCAGTGTGATCGATGTACAGAGACCGAACACAGCACCGCACACCCCCTTAGTTGTACGACTCTGCAGGGCTACTATCGAGTGCCGAGGGTGATACCTGCTACCTCACTCCTGATGATATCTTTGTAGCGTAGCTGGTCAGTTTAGGGTTACTGAGGGTGATTCCTCTTTCACCACCTCCGATGAGGCCTCTGTCGTGCAGCCCCTCAAGTGTGAACCCATCGAGGGTGATTCCTCCAAGTTCACCTTAACGGTTATATCGAGTGGGAATCCATTGAGTGTGATTCCTCGGATTCCCCATGATGTTATGGACACACGGGTACTTTGACCTTCACCTCAGACCTTTGTTAAAGACGGGTCGGCTCCAAGAGCACCCGCGAGATAATGTTGAAGTCGGGTCGACCCCAAGGGTACCCGCGAGAGAGTCCTGTGGTGGCTGGCTATTAGCGGTACCACCTAGGATGTGTTGGTAGCTCGGGACTTGTCCCGACAGCCGACACGGAACTTACACTGTAGTCGGAGCGACAGGGCAGGCGGAGACTACCTAGGAGAGAGGTGGGCCTGGTCCTTGGTCATGGTCCGCGAGATACCTAGTCGGAGCGGCCGAGGCACTGGTCGTCTCCGCGAGCTCCTAATAATTCACTAACGGATTTGGGTATTTGATCTGAGTTGGCCACTGGCCTATACGCACTACCACCACGCGGGATAATGGTTTAATGGGGCCCTCGGTGCCGTATGTATCAGCCGAAAACTCTGTCAGACGTCCAGTTCAGTATTTTGGCATGGTCGGATCGTGCCATCCAGGAGAGAGGTGGTGCTGGTATCCTCCCTGCGCACAATGGCCTGGAGTGCGAAGGGCGATGGGCCCAAGACCCCTGAGCACTTAGGATGTAGACCGGTGGGGACCTCTCTGCGGAGCCTAGGTAGGACTACGTCATGTCGATCAGCCGAGGCCGGGCATGACCGAGAAAAGTGTGTCCGGCCAGAGTTAATCGAGCGTGTTGGGTAACAGTAGTGCACCCCTGCAGGGAAGTTATCTATTCGAATAGCCGTGTCCACGGTAACAGGACGCTCAGTGTTGTATCCCGATCTACTACAACTTGAACTGGATACATGTTACTTTAAACTGATATGATGGCTCCGGGATCGCTTCCTCGCGGTGTAGTCGAGGAAGGATCTCTGGGCGTTACTAATATATACTTGTTACTATATTATATGTTACTCTACTCTCTTCTGATGCTGCAAGATGCTGGAAGATGCTAGTCTTCGATAGGCTAGGCCTTCCCCTCTATTCTGGCATTTCTGCAGTCTAGTCCATAGATACAGCCCCTTCATTTGATACCGATGCATAAATAGAATAGTTCTGATGTAAGTCTTGCGAGTACTTTGGATGAGTACTCACGGTTGCTTTGCTACCCCTTCTTTCCCCCCTACCCGTTTGCTGCGATCAGATGACGGAGCCCCGAAGCCAGCTGATCCTGCCGTCTACTACTACCCCACCGGTGGAGCTTACTACTACGTGGAGATAACCAGGAGTAGTTTGGAGGCTCCCAGGCAGGAGGCCTTGCCTCTTTCGATCTGAGCCGTTGTTTGTTTTCGCCTTCTTAAGGCACTCTTGTCTAATTATATCTGTACTCAGATACTAATGCTACCGTTAACTCTTGTGTAACTCGAGCTTTTGTATTCGAGCCCTCTGGCTTGTAATATAAAGCTTGTATTATTTTATTTTTGTGTCTAGAGTTGTGTTGTGATATCTTCCCGTGAGTCCCTGGGCTTGATCGTGTGCATTTGCGTGTATGATTAGTGCACGGTCGAGTCGGGGGCGTAACATAGGAACACAATGAACAGGACTTACCCATCTACTATCAGCTATGGGATAAATTATACCTACCTGAAGAAGCTTTAATATTTCAGTTCTTACCACATCCCTCATTTTAGAATTCAACCTTCTTTGATGATCAACAACGGGTTTAGCGTCTGGCTCCATATGAATTTTATGCTGACATAAAGTGGACTAATGCCCTTAAGATCATCAGGAGTATATCCAATAGCAGCACGGTGTTTCTTTAGAGTTTTAAGTAATCTCTTTTCTTCATGCTCTGAAAGGTTAGCACTAATAATAACAGGATATATCTTCTTTTCATCAAGATAAGCATATTTAAGTGTATCAGGTAATTGCTTTAAATCAAACAAAGGATCACTCTTGGGTGGAAGAGGATCTCCCAAGGTTTCAATAGGTAAATTATGTTTAAGGATAGGTGTTTGCTTAAAGAACAACTCATCTATTTCATTTCTTTCATTCATATGCATATCATTTTCATGGTCTAGCAAATATTGTTCTAAAGGATCAGTAGGAGGCACAACAATAGAAGCAAGACCAATAATTTCATCTTTATTGGGTAATTCCTTATCATCAGGTTGTCTACTAAACTTAGAAAAATTAAATTCATGAGATATATCACCAAACTTAACTCTAACCTTCTCTTTATCACAATAAATTTCAGCATTAACGGTATTCAAGAAAGGTCTACCAAATATAATGGGACAAAAATTATCTTGTTGTGAACCAAGTACTAAGAAATCAGTAGGGTATTTGATTTTACCACACAAGACTTCAACATCTCAAACAATCCCAAGTGGTGTAATAGTATCTCTGTTTGCAAGCTTAATAGTAACATCAATATCTTCAATATCAATAGGTGCAATATCATTCATTACTTTTTGATATAAAGAAAATGGAATAGCACACACACTAGCACCCATGTCACATAAACCATGATAGCAATGATCTCCAATCTTAACAGAAACAACAGGCATGCCAACTACGGGCTTGTTCTTATCTAGCATATCTCGTTCATTTCTAACAGGTTTAGCAATTCTAGTAGCCTCATCGCAAAAGTAAATAACATGCCCATCAATATCATCAACCAAAATATCTTTAACCATTGCAATATTAGGTTCAACCTTAATTTGTTCAGAAGGTCTAGGTGTTCTTATATTAATTTTATTAACCACAGTTGAAGCTTTAGCATGCTCCTTAATCCTAGCAGGGAAAGGAGGTTTCTCAATATAAGCAGTGGGCACAACTGGATCAACATTGTAAACAATTGTTTCTTCTTTAACAATAATGGGTTCTTCATTTAATTCAATGGGTGAATGATATTTAAACCATTTCTCCTTAGGGAGATCAACATGAGTAGCAAAAGATTCACAAAAGGTAGGTACTATCTCAGAGTCAAGTCCATATTTAGTACTAAACTTGTGAAAAGCATCAGTTTCCATAAAAGATTTAACACAATCAAACTCAAGATTTATACCTGACTCTCTACCTTTGTCGATTTCCCAATCTTCAGAATTGCGTTTAATTCTTTCCAGAAGATCCCATTTGAATTCAATAGTCCTCTTCATAAAGGAACCATTAGAAGAAGTATCGAGCATGGATCGATCATCATGAGAAAGCCGAGCATAAAAGTTTTGAATAATTATTTCTCTTGAGAGATCATGATTGGGGCATGTATGCAACATATACTTAAGCCTCCCCCAAGCTTGAGCAATACTTTCTCCTTCACGAGGCCAAAAATTATATATATAATTCCGATCATGATGAACCAAATGCATAGGATAAAATTTCTGGTGAAATTCCAGCTTCAACCGATTCCAATCCCATGTTTCAGTATCATCACATAGCCTATACCATGTCAATGCCTTTCCCTCCAAAGATAAAGGGAATACTTTCTTCTTAACTCCATCTCCGGATAGACCTACAAGCTTAAACAATCCACAAATTTCATCCACATATATCAAGTGCATATCAGGATGCACCGTTCCATCTCCTGCATAAGGATTAGCTAGCAGTTTCTCTACCATACCCAAAGGAATTTCATAATAAATATTTTCAGTAGGTTCAGTAGGTTGAGGGGCAACTCTCAATGCTTCCGATCGAGGTGAAGATACCCCGAACAAGCCCCTCAAAGGATTACTTTCCATAGTAACAAGTGACAGTAACTTTTAGCACGTAATATAAATATTTCCTTACCAAATTCCACTCACCAAAGGCGCTTCACTCCCCGGCAACGGTGCGAGAAAAGAGTCTTGATGACCCACAAGTATAGGGGATCAATCGTAGTCCTTTTGATAAGTAAGAGTGTCGAACCCAACGAGGAGCAGAAGGAAATGACAAGCGGTTTTCAGCAAGGTATTCTCTGCAAGTACTGAAAGTAGCGGTAACAGATAGTTTCGGTAACAAGATAATTCGTAACAAGTAACAAGTATAATAAAGTGCAGCAAGGTGGCCCAATCCTTTTTGTAGCAAAGGACAAGCCGGAACGAACTCGTATAATAAGCAAAGCGTTCTCGAGGACACATGGGAATTTCATCTAGTCACTTTCATCATGTTTGTTTGATTCGCGTCGCTACTTTGATAATTTGATATGTGGGTGGACCGGTGCTTGGGTGCTGTTCTTACTTGAACAAGCCTCCCACTTATGATTACCCCCTATTGCAAGCATCCACAACTATGAAAGAAGAATTAAGATAACTCTAACCATAGCATGAAACATATGGATCCAAATCAGTCCCTTACGGAATAGCGCATAAACTAGGGTTTAAGCTTCTGTCACTCTAGCAACCCATCATCTAATTACTACTCCACAATGCCTTCCCTTAGGCTCAAAGATGGTGAAGTGTCATGTAGTCGACGTTCACACGGCACCACTAAAGGAAGCAACAACATACATATCATCAAAATATCAAACGAATACCAAATTCACATGATTACTTATGTCAAGACTTCTCCCATGTCCTCAAGAACAAAAGTAACTACTCACAAATCATATTCATGTTCAAGATCAGAGGGGTATTGAATATCATTAAGGATCTGAACATATAATCTTCCACCAAATAAACCAACTAGCATCAACTACAAGATGTAATCAACACTACTAGCAACCCCACAGGTACCAATCTGAGGTTTTGAGACAAAGATTGAATACAAGAGATGAACTAGGGTTTGAGGTGAGATGGTGCTGGTGAAGATGTTGATGAAGATTTGTCCTCCCATGATGAGAGGATCGTTGGTGATGTCGATAGCTTCGATTTCCCTCTCCCGGAGGGAAGTATCCCTGGCGGAATCGCTCCGCCGGAGAGCAAAATAGCTCCTGCCCAGGTTCCGCCTCGAGACGGCGGCGCTTCGTCCCGAAAGTCTTCCTCTTATTTTTTCTAGGGCAAATGGCTTCATATAGCAGAAGGAGGGGGCCAGAGGCCTACCAGGGGCCCCACAAGCTCGGGGGCGCGCCCCCAGGCTTGTGGCTTCCTAGTGGGCCCCCTCCTTGTAATTCTTTCGCCAGTATTTTTTATATATTCAAAAATAATTCTCCGGAAATTTTCAGGTCATTTGGAGTTGTGCAAAATAGCTATCTCTGTTTCACCCCCTTCCGGTCCAGAATTCCAGCTGCCGGCAATCTCCCTCTTCATGTGAATCTTGCAAAATAAGAGAGAAAAGGCATAAAAATTGTACCATAAAGTGAAATAATGATCAAAAACACATTTATTAACAGTAGGAAATCATGATGCAAATTGGACGTATCAGTAAGCAAGACTGTTGTGCACTTTGTGCTCCTGATGTGAGCATTATTCATGCCGCCTTAACAGGCAGCAGCCATTATAATCTTGGGGCAATTGTTGCACGTCGATTGCACCACAATGCGGGCAAGGGTAGTTTATATGGAGGAATTTATGCCTCCCGCGTAGCTGCAAAGCTTGGGGTCTCACGTAGGCCCAATGATCCTATATTACCTGATAAATACTTAGACTTTGAGGCAATGCAGCGCCATGATTTTATTAAGAACAACACTCATAGATATGACTATAATTTGATATTTGATAAATATTGTGTTGTCTCTGTTATTTTGCCTGCGCCTGTCCTCTTTGATTTTCAGAGCAAACAGAGATATTTTGTCTATGAGAATGAGGCACGCGAGTATAATGCGGCAGTAGAGGCTGCTCGCCTTGCTGAGGAGGCGGCACTGAACGCCTCCACGAGCTACCACTTCGACTATTATCCTGATCAGCGATGGTGATTACCAAGTTAGGCCAAAAGCCTAAGCTTGGGGGAGTACGTATTTCTCACCGACATTACATTCATGTTCACACATTCATTTCAGTTGTCGGTGTTCATCTGCTTTCATTGTATGATCCATGTTAGTTTTTATTCTTTCGCTTTCTTTTTGTGTGTTTGAAAAACTTTAAAAATCCAAAAATATTTCTCGCTTCTTTTCGGGGTTTCATTCTCGTTAGTTAGTTCGTAGTATTAAAAGAAAACCCAAAAAGATTTCTCGTTTCTTCTTTTCTTGTTTGTTGGGAGTTCTCCCGTGTAAATAGTTTTTCTCGCTTTTTGTTTTTCTTCTTTAGTTTGCTTTCTTCAGAAAAACTAAAAACTCCAAAAATATTTTAGTGTGTTTCTCTGAATTCCTTTTCTTTTTGTTGAGTTGTTGTAGGGATAAGACCACGATGCGATTGTTGAGTGGCTCTCATATGCTTTGTGGTTGATCTAACAAAGAGACAATATTACCTTGTCTTCTCCTTTGAATAAATTATTTGCAATTCCAGCTTAGTCCACGGCACTCTTGCACTATTATTATTTTCTCATCATTCGGTCATGCAAGTGAAAGGCAATAATGACGATGATTTGCTGAAGTGATTGTGGCAAGGAAAAGTTGGTATGAACTCTTTTTGTTTTTGTTTTTGTAAATATGTTTAACTCAGAATCCATGATTCAACATATTATGAGTAAACATGTTTGTGATGACAATTAGAGATTATAGTTGCTCATGCCATGCTTAAGTAGCTAGGAGTGGATAATGATTTATCTTGGATGTCAACATGCATTAAAATGGTTATGATGTAGTATGTTAGTATGGTATCCTCCTCTGAATGTTTCAAGTGGCTTGACTTGGCACATGTTCACACATGTAGTTGATTCAAAACCAATGCAGCCTTCACGATATTTATGTTCAGGGTGTTTATATCCTACTCATGCTAGTATACAATGTTAATTATTCGCAATGCATGATTATGATCAGTGTCACTCTCTAGTTGATCGCTTCTCAATCTATTTGCTAGCCTTCGCCTGTACTAAGAGGGAATACTGCTTGTGCATCCAAAATCCTTAAACCAAAGTTGTTCCAGATGAGTTCACTATATCTACCTATATGCGGTATTACTCTGTCGTTCCAAGTAAATTTGCATGTGCCACCTCTAATCATTCAAGTAAGCATCTGTTTTGTGTGCCTGTACCACTCATGGAGCGACAGGGGGCGGTCAGTATCTTCCATGCTAAGCGGGTTATTCTCACGATGAGTGTTTATTCACTTGTCATTGCACGAGAGAGGCTGGTAATTGGGATGACCAGTCCTATAATCAAACTAAAGAAAAATATAATAAAACAAACTCCCTGGAAAGTTGATTGTTTGGAGGGCACCCATGAATTCGGCTAGCCATGGCTTGTGTTTGTATGGTGGAGGGGGGGGGTAAACTTTACCTTTCCGCTTGGGAACCGCCGATAATGTGTTTAGCATGGAAGATATTGAAAATCCTCGGTCGTGAAGTTGACAGGAAAAGCACACCTCTCAAAATTGTTTTCATCTCTGATTTAAGCTTTGAGCTCTGGCACCTCTGTAAATCTCTGCTTCCCTCTGCGAAGGGCCTATCTATTTACTTTTATTGTTGAGTCATCACCTTCTCATTTTAAGCACCAATCCTGAGAGCACCTTTGTCATTTTTATGCATTGAGTATAGTTAATGTTGGGTATACCATGAATGGATCTCTTCTACCCTTAATTACAATGTTTTGTCGCTGCTTGAACTTTGGAGGTGCTCTGCATTTATGTTTTGCGGTCTCAGAAAGGGCTAGCGAGATACCATGTTATCATATTATATCATGATTATTTTGACAAATTGTTGGCATTGGAGATATGTTATTATTGCTCGCTAGTTGATTATGCCATTGATATGAGTAAATATAAATTCTAAGTGTTATCATTTGCATGGTTAGTTCATGATCTTTTCTAAAAACCTGTGTGCTATTTAAGCTTATATACGGATACAAGAACAAAAGAGCTCGTAAAAGTTTTTATTTATCACTATTAGTTTGTCAACTGAATTGCTTGAGGGCAAGCAATGAGTTAAGCTTGGGGGAGTTGATACGTCTCCGTCGTATCTACTTTTCCAAACACATTTGCTCTTGTTTTGGACTCTAATTTGCATGATTCGAATGAAACTAACCCGGACTGACGCTGTTTTTAGTAGAACTACCATGGTGTCATTTTTTGTGTAGAAATAAAAGTTCTTGGAATTGGACGAAACTTTCTGGAGGTTTTTTATGGAATATATGAAAAATACTGGAGCAAAAATCCACCGAAGAGGGGCCACATATTACCCACAAGGCAAAAGGGTGTGGCCACCCCCCAAGGCGCGCCCTGTTACCTTACGATATGGAGCCCACAAGCGGCCGTCTGACCTAATTCCAGTGCTATTAATTCCGTTTCCCCGAGAAAAAATAAGAGAAGAAGTTTCATCACGTTTTACGATATGGAGCCACCGCAACCTCCTGTTCTTCATCGGGGGGGCTGATCTGGAGTCCGTTCGGGGCTCCGGGGAGGGGGATTCGTCGCCATCGTCATCATCAACCATCCTCCATCAACAATTCCATGATGCTCACTGTAGGGAGTGAGTAATTCCTTCGTAGGCTTGCTGGACGGTGATGGGTTGGATGAGATTTATCATGTAATCGAGTCAATTTGTTAGGGCTTGATCCCTAGTATCCACTATGTTCTGAGATTGATGTTGCTATGACTTTGCTATGCTTAATGCTTGTCACTAGGGCCCAAGTGCCATGATTTCAGATCTGTACCCTTTATGTTTTCATGAATATATTTGAGTTCTTGATCCTATCTTGCAAGTTGTATGCACCTATTACATGTCATGATTCGCATACCCCAAGGTGACAATAATTGGGATTCTTTCCGGTGATTACCGTAGTTTGAGGAGTTCATGTATTCACTAACTGTTAATGCTTTGTTCCGGTTCTCTATTAAAAGGAGGCCTTAATATCCCTTAGATTTCCTTATGGACCCTGCTGCCACGAGAGGGTAGGACAAAAGATGTCATGCAAGTTCTTATTATAAGCACATATGACTATATACGGAATAGATGCCTACATTACATTGATGAATTGGAGCTATTATGTATCGCTCTAGGTTGTGACTGTTATATGATGAATGTCATCCAACACAATTATCCATCACCGATCCAATGCCTACGCTTTTCTCATATTGATCTTTGCTAAGTTACTACCGTTGCTGCTGTTGTTACAATCACTACAAAACTGCTACTGTATTGTATCCGTTACTGTTGCTACTTTTACTACTGCTATCAAACTATCATACTACTGTGCTACTAAACACTTTGCTGTAGATATTTAGTTCCCCAGGTGTGGTTGAATTGACAACTCAACTTCTAATACTCATAAATATTCTTTGGCTCCCCTTGTGTCGAATCAATAAATTTGGGTGAAATGCTACCCTCGAAGACCGTCGCGATCCCCTATACTTGTGGGTTATTAGCAACGCCTTTCAGCAAATAGCTCTATGGCTTTACTCTGAAACCGGGATGGCCAGAACTTATAATACACCAACTGGCCCATGCAAATGGGGAACAGGTCATGTGCACCCTGGAGTACCTCTTCAGAACCCAAACCATCCCCTTCGATCCACCGTGCACGCGGACAGTAAGGCCTTTCTCCTTCTCGTCCAGCCTCCTTGGACACCCTCGGCTTCTCAACCTCGTCGAGGAACTTCCTGATGTTATCGAGGTTGCAGGACTTGAGCACCCGTACTCTCTCCCCATACTTGAGAACACCGACAAAAATATCAGTGTCGCGGCTGTGACCAAGGTCCAGCTGCCAGTGACATACTTGTAAAGGACATAAGCTACTCCCAGGTTTTGTACCACAAGAGAGAGCAGGTGGTGCGGCCAGAGATGGTTGTCTTCCATGGAGTAGGCGGTGATGGTGTCCTGGCCACCAAGGTGCACCAGCAGGAATGGCGCCCAGAATGCCACAAGTTGTTGGTGCTGGTGCTCCTGGAACTTGCTGCACAAGGACATGTGGCCAAGGATGTATATTGCTATGGAGTCGGCCATCAGGTATGCTAGCCACAGGAGGGTCCTTGCCACTACAGATATATTCCACCGATGCATCCCCGCGAACAAGAGTAGGAACACTTGCAACAGGAAGCTGACAAGAATCAGGGCTTGGACCTCCCAATTGTTCCACAGGCTTAGCACTTGAGCCATCTGTAGCTGGGACCACTGGCTGAATGCACACGAGGATCGTCATGTTACACACTTGCAAATTAGTTGAAGTACATATGTACATGCATTTCCTTAGAATGAAATACACACACAACCACGGAGACAATATTACAGCCAACATGACAATTTGAATTAAACCGGTAAAAATACCCATATATAGTAAAGGAAAATTACATGCATATACTATGATTTTCTACCATGATGGTTGTTATGGAATCTATTTACAACTAAGAGGTTAACTAGTGGGAAAAGAATATTTCTAGTTGTGGCACCCCGGCTCAGAGGAACCGGAACACCCCGTATTCCAGCCCAGAGATCAAGTCTTCTGGAATACGGCACTGCTTAGCATAGAACAGAACAACATCTTTATTACAAATAATATGGGTACAAGGGTTCTGATATTACAAAGGTTATAGGGGCACGATGACACTAGGCCTGCTAAGGTAGCTCTATGCTAGCAGCGGAACAACTCGTAGCAATGGAATAACTTCTAACAGCGGAACAACGACGACGGCGATGAACTCCACTCCGTAGGGACAATGGCTGGGACACAACCTAGCTCGCACACTCGGGATCCTCGACAAGCAATCAATCATGGCATTACCTGCAATCTAGCATGACACGCCAAGTGAGTACTTTGAATGTACACGCAAGCTCACAGCAACCAAAGCAATCAAGATAGATAATAGCATGACATTTACAGGTTAATTATTGATGATGAGCATGATACTACTAGAACCATATGAGAATGAGCATGGCATATACATGTTACTCATCATATGAACATGATCATACTAGCACTAGCATGAGAGGGAGTCGACGTTTAAGGTCTCATGGACCAACTTACTCATCTCGGAGGTTATCTCATAACCACCATAGGTATCAATCTTTCTTACCACCGTGATCATCACATGACCACAAGGAGACCAACTTACTCATGCCGGTGGTTATCGCTTAACCACCAAGGGTTGAATCCGTGATCATCGCATGAGCACAATGAGCTCGATCTTTAACCGTGATCATCGCATGACCACATAAAGATCAAGCAACTTCTTACCACATGGAACCAGGGTTGTTTATTATTCAGGTTATTATAACTGTTGACCCATAGTGTGACCTACTACGAACTACGTCCATAACCGAGGACGTGGCTATCGATAGTTTATACACTCTGCAGAGGTTAGTACACTGTACCCACACTTTGGAACTCATGGCCTCGTGCTCCCATTCGGGTGGACCAACGACGTTCCAACAAAAACAATATATTGCATGACACTCTCCTGGCCAATCCGACAAACTCCCGTCTGGGCTATGCCATGGGTGGCCCCGATGTCAACTCATGACATCCGCCACCTTCGTGGCTGCCACCGTCGTGGCCAAACTAAACGGTCCCAAACGGGGACCTGAGCTCAAAACCAAAACTCGGGCACACAAGGTTATTGCCGCCTACCTGATCAAGGTAGCACGCGCACATAACCTTCCCTCGTTGGAGGCACCGGCGAGAGGCATGACAATAGACCGAAATAGGGCCTCCCCATCTAGGCAAGTGTGGCTGCACTGGTGGCCAACAGATTTGTTCAAGTTCAATTATTAGCAAGATTAACTTGAATAGTGATGAGCTGAGCCATAGCAAAATAACATGATGAAATGCAATATGAGCATGATATCAACATTAGCATAGATGGGCAACATAACCATTTAACATATGAATCTTAACATCAATAATAAATCATTTAGTCCACTGGATGCAAATGAGCATGGCATAGTGATGAACATGGATGCATAAGCATATTCATAGCAAACCATAACATAGGAAACAATTACAAGAATTAAACATAAGAATAATAACATTAGCAAATAATCATCTATCTCAATGAATGCACATGAACATGGCATAAGAAATGAGCACGGATTTACAAGCATATACATAGCATTCACAAAATAATTACAAAAATAAATAATTATTCAAACATTCAAGTGAAAACCATGGCTATTTAAATGCCATCATGCAAGTGGCTGATGTGGCTTACCCGGGGTTGATGGATTTATCGGGAAGAAGTGCGAGGAGCTCGCGGAAAGATTCACCAGAAAAGTTTCTCTCTCGAAGGGGGGTGAATAAATGTCAAGGGCAAACAACATTGTGCAAATGATACCAACGGAACGGGCTCGACGAACAGAGAACGTGGGCTTTTGAATCACCTGAATCGGAGTCACGGTTGAAAAGATATGGCCGTTCGTTCGTTAGGCAGAAAAATAAACAGAATCTGTCCATTTCTGCTCTTAGCGGACGAACGTCCGCAATATAAGGATTTCGGCGCCGGTAGCTGAAAAACAGGAAGCGCATTTCGGCAAATACGCCTTCGCTGCAAGAAAGTGCATTCCTCCCTGAAGCCGCATAGGATTATGCTTTCATAAACAGAAAGCGTATTTTCGGAAGTACGCCTCCACTTAAAATCGCACGGGCCCGTGCGACAGACGCTAACAGGCAGGGCCCACCCCACTTTCTCTCTCTCTCTCCTTCTCACCCCTTCTTCTACCTCCCGATTGGGGCAAAGGCAGAGGAGGCCGAGTGCGGCCGGCGGCCACCCCAGCGTCATCGGCCACCTCCGGCCAAGGTCCGGCCACCGGCGGGCTCGGGAGAAGGTGCCGCGCCCACCTAGGCTAGGCGCGGACGCCGAGGAGGGCCGGAGCGACGATGACTTGGGCTTCGGCATACGTGGCCCTTGGCCGAGCTTGGAGTCGAGCCCATGGGCGTCGTGGGGATGAAAGGAGGGGATGGGAAGGTTCGCCGGGCTCTGGTGGGTCTATTGATGAAGAAAGAAGGGGGAAGGGAGCTCTGGTTGGCTCAAATTTGAGCAGGGTGAGGCGACGGCCATTGCTGCCATGGGAGGCGAGGAGGGACTCCGGCGATGGATTGAGGGGTCGAGGAGGCTTCTAGGAGATAGAGGAGGAGGCTGGTGAGCTCGGAGAGGCTCGGGGATGGCTATATATAGCCGGGCGAGCTCGCGGCTGTGGTGACGCGTAGGCCATGTGCTGGAGCGAGGAGGCCACGCGGAGGGAAGGGGGAAGATGTCCAGAGAGTTCACGAGATGTGGAGGAGCTCGGGGGCACTCGAGAGAGCTCGGGGAAGAGGTGGCTGCTACTTGTAGCTTGCGTTGGTATTTCCCCGAAGAGGAAGGGATGATGCAGCACAGTAGAGATAAGTATTTCCCTCAGTTATGAAACCAAGGTTATTGAACTAGTAGGAGAATCACACAACACCTCGTTAGCAGCACCTGCACACAAACAACAAATCCTTGCACCCAACGCAAATGAGAGGTTGTCAATCTCTCGGTGGTAAATTGCAAGATTAAATTGTATGTGATAGATAGATAGTTTGAAACAAAAATATAAAATAAAATAAATAAAAGAAAATGGCAGCAATATTTTTAGGGTTTTAGTAATATGATTTAGATAGACCCGGGGGCCATAGGTTTCACTAGAGGCTTCTCTCAAGAAAATAACATACGGTGGGTAGACAAATTACTGTTGGGCAATTGATAGAAAAGCAAATAATCATGACGATATCCAAGGCAATGATCATGTATATAGGCATCACGTCCGAGACAAGTAGACCGACTCCTGCCTACATTTACTACTATTACTCCACACATCGACCGCTATCCAGCATGCATCTAGTGTATTAAGTCCATAAAGAACGGAGTAACGCCTTAAGAACGATGACATGATGTAGACAAGATAAACTCACATATGAATAAACCCCATCTTTTTACCCTTAATAGCAATGATACATACGTGGCATGTCCCTTTCTGTCACTGGGATTGAGCAACGCAAGATCGAACCCATTACAAAGCACCTCTCCCCATGGCAAGATAAATCAATCTAGTTGGCCAAATCAAATCAATAGATCGGAGAAGAAATACAAGGCTATAATAATCATGCATAAAAGAGAGCAGAAAAGACTCAAATATTTTCATGGATAATCTGATCATAAACTCACAATTCATCGGATCCCAACAAACACACCGCAAAAAGTGATTACATCGGATAGAACTCCAAGAACATCGAGGAGAACATTGTATTGAAGATCAAATAGAGAGAAGAAGCCATCTAGCTACTGCTTATGGACCCGAAGGTCTGTGGTAAACTACTCACGCATCATCAGAAGGGCAGCAAGGTTGATGTAGAACCCCTCCGTGATCGATTCCCCCTCTGGCAGATTACCGGAGAAGGACCCCAGATGGGATCTCTCTGGAACAGAAACTTGCGGCGGCGGAAAAAGTATTTCGTGGACTCTCTTGAGGGTTTCTGATTTTTCCTGAATTTATAGTGGTGGAATTAGGTCAAACGGAGCAAATGGGGGCCCACGAGGCACCACGGCGCGCCTGCCCCCCCCCCAGGCGCGCCCTGGTGGCTCGTTGCCACCTCCTGGGTCTTCTGGCCCTCTCCCGAAGCTTCTAGTGTTGTATATGTCCAGAAAAAAATCTCCAAAAAGTTTCGTAGCATTTGGACTTCGTTTGATATTGATATTCTATAAAACAAAAATAGGGCAGAAAACAGAACTGGCACTGGGCACTAGGTTAATAGGTTAGTCTCCAAAAATGATATATAATTGCTGTAAATGATTATAAAAACATCCAAGATTGATAATATAACAGCATGGAACAATAAAAAATTATAGATACGTTGGAGACATATCAGGATCCCCAAGTTTAATTCCTGCTCGTCCTCGAGTAGGTAAATGATAAAAATAGAATTTTTGATGTGGAATGCTGCCTAACATATTCATCACATATTCTTTTCTTTTATAGCATGGACATTGGACTTGAATGATTCAAAGCAATAGTCTATAATTTGACATGAAAATATAAATACTCAAGCATGCTAACAAGCAACCATGTCTTTCAAAATATCAATGCTAAAGAAAGTTATCCCTAGCCCATTATGCTCAATCATTGATCCATTCATGAAACACACTCAAATATTAGCTACACACAATGTACAAGTATGACAATAGTGCTCTCTAGTTGGTGCTTTTGTAAGAGAAGATGGAGAGTCAAAGTAAAAATAAAAATTGCATAAAAGTAAATAGATAGGCCCTTCGCAGAGGGAAGCAGAGATATGCTAATGTGCCAGAGCTCAAAGCCGAAATTAAAGAGATAAAAATATTTTGAGAGGCATGCTTTTCCTGTCAACGAAAACGGCTGAGAATTCCCAATATTTTCCATGCTAGACACATCATAGGCGGTTCCCAAACAGAAAGTAAAATTTATTTCCTTTCCACCTTTCTTTCACAATCCATGGCTAGCCGTATCCACGGGTGCCCTCCATACCAACACTTTCCAAGGAATTTTGTTGTTATTAATTTTGATTTCATTGTGGGACTGGGAATCCCTATTACCAACCATCCTCTCGTGCAATGACAAGTGAATAGACACTCATCGTGAGTATAACACACCTAGCATGAAAAATAATGGCCACCCCCTGCCGCTTCATGAGCGGTATGGGCACACAAAGCGGAAAAATTATTTTGAAAATTAGAGTTGGCACACGCAAATTTACTTGGAACGGCATTGAAATACCGCATATAGGTAGATATAGTGGACTCATTTGGCACAACTTGGGTTTAAGGATTTTGGATGCACAAGCAGTATTTCCGCTTAGTACAAATGAAGGCTAGCAAAAGATTGAGAAGCAACCAACCAAAAAATGAAAACGGTCATAAACATGCATTGAACATAACTAACACCGAATAATGCACCATAAGTAGGATATAATTTCATTGCATAACTATTGACTTAACGTGCATGCATAGGGAATCACAAACCTTAACACTAATATTCTTACTAAATCACAATTACTCACTAACATGACTCACATAT
The DNA here is from genome assembly GCA_039707655.1 of Elymus sibiricus. Lineage (NCBI taxonomy): Eukaryota > Viridiplantae > Streptophyta > Magnoliopsida > Poales > Poaceae > Elymus > Elymus sibiricus. The sequence continues at coordinate 961,557 of CM077670.1, read as the reverse complement.
TATCATTTCCATATCGCAAAACTATTGCAAGGAATCACACTCATCATATCCAATGACCTATATGAAAGTTTTTATTTATATCCCTCTTGAATATTCATCACTTTGGGACCAAATTCATATCTTGTGCAAATTACCGTTACTATTATCAACTCTCAAAAAGATATAAGTGAAGCATGAGAGTGCAAATATTTCTTCAAAATTTTAATCTTATCAATTCTAAAAATAATATAAGTGAAGCATGATAATTCATTTCTTCAAAATTTAGCCACCACCGTGCTCAAAAAGATTTAAGTGAAGCACTAGAGCAACTGCCTAGCTCAAAAAATTTAAGTGAAGCACATAGAGTATTCTAACAAATTATGATGAACGTGTGGCTCTCTCAAGATAGGTGTGTTCAGCAAAGATGATTGTGACAAACTAAAAAGCAAACAAAGCAAAGACTCATATAATACATGACGCTCCAAGCAAAACACATATCATGTGACGAATAAAAATATAGCTCCAAGTAAAATTACCGATGGTTGGTAGAAGAAAGAGGGGATGCCTTCCAGGGCATCCCCAAGCTTAGACGCTTGAGTCTTCCTAGAATATTACCTTGGGGTGCCTCGGGCATCCCCAAGCTTAGGCTTTTGCTACTCCTTATTCCTTCATCCATCGTGATCTCACCCAAAACTTGAAAACTTCAATCACACAAAACTCAACAAAACCTTCGTGAGATCCGTTAGTATAACAAAATAAATCACTACTTTAAGTACTGTTGCAAACCCATTCATATTTTATTTTTGCATTATACCTACTGTAATCTAACTTCACCATGGCTTATACCCCCCTATACAATCCATAGATTCATCAAAACAAGCAAGTAGTGCATCAAAAACAGAATCTGTCAAAAACACAACAGTCTGTAGAAATCTATTTAAAAGCCATACTTATGTAACTCCAAATATTCTGAAAAATTAGGACAACGTGGGAAATTCATATACCAATACTGTGTAAAAATTTCAGATTTTTCTGACGCTCCAGTACAGAAACAAAATTCGGGCACTGGACGCAAACTTTCTGTTTTCCAAACAGCATCAATTATACTATCTTTCAATTCATCCCAAAGGCTTTACTTGGCACAAACAGTAATTAAAAACACAAAAACACATTCATAGCAGTAGCATAAATGTGAAAACACATAATAACAGAAAAAAATTATTTTATTCATTGGGTTGCCTCCCAACAAGCGCTATTGTTTTATGCCCCTAGCTAGGCATAATGCATAATTTCAAGTATTGTCATCTTTCTTCTTCTTATCCGAAGGTGCACTTTTATCAAGGAGTTTTTCAAAGGTAATATGAAATATATCATCCATAGAAATTTTAGCATTAGCAAGTTGTCCATCTTTAAATCCCTCTTGATTACCGGCTACAATCCAAGAGTATTGCCTATTGACGCTATTGAAAACTTGTTGGATTATATTCAAAGGAGGAACTTCCTTTTTAATATTCTCATCAATGATGTGGTCATTGCGGAACAAATATCTCAGCAAGTAATCATTATTATAAAGGATCTCATCTATTACCGGTTTTTCACAGCTCATACCATAAAAATCAAAGATTTCTCTAGCTTCTCGCACTATATGATCAAATTCATTCATGAGAACAAGGGTAGCTATTTTCTTAGCTCTAGGATCTTTTATAACCGGTAACTCATAAAACAATCTTTGCAAAGTAGGATGGGTGCGAATAAATCTTCTTTCAAGTTTAAGAACAAGTGCAGAAATAGCATCGGCATAATTATTGGTTTCTTTAAGTATAGGTGCATCATCAAAAGCCAAGGTCCCAATGCAATTAAAGAATTCTTGGATGACATTTTTTCCTATAACATTACCATGTCCCAACACAAAAGTTTTAGCATCAAGATTGATAGAACTTCCCTTTTTAGGAGTTTAACCATCATCGGTTTCCGCCATGCCAAAATCACTCATGAAAACAAGTTTCAAGCAAATGAATATGCAAAACAAGAAAAAGGCAAACGGGGAATATTTTTGTATTTTTGTAAAAATGTTTTAGAAGTGGGGGAGATGAAAATGAGAGGCAAATGGCAAATAAAGTAAATGCAAGGAGATGAGAGTTTGTGCAAAGGTACTTGATAGATGTTGATGATGTCTCCCCGGCAACGGCGCCAGAAATTCTTCCTGCTACTTGTAGCTTGCGTTGGTATTTCCCCAAAGAGGAAGGGATGATGCAGCACAGTAGAGATAAGTATTTCCCTCAGTTATGAAACCAAGGTTATCGAACTAGTAGGAGAATCACACAACACCTCGTTAGCAGCACCTGCACACAAACAACAAATCCTTGCACCCAACGAAAACGAGAGGTTGTCAATCTCTCGGCGGTAAATTGCAAGATTAAATTGTATGTGATAGATAGATAGATTGAAACAAAAATAAAAAATAAAATAAATAAAAGAAAATGGCAGCAATATTTTTAGGGTTTTAGTAATATGATTTAGATAGACCCGGGGGCCATAGGTTTCACTAGAGGCTTCTCTCAAGAAAATAGCATACGGTGGGTAGACAAATTACTGTTGGGCAATTGATAGAAAAGCAAATAATCATGAGGATATCCAAGGCAATGATCATGTATATAGGCATCACGTCCACTACACCACGACACCACACTAGCGACATGCATCTGTTGGCATAACTACACATGGCCGACACTCTTTTTGTCTCAAACTATACCGACACACCGATTGTCAGCGTTATGCAGGCTTTTGACACATTATCTGTCGGCAATGGCTCAATGACCACCAACGTAAAATGTGTCGGCATATACCACCTATACTGATACACTAGATCATTGATGGCGCGCGTTGCTGCGCCCGTACATTTTATCAATAGAATGCTAGGGGTTTGAATAATATATATGATTAATCAAAAGATGATACTCCCTCTTATCCAAATTAACAGATGTTGGTTTAGTACAAATATGGATCGGAGGGAGTAACACTTACAGGATAAACAAAGTAGTTGGATAACATAGTGAATAAACAAAGTAGTAGGATAACATAGTGACACATATATCGACAGATGTAAGCTCAGTCATAGAATGTGTTTGCATACTAATCCATTTTGATACAAGAATAATATAAATATGTGTAAATGAACTCTATTAAAGTTACATATAAAAAAATGAATGGTACAGTATCCAAACTAGACATATACACAATGAAAAATACATAACCATTATCGTCAAATATTGTCAATTAACATAAGGTGGGACAACGCTGCATAACAAATACATTGGAACAACAATACATAGTTCAATTGAAAAATAAAAACTGTCCAAATTATGAACCCCTCAAACTCAAAGAAGGTACCCACCTTATTTATGATGATTATTGTACAGGTCCATTCATTATTTATGATGATTATTGTACATGTCCATTCATTATTTATGATAGTAAGCGTGTTTTTAATCTCTTCACAAGTCAATTGGTGGATACTTCTAAACATAGCTTTACTATGTTAGAAAAGGTAATATAAATTCATCAAACAATAATTGATAATATAAGACATAAATTTAATTCATCAATAATCATTGATAATATAAATTGCAATCTGAAATTTAATTAGGAAATGTATACCAAATTCTTGGTCATATTATTTTTAAGGGCTTGCAAGTTGAGCACAAGAAAAAGACAGCATATTTCAATTAAGTGCGGTGTTAGTATGTTTACTAAATTATAGAGCTGTCCAAAACCATCCAGGCATGGAATTACACAATGATGTTTGTTGATCCAAGAGAACGAAGAAGAAAGACATTGCAATCAAAATTATGCCCGCATTCAGGTTCGTGCACTTTGAATCGAAGTCAAGATGCATAGGATGTTAAACACCATGTAAAGATGACAAGATCAAAAGCTATAATTTAAATGGAAGATAACAGTAAAGCAGGCGCTACAAATTGTTTCCAGGTTTATAACCTTGTACAAGATGTGCCAGTGGTTGTACATTTCTTCTAGGTCCATCTAATCAAAGCAGAAATTCATACTACAAATTATCATATGGGAGATGCAAGCTTTAAATGCAACTGTATGGTGCAGACTTTTCTATATTGTGTCATTTTCATAGTAGAAAATTTTCCGTAATCTACGGCCACATTTAAAGTTAAACTATCCATGCAAATGCCATGATTCTTTTTTTAACGCGTGGTCAATTTTCTTGCCAGGAGGCCCATGGGAAATTTCTTCAAATCCAAGAATTCTGTTCTATTTTGTGTAAAAGAGATCAAAGACCAGTAAGAATAGGGAAAATGTTGAGGGAAATGCACTATCGTATTAACAGAGATCATATTATGTACCAAGTATCAACATCATTCCCACATCACCGATCCGCCTATGCGCACATATTTATATATCTACTAAAAGGATAAATAATACAGGTCTAAGAAATCAGTCCTACCCAGGTGGAGGTTGTATATAAGAGGTAACTGGATGCCAATTGTTGGGGATATTCCCCACGGTTTGACCCGGCCAGGAGGAATGACCCGGCCCACCATTTGGCGGATCGTAAGGTCCTCCTGTTTACCGGGTCGACCTGGACGACAAGGCCTGATGCCCAGTGTGCACCCCGGCGGAAGGCGGCTCATGGAGAGGCCTGGAGGGCCGGCTCATAGAGAAGGCCCAAGAAGAGGAAGAATTCCCTCACAAGAGAAGCAAGACCCGGATTAGGATTCAAGAGAGACTAGTCCTAATCCTAGTCCTAGTAGGACTCTACATGTAAGCCTACCCCTTCAACTTATATAAGCAGGGGCAAGGCACCCCAAGAGAGGGAGGTCAAGTCATTACAGATAGACATATTAGAAACCCTCGAGACTAGAGGTAGCGATTCCGCACCCTTGTAATCGAGATCATCATCATCATCAATACACACAAAGCAGGACGTAGGCTTTTACCTCCATCGGAGGGAACGAACCTGGGTAAAACTCGCGTCTCTCGATTCCGACCAACCCCATTCAAGCCGCCACCTAGTTGCGATGGCCTCACACCTAAGTTCTCGCACGAGAACATCTGTCGTGACAAAACCACGACACCAATGGTTTGGATGTGAGTCAACGTAGGCGGGGTCAGTTTTTGTGAAGATTGTTTTTCTTAAGAAACCGTTAGCATGTGGAGTCCTATGCTCTTAGTATATACGATCAACACCTTTAAGAAGACATATAATGTTCCTTCCAGTCCAAGCTATCAAAGCAGGCGCGATTCTGTGGGCAATTAAATGTCCCAAGAAAGTGGCGGGTACATTTGCTGAAGTAGATCTGGCTTGTTAAATCATTTGTTTTTTAGTATTACATATTACCATACATGTACGTGTGTGCCCAAAAAGCATGCACGGTTCTACAATTAAGAAGATGTTTTTGCCATATATTGCTTATGATTCCTATAGAATGGTAAACAGGGTGTCTTATATTCCAGGGTCCCAGTAATATGCCAAAAACAAGGGTAGGAGTGACTCCATAGTAATTACATTAGAATGAAGACATAGAAAAAACAAAAATTAATCCCAAACCGCAACATATCATACATATCAACACGCCAAGCCTTGACATCGTCTATATGTGTGTATGGAAAACAAAAATTGGAAGAAAAGATGCAGGAATCTGAATAGCTGACTGAACATTTGACAACTGAAGAATATAAGAGATGGCAGGGATGTAAGACCCTGGGCATGTCTATATTTTTTATACTACTGTGATAAATATATGTAGCACAAGCACAAAACGCCGTGACACAAACCCATGAACCTGAGAAACTTGATTAACTAACAGAAGGACTGTCCTTACCATGCAAAAAAACACTGCCCCTAAACCAAAAACAAAAAGGGAAATAAGCAGTGACACTCAGTTGGCAGTTCTCACCGAAGATAGTGTCGACGGGGTTCGTGGCGGCCTGGTTCATGGTCGCGTCACCGATGAAACGTGGCGTTAGTGAAGGCGATGCAGGACGGCCTGGTCAGGTTGTCCGGGGTGGTTGGTGGTGACCTCCGTGGCGGCCAAGATCCTGATCCTTGGCGAGGTGGTTGCGGCGTGGATCTGGCCGCCGCCATGGCCGGCACCTGGTCGATCTCCCTCTTCTATTTTCTTCTGATGAGGTCAGGAGGAGAGAGTGGGATACGAGGTCAACGACTTTGGGGAGAGGATAGGGCCGGAGGCCAGCGGCGAGGTGGCTTGAGAGTGTGTGATGGGAGGGGTAGCATGGACAGCGGCGGCGGCGGCGACGTACCTGGTTTCTCGAGAGTAGTCGCCCGCCCTTTTCGACTCGATGTGTAAATTTCTTCGAGATCTTTGTGGGGCGGCTAGGCCCAATGAACCAGAGTGCTCGGAAAATGCCACCGGAGTAGCTGCCCATCGGATAGCTAGCCCACTTAGTGAAAAAATGTGGGATAAAACAGCATCCAACGGCCAGAAATGATCATGACTCAAGATCTGACGGATGAAATGACTGGGGGCGTGAGAAAGCTGGGATTAGGCTCGGTTTTACTGTCCTAAATTATGTGTCGGCAGTTCGGCTGGGCAGAAAAAGTGTCGGCGTTTCTTAGACCTGGCCCATCAATTTCTATCCCCGCGCCCACACCGAAAATATCAAGCGGCGAGAGCCCCGCGCGGGCGAGGCCCAAAATTCAGATATTTTGTAAGTCCCTCCCCAATAACCCAAACCCACCGTCCACCTCTGACGCCACACACAAACCTAACCAAAATCCCCACCTAGACCAAGCCGCCGCCGCCACCAGGCACCACCACCGTCCTCTTGGCCGATTCGGTCGCGCCGCTGTCCCTCCCACCCCCGGTGGCGCCTCCAGAAGCTCCCGTCCAGCTGCGCCTCCCCGCCGTCCGCAGTCCGAGGTGCCGCCCGGCTGTCCGCTCACCTAGCGCGCGGCCGCCGCCCGCTGGTTCCCTGGCGTCGCCCCTAACCTGCCGGTTGATTTGCTCGCGCCGCCGCGTCCTTCAACCCCGATCTGCCTCGCGACGCCACCTCCCCAGACTACGACCTGCCTCGCGCCACCACCTTTCCAGACTACGACCTGCCTCGCGTCGTGACGGCCTCTGGCCCCGACCTGCCTCCCGCCACCACGGCCTCCGAGGGGACGTACTGCCCGATCTGTGGGGCCGCCCCACAGGCTGCAGCGGAGGAGACTCTCCGCTGTCCCTCTTCCACCACAGGCAGCGTCTCCCCCACCCTCTCTGTCCTACCCTGTTTCCAGATTTGGCTGCTGCAGGTAAGATTCTTTTCATTTTTCCCTTCAAAAGTGTGATTGCCCATTAGATCTATCTAGGCTGAACAAGTTTATGTCTAAACTGTCATATTTATTCACAGATTTTGTCTGCTTGCTTCAAAATTGAAATGTGGCTTTTGCTTGCTGATAATTTCAGTTATGGTGTGGCTACCTATTACTCAAGATGACTTCATATCATATCATCAATTTCAGGAACCTTATCTCATCTATCGTTGATTTCAGAACAGATTTTTGGCATTGTAGCTTCAAGGGACATGTATGTTGCCTATACTTTTGCCTACTGAGCACACAAAACAAATGTGTTATCAGTATATTTAAGTGAAACAACATGCTCCCATTTTTGGTCAATCGGTGGATCTGACTAATACATAATTACATATATATGTGTGAGATATTATTCATGTGTCATTTTTCGTAATTCGAGTAAGCTGAAACTGATGGTCTCAGGTGGTTTGTGTATTAATTTTGATCAGAACCTGCATCTACAAATACTGAGTAGAGGGTTGCCTTTTGTGCAGGAATTTGCAGCAGGTCTGATCCCTTGCCTGTGCTCTCCGCTTGTCCTCATTCCTTAGACCTTCCCTTCGCTTGTCACCATACATTATTCAGAGCGGTGTCAAGATGCATCTCCTCTGCATAGATGATGGGCAGAGGGCCTAAGCTCTAGGTGAGCTCCTCCACCAAGCAAGTGTTGTATATTGTACGATGTTTTCATTGTTAATGTCTGCAATCTAATGCCTTGCTCTGCTATTTTAATTTTTAATCTCAACATTTCCAATTTTATCAGTTGGAGATTACTTGAATGATTCAGTTTTGGGGGAAGAAAGCGAGGTATAGTCGAGAATGTATGGTCTGCATCGTGTATAACTGAAATATGTGTAGTTTCCTAATATAAAAACATGCATGTTTACATATTTGTCTTTCTTTTAGCATTGCTGAATGCATGAAAAATATTCACATGGCCACACATGGCCCAAAGTTAAAAAACTAGGAATTGGGTTTTCATTTCTCTTAGAACTGTTAATGTTCATCCTGTTGTCGTTTCTTCTGAAGTTTAGAAAATTCTTTCTACTTAATAGTTCACTCATTTTACTATTGTCAGCATAATCCATGGATTTGCATTGCAAGAGATTTCTAAAGATCTATTTTTTTGGCGATTCCTATGTATTTCTGGGTGTGCATCATTACACGGAAGACAAGCTTTCGGTGTCCATCTGTATGTGTCAGGAAAGGTGAATCTCAGAGATTTATGTTGTAGACTGGTGGCATGATGCTACAACCAGAGTTCAAGGGTAAAACACATGCAACTCCCCTGCATGACTTGATTTCTTTTTCTATTGTTAGAGTATTGCTATATGTTTAGTATTCAACTAAAAGTTGTGTTTTGGAGTTTGGATTCCATGCCTCAAACTAGTTCCAAGATAAGGATTTGACACAGTTTTACATGTAGACACAAACTTACTGTTTAACTGAAAGTGTCTGTATTTTTTTTAAAGGATTCAAAGTATTGTTCACACTACTAAGCCTTCACATTTTACTGATCTTTACAATGAAAAATTGAGTGTTTGTTTCTGTATATTATATATGCTATGCCTTTTTTTTGGTAACTTGTATACTCTGTTCCTGCAACTCATCAGCGTCATTCTAAAAGATGGTATGGGTCCTAGACTTTGGTTATTAGTGAGTTCTGACATTTTTATAGGAATCCATTGTGTGATATGATAGGTGTTATCCTGACTTTGGTTTATCTTGCAATAAGGCTATCTTTTTAACCAAACTGTTGCATAATTACGTACAATCTTTTCTGAGATTATTGGCTTTATTTTTTAGATCTCTTAGTAGAGAAGAAATGCCTCCTTATATGCTTTATATTTCAGTTCTTATAGTGCAGAAAAAAGACATGCATAGTTTTAATTGGAGAGGCCGTGCAATCAAGTATTTGTTTACCTTCCTTTTAACCAAGCCAATATGTTGTACATCTTTTGTTTCTTAGACCTTTGGACTCAAAGACAACTCACAAATTTGAAAAGTTCTACTATTTCTAAGATGGCTGAAACATATTAGTTCTTTTGCAGGGACATGGTAGAAAGTAGAAAATCCACAAGTTGATGGAAGATGTTCTCGTGATCGCTTTTGTTCAGAACATGGTTGACACATTTTGTCATATGGAAGTTGATGTTGGCTTGGCTGCTTTGTACCTAGGATATTAGCAAAAAGAAGGGCACAAACGTATATGGTATGCAAGTGGGAATTTCCCCTCTAATTTTCTATTAAAGGCAACCATCTATACCTGTTTAATTTACCTAGGTGCCATTAGGCGACGATTTTTGCTCTTGTTAGGCAATATTCACACATCCAGAATTTATTAACATGAATTTTTGAAAGTTACATGTCGTTATGATAGCCACATAGTTGTACTAGAAAAGGGAAAAAAAATCAAATGATATTTCCTTAGAAAAACGAATAGAGGGCAAAATGGCATGCTATACTCTCAGTCTGTTGGCGATCACAATCACTGAGAATCTATTGTTCTTGCCTATACTAATGGATGTGAATATTTATACTAGGTCTGTGAATATTAATGCTAGGTCTTTGAATAGTTTAGTCGCCTGTAGATAGATGAACTGAGAGCATTTAGTACTTGAATGGACTATAGATGAATCGAGAGCACGTAGTAAATGTAGGCATGATTTTTTCTAGAGTTATGTGCAGATAATCCTAGCAACTACTCATTGTAGACAACTCATAAATTTGAACATATTCTCATTTCTATGATTCTCAAACATATGAGTTCTTTTTCAGGGACAAATGGCAGAAAGTAAGCCCACAAGATGATCTAAGGTGTTCTGGTGATCACTTTTGTTCATAACATGGTCGACACATTTTGGTCATATGGAAGTTGATGTTGACTTGGTGATCAAAGACTTGGTCCCTTCCATTCTATTTTGTAGTAGTCAAGTGAATGAACAAATTGGTTTCTTAGGAAATTGGCCTTCATATTTTGTAATAGGCCACATCCTATATGTCAGACTTGTGTATTTCCTAATTGGTTGTAGATAACTTGAGTGAAGAAAATTAATGGATCTTCTATATATGTTCAATGAATGCACTGAGCAATGGTATCTTGTGATGAGTTGAATAGTATTATGCATCATGTACTTAACATGAATTGAATATTATGAAGTTAATTTTATATTAATACATGGTGCATTTTCATGTGTGCTGAGATGTAGAACCCTGGCAACAAGTGTGTCGGCAGAAGTATTGGGCGTCACACAGTCTGTTGGCATAGCTCAGTGTCAGATGAACTGTCGGCATAGCTATGGACGTCGCAATATCTGTCGGCATACCCCATTGTCAGATGATCTGTCGGTATAACACTGTCTGTCATTGTAGAAATGTTTGTCGCCACAGACCTCACCTACTGTGTCATACTATCTGTCGGCATAGATTTATCTGTCGGCGAAGACCTTTCCCGGCAGGACTATAGGCGACAGCTCCTTTCTGTCGGCAAAGGTCTTTGCCGACACTAAATGTGTCACCTTAGGTGACCTATGCCGACAGATTGTTTGACGCAGTTTTGAGTGTCGTGGTGTAGTGGTCCGAGACAAGTAGACCAACTCCTGCCTGCATCTACTACTATTACTCCACACATCGACCGCTATCCAGCATGCATCTAGTGTATTAAGTCCATAAAGAACGGAGTAACGCCTTAAGAACGATGACATGATGTAGACAAGATAAACTCACGTATGAATAAGCCCCATCTTTTTACCCTTAATAGCAACGATACATACGTGTCATGTCCCTTTCTGTCATTGGGATTGAGCAACGCAAGATCGAACCCATTACAAAGCACCTCTCCCCATGGCAAGATAAATCAATCTAGTTGGCCAAACCAAATCAATAGATCGGAGAAGAAATACGAGGCTATAATAATCATGCATAAAAGAGATTAGAAAACACTCAAATATTTTCATGGATAATCTGATCATAAACTCACAATTCATCGGATCCCAACAAACACACCGCAAAAAGTGATTACATCGGATATAACTCCAAGAACATCGAGGAGAACATTGTATTGAAGATCAAATAGAGAGAAGAAGCCATCTAGCTACTGCCTATGGACCCGAAGGTCTGTGGTAAACTACTCACGCATCATCGGAAGGGCAGCAAGGTTGATGTAGAACCCCTCCGTGATCGATTCCCCCTCCGGCAGATTACCGGAGAAGGACCCCAGATGGGATCTCTCTGGAACAGAAACTTGCGGCGGCGGAAAAAGTATTTCGTGGACTCTCTTGAGGGTTTCTGATTTTTCCTGAATTTATAGAGGTGGAATTCGGTCAAACGGAGCAAAGGGGGCCCACGAGGCACCAGGTCGCGCCTGCCCCCCCCCCAGGCGTGCCCTGGTGGCTCGTAGCCACCTCCTGGGTCTTTTGGCCCTCTCCCGAAGCTTCCAGTGTTGTATATGTCCAGAAAAAAATCTCCAAAAAGTTTCGTGGCATTTGGACTTCGTTTGATATTGTTATTCTATAAAACAAAAACAGGGCAAAAAACAGCAACTGGCACTGGGCACTAGGTTAATAGGTTAGTCTCCAAAAATGATATATAATTGCTGTAAATGATTATAAAAACATCCAAGATTGATAATATAACAGCATGGAACAATAAAAAATTATAGATACGTTGGAGACGTATCAGTGGCCGACCGGCCATGGTGGCGGGGACGACGTACAGTGCGCGGCGAGGCTGCCGTGGCGTGTCGGGGAGGAAAGAGGAGGGGAGAGGGCTCTGGGGAGGGTGCATGGCTGCCACGGAGCCCTTGGACACGTTGGGACACGCGGGAACGGACGGAGAGGAGAGGTCCGAGGGGAAACGACACGCAGAGCCCGTCCATGGCATGCCAACAACGCGGTCTCTGCTGGCATCGCGCGCTCTGGCCCACTAATGGCTGAGAGGTCATGTCTATTGGGGTCCACACAGCTCAAAGATAAGAGATCAACAACTGGGATAGATTGGGTGGCTCTGGATGATGAGCTGGGTGCAGAAAGCTACATTGGCATCAAGGTGCTTGTAATGCACTGGGGAAGATTGGCCTGGTGAAAGATGCTGAGATTTGGCTGGGGGAGGGTGTTCACTAAGATGACCATTATGGAAAAGTCTCAGCTCAAATGGAGGTGTCTAGCTAGCACTTCCTTTGCAAAGTGCCCCACTGGACAGAAAATGAAAATGGAAGCTGTGCTCAAATGGCTTGATGGATTGAGCTGAAATTTGGTGGAAAGTGATTAGTTGGGCATATGGAGGCACTGTAAAAATTTCATACCATTTGGATAAATACAAATGGTACTTCCTTCACAATACTTCCCACTGGACAGAAACTTGGGGAAATTCTTGAGAGAAATTGGCTAAATGAAATGAGCTCAAATTTTGTGGAGACAAGTAATATAGGTGGTAGAAGGTTCTGGTAAAATTTCAGAAATTATGAAGCAATATAAATTATAGTTGCTTCACAACCTAAAAATATGTCCAGAAACAAGATGGGGATCGTGTGCTCACCATGAGCATGGAATCTTGAATATTTTTACATATCCAAGGTTCATATGAGTCAAAGGATTTATGAGTTGTGGGAATTTTGGGGAAGACAGAAATATAGTTTGCTTCACAACCTAGGGCAAACAGGATTATTCCTTTAATAGAAAAAAGGAATATTTCAAAGAAAAAGAATTTGGGGTTGGGCTAGGATGGAAATGACATGGTCTTGGGAAGGATTTGAGAGTGATGAACCACTTGGGAGAGGAAAGAGATATGATCTACCTAGGTTTCAAGACCACAGAGCCAATCCAAAAGAAAATCAAATCAAAATCCAAAGAAATCCAAAAGAAAAAGAAAGGGCCAAAATTTGGGGTGTCACACTAGTTAATCAATTGCTGGTGTACATACTAATTAATTCCATAGCAACAATAGAACTAATCACATGTGAGTCACTTGCGCTGACTGATGTGCTTGGCTAGTAATTTTCCTACAACGCTTCACCCAAGTATATATGTTGTACGTACAACTATATGTTTGTAGATGAACAAAATAATCTACTACTAGTATGTTTAAGCTTATTTTTGATACAATAAAGGCATGCAAAGGTAACACGGTTAGCTCTTTTGTAGGGCACATAATTTGCAGAAGAGGTAGATCTTGAAAGTGTATGAGAGATTCACCTTAATGGAAGAAGACATGAGCGAGGCTTAACTCCCCTGCAGGCTGCAGCAATCAGATGTAGAAGGACCCTTAATCCTAATAATTATCCCATCAGACAAAGATGGAGCAACAGTTAATCTAGGATGCTTTGGTTGATAAGCAACAACTTGATCATCTGGGGACCAATATGTTATGTATCAAAGGCTGTACGTTGAGGGATCTGGTTCCTTGCCTAGTCCATAAGCCTTCCTATTTGCTTGCTTGAGGGGTGTCGTGCGTACGACCATCTATGGGGCCATCTAGCCCCTTTGCAGTTCGACTAGGGGGAATGCGCAAGCACAAAGAGCAGAATCAGCAGAGACGCAAAGAGTTTACCCAGGTTCGGGCCACCGTGAGGTGTAAAACCCTACTCCTGCTTTAGTTGTATTGGATGTGTATGAGCACAAGTACAAGGAGCACTTCTTGCCGACAAGGTGGGGAAGAGCAGCTACGCATGCAAGTTGTGCCAAGAGTCCCCCTCTGTAATCGTTGCCCTGGCCCTCCTTTTATAGCTCAAGGGGTCACCACAGTGGCAAAACAGTCATTACATACTAATTAGACAGCAAACAGTGCTATCATACCTAACTCTGTCAGTTTAGGACAAAAGCATTAAATGCGTCGTTAGGTGTCATGTGGGGGAGGAGCCCCGGCAAGGTTTCTGCACCGCTCGTCCAGCTACCTCATATTATCTTGACACGCCTCTTGGACGGGTGTCATTAAAGTTAAATCTCCTTCCAGCAGGCTGACACGTGCCCCGACAAACCTCACCAAACCGTCTGCGAGCTCGACACCTCATTGATTAGTGACTAGCTGCACTTGCCGGCATGGAGCTTGCCGGGCCTTCACCTTGCCGGCTCAGCCTTGCCGGCAAGGATTGCCTTTTGCCTTCAACACTTGCTAAATGTCTTCGGTGTTGATCCTGATGCTTCTCTACGGTTTTGCAACCACTTTGGATATTTAGCCTTGGTGATCTCCGGCAAGCTCTGGCCTCCAGTTATGCTACCACTGTCTGTGCATAAGTCAGCTTATAAAAGCACCTATGTTTTTATACACCGACAGGAGCCCTCGGGCCTGGGCCACACGCGCGTCCGAAGCGTCGTTGGGCTAGGCCCAAACAATGCGCAGACATGTGGTGAGAAATTACCGCCGCAAGATCCTGTGATGATGATTTTCTTCAAGCACGCCTGCGCCGCGCATTAAATGCGGTTGCAGGAGTGGTGGACTGTAGCGGGGATTTCGCGGTAGTGCGCCTGCAAAAGCGCGCCCACGTCACGCAGTGAAGAGCTTGCCCCCTCGCACCTTCCCCATAAAAAGGCAACCGTGAGGAGGCGCTGCTCATTCACCCTCACTCCCCTTCTGCCTCATTTTCCTCCTCTCACCAGAACCATTTCCTCCGCCGCCGCCATCGATTCGCATCTCAGCTCAGACCTTTTCCCTTCTCCCCAAGCCCTCATGGCGCCCAAGAGAGCCAACACAGGGGGAAAGAAGCCCGCCAAGCCGGTCGATCCCAAGGCAGAGAAGAAGAAAAGGGAACTGGAGGAACTGGAGAAGCAGCGGAGAGAGAACGTGGTCTTCTCATCGTCGGCCATGGATGGCAACACTTTGATTGAGAGGTACGCCTACATGTGGGGAAGAGACACCAAGGATCACAAGGCTCCGGTGGTGCTTCCTGAAGGTGACAAGGTTCCGTCAGATTCATATCCATTCTTCTGCGCTTATTTTTATTGCGGACTGGTTCCTCCGTTCTCGGATTTCTTCAGCGCAATGATGTATGATTTTGGGTTTCGACTGCTGGATTTGACTCCCAACGCAATGACATGCATAGCAATCTTCGCCCATTTGTGCGAAAATTTTGTTGGAGTTGCTCCCAATGTAGATCTGTTCCGCCACTTCTTCATTCCCCGCATCGAAGACAAGTCTCTCTCTGGTAGTGTGCCATGGATCCCCAGGGCCAAGAACAAGGGCCAATATCTTGCCGGGCAACTTCACCTCAAATGGGAGGAATGGAGAGCAGAGTGGTGCTAGATTCAAGAGAAAGATTTTCCCGAATTCTGCTTGCCGCGTAGGAAAAGAGTTGAGCGCGGCGATGATTGGGGCAAATTGGGTGCCAGTGACGAGAAACTTCGCCCGACATTGAACAGGATTGCTCGTCTCAAGGCCGCCAAGTTGACTATAGAGATGGTTGGTGCTGACTTCCTTCGGCGACGCATTTCGCTGCTGCAGAAGAGAGAAAGGTTTGCTTGGGACTACCAGGGTGCCGCTGATATTATGCGGTTGTATCCTGGGCTCGGCAACAACTTGACGGTTCTGGAGCATGCCTGCCTTTGCGAGCAATTGTTCAGGAAGAGCGGCACGTTTCACTTGCCGAATGGAGTCATCCCGCTGCACATTAACTCAGCCAAGGATTCCATTTTGGCAATGATGCTAGAGTGCAATGCTCAAGGAGTTGAACCCCGCTGGCCAATGCCTACTCTGGAAAACGAGATGGAATGGGCTTCCAACTTGTAAGAGAAAGCCACCCGGAAAGAGAGAGATCTCATTCAGGCCACCAAGGAAGAAGAACTGGCTTACATCGCTAGCATAGCCGTAGAAGCCAGAAGAGTTAATGCAGCTGGTGGTTCTAGCGCCGCAGCAACTGAGGATGATGACGAAGAACATCCCGATGAAGAAGTTGCCGAGGATCATCAAGAAGAGCTTGCCGGGAACGAGGTTGCTGGGACCGAGGTTGTCGGAGAGCCCGAAGAAGAGGAAGGCCCTCAAGCCCCAAAGAGGAAACGCCATCTTTGAAGGGCGGCCAGCCAGGAACCGGTACGTGTAGTTGAGGCGCAATCCTGCTACTTGTAGCTTGCGTTGGTATTATCCCCGAAGAGGAAGGGATGATGCAGCACAGTAGAGATAAGTATTTCCCTCAGTTATGAAACCAAGGTTATCGAACCAGTAGGAGAATCACGCAACACCTTGTTAGCATCACCTGCACACAAACAACAAATCCTTGCACCCAACGCAAACGAGAGGTTGTCAATCTCTCGGCGGTAAATTGCAAGATTAAATTGTATATGATAGATGGATAGATTGAAACAAAAATACAAAATAAAGTAAATAAAAGAAAATGGCAGCAATATTTTTAGGGTTTTAGTAATATGATTTTGATAGACCCGGGGGGCATAGATTTCACTAGAGGCTTCTCTCAAGAAAATAACATACAGTGGGTAGACAAATTACTGTTGGGCAATTGATAGAAAAGCAAATAATCATGAAGATATCCAAGGCAATGATCATGTATATAGGCATCATGTCCAAAATAAGTAGACCTACTCCTGCCTGCATCTACTACTATTACTCCACACATCGACCGCTATTCAGCATGCATCTAGTGTATTAAGTCCATAAGAACGGAGTAATGCCTTAAGAACGATGACATGATGTAGACAAGATAAACTCATGTATGAATACACCCATCCTTTTACCCTTAGTAGCAATGATACATACGTGTGATGTCCCTTTCTGTCACTGGGATTGAGCACCGCAAGATAGAACCCACTACAAAGCACCTCTTCCCATGGCAAGATCAATCAACTCAGTTAGCCAAACCAAATCAATAGATCGGAGAAGAAATACGAGGCTATAATAATCATGCATAAAAGAGTGCAGCAAAGACTCAAATAATTTCATGGATAATCTGATCATAAACTCACAATTCATCGGATCCCAACAAACACACCGCAAAAAGTGATTACATCGGATAGAACTCCAAGAACATCGAGGAGAACATTGTATTGAAGATCAAAAAGAGAGAAGAAGCCATCTAGCTACTGCCTATGGACCCGAAGGTCTATGGTAAACTACTCACGCATCATCGGAAGGGCAGCAAGGTTGATGTAGAACCCCTCCGTGATCGATTCCCCCTCCGGCAGATCACCGGAGAAGGACCCCAGATGGGATCTCTCTGGAACAGAAACTTGCGGTGGTGGAAAAAGTATTTCGTGGACTCTCCTGAGGGTTTCTGATTTTTCTGGAATTTATAGTGCTGGAATTAGGTCAAATGGAGCTGGGTGGGCCCCACGAGGTACCAGGGCGCGCCACCCCCCTGGGGCGCACCCTGGTGCCTCGTGGCCCACTCCTTCATCTTTTGGCCCTCTCCCGAAGCTTCTAGTGTTTATCTTGTCCAATAAAAAATCTCCAAAAAGTATCGTGGCATTTGGACTTCGTTTGGTATTGATTTTCTGTAAAACAAAAACAGGGCAGAAAACAGCAACTGGCACTGGGCACTAGGTTAATAGGTTAGTCTCCAAAAATGATATATAATTGCTGTAAATGATTATAAAAACATCCAAGATTGATAATATAACAGCATGGAACAATCAAAAATTATAGATACGTTGGAGACGTATCAGCATACCGAAGCTTAATTCCTGCTCGTCCTCGAGTAGGTAAATGATAAAAACCGAATTTTTGATGTGGAATGCTGCCTAACATATTCATCACATATTCTTTTCTTTTATAGCATGGACATTGGACTTGAATGATTCAAAGCAATAGTCTATAATTTGACATGAAGATATAAATACTCAAGCATGCAAACAAGCAACCATGTCTTTCAAAATATCAACGCTAAAGAAAGTTGTCCCTAGCCCATTATGCTCAATCATTGATCCATTCATGAAACACACTCAAATATTAGCTACATCCAATGCACAAGTATGACAATAGTGCTCTCTAGTTGGTGCTTTTGTAAGAGAAGATGGAGACTCAAAAAAAATTGCATAAAAATAAATAGATTGGCCCTTCGCAGAGGGAAGCAGAGATTTGTCAAATGTGCCAGAGCTCAAAGCTGAAATTAAAGAGATAAAAATATTTTGAGAGGCATGCTTTTCCCGTCAACGAAAACGACCGAGAATTCCCAATATTTTCATGCTAGACACATCATAGGTGGTTCCCAAATAGAAAGTAAAGTTTATTTCCTTTCCACCATTCTTTCACAATCCATGGCTAGCCGTATCCACGGGTGCCCTCCATACCAACACTTTCCAAGGAATTTTGTTGTTATTAATTTGATTTCATGTGGGACTAGGCATCCTTATTATCAACGATTCTCTTGTGAAATGACAAGTGAATAAACACTCATCGTGAGAATAACACACCTAGCATGGAAAATAATGGCCACCCCCTGCCGCTTCATGAGCGGTACGGGCACACAAAACGGAAAATTATTTTGAAAATTAGAGTTGGCACACGCAAATTTACTTGGAACGGCATTGAAATACCGCATATAGGTAGATATAGTGGACTCATTTGGCACACTTAGTACAAATGAAGGCTAGCAAAAGATTGAGAAGCAACCAACCAAAAAAACGAAAACGGTCATAAACATGCTTTGAACACAACTAACACCGAATAATGCACCATAAGTAGGATATAATTTCATTGCATAACTATTGACTTAACGTGCATGCATAGGGAATCACAAACCTTAACACTAATATTCTTACTAAATCACAATTACTCACTAACATGACTCACATATTATCATTTCCATATCGCAAAACTATTGCAAGGAATCACACTTATCATATCCAATGATCTATATGAAAGTTTTTATTTATATCCCTCTTGAATATTCATCACTTTGGGACCAACTTCATATCTTGTGCAAATTACCGTTACTATCATCAACTCTCAAAAAGATTTAAGTGAAGCATGAGAGTGCAAATATTTCTTCAAAATTTCAATCTTATCAATTCTCAAAATAATATAAGTGAAGCATGAGAATTCATTTCTTCAAAATTTTAATCTTGTCAATTCTCAAAATAATATAAGTGAAGCATGAGAATTCATTTCTTCAAAATTTTAATCAACTCTCAAAATAATATAAGTGAAGCATGAGAGTTTATTTCTTCAAAATTTAGCCACCACCGTGCTCAAAAAGATTTAAGTGAAGCACTAGAGCAGCTGCCTAGCTCAAAAAATTTAAGTGAAGCATATAGAGTATTCTAACAAATGATGATAAACGTGTGGCTCTCTCAAGATAGTTGTGTTCAGCAAAGATGATTGTGACAAACTAAAAAGCAAACAAAGCAGAGACTCATATAATACAAGACGCTCCAAGCAAAACTCATATCATGTGACGAATAAAAATATAGCTCCAAGTAAAATTACCGATGGTTGGTAGAAGAAAGAGGGGATGCCTTCCGGGGCATCCCCAAGCTTAGACGCTTGAGTCTTCCTTGAATATTACCTTGGGGTGCCTCGGGCATCCCCAAGCTTAGGCTTTTACTACTCCTTATTCCTTCATCCATCGTGATCTCACCCAAAACTTGAAAACTTCAATCACACAAAACTCAACAAAACCTTCGTGAGATCTGTTAGTATAACAAAATAAATCACTACTATAAGTACTGTTGCAAACCCATTCATATTTTATTTTTGCATTATACCTAGTATACTCTAACTTCACCATGGCTTATACCCCCCGATACAATCCATAGATTCATCAAAACAAGCAAGTAGTGCATCAAAAACAGAATCTGTCAAAAACAGAACATTCTGTAGTAATCTATTTAATACCCATACTTATGTAACTCTAAAAATTTGGAAAAATTAGGACAACGTGGGAAATTCATATACAAATACTGTGTAAAAAGTTCAGATTTTTCTGACACTGCAGTACAGAAACAAAATTCGGGCACTGGACGCAAAACTTTCCGTTTTCCAAACAGCATCAATTATATTATCTTCCAAATCATCCTAAAGGCTTTACTTGGCACAAACACTAATTAAAAACACAAAAACACAATCATGCCAGTAAATTATACATGAAAACCTAAAATAACAGAAAAAATTTATTTTATTCATTGGGTTGTCTCCCAACAAGCTCTTTCTTTATAGCCATTAAGATAGGCTTGAGATTTCAATGATGCTCACATGTAAGATAGTAATTGAAACACGAAGAGAGCATCACAAAACATGTGAAAGTCTAACATACTTCCTATTCATAGGAATTTTATAAGCAAACAAATTATCAAGACAAGCAATTTCTAGCATATGCAAAGGAGAAGAATAAAACATTGATGATTTCAACATAACGAGAGGTAATTTAGTAACATGAAGATTTCTACAACCATATTTTCCTCTCTCATAATAATTACATGTAGGACCATAATCAAATTCAACAATATAGCTATCATATAAAATATTCTCATCATGATCCACATGCATAAATTTTTTATTATCTTCCAAAATAGTGGGATTATCATCAACGAAAGTTATGACCTCTCCAAACCCACTTTTATCAAAATTTTCATAAGATTGATAATTCTCCAAAGTAGTGGGATCATTATTACCTAAAGTTGATGCTCTTCCAAACCCACTTTTAATAGTGTTGAAAATTTTATTATCAATAATATATTCATCATGAGGCTTAAATAAATTTTCAAGATCATAAAAAGCATTATCACCCCAATCATGATCATTGCAATAAGTAGTGGACATGACAAAATTATCATCCCCAAGCTTGTGGTTTTGCATATCATTAGCACAATTGACACTAATAGAATTTATAGTAACATCATTGCAATCATGCTTTTCATTCAAGGGGCTATCAAGTATGGGTGTTATAGCAATAATTTCATTTTTAACATAGGGAACTATAGCAAGTTCATCTCTATAAGCATCTTTAATATTGGCATCTTGGCCATAAGAATAACAAGCATCATGTTCATCAAGAGGGGATATTTCAATCGAATCATCGGACTCATGATCATCTATAGATTCATGTGTATCATTATTCTCTTCCAAAGCAGTAGACATTCTCTCAATAAATTCACTAACATAGGCATTAGATGCATAATTTTCATAGCAATACTTAAGTATGGCAAAAAATTTAGATTTGTAGAGAGTAATATCATACTTTTCAATCAAAGAAGCAACTTCATAAGCACCCTTAAAAGCAACAAATTCTTCAATTTGTTCGATATCATAGTAACTATAAATACCTTTTTCATAAGAAGATAAGTTTTTATTATCATTGAACTTACATAGGTAGGGAAGGTGTTTTTTAGGGTTCTTAGAGCAACAAGTAAAATCATAAATTTCACATAGATCCCAAGCATAGCATAACAAACTATTTATTTGATGCCATAGGAGTCTCCCCTTTTGGGACAAACGGTGCCGCACAAAGTGAGCATGCAAATCTAATGATTTTCCCTCAACTAAACTAGTTGGGGTTTCAGCACGAGCATGAATGGATAGAAGATGATTCGCGTAGTAAAATTTATATGGATCCATAGTTTCTTATAGTTTTACTTTTAGTTTCTGTTCTGGTGTGCTCAACATGAAGGCAATAAAAGTAAGCAAGCAAGTAAAGAAGCAAACAAGAAAAAGGCAAACGGAAAGTATTTTTGTATTTTTGTAAAAATGTTTTAGAAGTGGGGGAGATGAAAACGAGAGGCAAATGGCAAATAAAGTAAATGCAAGGAGATGAGAGTTTATGCAAAGGTACTTGATAGATGTTGATGATGTCTCCCCGGCAACGGCGCCAGAAATTCTTCCTGCTACTTGTAGCTTGCGTTGGTATTATCCCCGAAGAGGAAGGGATGATGCAGCATAGTAGAGATAAGTATTTCCCTCAGTTATGAAACCAAGGTTATCGAACCAGTAGGAGAATCACGCAACACCTCGTTAGCAGCACCTGCACACAAACAACAAATCCTTGCACCCAACGCAAACGAGAGGTTGTCAATCTCTCGGCGGTAAATCACGCAGAGGGAAGCAGAGGTTGTCATGCGCTTTTTATTTTTGGATGCACAAGCCCTTAATGCAAAGGAACGTCACGCTATATCGCCCCTTGTGATAGCAACCTTTATTATGCAGTCCGTTGCTTTTATTTCTTTACCATCACAAGTTCGTACAATGCTTATTTTCCCTTACAATAAAAGATCATACATATTTTAAGAGCAATTTTTATTGTTTTTGCACTGATGACAACTTACTTGAAGGATCTTATTCAATCCATAGGTAGATATGGTGGACACTCATGGGAAGAAACTGGGTTTAAGGGTTTTTGGATGCACAAGTAGTATCTCTACTTAGTACGAATTTTTGGCTAGCAAAAGATCCTAAGCAAGCACCACATGTTGGAGGATCCATAACAATATAACTTCTATGCAAATATACCCAAACATAACTCATTACATTGTCTTCCTTGTCCAACTTCAACTAATTTGCTCAAGTTTGAAAATAATTAATGGGTATTCACAATCATAAAAGATGTCCAAGATAATATATTTATATGTGAAAGTTCTCTTTCTTATACTAATCATTCATGAATTGCTTGTATGACCAATATTGCGATTGTCAAGCTTCAATAGATTTCACTTTCTAAACCAAATGTGAAGCTACTACTAGGCATGATACAAGCATATGAAGCGCATATTATCTCAACTTCATGATATTCAATTTATTCAACAATTTACTCATGGGATATAAGTGAAGAACAAGACTAAATGACAAACTACTCCAAAAAGATATAAGTGAAGACAAAATGAGTAGTTAAGTAAATAGGTAGCTATGTGAGAGAAGTCTCTCTCATTTAAAATTCCAGATCTTGATAATTTAATTCAAAAATCAAAGAAAACAAAATAAAATGGCATTCCAAGAATATCACATCTCATGTGAAGAAGCAAAAACTTAGGCTAACCGATAGGTGTTGATGAAGAAAGGTGGGATGCCAACCGGGGCATCCCCAAGCTTAGTTGCTTGAGACTTCTTAGAATAAATACTTGGGATGCCGGGCATCCCCAAGCTTGAGCTCTTGTGTCTCCTTAATTCCTCTCATATCACGGTTTCTCCTAAATCTTAAAAAATTCATCCACACAAAACTCAACAAGAACTCGTGAGATAAGTTAGTATAAATCAACTCAAACCTTAACATTCTCTACTGTAGCAAATTACTAAAATTATAATTAAACATTGCATACTAAATGCCTCTGCATATTTAATACTCCTATCCTCAAATAGAATCATTAAACAAGCAAACATATGCAAACAATGCAACCATAACAGCAATCTGCCAAAACAGAACAGTCTGTAAAGGGGGATTTAAAATTCATACTTCCCTAACTCCAAAAATTCTGAAAAATTACCACGTGACAGAGAACCCATGCATGATTACTGTGTAAAAATTTCAGATGTTTATCATGTTCTGACTATTCAGGAATATTCTGGACATAACAGAAAACTTTCTGTTTTCAAACAGCAACACATGAACTTGCAAACTAAGCATGGTAAAGGCTATAATTGGCATTTTATTGAACTAAAAGATACAAAACATGATTATTGATAAAATCAAGCAAATCTCAACAGAAGAAAATGACGCTCCAAGCAAAACACATATCATGTGACGAATAAAAATATAGCTCCAAGTGAGGTTACCGATAGTGTTGAAGACGAAAGAGGGGATGCCTTCCGGGGCATCCCCAAGCTTAGTTGCTTGGGTCTTCCTTGAATATTACTTTGGGGTGACTTGGGCATCCCCAAGCTTAGGGTCTTGCTACTCCTTATTCTCCTCATATCGATATCTCACCCAAAACTTGAAAACTTCAATCACACAAAACTTAACGGAACTTGTGAGATAGGTTAGTATGATAAAAATAAATCATCCACTTAGGTACTGTCAAGACAAGATTCATAATTGTTATCACATAATGCCTACGGTAATCTATCATTTCCACAATTTATATCTCATAATATAAGCTATGGAAACACTAAAACAAGTAAACTATGCACCAAAAACAGAATCTGTCAAAAACAGAACAGCATGTAGTGAGCGATTTAACAACCATACTTCTGTACCTCCAAAAATTCTGAAAAATTAGGACAACGTAAAACATTTGTGACCCAATACTGTGTAAAAAGTTCAGAATTTTCTCACGCTCCAGTACAGAATAGAAATTCCAGCACTGGACGCAAAAGTTTCTGTTTTTGCACAGAATCAAATCAACAAGCATCCACACTATCCCAAAGGCTTTACTTGGCACATTATTGAAAGAAAACATATAAAACATGATTACTACAGTAGATTAATCACGTGAACACTCAAAAACAGTAGGGATAATATTGGGTTTTTTCCCAACAAGCACTTTTCTTTAATGCCTTTTAGCTAGGCATGATGATTTCAATGATGCTCGCATAAAAGTAAAGAATTGAAACACAAAGAGAGCATCATGAAGCATATGACTAGCACATTTATGACTAACCCACTTCCTATGCATAGGGATTTTGTGAGCAAATAGTTTATGGGAGCAAGAATCAACTAGCATAGGAAGGCAAAACAAGCATGACTTCAAAACTTTCAACACATAGAGAGGAAACTTGATATTATTGCAACACCTACAAGCGTATGATCCTCTCTCATAATAATTTTCAGTAGCATCATGAATGAATTCAACAATATAACTATCACATAAAGCATTCTTTTCATGACCTACAAGCATAGAATTTTTATTACTCTCCACACAAGCAATTTTCTTCTCATTCATAATAGTGGGAGTATCATATGATACTTGAATACTAAAAATTGTTTCCACATTAAAAGAGTAATGTTCAGAAAAAGGGTATTCATAATTATGACAAGTATTATAATAATAATCATCACTCTTTTTCATAACATAAGTATCATCACAATAATCATCATAAGTAGCAATTTTGTTCACATCATAATCAATTGAAACCTCTTCCAAAGTAGTGGATTCAACATTAAATAAAGTCATGACCTCTCCAAATCCACTTTTATCATTATTGAAATAAGATTGATCACCCTCCAAAATAGTGGGATAATTATTATCTAGAGTTGACACTCTTCCAAACCCACTTTCATAAATATTCCAATCATCATAAATAGGAGGCATGCAATCATCATAACAAATTTGATCATTCAAAGTAGGGGGACTAAAAAGATCATCTTCATTAAGAATAGCATCCCCAAGCTTGGGACAAACATTAATTGCAGCAAATAAATTCTCAAACATGTCATTCTCATCAAACATAGCATCCCCAAGCTTGTGGCTTGGCATATCATTAGCATAATCACTATTATCATCAATAGTATGAATAGCACCAACAGTATAACAATTATTATCATCACAATTTTCTAAGTTGGTGCCAAAAAGATTTTCAAGATTATAAGAAGTATCATTATTTTCCCAATCATAATCATCATAATGAGTAATAGGCATAATAAAATCATCCTCAATAGTTCCTTCGGACATTGTACCATAAGACAAAGAAGCAATATCATCATCAAGTATATCATCTTCCACAATTGTTTTTGATTCACTCACATGAGGCACAACAATAATAGGAGCAACATTATTTGGGAGGGATACCTTTTTACCTCTACTCTTTCTTCTTTTCTTCTTCTTCACCACATCATGTGTGGGTTTAATCAATTTTTCCGAGCTTCTTATTGATGAGATTGGTTGAATAGGAAGCTCCTCCTCATCACCTATTTCATCATGAGAGACAATAGGAGGGAAAGTGGAAATCTTTACCCTTTCATTAGTGTTCCTTTATATTCTATTGGTTTTCCCGTCTTTCTATAGTTGGCAATATAAGCATTCTCATTGCAATTTACCATACAAAACATATAGATTTCCTTTAGATTAGTTTCAATGTCATCCGTGAGAATGAATACTCCAAACCAACTATTTTTATGTGACAATTCCTCACACCCCAAAAATAGATAAAGCTCATTATATAGTTCAAGGGCGGTCAAGTCATTACAATATTTAGCCATGATTCGATCATGAAAAAGTATGCATTGAAAATTAAGGTGACCAATTTTATTGCAAAGTTCACAAGTAATGGGATGAAGAGAGCATAATTTTGTAGCAAATTCATCTATCACTTTGAGCAAAAAATTGGTTCTATCATGTTTATGCTACTTGCAAAATCTATCATCCCTATAAGGCATATCTTCACAAACTTTATGCACTCCACAAAAATTGGCATGCTTATAAGAAACATTTTTGTCATGACTAGTGCAATCATCTTTAGTATTTTGGATATTCATAGAATTCATACTAACAACATTGCAATCATGCTCATCTTTCAACGATTTTATGCCAAACATTTTATTGAATTCTTCCTCTATCAATTGAGCACAATTTTCCGCTCCATCATTTTCAAGAAAGACATTATAAAGACGAATAATATGAGGCAACCTCAATTCCTTTTTTTTGTAGTTTTCTTTTATAAACCAAACTAGTGATAAAACAAGAAACTAAAAGATTCAATTGCAAGATCTAAAGATATACCTTCAAGCACTCACCTCCCCAGCAACGGAGCCAGAAAAGAGCTTGATGTCCACTACACAACTTATTCTTGTAGACTCGTGTTGGGCCACCAAGCGCAGAGTTTTGTAGGACAGTAGCAATTTTCCCTCAAGTGGATGACCTAAGGTTTATCAATCCATGGGAGGCGTAGGATGAAGATGGTATCTCTCAAACAACCCTGCAACCAAATAACAAAGAGTCTCTTGTGTCCCCAACACACCCAATACAATGGCAAATTGTATAGGTGCACTAGTTTGGCGAAGAGATGGTGATACAAGTGTAGTGTGGATAATAGATATAGGTTTTTGTAATCTGAAAATATAAAAACAGCAAGGTAACTAGTAGTAAAAGTGAGCACAAACGGTATTGCAATGCTTAGAAACAAGGCCTAGGGTTCATACTTTCACTAGTGCAATCTCTCAACAGTGCTAACATAATTGGATCATATAATAATCCCTCAACATGCGACAAAGAATCACTCCAAAGTTCCTATTAGTGGAGAACATAAGATAGAAATTGGTGTAGGGTAAGAAACCACCTCAAAGTTATCTTTTCCGATCAATCTATTGAGCCATCCCTATAAGTGTCACGAACAGCCCTAGAGTTCGTACTAAAATAACACCATATGATACGCATCAACCAACTCTAATGTCACCTAGATACTCCAATGTCACCACAAGTATCCGCGAGTTGATTATTCGATATGCATCAAACAACTTTAGATTCATAATATTCAATCCACACAAAGAACTCCAAGGAGCACCCCCAAAGTTTCTATCGGAGAAAAGATAATGAAAACATGCATCAACCCCTATGCATAGATTACCCCAATGTCACCACGGGAATCCGCGAGTTGAGTGCCAAAACATATATCAAGTGAATCAATATAATACCCCATTGTCACCACGGGTATTCATATGCAAGACATACATCAAGTGTTCTCAAATCTGAAATATTCAATCCAGCAATAACGAAACCTCAAAGGGGAAAGATTCGATTCATCACAACAAAGATAGAGAGGGAAGAAACACCATATGATCCAACTATATTAACAAAGCTCGCGATACATCAAGATCGTGCCAAATCAAGAACACGAAAGAGAGAGAGATCAAACACATAGCTACTGGTACAAACCCTCAGCCCCGAGGGTGAACTACTCCCTCCTCATCATGGAGACCGCCGGGATGATGAAGATGGCCTCCGGTGATGATTCCCCCCTCCGGCAGGGTGCCGGAAAAGGGCTGTAGATGAGATCGTGGAGGTACAGAGGCTTGCGGCGGCATAAAAACTCATCTAGGTTAACTTTCGGGGGTTTCTGAATATATATGATTTTTCAGCGTTGGAATGACGCAAAGAGGTGCCACAGGGGGCCCATGAGGCACCAGGGCGCGCCTGGGGGGGGCAGGCGCACCCATGTGGCTCGTGGGGCCCATGTGGCTCTTCCGGTGCTTCCCCGAAGCTTCCTGGGTCCGTTTCCTTCCAGAAAAAATCGTCAAAAAGTTTCGCTGCATTTGGACTTCATTTGATATGGATTTTCTGGAAAACCAAAAACAAGCAGAAAACAACAACTGGCACTGGGCACTAGGTTAATATGTTAGTCCATAAAAATCATATAAAAGCCATATAAAAGTGCACCAAAATCATACAAAACTAAAATAAACATGGCATGAATACTTCATAAATTATAGATATGTTGGAGACGTATCAATAAGCTCCAAGATGAACACACAGCCTTGGAGGTAATTGAGGAGAAACTGAAGAAGAAGATAGAAGATATCCGCGCTTGGTATAACAGCCAATCTAGCAATCTGAGGAAGCAAGAGGAAAAGCTTGCCGCTGCCCAGGAGAAAGCGACGGCCTTGGACGACAAGCTGGCAGAGCGCGAGGCACTGCTCGATGCCCGAGAATGGAATCTTGCCGCCCAAGAGGAGGCCCTTGCCGCCAAACTTCGTGGCAAGGATGAAGAAATTGAAAAGCTCCTTGAGTAGAGGACTCAAGAATTGGAAAAAACCAAAGAGAATTTATTGAAACCCAAGCTCAAGAGAATGCCGCCAAGCTCAAGGAGGCTACTGACAACGCTGCCGCTGCCGCCATTGCCAAGGCAAACTTTGAAATCCAGGTGGGCAAGCTGAAAGAACAACTTGCCGGTAGCAGTAAAGAGATCGAGACTCTCAAGGGCGAAGCGCAGAAAGCAGCTCTCACCCTAGGGGAGCTACAAACGCAGCTCTCGTCCAAGGATCAAGATCTTAATACCGCCACTAAGGTAGCTGAGGATTTGAAATCCAAACTTGCCGGCCTGGAAACAAATCTTGAATCCACCAAGGAATGGGAAAGGCTCTTGACGGAGAAGCTTGACGCAGAAGAAACTCTCCGGGAAGACGCCGAGAACAAGTTCACAGAGCTGCATGAGGTGCTCTCCCTTTGGATGAAGAGGCTTGTCGATATAGCTGAGCGCATCACTTCCCAACTCACCGTCATGTATATGAAGAGCTGGAGTTTCACCGTCAACGAGCAAGAGGCTGCCCAGATTGACCAAATTCTTCGACGGCCTCATCGATGCACTGAAGACATATCATGACGACAGGTCTGCCTCATTTGCCGACGAATCCCGGAAGTTTGCGCGCAACGTCCTTTACAAGGTGCTGCTCAAACTTGCTCATCGCAATCCCTGCCTTGATCTCTCCGGGATCTTCATAAAGCTGCCGGAGAACACTGACACCACTGCTGCTGACAAGATAGCCGCTCCTCTTGCCAACAAGGTTCTCCAAGTTCCTGGGATCTAGGGCGATCGTCGAGATTAAAACTTGTCGTTGTATTCACCCTGTGCTGTCATGTAAAAGATACATTCGATCTCATGTTAGATCTGCACTGATTTCGCGATGTAATATAACTTGTGCTGATGAATGAATGTATGCTATCTCCCTTGTTCCTCTTTCGTCTTTGTATGATTTGATTTTATACCCTATGCATACCAGAAGCTTGCCGGTTCATACACTTGCCGCGAGCGCTTAAGGAACGGGTCCTTAGCAGCCTGCCGGCAGTGTTGCCGCCGACAAGTTTTCCTTTGACGTTTTCAATGCAGCTACTTAAATTGTTGAGCAGACTCGAAACAAAATAAGAGCGCAAATGACCACGACAAGGTTCCTTCGCGTGCAGGTTTTTCATACAAACACAGAATCGTTCAAGGGAAATTGCAAATGTAACAAGGAAATTGTTTCAAAGTTTTTCAACTTAGCTTTTCCTTGTACTGTATTTCTTGTCGTACAAAATGATCACTTGAACGTCATTAAGTGGTATCCCCATCGTCACTCCCCCTGGGAAACTTGCACACAAGGAATCCTTCTGTCCTTTGAGAAAAAGAAAGAAGAGAAAAGAGTGGTTTGGAAACCTTGACGGTTCATTAACCATTTCATACGAATCAAAGTGTAATCAAAACATCACATGCATTCATACATAAATGAATATGTACAAAGAGTTACGAAACACTTAGCTTTATTTCACTTATGCACAGGATCTGCGCCTGGCTTTGTACAAAGGGTTACAAGTCTTGCCGACAAAGCTTGTACAAAAGGGGTTGCCGGGAGGCCCGGCAACTGCGCCTCATGGGTAGAACTTGCGAAGATGCTCAATGTTCCATGAGTTCTGCACCGGAATGCCATCTTTGGTCTCCAGACGGACCGCGCCAGGTCTGGTGACTTGTGCTACCCGATAAGGGCCTTCCCACTTCGGCGTCAACTTGTTTGATCCCTTGGCGGACTGGATGCGATGAAGAACAAGGTCACCTTCCTCAAGGCTTCGGGGATGAACTTTGCGGCTATGATAGCGACGCAAAGCTTGCTGGTAGCGTGCTGCTCGCACAGCTGCCCGAAGATGATCTTCCTCAAGGAGCGTTGCGTCATCTTGCCGCAACTGCTCTTGCTCTGCCTGCGAGCACTCGAGGTGACCCGTATGTGAGTTCCGTGGGGAGCACCGCCTCTGCACCGTAGACTAGGGAGAAGGGTGTTTGGCCGGTGGCTCGATTTGGTGTCATCCTGAGTGACCAAAGAACCGCCGGCAACTCATCAATCCAGCGTCTTCCACACCTGTGCAGCCTGTCAAAGGTTCTTGTCTTGAGACCACGCAGCACTTCAGCATTTGCTCTTTTCGCTTGGCCATTGCTTCTCGGGTGAGCAATAGATGCAAAACAGATTTTGCCTCCAAGGTCTTGGATGTACTGCCTGAAGGTGCGGCTCGTGAATTGTGTGCCGTTGTCGGTGATGATTCTGTTAGGAACCCCAAAATGGCAAACTAATCCTTTTAAGAACTTGACGGCTGACTGTGCTGTCACCTTCCTCACTGGCTCTACTTCAGTCCACTTTGTGAACTTGTCGATAGCAACGTACAAGAACTCAAAGCCCCCGGTAGCACGGGGGAAGGGGCCTAAAATGTCAAGCCCCCAGACCGAAAAAGGCTAGGAGAGATGGATCGTTTGAAGAGCTTGAGCTGGCTGATGTATGTTCTTTGAATGAAACTGGCATGCTTCACATTTAGTTACTAGCTCAGTTGCATCCTGGAGGACAGTGGGCCAATAGAAGCCTTGCCAGAAAGCTTTCCCGACAAGCGCCCTTGATCCTATGTGAGATCCACACACACCTCCATGTATCTCCGCCAACAGCTTTAGTCCATCTTCCCGGCAAATACACTTCAATTTCACACTGTTTGGTCTTTTTCTATGCAGAATGTTGTCCACAAACTGATACATACTTGACTGGCAGGCTACTTTCTCAGCTTCTTCTTGGTCATCGGGAAGTTCTCCTGTCTGAAGGAAATGAACTATCTGCTGTGCCCATGCCAGAGCCTGCGGCTCGACGACAAGGACCAAAGGCATCTCTTCGGGTGCGGGAGCGCTTGTCTCAACGGCAAGAACTTGTTGTTCTGCTAGAGGCCGCTGCTCACCGGCAACCACTGTGTTGTCTCCGGCAACATTCTTGTCGGCGGCTTCTGGGAGCTCTGCCGGAAAATAGCTGCCAGTGTTCAGTTTTTTCTTTTGCTCACCTGCGTTGATGGTGTGACTGATGGTTGATTCAAATGGAGTACAAAAGTTCCTGGTTCCACAGGTAGCTTTTGAGCAGCACACTTTGATAGATGATCAGCAATGCTGTTTTCCGCACGAGGGATGTGCTCTGTTTGCAATCCGTCAAAGTGTTCCTCCAATTTCCTCACTTCTTCCACATATGCTTCCATCAACGGGCTCTGGTAATCTTTGTTCACTTGCTTCACAACAAGCTACGAGTCGCCACGGACGATCAACTTTCTGATTCCTAAATCCACTGCGATCCTGAGATCGGCAAGGAGCCCTTCATACTCTGCAGTGTTGTTTGTTGCCTTCTCCCTGGGAAAATGCATTTGGATTACATACTTGAGGTGCTCTCCGGTGGGTGCGACAAGCAGCACTCCAGCACCGGCGCCTTGTAGCGAGAAGGCTCCATCAAAGTACATGATCCATTCTTTATCTATTTCTTTGCCGGGGAGAGCTGATTCTTGAATCTCTTCGTCTTGCGTTGGCGTCCATTCTGCAATGAACTCCGCCAAGGCTCTGCTCTGAATAGTTGAAGTGCTTTCAAACTTCAGTGCAAAGCTTGACAACTCCAACGCCCACTCCACTATCCTGCCAGTTGCATCTGGATTTCTCAAAATGCGCTGTAGCGGAAAGCGAGTGACGACAGTAATCTCATGTGCTTGGAAGTAGTGGCGCAGCTTTCTCGACGCCATGAGAAGACCGAAAAGCAATTTTTGCACCCCAGAATACCTTGACCTAGCCCCCTGCAAAAGGGAGCTTACAAAGTAAATTGGGCGCTGCACCAACTTCTTCTTGGGCACAATCTGTTGATTTGCTTCATTTGCTTGCGCTGCTTCTAATTTATCGGCACCAGACTTTGCCGGAGAAGATTTCGTCTTGTCGCTCGACGGGCTTGCCGCTGCTGTTTCTTCGTCATCAACTTCCCTCTGTGCCACTAATGCAGCACTGACCACTTGATTTGTTGCCGCCAAGTACAGCAGCAACGGTTCTTGTGGCTTAGGCGCAACTAGTGTCGGTGCAGAGGACATGTATCTTTTCAAATCCTGCAGCACGGCCTTTGCTTCCGGAGTCCATTTCATTGGACCTGCCTTTTTCAAAATCTTGAAAAACGGCAAGGCGCGCTCGGTAGACTTTGAAATGAACCTACTCAACACAGCCACACAGCCGGCAAGACGCCGCACATCCTTGACGCGCTTGGGTGCTTCGATTTTCTCAATGGCTTTGATCTTGTCGGGATTTGCTTCAATTCCACGTTGGGATACAAAGAACCCGAGAAGCTTGCCGGACGGAATGCCAAACACACACTTCTCGGGGTTGAGCTTTAGATTGATCTTGCGCAGATTTGCAAATGTCTCTTCTAAGTCTTGAATGAGGGTTGATTTGTCCTTGGTTTTGACTACTATATCATCCATGTATGCTTCCACATTCCTGTGCAGCTGGGGCTCAAAACCAATCTGGACAGCTCTTGCAAATGTTGAACCGGCACTCTTTAGTCCGAAAGGCATACGTATGAAGCAGTATGCGCCACATGGAGTAATGAATGCGGTTTTCTCCTCATCTTCCTTAGCCATGAATATCTGATGGTAACCAGAGTATGCATCAAGGAATGAGAGTAAATCACAGCCGGCAGTAGAGTCTACAATTTGATCAATGTGCGGCAAAGGGAAAGGATCCTTTGGACATGCTTTGTTAATATCAGTGTAGTCGATACAAAGTCTCCACTTTCCATTTGCTTTGCGTACTACAACATGATTTGCCAGCCATGTTGGATGTAGCACGCCTCTAACTAAACCAGCTGCTTCTAGCTTCTTTATTTCTTCGGCGATGAATTGCTACCGTTCCAAAGCTTGCTTCCTGACCTTCTGCTTGACGGGCCGAGCATGAAGACAGACAGCAAGGTGGTGCTCAATTACCTCCCTGGGAACGCCGTGGATGTCAGATGGTTGCCATGCAAACACATCGACATTCGCCCCCAGGAAGGCAATGAACGCGCTTACCTATTTGCTGTCAAGGGTGGAACTGACGATGAAGGTACTGCCAGTGCCATCCTCCTTCGCCGGCACCTTCTTCGTTGCTAGTGGAGTAGCTTTGGACTTCTTGCCGGTAGAACACTCTGGCAAGTCTTCAACAGGCGCGCAACACTCCGGAGAGGTGCGCTTCCTAGAACTCTTGTCAGAGGTCTTGCCGGACTTCTTGCTTTTCTTCTTCTCATTGGCGGGAGCAGGTGCTTTGGCAGCAGATGCTACAACCACCTCTCTGTACATATTGTCGACGCAGATAACTGCATCTTTCTTGTCGGAGTTGATGGTGATGACACCCATCGGCCCTGGCATCTTCAATGTGTTGTAAGCATAGTGGGATGCTGCCATGAATTTCGGCAAGGCTGGGCGGCCAAGAATTCCATTATACGGCAAGGGGATCTTGACAACATCAAAAACAACTTTCTCTGTCCTGTAATTCATTTCCCCGCCAAACGTTACTGGCAATGTAATCTTCCCCTTGGGCTGACTTCTTCCCGGGTTTACCCCTTGAAACGTGTCTGTTTCCTCGAGTTCTTCGTTGGGAATCTGCAGCCTCTTGATAACTTCTGGTGAAATCAAAATTCAGGCCAGCCCCACCGTCAACAAACATTTTTGTTACCTGGAGATTGCATATTGTTGGTGAAACCAACAACGGCAAGCACCCGACCGCAGTTGTGCGATCAGGGTGGTCCTCGGCATAAAAAATGATAGGCGTGTGTGACCATTTGAGTGGCTTCTGGGCGCCTATTGCCGGTTCCGCTGCATTGACCTCACGCGCCCACTGCTTGAGCTGGCGGTGAGAAGAGTGCAAAGATGCCCCTCCGTCAATGCACATGGCCTCGGTTGCTTTCTGAAATTCCTGCTCACTGGACTCTCCATCGTCCTCCTCATCACTTCCATCATCTTCCTCTTTCTTTTCATGGCCTCTAGCAGGCTTCTCTTTTTGCTGCTTGGCCTTGCCGCGGCGGCCTCCTCGACCACCACGACCTCTCTTGCCAGATCCGCCAGCACCATCCTGGCCCTTCTCCTTGTCGCGCTTTTCATATTCAGCTTTCTGCTTTTGGGCAAGTTGCTCAACCTGCCGGCACTCTTGGAGGTCGTGACCTTTAGTGCGGTGAATCTTGCAATATTGCCCGTCAGACTTGCCGGCCTTCTCGTTTGCCGCCACCTCCTGACAAGCGGCGCATACAGCAGCCTCCTTGCCGGAGTTCTCTGTCTTAGCTTTCTTGGCGGACTTAGAGTTGCCGGTACCCTCGACGGCCATAACAATTTTGCCCTTGCGCTTCTTGTTGCACTTTCGGCCTTTCTTTTTTGGGGTGGCGGCGTCATCGTCTTCCGAGTCGACTTCTGTGCCTGCATCTTCCCAGGGAGCCTCCTCCCTTCTTCAGCACGTGCACACTTATCCGCCAATGTATAGGGCTTGTTGACGGTCTTCGGCAGCTTGATGTTCATCTTTTCCCGCATCCTTCGATTGCGCACATTCGTATGAAAGGCGGCAATGACTGCTGCGGGATGCACATCTGGAATATTGCGGTGCACACGGCTGAACCTCTGGATATATTTGCGTAAACTTTCACCATCTCTCTGCGGGATCACTTGCAGGTCGCTGGGCTGACCAGGGGCCTTGTGGCCTCTGGTAAAAGCACCAACAAACTCGTTGCAAAGATCAGACCACGAGGAAATGGAGTTCTTCGGCAAATTCATCAGCCAAGATCTCACGTTGGGCTTGAGCACCAACGGTAAGTAGTTGGCGAGGATCTCCTCGTCCCTTCCCCCGGCAGCTTGTACAACAATCGTGTAAATACCCAAGAATTCTGCCGGGTTCAGCTTGTCGTCGTACTTCTCTGGTACTTCTGGCTTGAAGGCCCAGACAGATGGCCAGCGGACTTGCCGCAACTCGCGGGTGAAGTCTGGGCATCCGACCTCGTAAGGCAGATACCTGCCAACCTTGGGCGCAGGCTCATCAACGACTGGGTCGTTGCGCGCGTCAAATTGACGGCGCGCCTCCCGGCGCCGTTCAATGGTAGTGCGGGCATCCTCCTCCCGCCTATCCTACAGCACTCGCCACTGATCTTGTCGCGCTCGTGGATCCGAAGAGGCCATTGACATCTCATCGGGCTCGAAGGATCGTTGAGTTTGCCGCAGCTGCTGTTGCTGTCGATGTTGATGTTGTTGCCGTGGAGGTGATTGCACCGTTGGCACAGCACCTTCAACACGGCCACCAGTTGGAGCTACTGGTGCTGTTTGCGGATGCTGAGATGGTCCTGTCTGCTATGATTTGCTGGCTTTGGCAAATTCAATGAGGCTTTGGATGGTGGCTCTCCACTCATCCATCTTGTCTGCTGCCGGAGGAAAGTTTAACAGCATATGGGCTCGCGCCATCGCCTCTGCTGCTGTGGCTGGCATGGCTGGGAGTGAAGAACACGACGTCGCTCTACTCCTGGCAGAGCCAACAGGAGCGCCATTGCGATCTTGCTGCCGTGCCTCATGCTCAGCAGCGGGCTGTTGTGGCAGAGGTGGTGCCTGAGGATCTAGAACTTGGTCGACAGGCGTCTTGCCATGTGGTCGCCGCCGCCCTGGATCATCGACGCCGCTCAGAGTCACGCTGCGCCCATCATGCGACGGGCGCGGTGTATGTCTTGATGCAGCATCTCTGGACACCACCGCGGCGGGATCTTGACTTGTGCCGACCCGGGCATTGTTGCTCTGGTGGCTGCGCTCATCAACCCGTCAAGGAGGTGGAAGTCGTCTGTCTGCACCACCTGCGCCGCTGCGACTTTGCTCGCCAGAGGGTCGAGGAGGTTGGCTGCCTCCAGCGCCTCCGCCTCCTGCTCCGACCACGGTGGGCATGGCGACCGCGCCGCCTGCGCCGGTCGTGCCAACCGCGGTGTCCGCACCGCCCGCATTGGCTGTGCCACCTGCGCTGCCTGCGGATACGTGCAAAGGAACTTTGGAAGTGGAGGGAGCCATCATCGTGATGCCCTTCTTCTTGGGGGCCATCGACGACGAGAAAGATGGTGATGAAGCTGATGAAACTGACACGCAGTTTGCTAATTCAGGTTCGCGCAAGCGACCCCCCTACCTGGTGCGCCAAACATGTCGTGTGTACGACCATCTATGGGGCCATCTAGCCCCTTTGCGGTTCGACTAGGGGGAATGCGCAAGCACAAAGAGCAGAATCAGCAGAGACGCAAAGAGTTTACCCAGGTTCGGGCCACCATGAGGTGTAAAACCCTACTCCTGCTTTAGTTGTATTGGATGTGTATGAGCACAAGTACAAGGAGCGCTTCTTGCCGGCAAGGTGCGGGAAGAGCAGCTATGCATGCAAGTTGTGCCAAGAGTCCCCCTCTGTAATCATTGCACTGGCCCTCCTTTTATAGCTCAAGGGGTCACCACAGTGGCAAAACAGTCATTACATACTGATTAGACAGCAAACAGTGCTATCATACCTCACTCTGCCGATTTAGGACAAAAGCATTAAATGCGCGTGTTAGGTGTCATGTGGGGGAGGAGCCCCGGCAAGGTTCCTGCACCGCTCGTCCAGCTACCTCATATTATCTTGACACGCCTCTTGGACGGGTGTCATTAAAGTTAAATCTCCTTCCAGCAGGCTGACACGTGCCCCGACAAACCTCACCAAACTGCCTGCGAGCTCGACACCTCATCAATTAGTGACTAGCTGCTCAATGAGGTGGAGTGCTAACAACTAGCGAGAACTTGCCGGCACGGAGCTTGCCGGGCCTTCACCTTGCCGGCTCAGCCTTGCCGGCAAGGATTGCCTTTTGCCTTCAACACTAGATAAATGTCTTCAGTGTTGATCTTCTCTACGGTTTTGCAACCACTTTGGATATTTAGCCTTGGTGATCTCCGGCAAGCTCTGGCCTCCAGTTGTGCTACCACTGTCTGTGCATAAGTCAGGTTATGAAAGCACCTATGTTTTTATAAACCGACAAGGGGGGAAAGTACTAGCTACCCTTGCTTTGTTACCCATATAATTATTTGGGATGTTGCTTTTTGTTGCTGGAGAACCTTTGAGAGATAAACCCATGCATCCTGCTCCAAGCAAGGTATGATTATTATTTTAGAACAAGAAGGAAGGTATAATGGGATCCACTATATTCTTATACTACATAGTGTTAGAAGCTTTGAACTCAGGCTCCATGGAGTCCAAATATGAAGAAAAAAAATCCACATGTGTGTAAAGTTTCATAATAAAATACACTAACATCTTCAGCGGCCACCGCAGCTGAGCACGAATGGTGCTGCAGATAGGAGCTTAAAGATTTTAGAAAAGGTGTTGGTTTGAAAGAAATGGAGTAGGAAGTTTTAGAAATCTGATAATCCCCGAACGTAAGGTACAAGCACATGACAAATCGAACGTTTTCGATGGCAAGTTTAGTGACGCGAGGATGGCAGCTTCGTGCTTCAGTTTATTTTTTTTGACAAAAAATTGTCTCGTCTGTCAACTAACTTGCCATCCTTACGTCACTAGAATTGCCATCAAAAACGTTTGATTTGCCATGTTCTCGTACCTGACGTCAGGTACTTATCATTTCTGAAGTTTTAAGCGGTGGTGGTTCCACCTTTTTTGCTGAATGAAAAATCCCACTTGTTTTTTTAGGAATCACCTGGTGCCGCCGGAGGGGGGTGGGGTGGGGGGAGGGATCCCCACATGTATATATTACTCAATCGGCTGAGTTTTTTGCAAGAGCACGACAAGCCGCGAGGAGAGGTAATCTAACCAAGACTTGGCAGCTTCCTTATCAACCGGGTCTCTAAACTGGTGAGTCCAAAGTTGCAAATCATTGTTTCTAATGGTGGGAAAGCACGTACTCGTGGTCTTCATGTCGAAATACAAGAGCGTTTCTTGAATCCCACTTCTTCCATAAGATTGTGAGTCTTCTATTGGAAACATTAGCACTTTTCCGATTAGACTAATCCACGAGTATACAGTAAACATGGCAAATACGGTATGCATCTCATACCGATACCTAAGCATGTGAGCACGTATAGTACATAGAACCGAAACATCTATGAACATCATATATACGACCAGCACATGAACAAGCAGATAGGGGATGAACGAGTCATACCCTCCGATTGGCCAGGCCAACGCTGTGGCGGCAGCAGCAGCCTCGGCATCGGCCGAGACCTTCTTCTTGGCGGATTCGTCATCAGCCATGGAGTCGATGCAGGGGAAGTAGTGGAAGCATAGGCGAACGGACATGGGGACAGATCCCCAAAAACCTTATTGTCGTTCTCCCGGGAAGGATCTCAAACGATAGGGTTTCAGAGGCACCTACTCTCCCGACCAACCGTGCACGCGGTCGTCGGGACGGGATCGCCGAAAGCAGCACAGAGAGAGGAACAGTAGATGACGGCTAGGGTTGTGCAGGGGAGTGAGTGAACTGAGTTAGGGTTCACTCCACAGGCCAGCCCCTCCTTATATAGGCTGTTAGGTAGATGGGCCTGGGCTTAGGCCCACGACCGAGTCTGCGAACAGCCCACGGTCCAACGTCTCGGATAGTGGCACTTCCGTTAGCGACTCGTTAAGTAATCCATAATTAATTAACCATTCCTGACCAACAAAAATAAGGCTCGGCTCGGCTCATTCCCGCAACCCGCGGCACACGTGCGCGTCGTGACGAGGCGAGGCGTGGCGGGCGGCGGAGGAGTAGGAGCGCGCGTATACAACTCCTCTTCCCAAGCTCCCAATGGCATGTGGTAGAGCAGCCCTTATAAAGGGGTCTCACTCTTCTTACTGTAGCAGTATGGTACTAAACTTCCCACCACTTGCCATGCACCTAAATGGGCCTTAGAGATTAACTAGGGATTATTGTTTTATATGGGCCAAAACCCATCTATAATCCAACAATCCCCCACCAGATCTCAAGGCACATAAGTTTGTCAACTATTCCAAACAATGTTTGATATACCAGAATTTTCAGTGGAGACTGTTAAGTTGAACTTCCACCTAGAGTAACAATATTAGACTTCTTCACAACTGAACAATGGACTATGCCTTGAATTGTCAGTTTAGCGTGTAGAAGTTTCGCCTATTGTCAGCTAATACGTGGCTGCCGAAAGCTAAACCCCACGGGTGGAGCTTATTAGTCATACTCCTGACCTTCTCATGAGCTTCCTAGAGATTACCCAGCAGTCGGGCTCACATAGGTGTGTTCCTCCAAAGAATGCTCTGTAGGATAGCATCTTGCTTACACAAGCTTTGGAACACATTAAGACAAAAGTCAGCCTGCCTTACAGATTACGAGAGTATTGCATCTCCAACGGAGTGGGTTAGTAAGGATACTCTCCTCAGTTGACCGTTGGATTGTTTTCCCAGGTCCTAATTCACGGGGTCTCCGATCACATAGGTTGGGTTATCCCCATGGCAACTTACGTGGGTCTCATGCCCATCTCCCTCGATGCATTTCTATCACAATCCGTGATAGCCCTTTCGTAAAAGGGCCTGCCCGATTTTTAGCAGTCTGGATATAATCCAACGCTATCACTCCGGAGTTTCTTGATTTTCATACAGATTTCAATCTTCTTCTTATGTGCTTTGTAGATTTCAGGTTGTCCTTTGAACTCTTAGCCTTGGCAATCACAGTTTGATTTCACAGTTCATAAGGATAGCCGGGACTGGCTTATCAACCACTGGCAAATCCATCAAAAGCTCTCAAAGCTACTCTGCTTTGGCGCATGATGTGTCTAATGTTGTGAGTTATGCTTCCATAGTCGATCTCGTTAAGATTGTCTACTTGCAAGACTTCCAGGAAACAACACCACCACCAAGTGTGAAGACATATCCACTTGTGGCTTTCATCTCATCAGCATCAGATATCCAATTCGAACCACTATACCCCTCAAGTACCGTCGGGTACCCAGAATAGTGAATTCCATAGTTCACAGTACCTTGCAAGTAACGCATGACTCGCTCAACAGCATGCCAGTGCACAACTCCCGGATTGGAAACAAACCGGCTCAGTTTGCACCCAACAAATGATATGTCAGGCCGAGTAGCACAAGCTAGGTACATGAGTGAAACAACCACTTGAGAATATCTCAATTGATAAACAACAGTGCCATCGAACTTTCAAATCCGCACGCTAGGATCATATGGTGTTGTAGAAGGTTTGTAGTCAGAATATCCAAAACAACTCAAAATCTTCTCAACATAGTGGGATTGCAAAAGTGTAATTCCACCCTCATTATCTCTCAGTAGCTTGATGCTCAAGATAACATCAGCCACACCTAGGTCTTTCATCTCAAAGTTATGAGATAGAAAAGCCTTGATCTCCTCAATTACTTTGAGGTGGGTCCGAAATATCAGTATGTCATCGACATACATATACAATATAACTCCTTCGCCCCCACCAAAGTGATAGTATACACATTTGTCAGCTTCGTTAACAACAAAG
The DNA here is from genome assembly GCA_039707655.1 of Elymus sibiricus. Taxonomy (NCBI): domain Eukaryota; kingdom Viridiplantae; phylum Streptophyta; class Magnoliopsida; order Poales; family Poaceae; genus Elymus; species Elymus sibiricus. Next base: position 920,212 of record CM077670.1, on the reverse strand, counting down.
CCAGCAGATGTCAGAGTTGTATTGAACTTCTCATGCCATTGCTTAGGCGCTTGTTTCAGGCCATACAAAGATTTCAATAGCTTGCACACCTTTCTTTCCTGACCATTTACTACAAAGCCATCTGGCTGTTGCATGTAAATTTCCTCGTCTAGCTCTCTGTTAAGGAAAGCCGTCTTAATGTCCATCTAATGAATGAGAAGACCATGCGAGGCAGCCAACGAGAGTAACACTCGAATGGTTGTCAGTCTAGCCGCGGGTGAGTAAGTATTGAAGAAATCTTCTTCTTTCTGGGTATAACCCTTGGCCACAAGCCTAGCGTTGTACTTTTCAACAGTACCATCGGGCCTAAGCTTCCTTTTGAACACACACTTACATCCCAATGGTTGGCAACTATAAGGACGATCAGTGATTTCCCATGTCTCGTTAGCCAAGATGGAATCCATCTCGCTACGGACCGCATCCATCCAGTAGTCAGCATCCGGTGATGCATAAGCTTCTGAAATGGTACTAGGAGTGTCATCGTCCATGAGGTACACGAGGAAATCATCACCAAAGGACTTTGCAGTCCTCTGTCTCTTGCTCCTAACAGGAGCTTCCTCGTCATCCTCTGTGGAACTTTCATCACTTTTGTGCTCATAATATTCCACCAAAGTCCAATCCTATTCCTACTAGGACTCTCCAGGGACACGGTATTTGTTTATGTATTCACACATGTATTTAAGTTTCCGGTCAATACAATTCTAGCATGAATAATAAACCTTTATCATGAACAAGGAAATATAAAATAATAACAACTTTATTATTGCCTCTAGGGCATATTTCCATCACCGACCTTCACGTCGTGTACATCATATTTCACCAGTAGAAATCTATAGCCAACGCTATGCTTGGCATAGCCCCAAAAAACGCAGTCCACAATCTTTGGTCCCAACTTACGCTTTTTGGTTATCGGCACATTGAATTTCGCCAAACAGCCCCAAGTGCGCAAGTAAGAGAGTGTATTTCTTTTATTTTCTCATTGCTCATAGGGAGTAGTCTCATTATTCTTCATGGGAACTTTATTCAGGACATGACATGATGTCAATATACAGCCTCCCCCCACCATGCCTTGGATAAACCCGATGTATCTAACATGGCATTAACCAAATCTGTTATAGTACGGTTTTTCCGTTCGGCAACCCCGTTTGACTGGGGTGAATAGGGAGGCGTCCTCTCATGAATAATAACATGTTCCGCACAGAATAAGTCAAACTCATTAGAAAAGTACTCTCCACCACGATCAGACCGAACTCGTTTTATCTTCTTTTCAAGTTGGTTCTCAACTTCTGCCTTATAGATTTTAAAGTAGTGTAGAGCCTCATCCTTAGTATTTAACAAATACACATAACAGAATCTAGTGGAATCATCAATCAACGTCATGAAATATTTCTTTCCACCTTTAGTTAACACACAATTCATCTCGCACAGATCTGAATGTATGAGCTCTAGTGGTGCCAGGTGTCTCTCCTTCACATGCTTGTGAGGCTTACGAGGTTGCTTTGCTTGCACACACGAATGGCACTTAGAGCCTTTGGCTAAAGGTGAAACTCGGGATTAAATCCATCTTAGCCATCCGCGTCATACAACCGAAATTAATGTGACAAAGATGTGAATTCCAAACCTCAGATTCATTCACGCTAGAATGTATTTGGTTCACGACTTTATTACAGAAATCCTCCAGGGAAAGGCGGAACAAACCACCGCAATCATATCCTTTTCCAACAAACAGTCCATATCGATACACGACTACTTTATTGGACTGAAATACTAACTTAAACCCTTCTTTACAAAGAAGGGAGCCACTAACGAGATTCTTCTTGATGGCGGAGACATGCTACACGTTCTTCAGTTGCACGATCTTTCCCGAAGTAAACTTCAGATCTACCGTGCCAACACCATGAACAGAAGCATGCGAGCCATTCCCCATTAGGACAGAGCAATCTCGTGCGACCGGGTAAGAAGAGAACAAAGACATATTAGCACACACATGAATATTTGCACCTGTGTCAACCCACCAATCAGTGGATTGACAAACTGAAAGTACGGTAAACAGATTACCGTACCCAGATGCACCCTCATTGTTGCTCATAGTCACATTGACAGACTTGGAGTCCTGTCCTGGCTTCTTGTACTTGTTTGGGCACTTGTTTCCCCAATGTTCCTCTGAACCACAAGTAAAGCAGCCATCTCTCTTTTTGTCTTTCTTCTTACCCTTCTTCTTGAAGGTAGTATTCTGCTGGACAGTGTTCTTTCCCTTGAACTTGTGGAAATTCTTCTGCACCACATTGGCACTAGAAGAACCCTCTGCCCCTTTCGCATGTGAGTCCTTTGCTCTCGAGTTCTGCTCAACACTTAGATGACCGATGACATCCTCAACAGAGAATTCACGTCTCAAGTGCTTGAGAGAAGTAGCAAAGTTCCTCCATCCAGGAGGGAGTTTTGCAATAATGCAACCCGCGACAAACTTTTCCGGTAACTCACACTTCAGGAGCTCCAGCTCCTTAGCGATGCACTGTAGCTCATGAACCTGGTCCAATAACCGTCCTGTAATCATGGAACTGCTCCATAGCATACAGTTCGCTTTCAGCATCGGTTGCGCCGAATTTAACTTCGAGCGCATCCCACAAATTCTTGGCAACCCGCATATGAATATATGCATCAACCAACTTGTCTCCGATCACACTCAGAACTGCTCCGACAAAGATGGTGGTTGCCTCCCTAAACGCCTTCTCCTGTCCAGGAGCCATCGTTTCCGTGGGAGACACACCACCAACCCAGAACACGTTCATCGATGTGAGCCACAAGGTGGTCCTAGTCTGCCAACGCTTAAAATGCGTCCCGGTAAACTTTTCCGATTTCAGAGTAGCGACGAAGCCATGAGTCGAAAAGTGCCTAAAATAAGGTTTTTGGATTGTTGGAAATATTAGCACTTTTCCGTTTAGACTAATATGTGAGTATACGGTAAACATGGAAAATACGATATGCATCTCATACCGATACCTAAGCATGTGAGCACGTATAGTACATAGAACCGAAACATCTATGAACAACATATATACGGCCAGCACATGAACGAGCAAATAGGGGATGAACGAGTTATACCCTCCGGTTGGCCAGGCCAACGCGGCGGCGGCAGCGGCAGCCTCGGCATCGGCCGAGGCCTTCTTCTTGGCGGCTTCGTCGTCAGCCATGGAGTCGATGCAGGCGAAGTAGTGGAAGCAAAGGCGAACGGACATGGGGACGGATCGGGAGCAGTCACGTCGAGACGCTCCCCAAAAACCTTATTGCCGTTCTTCCGGGTAGGATCTCGAACGACAGGGTTCCGGAGGCACCTGCTCTCCCGACCAACCGTGCACGCGGTCATCGGGATGGGATCGCTGGAAGTAGCACAGAGATAGGAACAGTAGATGACGGCTAGGGTTGTGCAGGAGGGAGTGAGTGAACTGAGCTAGGGTTCAATCCACAGGCCAGCGCCTCCTTATATAGGCCGTCAGGTAGATGGGACTGGGCTTAGGCCCATGACCGAGTCCGCGAACAGCCCACGTGTAACACCCCCAGATCTTAACCCTGTCATTAAGCTAATTAATTAGCCATGTCATCATGATCACCCAAAATAAATTGCATTTAGGAAATAAAACAAATTCAAATTCCAAATTCAAATGCAAGTCAAATTATTACTTCTCCAATTAATTAAATAAAAATGTTCATAATATTGCAAATATACCCAAAGCAATTATAAAAATAAAATCAACATTAATTGAATTATTTAAATGACTCTAACATCTCAAAAACAGAGCCATCAGCACATTTTTGGCATTTTAAATGCAATATAAAATTCCAATGAAATTATATTGCTCCCAAAGCTTTTTATGTCACTGCCCAATATTGCAACATATTTAATTGGCCAGTTTGCACATTTTTCAAAAGTGATTCGATGGCCAAACTAATTGCAAAACAGAAAGGAAATAAATGGCAGAAAAAAGGGGAAAAGGCTGGCGGCTACTGTGCTTGTGGGCTTCAAGTCCACAGCAACCGGCCGGCCCAGCTCGCCTGTCTCCTCCTTCCTCTGTTCACCTGCGCGCGCTGTCGCCGCGCGCGCGATCACCGCGCCAAGCCCCTGTAACACCCCAAAAATTTAACCATATTTCTATTAAGTAAAATTTGGCCAAAAATAAAATTTTGATTTATACTAGGTCTTTTATTAATTTCAGAGTATTTTCTGTTTTCTGTTTTCCAAAATTCTTCCCTCCATATAGAAACTTTTGTAAAATATTGTGGGCTTTGGTAGTTTTCTTAAATCATTTCATTTATACTTTAATAACAGTAGGAAATATTTGCATAATAAAATTTTGCCCAAGATAATCATTTTTATAGCATTTTCAATTCTTTAATTGCCTCTGTTGCACTACAACTATTTTAAATAATTCTTTAAAAATTCCACAAAATTATGAGGGGTCATGTGATACCTATAGATCACTTTTGTGCAAAAACCCATCATGGTCCTTTGTAAATTTTGAGCAAAACATCCTCTTTTCAATTATGTCCCATTCTTGAGTTACAACTACAACCGCAATTTTTATTGCTCAAAAAAATTCTGAAATTATTCCACCTTATAGTCCTTCCAACCAAACCCTTAAGTCTAGAAGATCAACTCCAATTGCATTCTGGAAGACCTCCAGATAATTTCCTCAATATTTGGTCCAGAACTGAAATTCAGTAAAACTTACACTTGCAAGTTTTTCTTTTGGTCAAACCAACCCTGCCATCCTCACTATCATCCAAGGAGACACCCTGGTGCCAATTTTCATAACCAACAAAAGTACCTAGGTTGCTCTAGCATTATATCAAACAGGTAATGTGCATGGCAGAATTTGGTCAAGTTTTGAATTGGCATGTGACAGTAGCTCCCCTGGCCAAACAAGCATGTCCCTCACCCCTCTCATATGTAACGCCTCCATGTAATAGCTACAGTAATCACCCCTTTGGTAATGCCATGTCATCGTGATTATCAGTGCTTGATCATCATTGCATCATATCTCATTTCAAATTCCAATTTAAATTGCAATTCAAACCTACAGTGAAAATAAAAGTTGTTCAAAACCAGAAACTAAAATGTTCATTAAATAGGAAATAATTCATAACTAATTATGATCAGTAAAACAACATTACTAAAAATGCCTAAGTGACTCCATCAACCTCAAACAGTAGCTAGCAGCAACATTTAATATCATTTTATTTAATAAGAATTACAAATGAAATCATGTTTTACCCAAACCAATTTTTGGTGGTTGAGAATAATGCGCTGTAATATTTGAGCCAAGTCACACATTTATTAAAATCCATTTAGTGCTAAAACATTTGCAAAACAGTAGAAGAAATAGAAAAGCAGAGAAAGAAAGAGAGAAATAGAAAAGGCCCAAGCGGCTGGGCCCAAGTCAGCCGCCGGCCCAGCCCACCTTCCCCCGGTCGCCTTCTTCCCCTGTTCACTCCCGGTCGCACACGTCCACAGCCGACCGCCACTGACGCCGTTCGCCGGCTTCCCCAAGCCGCCTCGCTCCCCGTGCCGCTACAGGACCGCCAGGAGAGGATAAGGGTGCCACCGCCGCTCTCCCTGGCGCCCCAGATCTTTTCTCCCCCTCGCGCTGCTCTCTCTCCCCCGCCTCACCCGATAGCTCGCCGCCGCCGTTGCTCGTCCTCGCGGCCACCGTGCCCCATTCGCCGCTCCTTCACGCCCATCGTCACCGCCATCCTCGACTACGTCGACGCCGCCCAGCCGTTGGAGCTCATCGCCACTGCATCGTCCGCCTCGACCTCTTCTTCCTCCTCGGCCATCTTCGTCTCCAGCGCCGATTCACTGCCGTCGCCCTCCCCCGAGCCTACTCTCGCACACCTGCAGGCTCTCGGTGAGCAGCCGCACCTCTCCCCTCTCTCCCCTGCGCGATTTAGCCGCCGTTGCCGCCGCATTTGGAGATGCCCGATCGCGCCGCCGCCTAGCTCGTCGCCGGCGTCGTTCCGGCGACCATTTGGTCGTTTGCTGCTGCCCATCTGCTTCGCCGCATCGCGCTGACCTCGCCTAGCCCCTTTGCTCGCTCGTTAGCGCCCCGCATCGCCGTTAGCCACCACCGCCCGAGCACCTTGCCGCCGGCGAGCTCCTAGTGCTCGTCTCCGGCCGTTTCAGCCCGCGAGACCGCCACCATTCGACGCGTCGTCGTCGTGCCGTTCGAACGCGACCAGCCGCGACCAAAATGGTGCCCCCTATGCGTTTTCCGGCCACCTCCCGTGTCCGCGCCGCCGCGAACGCGCTCGCCGGTGTGATTCCGGCGAGTCGCCGGCCGCCGGCTGACGGGGCAGCCCCTGGCCCACTTCCAGTGACACTGGCTGGTGGGGCCGTGGGCCCCGTTGACCAATCAGCGTTGCTGACCTGGCACGGTGACCCACTGACATGTGGGGCCTAGCCATTAAAATGATTTTTATAAATAGGTAAATTGTTAATTAGTTAAATGAATAATTAAAATGCTAATTACCCACTGACCAGCAGGCCCCACCTAGTTAATTAGTCTGTTAATTAGATTAATTAGCCCACTGTCTATGACAGGTGGGACCCACCCGTCAGATTGACTGGTCAGCGTCTCTGTTGACCGCTGACGTCAGCATTGCGTCATGCTGACGTCATCCCAACACTGTTTCGGATAATGTTGAATTAAATAATTAAAATAATTCCAGAAAATTAATAAAACTTTAGAAAATCATATCTTTTAAACCGTAAGTCAGATGAAAATAATTTATATATGTAAAATGATCAGAAAAATATGAAGATTCTAAATATGTAATCAAAACACCTGTCCAACACTCCTAGCTAGCTGAACATGGAACATTTTGACTGTTTTCAATAAATGAATAGTGCACAACTTTAATTAGATAAATCCAGATAAATTCCTAAATTAACTAAATCATTTAGTTAGGCAATAAAACACATCTGCATATCATTTTAGGCTTGTCATGCACAGTGATTGCTTTTTGCCGTGAAATTTATTGTTTCTTCCCCCTCCTTCTCTCTCGATAGACGCCGAGACCGACGCCGTCCCAGCAGAGTTCGACTACACCCCCGACGAGCAGCCGTCTGACGATCAGCCTCTCTCAGCAGAGCTTCCAGGCAAGCAAACCCCCTTGACGCATGCCTATATCATCCATTCCTTCTCCCTCCTGCTTGCATTAGAAATTGCTGCTATTTTGATTTATCCTAATCTGATGCATAGCCTGTCCTTGTAACTGCTGTTGATACCTGCCTTATTATCCAAACTGCTTATTATAGGTTGGATGGAAAACCATCTGTGGCCCCTCTCCCTTGCTGTAGTTGCTCCGCTTTAGCATCTGCGCCCCGATCGAATGTTCGACGGGCTGAGAGCAGCACATCACCACACCCCCCTAAATTGCTCGACACTGCAGAGCTGGCATCGAGTGCCGAGGGTGATACCTCTTAGCTCACTTTCGATGGTGCCTCTGTAGAATAGCTTCCCGGATGTGTGTTACCGAGGGTGATTCCTCTTTCATCACCTCCGATTGGCTACCGTCGTGCAACTCCTCGAGTGTGAATCCATCGAGGGTGATTCCTCGGATTCCTCCTCGGTACTTGGACACACAGTTACTATGACCTTTGTTACAGGCGGGTCCACCTCGAGAGGTACCCGCGGGGAAATGTAAAGTCGGGCTGGCCCCAAGGGTGCCCGCGAGTGAAAATCATTAAAGACGGGTCGGCTCCAAGAGCACCCGCGCGATACTAAACACGCCTAACGGAACTAGGTATTTGATCTGAGTGGGTCGTCGTGCCCATTTCGCACTACCACCATGTGGGATAATGGTTTAATGGGGCCCTCTACCTCGTAGTGTTAGCCGAAGGCTCTTCAGACGTCACAGCTCAGAGATGCGGGCTGATTGTTGGGGTTGGGCTGGTTACGTCACTGGTGAATTCAGTATCGCGCCTGCGCCCCGGCCAGTCACGCAACGTGCAGGAGTGTAAAGGGCGATGGCCCAAGACCCCTTTGTGCTTAGGATTTAGACCGGCGTGTTGACCTCTCTGCTGAGCTCTAGGTCGGGCTGCGATGTGTCGATCACCCGAGGCCGGGTATTACCCAGCAAGTGTGTCCGGCCGGAGGTAATCGAGCGTGTTGGGTAACAGTAGTGCACCCCTGCAGGGAAGATATCTATTCGAATAGCCGTGTCCACGGTAACAGGACGCTCGGAGTTGTGCCCGGATCTATGACAACTACAAATTGATGATGATTCATATTAAACTGTTAATAATGCTCTCGGGACCGCTTTCTCGCAGGGAGTCGAGAAAGGATCTCAGGGCATTGCTGTTGTATATCCACATGTATGCTACTATTATCTACTCTCTTCTGATGCTGCAAGACTACTTGAAGATGCTAGTCTTCGATAGGCTAGGCCTTTCTCTCTTCTGGCATTTCTGCTATATAGCCCACAGATACAGCCTTTTCATTTGATACCAATGCATATTTAGCATAGTTTTGATGTCAGTCTTGCGAGTACTTTGGATGAGTACTCACGGTTGCTCTGCTATTCTTTTTCCCCATACCTATTCGATGATACATCAGACGATGGAACCCAGGAGCCAGACGACACTGCCGAAGCTTACTACCAGTAGGGTCCCGACGGCACTTACTACTGGGTTGATCCAGCCGACCAGGAGTAGTTAGGAGGCCCTAGGCAGGAGGCCTTCGCCTTTTCGATCTGTATCGTTGTTTGTGCTAGCCTTCTTAAGGCAAAACTTGACTAATTATGTCTGTACTCAGATATCATTTGTGTGTATGACTTATGTATTCGGGTCCTCGTGACCCGTGGCTTGTGATATGATGATTTATGCTTATTATTTGAGTTTAGAGTTGTGTTGTGATATCTTTCCGTGAGTCCCTGTGCTTGATCGTGCACGTTTGCGTGTATGATTAGTGCACGATTAAGTCGGGGGCGTCACAAGTTGGTATCAGAGCCGACTGCCTGTAGGAAGCCCCTATCCAACTCCTTGGCCGTAGATGAGTCTAGTGTTTCCGAAAACTATTTTACTAACATGGCTGTGTGGCTTACGAGCCCACGTCGCCAACTGGGTGGTATTAGGATCTTTTTATTTCTCTTCTATACTCTGGGACTCTGAACTCTCTTCCTTTCGGGTTAAATGAATTTTACTAACGCCGACACTAGGATCACGTAATCTCGTCCACCCGGAGAGCTGGATTATCTATGCTTGTTCCTTATCATTGATCTGATTAGCCTGATAATCATATTCTCCTTTACTTTGGTTCGCTAAACCTTTCTCTCCAAGTTGTTATACTTCTCATTGTCATTTGACAATCCTAAGTTTCCTCTGTTTCAAATGGATCGCCTGTTTCCACCGCGCCCTGCGACGCAGCTTGTGCTTCGCACTTGGTCTCGTGATGCCCCTGGTTTTCCAGCTGTCCTGATCGCCCTCCTGACCAGACTTGGCTACCGCTGGTACCCCGAGTATATGGTTTACGAGGATTACCGCGAGTTCAACCAGGAGCAGTACCATGCTGATGTTCGTATCTATGATCAGCGAGATGACTCAGACACCGAGTTGCACCTTTTTCACGGTATCGGTGTGACGATTGAGATGGCAGTCCATGATGCTGCCTATTCTGCTGTCGCACGACTCCGTGGAGAGCATAGTAGCTTGGATGCCTCTGAGTTCCGATACATTCCGTATGCGCCTACTGGAGATGCTAGTGGATACTACACAGCTATCTGTGTCCCTTAGGAGCGTCGTCGATACGACCCGCACGTGTTGATTCAGTGCACTCAGGCTCTGGATCGCACTAATCGGGCTCTTACAGTCGAGCTATTTGCCACTCGAGCACGTCTCTACAATGCTATGACACAGTTGCTACCAGCTGTTCGAGCAGGGATACATCCGGAGTATATCCTTTACCTGCGCAGGACTCAGATGCCGGCAGGTATCGATTGGCCTGCTGTTGGAGGTCATAGGCCTGCGCGTGGACCTCTTCTTTCAGTTCGAGACCGGGTTCTGCATCAGAGTGCACACGGAGAGCAGGACCTTTCTGCTACAGAGATTCATCGTCCGCACTTGCACTTGCAGTTACCCCGTTTCAGTGGTTTTCCCCGACGTTGATGTAGCCCTTGCTATGTCTCGTTGTGTAGTTCCTCACCGCGTGCCTGCGCGCCGCCTAGTATGTCTTTTTCCTTAATTTTACGCCGTTATGCTGTCCGCATGTAACTGACTCTGTGTATGGATCTGTATGTCTTAATTGACTACTGTTATGTATCTGATGCACTACTTATTCATTGTCGTGTTACATCATGTTTGTCGCTAATCATTTGCAGTTGCTTTTCCTAAACTACCCCCTGTTAAATTTTAGCTGGATGGTCAGGCCAGCTGGTCGTGGTCGTGGTCGTGCCCCTAAGCAGCCACCACCGCCCGACTACATGGCCGCAATGATGCAACAATTCGAGCTGAACCGTCAGTTTATGACTAATATTATGGCTCAGTTTCCGCATCAGAACAATCAGAACCACAACCCAGCTTCAATAACACTGTCAGAGTTTGTGCGTCTCAACCCCACTATTTTCCGCAACTCTGATCAGCCACTGGATGCCGATGACTGGCTCCGCGACATCGCTTTTGAGATGGAGTCTGCCAATGTCGCCCCTGAAAGCCTTGTCGCCTTCGCGACCTACTTCCTGAAGGGCCCCGCTACTCAATGGTGGTCCACTCACAAGCGTACACTGCCTGCTGGGACAATCGTTACTTGGGATGAGTTTCAGACTGCCTTCCGTGCTCGCTATATTCCTCAAGGGATCATAGATCGGAAGAAGACCGAGTTCCGCAACCTCATTCAGGGCAACAAGACCGTCGAAGCCTATCAGCGGGAGTTCCTTAACTTATCCCGCTATGCTGAAGAAGACATTCCAACTGATGCTCGTAGACAGGAGAAGTTCCGTAGTGGACTCCACCCAGACCTCGAGCTTGCACTTGCTGCTCAAGACTTCACCGACTTTGCCACTCTCGTGAACAAGGCTATTCTGGTTGAGACCGCTCAGATCAAGCACAAGGAGTCGCAGAAGCGCTATCGTGACATTGGCTCATCTTCGAGCCCAGCACAGAAGCGTCGTATCTGGATTCCCAACAGTGTGTACCGTCCAGCTGCCCCTGCGCCAAGACCCTCTTATGCTGCACCCCGTCTGCCTCCTCCACCACCGAGGCAACCAAGAGTTCAAGCTGCTCCACCGCGTGTTGCTCCTCTTCGTCCTGAAGATGGTCTATGCTTCAAGTGCCGCAAACCAGGTCACCTTGCTAAGGACTGCCGCCAGAATCAGAATCAGTTGGCATTTCCTCATAATGGTCGTGGCAACAATCAGACCCGCAACTATAATACTGGGTCTGCTGCTTATGGTCGTGGACATGCTTACAATATTGACATTGAAGAAGTTCAGGATCAACCTGCTACTGTGATGGGTACCCTCCTCATTAACTCAGTACCTGCTTCTGTTTTATTTGATTCAGGAGCATCACATTCATTCATGTCGGGGAAATTTGCATTTAAGCATAGCATACAATATGAGGAGATGCATACCCCACTGGTCGTTAAAACCCCCAGTGGCCGTTGTCAAACCTCCATGATAGCACGCAATATCCCTGTTGAAATCAAAGGATTGGAATTTCTTGTTTCACCCATTGTATTGAACTCTTCCACCATAGACCTCATTCTGGGAATGGATTGGTTGAAAGCTCACACTGCTTCGATCAATTGTGCCACCAAAGTCATACAACTTCTTCATCCCTCCGCTGAGATAGTGAACTACGCCGCCCGCATTACTCAGAATGCCGAAGCTCAGATATATGCTCTGAATGCTTTGAACGCCTCACCTCTTGAGGGAATTGAGAACGTTCCGGTCGTCCGTGACTTTCCGGACGTCTTTCCGGAAGAACTTCCAGGAATACCCCCGGTTAGAGCTGTCGAGTTCGTCATCGACTTGAAGCCTGGCACTACCCCTATTGCGAAGCGTCCTTATAAGATGCCTCCGCATGAACTTCTCGAGCTTAAGGAAGAAATCGACAAGTCACTGAAAAAGGGTTTCATCCGCCCCAGTTCCTCTGCTTGGGGAGCACCTTCTCTCTTTGTTAAGAAGAAGGATGGAACTAACCGACTGGTTCAGGACTATCGGCCCATTAACCAAGAAACAATCCAGAACAAATATCCACTGCCCCAGATCAACGATCTTTATGATCAGCTTGCTGGATCCTCTGTGTTCTCGAAACTCGACTTGAGGTTGGGTTATCATCAGATCCGAGTTCGAAAGGAGAATATTCCGAAGACTGCTTTCGTTACTCGCTATGGATCATACGAGTACACTGTTATGTCCTTCGGATTAACTAATGCTCCAGCAACCTTCTCCCGATTGATGAACTATATCTTCATGGACTACCTCGACAAGTTCGTCGTGGTCTACTTGGATGATATCCTTATATTTTCCAAGAATGAAGAAGAACACGCCGAACATCTTCGGCTTGTATTGGAGAAGCTGCGAGAACACCAGTTATATGCTAAGTACTCTAAGTGTGAATTTTGGTTATCCGAGGTGACTTACCTTGGTCACGTGATTTCCAAAGATGGCATTGCCGTTAACCCCGAGCGAGTTCAGGCTATTCTTGACTGGGCTCCCCCGAAGAACGTCAAGCAAGTCAGGAGTTTTCTCGGACTCGCTAGTTATTGCCGCCGATTCGTCGAGAACTTCTCGAAGATTGCCAAGCCATTGACTGACCTGCTCCACAAGGGTGTTAAATTTGAATGGACAGAAAAATGTCAAGAAAGCTTTCAGACACTTAAAGATAAGTTGACATCTGCCCCAGTGTTAGCACCCCCGGATTCTCAAAAGGACTTCGTGATTTATTGCGATGCATCTCGTCAAGGATTAGGCTGTGTCCTAATGCAAGAGCGCAAAGTAAATGCTTATGGCTCTCGTCAATTACGTCCTCACGAGGAGAATTATCCGGTACATGATCTCGAGCTTGCTGCAGTTATTTATGCTCTGAAGCTATGGCGACATTACCTCCTTGGTAATCGTTGCAAGATATACACGGATCATAAGAGTTTGAAGTATCTATATACTCAGCCAGACCTGAACCTTCGTCAACAAAGATGGCTCGAGACAGTAGCCGATTATGATATGAATATCTCCTACACCCCTGGCAAGGCTAATGTAATGGCCGATGCTTTGAGCCGCAAGGCTTATTGCAACAACCTCATGGTTCAGGAAGCGCAACCTATGCTATATGAAGAGCTTCGCAAATTGAACCTTCACATTGTTCCTCAGGGTTATCTCAATACCCTGGAGGTTGAGCCAGACCTCGAGCGCAACATCAAGACCAGACAGAATTATGACTCTGAAGTCGAGAAGATTAAGAAATACCTCTCCAAGGGTAATCCCTCATTCTACCATGTTGGTGAGGATGGTGCCTTGTTCTTCAAAGGCCGCCTAGTGGTCCCCAGAAGGCATAATCTGGACTCTCGTTTGGATGTTATGAAAGAAGCACATGACACGCCTTTGACTATTCACCCTGGTAGTACCAAAATGTACCAAGACATTCGTCAGCGGTACTGGTGGCCCGATATGAAACATGATATTGCTAAATATGTTGCTCAGTGTGACGTTTGCCGTCGCATCAAAGCAGAACATCAAAGTCCTACTGGAACTCTGCAACCCCTTGAAATTCCGGAATGGAAATGGGACAAAGTCCAAATGGACTTCATTACTGGTTTTCCCAGATCGCAGAAGGGTCATGATGCAATCTTTGTCGTCATCGACCGATTCTCAAAGGTTGCTCACTTTCTGCCTGTCAAGGAGACAATCACTGCTAGTCAGTTAGCAGACTTGTATGTTTCCAGAATTGTGTCACTCCACGGTGTTCCGTTGGAGATCAGTTCAGATCATGGCAGCCTCTTTACTTCCAGGTTTTGGAGTAGTTTCCAAGAAGCCATGGGAACTCATCTGTCTTTTAGCACTGCTTATCACCCTCAGTCTCAGGGTCAAGTCGAAAGAGTTAACCAAGTGCTTGAAGATATGCTTCGAGCTTGCGTCATCTCATTCGGTAAGAAATGGGAAGAATCTCTCCCATATGCCGAATTCTCTTACAACAATGGCTATCAAGCTAGTCTGAAGATGGCACCGTTTGAAGTTCTCTATGGACATAAGTGTCGAACCCCTCTGAATTGGTCAGAAACTGGGGAACGTTCACTCGTTGGACCGGACATTATTCAACAAGCTGAAGAACAAGTCTGCATTGTCCGTGAACATCTGAAAACTGCTCAGTCTCGTCAGAAGAGCAACTATGACCGAAAGCACAAGGTAATGGTCTATCAGCCTGGTGAGCAAGCTTACCTTCGTGTCACTCCGATGAAGGGCACTCATCGGTTCGGAATCAAGGGCAAGTTAGCTCCTCGCTATATTGGCCCGTTCCGCATTCTCGCTCGTCGAGGAGAAGTGGCATATCAATTGGAATTGCCGCCAAACCTTTCTCAAGTGCATGATGTCTTTCATGTGTCGCAACTTCGTCGTTGTTTTAAGGATCCTATCCGAGCTGTGGATCATGAGGTACTTGAATTTCGAGAAGATCTATCTTATCCAGAATATCCGATCCGCGTTCTTGATCAAACTGAACGTCGTACTCGTCAAAAGTCGATCAAGTTCCTCAAGGTTCAGTGGTCAAATCATTCTGAGGATGAAGCCACTTGGGAACGCGAGGACCGTCTTCGTGAAGAATACCCTGCTTTCTTTCAGTCTTCCTCTTAATTCTCGGGACGAGAATTCTTGTTAGAGGAGGAGAATTGTAACGCCTCCATGTAATAGCTACAGTAATCACCCCTTTGGTAATGCCATGTCATCGTGATTATCAGTGCTTGATCATCATTGCATCATATCTCATTTAAAATTGCAATTCAAACCTACAGTGAAAATAAAAGTTGTTCAAAACCAGAAACTAAAATGTTCATTAAATAGGAAATAATTCATAACTAATTATGATCAGTAAAACAACATTACTAAAAATGCCTAAGTGACTCCATCAACCTCAAACAGTAGCTAGCAGCAACATTTAATATCATTTTATTTAATAAGAATTACAAATGAAATCATGTTTTACCCAAACCAATTTTTGGTGGTTGAGAATAATGCGCTGTAATATTTGAGCCAAGTCACACATTTATTAAAATCCATTTAGTGCTAAAACATTTGCAAAACAGTAGAAGAAATAGAAAAGCAGAGAAAGAAAGAGAGAAATAGAAAAGGCCCAAGCGGCTGGGCCCAAGTCAGCCGCCGGCCCAGCCCACCTTCCCCCGGTCGCCTTCTTCCCCTGTTCACTCCCGGTCGCACACGTCCACAGCCGACCGCCACTGACGCCGTTCGCCGGCTTCCCCAAGCCGCCTCGCTCCCCGTGCCGCTACAGGACCGCCAGGAGAGGATAAGGGTGCCACCGCCGCTCTCCCTGGCGCCCCAGATCTTTTCTCCCCCTCGCGCTGCTCTCTCTCCCCCGCCTCACCCGATAGCTCGCCGCCGCCGTTGCTCGTCCTCGCGGCCACCGTGCCCCATTCGCCGCTCCTTCACGCCCATCGTCACCGCCATCCTCGACTACGTCGACGCCGCCCAGCCGTTGGAGCTCATCGCCACTGCATCGTCCGCCTCGACCTCTTCTTCCTCCTCGGCCATCTTCGTCTCCAGCGCCGATTCACTGCCGTCGCCCTCCCCCGAGCCTACTCTCGCACACCTGCAGGCTCTCGGTGAGCAGCCGCACCTCTCCCCTCTCTCCCCTGCGCGATTTAGCCGCCGTTGCCGCCGCATTTGGAGATGCCCGATCGCGCCGCCGCCTAGCTCGTCGCCGGCGTCGTTCCGGCGACCATTTGGTCGTTTGCTGCTGCCCATCTGCTTCGCCGCATCGCGCTGACCTCGCCTAGCCCCTTTGCTCGCTCGTTAGCGCCCCGCATCGCCGTTAGCCACCACCGCCCGAGCACCTTGCCGCCGGCGAGCTCCTAGTGCTCGTCTCCGGCCGTTTCAGCCCGCGAGACCGCCACCATTCGACGCGTCGTCGTCGTGCCGTTCGAACGCGACCAGCCGCGACCAAAATGGTGCCCCCTATGCGTTTTCCGGCCACCTCCCGTGTCCGCGCCGCCGCGAACGCGCTCGCCGGTGTGATTCCGGCGAGTCGCCGGCCGCTGGCTGACGGGGCAGCCCCTGGCCCACTTCCAGTGACACTGGCTGGTGGGGCCGTGGGCCCCGTTGACCAATCAGCGTTGCTGACCTGGCACGGTGACCCACTGACATGTGGGGCCTAGCCATTAAAATGATTTTTATAAATAGGTAAATTGTTAATTAGTTAAATGAATAATTAAAATGCTAATTACCCACTGACCAGCAGGCCCCACCTAGTTAATTAGTCTGTTAATTAGATTAATTAGCCCACTGTCTATGACAGGTGGGACCCACCCGTCAGATTGACTGGTCAGCGTCTCTGTTGACCGCTGACGTCAGCATTGCGTCATGCTGACGTCATCCCAACACTGTTTCGGATAATGTTGAATTAAATAATTAAAATAATTCCAGAAAATTAATAAAACTTTAGAAAATCATATCTTTTAAACCGTAAGTCAGATGAAAATAATTTATATATGTAAAATGATCAGAAAAATATGAAGATTCTAAATATGTAATCAAAACACCTGTCCAACACTCCTAGCTAGCTGAACATGGAACATTTTGACTGTTTTCAATAAATGAATAGTGCACAACTTTAATTAGATAAATCCAGATAAATTCCTAAATTAACTAAATCATTTAGTTAGGCAATAAAACACATCTGCATATCATTTTAGGCTTGTCATGCACAGTGATTGCTTTTTGCCGTGAAATTTATTGTTTCTTCCCCCTCCTTCTCTCTCGATAGACGCCGAGACCGACGCCGTCCCAGCAGAGTTCGACTACACCCCCGACGAGCAGCCGTCTGACGATTAGCCTCTCTCAGCAGAGCTTCCAGGCAAGCAAACCCCCTTGACGCATGCCTATATCATCCATTCCTTCTCCCTCCTGCTTGCATTAGAAATTGCTGCTATTTTGATTTATCCTAATCTGATGCATAGCCTGTCCTTGTAACTGCTGTTGATACCTGCCTTATTATCCAAACTGCTTATTATAGGTTGGATGGAAAACAATCTGTGGCCCCTCTCCCTTGCTGTAGTTGCTCCGCTTTAGCATCTGCGCCCCGATCGAATGTTCGACGGGCTGAGAGCAGCACATCACCGCACCCCCCTAAATTGCTCGACACTGCAGAGCTGGCATCGAGTGCCGAGGGTGATACCTCTTAGCTCACTTTCGATGGTGCCTCTGTAGAATAGCTTCCCGGATGTGTGTTACCGAGGGTGATTCCTCTTTCATCACCTCCGATTGGCTACCGTCGTGCAACTCCTCGAGTGTGAATCCATCGAGGGTGATTCCTCGGATTCCTCCTCGGTACTTGGACACACAGTTACTATGACCTTTGTTACAGGCGGGTCCACCTCGAGAGGTACCCGCGGGGAAATGTAAAGTCGGGCTGGCCCCAAGGGTGCCCGCGAGTGAAAATCATTAAAGACGGGTCGGCTCCAAGAGCACCCGCGCGATACTAAACACGCCTAACGGAACTAGGTATTTGATCTGAGTGGGTCGTCGTGCCCATTTCGCACTACCACCATGTGGGATAATGGTTTAATGGGGCCCTCTACCTCGTAGTGTCAGCCGAAGGCTCTTCAGACGTCACAGCTCAGAGATGCGGGCTGATTGTTGGGGTTGGGCTGGTTACGTCACTGGTGAATTCAGTATCGCGCCTGCGCCCCGGCCAGTCACGCAACGTGCAGGAGTGTAAAGGGCAATGGCCCAAGACCCCTTTGTGCTTAGGATTTAGACCGGCGTGTTGACCTCTCTGCTGAGCTCTAGGTCGGGCTGCGATGTGTCGATCACCCGAGGCCGGGTATTACCCAGCAAGTGTGTCCGGCCGGAGGTAATCGAGCGTGTTGGGTAACAGTAGTGCACCCCTGCAGGGAAGATATCTATTCGAATAGCCGTGTCCACGGTAACAGGACGCTCGGAGTTGTGCCCGGATCTATGACAACTACAAATTGATGATGATTCATATTAAACTGTTAATAATGCTCTCAGGACCGCTTTCTCGCAGGGAGTCGAGAAAGGATCTTAGGGCATTGCTGTTGTATATCCACATGTATGCTACTATTATCTACTCTCTTCTGATGCTACAAGACTACTTGAAGATGCTAGTCTTCGATAGGCTAGGCCTTTCTCTCTTCTGGCATTTCTGCTATATAGCCCACAGATACAGCCTTTTCATTTGATACCAATGCATATTTAGCATAGTTCTGATGTCAGTCTTGCGAGTACTTTGGATGAGTACTCACGGTTGCTCTGCTATTCTTTTTCCCCATACCTATTCGATGATACATCAGACGACGGAACCCAGGAGCCAGACAACACTGCCGAAGCTTACTACCAGGAGGGTCCCGACGGCACTTACTACTGGGTTGATCCAGCCGACCAGGAGTAGTTAGGAGGCCCTAGGCAGGAGGCCTTCACCTTTTCGATCTGTATCGTTGTTTGTGCTAGCCTTCTTAAGGCAAAACTTGACTAATTATGTCTGTACTCAGATATCATTTGTGTGTATGACTTATGTATTCGGGTCCTCGTGACCCCTGGCTTGTGATATGATGATTTATGCTTATTATTTGAGTTTAGAGTTGTGTTGTGATATCTTTCCGTGAGTCCCTGTGTTTGATCGTGCACGTTTGCGTGTATGATTAGTGCTCGATTAAGTCGGGGGCGTCACATCATACCCAGGAGTACCACCCTGACCAAATTGGGCTCACTTGGGGTAACCTAGGTGGCGCTGGCATTTGATCGAGCACCTAGTGTGCGTCCTCTGGGCATGGCCATAGCACCCGCGTAGCACCGTCGGTGCCCGAGCCGTTGTCGCTCTACTGCTGCTTCTCTCGATCATCCTGGCCTTCCCTAGATCGGCTGATCATTCCTGAACCCTACCGACACTCTCTATTGGCCGCTAGTGCCGGCCATCACCGACCACCGCCGCCGTTCGTCGCTGTCGTCTCGGGCACGTCTCTAAGCAAGCCAACCACTCGCCCCTATCCATCTACAACCACCCGGGGTTATCCACAGATCACTAATGACCTCACCGACCACCACCGGCCTCAACGGCCTCTTCCTACTGCCATCAATGGCCGCCGCCGTCGTGACCTCTCCGGTAAGCTACGGAACCGACCATGCTCGAGCTATAAAAGCCACCCGAGACCATCAGTGCGATCACCCCTTCCTCCTCGACCTTCCAGTAGCCTTCTATCAGAAGGATTCGAGCTGTGGTGCTCGTCTTCATCACCTACGGCCAAAATTGCCGCCGCCACCCCTCGGGAGAGACCAAGCTCTCCAGTGCTTCCCCTCCGCAAGTGACCACCCCAGCAGACCCACACCACCACCACATATCCTTCCTGCGCTCCAATTCCACCTCCCCGAGGTCGAGTTGAGCCCGGCAAATCCACCCGTAGCTCTCCTCCGCCATGGTTGACGCCTTGCTTGAATCCGAGCTCCCCGGCGCCCATATCTACCTCCCACGGGTGCGGCTCGTCCTCAGGAACACGCCAGTACCACCAGCTTCGCAAATGGTGGCCCCTGCCGCCGGGAATCATCGCCGGAGTTCTCCCCTATTCCTGTTCAGGCGCGCGTGAGGTGGGACACAAACCCGACAGGTGGGGCCCACCTGTCCGTGAGACACCTCTCCCCTCAGGCAGCGCATCCCCGTGGGTACGCTTTCCCTACGTGGAAACATACTTCTGTAAATACGCCGCCGACGTCGGCGGGTTTTGTCGCGCGGCCGAATGACCAGGCCCGGCCTAGTGGCGACAGGAGGCTAAGCAGCGCTCAGGGCACACGTCTACATTTTTCTCTTTTTCTTTTCCAGAGGATTTTAAATAATTCCACAGCA
The DNA here is from genome assembly GCA_039707655.1 of Elymus sibiricus. Taxonomy (NCBI): domain Eukaryota; kingdom Viridiplantae; phylum Streptophyta; class Magnoliopsida; order Poales; family Poaceae; genus Elymus; species Elymus sibiricus. The sequence goes on along the minus strand of CM077670.1, from coordinate 900,099 downwards.
CCTGTTTCAAATCCAAATTTGATGATTCAAATTTCTGAAGACTTCTAAAATCAAGCTCTATTAATCTAGCTAGGGTGAACATTTTTCATAAGTTTATCTCTGCTGGATTTATTAAATAAGTCCAATTCTTTATTTCTTTCAGCTTAGAAACTCTCTAGGAAAATCATATGAACTCCAAATAACTTGATTCTTTTTTTGAAATTCCTCATTTTTCATCTAGTTTATTTTAGTATTTATTTCAAAATTTTCCAAACAACTTTTTGTTACTATTTTTAAATTAGGTTATATTTGCGATATTTTGAAAATAGGAAAATGGAGGGAAGATGAAAATTTTCAAAACTTTTGGAGTGCACCCAACACTTCTGCATACTCAAGGCAAGCATCTTGAACACTTGATATGGTGATTGCATGGTTAAATGTTTGCAAGAATAATTGAATCATGCAAATGTTGAATTCAAATAAAATTTGCATGCATGTAGTGTTGGCATGTTTCCTCGTACCGTGCAACGTGTGCTTGTCATGACTAACTTGCAGGAGCAGGTATAAGAGAAATACCGTTACCGGCAGAAGGGTGATCACGTCGGAGCGTGATCATGCCTTGTTGGTTATGCATGTTGGGACATGCAAGGGCTGTGGCCTTGTTTTGGTGTTACTGTTGAAAGAACACTTTATTGTGCTAACCACTGCAGGAAAAACTTAACCTCCTGAGTCGACCGTAGATCGAGTCTTGTTCCGGTAACCCCCATACTTGTTCGTGCTGCCACTTGTCCCTGCCGCAGGTAGGGTACGGTTCAGTAAGTTGTTAACCCCTTTCCTGCACACACCGTACAGAGAGGCCATAGTGAAAAATACCATTGGCCCATGGTAGGCATGTCACTTGGTCCGGGGGCATGGGTGTCTCCGGTTGTAGCCGAAGAGGGGTAGCACCCCTGTTTGCGCGCCGTTATAAATATTGTGATCCCATGCTATTGGAGGCCGTTGAATGAGGCCTTCCCACTTAGAGTTTTACTCTATCATTGCCTTGGGTGATTCCTGGCTTTGGTAAGTTAAAGCTGGTATGTGCGGGTCAGGTGTGTTTTCAACCCGAAGGTCGTAATTGGAATTAGTCAGCGTCTCAGTGCTGGCTAAAGAAATCCTTTACTTGTGGGTAAAGAGTACACCCTCTGCAGAGTTATACCTATTCGAATAGCCATGTCCGCGGTTAAGGACTACGGTCTGGGTTGGTCAAGTGTCGGTCTTAGTGTCGGTCTCCGGAGGAAAATAATTAAAATAGAGCATGATTTATTTTGCAGGATAATTATTGTCGCCACTGACGCTATCATGAATATTATTGTTGTCATGAATATTATTGTTATTATTATGGACTAACCGTTTCTCTTATTTTTATTTTTTGAGTATCTCATGGGCTGGCTAGACTACCCGGGCACTCATTTATTTTCAAGACCTCTCGAGGCGTCGCTTTTAGACACCCGTTTGGCATTTCTTTTCAAGACCTCTCGAGGCGTCGCTTTTAGACACCCATTTGGCATTTCTTTTCAAGACCTCTCGTGGCGTCGCTTGAGTTCTCGGGCGGTCCTGTCTCACCCGATTCTCTTTTAGACACCCGTTTGGCATTTCTTTTCAAGACCTCTTGTGGCGTCGCTTGAGTTCTCGGGCGGTCCTGTCTCGCCCGATTCTCTTTTAGACACCCGTTTGGCATTTCCCTTGGATACTCGGGTGGTCTTGTCTCGCCCGATTCTCCACTTTTATATTTTCTTTTGGATTCTCGGGCGGTCCTGTCTCGCCCGATTCTCCACTTTTATATTTTCTTTTGGATTCTCGGGCGGTCCTGTCTCGCCCGATTTTCCCATTAACTTTCTTTGTTTGTCACTAAAATTTTATATTTATTCTTCTGCACCGTACTAATATTTATCATGCAATGCTTTAATTTCGTTCAGCATATGCATATAATTTAACCCATCATGATCATATGCATTCGGTATATCTTTTGTTCATGATGTTTGCGAGTACATTCAAACGTACTCACTGGCTTGTCCCTGGTTATTTAATTGGCCAGGTCAGGATTTCAACGGGGAGTACCACAACGACGTCCATGTGGAGCCTAGGATAGCAGCCACGTGGGATAGGAATTATCCGGGTCAGCTGTTCCTGTGGGAATGGAGCCCCATCGATGTTGGAGAGCCACGAGTCGCTTCCATCACCCGTCACTAGAAATCATTGTTGTATCATTAGACCTTTATGGTCTTGTATCCAATTCTTGTAATTGCTTGGTAATCTGTAACAAGGACGTGTCCACCAGTAACAGTAATCCTGGGCTGGTGACGACACGAGGGGTTAATTTCTGGGATATTGTGTCACGGAAATCCGGCCCCGACAGCCCCCCCTCTCTCCTGGTCGACAGCGAGTCGCCGCGCCCGCCCCTGCACAGTTAACACCCCCCTCGTCCTCGAGGACAAACCCTAGCCGCCTCACTCTCTCCCTCTCTCGCTCTCCACCCTCACCCGTACGGCGCCATGGCCGGCCCGTGGTGAACCTCGCGGCCACCGCCTCCCTCTCGTCGCCGCGACGTGTCCACGGGCTCCGCCGTCCTCGACCACGTCGACCGCGACTAGCCGTTGGAGTCGGGGATCACCGCAGCGCCGTCCACGCCATCATCTTCAACCTTCGGGCACCGAACTCGCCGCCGTCAATTCGTCGCCGTCAAACCTCCCCGAGCTCACCTTTGCACACCTGCGGGACCGCTGTGAGCCCCGCTACTCCTCCCTCCTCTTCTCGCTCGCATTCGGGCCCGTGCGCTGCCACCACCGTAACCGCGCTCCGGCCGCCGCCATTGCTGCCGTCCCCGTGCTCCCGAGCCGTTTCGGCCTCGCCCGACTGCGCTAGCTTGCTCCTAGAGCCCCGTAGATGCCGCCCCGCTGCTTAGTTTGCTCGCGCGCTCGTTGCAACACCGATCCCGAGCGCCGCCCGAGAACGCCGCTGCCCGCCGTCGTCGCCGCGCTCGATTCTGGCCGCCGCCATCGGACGCGGCACGAAGTGCCCGTTCCAGAGAGCCCAACCGCGCGTGTTTTGGTGCCCCACAGCGCGATTCCGAGCTCGCCGGAGTTCGGCCGCCACGGGAGGCTCGCCGGAGCAACTCCGGTCGCCGGTGCTGACCTGGCCCGACAAGTGGGGGCCCTTGGGCCAATGACCGTTGGGCCCCACGGCCACGTTGGCCTGGTTGACCCGGTCAACCCGCTGACTGGGCGGCCCCGTGTCACTGACATGCGGGCCCCGCCTAAATTAAATGATTTTTATAAATAAATAAAATGTTAATTAATCGGTTAATTAATTTAATTACTAATTAGTCACTGACAACTGGGTCCCACCTGTTAATTAACCTAAATTAACTAAATTAACCACTGTTAAGTTAAATCAGCCACTGACCAGTGGGACCCACTCGTCAGCTTTGACCCTGGTCAGCCGGTTTTGACCGATGACGTCACTCTGACGTCATGCTGACATCACCAGTCACTGTTTTGGATAATTCGAATTAAATAAATCCAAAAAATTCAGAAAATGTTTAAAACTTTGAAAAATCATATAAAATAAACCGTAACTCGGATGAAAATAATTTATATATGAAGAACGATCAGAAAAATATGACGAATCCGAATATGCCACCCACATACCTGCCACACCTCTCTAACATGATGAACATGGAACTTTCCCCTCCGATTCATCTGTCCGATAATTGCCCGGAGCTGGTAAAACACCTCCAGATGTTTCCCGCTCCGACTAACTTGCGTAGTGCTGCATTAGAACACCCCTAGCGCAGCATGTTGACATGTCATGCATCTCTGTTGCATTTGTTGCCGTGTATTTATTGTTTCTTCCCCCCCCCCTCTTCTCTCCGGTAAACTCCGAGACCGACGCTGCCCCTGTGATCGACTACGTTACCGACGACCCTGCTTCCTGTTCAGCAGAGCTTCCAGGCAAGCAACCCCCCCCCCCTTGATCATTTCTATATCGTCCATTCCTTCTTCCCCATGCTTGCATTAGATTTTGCTACTGTAATTGATTGCTCCTATTCTGATGCATAGCCTGATGTTGTAACCTACTATTGATACTATACCTGTTGTCCTATATGCTTAGTATAGTCTGGTTTGTGATCCATCGGTGGCCCCTCACCTTTGTCCGTGTTGCCCTGCTTTGCTACCGATGACTCGATCAATGTGATCGATGTACAGAGACCGAGCACAGCACCGCACACCCCCTTAGTTGTACAACTCTGCAGAGCCACTATCGAGTGCCGAGGGTGATACCTCGTACTTCACTTCTGATGATGGCTCTGTAGCATAGCTAATCGGTTGTGGCTATCGAGGGTGATTCCTCTTTCACCACCTCCGATGATGACTCTGTTGTACAACCTCTCAAGTGGGAATCCATCGAGGGTGATTCCTCGGATTTCCCTCTTGATGTTACCGGACACACTGATACTTTTCACTGTCGCCCCCTGTTTACTGTTGATTGTGGGACTGAAGGGACAGGCGGTACCACCCCGGTTGAGGTGGACCTAAGTTCCCGATAGTCCCTTGTGGAGTCGGGTTGACCTAGAGGGTACCCGCGAGATAATTACGAGGCGCGGCCGGGCAGGCAGAGACCGCCCTAGAGAGGGATGGGCCTGACCCTTATTGCACTTCCTCGAGACGGGGCGACAGGAGTACTGATCGTCACCGCGAGCTCCCAACACACTAACGGATTTGGGTATTTGATCTGAGTTGGCCGCTGGCCTATACGCACTACCACCACGTGGGATAATGGTTATGGGACCCTCGGCGCCATATGTATCAGCCGAAAGCTCTATCAGATGTCCAGTTCAGCATTGCGGCATGGCTGGGCCGGCGCCATCCAGGACAGAGGTGGTACCGAGATTCGCCCTCCTCGCAACGACCCGGAGTGCAAAGGGCGATGGGCCCAAGACCCCTAAGCACTTAGGATGTAGACCGGCGGGGACCTCTTTGCTGAGCCACTATCGAGTGCCGAGGGTGATACCTCGTACTTCACTTCTGATGATGGCTCTGTATCATAGCTAATCGGTTGTGGCTATCGAGGGTGATTCCTCTTTCACCACCTCTGATGACGACTCTGTCGTACAACCTCTCAAGTGGGAATCCATCGAGGGTGATTCCTCGGATTTCCCTCTTGATGTTACCGGACACACTGATACTTTTCACTGTCGCCCCCTGTTTACTGTTGATTGTGGGACTGAAGGGACAGGCGGTACCACCCCGGTTGAGGTGGACCTGAGTTCCCGACAGTCCCTTGTGGAGTCGGGTTGACCTGGAGGGTACCCTCGAGATAATTACGAGGCGCGGCCGGGCAGGCAGAGACCGCCCTAGAGAGGGATGGGCCTGACCCTTATTGCACTTCCTCGAGACGGGGCGACAGGAGTACTGATCGTCACCGCGAGCTCCCAACACACTAACGGATTTGGGTATTTGATCTGAGTTGGCCGCTGGCCTATACGCACTACCACCACGTGGGATAATGGTTATGGGACCCTCGGCACCGTATGTATCAGCCGAAAGCTCTGTCAGATGTCCAGTTCAGCATTGCGGCATGGCTGGGCCGGCGCCATCCAGGACAGAGGTGGTGCTGAGATTCGCCCTCCTCGCAACGACCCGGAGTGCAAAGGGCGATGGGCCCAAGACCCCTGAGCACTTAGGATGTAGACCGGCGGGGACCTCTCTGCTGAGCCTAGGTAGGACTACGTCGTGTCGATCAGCCGAGGCCGGGCATTACCCGAAAAAGTGTGTCCGGCCAGAGTTAATCGAGCGTGTTGGGTAACAGTAGTGCACCCCTGCAGGGAAGTTATCTATTCGAATAGCCGTGTCCACGGTAACAGGACGCTCAGTGTTATATCCCGATCTACTACAACTTGAACTGAATACATGTTACTTAACTGTAAGCTCCGGGATCGCTTTCTCGCAGGGAGTCGAGGAAGGATCTCTGGGCTTTGCTACTACATGCTTGTTACTTTATGTTATGCTCCTAATCTGCACTCTTCTAATGCTGCAAGACGCTGAAGATGCTAGTCTTCGATAGGCTAGGCCTTCCCCTCTATTCTGGCATTTCTGCAGTTCAGTCCACAGATACAGCCCCTTCCCTTTGATACCGATGCATACTTAGCATAGTTCTGATGTAAGTCTTGCGAGTACTTTGGATGAGTACTCACGGTTGCTTTGCTACCTCTTTTTCTCCATACCCGTTTGCTGCGACCAGATGACGGAGTCCCGAAGACAGCTGATCCCGCCGACGACTACTACTACCCTACTGGTGGATCTTACTACTACGTGGAGACCACCGACGACCAGGAGTAGTTTATTAGGAGGCTCCCAGGCAGGAGGCCTTGCCTCTTTCGATCAGAGCCGTTGTTTGTTTTCGCCTTCTTAAGGCATCCTTGTTTCCCTTTTATGTCTGTACTCAGATATATTTGTTGCTTCCGCTAACGCTTGTTCTCGAGCTTATGTATTCGAGCCCTCGAGGCACCTGGCTTGTAATATAAAGCTTGTATTATTTTATTTTGTGTCTAGAGTTATGTTGTGATATCTTCCCGTGAGTCCCTGGGCTTGATCGTGTGCATTTGCGTGTATGATTAGTGCACGGTCGGGCTGGGGGCGCCACACCACGGTCCAACGTCTCGGACAGTGGCACTTCCGTTAGCGGCTCATTAATTAATCCATAATTAATTAACAATTCCCGACCGACAAAAATAAGGCTTGGCTCGGCTCATTCCCGCAACCCGCAGCGCGCGCGCGTCACGACGAGGCGAGGCGTGGCAGGCGGCGGAGGAGGAGCGCACGTATACAGCTCCTCTTCCCAAGCTCCCAATGGCATGTGGTAGAGCAGCCCTTATAAAGGGGTCTCACTCTTCTTACTGTAGCAGTATGGTACTAAACTTCCCGCCACTTGCCATGCACCTAAATAGGCCTTAGAGATTAACCAGGGATTATTGTCTTATATGGGCCAAAGCCCATCTATAATCCAACATGTTCCCTAGCTAGTTAGCTTAACTTCGTTCTCTTTGTTTCTATGTAACTTGTTTCTACAAAGAGTTCCTCTTCGGCTCACAGGTGGACGAAAATGGCCTCTTCCGCCCATGTTTGGACGAAAAGGGCCTCTTCGGCCTCGGCATCAACGAAGAGTCACTAGGAGGACGATGGGGTAATACTTTTGAAAAAAAATTAAAATCAGGACTATAGTTTACATAAAAAGAATTAATTCTTTTTTTCAAGATTCACATCAACCCATGCATGACCCCTCTCGACGACGGACATGAAAGGCATACATCATCATCTTGATTCATATAAATCATTGACACATATGATCAGGTGAGTGAGACATCATTCGATCCATCCATCCATCTTCTGCCATATATTCCCTTCATTTCTTTTTACTTCGCATATTAAATTTAGGCAAGTTAAACTTTGTAAGCTTTGACTAACTTATATAAAAAAAAAATCAACATCTACAATATCAAATAAGTACAATATGAAAATATGTACCACAATGAATCTATTGGCATTTATTTTGGTATCAAGAATGTTGATATATTTTTTCCTATAATCTTGGTCAAACTCTACAATGTTTGTCTTAAGTAATATGCAAAGTAAAAAAGAAACGTTAGGAGTATATACATATTGAGCCAAGAATAATTATTAGTCGCCTCAAGCAAGCTTTGGTTCATTCTGTTTATTTTCTACCACTTCCTGGCCTGCTACATAGTACTCCTACTCATTCGTATATTCGGTTTTTCAACATGTATGTATGTACTCCTACCACACAACAAGCAAGACGGAGCAATAGCAATAGAATGCAAATTAAGCAGCCCATAGAACAGAATGCAGCACAACAAACATATATAGAAATAAAATACAAGTAACAGCATGCCGTACGCAATTCATTATACAAGCCAGCCAAGAATAATACAGTAGTAAAAAACAGAGTTTCAGGTGACAACTTCAACTTGATAGATAATAATAACCTTCCGTCCTTGGTTGCACGCATCAGTTTGGTGCCTTTGCCGCCGCACAAACATGACAACTATAGGTAGGTAGGCAGCCAACTCTGAGCATCATCCGTCATATGCATCAACCGCATGGATAAATTCATCTTCTTAGCATGGTAACAACTCTTCAAATACTAGACCCTAAAAAACATCTCAACCAGCAGCAGAATGAAAACATCTTCTACACACTGATAGATAGATAGATAGATAGATAGATAGATAGGTAGATATATCTCCTCTCCAGCCAGAAGGTCCAGATGCCGCAGCCACAGCAAAACCTCCCTCGGCTCTGCTCAGTCGTCCGACATGCCGCCCGACTTGCTCTTCAGGTGCTCCTTGAACTCCATGATGTCGCCCTCCCACCGCGTCACCGCCTGCTTCTCGCACACCCAGATCTCCTGCGCCACCTGGTTGATCAGCCTGAAGTCGTGGCTCACCAGCACCAGCCCGCCGTCCCACTCGTTCAGCGCCTCCGCCAGCGAGTCGATCGTCTCGATGTCCAGGTGGTTCGTCGGCTCGTCCAGCAGCAGCATCTGCGGCTCCCGCCACGCCAGCCACGCGAAGATCACCCGGCTCCGCTGCCCGTCCGACAGGTTCCGCATCGGCATCACCTGCGCTTTCCCCGACAGCCCGAACCTGCCAATCGCTGCCCGCATCCTCTCCTCCTCGTTGCCCGGGTACTCGTTCAGCATGTACTGCAGCGCAGAGAGGTCCAGGTCCAGCTTCTCCGCCAGGTGCTGGTGGAACTGCGCGATCCGCAGGTGGTTGTGCCGCCGCACCATCCCGTCCAGCGGCACCAGCTCCCCCGTCATCAGCTTCAGCAGCGTGCTCTTACCTGCCCCGTTGGGTCCCACCAGCGCCACCCGGGAGTCAAGGTCAACCCCAAAGTCCAGCTTCTTGTAGATCAGGTTGTCCGGCGTGTACCCGAACGTCACCTCCACAAACTGCAGCACCGGCGGCGGGAGCTTGCCCACATTGGCAAAGCGGAACGTCAGGATCCTGTCCCTCGCCACCTTCTCCGTCAGCCCGCCGCGCTCCATCTTGGCCAGCGTCTTCTCCTTGCTCTGGGCCTGCCGTGCCAGCTTGGCGGACCCATGCCCGAAACGCGCGATGTACTCCTTCATCGATGCGATCTGGTCCTGCTCCCACCTGTACTGCTTCATCTGGTTCTCCTCCAGCTCAGATCGTGTCTGGACATACTGGTCGAAATTCCCAGTGTACAGCTTCAGCTTCCTGTTCTGCATGTGGATGATGTTGGTACATACTCCATTCAGGAAGTCTTGAGAGTGTGATATCACAACAAGTATACGGTCAAATTTCTTCAGCGTTTCTTCCAGCCACACGCATGCCTCAAGATCTGTAAATGTTGTCAAAGAATCGCCAGCAATATTATTACTATTAATCCACAAAAGCTTATTTATTTATTTGGCTTCAGAAATCATTTTGTACTGGGTACTATATTATCTCAGTCAGCATCAACTCAAACATGTGTCACTTTTTTTCAGAGAAATAGGTGCATAGTAGCTAATTAAGCAGTAATCATGCTACTTACAGACGTTCCTAAACATGATAAAAGTTCTTGTGTCAATGGAACATGAGAAAATGTAGGCCTGGAGTTATCAATCTACCAACACCATCTCACAATCAGCGCAAGTAAATCTTGGGCAAAACAGGTCCACTAGAGAACTATAAGTGTAGCTTTTTAAGTTTCATCCTACCACCACCCAACAGAGTAAAGTCCAACAAAGTCAGGAATTAAAACCCAAATGTGCCGAGACATGTATAATCAAAACCTGTAACAACCTACATTCATGGTGATTTTGTGGTCAGCTAACCAACAGGTTCTCCAGTATGGCTGCTCCTACAGCCAGGCACTCCTACAGCAAGGCGCACATCATTGTTCATCGTAACAAAGGAAGCCATGGCAGAACCTTTTAACTTGGCAAAATTGAAGGCATTTTTTAAAAACAATAAAAACCATTGACTCATTGACAACTATGAGCTCATCATTGTTCATTTTTCCTAGTTTCATTGATAATGGAGCACCCTTCAAACAGGGACATTGGCTAGCATTTCGGCCTAAGCTTTGTATTGAAGATAAGACCCTATATTGAAGACATTATCTAGCTAAACCGAGATAACCAGCATATTCAGCTGGCCTAGTATTTCGGCTGCTGCTGCTCCCCTACGTGTGTGCCAACTCCACAGATCCACCTAGTAATCCTATGCGATCTTTTTTATTATAAAAAAAAACTGATATCCAAACAAATATGTTCAAAACTGATGTGATTTAACTCCACCTCAAACAAGCATAAAAAGCTCCATATGCTTTCATTGGCACTCTAAATCAGATTGTAGAAAATGCATTGGACTAAATATATGGCGCAGCCGTTATGTCCCATTTCCATAATCCCAACAGGCCAATGCATCGCATCTAAGATGACCCATAATTATATACCTCCTAAAACCGATCACGGTAAAGCTTGCTGAAAAGCATGTGATTTGGTATTAAAGAAACACAAAGCACCAGGCCCACTTTACTTGTAACATGGGTTGGAGAAAAACTCACCAAGATGATTGGTAGGCTCATCGAGCAAAAGGATGGTTGGATTCATGAACAGAGCTCTTGCCAAAGCAATTCTCATGCGCCAACCGCCAGAAAAGTCCCTAGTTTTCTTGGCCTGCATCTGCTTGTTAAAGCCTAAGCCAAACAAAATCTCGGCAGCACGCTTTTCAGCAGTGGATGCATCAATTGCTTCTAGCCGCTCATATACACGCTCCAAAGCTGCACCGCCACCATCATCCTAAATATGCCAGCACAGGTATTCGTCAGAACATCTTCAGAAATCAGTCGGTTACAGCACAGGTATTCGTTAGAACATCTTCAGGTACAACACAGCAGACATGGGAAAAGGAACAAATTCAAAGAACAAGTTGATAATAACAAATCTGATTGATTTTGACTGTTCAGAAACATACTTGAGCGGCCAAAACTTCAGCTTCCTTTTCCAGCTTGACCCTTTCTTCATCACAACTAATGACTGCTCCAAGTGCAGACATGTCTGAAGCCTCGATCTCATGGCTGAGGTGGTATATATCCATGTGTTCAGGGATAGGAAGCTCCCTGCACCCTATTGCTTTAAGAAGGCAGGACTTGCCGCAGCCATTCAAACCAAGCAAACCATAGCGCCTGAGATGGAATAATAAACCCATTAGACAAGATCACAGCGGCAAGAGCTTGGGAAGAGTGTGATGATCATGGCATAATGTACTAACCTGCCGTAGTTAAGCTCCAGCTCTGTGTCTACAAGTAGATCGTGGCCGTGGAATGTTAAAGTGAGAGACTCTATCTGCAAGTGGCATTCATCAAGACAGAAAACAGAGTTAGATCATCATTATATCTTGTATGTACCTTTAGTGGAAGACAGGTAGCAGGCATGTTGCAGAGAATGAAGGTTGTGGGCACTGAGCAGCAGTTTATGATACGGTGAGACTAAGAAGGGTGTAATAATGTTATAAACCAAACATGAAGGGTGTGTGTATACAATTTCACCATCTAATTCTAATGGATGTAGGTGGTCATAGTACTTGACAATACATGAAGCAATTACTGCCCCTGTATATGCTAGGAATTGCATATGGACCAGGAGTATATAATATGATAAACAACAATTTGTAAGCAGAAAGCAGAAGCAGATTGGAGGAACTCATCATAGTCATCGATCATTAGTTCATTATTATTACAGGAAACTTAGACAAGAGTTAGGACCTCTATGACCATGGGAGCAAGAAATTGATCACAAAACAGAGTGTTGCAAATCACAGGGTGCACGGGCGATTGGTCATAGGGCGCATCGGTGGTTGGTCACAGGGCGCATGATTCAAAGGGTCTGTATACAGAAAAAAAAAATCCCCTAAAGATGGAATCCTACTACAAAGTAGTAACATGATACTACGAAAATGATAAAATCAAAAGCGTGCAAGTAGGATAGATCTAGCCATGGAATGGATGGATAGTTTGAGTTAGTAGTAGAGAGTAGTACTAGTAGAGAAGCATCTAAGGCAATAGAAAAATTAGGAAACAAATTTCCATATTGTAATCTTGTGATATAATCGGAGAGATAGTAATAAGGCAGGCGAGGCGCACACAAGTCATAATAATAATAATAATAATAATAATAGTTATTACTTAAATAATGAATCCATCCTTCCCAGCAAGACAAAAAAAGTTGTGCTTGTTTTGTACGGGGAGGACGGGAACTCAAACTAGACTAGTTCTGTTGTGGATTAGATTAGATTAGGTGGTGATCTGCATCTGCAATCGAATCGACGAAACACGCGCAGCGCAGGCAATATATATATGTATATATATTTGAAAGAAAGAAAGACGAACTAGTACTGTAGATGAGAGGAAGAGGGATCTGAAAGAGGAGAGGAGAGGAGAGGAGACGTACGTGGATGTCGCGGGAGAGCGGGTGGGAGGTGAGGACGGCGGTGCAGGTGCGGTCCGAGAGGTGCACGGCCGCGAGGGCGGCGGCGGCCTTATCCGTCTTGGTGGAAGCGGAAGATGATGCCGAGGAGGAGGTGGGCACCTTGGCGCCCCTCTTTGCGGCCGCGGCGGCCTTCTTCTGCGCCGCCTTCTTCTTGCTGGCGTCCGACACCATGGCGTCCGGTCTGGTGGGTGATGGCAGAGACCGACGGAGAGATAGACGACGCCGGCGGGACGAGGTGGAGAAGAAGTAGAAGAAGAAGAGAAGAGGTGTCGTGGTGGGCTCTATCTGGCCGGCCTGCTTCCTTCCTTCCTTCCAGAACCCTCTTCTACTTTCTCAAAAAAAATGGGATTTTTAGAAATTTTTTAAAAAAAATGGGATTTCAAAATTTGTTCTTATTTTTTTTAAAGTCATTGTTTTGAAAAATGTTCAGAATTTTAAAAAATGTTCAGAATTTCGAATTTTGTACTTATTTATTAATCAATGTCCACAATTTCAAAAAATGTTAACATTTTCAAAATTTTGTGCATGTTTCGGAACTTGGTTCCATATGTTCAAAAAATGGTCATGTTTCAAAACTTGTTTGCGTTTTGTGAATATTTTTTTCAAAATTTAAAAAAATGTCCAGAAGTTAAAAAATGTTCGTGTTATTTTTTTTCACAAATTCAAAAAATGTTCTTCATTTTCTAAAAAAAGTTTCATCTTCGAAAAAGTGTTCGCCATTTCGGAAAATATACACACGCTGAAAAAATGTTCCTGTTTTAAAATTTTGTTCATAAACTAAAAAATGTTCGCAAATTACAAATAATATTCGCTCTTTCCTAATTTTGTTCAGAGTTTCAAAACTTGTTCACAGAAGCAAAAACAAAGTCCATTTTTTCTAAAAATGTTTATATTTTCAAAAAACTGTTCCGTTTTCCAAAAATTGTTCACAAATTCAAAAAAGTTCCTGTTTTAAAATTTGTTTGCACATTCAATAATTGTTCACATCTTTTAAAACATGTTTGTCAAAAATTGTTCGAAATTTCATTAATGTTCCTGTTTTCAAAATTTGTTCACAAATTCATAGAATCTTCCCGTATTTAAATTTTGGTTACAACTACATTAATTGGTCACAATTTTTCAAAACTTGTTCGTGGTTTTTAATAATTTTTTCAGAATTTTTAAAAAGTATTCAGAATTTTCATTAAATGTTTGAAAAAAAGCAAAATACTCGGAACTGCCGATATAGTTAGTTCTAAATACGTCGCGCTGCATATTCATCACTAGCACTGAGCAACTCCACTGGCTAGGTACCTGTGTCCGCTAGCTGCACATCGCGAGTTCTAATCTGCACTGACGCGTCGTATTTTTCGTTGTTTTTTGCACTGCTCGCTTTTCCTGCGTGGGCCGGCCCTGGGGGAGTATGCCCTGTGCGAAGCCCTGCCAATCTGCCGCAGAATGCGCCAGATAGGGGGTCCCGAAAAACACGTTTGAGTGGTGAAAGTGATGGGCCGTCTTTCTTTCTTTCTTTCTGCTCTCTAACAATTTTTTAGGGTGAAGAAACAACCTCAACATCTACTACACCAATGCCTTTGAAAGGAGATAACACTCTTGCATCATCGCCGACACTAATTCTAACCTACAACACTTACAACAAGATTCTTCATAGTGAATGTTAGGTCCAACCAATCAAGCTCAGGATGGCGTCACGAAAACAACACCTTTTTTTTTATCATGGCAACAACCAAAATTTTCATCCACAACATGACACATCTTGTTGCTGAATCTTTCAACGGTTGCCGCCTCCTATACTCCCCATCAAAGCCCCATGGCACACAACATTGAAGATAGACGCAAAGCATGCCACCACTCAAACACATCGCGCTGCCTGCCCGGATCAATTAATCTAGATGGGCCACGCATGTCGGACCAAGTCGACCCCATCGAGAGGAGCACGAAAGAGGGAACACACCGTAGGACGGAGCCAACCAACAAGGCCGAGGAAGAATCCTCGGCAAAGCAATGACGCAAGTGTCGAGGGTGTCGACACAGTACCTAAACAAACACTACGCTACTCACACGTGTATCTCTTTGGCATCAATTTAACACAAAATTTTACCAACTCGATACAAAATGTGCATCAAGGAGGAATCCTTGCCACCGTCCCCATCACCGTTCGCACGGGCAAGTTGTCAGAGTTAAAACCGGCGAATATCGAGTAGAGGATCCCGAGCCGGTGATCTGAGCAAGATGGTAACTGGAAGAATAGGGACACGGTATTTACCCAGGTTCGGGCTCTCTCGAAGAGGTAAAACCCTACGTCCTGCTCTTATTATATTGATTGTGGATGGGGTACAAAGTATAGTATGATCTACCTCAAGATCGCATGAATGAATTCTAAGCTCTAAACCTTGAAGTCGTGCCTCTACGGACTAAACCCCACGGCTTATATAGGCACCGGGGGTATCTAGGATTTACATATGGTCGGTTACAATCTAGGGACAAGCATGTCGATCATTCAAATATGCCTTGAAGTGTACGCCAAATCTTCGGAGAACTTCATCTTGATCGCACCAAGGGCCAGGGCATGCAGGGCCCATTCTTCAGTTACTGGTGGGTCCTCGGCCCGGCCCATGAATGGCGGGACGACATGGTGTGCACCCCCTAATTCAGAACACCGTCACAAGTCAATACAAAATTTCAATTTCCTTCACGTGGATTTTGTTGGGGAACGTTGCATGGAAAACAAAAAAATTCTACGCACACGCAAGATCTATCCATGGAGATGCATAGCTACGAGAGGGGGAGTGTGTCTACGTACCCTCGTAGACTGTAAGCGGAAGTGTTAGAACAACGCGGTTGATGTCGTCGAACAACTTCACGATCCAACCGACCGAGCACCGAACGTACGGCACCTCCGCGTTCAGTAGACGTTCAGCTCGGTGACGTCCTCGACTTCTTGATCCAGCAAGACGGCGAGGTAGTGGATGAGTTCCGGCAGCACGACGGCGTGGTGACGGTGATGGTGATGCTATCTCCGCAGGGCTTCTCCCAAGCACTGCGAAAATATGACCGAGGGACGGAACTGTGGAGGGGGGCGCCGCACACGGCTAAGACAATGTTGTGTCCCCTTTGGGGCGCCCCCCTCTCCTCTATTTATATATGTGTAGGGGCTTGGAGTAGAAGGAATAGTGCCACGTGAACAGTAACCATGAATAGTACATACGTGGACTTGGACTCCAAAGTCCAATCCTATTCCTACTAGGACTCTCCCTTTTTTCCTTCCCTAGCTGCGTGGGTTTTTGAGGACTTGGTGCGCCTGGCCCAATAAGGCCAGGGCGCCTCCCCTTAGCCCATGCCAGCCCTTTGGGACGTGGTGGACCCACTTGTGGACTTCCGGACCCCTCCGGAATCCTCCGGAACCTTCTGGAAGCTTCCCGGTACCGAAAAAACTGCACCTTTTTCCGGAACCCAAAATATGACTTCCCATATATAAATCTTTACCTCTTGACCATTCCGAGACTCCTCGTGACGTCCGGGATCTCATCCGGGACTCCAAACAATATTCGGTTACCAATTCACATAACTCATATAACACTATATCGTCAACGAACGTTAAGCGTGCGGACCCTACGGGTTCGGGAATGATGTAGACATGACTGAGACACCTCTCCGGTCAATAACCAATAGCGGAACCTGGATGC
Source organism: Elymus sibiricus (assembly GCA_039707655.1). Lineage (NCBI taxonomy): Eukaryota > Viridiplantae > Streptophyta > Magnoliopsida > Poales > Poaceae > Elymus > Elymus sibiricus. The sequence goes on along the minus strand of CM077670.1, from coordinate 883,876 downwards.
TCATATTGGTTCCTACATATTCCACGAAGATCTTATCGGTCGAACCGCAATGACAACATACGTAATTCCCTTTGTCCGTCGGTATGTTACTTGCCCGAGATTCGATCGTCGGTATCTCCATACCTAGTTCAATCTCGTTACCGGCAAGTCTCTTTACTCATTCCGTAATACATCATCCCGTAACTAACTCCTTAGTCACTTTTCTTGCAAGCTTCTTGTGATGTGCATTACCGAGAGGGCCCAGAGATACCTCTCCGAAACACGGAGTGACAAATCTCAGTCTCGATCCATGCCAACTCAACGGACACCTTCGGAGATACCTGTAGAGCATCTTTATGATCACCCAGTTACGTTGTGACGTTTGATAGCACACAAGGTATTCCTCCGTTATCCGGGAGTTGCATGATCTCATGGTCTGAGGAACATGTATTTGACATTCAAGAAAACAGTAGCAATAAACAGAACGATCATATGCTAAGCTAACGGATGGGTCTTGTCCATCACATCATTCTCCTAATGATGTGATCCCGTTATCGAATGACAACTCATGTCTATGGTTAGGAAACCTTAACCATCTTTGATCAACGAGCTAGTCTAGTAGAGGCTCACTAGGGACACGGTATTTGTTTATGTATTCACACATGTATTTAAGTTTCCGGTCAATACAATTCTAGCATGAATAATAAACCTTTATCATGAACAAGGAAATATAAAATAATAACAACTTTATTATTGTCTCTAGGGCATATTTCCATCAGTCTCCCACTTGCACTAGAGGCAATAATCTAGATTACATAGTAATGAATCTAACACCCATGGAGTCTTGGTGCTGATCATGTTTTGCTCGTGGAAGAGGCTTAGTCAACGGGTCTGCCACGTTCAGATCCGTGTGTACTTTGCAAATTTCTATGTCTCCATCCTTGACATATTCACGAATGGAGTTGAAGCGTCTCTTGATGTGTTTGGTCTTCTTGTGAAACCTGGGCTCCTTGGCTATGGCAATTGCTCCAGTGTTGTCACAAAAGATTGTCATTGGACCCGATGCACTAGGTATTACACCTAGATCGGATATGAACTCCTTCATCCAGACTCCTTCATGTGCTGCTTCCGAAGCAGCTATGTATTCCGCTTCACACGTAGATCCCGCCACGACGCTCTGCTTGGAACTGCACCAACTGACAGCTCCACCATTTAATATAAATACGTATCCAGTTTGTGACTTAGAGTCATCCGGATCAGTGTCGAAGCTTGCATCGACGTAACCCTTTACGACGAGCTCTTCGCCACCTCCATAAACGAGAAACATGTCCTTGGTCCTTTTCAGGTACTTCAGGATATTCTTGACCGATGTCCAGTGATCCACTCCTGGATTACTCTGGTACCTCCCTGCCAAACTTATGGCAAGGCACACATCAGGTCTGGTACACAACATGGCATACATAATAGAACCTATGGCTGAGGCATAGGGAATGACTTTCATTTTCTCTATATCTTCTGCCGTGGTCGGGCATTGAGTCTGACTCAACTTCACACCTTGCAAGACAGGCAAGAACCCTTTCTTTGACTGATCCATTTTGAACTTCTTCAAAACTTTGTCAAGGTATGTGCTTTGTGAAAGTCCTATCAAGCATCTTGATCTATCCCTATAGATCTTGATGCCCAATATATAAGCAGCTTCACCGATGTCTTTCATTGAAAAATTCTTATTCAAGTATCCCTTTATGCCATCCAGAAATTCTATATCATTTCCAATCAACAATATATCATCCACATATAATATTAGAAATGCTACATAGCTCCCACTCACTTTCTTGTAAATACAGGCTTCACCGTAAGTCTGTACAAAACCATATCTTTTGATCACCTCATCAAAGCGTATATTCCAACTCCGAGATGCTTGCACCAGTCCATAGATGGATCGCTGGAGCTTGCACACTTTGTTAGCACCCTTAGGATCGACAAAACCTTCTGGTTGCATCATATACAACTCTTCTTTGAGAAAACCATTAAGGAATGCAGTTTTGACATCCATTTGCCAGATTTCATAATCATAAAATGCGGCAATTGCTAACATGATTCGGACAGACTTAAGCATCTCTACGGGTGAGAAAGTCTCATCGTAGTCAACCCCTTGAACTTGTCGAAAACCTTTCGCGACAAGTCGAGCTTTGTAGACAGTGACATTACCATCAGCATCTGTCTTCCTCTTAAAAATCCATTTATTCTCAATGGCTTGCCGATCATCGGGCAAGTCCACCAAAGTCCACACTTTGTTCTCATACATGGATCCTATCTCAGATTTCATGGCCTCAAGCCATTTGTCGGAATCCGGGCTTATCATAGCTTCTTCATAGTTCGTAGGTTCGCTGTTGTCTAACAACATAACTTCCAGAACAGGATTACCGTACCACTCTGGTGCGGAACGTACTCTGGTCGACCTACGAAGTTCAGTAGTAACTTGATCTGAAGTTTCATGATCTTTATCATTATCTTCCTCTCTTATTGGTGTAGGCATCACGGGAACGGTTTTCTCTGATGAGCTACTTTCCAATTCGAGAGAAGGTACAATTACCTCATCAAGTTCTACTTTCCTCCCACTCACTTCTTTCGAGAGAAACTCCTTCTCTAGCAAGGACCCATTCTTGGCAACAAAGACCTTGCCTTCGGATCTGTGGTAGAAGGTGTACCCAATTGTTTCTTTAGGGTATCCTATGAAGACGCACTTCTCCGCTTTGGGTTCGAGCTTATCAGGTTGAAGCTTTTTCACATAAGCATCGCATCCCCAAACTTTAAGAAACGACAGCTTAGGTTTCTTGCCAAACCATAGTTCATATGGTGTCGTCTCAACGGATTTAGATGGTGCTCTATTTAACGTGAATGCAGCTGTCTCTAATGCATAACCCCAAAACGATAGTGGCAAATCGGTAAGAGACATCATAGAACGCACCATATCCAATAAAGTATGGTTACGACGTTCGGACACACCATTACGCTGTGGTGTTCCAGGTGGCGTGAGTTGTGAAACAATTCCACATTTTCTTAAATGAAGGCCAAACTCGTAACTCAAATATTCGCCTCCGCGATCAGATCGTAGAAACTTTATTTTCTTGTTACGATGATTCTATACTTCACTCTGAAATTCTTTGAACTTTTCAAAAGTTTCAGACTTGTGTTTCATTAAGTAGATATACCCATATCTACTCAAATCATCTGTGAAGGTTAGAAAATAACGACACCCGCCGCGTGCTTCAACATTCATCGGACCGCATACATCGGTATGTATTATTTCCAACAAATCAGTAGCTCGCTCCATTGTTCCGGAGAACGGAGTTTTAGTCATCTTGCCCATGAGGCATGGTTCGCAAGTATCAAATGATTCATAATCAAGAGATTCCAAAAGTCCATTCGCATGGAGTTTCTTCATGCGCTTTACACCAATATGACCTAAATGGCAGTGCCACAAGTATGTTGCACTATCATTATCAATTTTGCATCTTTTGGCATCAATATTATGAATATGTGTATCACTACGATCGAGATTCAACAAGAATAGACCATTCACAAAAGGTGCGTGACCATAAAAGATGTTACTCATATAAATAGAACAACCATTATTCTCTGACTTAAATGAATAACCGTCTCGCAATAAACAAGATCCAGATATAATGTTCATGCTCAACGCTGGCACCAAATAACAATTATTGAGGTCTAAAACTAATCCCGAAGGTAGATTTAGAGGTAGCGTGCCGACGGCGATCACATCAACCTTGGAACCATTCCCGACGCGCATCGTCACCTCGTCCTTAGCCAATCTTCCCTTATTCCGTAGCTCCTGTTTCGAGTTACAAATATGAGCAACCGAACCAGTATCAAATACCCAGGCGCTACTGCGAGCATTAGTGAGGAACACATCAATAACATGTATATCAAATATACCTTTGCTCACTTTGCCATCCTTCTTATCCGCCAAATACTTGGGGCAGTTACGCTTCCAGTGACCAGTCCCTTTGCAGTAGAAGCACTCTGTTTCAGGCCTGGGTCCAGCTTTGGGTTTCTTCGTGGGAGTGGAAACTTGCTTGCCGTTCTTCTTGAAGTTCCCCTTCTTTCCCTTGCCCTTTTTCTTGAAACTAGTGGTTTTGTTAACCATCAACACTTGATGCTCCTTCTTGATTTCTACCTCCGCTGATTTCAGCATCGCGAAGAGCTCGGGAATTGTCTTCTCCATCCCTTGCATATTATAGTTCATCACGAAGCCTTTATAGCTTGGTGGCAGTGACTGAAGAACTCTGTCAATAACACTCTCAACCGGAAGATCAATTCCTAGCTGAGTCAAGTGGTTGTGGTACCCAGACATTCTGAGTATGTGTTCACTGACAGAACTGTTCTCCTCCATCTTACAGCTAAAGAACTTGTTGGAGACTTCATATCTCTCAACCCGGGCATTAGCTTGAAATATCAATTTCAGCTCTTGGAACATCTCATATGCTCCATAGCGTTCAAAACGCTTTTGCAGTCCCGGTTCTAAGCCGTAGAGCATGGCACACTGAACTATCGAGTAGTCATCAGATCGAGCCTGCCAGGCGTTCACAACGTCTGCAGCAGCTCCTGCAGCAGGTCCATCACCTAGCGGTGCATCAAGGACATAATTCTTCTGTGTAGCAATGAGGATAATCCTCAAGTTACGGACCCAGTCCATGTAGTTGCTACCATCATCTTTCAACTTAGCTTTCTCTAGGAACGCATTAAAATTCAACGGAACAGTAGCACGGGCCATTTATCTACAACATAGTTATGCAAAGAAACTATCAAGACTAAGTTCATGATAAATTAAGTTCAATTAATCAAATTACTAATGAACTCCCACTTAAATTAACATCCCTTAAGTTAACTAAGTGATACATGATCCAAATCAACTAGCCCATGTCCGATCATCACGTGAGATGGGATAGTCATCAATGGTGAACATCTCCATGTTGATCATATCTACTATATGACTCATGTTCGACCTTTCGGTCTCCAGTGTTCCGAGACCATGTATGTACATGCTAGGCTCGTCAAGTTTAACCCAAGTATTCTGCTTGTGTAAAACTGGCTTACACCCGTTGTATGTGAACGTAGAATCTATTACACCCGATCATCACGAGGTGCTTCGAAACGACGAACTTTAGCAACGGTGCATACTTGGGGAGAACACTTTTATCTTGAAATTTAGTGAAGGGATCATCTTATAATGCTACCGCCGTTCTAAGCAAAATAAGATGCATAAAGGATAAACATCACATGCAATCAAAATATGTGACATGATATGGCCATCATCTTGTGCTTTTGATCTCCATCTCCAAAGCATCGTCATAATCTCCATCGTCACCGGCTCGACACCTTGATCTCCATCGTTGCGTCGTGGTCGTCTCGCCAACTATTGCTTCTAAGACTATTGCTAACGCATAGCGATAAAGTAAAGCAATTACATGGCACTTGCATTTCATACAATAAAGAGACAACCATAAGGCTCCTGCCGGTTGCCGAATTACAAAACATGATCATCTCATACAATAATGTATATCACATCATGTATTGACCATATCACATCACAGCATACCCTGCAAAAACAAGTTAGACGTCCTCTACTTTGTTGTTGCAAGTTTTACGTGGCTGCTACGGGCTTCTAGCAAGAACCGTTCTTACCTACGGCACAAAACCACAACGGTGATTTATCAAGTTTGCTGTTTTAACCTTCAACAAGGACCGGCCGCAGTCAAATTCGATTCAACTAAAGTAGGAGAAACAGACACCCGCCAGCCACCTTTATGCAAAACAAGTTGCATGTCTGTCGGTGGAACCGGTCTCATGTACGTGGACATGTAAGGTTGGTCCGGGCCGCTTCATCTTACAATACCGCCGAATCAAAATAAGACGTTGGTGGTAAGCAGTATGACGATCACCGCCCACAACTCTTTGTGTTCTACTCGTGCATATCATCTACGCATAGACCTGGCTCATGATGCCACTGTTGGGGAACGTTGCATGGAAAACAAAAAAATTCTACGCACACGCAAGATCTATCCATGGAGATGCATAGCTACGAGAGGGGGAGTGTGTCTACGTACCCTCGTAGACCGTAAGCGGAAGCGTTAGAACAACGCGGTTGATGTCGTCGAACAACTTCACGATCCAACCGACCGAGCACCGAACGTACGGCACCTCCGCGTTCAGCACACGTTCAGCTTGGTGACGTCCTTGACTTCTTGATCTAGCAAGATGGCGAGGTAGTGGATGAGTTCCGGCAGCACGACGGCGTGGTGACGGTGATGGTCATGCTATCTCCGCAAGGCTTCGCCCAAGCACTGCGAAAATATGACCAAGGGACGGAACTGTGGAGGGGGGGCGCCGCACACGGCTAAGACAATGTTGTGTCCCCTTTGGGGCGCCCCCTCTCCTCTATTTATATATGTGTAGGGGCTTGGAGTAGAAGGAATAGTGCCACGTGAACAGTAACTGTGAATAGTACACACGTGGACTTGGACTCCAAAGTCCAATCCTATTCCTACTAGGACTCTCCCTTTTTTCCTTCCCTAGCTGCGTGGGCTTTTGAGGACTTGGTGCGCCTGGCCCAATAAGGCCAGGGCGCCTCCCCTTAGCCCATGCCAGCCCTTTGGGATGTGGTGGACCCACTTGTGGACTTCCGGACCCCTCCGGAATCCTCCGGAACCTTCTGGAAGCTTCCCGGTACAATACCGAAAAAACTGCACCTTTTTCCGGAACCCAAAATATGACTTCCCATATATAAATCTTTACCTCTCGACCATTCCGAGACTCCTCGTGACGTCCGGGATCTCATCCGGGACTCCGAACAATATTCGGTTACCAATTCACATAACTCATATAACACTATATCGTCAACGAACGTTAAGCGTGCGGACCCTACGGGTTCGGGAATGATGTAGACATGACTGAGACGCCTCTCCGGTCAATAACCAATAGCGGAACCTGGATGCTCATATTGGTTCCTACATATTCCACGAAGATCTTATCGGTCGAACCGCAATGACAACATACGTAATTCCCTTTGTCCGTCGGTATGTTACTTGCCCGAGATTCGATCGTCGGTATCTCCATACCTAGTTCAATCTCGTTACCGGCAAGTCTCTTTACTCGTTCCGTAATACATCATCCCGTAACTAACTCCTTAGTCACTTTGCTTGCAAGCTTCTTATGATGTGCATTACCGAGAGGGCCCAGAGATACCTCTCCGAAACACGGAGTGACAAATCCTAGTCTCGATCCATGCCAACTCAACGGACACCTTCGGAGATACCTGTAGAGCATATTTATGATCACCCAGTTACGTTGTGACGTTTGATAGCACACAAGGTATTCCTCCGGTATCCGGGAGTTGCATGATCTCATGGTCTGAGGAACATGTATTTGACATTCAAGAAAGCAGTAGCAATAAACAGAACGATCATATGCTAAGCTAACGGATGGGTCTTGTCCATCACATCATTCTCCTAATGATGTGATCCCGTTATCGAATGACAACTCATGTCTATGGTTAGGAAACCTTAACCATCTTTGATCAACGAGCTAGTCTAGTAGAGGCTCACTAGGGACACGGTATTTGTTTATGTATTCACACATGTATTTAAGTTTCCGGTCAATACAATTCTAGCATGAATAATAAACCTTTATCATGAACAAGGAAATATAAAATAATAACAACTTTATTATTGCCTCTAGGGCATATTTCCATCAGATTTTAGCCTCCAGCAATACATACAACAATAGATTATTAGATATATTACTTTTTGTTAAAGTTGTTGTAGTGCAGTCTTGAATTGAATGACTCCATGGAGGGGGGGGGGGGCATATGCCCCCTAGTATATAAATGGGCCAAGCCCCTTAATTCTAACTTAACTATAGCGTTCATAGTGCTGGTGTGAGCTCAGCCCCTGCGGAGTAAACTTCTCTGTTATCTAGCCTAGCTGCTAGTATAAATTGAGAGGCCGTCCCTGCACCTCTGCACGCACAACCAGCACCTCTCCATGAGCACTAGCAACTCTGCCCGAGCACCTGCACCTGTGAAACCATTCAGTGCCTGCACTACCCGTCTGCACCTACACGTCCATGTTCGAGCCCTCTGAGCCATGGGGACCTGCGCGGCCTTCTCTGGTTTTTCCATCGGCACCCTGCATGTGAAATATATGCATGAGAGCAGCCTCAACAATGTCGGCACCCTATTTCAAAAAAGTTGTTCAGACATCGATATTTCATATGAACTCCTGACATGTTGCTTGTTTTTCTGGCATAGAGATTATTCAGTTAAGCGGATGCTACTTGTTGTTGTTGTTGTTGTTGTTGTTGTTGTTGTTGTTGTTGTTGTTGTTGTTGTTGTTGTTGTTGTTGTTGTTGTTGTTGTTGTTGTTGTTGTTGTTGTCGTTGTTGTTGTTGTTGTTTTAAGATTATGGTCTTTATGGACTGAATGAGACAACAGTTACTGTGTGAAAGGATCCATTCAAAGAAATCCTCCCATGCTATTCACTGATGGCAGAGATGTAGTACATGTTGCATGGTTAGTAGACAGTACAGGTCGCCGCCGACAGTTTTTATTCCCCTCCTCCATGGCAGGTATCTGCTTCTTTCTCCGGAGTCGGACACAAGCAAAGCATCCTCTCGCAAATTGCTCCTCGGATCTTTTCATTTCTTCACAGTGCATTTTGATACCAAGAGCTAGCTAGGTTCTTTCCCACATTCATTCTTCTTCACATGAGGTTGTCGATCTAGGACTCGATGATCTCTGACACCATCTTTTCTATCTGGTAGAAACAACAATATGTTATTACCAATGAGTAGAAGCATCAGTTAAATAGATAAGATGTTGTTGGCTCTATCACGGTGTCTTGGTGGGTTTAAAGTAGGGAAATGTGATGAAATATTTGACAGAGTGCTTCATTGAACAAGTAGTAGTGTAACTGGGACAACATAAACCATCAGTACTGAAGAAGGTTTTTTTTATTGCCAGACTGAAGAATGTATATAGTAAATTGTGATTCCTGAATAACTCTTTTTTGAATCATTCCAATAATAATATCCGTGAGATCATCTTCTATATGCTCACAGGGGACATGTATGTATGTAGCTGCCCAACACGGATTACCTGTCAAGTTGAGAGTATGATGAACTGTTGGATGCAAGGCCATGGACAACAGATGCATCGAAACAGATCCCATCAGCATAACCATATTGCTCAGCAAACGAGAAGAGCTTCTTCAAGTCCTCAACACCAGAGCCTAGCACCACTGTCGGTACCAAAACCGGCAGATCTCGGGTAGGGGATCCGAATTGTGGGTCTAGGAATCGATGGATAACAGGGAACGTAGAGACGGCGTTTTACCCAAGTTCGGGCCCTCTCGAAGAGGTAATACCCTACGTCCTGCTAGATTGTATTGATGTGATTGTATGAAGGTTACAGAGTTGATCTACCTCGAGATCGTATGGGCTAAACCCTAGGTAATGAATATGATGATCCTCTACGGACTAAACCCTCTGGTTTATATAGACACCAGAGGGTCCTAGGGTTACACATGGTCGGTTACCATAGGGGATGAACATGTCGGCCATGCCAACTATTCCTTGGAGGAGACGTCAAGTCTTCAGAGGTTTCCTTCCAATACACGGGGTCGCCCACAATCCGGCCTTCCATCGACGAGTAGAGAGCGGCCCACCAGTCCGTCCCACGAGAGATAGGCCGGCGGCCCGAGTACCCCCTAGTCAAGGACACCCTCAGTAGCCCCCGAACTAGCCTCCAATGCCGAGGTTGACAGTCTTCGGCAGCTTCATGCTTTGCAAGTCTTCGGCTTGGGTGGCGAGTTCCCTTCCTTCCGCGATACCGGCGTCCGTCCTGTACTTCCTCCGAGTCAAGTTTCCAAACGTCGCCTTGCCATACACGTCCCGAAATATGATTCGGTCGCCGATGTGTACCGATAACTTAGCCCCGAAGGCTAGTCACTTTGGTGTGAACAGTACCCTCCTCTGACAACTTTTACCGAAGGGTCATAGTATGCCACAACCGCGAGTTGTTTTATGTAAAAACTTGATCCGCGGTTCGAGGCAGTTTTTCATTGGCATGTCCCATCGATATGGAGATCGTGCCCTGGTTTTAAGGGATATGATCAATAATCCATCACATCCCACGCACGCATAATGGCACGGTTACACGGGGAAATGGCGAGGACTGCGGTGCTGTAAAGGGACCGTGGGTTTTACAGCCCATAAAAGGGGCACAGCCTTTGTTCCTTTCGCACGCTCTCATTTTCCCCCTTCGCCATTTCCTTCCCCATCTTCTAAGCTCCAGCGCCCAGATCTGCTCTCCCTTCCAAGGACCTTTCCAGCCGCCCGCTCAATCTAGCAATGGCGGGTGCTGGGTCCAAGGGCAAGTGGGAGGCCTCTAGTGTCACCAACAACGCCATCTTGGAGTTGAAAAGCGCGGGTTACCTCCCGGCCAACGTCGCCCACCGTGCTCCAGAGGCCGGCCAGGTCGTCCCCACACCGCGGCAAAGCGAGAGGGTGGTATTCCTTCCCCACTTCATCCGAGGTCTGGGTTTTCCCCTCCATCCCTTTGTCAGGGGACTCATGTTCTTCTACGGGCTTGATTTCCACGATCTCGCACCGAACTCTTTCCTCCACATTTCGGCCTTCATCATTGTCTGCGAGGCCTTTCTTCGGATCCGGCCACACTTCGGTCTGTGGCTGAAGATCTTCAACGTCAAGCCGAAGATAGTAGATGGCCAGCAGGCGGACTGCGGGGGTGCGATGGTCAGCAAGCTCCCCCAAGTGGAGTGGCCAGAGGGCACCTTCATCGAGACCGTCAAGGTCTGGCAGAAGGAATGGTTCTACATCACCGAGCCAAGGAGCGCGGATTGGGGGGCGATTCCGGCCTTCCGATCCGGACCCCCTACGAGGCTGGTCTCATGGACCAAGAAGGGCCTCGACTGGGGAGTGAACAAGGAGGTGGCGCAGCTGCAGAGCTGGATCGCCAAGATGATAGAGTAGGGCGTCGAGCTGCCCAACGTGATCCAGATTATGCTAGGCCGCCGAATCCTCCCATGCCAGGACAGGGCCTCCCTCATGTGGGCCTACAAGTCCGAAGACCCGGCCACCGTGCGCAACTTCTTCCGCACCTCCCACGCTCAACTGTGGAGGGTGCTATTCAAGCCACAGAAGGACTGGACGGCCGAGGAGGAAGACATCGGACTTGACGCCGCAAATCCCCCACGGGAGGTATGAATAATTTGGTACTTATATCCGAACCTTTCCCTTTTGATAAGGTATTCAGCCCTTTCACTTCCTGTCCGCAGAACTGGCTGAAGAAGGCCGAGCGGATCAACAGTCCGGCGCCGCTGCCAGAGGGACCCAGGATGCCCCTACTGACGGCCATGCTGGCCGAGGAGCCATATGAGGCGCCGGAGAGGAAAGAGAAGAAGAAGGACCAACAGAGGGAGGCCAGAGAGGGCCCCCGCTCCCGAGGACCCCCGGGTGCTAGATCCGGGGACACCAATGCTCCCTCCGCGCAAGAGGATGAGAAGGAGCAGGGAGAGGACGGGAAGGAAGACGATTCCTCCCGAACAGGGAAGAGGGCGGCGTCCGAGAACGTCGAGGAAGAGACGCCTCAACCAGCTCCCAAAAGACCGCGCAAGGCCAAGGTAGCCTTGTCCGGCGATAGCTCGGCTTCTGCCGAGGACTCTGAGGCCTCCGAAGAGGTCCCTCGGAGGATCCCCAGGGCCAAGCCGCAGGCTCAGAGGTACGCGCTCTAGTAACCGCTTGACCGTCCTGAGTCCGATATTGATCATGTTTTCGTTTGTAATTTTGCAGCCCGCTGCGCGATCTCCCCGCCGATCGAGTCTCGGAGGGGGATTCTCCACCGGCGGCGCTAGCGGAGAGCGGGACCGAATCCCACGCCCCGCCTCCCCCAAACGTCGAGGAGGCCGAGGAGGTCCTGTCGAGGAGGACCCCTCCCGTGCCGCACACAGGGGGAGGAGGCGATACTATCATGGCCGAGGTGAACACCTCGGTCGCCGAAGACCAAGAGGGGAGAGACCCTCTGGTGAATGAAGAGGAAGAGCCCGGACAAGCCAAGCTTTCTCCGAGGATGATTCCGGAGGCGTCTAGGCGTCCAGAGTCCGGCGCCCCAGATTTCGAGAGGGAAGGAGGCGAAGCGCCGCCGCCACCCTCGCCCGCCCCAGAGCGGGCGTCGACCAGGTGGCCGGACGAGATGGAGGATGCTCTAACCAGCTCCTCCATCGCCGAAGAGCACCGTGCCCTTATGGGCGCGGTGTTGCAAAGTCTTCGGTCCGTCGATAATGGACTGAAGGAGGCCTTCAATAGCCTTCTCACAGGCTTCAAGGTGAGCTAAGTAATGCTTTTTCCTTAGAAAAATCCTTTTGTGTAAATGTATAACCTTATACAAAGTAGCCCCCGAGACTCTGACTGGTTTTGAACAAAGCCAGTCTGAGGATCGAAAATCAATATCTCGGATACTAACCTGCGTAGAATAATGCACATGCGTCATCTTCGGCCGCAGCCGCCAACGCCGAGGAGTTGGTCGAGCTGAATCGGAAGCTGAAGAGCTCTGAAGACGACCTGAGCCTGGTGAACAGGAGGTTCGACAATGCGCAAGGCAAGTCCGAGCTGTAGTCAAGATGACCGTCGTGGTTTTTTGTTTTTACTTGTAAGTAGGTTTCAAAGTATCCTAACGGAGTTGACTGATTCTACTGCAGCTGCCGCCACGGAGGTGGAAAGCCTCAAGGCCGCGCTGAGGACGGCTCAGCAGGAAGTGGCGGCGCAGAGGTCGGCAGCCGAACAGGCGGCTGCCGAGCTGGCTGTGGTGAGAACCGCTAGTGAGAAGCACGAGGCCAGGGTGCTGGAAGTGCAGCAAGAGCTCGGGGATGCCATCACAAGGTGTGAGGCCCTCGAGCAAAAGGATAAGGAGCAGGCCGCCGAGCTGACCTCATTGGCGGCGGTGGCCAAGGAAGCGCGGACAGAGGCGCGCGGCTACCAAGAGGAGCTTCGCCAAGTCAGACTCATTGCGGACGGTAAGCCGTATTTGCTGCAAAGTATCTTTGGAGGTAACAGGTTCGCATTGCTCACGCGAGTATGACGTTCCCCAGGCGCCTTCGCGGACCTCCCAAAGAGTGCGGCGGACGCGGCCAAGTTCTTCGCCGCTCAGATGGGTGGGGCCGAGCAGAGGCTGTTCTGGGCGCAATTTCAAGCGCCCGAACACCCTCCCCTCCTGAATAATCAGATGAAGCAGCTGATGGAGCTGCATCGGATGGCGGAGCCGATGATGAAGGACCTCTGCGTTAAGCTATGGCCGGCGGAGCCGCTGCCGAGCAGCTACTTTGGTCTGGTGCAGAGGTTGTACGACGCCAGTTCCCGGATCGACGCCTGGAAGCGCTCCACATGCATCGAGGGGGCTTAGATGGCTTTTGGCAAAACAATGGTACATTGGCCAAAGATAAAGCCAGCCGAGATGGCCACCGGACCTCCGCCGCCAGGGAAGGAGCATAGGTGCCCCGAGCAATACTTCCCCATCATGATGGATGGTGCTCGGGCAGTAGAGGCCCAATGCTCAAAAGATGTAATATATGAATAGATTTATTTTCCTTGTAACCAAGGAGTTGAAATTTTTGCTTTATTGTAATGCAAGTTGTTGGCTGGGAATATAGTGCCTGGTTTATGTTAATTTTGACTCCTGTGCGGCCGTTTCTTAACTGAAAGTTACCAGTCGTCGGCTTCAGCCCCCAGTGCAGATACTGCCTAGGGTGTTTCCTCATTACAGCTTAACCCTTAGCTGACGTCTCGGTGCCCGGAGGCGGTTGTATGTACGGAAAACAAGGCAATCGGACTATGCAGTTTTAGTGCTTTCACTTAGCCATAGGAGCTTGACTGCGGGGGCTAGTGACTAGCCCCCAGTGTTTGTGATATTCGGACGAGCCGCGGTTGACACCATCATCACATGGTTTCTGTAACAGAGAACCCTTCATTTAACACGGACTAACCTCCAACGATTTTTGGTTTGACACAAGTCATCGGATCGCCGACCAGTCCTCACTTATTGTGACAGTCAGGTTTCGGCTTTCTCCACTGAGGTACTTAACCAGGCTAGCTAGAAGTGCAATCACAGTGGTTCTCCCTTTACCCTCTTAGCCGAACAGTGCGAAACGTAAGAGGGTAAATGAAAGGATCGATACGGTCGACTAGAGGGGGGGGTGAATAGGAGACTACAAATTTTAATCTTTCTTGTCAATTTTATGGTTTAGCGGATAAATAGTGTTCACTAGATATGCAACTAGGTGAACACAACCTATATGACAAGCAAGCTCCAAGCTAAGATGCTAGGCAACAATCTAATTAGCAAGCCAACAAGCATACAAAGCAAAGTAAAGTGCGGGAAAGGATTAACCACAAGTGAGACGAGGACGCGGATTTTATCCCGAAGTTCACTCTTCCTTGGGGAAGAGCTACTCTCTGTTTAGAGCGGTGCCGGAGCCAAAGCTTGCGGAACGCCACCGAAGGCTCACCGTAATCTCTTTCGAGTCACCCCCAACGGATGAGCCTCGAATCACTATGGGTTGGTCTTGAAGGCGACCACCACACCTTTACAAACTTCTCCGGAGCACACCACAAGCAAGGAAGCTTCCGGAGGAACCTCTAACCGCCTAGGAGCCCAAGCTCCAAGAGTAACAAGTCATGGGGGATGAATATTGCGGGGAACGCGATTTGGTTTGGTCAAAGTGTAGATCGGGTCTTGCTCTCCCAATCCCCAAAGTATCAACAAGTTTGGGTGGAGGGATTGAGAGTATTGAGCAAAATGAGGTGTAGCAATGGAGGAGCTCAACAAGACATTAGGGTTAAAGGATGGAGGAGGAAGAAGGGGGCTTTTATAGTGTTCTTGGCCGGGAGAGGATTTCTGCCCGTTGGACCCCGTGCGCACGGGCTAAGTCAGCCCCGTGCACACGGGGTGTCCAGAGACTTTCCATCCACCCCGTGTGCACGGGGGTCCAGGACCCCGTGCGCACGGGGTGTCCAGAGAGTTTCGAGGTACCCCATGCGCACGGGGGTCAGAGACCCCGTGTGCACGGGGTGTCCAGAAACTTTCCATCCACCCCGTGTGCACGGGGGTCCGGGACCCCGTGCGCACGGGGTGTCCAGAGAGTTTCGAGGTACCCCGTGCGCACGGGGGTCAGAGACCCCGTGCGCACGGAGTATCCAGAAACTTTCTGACCACCCCATGCGCACGGGGGTCAGAGACCCCGTGCACATGGGGTGTCCAGAGGGTTTCTGATGAAACTCACAGGACACCTCGGCAAAGCACACAATAAGTGGGAACTTGGTGGAGGAGTAGGAGGGCTGGTGTATAAGTTTTGGAGGCATTCCCACACGACACTTATTCCACGATGACCCCTCTTGATAGTGCGGTTTTTCCTACGACTCAAATTGAACCAAAATGAAAAACCTTCGAGTCGTCGGTAAACCAGGCCTTTGATATTTTAGAATTGGGGGAGTCACACAACTCCATAATAATCTTCATGGAACCAATATCCTGAGATAAACATTAGCAACCGATATTAGTTCCTCTAACCACATTGTCATCACACCAAAATATAATTAAGTGCGAAATGCACTTTCAATCTTCCCCTTTTTGGTGCATTGATGACAATATGGTTAGGACAAGGCATAAAGGATACATCTAAGAAAATAGCCACGCGACAATAGTTGATCATAGGAGCTCCCCCTATATATGTGCAAGAAAAAAGGTATGCTTGATTATGCATCAAGCACACACATATGAGGCTCCCCCTAGATCCATATTGTCAAGGCATGCGATCAACAAAATAAAACCTAACACGGTGCCTAGATCACATGCAAGAAGTGTGGTGAGCAAGTAGAGTGAGACAAAATAATAAGAGCACGATCATTAGCACATGATAGACAAATCATAAGCATAGATATGAATCAGGATAATTAGTGTCACAAACTAATAGGAGGTATCTCACAACCACACCACGGAAAGCAAATAAGAGTATCTCAAGCCAAATAAACACCACCAAACAAAACGAGGCCCTTGACATCTCAACCAAACTGAAAACAACTACAAACGCTGAAAACAACTGCAAACGCTCCTAATAGAACACTTCTCCCCCTTTGTCATCAAGACAACAAAAAGGGAAAAGGCGATGCTAACGAGACCCTAGACAAGAGGAGGCACGCTCGAAGCATCATCATCATCATCAAAGTGCCATCCCTCCATGGGAAAGGAATGAGCTGTGGCCACACTGTCGTTGTCCTCAGACCCTGGGCCAACCTCCTCACCAGCAGCAGCACGCTCAGCCTTCTTCTGACGCCTCACCAGCTTGTCCTTGTTGATCTCCTTGACCTGGTGGCGCTGAATGGACTGACACATCTTGAACATGTTGCTTACGGTCTTCAAAAGAGACTTCTTCTCCTCTCTGGTGAAACTGGCATTAGCAGAAACTTGCTTCCCTTTGCCACGCGGAAGCTGTGCCTGGGATGAACAACCCTCAGTGTAGGTAGCACGATCCTCAGGCCTGGGGTTGCGCCCCTTCTTGGGGGGGACATAAGGTGGAGGAGCAGCCGGAAGCCAGTTGGCATCACGCTTCGGAAAGGAGGTACGATACTTGGCAATGAACTTGGCGGGGCAGACAGACTCAATCAATGCCTGGATGAATGGAGCATATATGCACGACTTGTTCTCCTGAACACACTGCCTGATCTCATAGAACATGAAGTCCAGAACATCCACTTTCTTCCTGTCACGAATGTAGACAAAGATGTCCAACATGGAGCTCCTCAGATTGTGGGAATCTCCGGCCTTAGGATTAAGGGTGTACCTAAGGATGTGGCGCATAGTATCATAGGTAGGCTTCAAGTGTTTGATAGAACCTGTGGTGAAAGCCTTCTCTGGCTTGTAAGCAAACGCAATTTCATCCTTGTCTCTTCCAGTCTCACAGGCACGACCATAATCAGCATGCTCCTCAGCAAAGAACTGATAAGGAATAATGGAAGAGAATTTATCCATGGAGGCCTCACACTCATATGTGCCAGACATCCAAGTCGTAGTGCGAGCCTCATCATTGTGAAAGTACACGGTGGCAAAGAACTGCATCACAAGATCGTCATTGAACGGATGATGAAAGGTGACGAAGGGAATCAAGCCAAGTCTCCCAAGAGCATCATACACACCGGGAAAGATATGAGCATTGTCCCGAAGAGACTCCACATTGATTTGCTTGTGGGGGGCAAACTTGGTCTTCTTGGTCATGATCAGCTCAGAGAACACACGGTGCTGAAAATCATTCTTGAATCTTGGGTCAATTCCTGTACTGGTTTGAGGCACATAGGGGAAATTCTGCCTGCGAGCCCAAAGTTCTGGCTTGGTCCACTGAGAGAGAGGAAGATTCTTGACATTGCGACCACCTGGGAGAACATGTTCCTCTGGGCTCTCATCACCTTCCTCCTCATCATCATCAACATCATCATCATCATCATCAGATGCATCTGCTGGCTCCACCTCATAGTGAGCATCATCCTGAGAATCATACTCATCCTCAGAATCATCAGAGGCTTCGATCACCGGCTTCTTCGACACAGTACGATGAGCACGATTAGCAGTCATGGAACTCTGGCCTCTCCCATCTGATGGTTGACGAATAGCAAGAGCCAAACAATCTTCACTTGCCTTACTGCGCTTGCGACGGAGCTCGGACCTCTTGTCAGCGGAGTCTGAAACACCAAAACACAAACACAACACACAAGAGAAAAGAAACTAAGTGAAAGTGCTAGATTGAAATGGCAAGGAATGAATCAAGCGAAAACAGACCGACTAGAACCATCCTGTAGACCCCGTGCGCACGGTACAGAGCCCGTGGGCACGGGGGGCCCGTGTGCACGGTACAGAGCCCGTGGGCACGGGGTTCGTCTGGCATCAGCCACTTCAAGAATGAATTCGAGGAGTGGGTGAGGCCAGGCGATTATAGAGGTTCTATGCCGTCTACATTTCGAATCATCATGGAATGGAGATCTGAATTAGTAGACAGGAAAGCCCTAGGACACAGGGACCCAATCCAAGAAAAAAACATGGAAAGGAAAGGGGAAAGGGGGCAGATACCAGAGGAGGAGCCCATCTCGGAGGAGCTCCACGGAGAGGAACGACTCTTCGGCGCGAGGAGGTGCCGGAGAGACTCGAGGCGACGGCGGCGGCCTCGAGGCTATCTGGGGCGTGGGGAGGCAACTGGGTGGGAAAGAACCCTAGCCCCCCACGTCCCACCTCGTATAGGCCAGGAACCGCACACCCCGTGCGCACGGGGCTAAAATAGCCCATGTGCACGGGGCCCCGTGCGCACGGTGTTGGAAATATGCCCTAGAGGCAATAATAAATTGGTTATTATTATATTTCCTTGTTAATGATAATCGTTTATTATCCATGCTATAATTGTATTGATTGGAAACTCAAATACATGTGTGGGTACATAGACAACACTGTGTCCCTAGTAAGCCTCTAGTTGACTAGCTCGTTGATCAAAGATGGTTAAGGTTTCCTAGCCATTGACATGAGATGTCATTTGATAACGGGATCACATCATTAGGAGAATGATGTGATGGACAAGACCCAAACTGTAAACGTAGCATTTGATCGTGTCAGTTTATTGCTATTGTTTTCTGCATGTCAAGTATCTGTTCCTTTGACCATGAGATCATGCAACTCACTAACACCGGAGGAATACCTTGTGTGTATCAAACGTCGCAACGTAACTGGGTGACTATAAAGGTGCTCTACAGGTATCTCCGAGGGTGTCTGTTGGGTTGGCATGGATCAAGACTGGGATTTGTTACTCCGTATGACGGAGAGGTATCTCAGGGCCCACTCGGTAATACAACATCACAATGAGCCTTGCAAGCAATGTGACTAAAGTGTTAGCCACGAGATCTTGTATTACGGAACGAGTAAAGAGACTTGCCGGTAACGAGATTGAACTAGGTATAGTGATACCGACGATCGAATCTCGGGCAAGTAACATACCGAAGAACAAAGGGAACAGCATACGGGATTAACTGAATCCTTGACATAGAGGTTCGACCGATAAAGATCTTCGTAGAATATGTAGGAGCCAATATGGGCATCCAGGTCCCGCTATTGGTTATTGGCCGTAGAGGTGTCTCGGTCATGTCTACATAGTTCTCGAACCCGCAGGGTCTACACACTTAACGTTTGGTGACGATTAGTATAATTGAGTTATTATGTTGGTGACCGAAAGTTGTTCGGAGTCCCGGATAAGATCCCGGACATGACGAGGATCTCCGGAAGAGTCCGGAGGTAAAGATTGATATATGTGATAATAGTGTTTCGATCTCCGGAAGAGTTCCAGAGTTCACCGGAATGGGTTCCGGATGTTTACCGAAGTGTTCGGGTGCAGCAACACTTTATATGAGCCAAAGGGATAAAGCCCACGAGGTATTGGAAAGTGCAAAAGTAGTTTTGCTGCCGCGTAAGCGGTACTACCGCTTGGTGAAGCGGTACTACCGCCCGAGCGGTACTACCGCTTGTGTGAAGCGGTACTACCGCCCAAGCGGTACTACCGCTTGTGTGAAGCGGTACTACCGCTTGTGCGCGGCTGTGCACGGTTCGGCCGGGATCCGAGTTGGACTCTTTCCCTGCGGGCCAAACCGACCTTGTGCGGGCAAAACCGACCCGGAGGAGGCTTTTACTCCAAGTTTAGACCCCAAGGCTCAACATATAAATAGAGGGGCAGGGCTAGCATGCGGGACACATCAGGATTTCCCAAGCCGTGTGCCGGCAACCCTAGCCCTCTAGTTCCTCCGTCATAATCTCCGTAGTGCTTGGCGAAGCCCTGCAGAGATTGTTCCTCACCACCATCACCACGCCGTCGTGCTGCTGGAACTCAACCACTACTTCATCATCGCTCGCTGGATCGAGGAGGTGAAGGCGTCATCAAGCCGTACGTGTGTTGAACGCGGAGGTGCCGTCCGTTCGGCAGTAGATCGGAAGGATCGTGATTGGATCGCGGGACGCTCGGCGATTTGGATCGCGAAGACGTTCGACTACATCAACCGCGTTTATTAACGCTTCCGCTTAGCGATCTACAAGGGTATGTAGATTCACTCTCCCTCTCGTAGATGCTCATCACCATGGATAGATCTTATGTGTGCGTAGGAAAATTTTTGTTTCCCATGCAACGTTCCCCAACAGTGGCATCTGAGCTAGGTCTATGCGTAGATGAGATCTCGAGTAGAACACAAACGAGTTGTGGGCGTGGGTGTATACATATTGCTTGCCGTTACTAGTTGATACTTGATTCAGCGGCATTGTGAGATGAAGCGGCCCGGACCGACATTACGCGTACGCTTACGCGAGACTGGTTTTACCGCTGCGTGCACTTGTTGCATAAAGGTGACTGGCGGGTGTCTGTCTCTCTCACTTTAGTTGAATCGGTTCAATGAAGAGGGTTCTTTTAGAAGATCAAAAAGCAATCACTACACCACGTTGTGGTTTTGCGTAGGTAAGAACGGTTCTTGCAAACCCGTAGCAGCCACGTAAAATTTGCAACAACAATTAGAGGACGTCTAACTTGTTTTTGCAGGGTATGTTGTGATGTGATATGGCCAATTACATGATGAGATATATGTGATGTATGAGATGATCATGTTTTGTATAGAATATCACGACTTGCATGTCGATGAATACGGCAACTGGCAGGAGCCATAGAGTTGTCTTTAATTATTGTATGACCTGCGTGTCAATCATTAAGCGCTATGTAATGCTTTACTTTATCGCTAAACGTTAGCAATAGTCGTGGAAGCAACAGTCGGCGCGACAACCTTATGGCGACACGTTGATGGAGATCAAGATGATGGAGATCATGGTGTCATGCCGGTGACGATGGAGATCATGCCGGTGCTTTGGAGATGGAGATCAAAAGCACAAGTTCATGGCCATATCATGTCACTTATGATTTGCATGTGATGTTAATCCTTTTATGCATCTTATTTTGCTTAGGACGACGGTAGCATTATAAGGTGATCCCTCACTTAAATTTCAAGATAAATTGTGTTCTCCCCAAGTGTGCACCGTTGCGAAAGTTCGTCGTTTCGAGACACGCCGTGATGATCGGGTGTGATAGACTCTACGTTCGCATACAACGGGTGCAAGCCATGTTGCACGTGCGGAACACTCGGGTTAAACTTGACGAGCCTAGCATGTACAGACATGGCCTCGGAACACAAGAGACCAAAAGGTCGAACATGAGTCATATAGTAGATATGATCAACATGAAGATGTTCACCATTGAAACCACCTCAACTCACGTGATGATCGGACTTGAGTTGGTGGATTTGGATCATGTTACACTCGAATGATCGGAGGGATGTCAATTTGAGTGGGAGTTTTTTAAATATGATTAACTAAACTCATTATCTAAGAACAATAGTCTAAGTTGTCTTTGCTATATTTATGTTGTAGATCATGGCTCGCGCAGTAGCACCCCTGAATTTTAATGCGTTCCTAGAGAAAGCTAAGTTGAAAGATGATGGAAGTAACTTTGTGGACTGGGCCCGTAATCTAAGGATTATCCTTACGGCTTCCCAGAAGGCTTATGTCCTTGATGCACCGCTTGGTGATCCACCCGCTCCAGTTGAGTCTCTAGACGTTGTGAACGCCTGGCAGGCTCGTTCTGATGATTACTCAATAGTTCAATGTGCAATGTTGTATGGCTTAGAACCGGGACTTCAAAGACGTTTTGAACGTCATGGAGCATATGAGATGTTCCAGGAGTTGAAGTTTATCTTTCAGAAGAATGCCCGGATCGAGAGATATGAGATCTCCGATAAGTTCTATGCTTGCAAGATGGAGGAGAACAGGTCTATCAGTGATCACGTGCTCAGAATGTCTGGGTACTCCACCCGTCTGGCTGAGTTAGGGATGCCCCTTCCGCCAGAGGCTATCACTGACAGAGTTCTTCAATCATTGCCACCTAGCTACAAGAGCTTCGTGTTGAACTATAACATGCACGGGATGAACAAGTCAGTCGCCGAGCTGTTTGCGATGCTGAAAGTCGCTGAGTCTGAAATTCAGAAGGAGCATCAAGTGTTGATGGTCAATAAAACCACTAGTTTCAAGAAAAATGGCAAGGGTAAGAAGGGTAACTCCAAGCAGAGTGGCAAAGCAGTTGCTCCTCTCGTGAAGAAACCCAAGGCTGGACCCAAACCAGAAACTGTGTGTTTTCATTGCAAGGGAACTGGACACTGGAAGCGGAATTGCCCCAAGTATTTGGCTGACAAGAAGGCGGCCAACAACAAACAAGGTATATATGATATACATGTTATTGATGTGTACCTTACCAACTCTCGTTGTAGTGCCTGGGTATTTGATACCGGTGCGGTTGCTCATATTTGCAACTCAAAACAGGAACTGCGGAATAGACGGAGGCTGGCAAAGGACGAAGTGACGATGCGCGTGGGAAATGGTTCCAAGGTTGATGTGATCGCCGTCGGCACGCTCGCTCTTCGATTACCGTCGGGATTAGTGATGAACCTAAATAAGTGTTATTTGGTGCCTGCGTTAAGCATGAACATTATATCTGGATCTTGTTTATTGCGAGACGGTTACTCATTTAAATCAGAGAATAATGGTTGTTCTATTTATATGAGTAATATCTTTTATGGTCATGCACCCAATGTGAGGGGTTTATTCTTATTGAATCTTGATAGTAATGATACACATATTCATAACATTGATGCCAAAAGATGTAGAATTGATAATGATAATACCACTTTCTTGTGGCACTGCCGTTTAGGTCATATTGGCGTAAAACGCATGAGGAAGCTCCATGCTGATGGACTTTTGGAGTCACTTGATTTTGAATCACTTGACACATGTGAGCCATGCCTCATAGGCAAGATGACTAAAACGCCGTTCTCTGGAATAATGGAACGGGCAAGTGACTTATTGGAAATCATACATACTGATGTGTGCGGTCCGATGAGCATTGAGGCGCGCGGTGGTTATCGTTACTTTCTCACCTTCACTGATGACTTAAGTAGATATGGGTATATTTACTTAATGAAACACAAGTCTGAAACATTTGAAAAGTTCAAACAATTTCAGAGTGAAGTTGAGAATCATCGTAACAAGAAGATTAAATTCCTACGATCTGATCGAGGAGGAGAATATCTGAGTTATGAGTTTGGCAGTCACTTAAGACAGTGTGGAATTGTTTCACAATTAACACCGCCTGGAACACCACAGCGTAATGGTGTGTCCGAACGTCGTAATCGTACCTTATTGGATATGGTGCGATCTATGATGTCTCTTGCCGATTTGCCACTATCGTTTTGGGGTTATGCATTAGAGACAGCTGCATTCACTTTAAATAGGGCACCATCGAAATCCGTTGAGACGACGCCATATGAACTTTGGTTTGGCAAGAAGCCAAAGCTGTCGTTTCTTAAAGTTTGGGGATGTGATGCTTATGTCAAAAAGCTTCAGCCTGAAAAGCTGGAACCCAAAGCGGAGAAATGCGTCTTCATAGGATACCCAAAAGAGACAATTGGGTATACCTTCTACCTCAGATCCGAGGGCAAAGTGTTTGTCGCTAAAAACGGAACATTTCTTGAGAAAGAGTTTCTCTCGAAAGAATTGAGTGGGAGGAAGATAGAACTTGATGAGGTTGTTGAACCTTTACTTCAACCTGAGAGTAGCGCAGCGCAGAAAGTTGTTTCTGTGGAGCCTACATTAGCTGAAGAGGAAGTTAATGATGATGATCATGAAGCTTTGGATCAAGTTGCTATCGAACCTCGTAGGTCGACAAGGACGCGTACTACTCCTGAGTGGTACGGCAACCCTGTCTTAAAAATCGTGTTGTTAGACAACGATGAACCTACGAGCTATGGAGAAGCGATGATGGGCCCGGATTCCGAGAAGTGGTTAGAGGCCATGAAATCCGAGATGGGATCCATGTATGAAAACAAAGTATGGACTTTGGAAGTATTACCTGAAGGGCGTAAGGCCATTCAGAACAAATGGATCTTTAAGAGGAAGACGGACGCGGACGGTAATGTCACCGTCTATAAAGCTCGACTTGTGGCAAAGGGTTTTTCACAAGTTCAAGGAGTTGACTACGATGAGACCTTCTCACCCGTAGCGATGCTTAAGTCCGTCAGAATCATGTTAGCAATAGCTGCCTTTTTCGATTATGAAATTTGGCAGATGGATGTCAAAACAGCGTTCCTTAACGGTTACCTTAAGGAAGAGTTGTATATGATGCAACCAGAAGGTTTTGTCGATCCAGAGAATGCTGACAAAGTTTGCAAACTCCAGCGATCCATTTATGGACTGGTGCAAGCATCTCGGAGTTGGAATCTTCGTTTTGATGAGGTGATCAAAGCGTTCGAGTTTATACAAGTTTACGGAGAAGCTTGTATTTACAAGAAAGTGAGTGGGAGCTCTATAGCGTTTCTAATATTATATGTGGATGACATATTGCTGATTGGAAACAATATAGAAATGCTGGAAAGCGTAAAGGAATATTTGAACAAGAGTTTTTCAATGAAGGACCTAGGAGAAGCTGCTTTCATATTAGGCATCAAGATCTATAGAGATAGATCGAGACGCTTAATAGGACTTTCACAAAGCACATACCTTGATAAGATTTTGAAGAAGTTCAAAATGGATCAGTCCAAGAAGGGGTTCTTGCCTGTTTTGCAAGGTGTGAAGTTGAGTAAGACTCAATGCCCAGTGACTGCAGAAGATAGAGAAAAGATGAGTGTCATCCCCTATGCTTCAGCCATAGGCTCTATCATGTATGCAATGCTGTGCACAAGACCCGATGTCAGCCTTGCCATAAGTATGGTCGGAAGGTTTCAAGGTGATCCAGGAATGGAACACTGGACGGCGGTCAAGAATATCCTGAAGTACCTGAAAAGGACTAAGGACATGTTTCTCGTTTATGGAGGTGATCAAGAGCTCGTCGTAAAGGGTTACGTCGATGCAAGCTTTGACACTGATCCGGATGACTCTAAGTCGCAAACCGGATACGTATTTATTCTTAATGGGGGTGCGGTTAGCTGGTGCAGTTCCAAGCAAAGCGTGGCAGCTGATTCTACATGCGAAGCGGAGTACATCGCTGCCTCGGAGGCGGCGAAGGAAGGTGTCTGGATGAAGGAGTTCATGACAGATCTTGGAGTAGTGCCTAGTGCACTTGACCCAATGACTCTGTTTTGTGATAATACTGGTGCCATTGCTCTAGCCAAGGAACCAAGATTTCACAAGAGGACCAGACACATAAAGCGACGTTTCAATTCCATCCGCGATTACATCAAGGAGGACGACATAAATATTTGCAAAGTACACACGGATCTAAATGTTGCAGATCCGATGACTAAACCTCTTCCAAGGGCTAAACATGAACAACACCAGAACTGCATGGGTGTTCGATTCATTACAATGTAAATCACATAGTGATGTGAACTAGATTATTGACTCTAGTGCAAGTGGGAGACTGTTGGAAATATGCCCTAGAGGCAATAATAAATTGGTTATTATTATATTTCCTTGTTAATGATAATCGTTTATTATCCATGCTATAATTGTATTGATTGGAAACTCAAATACATGTGTGGGTACATAGACAACACTGTGTCCCTAGTAAGCCTCTAGTTGACTAGCTCGTTGATCAAAGATGGTTAAGGTTTCCTAGCCATTGACATGAGATGTCATTTGATAACGGGATCACATCATTAGGAGAATGATGTGATGGACAAGACCCAAACTGTAAACGTAGCATTTGATCGTGTCAGTTTATTGCTATTGTTTTCTGCATGTCAAGTATCTGTTCCTTTGACCATGAGATCATGCAACTCACTAACACCGGAGGAATACCTTGTGTGTATCAAACGTCGCAACGTAACTGGGTGACTATAAAGGTGCTCTACAGGTATCTCCGAGGGTGTCTGTTGGGTTGGCATGGATCAAGACTGGGATTTGTTACTCCGTATGACGGAGAGGTATCTCAGGGCCCACTCGGTAATACAACATCACAATGAGCCTTGCAAGCAATGTGACTAAAGTGTTAGCCACGAGATCTTGTATTACGGAACGAGTAAAGAGACTTGCCGGTAACGAGATTGAACTAGGTATAGTGATACCGACGATCGAATCTCGGGCAAGTAACATACCGAAGAACAAAGGGAACAGCATACGGGATTAACTGAATCCTTGACATAGAGGTTCGACCGATAAAGATCTTCGTAGAATATGTAGGAGCCAATATGGGCATCCAGGTCCCGCTATTGGTTATTGGCCGTAGAGGTGTCTCGGTCATGTCTACATAGTTCTCGAACCCGCAGGGTCTACACACTTAACGTTTGGTGACGATTAGTATAATTGAGTTATTATGTTGGTGACCGAAAGTTGTTCGGAGTCCCGGATAAGATCCCGGACATGACGAGGATCTCCGGAAGAGTCCGGAGGTAAAGATTGATATATGTGATAATAGTGTTTCGATCTCCGGAAGAGTTCCAGAGTTCACCGGAATGGGTTCCGGATGTTTACCGAAGTGTTCGGGTGCAGCAACACTTTATATGAGCCAAAGGGATAAAGCCCACGAGGTATTGGAAAGTGCAAAAGTAGTTTTGCTGCCGCGTAAGCGGTACTACCGCTTGGTGAAGCGGTACTACCGCCCGAGCGGTACTACCGCTTGTGTGAAGCGGTACTACCGCCCAAGCGGTACTACCGCTTGTGTGAAGCGGTACTACCGCTTGTGCGCGGCTGTGCACGGTTCGGCCGGGATCTGAGTTGGACTCTTTCCCTGCGGGCCAAACCGACCTTGTGCGGGCAAAACCGACCCGGAGGAGGCTTTTACTCCAAGTTTAGACCCCAAGGCTCAACATATAAATAGAGGGGCAGGGCTAGCACGCGGGACACATCAGGATTTCCCAAGCCGTGTGCCGGCAACCCTAGCCCTCTAGTTCCTCCGTCATAATCTCCGTAGTGCTTGGCGAAGCCCTGCAGAGATTGTTCCTCACCACCATCACCACGCCGTCGTGCTGCTGGAACTCAACCACTACTTCATCATCGCTCGCTGGATCGAGGAGGTGAAGGCGTCATCAAGCCGTACGTGTGTTGAACGCGGAGGTGCCGTCCGTTCGGCACTAGATCGGAAGGATCGTGATTGGATCGCGGGACGCTCGGCGATTTGGATCGCGAAGACGTTCGACTACATCAACCGCGTTTATTAACGCTTCCGCTTAGCGATCTACAAGGGTATGTAGATTCACTCTCCCTCTCGTAGATGCTCATCACCATGGATAGATCTTATGTGTGCGTAGGAAAATTTTTGTTTCCCATGCAACGTTCCCCAACACACGGTACAAGCCCGTGGGCACGCGGGTGTCCAGGAGGTTTTGACAGACAACATTATTTTGGGTTTAGGTTGAGTGAGAACTCTTACCAAAACACAATATGCGTTCCCGTCTCACTTCTGAACTCGTCGCAAGAAAAACCCTACTCTAATAGAAAGGAATATGAGTAGCACTTGCACAAAAGAGAAACGAAAAACACAAACAACACGAAAACGAACACAAGGGCAAGACAAACCCAAAAAGAGACGAAGAAAAAGATCCAATCTCCAAAGGAGGGCAGTGGCCGAAGCCACCATGTTTGAGTTTATTTGGTATGGCACCGCGAAGATATGAACCTTGGGCCCAAGACCAATACTCATCTTTGAAGCACAACTGCCATCTTAAAATGGCTAATGTGAAAGATTTTGTTCAATTTATGCACTAGTAGGATAAGATAGCTCATGAGTTGAGCTAGCTCCCCCTACATAGGTGCCTACATCTAAAACAAGATACTAGTTGAGCATGTGTGTGTATGCAAGGACCTCAAACCAAGTTACTTATATCCACGATATTTAGCTCATACCTTAACTCGCAGAATCTTGCTTCATCAAGTGGCTTGGTGAAAATGTCGGCAAGTTGCTTCTCGGTGTTGACGTGGAATAGATCAATGTCTCCCTTGGCCACATGATCCCGAATGAAGTGATGACGAATCTCAATATGCTTGGTTCGGCTATGTTGCACTGGATTGTCGGCGATCTTGATTGCACTTTCATTGTCACAAAATAGAGGCACTTTGTCACATTTGACACCATAATCCATCAAAGTTTGCCTCATCCATAATAACTGTGCACAACAACTTCCGGCGGCAATGTACTCGGCTTCGGCGGTTGAAAGGGACACACAATTCTGCTTCTTTGAAGACCAACTTACCAATGACCTCCCTAGGAATTGACATGAGCCTGAAGTGGACTTGCGGTCTACCTTATCTCCTGCCCAATCTGAATCCGAGTAACCCAATAACTTGAAAGTTGCTCCTTTGGGATACCAAAGGCCCAAGTTTGGGGTATGAACCAAATATCGAAGGATTCTTTTCACTGCCGAAAAATGGCTCTCCTTGGGAGCGGATTGAAATCTTGCACACATACACACACTCAACATAATATCTGGCCTAGATGCACAAAGGTAAAGCAAAGAACCGATCATGGAGCGATATACCTTTTGATCCACATCTTTACCATTGGGATCAAGATTAAGTTGGCCATTGGTGGGCATGGGCGTCTTCATGGGCTTGACATCTAGCATTTTGAACCTCTTGAGCATGTCTTGAATATAAAGTGCTTGGTTGATGAAGGTTCCTCCTCTCAATTGCTTCACTTGAAATCCGAGGAAGAACTTCAACTCTCCCATCATGCTCATAGCAAATTCCTTGGTCATAAGATTATCAAACTCAACGTTAATAGCATGGTTAGTGGAACCAAAAATAATATCATCAACATATATTTGGCACACAAACAATTCTCCTTTTACCCTCTTCGTGAAGAGAGTGGAATCTATTAACCCGATGTGGAACCCCTTCTCGTTTAGGAACGCCGTAAGGTGATCATACCAAGCACGAGGTGCTTGTTTAAGTCCGTAGAGCTCCTTATGGAGTTCATAAACGTGAGAGGGGTGATCGGGATCTTTGAAACCGGGAGGTTGCTTGACATACACCAACTCCTTAAGAGGACCATTAAGAAATGCACTCTTCACATCCATTTGATACAATTTAAAATCATGATGTGAAGCATATGCAAGCAAGATATGAATGGACTCAAGACGGGCAACGGGGGCAAAAGTTTCACCGAAGTCCAAACCTTCAACTTGGGTGAACCCTTGTGCCACTAACCTTGCCTTGTTTCTAGTGACTTGTCCATGCTCATCTTGTTTGTTCTTAAAGATCCACTTTGTTCCAATGACATTATGATGTTCTTTGGGTCTCTCCACAAGAGTCCATACTTTGTTGCGGGTGAAGTTGTTGAGTTCTTCATGCATGGCATTTACCCAATCCGGGTCGTCAAGGGCATCTTCAACCTTAAGGGGCTCAACACAAGAGACAAACGAGTGATGTTCACAAAAGTTTGCCAAACGTCTACGAGTAGTTACCCCCTTGTTGATGCTTCCATAAATGTTGTCGGTGAGATGTTGAAGATGCTTTAGCTTGGCGGCCGTTTTTTGCTCTTTGAGTGTAAGCTCTTCTTCACTTGGCTTTGAACTTGTGGAAGAAGCTTGGCCTTGAGAATGCTTTAGCCTTGGGGACACCCTTCTCTTCACAACCTCATGCTCTCGTTCACTAGAATGTGATGATGGAGAAGACGCTTGAGGTTGGGTATGATCTTGATCTTGATCATGAACTTGAGCTTGATCATGGGCCTCAAGGATTGGTTCTTCACCATTTGGTTGAGCTTGCCCTTGATCTTGCTCGGGAACATGAGGGACTTGATCTTGTTCTTGGATAGGTTCATGATCTCCCATAGCATCTTGACCTTGTGGTGGCGGTGATGACTTCCCTTGTGGAGACTCCACAAGAGGGGCTCTTACTCCTTCTTCTTCTACTTGGACTTGGGGTGTTTCTGGTGGACGAATGTGGCCTATCCCCATAGTCCTTATAGCTTGAGAAGGAGCCTCATCACCTACAACACTACGAACAATTTGCTCCACACGGGAACCGTTATCTTCATCAAACTCCACATTTACCGTTTCCTCAATGCATCCGGTGGATTTGTTGAGAACACGGTAAGCATGAGAGTTTGATGCATATCCAACAAATATGCCCTCATAAGTTTTAGGCGCAAACTTAGCTAAACGGGATTTCTTGTTTAGAATGAAACACTTACAACCGAATACTCGAAAGTATTTGACGTTAGGCTTTCTCCGATTAGGAGTTCATAGGGAGTCTTGTTCTTGAGCTTACGAAGATAAATCCGGTTTGTAGCATGGCACGCGGTGTTGATGGCTTCGGCCCAAAGCTTGTATGGAGACTTGTACTCGTCAAGCATGGTCCTTGCCATCTCAATGAGAGTCTGATTCTTCCTTTCCGCAACACCATTTTGTTCGTGAGTGTATGGTGCGGCATATTGATGCTTGATCCCCTCGTCGCTCAAGAACTCGTCCATCGTGTAATTTTTGAACTCGGTGCCGTTGTCACTTCGAATTGCCTTGATCTCACAATTATGTTGACATTGAGCTTCTTTGGCAAAGTTGATGAAGGTGTCTTGTGTTTCGTCTTTAGTCTTGAGAAAGAACACCCATGTATATCTTGTATAGTCATCGACAATGACAAGGCAATACCTCCTCCTTCCCAAACTATCATAAGATGGAGGCCCAAAGAGATCCAAGTGAATGAGCTCGAGAGGCCTCAAAGTGGTAATGATAGTCATCACCTTATGAGCTTTTTCATGAAGTTTTCCTGCAATACAAGCACTACAAGGATGATCTTTGGCAAAAGACACATTGGTTAGTCCAAGGATGTGCTCCCCCTTTAAGAGAGCTTGTAAGTTTCTCATGCCAACGTGGGCTAGCCGTCGGTGCCATAGCCACCCCACGTCGGCCTTGGCCATTAGACATGTTGCAAGATAAGTTTTCTCTTTTGAGAAATCAACCACATAAAGGTTGTCTTCAACATGCCCAACAAAGACCACTTTGAGATTGCTCCTCTTAAAGACGGTCACATGAAATTCACCGAAATGAGAATCATAACCGGCACGTGCCAATTGAATCGTAGAAAGTAAATTGTAGTGAAGGGATTGAGCAAGCATGACATTCGTAAGTGAAGAATCACTAGAGATTACCACCTTGCCCAACCCCAATACCTTGCCCTTGCTATTATCACCAAAGGAGATGTTTGAAGAAGCCTTGAGCGAATCAACGAACTCCACAAGCATATCCCTCTCTCCGGTCATATGATTGGTGCATCCACTATCGATCACCCATTGTGTTCCACCGGAGGTGTAGTCCTACATGAATCAAGCTTTGATTTTAGGTACCCATTTTGCAATGGGTCCTAGAGAGTTAGCAACAAGGGTCCTAGGTACCCAAATAGTCCAAGCATAATCATCATAGTTAGTGCCAACAAATTTAGCAAAGGTATAACCATCATCTCCTCTCATGAGGACATAGGATGGGTTGTTCTTGCCGGCAAAATCCGTGGGAATGACCTCGTCCCTAGTGACCTTGCCATTCCCAACAAACCCTTTTTCCTTCTCCTTCTCCTTGTGCCCTTTGTGCACAAATACTACCTTTTGTTGAGGAGTAGGAGTAGGACCGATCTTCTTCTTGTTGCTCTTCTTCTTGTTCTTCTTTTTCTTGGAAGAGGGGTCAAACCCAATTCCCTCCTTGGTAACACACTCCTTTTGGTTGCTCAAGAGGTCATTGAGGTTTTTCTCCCCTTGAATGCACGACACAAGTCCTTTCTCAATTTGGGCTTTCAACTTCTTATTCTCCTCTTGGAGAGAGGTGCAATCATGAGCAAAGTTAGCCGTACAAGATTCATCATTTAAATCAATATGAGGGACGGAAGTAAGAGCCTTAATGGTTGTAGCTTTAAGTTGAGCATAAGACTCGGTGAGGGCAATGAGGTCACCTTTGACAACCTTGGAACTAGTCACAAGGAGCTCATGTTCCTCAACAAGTCTCGTGTGATCAACTAGAAGCTTTTCAACCCTTACTTTAAGGGCATCTTTGTTCTCAAGAGCAAGTTGCAAAGCATCATTGGTTTTAACAAAGTCAATTTGATGAGAAGACAAGGCTTCCTCAAGTGATGCTCTCATGACACTCTCTTCATGTAGTTCGTGCTCGAGGAGTTTGACTCTCTCTTTTTCCTCTATGAGGAGGGTTTCAACGTTCTCAATAAAGTCATCGCGTTCGGCAAGTGACTTAAGGAGATCACTAAAACGAGCACGAGCTTCACCATGAAGAGTTTTCATGAAAGCCATCAAGGATTCCTCATCATTATCCACACCATCATCACACTCATCCTCCACTATCTCACATGAGACATTGGAAGTGTGGATGGAGGGTTTTGGAGATATGGACTTTGTTTTTACCTCTTTGGCCATGAGGCAACGATGAGTGAAAGGCTTGTCCTCGTTGGGGGAGTCGAAGAGGCCGGTGGTGGAGGAGGAGGTAGTGGCATGCACAGCAATAGCGGCCGTGCCCACATGATCATCATCACCGTCATCTTCATCTCCGGACATGTACTCCTCATGAACAAGAGCCTTGTCATCTTTCCTCTTGGTGAACTTGGTGAACTTCTTCTTCTTGAGCACAAGCTTCTCGGACTTGTCTTCACGTCTCTCATAAGGACAATCATGCACAAAATGTCTTGGGCTATCACAATTATAGCATTTTCTTCGTCCAAACGATCTTCCTTGAAGATTCTTCCCTTTGTTTGCCATGGTCCCGGAATATTTCTTGACAAAAAGAGCCAAGTCTTCCGCAAAGTCATTTGCCGGGCATGAGGTGTCAACATCTTCCTCACAAGTTTCTTCAACAACTTCTTCATCCCTTGAGGGTTGAGCAACAACTTTCTTGGCCTTCAACGCAAGATTTAAGTTCTTGGTGGCTTGAGCAATGGCAAAGGTCTTCTTGGACTTGGTCTCCAAAAGAACATGAGTTGAGAAAGTGGATGCAACTTGTGCCGCGGTCAACTTGTGATAGTCCGGGCGTTGATGTATCATCATCACCATGGTATGTTCCGTGAGAACCATAGCATCAATGAACTTGTCCTTAATGAAATCATCATTTGCCCAAGTGCACCCAAAGGTTCTCAAATTGAGCACAAGGGACTTTAGCCTTCGGTACACTTCTTCAGCGGTCTCACCCTCATTTCTCACAAATAGGTTGACTTCTTGCTTGAGCAAAGCCAACCGAGATCTTCGAATTGCTTCATCACCTTCGAGGGCCTCCTCAAGGCAATCCCAAATTTCCTTGGCGGTCTTGACTAGAGCAATGGAGTCACTATAGTCATCGGTCACCGTGGTGCGCAACATGTTGTGGGCGGTAGCATTGAGTTGATCATCAACCGCTTCTCTTGGAGTGAGATTCATGGGATCCTTGGGGTTGAAACCATTGACCACAATCCACCATAGTTGTGTAGATGCACTGCGAATGTGAGACTCCATATCTAGCTTCCACTTAGCAAACGCGTTAGCTTTCAAAGGGGGCGGAGGCCCAACAGGATTAATGCGAGGGTGCTGCAAAGGTTGGGGTGAGTAAAAGGGTTCCACGGCATTGTACTTGGGAACTTGAGTGCGAGCCGGGGATGCACGGGGTTCTCTTGAATCATCCGCATCGTGAACCGCATTTGGATCAAATGAGTTTGAGGCTGATGTCGAGGGCTTTAAGCGAGCATCAATTTCCTCCTTAACCGAAGCACGAACTTCTTTCAACATCGTGGTTTTGAGGTCCGCAAACATTGAAAGAATGTCGGCCGCGGTTAAGGGGGCACCCGGGTTAATGGGGGCGACGGGAGCAACGACCGGAGCAACAAGTGCGTCGGCCGCGGCGGGGGGTAGGTTTTGACCATCCACCGCAAGAGTTGGGTCACCACCCTCATTCCCTTGATCGGCCATATCCTCCAAGGTTGTAAAACCTTATATTAGCGCACGAGGCTCTGATACCAATTGAAAGGATCGATACGGTCGACTAGAGGGGGGGTGAATAGGACACTACAAATTTTAATCTTTCTTGTCAATTTAAAGGTTTAGCGGATAAATAGGGTTCACTAGATATGCAACTAGGTGAGCACAACCTATATGACAAGCAAGCTCCAAGCTAAGATGCTAGGCAACAATCTAATTAGCAAGCCAACAAGCATACAAAGCAAAGTAAAGTGCGGGAAAGGATTAACCACAAGTGAGACGAGGACGCGGATTTTATCTCGAAGTTCACTCTTCCTTGGGGAAGAGCTACTCTCCGTTTAGAGCGGTGCCGGAGCCAAAGCTTGCGGAACGCCACCGAAGGCTCACCGTAATCTCTTTCGAGTCACCCCCAACGGATGAGCCTCGAATCACTATGGGTTGGTCTTGAAGGCGACCACCACACCTTTACAAACTTCTCCGGAGCACACCACAAGCAAGGAAGCTTCCGGAGGAACCTCTAACCGCCTAGGAGCCCAAGCTCCAAGAGTAACAAGTCATGGGGGATGAATATTGCGGGGAACGCGATTTGGTTTGGTCAAAGTGTAGATCGGGTCTTGCTCTCCCAATCCCCAAAGTATCAACAAGTTTGGGTGGAGGGATTGAGAGTATTGAGCAAAATGAGGTGTAGCAATGGAGGAGCTCAACAAGACATTAGGGTTAAAGGATGGAGGAGGAAGAAGGGGGCTTTTATAGTGTTCTTGGCCGGGAGAGGATTTCTGCCCGTTGGACCCCGTGCGCATGGGCTAAGTCAGCCCCATGCGCACGGGGTGTCCAGAGACTTTCCATCCACCCCGTGGGCACGGGGGTCCAGGACCCCGTGCGCACGGGGTGTCCAGAGAGTTTCGAGGTACCCCGTGCGCACGGGGGTCAGAGACCCCATGTGCATGGGGTGTCCAGAAACTTTCCATCCACCCCGTGTGCACGGGGGTCCGGGACCCCATGCGCACGGGGTGTCCAGAGAGTTTCGAGGTACCCCGTGCGCACGGGGGTCAGAGACCCCGTGCGCATGGAGTATCCAGAAACTTTCTGACCACCCCATGCACACGGGGGTCAGAGACCCCGTGCACACGGGGTGTCCAGAGGGTTTCTGATGAAACTCACAGGACACCTCGGCAAAGCACACAATAAGTGGGAACTTGGTGGAGGAGTAGGAGGGCTGGTGTATAAGTTTTGGAGGCATTCCCACACGACACTTATTCCACGATGACCCCTCTTGATAGTGCGGTTTTTCCTACGACTCAAATCGAACCAAAATGAAAAACCTTTGAGTCGCCGGTAAACCACGCCTTTGGTCTTTTAGAATTGGGGGAGTCACACAACTCCATAATAATCTTCATGGAACCAATATCCTGAGATAATCATTAGCAACCGATATTAGTTCCTCTAACCACATTGTCATCACACCAAAATATAATTAAGTGCCAAATGCACTTTCAGTAAACACAGGAGCCGGTCAACCCAATTATTGACCAAAGACGCAATTCGGAACTGGTGCATATAGTGCAATATCCGCGACGCCGAGCACATAAAAAAGTAAGTGCTGGGATAAAGTTTGAGGCAAGACTTATGTTCGAGCCCCCGATCTATTAGCCGGTTACCAAGAAGGGGTGTATCGTAATAGTTTACTTCGGCCTAAAAAACGGAAAGGAAGTATGCAACGTGAATGAATGCACAATTACCAGAGAAAACTCGGTTTTTTTTCCTTTGAATATGTGACGTCCAACCATACAATCCGGATTGCCGAAGTAACTTTGATAGATACTTTTGAAGAAATAAATACATTAGAGTAAAGGTTTACATAGGGCCTTCATGAGTGGTTTGACGTCCCTACTACGCCCTGCTGCACGTCTGCGCCTTTGCTCTTTAAGAAGCTTCCGTGTGAGCGGAGCTGTCGACCGTATATTCGGCTAAAGTAGTAATGTTCGGCAGACGAGCCCTTGGGAAAGGGTTTTGAGAAGCCGCCGTGGTATATCAGCTTAGCGCTGATCAGGCCCTAGATGGTGCCCGTTGTCGATGTCGATTCGAAGACATCTGTTGGCCATTGCTTGGTCGAACCGAGCTCTCGGCCCATGTGTCACGTGTCCCCACAACTGCCCATGGAATTTTAAGCGCGAAATTGTGCACTCGAGGTATGTATTTCGCGACTAGGTGGGACGTGCTGTGGGGCGCGTGCCCCTATTTGGGGTGAGCATAAGAGTGCCCCGGGACCGAGGCTGTAGCTCGGGAGTGCTTGCGTGCGTCCAGTGTCTTGGCAGTAGGCTGGGCTTGCGACGCTTCTTCGGCGGCTTGGACTTCGGTGGCTAGAGCCGCCGTGTGTTCCTCTGTTCGGAGTGAGCGCTCGATGTTACCGTTAATGGTAATAACGCCCTTAGGTCCTGGCATCTTGAGCTTCAGGTATGCATAGTGCGGGACGGCGTTGAAGCGGGCGAACGCGGTCCGGCCGAGGAGTGCGTGGTAACCGCTGCGAAAGGGGACGATATCGAAGATCAAGTCCTCGCTGCGGAAGTTATCGGGTGAACCGAAGACAACTTCCAATGTTACGGATCCCGTGCAGCGTGCCTCGACACCTGGGATTACACCTTTAAAGGTGGTGTTGCTGGGTTTGATCCTTGAAGGGTTGATCCCCATTTTCCTCACAGTATCTGAGTAAATCAGGTTGAGGCTGCTACCTCCGTCCATAAGGACTCTGGTGAGGTGAAATCCGTCCACTATGGGGTCGAGCACCAGAGCCGCCGTTCCGCCATGGCATATACTGGTCGGATGGTCTCGACGGTCGAAAGTGATCGGGCAAGCCGACCATGGGTTGAATTTCGGGGCTACCGGCTCTAAGGCGTAGACATCCCGAACTGCGCGTTTCCGCTCCTTTTTCGGTATATGCGTGACATAAATCATGTTCATGGTTTTGACCTCTGGAGGGAACTGCTTTTGGCCTCCATTGTTCGGCCCGCGACGTTCGTCGTCATCCTCGCTGCGGGGGCCCTTGCCCTGTTCTTCGGCCGTAGCTTTGCCGGCCTGTTTAATTACCCAACAGTTACGGTTGGTATGGTTAGCAGGCTTGTCCGGGGTGCCGTGAATCTGGCAGGGCCTATCCAATATTCTATCCAGTGCAGATGGGCCATCCCGGTTCCCTTTAGAGGGTTTCTTCTGCGGTCCCGATTTCGAGCAGCTGAATCCGGCGTTTACTGCTGCGTCATCGGCTTCACCGCCGTTGTTCGAGTGCCAACGCTTATTATTCCTGTTGCGTCGGGGTTTCCCGTTTCCGTCCCGGGCTTCTGAAGTGCCGGGGTCTTCGGGATGGTTGCTTCGACGAGCTAACCAGCTATCCTCACCCGCGCAAAAGCGGGTCATTAGGGAGGTAAGGGCCGACATCATTCTCGACTTGTCCTGGCCGAGCTGACGGGCGAGCCACTCGTCCCGAATACTGTGTTTGAATGCCGCAATTGCTTCGGCATCCGGACAGTCGACGATCCGGTTCTTCTTGGTCAAGAACCGGTTCCAGAATTGCCGGGCTGACTCTCCGGGCTGCTGAATGACATGGTTCAGGTCGTCGGCGTCTGGTGGCCGAACATAGGTTCCTTGAAAGTTAGCTCGGAATGCATCCTTGAGCTCTTCCCAGCTCCCGATGGAGTTTTCGGGTAGGCTGTTCAGCCAATGCCTTGCCGGTCTCTTGAGTTTCAACGGTAAGTACTTAATGGCGTGGAGGTCATCTTCTCGGGCCATATGAATGTGGAGAAGAAAATCTTCAATCCACATGGCTGGGTCGGTTGTCCCATCATAGGATTCTATATTGACGGGTTTGAACCCTTCGGGGAACTGATGCTGCATCACCTCATCGGTGAAACACATTGGGTGTGCGGCGCCCCTAGCGCGGGCCACATCGCGCCGGAGATCGGTTGTCATCCGGGCGCGGTGCTGCTCCCGAGCTCTGTCGTTCCTGTCACGCCAGGCTTGGTATCCATCCCGTCCAGCGGGTGCGTGTCCTGTAGATCCATAGATGGATCTAGACTGGATCCCTCGGGCATTCAGGTCGTGGCGCAGATCATATCGGTCATCCGGTTGAACTGGGTCTTTGCCTGCTCGGCGAGGGGGAGCGGGTGGGTATGCGGCTTCCCTGGCCGCCCTATCCCGTCCTCGAGGGGGCGCGGGTGGGAGTTCGGCTTCTCTGGCCGCCCTATCCCGTCCTCGAGGGGGTGCGGGTGGGAGTTCAGTTTTCACAGCCAGCCTATCTCGTCCTCGAGGGGGGCGGTCGGGCTGGTTTGCGTAAGTTTGTCTGGGAGGCATGGACTCGAAGGCCTCATCCTCGAATTCTGGGAGTAGGCGCCGCCGTGGGTAACTCTTGTATTGGCCCTGACATTGATCGTCAAGGCCTTCTTCGGCGGCTAAGACCATCTTCCATCTGTCGTTGAGCGTATCCTGCTCGGTTTTTAGCTGTTGTTGTTTCATCTTCAAGCTTCGAGCGGTGGCGATGAGTTGCCGCTTGAATTTCTCTTGCTCCAGGGGATCCTCCAGGACGATGAAGTCTTCGGGTCCGAGGCTATCCTCCTCTTCAGACGGAGGGAGGTAATTACTGTCCTCGGAATCCTCGAGGTCCTCGGGGTCACCCTGGCTCTCGTGCCCTTCAGGGGCGTCGTGGTGCTGCTCGGGGGTGTTGTCGCCGAGCTCCTCCAAGTTGTCCGGAGTCTCGTTATCTCCGGTGCCGTTCGTGTCTGTGTGATCTTCCTTGCCCTTTCCCCGCCCTCTGGCTCGCCATCGTCGACGTCTGGGCGGTTCTTCGGTGGGACCGTCGCCGTCCTTGGGGGTATCGACCATGTAAACGTCATAGGTGGAGGTGGCGGTCCACTTTCCGGTGTTGGAAGTGGCAAGGGAAGGAGCCGTATAGGGCGGGACGTCAATGTCCTCGTCCATGTCGGCAGCCTCCTCGGAGGCGTAGTCCAGCATGTCGGTTAAATCTTCAACAGTGGCTACCAAGTGGGTGGTGGGTGGGACACAAAATTCCCCGCGGCTGGCGTCCTGTCCAACCTTCTCCTGGTCCGAGGACGGGCCATCCGCGATATTCATCTTCTGGATCCGGTCTAACATCTCGTTTAAAATCGAGTGGTCCACCGGATCTATGTTCTGGCAGCCATTGGAGTTGAGCTCTGGCGTGCCGATAAGGGGAGTGTGTTCGGCCAAGGGTGACCCTTGGTTTTCCGGCGCCGGGGTTGGATCCGAACTCAAGGCCAGATCCGAACTGAGGCCCGGCCCGGGGACGGGGAAGAAATCCGAGGTCAAGCCCTCGGGGTTGGTAGGTTCCTCGGGTAAAGCCGAGAACCCAGTGAAGACCAGATCGCCTCGAGCATTGGCGACGTACTCAAGGCTGCCGAACCTGATTTCTTGCTCGGGGGCGAAGCTGCCGACCTGGTCGAGGTGACCGGTCGGATCGGCGTGCAGCACAATGCTGCCGAACGCGAAGAGCTGTCCGGGGACGAAGATGTCCCCGCTACAGATTCCATCGCTGAAGAGAAGAGCTGTCCGAGGACGAAGATGTCCCCGCTGCAGATTCCATCGCCGAAAAGCTGTCCGGGGACGGCGAGCCATTGATCCTTGGCGACCCACGACGGAACTCTCAATGAAAGCACCAATGTCGGTACCAAAACCGGCAGATCTCGGGTAGGGGATCCGAACTGTGGGTCTAGGAATCGATGGATAACGGGGAACGTAGAGACAGCGTTTTACCCAGGTTCGGGCCCTCTCGAAGAGGTAATACCCTACGTCCTGCTAGATTGTATTGATGTGATTGTATGAAGGTTACAGAGTTGATCTACCTCGAGATCGTATGGGCTAAACCCTAGGTAATGAATATGATGATCCTCTACGGACTAAACCCTCTAGTTTATATAGACACCAGAGGGTCCTAGGGTTACACATGGTCGGTTACCATCAGGGGATGAACATGTCGGCCACGCCAACTATTCCTTGGAGGAGACGTCAAGTCTTCAAAGGTTTCCTTCTGATACATGGGGTCGCCCACAATCCGGCCTTCCATCGACG
This sequence comes from Elymus sibiricus, assembly GCA_039707655.1. NCBI lineage: Eukaryota > Viridiplantae > Streptophyta > Magnoliopsida > Poales > Poaceae > Elymus > Elymus sibiricus. The sequence goes on along the minus strand of CM077670.1, from coordinate 843,740 downwards.
AGTAGAGAGCGGCCCACCAGTCTGGCCCATGAGAGATAGGCCGGCGGCCCGAGTACCCACTAGTCCAGGACACCCTCAACCACTGCATGGGAATGTCAAGATATAACATGAGTGACGAGTGACCCTGTCGTGGTTTTGTCACGGCAGATGTCCTCGTGAAAAGGACTTAGTGGTGAGGCCATCGCAACTAGGTGGTAGCTTGAACGGGGTTGGTCGGAATCGAAAGACGCGAGTTTTACCCAGGTTCGGCCCCTCGCGGTGGAGGTAAAAGCCTACATCCTGCTTGATTGCTATTGATGATGATGATCTCAATTACAAGGGTGCTGTTTCGCTACCTCTATCTCGGGAGCTACTAATTTGTTTGTCTATCCCGACTTGTCCCTCTTGGGGTGCCTTGCCCCTCCTTATATAAGTTGAAGGGGCCGGCTTACATGTAGAGTCCTAGTAGGACTACAACTAGTCTCTTTTCTATTACAAGCTGGATACTAGTTCGGGTCTTGCTTCCCTCGTCAGGTCTTGCTTTCCTCTTCTTGGTCCTTCTCTGCGAGCCGGCCTTCTGCCGGGTTGCGCATTGGGCCTTAGGCCTTGTCGTCCCGGTCGACCCGGTAAGCGAGGTGACCCATGAGCCACCAAGTGATGGGCCGGGTCATACCTCCTGGCCGGGTCAAACCGTGGGGAATATCCCCAACATTAGCCCCCAGGTTAGCTTGAATTTATTCATGCTAAGCTCGAGTTTCTTCATATCAACGAGCCGGCTTCACAATCGACTTGCTGGTGCGTGTCTTTTGCAGGAAAATATTGGGAAATAATAACCCATCCGTTATTGAGCCGGTTTTCAAATGCTTCAGCTTGTGGATGCCATCTTCCTGAGACACGGAGTGCTTGCCGGGTCGTTTGACATAGTAAATGTCGAATTACAGATGAAATAATTGCCGGCTTGTGGATATAGAACTTGTTGAGTTACGAGCGTCGAAGTTGCCGGGTCATGGAGGTTAATGCCGCTGGGTGATGGAATTGGACTCCTGGAAATTTCGAGCCTCTTTGTCATCGACAAGCCTGCTTCACAATCAACTTGCTCACGCTGGTTCCTTGGAAAAAATATTGGGAAATAAAACACCCATCTGCCATTGAGTCGGCCTCCAATGCTTTGGCTTGATGAAAAATTTTGGGAATAAGAAAACAATATGACGTTGAGCCGGCTTTCCGGGCCTTTCTAGGAATAGCTTAGAGGAGATAAACTTTGCAAATTTCTCCACCAAGAATATGAGACCCGGTTCGCTCAAAACTGAGAACTTGAAGGTGTTCCTTCCTTATATCCATATTACCTGTAGCCCCCAAGTCTTAAGAGTAGAAACGTAGTGATAGCTTAAGACTTGCGAATGTTGCAATTTTGGAGAAAATCTAGGTTGTTCATCTGAGTCACCAGTCATAAACTGAATGTTTTGCATTTCACATGTGTAGCCCCCAAGGGCCGGCTCATCAGTATGTGATGGGCCGGGTCTTCAATTTGGACCTTATGATCTATTTAAACAACTGAACGCTGTAGCCCCCAAGTGCCGGGTTGTCTTGCCTGCAGCAACCTGGGACTTGAACTTAGCTTTTGATGTTTGTAGATGTATAGCTGAAAATAGTGTAGCCCCCAAGGGCCGGGTTAGCTCTCCTCATCAATCTGGAACTTGAACTATCTATAGAGTCAATGACTGTAGCTCCCAAGGGCCGGGTCACTATTAATAGTGAGTTGGATCTTCAATGAAAGTAGTTTAAGATGACAATGCATTAGCCCCCAAGTATCGTGGTGCATGCTTGCAGCGACATGGGACTTTCATGTTGGAAATATGCCCTAGAGGCAATAATAAATTGGTTATTATTATATTTCCTTGTTCATGATAATCGTTTATTATCCATGCTATAATTGTATTGATTGGAAACTCAAATACATGTGTGGATACATAGACAACACTGTGTCCCTAGTAAGCCTCTAGTTGACTAGCTCGTTGATCAAAGATGGTTAAGGTTTCCTAGCCATTGACATGAGATGTCATTTGATAACGGGATCACATCATTAGGAGAATGATGTGATGGACAAGACCCAAACTATAAACGTAGCATTTGATCGTGTCAGTTTATTGCTATTGTTTTCTGCATGTCAAGTATCTGTTCCTTTGACCATGAGATCATGCAACTCACTGACACCGGAGGAATACCTTGTGTGTATCAAACGTCGCAACGTAACTGGGTGACTATAAAGGTGCTCTACAGGTATCTCCGATGGTGTCTGTTGGGTTGGCATGGATCAAGACTGGGATTTGTTACTCCGTGTGACGGAGAGGTATCTCAGGGCCCACTCGGTAATACAACATCACAATGAGCCTTGCAAGCAATGTGACTAAAGTGTTAGCCACGAGATCTTGTATTACGGAACGAGTAAAGAGACTTGCCGGTAACGAGATTGAACTAGGTATAGTGATACCGACGATCGAATCTCGGGCAAGTAACATACCGAAGAACAAAGGGAACAGCATACGGGATTAACTGAATCCTTGACATAGAGGTTCGACCGATAAAGATCTTCGTAGAATATGTAGGAGCCAATATGGGCATCCAGGTCCCGCTATTGGTTATTGGCCGTAGAGGTGTCTCGGTCATGTCTACATAGTTCTCGAACCCGCAGGGTCTACACACTTAACGTTTGGTGACGATTAGTATAATTGAGTTATTATGTTGGTGACCGAAAGTTGTTCGGAAGTCTCGGATAAGATCCCGGACATGACGAGGATCTCCGGAAGAGTCCGGAGGTAAAGATTGATATATGTGATAATAGTGTTTCGATCTCCGGAAGAGTTCCAGAGTTCACCGGAATGGGTTCCGGATGTTTACCGAAGTGTTCGGGTGCAGCAACACTTTATATGGGCCAAAGGGATAAAGCCCACGAGGTATTAGAAAGTGCAAAAAGTAGTTTTGCTGCCGCGTAAGCGGTACTACCGCTTGGTGAAGCGGTACTACCGCCGGAGCGGTACTACCGCTTGTGTGAAGCGGTACTACCGCCCAAGCGGTACTACCGCTTGTGTGAAGCGGTACTACCGCTTGTGCGCGGCTGTGCACGGTTCGGCAGGGATCCGAGTTGGACTCTTTCCCTGCGGGCCAAACCGACCTGGAGGAGGCTTTTACTCCAAGTTTAGACCCCAAGGCTCAACATATAAATAGAGGGGCAGGGCTAGCACACGGGATACATCAGGATTTCCCAAGCCGTGTGCCGGCAACCCTAGCCCTCTAGTTCCTCCGTCATAATCTCCGTAGTGCTTGGCGAAGCCCTGCAGAGATTGTTCCTCACCACCATCACCACGCCGTCGTGCTGCTGGAACTCAACCACTACTTCACCATCGCTCGCTGGATCGAGGAGGTGAAGGCGTCATCAAGCCGTACGTGTGTTGAACGCGGAGGTGCCGTCCGTTCGGCACTAGATCGGAAGGATCGTGATTGGATCGCGGGACGCTCGGCGATTTGGATCGCGAAGACGTTCGACTACATCAACCGCGTTTATTAACGCTTCCGCTTAGCGATCTACAAGGGTATGTAGATTCACTCTCCCTCTCGTAGATGCTCATCACCATGGATAGATCTTATGTGTGCGTAGGAAAATTTTTGTTTCCCATGCAACGTTCCCCAACATTTCATACTTAATGTAATCTTGATTTGAACAATGTAGCCCCCAAGTGCCGGGTCGTATTGCCTGCGGCAACTCGGGACTATTCCTTCCATTGTAGAATAAATTCAGATCCACTGTAGCCTCCAAGTGCCGGGTCGTGTGCCTGCGGCGACTCGGGACTTACTTTTTCTTCTGAGATTGAGAGACAGTCTGAATGATGTTGTTGAGTGCTTTGCATATCAATGTTGAACTTGTTGCTAAATCCATCAAGAGTGCTACCTTGCATAACACTTCATATTTCATTGCCTTTGATAAAGCCGATTGCCATGATCTTTGCCATGATATCTTTTTTTGAATTTTGTTCTCCTTTGCAGCATCAGAATAATTCAAATTTGTGAATTGCCACTGATAATTTATTACACCATGCTCCTTACTGTAAGCCGGCATTTTGGATTTAGAAAGAATAGCCATCTCTCTGAGCAGGCTTTGAAAACCTGCAATTTTTTCAAAATCGGCTTTGATAGCCATGTTATTTGAAACTAGTTTTGATAAACCACATAAGACCTGGCCATTTCGGCTATCAAGGATTTGTTTGTTCCTGCAGAGTTACAATGTAACCCGGTTTTGAAGACCGGCTCCTGTGACATAAACAAATATAGACATGTATATATGATGCATTGTATGATGATGCAATGTATGATGATGGGATGTATGATGATGTATGTGTATGATAACAGAGTATAAAAATGCCGGCTTTCGAGGCACGACATAAGACTGGCTTTCGAGGCTCAAGTCTTGGTTTTGCTTCCTGTGGAAGCAGGCTTTTTGGCCTCTTTTGGTTTGTCCTAACTCTCTGAAAACCGGCTCTCACGTGACCAACTGACGTTTTAACTCTGATGAATTCAGGGTCACCTTTGTGATTGACTCATCAGGCGTACGCCGGGTCACCTTTTTGGAGTAGCATCTTGCTAACAGGCAGGTTTAACCAAGTATATTTTGGCTTTTCGCTGGGTTAAAAGGGTTTTGTAAGCTAAACTCGATGAGTTGGAAGCCCCCAAGTAACCATATGATCATGGAAAAGCTCAGCATAGGATATACAGAAGACAATGCTACTACTGCAAAACATCTGGGGTCCAGATAAGCCGGCTTTATTCCATTGATCATTATTGAGCAGGATACCCATATTTAGACCGCGCATCATGGCAACTAATCTTCTTTGGTAACCTTTCTTTTCGCCAATATGGCAGAGTACCCATGTTTGAACTGCGCATCGTGGCAGCTAGTTCTCTTAGGCAACCTTTACTTTTTCGCCAATAAGGCAGGATACCTATGTTTGAACTGCGCATCATGGCAGCTAGTCCTCTTTGGCAACCTTTACCTTTTCGCAAATAAAGCAGCAGTCCCCGGGACCGTGTTGTCTTCCCTCCGGGGTTCTTATATTTGTTAAAACCGGCCAAATCCGCCGAGTCATATCTGTGTAGCCCCCGAGTCTTAAGTCGACTCGAGGAGCCGGCTTGAGATTCTTTGTACTTGGCTGTGGCATAAACCGGCGTATATGTGGCGAGTTGATGATCTTGCAGGGACGTTTTTGCCAAAAGTGATTTTGTACGCCTCTTCGTCCGGCTCTCCTGGCTCCTCCAGGGCCGTTTTTTTTTCTTTGCTGGCTTTGGAATTGCCGGCTCAATAGGTAGCCGGCTCACCTAGCTTTTTCAGAGACGGTTCATCTGTGGCCGACTCTCCTATTTCTTCGATGTGCTGAAGCAGATCAGACCGTGGGGATGGCAGGCCAATGCGCCTATCCATTGGGAAAAACGGCGCGGGTGAAGGCTGATAATAGACATATATTTCTTTTTTGCTCCAGCTTGTCGGAGTAGACCGGGCTGCAGGGGCGGCGGCCTGCGCGCGTCCGTTAGGCGGCTCGTACGGGCGGGCATGGCCTCAGCGTGTTGATGTAGACCAGACCGCGGGGACGGCGGCTTGCGCGCGTCCGTTGTGCAGCTCAGGTGAGTGGGCGCGGCTCTGGTGTGTTGATGTAGACCGGACCGCGGGGGCGGCGGCTTGCGCGCGTCCCTTGGGCAGCTCGTGCGGACGGGCGCGGCTCCAGTGTGTTAATGTAGACGCGGGAGTCGACTGCGGCATTGGAACCGGTGCGGACGTACGAGTCGGCCGCGGCGTTGTAAACCGGCGCGGACGCGCGAGTCGGCCGCGACGTTGTAAGCCGGCGCGGATCGGTGAGTCGGCCGCGGCGTTGTAAGCTGGCGCGGACACGCGAGTCGGTCGCGGCATTGGAAGCCGGCGCGGACGCGCGAGTCGGTCGCGGCGTTGGAAGCCGGCGCGGACGCGCGAGTCGTCCGCAGGGGCGGTGGCCTGCGCGAGTCGACCGCGGCGTTGTAGGCCGGCGCAGACGCGCGAGTCGGCCGCGGAGTTGGAAACCGGCGCAGACGCGCGAGTCGTCCGCAGGGTCGGTGGCCTGCGCGAGTCGGCCGCGGCGTTGTAGTTGAGCAGATGTACGTGTAGACTGATCTGATGGATTATTGCTCCATGAGTTGTTGCAGATGACCGATGAATTTGCCGGCTCTCCCAAGGTTGTCCCATGCCAGGTTATCCTGCACGATTGTTCCCTGGCTCTTCTTCATCCGGTCAATCACGAGCTTCTCGATCTCTAAAGAGCTCCCTCCAAGAACGTAATACCACCGTGCGCTGGCCCCATGGTGGGCGCCAACTGTCGTGGTTTTGTCACGGCAGATGTCCTCGTGAAAAGGACTTAGTGGTGAGGCCATCGCAACTAGGTGGTAGTTTGAACGGGGTTGGTCGGAATCGAAAGACACGAGTTTTACCCAGGTTCGGCCCCTCGCGGTGGAGGTAAAAGCCTACATCCTGCTTGATTGCTATTGATGATGATGATCTCAATTACAAGGGTGCTGTTTCGCTACCTCTATCTCGGGAGCTACTAATTTGTTTGTCTATCCCGACTTGTCCCTCTTGGGGTGCCTTGCCCCTCCTTATATAAGTTGAAGGGGCCGGCTTACATGTAGAGTCCTAGTAGGACTACAACTAGTCTCTTTTCTATTACAAGCTGGATACTAGTCCGGGTCTTGCTTCCCTCGTCAGGTCTTGCTTTCCTTGCTTTCCTCTTCTTGGTCCTTCTCCGCGAGCCGGCCTTCTGCCGGGTTGTGCATTGGACCTTAGGCTTTGTCGTCCCGGTCGACTCGGTAAGCGAGGTGACCCATGAGGCGCCAAGTGATGGGCCGGGTCATACCTCCTGGTCGGGTCAAACCGTTGGGAATATCCCCAACAGACCCCCTTTGTGCATGTTTCTCCCTTTTTCCAAAAAGTTATGCTAATATGGATTACGTAAGAGAAATAGGGCAGGATCAGCAAGAAGTTCAACACAAAGATACCACGGTACAACATAACAAGGGTATAACAAATATGTCGAATGCTAAAGCCAGTAACAGACCTTCAAGTTTGGAGAGGTTCTTGAGAGAGAGCACTTGAATGATACCCTGTACAGCTTCAGATGACAGCCTAGTTGAAATCAATTCCTTGTCAATTTCTTCCTTGAGAGAGAGCACTTGAAAAAGTTAGAACATCTTATAATAGTGAACACAGGGAGTATTTGTATATCTGGAAGGAATGCTAGCTAGCTACTTGTTCAAATTAGGCAGGAATAGCTTTCGTAGCACAAGCGGTTTTATGAATTAGTTGTGTGCTTAATTACTACTACTAGTATGTATGTATGTATGTATGTATCTCTTTCCTCTTGGCTAGATGGCCAATGTGTTCATATGCATGCATAAATGTTGATCGATCATACTCATACATACGTTTCATCATGCATGCACGCACAACAGAAAAACGACCATGCATGAATACCATACAACATATGTACAAATTCAGTTTAATTAATGTTCCTTTCATCTTTTTCTGTCGTTTGTCGTATATATGTGAATGTATGAGAAACCTGCATGCAGTCCATTTAATTCACAAGGAAGAAACATATAGCAAATTAAGCAGAGTAACCTATATATCTTGTTTGTTTCTTGAACCATCAATCAACCAATCAATCAATATACTTACAAAAGCAAGTAGTTTACTCAGCTTGTACGTACATACATATCTTCTCTAGTATGAAATTTGTAAACTAATATAAGAGCGTTTAGATCACTAAAGTATAGTAGTGATCTAAACGCTGTTATATTTCTTTACAGAGGGAGTACGAAATTTGCAGGAAGGGCCTGCCTGCTCGTTGGGTGCATGCACATTCATTCTTCTGGCTGGTTGCACCCCTAATGCATTGCTACATATACATAGAAAGATAGATAGATAGATAGCAAATTAGCACTACTAATGCTGTTACTAGTATTTCTTTCTTTCTGACTTTTTTTAGCAAGCACTAATGCTACAGATGTATACTAATGATAGATAGATAGATAGAAAGAAAGAAAGAAAGATACATACGTAAGTAATTACATACAACTTATTAGCTGGTTGGTTGGCTTATTAGCGGTAGTACACCATTCATTTTATACATACATACATACATACCTAAGTAATTACATACATACAGCTTAGCTTTCTCTTTCTGTTATGCCTTTTTAATGTGTATATATATATATATATATATATATATATATATATATATATATATATATATATACAGTGGTATACATATATAGTATGGCCCTCCACTGTGCTGTGCTAGGCTAGCTAGTGCTTAATTGTGTGGCCGCCAGCCAGCCAGCCAGCCAGGTTCCATGGCCGAGTTTATAACCTTCCCTTTTGGGTTTTAATTTAATTTAATTGCAATATATTATATACTCACTCCTATATACTTATACTAGCCTCCACCAATCTTCCTTCCTTCCTTCCTTCTATATACATACATACATACATACCAAATTGAGTTTAGCCAAGGAACTCTATAAATCCATCCATCCAACTCAATTAATTAGGAGGTTTCTCTCTTGGAGGAGGAGGAAGAAAGAAGAAGAAGAAGAAGAAGAAGAAGAAGAAGAAGAATCGAAGATGAAGGGGGGTGAGCATGCTGACGATGGCTCGTGCGGCGTGGGCGGTGGTGCGGTACGCGGTGGTGGTGCCGCTGCTGCAGCTGGCCATCTACCTCTGCGCCGCCATGTCCCTCATGCTCTTGGCCGAGCGCCTCTACATGGGGATCATCGTCGCCGTGCTCTGGCTCAACCGCCGACGCCGTCAGCGCCATCGCCATTGCAACCGCAACCAGAAGAACATGGGCGACGAAGACGACCTGGAGACCGGCAGCGCAGAAGACCGGCCCATGGTCCTGGTCCAGATCCCCATGTTCAACGAGAAACAGGTCAGTACTAGCCTAGTCTATTATCTACTGCTCTATGCATGTATGATGGATCAATTGCCGCGCTCATCTATCATATTGATATGATATGATATGGTATGCATGACTGCACGCCGACGCGCGCATATGATGGATGATCCATCCTGTCCATCATAGACAAGAGAATGCATCCATACATCAAAGTGCATGTTTTTGTTGTTTCTTCAACAGCAATCATGCAAAAGCTGCCGCTTTACAACTACAACTGTAATTGTTGCACATACAGTATCAACTAACTAACTCGATCGTGTTGGCTACGTCCATCCAAATTCATTCAAGACAAGATTAAAAAGTAAATATAAATGTATAAGAAACGTACGGCGGCATGTAAGACAAGAGTCAACTGAGTATCTCTCTCGATCTCTCTGCTACAAAATTGATACTTTGTTTGTTTGTTTGTCAGCACCACTCAAAAGCTACTACTAAGGGTAAGGAATCGGAGTGCTCGCTGGTCGAATCGGAGTGCCGGCGGTGGGCGGGCAAGGAGGTGCACATCCGCTACGAGAACCGCAGCAACCGGAGCGGCTACAACAAGGGCTACGCCAAGGACTGCGAGTACGTGGCCGTCTTCGACGCCGGCGACTTCCTCCGCCGCACCGTGCCCGTGCTCCAGGCCGACCCGGCCGTCGCCCTGGTGCAGGCGCGGTGGCGGTTCGTCAACGCGGACGAGTGCATTCTCACCCGCATCCAGGAGATGTCCCTCGACTACCACTTCTCCGTGGAGCAGGAGGTCGGCTCCGCCTGCCACGGCTTCTTCCGCTTCAACGGCACCGCACCGCCGGGGTGTGGCGGGTGCACGCCCTGGCCGACGCCGGCGGGTGGAAGGACCGCACCACCGTGGAGGACATGGACCTGGCCGTCCGGGCGTCGATGCGGGGGCAGCTTCAAGGCGTACCGGTACCAGCAGCACCGGTGGTCGTGCGGGCCGGCCAACCTCATGCGCAAGATGTTCTGGGAGATCGATCGTGGCCAGCCGGCAGGTGTCGGCGTGGAAGAAGCTCCACGTGCTCTACGGCTTCTTCTTCGTCAGGAAGGTGGTGGCGCACCTGGTGACGTTCCTCTTCTACTGCGTGCGTCGTCATCCCGGCCTACGTGCTCGTCGGCGGCCAGGACGTGCGCCTCCCAAAGTACGTGCCGGCCATCATCACCCTGCTCAACGCCGTGTGCACCCCGAGGTCCTGGCACCTGCTCGTCTTCTGGATCCTCTTCGAGAACGTCATGTCCATGCACCGCTCCAAGGCCACCGTCATCGGATTCGTCGAGGCCAGCCGTGCAAACGAGTGGGTCGTCACCGAGAAGCTCGGTGGCTCCACCTCGACCACTGCTGCTGCTGCGACGATGACGACCATGACCACCAAGCAGATGATGAAGAAGAAGAAGAAGAAGAGCCAGAGCAACACCAGCGGCTTCCTGGTGCCGTGCCGGAGATGGTCATGGGGCTCTGCCTGCCTGCTCTACTGCGCCGTCTACGACATCGTCTTGGGCCATGGCCACTTCTATGTCTTCCTCCTCATGCAGTCCGCCGCCGCCTTCGTCATCGGATTCGGCTATGTCGGATCCCATCCCAATGAGACATACCTACCTACCTACCCAGCTGCTCCTAAGCTAGTATATATCATCTATGAGCATGTTGTGTTTCAGGACCAATAATACATACATATATAGTTGTATCTTAATAATAAGATAATATCCAGAGCAGGACAATTGCTTGCTTCATTATATATTCGTTCATCAATTTTGCAACATGTACAAAACCAAGAATTAATAATCGCTTCAATCAGAGCATTATAGTTGGAAGCATTCTGTTCTCAGGCAGCAAATTTAAATTAAGGCATTTTCTATACATGTTGGTGAATGGCAAAACCTACAACAATTTCTTTCTGCTTGAAGATGAGGAATGATCCGACCCGAAAGAAGATGGCAATAGCATTCAAAGCCATTTGTTTGTTTGTTTGTATATACGGCGTACGTGAATATATGGCAAAAAAAAAGATGATCAGAAAGATGAAAACTCTTCTTTGATGTTGGTTGATAATATCTTCACACGACACGAACCATGCCTCACTCCCACTCGGATTTAATTCCCAACCAAGATCAGCTTGCTAGCGTTTATCCTCTCCGCATGTTTGAACACCCTGTGGCGCGGCGGAGTAGCAATCAACTAACAACATAATTCAGCACAATGTCTGTCTGTCTATACAGAAATTAATGAAATTCCTCCCCCAAAAAGATATAATAATAATAAACAAAGGAAAGGTAGGTAATAATACCATTTCAACATGGTGTTTCTTCTAGCGATCTTGTTATCCTAGGTGTCTCTCTCCACCTGGACAGCATATATATTATATATAGCTAAGAAGAAAGTGTGCCCCCTACTATAATGAAAAGGCAGAGCACCTGCCGTTCCAGTCAAAAAAAAAGAAGAAAGTGTGCATAAAGAAATAAAAAAAAACATCAACATGGATGTTATTATGTTGTTTTTAATGAGCAGTGCAAAGAGGGTGAAGATGAAGCTATTTTAACTTACGCATATATACCAACAAAAGGAGTTTTCCTTAGAGCATCTCCAACAGACGCGCGGCAGCGCGGGGCGCTAAATTTTTTTTGCAGCGCCGAAATAGCGTTTTAGCGCGCTGGGCTAGTGTTTTGCTTTACCAGAAGCGCTCTATGTTGCGCGCCGCAGGTAGCGCTCCAGCAGGCGCGCTAAATTACAGCGCGCACGCCCAGCACAAACAACATTTCTCACTCAACATAGAACCAAGAAGATCAAACACACACAAAATAAATCAACAATAAATAGTTCAATTATTATTACAACTCAAACAAATAATTTATCTTCAACACAACAAATAGTTCATAAACAATACAACAAATAGTCAACATCAAACTAGTTTTGTCGCCCATTCCATGACCACCACTCCTCGACTAGATCCTTTTGAAGGTCATCATGCGTTTCGGCACGTTGAATGGCATGATAGGAGGCAACAAAGCGGGCCACCCTCGCAGCCCTCCTCCGCACTCGCACGGGATGTCCCATCAACTCATACTGAGAATAGTCTAAATCTTGCCCACGCTCATTCTCGATGATCATCTTATGCATGATCACACAAGCGTTCATGATGTACCAAAGGATCTTTTGATCCCAAAATCTAGCCGGTCCTCTCACAATAGCAAATTGGGATTGCAAAATCCCAAAAGCTCTCTCCACATCTTTCCTAGCCGCCGCCTGAGCATTGTGGAAATCAAGATTTTTCTTACCTTGCGGTGCCGTCAACGGCTTCACAAATGTTTGCCATCTTGGGTAGATGCCATCCGCAAGATAGTAGCCATAGTTGTATGTATGGCCATTTGCTACAAACTCCACCGGTGGAGTTTCACCATTTGCAATCCTATTCATGAGTGGTGACCGTTGAAGAACATTGATGTCATTGCAAGATCCAGGCATTCCGAAAAAAGCATGCCAAATCCAAGTCTCCTGATCGGCCACCGCTTCAAGGATTATAGTGGAACCCTTTTTCTGGCCGTGGAATTGTCCATGCCATGCCTTAGGACAGTTCTTCCAACTCCAATGCATGCAATCTATTGAGCCAAGCATACCTGGGAACCCGCGAGCTTTGTTCATCTCCAAAAGTCTTGCGGTGTCTTCAGCATTGGGAGCTCTCAAATATTCCGGACCAAACACTTGCACAATTCCAACTGCGAAGCACTTGACACACATGATGGCTTGACTCTCACCCATGGCCAAGTGCTCATCAACTAGATCCGCCGGAATACCGTATGCCAACATATGCAAAGCAGCGGTCACCTTTTGAAAGGTGCTATGCCCGAGTTCTCCGGCGGCATTCCTCCTTTGCTGAAAAAACCGATCATGGCTCGCCAGTTTCTTTGAACAACTCGATGCTCATCCTAAAACGGCGCCGAAAGTAGGAGGGTATGTGGGATTCTCCACAAAATAGTTCCTCATCAATCTGTTATGGGCATCGATCCTTTCCCTCCATAATTTCTGACGACCGAAAACCGAACCACCGTGCTTCGGCTTTTTATTGACGTGCATAGCTAGGATCATTGCGACGTCCTCCTCCTCTTGAAGATCAAATTCTTCATCGAAAGAATCATAGGACGAACTCATCTACAAACTTGAATTTAAACTAATTTAAAACTACAAACAACATGCACCAAATTCATCTACAAATATAAAGTTAGAAGCAATATATACCTTGCAAGTGTTTTGTCAAACACCTTGTGGGCACCGAGCTGCAAACAGCCGCCGGGCGCTGTTCGTCGGAGGAACGGTGCGCTCGAGGGGCGGCGGCGAGGAGAGAAGGTGGAGGAAGCAGCGGCGGCCACCGGGAGAAGCAGGGGAAGCGGCGGCGCGCTGGGGATAGGCGGGGGAAGGTGCGGGCGGAGGCGTCGGAGCGAATGGGGGAAGGTGCGGGCGGAGGCGCGTGCGCCTGCAGGTTTCAGATCCGGCGGTTGGTGAGATTCGCGCGCACGATTGGCTTGTCCAGCGCGCGCGAGCGGGCGCACCAAATACCCAGCGCGCGATGCAGTTTTCCCCAGCGCGCTGAACCTTGTTTACCATGTGCGGGATTATAGCGCGGCTGCTGGAGCGCTACTTTCGGTCGCACGCGTGCTACATAGCCGTTTTTTCCAGCGCGTGGCTTATCTAGCGCATCTGTTGGAGATGCTCTTAGGAGGAGCAAATTACAGCATTACTACTACTACTACTCAGAATGACATACATACATACATACAAAAGGAGTTAGGCTTGAAACAAAGTATATATGTTGGGCATCATGGTACAACAAATGGGAAGGTGGGAGCACATACAAAAGGATTTGGACGTACTACTCCCTCCGTTCCGTTCATAAATATAAGTCTTTTTACCAATCTCTTTTGGTTGGGCAAAATGAGTGAAACAAATCAATCTCTTTCTTTTCTTTTGGTTGAATGAAGAACTAGCGTACCCTTTGCATTGAACTGAAACACAAAAGAAGAAAGCAAGCAAAAATCAGTACCCGTGCCACTGTTGTTGATAAAGCAGAGGAGGAGGAGGAGGAGTCCTCCGCCGTTGGTGGTCAAGGCGGCGGGCGGAGGAGGGTTCTTTTTTGAGGGATTGGACAAGGAAGATGAGATAGCTTCCCTTGGGCTGGGCTGGGCCTGCCTTCCCGGCCCACCGAATGAAGGCCCGACCTGATCATTTCAGTTCACTTCAGCCTCCTCCATCTTCTCAAAAAAAAAAAAAGTTCAGCCTCCTCCTCACAAGGGAAGGGAAGGCAAGTCAATGTCTACGCCGGCGTGGACGAAGACGAGGAAGCTCCTCCTGCTCGCCGCCGGCCGCAGCAGATCCGCTGGAGATGGCCGGTAAGCATAGGCTTTTCTTTCCAGCAGTGAGTGAGGGGAGGGATCATGTCTTGTTTGGTTGGTTCCAGCTCCTCCTACTCCTACTCGGCCTCCGCCGGCGAGATGGGTGGCCGGAGCCAGAAGAAGAGGGTGGTGACTATCGGGGCCATCAGCCTGGCCGGGGGAGTCGCCCTCAGTGCCATCAACGACCTCGCCATCTTCCACGGATGCACCAGGTCTGTCTGTCTTGTCTCTGCATCTGCATCTGCATCTGCATCTGCTTCTGCAGAATATGCTCTGCTCTCTAGAATCAATTCATCTTCCACGGATGCACCAGGTCTGTCTGTCTTGTCTCTGCATCTGCATCTGCTTCTGCAGAATATGCTCTGCTCTGCTCTCTAGAATCAATTCATCTTCCACGGATGATATAACATTGAGCTCTGCTGCCTAGATTCAACACTTTGCTTAGTAGTACATGATACGTATTTATCACCTTTCCTTTTTTCGAAATCAAATTACCTTACATGCCCAAGGGAAGGGGGGAAATATATGTCTGTCAATTTTAGCAACTTTCTTCTTCTTCTTCGTCTACATACATACATACATACATACATATTTTCATTTGCTGTTCCATGGTCATGCATATATATATATCTATCTATGTAGCCTAGCCCACTACACTCTGCTACCTACTCTGCTTTATACCACTACTAATCTTCTTCTTTGTATGCAATGTACCTCTAGTATATGTTATGTTTGGACCTTTTTTGCACTTGGGGAAATTAAACATTTAAAATTATATATGTCTTGTTAAATCTTTCTTTCATGATTTGTATGATGATGATGATGATGATACGGTGCCTACAATCCAGCAAGGCGATCGAAAAGGCTACCGAGAACCCCGAGGTCGTACAAGCGATCGGGGTGCCTATAGCTAGAGGGCCATGGTATGATGCATCTGTCGTTTTGGGTCATCGGCGAAGATCCGTGTCATGCACGTTCCCTGTCACCGGGCCACGGGGGTCAGGAGTGTTTCAGATCGAGGCCATCCGGAATGGAGGTTAGTGATCCATGTCTTTCTTGACACTCATCATACATCAAAATATATGCTGGCTCGTGGGTTTCCTTGACTAGTTTTATTCTTTCTATATAATAATATAATCCTGTTGATGCCTGATTAATCTTGTCTTGTGTTGTGCATACAGAGGATGGTGTGCTTTCGTTTCTGCGCCACCACGACTGGGAGATACTGGCCATGGATGCTCGCCTGGAACTGGAAGCAGCAGCAGCACTACCTTCAGATGATGGCGGTCAGGTTCAG
This sequence comes from Elymus sibiricus, assembly GCA_039707655.1. NCBI lineage: Eukaryota > Viridiplantae > Streptophyta > Magnoliopsida > Poales > Poaceae > Elymus > Elymus sibiricus. The sequence goes on along the minus strand of CM077670.1, from coordinate 828,059 downwards.
CAACCAGTTGTGATGAACCTAAACCTGATGAGCAGCGCTGCTCATGACAACGACGAGTGTAAGACTAGTAGTACTGGAGATGGAGGGGAAATTAGTTGAGAGTTGAGCCTTTTTTCTTTTCTTTTATCTTCTTTTCTTGCCGTTGAGACAAGAGGAGAGAGTTGACAAGAAAGAATATAGAAATTTTGTTTGATGGAGGTGGCAATAATTAATTGAATTGAGCATCACTTCACTCACTTGGGTGTAAGTAAATCATGTTTGGGTGAACTGGAGATGAATCATATCCTATCCTCTCCTATGTGCATCTTGTCTTGAAACAAGAGGCAAGCTAGGGAAAGAAATGTGGTGACTAAAATTAGGAGGGGAGGGGGGGGGGGGGGGGGGGGGGGCATGCATGCAGTTGCAGTTGGTGCTAGGCCAGCCAGCCGGGCAAACCATCAACCCTACGTTTGTTTAGCTTAGCGTGGGGGTGGCATGGCATGGCATGGATTCCGGCGGGCCGGCCAATGACCTTGCTCGTCGTGTGGATTGGGATCCGATCGAAGAATCGAATCGAATTGGATTGAGTTGAATGCTTGGGCAAATTCTTTCTATGTATCGTTAGGTAGTAGAATAGAATTTGCTCAAGCATTCACCACCTAGCAAAGGAAGGAAGGAAGGAAGGAAGGATGGGCATCTTGTGTTGCTTCCAGTCCGGTGCCGACAAGCTCCTGGATCATGATCATGGTGGTGGCGGTAGTCCGGCGGCCGTGCCTGCTTCCACAACCAAGAAGCCGCCTCCCCGAGACGCTCCCACCGTCACCGTCCGTCCCCCTAATCTGCTGCGACGAGATGATGATCATCATGAGGAGGACGGCGCCGGCAGCAACAGCAACAACAACAACCTCGCCACCCTCGTTGATGAGATTGTTGCAGAATCAGGTACCTACATAAATGGCTACTCCCTCCCTCGGTTTCAATCAAAATTTTGTATGAAATTACATTTTGCTTTCTTAAGGCAAGCCTTTGATAAATATGTGATGATGTGATACAAAGGGTACTGTCACATAAGGTATTGTCTTGTTTTCTTCTATATACAAGATCACCTCCTTTTTTTTTTGTCTACCTTTGATCAGGCCAACAAAATATGATTTATATGACGCAAAGAGTATACCATTGGATTTGCACTTATAAGAAATTTGCAATGACATGTGACTTGTGCCCTGCTGGTAAAATTGATGTGAGATTTTAAATACAAGATGGATGACCTTTGTTGTATTTATAAAGAAAAGAAAAATTTCAATGTGGTGTGTTGCAGTGACGTACCAGCACAACCGGCGCGTGGCGGACGAGATCCTGGGGATGAACAAGCTGTCGGAGGAGACGGTGACGGCGCGAGCATTCACATTCGCCGAGCTGTCGGAGGCCAGCGGCGGGTTTCGGGTCGACTCGATGCTCGGCGAGGGCGGGTTTGGGCCGGTGTACCGTGGGCGGCTGCGGGACGGGACGGTGGTAGCGGTGAAGCAGCTGGACCGCAACGGGCTGCAGGGCACGCGCGAGTTCCTGGTGGAGGTGCTCATGCTCAGCCTCCTCAAGCACCCCCACCTCGTCACCCTCATCGGCTACTGCGCCGACGCCGACCACCGCATGCTCGTCTATGACTTCATGCCACGAGGCTCCCTCGAGGACCACCTCCTGGACCTCCCGCCGTCGTCCCCGGGGCTCGACTGGGCCACTCGCATGCGCATCGCGCAGGGCGCCGCCAGGGGGCTCGAGTACCTCCACGACGCCTCCCGCTGCCATGGCCCGCCCGTCATCTACCGCGACTTCAAGGCGTCCAACATCCTCCTCGACGGCTGCTTCCGCGCGCATCTCTCCGACTTTGGACTCGCCAAGGTCGGCCCCGTCGGCGACAAGACCCATGTGTCCACAAGGGTCATGGGCACCTATGGCTACTGCGCCCCCGAGTACGCGCTCACGGGGAAGCTCACCACCATGTCCGATGTCTATAGCTTCGGCGTCGTCTTCCTCGAGATCATCACGGGGCGGAGGGTCATCGACACGTCAAGGCCGCATGATGAGCACAACCTTGTGCAGTGGGCGGCACCGCGGTTCAAGAGCAAGAAGCGGTTCAGGGAGATGGCGGACCCGCTCCTCCGCGGCGCCTACCCCACCAAGGGGCTCTACCAGGCGCTCGCCATCTCCGCCATGTGCCTCCAGGAGGATGCCACCATGCGCCCCTCCATCGCCGACGTTGTCACAGCGCTCGACTACCTCACCGGCGTCGACAAGCCTTCCCCTACCCCTCCTCAACAACAGTCGCCTTCCCCTACCCCTCCTCAACAACAGTCGCCTTCCCCTACCCATCCTCAACAACAACAGTCGCCTTCCCCTACCCATCCTCAACAACAGTCGCCACCCAAGGACGATGCCACAGCCAAGGATGATGCCACTGACTAGTTATAACATGTCAACATGCATATCTATCTGTGCAACGTGTATATACAAGTGTTTGTTATTTCATCGATTAATCCACCTGGTTTGTGCATGCCCTTCAGATTTAGGGAGAACCAACAAGAGGAACACCATCGGCCCAAACACAATAGCAACATCATATGTAACAAACAAAAGAGCTAGCACAACCTTAACAAATAACTTGGCAGCAGATTTCATCATATGCAAAAAATTGTACAAAATGTAAGGTTTGCGCAACAAAAACTTGTGAAGAAAAACTCATTTGCACCAAGACCGGTTGATATAAAACTAAAAAATCTCATGCAACATATTCAAAGGTTCTGCGTGTAACACCACTCAATTCATATAGACAGACAAAAAACTTGCTCTCAAAGCTGCTCCTAACCAACAGAGTATTGTGTTTTATCCGACCTACCGACCTAATCAGTAAATCTTCATTCGTGACAAGGTTGCACTGCCTCCCTAGCAATCTATCTATCCAGTCTAGCTATTCATTCCTCCCTAACAGAAAAGAAGAAGAAAAGGCCTCTTCAACAAGATCCCCCACTCACTACTTTACTTCTTGTGCGGAAAGGCCCCGAGATCGCTCATGGATGGCATCCCGAGGGGCAAATCAGCCTCTTCTGCCGCCACCGCCCCCCGCTGGCTGGGGCTGGGGCTTCCCAGGGTCAGTTTCTGCTTGTACGTGTGGTTGTATATCTGGAGGGCCTGAGCAATCATTGTCCCTGGATTGCCTGCGTCGCTGGGAAGAAGCATCGTGTTCGTCTGCAGTTTGGCAAAACATGCATGCATCAGTACAATGTTTTTCATATCAGCTAGCAATGATGACAAACGCCCAAGAATCGTGTAATTATTAAGATTCAACTCACAGTTCTAGCCAGTTCACTGAATGCTCTGATGTACTGTTCAGCAATCCTCAAGCTGGCAGCCTACACAAATTAGAAGCAGCAAAATGTGTGTGTTGTCAGGCAAAGGGAAAAGGACCGTCAAAATCTCTTTACTTGAAGGATTCCATTAAGATTTTACCTCTGTGCTGCCTTCAGTTTTAAACGACTCCGAGACCATCCTGATCCCTTCAGCAGTGGCTTGCGACCTGGCAAGAATCGCTTTAGCTTCACCTGATGTCCACATAGAAAAACAACAAGAAGCATAAGCCGACCAGAGGGCAGCAATCACAATATGTGTTCAAGCAAGTAATAGATTTCGAGTTTGTCAACTGGGACAATATAATCAGAATAGCCCTTCAAGTATATATAGTCGAACAATACAAACAGTAATATCTGTGCTAAAATGCAGGGGTGACAATACTTGATGTCTCCTGAAATTAATAACCATAAGATGCAAGTCTCTAAAACTTATGTGTTTAGTAAACCTTCTGCACAAGGGAGACATAATTTAAATTCCCATGTGTAGAAATGCATCTCCTTGAATGGATGAGGAAAAATACATGCAAGCAGATGCTAGCAGAAATATATTAAGAACAAGTCCACGAGGCAGTATTATCCATTACTTCTAAAGAGGAGAAGTTTCGAAGAATCGCAGGACATGCAATGACATACGGATTAAAAAAATCCCAAATACTTGACATTTTAATGGAAGGATAGCATGTTTCCAGGTGAAATTCATAATGCTTGCACAATAAGAAAAGTGTAGCGCGTTTCCTCAAATCATGCATGTAGCAGCATACAAGAAGTGTAGTATTTTCACATGGATAAGATAAGTATAATTCTATATGTATGCTTCCGGAAACTAAGAGAGGAACAGGTTTTCCTCAAATCATGCATGTAGCAGCATAAAAGGGGAAGTGTGTATTTTGACAAGCTGAGCAAGCAAAAATATTTCAGAATCTGCGGAGCAGGATAATAAAACAGATGCCACGTACCCTTTGCTTTGTTTGCGTTTTCCATCATAGCACCTGGCAGAATAGAACAAAACAAAACCTGGAGTTAAATCTGTAGTTTATTGTGGCAAATAAGATGCAAGTGCTAGCAGGATTTAATTTACAACTTATATCTAGCACATGGGCTGAACCAGAGCACTTGTCAACATCAGGTAGCAGGATTCAGTGAGCAACTAATCATCACATAAAAAATAGAAGGTTCTTAACCCAAAGAGCAGTTTCAATCAAATTAAAAAAAGCCCCTGACATCAGTCAGGTACGAGGATTTACTAATATACAGTATGCACTGAACCAGAGAACTTGTAAACATCACTCAGGTAGCAGGATTCAGAGTGCAACTTATATCACATAAAACCAGAATGTTGTTAAACTGAAGAGCAGTTTGCCATACGATGAAATCTAACACTATATAGTTGGCAGCATCAGTCAGGAAGCAGGATTTAATTTGCAACTTGCATCTAGCACTAGTATATGGGCTGCTGAACCAGAGCACTTGTCTAACATCAGTCAGGTAGCAAAGCAGGATTCATTGTGCAACTTCATCATCAGATAAAAACTGAAGGTTGTTAAACTAAAGAAGAAGAGCAGCTTCAATCAAGTTAGTAAAAGCTACCTTCTGACTCAAGGATCTGAGCACGTTTCTTGCGCTCTGCTGCTGCCTGCATCTCCATGGCCTTCTTGACTCCATCTGGAGGAGTTATGTCCCCTAGAAAGATAGACAGATAGATAGATATTAGTAATGTGATGTTGTGGTGGTTGGATAAGTATGATGATATTTGTGCGAGCCAGCCAGCCAGACAGTTGAAGAAGGAAAAGAAGCATACTGATTTCATAGCGAAGACACTTCAAACCCCAAGTTTCTGCTGCCTCATTGATTGACTTCTGTAGTTGGGGAAACAAAACAGAAGAAATCAAATCACTAAATCAAATTGGGTTGTTGGTTAGGTTTCTGTTTTGCTGTGTGGTGATGAAAAGAGAAGTTAACAGCACATGAATCACAATCCAAGTATGCATACATGATATAAATGTGAAGACCATCAAACTAATGTCCACCACCTAAACATTGAAACTAGCCACCACCAGTAGATGACACTACTGAAGATGAAGATGAAATTATACATACCACAATGTTGAAGTTGAGCGTGTCCCTCTCCTCGAAGGTCTTGTCGAGGGTAATCTTGCCAAGTTCACTCCTCATGGTTGTCTGCGCAAGTTGGATGACAGCATAGATGGGGTTCTCCACGCCGTACGATGCCATGTAGGGGTCGACGATCTGTCGAGATTCAATCAAGATTCAATTCGACAAACAGATACCTTCCTTGTGTACCAAGTAGTAGATTCTAAGCTAAACAATCGAAAATAAATCAAAAAGAGAATTGAGACGTACCTTGACGTATAGCACTCCTCCGATCTGTATGGAGACGTTGTCCTTGGTGATTGCCGAGTTGTCGGGGATGGGGATGGCCTCCTCCTTGAGCGAGTGGACGTAGGCGATGCGGTCGACGCCGGGCATGAGGAGGTGGATCCCCGACGGCAGCGTCTTGAGGTACTTGCCGAAGCGCTCCACCACGAACGCCTTCTTCTCCGGCACGATGCTGAGGCCCAGGTTGGCCGGGGTCGGCGGCGGCTCGTAGAACGAGGGCGACGGGTCCCCTCCTGCGCGGTACCAGCGGCGTCCTCCTTGCGCCTGCGACAGCAGCGCCGGCAGCGCGAGGGCGGGGCTGGGGCCGGCGCCGGCGGCGGAGCGGAGGAGGCCGGGGGCGGCGCGCCGCGCCAGCATCCGGGTCGCCGTCGACATCGCCATCGCTTCTCGCCGGGGACTTTTTTTTTATCTTTCTTTCTTGGATTCGAGAAGAAGGATTAACTAATTATTGTTCGACGACGGCTGGGGATTTAAGAGCGGAGCGGTTTTCTTTCTTTCTTTCCTTGCAAGAAAAGAAAAGAAAGAAATCAGGGGAGGGTACGGTCGTTGTCCTCTCTCTCTTTTTTTTTTCAACTCACAACTTGTCCAAAATCATTCCACCCCGGAAGATTAATCGCTGGTAAAAATTTTTTTGCGAGGGTGAACGTGTTTTATTCCATGGTTACAGAGTTAGTTACAGTCAAGAGGAAAGAAATCCTCGGCACACGTCTGTGCAGCCACATACATAGCTGTGCTACGCTCCAATCCAGTATGAGCGTAAACAATCTGCTAGTCTATACTTACTATGATGAAGCTACGATAAATGAGTGATAATAATACGTGCCGTGCCATCCGACATATGATCACCCCCTTTAAGCCCTCCTCTTTCACAGACTTATGCATCAGGACAAATAAAGCACCAGCAACAAACATGAATAAGAAATTATGTGCTAGGGGGAAGACCTAGGCACGGAAGAATTCAACAACTTACCATTGAATTTAACTAACTACTTTACCGATCTCACACAAGCCATAACGAAAGAAATCCATTGTGTGAAAAAAAAACCATTTGACTAGAGCACCTTCTAAGAAGTTCCAAACCCAACACGATCATATGCCTTTGAGAGATCCAATTTATATGCACGCATAGGTGCTCCTATGATAAGACCTTAAATATGACGAATACACTCGAAAGCAATTATGGAGTTATGAGAACTAAGGCCAACTCCAGCGCGCGACCCCATCCGGTCCGGGTGCGTCCGTTTGGGGTTAAACGGACGAATAGCGCGGCCCCAAACGGACAAATGTCCGTTTTTCGTCCGTTTTCGACCCATTCCCGGCCCAAACTTGCGCCGCGTTTGGGGTGAAACGGACAGCGCGCGGACGGGCGGGGCGCACGGCCTTGTCCTCCCCTGGCCCGCCTGTCGGGGGCCCTGCCGCTTCATTCACCTCCAACGCCTCCACCCGACCCCCCCGCCCCTCCCCGTCGCCGGCGCCGCCCCCATTATCCGGCCGCCTCCTCACTGCTCACCCCCCCGCCGGCCATACCAAACCGCGACTCACCATGGCCGCCACCACGCCCGCGCTTTGGTAGGAGTTTTTGCCGTCGTTCGGAGGAGTTTTGGCTGTCGCCGTCGGATCCGGTGGCAGAGGGGATACGACCGCCGGCGACGCCCATCGACCACGGCAGCTTCCGTCGGGGGTGCTCCAGAGCAACCTGTAGCCGGCCGCCAAACGCCCCCGCTGCCTCGAGGTGATCTTCGCGGCCTCTTCGCCACCACGACCGCAAGGTGTTCGACACTTTGCCCACAAAGGTATGGACAGTGGAGATGAATTTTTCTTCAACCACTTCATTTGTTCGTCGGATGATTCGTCCTCGGATGACGAAGAACTTGTGGTGGCTGCACTGGTCGTTCACGACCACATTGAAAGGCAACGGCCTCGGTACAGGGGGTCAGTGCCTGGTCGTGCTCCCAACCTGAACCGCAACAGAGAGAGAGAGGCCACGCCTTGCTCTATGCCGATTACTTTGAGAATACCGCGCTCTTCAAACCGGAGAAATTCCGTCGTCGTTTTCGTATGGCAAGGCATGTGTTCAATCGCATCCGGGAGGGAGTGGTTCGTCATGACCCATTCTTTGAGTGCAAAACGGATGCCCTTGGCAAGCTTGGATTCTCCTCTTATCAGAAGTGCACCGCCGCCATCCGCATGCTTGCATACGGAATTCCAGGTGATCTTGTGGATGAGTACGTGCGCATGAGTGAGTCCACATGTCTGTTGTCAATGTACAAGTTCTGCAAGGCCGTGGTAGCAGTGTTTGGCCCTGAGTACTTGAGGCAGCCAAATGCCGCTGATACAGAAATGCTGTTGACGATCAACGCCGATAGAGGCTTCCCAGGCATGCTTGGCAGCATAGATTGTATGCACTGGGAGTGGAAGAACTGTCCATTTGCTTGGCAGGGCCAGTACAAGGGGCATGTGAAAGCGTGCACTATCATATTGTTGGGGAACGGAGCATGTAATTTCAAAAAAATTCCTACGCTCACGCAAGATCTATCCATGGAGATGCATCGCTACGAGAGGGGCAAGTGTGTCTACGTACCCTCGTAGACCGTTAGCGGAAGCATCTCACAACGCGGTTGATGTAGTCGAACGTTCCTTCGAGCTCCACCGATCGAGAACCGAACGTACGGCACCTCCGAGTTCTACACACATGCAGCTCGGTGACGTTCCTCGCCTTCTTGATCCAGCAAGACGTCGAGGTAGTAGATGAGTTCCGTCAGCACGACGGCGTGGCGACGGTGACGATGAAGTGATCTCAGCAGGGCTTCGCCTAAGCTCTCCGAAAATACGACCGAGGGTGTAAACGGTGGACGGGGGGGCGCCGCACACGGCTTAGAACAATTGTGTGTTCTATTGGGGCGCCCCCCTCCGTATATAAAGGAGGGAGGGGGAGAGGCCGGCCCTAGGGGCTGCGCACCAAGGGGGGAGGAGTCCTACTAGGACTCCCCTTTGGTGGTGGCACCCCCTCCCCCCAATCCTACTCCTACTAGGAGTAGGGGAGGAAGGAGGAAGGGAGAAGGAAGGGGGGGCCGGCCCCCCCAACACCTAGCCCAATTTGGACCCAGCAAGGGGGGAGCGCATCAGCCCCCTTGTGGGCTGGTGTTCCTCCCCTACATGGCCCATGTGGCCCATGTAGCTCCCCGGGGGGTTCCGGTAACCCCTCCGGTACTCCGATAAATATCCGGAACCTTCCGGAACCATTCCGATGTCCGAATACCATCATCCAATATATCATTCTTTACCTCTCGACCATTTCGAGACTCCTCGTCATGTCCGTGATCTCATCCGGGACTCCGAACAACATTCGGTCACCAATCACATAACTCATATGATACTATATCGTCATCGAACCTTAAGTGTGCGGACCCTACGGGTTCGGGAATGATGTAGACATGACCGAGACGACTCTCCGGTCAATAACCAACAGCAGAACCTGGATGCTCATATTGATTCCTACATATTCCAGAAGATCTTTATCGGTTGAACCTCATATGACAACATACGTTGTTCCCTTTGTTCGGCGGTATGTTACTTGCCCGAGATTCGATCGTCGGTATCCCAATACCTAGTTCAATCTCATTACCGGCAAGTCTCTTTACTCGTTCCGTAATACGTCATCTTGTAACTAACTCTTTAGTCACGGTGCTTGCAAGGCTTCTGTGATGTTGTATTACCGAGAGGGCCCAGAGATACCTTTCCGACAAACGGAATGACAAATCCCAATCTCGATCCATGCCAACCCAAAAAACACTTTCGGAGATACCTGTAGTGCACCTTTATGATCACCCAGTTACGTTGTGACGTTTGATACACCCAAAGTATTCCTACGGTATCCGGGAGTTGCATGATCTCATGGTCAGAGGAACGTGTATTTGACATAGTGAAAGCAGTAGCAATAAACTGAACGATCATATGCTATGCTAACGGCTGGGTCATGTCCATCACATCATTCTCCTAATGATGTGATCCCGTTATCAAATGACAACTCATGTCCATGGTTAGGAAACCTTAACCATCTTTTGATCAACGAGCTAGTCTAGTAGAGGCTCACTAGGGACACAGTATTTGTTTATCTATTCACACATGTATTTAGTTTCCGGTCAATACAATTCTAGCATGAATAATAAAACATTATCATGAACGGGGAAATATGATAATAACCATTTTATTATTGCCTCTAGGGCATATTTCCAACAGTCTCCCACTTGCACTAGAGTCAATAATCTAGTTTACATCTCCATGTAATTAACATCCAATCAGTTCTAGAGCTGATCATGTTTTGCCTGTGAGAGAGGTTTTAGTCAACGGGTCTGCAATATTCAGATCCGTGTGTTCTTGGCAAATCTCTATGTCATATGTAGATGCTGCTACCACACTCTGCTTGGAGCTACTCCAAAAACGATTACCCCACTATACTTATCCGGTCTAAGATTCATAGTCTTCCGGATCGGTGTTTAAAGCTTGCATCGACGTAACCCTTTACGATGAACTCTTTATCACCTCTATTCCCGAGAAATTCTTCCTTAGTCATCTTAAGGATAATTTGACCGCTGTCCAGTGATCTACTCCTGGATCACTTTGGTACCTCTTTTGCCAGACACATGGCAAGGCACACAGCATGGCATACTTTATAGAACCTATGGCCGAAGCATAGGGGATGACCTTCATCTATTCTATTTCTTCTGTCGTGGTCGAGATTTGAGTCTTACTCAATTTCACACCTTGCACTACAGTCAAGAATTCTTTCTTTGACTGATCCATTTTTGAACTTTCTTCAAAATCTCATTAAGGTATGTGTTTTGTGAAAGTTCTATGAGGCGTCTCAATCTATCTCTATAGATTTTGATGCCTAACATGTAAACAACGTTTACCTAGATCTTCAAGTCTTACTCCACTTCACACCAGGCAAGAACTCATTTCTTTGACTTGATCCATTTTGAACTTCTTCAAAATCTCATCAAGGTGTGTGAACTTTTATCAGGCGCTTTGATCTATCTCTATAGATCTCGATGCCCAATCTGTGGATAACTCAAAAACAGGTTTCATTGAAAAACTCCTTTCAATTAATTCTTTATGCTTTCCAGAAATTCTACATCATTTCCAATCAACAATATGTCATCCACATATACTATTAGAAATGCTATAGAGCTCCCACTCACTTTCTTGTAAATACAAGCTTCTCCATAAGTTTGTATAAACCCAAACGCTTTGATCACTTCATCAAAGCGAGTATTCCAGCTCCGAGATGCTTGCACCAGTCCATAGATGGATCGCTGGAGCTTGCATACTTTGTTAGTGCCTTTAGGATCGACAAAACCTTCCGGTTGCATCATATACAATTCTTCCTTAAGGAATCCATTAAGGAATGCCGTTTTGACGTCCATTTGCCAGATTTCATAAAACGCGGCAATTGCTAACATAATTCCGACAGACTTTAGCATCGCTACGGGTGAGAAAATCTCATCGTAGTCAACTCCTTGAACTTTGTTGATAACTTTTAGCAACAAGTCGAGCTTTGTAGACGGTAACATTACCATCAGCGTCCGTCTTTTTCTTGAAGATCCATTTATTTTCAATAGCTCGCCGTTCATTGGGCAAGTCTACCAAAGTCCACACTTTGTTCTCATACATGGATCCTATCTCGGATTTCATGGCCTCAAGCCATTTGTCGGAATCCGGGCTCGTCATCGCTTCTTCATAGTTCGTAAGTTCACCGTTGTCTAACAACATGACCTCCAAGACAGGATTGCCGTAACAATATGGCGCGGAATGTGTCCTGGTTGACCTACGAGGTTCAGTAGTAACTTGATCCGAAGCTTCATGATCATCATCATTAACTTCTTCTCTGGTCTGTGTCGGTGTCACAGAAATTTCTTCCTGTGACGTACTACTATCCAGAGGAGGTACAATTACCTCATCAAGTTCTACTTTCCTCCCACTCACTTCTTTCGAGAGAAACTCCTTCTCTAGAAAGGATCCATTCTTAGCAACGAATACTTTGCCTTCGGATCTATGGTAGAAGGTGTACCCAACGGTCTCTTTTGGGTATCCTATGAAGACACACTTATCCGCTTTGGGTTCAAGCTTATCAGGCTGAAGCCTTTTGACATAAGCATCGCATCCCCAAACTTTCAGAAACGACAGCTTTAGGTTTCTTACAAACCACAGTTCATACGGTGTCATCTCAACGGATTTAGATGGTGCCCTTGTTTAAAGTGAATGCAGCTGTCTCTAATGCATAATCCCAAAATGATAGTGGCAAATCAATAAGAGACATCATAGAACGCACTATATCCAATAGAGTACGATTATGACGTTCAGACACACCATTATGCTGTGGTGCTCCAGGTGGCGTTAGCTGTGAAACAATTCCACATTGTCTTTAAGTATGTGCCAAACTTGTAACTCAAATATTCTCTTCTTCGATCAAATCGTAAGAACTTTATTTTCTTGTTACAATGATTCTCTACTTCACTCTGAAATTCTTTGAACTTTTTCAAATGTTTCAGACTTATGTTTCATCAAGTAGACATAATCATATCTACTCAAATCATCTGTGAACGTGAGAACATAACGATATCCACCGCGCGCCTCAACACTCATTGGACCGCATACATCGATAGATATTATTTCCAACAAGTCTGTTGCCCGCTCCATTGTTCCGGAGAACGGAGTCTTAGTCATCTTGCCCATGAGGCATGGTTCGCACGTCTCAAATGATTCATAATCAAGTGATTCCAAAAGTCCATCGGCATGGAGTTTCTTCATGCGTTTAACACCAATATGACCTAAGCGGCAGTGCCACAAATATGTGGTACTATCATTATCAATTTTGCGTCTTTTGGCATCTATGTTATGAACATGTGTATTACTACTATCGAGATTCAATAAACCATTAAGTGCATGATCATCAATGATATTATCCAAATAAATAGAATAACAATTATTCTCCGAAAATTAATAACCGTTTTGCAATAAACACTATCAGATATAATGCTCATGCTCAACGCAGGCACCAAATAACAATTATTTAGGTTTCAACTAATCCCGAAGATAGAGAGAGCGTGCCGACGGTGATCACATCAACCTTGGAAACACTTCCAATGCACATCGTCACCTCGTTCTTAGCTAGCCCTCGTTTATTCGAAGCTCCATGTTTCGAGTTGCAAGCAACTGAACCAGTATCAAATACTCAGGTGCTCCTACGAGTACTAGTAAGGTACACATCAATAACATGTATATCAAATATATCTTTGTTGACATTGCCAGTCTTTTTATCTGCCAGTTACTTTGGGGAAGTTCCGCTCCCAGTGATATTTCCCCTTGCAATGGGAGCACTAAGTCTCGGGTTTGGGTTTAACCTTTGGGTTTCTTCGCGGGAGCAGCAACTGTTTTGCCGTTCTTCTTGAAGTTCCCCTTCTTTCCCTCGCCCTTCTTGAAACTAGTGGTCTTATTAACCATCAACACTTGATGCTCCTTTTCCTTTTTGATTTCTACATCCGCGGCCTGAAGCATCGCGAATAGCTTAGGGATCGTCTCTATCCTTTGCTTATTTATAGTTTATCACAAAGATCTAGTAGCTTAGTGATAGTGACAAGAGAACTCTATCAATCATCACTTTATTTGGAAGTCTAACTCCCACTTAATTCAAGTGATTGAAGTACTCAGACATTCTGAGTACATGCTCACTAACGGAGCTGTTCTCCTCCATCTTGCAGCTATAGAACTTGTCAAAGGTGTCATACCTCTCGACCCGGGCGTGAGCTTGAAAAACAAATTTTCAGCTCTTGAAACATCTCATATGCTCCATGGTGCTCAAAACATCTTTCGAGCCCCGGTTCTAAGCCGTAAAGCATGGCGCACTGAACTATCGAGTAGTCATCTTTTCTTGTCTGCCAGATGTTCATAACGTCTTCAGACAAAGCCATAGGGGTTGCTCACCGAGCGGTGCATCAAAGACATAAGCCTTTTGTGCAGCAGTGAGGACAATCCTCAGAATACGGACCCAGTCCGCATAGTTGCTTCCATCAACTTTCAACTTAACTTTCTCTAGGAACGCATTAAAATACAGGGGAGTTACAGCGTGGTCTATCGTTCTACAACATAAACTTGCTAAGACACTATTGACTATGTTCATGATAATTGAAGTTCAATTAATCAAATTACTTAAGAACTCCCACTTAGATTAATATCCCTCAAGTTGTCTAAGTGTAACATGATCCACATCAAACTAATCCACGTCCGATCATCACGTGAGGTAGATTAGTCATCAATGGTGAACACCTTTCATGTTGATCATATCTACTATATGACTCATGTTCGACCTTTCGGTCTCTGTGTTCCGAGGCCATGTCTGTACATGCTAGGCTCGTCAAGTTTAACCCAAGTATTCTGCGTGTGTAAAGCTGGCTTACACCCGTTGTATGCGAACGAAAGAATCTATCACACCCGATCATCACGTGGTGCTTCGAAGCGTCGAACCTTCGCAACGGTGCATACTAGGGGAGAACACGTATCTTGAAATTTAGTGAAGGGATCATCTTATAATGCTACCGTCGTCCTAAGCAAAATAAGATGCATAAAAGGATTAACATCACATGCAATTCAATATGTGACATGATATGTCCATCATCATCTTGTGCTTTTGATCTCCATCTCCAAAGCACCGTCATGATCTCCATCGTCACCGGCTTGACACCTTGATCTCCATCGTAGCGTCGTGGTCGTCTCGCCGACTATTGCTACTACTACTATTGCTAACTCATAGCGATAAAGTAAAGCAATTACACAATGCTTGCATTGCATACAATAAAGAGACAACCATAAGGCTCCTGCCGGTTGCCGATAATTTACAAAACATGATCATCTCATACAACAACGTATATCACATCATGTCTTGACCATATCATATCACCAGCATACCCTGCAAAAACAAGTTAGACGTCCTCTACTTTGTTGTTGCAAGTTTTACGTGGCTGCTACGGGTTTGCAAGAACCGTTCTTACCTACGCAAAACCACAACGTGGTGTAGTGATTGCTTTTTGATCTTCTAAAAGAACCCTCTTCATTGAAACCAATTCAACTAAAGTGAGAGAGACAGACACCCGCCAGTCACCTTTATGCAACGAGTGCACGTAGCGGTGAAACCAGTCTCGCGTAAGCGTACGCGTAATGTCGGTCCGGGCCGCTTCATCTCACAATACCGCCGAATCAAGTATCAACTAGTAACGGCAAGCAATATGTATACACCCACGCCCACAACTCCTTTGTATTCTACTCGTGCAAATCACATCTACGCATAGACCTGGCTCATGATGCCACTGTTGGGGAACGGAGCATGTAATTTCAAAAAAATTCCTACGCTCACGCAAGATCTATCCATGGAGATGGATCGCTACGAGAGGGGGAAGTGTGTCTACGTACCCTCGTAGACCGTTAGCGGAAGCGTCTCACAACGCGGTTGATGTAGTCGAACGTTCCTTCGAGCTCCACCGATCGAGTACCGAACGTACGGCACCTTCGAGTTCTACACACGTGCAGCTCGGTGACGTTCCTCGCCTTCTTGATCCAGCAAGACGTCGAGGTAGTAGATGAGTTCCGTCAGCACGATGGCATGGCGACGGTGACGGTGAAGTGATCTCAGCAGGGCTTCGCCTAAGCTCTCCGAAAATACGACCGAGGGTGTAAACGGTGGACGGGACGGGGGGGGGGGGGGGGGCGCCGCACACGGCTTGGAACAATTGTGTGTTCTATTGGGGCGCCCCCCCTCCGTATATAAAGGAGGGAGGGGGGAGAGGCCGGCCCTAGGGGCTGCGCACCAAGGGGGGAGGAGTCCTACTAGGACTCCCCTTTGGTGGTGGCGCCCCCTCCCCCCAATCCTACTCCTACTAGGAGTAGGGGAGGAAGGAGGAAGGGAGAAGGAAGGGGGGGGGCGGCCCCCCAACCCCTAGCCCAATTCGGACCCAGCAAGGGGGGGGGGGGGCGCACCAGCCCCCTTGTGGGCTGGTGTTCCTCCCCTACATGGCCCATGTGGCCCATGTAGCTCCCCGGGGGGTTCCGGTAACCCCTCCGGTACTCCGATAAATATCCGGAACCTTCCGGAACCATTCCAATGTCCGAATACCATCATCCAATATATCATTCTTTACCTCTCGACCATTTCGAGGCTCCTCGTCATGTCCGTGATCTCATCCGGGACTCCGAACAACATTCGGTCACCAATCACATAACTCATATGATACTATATCGTCATCGAACCTTAAGTGTGCGGACCCTACGGGTTTGGGAATGATGTAGACATGACCGAGATGACTCTCCGGTCAATAACCAACAGCGGAACCTGGATGCTCATATTGGTTCCTACATATTCCAGAAGATCTTTATTGGTTGAACCTCATATGACAACATACGTTGTTCCCTTTGTCCGGCGGTATGTTACTTGCCCGAGATTCGATCGTCGGTATCCCAATACCTAGTTCAATCTCGTTACCGGCAAGTCTCTTTACTTATTCCGTAATACGTCATCTTGTAACTAACTCTTTAGTCACGGTTCTTGCAAGGCTTCTGTGATGCTGTATTACCGAGAGGGCCCAGAGATACCTTTCCGACAGACGGAATGACAAATCCCAATCTCGATCCATGCCAACCCAAAAAACACTTTCGGAGATACCTGTAGTGCACCTTTATGATCACCCAGTTACGTTGTGACGTTTGATACACCCAAAGTATTCCTACGGTATCCGGGAGTTGCATGATCTCATGGTCAGAGGAACGCGTATTTGACATAGTGAAAGCAGTAGCAATAAACTGAACGATCATATGCTATGCTAACGGTTGGGTCATGTCCATCACATCATTCTCCTAATGATGTGATCCCGTTATCAAATGACAACTCATGTCCATGGTTAGGAATCCTTAACCATCTTTTGATCAATGAGCTAGTCTAGTAGAGGCTCACTAGGGACACATTATTTGTTTATCTATTCACGCATGTATTTAGTTTCCGGTCAATACAATTCTAGCATGAATAATAAACCATTATCATGAACGGGGAAATATGATAATAACCATTTTATTATTGCCTCTAGGGCATATTTCCAACACATATTAGAAGCGGTGGCTTCGCAAGATCTTTGGATATGGCATTCTTTCTTTGGCATGGCAGGTTCTCACAATGATATCAACGTGCTGCAGTGATCCCCAGTGTTCGCAAGGCTTGCAGAAGGCCACTCCCCACCTGTCAACTTTGATATCAATGGCCACCACTACAACAAGGGATACTACCTGGCTGATGGTATATATCCTCAGTGGTCAACTTTTGTGAAGACAATCTCAAACCCCCAAGGAGAGAAGAGACAGAGATTTGCCCAAATGCAAGAGTGCTAGAAAGGATGTGGAGCGTGCTTTTGGTGTGCTTCAATCCCGATGGGGCATCGTTCGAAACCCTGCACTGACATGGGATGAAGGGAAGCTTTGGGAGGTGATGACTGCTTGTGTGATCATGCACAACATGATCGTCGAGGACGAGCGTGATAACAGCATCTTCGACCAAGGATTTGATTTTCAAGGTGAAAATGTTGAGCCCCTGCACCAAGAACCGGCCATGTTTGAGCAGTTTACCCAATTCCATCGTGAAATCCGTGATTGGCACACTCATTTGGAGCTTCAAAATGACTTGGTTGAGCACATGTGGAATCACATTGGGAACCAATAGATGTATTGGTTCATTATGTTTATTTAAGACAATTTCGATTTGGTTGTAAAACTATTTTATTCGAGACAATTTTGATTGGGTTGTAAAACTATTTTTATTGGAGACAATTAATATTTGGACGTGAAAACTTGTTTGAAACATTGATAAATATGAATATATGGACATATTGGCCGTGGCGGACACGATGTGGCCAAAGGATGCGTCCGCGCGTTGGGCGCACGGCCACCGCATCCCAGGACAGGCCCGGACACGACCCCATTGGCCGCCCCAAACGGACAAAATCCGGGCTAAACGGACGTCCGGATGGGGTCGCACGCTGGAGTTGGCCTAAGCCGCCTAGGGATAAATGCACTCTGATTCTCTGAGATAAGATCAGTAAGGTGCGGCCTGAGACGACTCACCAAACACTTTGACACAATCTTATAACCTTCTTTTTGCATATGACTCCTTGATCATTCTAACACAAACATCCAGAATGCTCAAACCTTGAAATTTATTTTTGATCATTCTAACACAAACTTACCAGCAAGGTGCAGCATCATCAAATTTCGGCCTTGCCGTCGGCTCGAGCTACCAGTCGGGTTGTCAACTCGACTCCTATGGGTGCGTTTCCTACCTATCCGTGGGCAACCTCGCCGGGTTATGCCGTATCACTAACAACTAAGTTGTTTTCATCCTCACAATTCATATTTATTTTTTCTTTTATGAATAAAACAAAATTGTACCTTGTGTGAATCTCGAGGGCTATCATTCATCTCAATATATTTGAGCTCAAAAGGTTGCCAAAGAGAACTAGCTGCCACGACGCGTAATCTCAAACATAGGTATCCTGCTTTATTGGCAAAAAAATAAAGGTTGCCAAAGAGGACTAGCTGCCATGATGCGCAGTTCAAACATAGGTATCCTGCCTTATTGGAAAAAAATTAAAGGCTGCCAAAGAGGACTAGCTGCCATGATGCACAGTTCAAACATAGGTATCCTGACATACTGGCGAAACATAAAAAAAATGGGCTACCAAAGAATACTAGTCGCCATGATGCACGGTCTAAACATGGGTATCCTGCTCACTTATGATCAATGGAATAAACCTATCTTATCTGGATGATAATCCCCAAGTGCAAGGAATCATCGTAGCAATTTCCAAAGGTGGAAGTGATAAGTATGGAGTGTCGAACCCACAAGGAGCTAAAGGTAAGATCAATATTCTCTCAAGTCCTATCTGCCACTGATACGACTCTACGTACACCGAACGTTTGCTTCCATCTAGAAACGAGAAATAAAACTACGTTGTGGGTAAGAAGAGGATAACTTTGCATGATATCGGAGAACTAAAATATAAAAATAGGTGTTGTTATCATAAAGTTAGAATATATTACTATATATTATAAATAGCGAGTGTGGAATAATGATGGATCAGTGTGCGGAATTATCCTAGGCAATTGTTGACAAGATCGGTAGTCATTATTGCAATTTTATATGAGGGAGAGGCATAAGCTAACATACTTTCTCTACTTGGATCATATGCACTTATGATTGAAACTCTAGCAAGCATCCGTAACTACTAAAGATCATTAAGGTAAAACCCAACCATAGCATTAAAGTATCAAGTCCCCTTTATCCCATACGCAACAACCCCCTTACTCGGGTTTAAGCTTCTGTCACTCTAGCAACCCACTATAAGCGAATCATGAACGTATTAGAACCGGCACTAAAGGCCCTTACGAACCGGGACTATAGGTCATTTTTCTACTAGTGAAACCCCGGCGTAGGCAAGCTCACACTCCGCCAAGCCCGTGGCCAACGGCGCCGATTCATCCGACGGCATAACGGTCCCTCCCGAAGACGCCACGAACCCACACCGACGCTATAACGAGAGGACGTCACCTGTCTAGCCCACAAGATCCCACCTTGGCATGATCGGAGGTGGCCTAGAACCGGCAAATCTGACTCAAGGCGCCCGAGCGCAGGAGCACGCACTAGGAACAGCCAGCCTCGGGCGGAAGGACCATGTCAAACTTTGGCCGGAGACTCGTCTGCGACGCCGACCCACTGCCAACGCACGTAACCAGGAAGACCGGGCGCCCCATCGGATCTGGCAGTCCATATCCAGACGGGAGGTAGCCCATGGCGGCCGTCCATCACGCCAGCCACCTCCTCCGGCGGTTCCTTGTGAAGTGCACCGCCAACCCCGTTCAGCACCAAGACCGCCACCATCATCCCCACACCCATCGCCTCACGCTCGCGGGAAGGGGGCGCAGCAACCACCGCCTGAGCCCCCGCGCACCAGCAAGAAGGGAACAGGCCGCCGGCGAGCCAGGAGTGCCCACGCCCGCCCGCTCATCGCCGCGCACGGAGGCCAGGCCGCGCCGCCCCCACACGCCGGCCCAGATCCGCTCCACCGACGCCCCTAGGGCATGCAACCACCAACCACCGTGCAACCCTCCGCACCGCCGCCAGCACACACGGCCGCGCCACCACCCCCCGTGCTCGCGCCACGCCACCACCAGGAGGACACGTCCCACGCCGCGGTGACCTGGCAGGAGGGAGAGAAGGCCCCGTCGCCGCCCACGCCGACCGGGCTTTGCCCGTCAGCGCGCGCCGGCGGCAGCGGGGGAGGAGGAGGAGAGGAGAGAGGGTGGAGACCGGCGGCGTGCTAGGGATCTCCCCGGACGCCCGTGGGGGCGGTGCGGGGAGAGGGAGATGGGCTTCTGATGATCCAGCCCTTGGAGGTACAGTGGATTTGATTTTATTCTACAATGGAAGGAAAAGTCCCGAGCCGCCGCAGGCGATCGGCCCGACACTTGGGGACTACATCAGTCAATTTTTTTCGGTCCTGCTTTTCATCAAAAGTCCCGATCCGTCACAGGCAATCGACCCGGCACTTGGAGGCTAATGGATTGGTTTTCGTCTATGATTATTTAAAGATCCGACCCATCATACTTGATGAGTTGGCCCTTGGGGGCTACATACTGCTCAAACTTCTAAGTTCCAACTCTATCAAAGGACCATCTCATTATTGGATAATGACCCGACCCTTGGGGGCTATGGTTTCATACTACAGGAGACGGGTCAAAGGATTAACCCGGATTTTTTCTCAGACGAACTACAAACAAGTCTCAAGCATGTCATTATTTTCCTTCACTCAAGACTTGGGAGTTACACTGGTTGAAGCTTCATAAGTATAAGACAATTACAAGTCCCAGGTTGCGGTAGGCAAGACAACCCGGCACTTGGCGGCTGCACAGTTAAGATATTATTTTGCAAAGCACCAAGTCATCATGAACTGATAAGCTTGGAGCTTGAGGGCTACAGGTAATATGGAGATAAAAAAAACCAAACAAAACCTTCAAACTGTTTGTTTTGAGCGAGTCAGATCTCATATTCTTGGTGGAAACTTGCAAAGTTACTCATAGAAGGCCCTAAAAGCTGGTTTAACATCAGACGGATTTCTTATTCCTAATATTTTTTATCTAGCCAAAGTATTGAAAGCCGGCTCAACATCAGACGGATTTCTTATTATTTTCATCAAGCTGAAGCATTGGAAGCCAACTCAACGTCAGATGGGTTTTTATTATTAATAATTTCTGCGAGGAACCAACATCAACAACTTGATTGTGAAGCTGACCTGTTTATATGACAGAAGACTCAGACTTTCCAGGAGATGGTTCATTGGATAAGCCGGCCATTTGAACGAGTCGACCCCTTAATGTTTTAATTATTCTTAGTTCAGGAGCTTGGCATGAATAAATTCGCGTCAACTCGGGGGCTAATGTCGGGGATATACCCTGTGGAGGATAACCCGACAATTAAGCGCAAGGGTCAAGACCCACCAATGAGCCCAAGAGGACAAGAGCTGGACGTACCCTTAGGGCTGCTAAAGACGGGTTACGAAAACCCAGAAGATGACTCAGTCCAATAAGCAAGACCTGCCGCGTTATAGACCCGGCCTGGGTTGATGGACACGGAAAAGAAGACCCGGCCTGGGGTAGACCCGACCCGGAGGAACCTGACCCGGCCAATGGAGAGTGGACCTGGCAAGACCCGGAGTCCCAACACCAGAAGGAGTCCACCTAACTTAAAAGACACAGACTAGTATCCGGCTTGTAATAGAAAAGAGACTAATCTTAATCCTACTAGGACTCTACATGTAAGCCGACCCCTTCAACTTATATGAGGAGGGACAAGGCACCCTAAGAGGGACAGGTCAAGATAGACAAGTCTTTAGAGACAAGTTTTGAGAGATAGACCAATTAATAGCTCTCGAGATAGAGGTAGCGAAACAACACCCTTGTATTCAAGATCATCATCATCAATATCAATCAAGCAGGATGTAGGCTTTTACCTCCATCGTGAGGGGCCGAACCTGGGTAAAACTCGCGTCTCTCGATTCCGACCAACCCCGTTCAATCCACCACATAGTTGCGATGGCCTCACGACTAAGTTCTCTTACGAGGACATCTGGCCATGACAAAACCACGACACCTGTGGTTCTGCCACAATATCGCTCGCGGGTGCTCTCCGAGCCGACCTGAATTTAATGTATCATGTATCATGTATAGTGTAAGAGTATATAATTTAAAGCAGTAATATTATTCGTCTTCGTTGGCATCTCGTTGCAGTCCATCTCGCTCCATATCATAGGCCACCGAAGTCCGGAGTCCACCGAAGTAACACATATAGTATGCAGTATAAGGCATATCTGCGTTCATCGCCCCAAGGGATCACGGCCCGATAATATAGCATGGCACACGCACAAGGGTGTAGGGACACTGATAGAATACTAGCATATCTATACCAAGCATATAGGATAACATGTAAAGTATCGACATTAGTAGCAAGGACAGGCTATGCAACAATATAGGATCTACCGATAAAGCAGCAACAACAGCAGTAACACTACTCTAATGCAAGCAGTAGAGGGAAAGAATAGGCGATATCGGAATGATCAAGAGGTTTTGCTTGCCTGGAAGCTCTGCCGAGAAGGACGGGTCGTCGGTGACGTAGTCGTACTCGGGGTTTACGGCTGTCTTGGAGTCTATCGGCAAGAACAAACGAGAGGGGAAATAGATAAATAATAGCACAACAAATGCAACACAATGCATGACATGGCAAAAAGGGGTGGTCGCGTGCCCTAATGTATTATGTCGTAACTTAAAAGAAGGGGGAAAATATCCGGCGATATTTTCTCAGTCAGATGATCCTAATGCGAATTTCAAGGTCATTATGTTAGAGGAGTGTGACAGGTATGTGGATGGCATATTCGGATTCTTTATATTTTTCTGATCATCTTTCATATATAAATTATTTTCATCGGGGTTACAGTTTATTTTCTATGATTTTCCAAAGTTTTAACAATATTATGAAATTATTATTAATTCAAAATTAATAGCAAAATTGCTATGGGCACCCAAAAGTGTACCCAGCTAGAGTGTGTTTGAAGCTAACAGTGGGGCCAGGTGCTGAGTCTGCAGCCATCAGCAGTTGACGTTGACTGGTCAAAACTGGATAGTGGGGCCAGGTGTCATAGGGTCATTTATTCAACAGGTTGCTTAGTTAGCCTAATTAGTTGTGGGGCCTACTGTCAGTGGCTGTTAGGGTCTGGGGTTTAGTGCTAGTTGGTGATTAGGCCCTGATTAACTAACTAACTGACGGCGGCGAACCTAGGGTGACAGTGAAGAGAGGGAAAGGGGGAATCGACGAAGGGGCTCACTGCGGGGCGGTTGGTGAGCTCGAGGAGGTCGGGGCTTCCAGCGCTGAGTGGACAAGTCGTGGAACCCGCGCTGAGGTGGATGTTGTGGGTACCGCTGACTCCCATAATTGAAATGGATAACGATATGTCTTGCGCTTAAGGCCTGTGTCGTGTGTTGGCTATTTATACCGTGAGAAACGTTGCACACGAGCTATTTTCTTCAACTACGTTCCAATTCGCGTCAAAGATGTCGCACAGGAGTTATTCACCCCCGCATTGGGTATGTCTTGGAAAATTGAGGTGGTTGAAAATTAAGCCCATTAGGGGAGTGATGGGGGCGAAAACCATGAATAGTACCTTAAATTAGTAGTTTGGCTAAAAAAAGAGAGGAGAAGGAGAAGGAGAAGGAGAAGCAGAGGAGAGCGGTGGAGAGGAGAAGGGTGATTGCCAATTTGGGCCTCGATCGATCGCGCGTAAACCTCTCCTGGCCTCTCACCCTCATCGATGTACAGTACGACGGATGTGTGTTGTCTTGTGTGTATATATAGAGAAGAGAAGAGAAGAGAGAGCCACCTCCCTATCCTCCTCCATCGATCGATCCTCACAACACAACGCAAGAGAAGAAGAGAAGATCCACAGCAATGGCAGTGCAGCAGCGCACGGTGGCGCTCTTCCTCGCCGTCGCCCTCGTGGCGGGGCCAGCCGTCTCCTACGCCGCCGATGCCGGCTACGCCCCCGCCACCCCGGCCCCCGCCACCCCGGCCAACCCTGCCGGCTACGCCCCTGCAGCTGGGACGCAGCCCAAGGCGACGACCGAGGAGCAGAAGATGATGGAGGAGGTGAACAACGCCTTCAAGGCGGCCGTGGAAGCCGCGGCCAAGGTCCCTGGGCCGGACAAGTACAAGAAGTTCGAAGACACCTTCACCCCGGACGCCGACAGGGCTTTAGCGGGGGTCATCAGCGCCGGGAACGCCGGCAAGATCAACGCCTCCAGCTCCGTCTCCAGTTTCACCGCCAAGATCGGCTTCGCCCACAAGCTCGCCTACGAGTCCGCCGAGGGCGCCACCCCCGAGGCCAAGTACGACGCCTTCATCGCCATCCTCAGCGAGTCGCTCCGCATCATCGCCGGCACCCTCGAGGTCCACGGCGTCAAGCCCGCCACCGAGGAGGTCAAGGGCCCCATCCCCGCCGGCGAGATGAAGGCCGTCGACCAGATCGACACCGCCTTCAGGATAGCTGCCACCGCCGCAGACGCCGCCCCCATCAACGACAAGTTCACCGTCTTCGAGTCCGCCTTCGACAAGGCCATCAAGGAGACCACCGGCGGCGCGTACGCCGGCTACAAGTTCGTTCCCGCCCTCGAGTCCGGCGTCAAGAAGGCCTACGCCGCCACCGTTGCTGAGGCGCCCGAGGTCAAGTTCATGGTCTTTGAGGCCGCCATCACCAGGACCATCGCCGCCATGGCCGTCGCCGCCAAGGGCGCCGCCGGCGCCGGCAACGCCGTCGCCGCTGGCGCAACAACCGCCGCTGGCGCAGTCACCGCCACCGCCACCGCTGCCGCAGCAACCGCCGCTGCCGCAGCAACCGCCATTCCCAAACCCGACGCCGCCGCTGCCGGTGGCTACAAAGCTCCCACCGCCGCCGCAGCAGCAACCGCCACTCCCACTCCCGCCGCCGCTGCCGGTGGCTACAAAGTCTGAGCTCACCGTACCTACTACTGCACGTATGCATGCATGCATGTACGTGACTGTGGCGGCCTGCGATTTTGATCGATAATCATCAATTCTTGCATTGCATTGGTTTTCTTTCGCTTCATTTCATGCACCCGCAAGCACCATGCGTGCATGCGTGCATGGCTTATTGATTAATTTGTTTCGGAGAGAGACATCGATCGATAATCATCTGTAAAGCATATATATGGATATATGTATCATCCATCCGTAAAACTTTCTTTATATATAATATATACGGGCGCAACATCCAATTCCTTATTTTATTCCGTTTATATATGTACACGCATGGTGCTATTTATTCAGTTTTGATTTTTTTTTGCGAGAAAACTTTCAATCTATTCATCTTCAATCATGGCGGTACAACGAACACTGTAAATAATAAAAATTACATCCAGATCCGTAGACCACCTAGCGACGACTACAAGCACTGAAGCGAGCCAAAGACGCGCCGCTATCATCGCCCCTCCCTCATCGAAGCCGGGCAAAACTTGTTGTAGTAGACAGTAGGGAAGTCGTCGTGCTAAGGCCCCATAGGACCAGCGCAACAGAACAGCAACCGTCGCCGATGAAGAGTAGCGTAGATCGGAAGGATCCAACCTGAAGACACATGAACATAGATGAACTATGACCAGATCCGAGCAAATCCACCAAGGACAGATCCGCCGGAGACACATCTCCACACGCCCACCGACTATGCTAGACACCACCGGGACGGGGGCGAGGCGGGGAGAACCTTATTCCATCTTTAGGGAGCCGCCGCCGTCTCGTCTTCCTGAGCAGGACACAAACCCTAATAAAACTAGAAGAAACATCTGAAAACATAGCCCTCCCGCCGGCAAGGGCCGGGATCCACCGCGCCGCCATGGCCCTAAAGCCACCGGAGATGAGGCGGATCGGCCGCGGCGCCAGCGGGAGGCAGAGGAACCCTAGCCTTTTTTGGAGAAGGCAGGGAAAGCACCTATCTCACGGCATAGGAAAGTTAACTGTGGGCATCTATGTTATAGTGACTGTTGTGTTTGGTAATGACAAAGTCCCGTGGTAATATATTCCTGAGTATTTTTTTCTTTTTGCTATGAATCAGATCTGGTACTGGTGTACTAGGATAATTTCGCATCTAGCATGCTCTTACCAAGCAAACAATATGCATTTTCAGGTTTTAGATGATGGTTTTTTCGGCTTTTCGCTTTTTCCCGTTTTTTCCTAGGTTTTGGAGGGATAAATATTATCATGTAAATAAATTGTATTTCCATGAGAAGCACAATTTCTTTTCATGAAGGCACAGATTTGCTTCCGCGTGCTTCTCGGAAGAGAAAAAAAAAATTACGATTTTTTTTACTTCCACGAGAAGCACATAGTTGTGTCTTATGGAGGCACATATATGCTTTCACGAGCTGTGCTTCTCGGGAAAAAAATCTTGTTTTTTTTTTGCTTCGAGGAGAAGCACATATTTGCTTCTCGTGAAGGCATAAATTTGTTTCCGTGAGAAGCACATATGTTCTTCTCAGGAAAAACTCTGTTTGCGCAAGAAGCACATATTTGTTTTCCGTGGAGTCACAGATTTGCATCCACTAGAAGCATAGTTGTGCTTATTGAAAAGGGAAAAAAAGAGAAACAAACTGTGATTCCGCCTCCATATCTTTTTCTTCCATTTTTCCCGTCACCGGTTTGGCTTTATTGTTTCCAGTTTCCAATTTTTTGTTAAAAAAGTTTGTTGAAACATGTTAACATGTGATATAGTTTTGAAGATATCGACGCGAAAAATCCAACGATGAAAACGGTTCATGATTTGAATGCACGCTTCGAGAGTTAAAACATTTTGAATATACGAAGCTACGAAAAAAGGAAACTCCCAGGTTTAAACAACTGGCACACATACAGATCGCCACTTGTTAGCACGTGAGAGGGTGGGAGTGACGTTTGCAAAGGGTAACCCTTAACAAGTGAGTTCGGGCAAATCCTATTTGCTACTTATATGTCAAATAGTGCCTTACGCACACACACACTCCTTGATTAGTTTTAATGGGGCGACCATGTATTCAAATATGCAAAGTTTTTTTTGTTTTTATCCTGGTTTACTTTCATTTTCCTAATTCATAATTATTATCAAAATCATGGACATTTTTCCAAATTCACCAACATTTTTCCGAATTCACCAACATTTTTCAAATGAAAAAAACTGTTGAAAACGATAAAGAAACAAAAAAACTGGTGAAAAACAGTAAAAGTCGGAGAAAAACAAAGGTACAACTAAAACCGACAAAGTAATAGAGAAAACAGAAAGAAAAAAGAAAAAAGAAAAATGAAGCAAACTAGCGGAGTGAATGCAACGAGCGACAGCATGCGAGCGAATGAATGCACCAAAAAGGACCAGCCCAGTATTGTAGGACTTAGCAAAAAGCATCAGACGAGATGCTAGATACTGTCGCTATAAGTGAGATATAAGGTTTGCATCTCTTGAGCACATTAGTGGGCTAATTCTATTTCCTGCTTATGCGTCAAATAGTGCCTTACGGGTTTAAGCCGAAGACACACACTCCTTCATTTGTTTTAAATGGGCTGACCAATTTAAATTAGCATACTTTTTGGTTTTTAATTTGTTTTTTTTATTTTTTCAATTTACATGTTTTCCAAACCATGGACATTTTATTGAATTCACCAACATTTTTCAAATTCCTTTAAGTTTTTCCAAATTTGGATTCTTTTGATATTTTCCGAATATTGTTTAAATGCCATTTTGAAGAACAGAAAATTAGTAAAATTTAGGAAGATTTTGAACCACATGAAAAATTCTAAAATTGATGAAGATTTTTCAAATTCCTGAACTTTTCTTGCAAATTCATGAACATTGTCAAAATTGGCAAGTCTTCTCGGAAATTCTGAATATATAAACTATTTAAATATATAGAAAATATGAACTGTTTTTTCTTGCCTGAAATTGTTCGTGCGGGCGATAGATCCAGTTATCCTTTTGTGCAAAAGGCGATGGATCTAGTGGTCAAGTTCAACGTGCGACCGAAACAATAGCTAAAAAAGCTAACAGGCGAAACAATGGGCCGAGCGAGTTTCGGGCACACATAAGTGTTAACTACGGTTCAGGCGGTTAACGCGCTAAACAGGAGGTCCCCCTTAAGCGCCAGTGCACATGTGAGGAGGCCACAGCCTAAAATAGTGGTTCTGTGCACTCGCCTCGCTGGCTGGCTTAAAAGCCGGGAGCTATTGTTTACGGGGAAAAATAGAATCTCTGTTTTTGTATAAATTGAAATTATTCGTTATCTGCAAAAAATGTCACGAATTTGAAAAGTTGCTCGTGAAATCAGAAAAATGTTTGTGAATTCAGGAAAAGTCAAGAATTTGGAAGTTGTTCATCCGTTCGAAAAATTTCGAAAAGCGGACGCAAGTTTTAAAAAGCTCACAAATTTGAAAAAAGGTTAAATGCATTTGAAGAATGTCATGAATTTGGTTTCATGGATCTATACATTTGTTTTTTGTTCTAGAACATAGTACAGACACAGACGCTCATATATATACACATACACTCACCTCTACGAACGCACCGTGTTGTAATGTTATTTGATCCACACAACTCTTGGCAACGGATAGCACAGACACATTACAGCTAGTGCCAAGTCTATGACTTGAACCCTTCGGCTGGTGATAATAGTGTCCTCCTAACCATCCACCTACAAGTTGGTTCGCGACAAATTTGTACTTGATACCTATAATACGAAGTCCTTTTTTTTGTTGGTGAGAGAATAGCACTAATAGTATGTTTTTGATGCCCTGCCTGCTGCTGAAATATGAAGTTTATCTTTACATAATAGTCCTAATCTCTGTAGAAATTATGAATAAAACTCTAATATAACAACATTGCGAACTTGATCATTCCAATATATTCTTTATGCCCAACGAATCCAATAGACTGTTGGCACAGGTCCCGTACACCGAGTGCTTTCCGGTGTACGTATAGTTAGAGAAGATAGAATATGTTTGCCGTAGGAATAACCTGACGGACTTGCATGGTATTAGTAAGAGGGCAATCTTGGTTGCCAAGTATACAATAATTACAAGAGATCCTAAAGATCAATCTAACTAGGAAACTATCCTAGCTAATCTGTTAATTGTAATTACAAGATTACATGCTGATATATACATTAACATTCCCCCTCAATCTCAACTGGCCACTGTTGGAAATATGCCCTAGAGGCAATTAATAAATATGTTTATTATCATATTTCTCCGTTCATGATAATAGTTTATTATTCATGCTATAATTGTATAAACCGGAAACTATATACAAGTGTGAATATGAACAAACATAATGTCCCTAGTATGCCTCTACTAGACTAGCTCGTTGATCAAAGATGGTTAAGGTTTCCTAACCATTGACATGAGTTGTCATTTGATAACGGGATCACCTCATTAGGAGAATGACGTGATGGACTTGACCCAACCGTTAGCTTAGCACATGATCGTTATGTTAGTGCTACTGCTTTCACTATGTCATATACATGTTCCTCAGACCATGAGATCATACAACTCCCGGACACCGTAGGAATACTTTGGGTGTCATCAAACGTCACAACGTAACTGGGTGACTATAAAGATACACTACAGGTATCTCCAAAAGTGTCTGTTGGGTTGTGATGAATCAAGATTGGGATTTGTCATTCCGTCTATCGAAAAGGTATCTCTGGGCCCTCTCGGTAATACAGCATCACAGAAGCCTTGCAAGCACCGTAGCTAATGAGTTAGCTACATGATGAAGTATTACGGAACGAGTAAAGAGACTTGCCAGTAACGAGATTGAACTAGGTATGGGATACCGACGATCAAGTCTCGGGCAAGTAACATACCGCAGGACAAAGGGAACAACGTATGATGATATAAGAGGTTCAACCGATAAACATCTTCGTGGAATATGTGGGAGCCAATATGAGTATCCAGATTTCGCTATTGGTTATTGACCGGGGAGTCATCTCGGTCATGTCTACATAGTTCCCGAACCCGTAGGGTCGGCACACTTAAGGTTCGATGACGTAATAGTATTATATGAGTTATGTGATTGGTGACCGAAGTTGTTCGGAGTCCCGGATGAGATCAAGGACATGACGATCAGTCTCGGAATGTCCGAGAGGTAAAGATCGATATATTGGAAGGCTATATTCGGACGTCGGAAGGGTTCCGAGTGACTCGGGTATTTTTCGGAGTACCGGAGAGTTACGGGAATACCGGGAGAAAGTTATGGGCCTTATTGGGCCCTGCGGGAAAGAGAAGGGGGCAGCCATGGGCTGCTGCGCCCCCCTCCCAAGGGAGTCCGAATTGGACTAGGGGAGGGGGGGCGCACCCCCCTTTCCTTCTCCCAATCTCTCCCTTCCTTCCCCCTTGATAGGAGGAGTCCTACTAGGAGTGGGAGTCCTACTCCTAGTAGGACTTCCCCTCCTCCTTGGTGCGCCTCCTCTAGGGGCCGGCCCCCTCCCTCCTTTATATACGGAGGGGGGGCGCCCCCTCTAGCACACAATTGACTTGATCAATTTAGTCGTGTGCGGCGCCCCCCTCCACCGTTTAGAGCCACCGTCATATTTTCGGAGTGCTTTGGCGAAGCCCTGCCGGAATAACTTCACCGTCACCGTCGCCACGCCGTCGTGCTGACGGAACTCATCTACTACCTCGACTACTAGCTGGATCTAGAAGGCGAGGGACGTCACCGAGCTGAACGTGTGTTAGAACTCGGAGGTGCCGTACGTTCGACACTTGATCGGTGGATCGCGAAGCTGTTCGACTACATCAACCGCGTCACTAGACGCTTCCGCTAACGGTCTACAAGGGTATGTAGACACACTCTCCCTCTCGTAGCGATGCATCTCCATGGTTAGATCTTGCGTGATCGTAGGAAATTTTTTGAAATTGCATGCTACGATTCCCAACAGTGGTATCCGAGCCAGGTCTATGCGTAGATGATCTGCACGAGTAGAACACAAAGGAGTTGTGGGCGTGGGTGTATACATATTGCTTGCCGTTACTAGTTGTTACTTGGTTCAGCGGCATTGTGAGATGAAGCGGCCCGGACCGACATTACGCGTACGCTTACGCGAGACTGGTTTCACCGTTACGAGCACTCGTTGCTTAAAGGTGACTGGCGGGTGTCTGTCTCTCTCACTTTAGTTGAACCGGTTTCAATGAAGAGGATTCTTTTAGAAGATCAAAAAGCAATCACTACACCACGTTGTGGTTTTGCGTAAGTTAAGAATCGGTTCTTCAAACCCGTAGCAGCCACGTAAAACTTGCAACAACAAAGTAGAGGACGTCTAACTTGTTTTTGCAGGGTATGCTAAGTGATGTGATATGGTCAAGACATGATGTGAGATACGTTGTTGTATGAGATGATCATGTTTTGTAAATTATCGGCAACCGGCAGGAGCCTTATGGTTGTCTCTTTATTGTATGCAATGCCAACACTATGTAATTGCTTTACTTTACCGCTATGAGTTAGAGGTAGTAGTAGTAGCAATAGTCGGTGAGACGACCACGACGCCATGATGGAGATCCAGGTGGGGCGCCGGTGACGATGGAGATCATGGAGGTGCTTCGGTGATGGAGATCAAGAGCACAAGATGATGATGTCCATATCATGTCACATATTGAATTGCATGTGATGTTAATCCTTTTATGCATCTTATTTTGCTTAGGACGGCGGTAGCATTATAAGATGATCTCTCACTTAATTTCAAGATAAAAGTGTTCTCCCCGAGTATGCACCGTTGCGAAAGTTCGACGCTTCTAAACACCACGTGATGATCGGGTGTGATGGATTCTTTCGTTCACATACAACGGGTGTAAGCCAGTTTTACACACGCAGAATACTTGGGTTAAACTTGACGGACCTAGCATATGCAGATATGGCGCCGGAACACTGGAGACCGAAAGGTCGAGCGTGAATCATATAGTAGATATGATCAACATAGCGATGTTCACCATCGAAGGTTATGCTATGTCACGTGATGATCGGACATGGTTTAGCTGGAAGTGGATCACGTGATCATTTAGATGACTTGAGAGATGTCTGTCTAAGTGGGAGTTCTTAAGTAATTTGATTAATTGAACTTCAATTATCATGAACATAGTCAATAGTGTCTTAGCAAATTATGTTGTAGATCGTTAAACCACGCGGTAGTTCCACTGATTTTAATATGTTCCTAGAGAAAGCAAAGTTGAAAGTTGATGGAAGCAACTATGCGGATTTGATCCGTAATTTGAGGATTGTCCTCACTGCTGCACAGAAGGCTTATGTCTTTGATGCACCACTCGGTGAGCAACCCCGATGGCTTTGTCTGAAGACGTTATGAACGTCTGGCAGACGAGAAAAGATGACTACTCGATAGTTCAGTGCGCCAAGCTTTACGGCTTAGAACCGGGGCTCCAAAGATGTTTTGAGCACCATGGAGCATATGAGATGTTCCAAGAGCAAAAAAAATTGTTTTTCAAGCTCACACCCGGGTCAAGAGGTATGACACCTTCAACAAGTTCTATAGCTGCAAGATGGAGGAGAACAACTTCGTTAGTAAGCATGTGCTCAGAATGTCTGAGTACTTCAATCACTTGAATTAAGTGGGAGTTAGACTTCCGAATTAAGTGGTGATTGATAGAGTTCTCTAGTCACTATCACCAAGCTACTAGATCTTCGTGATGAACTATAAACATGCAAGGGATAGACGATCCTTAAGCTATTCGCGATGCTACAAGCTGCGGATGTAGAAATCAAAAAGGGAACATCAAGTGTTGATGGTTAATAAGATCACTAGTTTCAAGAAGGGCAAGGGAAAGATAGGGAACTTCAAAAGAACGGTAAAACAGTTGCCGCTCCCGCGAAGAAAACCAAAGGTTAAAACCCAAACCCGAGACTTAGTGCTCCCGTTGCAAAGGGAAATATCACCAGGAGCGGAGCTTCCCCAAAATAACTGGCAGATAAGAAGACTGGCAATGTCAACAAAAATATATTTGATATACATGTTTTTGATGTGTAGCTTACTAGTACTCGTAGGAGCACCTGGGTATTTTGATACTAGTTCAGTTGCTTGCAACTTGAAACATGGAGCTTCGGAATAAACGAGAGCTGGCTAAGAACGAGGTGACGATGTGCATTGGAAGTGTATCCAAGGTTGATGTGATCACCATCGGCACGCTCTCTATACCTTCGGGATTAGTTGAAACCAAAAATAAATTGTTATTTGGTGCCTGCGTTGAGCATGAGCATTATATCAGATAATGTTTACTGCAAGACGGTTATTCATTTTTGGAGAATAATTGTTATTCTATTTATTTGGATAATATCATTGATGATCACGCACTTAATGGTTTATTGAATCTCAATAGTAGTAATACACATGATTATAACATAGATGCCAAAAGACGAAAAAATTGATAATGATAGTACCACATATTTGTGGCACTGGCGCTTAAGTCATATTGGTGTTAAACGCATGAAGAAACTCCATGCTGATGGACTTTTGGAATCACTTGATTATGAATCATTTGAGACGTGCGAACCATGCCTCATGGGCAAGATGACTAAAACTCCGTTCTCCGGAACAATGGAACGAGCAACAGACTTATTGGAAATAATACATACCGATGTATGCGATCCGATGAGTGTTGAGGCGCGCGGTGGATATCGTTATGTTCTCACGTTCACTGATGATTTGAGTAGATATGGTTATGTCTACTTAATGAAGCATAAGTCTGAAACATTTGAAAAGTTCAAAGAATTTCAGAGCGAAGTAGAGAACCATCGTAAACAAGAAAATAAAGTTCTTACGATCTGATCGTGGAGGAGAATATTTGAGTTACGAGTTTGGCAATCACTTAAGACAATGTGGAATTGTTTCACAGCTCACGCCACCTGGAACACCACAGCGTAATGGTGTGTCCGAACGTCGTAATCGTACTCTATTGGATATGGTGCGTTCTATGATGTCTCTTACCGATTTGCCATTATCATTTTGGGGTTATGCATTAGAGACAGCTGCATTCACTTTAAATAGGGCACCGTCTAAATCCGTTGAGGCGACACCGTATGAACTGTGGTTTGCGAGAAACCTAAGCTGTCGTTTCTGAAAGTTTGAGGCTGCGATGCTTATGTCAAAAGGCTTCAACCTGATAAGCTCGAACCCAAAGCGGATAAGTGCGTCTTCATAGGATACCCAAAGGAAACCATTGGGTACACCTTCTACCACAGATCCGAAGGCAAAGTTTTCGTTGCTAAGAATGGATCCTTTCTAGAGAAGGAGTTTCTCTCGAAAGAAGTGAGTGGGAGGAAAGTAGAACTTGATGAGGTAATTGTACCTCCTCCGGATAGTAGCACGCCACAGAAAGAAATTTCTGCGCCACCAGCACAGACCGGAGAAGAAGTTAATAATGATGATCATGAAATTTCGGATCAAGTTACTACAGAACTTCGAAGGTCAACCAGGACACGTTCCGCACCAGAGTGGTACGGGAATCCAGTCTTGGAGGTCATGTTGCTAGACAACGGTGAACCTTCGAACTATGAAGAAGCGATGGCTAGCCCAGATTCCGAGAAATGGCTTGAGGCCATGAAATCCGAGATTGAATCCATGTATGAGAACAAAGTGTGGACTTTGGTAGACTTGCCCGATGAACGGCGAGCTACTGAAAATAAATGGATCTTTAAAAGGAAGACGGACGCTGATGGTAATATCACCGTCTATAAAGCACGACTTGTTGCTAAAGGTTATCGACAAGTTCAAGGAGTTGACTACGATGAGACTTTCTCACCCATAGCGATGCTAAAGTCTGTCAGAATTATGTTAGCAATTGCCGCATTTTATGAAATCTGGCAAATGGACGTCAAAAACAGCATTCCTTAAGGAAGAATTGTATATGATACAGCCGGAAGGTTTTGTCGATCCTAAAGGTGCTAACGAAGTATGCAAGCTCCAGCGATCCATCTATGGACTGGTGCAAGCATCTCGGAGCTGGAATACTCGCTTTGATGAGTTGATCAAAGCGTTTGGGTTTATGCAAGTTTATGGAGAAACTTGTATTTACAACAAAGTGAGTGGGAGCTCTATAGCATTTCTAATAAGTATATGTGGATGACATATTGTTGATTGGAAATGATGTAGAATTTCTGGAAAGCATAAAGAATTAATTGAAAGGAGTTTTTCAATAAAACCTGTTTTTAAGTTATCCATGGATTGGGCATAGAGATCTATAGAGATAGATCAAGACGCCTGATAAAAGTTCACACATCTTGATAAGTTTTTGAAAAGTTCAAAATAGATCAAGTCAAAGAAATAAGTTCTTGCCTGGTGTGAAGTGGAGTAAAGACTTGAAGATCTAGGTAAAGGTTGTTTGCATGTTAAGCATCAAAAATCTATAAAAGATAGATTGAGACGCTTCATAGAACTTTCACAAAAACACATACCTTGACAAGTATTATTTTGAAGAAAGTTCAAAATGGA
Source organism: Elymus sibiricus (assembly GCA_039707655.1). Lineage (NCBI taxonomy): Eukaryota > Viridiplantae > Streptophyta > Magnoliopsida > Poales > Poaceae > Elymus > Elymus sibiricus. The sequence continues at coordinate 792,624 of CM077670.1, read as the reverse complement.
TCAGTCAAAGAAGAAGTTCTTGACTGTGGTGCAAGGTGTGAAGTTGAGTAAGACTCAAATCTCGACCACAGCAAAAGAAATAGAAAGGATGAAAGGTCATCCCCTATGCCTCGGCCATAGGTTCTATAAAGTATGCCATGCTGTGTGCCTTGCCAATGTGTCTGGCAAAGAGGTACCAAAGTGATCTAGGAGTAGATCACTGGACAGCGGTCGAATTATCCTTTAGATGACTAAGGAAGAATTTCTCGGGAATAAAGGTAATAAAGAGTTCGTCGTAAGGGGTTACGTCGATGCAAGCTTTAAACACCGATCCGGAAGACTATGAGTCTAAGACCGGATAAGTGTAGTGGGGCAGTTTTTTTTTGGAGTAGCTCCAAACAGAGAGTGGTAGCAACATCTACATAGAGATTTGCAAAGTACACACGGATCTGAATGTGGCAGACCCGTTGACTAGAACCTCTCTCACAAGCAAAACATGATCAGCTTCAGAACTGATTAAGTGTTAATTGCATGGAGATGTAATCTAGATTATTGACTCTAGTGCAAGTGGGAGACTGTTGGAAATATGCCCTAGAGGCAATTAATAAATATGTTTATTATCATATTTCTCCGTTCATGATAATAGTTTATTATTCATGCTATAATTGTATAAACCGGAAACTATATACATGTGTGAATATGAACAAACATAATGTCCCTAGTATGCCTCTACTAGACTAGCTCGTTGATCAAAGATGGTTAAGGTTTCCTAACCATTGACATGAGTTGTCATTTGATAACGGGATCACCTCATTAGGAGAATGACGTGATGGACTTGACCCAACCGTTAGCTTAGCACATGATCGTTATGTTAGTGCTACTGCTTTCACTATGTCATATACATGTTCCTCAGACCATGAGATCATACAACTCCCGGACACCGTAGGAATACTTTGGGTGTCATCAAACGTCACAACGTAACTGGGTGACTATAAAGGTACACTACAGATATCTCCAAAAGTGGCTGTTGGGTTGTGATGAATCAAGATTGGGATTTGTCATTCCGTCTATCGGAAAGGTATCTCTGGGCCCTCTCGGTAATACAGCATCACAGAAGCCTTGCAAGCACCGTAGCTAATGAGTTAGCTACATGATGAAGTATTACGGAACGAGTAAAGAGACTTGCCAGTAACGAGATTGAACTAGGTATGGGATACCGACGATCAAGTCTCGGGCAAGTAACATACCGCAGGACAAAGGGAACAACGTATGATGATATAAGAGGTTCAATCGATAAAGATCTTCGTGGAATATGTGGGAGCCAATATGAGTATCCAGATTCCGCTATTGGTTATTGACCGGGGAGTCATCTCGGTCATGTCTACATAGTTCCCGAACCCGTAGGGTCGGCACACTTAAGGTTCGATGATGTAATAGTATTATATGAGTTATGTGATTGGTGACCGAAATTGTTCGGAGTCCCGGATGAGATCAAGGACATGACGATCAGTCTCGGAATGTCCGAGAGGTAGAGATCGATATATTGGAAGGCTATATTCGGACGTCGGAAGGGTTCCGAGTGACTCGGGTATTTTTCGAAGTACCGGAGAGTTAAGGGAATACCGGGAGAAAGTTATGGGCCTTATTGGGCCCTGCGGGAAAGAGAAGGGGGCAGCCATGGGCTGCTGCGCCCCCCTCCCAAGGGAGTCCGAATTGGACTAGGGGAGGGGGGGGCACCCCCCTTTCCTTCTCCCAATCTCTCCCTCCCTTCCCCCTTGATAGGAGGAGTCCTACTAGGAGTGGGAGTCCTACTCCTAGTAGGACTTCCCCCCCTCCTTGGTGCGCCTCCTCTAGGGGCCGGCCCCCTCCCTCCTTTATATACGGAGGGGGGGGCGCCCCCTCTAGCACACAATTGACTTGATCAATTTAGCCGTGTGCGGCGCCCCCTCCACCGTTTAGAGCCACCGTCATATTTTCGGAGTGCTTTGGCGAAGCCCTGCCGGAATAACTTCACCGTCACCGTCGCCACGCCGTCGTGCTGACGGAACTCATCTACTACCTCGACTACTAGCTGGATCTAGAAGGCGAGGGACGTCACCGAGCTGAACGTGTGTTAGAACTCGGAGGTGCAGTACGTTCGACACTTGATCGGTGGATCGCGAAGCTGTTCGACTACATCAACCGCGTCACTAGACGCTTCCGCTAACGGTCTACAAGGGTATGTAGACACACTCTCCCTCTCGTAGCGATGCATCTCCATGGTTAGATCTTGCGTGATCATAGGAAATTTTTTGAAATTGCATGCTACGATTCCCAACAGCCACAAGGTTGAGATTGCGTCGTAATTTCTCCAACATGATCTTTGTAGCAGGTTTAGTGAAAGCATCTGCCAATTGATCACCGGAGGACACAAAACGGACATCCAATGCTCCTTGCGCCACCTTCTCTCTCACAAAGTGAAAATCCACCTCAATATGCTTTGTCCTCGCATGAAATACTGGATTTGCACTCAGATAGGTGGCACCCAGATTATCACACCATAAAACCGGTGGTCGTGGTAGGAACACTCCCAGTTCCCTAAGCACAGTCTGTACCCAAGTAACTTCAGCTGTGCCATTTGCAAGCGCCTTGTACTCTGCCTCGGTACTGGATCGTGAAACTATGGGTTGCTTCCGAGCACTCCATGAAATCAGGTTAGGACCAAGGAAAACCACAAAACCACATGTAGAGCGTCTGTCATCAACACACCCTGCCCAGTCAGCATCAGTAAATACACTAAGCAATCTAGAGCTTGACCGGCGAATGGAGAGTCCAGTGGCCAGAGTACCCTTGATATACCTCAGTATGCGCTTGACCGCCTCCCAGTGCACATTAGTGGGTTTGGCTAAATATTGGCAAACCTTGTTGACAGCAAACGAAATATCAGGACGAGTAAGAGTAAGATACTGCAATCCTCCAACAATACTGCGATAGTGGAAGGCATCATCATCAGTGAGGAGAGTACCAAGATCTGCTGCCAACTTATCGGTGACTGACATGGGAGTAGAGACCTCCTTGCAATTCTCCATATGAGCACGATGAAAAAGATCATCAGCGTACTTTCGCTGAGACAACACCATTCCCCCTGAATTGTAGGTGGCCTCAATCCCAAGGAAGTAAGAAAGACGACCAAGGTCTTTGATGGGAAAGGACCCAGCCAAAGTCCGAAGCAAACGATCCACCGCATGAGAGCAAGAGCCAGCAATGACAATATCGTCAACATAGACCAACATGTAAATGACCACAGCTCCTTGCCGAAAAATGAAGAGGGAGGTGTCAGCCTTGGATGAATGAAATCCAAGTTGTTGCAGCCGAGCACTGAGATGGGAGTACCAAGTCCGAGGGGACTGTTTGAGTCCATAAATAGACTTTCGAAGCTTGCAAACATGATGGGGATACCGAGAATCCTCAAAACCTGGGGGTTGCTGCATGTACACATCCTCATCAAGCAGACCATGAAGGAACGCATTGCTGACATCAATCTGACGAAACACCAGCCCTGTGAAACAGCAAGTGATAGCACAAGACGAACTGTGGCCAGTTTAACAACCGGACTAAAGGTGGCAACATAATCAACACCATATTGCTGAGTACAACCACGCCTACCAGTCGAATGATCATCGCAACGGCAACATGGTGACGTACGGTCACCGTGACAACAACTGGTACCTCGATACCGGTGCTACCGACCACCTCACCAGCGACCTCGACCGCTTGACGATGCATGAGCGCTACGGTGGGAAGGATCAAGTTCAAGTCGCAAACGGTGCAGGTTTGGAAATTTCTCACATTGGTCATACTAAACTAGCTGGCTCACGTGATCCCATCCATCTTAATAATGTGTTGCATGTTCCTGAAATTCACAAACACCTTCTTTCTATTTACCGCCTTGTTTCGGATAACCGAGTGTTTGTGGAATTTCACAAATATTTTTTTTATGTGAAGGACAAAATCATGAGGAGAGTTCTTCTTCACGGTAGAAGTCGCCATGGTCTCTACCCCATCCCGTATGGTCGGCCATCATCATCATCTTCACGTCGAGCGTTTTCCGGAGTTAGGTCTTCATCGAGTCAGTGGCATCATCGCTTGGGTCACCCTTCAAATAATGTAGTTGAGTCTGTCGTTCGGTCAAATAAACTCCCTTGTTCATCGAGTCATGATACTTTTGTTTGTGACGCATGTCAACGCGCCAAAAGTCATCAATTACCTTACAATAATTCTTCTCGTGTTTCTTCGAAACCACTTGAGCTTATTCATACTGATGTGTGGGGTCCTGCCCTTGCCTCCTCTGGAGGTTTTATATTTTATGTTAGCTTTGTTGATGACTTTAGCCGTTTTACCTGGATTTATCTTCTTAAACATAAATCTGATGTTGAACAAGTTTTCTACAATTTTCAGGCCCATGTCGAACGACTCCTCAACACAAAAATTCGTGCGGTTCAATCTGATTGGGGTGGCGAATACCAGCGCTTGCATAAATTTTTTCAGCGTGTTGGTATTTCCCATCGGGTATCATGTCCACACACATCCCAACAAAACGGTATCGCCGAACGAAAGCACCGTCACTTAGTTGAAACCGGGCTTGCTCTCCTCGCTCACTCCAATCTTCCTTTGCGTTATTGGGATGAAGCTTTTCTCACCGCATGTTATTTGATCAACCGCATGCCCAGCCGGACCCTTCAAAATATGCCACCACTCACACGCCTTCTTAATATCACTCCCGATTACTCTTTTCTTCGTATATTTGGATGTGCGTGTTGGCCTAGTCTTCGCAAATACAACTTCCGAAAACTTGAGTTCCGCTCCAAGATGTGTGTTTTTCTCGGATATAGTCCGTTTCATAAAGGTTATAAGTGTCTTGATAAATCCACTGGTCGCATCTATATTTCTCGAGATGTTGTCTTTGACGAACAAGTTTTTCCATTTGCAACTAGCGCGTCTCCTGATTTATCTTCCTTAAATCCTCCCGTGTCGTTCCCATCAACTGAGCCAGTAGTTCAGGATGCTAATGTGAGAAACTACAATCTGTCTTTTTTGTTTCTTGAAGCTTGTCATGCAGGTCCAGAGGAGCAGCGTCCATCTATAGTTGACGTGCAAAGCACATCCCACGTGCATGCTACAGCGCCATGCATCCAACCGGCCTGTACCACGCGTCCGATTGCACAAAGTCCACCTCCCGCTCCTGGAGATTCTTCGCGGCGTGGGCTGGATACGAGCGCGTCTCCCGTGCGTGCCCCAGCTGAGCGTGTCGCTTCAGCGCCCGACGTGCCCGGGAGCGCGTTTGTGCGCGTCGACGCTGCGGCAGCTGCACCAGCCGCTCCCGCTGATGCTCCTCCGTCGTCGCCAATGGCCGCATCGCCGGCTGCTCCGGCGGCCGTACCGCCGGTTTCTTCGGCGGCCGCACCGTCGGCTCCTCCGGCGGCCTCTTCGACTGCACCTCCTCCAGAGCGTGCTCAAACACGACTACATAACAACATTCGACGTCCGAAGGTTCCCACTGATGGCACTATCCGCTACAATCCATATCGGCGCGGTTTCAGTGCTGTTGTCTCCATTCCGACTACGCATCAGCAAGCTCTCATTGATCCTGCTTGGACAGCTGCCATGCGAGAGGAGTTTTCTGCTCTTCAACGCACTGAGACATGGACGCTTGTGCTCTGATACCATATTGAATTCATGCTTCAGCCAACTCATCCAAAAGTCCGAACTGATGGAGAGAGATGGGCAATATATTTCAACACTTCCCCTCACGTCTAGGCTATTTTTGTCCTTAGACGTGGGATCGATGTAGGCCGCTGAATCGTTTTATTTAATACCGCGTTGGCAGGGTCTTGAACTCAAGACCTCTTGGCTCTGATACCAAGTTAGAGAAGATAGAATATGTTTGCCGTAGGAATAACCTGACGAACTTGCATGGTATTAGTAAGAGGGCAATCTTGGTTGCCAAGTATACAATAATTACAAGAAATCCTAAAGATCAATCTAACTAGAAAACTATCCTAGCTAATCTGTTAATTGTAATTACAAGATTACATGCTGATATATACATTAACACGTATACGACGCGATTCGTCGGCCCGTACTTTCGGCCAAGAGATACACACGTATATAGACTTTGAGATCACACGTACCAAGCAAGCTAGCTCCCTGCTGGATGGATTTTGATGCTAGCTAGCTTACCACGTAGCAGCGGCTGGATGCTTAATAGACTAGAGCTAGCACAACTCAGGCGAGACACACGAAGACGCAGACGATATTATGGCCACAGGAGCGTGTCGCTCCAGTCGATTGCTTTGTATTGATCTAGTTCTGGTACAATTACAGGGCAGGTTCACGTACATATATAGCATCAATAGCTAGTCTAGTAGGAAACCTATTCGGTGATTGATTCGTGTCCTAGCCGGACTACGACCTCGTGGTTGTTTCCAACATAGACAACACCTAATGATTGAACCTTTTTTGTGTATTGCTAAATTAGAACTGATCACTAGTGAAGTCATTTGTACTTTCCAGACCAACCAGTTAAGTATGTTGCTGAACGAGTACACATCGTAGAGTTATAGACAAAGGTACACATCGTAGAGTTATAGACAAAGGTTGAGAGCTTAATTAGAGATAGCATTAGGAGCTTAATAAAAGTCTTAAACTATGTAACTGTTGGAGTATAGATTATGGTAGGCTAGGATTTGTTAAGATTCATTGTATTCTTTCCTATACGATTCCTACCTTATCTCTATGAGAGGCTTCTTGCCCTTCAAGTCTTGTACTCTATATATACTTGCCCTTGAGGCTCAATAATACGTCCAACGCATTCCACCAATTCTCTCTATCCCTTCTAACATGGTATCAGCCTAATCGATCCAATCCCTAGCCGCCGCCCGTCGCTTCCGCTCCGCGCCGCCCCCGGGGGGGTCGGTCTCCATGACCGCCGCCGGGGGCCGCGCCGCCCGTACCTAGGGTTCGTCCGCCGGGTCGTGTTGACCGGCTGCCCTAGAGAGTCTTTTCCCCGATCGCTTGATCCTGGTTTTTCTCTCTTCCGCCGGTCGCTTTGATCGGCGTTTTCTCTTTTGGTTTTCCGATCTCAGATCGGTTTGCGTCGCCCTGCGCCATCGTCGACTCCGCGCCTCTACTCCAACACCGGCGCGACTGGTCGGCTTCTTCACCGACCCGGCGGCTTCGCGCGACCGGCGGCCCATCACGGCCATCGTCCGCGCGTCTGCCCGCACGTCGCCCTGACCCGGCGGCCTCGTGCATTCCGGCGGCCCATCACAGCCGTCGTTCGCGCACTGGCTCGTCCGTCGATCTACGCCGGCTGTCGCCACCCTACTCCGACCGGGACTCCTGCTGACCACCCGGACTCCGCCCCGACCCGCCGGCCTCGCACAAAGCGGCAGCCCATCACAGCCGCCGTTCACGCGCCGGCTCGCCCATCGATCTACGCCGGCTGTCGCCGCCCTACTCCGACCGGGACTCCTGCCGACCACCCGGACTCCGCCCCGACCCGCCGGCCTCGCACAAAGCGGCAGCCCATCACAGCCGCCGTTCGCGCGCCGGCTCCCCCGTCGATCTACGCCGGATGTCGCCACCCTGCTCCGACCAGGACTCCACCACCACCCCGCCTCCACCGAGCGGCGTCCCCCACCTTACGCGCGATCGGATTGATCACCCGCCCGCCGCCGCGATCCGCCTCATCTACGCTGTGCAACCGACCTGACCTGTCGGTTGCGCGCGCCTCCGCAGGCCCCGTGAAGACCGTCCAGAGTACAACGCGCCCCTACCCCGATCGAGCATCGGGCTGCCGCTACCTCGCCCTGTTGGGCCGCATCACCGCCGCCCCGTGGTTCTTCCTGTGGCTGCACCGATTCGTGACGCCGCTGCGTCGCCTCATCGGGTCGTAGCGCCGCGGCATGTGGTCTCCGGCGCCGCCCTGAGGCCGTCCCCGTGGTTGCACCCACCCGCGTGTTGTCGCTGCGTCGCCCCTTCGGGCCGTAGTGCCACGGCCCGCGGTCAACCGCCGCCCCGAGGGTGCACCGACCCTCGCGCTGCCACTACGTCGCCCCGTCGGGCCGTAGCGAGCGTGGCACACGGTCCCTACAACCGCCACGAGGTCTTCCCGCCGTCGCCCCGACTCGCCCGCCCGCCGCTGCTACGTCGCCCCTTCGGGCCGTAGCGCCGCGGCCCGCGGTCCACTCCGCCGTCCCCGCGCGTCGACTTCACGTGGTATCCGCCGCTCCGCCTCCCTTGGCGTGGGAACGCCACCGTCCGCGCCGGTCTTCGTCACGCTCTCGGGCTCTTCTTCGCCTACTTCGAGCATCGCCGCCGCGCTCCTAACTGTTGGAAATATGCCCTAGAGGCAATAATAAATTGGTTATTATTATATTTCCTTGTTAATGATAATCGTTTATTATCCATGCTATAATTGTATTGATTGGAAACTCAAATACATGTGTGGGTACATAGACAACACTGTGTCCCTAGTAAGCCTCTAGTTGACTAGCTCGTTGATCAAAGATGGTTAAGGTTTCCTAGCCATTGACATGAGATGTCATTTGATAACGGGATCACATCATTAGGAGAATGATGTGATGGACAAGACCCAAACTGTAAACGTAGCATTTGATCGTGTCAGTTTATTGCTATTGTTTTCTGCATGTCAAGTATCTGTTCCTTTGACCATGAGATCATGCAACTCACTAACACCGGAGGAATACCTTGTGTGTATCAAACGTCGCAACGTAACTGGGTGACTATAAAGGTGCTCTACAGGTATCTCCGAGGGTGTCTGTTGGGTTGGCATGGATCAAGACTGGGATTTGTTACTCCGTATGACGGAGAGGTATCTCAGGGCCCACTCGGTAATACAACATCACAATGAGCCTTGCAAGCAATGTGACTAAAGTGTTAGCCACGAGATCTTGTGTTACGGAACGAGTAAAGAGACTTGCCGGTAACGAGATTGAACTAGGTATAGTGATACCGACGATCGAATCTCGGGCAAGTAACATACCGAAGAACAAAGGGAACAGCATACGGGATTAACTGAATCCTTGACATAGAGGTTCGACCGATAAAGATCTTCGTAGAATATGTAGGAGCCAATATGGGCATCCAGGTCCCGCTATTGGTTATTGGCCGTAGAGGTGTCTCGGTCATGTCTACATAGTTCTCGAACCCGCAGGGTCTACACACTTAACGTTTGGTGACGATTAGTATAATTGAGTTATTATGTTGGTGACCGAAAGTTGTTCGGAGTCTCGGATAAGATCCCGGACATGACGAGGATCTCCGGAATAGTCCGGAGGTAAAGATTGATATATGTGATAATAGTGTTTCGATCTCCGGAAGAGTTCCAGAGTTCACCGGAATGGGTTCCGGATGTTTACCGAAGTGTTCGGGTGCAGCAACACTTTATATGAGCCAAAGGGATAAAGCCCACAAGGTATTGGAAAGTGCAAAAGTAGTTTTGCTGCCGCGTAAGCGGTACTACCGCTTGTGTGAAGCGGTACTACCGCCCGAGCGGTACTACCGCTTGTGTGAAGCGGTACTACCGCCCAAGCGGTACTACCGCTTGTGTGAAGCGGTACTACCGCTTGTGCGCGGCTGTGCACGGTTCGGCAGGGATCCGAGTTGGACTCTTTCCCTGCGGGCCAAACCGACCTTGTGCGGGCAAAACCGACCCGGAGGAGGCTTTTACTCCAAGTTTAGACCCCAAGGCTCAACATATAAATAGAGGGGCAGGGCTAGCACACGGGACACATCAGGATTTCCCAAGCCGTGTGCCGGCAACCCTAGCCCTCTAGTTCCTCCGTCATAATCTCCGTAGTGCTTGGCGAAGCCCTGCAGAGATTGTTTCTCACCACCATCACCACGCCGTCGTGCTGCTGGAACTCAACCACTACTTCATCATCGCTCGCTGGATCGAGGAGGTGAAGGCGTCATCAAGCCGTACGTGTGTTGAACGCGGAGGTGCCGTCCGTTCGGCACTAGATCGGAAGGATCGTGATTGGATCGCGGGACGCTCGGCGATTTGGATCGCGAAGACGTTCGACTACATCAACCGCGTTTATTAACGCTTCCGCTTAGCGATCTACAAGGGTATGTAGATTCACTCTCCCTCTCGTAGATGCTCATCACCATGGATAGATCTTGTGTGTGCGTAGGAAAATTTTTGTTTCGCATGCAACGTTCCCCAACAGTGGCATCATGAGCTAGGTCTATGCGTAGATGAGATCTCGAGTAGAACACAAACGAGTTGTGGGCGTGGGTGTATACATATTGCTTGCCGTTACTAGTTGATATTTGATTCGGCGGTACTGTGAGATGAAGCGGCCCGGACCGACATTACGCGTACACTTACGCGAGACAGGTTCCTTCAACTAACATGTAACTTCGTTGCATAAAGATGGCTAGCGGGTGTCTGTCTCTCTCACTTTAGTTGAATCGATTTCAATGAAGAGGGTTCTTTTAGAAGATCAAAAAGCAATCACTACACCACGTTGTGGTTTTGCGTAGGTAAGAACGGTTCTTGCAAACCCGTAGCAGCCACGTAAAATTTGCAACAACAATTAGAGGACGTCTAACTTGTTTTTGCAGGGTATGTTGTGATATGATATGGCCAATTACATGATGAGATATATGTGATGTATGAGATGATCATGTTTTGTATAGAATATCACGACTTGCATGTCGATGAGTACGGCAACTGGCAGGAGCCATAGAGTTGTCTTTAATTATTGTATGACCTGCGTGTCAATCATTAAGCGCTATGTAATGCTTTACTTTATCGCTAAACGTTAGCTATAGTCGTGGAAGCAACAGTCGGCGCGACAACCTTATGGCGACACGTTGATGGAGATCAAGATGATGGAGATCATGGTGTCATGCCGGTGACGATGGAGATCATGCCGGTGCTTTGGAGATGGAGATCAAAAGCACAAGTTCATGGCCATATCATGTCACTTATGATTTGCATGTGATGTTAATCCTTTTATGCATCTTATTTTGCTTAGGACGACGGTAGCATTATAAGGTGATCCCTCACTTAAATTTCAAGATAAATTGTGTTCTCCCCAAGTGTGCACCGTTGCGAAAGTTCGTCGTTTCGAGACACGCCGTGATGATCGGGTGTGATAGACTCTACGTTCGCATACAACGGGTGTAAGCCATGTTACACGTGCGGAACACTCGGGTTAAACTTGACGAGCCTAGCATGTACAGACATGGCCTCGGAACACAAGAGACCGAAAGGTCGAACATGAGTCATATAGTAGATATGATCAACATGAAGATGTTCACCATTGAAACCACCTCAACCCACGTGATGATCGGACTTGAGTTGGTGGATTTGGATCATGTTACACTCGAATGACCGGAGGGATGTCAATTTGAGTGGGAGTTTTTAAGTAATATGATTAACTAAACTCATTATCTAGAACAATAGTCTAAGTTGTCTTTGCTATATTTATGTTGTAGATCATGGCTCGCGCAGTAGCACCCCTGAATTTTAATGCGTTCCTAGAGAAAGCTAAGTTGAAAGATGATGGAAGTAACTTTGTGGACTGGGCCCGTAATCTAAGGATTATCCTTACGGCTTCCCAGAAGGCTTATGTCCTTGATGCACCGCTTGGTGATCCACCCGCTCCAGTTGAGTCTCTAGACGTTGTGAACGCCTGGCAGGCTCGTTCTGATGATTACTCAATAGTTCAATGTGCAATGTTGTATGGCTTAGAACCGGGACTTCAAAGACGTTTTGAACGTCATGGAGCATATGAGATGTTCCAGGAGTTGAAGTTTATCTTTCAGAAGAATGCCCGGATCGAGAGATATGAGATCTCCGATAAGTTCTATGCTTGCAAGATGGAGGAGAACGGGTCTATCAGTGATCACGTGCTCAGAATGTCTGGGTACTCCACCCGTCTGGCTGAGTTAGGGATGCCCCTTCCGCCAGAGGCTATCACTGACAGAGTTCTTCAATCATTGCCACCTAGCTACAAGAGCTTCGTGTTGAACTATAACATGCACGGGATGAACAAGTCAGTCGCCGAGCTGTTTGCGATGCTGAAAGCCGCTGAGTCTGAAATTCAGAAGGAGCATCAAGTGTTGATGGTCAATAAAACCACTAGTTTCAAGAAAAATGGCAAGGGTAAGAAGGGTAACTCCAAGCAGAGTGGCAAAGCAGTTGCTCCTCTCGTGAAGAAACCCAAGGCTGGACCCAAACCAGAAACTGTGTGTTTTCATTGCAAGGGAACTGGACACTGGAAGCGGAATTGCCCCAAGTATTTGGCTGACAAGAAGGCGGCCAACAACAAACAAGGTATATATGATATACATGTTATTGATGTGTACCTTACCAACTCTCGTTGTAGTGCCTGGGTATTTGATACCGGTGCGGTTGCTCATATTTGCAACTCAAAACAGGAACTGCGGAATAGACGGAGGCTGGCAAAGGACGAAGTGACGATGCGCGTGGGAAATGGTTCCAAGGTTGATGTGATCGCCGTCGGCACGCTCGCTCTTCGATTACCGTCGGGATTAGTGATGAACCTAAATAAGTGTTATTTGGTGCCTGCGTTAAGCATGAACATTATATCTGGATCTTGTTTATTGCGAGACGGTTACTCATTTAAATCAGAGAATAATGGTTGTTCTATTTATATGAGTAATATCTTTTATGGTCATGCACCCAATGTGAGGGGTTTATTCTTATTGAATCTCGATAGTAATAATACACATGTTCATAACATTGATGCCAAAAGATGTAGAATTGATAATGATAATACCACTTTCTTGTGGCACTGCCGTTTAGGTCATATTGGCGTAAAACGCATGAGGAAGCTCCATGCTGATGGACTTTTGGAGTCACTTGATTTTGAATCACTTGACACATGTGAGCCATGCCTCATGGGCAAGATGACTAAAACTCCGTTCTCTGGAACAATGGAACGGGCAAGTGACTTATTGGAAATCATACATACTGATGTGTGCGGTCCGATGAGCATTGAGGCGCGCGGTGGTTATCGTTACTTTCTCACCTTCACTGATGACTTAAGTAGATATGGGTATATTTACTTAATGAAACACAAGTCTGAAACATTTGAAAAGTTCAAACAATTTCAGAGTGAAGTTGAGAATCATCGTAACAAGAAGATTAAATTCCTACGATCTGATCGAGGAGGAGAATATCTGAGTTATGAGTTTGGCAGTCACTTAAGACAGTGTGGAATTGTTTCACAATTGACACCGCCTGGAACACCACAGCGTAATGGTGTGTCCGAACGTCGTAATCGAACTTTATTGGATATGGTGCGATCTATGATGTCTCTTGCCGATTTGCCACTATCGTTTTGGGGTTATGCATTAGAGACAGCTGCATTCACTTTAAATAGGGCACCATCGAAATCCGTTGAGACGACGCCATATGAACTTTGGTTTGGCAAGAAGCCAAAGCTGTCGTTTCTTAAAGTTTGGGGATGTGATGCTTATGTCAAAAAGCTTCAGCCTGAAAAGCTGGAACCCAAAGCGGAGAAATGCGTCTTCATAGGATACCCAAAAGAGACAGTTGGGTATACCTTCTATCTCAGATCCGAAGGCAAAATGTTTGTCGCTAAAAACGGAACATTTCTTGAGAAAGAGTTTCTCTCGAAAGAATTGAGTGGGAGGAAGATAGAACTTGATGAGGTTATTGAACCTTTACTTCAACCTAAGAGTAGCGCAACGCAGAAAGTTGTTTCTGTCGAGCCTACATTAGCTGAAGAGGAAGTTAATGATGATGATCATGAAGCTTTGGATCAAGTTGCTATCGAACCTCGTAGGTCGACAAGGACGCGTACTGCTCCTGAGTGGTACGGCAACCCTGTCTTAGAGGTCATGTTGTTAAACAACGATGAACCTACGAGCTATGGAGAAGCGATGATGGGCCCGGATTCCGAGAAGTGGTTAGAGGCCATGAAATCCGAGATGGGATCCATGTATGAAAACAAAGTATGGACTTTGGAAGTATTACCTGAAGGGCGTAAGGCCATTCAGAACAAATGGATCTTTAAGAGGAAGACGGACGCGGACGGTAATGTCACCGTCTATAAAGCTCGACTTGTGGCAAAGGGTTTTTCACAAGTTCAAGGAGTTGACTACGATGAGACCTTCTCACCCGTAGCGATGCTTAAGTCCGTCAGAATCATGTTAGCAATAGCTGCCTTTTTCGATTATGAAATTTGGCAGATGGATGTCAAAACAGCGTTCCTTAACGGTTTCCTTAAGGAAGAGTTGTATATGATGCAACCAGAAGGTTTTTTCGATCCAGAGAATGCTGACAAAGTTTGCAAACTCCAGCGATCCATTTATGGACTGGTGCAAGCATCTCGGAGTTGGAATCTTCGTTTTGATGATGTGATCAAAGCGTTCGAGTTTATACAAGTTTACGGAGAAGCTTGTATTTACAAGAAAGTGAGTGGGAGCTCTATAGCGTTTCTAATATTATATGTGGATGACATATTGCTGATTGGAAACAATATAGAAATGCTGGAAAGCGTAAAGGAATATTTGAACAAGAGTTTTTCAATGAAGGACCTAGGAGAAGCTGCTTTCATATTAGGCATCAAGATCTATAGAGATAGATCAAGACGCTTAATAGGACTTTCACAAAGCACATACCTTGATAAGATTTTGAAGAAGTTCAAAATGGATCAGTCCAAGAAGGGGTTCTTGCCTGTTTTGCAAGGTGTGAAGTTGAGTAAGACTCAATGCCCAGTGACTGCAGAAGATAGAGAAAAGATGAGTGTCATCCCCTATGCTTCGGCCATAGGCTCTATCATGTATGCAATGCTGTGCACAAGACCCGATGCCAGCCTTGCCATAAGTATGGTCGGAAGGTTTCAAAGTGATCCAGGAATGGAACACTGGACGGCGGTCAAGAATATCCTGAAGTACCTGAAAAGGACTAAGGACATGTTTCTCGTTTATGGAGGTGATCAAGAGCTCGTCGTAAAGGGTTACGTCGATGCAAGCTTTGACACTGATCCGGATGACTCTAAGTCGCAAACCGGATACGTATTTATTCTTAATGGGGGTGCGGTTAGCTGGTGCAGTTCCAAGCAAAGCGTGGTAGCAGATTCTACATGCGACGTTTCAATTCCATCCGCGATTACATCAAGGAGGACGACATAAATATTTGCAAAGTACACACGGATCTAAATGTTGCAGATCCGATGACTAAACCTCTTCCAAGGGCTAAACATGAACAACACCAGAACTGCATGGGTGTTCGATTCATTACAATGTAAATCACATAGTGATGTGAACTAGATTATTGACTCTAGTGCAAGTGGGAGACTGTTGGAAATATGCCCTAGAGGCAATAATAAATTGGTTATTATTATATTTCCTTGTTAATGATAATCGTTTATTATCCATGCTATAATTGTATTGATTGGAAACTCAAATACATGTGTGGGTACATAGACAACACTGTGTCCCTAGTAAGCCTCTAGTTGACTAGCTCGTTGATCAAAGATGGTTAAGGTTTCCTAGCCATTGACATGAGATGTCATTTGATAACGGGATCACATCATTAGGAGAATGATGTGATGGACAAGACCCAAACTGTAAACGTAGCATTTGATCGTGTCAGTTTATTGCTATTGTTTTCTGCATGTCAAGTATCTGTTCCTTTGACCATGAGATCATGCAACTCACTAACACCGGAGGAATACCTTGTGTGTATCAAACGTCGCAACGTAACTGGGTGACTATAAAGGTGCTCTACAGGTATCTCCGAGGGTGTCTGTTGGGTTGGCATGGATCAAGACTGGGATTTGTTACTCCGTATGACGGAGAGGTATCTCAGGGCCCACTCGGTAATACAACATCACAATGAGCCTTGCAAGCAATGTGACTAAAGTGTTAGCCACGAGATCTTGTGTTACGGAACGAGTAAAGAGACTTGCCGGTAACGAGATTGAACTAGGTATAGTGATACCGACGATCGAATCTCGGGCAAGTAACATACCGAAGAACAAAGGGAACAGCATACGGGATTAACTGAATCCTTGACATAGAGGTTCGACCGATAAAGATCTTCGTAGAATATGTAGGAGCCAATATGGGCATCCAGGTCCCGCTATTGGTTATTGGCCGTAGAGGTGTCTCGGTCATGTCTACATAGTTCTCGAACCCGCAGGGTCTACACACTTAACGTTTGGTGACGATTAGTATAATTGAGTTATTATGTTGGTGACCGAAAGTTGTTCGGAGTCTCGGATAAGATCCCGGACATGACGAGGATCTCCGGAATAGTCCGGAGGTAAAGATTGATATATGTGATAATAGTGTTTCGATCTCCGGAAGAGTTCCAGAGTTCACCGGAATGGGTTCCGGATGTTTACCGAAGTGTTCGGGTGCAGCAACACTTTATATGAGCCAAAGGGATAAAGCCCACAAGGTATTGGAAAGTGCAAAAGTAGTTTTGCTGCCGCGTAAGCGGTACTACCGCTTGTGTGAAGCGGTACTACCGCCCGAGCGGTACTACCGCTTGTGTGAAGCGGTACTACCGCCCAAGCGGTACTACCGCTTGTGTGAAGCGGTACTACCGCTTGTGCGCGGCTGTGCACGGTTCGGCAGGGATCCGAGTTGGACTCTTTCCCTGCGGGCCAAACCGACCTTGTGCGGGCAAAACCGACCCGGAGGAGGCTTTTACTCCAAGTTTAGACCCCAAGGCTCAACATATAAATAGAGGGGCAGGGCTAGCACACGGGACACATCAGGATTTCCCAAGCCGTGTGCCGGCAACCCTAGCCCTCTAGTTCCTCCGTCATAATCTCCGTAGTGCTTGGCGAAGCCCTGCAGAGATTGTTCCTCACCACCATCACCACGCCGTCGTGCTGCTGGAACTCAACCACTACTTCATCATCGCTCGCTGGATCGAGGAGGTGAAGGCGTCATCAAGCCGTACGTGTGTTGAACGCGGAGGTGCCGTCCGTTCGGCACTAGATCGGAAGGATCGTGATTGGATCGCGGGACGCTCGGCGATTTGGATCGCGAAGACGTTCGACTACATCAACCGCGTTTATTAACGCTTCCGCTTAGCGATCTACAAGGGTATGTAGATTCACTCTCCCTCTCGTAGATGCTCATCACCATGGATAGATCTTGTGTGTGCGTAGGAAAATTTTTGTTTCCCATGCAACGTTCCCCAACACTAACCCAGCCGCCGCCGCCGTCAGGCTGCGGCCGCCGCCCTTCTTCGGCGCCGCTGCCGCTCGCTCACCCGAGCCGCGCTGCCCATCCACCACCCTTCGTCTACGTCCAGCACCAGCTCATCGCCAGCGTCGCCGTCATCTACCTCGACCACTTCTTCTACTCCGACAGCCGCGGTCGACCTCGGCACCTTCTACCCTATGTCGACTGGCGCCGCAACCGTTGTCGAGTCCTCCTCTGCTGGTCCCTCCGACTCCTCGGACATGGCGTACAGCTTGTGCAGATTCCCGTCTATGCATGCCCGGTGCTGGCAACACCGATGCGTGCCTTCGTCCACGACGTGTCCCCGGGCTTGGCAAACCCGGCGCGACGCCTCGTCAACATCGTCATCTTCCCGGTGCACCACTACTTCGACACCACTGCGCCCATGACTAACTCGGCGCCCCTTGCGCCCGCGGCTCCACGGCGACTTCCTCGACACCGGCCACCCCGACTCGACATCGACCACGGCGTTCTTCGCACTGCTATCTCGACCACGGCTACACCACCCTACGCTCTCGGCTACATCGACATCGGCACAAAGGGCTATCACCTCGCTTGAGCAACTCATCGGCTTCCTCTACAATCAATGCATCCGCGACGCGACATCATCCACGACGCTCCCGCTACGACTGCGGGGGGGGGGGGGGATGTGAACCCGTCGGCTTCTACCTTCGGTTTCTCTCCAGTCTGACCGTCCGCGACGCTACCGCTACGACTGCGGGGGGTGTTGGAGTATAGATTATGGTAGGCTAGAATTTGTTAAGATTGATTGTATTCTTTCCTATACAATTCCTACCTTATCTCTAGGAGAATCTTCTTGCCCTTCAAGTCTTGTACTCTATATATACTTGCCCTTGAGGCTCAATAATACATCCAACGCATTCCATCAATTCTCTCTATCCCTTCTAACAGTAACAATCATCGACATATGGCTGTGTGCACGCACCACAATAATGCTGAGGTCGTGGTTTCAAGACCTCCCTTTCCGAAAGAAAGAACAACTTCATCAATCACTTATTCTTTGTAAGTTACCACCTAATCGAATATCCTACTACTCAACAACTAATGATTTTACTTTTTTCTCAAGTCCTAAACTAGACCTGAGTTGGTCAAGTCCTTTGTTAAATTACAATTTGTTAACAGTACAATTAAGTACACTGCTGGAGTTGCTCCACGAAGCAGATGGAGAGGTAGCAAAAGCTAAACTGAGAGGTTAATTAGAGATGTCAGTAGGAGTTTACTGCAGCATGCTGATGAGCAATTTGATGGTTTTGCTAACTGTATTCGTGCTCTGTGCTACTACTTGGCTCTTGATTAGGAGGATGAGATGCAAGAAGAGGCTGCTACCTCGGCCACGGTTTGCTCTCCCTTTGGTCGGCCACCTCTACCGGCTCCGCAAGAAGCCGCTCCATGCCGCCCTTGCAGCCCTCGCCGCGCGGCATGGCCCAGTGCTCAGCCTCCGCCTGGGCCGCCGCGCCGCCGTCGTCGTCACCTCGCTGCGGCTGGCCAAGGAGTGCTTCTCCTCCGAGCTAGACGTCACCTTTGCCAACCGCCCGCAGTCTCCCTCCGCGCCGGAGGTCACTTCCGGCTTCACGGGGCTGTCGGCGCGCGAACACCTTTTTACCGGAGCCGGGATGTACCGGCATAGCTTCCACCGTCCAGCTGCTTTATGATCTGTGTCTAAGTAGGACACATTCATATGTATAACCATGTACTGTGGCAGGTAACCTTTTGTATATAGTCAAATCAATGTCAGATCAATAGGGCCCATGGCAGGAAATGCAGTACTATTTGCAGTGGGATGTACGCATGCATGCGGCATCTCTCTCCTCTCTCTCTCTATCAAATCCATGCATTATATTTTTGTTTACATTTTTAGAAGGCCAATATTTTTTACAGTAATGTTCTGTTATTTAAAAATTTCATATATTCAAATTCGTGAACATGAGATCTTTAGAATAAGACCAATCTTGAATATATTTAAACTAGTTTAAGTTTTACTATTTCAATCATATCAAAATGTTAATTTCACTAATTTCAAATTACAATTTTCAAAAATTGATATCAGTTATTGAATTGATTGAAACCACTTTTCTTAATATAGTTTTCTTTGTGAGTTTCATATTCCAGCTTGTGAAACTGTTTCTCCAAAGGAGTGACTGGAATGTGTTTTTGTGAAACTAGTGAAATATATTTTTTAATGAGTGTAATCAGTTTTTTTGAAACAAGTGAAATATAATATTTCAATTGACTGATTGTAATGTGTTTTCTGAAATGAGTGAAATAAGCTATTTGAAAAAATAAAATATATCTTTTTGGTGTGAAACGTCCTTTTCAATGTTTGAAACTGATATTTGTGCTGAGTGAAATACATTTCAATATTTTTCTGAAAGAAGTGAAATAGCTTTTTTAAATTGAGTAAAACCAGTTTTTTGAAGTGAGTGAAATCTATTTTTCATACATATGAAACAATTTTTTCTGAAATAAGTGAAATAGGTTTTTCGAATTGAGTGCAATAGATTTTTTTGAATTGAGTTAAATCATTGTTTGAATGAGTGAAATCCTTTTTGAAGTGAGTGAAATATAATTTTTGAAACGAGCGAAATCTGTTTTATGAAGCGAGATGATTTTTTTTGAATTGATAAGATTTGATTGAGTGAAATCAGTTTTTTGAAACAAGTAAAATGAGTTATTCGAAAATAGTGAAGTTAGTTTTATGAAACATGTTTTTCTTTCAATTGAAACGACTGAAATCAGTTGTGTCAAATGAGTGAAATCAGTTGTATCAAATGAGTGAAATTAGTTGGTTGATCAAATGAGTGAAATCAGTTTTCTAAAATAAGTGAAATAAATTTCACTCATTTGACACAACTGATTTCACTTTGGATTGAGTGTAAATCCATCTTTTGAAAATGAGTGAAATATGTGTTTTAGAATCAGTGAAATCAATGTTTAAAAGAAGTGAAATTAGTTCTATTTAAACGAGTGAAATAAATTTTGAAATTAGCGCAACCGTCAAAAACACTTTTATGAAATAGCAAAACAATCTTATGTTTTATGAAAGTGATTTCAAATGTAATTGAAATATATAAAATAAAAAAGTAGTTCAAATATATCCAAGATTGATCTTGCTATGAAGGTCTTGTCACCACGAATTCAAATATGTAAACAGTTTCAAAAATGAACATTGGGTTTAAAACATATCAATCATTCAAAAAATAAGGATGAAATAAAATGCATGCCATTGTGTGAGGAGTCAATGCATGCATGCGTCAGTCACTCTCAGCCCAAGGACGTACTCTCTCTCTCTCCTCTGGCAAAAAAGGCTGACATGGTCAGGTGTATTCCGAAGTATTCTTGTTAGAAAGAATTCTCTTGTTTATACCTAAACAGGTGCACCAATCTTGATGAATTGAATGAACGATGGATTGAGCACCGGTACATCCCGGCTCCGGTAAGAAAACTTATTCGGCTGTCGGCGGCCAACTATGGCCCGCACTGGCGCGCCATGCGGCGTATCACCACGGTGCACCTCCTGTCTGTTGGAACTAGCACACATGCCCGTGCGTTGCAACGGTAGAATTTTTTTACTACATTAAATCTAAGCAAATACGCACTCACAAACACAGTCAAGTGCTTTCAAGTAAAAGTATATGTTTGGATTTCAAATGTTGCAAATATATATATTAACTATTTTAGCTAGCAATCAAGTACTTGACAAATGAAAAAATCAACCAGCGTATGTCTAAAGCAATGAAGAAAGGAAATACTTATTTGGTTTCGTTGACAACCGTATGCAACCATGTTGAGAGGTCTCTAAACACGCATATATGTAGCTGCGGTCTCTAAACACGCATCTGTAGCTGTGCCTGGGGCAAATCAGCTTAAACAAAAACATGAAGGGAGGCTTCTGATTGAATCTTGCACAAACCAGAGCTGAAAACTTGCACAAAGGATGACCGCCAAACAAAGAAAATAACAGCCTCATGAGTCAGGAATACGCCTATAGCTGTGATGATATTGCATGCACGATAAAAATTCACTATGTGCATTACAAGTTTGGGAGACAAACATAACATCCTTTTTTTGTTCACTATGTGCATTAGAAGTTTGGGAGACACGTGCTAACATTTTGGCCCCTGAATCATGCAAAAATTTTTTTTTGGAGAAGATCATGCAAATAAAGTGGCTGTCTTCTCCCACGATACTGCTAAGAAATGAACCCATGCTTGGGCCCTGTGTACGTTCGCCACATATTCCTCCAGCAACCACTGTTTTTTCAGTTCAGCAGTCCAAGTAACCAGTCACGAAAATAATTGCAAAAAACAATCTTTAGTTTTAAAAAAAATCAATTAGCATTCTTGTGACTTCACAATGCAACTCATCTTCCTCCCCCTTTAAGGAGTTTTTTTTAACAATCACAATTAGCAAGTTTCAGCTAATCACGCTTTCCTTCAAATTCTTTTTTTGCACTAATTGGCCAGCATATACCATTTAATTAGCCTACACATAGGAATCTGATTTAATTGCCCTCATTTTCTTCCGTCCTTCCCGTTTAAGAATCGTCCTTCCTTAGCATTCTTGTGACTTCACAATGCAACTCATCTTCCTCCCCCTTTAAGGAGTTTTTTTTAACAATCACAATTAGCAAGTTTCAGCTAATCACGCTTGCCTTCAAATTCTTTTTTTGCACTAATTGGCCAGCATATACCATTTAATAATTAGCCTACACATAGGAATCTGATTTAATTGCCCTCATTTTCTTCCGTCCTTCCCGTTTAAGAATCGTGCCTTGTTAATATCTCTTGGCCAGCATACCATTTAATTAGCTTTCACATAGGAATCCGATTAATTGCCCTCATATTCTTCCTTCCTTCCGTTTAAGCAGCGTGCCTTATGAATCTCATCCCGAATCTCATTTAATTGCCCACTCATTCTCTTCCTTCCCTGCCTATCTCTTTCCTTCCCGGGACACATTTTCTTTGCTTATGGATTATCAAGCCAACTTATTGACCTGATTGATAAGAGGTAGCTCCAAGACATATATATGTTGGTGGTTTCGGTTGTGAAGGGGCGAGGTGGTACTATTATTGAATAGGAACACGAATCTGTTCCATTGATTCGAACTCGGACATAGCGAATAAAAAACGGCAAACGTGAATGTAATCACGTCGTGTGAGGTAGAAGAGTTGGTTACTCCAGCGGGTTTTCCTCCCTTCAGGACCCTATAGTTCGACTCCCGCCGTTGCATGTAATTTTTTTTCGTTCCTCTTGGTTATTTTTTTTCGTTCCTCGTGGTTGGATAACGTACGAAACTGGACGGACGAAATTTACGGTTCCCTTCCCTTATTAATTTTTAGATTAGATAGTGCAGCTTGTTTGATTTTTAGGAGCAGGCGTGAGACGAGAGATTGTTTAATAGTCTCAAAAATCTCCTCTAAGCACAGCTATTGAGCTAGCTCAGCTGTCTCCACTGTTTTTGTTGTGAGCGCAGGTCATGGGTTCGATCCCACATGCCAGCCAATATTTTTGCTCCGCACCTAGCGAGACAGACGTGCGTCGAGCGACAGGACGACGTGCGGACGGTTTTTAATTGACTGCGGGTTTATTTTAAAAAATACGGGGGGTTTAATATAAAATTACCTTAGCGGGACGAAACCAAGAATATCACCTTGCTTTATTAGTAGGTATAGATTAACCACGTTTGTCACAGTCCGGCTCGGACGTGAACAAGTCACCAAGCCGTATAGGATTAGGCTAGTTAGCTTTAGCTCCTATATATATGCTCATGTATCCCTGTAATATTGGTAACTCAACCGACCAGATCAAAAGGAAATAAAGCACAGGTGCGACACGCACCTGTTGCCATAAATTCGCTACGTGTGTTACCGCCGAGTTGTGTTGCATCTGGTGATTTTCGGAAAGCAATCGAAGGATCATGTCGAACACTGGCAAGGAGATCGTGACGGCGGCAGCGGGAGCACCGATGCCGATGGTGGGGGTGTCGCAATTCCCCCGGCTGGATCGAGAGGACTACGCACTATGGGCGATGAACATGGAGGAAGCGATGGAGGGCGCTGAGCTCTGGGAAGCTGTCGAGGACTGCGACACAGAGTACGCGAAGGGCGCGGCGAAGTATCGGAAGGATCGTCAGGCGTTAACAGCGATCTACTCCGCCATGCCGAAGGATGTGCTGCAGCACCTCGTCGGAAAGAACTCGGTGAAGGAGGCATGGGAGACCATCAAGATCCTGCAGCAGGGTCATGACCGTGTCAAGGAAGCACACCTTCAGTCCCTGTTGAGAAGCTACGAGTGCCTGAAGATGAAGGAAAGTGAGACGGTTGATCAGTTTGCCGCCTGTCTCAAGACCCTCGTCAACGGCATACGCGACTATGGTTCAACCCTGGAAGAAGTTGCGATCGTCCGACGATTTTTGCGCGCCGCGCCGACACGCTATATCCAGATCGTCACATCGATCGAGCAATGTCTCGACCTAAAGACTCTCAAGGTTGAGGATCTCGTCGGAAGGTTCACGGCCCATGATGAGAGAATCCGTCTCAGCTTTGGCGCTCGAAGAAGAGTGAGCACTTGATGCTGACAAAGGCGCAATGGATTGCCCTGTTGAAAGAAAAGCAAGGCGGATCCACGAGCAGCGGCAAGAAGAAGGGGAAGGGGAAGCAGCGCTCGGCGAGAAAGAACTTCGCCGACTCGGACGACGAGGATGCGCCTGCACCGCCGAGGAGGAGGTTTGACATCAGGAAAGTGAGGTGTCATAAGTGTGGCCTTCTTGGTCACTTCAAGGCTGACTGTGAGGAAGCACCGAAGCAGAAGGCGCTCATGGCTCAGGAAGGAGGCGATGGGGATATGATGCCGATGTGCGAACTAGTGGACGAAGAAGATCCAGATGATCTTGGTCAGCTGGACACAGGTCCGGTGAGTGCATCCGCGCCAGTAAACACATGCGAAGCCGTGGCGCCAGAAGACCATGACACAATGCGTGACGGTGTGATCGCGCTGGAACCAGGCGTAGACGTGGCGCCAGAAGTCCATGATGTAAGGCGTGACATGACAGTGTGGTCGCGCTAGAAGCAGGCGAAGACGTGGCGCTAGAAGACCACGACACAGAGTCTGACGATGTGGCCATGCTAAAAGCAGGCGAAGTTGTGGCGCCAGAGAACCATAACGTATCAGCTGAGCCAGGTGCATACGGATCCGGCTTGCCTGCTCCCTCCCCATGCTCCCATCCGTGCTCCCACTTCATCCTACGGCTGTTTTTTCCCCTTTTTCCTTCCTAATCTAATCATCCCCCCGATTTTAACGGGGTGGGCCCGGGCCTTATTTTGTTCCAATCAAATCAAGCCACATACGCGGGAGCATGGATGGGAGCATGGGGGAGGGAGCAGGCAAGTCTCGTCCGGTGCATACACGCCTGGAGCGACATCCGACACGGCGAGACCTGCGAGCGTCACGTCAGAGGATAGAAAGTCGAATCCGGGAGTGTCGGTTGCTGCGGCAGGCACGTCCAGTGGTGGCCTCGTGCAGGGCGTGCACTTCGCGCAGCGAGATGCGCCAGCCGTGTGGGCTGGGACGCGTCCACCTAGTGAGGGAGCGCCAGGCTCAGAAACGGCTGAAACCTCCTCGTCATGTGGTCTAGCACAACAACGACTAGAAGGTGGCGGTGGCCACCAGGACGGGTCACAGGAGAACGGCCTAATTGTTGGGTGCAATCCGCTGCTAGCACACAACAAGGTGGAGACCTAGTGCATGGGCTAATAGGTGGGCACGGTCAACAAAAGGGAGATGGACCAGGAAACAACAGCCCGTGCGATGTAGGTTCTCCGAGAAGCATTTCGGATGGGCCCAAATCACCAACAACAGAAACTTTGGCAAATTCAGATTTTTTGGTAGCACGGGAACGACGCGTGTTGGATATCTCTTCAGAGGAAGCGCTTCGAATAAATTCGGTGAAGATGAAGAGTAAGAGGCAACGACGTTTGCGCATCGAGGAACCGGAAAATTTTGAAGACGCAAAGAAGGAAGAGTGTTGGCGTCGTGCTATGTACGAAGATTTGGGACTGATTCGAGACAACGATACATGGGAACTCGTGGATCTTCCCAACGGTCATAATGCCATAGAGCTCAAGTGGATGTACAAAGTCAAAAAGGATGTCGAAGGTAACTTAGTGAAGCATAAAGCTCGACTCATAGCTAAAGAATGCGTGCAAGAGCAAGGTGTGGACTTCGAGGAAGTGCTCGCTCCAGACACAAGGATGGACTCGGTGAGACTACTTATAGCTCTCGCGGCTCAAGAATCTTGGAAGATACATCACATGGATGTGAACTCCGCGTTTTTGACTGGGGAGTTGGAAGAAGAAGTATACGTGAAGCAACCACCGGGGTACATCGAAGAAGGAGAGAAACACAAGGTAATGAACCTACACAAGGCGTTGTACGGGCTACGACAAGCTTCTCTAGCATGGAACATCAAGCTTGATCGTACATTGATTTCTCTTGGATTTGAGAAAGCCCCATTGGAGCATGCAATGTACAAGCGAGGCAGAGGCAAGGATCGTCTCTTAGTGGGCATCTATGTGGATGACTTGTTGATAACTGAAGCAGACGAAGAGGTGATTGCAAACTTCAAGCTACAAATGAATGAGCTATTCAAGATGACTGATCTAGGGCTCTTGAGTTACTACCTTGGCATCAAGGTACAACAAAAGCTGGAGGGGATCACAATATGCCAGGAGGCATATGCAAAGAAGGTACTTGAAAACTATGGCATGAAAGATTGCAATCCAAGTCATGTTCCGATGAGGCTTCGTCTTTATACAAAGAAAGAAAAGTGAAGCACCCGCGGTTGATGCAATTGAGTATAGAAGTGTGGTCCAAAAGTTGAGGTATCTCACGAATACAAGACCAGACTTAGCCTATTCCGTTGGCATAGTGAGTCGCTTCATGGAAGCACGCACGACGGAACATTGGGCGGTTGTGGAAAATATACTCAGGTACGTCAAAGGGACAACAAACTTCGGTTGTGTCTATTTGAGAGAGAAGAAGGAGATGGTGGAGCTACTAGGCTACAGTGATAGCGACATGGCAGGAGATGTGGACAACCGTAAAAGTAACTCGGACGTGGCATATTTCTTGGGAGGAAGCATAGTGAGTTGGCTATCACAAATGCAGAAGGTGGTCGCATTATCATCCCGTGAAGCGGAGTATATTCCAGCTGCAACCGCGGTGTGTCACGGCGTGTGCCTAGGAAGACTACTCAGTGACCTCACAGGTAATGAACCGGAAGGAGTGGTGCTCAATGTTGACGACAGTTCTACAATCTCAATCCAGTGTGTCATCATGGAAGATGCAAACACACCGATACGAGGTATCGCTACTTAAAGGAGTGTGTGGAAGAAAGTAAGATTGACGTCAACTATGTTTGCACCGATGACCAGCTTGCAGCTCAGCTCTCAAGGACATTCTTACATATATGCATTTGATCAAGGCAATGAGGCGTGTCGAGTTTGTGCCAGTACTCCAAGTCCCAGAAAACAGACCTCGTCTTCCATACCTTCAGTAGTGGCTCCGGCGCCTTTTTCATCGTCTTTCCCGGCGCGGGGCACTGTTCCCAGTTTTTCAACAGCTCATCGATTTCGGCGCCGCTCCGCTTACGTGGAGGTCCTCGATGCTCAGCCTCACCATTGAATAGATCTCCACGGTTTCTCCACGGGTCGTCCTTCTCGAGCCATCTTCGATGCTCCATGTACACGATTTTCCTAGACCCGCCATCTTTCCTTGACGTTAGCTGCTGAGACGTCGTATCATCCATGCACCGCGTGCATCCGCAATATCCATGGCACACCTGTCCTGCGACATATCCGTAACCGAGATAGTCGTGCACCGTCGTGATCAACGCGGCTCTCATATAGAAATACTCGCCTTTGCTGGCGTCCCATGTCTTGGCCGGTGTTTTCCATAACGTGTCTAACTCCTCTTGAAGTAGCCCCAGATACAGATTAATATTATTTTTCGGTTGTTTCGGCCCTTGAATCAGCATGCTCATGTGTATGTACTTCGACTTCATGCACAACCAGGGGGGAGGTTGTACATCCATACAAACACGGGCCATATGCTATGGTTGGTGTTCTGGTTGCCAAACGGATTCATGCCATCGGTACACGCGCCGAGCACGATGTTCCTTGCATCACATGCGAAATACCGATATTCGCCGTTGAACGCTCTCCACTGGCTTCCATCCACGACGTGTCTCAGCTTCGGATCATCTCCATCGTCGGGCTTCTTCCTCTCCGCGTGCCAGCGCATGAGCTTTGCTTCCTTGGGATCTACGAAATACCGCTGGAGACGGGGAGTGATCGGTAAGTACCATACAACTTTCTGGGGAGATTTCTTCCCGGCCTTCTTGTATCGAGAAGCATTGCACACCGGACAGCTTGTTTTTTCCGCGTGCTCCTTCCGATAAATTATGCAATCGTTGATGCATGCATGGTATCTAACGTGCGGCAGATCAAGAGGGCACACGATCTTCTTGGCCTCATCCACACTAGTAGGACATAGATTCCCCGCGGGAAGAACATCCTTTAGGTACTTGAGAAGCTCATCGAGGCTAGTGTCGGTCCATTTATTTTTAGCCTTCGTCTTCAGGAGTTCGAGCGTGAAACTCAAGCGGGTCACCTCGGGATTGCAACCATGATACAATGGAGTGTTCGAGTCTACCACCAGTTGCTGCAGCTTGGCCTCCTCTCTAGAAGCAGCTCTCTCAGTACTCGTCTCCTTGCGAAGCAGTGCTTGAACATGAGGGTCCCGCACGATTGAACTTAGTACCGACGAATTCTGCGGCGTGGAGTCCACGTTTTCTCCGCCGCCATGTCCGGCCTCATGTCCGGCCCCTTCTCCGCCACCATGTCCGGCCCCTTCTCCGCCGCCATGTCTGGCCTCTTCCCCGCCACCATGTCCGGCCCCTTCTCCGCCGCCATTATCGATCATCTCTTCGTCTTGCCCCGTGTCGTCATTGCCTGCCCCGTTGGCGTCCTCAACATCATCATCCTCATCTTCAATTATCCACCGAGTATAGCCATCCATGAAACCAGTCATGAGCAGGTGCGCCATCACACGACCATCGTCATAGGGGTCGAGCCAAGCTCGTCCTTTGCATCTTCGACACGGACATAAAACCTCTGTCAGGTTATTTTCTTTCATGTCCTGCACCGCCGACCGCAACCACCTGTCCACCACCGTTCCACTGACCATCATGAACGCCTGCACGGTAATAATAAACAAATTGATTATAAAAATGCATGCATGTATCAAAGTCATACAAAAATTCGGCATGACCTTCCCTAAAAATAGGACATATAGAGTTTGCCCGGAATTCGCCGAAACAGAAATAAATCGACATTTCGGCAAAACATAGGCAACTCACAAGCACAATTCGGCGGCAACTTATGCCACACACACAATTTCCATCATATCGCTCTTCTTGATAAGGCTATAGATCTAGTTAGGGAGGTACATAGGTCACTTCACTAAATGCTAGCTAGATCTACCTAGCTAGCTAGTTTGGGAGGAGACAAGTTCAACTAGTGGAGGGGGAAGGAAAAAGAGAAAGGAGATGTATTAATGGAGGTTGGTGTAGTTAGCTAGGAGTAATAAAGAGAGAGAAAGATAGGTAGAAGGAGAGTAATGGGGGGGAGAAGTAGTGAGGAAGAAGCAAAGTGAGGGAGAGAGGAGGTGGGAGCTAGGGGAAAGTGAGGAAGAGAGGAGGGGAGGGAGGAGGGGAAGGAAAAAGGTGGTATGGCTGCGGCTTAGCAGTAGCGCTGGGAGAAAAAGGCGCTGCTGCTAATAAGATAGCAGTAGCGCTCCTCTGTCACACGCGCTACTGCTAAACGGGGCCTGCCATATGGCCAGTTTCAAAATTAGCAGTAGCGACATGAAAAAAACACGCGCTACTACTATTACATTAGCAGTAGCGCGGTTTTCGTGGGCACGCTACTGCTAAACCTAGCGTGGCGGGAACGGTCGGTCAATTTTAGTAGCAGCGCGGTTCTACCGAGCCGCGCTACTGCTAAGTTGGTAGCAGCAGCGCCTGTCTGCAGACCGCGCTACTGCTAATTAGCAGTAGCGCCCCTTTTTGTCCCGCGCTGCTGCTAAGATTCTGTGTATAAGGTTTTCCCTAGTAGTGTCCTCTAGTTTCCATAACTTCCCAGACCACCGTTGTTCTTTCTTTCATCCTTGTTAGTCTTCTTTCCCTTCAAATTAGAACTGGATGAGCTGTTTGCTTTCACCGGCTTTGCTGTCAGTGCCTATAACTGTGAGATTGCCGCAGTCCACCACCTCTTGCTCAGCTGTGACCATGGCCCCTGAGATAGTGTGATCCTGTGTCTAGGAGGTTTGGTGACATTGTGACTGATGTGGAGCGTGACCGCATGGATATATCTGTCTGTACTGAGCTTGCGCTAGAATTCCAGCCAGTGTCTCTGCACAGAGCCTGAGATGGAGCTCTGGTTAATTAGTGTTCGCCAATACAGCTGCATGCATGGTCTGTGTCTCCGTACATACTTCAGCTAGGGCCTTGCAGTCGCGGGTACCTTCAAGACCGTACCACCCAAGGTCATCATCTTAACTTGGGTGCACCACCTGCTTGATAAAATTAAAATGCCTGAATGCTATGCCTTTTGATTTTTGTTGAACGGGTTAAATAGTCATTTTCATGGGTGAACTCCGTTGACTCTTCTTGGAGTAGCAACTGGCAAATAGGTCCCATTTCCCATCTTTGCAGTGGCAAATATACAGTCAGCTCAAATCTAGAGGCAAACATGCAAATCAGTAACTCTAGCAGAAAGTGTGCAGTCCTGGTGGATTAACTTACGCAGCTCATGTGCAGTAACCTAATGCTCCACATTATTCCATTTTTGCAGAGACTTGGTGTCCGTCCTGATTTGGCGTCATATAACATACTCCCTCTGTAAACTAATATAAGAGTGTTTAGATCACTATTTTAGTTATCTAAATGCTCTTATATTAGTTTACAGAGGAAGTACTTCTGAAAACATGTTGCAATGCTAGAGAGTTCAACGCGCACAAGAAATTTATGAGGAAATGAAGAAAAAGGAACACGATGGGATTTTAAAGTTAGACGTTTTTACATACAGTACGATGATGAAGGTATGAGGCTTCTGTTGTTATTGTCTTATTAGTCCATATGGGTTTCCTTTTTATGCCCCCTTAATTCTTCTTCTCTTTGAATTTCAGGTGTTTGCAGAGACAAAAATGTGGAAGATGGCTTCCAACATCAAAGATGACATGCGGGCAGTTGGTGCTCGTCTTAACCTAGTCACATGGTCATCATTAATCAACGCTTATGCAAATTCTGGTTTGGTTGATAGTACTTTGTACCTCGCCTACTCGCATTTGCTAAGGCAGGGAGCTAATTAGCTGCATTTGTAAACGGTCACCATATTTAATTTGTCTTTCTTCAGACAATGTACTATCACCTCCCAATCTGCATGCATATCAAAGATAACTTTTTCAAAACAATGTCATAGGTGTACTTGCCAGTTTAACTATTTTGAATTGTCATTTTTATTATTAGTGATTGCCAAAAATGATTTGTTGTCCATTTGCTAGTCATTACTATGCACTTTTTGTCATATTTTACAGGTGATTGCTAGTAATGATTTGTTGTGCTTGCCAGTTTTAAATATGATGAGTTGTCAATATTTTTACATGTAATTGCCAAAAAGGATTTTTGTGTGCTTGCGATTTAATTAACTCAAGGTGTCATATTTTACATGCAATTGCAAAAATATGGCAATTAAGTTATTTTTTGTTAGGCAAGTAAGTGTTTACAAATATGACAATTAAATGCAACAACGTGGCAAGTACGGACGGAAAAAAGTTGTCAAAACATATTAACATGGGATCTAGTTTCGAAGACCTCCTCACAACAAAGTCAATGGTGAAAACAGAACATCTATCAAATTAACCGGTTTAGAGATAAAACTTTTTGAATTGCAAACATGAGAGAAAATCATGGTGACATCATTGCATGCATACATGCATGAGAGAGAGGGGGAGGGGGGGTTGCTGCGGCATGACACGCTTTTCGAAGTAACGCGACCGGAGAGAAGGCACTAATGTTGCATGCACACTAATTTAGCATTAGATGGGTGATTAGTTGGGCCGCCGCACGGCAAGGCGCAGGTGCGGCGCCGCTACCTAGTGGGGTCCTTAGATTTTGAACTATTTATCAGTGCAGCCAATCAGCAGTCTTCAGTTTTTCTGCAATTCAGATGGCGAATAGTCCCTCCTACATCTACGATCACAGTGCAAACATTTCTGATACAGATCATTTGCTCTCATTGCACCAGCACGAGATAAACAATCCTTTATTTCCGCAGACTCCTCTGATAGCGGAAGACCCTCTGCTATGTCGAATGCAGTCTTGCGCTCCCTATTCAGCGCATTCACGTTCATGTCCGGAAGAAGCAGAAGCTCATTTACAATCTGCAACAGAGGCCAGTTTGTGAGACACAAGAAGAAAAATATTTCGTTTGCACACAAGATTTAACATGGCAGAAGAATACCTCTGATCTTTTCTTCCTGGTGGCAACATGCAAAGCTAAGTTGCCATTTTTGTCAGGCAGCATAACTATGGCTGGATCAGCATTCACAAGTGCTCTAACAACCGCAGCGCTTGTTCCTTTAACCGCCATATGCAAAGCGGTCTGTCCTTTCTTATCAGTCCTCCCAGCAAGCTGAGCTTCACAGACTAACAAAGACTTAACTATTTCAACATGCCCCTGACGGGCAGCAAAATGCAACGCATTCTTTCCGTTCTCGCGCCTGGAGTAGGAGGCCGAACTGGTCGGCGGCCTCCTCCGTTCCTCATAGGGGCCAAGGTTGGTGTTGAAGTTGAAGTTAGCAACACCCTTGCGGATGGTGGCCAGCTCATCGTTGGCGAACCCGGGGTTCTGCACGCAGAACAGGAAGGAACATTTTAATGAAAGATTCATTAAAATATTTCATGCAATCACGACACCTGAATATGCAAATCTGAAACATCATGATTTTTTAATGAATGAAGTACGTTGATGGTGAAACTTAATATGCTTTGTTGATAAAAATTCTAAAACTACTATGTGGCGAAACATGGATGTACGCATAAAGCAATTATCTTAAAGGGACTCCTGGCCCCTGTTCCTCGAGCACCAAATCTCATACTTTAGCAGCTCAAATGGTTCCAAGGATTCAAGTGGTATCTGTAGCAACTCAGAATCAAAGAACATACCTGGACACTTGTCATTTCATGAAGCCTATCAATTATATTACGTGCACTAGCCGGTCTCTTTTTTGGACTGAAGTGTATGCACTCTAAAGCTATCTCGTAGCATACTCGTATTTGTTCGCACAGTGTGTCTTGTCGTGATCTCTCCAACCTATCATTCCAACTCACAAGTACCTAAGAATTATAGTAATGAGTTATGGTCTACAAAATGGATCATCAACATCTTTCTATAGAGGAAATTTAATATGTATACCATATACCTACCACAAACATCCAAGCATCAAACTAACAACAAAAATGCTCTAAAAAGTAAACTATCTCCCAATAGATTCAAGGGATATCTATCACCATGTATATTGCACAATTAGAAATGAAGCATCAAACTAATAAAGAAAACCCTCTAAAAAGTAAGCTTTTTTGCCCGGTTTCTAAAAAGTAATGTGAAGTGCTGCTTCTTTTGCACCCAAATTGTGGTGTGCTTCCAGAAATAATATTAGATAACATCTCAAAGTAAAATGTAATGAAAACGTGCGAAATAAAAGCACGACAATTATTTTGAAGACGGCCCTTCTTAGCTGTGAAAAAATGAGCTTTTTTATCTTTATAGCAATGGTATATATTGTTCTTACATCCCCAATATCTTGATAACCCTTCTGGCCTGTCAGTATTTCCATGATAATAACACCAAGACTATACAAGTCAGCACTGCGTGCGATTACGCCCCCGTTGAGAAGTTCTGGTGCCAAATATCCTCTGTATAAAAATATAAATTGTAGGATCAGTTAATATACAAAAGAGAGTGTAATTTTAAATCACAGAGCACAAAATACAAAGTTTTCAAGACAGTTTAGCTATCTTACAATGTTCCGAATATAGTTTTGGTAATATGTCAGCTTTGGTTTTCGTCGAAGCATCTTGACAGTCCAAAATCAGTAATTTTCGGTACCATGTTATTTCCGAGCAGTATATTGGCGGGTTTCAGATCCAAGTGAATAACATTATTCTCATGAAGGTATTGTAGACCTTCACAAATCCCTTTGATTATTCTATAGCAGGTTCCCCACTCACGGTGTGCATCTATAAAGGGGAGAAGGGAGACAGTGTTTTATAATTTGAGATACTTGATGTCATAACTTTTGAATAGTAGAATTTATAGCGTAGGAACTAAAAATATGGAAAGAGAACAGTTACAGGCTGCATGGTCGTACCGATGATGTACTTATCAAGACTTCCCTGTGGTATATACTCGAAGCAAAGCAACCTTTGGTGGACATCCGCCATGACAAGTTTATTGCCATATGTTGTTTCCATAGTTCCTTGTCTGTTAGCACAATATCCCAGAAATCTTACTACATTTTTGTGTTTTACCCGCATCAAGCATTCAACCTCTCTGTGAAATTCCATTTCATCCATAAAAGCGTTGGACATCCTCTTCACAGCGACCGCCCTATTGCCAAGTATTCCCTATCATGCAGCACAGTCACAGGTGTTGCCTTCAGTTTGATACAAGTTTTGAAATCATGGTTCAGTGCACGATTAAGATTGGGATGCGTAGCTACCTTATAAACCACTGCAAATCCGCCTCTTCCAATCTCATGGGCATGAGAGAAATCTCGGGTGATGTCCTCCAAAAGAGATAATGGCAGGGCCCTGGGATCGGCGGTTTCGTCGACTAACATCTGCTCCAGGTCACTTCGTGCAGTAGTAGATTTCCGTTCCGCCATTGGTAGTTAGTACTATGTGATTAACCTGGTCAACCTAGCTCCTTTCTGAAAGGGAAAAAAAATGTGATTAACCTGGAAATTAACAAGAGCAAACTCATCATAATCCTAGCTAGTTACTCAGGTAGCTGATGAAGTAGTATATCTGGATATATGTGGCAGTAGAGAAGTGACAAACTAATGCAAATAGAAAGCAGTAATTTTGATTTGACCCACCCACCTTGCTGTGCTGTGCTGCAAGGACTGGCCTCCGCTTGACAGCAAAGCAAATTGGTGGTAAAAAGTTGGTCTGGCAGACGATTGAGTGATGAACCCGCAGAGGTCTGGCATGCAGATCCGCAGCCAGCAGCTTGTGAAATTGGAGACAGCGAAGGCGATGGAGCTTCAGATTTACTACCTGCCTACCTGGTGAAAGGGGAGAAGGGGTATCAGCTGGTCAACGGGACTCGATAGAATAGATCCCCGAGCCGATACCCCCGATTGATTCAAGGAACGCAACGCAGATCGAGAGGGAGAGGACATCCACTCCGGATCCGGAGGCTGGTTGGCGGCTGGAGACCAACGGCCTGGCTGGTGGAGGCGCCTCGTGCCTGGTTGGTGGTGGTGATGGCTGGTGAGAAAAAAATACTCAGATCGGGAGCCAAATAAATCTAGAAATCTCAAGATTTGGGAAAGCTTGGCTGAAGGTTGCAGGGCGACGGTGGGAATGGCGGCGTGGCGGCGGCCGGCGGGGAGAGGAGAGCTGCTGCTGCTGCAAGCTGGGGAAGAAGGGAGTGGAGTGGTACTGCTACTGCAGACAGTGCAATCTCGCGAGCTGAAGAAAAAGAGAGAGAGAGACGAGGAGCAGGAGCAGTACGAAAGGCTCTAACTTAATGTATTATTGGAGTGGAAAACCTACAAGTTGAACTGCATTATTGGAGTGGAAAACCCACTCATTAGTGAGATTTTTCATATTACTTTTTTTATCATGCAAGAAAAAAAAGATTTTTTTTCTTCCTTTCTTCCATCCATCTCTCCCCTCCGGCAAGGCCGCCGCCCTAATCCCAAACCTCGAGGCAGCGCTTTGCCAGCAAGGCCGCCGCCCTAATCCCAAACCTCGAGGCAGCGCTTTGCCAGCAAGGCCACCGCCCTAATCCCAAACCTCGAGGCAGCGCTTTGCCAGCAAGGCCGCCGCCCTCAACCCGGGCTCTAACGTCTACATCGTCAACGCCCATAGACCATGCCGCCGGGTTGAGGACGAGCACAAGCTTTGAGTTGATGGAGTCGGCGAAGCGTCGAGGGAGGAGGTGCGCGTGGGGAACGACACAGTATGTCCATCTGTTTGGAGGAGGTGCGCATGACGGCTCAGAAGATGGGGAGGGTCATGATTTTTTTTTTGATATATGTGAGCATTTTTGAAATTCTTGAATATGTGTTTCAGTAAATGATAACATTTTTATATTAAATATAAGCAGATTTTCTCAAAAAATATGTGAACTTTATTTAGAAATTTGTTTAATCTTTTTTGATGATTTTATTTTTTTAAAGTCGGGGAATATTTAAAACGAAAAACAATCACCATTTTATAGTTTTCCTGAACAGTAATTAAATTTTTAAAGACATTTTTTAAGTGGAAACTTTTATTATTATTATTATTATTACCTTTTAAAATTCTTGAATATTTTTCAAGTTTGAGACTTTTTTCTATGTATGAAGATTTTTTTAATTTAAGTGACATTTTTAATATTCGTGAACAATCTTCGAATATTTGTGATCATTGTTTGAAACTCATGAATGTTTTTCGAACATGAGGAAGCTTTATAATAAAAATAAGAACAATTTTATGAAATTGTGTGAACATTAATTTTCAATTATTCAGTTTTCAAAACATTTATGGAATAATTTTATAAAATAGGCTAAAGGTACCAAAAATCAGCAATTTTATAAATTTCATGAGCATTTTTAATTGTTTGTGAACAGCTTTAGTTTTTACCCTTTTGAAGAGTTGGTCAACACTTTTACCATATTTTTTTAATAAAGTTCAGATAAAACCAAAGAAAAGAGAAAGCCGACATCTGGCCACACCACCTGCAGCAGTGGGCACGAAGCCCATGTACTATCGATAGAGTTCAGTTTAGGCAGGCCCGACAGTTAAACCCAGCGAGCCGGCCCACAGTTGCAACTATACAACGGGCGAGGGAAACCCTACCGAGGTATACAGCAGCGCCCGGCAACCCCACCCCACCCCACCTCGGCCGCTGCTCGTGATTATCCTCTGAAGGTATGCCGTATAATATGATTGAGTCTCGACATGCTTAATTATTTCCAGTGCACCTTTTTGTGTGAAGTTGATTAATTATTCAACTGTGCAAACATACAGAGTCATCGACACTAATTTTGCAGGACTTGAAAAATTAGAAACAACTGGCTAACACAAATTTTGAGCTAGCTCCAGGATTGCGGTCAGCGGGAATTAGTGCATGATTGTGCCAAAGGAAAAGTGACGCCTGGTATCACTCATGAATTTTCTACATCGACCAAAAAGGTCACGCGAGTGGTTTGGCTATGAAGATAAGCCGGCTGCCCAACGCCATACAAGTAGATCTTCCTAATTTATAATTATGAGATGACAACATTAATTAAGTTGAAAGAAAAGTTTGATCCATGTGCTTTCGAAGTTTCGACCCAAGGAAGTCAGCGGCGCGGGAAACTTTTGTGCCACAGGTCGACTATCTTCATCAACATTCAAGACTGGAGTGGGTTTTTCGACTTCAAAAGCAGCCACGCGACTAGAGGCCGGCTGCGTGCAGGTGCTGTTAGGCGAAGCTTCAAAGAACCAGTTTCAACCTCAGCAAGGTAAAGACAACACGCTATTCGGTGTTGGTCGAGATGCAGCCAAGCTTAAAAACTAGTTCACGGGGTACTAATGATGTTACGACCCAGGGTCACTTTGATGGTTGCGGGCCTGGTGGGCCGGCCCAAGACCCATAGGTCGGTTCTGCCCTGAGCCATTAGGACAATCCATGGCATTCTACGAGAAGATTCCGGAGGACCTGTTGTACAGGACAAGGATACCGAAATCACGAAGGACTCCTCCTCCACCGACGTAGTCTACTAGGTTGTGTAACCCTAGGACCCCCGCTATGCTATATAAGTAGGGGGTCCGGGCTAGTCGATAGATCATCATATAATACCTTGGTTTATAGCTATACTTTGTATACCTCAATCGAATATACACGAGCAGGAGTAGGGTATTACCTCTTCTCAAGGGCAGTAAACTCTGTGCCGGTTTCCCCTTTCGACCTAACTCGCTACGCCGGGATACCCTACTGTGGTATCTGCCGGATTTAGCTCCGATAATGTCCACCATAGATACTTCCTGGAATTTTTTCATGACTTTGTCCAGTGCTTCATGAAAAAAAAACCTGGCGTTCTGTTTCATCAAGTGATCTCCCACGAGTTTGAGATAATCTCATGGAAGTTATGATCTTCTTCCCACATGACCTCATATCTTCGGCATCTATTCACTAGACGTTTGAGAATATTTTTGCCATGCATGAATATTCACTGACATTTCTTAAATATATTTGAACATTTTTTAAACTCATGAATATCTTTTTCCATAGAATGAGAACATTTCTATAATAAAAATAAGCACATTTTTCCAAAGAAAATTGTGAACATTATTTTGAAATTCATGATTTTTTTCAATCTTTGTGAATACTTTTTAATAGTTGGTGAACATTTCATGATAGTTTTTTAAATTTCGGTACTCTTTTTGAAAGTCAGTGAACAATTATAGAACCAAAAAATATATTTTATAAAGTTTGGAGAAAAAACAAAGAAAAAGCGAAAACCGAAATTTGGCCATACTCCACCTGCAGAAGTGGCCACGGAGGCCATGTATTATAGATTTGGACTAGTTTCGCTGTATTTTCTTGATTGGTAGCTGTCGAGTAGCATTACTGATCATGTAGATCGGCCATGTATATGTATGTTGAATGGTAAAGGCTGTGCCTCCTTCTCCCTCGTCCGATGTTTCCGCTCCGAAATTTCGTCAGGGAAGACCGGAAGATCGATCAGTGCATAGGCCGGTTAATTTTCTATCGATCAGTACAAGGAAAACTCAAGACTAGTAGGTATCACTTCGGAAATTTCTACATGCATCGACCTGAATTTTTTTCTTTTTTTTTTGCGGGCATGGACCTGAAAGGTTGTGCAAGTGGCTCTGAAGATAAGCCACCCCGGCCCCGGCCACCCCTGCCGGCTACGCCCCTGCAGCTGGGACGCAGCCCAAGGCGACGACCGAGGAGCAGAAGATGATGGAGGAGGTGAACAACGCCTTCAAGGCGGCCGTGGAGGCCGCGGCCAAGGTCCCTGGGCCGGACAAGTACAAGAAGTTCGAAGACACCTTCACCCCGGACGCCGACAGGGCTCTGGCGGGGGTCTTCAGCGCCGGGAACGCCGGCAAGATCAACGCCTCCAGCTCCGTCTCCAGTTTCACTGCCAAGATCGGCTTCGCCCACAAGCTCGCCTACGAGTCCGCCGAGGGCGCCACCCCCGAGGCCAAGTACGACGCCTTCATCGCCATCCTCAGCGAGTCGCTCCGCATCATCGCCGGCACCCTCGAGGTCCACGGCGTCAAGCCCGCCACCGAGGAGGTCAAGGGCCCCATCCCCGCCGGCGAGATGAGGGCCGTCGACCAGATCGACACCGCCTTCAGGATCGCCGCCACCGCCGCCGACGCCGCCCCCATCAACGACAAGTTCACCGTCTTCGAGTCCGCCTTCGACAAGGCCATCAAGGAGACCACCGGCGGCGCCTACGCGGGCTACAAGTTCGTCCCCGCCCTCGAGTCCGGCATCAAGAAGGCCTACGCCGCCACCGTTGCCGAGGCGCCCCAGGTCAAGTTCATGGTCTTTCAGGCCGCCATCACCAGGACCATCGCCGCCATGGCCGTCGCCGCCAAGGGCGCCGCCGGTGCCGCCAACGCCGTCGCCGCTAGCGCAACAACCGCCGCTGGCGCAGCAACCGCCACCGCCACCGCTGCCGCAGCAACCGCCGCTCCCGTCGCCGCTGCCGCAGCAAGCGCCATTCCCAAACCCGACGCCGCCGCTGCCGGTGGCTACAAAGCTCCCGCCGCCGCCGCCGCAGCAGCAACCGCCACTCCCACTCCCGCCGCCGCTGCCGGTGGCTACAAAGTCTGATCTCACCGTACCTACTACTGCACGTATGCATGCGTGCGTACGTACGTGAGTGTGGCGGCCCGCGATTTTGATC
Organism: Elymus sibiricus; assembly: GCA_039707655.1. Taxonomy (NCBI): domain Eukaryota; kingdom Viridiplantae; phylum Streptophyta; class Magnoliopsida; order Poales; family Poaceae; genus Elymus; species Elymus sibiricus. The sequence goes on along the minus strand of CM077670.1, from coordinate 753,093 downwards.
GATATAATCATCAATTCTTGCATTGCATTGGTTTTCTTTCGTTTCATTTCATGCACCCGCAAGCGCCATGCGTGCATGCGTGCATGGCTTATTTTATTCCGTCTGTAAAACTTTCTTTATATATAATATATACGGGCGGAACATCCAATTCCTTATTTTATTCCGTTTATATATGTACACGCATGGTGCTATTTATTCAGTTTTGATGATCATAAAGTTTATTTTAATCACAGTTTAAAGAATCACATAATACTAACTTTTTTTTAACACAGTACAGCGGACGCTCATAATGTTTATTTTTATTCTTTTATATACTAAAAAAATCAATAGTAGTAGAAACACAGAATCGATAACGGCCGAACGACCCATGTTTTGCTCGTCCCGTCTGAACACGTTGGTTGCCATTGGATTGCTAGCACGAATCTTGGCGCAGATGGAGTGCCACGTGTGCAGTGCCGCGCATTCGGGATAACCGCTACTCACCATGAACCCCCCTGCAGTTACTGCACGCTCCCACTTTCCCCACTTCTCTTCGCCGTCTCCGTGCAGTTCTTCTCCCGCACCGCATTCTCCGCCCTCTCCCTTGCATTTCTTCCCCTATTCATATCGCGCGGCGCTGTAGTTGCGTCTCCATCGCGCTCGTCTCCGCAGCTGTTGAGGTGCTGGGTGTGGCCGAGTTCTGCCGGCGGTGGCCTTATCTGCTTCAAGGTCGTCGGCTCCGGCAGTTCGTCGCAGCGCGTGTAGCAGGCAGGAGGTGTCTGCTACTTTGTAGTTGCGTTAAGTTTTTCCTTTGAAAAGGAAAGGTTTGAAGCAATAGTAGCAATAAGTATTTCCCTTAGTGAGATCCAAGGTTTATCGAACCAGTAGGAGCAACAAGCAAGACCACGTCATCAGCCACTGCAAACAAGAAATACAAACTTGCACCTAACGCGAATCAAGAGGGTTGTCAATCCCCTTGGCTCGCCACAAGCACGATTAAAACTGATAAAGGGTGAAAGGTAAAAAATAACTAAGCTAGAAATACTAAAGTAAAAGTAAATTGCGGCAAAGGAAATAAAGGTTTTAGAAAATATCATAAAGGTAGACCCGGGGGCCATAGGTTTCACTAGAGGCTTCTCTCTCGAAGAAACTGACAGCATACAGTGGGTGAACAAATTACTGTTGGACAATTGACAGAAAAGCGAATAATTGTGATTTCATTCATGGCAATGATCATGTATATATGCATTACGTCCGAGACAAGTAGACCGAAATGATTCTGCATCTACTACTATTACTCCACCAATCGACCGCTATCCAGCATGCATGTATGGTATTAAGTTCATGACAAGCAGAGTAAGGCCTTAAGCAAGATGACATGATGTAGACAAAGAAAACTCAATCAATATGAATTAACCCCATCGTTTGACCCTTAATGGCAGCAATACAAATACATGCCTCGCTATCCCCTCTGTCACTGGGTGAGGACACCGCAAGATTAAACCCATTACAAAGCACCTCTCCCATTCCAAGACAAATCTACATAGTTGGCCAAACTATACGGAATCATCGGAGAGAAATACAGAGCTATAATAATCATGCATAATCAAGTATTTAGATTTGACTCAATTATTTTTAATAAACAATCTCATAAACTCACAATTCATCGGATCGCAACAAACACACCGCAAAAAAATATTACATCGAATAGATCAGATTGATCTCCGAAGAGAACATGGCATTGAAGATCAAATTGAGAGAGGAAGCCATCTAGCTACTGCTTATGGACCCGTAGGTCTGTGGTAGACTACTCACGCATCATCGGGAGGGCAGCAAGGTTGATGTAGAGGCACTCCAGAGTCGATCCCCTTCCGGTAGGGTGCCGAAAAAAGGCTTCAGATGGGATCGCGGAAGAACAGAGGCTTGCGGCGGCGAAAAAGTTTCTTCGGGTTTGCTTCTGTAGGTTTTGGGGTATATGTGAATATATAGAAGTGGAAGAAGGGCGACCGGAGCCACGAGGGGGCCACAAGCCCTGTGCTCCCTGGGCCTCTTCTGGCCCATATAGGTTCCCCGTCAATTTTGATGGCATTTGGAGAATATTTTCTATGGAGAAAAAAAATGCAAAAATCAGAAGCTGGAAAACATGCAAAAATCAGAAGCTGGCATTGGGCGCTGAGTTAGTAGGTTAGTCCCAGAAAATGATAAGTAATTGTATCAAAAGTATCTAAGATTGGTACTATAGTAGCATGAAACTATCAAAAATTATGGATATGTTGGAGACGTATCAGCATCCCCAAGTTTAATTTATGCTCGTCCTCGAGTAGGTAAATGATAAAAACAAAATTTTTGATGTTGAATACTACCTAACATGTTTATCAATGTAATCACTTTCACGGTATAAATGTTGAGAAGTAATGAAGTAATCAATATCAGCACAATAACATTTATGAATACAAGAACATAATCAAGATCATTCAAAATATACGATGCTCAAATAATGTTATCCCTGCTCATTGTTTATGTTAAAGCATGGCACAACTCCGTCGTCACCACATAGATATAAATCATGAGCACCAATGGTGTCAAACCAGGCAATTGCATTGTACTTCTAAAATGTTTCACCATTTTAAACTTTACTCAACACATGAGCGTAAGTCATGGACATTAGCACTTAATGGCAAAGAAGGTGGTGGTAGGTGTATATGAGTCAAAAAGAAAGAAAGGCTCGCATCAACTCGGCGAAGCGATGGTTATGGAGAAGACCATCAATCGATATCAATGCGAGGAGTAGGGATTTCCATGCAACGGATGCACTACAGCTACAAGTGTATGAAAGCTCAATATGAAACTAAGTGGGTGTGCATCCAACTTGCTTTCTTATGAAGACCTAGGGCATTTGAGAAAGCCCATCATTGGAATATACAAGCCAAGTTCTATAATAAAAATTCCCACTAGTATATGAAAATGTTATCTCAGGAGACTCTCGATATGAAGATCCACTATCTTTGCCACTGCAAAGACTAGTAAGGAAAAGAGAATACTCAGCTGGTTGTGGTACCTCTACGGAACCCCAACGTCAAATTTTGCATGCATCACAAAACTCCTCTAGAAACATGGTATAAGATTTTTCATAGAGACTAAATGAAACTCTAAACGTGTGCGGGTGGTACATAAAAGTCCGAGTGAAAATACGAGTAAGGTTGTAGAACTGTTGTAGCTTATCTGCGACAAAGGCGGAGAGGCCGGCATTGTGAATAAATTGGTCAAATTCTTCCTTAATGCCTATCTCCATCATGAACTCATTGCACGGCCACCGACATGATTCCATGTCGGCCTCTCGAACTGAACGACCTCTTGGTCCCTCAAATGATAGGCGTGCTGAGCTTTCGCCTAGGAAGGTTGCAGAGGACTTCCGCCTCGAAGAACTTCTCCTAAAGAAGCTCATGTCCGCGTACAATTTCCTGAAATTTTTGGGACACCAATATGCATCAACAAAACTTAACAAGATTGATAGAAACTACTCATATGGATGTCTAGAGGCTATAGCAAGCATTCAAACTACTTAGAACTCAAAGAATCCAACATGCAAGCTCATTTGCTGTAGCACAAAGAGCAACTAACTATGCAAAATATAAACCACTAGAACAAAAACTAATTAGAGGAATGGGGGAGTCACATAGCAAGGAGCAATTCCCCGAAATAGTTTCGGAAATGGAGCGCCGAGCAAAGGGATCAAAAAATCGTGTGTGGGAGTAAGAACACGGGGTGACAGCTGCTGGGGATTTTTTTCTGGAGGAGGAAGAAGTGGGTGCGAAGGGATAAGTGAGAGGGGCCCCGTGGGACGCACAAGCCACCAGGGCACGCCCGGGGCCTGGAGCGCGCCCTGGTGTCTTGTGGACACCTGGGGCACCCCCCTCGGGTGATTCCAGTGCCAATTTTTTTTTAAATATTCCACAAAAATTTGTGTTAAAATTCTATTGCATTCTAAGCACTTTTATTTCTGGACACTTTTTTATTGCACAGATAAATCAGAAAATAGGATAATCATGGCATTTTATTTTATTCAAAAAACAGAAAATGAAAAGTAGGTATAGAAAGTTGTGCCTACTAAATTCATCGAGAACATGCCTCTCAAAAGAATCCATCAATAAGGTTGATCAAGTCTTATTAACGAACCTCTTCCGCGTGACATGAAACCGAAGAATTTTTGTAAAACACTAAGTTACCTCAACGGGGATATGCACACCCCCGACAATAAGAATATCATATTTCTTCTTGACATTAGGAATAGAGAGTTGAAAACTTCCAATAGTAATTGTCAGAGATTTTTCAATAATATTGATGTTGGAGAACGAAGCATGAATTTCAAAAAAAATTCCTACGCTCACGCAAGATCTATCCATGGAGATGCATTGCTACGAGAGGGAAGAGTGTGTCTATGTACCCTCGTAGACCATAAGCGGAAGTGTTTATTCAACGCGGTTGATGTAGTCAAACTTCTTCGTGCTACAACCGATCGAGTACCGAACGTACGGCACCTCCGCGTTCTGCACACGTTCAGCTCGGTGTCGACCTCGCCGTCTTGATCCAACAAGCATAGCGTGGTGGTGATGAGTTCCAGCAGCACGACGGCGTGATGACGGTGATGGTGAAGTGATCTCAGCAGGGCTTGGCCTAAGCACCGTGAGAATATGACAGAGGGAGTAAACACTGGAGGGGGCGCCGCACACGGCTAAGCAATTGTCGTCGTGGTGTGTGGCGCTCCCCCTGTATATATATATAGGTGGGGGGAGGAGGGAGCAGCCAAGGGGGGGGTGCCCCAAGTAGGACGAATCCTACTTGGGGTTCCTCCCCAATTCGCCCCCCTTCCTTAAATAAGTCCGGGAGGAAGGAAGGGGGAGGAGGCGCCCCCCTTTCCTTTCTCTCACGAGGAGGGGAAGGCAGGAGGGGCCACCCCTCCCCTTTCCTTCCCCTAGGGCTGGCCGGCCAGGGAGGGGGGCGCACCAGCCCCCTAGTGGGCTGGTCTGTCCCCCCTTTTGGCCCATTAAGCCCATACACTTCTCGGGGGTGTCCGGAACCCCTTCTGGTGCCCCGATGACTACCCGGTGCATTCCGAAACTCTTCCGGTGTCCGAATACCATCGTCCTATATATCAATCTTTATCTCCGGACCATTCCAGAGCTCCTCGTCATGTCCATGATCTCATCCGGGACTCCAAACAACATTCAGTCACCAATTCACATAACTCATATAACACCCAATTGACATCGAACGTTAAGCGTGCGGACCCTACGGGTTCAGGAATGATGTAGACATGACCGAGATGACTCTCCAGTCAATAACCAATAGCGGAACCTAGATGCCCCTATTGGTTCCTACATATTCCACAAAGATCTTTATCAGTCAAACCTTTATGACAACATACGTAGTTCCCTTTGTCCGGCGGTATGTTACTTGCCCGAGATTCGATCGTCGGTATCTCCATACCTAGTTCAATCTTGTTACCGGCAAGTCTCTTTACTCGTTCTGTAATACGTCATCTTGTAACTAACTATTTAGTCACATTGCTTGCAAGGCTTCTATGATGCTGTATTACCGAGAGGGCCCAGAGATACCTTTCTGATAGACGGAATGACAAATCCCAATCTTGATCCATGCCAACCCAACAAACACTTTCGGAGATACCTATAGTGCACCTTTATGATCACCCAATTATGTTGTGACGTTTGATACACCCAAAGTATTCCTACGGTAACCAGGAGTTGCATGATCTCATGGTCAGAGGAACATGTATTTGACATAGTGAAAGCAGTAGCAATAAACTGAACGATCATATGCTATGCTAACGGTTGGGTCATGTCCATCACATCATTCTCCTAATGATGTGATCCCGTTATCAAATGACAACTCATGTCTATGGTCAGGAAACCTTAACCATCTTTTGATCAACGAGGTAGTCTAGTAGAGGCATACTAGGGACACAGTATTTGTTTATCTATTCACACATGTATTTAGTTTCCGGTCAATACAATTCTAGCATGAATAATAAACCATTATCATGAACGAAGAAATATGATAATAAACACTTTATTAATTGCCTCTAGGGCATATTTCCGACAGTCTCCCACTTGCACTAGAGTCAATAATCTAGATTACATTGTGATGAATCTAACACCCATCGAGTTCTGGCGATGATCATGTTTTCCTTGTGGAAGAGGCTTAGTCAACAGGTCTGCCACATTCAGATCTGGATGTACTTTGCAAATCTCTATGTCTCCATCCTTAATGTAATTACAAATGGAGTTGAAGCGGCGCTTGATATGCTTGGTTCTCTTGTGAAACCTGAGCTCCTTTGTTGTGGCAATTGCTCCAGTGTTGTCACATAAGATAGTCATTGGACCCGATGCACTAGGTATTACACCTAGATCGGATATGAACTCCTTCATCCAGACTCCTTCATGTGCTGCTTCAGAAGTAGCTATGTACTCCACTTCACATGTAGATCCTGCCACGACGCTCTGCTTGGAACTGCACCAACTGACCGCTCCACCATTAAGAATAAATACGTATCCGGTTTGTGACTTAGAGTCATCCGGATCTGTGTTGAAGCTAGCATCGACGTAACCCTTTACGACGAGCTCTTCGTCACCTCCATAAACAAGAAACATGTCCTTGGTCCTTTTCAGGTACTTCAGGATATTCTTGACCGCTGTCCAGTGATCTACTCCTGGATCACTTTGGTACCTCCCTACCAAACTAATGGCAAGGCACACATCAGGTCTGGTACACAGCATGGCATACATTATAGAGCCTATGGCTGAGGCATAGGGGATGACACTCATCTTCTCTATATCTTCTACCATGGTCGGGCATTGAGTCTTACTCAACTTCACACCTTGCAATACAGGCAAGAACCCTTTCTTTGACTGGTCCACTTTGAACTTCTTCAAAATCTTGTCAAGTATGTGCTTTGTGAAAGTCCAATGAGGCGCCTTGATCAATCTCTATAGATCTTGATGCCTAATATGTAAGCAGCTTCTCCGAGATCCTTCATCGAAAAACTTTTGTTCAAATAACCCTTTATGCTTTCCAAAAAATCTATATCATTTCCCATCAGTAATATGTCATCTACATATAATATGAGAAATGCTACAGAGCTCCCACTCACTTTCTTGTAAATACAAGCTTCTCCATAAGTTTGTATAAACCCAAACACTTTGATCACTTCATCAAAGCGAGTATTCCAACTCCGAGATGCTTGCACCAGTCGATAGATGGATCGCTGGAGCTTGCATACTTTGTTAGCTTCTTTAGGATCGACAAAACCTTCCGGCTGCATCATATACAATTCTTCCTTAAGAAACCCGTTAAGGAATGCCGTTTTGACGTCCATTTGCCAGATTTCATAATCATAAAACGCGACAATTGCTAACATAATTCTAACATACTTTAGCATCGCTACGGGTGAGAAAGTCTTATCATAGTCAACCCCTTGAACTTGTCGATAACCTTTAGCAACAAGTCGAGCTTTATAGACGGTGACATTACCATCAGCGTCCGTCTTCTTCTTGAAGATCCATTTATTTTCAATAGCTCGCCGATCATCGGGCAAGTCTACCAAAGTCCACACTTTGTTCTCATACATGGATCCTATCTCGGATTTCATGGCCTCAAGCCATTTTCGAAATCCGGGCTCGTCATCGCTTCTTCATAGTTCGTAGGTTCACCGTTGTCTAACAACATGACCTCCAAGACATGATTACCGTACCAATCTGGCGCGGAACGTGTCCTGGTCGACCTACGAGGTTCAGTAGTAACTTGATCTGAAGCTTCATGATTATCATCATCAACTTCTTCTCTGGTCTGTGTTGTTGTCACAGAAATTTGTTTCTGCAATGTACTACTCTCCAGAGGAGGTACAATTACCTCATCAAGTTCTAATTTCCTCCCACTCACTTCTTTCGAGAGAAACTCCTTCTCTAGAATGGATCCATTCTTAGCAATGAATATTTTGCCTTCGGATCTGTGGTAGAAGGTGTACCCAATGGTCTCTTTTGGGTATCATATGAAAACGCACTTATCCGCTTTGGGTTCGAGCTTATCAGGCTGAAGCCTTTTGACATAAGCGTCGCATCCCCAAACTTTCAGAAACGCCAGCTTAGGTTTCTTGCCAAACCATAGTTCATACGGTGTCGTCTCAACGGATTTAGACGGTGCCCTGTTTAAAGTGAATGCAGCTGTCTCTAATGCATAACCCCAAAATGATAGTGGCAAATCGGTAAGAGATATCATAAAACACATCATATCCAATAGAGTATGATTACGACGTTCGGACACACCATTACGCTGTGGTGTTCCAGGTGGCGTGAGCTGTGAAACTATTCCACATTGTCTTAAGTGAGTGCTAAACTCGTAACTCAAATATTCCCCTCCACGATCAGATCATAAGAACTTTATTTTCTTGTTACGATGATTCTCTACTTCACTCTGAAATTCTTTGAACTTTTCAAATGTTTCAGACTTGTGTTTCATTAAGTAGACATACCCATATCTACTCAAATCATCTGTGAACGTGAGAACATAACGATATCCACTGCGTGCCTCAACACTCATCGGACCGCATACATCAGTATGTATTATTTCCAACAAGTCTGTTGCTCGCTCCATTGTTTCGGAGAACGGAGTTTTAGTCATCTTGCCCATGAGGCATGGTTCGCATGTCTCAAATGATTCATAATCAAGTGATTCCAAAAGTCCATCGGCATGGAGTTTCTTTATGCGTTTAACACCAATATGACCTAAGCGGCAGTGCCACAAGTATGTGGTACTATCATTATCAAGTTTGCACCTTTTGGCATCAATATTATGAATGTGTGTATCACTACGATCGAGATTTAACAAGAATAAACCATTCACAAGCGGTGCATGACCATAAAAGATATTACTCATCAAAATAGAACAACCATTATTCTTTGATTTAAATGAATAACCGTCTCGCAATAAACAAGATCTAGATATAAAGTTCATGCTTAACACAGGCACCAAATAACAATTATTTAGGTTCATAACTAATTCCGAGGGTAGATGTAGAGGTAGCGTGCCGACGGCGATCACATCAACCTTGGAACCATTTCCAATGCGCATCGTCACCTCGTCCTTAGCCAATCTTCGCTTGTTCTGCAGCTCCTGTTTTGAGTTACAAATATGAGCAACTGAACTAGTATTAGATACCCAGGTGCTACTACGAGCATTAGTAAGGTACACATCAATAACATGTATATCAAATATACCTTTGTTAACATTGCCAGCCTTCTTATCTGCCAAGTACTTGGGGCAGTTTCGCTTCCAGGGACCAGACCCCTTGCAGTGGAAACACTCAGTCTCGGGTTTGGGTCCAGCCTTGGGTTTCTTCGCGGGAGCAGCAACTGTTTTGCCGTTCGTCTTAAAGTTCCCCTTCTTTCCCTTGCCCTTCTTGAAACTGGTGCCCTTCTTCACCATCAACACTTGATGCTCTTTCTTGACTTCAACCTCCGCAGCTTTAAGCATCGCGAAGCGCTCGGAAATAGACTTGTCCATTCCTTGCATATTATAGTTCATCATGAAGCCCTTATAGCTTGGTGGTAGTGATTGGAGAATTCTGTCAATAACCGAATCATCTGGAAGATTAACTCCCAACTGAGTCAAGCGGTTATGCAACCCAGACATTTTGAGTATATGCTCACTGATAGAACTATTCTCCTCCATCTTACAGCTGAAGAACTTGTCGGAGACATCATATCTCTCGACCCGGGCATTAGCTTGAAATACAAGTTTCAGCTCTTGGAACATCTCATATGCCCTGTGGTGCTCAAAACGTCTTTGGGGCCCCGTTTCTAAGCCGTAAAGCATGGCACACTGAACTATCGTGTAGTCATCAACACGTGTCTGCCAAGCATTCATAACGTTGTCAGTCGAGGGAGGGGGCGCGACACCTAGCGGTGCATCAAGGACATAAGCCTTCTGTGCAGCAATGAGGATGATCCTCAGATTACGGACCCAGTCTGCATAATTGCTTCCATCATCTTTCAACTTAGCTTTCTCTAGGAACGCATTAAAATTCAGTAGAACTACAGCGCGGGCCATTGATCTACAAAATACAATTGCAAAGACAATTAAGACTATGTTCATGATAATTTAAGTTCAATTAATCAAATTACTTAAGAACTCCCACTTAGATTAACATACCTCAAGTTGTCTAAGTGTGACATGATCCACATCAACTAATCCATGTCCGATCATCACGTGAGATGGATTAGTTATCAATGGTGAACATCTTTCATGTTGATCATATCTACTATATGACTCATGTTCGACCTTTCGGTCTCTTGTGTTCTGAGACCATGTCTGTACATGCTAGTCTCGTCAAGTTTAACCCGAGTATTCTGCATGTGTAAAACTGGCTTACACTCGTTGTATGCGAATGAAGAATCTATCACATCCGATCATCACGAGATGCTTCGAAACGTCGAACCTTCACAATGGTGCATACTAGGGGAGAACACTTATCTTGAAATTTAGTGAAGGGATCATCTTATAATGCTACCGTCGTCCTAAGCAAAATAAGATGCATAAAAGGATTAATATCACATGCAATTCATAAGTGACATGATATGGCCAATATCACTTCGCGCCTTGATCTCCATCTTGAGGCGCCGGCATGATCTCCACCGCCACCGGCTTGACACCATGATCTTCATCACCTTGTCTCCATGTAGTTACCTCGCCAACTATTGTTGCTACTACTATTGCTAACGCATAGCGATAAAGTAAAGCAATTACATGGCATTTAGAGAGTGACATGCATGTCATACAATAAATTAAAGACAACCTTATGGCTCCTGCCGGTTGCCGTACTCATCGACATGCAAGTCGTGAACCTATTACAAACATGATCATCTCATACATCCACATATATCATACCACATTTGTCCATATCATATCATAGCACACCCTACAAAAACAAGTTAGACGTCCTCTTCCTTGTTGTTGCAAATTTTACGTGGCTGCTACGGGTTGACAAGAACCGTTCTTACCTACGCAAAACCACAACGTGGTATAGTGATTGCTTTTGGATCTTCTAAAAGAACCCTATTCATTGAATCTGATTCAACTAAAGTGAGAGAGACAGCCACCCGCCAGTCACCTTTATGCAACAAGTGCATGTTAGTCAATGAAACCAGTCTCATGTACGCGGACATGTAATGTCGGTCCGGGCCGCTTCATCTCACAATACCGCCGAATCAAGAAACAACTAGTGACGGCAAGCAATATGTATATCCCATGCCCACAACTATTTTGTGTTCTACTCGTGCATACACATCTATGCATAGACCTGGCTCATGATGCCACTGTTGGGGAACGAAGCATGAATTTCAAAAAAATTCCTACGCTCACGCAAGATCTATCCATGGAGATGCATTGCTACGAGAGGGGAGAGTGTGTCTACGTACCCTCGTAGACCATAAGAGGAAGCGTTTATTCAACGCGATTGATGTAGTCGAACTTCTTCGCGCTCCAACCGATCGAGTACCGAACGTACGGCACCTCCGCGTTCTGCACATGTTCAGCTCGGTGTCATCCTCGCCGTCTTGATCCAGCAAGCGTAGCGAGGTGGTGATGAGTTCCGGCAGCATGACGGCGTGATGACGGTGATGGTGAAGTGATCTCAGCAGGGCTTTGCCTAAGCATCGTAAGAATATGACCGAGGGAGTAAACTGTGGAGGGGGGGCGCCGCACACGGCTAAGCAATTGTCGTCGTGGTGTGTGGCGCCCCCTGTATATATATAGGTGGGGGAAAGAGGGAGCAGCCGAGGGGGGCACCCCAAGTAGGCTGAATACTACTTGGGGTTCCTCCCCAATTCGGCCCCCCTCCTTAAATAAGTGCGGGAGGAAGGAAGGGGGAGGAGGCGCCCCCCTTTCCTTTCTCTCACGAGGAGGGAAAGGCAGGAGGGGCCACCCCTCCCCTTTCCTTCCCCTAGGGCTGGCCGGTCAGGGAGGGGGTGCACCAGCCCCCTAGTGGGCTGGTCTTTCCCCCCTTTTGGCCCATTAAGCCCATACACTTCTCGGGGGTGTTCGAAACCCCTTCCGTTGCCCCGATGACTACCCGGTGCATTCCGTAACTCGTCCGGTGTCCGAATACCATCGTCCTATATATCAATCTTTATCTTTGGACCATTCCAGAGCTCCTCGTCATGTCCGTGATCTCATCTGGGACTCCAAACAACATTCGGTCACCAATTCACATAACTCATATAACACCCAATTGACATCGAACGTTAAGCGTGCGGACCCTACGGGTTTGGGAATGATGTAGATATGACCGAGACGACTCTCCGGTCAATAACCAATAGCGGAAACTGGATGCCCATATTGGTTCCTACATATTCCACAAAGATCTTTATCGGTCGAACCTTTATGACAACATACGTAGTTCCCTTTGTCCGGCGGTATGTTACTTGCCTGAGATTCAATCGTCGGTATCTCCATACCTTGTTCAATCTCGTTACCGAAAAGTCTCTTTACTCGTTCTGTAATACGTCATCTTGTAAATAACTCTTTAGTCACGTTGCTTGCAAGGCTTCTATGATGCTGTATTACCGAGAGGGCCCAGAGATACCTTTTCGATAGACGGAATGACAAATCCCAATCTTGATCCATGCCAACCCAACAAACACTTTTGGAGATACCTGTAGTGCACCTTTGTGATCACCCAGTTACGTTGTGACGTTTGATACACCCAAAGTATTCCTACGGTATCCGGGAGTTGCATGATCTCATGGTCAAAGGAACATGTATTTGACATAGTGAAAGCAGTAGCAATAAACTGAACGATCGTATGCTATGCTAACGGTTGGGTCATGCCCATCACATCATTCTCCTAATGATGTGATCCCGTTATCAAATGACAACTCATGTCTATGGTTAGGAAACCTTAACCATCTTTTGATCAACGAGCTAGTCTAGTAGAGGCATACTAGGGACACATTATTTGTTTATCTATTCACACATGTATTTAGTTTCCGGTCAATACAATTCTAGCATGAATAATAAACCATTATCGTGAATGGAGAAATAT